>CM046396.1:27500-2600000 GCA_025413875.1 Rhododendron molle | reverse complement strand
GCGATACTTTCTAGGGATGGAGGTAGCAAGGTCCGATAGAGGTATTTTTATCTCCCAACAGAAGTATATACTTGATCTTTTGGAAGAAACAGGTATGTTGGGTTGTAGACCTGCGAATTCTCCTATTGAGGCGAATCATCATCTTAGTGGAGATGTGGGGGAGCACACTGATAAGGAAAGGTATCAACGACTGGTGGGTCGACTGATATGCTTAGCTCACACTCGACCGGATGTTACTTATGCAGTTGGTGTTGTTAGTCAGTTTATGCATGATCCTCGTACTCCACACCTGGATGCAGTTTATCGTATCTTGAGGTATCTCAAGTCAGCTCCAGGGAAAGGAATTTTGTTCTCTAATCATGGTCACCTGCGGTTGGAGGTTTTCACTGATGCTGACTGGGCTGGATCTGTGGATGATAGACGCTCTACTTCGGGCTACTGTACTTTCCTTGGAGGGAATTTGGTTACTTGGCGAAGTAAGAAGCAATCAGTGGTTGCCCGATCAAGCGCAGAAGCAGAGTATAGAGCTATGGCTCATGGTGTTTGTGAGCTCTTGTGGCTCCAAACCTTGTTACGTGATTTGGGAATTTCTAATAGTGGTCCTATGAAACTCTACTGTGACAATAAAGCTGCTATCAACATTGCTCATAATCCTGTCCAACATGATAGAACGAAGCACATAGAGATTGACAGACACTTCATCAAGGACAAGCTGAGTGATGGGTTGATATGTATGCCTTTTGTTAAATCGGAGGATCAATTAGCTGACGTATTCACGAAAGGACTTGGTAGCAAGAGTTTCCACACCGCTGTGTTCAAGTTGGGTTTGATTGATATCTTCGCACCAACTTGAGGGGGAGTGTTAAGTTATGGGTGTATGTGAAATTAGCGTGTAATTGAGCCCTTGTGTAAATTAGATTAGGAGATAAGGGTCTCAGTGTAATTATTCTCTTAGTCTTGTATAACTCTAACGTAATGAAAAAACGCAACACTTTTTGCGTTCCCATTCCACGTCTAGGGTTCTACGTCTCTCTCTTTCTTTACAATTTTACAAAAAATATGGTTTAAAATAGGGATACCACTCTGCCACTGATCAGTGGTCATTGAGGTATGAACTAAGTGTTCAAAATTTTGTGAACTGGGTGTTCATTGATGTATGGACTGGGTGTTCAAACTATTTCAAAACATGGGCTACCCTAAAAATTTTATATGTATTATACCAACAAAAATTTCTTTGGGGTGCTCAAGTGACCAATGTGGACAACGTAAGGTACCGCCACTGTTGGTAGGTGCAGCGGGAAGAAAAACAACTTCAACGTAAACTAGCCAGGATGAAGCCCATTCAATCTTCAACTTTGTAACTATTAAGCAAATTGAATCACACATTGCTTGGGAATGGAATGGGACCGTGTTAGATTTCTTGGAAGGTTCCAACCTAAAACCAATTGGCAATAGGTGGAGTAACCTCTAGAATATATTAATTAAGCTTGGGTGGATTAAATGAGTGATGTGGGACAAATCTAACACTTCCCCTCACATGCAGCCCAGATGCACGTGGAGGTGACAGAGGAGCTGAGCGATTGACTCGGGCGATAGAGATGAGAGAGACTTTCCCACAAGAGGCGAGGCCACCCAAAACCTAACTCTGATACTATGTCAAAATTCTTGGAGGGTTCTAACCTAAAACAATTGGCTTTAAGCAAATAGAGTCCCACATTGCTTGGGAGTGGAATGGGTGATCACTTAATAACATTTGGAACATCTCTACTCATTGCCAATTGGTTTTAAGATGGACATAAAGTTTCCACATGGTTTCAGAGCGGGGTCTATTCCACCCCACATTTAAAAAAAATTCACAATCCACACCCCACGATGACAAACCAGAAAAAGGTTTGCCCGATGATAGGACCCAAAAAGTAGCCACACATGACAGACCTCAAATGCGGCTGCATGTGAGGGGGGATGTTAAGCAAATAGAGTCCCACATTGCTTGGAAGTGGAATGGGTGATCACTTAATAACATTTGGAACCTCTTCACTCATTGCCAATTGGTTTAGAGATGGACATAAAGTTTCCACAGTAACTGTGTTTAAGCTTTATAGTAGAGCAAATGAACTTGGACACAAAATCCTAATTAGATAGAACTCAGCACAATAAGGACATCCAAATGTGCAGCCATGCAGTCCAACAGGAATAGTGTAAGAACTTGTATGCCAATCACTTGGAGATTCCGACCTCTTCTCCACTTACTAATCAACCCCTCTTTACATACTTATTATCTGCCTCTTTACAACCCCTCCACATGATCACCAAATAAGATCCAAATGGCATATGACATACATGCAATCTTACAACCAAGGACAAGCAATGTACATATGCTCAAAATTCAGTACTACTTACAAGTATCATGAAGTATCTGAATGCACCGGTACAATTACCCAATGTGCATACAAGTGTCCCCAAAATGAAGCAAGAGAATGGGGTAATTGGAAATGAAAGATAAAATTTGCTTATGACTGAAAACTTCTTTCTTCGAAATAAGAAAGAAATAATGATGAATGTTAATCCGGCGTTGCTGTTTTATCAACAGGGGAAAACACCCAAACCTTCTTGTGGCACTTCAAGAAACCCACGGTGTCAACGTATTCTAGCTTTTTTCTTCTTGTGCCTATTCTTGGGGGCAGCTCCAAGCACAGTGTCATAGTTATTCTGTGGTAATTATGTGAATTCCCAATTTTTGTCAAATAAGTCAACCCAAAACTGGTCATGCCTACAAGGCCCATCTGAATTCAGCAAAGTTTTCTATGCACGGTGTATGGGGGTTGGATTCCCTTGGATTTTCAATCCCCTTCCCTTGCACCGGTCCTGGTCCAGTACATTCAAATGTAATAACCCTATTCTTCTTTGAATTTTTTTTATTTATTGGTTTTTTTTGTTTAGTTAATGACTTCTTTCTTTCAGCCAAGTTTCAATCTTAATCAACTTAATGTGTTGTGGCAATCCCTGAATGGGAGAAATTATTACTTTTGGAAGCACGAGTAGGATATGCACATGAGGTGCTACTTTCTGAGCGTGGACAACTTCCTATTTTTTGGGATCACGGCCCTGGGAGTTCTTAATAACAAGTTTGAGCCTAAACAGTAAGAGGAGGGGAAGGGGGAGGGGAAGAATCGAGATGGAGATCAAGAGGTGAAAAATTGAGGGAGAGATCAGGTTGAAAAATCGAGAGGAGGGGAAGGAGGTGTTGCAGGAGGGAGGGAAGGGAGGAGGAGGAGGAGGTCAGATGGTATAAGGCCCAAACTTATTATTAAGAATTCCCAAGGCCATAAGCACAAAAAATAGGAAGTCGTCCATGCTCGGAAAGTAGCACCTCCCGTGCTTATCCCACTTGTGCTTTCAAAAGTAATGATTTCTCCTATTCAAGGATCGCCACAACACATTAAGTTGATTAAGATTGAAACTTGGCTGAAAGAAAGAAGTCATTAACTTTAAAAAAAAACACCAATAAATAAATAAATAAAAATATTCAAAGAAGATGGTTATTACATTTGAATATACTGGACCAAGACCAGTGCAAAGGGAGGGGATTGAAAACCCAAGGGAATCTAACCCCCATACGCCGTGCATAGAAAACTCTGCTGAGTTCAAATGGGCCTTGCAGGCAACACCAGTTTTGTGATACTTATTTGACAAAAAATAGGAATCCACATGAGTACCACAGAATAACTGTGACACTATGTACGGCTTAAAGCAGGAGTTGCCCCCAAGAACAGGCACAAGAAGAAAAAAGCTACAATACGTCGACACCGTGTGTTTCTTGAAGTGCCACAAGAAGGTCTGGAGGTTTTCCCCTGTTGAAAAATCAGCAACGCCGGATTAACATTCATCATTATTTCTTTCTTATTTCGAAGATAAAAGTTTTCAGTCATAAGCAAATTTTATCTTTCATTTCCAATGGAAAATAAAAATTTCACAAAACCTACTTACTTCAGAAAAGACACCACAATCTGAAACACGTTGGGTAAGATTGGGCGCTGGTGTAGCCAAATTATCAAAACAGCAGATGCAAATGCATTCTGGCATAACACATTCAAAGTTAATTATTCAGTGGAAAGACATCATGCGGCATCATATCACACCATCACTGCAAGAGTGATTCATGTGTTAAGACTTCAGAAAATAAAGAAGTGGGCTGCTAAAGAACATTCTTTCAAAACACTACTACAAAAGGTCCTAGTCCTAGACATGTGAAATAGTTTAAACTCAGAGAACTAGGAAATGACATTTTTCAAACTTTTGCATGATAGGAAAGCAAAAATGCCAATAGAGAATAACATCCCAACTTGTGACAAGATATTTGCATCAAGTCCTCTTAAAGCCTGATTCAAGAGATCCAACAATGGAAAATAACAATTTCACAAAACCTACTTACTTCAGGAAAGACACCAGGACAGTCTGAAACATGTCAGGTAAGATGAGCAGCTGGTGTAACCAAATTATCAATCAACAGCAGATGCAGATGCACACTCGCATAACAAAATCAAAGTTGATTGTTCAGTTGAAAGACATCATGTGGTATCACGGTATCACACCATCTCACCACAAGAGCGATTGCACGTATTAAGACTTCAGAAAATAAAGAAGTGGGATGCTAAATAACATGCTTTGAAACACTACTTCAAAAGGTCCTAGTCCTAGACATGTAAGATGGTTCAAACTCAGACAACTAGGAAAGGACATTTTTCCAAACTTTTGCATGATAGGAAAGCCAAAATGACAATAGAGAAAAACCCAACCTGTGACAAGATATTTGCATCAAGTCCTCCACGGCCTGGTTCAAGAGATCCAACAATATATCTGAAACTGCTAATATCCGGATTCAAAACAAAAGCGATATGGCTGTTCAAAAGGACCTCCAGGAATGCACATAAGCAATCGTGAGCTGCAAGAATGAAAGGAAAACTAGTTATCCAGAGCATCTATATAGACAACTGTCACTTTTGTGTATAAGAAGAGAAGAACTACCAAATTACTGTTGTATAAAATAACTCATTTGTTCAATTTGTCACTGCCAACTTCCTTAAACTAGTGAAAGGATTCGGCTCCGTTTTTGTGCAGACAGAAAACAAAATATTGGGTAGGCAAGCAGCACCATATCTATAACATGGTGATAATCAGGTTTTAGAGGCACAAGCAGCAAATATAATATCTGTACAGTAAACTCAAAACTGGATGCTTCTACGGAATGTAAACTTGAAGCAGGTCGGTAACGAGCTCCTGGCATTAATGTAAGGGCTGATTAATTGCTGAAAAGTGTTTGAAAAGTAGTACCATTCAACTGAAGGCAGTAAGTGGAGTCAGTGGAGTGCCAGAATCCGCAGTAAATTACAATAACCAAACCAAGTGTAGGCCTGAGTCGAACAAGGCTGGAGTCATGCCAAAGCCAGTCCATTGCCTCAACGTTGGATTTCTGGGTTCTAGCTCCAAAGAACATATACATGGAGCTATTTTGACTTACGTACGTCTCCTTCACCAAACGATCAGGTATACCACGCCAGAATGTAATCCATGATGCAAAGCAAGAGACCCTCTTGAAAGTTTCTTTCAAGTGTGGCTGCTATTTTTCCTGCAGAACATTTTGACCTAATTGTTCTATTTGTATAGACCTAATTGTTCTCTTTATATAGCTGCTGAATCGCACACAACTGGCTTGAGCCAATCGTCAAGCCACTTGCTGGTCTTATGTGCCCAATCACTCTGCAATTATGAAAAGTAGGCTTAAGCCGTTCAAAAAAAATGATAAGTAGGCTTAAACTTAAAAGAGCTTACCTCACCACGCTTGGTGGTGGTAATTTTAAACACTGGTCATTGTTTCTTTACCTTCGGAGGCTTTGTGTGAGCATGTTTGACATTTTTTTTCTTTGCCAACTTGGCTTTGTTGGCCGTAAGAAATCAGTGCACTGCTATTCGGCTTGACAAAAGATCATTTTTTCTCCTGCCTACTTTGAAGATCCTTTTACTTTAATTTATACCCAAATCCACCTCTATCTAATGACAACTTTTGAGAAGACAAAGCTTCATCTAACGCTTGTGAACCTGCATTTAATTTCTTAAAAAGTAACATTGGCTTTGTCAAGTTCAACTTGCAATTTTGCTAGTTTTAATTCAAGAAGCTTGTTAGTCTTAAAAAGATTATGCATCTCACTTTCAAGATTCATATTCTCACGTTTAAGCATATCAAGTTCATGCAAGACAGCAATGTTTTCTTTCTCACCGTTTTAGCTTGTTGGTTAATCTTAAACTAGCCTTTTTCTTAAAAGAAAGTTTGAAGTTCTTCGTATCATATGTATCATCACTATCGAAATCATTAGCTTGATTAGTCTCAACCACACAAAAAATATCACTTATGTTTTCACAGTCAAACTTATCGCTATTCGCATTGGAAAACATAGATGTCGGCGTGTCGCACATGCTACATATTTAGAGCTGTCGAAAATTGGAGATTTGATTATAAAATTGCCTTCTTTTGGTGAATCCATAATAGTAAATTAAAAAAATAAGGATCAGCTCTAGGAATAAACCCTAATATTACGAGCAACCTGCTCTGATACCAAATGAAAATACCCTAGATCGCCTAGGTATATAAGTATATGCTACGTTTGATCGCTTTAATTAATCAACCCAACAACCGATAATAAACCAATCTGATGAAAGCAATAAATAGAGAATGCTAGGATGTACGTGGAAAACCCCAAAAAGGGTAGAAAGGGTAGAAACCACGAGACGGAATCAAAACACTATACTCAAAGTGTAGTTACAAGCAAGCCTACCTAGGATTATGAATTCTCACCAATTGCCCTAAGTTCTACTTGTCGAATCCTCATTCACCACACCCAGTGTTTCACCGCCGCTACCTTAAATCCTCAAGCCTTCCGTTTGCCTTCCGGAATCTGCCGAAGAACTGTGTAATGCCTAGGAATCCTCCTTAGGGCTTTTCTAAAATATGATAAAAAGAATATTGAAACCTCTTGGAGATGAATTTTGCGCTCAATGATCCATAGATCCCATATGTAATCCAAGATTCAAAGCAAGAGACCCTCTTGAAAGTTTCTTTGCTCCAAAATAAAAGTGTGGCTGCTCTTTTTTCCTGCACAACGTGCGACCTAATTGTTCTCTTTATATAGCTACTGAATCGCACACAACTGGCTTGAGCCAATCGTCGAGCCACTTGCTGATCCAGAACCGTGGGCTGGAGAAGGGCTTGACAATGGCTCGAGCCACTTTCTGAAAAATCAAAATGATATTGGCTTGAACGTTCTGGATGCTCCGGACCACGATATAAATATACTATCGCACTCAAACACTCAATACATGTTTGAAAAGATTCCTTCCCACATAATCCCTAAACAGACTGTCTACAAAGATGAGTAAAATAAAATACAACTTGATTAGTGGGATACATGGAAACATGTGTATTGTCAACAGAATTGTCAACACAAAGGACTCGGCTTTTTGGAGCTTACACTAGACCCATCCAAAGTTGAATCAACTCGTCCTTTAAAATGACTTGCTCCTTTCAAAAAATAGAACAATATGCAAAAGATCGTATCAGAGATGGTGACGGTAAATGGTCAAAACTAAGCCTCAACGCTGGTAGAATTCCATTATTATTTGCAGTATGCCATATTTCACTCTTCTCAATGTACTCCCATTCTTCTATATCATGTTTGGAGTATAGTAAACCTCCTAATACATTCATCGCTAATGGTAGATGCGTACAGCAGTGTACCAGTCTTCTACCTATGCACTCTAGAGTTGGAATTTCACCTAGTGCTCTATTGGCAAATGCTTTTTTGCTAAATATTGACCAATAATCATCCTCCGGCATTAGCGACAACTGATGGGTGCAAGTTGGGAATGTTTGAATTGCTGATACGACTTCCGAACTATTGGTGGTAATTAAAATTTTACTTTCCTTAGAGCCTTTTATTCCTGTCAAAGAACTTATCAGGTCTACCCATAAATCATGATTCGTATTCCAGACATCATCTAATACAAGCAAGTATTTTTTCCCATTCAGTTCTTTTCCAAGCTTTTTCAATACTCCTTGCCTAATTTGTACATCAGGTTTCGCTCCAGTAAGAGATTCCACCATTTCATTCAATAACCTATCTACCTTGAAATTATCTGACACACAAATCCACATTCTCTTATCACTCTTGTCACTCTTATCACAAAAGTTCTCCATAGCTTCCGCTTTATTGTAATAAATTATTTGAGCAAGAGTTGCCTTACCGATCCCAAGCATTCCTACTATAGCGATGACAGGTAAATCACCTATGTCGAAGCCACGTAACATATCTACCACTTTTGACACATCACCATCCCTCTCCACAACTTGTGTCTCATCTATTAAAGGTCCAGTCGTCATGAATTCCCTAGTTACAACACTAGCATCAATAAGTTGCTTGGCTGGTTTAAGACCAACATCCTTTGCTTCTTTATAAATTTCGTCTAACAACTTATTGATGTTATTGACCTTATTAGCCATCTTGCAACAAAATGACAATGGATCAGAGAGGGTGAACCCTCATACGGTTTCGTACCTCAGTCTTTCTTCGAAGGTCTTCAGAAGCCAATTAATTCAGCACATTCTCAGCTACGCAAGTTGCAGCCTTGAGATGATTTAGCCATGCCACCATAGCTTCTGATGTTATTTTCCGGTTCTCACCATCAGCTAACAAACCATGGATGATTTCTAACCTTTTGCAGAGCTTTTTGAGGTCTTGCTTGTAACCCCACGACAGTTTAATCTGATTCTTAATCTGATCTTTTGCTAGGGAAAGCAACCCTTCCAGGATTCCCTTGACTGCTTCCGTGGCTGCAGAGATGAGCAAAACCTCTGCCACGTCTTTCTTACGACCACAGAAATAGAGACTGAAAGAGAAAAAAATTTGCTTGGCGAACAATTAGCTAGCAAGAGAATACAAGAGAAGGGGGGTTGTGAAAACAAAAGAAGGGGTATTATAAAGGCCAGGGCATGGATGAAAGCAAAATGAACTAGGCCAAATTGTTTTAGGGTCTGTTTGGAACCGGTGGAAAAGAAAAGAAAGGAAAGGAAAATAAAATGAGAGGAAAATGGAACGGAAAATTTACTATTTATTACACTTAAAATCTTTATTTTCTTCACGCTTTTTCTTTCAATCAAACAATGGAAATGAAATTTTTTTTATTTTCCTTTTTTTTCCTTTCCTTTCCATAGGTTCCAAACAGAGCCTTAAGTTCTTCTAGGGGAAATGAGAGAGAGAATTCTCTTTTTTTCCTGTTTGGAACAGGAGGGAGACATTGGAGTATTTTTTTTTAAACGAGAGAGAAAGTTGACCACCACGGCACTAATGTCTCGTTTAAATTAAATCTGGCGAGGAACAACTATATGAAAATGGCCAATACGTACAGTATGTATCTTTTCAAGTTGCTTCCTAGAGTGAGGACATACAGACACAGCTGCTTTATTATTGTCTCCCGTGCGAAAAATTACCGAGTGGGAGTAATAAATTGCTCCAGAAAATTTCTCCTCCACATGCTTGGTGATGGAAAACTAAATAATCACTAATCACTACTCCTGTACATACTACGTGAAAATACATGTACTGTATAGAAATTGAAAAAGATACCTTTTTCAGCACAATGTATTTGAAGGAAGGAGGAATTACGGCAACTCGTCAACTCCATTTCCAACGACCAGTGAGCTACTCCTCTCTATCTCCCATGATGAGATATATGCATATATACTAGAACATTTGGCACCCATTTTTGGTCGAAATCGTAAAGCGGAATCTCAACTGAAACCGATGAATACGAATGGTCAGGATAATGAATTTGCCGAAGTGGAAAGATTTGGTGATGAAGACGGAGAAATTACAAAGCGCTGGAGCAGCCATAGAGGTAAAAGCTGCTCAAATCATAGTAGTAGCAATTACCAACTTCGAACCTGAGGTGCCAATTTATGGGTTTCAACTGTAGTTTGATATTCGATGTTCACAAGAAAAATGTGATGGTTAATCTCAGTTTTTTAATTAATTAGCCTCTAAACTATCATCCCAATATAATCCCTAAAACTTTAGGCTCTCTTTGGAACCCAAGAGAAAAGAAAGGAAAATTAAAAAAAAAATTCTTCCTATTGTTTGGTTAGACGAGAAAAAGAAAATAAAATAAAAATTTTTAGTGTAGTAAATAATAAATTTTCTCTCTTATTTTCCTCTCATTTTCCTTCCCTTTTCTTTTTCTTTCCTTTCTTTTCTTTTCTTTTCCACAAGTTCCAAAGAGAGCCTAATTCCCAATACTGTGATGGTTAGGTTCTGTTTGGAACTCAGGAAAAAAAAAAAGAAAAATTAAATAATTTTCCTTTTTATTGTTTGATTAGAAGATGAAGATAGAAGAAAATAAAATTTTCAAATATAGTGAATAATATATTTTTCTTCTTTTTTTTCTTTCTTTTTTTTTTTCTTTTCTTTTTCTTTTTCTTTTTATAAGTTCCAAACAGAGCCTTAATCTCAGTTTAGACTGACTAAATAAATTTCCTTTTATTGTTTAGTACTTGTAGCTTGTAGAGAAAGAAAGAAGTATCACGAAATAGTATATTAAGCATACAAAATTTTCTCTACTCAGCCTTTGCCCTTCCCTTTTAAGTATTTTATATTGCCCCTAAAAATCAAACAAAGCTTAAGACCTTAAATTTAGTCCACTACAATTAACGGGATTTTTAAGCATTAAGCTTAAGGGTTTTTTTTTCCAATATTGTATATATCAGCGTGTTAAATTGTTGGTCAACAGAGAGTTTAAAGGTTGTCCATAACCCTGAACCCCAAATTCACCTCCTGTGGGGCTTGAAACTCTGTCTCCACTGTGGAGAAAGAGTGAGACTACCAATTTCGCTAGGAAAGGATATTTTGATAACACAATTCCCTACTTAAAACTGATATTTCTCCATATATAATATTTTAAGTGTCTCTTAGAATATAGGTTTAAGAAGAAAGTTATGGTACACAAGGTATGTCTAAATTATTGCAATTTGTGATTTTTATTATGCCGATTTTTAGTTTTTAATACATATTTATGATGCTAGTTACGACTTGTACTTTAAAATTTACCTGTTAAACGGATTATTAGCAGGTGGTCCATAATTAAAAAATATTGTTATTATGTAACTATAATTATTCGTATTAGAATCCATAATACTTGTACCCCAATCAAATATATGCGTACAATATCAAAAATTAAATAATGCTATCCACAAATGTTATAATAAAAATTATAAAGTGGCGTTACCTTACCACAACCTGTCGTGTGTTTGTGTATATATATATATATTTGTGATGATATATTCCATAACAAAATAAAAATATGTCTTACAAAAATCCACAATAGTTGTATCGAAGCAAAATATATTTGTAAATTAAATACCACATATTGAATAAAATAATTACAAATATTATAACAATGCCATAGATTGTCATTACTATAACGACCCGGATTTTCGACCCAATTTTTTTTTATAATAAAAATATTAAAAGGTATTAATTAATTCTAAAAATAATACTTTCCTTATTAAATAAGTAGTAGATAATTACAAAAAAAAAATAGTTATTCTATCTCATTATCTCTTTTAATTATTTTTATTATTGCATGCATGCAACTCTTATATCTCTCCCTCTCCTACTCTTAGTCAATCTCTACCTCCTCCGTAACCCTAAAACCGAGTTCAATTCGTCCGTTTCAAAACCCAATTCCATTAGGATTCAATTTTAATCAAAACTCATCCCAATTCTCTTATAAATATATCATTACTCCGACCTTATGGCACACACAATATTTCCCACGCCCCAACTATCCAGAAGAGAGAGAAAAACCGAAGGAAAGCAAAGCTCCAATCCATGGAGTTTTAAAGAGAGAAAGAAAGAGAGAGAAAAACGGGTTTCATAGCCACGACCAACCGAAACCCAAATTGATCGTTCCAATCTCATTCTAAAATCCCAAGCATCCACAAACATCAACCAATTCGGCCCCAAGGTCTCCCGATCGAAGAAACCGAAGTTTTCTTTCCAAATTGTCAAGTTTCGATCGAAATCCAATTTAATCCGATTCGAGTTATTATAATTCGATCCGAAACCTCCTCTAAGTATATTTAATGTTTTTAGACATAACCCAATAGCTCTCGTAGCCCCATGCATCGAAAAACATCAAGAAAACAAAAAAATACGAAGTTGCGTTCAACCTTGCGGCCGCAAGGTGCGGGCCGCAAGAACCAGGCCGCGAGTTTGAAGGTCAAACCTTGCGGTTTGACCTGTTTTGTTTTGAGCCCCGTATTGACCTCCCGAACATGGTTTTCGACCCCCGGACTATTTTTTCTAGACTTGTAACACTCCAAATATCATACCTTGTTAATTTCATATTTTTTTTATTTAATTATATATTTATTCAATTTTTATTCGTTATCATGTAAAAGTTTACAAACAAAAATTACTCGCAACCTTATAAACTACTTTATAAATCCCCGTACTAATTTTCATAGACTTCTAACATATTAAAGATCATAAACTTGCTGATTTCATATTTTTTTTATGTTATTAGCTATTTATTTTATTTTTAATTAAAGTTACAAACGAAAAATAATTGCGACCTTACAAAAAATGTTTTTTAACATCTAAAATATTTTTCCTCGACTTCTTACATCTCAAGGATGATATATTCTTAAAATAATATTTTATTTATTTAGTTAACTAATTATTATTAGTTATGCATTGGTTCTAAATATAAATACTTTAAAATATTATAAAAGATGTTAATAATTTCGAATAATTTTATTTAGACTTCTTATAGTCCTAAGATGATACTTTGTTAATATAAAAATATTTTTAATTATTTAATTATTTATTATCTATTTGTTATTCTTTTGTCGATTAACTTAATCTTTTTATTTAAAATAATCTCATGGACATCCAAACCCAACTTTAGCACTCGAACTTGTTGTATAGGACCTTTAGGACTCTTATTAGTGTTACAATAATTGTTCTAATATTTTTACCTAATTAATGCATTTAATTAGTATTTAATCAACCCAACTACTTATAATTAATTAACAAAAGTCTAGAAAAATTATTTTTAAATCTTAATTAAATAATTCATACATCATTAATGACTTTGTGACCATACGAGATTAAGGGCAACGGCCCAGTCATAAAAAGTCATGTGATTGCATTGCCTAATAATTGTTTTGATCCGTCTGTTATTCGTTTTAATTATTATTGAGAATGATATTGTGCTAATACTTGATTTGAATGTTAGATTGGACCTTAGAGACATGGGGTGGTATACGAAATAGAAATCACTTAGACGATGCTAAGTAATGGATAAATTGTGAAGTTTCTTTCTTTTTAGAGGTTGCCTGCAGGCATGGTTTTGAGATATGATGAGATTTGTGATGAATTGATAGACCGGCAAAGTAAGCCCGGTGATGGATTGTAACTGGCAAAGTAAGCCCAGTGATGATATAAAACCTGGCGGATAGTCCAGTGATGTTTTGATAAAACCTGGCAGTGGTCCAGCGACGTTTTCTGTTGATAAAACCTGGCGATAGTCCAGAGATGTTTTCTGTTGATAAAACCTGGCGGTGGTCCAGTGATATTTCGATGATAAAACCTGGCAGGTGATCCAGTGATGTTTTGATAAAACCTGGCGGTGGTCCAACAATATTTTATGATGTTAAAACCTGGCGGAGGTCCAGCGATATTTTATGTTGATAAAACCTGGAGGTAGTCCAGCGATGTTTTATGTTGATAAAACCTGGCAGTGGTCCAGTGACGTTTTATGTTGATAAAACCTGGCGGTGGCCCAGTGACGTTTTATGTTGATAAAACCTGGCGAGTGTTCCAGAGATATTTTGTGACGATAAAACCTGGCGTGTGTCCAGTGATGTTTTGTGGTGGTAGACTGGCGTGTGTCCAGTGGTGAGTTGATAGACTGGCATGTGTCCAGTGATGATTGTGATGTGGTATATAAGATAGGCGAACCCTAGTTGTGATTCAGGCATGATAAGCGATCCCCTTATTGTAGTATTGTAACTTAGGTTATCTACGACAACAAAGGGAAGTGATCTCATGGGACCGAGCATGGCTAGCGGTTGGGGAGGAAAGAACTCGTAGGGAGATTTTGGATCACACGTTAGGCTAATGGATAGTAATGAACTGGTTGACGTGAAAAATCTCTGTTTTACTTATTCGCATCATGATTATCCTGTTTTACTTGCTAGCTGTAATTGTAAGAGGGGTGGTTGGGTTAGATTATTCTACTGGGTGATTTATCACTCACGGATACGTTCGTATTCTGGCAAATCGATTGCTTCGTCGATCAATTTGCTAGAGGGCGCATGATTCAATGGAGGAGATTCAACGATGATGCAGTTCGACACGAAAAGAATATCAGTAACAAAGATCGAGGATGCTTAGGATTCGTATCAAGTCTAGAGTCAGCTCTGAAGTTAATATATTTTGAATCAGTAGATTCCCTTGAGATTGTAATAACTAAATCTTTATTTTGGAAAATTATGTTTATTTAGCAAAATTCTCTTAAGAAATCATTTTATTTTGCTCCCGAAAAGTCGGGGCGTTACAATTACCTTAGCACAATGTATTGCACGAAATTTAACATAATTATTTTCACTTCCCGTTACATAATTTTTTCAAATTTTAAAATTTCCACCATTATCTTCATTTTCAATTCCTTGCACGCTATTTTTTCAAATTTTTATTTTTTCCTACACAATACCTCGATAATTTAAACTAAAAATGAAGTTCTCGTTCAAAATTTCCATCCAAGAAATTCACCAAAAAATAAATAATATACCCAAATTTTCGAATACAACTACAAGTTCTCGTAGGACAAATGTCTATTTTTGGTACGGTACGACATATTTATAACTAAAAATGAAGTTCTCGCTCATTAATTATGGTACGACATATTTTAGTCTTGCAAGGGAATAGTTGAATTAATTTCTTTTGGTACGACAAGTTGTGGTAAACAAATGTCAATTTTTAGTGTTGTCATAATAATCGTGGTTATGTAATTTAATTTGTGATATTTTCGACATGTATCTTGCTTGGGTATAATAATTATTGATTGTGGTACGAAATATTTTGGTCTTGTATCTGGTATCTTTTGATCGATTTTTTTTGATACTACACATTATGGTAAGAAAATGCCATTTTTTTGTATTGTCATAACAATTGTGGTTATGTTTATAATTTGTAGTATTTTACACATGATGGAGAGGGAGAGAGAGTCAAGAAAGAGAGAACAACATTGTTACCTGCTAAGGCTTTTTTTATTTTATAAATTTATTTAATAAATTGGTGGTCCGGATTATTCACTTTTAAATCCAATGGTTTAAAATCATTATGCGTACAGTATACCTCCTAATAAAGGTTACAAACATTAAGTAGTCTGGTCGTACTTAATTCTAACTTAATTTGTCAGTACTTGTATATAACTCTTTCTTTTAACACCACTGCCTTCCACCGCCACTGCCACCACTACAACCATACCACCACCATCATCACTTCTACCACAATCGATATTGCATTGTCGCCACCACAGCCACACTACCAACATTACTACTATCGCCATGCACCAATGGCATTGCCGTCACCACTATTACATCGTCGCCACCATCATCATCAACTCCACTTTCGCTCCACAACCATCACCATTCCACCATTGTCACCATTACCACCACCTCAGCTTCTCCATCATCACCACTCCATTGCTGACCATTGCCACAACCACCATGCCACCAGAATATCGTGATAATATCGTAATCAAACCATGATTTGATTACGATATGATCATGATTTTCGTGATTCGATTTGATTGTAATTTGTTAATTAGGATTATTTTGTTTCCATAATTAGGCCCCTTCTCTTTGTATAAATAGATGACCCATTGTATAGTTTATTCAATCAATTCAATACACATTTTCCCATCTTCGTTTTATTCTTCCCATCTTCGTTTTATTCTAACATGGTATCAGAGCTGAGGTTTTTCTAACCTAACTTTCTCACCGCCTCTTCGCTTCTGCACTATCATCATCAACCACCGTCATCATCCCTGTCATCAAATCCATCATTACTAAAACTCTCAAAGCACTTGAGATCAATCTGCCACACCTCCAAATATTCACTGCACCCAATTCCTAATTTTTTAATTCCTAATCACCAATTGCTACGTACAGCCAAGCCTCAATCCCATTCCAATTGGCACCGCCACCTCCCAAAAGTTGGTCCAAATTATTGTGCGCTACTGGCCTTCCTAATAACCACTAACTAGCAAACCGATATTTTCCATTACAATCCCAGAAGTTCAAAACTCCCAACACGTCATCTAGATCCTACGCGCTTGTGTTGCGTCGTCCTGTTCATTGCAGTCCAGCCTGTTTTCTGCATTCAATCCGTGCTCTGCACGCCGCCCCATACTTCCGCCACCGGTTCACGCCTCAACCAATTCCGCAAATTATTTTCTGACCGGCTCACGGTCCAACCATTGCCATTTTTGGCTTTTACCGGTCTTCTACCAATTCCACTGCTACTCCGCTGCTCACCACTGCTCCGGTCCCTGCTCTCATTATGGAGCAATCTGTCATAACACCATATGTCAGTGTTATCTTGGAAGGTCTCAAACAGTATCCTCCTTCAACTCGGTTTACCAAAAGTGATCTGTCATCTGTATTTGCGGACATTCTCTCCAAATTTGGTATTTTATCCAAGTCTGGTAAGCATTCTACTGCCTTGTCTGCTGCCACAGGTACATCTTCATGGTTCTTTGATTCAGCATGTTGTAATCATATGACATCTGATTCTGCTATTTTCTCCTCAAAATCGCATGCCTCTCACACTCCAGCCATCCAAACAGCTGATGGTTCTCACATACATGTCAGTCATGTCGGTCATATCTCTACGCCCACCATATCCCTATCTGATACATATTTGATCCCTAAACTTACACTGAATTTAATATCTGTTGGTCAATTATGTGAACTTGGGCTTAATGTTATTTTTTCTGCAACTGGCTGTCATGTGCAGGATCCTCGGACTGGAAAAACTCTTGGGATAGGCCGTAAAGTTGGACGCCTGTATGAGCTCATCAATCTTCATATTCCATCTCAGTCATCATCTTCCAAATGTGTACCTCCTGCTCTTTCAGTGAGTCCTCCCCAATGTTTGGTTATGTTCAACTCCTCTAATTCTCTTAGCATTTGGCATTCTAGTTTAGGTCATGCGTCTTTTGGTCGAATACGTACCATACTTTCAGGTGGACACCTAGGATCTGTTAAAGATGAACATGTGGATTGTCTTTCTTGTCAACTTGCTAAACAATCAGCACTGCCATTTTCTCATAGTGATTCTTTTTCCTCTGCTCCTTTTGATTTAGTTCACTCTGGTATTTGGGGACCTTCCCCAAACACCACCATGGGCGGATCCAAATATTTTGTTATTTTCGTGGATGACTATTCTCGTTTTACATGGTTATATCTCTTGAAAAATAGATCTGAATTACAACAGATTTATTATGATTTTTTGAAAATAGTTCAAACTCAATTTTCACGACCAATCAAAGTTTTTCGTACTGATAATGCCATGGAATATAAAGAAACAAGGTTTTTGAACTTTCTTCATCAAAATGGCACTTTAACTCATAGGTCCTGTCCTGGCACATCTCAACAAAATGGTCGTGCTGAGCGTAAACATAGACACATCCTTGATACTATTCGTGCTCTTCTTATGATGCTTCATGCCCTGAACGACTTTGGGGGGAAGCCGCTCTCACAGTTGTTTATACCATTAATCGTGTTCCCTCTCCTACCATTGAGAATCAGTCACCCTATGAACGATTATATGGTGTATTGCCTGCTTATAGTCTCCTCAAGGTTTTTGGATGTGCTTGTTTCGTTCTATTACAACCCCATGAGCGTACAAAGCTGGAACCACGATCTCGTCTTTGTTGTTTCTTAGGATATTCGATTGAGCACAAAGGCTATAAATGTTGGGATCCCTCTTCCCAACGTCTTCGTATTTCTCGGCATGTCATATTTTGGGAACACAAAATGTTCTCTTCCATGTCTAAATTTCACCTACCAGTTGTGTCTACTTCATCTTTCTTCACTGACCCTTCTGTAGATATATTTCTTGATGATGTTGATACAGGTTCTTCTGAGCTCCCTTCTACGGTCTATCCCGAGGCGCCGATTCTGTCTGATGATCCTGCTCCTACACCTCCTAGCCCTTCTCAAAGTGAGCCTCCTTCACCCCCTGACTCATCTCTTCCAGCATCCCTCCCATCTACCTCCATATTCACCCACGATGATCACGATACTACTGTCCCTCTTCGTCATTCTGATCGGGTAAGACAAACTCCTGCTTACCTTCGTGATTTTGTTTGCTCTTCTACTGTCCTTTCGCGTCATGAACCTCGCTCTTATCGTGAGGCCAGTACTAATCCTGTTTAGCAGCAAGCAATGGCAACAGAATTGCAAGCTTTGACTAACATTCATACCTGAGATTTGGTTGATCTTCCGCATGGAAAGACAGCTATTGGTTCTAAGTGGGTCTACAAAATTAAGACCCGCTCCGATGGTTCTATTGAGCGCTATAAAGCCCGTCTGGTTGCTAAGGGCTTTACACAGGAATATGGCATTGACTATGAAGAGACATTTGCTCCTGTTGCTCGTCTTACCTCTGTTCGGAGTTTACTTGCTGTTGCTACTGTTCGCAAATGGGGGTTATATCAGATGGATGTCAAAAATGCTTTCCTCAATGGTGATCTTATTGAGGAAGTTTATATGCAACCTCCCCAAGGGTACGATCATCCTCCACACAAGGTTTGTAGACTTCGACGTGCTCTCTATGGTCTCAAACAAGCACCTCGCACTTGGTTTGCCAAATTCAGTTCTACCATTCAAGCATACGGATTTTCCTCTAGTCCTTATGATTCAGCGCTCTTTATACGTCATTCTTCCCAAGGCATCACTTTGCTTCTTCTCTATGTGGATGATATGATTATTACTGGTGATGATATGGCTGGTATTTCTGATCTAAACTTTTTCTCAGCAAAAGTTTTGAGATGAAAGATTTGGGTTCTCTTAGTTACTTCTTGGGACTTGAGATCTCTTCTGATTCTAGCGGACATTATCTCTCTCAGGCCAAGTATGCATCTGATCTTCTAGCACGTGCTGGTCTAACTGATAGCAAGACAGCGTCAACTCCACTTGAGCCCAATGCTCGTTTGACTCCCTTGGATGGTACATTACTTTCTGATTCCACACTTTATCGCCAGCTAGTTGGCAGTCTTGTCTATCTCATTGTTACTCGACCGGATATAGCGTATGCTGTTCATCTCGTCAGTCAGTTTTTATCGGCCCCTCGATCCACTCATTATGCTGTTGTACTACGGATTCTGCGTTATATCAAGGGCATCATGTTTCATGGACTTCATTACTCTTTCAACTCTTCTCTTGAGTTGCATGCTTATTCGGATGCTGATTGGGCTGGTGATCCTACTGATCGTCGTTCCACTACAGGTTTCTGTTTCTTTCTGGGTGATTCTCTTATCTCTTGGCGTAGCAAAAAGCAAACGGTTACAGCTCGTTCTAGCACTGAGGCTGAATATCGCGCTCTCGCTGACACTACGCAAGAGCTTCTTTGGCTTCGTTGGTTGCTTACTGATATAGGTGTCACTCATTCGTCGGCCACAGTCCTACGTTGTGATAATCGTAGTGCTATTCAGATTGCTCATAATGATGTCTTCCATGATCGCACGAAACACATTGAGATTGATTGTCACTTTGTGCGTCAGCATGTTGTCAGTGGTACAGTTCGCCTACTCTCTGTATCCTCCACCGATCAAGCCGCTGACATTTTCACCAAAGCACATCCTCCTGGACGTTTTCGTGACTTAGTTTTCAAACTCAAGTTGGTCTCTGCTCTACCTCCTTGAGTTTGAGGGGGGCTGTTAGAATATCGTGATAATATCGTAATCAAACCATGATTTGATTACGATATGATCATGATTTTCGTGATTCGATTTGATTGTAATTTGTTAATTAGGATTATTTTGTTTCCATAATTAGGCCCTTTCTCCTTGTATAAATAGATGACCCATTGTATAGTTTATTCAATCAATTCAATACACATTTTCCCATCTTCGTTTTATTCTTCCCATCTTCGTTTTATTCTAACAGTCACTACTACCTCCACCATTACAATTCCATCATTGCTACCACCATCAGAACTCCACGATGGTTATAACTATTATCACTACCGCCGTTCCAATCATCGCTATCTCCCTAGTACGTTTCACTGTTAAACTTACTGCACACTTCTTTTCCACCAAGACTAAACCATTGCTCTTATTGTCATTACTTGAACACTCTCCACCATTGTCGTATCTACACCACATTTGCCATCCTTTCACTACACCAGCCACCTCTGTTACAAACACTACAACACCACCTTCTTTACAACCATAATCGCCACACTACCAACTTGTCGCCATCACCACCACCATTACAATGATTTCTCCACCACCATGACTACAAATACATGAAATTATTTATAAAATTAAAAGACATCAACCACAAATAATTTAAGCTAAATTCATTTATTTTTATATCAAAAAATTATTTTAATTCAGCTCTAAATATTTTTTTTCAAACAATTTATTAGTTTACAAAATTAAACATTTCATTTTCAGAATGTACTTTTCAACTTCAACCTTTTTGAGTGGAGGACGTGAAGAAAATTCCACTTAACCCACCCAACCTCTAGCTTTAGTTTTTAATTTTACCAAAAAACACCGAATTAAAAAAACTGAACTTGTCTAAAACATGATCAACCTCATTAAGCTGATTTTTTGCATGGTTATTCTACTCGACGAGCTCTACAAAGTGAACGATTCCGATGATCGGAGCGAGACCCGAAGTGGGCCCCACTCCGGGCGGAGCAGCAAGGGGAGCAGGCTGGGGGGAGCAGCCCCCGCCTCCGCGAGAAAGCACCACGTGGTGCTCGAGCAGCGCATCTCAGTAATTCATTTCGATTTTGGACGACTAAGATTTGAAGAGAAAAAGAGGAAAGAGTGGCCGGCTGAAAAAACGAGAGAATTTTAATCTAGGCTGGTCAACACAATTTTAGATGATCCTGAGTGCGTTGCTCAGCCACGTGGTGCCCGCCCCGCACCCAACAATTTATCGTGCTATGCATATAAGGCACAGCTCAAAGGTCTTTCTCAATCCCTAAACTCTCATCTATGCTGTGTGTACAACTTCGTCCCCGAGCTCCATCCCAATGCCCATTGTCTCAGGTCGATCCAAACCCTTTATCCTTGAACACGATCAAAGTTATTTGAAACATCTCCGAGCTCTTGC
Organism: Rhododendron molle; assembly: GCA_025413875.1. Taxonomy (NCBI): domain Eukaryota; kingdom Viridiplantae; phylum Streptophyta; class Magnoliopsida; order Ericales; family Ericaceae; genus Rhododendron; species Rhododendron molle. The sequence goes on along the minus strand of CM046396.1, from coordinate 2,578,531 downwards.
ATGTGATCAAAGAGGCGTTAGAGATCTTCAGAGAACGATACAATGACGGAACAAGGTACAAATGTCGATTCAGGTCGAAAGAAGAATGATCAAGCCCCAATCAACGGTGATAATCGGAAGAAACCCAGGTTTTCACTTTCATCTGATTTGGGTTTTCTTAAAGATTCATCGCCTTCTTCTCTAGACAACAGTAAAACGGTAGGCCAGAGAAGTGGGTCTCAAATTATGGACTTCAATGAAGAGGTTTGTGTTACAGATAGTTCTAAAAGTGCGACCCAACGAAGGGGCACGAAAACGGTTCATATTTCTGAAAGGGATGATTTTGCAAAGGAGAAAGGTGAAAAGGTGGTTGATGCTGGACTCACCATTGAATTTGATGTGGGCAAAAATGGGAAAAATGTTTCAAGGAGAAGGCAAAATGTGAAAGGACGGTTCAAGGTGATTGGGTCCGAGAGACAGAAGGAAATTGGGTCGATGAAAAATGGTGATGGGTCAAGCTCTAGTAAGAAAGTCATTAGTTCACATTGTGGCTTAAGTGCAAAAATTGTTGCGAAAAAACGGAGGGAGAGGAATAAGGACAAGGAAGGGGGAGAAACACTTGGCATTCGTATTTCCGAAAGAGATGATTTTGCAAAGGAAAAGGAGGAGGTGGGTGGTGGTGTAAAGGAGGTTGATGGTGGGATTACAGTGGGTAAAAGGAAGAGGGTATGTGGTGCTTCAAGTAAAGCTATCAATGGTACGGACAAGAATAGGAAAAGTGTCAGAAAGAGAAAGCAAAATGTGAAAGGACGGCTGAGGAAAAATGGAGATAGGTCAAACTCTAGTGAAACTGTGAGTAGGAGTTCACATCATATTTCAAGAGAGAAAATCAGTGGGAAAGAACAGAAGGAAAGTAATAAGCACAAGGAAGGGGGACTTACACTGGGTAAAAGGAAGAGGGAGAGTGGTGTTTCAGGCAAAAGAAACATTGGAGTGGACAAGAATGGGGAAGATTCTAGAAGGAGAAAGCAACATCCAGAAGGACTGTTCAAGGTGATGGTCTTTGCGAGAGAGAAGGAAATGGGTACGAGGAAAAATGGTAATCATGTGAGTGAGAAAACCATTGTAAAAGAGCAGATGAAAAGGAATAAGCACAAGGAAAGTGGAGAAAAACTTAGGAGTACTAGTACTACTAGAGATTTGCATTTGTGGGAAGAACAACTATTGAGTATGCTTAAAACGCTTGATAATGAGCATGTTTCCGATAATGTATATGCCAGTTTTATTGGAAAAGGTCGCCGGTCAAGTACCTTGGCTTGCAAAGTTCTCCAACAAAGAATCCAAAACTGCGATGCTGATAGTAGGAGTGGTTTGGCAATCGTTCCAGTAGCAGCGGAGGAATTCCGAAAATTATTCAGGGTAGAGAAGAAATCACTGACGAGGAAACCGGAACAGATACTATACCGTGGTGGGAAACGCAGTCTTCTCTCGTGGATGATTGATTTAGATACTGTTCCGGTTCTTGGGAAGGTTCAGTATAAGAAAGCTATAACGACTGGAGTATCTGTTGAAGGAAGGATAACCAGAGATGGCATTTGGTGTGACTGCTGCAATGGAACCATCAGCATTTCAGAGTTCGAGTCTCATGCAGGAAGTAAACTCGGTCAACCATTTCAGAACATATATGTATTAGAGTCTGGGTTTTCCCTGTTACAGTACCTGCTATATTCATGGGGCAAATACAAAGGTTTGGAATGCATTGGATTCCATTATGTTTTTGGTGATGACTCAAGTGATGATTGGTGCAACATTTGCGGAGATGGTGGGGAGTTGATCTGTTGTGATGGTTGTCCTTCAACTTTCCATCAAAGTTGCTTAAATCTCCAAGTATGGTTGCATTGCTCAAACTTTTTCGCACATGCACACATATTAGTGATTTAGATTAGGTGCACAAGCTTTTTTGACGTGCCTTTGTGATTCTTTCACTCATCGAATGTCCAAGTTTGTATTGTGGTACCTTGTTATTCATTACCACCCGAGAGAGCTTGGTTTTCTTAAGGTGGCACAATTGAATAATTGGACCTTCAAGTTTGGGCCAAAAATTTAAGAATCCCACTAAGAATAATTAAAAAAATTAAGTCCTTCAATAAAGGCCCTCTGAAAATTTTCTGGGCCAAAAATTTAAGAATCCCACTAAGAATACTTAAAAAAGTTAAGTCCTTCAATAAAGGCCCTTCAAATATTTTGAGTTCTCTCCCGTCAAACCCAAATGGGTGACTTAGATATATCTCTGTTTACGAGTCCAGAAATTGTTTTGTTGATAAAAGTTGTAACCATTGTTTTCCTTTGCATTGCAGAAGGTCCCCTCTGGTGACTGGCATTGTGTATATTGTTCTTGCAAGTTTTGTGGGATGATTGCTGGGGATTCTTGTCAGAGGGATCAGCGTAATGACATTCCTGTTTCTGCATTACTCAGATGCCATTTGTGCAAGCAGAAATGTATTTTACTTGTCCTAGTGCTGAAAATTTGTCTTCAATACTCGATTGTATATCCAGTTCTGTACTTACCTGTTTTCTTGCATGGGATGGTTATTTTTTCTCCTAGACACTAATACTTTTTGCCTTTTGTAGATCACCAAAGTTTTGTTCAGGGGAAGGATGTTGTACATGCTGATTCCAACTATCCATCCTTTTGTGGGAAGGAGTGTAAAGAGGTGCAAGACCACTGCTGACTAGTTCTGCAACTTAAGTACTTAAAACTTTTGTTGATATTACCCACTTGTTTTAGTTGTTAAATTGCCCTAAAAAAATTGGTGTATGTTTTCCTTAAATATGTTGTCCCACCTCAAGCCTGCACTTAAAAGCAGAGGAGTTACTTTTGTTATTCTATTCGTTATGTTAATGGTAATCTTTCCAGCATGTTAGTAATTTGCACTAGTGGATTAAGGTTCCGATGATAGTAATACACCGGTTTGATCAACTACCATGCTTTTTTTTTTTTGATAGGTAGATCAACTACCATGCTTTGTCATCCTATTGGAACTAGTTTACTTAATTTTGAAGAAAAGAAATCAAACTCTCTAGCACAAACTGTTCGGGTGAACTTACGATGTTGTATCATCCTATTGGATCTAATTTACTGTATTGGTTAGTCGGATTTTGGTGGACTAATGCTGAGTGATGGCGTTTTAGGAATCTTCTCATTCTTGGGTTCTAAATTCTACAAAGGCAGTACAACACCTTCGGGACAGTAGAAAACACAAAAGGTCATTGACAGTTGAAAGCACGAACGGCAAATAAAGGCAGGTGATTAGTGGAGAGGTGACATCATAATCTTGCTCGTACTTAAGATAAGAAAGGCATAGTTAAATGGCCTCATTTGTTTCCCAGATGTCTTAATTGGACTCACTTAGATTACTTGAAAGGGAGTGAAGATCTTTTTCCTTTTTCGAGTTGAAGTGTAAATACTAGGATCTTATCGATGCGCAGAGGTGGATTAGCTCATTAACCCAATTGGGTTGCAAGTGGATTCAACTTGATAATTGATACGTGAAGGAGAGATCAATAATGGGGCCATTTTTTTCATGGCTCATACCATGGGATTCCTGTGGGGTCGAGGGACCACTCGCCTCTGTGTAAATGCAACAATATCTAGAGGTATTGCATATCCTTTCGACACTGATCATAATAGTCGGGGGCTCTCATGGTAATAATCCCCTCACTATTTGTATGTTGTGCTTTTTCGTCCCATGGAACTATATGTCCCTTCACCAATCAAATGATATTCATAATTAATGCATGACAGAACCTAGAAACATTCATTGGAGTCGTAGTTTTTTCTTTACCTTGAAGCATTTATCATGCTTCTTTAGCTAAAATCGATTTCACAGTGACCAGTGGTTCTTTAGAGTCTTCTGAGACACTATGTTGACCCCACAGTCAGCTGAACCAACCGCATATGTTTCGATTCGCAATTATTGTCCCAATTCCATTATATATGTTTCTGTTTGTGCTAAATTATCCTTCAGTTTTGATTTCAAAGTGTATTTTGCCTCGTCCTTACTTTTCCTTCTTTTACATAGCCAATTTGCAGTTGCTGGATTTTAGCTTTATGAGTGTGTGTTTTTTAATTCGTGGCTTTATGAGTTGAGTTATATATCTTTCAATGTTTTCTATGTAGTGGACCTTATGGTTATTGAATGGATGAAATGCTTGTTCACTAGGTCTTCGAGCTGCTCCAGGTTCTCCGTGGGATTTACCATCCCCTGGAAGATGGATATTCATGGACTCTTCTTCACCGTTCTGATATTAGCCAAGATAAATCTCTTAGTGTTGCTCCAGAAATTGAATGCTCCAAGTTAGCTGTTGCATTATCTATTATGGACGAATGTTTCTGGCCAATTGTGGACCAAAGAAGTGGAATTAATATAATTCCTAATGTTGTTTATAACTGTGGGTGAGCACTCATTAACTCCTTTTTACTGGAAGCCTTGGTGTTTACCCTGTTCTATCAAGTAATTGAATTCCAAGATTTCTAAATGATAATGACAGATATTTGAGTTAGGTTGGTTTTGGTTTGTTTGTGCATGTAGTGCTTACAAACTTTTAATCGATTAACTGACCTTGTTTGGTGTTTATTTGGTTGTATTTCGAAATACGTAGGTGGATGCTTTTGTTGAGCACATAAATGTTGTTGAAGATCAACGGTTGATCCTCACTTTTACTTGTAGGTGTTATATGAAACTAAGACAGACCAAAATTGTGTCAATATTTCTCCAGCTAGACATTGGAAAAATGATTCTAAAGTTCTCGAGAGAATTAGGCTTTTTTGCGTCATTGGTCCATCTCCTGTTATGCTTGCTGAATATTCAAGTTTCCCTTTTTCTTTTGGGTAGTTAATATGCAAGTTTCCCAAGAACTCAAAAGTGTTGTGTATTGTACTTTAATACTAAACAATATGCTGTTTATTTGGAGTGACATTTTTTCCCCCTTCCTCAGCCTCTCTCAACCGATCAAATTTTTATACTATGATGAAATGGTGACACATCATTTGATATGGATGCTGGTATGTGAATGCACCTTTTTAATCCATCTGATTCCATTGTAGTTAATATGTCAATTAGGCAAACTAGAGAACATCGAATATTGAAACCAAAAGACCAGACGCATTGCTGTTTGTTTTTTTACAACTGATAGGAGGGGATAAGGGAAAGGGAGCTGCAATTTCGGTTTGGTGTAAATACTCAGTGTCCCTAGCATGATACCATTTTGTTGATACATTACTTCTTTATGATGAGATTTTATTAGGAAAAAGGATAGCAGAATGCTAGAAGAGTCGAGCAAAACTGGCTTGTAGCCAATATGGCAATTGAATTCAGAACTCTGGAAATAGTGGGTAATGTAAAGTGTAAACTACAAAAACTTCACATAGGGGGCACAAATCGAATATTTTTGGACATGCAAAATGCTAACTGTTACTTGTTAATGTTCTACAAGAAAGATAACCCCATTTTACTTTTACATCAACATCCAATATACATGAGTGGATGCTATTAAGACGGACAATTAGCACAAAAGAACTCCAGGTGGTAAAAAGATATGAAAAAAGTGATTACTTATCCAACTATCTTTTTGGCAAACCTAATTTGCCAACTTTTTGATCTGCTTATTATATGGACTTTGCAGCGCTCATGTTGGCATTTTTGCAAGACAAGTATCCATTGTGATCATATGTAGATTATGTGGTTTCTATTGCTTTGAGGGGTTTTTTTTGTCCTTTTCAGTTGATGGTTGTCATGCTGTGTTGTTCTGTTTGACCTTTGTGGTATACCTTAGGTTGTGCCAAGTAATCCTTCATTCTGTTAGTTATGCATAAATTTATTGGATCTCTATTTTTGCCATTGTATCACCCAACAGGCCTGAAATCCTTGTCTTTTTCTGAAAAATTGTTCTTAGGTCAAATTTTCCTCGGCTGAACTACAGTGGGTTCTTCACTGCTATACTTGAGAAGGGTGATGAAATTATATCAGTGGCATCCATAAGGTTTTTCTCTACCTGCATCGCCATCAATTTACTGGATTTACTCTCCGTTATACTAGCAACCTCTATCTGCCGTTCCAATACAATGTTGTTGGCATATTAAGAAGTTGTTAATTTCCATTATTTAAGAACCTTAAAGATACAAAATTAAACAGGCCTCTATTTCCATAAGCCATCAGCCTAGGACTATGCTTACACTCTATTATTATCCTTCATAATCATTGGTATTAAAATTCTCTGTTATTTTCATCTACTAAATTAACGATGTATGCATGAATTATATAGCTGAGGCTTTGTTGGCCTTTCTTGCAATCACAACATGGAAATACTGCTAGATAAAGTAAACAATATTAACTCTACCTTCAAGCATTCTTATCACATGAAGAAAACAAATGACGTCTATCTAGTTGAAAGAATTAAGAAAGACAATGAAGGTGATTGAAAATTCAATTAACTAGGAGAAAGTCTTTTTGAAGATAGATATTATGGATTTTTCTTTTTGTTATTCAATATCAGACTTGGGAATGCAAAAGGCTTCCCAGATATTTTATGCTTTCTGCTCAACTTCAGTTACCTTAGAATTTCTTTTATGTGACACGAAATTTCGAAGTGCCTCCAGTGATAATTGAACTTTTTGAAACATATGCTGTGAGTTTACCTTGTAGGCATCTCTCCGTAGGTTTCCCTGCTTCTGCAGAGATTATGTGATGCTCACTTTCTGATGAATCATAAGTTTTAGAGAACTTCAAGCAAGGCTTTACAGTTTCTTGCTTTTGAATGTCTTCCAGAGTTTTCCCAGCTTTGTTGGAATTGTAGGGATGTTTCCTCCATGTTTTAGAGGATTTGTGTTTCTATGAACATGTGCCTTTCATTTGAGATCAAGGCAGTGTGGTCCATGTATCTTCTAGAAACCTAAAGTATGGTGTTTAACTTTCCTTTTAGAGCTGGAATTGGAGACAACAATTTCTTAGATGAGGGAAAGACAATTTTTGTACACGTGAGCAATTTTAGTTTGAGATTAGGTACGCAATTGGTGGATTGTTTTTTTTAACTAAACTATGTTAGGTTTTCTGGATTATAAGATAAGCATCCCAACCCAATTGACGTTCTAGTACTCGCATTCAATCGAATCTCGTAACAAAAGGAAAAAATGTGCTTGCAGTTTTAATGAAAAGACTTGCCTGCAGTTCTACCATAAAAGTTTGTGTACCAGTTACATTTTGGCAATTCGTGTTAAAGATAAGTCCATTATACATTCATTATTTGGCTGGGTGATCGTTGTTATAGAATTTTGAAGCTTCTGTTCCAATGAATAACGCTTCCTCTTTATGAGATTTTTCAGATTCCAAATATCGTGTTTATGCACTATGTAGCACCGACACTCAACGGGCGCCGTGTCCACGTATTGGACATGGGGACACGTATTGGACACATCACGTGGCGTGTCCAATAATTTTTATTATTTTTTGATAGGGGACATGGCTGGGAACATTGCGGGGGATACGGCTAGGGGTCAAAATGTAATATTTTTCAAATTTTTGGGGTTAATATGAAATTATTCAAAACATTTGGGTTAAACTGTAATTATGCATTTGAAAAAAATTTATACAATTTGTGAAATTATTCATATACAATGGTTCATAATTTTTTTTTATATATATGTACATATGTTTATTTATACACGTGGCATGTCTCCCGCTGTGTCCGTGTCCTCATTTTTTTAGAATTGCCGTGTCTCGTGTCCGTATCCATGTCTGTGCTACATAGTTTATGCACGCTGTTATCTAGGTACTAGATCTCAGAATACAGTTAATTAATAGCTTCTTAGCTGGTAATCGTCAATTTTTTTGAGACTCCATTTCATAATTACCATGTGTGAAAGTGAAACAGGTTGGAAAAAATGGAAACACGTCTTTCTTGTGTTGATTGGCACAAAAAGTGCAACTTATTTGCATCAGCAGGATAGGAATTTTCACATGCATGAAGACGCATGTCACCTCCTTCTTTTCAAATTTTTAATTAGCAAAACAAGTATCATCCTTGTTTCTTTATGAACTTACCAAAGAAATTATGTGATCCAAGAGGTGCAACATTGCCTTCCTTTTAAATCTTCTGTCTCTAGTTGCTCCTAGACCTGCAGTAAAATGACTTTGCTGAGGTTCTGACATGAACATATTGTGTTTTTAATTTTCTTTCGATGTTAATATCTCTGCTACCTTGTCCAATAGGATACATGGGAATCATTTAGCAGAGCTAGCATTCATTGGGACACGGTATATTTATCGGCGTCAAGGGATGTGTCGTCGGCTTCTAAACGGAATTGAATCGGTATGTCGAGTATGATATTTGAGTGCCCAACAAATATAATTTAATTTCTTTTCATTAGAGGGTTTCTACAATTTTAAAGTGTTCCAGTTTAGATGTATATTTGATCATACTGGGTTTTCAATTTATTCTTGGTAATACATGAAAATCCCTCTTCATTTCAGACTGAGTGCTTGATGTTTTACGTCTTATTGATTCATGTGCTTGACTCCTATCGGGGTTATGGTGGAGCTGCTAGAACCAGTGGCGGAGCCGGGATTTTGATTTCGGGGGAGCTGGCTTAATAGACATATTTTTTATCGGAATGTATACTTATTACATCATAAGGTTTTTGCTTTCTAATTCATTACATCTGTACATTGAAATGATTCTTTAGGCTACTTCAACTATCGTGTTCTCATTTTTATTTATGAAATAAATTGAGAAATAAGAATGTAAAATAACCAATTTTTTTATTAAATTGAACCAAAATTATTAAGATTATAAGTAGTTATACACGAATAATTATCAATAATATTCAAAATCAGGTATATACAAAATAAAAATTTTAAAACTCGAACTGTTGGGGAGCTGGAGCCGGGGGGGCCGGGCCCGTCCGGGCCCCAACATAGCTCCGTCCCTGGCTAGAACAGAACATAATTTCCACTTAAAAAAATTTGATTGAGACGAAAACTGGTGGAAGATTTTCCAGCTTGCCCGGGCAGTATAAATGGTGGTGGTAAACTAGCATCGCTTGATGGTATAATATGTTGTCTCGTGGAAGCTCTCAAGCATTCAAACAGCATTTACACTGCCAAGCTTACTTGTTATATTTCCACCCAGTGTCTAATAATGGAGGGGTGAGACTTAAGCCACTAAGGTCTCACCTAGTGAACTCCAGTTGATTTAACTACTGAAATGAGTTCTCTATGTATCTATATTCAGTTATAGGCTTCTTGAATTACCTACAAACATAATGTTACTTGTTAATATTACCTATATTCTTGGCATTGTAAGCTGAATGATTTGGTTCTCTAGCCATGTGCGGAGATGGGGTTGATTCTGAGTGTCTCCAATGTAATAGGGGAATGGAATCTCATGGCCACTTATTTTTTGAATGTCTTTTTTTGGGTCAGCTCTACTGTCTTTTGCTAAGGGAAAATGGAATTTTTAGAAGGTACAGGGTTGGTGAAGTGGATGGGCTAGGATGCGCAGGGTTGGGAAATCTTTGAAGAATGCCATGTTTAAATGTTATACTATCAATGGCCGCTGCTATTTATGATATTTGGATGGAATTTCGGAATAGCAGAATTTTCAGCATAAGAGCTGTGGTTTCTGAGATGGAGTGTAATATCAGGGCTTGCATTTGTACATGAAGGGCAGGAGGAGAACTCCGGAAACTGATCTCAATAGGTTACTCTAATGAGTCGTATAGTCCTTATACATCATATCATGTTAGCGATGTCCGAGTCTTGTTCTGAAAATTCGTGGCTTTTTTGGTCTTTGGATTATAGCATTTTCTTGACAGCAGTTACTGGTGGTATAAGTTGGTTTGTTTGCACTTTCCAGGGATGCCCCGTTGATTGTGTGGTTTGGATTTTGTGTTAGTAAATGTACTTAACAAAAAACAGCATTTGCTTACCAAAAAACAGCAAATGCAGATACCCTTACATGAAGCTCTCATTGGATAAGTTCAGATTGATCTGATGTTCCTTGGAATATGCCTCCTTGGTGTAAAACTTTTCCGGAAATGCTCATAACAGTTTCTTGTAAAATGCAGACCATGTAACTTTAGCACTGGCCCTATTCCTTGTTTTGAAACTGTCTTGGTGATAGTCTAGCAGGCCCATGATTCGTGAGCTTTCTCTTATGTTTTCTACTAATCAAAAAGGTTTAGAGGGGAAGACCAGAGTTACAAACCACCCTCAGGGAAGAGGGGCTTCCAACTGCCATAGCATGTTCAGCCAGTACGACCCATTTCATGAGCATCCTCTGAGACCATGTAAAATGCTTTTTGAGAAGTGAGAGGCTTGGGCATTTGCAGTAAGGTTTAAAAGGTTGATTGACCCTCTCTTTTAGTCATAAAGCTTTCCACCTTGTTATTTAGTTCTTGTTAAGAAAAATTCCATATTTTGAGTAAGCGTGCTTTTCCCTGGATATTTTATCTGTCTATCTCCTTCTATGCTCTATATTGGACCCACACCTGCATATGAAAACATTCATTTCGGGGGTGATTCATATTCTTCTTGTTATAAAATTTTTGGTTGCATGTTGCTTTTGTTTGATTTAAATCCACACCTTTATCTCTTATTGGGTCAAGCAATTAGGACATTGGTATGCCTATGTCCTGATGTTACATTTCTGAATCTATTGTCAGGCGCTGTGCTCCATGAATGTTGAGAAACTTGTCATACCTGCTGTCTCTGAACTTGTGGAAATATGGACTTCTGACTTCGGTTTCAAGCCGCTTGAAGAACCAGAAAAGAACGTAATGAAACGCATGAATTTAATTGTGTTACCTGGCGTGCAAATGTTGCAGAAACCTTTATCAAAGCAGCGGTTCACTGAAAGGGGAAGTGCTTTTCATTAGTAATTTTGTTGCTATCCAATGGAGAATGTCATTTTTGGGAAGACAGGTTCTAGGGTCAACAATATAACTCAAAGGGACTTTCTTTTGAGGTATGTTTGCTTTCTTTTCGCATTGGCTTTTTGTTCTTCACTCTCAGTAGCTGTTCACACAATATGCAGACATTCTTGCCTCTGTTTTCTTATTTCTGCAGTTGTCTTCTTTTTTTTCATGCATGCAGATATAATTGTCCTTTGTCATGTTTTGATGGGGAAATTTGTAAAATACAGATGCTTATATAATTACTTTTACCCAATCCCCACTAACACCCCATCAACGGAATTTTTACATACTTATACCCCTTGAACTCACAAGCAAAGCAAGATTCTTATTTTTTCTGTCAAAAGTAATGAATAAGTGTCTAAAGTTCCTGAAATACCCTTAAGCATAACATAACATATAATAGCATGTTTTGATTAAATGAATGGCTATTCTTTTGTCTCTATAACATGCTTTAAATCTTCACAGCATCTTCTCAGTAACAAATTGGTTCAACATCTATCGCAAGGATATTTCAGTTGTGCTATTATGGTCATCAAATTATTGAAAGCATCTTCGACCCAAGAAACTAGGGTAGGTGTATCCGATTAGAATAAAACAGAGAGAGAGAGAGAGGGGGGGAGGGGCCAATACAAAGATAACTAGATGTTGAATCAATCGCAGAAAAAGGAAAATAAAAAAGTTGCACGTTCAACCCTTTGAGAGCTTGGCAAAACTAAATTAGCCATTTTATTGATTTCACCATAATAAATGAGTCTTTTTCCTTTGATGAAATCCAATACATGTATAAAAGAAGCATGTTTTTAGAAATGCTTATTATTTTCTGTTTTGTGCCCTATCGTTTCTTGTAATCCACTACTGCTGAAGTTATTTCTGAAACTGTGCAACCATGCCTAAAATCAAGGGAACAAGAACAAGAGAAAACAACCACAGGCAATGGAAAGAGAACAAACATCGTATTGATTGTTACTACTGCCTCTATGATTGAATAGAGTTGTGAACAAAAAAAAAATAAATCAAACAAGTTACATGAGACACTCCAGTACTTCAAAGCATGCCAAACTCCTCTGGTCTAGCACCAACAGTAGCATAGTCATTGGAAAATTTTTGGTGTGAACCTTGAAACTCATGGCTTGTATAGTGTATACGATTAATTATCCCACCAGTAACTAATTCATGTTGCATTTGAAAAATAACTTATGATTATTTAATTCTCTTCTCATCTTCTGTGGTTATTTCGCTTGTAAAAATGGCGTTTAGTTCAATCACATTATAGACCTATTACTTAGCCCAATATATCCTTACAACATATACGAGTTTTCTTTGCTAGATATGGTAGAATGCAGCACTCCTGTAGTTTGATTTGATGTTAATGCAGAAACTTATCTCTCTCTCTCTCTCTCTCTCAGTTGCTGATGTTTCTCTCCTGTGTCTTCTTGCACAGGAGCATTTTGCAGTGTATATATCTTGACTGGGATGACCATGGAGTTTTAAACGCATCATGTTAAGGGGGGTCAAAGCGAGGTCTGGTGATAGTATGTGGGTTTTGTAGTTTACTTTTGCTACTGCCTAATACTAGATTTTCTATTTTGTTATCCATACATAGGTGGTAAAGAATTCTAACTTAATATTTGTGGCACACATGAACGGCTAGATGTGTTGACAACAAACAAAAGAGGGATGCTACAGATAGGCCTCTCGGCCACTCCCCCGACACTCCTCTCTCACAAGCAGTGGAGCCCATAGATGTGTGAAGTCCATTGCTTGTGAGCGAGGAGTCTCTGCGAGCAGCCGAGAGGCGTGTCCCCAGCATTTCCGAGAACAAATTTTTTTATTGTGACACACACACCCCCGTGCCGCTGGATATGGTATCCCCCTACCCACCCTTAGATCTTCATAATTGAATCACAGGCATAAAATTTTTAATTACAAAAAACTAGTTACTTGGTTAACTGGTAAAGCCTTCGAAAATCTTTACCAAAGAAAAAGAAACTTTCAAAACAAAACACACACACACTCTCTCTCTCTCTCTCTCTCTCAAGAATCGCTGCAGCTTTTCCTGTCTCCACGATACCATCTCGGCCCTAAGCGGCCATGAGCGCCTCTCTTGTTCTTCCCAAAGGTAAATCTTTTCTCTCTCGCACTCTCTTATACACACAATATTAGTCACAAACTTTATCATTGTCTTATAATACTGCACTTGTTTACTGAAAGAAGAATGAGGGGTATTTTGTTTGTTTGTGTCCTAGTTTATGGTGTTTGACCATCAAAGAGAGTGAACCAAATATGAAGTGGGATCGTTTCAAGCAAGTCTTTAATGCAATGAGCTTTCCCTCCTTTGAGAAAAGAACAAATGATTGCTGAGTTCCTAAACTTGGAGCAAGACAAAATGACAGTGAGTGAGTATACAGCAAAGACTCGATTGTCAGGGTTTGCCACTTTTTTTGTTGATACAGAAGAAAAGAAAGCAAAAAAAATTTGAAGGAGGCTAAAGGATGATTTTTAAATTAAGATAAAATTGTTGAAGTTGTCTACCAATGCTGAGGTTATTGACAGAGCTTTGATGTTGTAGAGTGATGAAAATGAGCTTGCAAAATAGGAGGGATCTAAAGAGAAGGAATCAAAGCTTTAGCAATTTCAAGAGGCAAAACACAAAGGCTTCTAGTGCGGGATCCTTTATGCCAAGAGGTGTTAATGGACAACCATACTACATGTGTTGATAGTATCATTCGGGACAACCATGTTGTCTGGTAGGGGGAGTGCTTCAAGTGTGGTCAGAAGGGTCACTATATACTAGAGATTGTCCCATGAACAAGATTGAAAATGCACCCAGACATAATGTTTCTGCATTGGGTTCTTCAAAGAACAAGGTGGGCAATGAAACACATGATCAAATGGGACAAGGTAGGGTGTTTTGCTTTAGTGCCCGACAACAGTCAAGCAGCTGATTTCGTTATTTTAGGTTGTTTCAGGTACTATGTTAATATGTGGCTGTCCTGCTCATGTTATTTTTGGTTCGAGTTCTATATATTAATTTGTTTCTCAACGGTTTGCATCATGCCTATCTACACCTCTTGAGCTATTAGGCTGTGCTATGTGTATCTACTCGTTCGAGAATTTTCATGTCGAGCACTTCTATATACAAATTATGTGATATCGTGGTAGGAGAAGTTACCTTGTTTGTTGACATGATTCCTCTTAATATTCAAGATTTTGATGTCATTCTCGGTATGGATTGGTGCACTTAAGTATCATGCATCAATTGATTGTGTAGAAAAGAAACTCGATGTCATTCTTGGTATGGATTAGTTGACGAAGTATCAGGCATCAATTGATTGTGTAGAAGAAAAAAAAAGGTCATATTTAAACACCCATCTCAACGTAATCCTGTATTTCAAGGAAAGAGGGGTTGTATCACTTATCTTAATTTCAGTTATGCATGCTTATCATTTGCTTAGAAAGAGATGTCAAGGTATCTATTAGCATCATTGATTCACGATCTAACGATATTGATGTCTGTGATATTCCTATGGTGAAAGATTTTTGGGATGTGTTCCCCGACGGTTTGCCTCCGGATCGAGATATTGATTTTGTCGTAGATGTCGTTCCGGGAACCCAACCAATTTCAATGACTCCCTACATTCGGCTCCTGTTTAGTTAAAAAGAGTTGTTAGATAAAAAGTAACGGGAAGTGCTACAATACACATTTCTTATTTGGATGTGTATCATATGCATCCTCATTAAAACACTCTAAAATGTTATGATTCTTAAAATGTTATGAATCTATTGTTAAAAAGTTACGAATCATGAAAAGTTACGAATTTTTAGTATAAAAGTTACGATACGAAATAAAATGTTATGAATGATCGGTCCTACAAGTGTTCTAACAAATTACCTTAGGTCAAAATTACTTATTTTGAACTATTTTGGTTGCTCTGATTTAATTCTTTGTCCGCTTCCATTAATCTACGATTTAGAAATGAAAATTCAATCCTATTCCACATCTCACGGCTTTCTATTTTTCGAATTCACATTTGGACCATTAATTCACGCTTCACTAGATTTTTTGTACAGCCCTGGTGATAGCTAAATAGAAACGAGATTGAATATGACTATACGAGCAATGGAGATTGGGTATGACTATACGAGCAATGGAGATTTCACGTTGGTCTTCTGTATTAAGTATTCATTACTTTGAATTCCCCTATATTTTCTATTCGAAATAACTAATCAAATCCCCTCAATTAGGAAACTATATTACAAAAAAATACTGTAATACGTAATAATTGAAAGGGTATACATGGTATTTCTCAATCGAAAAGGATGAAAACATAACCGTTCAAAATAACTGATATGAAAACTTACTTTCTATAGCCAAATAGAATGATTAGGCAAGGATTAAGCCAAAACACCCATCCTCCTCATTACACCAGTTATTTTGGTGGAGTCCATAGCATTTAAATCTCGACATGAACAAGTACAAGATCAGATCGGTTGATTTCATCTGCGGTCCCGTACCACATGGATTCCATGTTGACGACAATGATCACCGCGCGAACCATCTAATACCTAAAAGTGGTAGAAGACCCTCATTGAACATGCACTACTCCTGGCCGTCCAACCAAAATAGGGGTGAACACGAACTGAATTGGTTCGGTTTTATGAGCAGGACCACATTTTTTTTTATTTTTGAAAATGTATTTCATTTCATAACAAGCCCGAAGGCAATACAGACTCCATTAAAGATACAAGAATGAACCAAAATTACTAAGACTTCGACACAAGCACTCCCTGCAGAAGCAAGACCGACGAAACGCCTAGATTAGGAACCAATCTAGGTCCAGGTAGTAGAGAATCCCAACAGACCCCAACTCAAACCCGCGAAAGCGCAAATGGAATCTGAACGTCATCACGGCCGTGGACCAGCACCGTGAACCGTGGCTACTGAAACACCACCAAAAAAACCCAACCTACTATTACAAACAGAAATAAAAAAAACCAGCTAGAAAGAACCCAACACCCTGAGATGTCCAACTGGATCGGCCCACTGAGACGCCCCACTGAGTCACTAAGAGAAATCGAGGTGGCAGTCCAGCCACGTCCCCGGGATAGAGTCCAAGCTACATGGCCGGCCGCCTACGGTCACTGGAGCCTTATTACATCCGGGGGGGGGGGGTTGGCGCAAAACCACCCAAGTTCACCTTTACGTCAAAACAAACCCAAACCTGAGCCAGAGGAGGAGAGGGTGAGGCGGCATAAGGAAGGCGGTGGAAGAAGGCGTGGGGGAACAAGACTTGCAAAGGAAAGGCGAGGAGTGATGGTGGAAAGGAGAGGAGTTGGGGCGGCGGATGGAGGTGGGGAGGGTCTGGAAACGGCGAGAAACGGATGGATCTGGTTGAGGGCAGGGTCCAGGATCGGCGAGGGGGGAAAGTGGGTGGTCGGCGAGGTGAGACGGCGGGGGTGGGGCACGGAGGCGGCTGCCCCACCCCCAAAGCAACAGCCAAAGAAAAGAAACGGAAAAGAAGGTCAAGAGAAGATGGAGATGAGAGAGAGTGAGGAAGAAACAAAGGCAAAACTGGAGGAGAAAGAGATAAAACCCTAACCCTAGGGGAGGAAGAGGAGACGCTGCTCCTGGTACTCCCGTTTTGTGATAAATCAAGAACCAAATCAACTCTTACGAATTGAAGATCTTGAAAACCAAAGCAATTCGTAAAACTCATAGAACCAAACCAATCCAAACCGCCAGACTACAATTCGGTGTGGGTTTTGATTCACGATTTACTTTGAAGTTGAGGTGATTTATGTTAAAAGCATTTGTAGCAAATGAAGTTTTTCATAAAATTTATAAAATAACACTTGTGTTTGAACCAAATTAAAGTCATTAAAATATAGTCACTCTGTTTGGTTCACGTTTTTGGATTGAAAATTTTGAGTTAAAATGTAAAAATATGTGATTGGATGAGTTATTTTGGAAATGAGTGGGACCCCTGACTAAGACTAACCAGGAAAGAAAAAGAAAAAAAAGGGATGGTCTCTTGGCAAGTTGGACAAAGTCCCGTTCCCTCATTACTCCCAACACTCAATCCCAACCACTCATCTCTCTCTGCAAAAGTCATCCCTCCATGTATAGCTTCACGTTTCCAGCTCCCAGCTACAGAGAAGAATCTCTGCAACCATCCATCTCTCTCTCTCTCTCTCTGCATTTCCTCACTCCCAACCACCATCCATCTCTCTCTCTCTCTCTCTCTTCAATTACGTCTTCCCAACCCATCCAACGTTATTCATCCTCACAAGCCTATTTTATAAAGGCTACAGAGAACGAATCTGGCGCAGAGAACGAATCTCACGCGTACGTCTCATCCCAGTCTCGAAGCTGCTTCACGAAGTAGCTGAAAAATTGAAGACCCATCTTCTCAAACATCTTCTCAAAGCAGCTGGAAGACCTAATTTGAAGGGTTTGGTTGTATAAATGAGGAGGTGGACTGCATTCCAAGGGGAGCCCAAACCAACACCAAATCCAGCCACCACGGAAGACCCGACGAATTCCTCCTTGAGATGTGGCAAATGGCTTCTCCGGTCAACAAAGATTCGAAGATCTAGAGGTAAATACACCAGAAATCGAACGGTTGTTTCAATTTCGGTTGTTTCGTTTGGGTCGAAAACCCTAGGTTAGGGTTTCCGTCCAAAATTTGTAATGTTTCCAATCGGCTGTGTTCGACCCAAAATCAGAAATTTTTGAATCGGTTTACGGCAGAAATTCTTCAATCGGCTGTTTTCCATTCGGTTTACACCAGTTAATTTTTTTGTGAAGTCCCAAATCATTTGGCAGAAATTTATCTTTCCTCACTCCCACTTTCTTCCATGTAGATCCCCTGCTCCTCAAAACACTTTCTTAACTGTAGGCTGTTGCGTTGTGAAAAAAATTATGAGTTGCAGGCCGGCCGCCGCAACTACTATGTGGGAGGGTTCAAGTGAAGCGCCGGAACAAAAAAGTTCAAAAACACCCACAAATTTTCAAGTGGATACTCGTACAGAGCTGAAGTAAATGGAACTCCAATAGAATGTGCGATTAACTAAAAAGTTTTCAATCGGTTTACACTGGAAATTTTACACCAGAAAATTTTCAATAGGCTGTTTTAATTTCCAATCGTTTTCAATTGGCTGGAAATTAACTAAAAAGTTTTCAATCGTTTAATTTTCAATAGGTTCGAAAAATCCCCTTCGGCTGTTATTAGACCAGAAATTTATCAATAGGCTGTTTGTTTTTGCAGTTCCTTATTTTTCTAATTAACTTTGTTGTAAATTGGTTGGATGAGGTATTCAATTTTGATTGCTTGAATGTTGGTGTTTCATTTGTTCATTTTAGGGGACAAGCCCTCTGAAGGTAAACCACCTGGGAGCCAACCATTGAAGAGGAAGCGAAGTTCCCCCTCTCCTACTTCTTCAGCCAACTCTTGTACCGGCGAGAACAACGTTCAATTGGTAAATGATTTACAAATTTCTGTCCCCTTTGTGTATGGCCCTAGGTAGCATATTTTGTTCCCATAATATATGTTTTGCAGTAGTTTATGTTGCAAATCATTTGTCCCAACTGTTAGGCCACCATGGACCGCACAAAAATTGATGTAGACATGTGGAGTTATGCCAATGAGGAGATATTTCTCAAAATACTCATTGACGAATCAAGCAAAGAACAAAGTGTGAACACACGTAAGACAAAAACATTCAATACACACCAATGGACTTCTATCCACAAAGAATTCACACGGCAGGTTCCTCGGGTCGGGTATAGCATCACCAAAATGCAACAAAAGTTAGAACGCCTCAAAGCACCTTACAGGTCATTCTGTCAGTTAAAAAAAGTTCATACCGGATTGGGTTGGGATGCGGAGCTTCAAACTGTCACAGCTCCTCCTGGAGTATGGGATGAAATAATTAAGGTATCAAAACCTAAGGTCCTAAGTGTTTTATTTAATGGTTACTAATATTAGATAAATCCCCTTTTGGCCTGATTTACTAACAAACTTTTCCCATTACCTATATTCCATGTAGGCCAACAGTAAGTATGCGAAACTTCGCAATAAAGGCATTGACCATTTTGAGTTGTTGGATGAGCTTCTCCACAACTCTATGGCGACCGGTGCCTTCGCACAACCCGGTACCCGTGGTGCAGCCACTTCCGATGAAGAGCGAGCCATGTTTGGCCCGCCAAAGTCCATTCGGGGGGGCGATAGCATGTATACTGACTCGCGAAAACGAAAATCTGACGGGAGTGGTGGGAGTGTTATGAAACAAGTTAGGGGTGAGCAAATACATGCTTATGAGAGCATGGCACTTGCCAATGAAAGAAAGGCAGGGTACTACGAGGCTTTAACTATCAACCGTCAACAATCTGTAACCCCACAATTCACCATAAAAGAAACCATTGCTGCCCTGGATGACATTCAGGAGATTGTTGGGGATACACAATACTGGAAGGCATATGCCCTTATGATGGGTCCTGAAGGACCGACTTGGAGGGAAGGGTTCATGAATCACCAGTCGCATAACAGGATTGGTTGGGTCTCACAGTTGAAGTGACCAACTAGGAAGAAGTCCCAATTAGGTGGTTGTGTAAGAAGGCCATTAGTGGCCATTGTTTTTTGTTGTTTGTTTTGTTGAACTTCTAATTTCATGTTATTTTGCTGTTATTTTGGCAAGTACCAGTTTTTGTTGTTTTTTTGGCCATTAGTTTGTTGATTTTTGCGAATGTTGAGTCATGATCATATGCTTCGTGCCTCATAGTAGCTTAAAGTTAATTGATAAGTAGTTGAGACATTGGGAATGCACGTGGCAGCTTGTAGTGCCGCAATAAACAGTTTGAAAATGACCCGAACAGATCAAAAAAATAAGATACAGAACTTAAAATGGGGCAATCTGTTTGCCTGTCTATACGGGTGCTTCTACATGAGGCTGCCACATTCAAAGTTTCAAAGGATATATCTCTAGCTTCCCTGTATTGGCGTATTCCACAAAAACTTGATCAGCTTATTGGACATAATGCCTAAAGCCAAGCTTCTTAGTGCAGAATTCAGATTTTTAAAACCTGAACATGGGCAAGAACAAGTAGATTGTGGTTTTCACACTTTTAAACAAAGGGGTGGGGATTTTATTCAAATTCCAGTTTGAACTCTGTTTTTCTTATTATGCTCCCAAACACTACTCTGATACATAACCTATTTTAAAAATCTTAGCCAAACACTTTTTAAGCTTGTGATTAAATTACAAAATCTAAGTTCTACATTTTAGAATCTCTAAGGGCAATTACAACAGGCTAGGTAAAAGGGCATTTAGGCACTTAGAGTTTTTAAAGAGTAAGTGACTAGCTAAATTTAAAAAAAAATAACACTTTCTGAACATTAATATAGATAGCATTGTTGTACATGCTCTAGTCTGGTAAAATAGTCTCCAGCAAGCACCTACGTGGGTTAAAAATGGTACTCCCTCTGTTCGTTTTTTTCATGTTTCCAATTTATGATAGCCTAAAATGTATGTCCACTATGACAGGCCAACGCATAAAATGTTTGTTAAAAGTAGTTTAAAATCAGGGATAAATGATGATGAAAATCTAGAGAGGTACTTCCATGTTGTAATTTAAGCATCTGATATCATTCAATGCTGAGAATATTATGTAGAGTTGATTGTTTTTTTTTGTAACTTCTAATTTTCATGTTATGAAACACTTTAGATAGTTCAATTCTAACTCCATGCCCTCAGCTTTAGAATTGCATTTATCTAACTGTTGTACACATCCAGCCTACACCCATGTCATCCAACCCTCATCCATGGCTTAATGAGGATGAAGCTGTTAGTAGCGATGATGATGACTTACTTGATCTCGAATTTTTGGACTTAATGGAAGAAGAAAAAACAAAAATGCCACAACGGACCAGTGAATTAACCGGTCAAGCGTACACAAATTTTTTGTTGGAAAGACACCCTCAAACCATAAAAGACGTTCTCCGTGTCGATGCTTATACGTTTAGAGGATTGGTGGCTGAACTTGTTGCTAGAGGCCAACTACAATGGGATCATAAACGTCTTTGCGTAGAGGAGTCGTTGGCTATTTTCTTATACATATGTGGCCATTCCCAACGCCATCGAGTGGCTGCTGATCGGTTCCAACGATCTACGTCGACCATAAGCGACCACTTCAAGTGGATGCGTCGTGCTCTTTGCAACTTGGCACCACACATCATTCAACCACCTAACCTTGATGTCACGCCGCCCGAAATATTAAATGACGGTAGATATTACCCGTGGTTCCAGGTTAGTTAAACAAATATAATTTAATTACTTCCTTCGCCAATACTTCCCGTGACCATATTATGCCTTATTTTGTATTTGGAATTTCGTTAAGGATTGTGTTGGAGCTATAGATGGAACCCACATAGAAGCTTGGGTACCCCGTCATAGACAAGTGGCATATCGAGGGAGGAAGTCCACAATAACACAAAATGTTATGGCTGCTTGTTCTTTCGATATGAAGTTCACTTTTGTGTTACCCGGTTGGGAAGGAAGCGCCCATGATGGACGTGTATTCCAATCAGCAGTAACGACCCCGGGCTATAACTTTCCGCACCCCCCACTCAGTACGTAACAGTAATTAGCTTTTCAATTGTAATCAATCAATATCGCACCGTATTAAATCTAACTTGTACCATTTTAGATAAGTACTATTTGGTGGATGCTGGATATACAAACATGCCGGGGTATTTAGCTCCTTATCGAGGAAGACGTTATCACAGAGAGGAATTTAATGGCCATAATACGGAGTTCCACACGCCCATGGAGTTGTTCAATTACAAGCATTCGTCGTTGAGGAATGTGATAGAGCGATGCTTTGGAGTCCTGAAAGCAAGGTTCCCCATCCTTAAGCACATGCCGAGTTATAATGAAGCTCGTCAACCTGGAATTGTAACAGCATGTTGTGTTATTCACAATTGGATAATAATGAACAAGGGGAGGGATGAATTTTTTGATGACTTTGAGGACGACGGACAATGGGAGGGCGGAGAGAACGAGGAAGGGAATGCTGCAAATGTGGGTCCGGTTGAGCCCTTTAACATGTCTCCACATAACATACAATTGATGGCTCAAAGGCGGGCTGAATTGGCTGACTGGATGTGGCAGTCTTATGATGATTGATCTTAATTAAACTAGTTTTCCAATTTATGTGAGGTGAATAGATTCATGGTGAAACTGCTGCTTTCGTTGACACTTTCCAACTTGTAGTGCACTTTCAATTTGCTGCTTTCCAACTTGTAGTGCACTTTCCTTGACACACTTTACTCATATTCATATTTATCGTCGTAATGATATAGGAATGAGAGGGAAAAAATTCTATGTTGTGTTCGTTGGGAGGAATCCAGGCATCTACGATTCTTGGGCAGCTTGTAGTGATCAGGTTATTCGATTCCCAGGTGCTGTGCATAACAAATTTGCCTCATGGGATGAGGCATACAATGCTTGGTTGGCTTACACCGGCCAAGTACAGCAGCTTGTCCCACCTCCTGTTCTCCCATCCTTAGATGATGCAGCTGGGTCGTCATCGGAATACACTCCTACTGGAAGAGTTTCCTTCCCGCTGTGGCTTATTCTTGCTATGACGTTCTGTTTCATTGTGGTTGTTGCTACTGTTATCTTTTACCTATTTTGATACTTGGCCAAATGTGGTTTGTTATGTACTCTGTGGTTGTTTGTTGGAACTTGAATTATTAATGGTTGATGTATTGAGATGTAGGCTTATGAAATTTGAGACAGGTTCTACTATTGGGATCAAATTTATTTTTAGAAAGTATCAATTTCAATTTTCAATTGTATGGGGCCTTGTTGGGCATACGAAAATGGGGTGTTTCAATCGAGCACCTTACCCCCCTCGGTACCAATAGTGCGACTTCTCTCCCTCTCTCAAGAATCGAACTGAGGGATTCAAAAATTACTGTTCTGAACAAACTTATTTTTTCCTTTTCACACTGTTCTACCGGAATAGGAGGGTGGGAAGGCAAGCTTGCAATTGAGAATGCCATTTTTTTGAATTTTAAACCAGGAATTTTTATTAGACTCGGATTTTTTTCAACGTTTTCGAGTAACAGATGAAAACCTGGGAAAATCTGGGGAAATCCAGTGTATAGTTTTATTCTGAAAAAAAAAACAGTTTTACTTTTTAAAGGACTAAAAGCGTGCCAATTCAATATGAGGAGGGTGAGAGTGGTGGGAGTGGTGGGGTCCAATATGAGGAGCGTGCCAATTCAAAACAGTTTTACAACTTGGTTCCCGTGTCAGATTTTAAAGTCAAACAAGTGTCCTTGCCGCCTTGGTTTTCCAAGCTCTTTTGGCCCCACACTAAATTAAGCATTCACAGACAACTTTCTGAATAAAGTCTCAGAATGGAGAACCGATCCAAGTGAGTAGTATTCAAATTCATCGCAAGTCACCATCAAAATATGTAGTAATTGGAGGCTCGCATGGGTCTTGAGGATTTGATCTCTTTTGCTTGACAACTTATAATGAGGTCGATAGACGTGTTTGTTGGGTCATATCTGTTTATTTGGTCAAACACAAGGACACGTAAGGTCGATAGACGTGTTCGTTCTTGTTAGCTATTCGTCAATGAAAATCTGCGTACATTGGAGGTGCACATGCACTCCCTTACAAATGACAAAGATATCTATCAATGCACAATGTTTAGATTGTATACACTCCTTTAATTTGCTATAGTTTCTCTCCCATTATTAATTGTTCTTCTTTATTAGCTCAAGTTATGACCTACAAATTTCATGAGTATTTCATAAAGCTTATTGAGCGTTCAACTTCATCGACAATCCAACAACTATCCCGATCATGTATTATGGCTACCAAATACAACCACCACGTTGCAATCGTAACGAGAGAGATGAATACGTCCATATACAAACATATATATATATATGCAATATGCCATACCAGAACACATGAAAAGGAAAGAAAAGCCCTTGAATTTCGCAAGTGTAACGAATGTCTGGAATCAAACATATAATTCATTGACAACAATAGAAATGAAATTGAAATATGTTCCCGTAATCTAAAAATGTCGTTCTTTTACATATTTAGTTTTTTTTTTTTTTTTTGAATTTTGCAGCTCTCTCTCCCTGTCTGCATTTCATTCTTGTAGTCATACCGTAAGGGTGCAACCATCAAACGGTCAGACTATCTGCAGCTTCATCTGCTAATCAGACCTTGAGCTTCCAGCGGATCTTGTACCATTTTCTTTTCCAGGCACCGACGATCTTCCATGATCCTTTCTTGAAAATGTCCCTCAAACCCATGGGTCTCTCGGTCACCGGCCCTCCCATTTCAAACTAGAATCGTTTGGCAAAAACGTCGTCTCCACATTATCAGCCCTCTCTCCACGTTTTAATAATCCCGTTCTCAACGACCATGACACGTTCTTAATACGGTTTTTCTTGAACCTGCAGGCATTTAGATCCGTTGAAATTATTTAGATACTACATTGAGGAACTTAGCTGGTTCTTTCTTTTTTTAGGGGTCACATTGTCAGTTCGGTTGTCTTGATGGTATTCCATTGCCAGAATAGAAACTGTTATTTTTCTGTTTTGCTCTCTCCCTCTCTCTCCCCCTCTCAATTTTATGGCGTGAGAGGAATTTTATCGACCACATGTTTCAGTTTCTCACGTGGCACGCTCACAATGCGGGACATAAATAACCCCAAGGGGTTGGCCAAGTGGTCTTGGCTTGGGATTTAGGCCATCTACAATGGTATAATTAAAAGCCAATTATTTTTAAAGTTAATGATGTTGGTGCAAAAAATAGCTCACAATGGTATAATCAAACTTAGCAATATCCTTAGAAATAATCAAATTTTGAACTTTGGATAATCAAAATTTTCAATAATCAAAATTTGTGGACTCCACACCACATAAGTTAACTAGTTCCAAAACTTGTATACATGCACGCGTGTTTCAATTGATATTTTTTTCTTCTCTTCTTCGCCTACTTTATATCTTTTTCACTTCACCCGCAAACTATTTCTCTTTCCTTCCCTTAAACAGTGAAGCTCATATCTCTTGATTTAACTACAATTCAACCCATCATCATATCGCCAGATTAAGGTATTTCAATATTCTTTCCCATTTCTATTTTTTTTCCCCCAATGAATTCAAAATAGGAGGGAAGAAAATCACCTATTTTTCCTCAAAATTAAGAGAAGGAATCGATATATTTTTGTCAAAAAAAACTGTAAATGAAAGAAAGTGAATGGCAGGAAACCGAGGGGGAGAGAGAGTGAAATTGTAGTGGACCCTTATTTTGGTTATGTATTAGAAGTGACCATTGTAAAACTCAATATTGTTAAACTTAACAACCACTTAAGTAAATAATTAAAAGCTGATGTGTCAACTTTTGGTTATCATTTTTTGATTATACCACTGTGGATAGCCTTAGGTGTTTACTTCATCATAAGGTTTTCGATTCTCTTTGCCAACTCTTGGGGCCACCTCGACCCCCCCCCCCGCATATGCGTGTGAAACAGCTGTGGGAGGGGCTGTAGAGATTAGTCCGAAATACGCGCAAACTGACCCGAAACACTCTGCATTATCCAAAATTGTAGACATAAATGAGATTTATTTATTTGGGACCCTTTATACCAGCTATATCAAGGGTGCTGGATCTACTGCTTGACAAAGGACGTCTGAATGCTCCAACTTTTTGCCTAGCTTTGAGGTCGATAGGCGATAGCATTAGTTTGTTTTATCAAATCGCTGTTCGGATTATCATGGACAACAAGCGACGGTGTTGGATCAGGTGCTAACCAACTCACCTAAAAGCAATTATTATTAAGGAAAAACGTAACTTAATCTTTAGCGTAGAGTCCTGTACTCAAGGCAGACGAACATCAGGGGCTTCGCAATGCTGCCCATACAACACTGACAGGTGAAGGCGGTAAGTCCTCCCAAAACGCTTGCCCTGTGCCAGTTAGGGATGGATCAAGAAATATAGCCTAGTGGGGGCACTTTGTTAATCAAAATAGCGAAAGTTCATTTTTTTTAGTCAACCACAGTAAGATCGTACAAATTTAAAGCATGCAATACGAACTACAAATGTTTATAATGCGTACTTTAAGTTAAATTAGGTAAAAATGAGCATAAAATCTTAGACAAAATTTTCAAAGTATATTTTAAATGAATGTCGACAAATTTTAGAATGATCGAACTAATTTTGTTAATGACTTTATTGTAAAATATTTCTCCAAGACGGTTAAAAAGAACAATTTTTAAAAAATATTAATTCTATATATAGGTGTATTTTTGAGATATATGCAAATATGTATGATATCAAAAAAAAATGTAGCATTCAAGTGTTTTTGCTAACAGAACTTTATTGGAATCACACAATTATTTGGCTCACCAAATTGTAGTTTTTTTTAATCGATATATAGCAAAAAATCATTTACATCATATATGAAGTATAAAGTACAAACTCGAAACACTAACTCAATTGTGAGAGTATATGAGATAACCAAATTCAACAACTTAATCAATACAAGAAATAAGTTCATTATAGAGTAAGAAAAAAAAACTCTAATTAAGGGAAGAACACTGGCCTACAGGTAGCTGCATGTACGGAGATTCGAATTTCTGATCTTCTAGTAAGATGCATGAGTTTAATTTGTATAGAAAAAATAAATCTGATGAAACAAGTTTTGATATTTGATCAGTTTAATTTATGTCGTCCTTTTTTTGTCCATTCTTAAAAAAAAAAATACCTTTATAAGAGAGCAAAATCATTACATTTATATGTCTCCGATTTTCTAAAAGTTACCCTTTCAACTTTTAAAAATTGTTTAATTGAATTCAAAAGATAAGGGGAAAGAAGGGAGATTTCACATCATTTTACTCTATGAACTCTTCAAATTAAATAAATATCTCACGACAATCCAAATTGGAAATTTAGACAAACAAATTGAGACAGAATAAGGCTCCGTTCCGGAACGCAAATAAACTGCTTATTTTTTAAGAAGGCAATTTCAAGCTCAAAAATAATGTGTTTACGCAAATAATTTTCCTACCACTATGGATCTTGTTTGATAGATTTCATTAAGATCTTTAATACGGTGCAAAAAAAATAAAACAATTATTTTTCGTTTACATTATTTTTTAGTTTGAAAATATAAAATAAGCTACTTATTTTTTAAGAAGGTTTCTGGAACGGAGCCTAAGTTTATACTAAACGATTGAGATGATTGCAATTATTAAAATAAAATTAAAATAATGGACAAACAAATTGCTGACTGGGGCGCTTATGTGTCTCCCCCTCTCTATATAAATCTCCCTATGTCTAGTACTCTATTTACTTTCCTAGACTACTATACTATACAATATAGAATTACCATCCTATTCGTCGTCAACATGTACCCATCATCTTCCTCTCCGTCATCTCATCCGTCCACAAACAACCCCACCGGCCTCACCCGCTACGGCTCCGCCCCATGCTCCTTCCTAACCACCGCCGTCGATTCCCTCACCACCACCGCCGTCGCCGCCACTCGCGACTTCTCCGTCTTGGGACCCCACCACCAACCCACCCACAACAACGCCGCCGCCAATCACCCAAACAACATTCACTCTTCTATAAATAATACTACTTCGAGTAATGCCTCACAGGGTGGTAGTCGGCCATATTGTTTGAATGCGATAGCAACCACCGTTGGAGGGGAGTTTACGGCCGCAGGAGGTGGAAGTCGAATTAATTTGAATTCGAAAAGCGGCGGCGGTGGAGGTTTGGTTCGTCACAGTAGCTCCCCTGCTGGGTTTCTTGATCATCTCAATGCTAGCAATAACTCAGCTACGGGCGTGAGTAACGGCGACGGTACGTTTTCATTTCTCTTTCTCTTGTGCTGAATTAGAGAGGAATTTAACAGGCTCTGTTTGGGCAGCATTATCAGCCCGTTTGAATTCAGAGAAATCCTGAGAAAAGAAAAGAAAAAAAAGGAAGGGAGAACACTCTTATTTAACGAGATGACTAAAACAAACGAAGTAGGAGGAATCGTGAACGTTTATTGCTCGATTTTGTTTCTCACCATTTCTCACCACTTTTGATGAGATTTGGCGAGAAACTCTACCCCTTTCTTTTCTTCTCCTTTCTCGCCATCCAAATGAGCTTATGTGTATTTACCTTTTTTCAATCACCACATTATCTAAAAATGTGTTTTGAAAAAACGAACTAGAGAATACAGAATTTAAAACTCAATCTTGGAAGCTTTTTTGGATTCTAGATTATACTTTTCTTTCATAAAATTCGTCCAAAATAGGTACAGATTTCTCCTCTTTCCTCTCGAACCAAACAGGGCAAAAGAATACTTCCATAATTTTCTTTTCCTCTCCTTTTCTTGCTTTCTTCAAGTTCCAAACAAACCATTAAATGTGAAAGTCCTTTTTTTTCCCCCCTCCCTGAATGACGATTTAGGTGATGAGGTGGGATCCTCTATACCGAAAACCCAGTGTTCCTGTGCCGAAGGATTTTCCGACCGTCGAGTTCAAAACATAAAAGTAAATCACACAATCTAACGGCCGAAAAACCTCTCGGCAAGAGCACAAGAGTATTCGGAAAGGAGATCAAACCTTCGGTTATGGTATTTCGAAACGTTGTGTGTTCCCGGTTTAGGAAGCACCCATAGTTTAGAGCATCGAAACCGCTGTTTATTCGACCAATTATTAAT
This sequence comes from Rhododendron molle, assembly GCA_025413875.1. Lineage (NCBI taxonomy): Eukaryota > Viridiplantae > Streptophyta > Magnoliopsida > Ericales > Ericaceae > Rhododendron > Rhododendron molle. The sequence continues at coordinate 2,549,828 of CM046396.1, read as the reverse complement.
TACTGAATTAAAAAAACTAGATTTAAATACTGCATGTTGGATTGGTGTTGACTATTGAGAAAGGAATACTTTAGTTTGGGGCCAATTGACGAAACTGACCTCGTAAGGTTTTTATTTATTTTATTTTTTTCACGGACTGACCTCGTTGGTTTAAAACTTGAGGCCTTTCCTTAGCCAAGTCATCCCATTGCAAATACTTCGTTGGCTGCCATGTTGCATGGGAATAACTTGTTTTGCCCCCCTCTCCCTCATTAAGTCACGAGCTAAGTCATATAATTTGCGTGCATATGCTTAAATGAGAGTGCAACGGTGAAAGCGTAAGTGAAAAACGTACAAATTATTAACATTCCCAAAAACGAGGATTGAAAGCAGGTGCGAACGACATTCTCAAGAATTATATGTGATAAAAGGTCAGGAGTGTGAAGGGAAGTGCTATATCTTGGAGAGGGACATATATAGTCTCTGGGTTACATATATCTGAGGATACCAATCATACCACATTTGGTAAGAGTATTTCTTTTGAGTTTTTAGTGGGGGACTTCTAGATATTTTATGGTAGTGTTAAGCCCCGAACTATAAAACGTACACCAAATTGTGTAGGACCAACTTGGGGATTCCATAGTAATGTGATATGATTGGAGCCGTTTAATTTGCTTAAAATATTGTTTTAAGAGTCCCTGAAAAACAGGCTCATTTAAATATGGTTAAAGACTTAATCAATTCATTCAATCGTTGCCCCCGCTTGCCCCCGCAAATTCAGGGGCAACAAATTATCCATCTCTATTGACATCTTTTTTTCAACGCGGCCTCGATCATTTATTTGGGACATGTAATCCTTGTTATACCCCTAGTTTTCCTTTGATAAAGTTATTACTGCATCGTGGTCCCATGTAATCCGATGTATTCCAAATGGTGTACCCTTTTTTTATATTTTTTTTAATCAAATTATGAAGGAAAATGCTTACCTCCACCCTAAAGGTGAAGGATAATAGGTAAAAAACTGTATTGATATCCATAAAATATGTATTAATATCCGAACTTGTTTGAAATTATTGATAATGTTGGGCCCGGAATGCCCCCATGAATTTAGCACCAATTAGTTTTATGAGAGATGATGAAAAAACGGTCCTACAAGTGGCCAGAGGTTAGCAAGACCCGAATTATGAGTGCATATAAAAACATCTATCAACAAGCAAGTGGGTAGTATACAATAGTTGATAGGACGTTGGATAGATTCTAAGAATTATTCACGCCCCTTTTGACTGCCAGTGGAGATGCAATGCATTTCCACCACCAAGGTGTTCACGTGACCTGGCTTTTGGATATTAAAATGTCCACTTGGCCCCTAACCTTTTTGGCCCGTAGGCCTTCCTTGTTGCTTCTTCTTATCCTTACCAATGGGGTATTTGCCACATTTAGACTGATACATTAATATATCATTATTGTTGAATTAGACATATTAAATAAGTGAATTGGATGCTACTTTTGTATGCATCTATATTTTTTTCGGATAAACAGATGTCCGGACCAACTTGCACTCATCTCGACTAATTCTGGGATGCTAAAGTTAGTGGCATAGCCAGAAAATTGTATTAGTGGGGGCACAATCTAGCACAGGCGACTTCGTTGCTAAACTAAATTATTTATTGATAGATCATAGATATAAGATGATAAAGAGAGAAATCAGGAATAGGGTACAAAAGGGTTGGCTTGACTTGCATTTTGTCACGATCAGATATTGATTGTAATTTTGTAAGCAAGTGGTATTTGTTGGAGGCGAAAGTTCAGTGAAAGGAAGCTTGCTTTTAACAACCGCAAAGTGCCCCAACACCCTTCTCTATCACATATTTAGGTGGTACTTACATTTTAGTCTTGATCCCACATGAACATGTGGTGGAGAATGGTGTTGGTACACCAAGTGACGGAACCCCAAGAGCACTTAATAATTTTTTCTTGTTTTAAAGTGGTGTACTAAAATTACTAAAATATTAGAAATGGAAGTATAAAAAAAACGCAAAAAAAAAAAATATATATATTCAGGGGGTTACTGTGCCCCCACTGGTCTTAAGTTATCTCTCGACATGCGACCTCATGGATGACAAACATTTTATTCCTCACTCTTACTGTGCATTACCAACATGCTTGTTGAACATCACCTGCTCCTTCCAGACCAAGGATGGATACTTCATCCATCCCCATAGCACTCGGGCATTAAAAGTTAAAACCATGTTCTAATTAATACTATGCTAAACTGTATAACTCAAAGCCACTTTTGAATGAGGTACTAGAGGGGTCACCTATGTTCAGACACTAGTTTTAGAGGTACTATTTATTAGATGTGAGACGAACTTGTGTCACTTCACTGCGCGTGTGAGCTCCTATCGCTCATGAGACCATGTTACACAGTATTTCAAAGAACTCAACAGCAGGTCAGAAACTAATGAAAGAATGTGCTCACACCAAGGACACTTCGACGTTGTAAAGATAGCCGGAAGAGATTTTTTTGAAACGAAACTTGGCTCTTCACGATTTTCAGTTTTCACATGTTAAAAATGAACTAGGATGGCAATAGATATAGCACTGAGATTTCTCAGTTGAATATAGAATAAGAGAGAGGAACCTTATGTTAGCAAAGCTTGATGAGGATAAAACATCATGGCTTTTAGTTGCCGCGGAAGTTTTCAATTTCGCATGGCACCATTGATAACTGTGGGGAGTTTTTCATTGCAATAGCCTAATGATTTTCTTCATCGAGTGTGAAAACAGGATTTCCACTTACAAGATCCATAGGAAGCTATAACTCCAAAGGTGTTTCTGACACTGGCCATGGAATTTCAAGGTTGAGTTCTCAATTGAGCTTCACTAGAGATGATGCTCTTTCTTGTATCTCGGGAGAAAGGGAGAATGGCCGGAGAAAAACTGCGCATTCGTATGCCACTACTAGTTTTGGGATGGGCTCTTGGGATGATTCCAGTGCCGGGTTTTTTTCTGTTTCACCTGGAAAACAAGCAAGGAACATTGGAGGTGACCATTGTGCCAACACTGCCGAATCACAGGTACTTTCAAGCTTTCGGGGATCTTGTCGAGTGCTGGAAAATCAGGGAAATGATTTCTACAGCCGTCAGATTATCTTTGTTTTTAACAGTTGCTGGAGAAACTATTGAAATGAAAGTGGCAGATAGTTCATATGTTTTTTAACCCATGGGATAAATGTACTTCTGAAACTTTATAAATGAATGTCTAAGTTATAATGTATACAAGGAACATCGAGAGTCTATGGGTGATCTTGGGTATATTAAGGAACCATGTAAGCTACTACTAGTGAATTGAGCTTAAGGATTTTAGGCTGACATCATTTGTTTAAAGATTTTGACCTTTGTTTAACATAAACTAAACCAGTCCAGATCAGGTCAGGGTGACCTGACCAGAGCTTAGGTCCGGACTTCTCCCACAGCCGTCGGATTGTGTTTTTGATGGTCCAAATGCACGGACAATTTGTTTGCGCGAACAAATATCTGTTCGCGCGAACAAATTTTCCACGGATCTGGACCATTAAAAACACAACCCGACGGCTGTGGGAGAAGTCCGGACGTAACACTAAATCAGGGCGTCCTGACTTTATCCTAAACCAACATCATTTGTTTAACATAAACTAACCATCATTTGTTTTCTTTCCTCCAAATTGATACACTTTCCTTCCTTACAAAGACAAGAAAAGAAGAAAAGGAAATCACAAACTGAGCATCACTTATCAAGACCCATTGCTTAAATTCCCATCATGGACATCTTTAAAGATTTCGACCTTGATCTATCTAGGACATGAATGCAAAGCGCAAACTAATTTCCATTCATGATCAATGGTAAAAAGTAGATCTTTCTTCATTATTTGTCAAAACTTTTGCAGTATTCTTCAAAAGGTTAGGTTGTTATGGGCATTGAATAAGCTGTTTTATCCTGCATCATTTCTGAGATTTCAAGTAGCATATCAACATGTGTTTCCTGACTAATAATTTATCAACTATGTGACAGTTTCAGTTCAGTCTGTCCCAGACAGATCTAGAGATGTCAACAACCCATAGCAGATTTCATATTCCTCACGACTCAGTTCCTTGCAGAATCCGTGCCAAGCGTGGTTTTGCAACCCACCCCCGAAGCATTGCTGAACGCGTGAGTAAAAATTTCGGTGTAAATTTCTATGGCCATTTTGCATGATTGAGCATCTGAAACTAATTAAAATGTTTCACTGGTACATTTGCTTACGGATGTTTCTTCCTTGCTTCACTAAGCTTTTCTTCTATCTGCAGTGGTTTTTCTATTCTATGTGGTCGCCAGTTTTGTTCTTGTTGTACTCTGACCATTGATTTGACATTAGAACCATCGGTGTACTCATCTATGCAGGGACGGGACCAAGATTTTTGTTAAGGGGGTAGAACTTGAAACCTGAAATTCCACGTATTAACATGATTGTTAGATATTCAAGTTTTCCTAGCACATATTTTGAAGTTCAAGCAATAAAGTGAAATTCAGATGCAAGAATAGTATTCTGAGAGAAATTATGACCACTTTACATTTACAATTGACAAAATAGACATACGAGGATTGTAAGATACTAAAAACTTAAACAAAGTTCCTTTTATGAGAAAACTAGAGTCTAAAAGGATAGCGTGAAATAGGCTTTGTTTAGGGATGTGATGCCGTTAATCCTTGTTCCTTAGTGTATGTTAATAGATATTTTATCTTACCTTGTCAGCCGGTGAAATCACTATATCGCTGATTTGTTATAAATCGTCCCAAATATCAGATACTACCACATAGTTTGTCCCCCGAATTCAATGCCATAACTTTCTTCCTTGACTTCACCGGTAATATATAACAGCATATATAGCATTACAATAACACTTTGTGCGTGTGTGTAATATCACTTTATTAGTTTGCCTATTTGTGCTTTTGTGCAGGACAGAAGAACTAGAATAAATGGGAAACTGAAGAAGCTTCAAGATTACGTCCCCAACTTGGACAAGGTAAAAATAAAATGCTGTTTGTACTTTAAGAACTACGAATATGTATAATTTCTCCGACAGATTTACCTTAATTTGTCCCGATAAACTTGCCGGGGAAAATAGCTTTTGATATCATTACTAGTTCAAGTTTCAAGAAATTAGTGCTGCTCCTTCCATCACAATGTGGCAACAAATTGCGTAGCATTGGGGGAACTGAAAAACCAAAACCCCGCGTCGTTCACAATTTCATGAATAATGTAGCATGGAACAATCTAACAGTGAATTGGATTGAGTTCCAAATTAATACCATACATTAGCACAAAGGGGGATTATTATATGGTTACCTGATTTCAGTACTTAGATGATCTGATTTTAACAAAAATGGTCGGCAGCAAACAAGCTATGCTGATATGCTGGATTTGGCAGTGCAACACATTAAAGGCCTCCAAAAACAGGTTCAGGTAGGTGAATTCTGAATACGGGAGTTTCTTCTTATTTCCCTTCTGTTTCTCAACATGCTGTAAATTTTCTAATTGCATGCATGATGCTTATGATGGTCTTTGAACTCAAGTTTTTTTCGCTAAGCCTTTAGCCGTAAATGCCTTTTACTTATAGTTAGAGCACTATTGTCATTTCTAGCTGCCTTGCAGAGATTCGTGTGTGTTATTCTTTTCATAGGTGTAGCTTGTAAGGTATAACTTTCGAGATTCTCCAGTAATTAGCTTTTCCTCAGGTCATATCCAAAACAAACAAAAAATAAAGTGCAAAGTAGGATATCTTGTCCTACACCAATTTATAAGGCATTGGAACTCATGTGGCTTGAGAAGAAAATGATTCGAAATCTTTTCCATGTAAATCGATATACTCGACCATCGCGATAGAATTCTGTGAAAAGTCGTATCGGTTGAAAGTGATACTTCTGTGAGGAGATGACTCGTGAACTTTGTCGACAATCTTAATCGCAGATTCATTACTACTGCAAGCAGTATGTAGGAAGAAATATGCTAAAAGAGCTTGAGTTGTCATATGTGACTGTCGATGAAAAAGTACACTAGCTAGATAGCTCAATTAGTCATGAACATTTCGTCACTCTGCTATGTGTTCTTTGTCTAGTTACCGTCTCATTTGCCTCCCCGGATGCATACTATCTAGTGTGTTTTTTTCTTCTCTCAAAAGAATAATCATGCCTCATTTAGTTGCTATTTCTTCGGAACATTTTTTCCTTCGCTTTATGTTCTTGTAAACTCCATCATGCTTAATCAACTGCTGCATAAGGCTCAACTGCTCGCTTCCACTATGTATCGTATTAGATTTGTGGCATCATACACTCGAAGTTGACGACACGCATGTTTGATTAGAACAATATAAGGTGATTTTATTGGTTTCTATTATGTGTTTAGAGGGTTTAATTGTGTCGTTCTCTTGTTCGGTAGTTTATATACGTTTTTCCCTTCGCCGTTTGAGATGCTTCTCTTCCGTATTCCAGAAGCTTAAAGAAGAAGTTGAGAATTGCACTTGCGGATGCAAGCAAACATAGCGAGGATAGCAGCAGAATAGCAATATGATGCGCTATCCAAGTGTTGAGCAAAGTGTTGCTGACCGAGCCGAGCCGAGCCGAGCATCTGTATATTGATAGTTCTGGTTTCTTTTTTATGTGATCCCTCAAATGCTTGAGTTGTGAAATGTCAGTATTTTGTATCCTCAAGTTTTGTAATAGACATTGTGCTTTGACAGGGCAAAAAGAAGTGCTTTCAAGACAAATGTAAAACAGGAAAATACGTTGCTGCTGACCGTCGAGATGTGATTTTCATTTTACGGTTTTAAATTCGGTGAGGGGATCATCAGATAACGAGGCTATTAAAGAACTTTCAGAACAACGCGACACCCGAATCCAAATTCTGGCTTCGCCACTGCCCGAACTCGTCTCTCATCTTTAGTTTGGAACCCACATTAGCGAAGCTGGCCCAACTTTGCCGTGAGTTGTGAACCCCTTTTCAGGGATTTTTCCCGCCACCGCCGACTGATAGCGATGGTGATTGTTCTATGGGTTTGTTGATTAAATGATCAATTCTTCTTTGATTCTTAAAAGGAGGAGGTCAGTCCTTAATTTGGTTTTAGATAGAGCATAAGAATATGTTGAGAGAGAGGGAGAAAAAGAAGGGATAAATTGATCTCTTCTTCTATCAATTGACAAAAAATCTCCAAGTGGAAAATCAAGTAGAACTTCATGGGCCTCAAAACTTAGCAATAGATGTTACAAGAAGGGAAAGTGCCCCTAAAATAGTTTCAATTTCTAGCTTTTGCTGACAATTGTAGAATCAAACAAGACATACAATGTGAAACCCCAACTCTGGTCCCACATTGGTGGGTTGAGGGAAATTGTCATAGCGTATAACGAAATGTGACCAGCTACCGACGTGGATAGGCTAAGGGTTAGCAGGTTAGCTGACGCACACGTAAAATTCAACAGTACCCCTTTTGCTAATTCGAATTAGCCATTAAAGAGGCTAGCTAGCCAACCATGTTGATGATCATCAAGACTCGGAAATGTGAAATTGGAGCTTCTTGTAAAAGGAAATTTGGCATTGCTACAGCCACATAATCCATACACACAAGAAGGCACAAAAAAGAAATTAACACGCCGTCGATGGATTGAGTCTAGATTGTTTTTAGCATTGCTACAGCCACATAAGGATTGAGTCTAGATTGTTTTCTATCGCGCGGAGTTTCATCCCTGGATTTTGTGGCTATATAATTCACGAAAGAAATGCCTCAAGACTTGATGACCAGCATCATCTTCTTGAATTCTTCAAAATCAAGCACCCCGTCGGAATTCATGTCGTATGTGTCAATCATGCTCTTGCAATCCTGGCCGGCATTCTCGTTCAGAAAACCCAATTGCGTCAAAACTCTCTCAAGCTCCTCGCTTGAAATGAAGCCATCCCCGTCCTGATCGTAAACCTTGAAAGTCTCCACAAGATCATTCTCCAGTTCCTCATCGTTGTCCTCGCCATCTTGACTTTCGCCACCAATTTTTCGCTTGACGATGGCATCGTACAAAGACTCAAAGTCAAGAAGATCAAGGTTTGTCTTTCCCACCAAGGACTCCAACTCCTCTTGTGTAGATTGCATCCCAATTCTCTCGATAAGCAATTCAAGCTCGGTAAGGCTCACAAAGCCATCACCGTTTTGGTCTAGATTCTTGAAAATCCGGTGCAGATCATCGGTGTTGAGAGGAGACATTTTGTTGATGGGTATTTTGTCAAAGAATTGCAAACAACGTGCAACCAATTGTTGTTTGTAGTTGCACATTTCGAATGAAGGTATATAAAACAAGCGATAAGGGAAATCTACGTTGTTCTTTTCTGTAATGTGGATCATGGTCAAATTACAGCTAGAGAATGAATGCTATTTTTGTTAGGGAATCGAGTTGGAATGTCGAGGAGACTTCGCGAAAGACAAATTATTACAACTCTTCTATATATGGCTTCTTCTTGTTTGCGTTACAATCGTCGAATAGGTTCTATATCGAAAGATGATTAATAAGTAGGTTCTATTTTTATAGTTACGGGTTGCAATGTTGGTTGTGGTCGAGGCGCTGGTTTTTCAAATTGAAGGACCATAGATAGCCACATTATTCCGAATAGAATTTCTATCTGCGAAACATCATCCTTTCCACAAGCAATCAAACTGTTCTAGCTACATGGCTATACGCAAAAAATTATTGTCATCAACCAACAAAGCTTTGCATTGGCAGTGCTATGCCAATAATCTTGATGGAGCATTTCTAAATTTAAAATAGGGCATCTAAATAGGAGTCAGTTATGCTCTTGTATTCAAAATTATCACAATGAAATTTAAAATTGTTGTGCCCCACGATTGGCTATCTAGTTCCCACAAATGCTCGACGAGATCCAATTGGAATTGAGAATGAGTTTTCCTATGTCTGATGCGACGATGGTGTTGAAGAAACTTTGTAAACTCAATTGTGTGCTCGTGTGACGGTACAGCAGGAGGAACTAACGTTGTGCAAAGAGAGAGAGAAGCCCCACCTCGGAGCCCTCAGTTATCTGCTAAATGAAGTAGAATAGTAGACTAAAACTGAAACACAAACATAACTATCAAGTGATTTACATGTTTCGAGAAAAGAAGTTATGGAGGGAGAAAGAGGGAATGAGCTTAGAAGGAAATGCTGCTTGTTGGAAAGAATTGGCCCAAGAGGCAGTTGATGAAGGTGGAAGCTCTGCTAAGAACATTGATCAATTTGTTTCAGAAATTGTGCAACCAAACAGTATCTGAGACATTTTTTCATTTTTTTTGCCCAAATTTAGAAGTTGTTTTATTGCCAGAAAATACCATAACATTAGGGGCTATTATCCTCAGAAAGGGGATTAGAAGCAAGGGAGAGAAATCTCACATACAGATACTGCTCCCACACGTAGAACTCTTGGCTACATTGGGATCCACAAAGATAGTATCACATCTCACAAAATCGCTCACCAACCAGCAGTAACCAAGAAGGAAAACACCTACAACAGGGTAAGACTCCCAAAGGGGAGAAAGACCCACGTAAAAAACCCTAAAGCGATACACTGAAAAACAAAAAACAGAAAACCCTAGCAACTGCAATCGCAGCCCCTCCTCGTGCCCGGCCACCTCATCCAGACAGCCTCCACCGCTAATATCAGAGTAGATCCGCAGAAAATGAACCAAACCGGGAGCAAACGAGTCAACTAGACCACCACCACCCGTCACGCACCAGTAGGAACTCCCTAAGCCATCATCCCATAACCATAAGTGCTCCATCATCCCTAAGACATCATCCCAAACAGTATCTGAGACATTCAAGTACTCCCCTCGGTCGCACTTTGTTCTCTTGAACATCTCAAACAATTGTTTGTATTTTTAATATCAACGGTTCAGATCGAATTTTTAGTGCATGAGATGGATTGGTTAGATTGAAGGAACAAGAAGAATAAAGGAAGAAGATGAGAGCATATGAGACTTCCAATGCGCATCCGTTACACTTGACATTATAATGGAGGGAATTGTGTGTTATGTGCACACTACACACTTTACAAACCAGAGGGGTGTTATTGCAAACTTTTGAATCATATTGCAAACTTTTGAATCATAGGGGGTGTATCGACACATGACCCAAAACATAGAGGTCAAAGTGGAGGGCCTTCTATTGGACAAACTTCCACTGACCCAAGGTTTTTCCGATGGAAAATGTTGGAACATAAATCGCAACCTCCACAACATCTTGAAGTCACTGAATCCAAGTTATTTAGTAGAATCAACAACTGTAAAGAAAGAATAAAGCATCTAATGGAAAGGAAAGTAGTTTCAAAATCTCAATTTCATAAGAGGTATGTTTTGCAAGAAATCATAAGCAACGGAAATATATTCAAGAAAGAGAAGAAGATCTTAAGTTCACAGCACAATGCTGTTCAAAAACCAAAAAAAGTTTGCGGCATAACAAATCAGACAACTTTTTTTGTCCCGATCAGTCTTCAAATTACTCAACCTCTCTAGGTAATCAGCCGTTTGAGATGGTGTTAGGACTCTACAATATGGAAACGAACAAGCTAGAATAGTCATTTCCCCCAAGCAGTTTTAGATTAGGGCTCATCAAAATGATCACCAAAATTGGGCCAACACGAACTCAACTACTACGAAAAAAGGGTGAAAGTCGTCTGAACTTTCTGTCGATACCAATTATGCCTACCTCAATTTTCTAATCAGAAATCTGTCAATCAAAACGGGTACAAATACGTGGAGTGAAAGGTTATATAATACGGCCTTGTAAATGGAAAAAAAGGCGAAGCTACGTTTCTAGTATGATTTAGACATGTCGCATGCTTGACGGTTCATATAACCAAGAAATTAAACAAAATATACAAAAGCACAACTTCAAACTAGGCCAGTACAGAAGGTGAAACAAAAGCAACATTTCCCAGTCATAAAACCCAGATCTTATATAAATACTTCAGCAGAAAGAAATTCAATGTGAATTCTCAACAATAAAAAACAAGTGCAAGGCAAAAACGGGTGGATATCAGTTCCTATCAGTTCGAAGTCAAATGGGAACCATTTGCCGGCCATGGAGTTCAAGTTCACGGCCAAACGGTTAAGTTTGCAGCCACGGACAAATATAATATTCTTGTATTCACTCAAGATCAAGACTTACAAAACGAGAGACAAGAAAACATCTTTGATGACTATTAAAAGGTACAATCTCCAACAGACCAAGATCCAATTTCGGGTTATGTCTTGGTGAACATAATCTGTTATAATCTCTTTGAACCCTGAATTTATGTGCCAGAATACAAATAAAGTAATAGTTAGTAGGAAAGTGGAAGAGAATCCCCTATAAAAAAGAAAAAAAAGAAAAGAAAAGAAAAAGGGATAGGATGAAGAATGAAAGATACATCTGGTCATTTTTGACATTATAGTGAATAAAATCTGAGGCCAAATCCGTTCTCCTTTGAAAAATGATGTTTAGGAGATATATGATTGAGAACTGGTAAACCATACCAGACACCCAATCAGATAGCCATAAACATCATTTTTCAAAGGAGAACGGATTTGGTGTAGCATTACTTGCTTCCCAGGAACTAGAGATGCATATGACAAATAATTAGAACTTCAGTGAATAACTGACCTATGTCTTTGGAAACGTTGCTAATGAAGTTCATAGCTGCAGCTGCCACCTCCTTTACTTTGCCATCATGATCCCTGCTCATATAATTGCACATTTTAACATTTCCGGAAAGAGACGAATATCAAACATCAGGAGTAACCAACACCAGACCTACATTTCCGTCACAACCAACGCACGAAATGTCAATACAAAGGATATATAAGCTGGACAGTGGATCAGGATTCAGGATTAGTCTGGCCTAATCTGATAATAAATCAAGGTTCATAGACCAATCATATTCGTGGACATAACACTTCTACGTCCCAAAAGACTGCAAGAAATTGGAGCTGATGACTAACCCAGGTCAAGATCAGATACGTCATATCCCAAGGTCATCCCTCTTAACAACATATATAATCTCCACAGTGAAAAGCTTAATCAAACTTGTAGAACTCAGGGGGAAAAAAAAAAAAGGGTATCCAAGTACTTAGACGATCACGAACCTGCCAATTTTAGCATCCACATCACGTTGACCTGCTGCTGCTGTGGACGCATAACGTACAGATTGTAGCTTTAACCTCATCCCTGTTGGGGAACCAAATTGTGACCCCCCAGTCACATAACCAGATACCATATCCCCATAGCATTTACGCCTAAAGAGTCCCAATGCCGAAAAGTTCAGTAAATCCTCATTTATAGGTAAAATCGTATCCCCTTTCTTCATGCGGTCAATATCTCCAGAAGAATGATTTGCAGCAGAGTTCGGACCATGAGAATCTGCATGCTGACTAGATAACCCAAGTCCCAGGCTTTGAAAACATTGAATTGAGCGGGCAGAAACATTCAAATAATCGGAGACAAACCTCCTCTTCCTTAAAATTGCTCTAGAAGCCATGATTAGAGTTCCCCTCTCCCCCAAATTGACTACAGCCACATTTCACAAGCATCAACTTACTTAAGCCAGTCAGCAAAACCATAACAAGGTCAATCTATAAACAATTAAACATAAAAAACAATAATGTCTTCCATAAGAAACTAGAATACTATTGATATGTCTCTTTTTGGAGTTTATGGTTGTAGGGCCTTTGTTTTCTTCCCACCCCCTGATGCTCTTCAATAGAATCTAATATGGATAAACAAAAACTATGACAGTATATGCACGCTATAATCTCTTGTAATACTACACAATTGATTAATAAAGTCTTTTTTGCCTTTCAAAAGGAAAAAAAACTATGACAGCATATGGATGATATAATCTCGCAAAAACTATAGTAATCTTTTAAACATTTCACCTCTTGCCAATCGTTAATTGGAAGGAAATTCCACAACAAACAGAAAAACAATGATGCAGTCGAACTAAAGAAAATTCTATGCAGGGATTAATTGAGAAAGAGAACTAGATTTCTTGCACATGCTAAATAACTTAAACTATATTCATCTGAAATTTGAACCGCCCAAAAATAAGGTAGTCCTCAAGGTTTGAAAGGCTACAAAAACTGTACCCTACTCGTTCGAGAAAAAGGAGGTGGAACCACGGACATCAAGAAAATACACAAAATCTTCCGCATCCCAGTTGAGGTACAGTCAGTTCCACTACGTCCAGTCCTGTCCATTTTGGTTTTTGAGGTCCCATCTCGGGCTCAGAACAGTGATCGGGACCATTCATTTTGTGAGCTTGTCAAATTTTCCAATCAATGCCTTATCAGAACACATTAATCTTGAAACAAAAGATGAATGCGTTCTCATAAGGCATTGATCGCTATCCAACTAACATGATTATTAACATGGTTAAAGTGCTTGACGATCTCTATAAAATAAACGGCTCCGATCACTGGCGGATCCAGTCAAGGACCACAGGGGGCACGTCACTCCCTTGGGTTTTCCTCTCCGCACACTTCTACATATTAGTATCACAATATAGAATTACAGTTCTACACAAATCTCAACCATAAACTCTAAATTATAAGGCTTCCTCGTAGTATTCTAAATTATCCAAGCTGCCCCAAAGGCCAAAACCATATTTCTAGATGATAAATCAAAGGATAAGGCTTTAATTGTTAAATTCGGGACTTGAATTTACATACCATACAAAATAATATTGGTTTCTAAGATTGTATTTTAAGTATATGCTGTTGACGAGCCATAGATTGGCATAATCAAAATGGCCTATTATACAATGCAAAACTATCATACGTTGTGACGAATATTAGTGTGCATTAGACTATGCTTGAAAATTTATGTTCAAAACTTTGATGAGTCGGTGCCCCTCCTACGTCAAATTCCTGGAACCGCCACTGGCTCCGATCACTTTTGCGGGCCCATATCAGGTCCACATAAACCAAACTGGGTGGTACGGGATGGTAGGGTGACTGGACTGGGCCTGAACCCTATTTCAAGAATCACACCTTCTTCAATCGAAGCAACTGTATTTACACACACAGATCACGATCTGGATCTGGGGGCATAAATATATCTCCGCACCACACTTACATATAACTACACAACTCCGTACACATAAGCATATTAAAAAAAATCATGTACGAACCAAAATGACCAAATGAGGATACAGATCGACAACAGTAAAGAAATTCCGACGCAAGAAAACACGTAGGGAGGCTCAGCGTAATTCTTCAAATCAGAACCAACGCGATTACTCTCAGAAGTTCGTAAACATCAACGGTAGTCGCATACGATAAGTACTTACAGTTGGTGCGAGAATCAAACTCGGAGCAGTAAAATCGCCGGAAACGAAACGGATGAGAGAGAGAAAGGTGTATTGCGAATGTGCTTTTAGAGAGAGAGAGAGATTTTAGGGTCGCGCAGAGAGATCCGAGAAAGAGGTGCGTATATCCGAGTGCAGTTGCAACCAAATGGGGAAATTTACGTTATTAGACATTGTAGTTTTTGTAAGGGAAAAATTCAAAATACCCCCAACCTTTAGACCAAAATTCAATTAGGTTTTCAACCTTTTAAAAACTTTAATTTTACTCCCAACGTTATTTTCTGTTAATCAAAACGCCCCCTTCCGTCAGAATGACTAACGGATTTCGTTAAAAGCTCCGTTAAATAGCGTCTCAATCGAATTTTAATGATCCGAGCCGCTCAATGTGTTCAAAACGTGATTTTAAAGGTACCCGCCAGAAATTGGCAAAAAAAATGACCCGGAAGGGCTTCATCTGAACAGTTTTTTATTGAACTATTCAAGCCCTTCCGGGTCATTTTTTTTGCCGATTTCTGGCGGGTACCCTTAAAATCACGTTTTGAACACATTGAGCGGCTCGGATCATTAAAATTCGATTGGAAAGAGGAGGTGCGGATTGATCCGGATTTTGTTAAGTCCGAACGTCAGGATTTTGCTTCGGTTTGCACATCCCTTTTTCTGATTGAATTTCGATGATCCAAGCCGCTCAATGTGTTCAAAACGTGATTTTAAAGGTACCCTCATGAAATTAACAAAAAAAATGATCGGAAAGGGCTTCATTTGAACAGTTTCTTAATTGAACTATTCAATAAAAAATTGTTCAGATGAAGCCCTTCCCGATCATTTTTTTTGCTAATTTCTAGCAAGCACCCTTAAAATCACGTTTTGAACACATTGAGCGGCTCAGATTATCAAAATTCGATTGGGATGATATTTAACGGAGCCTTTAACGGAATCCGTTAGTCATTCGGACGGAAGGGGGCGTTTTGATTAACGGAAGATAACGTTGGGAGTAAAATTGAAGTTTTTAAAAGGTTGGAAGCCTAATTGAATTTTGGTCTAAAGGTTGGGGGGTATTTTGAATTTTTCCCAAATGTTTCATTATGGTTCGAATGGTCTTGGATCTCTGAGAATGCACCTTATACTTGATTTCCGTTATTGATAAGTCGGGTTTCCAAGCAAACTTACGCACAAATCGACTGATCTTGAGGGATTAGTCCTACTGTTCACTAGCTGAGGCTCCGATCTTATGCATCATTTTCCGTTACAATTTAAAATGTTTGTGATCGGCTGCCATAAATCAAAAAGGACATTTAAAATTAAGGGATGAAACTTCGTGTAACCAAAATATAGAGATGACTAGCTTGATTGATTGTTTTTTCTTGAACTAGAATTGTTGTGAAAAATCTAAAATACTCTACGAAATTAGTCACTCAAGTTGCGCGTATGCTTAATTTTGGGTTTGAAAATAATAATCGAAGATAATGAAAGTCCAATTGCATAAAAAAGAAGAAGAAGCTCTAATTACGAGTAAAATTTCGCAAACAAAGTAGTATGGAGTAACTAGAATTACAAGGACCGATATTGTAATTTAAAGATACTTGCGACAACCAAACTTGCTCTTAAATGAGGGGTGGCGCTATTCGCAGCTACATATTTTCTCCCATAGCCCGCTATATTCCGGTAGGTAGTTGTTAAAAATCATAAATAACATTTCGGCAAATAGCTGTTGAAAATAAAATTATATTTCAGCAACTGCATGTCGAAAATATATTCAACATTCGGTATGCAACTGCTAATACATACATTTCGGTAAATAGCTGTTGAAAAAAATATTATATTTCGGTAATTGGGTGTTGAAAATGTATCTCAATTTCAGTAACTAACTGTCGAGTATAGTTAAAAAATTTTAGCGGACTATAGGAGAAAATACGTAGCTGCGAATAGCAGCACCCTAAATGAGGACACTGTATATATGGTTGCAATTTCATTAGACTCGGAGGGGAGGGCACGAATGCTTTTCGTGTCTTCATCTCCAATGCCTTGTTTGGATAGTGATTTGAAAAAAAAATTAAACTCAAAAAATATTCATTACTTCTATTTTCAGTTATTACTTATACATATTTCTAATTATTATTCTCATTTTTCTCTCTATCTATCTCCAATCATTATCCCTACTTTCAATCATTACTCTCATTTTTCTCTCCACTCATAACCCTATAAAATTTTTCAAAAATTTCTTAAAAATTCATCCAAACACAACACAAGAAAGTCAAAAGGTGTGTTTTAGTTTATATACTATACATTTTCTTTCCTTGCCCAAGTATCTTCTATCTTTCCACCCAAACCCACAGGATATGCCTCTTTTTACTCAAATTCAGTTGGACTATTGTTTATTCCCACTTATTTGAGTAATGCTCCCATTTTGCTCCAACATTTACTTCGTGTTCCATAAATTATTTTTTTTTCTCGTGCATCGAATGAATTTTGTACATACTATAAGCAAATGTATTTTCTCTTCAAAAGCTTCAATCCTAATTTTCTACATTTTTTATTTTATTTTTGTTTAAGAGAGAGAGAGAGGTGGGGAAGTGGAGATATAGAGAGACCAATGCTAGCACGCGCATTGAACACGGAATTGAAAAAATATTAAACTATTTTTTATTATTAGCGTTGTGTCCGTTCGATATATAGGGCGGGAAAAAAAAAAACCAATGTAAGGTTCTATTTTGCCGTACGATTTTTGAAAAATCCTTTCCGATATCCGTTGGAGTTGATTTTTTTACTAGAACTCTCAAAAAAAATATTTTAAAAAAGATGAGCGGTTCGGATCATTTATGTGGGACTCGACATAGGCCTCACTAAACAATCTGTGCTGAAAGGTTTTTCGATTCGTATTTGATCGGTGAACATATATGTTGAAAAAAAAAATGAAACAAAGTGGCATACTAGATAGATAAGATCAAAAAAGGAAAAAAAAATGGGGCATAAAGTACTAGATTAGAACTTGGGAAATTATGTACTCTGAAGAAACCGTGCTCCGGAAACACGAATTCGGAATGTGGGTAACCTCACAACGTCTTCGGTATTGGCCAAACTTCGCATCTTCCAAATGAGAAGTGTTAAGAAGAAGACTTCTCCGCCATTTTCTGACATTTTCAAGCTTATTTTGGAATCACTTAGATAATCCGCCTCGTCCAAATTGTAGAAATTGTCAATTAAAATGACCGAAAAAAATTATCAAATCAATCGAATATCTATTCTTATTTGATCGGCAAACATATATGTTGAAAAAGAAATGAAAAAAGTGAGCTGGGCCTACTGGATTAAAACTCGAAAAATCCTTGCGCCGGGAACGCTATACAGGAATAACAAACGCGGGTTTCCAAAGCGCGAGTTCCGTAATAGCTTTACTTCGCATCTTCAACCTCCAAAGTATTTGGAAGAACGTTCTCCACCGTTTTTCGACATTTTCGAACCTATTTTGGAATAATTTTCATGATCTTATTCGTCCACATCGTAGAAGTTGTCATTTGGAAGATTTCTAAAGAATATCAAGTCAATCGAATTCCTGCTTTTATTTGATCGGAGAACATATACGTTGATAAAAAACGAATGAAAGTATGCTGGGCATACTGGATTAAAACTCAAGACACGGCGGAAACAATCTAAGCTACAACTGTCTCTCACCCTTCCCTTCCGACGATCGGAGCTGGCGATTTTGCAGCCATGAATTTGAGGGGGTACAATTGGGTTTTTTGTTACGCGGCTAGGCTGTACTTCGTCTCGCTAGATATTCATCTAATTCGATCCATTTATGCCTTGACATGTAAGCAAAATGTTCTAAAGATCGTTAGGCTCTATTCGGGTGGAAAAAGAAATAAGCTTTATCGGCAGTTCGAGAAAAAAGATTGAGCTTTATGCAGTAGGTTTTGTATGATTCGCGAAAGAAATGCCTTAGTATGATTCGCGAAAGAAATGCCTCAAGACTCGATCACCAGCATCATCTTCTTGAATTCTTCGAAATCAAGCACCCCGTCGGAATTCATATCGTACGTGTCGATCATGCTCTTGCAATCCTGGCCGGCATTCTCGTTCAGAAAACCCAATTGCGTCAAAACTCTCTCAAGCTCCTCGCGCGAAATGAAGCCGTCCCCGTCCTGATCGTAAACCTTGAAAGCCTCAACAAGATCATTCTCCAGTTTGTCATCGTCATCCTCGCCATCTTGACTTTCGCCACCAATTTTTCGCTTGACGATGGCATCGTATAACGACTCAAAGTCAAGAAGATCAAGGTTCGTCATTCCCACTACGGACCCCAACTCCTCTTGTGTGGATTGCATCCTGATTCTCTCGAGAAGCAGGGCCGGCCCCGATGTTTGGGTTGCCCAAGCCCGACTCCAAGCTTGGTTGCCCACATACTATTAAGTCATAAAAAAACAAAAAAAAATGTATAAGTAAAAAAAAAATCAACGTTACATTGTGATTTTAGCTTGAATTATATCAAAAAATAAAAATAAAAATGTAACTTTGGTTATATTGTTTAATGATTACCACAATCTAATTTAAAGAAAACAACTTCTTCTTGCATTTCTTGAAGTAAAATCTTCAATTAAGTTATTGTACTTTAGCTTAATGATGTACTCATTGTCAATTAAGATCATAGTTAATCCACTTAATCTTTCGTGTGACATAATAGTCCGAAGGTAAATTTTTATGTGACTTCAAGTCTTCAACTAAGAAAAACTGCTTTTCGCCGAAGCAACTGTATTTACAAATCATTTTTAGCAAAAAAAAACCCTACTATATAAGGTTAAAATTAAGCAAGTAATATTACCAATATAGACATTTTAACGTCTATATCAATTATTGTAATCAAAAGAAATGAAAGTAAAATAGTTTGATCAGAACAAAAGAAGATATATTACAACAAGTTTATTTATCAAATAATTAAACCCTTTAACTTTTAATAGTAGAGGTCACATGAAAAAATAAAAGGAAAAGAAGTAATATATCTGATTTGTCTAAGAAAAAAAAAAAAAAAAAGAGATGTTCTCGTTGACCAAAAAAAGAAGGGGGAGGGAGCTCCGTTGGAGGAGGATAAAAAGACAGAGGCCGACTCTGAGACTCGAACACGCACAGTTTCTATGGAAAGATGCACCATTACCACTGGGACAAAGAAACTACTTGCATTTGTAGGGCCAAATTAAAATTTTATTACGTACTTCCGGGGTTTTTTTTTTTTTTTTGGTTGCCCCGGGGTGGGGGGTTGCCCAAGCCCGGGGGCTTGCGGGGCTTACCCCGGGGCCGGCCCTGTCGAGAAGCAATTCAATCTCGGCAAGGCTCACAAAGCCATCGCGGTTTTGGTCTAGATTCTTGAAAATCCGGTGCAAATCATCGGTGTTGAGAGGAGACATTTTGTTGATGGGTATTTCGTCAAAGAATTGCAAACAATGTGCAACCAATTGTTGTTTGTAGTTGCACATTTCAAACGAAGGTATTTATAAAGAACGATAAGGGAAATCTACGTTGTTCTTTCCTGTAATGTTGATCATGGTCAAATTACAGCTAGAGAATGCATGCTATTTTTGTTGGGAATCGAGTTGGATTGTCAAGGCGACGTCGCGAATTTAGAGTTACAGATAGACAAATTACGACTCTTCTATATATGGCTTCTTCTTGTTTGCATTACAATGATCGAATAGGCTCGATCTATATCGAAGATGATTCAAATTTCAATCGCATAGTTTCTGATCAAATTTTTATGATCCGAACCGCTCAATGTGTGCAAAATGTGATGCCTGTGGGAAATTAGCAAAAAATATGACGGAAAAGTGTTTGTTTCGAATAGTTTTTGATTGAACCGTTCATCAAATCTAAGCTAAAAATTGCTCAAATCAAGCCATTTTCAGTCATTTTTTTGCTAATTTATCTCGGGTACTCTTAAAATCATGTTCTGATCACATTAAACGGCTCATATTATCAAAATCTGATTAGAAACTTTGGAATATTTTTTTAGATGTTGTTTTAAGTGTTCTCGGAACCGCCCCTTCTTTCCATGCCCAAATATGTTCTATCTTTCCACCCAAACCCACAGGATATGCCTCTTTTTACCCAAATTCAGTTGGACTATTGTTTATATCTCTCTCTCCTATATATACAAGAAAAAATAGAGTGTTTGGATCAAATACCTACACACATCGGATGCATATTGTCAATTGAAATAATCACGTAAAATATCAAGTCAATTGAATGCATATTCGTATTGAGCTATGCTACTTGCACATTTTTTTATACATATTATGCACATACATTTTTGTGAGATCCATATCGAGTCCTACAAAGATAATCCGACCGGCTTATATTTCTTTAAAAAAATTATTTTGAGAGTCCCAATAAAAAATCAGTTTCAACGGATATCGGTAAGGTTCTGTTTTTCCCTACGATTTTTGAAAAATCCCTTTCCGATATCCGCTGAGCTGATTTTTTTACAAGAACTCTCAAAAAAATATTTTCAAAAAAATGAGCGGTCCATATCATTTCTGTGGAACTCGAGATAAGCCTCACAAAAATTTATGTGCATGATCCGTGTTAAATAATCTGTGCCGAAAGGTTTTTCGATTCATATTTGATCGGTGAACATGTATGCTTGGGAAAAAAATATAAAACAAAGTGGCATACGAGATTAGAACGTGGGAAATGATGTAGTCCGAAGAAACCGTGGGACGGTAACACGAATTTGGAATCTGGGTAACCTCGCAAGTCGCAGCGTCTTCGGTATGAATCGTGTTTCAATAGAGCGAGTCTATATTGGGCAAACTTCTCATCTTCAATGTGGGAAGTATTAAGAAGAGGACTTCTCCTCCATTTTCTGACGTTTTGAAGCTTATTTTGGGATTACTTCGATAATCCACCTCGCCCAAATTGTAGAGATTGTCATCTAAAATGACTGGAAAAAAAATCAAATCAATCGAATATCTATTCTTATTTGATCGGCAAACATATAAGTTGAAAAAGAAATGAAACAAGTGAGCTGGGCCTACTGGATTAAAACTCTGAAAAACCTTGCGCGCCGGAATCGTGTTTGGGAGGAACGCTATAAAAGAATAAAAAACGCGGGTTTCCAAAGCGCGAGCTCCGCATTAGCTTAACTTCGTAACTTCAACATGCGAAGTATTTGGAAGAAGGTTCTCCACCGTTTTCCGACATTTTCGAACTTATTTTGGAATCATTTTAATGATCTGATTCGTCCGCATCGTAGAAGTTGTCATTTGGAAGAATTATCAAGAATATCAAGTCAATCGAATTCCTGCTTTTATTTGATCGGGGAACATATACGTTGATAAAAAAACGAAAGAAAGTATGCGGGGCATACTGGATTAAAACTTGGAAAAAAAACAAAAAAAAACATTTCCAACCTACCTAGACACGGCGTCGGCGAAACCCATTTGTCTCTCACCCTTCCCTCTCCGGCGATCGGAGCTGTTGAAGAACTTATCCCCACGGCGGAACCCATTTTCATAAACAGAGAGCCACATCTGAAGCTCAGAGTGTCGCATCTTGATTTTGCAGCCATTAATTTGTGAAACAATCTAAGGTACAATTGGGTTTTTTTGTTACGCGGTAATACTCTGTCTCGCCAGGTATTTATCTAATCTGATCCATTTATGCCTTGACATGTAAGCAAAATGTTCTAAAAATCGCTAGGCGCTATCCTGGCGAAAAAGGTATTAAGCTTTATAGGCAGTTTGAGGAATTAAGATTGAGCTTCAATCACCAGCATCATCTTCTTGAATTCTTCGAAATCACGCACCCCGTCGGAATTCATGTCGTACGTGTCGATCATGGTCTTGCAATCCTGGCTGGCATTCTCGTTCAGAAAACCCAATTGCGTCAAAACTCTGTCGAGCTCCTCGCCCGAAATGAATCCGTCCCCGTCCCGGTGGTAAACCTTGAAAGCCTCCACAAGATCATTCTCCCGTTCCTTGTCGTCCTCGCCATCTTGACTTTCACCACCAATTTTTCGCTTGGCGATGGCATCGTACAACGACTCAAAGTCTAGAAGATCAAGGTTCGTCTTTCCCACAACAGACTCCAACTCATCCTGCGTAGATTGCATCCCGATTCTCTCTAGAAGCGATTCAAGCCCGGTAAGGCTCACAAAGCCATCGCCGTTTTGGTCTAGATTCTTGAAAATCCGGTGCAAATCATCGGTGTTGAGAGGAGACATTTTGTTGATGGGTATTTTGTCGAACAAATTGCAAACAATGCGCAACAAATTGTTGTTTGTAGTTGTGCGTTACGAATGAAGGTATATATAACGAGCGTTGAGGAAAAATCTAAGTTGTTCTTTCCTGTAATGTTGATCATGGTCAAATTACAGCTAGAGAATGAATGCTATTTTTGTCAGGAAATCGAGTTGGAATGTCAAGGAGACTTGACGAATTTAGAGTTGTGGAAACACATATTACAACTCTTCTAAATGAGGCTTTGCATTACAATAGTCGAATAGGATTTGTATCGAAAATGATTTATAAGTACGATTTTCGCGCACGAAAATGTCCTGTCAAGATGAGTTTGCAAAACACTATTTGTATTGTTACGAGTTGGAATGTGGTCGAGGTGCTGTTTTTTTAAAATCAAACGACTATATAGGGTCACATTAAACGTAACAGTTAATAATTGAATTCTAAACGGAGACCGAATGGCAAAGATGACAGAAACTACAGGGGAGGTGCTTAAGTAATACAGTAATTACTAGTAATTACGGAAAATTGGTCTTTAAGTCCAAAAGTAGGTGCCTAATAGGCCATTTAGTCTAGGCTAGGTTTTAATACGGATCAAGGTCCATTGAATTAAAAGTGTTATTCCCTCCGTTCCTTTTTAAGTGTCAAAAGTCTAGCCCCCCTTACACTTTTTTTTTTTTTTTTTGGACAGAGAGATTCCATGTACACCCTTTTTGAGTTCAAGTCCCATTCGCTGAGATCCCATCGAGAAGGCTCCTCTTCTTGTATTGTGTGCCTCAATGGCGTAGGCAGGAATTTAGCTTGGCGGGGGCTAAATTCCTAACATGGTCTTAGAATTTTTTATCTTCCATAGTTGCTGATAGTAATATACAAGAAATGAACTAGAGCGTAAAATTTGCTACAATATACAAATAGATAACAGGTCTTTATGAAAAACAAGTGCGTAAAAGAAAACCTTTTTGGAACTTGACAGAGGTACTAGGGGATGTAAGTAGTATAAGAGGGAAAATGTGTATACTTTTTGGATAACAAATTGTTAGGGCCTTTATAATTGGGGGTGACTATTCGTAGCCCTATATTTTCTCTTTTAGCCCGTTAAAAATTTCCAACTAATTACAATATGACCCCCTAATGCAAAATAACCTACTTACCTTTATACCTATATATAAAATGACCTACATGCCCTTATGACCAAAACCCCTAAATTATGGTCTTCACCCCCCTCAAAAATCAGATTCACATTTTTTTTTTAAAACACATAGACGACCCACTTCTTTTCTCCTCCTGTTCTTCATTCGCTCCTGTTCATCTTCTCTTCTCCTTTCTCTCTAAATCATCATTCCCTTTTCTCCTCTCTCTCAAATTTTCCAATGGAGGAGGAGTAAGGGCCAAATAAATTATCAATGGAAGGTTCAAGTCCTTCCATTGATCCATTTTTTGACCCACTTGTAGGTTTGGATTTTGAAATTGAATCAAATTCTTTTGACAACCATACGATGGCAGAGGAGAAGAAAGATACTGTGATGTACATTGTATCTTAGAAGCCGTGTGAGGAGATATGTTTTTCGTTTACAATGCCTCTGGTTTGTTGTTGTGGCGTCTGGGTTTACAAAACCCAATTTTTTGAGGGTTTTTCGATGTTTCTGATTCGAATAGAATAAAGTAAGTAATTTTGGTAGATAACCACTGTAAAATATTATCATACTCGACAGTTAGTTACCGAAATTGAGATATATTTTCAACATGCAGTTATCGAAATATAATTTTGTGTTCAACAGCTATTTACCGAAATGTATGTATGATTTTCGTATATAGTAGTTCGGCAGTTGTTTACCGAAGGTTGAACATATTTTCGACATGTAGTTACCGAAATATAATTTTGTTTTCAACAGCTATTTACCAAAATGTTATGTATGATTTTCGTATATATAGTTCGGCAGTTGGTTACCGAATTTTATACATATTTTCGACATGTTGTTACCGAAAGTGATCTAATTGCTGTTATTGTATATATACATACATGTATGTATATACTCACAGATAGAGAGACTGACGAATAGAGAGAGAGAGAGAGAGAGAGAGAGAGAGAGAGACACCCTGAAGGTGCGGCGGTGGTGGTGGCTATGGAGGTGGATGTGGTGCCTATGGAGGTGGGAGGCATAACTGGGGGTGGGGGCTTAGGGTGGGAGTTAAAGTGTAATTTTTGAGAGGGGAAGGACATAATGGGAAGATCAGGTACATTTAATGGGTTCTATGGAGAAATTTTTTGTTTATGGGCTACGTGACGAAATGAGCTAAGGGAGAAAATATAGGGCTGTGAATAGTCGCCCCCTTATAATTTCTGAGTAAAACTAATAGTACTATTATTGGACATTGCAGTGAGGCCCGTGCCCGGCCCCCACTAACACACTGTCTCCACCACTGGTGTCCTACGGCTAATCTACTAAGGTTCTATTGGCCGACCGGATTGAGGGGGAAATTGAGAGGATGATCATATTGTTGTTTTACTTCAACTGTACCAAAAAAACAGAAGCAGCAGCTTCACTTATTAAGCATGGTTTGAAATGCTAGGAAATACGTGAAGGCAGGGTGAACTTTTCCAACAGAGAGAGAGAGAGAGAGAGAGAGAGAGAGAGAGAGTGAACAACTAAATGGTAGTTTAGGGCAACTGTAAAGCACACATTCAGAGAAAGCAAACATTTGAAGCTGGCTCGCTAGTTCCAACCAGCATGCCAACCATGGCAGCAAGTAAGCATTGTATATATACAGAAAGAATGCCAACCATTGCGTTCTTCTGATAATATAAACAAGCTTTTAAAAGCTCAATCCGGTCGATGTAAGTCGAACTTAACTCCTAGACAATCATTCAAGACTTTACACAACACCGATGGGCAAAACCTGAATTAGAGAACAGATATATTTCTAACAAAGATATTTACACTCAGTTGTCGCAGCCATTCACTTCCTTACATTCAGCGCTTCTGCACGCCAGTAATAAAAATTCCAATGTTGAAATGGGGGGTCCAGTGACTTTTATTTCCTAACTGTCAGAGATAAAAAATACCGAAATAAGTTTCAGACTCCTTAATTTTAAGTCACTCGATGGTCAACTAATTCTGTATCCTGCTCGATCTTGTGCCAGCGGGACAGCACCTTAGGGTTGGATTCTTTATGGTACCACCAATAAATATACTTAAGGGAGACATAGTTCAATAATCGTGAGGCTTAAAGCCTCTAACCGCCAAACAAATGGATGAAACTAATGAGCAAACCACTGCTCCAGCCATTAACAAATACTATTATACCAGCGTAACTTCCAGAGAGTGCTCCCTCTATCCGAAATTGCTGGACCCCTACGAAAAAGTCATGCAATTTTGAGATAAAAAAAAAAATGAAGTACTTTCGGGAATTATTTTTTTCTCTGATTCAATGTACAAAAATTTCAAAAACTGATACGGAAGTACTAAATTCTTTGATCCGCAAATTGCACGCCTTTTGTAGGTAGCAGGCAATTTGGGACGGAGGGAGTAATTTTTACGTACTAAGTAACACAACAAAGCCCATATAAGTTCTTCATCGCTTATATCATACGTTTTGTTTGTCTACGTAGTAGACATAACTATGTGTACATTCTAAAGAAATTAGTACTGTAATTATTTATTAGGCGTTCTCAGGATGCTCTCGACCCTGCACATGTTCACAATAAACGCTCTCGCTCCGCTACCCGCTCCACAAACTTGTGACTTAGAGCATCCCAAACTTGACTTGTGGGCTTCCTGATTTGAATGTCCCAAGTCATAGATACTCCAACATGAATCCCCACAGTGCCGTGTCCTGCCTTTTTGAAAGCTACTGTGTCATGCGCATCAGGGTGAAGAACAGCAAGCAATTACTGGCAAGGGGGTCATTCAAGCAATTAGCAAAAGGAAAGTCAGGAAAAAAAAAAAAGGGCTCAAAAAAGGGAGGGTACTTGGTGACTAGTAGGGGTGATTTCGGTTCGGGTTCGGTCGGTTCGGGGTGATATTTTTGAAGACCAATTTGGTTCGGGGTGACATTTTTGAGGACCAATTCGGTTCGGGGTAATTATTTCCAGGACCGATCCTGACCGGAGTTAAGTTAAGTTCGGGGTGGGAACGGTCCAGTCAGGAATTTCGGTCCACCCGAAATCTTGTGATGGACGGTCAAGATTAAACACAAAATAGATGAATGGACTAGATTAATGTAAAATACATAGTTGGTTCGGTTTGGTACTAGTCGGTCCATATAAGTTCCGTTCGGTCCGGCAAAATTTCCAAGAAACTGAGACTGAACTGAAAATGAATCGGCTCAGTTTGGTCCAGACTGAACCAAAAAAATCTGCCCTTAGACTGACCGAAAACCGAACCGATCGGTCGGTTTTTCCGATTTTTTCGGTCCATTGGTTTTGAAACAACCCTAGTGACTAGTGGTGCAGATTAGTAGTAGTAATAAGGATACAACCAAGTGTAGCACTTCCAGTTGCACAAATTGCAATATATTAACGGAGAGATGGCCAAAGTATGGTGTCCTGATCACAGTACAAGTGGGGAGTTGATGTGGTGCCTACGAGGAGGAAGTGGAGGAGCATGTGAACGTGCTACAAGTATATAGACGAGAAATGGGAGTGCCTGGAGAATAACAGTTGACTTCAAAGTAGAATACCATAGCAGTTACGCTGATTCCATGAATGACAATTAGTAGAATACATTTCTTATGATGCACATGTAGAAGACTCATATAACCTTTGGAAGTATCACAGTTCTTGAACATTCAGCCTGATCGAAACATTTACGCTGAAGCATCTTGGCTTCCACGTGATCA
This sequence comes from Rhododendron molle, assembly GCA_025413875.1. NCBI lineage: Eukaryota > Viridiplantae > Streptophyta > Magnoliopsida > Ericales > Ericaceae > Rhododendron > Rhododendron molle. The sequence continues at coordinate 2,522,396 of CM046396.1, read as the reverse complement.
GAAAAAAAGTTCCCCATCCGCAGCTGTTGTGGCATCAAATAAACAGACAAAAGAAATAGTAAAGAAAAAGAAGGTTGGCATAACCATCAAAATTTGGTGAGAGCGTATCTGTAAGAGTTACTGTGGGGGGGTCAATTCCACTTTGAGCCTTTTTCTTCTTCTGGATTTGAACAGCGGAGTGGATCGGGGAAGTAGCTCCGACGATCTAGTTAGTAGGTGAGAAAGAAGAGAAGGCGTATGCTTTTTGTGGAGAAAAATATGAGGATAGCGAGCGAGTCTATATCTATTACCTGTGGAGAAGGACCCTCTATTTATAGGCAACCTTGGAGTATCAAACAAACCTTCCTCCACGTATGTTGTACTACTCGGATGACGTCACTTGTCAGGAGCATTGAATGAATGTCGCCTTTCGAGGATGGTCAGGGCCATATTAGTCAATGTCAGAGCCATCACATCAGACAGAAACGTCACCTCGATTCAGAGAAGTAACTCCGCTCCAACTCCGTTGACCGTTAAATGACTGCAAGCGAGCTTGCTGACTGTCGGGCATGGCGGCTTCCGAACAAACCATTTCCCGAGAGACAGCCTCCAGAAAAGCTTGTGAACGAAGGTAAGTGACCCCGAACGTAGGATTGGCCGAGCAAAAGATATGTTTAAACGATATATTCCCGAAGAATATGAAGTGAAAAAACCAGCCGCAGGGTATTGCTCGGTGATGACTGCACCAGAACGACAACGCTCGGAGGAATTATCTGTGCAAACAATGACTTTAAATATAAACGATAACACATACAAACTGAGACAACTGAACCATAGATCAATACGTTGAGCCTTCTGACCCTTTGAGCTTTGGCCATTTCGGCCCACTACAGTTACCTCCTTGAAGTCCTTGATCAAAGCCAAGGACGGAGTCAGGAATTTCACTACATGGGGGGCGACCATGTACGCGAGACAAAAAAATAAAGAGAAACGTGCATAACAACGTGAATACATTAAAACTCAAAAATGTACAAAATAGCAACACTCCATACTTAATTATGCTTTTCATAAATTAACATATTGCAAAAGCATTAACGACTTACCTCAATCTATTTAGTAAAACCAGGCATCTTCAATTGCACTCACGCTCTTTCATGTTATTAAAAGCATCGGTGATAGTATCAACATCAAACCTTTTCGCAATATCCTTCTCTATGTAAGTGATTTAGAAACATGCTAAAATTTTATCCCCCATCGTGTTGCGGTGTCTAATATTTACACATTTCATAGTTACAATTTAGAATATTTCACCAAGATTACTTAGAGTTTTCCAAATCTCTTCTCCTAGTGTTCTTATTTTCTCGAAATTGCCTTCGAAGTCTTGACCATGTGGGATTTTTGTGCTGAGAGAGAGAGAGAGAGAAAGAGAGAGAGAGAGGGGTCTGGTGTGCCATGGAGATTTTTTAGGCAGAGAGAAGAAAACGTGTAAAATCCTTTTAACGATTGGAGATTTTTGTGGGTAAAAACTGGGAATTAAATAATTGAATACTCACTATGTTAACCCTCAAATTTTATGTTTTGTTATATTTAACCCGTAATGTTTAGAAATTAACGTTGGTATCTTGTACTTCAAAGGTTACTAACTACTTACTATCATTTGATTTTTTTCTCCCAAAAATACTAGAGGGGGGCGAGCCTCTATAATTTCATAGGAAATTTTTATTTTACATATAATAAATAGAGGTTTTTTTTTCTTGCAGGGGCGACCGCCCCTACTGGCCCCTCTCTGGCTCCATCCCTGATCAAAGCAAGAACTTCTTGAGAATATTCACTGTTGATTGCCTCCAGCAGCTCATCACCCTGGCTTGTTGAATCCATACATTAGAAGCAGTAGTAGTACTTGTTGTCAACTAATACCACAAAAAGATCATTACCCGGTAGGCCTGTCAATGGACCGGATTCGATCCGAAAATCCGATCCGAATCCGAACCCGAATCCGATAACGGTGATCCGATAATCCGATAATCCGAATCCGAAAAATACGGATCGGATCGGATCGGATCTCGGATCGTGTCGGATAAAATCCGATAACATCCGATCCGAATTGCTTTTTTTTTTTAAAAAAAAAAAACCTATTACTTTACAATACAAAAACCCAGTTAAAAGCTAACAGAGGAGGCTCCTCTGAGGAGCGTTACATTACAGTACTTGGAAAGCTCTCAATCGCTTCTCATTTCTCAGTGGGAGGGCGACGCCACCACCCACACCAGGTCTCCCTCTCTCTCTCTCTCTCTCTCTGTCTCTCTTCATTTTCTCGCATTCAATCCCTCCTCGTTCTCTTCAATTTCTAGGGTTTTGTCTTCGATTGTCTCTGGTTGGCTCGTCAGATTATAGATTATTGGGACCGTAACATTACAGTACTTGGAAAGCTCTCAATCAGCTTGTGTGATGTTGAATCATACAAATCTTATAAGGCTTAGCATTTTGTGTATTCAAATCTCACATTTGTAAATCTTACATTAGAGTGGGAAGATTTGTAATTAAATTTCTGCTGTGCAATGTTTCTGTCATGCTATTTGGGGTTTGGTTTTGATTCTGCAATATTCACAAATCGAATATTCACGTATCGGCTATGCTCATATTGGGGGCTGCTTTTTTTTTTTTTGGAGAAAAAAAAAATAATTTTTTCCTTTTTTAAAAAAATTGTGGAATTTAAAAAAAAAATTTCAAATCGGATCGGATTCGGATTTTCAGATCGGATCCGATTTTTTCGGATTCGGATTTTCGTTATCGGATCCGAGTCTTATCGGATCGGATCGGATCCGAGCCTTATCGGATTCGGATTTTTCGGATCCGGATCGGATTCGGCCCATTGACAGGCCTATTACCCGATGTATTCCCACAAAAAGAAAAGAAAATATGTCACACCCTCGATTTTCAACATAAATATAATCGATTTTTATAAATAAAACCCCACAATATTCCGTACAATAACCCAAAAGAGTTTAGCATTTCCATGTAACAATTTCACTTCATCCACCAAATGTTTCCAAAAGATTACAATTTTGGCTTCGAGGTCCGAATAAACATAAGTATCAAATATGAAAGAGAGTTAAGCGTTTACAATCATTCTTTAAGTCAAAAGATTTACAATAGGGTTACAAATACATCTTTCCAAAAATACTAGACAAAGATGGCCAAATAACCCTTCAAATTAGCTTTCAAAACGATGCTCACATCCAAGCACTCCAAGTATGCACTACTATCCCATGTTAGCACCTGAAAATGAAGGAAGGTCTAAGTTACACTAGCCCAGTAGAAAGTTCTAATCTAGCAATATATGCATATGAAATGTAGGGAAAGGAACAAGGTGAGCAACTGCGTCAAGAATCGATGAGAGATCGACAAGAGCAATTAAATTTTATACTTCTTTTCCAAACTCGACATATGCTTTAATAAACGATTTCTGAAATTCACCAAAAGCCAAAACGTGTCTCGTTCAAGTGTCATGAGCCGAAGCTCCTGCCGGGCCAGTTAAAGGACCTCGATGTCCTCTGCCAGGCACCTTACCCATAGGGAGGTCCTGAAAAATCAAATACGAGCATATAGCTCCTGCCGGGCCAATTAAAGGACCCCGATGTCCTCTGCCAGGCACTCACCCGTCGATGAGTCCTGAAATGATCTCGTTGTGTCCGTAAAATTTCAAAATTCCTTTAACCGTCATGTTTGTACCATTCAAACCCAACTTTGATACGTGAAGCGATTTTCGTAGATCATGACCAAACGAGTTTTAGAGTCATGGGAATGTTCAACGAGGTCTTTGAATACAAGTAATCAAGTTAGGGGTCATTTGGGAAGTGTTTGAACGGGTTGGAAGTGATTGGAAACCAAAACGGTGAAAAAATGAAGCAAAACAGTGAATGCTGAAGATAAGCCATAGGTATCGATACCTAACACAAAGGTATCGATACCTTTTGGTCAAAAATGGTTCCAGACGCAAGGGTATCGATAACAATGGCAAATGGTATCGATAACAAGTGGTTTTCTGGGTTTTGGGCACAATGGTATCGATAACAATGGCTAAGGTATCGATAACAATGGGTGTTCGAGCAGATTTTTGACAGATTATGATGGGTTTTTCAGCCCCAACAACAACAACAACAACAACCACGATCCAAAACAAGAATCAAGCTACTAGATACAAGCCATAAACATGTATTGATAGTTAGAACCTCCTACCTCAAGATCCAAGAATGAATTTGAAAGATTTCTCAAGCCCTAGCTCCAATCCTTGAGTTCAAATGAAATGCACCTCTACCGAGCTTGAACCGACGTTATACGGGCCACAATACGCGAAGGAGTGAAAGATTTGAGGGTAGCTTTGTGTGGGTTTTGGGTGATTTAGAGAGAAATGGTGAGAGAGAGCCGAGAGAGAGAGAGAGTCGGGAGAGAGGGAGAGAACGGGGAGTGAGAGTGAGGAAATGAGGGATTTTTATTCCCTAGTCTCATACACACACACATATATGCATACACTACACACACTTCACACATTTACTCCCCAAATAAAACATTTTAACACATTCACCTCCACATCTCAATTTTCCAAACCAATCTCATCCTTTTATTTCTGTTAATACCTTTAAATCAATTTACGAATTAATGGGTGTTTACAAAATAACTAAACATTGTTGGAAGATAATAGTTCTCTGTTTCTCTCCCATTCATATGCCCATGTCATCATTATCCAAAATGGGCGGAAAAACCAAGTGCTGCTAAGTACAGAGAAATTTCCATGAATAATCTCACTTAAGTGGTCAGCAAGGGGACGACTTGCATGTGCATCTATGTTAGCATATGGAAACTCGACTATTAAAGCATCCAACTCAGAACCAATTGACTATGAATACAAAGGCCGCCCCAGCTCTCACAAGCTCCAACTCTCTTGCACGAGCGACTCATGACTCACACAAGGAGAGACAAAGAAAGCATCGAAAATCACAACAAAAAAAGTCACTTATGGCAGGCACAAATAGGGGGAACTCAACTACAAACGAAATGTGTAAGGACCCGTAAATTTCAAATTTATTAAAAGAATTTATTCGATATTATAAATGAAGAAAATATGGAATTTGTTGAGTTTATTTGATTTGGGCTTAATATAGAAGGATTGTTAGTGGAGGGAGTGTGAGTGTAATTAATGTGTGTGCTAGTATATATATGTGTGTGGAGATGTAGGAGATTAAAATCCCCATCTCACTTTCTCTCGTCACGCCCGATCTCTCTCTCTCGGCTCCACTCTCTCTGCCTCTTACTCCCAACCAAATCACCTCAAACCCACAAAACTTAACCTCAAATCCTTCACCCCTTCGCGTAGCGGAGCTCGTTTCTCGTTGGTTTGAGCTCGGTGGAGGCGTATCCCATTCGATTCTGAAGTTTGGAGCTAGGGCTTGGAAAATCTTTCGATTTCGTTCTTGAATCTCGAGGTAGGGGGTTCTAACTCTCAATATATGTAAATGACTTGTTTCTTGTAGTTTGATTCTTGCCTTTGATCGTGGTTATTGTTGTTGATGTTGTTGTGGCTGAAAAACCCATCTCTGTCTGTCAAAAATCTGCTCGAACTGACCGTTATCGATACCATTTGAAATCGTTATCGATACCTCTACGTTACCAAACCCAGAAAATCAATTGTTATCGATACCTTTGGTCCCTGTTATCGATACCCTTGCGTCTGGACTGATTTTGGCCAGCATGTTATCGATACCTCTCTTAAAGGTATCGATGACATCGTGTCTTGACTGATCCCAACCAGCATGTTATTGATACCTCCTTCTTTTCGTTATCGATAACAATTCTTAATTGCATTGCTTAATCACCTTAGATACTTATTCCATTATTTTAAGTCCCAATTGCTCCGAATCTATTCCAAACATCCTCCGAGCAAATTCTTAACTTAATTACTCATCATCAACAAAACCGTTGGATACCTTTCCATGAGTTTTAACTTTTGTATGGACTTGTATTCTTGGTTATCGATAACATCTCCTTTTTTTTTTTTAACTGTCCGCAGACGATGATTCCTATTTTACTATTTTACTACCTTGGGTCCCATCACTTCTTCTCCAATCCGCACACTTCCAAAATGATTCATGGCTTAATACATGGTAATTTATGAACCCGTTGGACGACCTCATAAATTTCTAATTCTTGTTTGAGTAGGATTTCACTAAAACACCATATGTTAAGAATTTGGTTTGAATGGTACGAATTTGACGGTTAAAGGATTTGAAACATTTCGGACACGATGAGAACGTATCGTAGAGTGTTTATGAGTGCTGTAGGTTGCTCGAATGTCGTGGTGGGCATAAATGGTAAATGGAAGTGGCATGAATGTGGATAACCAATGGATAGAGCACTGTAGGATTGTATATAAATGGGCTTAGTACGTCATGTGCGACGCGGGTATGTTAATTAACGAATAGGCATGAACATATGTGTTTGTAGATGTATATAATGGTTGGTTGAACAATTGTGGTACAATCGATAGATGGATGATAAAGTTGATTATGAAATGGTGGAGGGTCGGTTAAGCGATGTGCGTTTCCGCTAACCAATGATTGTTATTATTGAGGGAATAGACTCGGGGTGACCCTGCGCTCGAGGGAATAGACCCGAGGTGACCCGAATGATTGTACTGTTGAGGGAAAAGACTCGGGGTGATCCTACGCTCGAGGAGATAGACCCGAGGTGACCCAAGCTATTGTTATCAAGGGAATAGACTCGGGGTGACCCTGCGCTCGAGGGAATAGACCCAAGGTGACCCGAATGATTGTACTGTTGAGGGAAAATACTCGGGGTGATCCTACGCTCGAGAAGATAGACCCGAGGTGACCCAAGCTATTATTATCAAGGGAATAGACTCGGGGTGACCCTGCGCTCGAGGGAAATAGACCCGAGGTGACCCTAGTGTTCATTGAAAGATTAGATCTGATTAAAAGAAAAGAAAAATTTTGTAATGAAGGGATTGAATAATGATGATTGTAGACTCGAGGAAGACTGTAGTATCGTATGAAGGATAATATAAAATGATTTGGAATTGGTTATAGACTAAAGTGGATTAACGTAAGCTTATCGATGCATCTAGTCTGAGGAGTGAACGGTTAGTGACTTTCCGGTGAACTCTAGGGTCCTTTGATCTAAGAGTATAATTCGGTGGTAATCATTCGTACTTTGGGCCTATCCACCAATATTCACTCACTCATTCATGGTGCATGACTCATTTCATTTTCATATAGTTTGAGCATAGAACTCTCTATTGGGCACGTGTTTTGCTCAACCCTATCCTTCTTTCAGGTACCCTCGGAGATGGCGACATGGAGTGCTTGGCATATGTGTTGACATCATTTTTTTTTAAGCGGATGCGGGAAATTACTTTGGAATCTTTTGTAAAACTCTTTGGCAGTGTAATATTGATTTCTATTTTTAACTATCGTTGATCATGGAGGACTGTAAATCCTAAACCTTCTTTTCTATCATGTTATTTGAATCTTCGAGCTTGATAAGAAACTTTGAACTTAATTTGCAATTAGGGAAATGAACCATTTTTTTTGGGGTATTATCTGTATTATTGTGAGGTACTCTTTATCGGAATTCTTTATACTTTATGTTGAAAATCGAGGATGTGACAAAATGAGTCTTGCCAAAAGCCTGGCTTTGATACCATCTTACAAGTCAAATAACTTACGGGATCCCCTAAAAAAAAGGGAGAGGACACTTTTAGCTTCCCCCTTTAAGCTATACTCCATTAGACGGAAGCTGAGTCCAACTGCACATTACCCTCATTATTCGTTGAAATGGTGTAGGTCCCACCTGTGCAATACACTTTTTTGTAAGCATGACATCATTTTGCGGTGAGATCCACACCATTTCAGCCAATAGGAAGGAGAGTAATGTTCACCCTCTTAAGTGGAGGGTGAATAAAACTCAACTGCTTTTGCAACAACACCCTTTGCTCTTTCCTTCTTTCTCCTTTTTCTGCTCATTCGAGTTCCCAAACCAATTCCCATAACCCAGACCCACTGCACTTGCAGCACTTAAACCTACTGCCGCAAGCACCCATCATTTCTTGGATACAAGCAACATCTTTTGAAGCTCTTTCATCCCATCAGCCCATTCCAAAAGCACTCTCTCCTTAAATGGAAGGTATGCATACTTTCCATAATAGTATTGCAAGCGAACATCAGGTCTCTGCAGAGAAATAAAAAAAATGTATATTGGTATCAATGAAGAGACAATGCTAATACAAGAAATAATAAGTTACACGGGAGGCTTGTCCAATGAAAGGACGTTTAAATATCTGTTCTATCATTTACATATTTGCTTACTTAATAGAATAATGCCTTTGTCGAGGCACAAACCATAACTGTGCTACACATTGGAAGTACAACCATGCATTGAAAATAGTCAAATAGAAGCAGAGAAACCAGAGTGCAAACATCCTATAAAGCTGTTCTGAGAAAACTGAGTAGCACAATGCAAAAAAGATGTGCAGAGGTAACAATGTTCCTTCATTGGCAAGGCGCTGTAAAACACTCCCATTGCTATTTCTTTCTAGATCCATTGGCAAAATAGGCAAAATAGCATTGTGGGTGGATTTCTCAAGAACTCCAAGTATGAGCCTCTCCAAACCTCTCTCACAGAAGGAATGTTTTTTGCAGCTTTTTAGAGTAGGTAGCGCCCAGACTAGGTCAGAAATCATGCACATGTCCCTTTATAGCCAACTGCCATATCAGTCTTGTACGCGTTTTCAAGTCTAATAAATTCATATTCCAATTTAGGCCTTTCCCCACCCTAGCATTTCAATCAATGGGGATGTTTATCTCATTTCCTGACAATAGCATCTATCGGTGCTTGTTCTATGTAACCAAATCACCTTAGTCTATTTTCACTCAATTTATCTTCAATTGATGGAACTCCTCTCAGTTCACCAATGGTTTCATTTCTAATATTGTCTCTTCTAGTTTTACCACACATCCATCTCAACATCCTCAGTTTAGTTCCCCTCCTTTGATTAACATATTGCCTCTTAGTTACAAAACATTTGAGCCATAAAGCATTGTCGGTCTAATAGCTATCTGTAAAAAACTTCTTAAAATTTATGAACATACTTGCTAGTCAAATAATACACCATTAAGCCAACCTACTTAAATTCCACGGGCAACATCCTCCGCAATCCTTCCATCCGTGTTAATAATTGAACCAAGACAACAAAACCCAATTTCGTCTTTCAAGATTTTGAATCTTCACTTATTTGTATCTCCTGCTCAGTACCTCATGTCAGTAAATTTGCAGTCCACATATTCAATATCACTCCTACATTTTTAACGCCTTTTGACTCCAATACTTTCCTCAATATATCTACTTTAGCATTAACATTTAACACCTATCTTAGTGTAATCTAAGAGGACAATATCAATGGTTAAAACGAACACCATGGAACCTCATGCTGAATGTATCTAGTCAAATAATACGTAACTATGGCAAAAAGATAAAGACTCAAAGCTGACCCACGATATAATCCTACATCCATTGAAAAGTTACTTGTTTCTCCTGCATGTGATCTTGATGTAATGTAATCGCAGCCCTATCATACACGCCCTCCATCACAATCGATGCAGATCCCATTGTCACTCCCTTTCATCTCCAACACTGACCATACATTTCTGGGCACCCCATCATAAACCTTGAAGTCCATAAACAACTATATGAACATCTTTCTTCTCTCTATATTTTCTATTAGGCTCCTTAAATGAATTGCTTCTTTAGTTGATCCACATGGCATAAAGCCAATGTGATTCTCAAGCAATGTTGTTATATCCTTAAGGCTGCTCAACCAAACTCCCACAACTGTATGATAGATTAACTTAATACCTATATAGTTCTTGCAAGATGCAACTATTGGTTTTTTTTTTCTATATTTCACATATAGAAAAAAAAATCATTAGGCATTGTCCTAGATCCTAATAGTATAATCTTACTGAACAACTTTGTTAACCACATCACCTGGCGTCACCTTAAAATTTTCACACCTCAATAGGTATACAATCTGGTTCTAATGCCTTATCTGAATTTATTCTCTTCAGTGCACTTTCCACCTAAAGCATTCACATCCTACACTAGAACAAGGGTTCTCTTATTTGAAGAATAAAAACTAGCACTGTTCTTAAAAGACAAATTTCAAAGAATGCCAAAGTCTTCCATTATATGTATATAGACTAACACCTTCCTATATGTTCAGTGTGACAAAAAATTGGTGATAAGCGACAAATGGTATCTGCACGCGAATTCTATGCATACCGATTCCAGAGCAGAGAAGACATCAATTCAATACTGATACAATCTGGACGCGTTCTTGAAGGGACAGCAGCGTGCTGTCCTGGTCGAGGGGGCCCCGCTCCGGTCTCGCTCCAACTATCGGAAACGTTCACTTCGTAGAGCTCGTCGAGTTGAACAAATATGTAAAAAATCAGCTTGATCGAATATCATTAAGTGCCTAATCAAAACCTTTTTGTCTTGAAAAGAATGGATCCGAAACACTGGATCAAATCTACTAGAACCCACTATTGGCAAGTTATATGTGTTCCTATCAGACATTTAAAGATATCCGTGTTCAACTCGACGAGCTCTACGAAGTGAACGTATCGGACCAAGACCGGAGCGCCCCCCCCCCCCCGTCCTAGTCATCAGTTATAATGTTTTTCTTTTAACAGTTTCTCATAGTAGAATTTCCACGTCTTCTTGATATCCTCATCTATGATCTCTTAGCCTCAAGTTCAGTGTAGTTTAAGAGAGGTTTCGAGGGGATGAATATTTTTATTTCAAACAAAATTCTACCTCATAGACGTTCTTAAGGCTTTCAAAATCATTTCTAAAAATCGACGAGAAATCATTCGAATTAACGCCAAAGACGGGGAGACAGAGACTTTACCCTCCAACAGATGACGCCAACCGCTTGATCAGTGATTTTTTTCGAGCCAGATTGCAGAGTTTTTCGTAGGCTTGAAGAGCCTCTGGGGTGTGTAAGTGCTTCTTCATCATCTCCCAATCCACCTTATTCAACTCTTCCCGACACTTGCGGTGCGCACGCCTCTGTCGCCGACTCATCTCCTCCTGTCCCACGGTTTCAACTTCTTCAAAGCTGTCTTTGTGAGCTTTCCTCTCCACCACCACCACCTCTTCTCCATCTTCTCTTCTTGCTGGTGTGTGAGAGAGAGAGAGAGAGAGAGCAGGGAAAGGAAGGGTTTGGAATTAAATTTATAACTTTTCGGGCTTTCAGTTTCTTGGGCTATATTTCTACAGCCCAATCTATGCGTATCCAAAATGGATTGACCAGCAAGCATCATCTTCTTCTTCTTCTTGAATTATTCAAAACCCAATTGCATGTCGGAATACATGTCGTACGTGTCAATCATGCCCCCGGCATTCTCGTTCAAAAAAACCCAATTGCATCAAAACTCTCTCTCGAGCTCCCAGCAGCCATCCCCATCCTGATCGTAAACCTTTGTCGGACTGCTTTTCCGCCATCCATCCACGGATGCACTCCTACCCAACAACCTTGAAAGCCTCAACAAGATCATTTTCCAGTTCCTTATTATTTGTAGGCGAACATATTTCTTGCCTCGAAGAAGGAATGGAAGAAAGTAAGCTGGGCATACTAGATTTTAAAACTTGGAAAACTATAGTCTGAAGAAACCGTGCTCCGGAAACACGAATTTCGTATCTGGGTAACCTCGCAGCGTGTTGGGTATATGCCGAAATCGTGCTTCTGAAACGGGAGTCTGCATTGGGACAACTTCGCATCTTCCAACTGAGAAGTGTTAAGGAAAAGACTTCTCCACCATTTTCTGACATTTTCAAGCTTATTTTGGAATCACTTTGATAATCCGCTTCGTCCAAATTTCAGAGATTCTCAATTGAAATTACTAGGAAAAATAGAAAATCAATCGAATATCAAATATTATTTGATCGGGAAACATATATTTAGAAAAAGAAATGAAAAACGTGAGCTGGGCCTACTGGATTAAAACTCGGGAAAACCTTGCACCGGAATCGTGTTCGGGAGGGACGCTATACAAGAATAACAAACGCGGGTTTGCGTAACTTCACACGTTCAACCTGCGAAGTACCTGGAAGAAGGCTTCTCCGCTGTTTTTCCGACATTTTCGAACTCATTTTGGAACCAATTTGATGATCTGATTCGTCCACATTGTAGAAATTGTCATTTGAAATAATTATGGATAATATCGAGTTAATCGAATTCCTGCTTTGATTTGATCGGAGAACATATACGTTGGAAAAAAACGAAAGAAAGTATGCTGGGCATACTGGATTAAAACTTGAAAGGTAAAAAAAAACATTTTTTGCTTACACACGGCGAAACCCATTTGTCTCTCACCCTTCCCTCTCCCGTGATCGGAGATGGTGAACTCATCCGTACGGCGAAACCCCTTTTGATAAACAGAGAGCCTCATCTGAAGCTCAGAGTGTCGCATCTTGATTTTGCAGCCATGAATTTGTGGAAACGATCTAAGGTACAATTACGTTTTTTGTTACGCGGCAATACTTTGTCTCGCCAGATATTCATCTAATTCGATCCATTTATGCCTTGACATGTAAGCAAAATGTTTTAAAAATTGATAGGCGCTATTCGGGCGGAAAAAGAATTAAGCTTTATCGCTAGTTCGAGAAAAAGATTGAGCTTTATCCCGTAGGTTTGTATGCCCTTGACATGTAGGCAATGTTCTAGCTTTATCCTTTAGGTTTGTATGCCTTTGACATGTAAGAAATATTCTAAAAATCGCTAGGCTCTATTCGGCAGAAAAGGATTAAGCTTTATCGGCAGTTCGAGAAAAAGATTTATGTTTTATCCTGTAGGTTTTTATGCCCTTGACATGTAAGCAATGTTCTAAAAATCGCTAGGCTCTATTCGGGCGATAAAGGATTAAGCTTTCTCGGCAATTCAAGAAAAAGATTGAGCTTTATCCTGTAGGTTTGTACGCCTTGACATGTAAGCAATGTTCTAAAAATCGCTAGGCGCTATTGGGGCAGAAAAGGACCGCCTAGGAGTGGATTAGGTTATGAGACCTTGTGCGCTATTCGATGGTTTGTTCGATCAATTTGAACTTTTGCATGCATGGACATACTATCTAACGAATCCGATTAAAAAACTTGGAATATCAAAAAAAAAAGAATAAGGCCATAGGAAAACCATTCGTGTGATGTTATCAAATTATTCCAGACTGTAAAGTTTTGAAAGCGTAATTACTATGCATGGCGGTTGAAGAATTCTGGCCACAAAGAATTCCACTTGCCCACAAAGAACAACTCCTGGCCTTAAAAGAATTATTATTTCAGCAAAAAATTACTCCCGACTGTGAAAAATTACTCGTGGATTCAAAGAATTACTAGTGGCTGCATAGAATTACTTCTTCTCACAAAGAATTGTACTTGGCCGTGTAGCATTGCAGTTGGCCGCCTAAAATTGCAGTTGGCCGCGCAGAATTGCAGTTGGCCGCGTAAAAGTACAATTGGCCGCGCATAATTGCACTTGGCCGCGGAAAATTGCACTTGGCCGCATAAAATTGCACTTGACCGCGAAATATTGCACTTGGCTGCTTAGAATTGCTGTTGGCCACCCAAAATTGCCCTTAGCAACACAAAATTGTTTTCTTGGTCGCACAAAATTACTCTTTGAGAGATTGAATTACTCATGGCTGTAAAGAATTACTCGTGGCCATGCAGAATTATTCCTGGTCGCAAAGAATTACTCCTTACCGCAAAGTTTTGAAAATGTGATTACTATACACGACAGTCAAAGAATTACTCTGGCCGCAACAAATTACTTTTAGCCGCTAAATTTTGAAAGCGTGATCATTATACACTAAGGTTTTCGCAATTGGGTTTTCAGGAGGGCCACTTGGGCTTGTTGGATTGAATTGGGCTCGGCCTGCCTTTATTACCATTCGAATAAAATATGAAAAAATGCTTTTAGAAATATTCCAACTGTCCCAAAATATCTTTCTCCCAATGTCTTGGACATTTTGATATTTTTTTCTTCCATTTAAGCTTTACTTTTCGGATTGATCATCCGTCTCGCTATATTAGAAAAGTCTACAAGTAAAAAAATTATGATAAAAACTAAGAAATAATTTGACTAAAGACGAAAAAACACCAAACAATTGATATTTTTTTCTCTACAGTACAGTTTTATATGTATTTTTTCAACTTTGTTCCATATTTTTTTATTTTTTCGATTTCTCCTGTCTGGACGAACAACTTATCCCAACAATTACTACGAAAAGCTAATAGTGATGGCTTGTTCCCCTAAGAGCTTTAGGGTCTTTTTGGACTTTGTGAATTTTGTTTATATTCAAAAAAAAAATCGCATTGGTTAATTTTGAGTCAATCTTTTGCGGATTATTGTTTCGTCTTGTCGAAACGAAATGGAATCTAAAAAATTACGATTTTTTTGAGTTTTATCTTTGGTATTTCAAAAAATGTTAGGGTGAAAGAATTTTTTTTTAAATTTTTTGGATTTCACTCATCGAAACCAATCAATAATTCAAAAAAGTTTAGCGCAATACTAAAAAATGCAAAAAAAAAATTAAGGAAAAAACTAAACCTAAAAGAAGTTAATCTTGGGTATTCCCTCACTGTAATTAGGGAATCGTTCGCCCTGAGGAACTGCAGCACCTTTACAAGAAACCAACTAACCAAGCTCCAAGTACCGTTGGATGCCAGTGCCTGAATGTTTACTTCTTAGCCTCAAGACGATTGAAATTCACGAATTCTGGGGCGATGAAGAAGAAGAGCTGAACCTTGCGAAGTACTTGTTGAAAAATGCAATGGTATCGAAGAGGATGACAATTTTTTGTCACTACTCAAGAATTGGCCACATTTTCTTCTGCTTGAGCGATGAATTCTCATGTCTTCCGAAGGGTGCAACCAACTGCAAATTTACTCTTCATATTCCGGAAGGACCACCAACCGCGTCATGTGTTGAGACTCCTAGCTATCGAGGAACTTAGCATTTCAGGCATGTCTTTTGTTTGTTTAGAAGTTTATAATTAAAATCTTAAAGCTTATCTTGATCTCTTTTTTTATGTCTTGTCGGATAGGTGTTTAATGTAGTGTACTTTTATTGCGATTGGGCTCGATCGCTCATGATATGCTCTCAAACACTGTCACTTTATTTGGTGATTTAGAAGTCAATTTTGATCTATCTAGATTAGGTCAAACCAGCATAACTTGGTTGAGTTGGGGCTTCACATTGTGACTTTTTGTTTTTTTTAAGCTAAATTTTACTACTAGCATGGCAGCGGCAAAATCATTTTGTTTTTTTCCCATACAAGAGAACAAGAAATAGGCCATTCACTACAAGAGCATTGGAGGCCCCAAACTGATATGCATAGATTATCACAGTTTTTCTAATTGAATTTTTCTCAAGTTTCATCTATTTGAAATGGCCATAATATATTTGATTTTTTGATGAATGATTTAATTGTCCGGAATTATAGAATGGACATCTCGAATCATCAAAATAGGTTAGGAGACCTTGTGCGCTATTTGATGGTTTGCTCGATCAATTTGAACTTTTGCATGGACATACTATCTAACGAATCCGATAAAAAACTTGGAATATCAAAAAAAAAGAATATGGCCATAGGAAAACCATTCGTGTGATGTCATCAAATTATTCTAGGCCGTAAAGTTTTGAAAGCGTAATTATTATGCATGGCGGTTGAAGAATTCATGCCGCGAAGAATTACACTTGCCCACAAAGAATAACTCCTGGCCTTAAAGAATTATTATTTCCGCAAAAAATTAGTGCTGACTGTGAAAAATTACTCGTGGATTCAAAGAATTACTAGTGGCTGCATAGAATTACTTCTTCTCACAAAAGAATTGTAGTTGGCCGCGTAGAATTGCAGTTGGCCGGGCATAATTGTAGTTGGCCGCATAGAATTTCAGTTGGCCGCCTAAAATTGCACTTGGCCGCCGAAAATTGCAGTTGGCCGGGTAAAATTGCAGTTGGCCACGGTAACTTGCATATGGCCGCAGAAAACTGCACTTGGTTGCTTATAATTGCTCTTGGTTGCAGAAAATTGCACTTGGCCGCTAAAAATTGCAGTTGGCCGCGTAGAATTGCCCTTAGCCGCCCAAAATTGTTCTCCTAGTCGTAAAAATTACTCTTTGACACATTCACGACGGTCAAAGAATTACTCTGGCCACAACAAATTACTTTTAGCCGCTAAATTTTGAAATCATGATCACTATACACTATGGTTTTTGCAATTGGGTTTTCAGGAGGGCCACTTGGGCTTGTTGGATTGAATTCGGCTCGGCCTGCCTTTATTACCATTCGAATAAAATCAAAAAAAATGCTTTTAGAAATCTTCCAACTGGCCCAAAATATTTTTCTCCCAATGTCTTGGACATTTTGATATTTTTTTTTCTTACATTTAAGCTTTATTTTTTGGATTGATCATCCGTCTCGCTATATTAGAAAAGTCTACAAGTAAAAAAATAATGATAAAAACTAAGAAATAATTTGACTAAAGACAAAAAAACACCACACAATTGATATTTTTTTCTCTACAGTACAGTTTTATATGTATTTTTTCAACTTTGTTCCATATTTTTTTTATTTTTTCGATTTCTCCTGTCGGGACGAACAATTTATCCCAACAATTTACCACGAAAGCTAATAGTGACGGCTTGTTCCCCTAAGAGCGTTAAGGTCTTTTTGGACTTTGTGAATTTTGTTTATATTCAAAAAAAAATTCGCATTGGTTAATTTTGAGTCAATCTTTTGCGGATTATTGTTTCGTCTTGTCAAAACGAAATGGAAACTAAAAAATTACGATTTTTTTGAGTTTTATCTTGGGTATTTCCAAAAATGTTAGGGGGAAAGAATTTTTTTTAAACTTTTTGGATTTCACTCATCGAGACCAATCACTAATTCAAAAAAGTTTAGCGCAATACTAAAAATTGCAAAAAAAATTAGTTAAGGAAAAAACTAAAACTAAAAAAGTTAATCGTGGGTATTCCCTCACTTTAATTAGGGAATCGTTCGCCCTGAGGAACTGCAGCACCCTTACAAGGAACCAAGCTCCAAGTACCGGTGGATGCCAGTGCCTGAATGTTTACTTGTTAGCCTCAAGACGATTGAAATTCACGAATTCTGGGGCGGTGAAGAAGAAGAGCTTAACCTTTTTTGTTTCTTGGGTAACTTAGCTTGAAATAGAAAAAAGGATAACCGAATATACAGCCTGCAAGGGGCATACCCCAGGAGGAAAAAAAAGAACAAAAATCTAAAACCTAAATAAACTAGAGCAGATATTCAATAACGCTCAAAACACCCTTCAAGAAGGCAACACAAAGGACATGGAGTCCTTAACAATCATCTCTCACACAAGAAAGTAGATCATTTTGTCTCTTGAAGCCTTCAACATCTTTATTTTCTCTTTAAGCTTCTTTCTAGTTTCACCTCTAGCGGGTGTAGGTGATGTGGAATCACCCACCACCTGGTTCAAATTCTGATGAGGTCCAATGAAATCGCCTTCCAAAGGGATCCTTGGAGGCTCTCGAAAACGCGTTGATCAACGGAGCCCAACTAGAGTAGGCACAATCCCTGCATCTTTGTTTGTTACTTTCACCATTGAGGAGGCACCCGAATCCTCACTCTCGAGAACGCCAACCTCGTTTGCTGTAGAAGAAGCACATAAAGAAGAAGAGATGGCCAAAGGAGTTCTTTGGGCTTTCTTCCTCTTCACCTCGACCCATTCACCTTTATCTCCATCTACTCTCTCTTTAGCAGCTTGCTTTTGAATAACCGGGACTACTTGTCCTACTCGCTCCTTGGCAACGCACTCTTGAATAATCGGGCCCTCCTGTCTTACTATCTCTTTGGCTTGCCACACTTGAGGAGGAGGAGCCTGAGGCTTGACTACGCAAGCACTAGTAGAATGGCCAAAATTTTGCAAATGTGGCAAGCTTGAGGTTTCCAAGGACCCTCAACTCTAATTTCATACGGCTCACCATAACCCAAATTTACAACGAAGGACTTGGGAATCTCCTTTGCCTCATCCACTTCAATACAGACACGAGCAAACGTCAACCGGCTATGATCTTGGGTGAAATCATCAAGGTAGAGGGGGTTACCAATATAACTAGCAATATAACTCAATCCATCTTCGGTCCATGATTCAAGGGGAACATTGTAGAGTTTAACCCATACCGGAACACTAGAGAAGGCGCCTTTAGTAAGATGCATTCCAGGATGCCACTTTTTAATCACAATGTGTTTGCCCCCATAGAAGTATGGACCATTCTCAAGAATGTAGTCTAGAGCTGCTACGTCTCTAAAGTTGAACACGAAAAATTTGTTGTCTAGAGTGACAACATCCTCGGCGTCAATTTTCCATACCCGTTGAGCCCAAGATCTAACTTGGAAGTAGGATAAACGTTTGTCAACGAAGCAGCCCACAATTGCATTTTTCCATTTCAAAGCTCCATTTTCAAAAATTTTAGTCGGAATCATGACTTGACCATTCTCATACACAATTGGAAACTTCTTAAGGTGTTTACTGAGCTTACCATTTTTTACTAAAATCTTCAGATTTGTCCAAGCATTTAGATTAGCTTTGCCTTCTTATTCCACACTCGGAGTAGAGAAGGGACCTTTGTCTCCATTGGGGGAAAATTTAATTCTGTCACCCGTACTCCTAATCGGACCCTGAAGAGGTGTCATGGTCACTTCTCCACCACCCTCAACTGCCTTGGCCAAGGGTTTCAAACCCGAATTGGAATCAGCTGTGCTAAGTTTTGGCCAAGGATCAGTGGTAACCAGAGGTGCCAGAGTGGCCTCCTCACTTGCTACCACTGAATCACCATCCTCCTCATCAATGGAGACAATTTCGACATCAGAAAAATCATACCCATTATCAATTTGTTCGTGAAAGTCCCGTAGAGTTAGTTTCTGAGCTGATTTTCGTTTACCCAAGGTCCGCAAAAACCCTAATACCAAATCCTAACAAGAGCAGGGGAGAGGACTTACCGATCAATCGGAGGAGCCTGGATGAGGCCCCTTGACTGGCTGACTTGAAGAGCAGAAGCAACCACCGCCAATGACTGGTTAAATCGCTCCACAAGCTCGCTCTCTCACATCTTGTGCAAGGGAACGAGTTCCTCGGTGGATCTATCAAGTTGTCAAACAGGGGTCGACTTGGGTTCGCCAGAAAACTAGGGCTCGAACGAACGAAGATCGACCAACAATAGCGGAGAAAGATCGCGCAGAAATCGCCTAGAGAGAGAAGCTCCTAGGTGACGTCATCCATCTTTTTTGGTCTTTCCTTGGTTCATCAATGTTGTTGAAGAGCTGAACCTTGAGAAGTACTTGTTGGAAAATGCAATGGTATCGAATTTTTTGTCACTGCTCAAGAATTGGCCACATTTTCTTCTGCTTGAGCGATGAATTGTCATGTCTTACGAAGGGTGCAACTAACTGCAAATTTACTCTTCATATTCCGAAAGGACCACCAACCGCGTCATGTGTTGAGACTCTTAGCTATCGAGGAACTTAGCATTTAAGCCATGTCTTTTGTTTGTTTAGAAGTTTATAATTAAAGTCTTAAAGCTTATCTTGATCTCCTTTTTTATGTCTTGTCAGACACGTGTTTAATGTAGTGTACTCTTACTGCGATTGGGCTCGATCGCTCATGATATGCTCTCAAACACTGTCACTTTATTTGGTGATTTAGAAGTCAATTTTGATCTATCTAGATTAGGTCAAACCAGCATAACTTGGTTGAGTTAGGGCTTCACATTGTGACTTTTTTGTTTTTTTTAAGCTAAATTTTACTACTAGCATGGCAGCGGCAAAATCATTTTGTTTTTTTCCCATACAAGAGAACAAGAAATAGGCCATTCACTACAAGAGCATTGGAGGCCCCAAACTGATATGCATAGATTATCACAGTTTTTCTAATTGAATTTTTCTCAAGTTTCATCTATTTGAAATGGCCATAATATATTTGATTTTTTGATGAATGATATACTTGTCCGGAATTATAGAATGGACATCTCGAATCATCAAAATAGGTTAGGAGACCTTGTGCGCTATTCGATGGTTTGTTCGATCAATTTGAACTTTTGCAAGGACATACTATCTAATGAATCCGATAAAAAACTTGGAATATCAAAAAAAAGATACGGCCATAGGAAAACCATTCGTGTGATGTTATCAAATTATTCTAGGCCGTTAAGTTTTGAAAGCGTAATTACTATGCATGACGGTTGAAGAATTCTGGCTGCGAAGAATTACACTTGCCCACAAAGAGCAACTTGGCCTTAAAGAATTATTATTTCCGCAAAAAATTACTACTGATGGTGAAAAATTACTCGTGGATTCAAAGAATTACTAGCAGCTGCATAGAATTGCTTCTTCTCACAAAGAATTGTACTTGGCCGCGTAGAATTGCAGTTGGCCGCTTAAAATTTCAGTTGGCCGCCTAAAATTGCACTTGACCGCGGAAAATTGCAGTTGGCCGTACAAAATTACTCCTGATTGTGAAAATTTACTCGTGGATTCAAACAATTACTAGTGGCTACATAGAATTACTTCTTCTGACAAAGAATTTTACTTGGCCGCGTAGAGTTGCAGTTGGCGGCCATAAATTGCACATGGTTGCGGAAATTTGCACTTGGCCGCGCATAATTGCACTTGGCCGCAGAAAATTACACTTGGCCGCTTAAAATTGCACTTTGCCGCCAAAACTTGCACTTGGCCGAGTAGAATTGCTGTTGGCCGCCCAAAAACTGCCCTTAGCCGCACAAAATTGTTCTGCTGGTCGCAAAAAATTACTCTTTGACGAATTAAATTACTCGTGGCCACGCAGAATTATTCCTATTCGCGAAGAATTACTCCTCACCGCAAAGTTTTGAAAACGTGATTACTATACACAACAATCAAAGAATTACTCTGGCCGCAACAAATTACTTTTAGCCGCTAAATTTTGAAAGCGTGATCACTATACACTATGGTTTTCGCAATTGGGTTTTAGGATGGCCACTTGGGCTTGTTGGATTGAATTGGGCCCGGCCTGCCTTTATTACCATTCGAATAAAATCTGAAAAAATGCTTTTAGAAATCTTCCAACTGGCCCAAAATATTTTTCTCCCAATGTCTTGGACATTTTGATATTTTTTTCTTACATTTAAGCTTTATTTTTCGGATTGATCATCCATCTCGCTATATTAGAAAAGTGTACAAGTATAAAAATTATGATAAAAACTAAGAAATAATTTGACTAAAGACGAAAAAATACAAAACAATTGATATTTTTTTCTCTACAGTACTGTTTTATATGTATTTTTTCAACTTCGTTCCATATTTTTTTAGTTTTTCGATTTCTCCTGTCGGGACGAACAATTTATCCCAACAATTACTACCAAAAGCTAATAGTGACGGTTTGTTCCCCTAAGATCTTTAGGGTCTTTTTGGACTTTGTGAATTTTGTTTATATTCAAAAAAAAATTTCGCATTGGTTAATTTTGAGTGAATCTTTTGCGGATTATTGTTTTGTCTTGTCGAAACGAAATGGAAACTAAAAAATTACGATTTTTTTGAGTTTTATCTTGGGTATTTCCAAAAATGTTAGGGTGAAAGAATTTTTTTTAAACTTTTAGGATTTCACTCATCGATACCAATCAATAATTCAAAAAAGTTTAGCGCAATACAAAAAAATGCAAAAAGAAATTAAGGAAAAAACTAAAGCTAAAAAAGTTAATCCTAGGTATTCCCTCACTTTAATTAGGGAATCGTTCGCCCTGAGGAACTGCAGCAGCTTTACAAGGAACCAAGCTCCAAGTACCGTTGGATGCCAGTGCCTGAATGTTTACTTCTTAGCCTCAAGACGATTGAAATTCACGAATTCTGGGGCAATGAAGATGAAGAGTTGAACCTTGCGAAGTTCTTGTTGGAAAATGCAACGGTATCGAACTTTTTGTCACTACTCAAGAATTGGCCACATTTTCTTCTGCTTGAGCGATGAATTCTCATGTCTTCCGAAGGGTGAAACTAATTGCAAATTTACTCTTCATATTCCGGAAGGACCACCAACCGTGTCATGTGTTGAGACTCCTAGCTATCGAGAAACTTAGCCTTTCAGGCATGTCTTTTGTTTGTTTAGAAGTTAATAATTAAAGTCTTAAAGCTTATCTTGAGCTCTTTTTTTATGTCTTGTCGGACACGTGTTTAATGTAGTGTACTTTTACTGCGATTGGGCTCAATCGCTCATGATATGCTCTCAAACACTGTCACTTTATTTGGTGATTTAGAAGTCAATTTTGATATATCTAGAATAGGTCAAACCAGCACAACTTGGTTGAGTTAGGGCTTCACATTGTGACTTTTTTGTTTTTTTTAAGCTAAATTTTACTACTAGTATATATTTTGACTTCCCATGGCAGCGGCAAAATCATTTTGTTTTTTTCCCATACAAGAGAACAAGAAATAGGCCATTCACTACAAGAGCATTGGAGGCCCCAAACTGATATGCATAGATTATCACAGTTTTTCTAATTGAATTTTTCTCAAGTTTCATCTATTTGAAATGGCCATAATATATTTGATTTTTTGATGAATGATTTACTTGTCCGGAATTATAGAATGGACATCTCGAATCATCAAAATAGGTTAGGAGACCTTGTTCACTATTTGATGGTTTGTTCGATCAATTTGAACTTTTGCAAGGACATACTAACTACTACAATAAACCATAAAGATCACAGCAATTGGCCGTGATTGTAAGTTTTCCATCACACTCTTGCTACCGTGATAGATTTGGGTGTGATTGTAAGTCACTCTCTTTTATCACGGTTATAAACCGTGATCATTTCTCTTTTATCACAGTTATAAGTCGTGATTGTTTCTCTTGGGCGTGTCACTTTAGATCACAGTCTATAACCGTGATTAAAAGTTCAAAATAATCACATCATAAACTGAGATGGTCTATAACCGTGATTAAAAGTTCAAAGTAATCACACCATAAACTAAGATGGAAAATCATTGAGCGTGATCTTTTCTTTGTATCTATTAGACTTTCTTTTCTTATCATTGCCAAGTTTCGAACCCATGCACCCTTGGTTGATTTCCCAAACCCTTACCACTAAGCTAGCCAAGAACTTCTGTTACAATAGGAAAACAAAAATATTTATACTTACTTCCTAAAGTGAAAAAACTTTTTTTTTCCTTAAAATTTGCTGAATTTTTTGAAATACAATTAACTTGATATAGATAAATTTTATGAAAATTATCACAACCTGCAAATTGTAACGTTATGGACCAAAGTTCTGAATATCGTTTTGGATATGGTACAAGAATATTTGTCACTGGAATGGTATGTACCGGTACCGGTATGTTACCGGGTACCGTTTCGGATTTATCGTTAAAAATATAAAATATATATACATTTAATTATAACCTTGTTTTTCGTTACATAAATTCCTATTAGGCTATTACAATTTTAAAAAATCCAGTTAACATTTATTTTTAATATTCAAAATACTCCAACTTTCTCTCTTGCCACGTGTTGTTGATCTTCATTATTCGTGGGTTCAAAACCACTGGTTTTTGGTTTTCCAATCCAACTTTACTCTTTTACTAGGGAGCAGATGAATGGTTCAAAGCCCATCAAACAAACTTCCTTCTCTCTCTCGGTGACCTTGTATTCCTACACTCCTGCACACTAACTTATCTCCAAAATGGAGAAAAATGTTCAGAAAAATGGATCGATCAAGTCAGAGAAGAACAGTTGCTTCACCCACAGCAACAGTTGCTTCACACCGGAGAATGTTGCTCCGATCTTTTTTTTCAAAGTCCTTAAACCACATCGTTTTTCTTACATAACTTTTCGAAACCCGCCTAAATGAGTACTAGTCCGCCCACATGAAAATTCAGACCACACGCCTAAATGGGTAGGCTTTTTATCTCGCCGCAAGAGTGAGATCATTTATATCGCATTTTTTTGGCTAAAGTTTTTTTATCACACTACAAGGGTGAGGTCTTTTCTCCTTTATCTCGGTACAAGAGCGAGATCTTTTATCTCATTCCTTTTCGCCCTAAAATCTTTTATCACGCCATAAAAGTGAGATCCTTTCTCTTTTTTATCACACCACAAGGGAGAGATCTTTTCTCTTTTATCTCGTCACAAGAGTGAGATATTTTATCTCATTTTTTTCTACCCTAAAATCTTTTATCACGCCGCAAGGGTGAGGTTATTTTTCTTTTATCTCACCGCAAGAGCGAGATCTTTTATTCCGCGCTAAAACCCACTTTTTATCTCAGTTTTGGACTTAAACTGTGATAAAAAATTTTAAACACCACTTTTTATCACGCTTTCACTGAAAACCGTGATCTTTGTGAATTTCCTTAGTGTGATATATATCTATTATTGTAGTAGCGTATCTAACGAATCCGATAAAAAATTTGGAATATCAAAAAAAAGAATACGGCCATAGGAAAACCATTCGTGTGATGTTATCAAATTATTCTAGGCCGTTAAGTTTTGAAAGCGTAATTACTATGCATGGCGGTTGAAGAATTCTGGCCGCGAAGAATTAAACTTGCCCACAAAGAACAACTCTTGGCCTTAAAGAATTATTATTTCCGCAAAAAATTATTACTGACGGTGAAAAATTACTCATGAATTCAAAGAATTACTAGCGGCTGCATAGAATTGCTTCTTCTCACAAAGAATTGTACTTGGCCGCGTAGAATTACAGTTGGCCTGGCAGAATTGCAGTTGGCCGCGTAGAATTTCAGTTGGCCGCCTAAAATTGCACTTGACCGCGGAAAATTGCAGTTGGCCGTACAAAATTACAATTGGCCGCGGAAAAGTGCAGATGGCCATGAAAAACTACACTTGGCCGCATATAATTGCAGTTGGCCGCGGAAAATCGCAGTTGGCCGCGAACAATTGCAGTTGGCCGCGAAAACTTGCAGTTGGCCACGCAGAATTGCAGTTGGCCGCGGAAAACTGCAGATGGCCGTGCGAAAATTGCACTTGGCCGCGTATAATTGCACTTGGCCGCAGAAAATTGCCCTTGGCCGCTTAAAATTGCACTTCGCCGCCAAGACTTGCACTTGGCCGCGTAGAATTGCTGTTGGCAGCTCAAAATTGCCCTTAGCCGCACAAAATTGTTTTGCTGGTCGCAAAAAATTACTCTTTGACGAATTGAATTATTCGTGGCCACGCAGAATTATTCCTGTTCGCTCAGAATTACTCCTTACTGCAAAGTTTTGAAAACGTGATTACTATACACGACAGTCAAAGAATTACTCTGGCCGCAACAAATTACTTTTAGCCGCTAAATTTTGAAAGCGTGATCACTATACACTATGGTTTTCGCAATTGGGTTTTCAGGAGGGCCACTTGGGCTTGTTGGATTAAATTGGGCTCGGCCTGCCTTTATTACCATTCGAATAAAATATGAAAAAATGCTTTTAGAAATCTTCCAATTGGCCCAAAATATTTTTCTCCCAATGTCTTGGACATTTTGATATTTTTTTCTTACATTTAAGCTTTATTTTTCGGATTGATCATCCGTCTCGCTATATTAGAAAAGTCTACAAGTAAAAAAATTATGATAAAAACTAAGAAATAATTTGACTAAAGACGAAAAAACACCAAACAATTGATATTTTTTTCTCTACAATATTGTTTTATATGTATTTTTTCAACTTTGTTCCATATTTTTTTATTTTTTCGATTTCTCCTGTTGAGATGAACAATTTATCCCAACAATTACTACCAAAAGCTAATAGTGACGGCTTGTTCCCCTAAGATCTTAAGGGTCTTTTTAGACTTTGTGAATTTTGTTTATATTCAAAAAAAAATTCGCATTGGTTAATTTTGAGCCAATCTTTTGCGGATTATAGTTTTGTCTTGTCGAAATGAAATGGAAACTAAAAAATTACGATTTTTTTGAGTTTTATTTTGGCTATTTCCAAAAATGTTAGGGTGAAAGAATTTTTTTTAAACTTTTTGGATTTCACTCATCGTGACCAATCAATAATTCAAAAAAGTTTAGCGCAATAGTAAAAAATGCAAAAAAAAATTAAGTAAGGAAAAAACTAGAGCTAAAAAAGTTAATCCCCCTCACTTTAATTAGGGAATCGTTCGCCTTGAGGAACTGCAGCACCTTTACAAGGAACCAAGCTCCAAGTACCGTTGGATGCCAGTGCCTGAATGTTTACTTCTTAGCCTCAAGACGATTGAAATTCACGAATTCTGGGGCAAGGAAGATGAAGAGCTGAACCTTGCGAAGTACTTGTTGGAAAATGCAACGGTATCGAATTTTTTGTCACTACTCAAGAATTGGCCACATTTTCTTCTGCTTGAGCGATGAATTCTCATGTCTTCCGAAGGGTGAAACTAACTGCAAATTTACTCTTCATATTCCAGAAGGACCACCAACCGCATCATGTGTTGAGACTCCTAGCTATTGAGGAACTTAGCATTTCAGGCATGTCTTTTGTTTGTTTAGAAGTTTATAATTAAAGTCTTAAAGCTTATATTGAGCACTTTTTTTATGTCTTGTCGGACACGTGTTTAATGTAGTGTACTTTTACTGCGATTGGGCTCAATCGCTCATGATATGCTCTCAAACACTGTCACTTTATTTGGTGATTTAGAAGTCAATTTTGATATATCTAGATTAGGTCAAACCAACACAACTTGGTTGAGTTGGGGCTTCACATTGTGACTTTTTTGTTTTTTTTAAGCTAAATTTTGCTACTAGTATATATTTTGACTTCCCATTGCAGCGGCAAAATCATTTTTTTTTTCCCATACAAGAGAACAAGAAATAGGCCATTGACTACAAGAGCATTGAAGGCTCCAAACTGATATGCATAGATTATCACAGTTTTTCTAATTGAATTTTTCTCAAGTTTCATCTATTTGAAATGGCCATAATATATTTGATTTTTTGATGAATGATTTAATTGTCCGGAATTATAGAATGGACATCTCGAATCATCAAAATAGGTTAGGAGACCTTGTGCGCTATTCGATGGTTTGTTCGATCAATTTGAACTTTTGTATGGACATACTATCTAACGAATCTGATAAAAAATTTGGAATATCAAAAAAAAAAAATACGGCCATAGGGAAACCATTCGTGTGATGTTATCAAATTATTCCAGGCCGTAAAGTTTTGAAAGCGTAAGTACTATGCATGGTGGTTGAAGAATTCTGGCCGCGAAGAATTACACTTGCCCACAAAGAACAACTTCTGGCCTTAAAGAATTATTATTTTCGCAAAAAATTACTCCTGACTGTGAAAAATTACTCGTGGATTCAAAGAATTACTAGCGGCTGCATAGAATTAATTCTTCCCACAAAGAGTTGTACTTGGCCGCGTAGTATTGCAGTTGGCCACGCAGAGTTGCAATTGGCCGTGTAGAAATTCAGTTGGCTGCCTAAAATTGCACTTGGCCGCTCATAATTGCACTTGGCCGCGGAAAATTGGAATTGGCCGCGCAGAATTGCAGTTGGCCGTGTAAAATTACATTCGGTCGCGGAAAATTACACTCGGCCGCGGAAAACCACACTTGGCCACGCATAATTGCACTTGGCCGCTTCAAATTGCACTTGGCCGCGGAAAATTGCTGTTGGCCGCCCAAAATTGCCCTTAGCCACACAAAATTGTTCTCGTGATCGCAAAAAATTACTCTTTGACGCATTGAATTACTCGTGGCTGCAAAGAATTACTCGTGCCCACGCAGAATTATTCCTGGTCGTGAAAAAGTACTCCTTACCGCAAAGTTTTGAAAACGTGATTACTATACACGACAGTCAAAGAATTACTCTGGCCGTAACAAATTACTTTTAGTTGCTACATTTTGAAAGCGTGATCACTATACACTATGGTTTTCTCAATTGGGTTTTCAAGAGGGCCACTTGGGCTTGTTTGATTGAATTGGGCTCGGCTTGCCTTTATTACCATTCGAATAAAATCTAAAAAAATGCTTTTAGAAATCTTCCAACTGGCCCAAAATAATTTTCTCCCAATATTGTCTTGGACATTTTGATATTTTTTTCTTACATTTAAGCTTTATTTTTCGGATTGATCATCCGTCTCGCTATATTAGAAAAGTCAACAAGTAAAAAAATTATGATAAAAACTAAGAAATAATTTGACTAAAGACGAAAAAACACCAAACAATTGATATGTTTTTCTCTACAGTACTGTTTTATATGTATTTTTTTAACTTTTGTCCATATTTTTTTATTTTTTCGATTTCTCCTGTCGGGACGAACAATTTATCCCAACAATTACTACGAAAAGCTAATAGTGACGGCTTGTTCCCCTAAGAGCTTTAGGGTCTTTTTGGACTTCGTGAATTTTGATTATATTCAAAAAAAAAAAAACCACATTGGTTAATTTTGAGTCAATCTTTTGCGGATTATTGTTTCGTCTTGTCGAAACGAAATGGAATCTAAAATATTACGAATTTCTGGAGCGACCGTTGCCTAATCTAGGTGTTGGACCACTACCTAACGCCTAGGCGGGAGTAGGTGGCCGACTTTTCGAACATTGCATGTAAGTATGTAACCCTGGTTTTTACCTTATTGTTGGCCTTATATCATTTAATCTGTTTTCTTGTAGTTCTTTGAGAGACTACGCTGACATGAATTTCTGGAGCGACCGTTATAGTTTAGTGCCTAGGTGGGACTAGGCGGCCGACTTTTAGGACATTGCATGTAAGTAACCCTGGTTTGTACCTTACTGTTGGCCTTATATCCTTTAATCTGTTTTCTTGTAGTTCTTTGAGGGACTACCCTGACATGAATTTTGAGCCACCGTTGCCTTCAACTATAAATTATGCAATAAAAGCAAACTAGAGTTAAGGCTAGGCAGAATCCATGATAGAGGTAAAATATTCACTTAATATGCCATAAGAATCCATTATAGAAGTACCTTCCAACATCATGCCTTAATTGAAGAACACAGAATTTTACCGTGCTGGGATTGCAGGCTTGTTATATACGCAACAAGACGCAAGTTCCGGTTAGATATCATGCATCAGGCCTATAGTACCCTTTCATGCCATTTGGCCCTGCCATATGTTTCTTGGTGTACTTCCGCTGCCTACGCTCTCTTGCAAAGACCATCCATAAGATCAGTGACAGCATTACCGAAACAGAGACTACGGTGAACCCTGTGTACATCCATTTAGTGGATTTCTTCATACTGGGACAACAGTTTTTAGTGATGCCGGAAAATGTTTCCTTCAAATAAGTTGAGTCCACGAAATCTACCAGGAAAGGACCGTATTGGTACAAACCGTAGCTGACATTTAGAGAGGCAGTGAGCTGATCGTAGATGTTAGGGGTGACACGTCCTGGCGTGGTGCAAATCCCAGATGCTGAAACGTCGCAGATATAGTTCTTCCACACCTGCACAAAGTTTACTCAGTACGTTGGCGAGGGGTGGTAATGTGTGTACTCTATGAATCTAGTAGGATATGAATAAGACCAGAAAAATGTTTGTATTCCAATCATACTAATATTATCCCGTAAACCTTGAGCCAATGTCCTGGATTAAGCAAATGAGTTTGAAATATCTCTCTTTTGCATCACCTTGTTGAACCCAAGTTCTCCTTTGCCCTTAGGCTCCATGTGTTCCAATTTACCAATTTTCAATGCTTAATGACACGAACACGAACGTGCAAGAGAAAACACGAATAACAGATCGACCAAGAGGTACTCCCTCTTTAAACGATCAAAGTTTGAGAATAATCTCGTTTTTCTTTATTCAATAACCACCCCCATCTGCCGTAGGGCTTACAAGCATATAAATAGGGTGAAAGAAACCCTAATTAACTTAGGAAACCTTTAAGGCCGCTAATCAACCCTAAATCGGAATAAATACGAAAATTACCAAAAAAGGAAAGTTCTGATTTGACTAATAAATCAGAAACTAGAAAGAATTATAAGGTTACCAAAACAAACGGCAAATAAAACGGAGTTTCCTAACAAAAGTTATTAGCGATCTAAATATTACTATAAACGGCAAAATTGGCCTTTTCGGGGCCTAAACAGCGACGAACGCCCGAAATCCATCGTGCATCATCTTGCATAGCAACATGACTACTGATCCTTGGGCCGATTCCAGTGGACCGTGCGAAATTCAACCCATTCTGACAACGTTGATTCTTAGGCCTTTTTAGGCCTACGTGGACGCAACCGGTCCATCCACGTTGACGCAACCCGGTCTGCATCAGTTTGGTAGCACAAATTAGAGTAAAATCTTTTCCAAGTAGATTTCGTTACAAGAAGTTGAAAGTAAATTGCCTTGTGGATTTAAGTCCCGCTTGTTCGTTTGCCAATTTTAGTGGTTTCTCTGTTTCACTGACTTGGCACAAACGGTGTCCCTTCATACTAATGCCTTCAAAATCTTACCCCTGAACCTGTCTAAGTGCAGAAACCTCGCTAATTTCTTTAACTGTTGCACTAAATATTCATATCTTTTGTGCCGTAATTTTATCGTAAGGTTCTTGCCAAACACTGAAAAACAAGATTACTGAAACAATATGTAAAAGCATTTTACTAGAAGAAGTGGATTTTTCAAGAAAAATATTGTACATACAAACAGATCGTTAGTGTCTTCCGTCCATGGAGCAAACTTCCAAACACATAAACATCTAGATTCATGCCCTTAAACATACATTACTGCATCAAATGGAGCAACTTCAATAGGGAAATTTCATGAACCTAGGGGTTTGTTCGGTTTGTTACTCTTTTGATCGGATTTTAAACTTTCCAATCTTAGCATGGTATATTCATGTAAATTCCCCATTGGCCAGGTTTATTTGGTTGCCAAATTTTTTTAAAAAATGTTATCACTGATCAATGTCACGCTTGTCAGAGTTTAATCTCTAATTCATCTTTTTATTCATGGTAATCGTAGCGTAAATTTTCCTGTAGAACAGGCATTATACTTATCTCGACATACCTCTGTCGCATTTCTGAACTCCACT
The DNA here is from genome assembly GCA_025413875.1 of Rhododendron molle. NCBI lineage: Eukaryota > Viridiplantae > Streptophyta > Magnoliopsida > Ericales > Ericaceae > Rhododendron > Rhododendron molle. The sequence goes on along the minus strand of CM046396.1, from coordinate 2,491,312 downwards.
TCACCAGGTGCGCACTGCTGATTAGTAAGATTGGAATCAAATGGGTTGCAAAGAAGAGGCATCAGCGGACCAGATTGATTGAAGTAGAGCGGCCCTGCCTCAGGAGGCATATTGATGTTGTATATATTGACTATCGCAGTGTTAGTGGCATTGACAAGTGCAAATGTGACACCCCGGGTTCCTTTCAATATTGCTTCGGCAGATTCAGCGTCTGCTCTTGGGATTATGTTTTCGAGAGCTGAATCGGTTGTTGGGTTCTGAAGCCATTCATCCATTGCAACACACGTGTCTGCAACTGCACTGGTATGTAAACCAGACGAAACAAAAAATTAGTAGAAATGTGAAACACAGGGTTGCGTCCTTGGTCTGTTTTGGTCTGATTGAATCTGTTTCTATGTTGGACATTTATTCTGTGTTTGGGATGGTACATCCAAAGAGCCATTTTCTATGGAATCTTTTCGCCACACTTTTCAGCTTCAAGAAAAAAAAAAAAGTTTCACTTTTCGTTCTTCTTGACTAGATCCGAAGAATATAAATATACTACTCAAATGTAGAATCAATGAACTTTTTTCAAAATAGGTGTGAATTTTTTTTTCCTTTTTCGATTTATCCCATCAGAAAAGAACTCTTTAAATAGAAACTGGACCACTACCGATGAAACGATTTTGACACAAGGAGGTTGGCTTTTTAGACATAGCAAGCTTTTGCCTTTTTGTTTCGTCGTGCCAATCTCTGTTGTGGTTGTTTCATTTGGCTTATCTGGTCTTGTAACTAATTTTCCAACTCTATGTAGATGTGGTTTCTCTTATCAATACTTAACGCGTTTAGCCAAAAGAAGAAGATACTATGCTTGAAATCTGAAAACTAGCAGCGAAGCATAGTCCTGAATTTGCCTGTGAAAGACTCAGCGTAGAACGCAATAGGATGACCTATTCGAAGTTATGATTCTAATTTCCTCTAAAAGACTGAACAAGGGAATCCCATGTTCGTTGATCTATTTCTAGGTTATTGACACCAACTTTAGGATCTGAGGTTCATCAAAGTATATACAGTGAAGTATGTTATAGGCTATAGCTAAAGTCATTAGATTGTCGGTGTTAGAACGATAAGTAAGTTAATTCTGCAATTTGGAGAATGGGCAAGAAACAATTACAGACCCTAAACTATGGCAACAAAAGTAGAGACAACTGTAATTATGATCCATAGAAGTACAGGGTGAAGTTTTTTACTTCACTAGTGAGGTCAGAAAGTACAGAATGAGTGCATTTTCACGTGACTTACTTATGAACAAGGAGAAATATGCCACTTAAAGTGAATGTTACCACAACAGCAATCCAAGCAATGACCACGAGGCTGCAATTATCGATGATGTAAGAATTTGTTGAGAAAATACCAGAACTAATGCCAATTATCCGAAATCATCTCCCACTTACAAGTACAAGAGACCCTGCAATCCGAGAATGGAAAACACTGCAACCAGTATTCAACAATAGTATTAGAAACTATACCCAGATATGCCAAGTTGGGCACATAATGACTAGTAATCGTAGAGTTGACATACGAAATCCAAGAAAAGCCAAAAGGAGCATTGCAGCAGCGACATAAATTAGGATGACTCCCCTGCAGTTTACGGGATAAGATGAGAACTTTTAAAGAAATCGCAATGCCGCAGTTTGAATCAGGAAAACATGATATGAGAGCAAGTAACTACAAGGGTGCAACATATGTTCTTATATCTCCTGTACTCTTTCCGGTAACATTCCGAAGATTGTCAGTGAAATCATTGATGTTTCTTTGCATATCGCCGATTTGGGCCTGTAAATCTGCGGAAAAATATGCTTGCCCCTCGCCAATCTTCTTAGCCCCCATGAGATAATTGAAGACATTCCTGAGGTTTAGAACAACTGTATCTGCTTGTTTCAAAACGTAGCTCAGTAGAGTAACTTGGCTCTCCTGAAACTTCTCCTGGCCGGTGTAGAGAAATACACTTCCGGCTCTGTAATGGCAAAAACAAACATTGCAGACATCAGTACGAGTTTCTTTTCACTTTTTTTAAAGGAAATTTTCTGAAAGGAAAAATATGAATTCATTGAGAGGGAGGAGGGTTGGGGGGATAGGGAGAATTACATTGCTGCAATGGTGAAAAGTACTAGGAGAGAAAGGGAGATAGCATAGGCAGTTCTGGAATAGCCGTAAGGCTTTTTCTGGCGGCCACAACAGCAACAACAGCGAAGAAGGCAAGTACAACACAAGTATAGCCCAAAAACAATGAGCCAAATTGCAGCAATGCCAAACAAGGGAACTGCAGAAAAAGCTACAGACTGCAATTGGAAAAAAGCATATGTCAAGCAAAATTCTCGAAAAGAAAGAGAAAACCGGGAAAACTGGGAAAGTTGTAAATTTGATGAATACAAGTTCAAACATAGGTTGTGACTACAAGGAGACGGGATCAAGAACCAAATCAATACCTTAACTAAGAACAAGTCTCAATCAAACTGAAATTTCGGTTAAAAATTTTGAATAGCAAAGAAACATTCAACTATTCAACTAGCTTGGTATTTCAGAAACTCAAAATCTATTTAAAGTACATTTAAGACAAATGAACTGGTGACAAACTATATTACATTGCATTGATAAAAAAAAAATTGAAGAAATAAAACAGTTCTTACCATATGAATAGGTACTTTTCTAATATTATTCATCAAAACCCATTTAAGTAATCAAACACAGCTTGTGAAAACATTGGGACATGGACAAGAACCAAATCAAGCCATTGAGAGAAAATCCAAGCGAAACGTCAATTTTCATTCAAATTCTTCCATATTTGATATATTCCATGGTCCCTATTTATATACAAGACCAAGTAGCTTAAATTGTAGAAACTGAAAATCCATCAACAGAAGTCCGAGCCACCAGAGATATTGCCCTACGTTCCATGAATAACCATTGAAACCAACATTTCGTGAAAGATGAACACATAACAAACTAGTAATAATCATCGATCAAGAATCATCATGGCCTCTTGAAACAAAACAAAACAAACGAAAGAAAATTAACTAAAAGAGGATAAATCTCATTTCCTAGATCCGCGTAAATTACTTCCCAATTTGATTAGCGTTGGTTAGATTGGAATTCTCGATGGCTCAATGCGTAAAGCACAGAAAAAGGATGATGCATCAAGCTCTTCCAATCCCGTTGCGTACGAGTACAGGACATTGCACTTCACCAAAAGCACCAGAAATATATATATACAATATCTAACAATTGAATGACATGCTTTTTTCGCAAGCCAAAAAAGAAGAAGAATCAACAAAACCCAATGAAAGTGCAAGTATATGTATAAAGGCATATAAATGGAAAAATTTGCAATTGTTCAAATATTAGAAAAGTGATAGAAGTTTGAAGGGGCTAACCGAGATGTAATGAGCATTTAAATTCCATCCGCCTGTGTAGTAGTTGAACCCATTGAGGGGGTCTCTTCTATGGGTCCTATTGGCAGCCAATATCAGTGTCGTAGACTTATTTGAGGTTTCTTCCAAAACCCTTCTGAATTCTCCTTCACCATCGAACTCTATGGACAAACATTTTCGCAAAAAGGCCCGTAATGGAAACACAGAGAATAAAGTAAAAGCAGTATTCTTCATTCAAATCTTACGTTCTTCTTTCCCTTCCTTTCCCAAAACTAGTGATACCAAGAAATACGTACGTTTTGAAATGCACGTTATGAGACATGGCATAGCTTCGTTTCAAATGATGAATGGAGCAAACCAATGCAATTCCCGGAGGCAATTTCTTTGAAGATAATCACATGTAGTAAAATTACCATAGAATAACATTTGGCCATTTGGGCAAGAAAATATGAAAAGACTCGGTCAATATGCTCCTGGAATGTATTATGCATGAATGATTGGAAGTTACTGATATTATATGTGTGTCATTAGGAAGAGGTAAAAGCTTTTACAATAAAGTCAAGTTTATTCGTATCGTTGCAGAATTTAGGCATACTGTGCACCATATTCTCATTCGTGTTTCTTATGTCGATGAATTCGTGTTTCAGGTAAGAAATGTTCCAACGTGCTTGTGTGGCGTACATTGTTACCTGAAGCATTGGAATGTTGGAGATGGTCATGATCAGAAGATCCTTGAGAGAAGGAAAACAATGCCGAAACAACAAAGAGAAAGAGAAACAACAATGGTGTTTGTCTGAGACATGACATAATGGTTGTCTTTCCCCTTTTCCCTCTGCTCTTCGGTTTCGTTTTGGGAGGGAGAGAGAAAGAGAATGAGAGAGGGAGAGGAGAGGGAGAGGTTGAGGAATGGGAAAGCCTTGTAACTTTTAGTACTATTTTGAGCATGGGATCTTTGAGATTCAACGTTTACCGTTTTTTAGGATGAGTTCGATTGGTAGCCTTTTATGCCGAGTAATTATTCACCGTTTCCGGAGTACCACGTGGTGCTACCTACTTGATACTCCTAACCATTTATGTAGTGACAAATTATTCAGTAAGAATATTGTCATTCACTTCTATGGGTGCTGGAGAGACAACGAGTGACTCCCATTGTGAGGTGACAATCTTTTTATTTACGTGAAGTACCACATGACAATGACACATGATACTCCGGGAGTACCCAATAATTGACCTTTTATGCCCTGTTGGTATTTTAGAGCTTTCACAAAAGTGCCCTTTGAGAGCACCTACGTTTTTAGGTCTTAGATTTTTTGTGGGGTTGAGTTGCTTTAATTTGTAAAGAAAACCAACAAAGAATAAGCAACTAAGCCATTGGTATGCAAAATTGCAAATAATATTTCTTTTTCTTGGATTGTCTGTTTATGAGTTAAAAATTGAAGAACTGAACCGGCCCCCTCTATTGAAACTCCCATTGTGGAATGTAATATTTGTAGATGATTTTGTGTGGAGAAGTAAAAATAAGCGGTCGAATCAAATGGCTCGATCAAATATGTGAAGGTGCATATCGATGGGCTAGGATTAGAAAATAAGTATCTTAACGGCTTCCATTGGAATACCACAATAGAGTTAATTAGACCGGGCATTTATTCTCACAAAAAATAAAGCCTACCAAAAGGCTTAATTACAACTTTAGACTTAATTTTATTCGTCATATTTTTTGCACCAGCCGCAACAAATACAAGTAGATTCCTATTGAATGGTGCCACTCCTGCATCCATATACTGACTTTGTCTCTATCATGAGAACCCAAACACATATCAATCGGTTTTATCCTTCCTCTAGTAGCTGTGGGAATAAGGTTCATTAGGTCGCAAGCTTATCTCACAGCTTCTGCATAATTTGGTTGCTTAAATTCGGCACTCAATAGCATCCATCAGACCTTCTCGAACAAAGTACATTCATGCGTTTTGCCACCCCATTTTGTTGCGGAGTCTTTTGTGCGGTGAAGTATCTGACAATACTATCCTTTTTCCACACATTCATGAATCCATCTAACTTGTCCTCTCCTGAATTGTCTCATCTGAGTCCGCTCACTTTCTATACTTCATCATGTACACCCGTACATGACGAGAGTAACCATCAACAAATGTAACAAACTAATGCTTACCACGAAAGATGCAACTATGGCAGTGTTATCTAATTTTCGAGTTTCTATCCGATCGACAGGTAATCGATGGGACTCTGTTTCGTAGCTTGCTGGAATGTGGTTGTGGAAAGTGGAGTTTGGTTCCTTGCCGTGTTTCAGGACTTCTTTGGAAGCAAACAATGAAGTGAATGAGATATGGAAGAAGAAAAATAAATGGACTTTATTAATCTTCGAGGTAGAAGTACAATCAACCGAGAAAGTTGAATGAACGATTACAAGTTATCACTACTCCTAGATAAGAAAAAGATAAAAGGCCTGATTGGCGTTGTTTTTGTGTGTTCTGAAATTGCTACTGATTTGTTCTTAAATAGGCCTCCTTTAAGTCGAATTTAAATCTCCCTCCAAGGTGGCAGTTGAGCCTATTATGGCTGATAACTTTCACGAACAGTTGAGCCTTTTCTGGTTGATGAATCCATAAAACTGCCCACGTTGAAAAACTGCTTCCATGATTATGAATAACTACTTCTGGATCGTGGGAATGCCGACTGAACCTCCAACTTACGTCTGGCAAACGATAACCAATATTAATTGAGCAATATAGCTCAAGTCCACTTTATTACGATGACCCCTTAAGTCATCTCACACTTTTTCACTTATACCCCCGTCACGTGTCACCTAGTCAACGGGTGAAATAAAATCACAGATATGGAGCAAACAATGCCCCCCTTATTCATTTGGGTGAAGTGCTTACGTAACCCAAGTGAATAAATTAACTAGTTTTAAATCACCCCTCCGTCGATATCAACGGGTGATAACTTTTATGGTGTAAGCATTTATGCCCCCAAACTCTCGAAGAGTTTAAGATAAATTTTACACCAATCTTTTCACTTTTCAACAAGCCTTCAAGGCTTAATTCCGCTATCCAGAACCATGTTTAACTTCTAAGATGCAAAATTTCCCCCGTCGATAATTTTCCTTCAACTAATTCCTACTGAAAGGAAACGAGGAAATGTGATCTACTGGAGTATTATGACCCTTAGCACAATAGGCATGCGTAAACCATTAAAACAGAGCCAATCGACGGAGCCAAGTATCAATCGACAGAGACTAGTATCAATCAACGGAGGGAAAGCTGTCAAAACCAGTGTTATGGTTTTTTTTATTTTATCACTCACGGCCTTAAAGCCCATTCTTCTTGGAAGGTTCATCTTTTGTGTTGAATATAGCTTCCTCTATCGAATCTTTTGTAAGAGGTAAAGACATTGTCCAACTTTCAATGCAAGACTGGGAAATAATTCTGTTCCCAATTTGATATAAACCACTGAAAATTAATCCGTTAATTAGCCAATGAACGGCTTTCTTTGCATGAATAAATCGTCGAAACCTTGCAATGCTTTTCTGTCAAATTATTTTCATAACGCAACTCCTTCGAGTTTGAACGTTAAAGCCGAATTCTTATGCATAATCTGGCTTTCTAAAGATGAGTTTGCCCCCCTAGCGAATTCGATATCAGAAAGAGGGCTATTTATCCTTCATAATTGGCCAAATACGTTCTCATTTCTTGTAACATAGGCCAAAATTGGACAATATATTCCAAAATCAACACGGATAATAATCTGTTACTGCCAAACAAATTATTTAAACCCAATAATGGCATCACCGATTTTCTTTAGCCATTCTGTCAATTTTCTTCTTCTAAGAATTGGCCAATGGTTGGCTAACTTCCTTCGAGAAATAAACTGCTTAAAACCTTACGTGTAATGGAAGTCGAAAAGGTCAAATGCCTTGACATGCCAAAATGCCATGAACACATCAGTAGATTGAAGGCAGACACATGTAATGGTAAACGCATCTTGTTTTAGCATCAAGCCTTACGTACGGCTATAATTTTTGTATGAACAAGGATGGTGTGAACAATAATGGCCTGTGAAGATAATTTTCTTTGCAATGAATAAATTCTTCAATCCTTTCAAGGCTTTTATTTCCAAGTTGATTTTTGAACAAATCAAAGGCCACTGATTTTCCCCAAAGATTAACTGTTCCAACAATTGGCTAAAGAATGGCCTATTTTCGAACAGACACATTATTTAAGCCTCCGTGCAAGGCTCGAATTAATTCGTTTCACATTTGGTATGGCCAACAAATGGCTGTTAATCCATTTCCGCAAATCGTTTAAGCCTGACATGAAAAAGCTTTCATTTGCACATTTAATCTTTGCCAATTTGGCCACTTATACTTGCCCAAAATTGTAGAAAAGCAATGAACATTATCAATACTTCTTAACCAAAATTGGGCATATATCAACCAAAACCAATATAGATACCAATACAAATGGCTTCTGAAAAATCCATACCTCTTACGAATGCCGTTGATCAACAATTGAACAAATAATTCAGGGGCCTTTGTGGTTAACGTGTAGTGTGCCATAGGAGGCACATATTGGCTTTGACTAATCCCAAATCTGGGCGGAACATTGAAACCAATGGGAATATTTTCATTTTGGTCATTATCACATTGACTTTCAATTCCACCACTTCCATTAGTATTTGGAACTGTTTGATAAAAATCCGTTGGCCTTGTTGGACTAGGTCAAGGTTCAAAAGTAGGGTTAGTATATACCTGTTGAGGATGCCCCCCAATCCCTATGTTATACGGATTCGGGACATTATTTCCATTATTTCCAACTTCCAATCCAATAGGGATTGTAGTTGGAATGCTTTGATAAAAACTTTGATTTTGCCCAGAACTTTGATTCCCAATTGGGATTCTATTAGTTCCAGTAAAAACAGTTTCAAAAGTTGGATTGTCAAATACCTGAGAGGAAGGTATTTCAGTAGTTAGATTTGCCAATCCACTGCTTTGCCCAGGATTAACATTTACGTTAACTGGCACTTTCACCATCGATTGATTTCGTGCTTCGGTAGCCTTACACACGGCTATCAATGCTCTAGCCACAACACTCTCTGGATCATTTAGAACTCTTGCAAATTGTTGAATTACGTCTAATGATTCAACCTCTGAGCCATTCGGTTGGCTACCCCTCGGAATCCTTTGATTTGCTAAAGTTTCTGGGCTTTTCCTGTCATTAGGCAAACCACTAGAAGAATGAATTTCTCCTTGTCTTAGTTCAACCAACTTTAGAAATAAAGTCAAAAATTCCTCGGCAAAGTTACCTAGTGGATTTGCCACAATGTGATTCGTAAGCCGAACGAATTGTCTGAATAGGTGTGCCATTACTTCCAAATTAGTAAGAGCCCTCCTTCTAGCGCCAAAATTGTTATCTATTTTTCGAGTTTCTATCCGATCGACAGGTAATCGATGGGACTCTGTTTCGTAGCTTGCTAGAATGTGGTTGTGGAAAGTGGAGTTTGGTTCCTTGCCGTGTTTCAGGACTTCTTTGGAAGCAAACAATGAAGTGAATGAGATATGGAAGAAGAAAAATAAATGGACTTTATTAATCTTCGAGGTAGAAGTACAATCAACCGAGAAAGTTGAATGAACGATTACAAGTTATCACTACTCCTAGATAAGAAAAAGATAAAAGGCCTGATTGGCGTTGTTTTTGTGTGTTTTGAAATTGCTACTGATTTGTTCTTAAATAGGCCTCCTTCAAGTCGAATTTAAATCTCCCTCCAAGGTGGCAGTTGAGCCTATTCTGGCTGATAACTTTCACGAACAGTTGAGCCTTTTCTGGCTGATGAATCCATAAAACTGCCCACGTTGAAAAACTGCTTCCATGATTATGAATAACTGCTTCTGGATCGTGGGAATGCCGACTGAACCTCCAACTTACATCTGGCAAACGATAACCAATATTAATTGAGCAATATAGCTCAAGTCCACTTTATTACGATGACCCCTAAGTCATCTCACACTTTTTCACTTATACGCCCGTCACGTGTCACCTAGTCAACGGGTGATATAAAATCACAGATATGAAGCAAACAGGCAGGTCCCCAAATGTCCCCATACACATAGTTAGGCCTGCATTTTGCATATGATTTTTTTGGCGTCCCTTTTTCATATGGTTGATTGCTTTCTAAATTTGAACCAAGTTTGTTTATCATAACACAATGCTAACAACAGGTACTGTCTGATGCCTGCTTTTTGCATATGATCTATGTCTGTAGACTCTTTGTTTTTTAATTCCTTAAAATTTTCATATGATCCAAAGCTTGAGAACACATGGGAACACGTTTTTTTTGACAATATTGTATGCATTAATAGGGTGTTAGTGGAAAATTAGTGAGTTAACATCTAGGGGGTTTGATGTCTCTCTGTAGACTCGAACCCTAGATCTCTTCTTTGAAAGTCAAGGGGTACAACCAGATGGGCTAAGAGCAGTGGCGGCTCCAGGAATTTGTAGTAGGATGTTCAAAAATTACCTTAACTCTACTAGCTGATTTATTAACCAATAATATATGTACAAAATCTCATAAATTAGTATAGTGCCGTGAAAAAAAAAAAACATAGCCTCTATTCTAAAAAAAAAAAAAACTACGAGACAAAATGAGAACTAAAATATATACTGTATTTTTTACAAAAAAAAATTTTAAGCTGCCGTATTGCATACTAGACAGTGTTTTGAGAATGAGGGGGTATAATTACAGTTGTCTTAGATGAGTTTTCATATTTTGTATCAATATTTAACCAGCGTATTAATCTACTAAAACCCCTTTGAATAAAATTGTAGCGAGTATGTTGGGCAGACCTTCTAAAAAATATATTGTTCTTTAAGATGACATGATGAGATATTTTATCGGAGTCTTAATTCAAATGAATATTAGAAAGTTAATCGGATTTTGCAACGTAGTTAAATTTTTTGAAGCTTTTATCCGTAATTCTATAAGCTAACTAAACAAAAAAAATATAGTTATTGTCATAAATGCAAAATTAACACATTTAAACTATCAACAATATAGATGGAGAGAGAATGTCTAACATAATACTTACCCCTGTAGATTCTTATTTCTTTTTTTTTTTCTTCTTTTTATTATGGTTGTGAGCTGTATTTGAGGTAATGTATTAAGTGATCAAATATGAATTACCAGGATTGATGGGCTGTAATTGGGTATTGAGTGTTTAATTGGTTTTGGGTTAGGTGTTCAAGACCATAGTTGTTAAAAACTTACGATACACGATACGTATCTTACGATTTGTATCGTCTCCTTTGAAAAATGATACGTATCCCATCATGTATCCTTTTTGTATAAAAATCCTACGATACGACCGCGTATCTTACGATTTATACGTGTATCCTAATTCTGTACGTATCCTACAATTATTTATTCGAAAAAAGTCGGACCTTATTTCAAGAAACGAAACCCCAAATGTATTAATCTAAGCCGTTTGATCTGCTTATGGCATCTTTCAAACCCTTTGATAGAAATTCAACCTCAATGTAGGTTTTGTATAAAAGAAAGAACCATATAAAAGAAAGAATCATATTTCGATTGTATTTTATCTTACTTTTATTTTCATAACAAAGGTAACATAAAGCCTTAATGTAATAGGCTCCAGTTGAGAGACTTGAAATTTTGCATCTTAAATTTTTTGTTTAAATGTAAGTATAGTTTGTTGGTGTTATTAGGGGTATCTACTTCTTAATTATATTTTAATTATGATTAACGTTGTTGAAACATAAAATAAATTTAGAATTTTGACAAAGCTGACAAAACCCAAATATGATAGATATTATCAAAAAAGATATAAATATCTAGTTCTTAGAAACTCTAAAATATCTAGCGTTCTAGAATATTCTTGTGAAATATCCAGAGTTTTTTTTTTGTGAGAATTGGTCTCATGTGTAATTCTAGAATTACCTCAAAATTTATCTTATATGAAAATATCTTTATACTAGAGTTTTCCATGAAATAGTACAAATAGGGATGTGTTCTAACCATTTTGTACCAAGCCAAAAAAAAGATTTGAGTTCAAGTGCAATATAAATACTCTTTTTCCCCACTACAAATTCTATACAAGTGAGAAAACTATATACGATACGTATTCCGATTTGAAAACATTGTTCAAGACTATAACAATTGAGTGTTCATTACATTTGAGTTAGGTGTTCAAAGTAAGGTTCAGTTGACCATGGAACCATCCATGTAAAGCCACCTCTGGCTAAGAGTAGGGGTGGAAACTTTTGACCCGACACGAGAATCCGACACGAAGTTAGCTGGTTAAGGTTAGCTATATGATCCGACACGATAACACAAAAATCTAAATAGGTCGAGTTAGAATTTAGAGAATTCTGACACGAACACGAGATGACACAACACAAAACCCACTCCTGGCTAAGACTAAGAGCCACATCTAACATGAGTTTACATACTCCATTTTTTTTTCTTTTGTTTTTGGTAAATGAGGGGCAAAAGAACAAAGCTTTACAAAATAGAGTAAGAAACGTGTATATGGATAAATTAACATAATGGTAGAAGTGGTGGGTATTAAATTTCGGGATCCCAACAAGGGAGAAGGAATGGGTGTTGTCTGAGCTAATCACAACCAGGGTTGTTGAATCGATCCCTCAGTTTCAGCAATCCATTTATGTCCACCATTTCTCTTTCTCTTTTTTATGGAGAATCGTCTCCTTCCTTTTCTCTATTTATTTCTGTATACAAAATCCTCTCTTATTATCGCTGTTACAAGCAGCGATCATTACAACCCATTAGCAGCGATCATTACAACCCATTTCTCCAATTGGAGTCTGCATTTCATCATCCCAATCTCCCCTATGAATTTTCAGGTAATCCCACCACGCTCTCTGTCTATTTTTGTATACTAGACGTCCGGGTCTTGTGCAAAAGCCTAACAGAGAAAAATCTTCCATCGAGATTGATAGCCCCTTTGGATTGAGGGATTTGGTGAGAAAAGAAAAGAATAGAGGAGAGATATTCACAATTTGTTCGGGTAAACGGGTGAGAAATGGCGAGGAATGTGTGTAATTGCAACACTTATTTTGTTTCTCACCACAAAAATGATGAGATTTGATGAGAAATCATCACCCTTTCTTTTCTGATTTGTGGAAGTTGAAAAGAGCGGAGAAGAAAACAATTTTTTTTGGCACTTAAAAGGGGTAGTTTATTAGGAAATAAAATGTGGGTCAGTCTCAAACTCAAGTTCCCTTTATGATAGTAGGGGTAGTTTATTAGGAAATAAAAATGTGGGTCAGTCTCAAACTCAAGTTCCCTTTATGAGAGTAACAGGTAATAGATAGATAGTAATAGGTAATAGATGTATATCTGTATGCGTAATAGCAATTATGGATGCATTGTATTAGTTTTGAACGTTGTTGGAATTTTTCCCACCTGAAGAAAACATAATTTGGTATGTTGAGAGGTTTGTGATTTGGAATTTTTAGTTTGTTCAGAACAACGAAATTCGTTGAGATTTTTGGGGATTAGGACTTAGCAGCTTTGGTTCCACGGATTATTTTTATGGGCTAACGAAAGTGTGGGCTCATGTATGTATGTATGTTGTCCATTGGTTCATGAAGATTTTACTTTTCTTTTAATTTCTTTTTTGTTTGTCCCATTATATTAAGACTTCCATTTTCTAGTTTTTCATCGGGAGTGGTTTTTTTCTCCTCAAAACTTTTTTCTGCAAAATGCACAAGCATCTAATTTTCAAAGTAGTTATCTACGCAATTTTGCTATTATATCGTTAATTTGTTGCAAACTTTCCCATAATGAACATGGACTAAACTTTTTTCCCTTAACTTCGCCAAACATTTCTCTTCAATAATTTTCTGCACCAATTTTTGCTAATTGAACAGAGAGGGCAATTTGATCAAGCTAGTATTCTAAAAATATAATTAAAAATGGTCTTCAGAGATATACACTATGATGCAGCGGAATTAACAAGAGAGATTAGTTGCATACTAATCAAGCGAAAGATAAACTCAAGTCCACATAAGAAAAAGACAAAGTCTGAATATTATTAATAAAAAGCTGCATAAACATTAGGTTACAACCCTTATATAGGCCCAAAACCCTAGAAACCCTAAAAATAAAGCCGAAGAATAAAAAGTCCCAAAAATTTGGATTTTTCCTAAAATTGAAAATGGAAAAAAAAGAAAAACAAGATTTTCCCAAAAAGAAGCAACTAATACGGAATTACGGTCTAAGAGTTATTAACGAATCAAAACATTTTTAAAATAGAAAAAAACGTAAATTGAAGGCCTAAACGAAAGAATTAGGCTGAAAAACACCGAGGCTCATGAACTTAAGGTCGTGAGCCTTGACCGCAGCGCAAAAATAAGTCAACGAATTTCGTGAAACCAAAGCTGTTAAAGTCCTATTGTGGAATGTAATATTTGTGGATGATTTTGTGTAGGGAAATGAAAATAAGCAGTCGAACCAAATGGCTCGATCCGACATGTGGAGGTGCGTATCAATGGGTTAGGATTAGAAAATAAGTATCTTAACGGCTTCCATTTGAATACCACAATAGAGTTAGACCTGGCATTATTCTCACAAAAAATAAAGCCTACCAAAAGGCTTAATTACAACTTTAGACTTAATTTTATTTGTTATATTTTTTGCACCAGCTGCAACAATATAAGTAGATTCCTATTGAATGGTGCTACTCCCGCGTCCATATGCTGACTTTGTCGCTATCATGAGTACTCAAACACATATCAATCGGTGTTATCCTTCCTCTAGTAGCTGTGGGAATAAGGTTCATTAGGTCGCAAGCTTATCTCACAGCTTCTGCATAAATTGGTTGCTTAAATTCGGCACTCAATAGCATCCATCAGACCTTCTCGAACAAAGTACTTTCATGCGTTTTGCCACCCCATTTTGTTGCGGAGTCTTTCGTGCGGTGAAGTATCTGACAATACCATTCTTTTTCCACACATTCATGAATCCATCTAACTTGTACTCTACTGAATTGTCTCATCTGAGTCCGCTCACTTTCTATACTTCATCATGTAAACCCATACATGACGAGAGTAACCATCAACAAATGTAACAAACTAATGCTTACCACGAAAGATGCAACTATGGCAGGTCGATCCCCATATGTCCCCATACACATATTTAGGCCTGCATTTTGCTTATGAGTTTTTTTTGGGCCTCCCTTTTTCATATGGATGATTGCTTTCTAAACTTGAACCAAGTTTGTTTATTAGAACACAATGCTAACAACAGGTACTGTCTGATGCCTGCATTTTGCATATGATCTATGTCTGTAGACTCTTTGTTTTTTAATTCCTTAAAATTTTCATATGATCCAAAGCTTGAGAACACATGGGAACACGTTTTTTTTACAATATTGTATACATTAATAGGGTGTTAGCGGAAAATTAGTGAGTTAACATCTAGGGGGTTTGACGTCTCTCTATAGACTTGAACCCCAGATCTCTTCTTTGAAAGTAAGGGGTACAACCAGATGGGCTAAGAGTAGGGGTGGAAACTTTCGACTCGACACGAGAATCCGACACGAAGTTAGCTGGTTAAAGTCAGCTATTTCTGACACAGATCACGAATATGATCCGACATGATAGCATAAAAAACTAAATAGGTCAAGTTAGAATTTAGAGAATTCTAACACGAACACGAGATGACACGACACGACATGCACCCTTGGCTAAGACTAAGAGCCACATCTAACATGAGTTTACATACTCCATTTTTTTTTCTTTTGTTTTTTGGTAAATGAGGGGCAAAAGAACAAAGCTTTACAAAATAGAGTAAGAAACGCGTATATGGATAAATTAACATAATGGTAGAAGTGGTGGGTATTAAATTTCGGGATCCCAACAAGGGAGAAGGAACGGGTACCAGGGTTGTGGAATCGATCCCTCAGTTTCAGCATGTCCACCATTTCTCTTTTTTATGGAGAATCGTCTCCTTCCTTCTCTCTATTTATTTCTGTATATCCTCTCTTATTTTCTCTTTTTTATGAAGAATCGTCTCCTTCCTTTTCTCTATTTATTTCTGTATACAGAATTCTCTCTTATTATCGCTGTTACAAGCAGCGATCATTACAACCCATTTCTCCAATTGGAGTCTGCATTTCATCAACCCAATCTCCCCTATGAATTTTCAGGTAATCCCACCGCGCTCTCTGTCTATTTTTGTATACTAGACGTCCCGGTGTTGTGCAAAAGCCGAACAGCGAAAAATCTTTCATCGCCCCTTTGGATTGAGGGATTTGGTGAGAAAAGAAAAGAATAAAGAAGAGATATTCTCCATTTGTTCGGATAAACGGGTTAGAAATGACGAGGAATGTGTGTAAATGGAACACTTATTTTGTTTCTCCCCACAAAAATGATGAGTAATCATAACCCTTTTGTGTCTGATTTGTGGAAGTAGAAAAGAGGGGAGAAGAAAACAGTTTTTTTGGGCACTTAAAAGGGGTAGTTTATTATTAGGAAATAAAAATGTGGGTCAGCCTCAAACTCACGTTCCCTTTATGATAGTAACAGGTAATAGAAAGATAGTAATAGGTAATAGATGTACATATGTATGCGTATAACAATTTTGGATGCATTGTATTAGTTCTGAACGTTGTTGGAATTTTTCCCACCTGAAGAAAACAGAATTTGGTACGTGGAGAGGTTTGTGATTTGGAATTTTTAGTTTGTTCAGAACAATAAAATTCGTTGAGATTTCTGGGGATTAGGACTTTACAGCTTTGGTTTCACGGATTATCTAGAGAGTGAAACTTATCTTTTTGTGAAGCATATCCAATCATTTAAGTCTCTAACAAATTCGCCAGTAATTACATATCCAATTTGACCTGTCCGATTTGACCTGTGCACGTTTTATGCTTAGCAACGAGGTTTCCCAGAATCATGCTAAGAATAGCTATGATTTCTAGAAGAAGATGCCCCTAGTTTGATGAGAAATCAAAGTGATTACTGAAAATTTGAGTGGCTAAAGCTGAAGCAACTACTTTCGAAGCAATAGAAGGAAAGGCAACGACTAGAGTGGAAGAGTTGGACTATACAAGAGGATTCCTCACTTCTTTCTCTCATTTAATACACGAGACTTTCACCTCACATGGCTCCAAAGTGATAAAAGAAAGAAGGTGAGATGAACTTAAACCCTGGAGCCGCCCCGGGAAGCGAGAGAGACCAAGGTTTTGAAAATAATATATTGAGAAACAAAACTGTGGAGCGATATATTAAACCAACCGGGTAAAGGATTGCTGGAATTGAACCCTGACACTGTAAGTACCTTAAAACAAGAAATGCAAACTGTATGTATATGCTCTTATAAGTTGCATCTGCACTGATAGCAATATGGATCAGTCACTGTTTTGGCAGTTTTTTAGCGAAATAATCGGGTTCTTTAGTGCAAACGGTTCAAGTGGTTTCTCCTGACTGGAATCCGGTCGGCGAATTATCCAGTCGAGCTGGATGGTCCGGTTTGTGTTTTTAAAACATTGGCTCAAAGAATGTTTTATTGAGAGAGATTGATGGCTTTAACACCAAACTCCGGAGATTCGAGGATTAATAGGTTATTGCCCGTGTACTTATATGTTGTAATCTAATTTTTTGGTTTGAATTTTCGGGTTTATCAGCTACTTTCTTGGCCAAATGCCGTTTTTGTGGTATTTCGGAAAGTTTTGAGTAACTGATTTGTAGGTACTGTAGAGCGACAAGTTGAGAACTGAATACTTGAGAAAGAGAGGGAGAGGGAAATGCAGCTTGATTATTTTAACAAAGATATAAGCAATGGATTTGGGGAAAGGGAGGCACTGTCACCTTGGGGAGCCTTGTCTTCACCAATCGCCTCTAACTTTTGTGGAAGCTGTAAGAACACGTTACTACTATGTATTTCTTGTTTTCGCCCTAATTGCTTAGAAATTGTCACTTTTAAGTAGTCTATGTATCAGTCCCAATTCTTCCAGTATCTTATACACATCAATTTTGCTATGGTCACCCACACTTTATCACTTGTTTGATGGAGTATGTTAGTGCTCATCACTTAGACATACAACTGAGACATCGTTTAAGATATTTAAAGGGATACGTCGGTTCAGAAATTACGGGTTTGTTCTCCTTGTGGTTCTAATACAGAAGATATACTCATTTACTGCAAGTAAAAGGGATACTTAATTATGTAGTTGGAAAGATTAACTTTTTCACGGCTGATCGTTGAAGCAAATGATTCCGGAAAACTGAAGCGAAGTTGCCAAAACACCGAAACTTAAGATTCCTGCATTTTCCCCCGAGGTTCCCTCTCTCTACCCTTTCCCTTTTTTCTCTCTTCACCACTTTCTCATTTCCTTCCACGGTAGTCAGCGTCATTGCCAGACCACCATTACAGGGCCACATTCAACGCCCTTTCTTTCCTCTCCCTCTAGCCAATCCCAGATCTAATATATCCCCTACAGCAGTCTGAGTTCTCCCCATGCTACCTTGATCATTTCCCCCTCATTGCCATGCAAACACCACAACAAGACCACCCACTACCACATAAACCCATTATACCAACACCATTAAAGCCCAATCTAGACCAGCAACAACCGATTTTAATCTCTCTCCTTTCTATCTGATTTACCTATTTAACTATGCATACAGATCACACGCATAGTTGGGTATCTTATCCAGATAAATATTTTGATTTTTGTGGGTGGGTTTTGGCAAAAGAGTACCATGAGCAGTGGTGAGGGATGAAGGATGGACAGATGTGGCAGTGATCGGTGGTGGTGTAACGGGAGGATGACAAGCGGAGAAATATGGGGTCTGAAGGCCGGGTAAAGGGAGAGGTTCCTCTTTGCTGGTCACCTGTCGGTAAGGATGGGTTCCGTAGAGAGTCCACCAGGGGAAACCGGAAAGGGAGAAGGAGGTTATTCTTTGAGGGAGAGTGAAGGTGGGAGGAAGAAGCAGGTTGGTTGAGTTTACCGAGTCTGACTGGCGCTACACCGATTACGTAGTTGTCTGTAACCGAGGGTTTTACAGGGGATCAGTGAATAAGTTAATCTCAATGGCAAAAGGGGAAAGAATGACATGTTTTTTGATGTTCCAAGTTGCTGTTGGACCCTAATCCTGATAATTTGAAGTAAATTTCCATAGGATTGTGCATCTGAATAGTTTTGAGTTATAAGTGGGTGCGCACAGATCCAGTGCTTGGGTAAAACACCAAAGAATGATATGAATCTTGTTTGAAGACAGAATCAGTGAAGTTGGTAGGGGGTGCTCAGAAATTTTTGTCCATAATAACAGAACTTTTTTGGGTCGAAGACTATTGGACTGTCGTATTGAAGGAAAACAAGTAAAGAAATAAACACCTCTCTTTATCTTCTTCTATTCCTTTTGCAATAGTGACCATGATAAGAAACTTAATCAACACGTCACTGCATTAGAGAAGCATGGAGAAAGTATTGCTAATCTTAAGCTGGCTTGATCGACAGAGGTGGGCAGATTAATTCGATCACCTTGATGCTTTCACTTTCCACCAGCATCGAGGATGATATGTTGTATCACGGCATTTTGTTGATCTCATACATGATTGAGTGAACCTTTTTTCTGGAAGAGTTGTGTGAAAACATGTTCTGCAATTACGCAACATGTATTGCCCCTCTATATAATATGCCATAATCTCAGTATGAAACGTGTGTTCTTTTTCTAAATTGGCTACGCAGGACACAATCCATGAGCAATTTGGTGCACTTTTGGCCCATGATTCATCTCCATGCTTTACCACCAAAACCTACTACAATTTCAAACAAAACAAAGCACCCCAATCTAAAGCATTGAGGTCAAGCAAAAAAAAAAAATTCTAAAGCATTGAGGGTCCTATTCGAATAGTAGGATGAAAACTTAAAGTCAACACAATCAACCAATCACGACATGCACATACAAAAGCCATAAACTCCATAGTAGGAATTTCCCAATGAGTATAGAAGGCACGGTTGGAGAACAACCGATTTTTCCCTTTATCATACGGAACATGTTCCCCATTTCCTCTTTCCACTTCCTTTTCTAAGTACGATTTTTTATAATCTGCTAACAAAATTCGTTTTGAATATTGTTTCGAAAAAAGAAAACCTACAGATAGAAACTAATTACTACACCATCTTTCTTTTTGACACTGATGACACATCCTTCCATTTCCATCTTTTTGGTCTATTCGTATTTATGTCCACCTACAATTGCCATATTTCTCTTGGATTGTTTTTTCGAGATATCACATATGGGTTTTAACGAATGGGGCAGATTTGCCAATATCTCGATCTGGGTAATGATCTTTTAGCTATTTGTGTTTGAACTTGGTAAAAAGTTTGTGGGATTGATTTCACAGTCTGGTTTTTCCAGGGGTGCTGAATTCTATGTCAATTGATCTAGGTAGCATGGATGTTTTGGGGTGAATCCGAGGATAGCAAGGCAGTATGAGACGATAGTGACTCTTGTCCGGGTTACCTGTAATTTAATTTAGAATAAGGTATGATTGTTGTTGTGTGATTGTTTTTATCTTCATCTGTATTGGAGTTGCTTTGTTTATATTGTGATCGGTTTTCCTGCTTCATTTGATAGTATACATTGAATTAGCTAGAAAATTGTTCCTTGTTCACAAAGATCATGTAGCCAACCCCAATTGATTGAGACACAAGGTTTGGTTTGGTTTGGTTAGTGGCCGTGCTCAATATTTGGTAGAACTTAGCACTTGTATCAATGAAATAAATCTTTTGTTGTAGGAAAATGCAATCAGATCTTGGAAAAGTGTTTGTTGGAGGAATTTCTCGGGACACAGATGGAGAATGTTTGAAGGAGTATTTTAGTTGTTATGGGGAAGTTCTAGAAGCAGTAAGTATGAGGGACCGAAGCACAGGTCGCGCTCGTGGTTTTGGTTTCGTTGTCTTTGCTGACCCTGCAGCGGCACAGAGAGTACTTCAGGATAAACACATCATTGATGGCCGAATGGTAATTTGCTGATTCATCAGTCAATTTATTGCTCAATTGTCTCTTTGCTGTGTTATCCTCATACCTGAGGCCTGCATACATTATGTAATTTTGCAAACTTTAGGTAGTTTGACACGGAGTCAACTCAACTGAATCTCACTTTGAGCTTAATGTAAGTTGTTTCTGGTCAACCCAATAATGAGTCAACAATGTTTAGGCTTATTGCATTAGCATTAGCATATCTAAGCTAGTCACGTAGTATCATTTTGCTTGATAATAAGGGGAATTAGGATATGTCTTCATAGATGAGTCTAATTTCTCAAAGTTCTTTGATTTTGTTGATGTGGTCAATTGTCCTTCAATCCCAAATTTGAGCTAAAAGTATTTATCGCTCTTTATTTCTGTTTCTGTTGCTCTTTATCATACCATTATGATATAGGCAATGTCTAGGTGTTCACATTCACAATGTCTTTTTGAGTCTCGTAATAACCATGGGTTCTTAACTTTCAGGTGGAGGCAAAGAAGGCTGTTCCAAGGGATGACCAGAGCACAACGAGTAGAAGCAGTAGTAGCATTCAGGGTTCTCCTGGTCCAGGGCGCACAAGGAAGATATTTGTTGGAGGCTTAGCTTCGACAGTCACAGAGAGTGACTTCAAGATGTATTTTGATCAGTTTGGGACCATCACGGATGTCGCAGTGATGTATGATCACAACACTCGGAGACCAAGAGGCTTTGGATTCATCACCTATGATTCTGAGGACGCAGTGGACAAAGTTTTGCTTAAAACGTTCCATGAGCTGAATGGTAAACTGGTTGAGGTCAAGCGAGCTGTCCCCAAAGAGATGTCACCAGGCCCTACCCAAAGTCCACTTGGTGGATATAACTATGGGTTGGCTAGGAATAACTTCCTAAATGGCTACAGTCAAGGGTACTCTCCAAGTACAGTTGGACGTTATGGTCTTAGAATGGATAGCAGATTCAGTCCAATCACTGGTGGTCGAAGTGGGTTTGCTCCATTTGGTTCTGGTTATGGAATGGGTTTGAACTTTGAACCAAGGTTGAGCCCAAATTTCGGGGTTACAGCAAGTTTCAATAGTACTTTGAGCTATGGACCGGGATTGGACCCTTATCTTATCAGTAATTCAAATAGGTCTAGCATTCCTGTTGGGTATGATGGTTGGAATGGACGGAACACTTCGTTTTTTAGCTCAGGGACTCGGAATTTGTGGGAACACGGAGGTATTAATCACGGAACAAGCTCAACTCCTTCGAGTCCCTATGGGGTTTCCGGAAGTGGAACTGTGGGGGGAAACTTTTCCAACAATTGGGTCAATTGGGGATCTTCTCCAATTTCACCTGATGGTGGAAGTAATGCAGCTAGTCATGGTAGAAATATTGGTTATGGAGGTGGCGACAATAACTATGGTTTGGGCGGGGGAGGGTATGGAAGAAATATTGCGACTAGTGGAGCCCGCTCACCATTTGAAGTGGAGGGTTTGTTCAAACAAGAAGGGTCAAGCTCAAACACTTACTTTTCTAGTTAGAGTTGGTGATAGCAACTATGGTTTTGGAGGGAGAGGTTATGGAGTAAGTACTGCAAAATCGGCCCTGCTTATTCTCCAGTGTCGCATCAAATTATGGTGATGCTGAGTTTTGGAGACTTTTTGCGGTGGTAATTCAGGTAATGAGGACCCACCAACAAACCTGGCGTTTGACACACTCTGAGAGATAGGAATCTGGTTCTTTTGGATTTGGGACCAGCAATGGAACTTCGCATCTTCCTGTCAACAGTTTTCCCGGTTATGTTGGTGTTTATAGTTTTACCAACAGACTAAGAGAGACAATAGCGGTAAAGTACCACATCATAATTTGTTTTTGTTCTTTTCTAAAGTGCAGAACTGTAGTGAACATACATACTCAAAGAAGAAATTTTGCAGAACATGTAGTGTACAATTATCAGAGGATATGTTTAAATATGAGACGAAAATGATATTATGAGAAGAAAATGATTGAGAGTTTCCCTTTTTTTGCTCTTTTCCTGTGTCGTAAGGCTTGAAGGCCATTGAAGCAAATATGGCTTTCGTTCGATAGTTCCTGGCCACATGAAACCATTGACTGCATATTGAATTTGTGGAGATGACCAGTGAGCCTAAAAGAACTGTGTTTTATATCTAGTTTCATTTGGGTTGGAGTTCTGGCTAACCATGGTTCTGCTGGTCATTTCCTATTTGTGCTGAGAATAAACCAACTGAATCTGTTTTGAACCTCATACTTTGAGGGTGGTGATTTGCCTACATTGGTGATTTCGATACTTGACAGATCGCATAATTCGGGGGACTGATCCCTCGATCTACTGGCAAGCTGTGCTACATGGACTCGCGTACAAGTGTCGGGTTAGGGTGCTTGTCATCGGACTCATCTAGTGCCAATCTCAAGGACACAGGTGCACAGCAAAATATCCATATTCCTCGATGTATTTCGTTTCTTTCCTCAGATAAACGGTGTTTATGATGTGGGTTAGGGCATTCCTTGAAGAGCTTTATGCATAGTTCAATGTAAGTTCAACTTGCAAAATATGTTTTCTAGGTGAATGTCAGAGTGTCCAACCAAATACATCGGACACGAATCCCATCCAATGTTGGAGTGTCGCGAGTGTCCGACACAGTTACTTTATACTTTTAGAAGAGTCCGGGTAACATAATTTTCAAGGGGCCCAATTAAAGCGGGAGCAAGGCCTTTTATAGCCCCATCCAAAAGTAAATCTTGTCTTACGTTTCACATCCGTGTTATGCCAAACATACAGCAGGAAAAGGCCAGTCCAGTCTTACTATTCGTTTTGGATTAGTATTTAGTAGTTGTAATATTCAATTTAAAAGCGTCTACGACTTCCGTGGAATAGTTGTGGAATTATGAACAAGGGAAGTGGCGTCAGTGTATTAAAATTAAATCTTTTAATTTCTAGAGAGCCATATTCCAAATGAATATACTAAAACTTATGTATCATAGGAGAAATAATTTAAAAAAAAAAAAAAAAGCAGCACTAGAAAAAATACAATGTGGACCTGTGGTGGGACCTATACCGTAATCTGTGCACAGAATCCATGCACAAATCTATGTAGGTAGTAGCATTGTATGAAATCTGCAAGGCATTACATAGGAAAGAGGATAGAGGAACGATGAATAATTTATTTAGACTCGCGGTGACTAACCATGGGATGCAGTACGCTGAAAGTGGATGGTATGACTGCCCCGAATATATGTGTGAGAGGTGGAAAAGGGTTTCGGGAAGAAAGCCAAGTAAGGCAGATAAGAAGTATTTTAAAGCTGCTGATCCCAACTTTCCTCTGCGTTTAAGAAACAACCGCCGCAAACAGAGTTGTTGGTACAAGTGCCTTGAGATTTGATAAAACAACCTAAAGGGGGTGAATAGGTTTGAATCCTGTAATGGACAATTTTTTCTTTTGCAAGCAGATTGATTAGTAAAATAAACAGATAATTAATATAATGAAGTACTGAAAATAAATACGAGATGAGACAAGGATTTTTATAGTGGTTCGGCTAATTGCTTAGTCCACTCTTTAGTGATTGTTTCCCTGAACAATTACCGGTATTCACTATGTTCTCAGAACTTACAACTGGGTTGGATTTCACAGGAGCCAACACCCCTTTACAACAATTCCTCTGGTACACGCAGACCAGGAACTCAGTGGTACACGCAGACCACAACTCAAGTACACGCAGACCTGATTTCACACTTCCAACTGGTACACGCAGACCAGTTTACAAACTCTCAACACTAGTACACGCACACCAGTAAGATCACACAGAAAGTGAGAGAATTAAATCCTAACTGAAAACACAGTGGATTGGGTTCTCTCGCTCACAAGGTAGGATAAGTGTGGTGATGATCAATCCCTCTAAAGAAGGGTGATTTACATGTGTAAGCTCACACACAGAGAGTACTATATAAATTCTACAGTGCAAACTCTCTCTCAAGTCTGAAGAAGAAACTCTACAGTGAATGTATCTGACATGTATTCCGCTTTTTAAGACTACTTTGTTTCTTCTGGAGAGAAACTCTTTTTATAAACAGAGGATGAAACTCCAAAGTCTTCCAATTGCCGCTCCAACGTTCATCTCATTTATGCCAAAGATAGCTTCAACGACCAAATCTCATATACTCTCATTTTTCTTCTTTTTCGGCTCAACGGGCAACTTATAGATTTCGTGGAAATCTCCATTGTGGCTCCTGTATAAAAAGTCAAAAATATGCGTACACCAAATCTTATATCATCAGAAATATCATAAAAGTATATTTTGAATACGTAATCCCAATGCTTAAGATTCGCATTTACTGCAAATCTCATTTTCCTAGCTAATTTGAAATCCTGTCAAATTCAAATCAATTCAATGAGCCAAATTCAAATTAATGCACACACAATATAAAAATGAGTGTGAGAATTAAATGTATGTAATTTGAATTAAGTTAATCTAAAAGATATGGCTTGGACCCATGAGAGAGAAAAGAAACAGAGTAATGAAACAGAGTATACGATCTCTGTTTTGGAAAGAATTCCACCAGGCTTCCTTTAGGCATGCCTAAAGGCCTTCCGCCCAAGCTTCCGCCAAGGCTACCAAGCTTGCCTTCCGCCCAAGCTTCCGCCAAGGCTACCAAGCTTGATCATTACTTGATTCCACCGAGCCATTTAGCCCACAAATTTCTTTTAGGCCCAAATGCAAATGTGGCCCAAATCTGTAAAGGTCCAATAAGACTACAAAACAAAACTCAAGCCCAATAATAATTAGAATGGATCAATAATAATGTCAAGAATTCACGGCCCAATAATATCAAGATTTTGCAAACAATTCAAATCCATTTTAACAAAGCATCATCAAAATTAAATCCCTAAAAAATATTGAAATTCATTCTAGAAAACATCATCATGTCAAGAATTCACGGCCCAATAATATCAAGATTTTGCAAACAATTCAAATCCATTTTAACAAAGCATCATCAAAATTAAATCCCTAAAAAATATTGAAATTCATTCTAGAAAACATCATCATCAAAATCAAATTCCTAACAATGCTGGAACTCTTTGGTTTTTCTGGGCTGAGCTTGAGCTTGCCGTATACTTGCTAGATAATGCTGCCTCGAGCCTCAAAAGGATAATTATTGATCCTCACCTCCAGCATTGTCCTATCAAAATCAAATTCCTAACAATGCTGGAACTCTTTGGTTTTTCTGGGCATCCGGCTGAGCTTGAGCTTGCCGTATACTTGCTAGAGAATGCTGCCTCGAGCCTCAAAAGGATAATTATTGATCCTCACCTCCAGCATTGTCCTGTTGATTTCATGTTTCCAAAAAAAGTGGAAGCGGCTAGAGAAAGCGCGAAGCAGCTGGAAACAAAACTACCTCCACCAGCTAAATTAGTGATAGTTTAGCTCTACCTATGTATCTATTTAAGATTGAAACTGGTATGGGTGCACGAAAGGCTTTTCGTAACATTCGCACCTCTGCACAGGATCACCAATTTGCTGTTTCTCCGATTCTAGTGTTGTCATCCATCCACCTTAATTAACGTGTTTGCCAATTCCGTTTTGGACACTGAATTTTGGTTCTTATGTCCATAGCCAGGTTTTGTTATCGGGTAGTGTTTTTCACACCGTACCCTTTTTTTTTTTATAACCGCACACCCTTTTAGTATTTTTATGGTTGTGGCGTGACTGTACAATGTTGTCCTTTGAAGTGTGAAAAGAGTAGACAAATGAAATGTTAATTTTGTAAATTCACATCACAAGAGAGGAAAAAAAAGGGGATGTAGTTGTGAAAAGGGGAGTGTAATAAAATGGGGTTGATTGCCTCCTTTCACACTTCACAGGGTTAATTAACATGGCTGCTCTTAGAAATTTGAAAATCAAAACGTCCACTTGCAAACGTATTGTCAAGGAGCTAAAATCCTGTGGAAGGGTTTGAACACGCAGGTATAGACAAAGGAGCTGATCCATAAGTTCAAATACTGTTGGCTGCAAAGACTACTGAGATGAAGGACAGAGGAGCTGATCCTTTGGCAACTTAAACAGCAGCCAGCAGTATTTGGACTTCCAGTTTTTATTCTTCTTTTTCTATGGCATCATTAATCGGTAACACATCAATCCTTCCCCAGACCCCGCAATGATGGAAGCCTCGTGCACTGGGTTTGCCCTTTTTTATTAATCGGTTATGATCTTTTACACGAAGCACAGCTATTGGTACAGATTATATGTCTGTACCAGCACGTTCAAACCCTTTGTCGGCCCATTTTGGGTCCCCCAAAAATTGATCGGAGCCGCTCATTTTGTTTAAAATACTTTACTTACAGTATCTACGTTCTAGTATTACTAGGCTACTGCCAGAGATGCAGAACCTTGTTGTGAGCAACTAGGGATAATATCAAGGAGGAATGAAGAATTGAAAGAGAAGGTTGTCTAGTTTTTTTTCACTATTTTCTTGTTTGAGTATAAGGTGTAATGGATTGACGAGCAGTTTAATTTTGTGGTCTATTGTTAATGAATCCAATTTCCCCAATTTTCAGGCAGCTTGAGTAATTTTTTCTTTTTTTTGGTACAAAAAAAAAGTACCTTGTGAATAATAATGCCACACTTCCTCTCCCCTTTACCATATTTCATCATGTACAATGATCAAAATTGTTCAATACTATTATTGAGTTCATGTGGGATCTAGCAAAATACCTACTCCATTGGGTAACATGAAACAATGATTTTCATCGCATCCTTGGAAACAAGCCATGGAGCCTCTATGAGTTTTGTTCGATAATCGTTTGGATAGCTTTGACAGCAAAGTAAACAAGAACTCAGTGGGGCTCCTGCAGCAGTTTATCTCTAAAAGAACAAGAGAATGCAATGTACATGTTGTCATCGGTGTTAACCCTAGACTCTACAACTAAAGACGACTATGTCTCATGATGTTCGGACGCAGCAAAAATCCTTTGATTTCTTTTTGACGGTGTGTCCTTTGATTAGAAAATTGATTCTAAAAAATGTCAAAATATACTAAGCCTTCGACTATTCCTTTTTCGAAGTTCCAAATTTGGACTCGGAACAACTCAGTAGGGATGACGTGGCACCATAACTTGATGGTGTGAG
Source organism: Rhododendron molle (assembly GCA_025413875.1). Taxonomy (NCBI): domain Eukaryota; kingdom Viridiplantae; phylum Streptophyta; class Magnoliopsida; order Ericales; family Ericaceae; genus Rhododendron; species Rhododendron molle. The sequence continues at coordinate 2,463,749 of CM046396.1, read as the reverse complement.
CGGCACAGAGCTGTCAGTCAGGGCAATTGTAAGTGACGTGGCACTTGTAACCTTGATGCTGTTAATGTCACAGCATCATCTCTTTGTTGTTCCTTATTTTCTGTTTGAATCCTCGATTGGGCATTAGTTAAGGACTTAGAAAGTTTTTGATTTCCCAAATTCTCGCTTGAACTAAGGACTTTGTAACTAGACAACGTACATCGGGATGAACGACTCTTTATCGGGTCTTGCTGCGTCCTAGCAAGCATAAGACAAACTCGAAAGAGAGACAACTTAAAAGCCGTCCTAAAATATGCTCCTACGCAGAACGGTATGTATGTACAATGCATGCGATATGGAAAACGGTAACACGTAGATAGGATATGGGTTAGATGCAAATAATCTTACCCTGCGAGTCCTTGTCTTAGTTTGGAGAGTTCTAATACTTTGTATATGCAAAGGCCAGTTTTGGTTTGAGAGGGGTTTTTCGAACAAAAGCCAAGATATACCTCCTGTCACGCTCTCGATTTTCAACATAAATAAATAATCCGTTTCCATACAAGATCATCACATTATATGGATAGTACCCCAAAGATAGTTCCCAACTGATTAACTTACAAACCAAGTCCCCAAGTTTAGAGAAGTTACATCACTGGCACTCCGGCCCCAAATAACTTAAGTACAAGTACGAATGAATTCATAAGTCACAAACGTTTTAGTCAAAAGGAAATCTATAGGAATTAGTTACAAACGCATCGTTATCAAAAGAAAGTTGTTACAAAAATGATTGAGTAACTACATGACGTAAGCTTCCGAAACGTCTTCCACATCCAAGCACACGATGCATGCAAGCTAAAGTCCGGCATTTGAACTTGAAAATGATAATAGGTTGAGCTACACTAGTCTAGTAGGAAAATCTCTACAAATTCTATATGTGGATGAGATGATAAGCGTGGACACAGTGAATCAAGCTAAATGGCAAATTCTTTTTGCAAGAAGTGAATTAACAACGATTCTAAATCATTAGAGTAGAAGAAATTAGCACACAATGGTAAATCCAATAACAGAAAGTACCAATACCGTTTACTAGTATAAAAGCACTCTCACACACATACACACACACACCCCTTCCACTGTATTTCCACCCCTTGGGATTTTGTATTTCCAATCGTTGCGTTACAGTAAACTCCACCCCTTGCGTTACAGTAAATCCACACTTAAACTTCACAATGACAACCACAATATCATCACAATCAACATCGAAACCATTTATTCGTTCCACACATACCAACATTAACTAACACGTCACAAATAACTCATGGGTCACAACAATCAAGACAAAAATACAACTTTCATAAGAATATGTAATCCTCAAACCCTAAGGTGTTCCACCCGAACCATGTATAGCAATCAAACACTAACATCACACAAAAATCACCACATAACATGTAGAGAAAGAGAGAAATCCCTACCAAAGTAGGTTTTGAGCAAAACCCTAAGTTTACCAAGTGTTACAAGCTTGAATCTACCAAGAACAAACTCCTCCCAAGCTTTGCTACAAAATCTAGAGTGGATATACCCAAAAACAAGATAAACAAGTATGGATAAACAAGTGACAGTGTTTGTGGTAGAGGGATGGTAGCGCTCCCACGATTTTTGTAGTGTTATGCTTTCTACTCATTTTCCATAAACTCAACTTCATTATTTGTATAGTTGTATTCCACAATCTTTTAGTACATTGAAAATACTCTCTATCGGTATATAGTAGGTCTTTATCCAATTTAAAATGACGGGGATGCGATCGATTTACAAGAACGATTCAATTTTACGACTCAGTGAGAGTAAAATAGGCACATGCTCTCATGTACAAAAAAAATTGCATCTGAACTAATTGAGTTAGAAAGTAGGCATAATAAACTTTTTAATGGTTCAAACCTTTCAAAAATCGGAGTTCGGGAATGTTCCGAACAAACTTACAAAGTTTGACAAACTATGGCATTCCTAGGCGCCTCAGGCGCAATGTAGTGTGCCCTGGGTGCAATGAAATATGACTCAGGTGCATTGAGAGTTCAGAATTTGTTAAATTTCGCAACCTTCTCCCGGACACTACCGTACTCCGATTTTTGCAAGGTTTGAACCGTTAAAAAGCTTGTTGAGTCTATTTGCTAACCCAAGTAGTTTTGATCAAAAGTTATTGGCACATCATAATATATGACTATTTTACCCTCAGTGAGTCGGATTGAAACCTATTTTATATCATTAAATAGGGTATTCGACGTACTAATAGATGGTGGGATACAATTATAAAAATAAGAGATTGTGGTTTATGTAAATTTAATCTAAAATAGACCACTTCAAAGATCGTTGGAGCCACTAAGGATAAAAACACGTTTTCGCGCTCTTACAGTCTTTCTAAGTTCCACCCGGTATTCTCATTCCTAGTTCTAAGGTTCTCTTTCATTTTGTGTGAGTGCTAGAGAGTTCTTAAAGCCAGTGAAGGATAATTTGTCGTTGCCAAATCAGTGTGCCACTAAAGAATTTGAACTTAGTGTCGATCCACGGCAATGGAATTTCAATTTTGCGCTGTCCCACGACTCTTTTTTAGAATTTGAACTTTGGGCCGCCTCACGGCAATGGAAGTGTGCTGGTAGTGGAGAAGTTATGTTGGTGCATGTGGTGGAGTGATTGTCTTACAGTTACAGTGTCCGAGGCATAGGGATGGTAGCGCTCCCACGATTTTCCTAGTGTTATGATTTCTACTCATTTTTCATAAGCTCAACTTCGTTATTTGTATAGTTGTGTTCCACCATCTTTTAGTACTTTGAAAATCCTCTCTATCGATATATAGTAGGTCTTTATCCAATTTAAAATGACGGGGAAGCGAGCGTTTTACAGGAACGATTCATTTTTATGACTCAGTGAGGGTAAAATAGTCATATGTTTTCATGTGCAAAAAAAATTGCATCTAAACTTATTGGGTTAGAAAGCAGACTTCATAAACATTTTAACGGTTCAAACCTTGCAAAAATCGGAGTTCGGAAATGTTCGGAACAAACATACAAAGTTTGACAAAATGTGGCCTTCCTTGGCCCCTCAGGCGCAATGTAGTGTTGGGCGCAATCAAATGCGCCTGAGGCGAATTGAGAGTTCAGAATTTGTTAAATTTCGCGGCTTTCACCCGGACACTACCGCATTCCGATTTTTGCAAGGTTTTGAACCGTTAAAAAGCTTGTTGAGTCTACTTTCTAACCCAAGTAGGTTTGATCAAAAGTTATTGGCACATGATAAGATATGACTATTTTACCCTCAGTGAGTCGGAGAATAAATTATTTCCGTAAAACGCTCATATATCCCTTATTTTAAACCGGATTGAAACCTATTTTATATCATTAAATAGGGTATTCGACGGACTAATAAATGGTGGGATCCAATTATAAAAATAAGAGATTGTGATTTATGTAAATTTAATCTAAAATAGACCAATTCAAAGATTGTCGAAGCCACTAAGGATAAAAACACGTTTTCGCGCTCTTCCACTCTTTCTAAGTTCCACTCGGTACTCTCATTCCTAGTTCTAAGGTTCTCTTTCATTTTTTGTGAGTGCTAGAGAGTTCTAAAAGCCAGTGAAGGATAATTTGTCGTTGCCAAATCAGTGTGCCACTAAAGAATTTGAACTTAGTGTCGATCCACGGCAATGGAATTTCAATTTTGCGCTGTCCCACGACTCTTTTTTAGAATTTGAAGTTTGGCCTGCCTCACAGCAATGGAAGTGTGCTGGTAGTGGAGAAGTTATGTTGGTGCTTGTGGTGTAGTGGTTGTCTTACAGTTACAGTGTCTGTGGCATAGGGCTGGTAGCTCTCGCACAATCTTCCTAGTGTTATGCTTTCTACTCATTTTTCATAAGCACAAATTCGTTATTTGTATAGTTGTGTTCCACCATCTTTTAGTGCTTTTAAAATCCTCTCTATCGATATATAGTAGGTCTTTATCCAATTTAAAATGACGGAGATGCGAGCGTTTTACGAGAATGATTCATTTTTATGACTCAGTGAGAGTAAAATAGTAATATGTTTTCATGTACAAATAAAATTTTATCTAGACTTATTGGGTTAGAAAGTAGACTTCATAAACATTTGAACGGTTCAAACCTTGCAAAAATCGGAGGTCGGGAATGTTCAGAACAAACATACAAAGTTTGACAAACTGTGGCCTTGGCGCCTCAGGCACAACGTAGTGCGCCCTGGGAGAAATTAAATGCGCCTCTGGCGCATTGAGAGTTCAGAATTTGTTAAATTTAGCGTTCTTCTCCCGGACACTTCCGAACTCCGATTTTTGCAAGGTTTGAACTGTTGAAAAAGCTTGTTGAGTCTACTTTCTAACCCAAGTAGTTTTGATCAAAAGTTATTGGAACATCATATGATTCGACTATTTTACCCTCAGTGAGTTGGAGAATAAATTATTTCCGTAAAACGCTCCTATCTCCCTTATTTTAAACCGGATTGAAACCTGTTTTACATCATTAAATAGGGTATTCGACGTACTAATAGATGGTGGGAACCAATTATAAAAATAAGAGATTGTGGACTATGTAAATTTAATCTAAAATTGACAAATAAAAAGGTCGTCGCAGCCCCTATGGATAAAAACACGTTTTCGCGCTTTTCCTCTCTTTCTAAGTTACACTCGGTACTCTCATTCCTAGTTCTATGGTTCTCTTTCATTTTTTGTGAGTGATAGAGAGTTCGTAAATTCAGTGAAGGCTAATTTGTCGTTGCCAAATCATTGTGCCACTAAAGAATTTGAACTTAGTGTAAATCCACGGCAATGGAATTTCAATTTTGCGCTGTCCCACGACTCGTTTTTATAATTTGATCTTTGGGCCGCCTCACGGCAATCGAAGTGTGCTGATAGTGGAGAAGTTATGTTGGTGCATGTGGAGTAGTGGTCGTCTTACAGTTACAGTGTCCGTAGCATAGGGATGGTAAAGCTCCCACGATCTTCCTAGTGTTATGCTTTCTACTCATTTTTCATAAGCTCACCTTCGTTATTTGTATAGTTGTGTTTCACCATCTTTTAGTGCTTTGAAAATCTTCTTTATCGATATATAGTAGGTCTTTATCCAATTTAAAATGACGGAGATGCGAGCGTTTTACGAGGACGATTCATTTTTATGACTCAGCAAGGGTAAAATAGTCATATGTTTTCATGTACAAATAAAATTTTATCTAAACTTATTGGGTTAGAAAGTACACTTCATAAACATTTGAACGGTTAAAACCTTGCAAAAATCGGAGTTCGGGAATGTTCGGAACAAACATACAAAGTTTGACAAACTGTGGCCTTCCTTGGCGCCTCAGGCGCAATGTAGTGCGCCCTGGGAGCAATCAAATGCGCCTAAGGCGCATTAAGAGTTCAGAATTTGTTAAATTTAGCGTCCTTCTCCCGGACACTTCCGAACTCCGATTTTTGCAAGGTTTGAACTGTTGAAAAAGCTTGTTGAGTCTACTTTCTAACCCAAGTAGTTTTGATCAAAAGTTAATGGAACATCATATGATTCGACTATTTTACCCTCAGTGAGTCAGAGAATAAATTATTTCCGTAAAACACTCCTATCTCCCTTATTTTAAACCGGATTGAAACCTGTTTTACATCATTAAATAGGGTATTCGACGTACTAATAGATGGTGGGAACCAATTATAAAAATAGGAGATTGTGGATTATGTAAATTTAATCTAAAATTGACAAATAAAAAGATCGTCGCAGCCACTATGGATAAAAACACGTTTTCGCGCTCTTCCTCTCTTTCTAAGTTACACTCAGTACTCTCATTCCTAGTTCTATGGTTCTCTTTCATTTTTTGTGAGTGATAGAGAGTTCGTAAATTCAGTGAAGGCTAATTTGTCGTTGCTAAATCATTGTGCCACTAAAGAATTTGAACTTAGTGTCAATCCACGGCAATGGAATTTCAATTTTGCGCTGTCCCACGACTCGTTTTTATAATTTGAACTTTGGGCCGCCTCACGGCAATCGAAGTGTGTTGGTAGTGGAGAAGTTATGTTGGTGCATGTGGAGTAGTGGTCGTCTTACAGTTACAGTGTCCGTAGCATAGGGATGGTAAAGCTCCCACGATCTTCCTAGTGTTATGCTTTCTACTCATTTTTCATAAGCTCACCTTCGTTATTTGTATAGTTGTGTTCCACCATCTTTTAGTGCTTTGAAAATCTTCTTTGTCGATATATAGTAGGTCTTTATCCAATTTAAATTGACGGAGATGCGAGCGTTTTACGAGGACGATTCATTTTTATGACTCAGCGAGGGTAAAATAGTCATATGTTTTCATGTGCAAATAAAATTTTATCTAAACTTATTGGGTTAGAAAGTACACTTCATAAACATTTGAATGGTTAAAACCTTGCAAAAATCGGAGTTCGGGAATGTTCGGAACAAACATACAAAGTTTGACAAACTGTGGCCTTCCTTCGCGCCTCTGGCACAATGTAGTGCGCCCTGGGCACAATTAAATGCGCCTCAGGCGCATTGAGAGTTCAGAATTTGTTAAATTTCGTAGCCTTCTCCCGGACACTACCGAACTCCGATTTTTGCAAGGTTTGAACCGTTAAAAAGTTTGTTGAGTCTACTTTCTAACCCAAGTAGTTTTGATCAAAAGTTATTGGTACATCATATGATATGACTATTTTACCCTTAGTGAGTCGGAGAATAAATTATTTCCGTAAAACGCACCTATCTCCCTTATTTTAAACAGGATTGAAACCTATTTTATATCATTAAATAGGGTATTCGACGTACTAATAGATGGTAGGATCCAATTATAAAAATAAGAGATTGTGGTTTATGTAAATTTAATCTAAAATAGACCAATAAAAAGATCGTCGCAGCCACTAAGGATAAAAACACGTTTTCGCGCTCTTCCACACTTTCCAAGTTGCACTCGGTACTCTCTTTCCTAGTTCTAAGGTTCTCTTTCATTTTGTGTGAGTGCTAGAGAGTTCTTAAAGCCAGTGAAGGCTAATTTGTCGTTGCCAAATCAGTGTGCCACTAAAGAATTTGAACTTAGTGTCGATCCACGGCAATGGAATTTCAATTTTGCGGTATCCCACGACTCATTTTTAGAATTTGAACTTTGGGCCTCCTCACGGCAATGGAAGTGTGCTGGTAATGGAGAAGTTATGTTGGAGCCTGTGGAGTAGTGCTTGTCTTACAGTTACAGTGTCCGTGGCATTGGGATGGTAGGACTCCCACGATTTTCCTAGTGTTGTGCTTTCTACTCATTTTTCATAAGCTCAACTTCGTTATTTGTATAGTTGTGTTCCACCATCTTTTAGTGCTTTGAAAATCTTCTCTATCGATATATACTAGGTCTTTATCCAATTTAAAATGACCGAGATGCGAGCATTTTACGAGATCGATTCATTTTTATGACTCAGCGAGGGTAAAATAGTCATATGTTTTCATGTACAAATAAAATTTTATCTAAACTTGTTGGGTTAGAAAGTTGACTTCATAAACATTTGAACGGTTCAAACCTTGCAAAAATCGGAGTTCAGAAATGTTCGGAACATTTATACAATGTTTGACAAACTCTGGCCTTCCTTGGCGCCTCAAGCACATTGTAGTGCGCCCTGGGCGCAATTAAATGCTCCTCAGGCGCATTGAGATTTGAGAATTTGTTAAATTTCGCGGCCTTCTCCCGGACACTACCGAATTCCGATTTTTGCAAGGTTTAAACAGTTGAAAAGCTTGTTGAGTCTACTTACTATCCCAAGTAGTTTTGATCAAAGGTTATTGGAACATCATATGATATGACTATTTTACCCTCAGTGAGTCGGAGAATAAATTATATCCGTAAAACGCTCCTGTCTCCCTTATTTTAAACCGGATTGAAACCTATTTTATATCATTAAATAGGGTATTCGACGTACTAATAGATGGTGGGATCCAATTATAAAAATAAGAGATTGTGGATTATGTAAATTTATTCTAAAATTGACCAATAAAAAGATCGTCGCAGCCGCAATGGATAAAAACACGTTTTTGCGCTCTTCCACTCTTTCTACGTTGCACTTGGTACTCTCATTCCTAGTTCTAAGGTTCTGTTTCATTTTGTGTGAGTGCTAGAGAGTTCTTAAAGCCAGTGAAGGCTAATTTGTCGTTGCCAAGTCAGTGTGCTACTAAAGAATTTGAACTTAGTGTCGATCTACGGCAATGGAATTTCAATTTTGCGCTGTCCCACGACTCTTTTTTAGAATTTGAACATTGGGCCACCTCACGGCAATCTAAGTGTGCTGGTAGTGCAGAAATTATGTTGGTGCATGTGGTGTAGTGGTTGTCTTACAGTTACAGTGTCCGTGGCATAGGGATGGTAGCGCTCCCATGATCTTCCTAGTGTTATGCTTTCTACTCATTTTTCGTAAGCTCAACTTCGTTATTTGTATAGTTGTGTTCCACCATCTTTTAGTGCTTTGAAAATCTTCTCTATCGATATAAAGTAGATCTTTATCCAATTTAAAATGACGGAGATGCGAGCGTTTTACGAGAACGATTCATTTTTTTGACTCAGCGAGGGTAACATAGTCATATGTTTTCATGTACAAATAAAATTTTATCTAAACTTATTTGGTTAGAAAGTAGACTTCCTAACATTTGAACGGTTCAAGCCTTGCAGAAATCGGAGTTCGGGAATGTTCGGAACAAACATACAAAGTTTGACAAACTGTGGCCTTCCTTGGCGCCCCAGGCGCAATGTAGTGCGCCCTGGGAGCAATCAAATGCGCCTAAGGCGCATTAAGAGTTCAGAATTTGTTAAATTTCGCGGCCTTCTCCTTGACACTACCGAACTCCGATTTTTGCAAGGTTTGAACCGTTAAAAAGCTTGTTGAGTCTATTTCCTAACCCAAGTAGTTTTGAACATAAGTTATTGGCACATCATAAGATATGACTATTTTACCCTCAGTGAGTCGGAGAATAAATTATTTCCGTAAAACGCTCATATCTTCCTTATTTTAAATCAGACTGAAACCTATTTTATATCATTAAATAGGGTATTCGACGTTCTAATAGATGGTGGGATCCAATTATAGAAATAAAAGATTGTGGTTTAAGTAAATTTATTCTAAAATAGACCAATAAAAAGATCGTCGCAGCCATTAAGGATAAAAACACGTTTTTGCGCTCTTCCACTCTTTCTAAGTTTCACTCGGTAATTTCATTCCTAGTTCTAAGGTTCTTTTTCATTTTGTGTGAGTGCTACAGAGTTCTTAAAGCCAGAAGGCTAATTTGTCGTTGCCACGTCAGTGTTCCACTAAAGAATTTGAACTTAGTGTCGATCCACGGCAATGGAATTTCAATTTTGCGCTGTCCCACGACTCTTTTTTAGAATTTGAACATTAGGCCACCTCACGGCAATCGAAGTGTGCTGGTAGTGGAGAAGTTATGTTGGTGTATGTGGTGTAATGGTTGTCTTACAGTTACAGTATATGTGGTATAGAGATGGTAGTGCTCCCACGATCTTCCTAGTGTTATGCTTTCTACTCATTTTTCACAAGCTCAAATTCGATATTTGTATAGTTGTGTTCCACCATCTTTTAGTGCTTTGAAAATTCTCTCTATCGATATATAGTAGGTCTTTATCAATTTTAAAATGACGGAGATCCGAGCGTTTTACGAGAACGATTCATTTGTATGACTCAGTGAGGGTAAAACTGTCATATGTTTTCATGTCCAAATAAAATTTTATCTAAACTTATTGGGTTAGAAAGTAGACTTCATAAACATTTGAACGGTTCAAACCTTGCAAAAATCGGAGTTCGGAAATGTTCGGAACGAACATACAAAGTTTAACAAACTGTGGCCTTCCTTGGCGCCTCAGGCGCAATGTAGTGCACCCTAGGCGCAATCAATTGCGCCTCAGGCGCATTGAGAGTTCAGAATTTGTTAAATTTCGCGGCCTTCTCCCGGACACTACCGAACTCCAATGTTTGCAAGGTTTGAACCGTTAAAAAGCGTGTTGAGTCAACTTTCTAACCCAAGTTTTTTTGATCAAAAGTTATTGGCACTTCAAAAGATATGACTATTTTACCCTCAGTGAGTCGAAGAATATATTATTTCCGTAAAACGCTCATATCTCCCTTATTTTAAACAGGATTGAAACCTATTTTATATTGTTAAATAGGGTATTCGACGTACTAATAGAGGGCGGGATCCAATTATAAAAATAAGAGATTGTGGATTATGTAAATTTAATCTAAAATTGACCAATAAAAAGATCGTCGCAGCCACTAAGGATAAAAACACGTTTTCGCGCTCTTCCACTCTTTCTAAGTTGCACTCGGTACTCTCATTCCTAGTTCTAAGGCTCTCTTTCATTTTGTGTGAGTGCTAGAGAGTTCTTAAAGCAAGTGAAGGCTAATTTGTCGTTGCCAAATCAGTGTGCCACTAAAGAATTTGAACTTAGTGTCAATCCACGGCAATGGAATTTAAATTTTGCGCTGTCCCTCGACTCTTTTTTAGGATTTGAACTTTGGGCCGCCTCACGACAATGGAAGTGTGCTGGTAGTGCAGAAGTTATGTTGGTGCATGTGGTGTAGTGGTTGTCTTATAGTTACAGTGTCTGTGGCATGGGGATGGTAGCGCTCCCACGATCTTCCTAGTCTTATGCTTTCTACTCATTTTTCATAAGCTCAAATTCGTTATTTGTATAGTTGTGTTCCACCATCTTTTAGTGCTTTGAAAATGCTCTCTATCGATATATAGTAGGTCTTTCCCAATTTTAAAATGATGGAGATCCGAGCGTTTTACGAGAACGATTCAGTTTTATGACTCAGTGAGGGTAAAATAGTCATATGTTTTCATGTCTAAATAAAATTTAATCTAAACTCATTGGGTTAGAAAGTAGACTTCACAAAAATTTGAACGGTTAAAACCTTGCAAAAATCGGAGTTCGGGAATGTTCGGAACAAACATACAAAGTTTGAATAACTGTGGCCTTCCTTGGCGCCTCAGGCGCAATGTAGTGCGCCCTGGGCATGATCAAATGCGCCTCAGGCTTATTGAGAGTTCGGAATTTGTTAAATTTCGCGGCCTTCTCCCGAACACTACCGAAGTTCGATTTTGCAAGGTTTAAACAGTTAAAAAGCTTGTTGAGTCTACTTTGTAACCCAAGTAGTTTTGATCAAAAGTTATTGGCACAACATAAGATATGACTATTTTACCCTCAGTGAGTCGAAGAATAAATTATTTCCGTAAAACGCTCATAACTCCCTTATTTTAAACCGGATGGAAACCAATTTTATATCATTAAATAGGGTATTCGACGTAATAACAGATGGTGGGATCCAATTATAAAAATAAGAGATTGTGGTTTATGTAAATTTAATCTAAAATAGACCAATAAAAAGATCGTCGCAGCCACTAAGGATAAAAACACGTTTTCGCGCTCTTCCAGTCTTTCTAAGTTGCATTCGGTACTCTCATTCCTAGTTCTAAGGTTCTCTTTCATTTTGTGTGAGTGCTAGAGAGTTCTTAAAACCAGTGATGTCTATTTTGTCGTTGCCTAATCAGTGTTCTGCTAACGAATTTGAACTTAGTGTCGATCCACGGCAATGGAATTTCAATTTTGCGCTGTCCCACGACTCTTTTTTAGGATTTGAAATTTGGGCCGCCTCACGGCAATGGAAATGTGCAGGTAGTGGCGAAGTTATGTTGGTGCATGTGGTGTAGTGGTTGTCTTACAATTACAGTGTCTGTGGCAACGAGATGGTAGCGCTCCCACGATCTTCCTAGTGTTATGCTTTCTACTCATTTTTCATAAGATCAACATCGATATTTGTATAGTTGTGTTCCACCATCTTTTAGTGCATCGAAAATGCTCTCTATCGATATATAGTAGGTCTTTATCAATTTTAAAATGACGGAGATCCGAGCGTTTTACGAGAACAATTCAGTTTTATGACTCAGTGAGGGTAAAATAGTCATATGTTTTCATGTACAAAAATAATTGCATCTAAACTTATTAGGTAAGAAAGTAGAATTGATAAACATTTTAACGGTTCAAACCTTGCAAAAATCGGAATTCGGGAATGTTCGGAACAAACATACAAAGTTGGACAAAGTATGGCCTTCCTAGGCGCCTGAGGCGCAATGTAGTGCGCCATGGGCGCAATCAAATACCGAACTCCAATTTTTGCGCATTGAGAGTTCAGAATTTGTTAAATTTCGCAGCCTTCTCCCGGACACTACCGAACTCCAATTTTTGCAAGGTTTGAACCGTTAAAAAGCTTGTTGAGTCTACTTTCTAACCCAAGTAGTTTTGATCAAAAGTTATCGGCACATCAGAAGATATGACAATTTTACCTTCAGTGAGTGGAAGAATAAATTATTTCCGTAAAACGCTCATATCTCCCTTATTTTAAACCGGATTGAAACCTATTTTATATCGTTAAATAGGGTATTCGACGTACTAATAGATGGAGGGATCCAATTATAAAAATAAGAGATTGTGGTTTATGTAAATTTAATCTAAAATAGACCAATAAAAAGATCGTCGCAGCCACTAAGGTTACAAACTCGTTTTTGCGCTCTTCCACTATTTCTAAGTTGCACTCGGTACTCTCATTCCTAGTTCTAAGGTTCTTTTTGATTTTGTGTGAGTGCTACAGAGTTCTTAAAGCCAGTGAAGGCTAATTTATCGTTGCCAAATCAGTGCGCCACTAAAGAATTTTAACTTAGTGTCGATCCACAGCAATGGAATTTCAATTTTGCGCTGTCCCACGACTCTTTTTTAGAATTTGAACTTTGGGCCGCCTCACGGCAATGGAAGTGTTCTGGTAATGGAGAAGTTATGTTGGTGCATGTGGTGTAGTGGTTGTCTTACAGTTACAGTGTCTGTGGCATAGGGATGGTTGCGCTCCCACGATCTTCCTAGTCTTATGCTTTCTACTCATTTTTCATAAGCTCAAATTCGTTATTTGTATAGTTGTGTTCCACCATCTATTAGAGCTTTGAAAATGCTATCTATCGATATATAGTAGGTCTTTATCCAATTTAAAATGACGGGGATGCGAGCGTTTTACGAGAACGATTCATTTTTATGACTCAGTGACGGTAAAATAGTCATATGTTTTCATGTCCAAATAAAATTTTATCTAAACTTATTGGGCTAAAAAGTAGACTTCAAAAACATTTGAACGATTCAAACCTTGCAAAAATCGGAGTTCGGCAATGTTCGGAACAAACATACAAAGTTTAACAAACTGTGGCCTTCCCTGGCACCTTAAGCGCAATGTAGTGCGCCCTGGGCGCAATCAAATGCGCCTCAGGCGCATTGAGAGTTCAGAATTTGTTAAATTTCGTGGCCTTCTCCTGGACACTACCGAACTCCGATTTTTGCAAGGTTTGAACCGTTAAAAAGCTTGTTGAGTCTACTTTCTAACCAAGTTGTTTTGATCAAAAGTTATTGGCAAATCAAAAGATATGACTATTTTACCCTCAGTGAGTCAAAGAATAAATTATTTCCGTAAAACGCTCATATCTCCCTTATTTTAAACCGGATTGAAACCTATTTTATATCGTTAAATAGGGTATTCGACGTACTAATAGATGGTGGGATCCAATTATAAAAATAAGAGATTGTGGTTTATGTAAATTTAATCTAAAATAGACCAATAAAATGACCGTCGCAGCCACTAAGGATAAAAACACGTTTTCGCGCTCTTCCACTCTTTCTAAGTTGCACTCGGTACTCTCATTCCTAGTTCTAAGGTTCTCTTTCATTTTGTGTGAGTGCTGGAGAGTTCTTAAAGCCAGTGAAGGCTAATTTATCGTTGCCAAATCAGTGTGCCACTAAAGAATTTGAACTTAGTGTCGATCCACGGCAATGGAATTTGAATTTTGCACTGTGCCACGACTGTTTTTTAGAATTTGAACTTTGGGCCGCCTCACGGCAATGGAAGTATTCTGGTAATGGAGAAGTTACATTGGTGCATGTGGTGTAGTGGTTGTCTTACTGTTACAGTGTCTATGGCATACAGATGGTAGCGCTCCCACGATCTTCGTAGTGTTATGCTATCTACTCATTTTTCATAAACTCAACTTTGTTGTTTGTATAGCTGTGTTCCACCATCTTTTAGTACTTTGAAAATCCTCTCTATCGATGTATAGTAGGTCTTTACCCAATTTAAAATGACGAACGTGCGAGCGTTTTATGAGAACGATTCATTTTTATGACTCAGTGAGGGTAAAATAGTCATATGTTTTCATGTAAAAAAATAATTGCTTCTAAACATATTAGGTTAGAAAGTAGACTTCATAAACATTTTAACGGTTCAAACCCTGCAAAAATCGGAGTTCGGGAATGTTCGGAACAAACATACAAAGTTTGACAATATGTGGCCTTCCTTGGCGCCTCAGGCGCAATGTAGTGCGCCCTGGGCGCAATCAAATGCGCCTCAGGCGCATTGAGAGTTCAGAATTTGTTAAATTTCGCGGCCTTCTCCCGGACACTACCGAACTCCGATATTTGCAAGGTTCGAACCGTTAAAAAGTTTGTTAAGTCTACTTTCTAACCCAAGTAGTTTTGATCAAAAGTTATTGGCACATCATAAGATATGACTATTTTACCCTCAGTCAGTCGAAGATTAAATTATTTCCGTAAAACGCTCGTATCTCCCCTATTTTAAACCCGATTGAAACCTATTTTATTTCGTTAAATAGGGTATTCGACGAACTAATAGATGGTGGGATCCAATTATAAAAATAAGAGATTGTGGTTTATGTAAATTTAATCTAAAATAGACCAATAAAATGATCGTCGGAGTCACTAAGGATAAAAACACGTTTTCGCGCTCTTCCACTCTTTCTAAGTTGCACTCGATACTCTCTTCCTAGTTCTAAGGTTCTCTTTCATTTTGTGTGAGTGCTAGAGACTTCTTAAAACCAGTGAAGGCGAATTTGTCGTTGCCAAATCAGTGTTACGCTAAAGAATTTGAACTTAGTGTCGATCCACAGCAATGGAATTTAAATTTTGCGCTGTCCCACGACTCTTTTTTAGGATTTGAACTTTGGGCCACCTCACGGCAATGGAAGTGTGCTGGTAGTGGAGAAGTTATGTTGGTGCTTGTGGTGTAGTGGTTGTCTTACAGTTACAGTGTTTGTGGCACAGGAATGGTAGGGCTCCCACGATCTTCCTAGTGTTATGCTTTCTACTCATTTTTCATAAGCTCAAATTCGATATTTGTATAGTTGTGTTCCACCATCTTTTAGGGCTTTGAAAATGCTCTCTATCGATATATAGTAGGTCTTTATCCAATTTAAAATGACGGAGATGCGAGCGTTTTACGAGAACGATTCATTTTTATGACTCAGTGAGGGTAAAATAGTCATATGTTTTCATGTACAAAAATAATTGAATCTAAACTTATTGGATTAGAAAGTAGACTTCAAAAACATTTTAACGGTTCAAACCTTGCAAAACTCGGAGTTCGGGAATGTTCAGAACAAACATACAAAGTTTGACAAACTGTGGCCTTCCTTGGCGCCTCAAGCACAATGTAGTGTGCCCTGGGCGCAATCAAATGCGCCTCAGGCGCATTGAGAGTTCAGAATTTGTTAAATTTCGCGGCCTACTCCCGGACACCACCGAAGTCTGATTTTTGCAAGGTTTGAACCGTTAAAAAGCTTGTTGAGTCTACTTTCTAACCCAAGTAGTTTTGATCAAAATTTTGGCACATCATAAGATATGACTATTTTTCCCTCAGTGAGTCGAAGAATAAATTATTTCCGTAAAACACTCATATCTCCCTTATTTTAAACCGGATTGAAACCTATTTTATATCGTTAAATTGGGTATTCGACGTACTAATAGATGATGGGATCCAATTATAAAAATAAGAGATTGTGGTTTATGTAAATTTAATCTAAAATAGACCAATAAAAAGATCGTCGCAGCCACTAAGGATAAAAACACATTTTCGCGCTCTTCCACTCTTTCTAAGTTGCACTCGGTACTCTCATTCCTAGTTCTAAGGTTCTCTTTCATTTTGTGTGAGTGCTGGAGAGTTCTTAGAGCCAGTGAAGGCTAATTTATCGTTGCCAAATCAGTGTGCCACTAAAGAATTTGAACTTAGTGTCGATCCACGGCAATGGAATTTCAATTTTGCACTGTGCCACGACTCTTTTTTAGAATTTGAACTTTGGGCCGCCTCACGGCAATGGAAGTGTTTTGGTAATGGAGAAGTTACACTGGTGCATGTGGTGTAGTGGTTGTCTTACAATTACAGTGTCTATGGCATACGGATGGTAGCGCTCCCACGATCTTCGTAGTGTTATGCTATCTACTCATTTTTCATAAACTCAACTTCGTTATTTGTATAGTTGTGTTCCACCATTTTTTAGTGCTTTTAAAATCCTCTCTATCGATATATTGTAGGTCTTTGTCCAATTTAAAATGACGGAGATGAAAGCTTTTTACGAGAACGATTCATTTTTATGACTCAGTGAGGGTAAAATAGGAATATGTTTTCATCTACAATAAAAATTTCATCTAAACTAATTGGGTAAGAAAGTAGACTGATTAAACTTTTTAACGGTTCAAACCTTGCAAAAATCGGAGTTCAAAAATATTCGGAACAAACTTACAAAGTTTGACAAAGTGTGGCCTTCCTACGCGCCACAGGCGCAATGTAGTGCGCCCTGGGTGCAATGAAATGCGCCTCAGGCACTTTGAGAGTTCATAATTCTTTAAATTTCGTGGCCTTCTCCCGGATGCTATCATACTCCGATTTCTGCAAGGTTTGAACCGTAAAAAAGCTTGTTGAGTCTATTTTCTAACCCTAGTAGTTTTGATCAAAATTTATTGGCACATGTTAGGATATGACCATTTTACCCTCAGTGAGTCGGAGAATAAATTATTTCTGGAAAAAAATCATATCTCCCTTATTTTAAACCGGAATAAAACCTATTTTATATAAATAGATAGGGTATTCGACGAACTAATAGATGGTGGGATCCAATTATAAAAATAACAGATTGTGGTTTATGTAAATTTAATCTAAAATATATCAATTCAAAGATCGTCGGAGCTACTAAAGATAAAAACACGTTTTCGCGCTCTTCCACTCTTTCTAAGTTCCACTCCGTACTCTCATTTCTAGTTCTATGTACTCTTTCATTTTGTTTGAGTTCTCGAGAGTTCTTAAAGCCAGTGAAGGCTAATTTATCGTTGCCAAATCAGTGTGCCAATAAAGAATTATATTTAGTGCCGATCCACGGCAATAGAATTTCAATTTTAAGCTGTCCCACGACTCTTTATTAGAATTTTTACTTTGGGCCGCCTCTCGGCAAAGGAAGTGAGCTGGTAGTGGTGAAGTTAGGGTGGTGCATGTGGTGGAGGGGTTGTCTTACAGTGACGTTGTTCGTGGCAGAGGGTTGGTAGCGCTCCCACGATCTTCGTAGTGTTATGTTTTCTACTCATTTTTCATAAACTCAACTTCGTTATTTGTATAGTTGTATTCCACCATCTTTTAGTACTTTGAAAATCCTCTCAATCGATATATAGTAGGTCTTTATCCAATTTAAAATGACGGAGATGCGAGCGTTTTAAAAGAACGATTCATTTTTATGACTCAGTGAGGGTAAAATAGGCATATGCTTTCATGTAAAAAAAAGTTGCATCTAAACTAATTAGGTTAGAAAGCAGACTTAATAAACTTTTCAAAGGTTCAAACCTTGCAACAATCGAAGTTTGGGAATGTTTGGAACAAACTTACAAAGTTTGATAAACTGTGGCATTCCTAGGCGCCTCAGGCCCAATGTATGAAATGCACCTTAGGCGCATTGAGATTTCAGAATTTGTTAAATTTCGCGCCCTTCTCCCAGACACTACCGAACTCCGATTTTTGCAAGATAAGATCCGTTAAAAAGCTTGTTGAGTCTATTTTCTATCCCTAGTAGTTTTGATCAAAAGTTAATGGTACATCATAAGATATGACTATTTTACCCTCAGTGAGTCGGAGAACAAATTATTTCTGTAAACGCTTGTATCTCCCTTATTTTAAACCGGATTGAAACCTATTTTATATCAATAAAGAGGGTATTCGACATACTAATAGATGGTGGGATCCAATTATAAAAGTAAGAGATTGTGGTTTATGTAAATTTAATCTAAAATAGACCAATTCAAAGATCGTCGGAGCCACTAAGGATAAAAGCACGTTTTCGTGCTCTTCCACTCTTTCTAAGTTCCACTCGGTATTCTCTTTCCTAGTTCTGAGGTACTCTTTCATTTTGTATGAGTTCTAGAGAGTTCTTAAAGCCAGTGAAGGCTAATTTGTCGTGGCCAAATCAGTGTGCCATTAAAGAACTTGAACTTAGTGCCGATCCACTGCAATGAAATTTCAATTTTGCGCTGTCCCACGACTCTTTTTTAGAATTTGAAGTTTGGGCTGCCTCACAACAATGGAAGTGTGCTGGTAGTGGAGAAGTTATGTTGGTGCTTGTGGTGTAGTGGTTGTCTTACAGTTACAGTGTCTGTGGCATAGGGATGGTAGCTCTCCCACAATCTTCCTAGTGTTATGCTTCCTACTCATTTTTCATAAGCACAAATTGGTTATTTGTATAGTTGTGTTCCACCATCTTTTAGTGCTTTTAAAATCCTCTCTATCGATATATAGTAGGTCTTTATCCAATTTAAAATGACGGAGATGCGAGCGTTTTAAAAGAACGATTCATTTTTATGACTCAGTGAGGGTAAAATAGGCATATGTTTTCATGTGCAAAAAAAATTGCATCTAAACTTATTGGGTTAGAAAGCAGACTTCATAAACATTTTAACGGTTCAAACCTTGCAAAAATCGGAGTTCGGAAATGTTCGGAACAAACATACAAAGTTTGACAAACTGTGGCCTTCCTTGGCCCCTCAGGCGCAATGTAGTGCTGGGCGCAATCAAATGCGCCTGAGGCGAATTGAGAGTTCAGAATTTGTTAAATTTCGCGGCTTTCACCCGGACACTACCGAACTCCGATTTTTGCAAGGTTTTGAACCGTTAAAAAGCTTGTTGAGTCTACTTTCTAACCCAAGTAGTTTTGATCAAAAGTTATTGGCACATGATAAGATATGACTATTTTACCCTCAGTGAGTCGGAGAATAAATTATTTCCGTAAAACGCTCATATCTCCCTTATTTTAAACCGGATTGAAACCTATTTTATATCATTAAATAGGGTATTCGACATACTAATAGATGGTGGGATCCAATTATAAAAGTTAGAGATTGTGGTTTATGTAAATTTAATCTAAAATAGACCAATTCAAAGATCGTCAGAGCCACTAAGGATAAAAGCACGTTTTTGTGCTCTTCCACTCTTTCTAAGTTCCACTCGGTATTCTCTTTCCTAGTTCTGAGGTACTCTTTCATTTTGTATGAGTTCTAGAGAGTTCTTAAAGCCAGTGAAGGCTAATTTGTTGTGGCAAAATCAGTGTGCCATTAAAGAATTTGAACTTAGTGCCGATCCACTGCAATGAAATTTCAATTTTGCGCTGTCCCACGACTCTTTTTTAGAATTTGAACTTTGGGCCACCTCACGGCCATGGAAGTGAGCTGGTTGTGGTGAAGTTATTGTGGTGCATGTGGTGGCGGGGTTGTCTTACAATGACAGTGTTTGTGGCAGAGGGATGGTAGCGCTCCCACGATCTTCATAGTGTTATGCTTTCTACTCATTTTTCATAAACTCTACTTCATTATTTGTATAGTTGTATTCCACCATCTTTTAGTAATTTGAAGATCCTCTCTGTGAAAGGATTTTCACAAGGTTTGAACCGTTAAAAATTTGTTGAGTCTATTTTCTAACTCAAGTAGTTTTGATCGAAAATTATTTGTACATCTTAATATATGAGTATTTTACCCTCAGTGAGTCAAAAAATAAATCATTTATGTAAAATGCTTGTATCCCCCTCATTTTACAACGGAATGAAACCCATTTTATATTGATAAAGAGGTATTCAACGTAAAAAAAGATTGTAGGATCAAACCATATAAACTAATGGATGTTCATTTATGAAGAGTTGGTCAGGAGTAGACCAATTCAACTATCATTAGAGCCACTTAGGTTAAAACATATTTTCACGCCCCTTCCACTCATTCTATGTTCCATTTACTTCCCCCGTTCCCAGTTCTAAGGTACTTTTTCATTTTTTATGCATTCTTGAGATTTCAAAAGACTTTTCATACTTCACCGATGCACATAAAAACTGCTTAATCATCAGGATATGACTAAGATGTACGCTTGACAAGGCTTATACAGTTAGGAGCCCAAATTTTGGTGTTTATACCACTACCAACATCGTCTTTATCAATATATAATAGGTGTTTATCTAATTTAAAATGATGGAAACGCAACTGCATGTTTTACGGAAACGATTTATTTTATGACCAATTGAGGGTAAAATAGTCATGTATTTTTATGTACAAATAATTTTGAATTCAAACTTCTTGAGTTAGAAATTAGACTCACCAAGCTTTTTAATGGTTCAAACCTTATGAAAATTGGAGTTTCTGGAGTTTTCGAGAGAAGCCAGCGAAATTTGACGAATTGAAGACTTTCAATACGCCTGAGGTGCACTTCATTGCGCCCAGGGCGCACTAAATTGTGCCTGACCAAACTACGAGATGAACGGTTTGGATTATAACAATAAACGCAAGGTGGGGTCCACAATGGCCGATGGTGGAAAACCCACCGTTTCCATTGCCGGCGGAAAGAATTTAATCTCACAGTAAGAAAAATTAATTCAACCGTTATTTTGACATGGTCGGGCAAAAATAAAATAATGTTGACACCATTCTCAATTGGACTAGAAAATATTTGTCTTTTAACCCTTGTAATTATTTGCGGCCACGAGTAATAATTATAGTTCAATCATCACTCAACTTTGATGAAATCGTTTGCAATCTCACCTCATTCTCTTGCACATTTTTGTATAGTTAACGAGAGGAATTTCAGAGTATTTCCAGAATGATAAATTGATCACCACATTACATACAACGAAAATAAATTGAACAATTATGTTAATTTCTGCTTGTGTAGCTCATTTTTACGGTCACGACTTCACGCGAAGACATTCGCATTCCGTTCTAGGCGAGCTCGTCGAACAGCTCAACCGTTCGCCCGTTCAAGGGTTGCACTGGCCTGTTGTTGCTCTTGGCTGTCGACTGCAGGGGAGCTTTCAAAGCCTCAACTTGCGCCTTCGATATCGACCTCGCCTGCATTTTATAAATAACCCATAATCAAGCTCTTTGTATGTATGTTCGTAATATCGTTTGTAGTTTTTATTTATGCACAAACTAAATATAGGAAATTTGTTCGGCTAATCTTGGAAACCGTCTTAAAAGTTTGGCATCGCCAATTTGATGTCAAGGGTTGGAGACGCTCTAAGTAAGTACCTTAGGGAAGACGTGAAAAATGACATTCTCGGCGCACGGAGGCGTGGTGAGAGAACCGACGTATCGGTAGTACTTGCGCGTGTTTCGCCTCAGCTTCCACACATCAAAGGTCCCGACAGCGATCTGAGATTCTTCATCATCGCCGCATTTCTCCTTGGCTAGCTCAGCTAATTTGCTTTGTACCTGAAATATACGAACCATATCGCGCAAAATAACACCTTTGTTAAACAAGGGACGATTAATCAACACATAGTGAAACTAGATCAAAGGAGATGTGTATGTATTTAAAACTTGACCTTGGCAAGAATTGGATCAGCACCGCCAGTTTTGTACAGGATGGCTATAACTGCGAGGCTGCCATCGCTAGCCTGATGGACAAGATGAAGCTCTGCGTCGTACCTGCACATAAATTTTTAATTTTTATTAATCTTAAAAATTATTACAAAGACTGAAAGAAGAAACATGGAATGATGACATCGTTATAAACTATGAGCCCGTTTGGGAGCCTGTTTTTTGAGTTCTAAATTTTGCACTTTGGGATTGTGGCCTTGTTTGGGAGTCTGGGTGAGAATGCAATCTGAAAATTACACAACAGAGAGATAATTTGAGAATCAGCTCTGTATGAGTTTTTTCAGTTATCATTTCCCCCTATATATGGACGTAAAGAACGGATTACACCTCATCTTTTTATTCATATATTACCTCAATAAATAACTAAAAAAACCAATTCACAATCTGTAATTTTGTAAATAAATAGTAACTAATGGCAACATGGTAAAAACCAATTCACAATCTATTTTGACGATAATCTTCTAAACACTACTTAGTTATACTCCCTCCGTCCCAATTTTTAGTCTTTTTCTGGAGTCCGTGCCAGTTTTCAGTTGATTTTAAAAAAAATAGTTTAATATTACAAATCGAGAACTATCAAATAAGATCCACATTCTGGATTCAGATCCATCCATATATTGTATATAAAAAGTATTATCAATTGACAAATATAACAAATTTAAAATCCAGTTAAGATGGAACAATGGACTAAAAAATGGGGACGGATGGAGTAAAATTTAGGTGGTTTGAGTCATGTGCAGATACACCCCCTATGGTTAAAAGTGGGAACATAACAACCTTGTGATTTGAGAAAATATGCAGATGCACCACATTCTGTTCAAATTAACTGAGGTGTATCTCACATGCTAAGTCATCTTTTAAACCGCATAATCTATTCTCATCTTTGAGAGAGAGACAGAGAGAGAGGAGTTGACAGCTTTTATTGTTATGTTGTTCACTGAAGTTGACCTGAAAGTTAAGACTATAAAATAAAAAACCGAAGCTCTGCAAAGCATCGTGCCCTGAGTTCCCTAATGGTGGTGCCTTAGTGGTGCAACGCAGGTCAGGGGTTCGAGTCATGGTGCCTCCCTTTTTCTCTCTCCTCAAAGATGAGGTACTTTAAAATGGGGCCGGTTCCGTTCACACCCATTTTGACACTTATTTTGACACCTCGCCCTTTCGGGTCTCACTGTGCTATTTTGAACCGTTGATCTTGTTTAAATGAGTAAAATAGAGGACCTTGCAAAAATTCAGGTCATTTTAATATCTGTAAGGGCTTGATCCAAATAGTTTTGCAAACATCAGTTCCTGTCACAATTTTTCTAAACTGTTTGGATCAAGCACTTATGGATATCAAAATGAGCTGAATTTTTGCAGGGCCCCCTATTTTACTAATTTAAACAAGATCAACGGTTTGGAACATCAGAATGGGACCCAAAACAAAAAAGGGTGTTAAAATGGGTGCGAGCGGAACCGGCCCCTTTTAAAATACCTCTTGTTTTAGTTTTTCGTTTTTCATTTTTTTGCGTGTGATAAAAAGAAGGAAAGCTCATCGAAAAACAATAAAAATTCATATATAAAACATATATCTTGGAAGTAAAGAGAGAATCCCCTTAACCAATGTCGTTAATTTAATCCTTTTTTAGCCTCTCAAAATAATTTATATGGTGATTGTCATAATTAGAGCTTTTTCATCCCAAAAAAACAATCTCATCTAACGAATTTATTTATCATAGACTGACTATTCATAGTATTATGCCTAACATAGATGTTCAAAGTTATAATTCCTATCTGCCACTTTGACTTGATTTTCTAAATCTGCTCCCGGTTAGACGTACTGTACACATGCACACATATTTGAGAGAGAGAGAGAGAGAGAGAGAGAGAGTATACGAGACACCATTGATTGTGTGTTCTGAGGGAGCATGCCAGTGCATTTGAGACAAGGTGTAGTTTTTACCATCCAGAATCAATGGTCCAGCATTTGTAAATTTCATCTGCAAAATAAGAATTCCTCATTTAGCTACAAGGCTAAAAACGTTGTCAACGTAAACCCACAAATTGATAGAATGCATAGACGTAACTGGAGAACAAAATATGTAATTTTGGCCTTCTAAAATGTCATTATTAGAAATAAACAAACAAAATTTACTGGAATTGATTTTTGTCCTTAAAGTTACGCAGTTGCCCTTTCTTATTTATTTATTTATTTTTATTTTTATCATTTCTTAAAAACTTACAAAACCACCCAACGATATTGATAGATTTATTTGCACATGTCGAAACACATAATCTTACGTACATAGATCGAGATTCAACCGTCAAATGCACTTGCATCTCATAAAACAATGAAGGATCCACGAGCATCGAACGAATCTGGATATGTGTACAAGTTTATGTGCGTACGTACATTTGGATTTTAATATCTTCTTGTTTCTTTGAAAACAGAACAAAACAAGAAATCTTTACAAACGTACCCAGTGTTCCCCGACAATTTTTCAGCTATGACCCAACAATTTTTTAGCCGTTACCCCGCAACTTAGTTGCCGGGTAAATTTTTCTAAACCAAATGGAAGCTAGCTAGGGCAAAAGCATGCTTGTGTACCTCAATACTGTAGCCGTGGTTGATCAAAGTAGCATTCGTAGGAGTATACTCTCTCTTCAGCGGTTTCAGCTTCTTATTATGAACAGCCTTGTCCGTCACAATGTCTATCGGAGACTGCGATTTCCCGGTCTTGCACGTAGCGTAGTTGCCGCTCAAGCCTCCCCACAATGCAGGGCCGGTTTCGTCCGAGTAACTAAACTTAGCCTCTGCGGAAAACGAAAAAATATAACGTACAATTCGACAAGATCGATCAATTATTTACAGAAATATTCAGGTGTGAATGTGCGTGCGAGAGAGCGATATCGTACTGCTTGAGGCATCGGCATCGGCATCGGCATGAATAAAAATTAACGAAAGTCCTATGACAAAGAAGGCGACTCGAGAAGCCATTGAAAATATCGTTTTACGATTTTTATTTCAACCAAACAGAGCATACAGATTTCTCTGTATATTATTTCCGTCTTAGAATTTGACATTTATACGCTAAAATGTGCCGAAAAAGGAGGGGTTCTGTTGAGATTACTAAATTTTTTTGCTAAATTTGGGAGAGGTCATTGCCAAACTTACCACTGATTCGTCGAAAAAATTGGATCACCTCCAAAATCAGACGCGCTCTCTCTATCTCTGTCTCTCGATTGCGTCGAACCATTTATCTTTCCAGGTTGTTTTCTCATTCTATTGTAGAACTTAACAAATTTGAACTATTTTTGACATGATCTTTTTCTATTTTATCTGGACTGATGATCCTGCATGAGTTGTGACTTCCCCCAGTTTTTGAATTGCAGAGTTTCCAAGTGTGCAGACCAAACCTTAAGTAAAATTTCGTGTTTTAATTGGCAAAAGAGAATTTTATTAATCTTTCAAAAAAGGTTACAACGATTAAAAGGACCACGAGCTATAGGCATCACGACAGAAAACTACATGCCAACTATGTTGGCGCTCGAGCCCCCGCCAAGTTCAATTTCTTATTCCAATTCTACTCCTCGGTCAAAATTTCTTTTGGGGTCAATTAAAGTCTAGTTTTCTTACCTCAATGCTTCTTGGCACACCACCAAGTTGACGAAAATTTTAAGTCAGTTTTGCAAGGATATGCATGTAGAAACTCAACTAGTTGGCAGGGCCGGCCCAGGCCTATTTTAGGGGCACTCCAATATTATTTGTAAAAGTATATATATATATTATTTGTTCATTTTATAACTCAAATGTGTTTGCTAGCTCAGTCGTAAGTTGATTTTAGTCCATGTGGAGTGTCCAAGTTTGAGTCTTCTGGGTAGCTTTTTCTTTTGAAATGCTTTTCCCCAAAAAATAATGATATTGAAACGGCCAGGTTTCAAAACCAAGTCAAGTAGAATTCAAGCCAACCACTTTGACCGTTGGTAACAAAGCAGTTAACATGCATTCTAAAGTCTAAAGTAGTACTAATATAAAAAAACATTACTATCGTTGTTGTTCAATTCTAAAAATACGTAGGGCACCACCCCACAATTTAGCTTTGGGCATCCAAATCTCTTGGACCGGCCCCGCTAGTTGGAGAAGAAAATTGAGTTTTTTTTTTTAATGAAAAATATTGGAAGTTTATACAATTCATTGATCCGCCCGTGCGTGCACAAGGCCTAATACATTCGGGAATGACTCGTGAGAGTCCACCATATCACTTGAACCGAATATAAAAAGAACGAACTTAGACATACATAAGCTTCACCAGCTTATCAAACGATACCAACAAAAATTAAGCTCACAAGTTTACACAAACGATAACTTTGCGAAACGAAAAAAAGCCGAAACTTGCAATCACCCCTAAATTACACCTGCTATTACTCCCTCGTAACAATGCAGTGTTACTTCAGTAAGCCCACTTAAAAATATCCAAAGGGGGGTGCGGTTCAGGGACGGAGCGTAGTCTATCTGCGATCGAATTTACACGAAAGTTCAATAACAAGAAACCCATAAATAAGCACAGGCATTCCCCCTTCTACCACTCGAAACTCCTCCGCTTTACCATGCATAAGTTGTAGGATCTCGAGTTGAGGGAATCCTCTAGCAGTGCAAGCCAATGTATTCTTTCCGTAATAACCCAGAAAAATGAGAATTTTCAATTTTGGAAGTCTCTCCAACATCGGCATGGGATCTTCGCTGAGATAGCTAGCATCTAAGTAGAGGTACTTGAGATTCGGTGGGAATTCGCGCACCTCTGTTGGCAACTTCCAGTGCCTGAAGATTTGTAACCTCAGTTGGACGAGATGTTGGCACTGAGAAAGCGGGTGCAATATCAATGTGGGAAACGGCCAATCAGAGTCTCCTTGCAAAACTTGTAGATCCAAGCATTGGAAGCAGTGTTCTAAATGGCGGCCGCCTAGGCTCCGCCTAGGCGCTTGGAGGTACTCCGCCGCCACGCCAATACCCCTTGGCGTTTGATTTGGCGCCCAGGGAGGTATGGCGGTGTTTGGCAGCCCTTGGTGGACTCGGTGGCATCTTTGGAGGCTTAAAATGTATACTATTAACCTAGAAAGGCTAGGATCAAAAGTATAAAAACTAAAAGGCCTTATTATGTAATTTTACAAAATCATATCTATATATATTACAATTACATTTACATCCCCCATTCAACACTCCGCACTCCAGTCGATCAGAGCTTCAGAGGCGGGAGACGAAACGAAAGTGAAGAACTCCAGTCGATCAGAGCTCTAGTCGATGCCATCTCTGAGTCTCTCTTTCTCACTCTCTCTCTCTCTCTCTCTCACAGTGATATGGTCACACACAAAATGATCGTTCTGGTGTTGGGTATTTCACAGTCTCCACAAATTGTGCCCGAATTTCTTAAATCGCCAAAATGTCAATTCAAAATCTTATCTATATATATTACTACTTAATTTCATTTGGGTTTGTACTTTGAAGTTTGAACTTGTATTATGGATACATGGAATATAGTTTGATTGGATAATGGTTTGTTTAAAAAAAAAAAAAACCGCCGAATTGCTTGGCGCCGCCTAGGCGGCCGCCTAGGCAGCTTGGCGCTTGGAGGTGGGTCTCCGCCCTACTAGCGCCAAGCGCCATTTAGAACCTTGATTGGAAGCTTCTTAAACCACCAATAGAGTCTAGTGTGAACCTACTGCCATCTCCCCAAAAACATACATGAAGCTTGCGAAGATTGATCAAATCCATTGAGTTAAATTCCATCTGCCCCTCGACGGAAAGCTCTTTGAGAGTTCGAAGATTTGTCAAATTGTCCACTCGAATTGGCCACTTGAAATTTCCAACTAAATGTCTCAACTGCTGTGCTCTGCATATCTCATCAGGTAACTGAGTGGGATCTCTGCCATGACTTAGCTCCAGGGTTTGTAAGGCATGCAAGTTACCTATGAATGGTGAGAGCTCATTTAGTTTGGTGCTATGTAACGACAGGTACCTTAAGTGAATTAATTTTCCTATTTCATCAGGGAGTCTTGTCTTCTCTGTGTCTTGGGGAGGATTGAATGGAAGGCCCTTAAGATCTAGCACTCTCAATAATCTCAATTTCCTGCATAAGGATTGTAAGTGTGCTATTTCCATGGATTCACCTTCTAAATTGAAAAACAGGAGAGTTCGCAGTCGCGAATCAGAATGATCCAACGAAACGAACCTTTGAAATCCACAATTAGAGGCTAGTCTTCGACTGCTGGGAGCAAGTGGTCTCTCATAGATATGAAGGAAATTTAGCTCCTTTGACTTTTCGATTGCAAAATCGCGGAGTAAATCATGCACTCGACATGTTGTGATTCTCTTCCAGTTTCTTTCCACCACTTGAATCAAACTTCTATCGATTAGCTCTTTCAGGTATGCCTCCGCTTTCTCTTCAAAAGGTTCTTCGTCTTGTTTTATGAAACCCTCTGCCACCCACAACCGACAGAGTCTCTCTGCATCAATTCCAAAGTCTTCGGGAAACAAACCCAGGTAAAGAAAGCACGATTTCAAGAAATATGGCAAATCGTTGAAACTTAAAGCCATTATATGTTCAACATGAATAGAGTCATCGCTCACATGGCACCAAATGTGCTCTTTCAACTTTGGCCACTCGTCAGGATCTTTTCTTCGCAATAGCCCACCTAATACAACTATTGCCAGGGGTAAGCCACGACATTTACTGAGCATCTCTCTGGCCAAACTCTCCAAGCTTGGAAGGCAACTACTTTTTTTGTTTCCAATCTCGTTGTCGTAGTTAGGAAATGCTTTACTGCAAAACAACTCCCAACTTTCTTCGTCCTTCAAAAATGGGAGGTCATGAACATATGTCCTCTCATCGCAATGCTCAGCAACAACTTTGTTTCGGGTTGTCATGATTACTCTATTTCTGTTATTCTCATTGTGAAAGGCTCTCTTCAAGCTTTCCCAAGAATTTACGTCCCATACATCATCAAGCACCACTAAGTATCGGCGTCCTTTCAAGTAATCACGTGCGTAAGACTCCAAATCATCTTTATTCATCTTCTCTAAAAGATTGAATTCCTCTGTGGTGATTTCCTTTTTGAAAGATTGTATTGTTGCTCGAAGAAGATCTTGGATGTTGTAATCATTGGACACAGAAACCCAAGCATAGCAGTCAAATTTATTTGTCGAACTAAGAGTGTTGTAAAGCTTCCGAGCTATAGTTGTCTTACCCAAGCCTCCGGTGCCCACGATTGATATCACATATCGATCTTTCACTTCCCTGATAAGTTCAAACATCAGTTTGTCAGCATCCTCCTTGAAGCCTACAACGTGATCATTATCTTCATATGGGCGTTCTCCTCGTAGCCAATTTGTTGTCTCATTCATGCAATCTGATCCTAGTCTTGCATCACCAATATTTCCAGTATTGAAAATTTCCCTATTTCTTTGGATCTCATTGAGCTTGTCCTTCAATGTGTTTATTTCTTTTCCTATACCATAAAGATTTGCCTGTTTAATGAGGCTAGCTTTTTTGCTGCAAATGCAGAAATACTTCTCGAAGCAATCTTTTTAAGCCCATCTTCTTCTTTGGAGTAGCCCCTCCCTCCTCTTTGACTTTGAGTATGAAGTTGTCAATAATATCCTCGGCATCATAAGCAACATCTCTAATGTCGGATATCCATTGGCGCATCCGATGGTCAACAACTTGTTTTTCTTCTGCATCTTTCAGGAAAGACAACATCCACTTCAATTTTTCTTGCAGCCATTTAACATCATCTCTCACTCCTCGTAAAAGAACAACTTGTTCGATGAGAAGGTCACCGAGTCTTTCCACTACAAAGGAGACAACAGCATCAACCATCCTTTGTGATTATGTTCCTTGCTTCTCCCACACTAATTGAGAAGGATAAAACAGCCAAAATGAATGCATTACGCGGGAAAATCTTGCTGGAGCAAAACTATACATACTACGAAATAAGTTTACCTTTTGATGGACTTCCTGAAGTACAGTATCCTTACTGCAGAAATTGAAGGAGTGGGATTGAGTGGGGAGAACAGATCGATCAAGGTAAAATACTGGCTGAGTTCTTTGTTTGGCATTGGCTCTTGGAAATGACTCGCGAAAATCTTGCCTGCACTTCTATAGCCCTGAATCACCGGAAAAAATCAAGCACATGGAAAGATTACGGTGGAACGTATTATTAGATAACTTAGAAACTATAAATCTTAGATAACTTAGAAACTATAAATCGCTATGTCTGTTTGGTAGTTTTCAGTTTTCAATTTTTCGTATCCTGGAAACAAGTGAAACTGAATAATTTTTTCAGGACTAAGATATGCTTTCTCTTTGGACAGGGGATTAAAACTGTGTTTCTTTTTCCAGCAACTGGGTGTTTGTTTGTTTGTTGGGTAAATCATTGGTTGTTTGTTAGTAACAGAAATAGAAGATATCCAACGAGTCTCGATGCACACCTTCAAAGAACAGACTTCCGGATGTTAAACGCGTAAAGGACTAATTTACAGCTTCGACCAACCTCAGTTATCTAAAAATGAGCTTCTTACATATCATGCTTTCTTTTGCTTGGAAGTGAAAAAAATAGTGGACAAAATTTAAACCCAGATATGAAACCAATACCAATCCGGATTTCGTTCCGACGAATCTCTTTCGATACATGTAGTTTCTCATCCAACGTATCTTGGGAATTAAGGCTTCATAAAGCACTACAGAAAGCAATTTGCACATGAGGCAAAACATTTCACTTACAAACGACAAGGCTATTCGCGGCGGGGGTCTGTATAAACCAGCAATTGGGGTTGCCCGCAGCAGCAATTGGGGACCAGGCGATCGAGGATCAAATTTGGTGGGTGTTTGAAAGTTCTCTGTGCAATGTTATACAAATAGTAGCACAGCTTCAAAACTTTTTCTTACGGGATCGGGTCCTCTCCGGTTAAAGTTTTGGACGTGAAAGGACGGTACAAATCTCGACCATACATTGGTATAATCAATGATTTGGATTTGCGTAGACTCCTTCCGGTAATAGTCTCTAAGCACATCCAAACTATTAAAGCATCCAACTCCAAACCAATTGGCAAAGGGTAGAGAGGCCGCCAAGGCTCATATACTAGTTTTGGAGGAGATAATTAAACAGTGTGGGACAAATCTCAACACTTCCCCGCACGTGTGACCCCTGACTCGCACGTGAAGAGGTAAACAAAGGATCCATAACACTTGGATCAGAACAAACAATGGTGCACTAATGACACAAACAAGGGGGAACAAATTCTCCGAAACCCTAGCTCTGATACCATGTTAAAGCATCCAATTCCAAACCAATTGGCAAAGAGTGGAGAGGCCGTCCAGGCTCATATACTAGTTTTTTTGGAGGAGATAATTAACTGATGTGGGACAAACCCCAACACTCCCCCGTACGTGCTGCCACTGACTCGCACGTGGAGAGGTAAACAAAGGATCCGGAACACACGGATCACAATAAAAGAGAAAGTGCAACTATGGCACGGATAAAGGGGAAAAGCCTCCGAAACCCTAGCTCTGATACCATGTTAAAGCATCCAACTCCAAATCAATTGGCAAATGGTGGAGAGGCCGCCAAGACTCATATACTAGTTTTGGAAGAGATAATTAAACAGTGTGGGACAAATCTCAACATAAACCATGGATTGCAGTAATTGACAATCCAAGTTTAAAAACTGTCCCCTCCTGTCTAAATTAAAAATGAGAGAAGATCCAATTCCTTTTCTTATTGTCAAAAGCTGGCCATATTATAGTAGAAGTCATTTTGGAAGGTCCCATTTTTCAAATATAAGGTTTTATTCTTGTCAAGAGATTGAAAGAAAAAGACAGCGAAAGATCAGCCACTCAAAACGAAAAAGAAGAAGCAATATTATTGTGACTCATAGTCCACTCACACGGGTGAATATTCAGCGCCTCGGGCTCATTTTCTTTGGCACATTATGGTGGGTTTCATATACTTTGTCTTAAACCCCGCCATATATATGTACAATGATAAAGGAGTCTAGCCGCATAGAATTACACTTGTTCGCAAAGAATTACACTTGACCGTATAGAATTGCTCCTGGCTACATAAAATTTCACTTCGCCGCATAGAATTACTCCTAGCCGCTACGAATTGCACTTGGCCGCATCGAATTGCACTTGGCTGCTGCTAATTGCACTTGACCAAATGCAATTCGATACGACCAAGTGAAATTCGATGCGGCCACTCAATAATTTTTTCCACTCGTTGCAAGGTGTGGTGACAACACTAAACCCTGATCCTTTTAACGTATAAAATCGAATACGCAAAAATAAATGAGCAAACGAGAATTTGTATTCACTATTTATGTTCCTATTCCGTATGGGCTTGATTAGTTCATTCAATTTTATACCGTAAAATTTGACAGAAACCAATTGAATGAATTGATTAAACACTTACCGATATCCGAATGAGTTAATTTTTTACAGGTCCCTTAAACATAAGTTTTAAATAAATTGAACAGCTCCGATTATTTTTGTGAGACTCTGAAATGAGTCCTACAAAAAACTAGTGTCAAAATTTGTGAAACAATGCAGTTTCAGAATAGGAACATAAGTAGTGATGACATCATGGAAGGAGACATAAGTAAGCACTCCAAACAAGATGTCTATTTAATTTCTTCATGTTAAAAACAAAAAAAAATATAGTCCTAAAGAATAAAAAGAAAAGAAAAAAAACACGACTCCTAAAGAATCTAAAATTGTTGACCAGTTCAACCCAAGTATGCCACACATCTACCAGGTAACTGTGGGCACACGCCCCTGAAAATCCCGCATTTTTGGTTTGCGAGAAGTTCGGTTTGCGCCTTTTTGTTTGAAAGCATGACGAAATGCTGTTTTGAGAGAGTCGCCACCCGGGTTTTGCGGAAAACACCCAAGAAACCGATTTGAAAACGTTTTCGTTCACGTTTGTTTGATTTGAAAAGGCTTGTAGACTGGACCGTCGTCACCTTCGATATATGAGGTTCGGGAGCCAGGTTACGAGAGGGGAAGGGTTTTATGGCACCCCTCTCGCCCAATCCGAAAATCGGCCTCTACTCAGGCATTTTGTAAAACATTTGCATTTTTCTCTCTTTGATCATTTATTAGCCAGTTAGGGCGGGGGAGCAGTTAATGGGGATTCACAAATGGCAAGTTATATTTACACGGCAAAATGTGGTGAATGGCATATGAATAATGATAATAGATTGAGAACAAGCGCTTCTGTAAGCGTTTTAGACATACTGGCACACACTGGCCCAGAAGGGTGCGCGCAGGAACAAACCTGATGCACTAGCTACACCACTGCATACAGAGACAACCTGCGTGCGCCACACTGGTACTGGCGTTCGCCGGTAAGCCTAAATCCACAGCTTCTGAACTCAACCCTCTGGGCTCTGGAATGGACCAGTGCACACCCAGGACAAACCACGCAGTTGATAGAGCAGCATACATATGGTTACAGGGTACAGCAACAAATCAAACAGAAACAAATAGACTGAAAACCCCATAAACATTGTGGGGATCAAACAAAGGCTAAATTTGACCGAGAAGCAAGGCGGCCAGCTGGAACACAAGACAAGCGCTGGCACGCTGGTCAATGGCTACCGTGCGCCACTTTATCTTTTGGTCCAGTGCTTGGCTTTGCTTCATCTGGGTTCTGGAACAGGACCAGAAGGATCCCAGGGGCCTTACTGAACAGTAATAACAGACAACTAACTACACAGTTCTAAAGTATGGAAAGCTGTAAACTGGTTTTTAGCATGCTAAAAGGTGATCAGAATGAAGAGAAAGTAAAATGAGGATGATCGGTGGTCCCCACACCAGTCCTGCCATGCAGCCATGACTGGCGCACGGCTAGAGGGGACTGGCGTGCGCCACCTATCCTCCTACGACATTGCTTATTTGCTAGCTTTGAGATCAGGCTTGGTATTGATTACCAGCCTGGGCTCTGCTAGCTCCCCTCAGGGATCGAAATGATTTCCAGAACAAAAGGTGGTATACCTTTGGATTGAGTTGATGGATGGTTTGAGCTTTGAACTTGAAATGGAAGAATGGATGGAAGATGAGAGTGGCAATGTAGGGCCAGGAACTGATCTTCCTTGCCTCTTCCTTCAATGGATGAAAGAAAGATAAGGAAAAGCTAGAGAGAGAAGGTGGGAGAATGCTTGGGAGTTCTTTATGAGTGTAACCCCTTGCAAATAAATGCAAGGGGGGTATATATAGGCTGGGAGAGAGAGGCTGGCCAGCTGATCAGTTGAGGCCTAAGGCCTTGTTTGGTTTCCAAGAAGAGGGGAGCCTCACATGCATTAAATGCATGGGACTTGCCTTGAGAGACATTGTGGGAGAGTAGGGAACAGCTCTGGACGAAGTAATCATCAGGAGGGCTGTAGCACACGTCAGAGTGGCACAAAAGTCTCGGGCAAGTGGCTGCAGAAAAGGTGATTTGACTGGGTTTGACTGGCGTGCGCCATGGAGGGACTGGCGTGCGCCACTGGAAATTGGTTCCATGCTTGATGACTGACACGTGGCACTGCACCAGCGTGCATCAGTTGATCACCAGCGTGCTGGAGCAGGGTTTTGCTGAGGCCATTTGGTTCTGGCTCGAAGGGTTTAAAAAGGGTTTGTGATGCAGAATGAAAATATGAAGATCAAATTAATTAGGCAATATTTTGATTTTATTGTTTTGTTAGGAATTTTATAATTTAGGATAGGTAGTATAGAATAATTAGTTTCCTGATTTGTGTTGATTTTTTATTTCCTATTTTCATTAGTTTCTTATTCTGCAAGAATTAGATTGTCTGGTAATATTTTTATTTCCTTTTTAGTTATAGGGCTGCTGCTACTATAAATTAAGATGTAAGCCTTATGGCAAGGGAGAGTTGTTTATGATTAATTAATGAAAATTTGAGAGTTTTATCTCTTTATGTGTTTGTGTTTCAAAGGGAGAACCTTTAACATAAGCAAGTTCGTGATCTCTTCTTGCACATAGTTTCGTAAAAGGAGGCTGCGCTGCATCAGTTGGTATCAGAGCTCTCGTTCCAATCCTAACCATGGCCGAAGGACGTGCTGGAGGTCGAGGTGGAAGAGGAGGTCGTACAGCTTATGTTGATGAAGTCTATGAGCGAAATGATGCTGCTCGGGATGCTTGAGCGGAGGAAAGATTTCAACGACTAAAGCGGAGGGTTGCATCAGTTATACAACGCCTCGAGGCTCTATGAGCGAAATGATGCTGCTCGGGATGCTTGAGCGGAGGAAAGATTTCAACGACTAAAGCGGAGGGTTGCATCAGTTATACAACGCCTCGAGGCTCTAGAAGTTGGGAGATTGCCTCGACGCCAACCGTTTAAACCTAGCCTTCCAATGGAGGTAGATTTTTCGGATGGTGTTTCTATCACCAAACCGTTGCCGGGTAACCATCAGTCAGCGGAGAGGACAAGGGCGGTCAAGGTTGTTAATCATGATTCGCGACTTTGGAAATTTGGTTTGAAGATCAACTTTCCTGAGTTCCAAGGAGGTATGACACCAGAAAAAATCTTAAAGGTTAGTGCAGGAGAAAAAAAAGTCATAGAAGAAATTCTAGTTGAGGGAGACGTAGGAGACTTTCTCGACGATGTGTTAGAGGAAGAGTTCGATAACATATTTTTCGACAATAATCCGTCATCGATTCAGTCAGAAATTGATTGCGAGTTACCTCCAAAATTTGATGAGTATGCAGATGATGAGTTTGAGATTTGTCAAGCTAACTTTATTGAAGATATTGTTCATGTTGCAATTCAAGAAGATGGAACAGTTGGTAAGATTATTGATGGTAGTAGCAATGAAACAAAATTCATGTCTCTTGACTCATGTTCGTCAATTGATAAGAGTTTTGCGACATGGAAATTTTTTGATTGGGTCAATATGGGTAAAAACCCCAGGTCAGATGAAATTGAAATTGCTTGGGGTAGTCAATTCATGGATCATTTTAGGGAGTATATTGAAGCTGTTGTCAAGAAGAATATTTGGATTGCGTACTTAGAGCAAGTTGTGACAAACAATATTGATTTTATTTTCGAAGACTCATCTTTTCAGTTTGGGGTCCAAAAAATTAATTTGAGGTACAAGATTGATGCGGATAAGTTACGACGAATCCAACTTTATAAATTCGAGGGCGAGTTTCTTCAAGCCGGGAAGAATGATGCAGAATGAAAATATGAAGATCAAATTAATTAGGCAATATTTTGATTTTATTGTTTTGTTAGGAATTTTATAATTTAGGATAGGTAGTATAGAATAATTAGTTTCCTGATTTGTGTTGATTTTTTATTTCCTATTTTCATTAGTTTCTTATTCTGCAAGAATTAGATTGTCTGGTAATATTTTTATTTCCTTTTTAGTTATAGGGCTGCTGCTACTATAAATTAAGATGTAAGCCTTATGGCAAGGGAGAGTTGTTTATGATTAATTAATGAAAATTTGAGAGTTTTATCTCTTTATGTGTTTGTGTTTCAAAGGGAGAACCTTTAACATAAGCAAGTTCGTGATCTCTTCTTGCACATAGTTTCGTAAAAGGAGGCTGCGCTGCATCAGTTTGAACGAGGTTTGGATGAGGTTCGGGCCGCTCAAAACTCAAACACATCATCAACTTCGGATGTTCTCGACCATATTCATCATCGGGGAATCAAATACCGTAAATAAACTACTCTGGATAGTCCAAAATAGGGTGTCTACAGTAACAGAAGCTAAAAATGTGAACATTTTTTTGTGATCCGCTAAAATTGCGAACATGAAAAGACCAAATTCGCAAGGATTCCAAAGCCATCCAAGCTAGGAATTGTGAGGCAACAAGGTATGGCATCTTACATGTGGGTGTGTTGAAATTTGGGGCCGGGGCTGGGACCGGGACCGGGACCAAATCAGGTCGCCCATGTGGCATGACACAGTAATCCATGTATTAGAAAGAGGAATCTTATCTCGGAGACAAGATAGAAAAGGTTAAAGTAATCCTTATCTCCTCGTAGAATCACTTTATCGGAGGAGTTTGTTGTTTTAGTACGTAATTCATACGTATCAGGAACCACCCAATACGTAGCATATCGGCCACTAGTTAAAACCTCAACCAAGACATGTCAGAGTTCAAGAGCCTGCCCATGGAAACCGTGGCCGATATACTCATAAGACTCCCCGTCGAATCACTGAGGCACTGCATGTGCGTCTGCAAATCATGGCGCTCCCTAATTGCTGACCTTTTCTTCATCAACAACCAACTCGTTATCAACCGGCAACGTTTTTCTACCGCCATCGACAATCGTTGTTTCCTCCTGAGGTCCCGTAAAGTTTTTGGCGACAACGTTTTTTATTCTTTGCGTTATGGCAATACATTCACGGAGCAGAAGCAACTAAAACTTCCCAATGTCATCAAGGGATGGCCCTACACGATCATTGCTTCTTGTAATGGCCTACTCCGCCTCTTTATGGGATATTCTCGTGTCCTTCTCTCTCTTTATGGGGTATTCTCGTGTCCTTCTCTTATGGAATCTTTCAACCAAGAAATTCAAGGTCCTCCCGAAGCCTCGCTTACAATCTCGTTTCGCTTACGAACTAACTCATGGGTTCGCGTTCGTCCCCGAGCTAACGATTATAAGGTCGTTCGACTTATTCACAACAGTGTCGAAGGCTCTACCAAAGTTGAGATCTACAGTGAGCACAAATTCTTGGAGAACGTGGATAGGTGATGGCGTTGGATGTGCAAGGACAAATTGTTGGCACCCTGCATTTGTTAACGGAGCTGTCCAATGGAAAGCACAAAAAAAAATGTGGCAATCCGATTCACTCAAATTTTTGATAATTGCATTCCACAAGGACGTTGAGGTTTTCAAAGAGATACCGCCCATCAGCTACTACCTGTATGGAAATCTTTCCGTTGTAGGCAAAAAAACTTGCTTATTTTGTCTACCGGTATAATAGATGGTGGACCATCATGGGACTTGTGGGTGTTGGAGGACTATGGCGGTGCAGAGTTCTGGACTAAGTTGCATACCATAAGACTACATACTACCGAGAGTTACCTATACCATCTGCAGTCTCTAAAGAATGGTGGAATTCTTTTTGGCGGGTTGAACAGGAAGGAATTGTACTTGTTTGACATGGAAAGGCAAGAAATTAAGCAGATTGAAGTTGATGGAGTGCCGTTTGAAGTGATAAATTACACTGAGAGCCTTGTTTTGCTTAATGAAGGAATCCATGATTCTAGTGATGCAATGTCAGATTTGGAGAAGGCTATGGAGGAGGAGGTGAAGGAGAAGTTGGGTATTCTGTTAAAAGCAAAATGGATCCTAAAATATGCAATGGATTTGTTCAAGTGTAAGGGAATTGATGTAAGGGTCTAGTTTTGATAATGTTAATGCTAATTTGACTAGCTTGTGATCATTTATTTGTCTTTCGGTTGTTTTGTTCTGTTTTTTTATGCTTAAAGGCAAGAACTTCAGGTACAGAAACGTCTACGAAGCAAAGATACAAATACTCTTTCAAAACATATTGGATACGTATGCAAAATAAGTATCTATAGTTTTCTTTTAGCTATCCAATTTACCGCTTTTGGATACATTAGGGGTATAATAATGTAAATTGAACTAGTTAAACTACATAGCTGGGTAAATAAGACCCTGAGGAGGAATTTACAGCGGTAAAATGCTTACCGGACCGGACCCTCTTGGTTAGGTCCAAGGCGTCTCATAACTTAGTTAATACGCATTTGACCATGCACAAAGAAGAATATGTAAACTGAAATTTTCAAGTTGCATTCTACGAAATGGTTCTATTGGGGATGAGTAGGATCTGGATGAAAGCACATGAAACATGCAATTCTAATAATCAAGAAGCAGAGTCCATTCCTGCAGCTGGAAAATCTTAGGTAGTCATTCAACAAGCAATGCAATCTGAAATGTTTTATGATGATGAATCACTGGCAGCAAGGGAGGTTGTTCGTGGAGTTTGTATCAGGCAGAAGTGATCGATGTTGGAAGGAGTGCTGCAGGTCGAGTTCTTGATGCCATTTCAAAGTGGTGTTGCGACGTAGCAGCAAGGTTCACAACAGCATCACATCACAACAAAAACAGCAACAAATAGCAGAAGAACTTATGAACCAGTAGCAAAGTTCAGGAGCCAAACACAGTAAAACCAGCAGCTTCAACAGACAGATTAGATTTCAAGAAATCTATAGATTAAAACCTTCCATTCAGCCACCATCATCTTCAATTGAAGGGGGACTGTTAGCACCAGGTATAGCATAGCACATCATCAAGACAGATCTGAGTAGCAGTAGCACGATAATATTTGCTTTAGGAGTAATAAACTACTTATTTCATCAGGGGCAAAAAAAGAACTAACTGAGGATTTTGTTCATGTTTTTTTGTCCTTCTTTGGAGCATTTCATATGCCGCCCCTCACACAACTATTCTTTCCGGTAACAGTAATCCCAAGCTATTTGGCCAAGTGAGCATGAGAAAACAACAAGTCTTTGTCCTCCCTAAGATCGCATATTCGAATCCCAAAGAGGTCAAATATTTCAAACTTTGGAACTACCGGAGGGTTTACCTGGTCGCTAACCTCATGGTGCCGGTATTAGTCAAGGTGCATGTGAGTTCGCCCGGACATCCGTATACCATTTAAAAAAAAATTTATTATTTCCAGTCATTCGAATCCCAAAACAATATAAGATCGATGCATCACTGTAGGCAATTTGGAGTTTATACTTGATCAATACATGCACCAAGTATCAGATCATAAGATTTTGTTTCCGATAAAAAAAAAAAAAAAAAAAGAGAGCATCAGATGCTAGGAAATCTCCTGTGGTGATATCTATTCCATTTCATTAGAAGAATTTGATAATGTGGCTCTTTTTAGCCAAAGGGATGAATCACCGGGTGCATAAATTTATTCTTAATTAATAAAATTGTATTCATCGTCGCAATTTAAATGACACTTTTATTATTTTTGTGAGTCTCAAAAATGGATTTATGTATGTTTTCCAATTTATAATGCTTCATATACCCATATGCATACCCACACCGTAGTATATTAGTGATTTGATAAATATGAAAGCTCACTCCAGTCAGGTTCTGTTTCCATTTTTTTGGGCCTATTTCGGGGTTACATAAATAATCGAAACCGTTTATTGTGTAGAGTTCGTCATGTTCTTCAAGCATGACAAAAATCAAGTTTGAATACTGAGCCCTGAAAAAGTTCTTTTAAAATCCAAGCCATCCAAAAAATTATGAACGTGCGAGATCACCTCCGCAAACACTTTTCTATGCAGACTCCGTAAAATTTTTTTTCTTATATATATGTTAACTAGATGAACCCAATACTTAAAAACGTATACGCATCCAAAATATGTGCCCAAGTCCAATGAACATAGATGCAACATTTGCAGAAATGAGAGGAAAGACACAACAACTGCTGCATTCTGCGTGAAGTCTAAAAACACCAAGTAAAAATAGTTCAACAAACATGCCTTGATTTGGACTTTCATGCGACAACTGGTGAACTCACCACCGATAATCCCTTTAAGTCAGAATCTGATCCCATGAATGAAGAACCTATTTCCTCGGTACGTAACTGATGTCTCCTCGGCTCCAACACACCACAAATGGCCTTGAAGCTCCAAATCTCCTTTCATACCTGCAGTTTCCCACACATACTTGAATAGCCCTAGAGCCCTATCCAATTGTTTCACCCCACTTTGAACCGTTTTCTCTTCACCCGACGTCAAAAATTTCCCCATACACAAGCAAAACCTATCCTTCCCACCATTCTCATATATCCCCCCACATATATCGACTTCAACATCTACAACGCTTCCGTAGAGATAGAACATTAGAAGCGTGAACAAGCATCGCGATGAGTGACCCAATGTCTTTGTTAGCTTCTTCTGAACCAAACTCTCTTGATGTCGAGTCTCCCTATATCCGATATTCTTATCTACTACCACATCTTTAATCTGCAGAAGCCCTTCTTTCATCACCTCGAGCTTTGGGAAATGAAAAAGCTTTTCCTTTTCTTTCCTCAAGCAATTCATTAGGTCATTGAACATCTCAAGAATATTTTCCCATTTATGGGAAACTGGTGAACCACTGACTTTTGAAGGCGAAAGGCGCATCCAAGAAGTAGAGTTGGGGTCATAGGTAACAGCAGCATCTAAGAACTTTAGACAGCTATGAACAATTTGTTGTCCCATATATATCCCTTTGTTTGGAGTATGATGACCCAAAAGTTCGATTTCCGATTTCAACCCTGTGAGTATTTCTTCGAGGGCTCCGGTCCATATCTGGTGCTGGGTCACTTGTGGGCATATCGCCAAACGGATTAACTTCCTCTGCTGAGCTGATATATTCAAGAAGTTGCACACTTTGGTGAGGGAACTTATAGTCATGGGGCCTCTTTCATATGGTTTAGTGAAACAGAGACGAGGTATAGTGGTCTGGGTTGTTAACGCTTGTTGCACTGTTGGAGAGCCAAGAAACGCCCTGGCTAGTGACTTGAAAGTATGCATGCTTTGTTGGAGAGAGTCCTCAATTACTATCGAATGGTCATCGATGTTTATGAGCCTTCCATCAACTGAATCCACATTTTTCAGCAAGTGGGTTAATTCTATTAGCTTTGGAAATGTCTGCTCGTACCATTCAGAAGGTAAGTTCTCTTCACAGGATTCTTCGGAGCAATGATAAAGCACCAAGTTTTTTCGCACAGCCATGTTTTGTCTTCTAACATATTTTGTGCAATGAATGAGATTTTGTAAATTCCTTAATGCCATTACTTCCCCAGAGACTAACACTAAAACATCGAAACCCAAATGCAGTATTCGTATTTCACTTTTTAGAAACTTGTACTTTGGTGTGGCATTTGATCATAATCGAATATGTTGTACCTAAGGATGCCGATGAATTTGATAGCTTTGACGCACTTCACAAACCAGAACCAATGACGGGGTACGATGCTTGTAACTTCATAGAGTGGGGGGCTTCTATTCAGACTTTCCTTGTGCATCCATGCTTCACTGTTTCATCTGCTAGTATTTCAGTGAGGCATTTCACGGAACACTTTGAAGGCATTTCCCGCGAACAAGAACATTGTTTTTACCGAGTCAGTGGACTACAGGAGATTGTTTTTTTTTTGAACAGCGACTACAGGATATTGTTACCCTGCACATGGCGCATAAAATTATTGCCTTCTTCATATACTAGGAGTACGTTATCACTAACAGAGAACTCTCTCCAAATTAATTAGCAAGCACTATTTGCACCACTCAAGCAGACTTAGAGTTTGCTCTCTCCTAAATTTCGTACACGATCGAGGTTTTAATGGGAAGCCCCTCTAGTGAACGGTAAGATTGGTCCGAAGATTAGTTAAGATATTGACCCAAAAACGGCAAAACCATAACTGTACGTTAAAAAGAGAGAGAGACAGAAATAGGAGTAAAAAGTGCTGTTGGGTTGAACTACGGGTAAGAAGTGCTGTTGGGTTGAACTGCTGTTTAGAATGGTTATATTTTCTCTAGGTCTGTCCAAGGAAAATCGAGAACCGTGAAATCGGTCCGGACATAACCGATCCGTGCGTTTTGGATTTTATCTGTGGATTAATGGTCCGGATACGGATTCGAAAATTAAGATACGGATTATGATTGAATTTTCATTTCAAAAACCGTGAATTAACCGAACCGGACCATGAGATATTTAAAAAAATAAAAAATATATGTGTGTGTACTGAAGATCAACCTCACTCTATAGTTCCTGAAGCAACTACCTTTTTTCATATACTAGCATTTAATCCGTTCTATACACGGGTAAAACTAACACGTTGTAGTTGTGTCCGTTCAAACCTACTTTTCTTAATTGTCCCGTGTATCGAACGGGCACAACGCTAGAACGGGTTAATTTTGTCCGTGCATAGAACAGGTTAAACGCTAGTTTTTACTATTTGGAAGAGGAAGAAATGTTTAAGACCGATGGAGGGAGGGGTACTTTTGTTGTGTTGGAAGAAGAGGAGGTTTTTAGTATTTGGAAGATGAAGAAATGTTTAAGACAATGATGGAGGGAGGGGCACTTTATTACAATAGAATTCAAATGTTTTTGACTTGGTACAAAAATGACTAAACTCACCTCTATTTAATATTTATACTACTATATGGATGATTATAGTCTGAAGATATTTCTTACAAAATATTTCTATATAGAAAATTCTAGATTTATACATGTGCTCTAACAAATTTAGATATTTTGACAAAGATCTTCTAGTATCTAGAAGCTCGATATTAAGACTCCTCCAAAAATATCATTTATATTTCAGCTTATTTCTTGGGCTCGACTTGGGCTTCCAGAATATTTCAAAAAAATATCAATGTGAATTTTTTTGTGTTGGCAAGTTTCAGTTCACATGAAAATAAAGCAGAAAGTACCATAAAAATAAAGCACCAGCTACCATAAAAATAAAGCACCAGCCATCAAGGAGCAGAAAGTGAGAACAATCTTGGGTTGGGTAAGAAGATAAAGGGAGAACAATCTAAGATTGTGTCATGCGAACTGAAACTTAGCAACACAAAAAAATTCACATTGATATTTTTTTGAAATATTCTGGAAGCCCAAGTCGAGCCCAAGAAATGAGCTCAAATATAAATGACTAGTGCTTGCCCGTGCCTACGGCACTACGCACCCCGCTTGGAATTGTCTGTGCCTACGACACTTGCTAGCTAGTGGCTCAAACACTAAATCGATTCATTAGTGTGATCCTCCTCTTAGTGGCATAAAAGAGAATTATCCGTGTTTACGGCACTCCCCCAACTATACATTTAAGCTAGCTACAAAGAACCATCAATTTGCTATAAAAAAAACACTTCGAAATTCAATAAGACTTCAAGTGTGATCACAAAAAGGCTTGTGTATTGAAACTTTCCAATGTCAATTAAACTCAATAAGTATCCCCCTTCTCAACAAATGAGTATCCCTTTCTCAACAAAAGGAGTCAAACTACTACAAATTCATGAATATGCTTTCCGAATTTTGCAAGGGAAAGAGATGTTGCATTCAGAAATTACTGCGGCTGTATTATGTTGTTGTGAATCCCAGATGGTGAGGGTTTTTTGATATCCAAATCAAGAAAGCCAGAATAATTTCTGCCAAATCAAGGAAAGCTTTTCAAATAAATCTCTTCATTAGTCTCTGAGTGATGAATGTCTTCAGCAAATGTGCTTTTGAATACATAAAGAGGGGAAATGCTTTGGTCGCCATATACTACATCAAGGCTTTGATAAGCCAAGAGCAAAATATTCTTTCAAGATTCCTTCTAAAATGCAATTCAACAAGCAGTTTATCAGTTTATCAGAGCTGCTTCAGTCAAGAAAGCACAGTCGAATTCCCAAGATGTAAATGTTGACAGTGCAATATTGAGAACTAAAATCTGGTTTGGATTCATAATCATGCCAAATTGCAAGAAACTCATCAATGGGTACATTTGTTAGGCTCATAATTATTTGAAAACCCAAATTTCTTAACTTGTGGACAAACCTTGGAAGCGCTCCAACACTTTGAGTAGTTAGGATCCATGCTTCTTATGCTCCAATCTGCACACTGTTATCTTGTTTGTGGGGAAAAGCTAGATGCAGATCCTC
Organism: Rhododendron molle; assembly: GCA_025413875.1. NCBI lineage: Eukaryota > Viridiplantae > Streptophyta > Magnoliopsida > Ericales > Ericaceae > Rhododendron > Rhododendron molle. Next base: position 2,419,302 of record CM046396.1, on the reverse strand, counting down.
ACTGCATAAGAACAGAAAATGTTGATGTAGATACTGAGATACAAAAATTATAAACAGACATGGAAAAGTACCTAATACATATGGTAACCAATTTTTCGTCCGAGATTCTGAGGAAAAGTACCTAACCCATTCCAATTGAGCCTGAGCACAACAATTAGACTCCATTTAAATGGACTTTTATCATTGTCATTCAAATGAAATAGTTTTCCCCGAAAGCATGTTCATGCCTAACCTAATAAGAAGCTTACTCCACCTAGTAAGATGTCTACACATTAAGAATTAGGCTTTACAACTTCATAATACAAAGTATTCCACTCAAATAAGTTGTTCACAGATTTGACTTTTTAATCAAGTAATTACGAATCAAGTCGTTAACGATCAAACTCATTAGTTGCAAGTGAAATTTGACGTTTTCCAGGAGGGATGAAAAACATACTAACAAATAAAGAATGTAGACTAAATAGTAAAAGAACACTTGAAATTGAGAGTACATTACAACTGGAATCACCGAATACCAATTTAGATGAACTCAAAAAAAGAATACCATTCGTAGGTGGAGGAATTTTGTGTTTCTTATCCAACTTCAGCAGTTCTAATCCAACTTAACATTTTTTCATCAATGTTGTGTTTCTCTCTCTGCCACTAAAGGGTCAACAAAAACAATAAACCCAAGGCCGTGGGCGCGCCCTGTGCTCTGATCCATCATAATTACTGATTCCAAAACTTCCCCGAAATCCCAACAATGAATAATTTTGCAAGATCAGATTGCATTTTCCGTACAAAAGCTAAGCTCAGTTTTACTCAAATTAAAATAAAAAATAAACTTTCTCTGGCAAATAATTGCCAGACCCATAAAAATTCACCCTTTACACAATCCATCGTAACAATAAAAGGTCCAAACGACCAAATGCAGATAAAAACCAATTAAACAAAAACAACCAAAGCCGGAATGCAACGATAGGGAAGTGCCTGGCATTGCTATACCAATTTCCAAGATTACTATTCTTCACAATACTGCCAAAATCTTTTCAAAAGGCAACATTTCAAACGTTAAAAAAAAATGAGGCAAAAAGCCTTACCTTAACACGGAGTTCCTTCATTGGGTGGGGGTCAGTAATGCTCGAATTGTGGTGACAATAGGTCCCTGGCAATATGAAATATAACTAAGATTTTGACAACAACTATTATTTAGATCTTAGGCAGTAAAGAGGTAATCATCTTGCCTGCATGCCACAAACAACAATTTGATCTCTTGGGATCTTATGCAGTAAAGAGGTAATAGTCTGTGGTTCTAGATTGCAATATCACATAACCTGAACCCTGGGACCTTAAATTAGTGAACGATTCGTGGCCAGGGGTATCGATAACTAAAAGACCTGGGACCTTTAGCTTCGCATATTTTAGTACCTTTGAAGAAAGAACAACAAAGAGCATTCAAGTTACAAAGCACTTGAAAGGTTCGTATTAGAGTATTTTTTTGGCCGATTAGAAATTAGAAAATATCATGCCCTCTCTACAATTGAACCCATTGCCAAGACTGTCCGTTAACATACTTGAAATGTGAACAAAATTTTAAAATTTGAAAACCTCGTCTAGTTAGCTAGCTACAGACCTGGAATGGAGACAGAAACCATCAAAAAGTCAGCACTAACATGATTCTCTCTCAACCATTCGCCTTTCTAATAGAGAAAATGCTCAATAGAAGTAGCACCAAGTGTAAGGAACAAAACACATACCGGTCAGAACACTCTTTTGACTACTTCAGCAGTTGTTATTTCCCACGCATAACCCTGCCACCAGATTACAAAGTTTGGAAGTTAAGGAAACGATGCAATATGAAGCAGGAAAATTATCCAAACCCGGCAATACTTTTCTTCCATGACGCTACATTTCTCACGGGCATTTCATCAAACACTTTGTACGCATTCCTTAGCTCACTGCATTTACAGTAAAAACTAATCAAAGAAATCAAAGAACTAAGCCTAGGGAGGTAACCGAAACTTCAGTATATCATTTTCAAAAAACCTTAAGGCTCGGCCTTCCGCCTGGCCGGTCAACGTTCTTTGGAAAACTAAGAACAGTAGCGGTTTTAAAAACCAAAAAAACAAAACAAATGGGTTTCACCGATTGAAACACAATTTCGTTTATTTTGATTTCCAAACTTTAAGACTAAAATAATCTATCATTAATATACTTAAGGAGAAGTAGAGAAACGTTTTATCTACCTCTCCTCCGGCCGATTAAGCAAGAACCGATTTTTTGGGGAAAAAGGAGCGTCGGAGAAGATGACTATAGAGGTGGACTTCGGGATGGACTTGAGATGATTGGAGAACGGTTTTGAGGTGCTTGAGAATTGATGAGATGAATGGGAGTTTGAATTTGTGAAATGGTGTGGTATGGAACTAAACCCACTTTCTCTCTTTCACACACTAAAACTCCATGGATGAGGAATCTAGCGCTCTATCTCTCCGGACTTATAATAGTGCAGAATAGGGGTGGTGGTTTATGTGTTTGAAGGTATGGGAGAGGTGTAATGGTGGATGGGAGAGGGCTGATTTGCAGACCTTTGGGCTGCAAATCTCAGGGAGGAAGGGGAAAGTATGAGGGCCTGTTTGGCCAAATATGCAATTAGGTTTTGCCCGCCAAATTTTTTGTCCTTATTCAAATTTTTTTCGTATCACTTGGCCTATCATCATGTTTTTTTTGGAGATTATTGCATCCTCATGACAAGAGGAATCTAAAAAAAAAAAAATTTTTGTCAGAATCTAAATTTTTTTAAATAAAGACCAAAAATGTGGCTTTCCCGCCAATTTCATCGAAATTCCAAAAAAATTGGATTTCGATCAAAAATTTTTACTTTTTAGATTCCTCTCGTTATAACGAAGCAATAATCCCCAAAAACTTGACAATAAGCCACGAAATGCAAAAAAAATTGAATAAGGAGAAAAAATAAGCCACTTTGACTTATTTGTCCAAACGCCTCCGGAGTCAGTTAGAGAGAGAGAGATTAGACTGAGATACAGAAGGGGAAAGTAAGAGAGAAGAGCATATTGAAAGCCGTGACATTCAAATTTCGAAAAAAGATTACGGTATTTAATTTTGTCCAAATAATGTAAGCTATTTACGAAAATGCCATTGGTTTGTGTCTGATGGGTGGAGAGGGTGGAGAAATCTGGACCGTTGAATTTGTTAGTATGAGTAGATAAAATTTGTGTTATGAAGAAATCTGAACCGTTGAGAAGGAATATTCTTTAGGAATATTCTTAAAGACCCTCCTGTTTTATTAGATAGATTTACGAAAATGTCATTGGTTTGTATGTGAAGGGTGGAGAGGGTGGAGAAATCTGGACCGTTGAATTTATTTGTATGAGTAGATAAAATTTGTGTTAGGAAAAAATCTGAACCGTTGAGAAGAAATATTCTTAAAGACCCTCATGTTTTATTAGATAGATATTTTTGGAGGAGTCTTAATATCGAGCTTATAGATACTAGAAGATCTTTGTCAAAATATCTAAATTTGTTAGAGCACATGTATAAATCTAGAATTTTCTATATAGAAATATTTTGTCAGAAATATCTTCAGACTATAATCATCCATATAGTGGTATAAATATTAAATAGAGGTGAGTTTAGTCATTTTTGTACCAAGTCAAAAACATTTGAATTCTATTGTAATACAAGTACCCCACCCTCAATCATTGTCTTAAACATTTCATCATCTTCCAAATACTAAAAACCTCATCTTCTTCTAACACAACAAAAGTACCCCTCCCTCCATCGGTCTTAAACATTTCTTCCTCTTTCAAATAGTAAAAACTAGCGTTTAACTCGTTCTATGCCCGGGCAAAACTAATCCATTCTAGCGTTGTGCCCGTTCGATACACGGGACAATTAATAAAAGTAGGTTTGAACGGACACAATGCTATAACGTGTTAGTTTTACCCGTGTATAGAGCGGGTTACACACTAGTGGGAAACAATGCAATTTCAGGATGGAAACATAGATAAAAAATAAAAAGAAAAGGAAAAAAACAAAAATGTTAAAAACAAAAAAACACATTGTCAATTAACGACTCCCCAACACTAAAAAATAAAAAAGGAAAGAAAAAAAAACTCCCAAAGAATCTAAAATTGTTGAACAGTTCAACCCAAGAATGCAACACATCTACCAAGTAAAAATGTGAAAATTCTTTTTTTGATCCGTTGGAAGTGCGAACATGAAAAGTCCAAATTCGGGCGGATTCCGAAGCCATCATAAGAATTGTGTGAGAATAAGGAATGTGTGTGTTGGAATTTGGAGCCGGGTAAGGGACCATGTTGGGTCATCTATATGGACATGACATGGTGACCCAAGATAAAATACAAGAGGTTGAAGTAATCATCTGATATCTCTTAGGGTTAGAGGACTTCAAGTATACACACCAGAGATATACAAAAAGATCAAAAAGAGTTTTAGGAAACTCTCTCTCTCTATCTCTAGTTCTCTCTTTACTTCTCTTTCTCTAGTTCTCTCTTTACTTCTCTCTCTACCATTAAAGAACAATCCGAGCTTTTGCACCTTGGAATTGAGGGTAATACTCCATTCTCGTCATATTAATCCATCGCAGGAGTTTGTCGCTGTTTTAGTAAGTGATCCATAGTACGTATTGGGAACCAGCCAATACATAGCATATTGGCCACTAGTTAATAATACCTCAACCAAGACATGTCAGAGTTCAAGAGCTTGCCGGTGGAAACCATGACCGATATCCTCATAAGACTCCCCGTCGAATCACTGGGGCGCTGTATGTGCGTCTGCAAATCATGGCGCTGACCCTTTCTTCATCAACAAAAACCTTCTTATCAACCGGCAAGGTTGTTCAACCGATATCAACAATCCTTGTTTTCTCCTCAACTCCTGCAAAGTTTCTGGCGACAAGGTTTGTTATTCTTTACGTTGTTGCAAAACATTTACAGAGAAGAAGCAACTCAAAGTTCCCAATGTCATCGAGGGATGTCCCTACATGATCATTGCTTCTTGTAATGGCCTACTCTGCCTCTTTATGCTTTCCCGAGTGAGATTGGGATATTCTCGTGTCCTTCTCTTATGGAATCCTTCAATCAAGAAATTCAAGATCCTCCCGAAGCCTCGCTTCCAATCTCGTTCACCTTACGAACAAGCGTACGGGTTCGCGCTCATCCCTCGAGCTAAAGATTACAAGGTTGTTCGACTTATTAACGACAGGGTAGAAGGCTCTCCAAAAGTTGAGATCTGCACTCTGAGCACGAATTCTTGGAGGACGTGGATAGGTGATGGCGTTCGATGTGCCATGACAAATCGTTGCCGCACTGCATTCGTCAACGGAGCTGTCCATTGGGCAGCATAGAAAAAATGTGGCAATCTATTTGATTCAAATTTGATAATTGCATTCCATATGGACAATGAGGTTTCAGAGAGATACCGATCCCTGGATATGAACTTCCTCCTCCCATCACCTCCCTGAGTGTAAGGCTTTCCTTTGTAAGCGAAAAACTTGCTTATTTAATTTGTCAGCCGCGATAATGGTATAATAGGGGGCGTTGTATCATGGGACTTGTGGGGGTTGGAGGACTATGGTGTTGCAGAGCTTTGGACTAAGTTGCATACCATAAGACTACATGGCATTGGGAGTTTCTTATACCCTCTGCAGTCTCTAAAGAAGGGTGAAATTCTTTTTGGTGGGTTGGAAGATAAGAATTTGTACTCGTTTGACCTCAAAAGGCAAGAAATTAAGGAGATTGATCATGAAGTGGATGGACTGCCTGATGTGTTTAATTACACCGAGAGCCTTGTTTTGCTTAATGAAGGAATTCCTGATTCTTCTAGTGATGCAATGTTAGATTTGGAGGAGAAAGAGGAGGAGAAGTTGGGTATCACATACAAAAAGCAAAAAGGATCATAAAAGATGCATGTAGGCAAGAAGTACTTCATTTACAGAAATGGAATTAATGTAGGGGTCTAGTTTTGATAATGTTAAGGCTTATTTGATTATGTTGCGAATCTTGCGATCATTCATTTGTTTTTTTGGTTTATTTTTTTCCTGTTTTTTATGCATAAAGGCAAGAAGTACTTCATTTACAGACATGAACATAATGTACGGGTTTAGTTTTGATAATGTTAAGGCAAATTTGACTAGTTTGTGATCATTTATTCGTTTTTCCTTCTGTTTTTTTATGCATAATGGCAGGAACTTCATTTACAGAAATGTACAATGAGCTATGAAGCAAAGATACTGATACTCTTTCAAAACATATTGGAGACGCAAAATAAGTATCTACAGTTTTCTTTAGTAACCCAATTTACCGCTTTAGGATACGATAGGAATATAAAGATGTAAATAGAACTAGTTAAACTACATAGCTATGTAAAATAAGACCCTGATGAATTTACACAGGTAAAATGCTTACCGAACCCTCTTGGTTATGTCCAACGCGTCTGGTAAACTTGGTTAATACCCGTTTGACCATGCACAAAGAAGAATATACGAACTGAAATTTTCAAGTTGCATTCTACGAAAAGGATCTGGATGAAAGCATATGATATGAAACATGCAATTGTAGTCCATCATTTGCATGATTTGCCTCTAATAACCAAGAAGCAGAGTCGGTTCCTGCAGCTGGAAAATCTTAGGCAGTCATTCAACAAGCAATCTGAAATGTTATACTTTATCATCCAAATTTATCATGTGGTTGGTTGCTGGGTTTTCTAAGAAGTTTAAGGCTAAGGGATCAGTAGTTTACAATGAATCGTGGAGTTCTTCACTCCTTTTGAGGCGATTTTAGGCCTCTGGATGTACCTATGCTATTGCTTCTTGGTTCAACTAGCAAGAATCCAATCAAGTGCAAAAAATCGATAACTGGGTAGCACACCATTTGGCTAAGAATGTACAGTTTGATGTAGATTTTGATGTGGACAATTTACCTTGTATGTTTTTACACGGAAATTATGTACATTTCTTTACGAGCGGTGCTATGCCCACTGCTCTGTTTCACCGCTTAACCATTCAACATCTCACCGTCCGTCTCAACAATCAATAGCCCGGATTTTAAATAGTCTACCCTGGAAGAGTTTTTTAAAATTCGGACCGTCAAAAACATTTTTAGACGGTGAGATTGAGAGCAGTGGCGGGTGCGGTGAATGTTGAGTGGTGGGCGCAGACTTTGTCTTTCTTTACTTCGTGGATGGTGGACTCAAGTTTCCTTACGCATTATGAGGCATACCTTTTCAACCAAAGGAAAAAAAATGTGGACCAAAATAAAGTCACCATCCTCGGGATTGTGTGGCAAGAAGGAAAGGCATCTTGCACACAACACTCTCCACCAGAACCTTCTCGTATATGTATGTCAACACACACACAGAGACCCTCTTGGGACTTGGAAGATACGTTAAGCTATGCAAAGGGTACGTATCTCAAAGTTTTAAATGTCGATACCGCGGCCCTTATGACGGTGGCGGAAGTATCCAATATTACGTAGCGGGAATCGGGTGTTCCTAAGATCATCTTGGGCGCTGAAGCACTAGAAGCTTACCAGAACAATGTAAATAGAACTAGTTAAACTACATGGCTGGGTAAATAAGACCCTGAGGAATGTAAAATGCTTACCAGACCCCTTTTTTATCCCGAATAGAACCATATCGTGGAAACATGAAATTTTCAGTTTATATATTCTTCTTTGTGCTTGGTCAAACGTATTATTAACCAAGTTTACGAGACGCGTTGGACTTGACCAAAAGGGTCAGGTAAGGCTTAGTATAAACTGGTATTCTTTCCGGTAACAGTAATCCTTCTATTTGACCAATTGAGCATGAGAAAACAGTTGGTCTTTGTCCTTCCTAAGATTGCATATTCAAACTTTGGAATTAGAGTTTGTTCGGTCACTAAACTCACGGTACCAGTATTAGTCAAGGTGTACGCAAACTTTCCCGGACATCCGTATACCAAGAATAAAAATAAAAATAATTCTTTCCAGTCATTCGAATCCCAAAACAATACATCACTTTAGGCACCTTGGAGTTTATACTTGATCAATACATGCACCAAGTATCACATGTTAAGATTTTGTTGCCGATTTAAAAAAAAAAAAAAGTATCAGATGCTAGAAAATCTCCGGTGGTGATATCTATTCCATTTCACTAAATTTTTTTTTTAATTAATAAAATTGTATTCGTCGTCGCAATTTAGATGACACTTTTATTACTTTTGTGTGTCTCAAAAATTGTGTATGTTTTCCGATTTATAATGCTTCATATACGCATATGCATACCCGTACCGTACTATATTAGTGATTTGGTAAATATGAAAGCAGGACACAGGTCCTGTCCAGTTCCAATTTGTTTTGGTTTATTTCTGGGTCACATCAATAATCAAAACCATCCGTTGTGTAGAGCTCGTCGAGTTCTTCAAGTATGAAAAAAAACAAAGTTCAATGAATACCGATAAAAGACCGCTCAACATCTCGTCGTCTGTCTAGGTAATCAAGGTCCGAATCGATAAAAAACTATTACCTGAAAGAGTTTTTTAAAATTCGGACCACCTAATGGGGCCGGGAGCAGTGAACATTGAAAGGTGAGCGTAGAATTTGTCTTTCTTTACTTCGTGGACACAAGTTTCCTTCCGCATTATGAGGCAGACCTTTTCAACCAAAGGAAAAATATGTGGACCAAAGTGAAGTCACCATCCTCGGGATTGTGTGGCAAGTATTTACGCTACCGGTTGCAAAGCAGGCAAAAAATTGGATATAAAGTGATACGTACGGGGAGCCAGCCAATACATCCGCAACTATCTAAAAATCTCAACCAAAACATGTCTGAGTTCGAGAGCTTGCCTATGGAAACCTTGACCGATATCCTCATAAGGCTCCCTATCGAATCGCTGAGGCTCTGCATGTGCGTCTGTAAATCATGGCGCTCCTTGATTACGGACCCTTGCTTCATCAACAAACAACTTCTTATCAACCGGCAAAGTTGCTCTACCGGTATTGACAATCGTTGTTTTCTCCTCACTTTCTGCAATGTTGATGGTGACGAACTTTGTTATTCGTTACGTTGTTGCAAAACATTTACCGAGCAGAAGCAACTCAAAATTCCCAATGTCATCGGGTCATGGCATCACACGGTCATTGATTCTTGTAATGGCCTAATCTGCCTCTTTATGATAAACGAATTGAGGTCGGCATATTATCAAGCACTTGTCTTATGGAATCCTACAATCAATAAATTCAAGGTCCTCCCGAGGCCTCAATTCCCGGCTGGTTTCTCTCACGAGCAAGCTCACGGGTTCTCGTTCATCCCTCGAGCCAACGATTACAAGATCGTGCGACTTATCCACAACCAAGTCAAAGATTCCCCAAAAGCTGAGATTTACACTCTGAGCACAAACTCTTGGAGGACGTGGACTGGTGATGGCGTTGGATATACCTTGACAGATGGTGTCCGCCCTGCGTTCATTAACGGAGCTGTCCAATGGGTAGCACTCGTTAGTTGGATAAATCCGATTTGTTCGGTACTTGCATTCCACATGGAGGATGAGGTTTTCAGAGTGATACCGTGCCCTAGATATGGCCCTTTTCGTCCCATCATCTTCCCAAATGGAGAGCTTTTCGTTGCAAGTGAAAAACTTGCTTATTTTGTCAACCGCACATCAGAGGGTGATGTATCATGGGACTTGTGGGTGTTGGAGGACTACGGTGTTGCAGAGTTTTGGACTAAGTTGCACAGCATAAGATCACATACTATTGAGAGTGTCCTACACCCTCTGCAGCCTCCAAAGAAGGGTGAAGTTCTTTTTAGTGGGTTTACAAAAAAGGAACTGTACTCGTTTGACATGGAAAGGCAAGAAGTTAAGCAGATTGAAGTGGATTATGGAATGCAGTTTGAAGTGATAAATTACACAGAGAGCCTTCTTTTGCTTAATGATACAATGCCTGATTCTGCTAGTGATGCAATGGATTTCTTCAAGTGTAAGGGAAGTACTAATGGGTTGATTTTGTTGTTGGGTTTCGTTTTATTTGGGTGTTTCTTGTTTGCACATTCAACCTTTGGTTGGATTTCTCTGTTCTTTTCCCTGATTTGATGTATCATTTATCACGTTTCTTACTAATAAACTTTTTACCGTTTCATTTATGGAAATATTTAAAGTGAAAAAGGATTCTGGGCCACTCAATAATTTTTCCACTCCTTGCAACGTGTGGTGACAACACCAACCCTTGATCCTTCCGAGATCAAAATTGCGAAAATACATGAGCAAACGAGAATGTGTTTTCGCAAGTGGACAGTAGAATTTCGATAAAAGCTATAGGTACCTATGAGATTGTATATATGGGTTTTGTGGGGCCCATCTCGGGCCCACAAAGATGAGTTGAACCGCTTATTATTTTTAAAATATTTCTTTTATGGATTTGGTAAATATGAAAGCAGGACACAGGTCCTGTCCAGTTCCATTTTTTTTTTGGTTTATTTCTGGGTCACATCAATAATCAAAACCGTCCATTGTGTAGAGCTCGTCGAGTTCTTCAAGCATAAAAAAAAAATCAAGTTCAGTGAATACCGATAAAAGACCGCTCAACATCTCGTCGTCTGTTTGAGCAATCAATGGTCCGAATCGATAAAAAACTCTTATACATATGGGTTTTGTAAAATACATGAGCAAACAAGAATGTGTTTTCGCAAGTGGACAGTAGAATTTCTTAAAAGCTGTAGGTACATATGAGATTGTACATATGGGTTTTGTGGGGTCTACCTCAGATCCCACAAAGATGAGTTAAACTACCTATTATTTTTAAAATATTTTTTTATGGAACTTTGTAAAAAATCAGCTCAACCCGATATCGGTAAGGATTTTTTTTTTGAATTTGTGAGGGCGAAACTACTTAACTGCTCAATTTTGTCCCTACAAATTTAGAAAAAACCGTTATCGATATAGAGTTGAGCTGATTTTTTATAGAGCTTTATAAAAAAACAATGTTTTAAAAATAATGACCAATTAAAATCATCGTATGTACAATCTCATATGTACCTATAGCTTTATTAAAATACTCGTAGAATTTATTCCTCAGAATCAATCTAGTTGTACGCAAGTTGACCCATACATCTAAGTTATCAAAAATAGGCCATTATAGGGTAGTCCATCAGCTATAAATAGGATTTGTATGCGGGCAATCGATCATACGTATAATGACTCTGTGCACTGGTGCTTGCCTGGGCCAATTGACACTTGGGCTGATTTCTTGCTTGAGATGTTGAAGAGGGAGGGTAAGAGATCTTTTAGTGGTGCGGTCTGACGAGGTAATATTCCCTGACAGAGGTAACAGGATGCCATACTAGCACTTTCCTCTCATTCTCGAGAGAAAATGGAGATCTTTTGAGGAAAATATGTAGTGTCAGTAAATCTAGGAACCCTATATCCATCCACTATACGATCCACTACGTTTTTTGTGGAACTCATTTTGGATCCCACAAAAGTACAGAGAAATGTCCATAAATTTTAAAATAATATATTATGGAGCTCTGTAAAAAATCAATTCCAAAAAATATCAGTAAGTATTATTTTTAGATTCGTAGGGGTGAAACTGTGCAGTTGAGCAATTTCGCCCCTACGAATCAAGAAATAATACTTACCGATATCCATTGGAGTTGATTTTTTTATAGGATCCCATAAAGATATTATTCTAAAATTTATGAATAAGAAACCAGCAATTGGGGCTGCCCGCTGCAGCAATCGGAGACCAAGCGATCAAGGGTCAAATTTGGTGGGTGTCTGAAGGTTCTCTGCGCAATGTTATACAAATAGTAGCACAACTTCAACACTTTTTCTTACGGGATCGGATTCTCTCCGGTTAAAATTTTGGACTTGACAGAACAATCCAAATCTCGACCATATATACATGGGCATAATCAATGATTTAATAGTCTGTTAACATATCCAAACCATTGATCACAGTAATGTAGGATCCAAGTACTTTAAAAACAATCCCCTCCGGTTTAAATGAAAAATCTGAGATGATCCAATTCATTTTCTTTATTGTCAAAAGCCCGCCATATTAAGTAGTAGTATCATTTTGTAAGGTCCCATTCTTCAAATATTAAGGTTTCATTCTTGTCAAAAGATTGAAAAAAATAAAAGACAGCGAAAGATCAACCACTCAAAACCAAAAAGAAGCAGCAATATTGTGACTCATTGTCCACTCACAGGAGTGATTATTCAGCGCCTCGGGCTCATTTTCTTTCGCACATTATAGTGGGTTTCATGTACTTTGTCTTGGATCCCGCCATACATGTACAGTGGAAAAGGAGTATGGGGCACTCAATAATTTTGTATATGTTAATATATTACTAGGGGTATAACGGGAAAACAATGCAATTTCAGGATATGAACAGTTGAACACAAATAGTGATGACATCATGGATGGGGGCATAATAACTAAGCGCTCCAAACAATATGCATATTCAATTTCTTCATGTTAAAAACAAAAAAAAACATAGTCAATTAACGACTCTCCACCACTCAAAAAAAAAAAAAAAAAAAAGGAGGAGAAAATACAACTCCTAAAGAATCTAAAATTCTTGACCAGTTCAACCCAAGACATCTCACAGATTAATGTTTTGCCTTCTCGTGTACTATATACTCCATGTATGCGTGTACATGTTGGAATTTGGGGCCGGGTCCAGAACCAAATCGGATTGCTCATATGGGCATTATGCGTTGACCCATATATTAGAGAGTCCTGTTTTATCTTGTCTTGGAGATAAGATAAAAGAGATCGAAGAAACCCTAGGATTAGAGGACTTCTAAAGCATCCAGGATGCTTTCTTTCCATATAATTCCTGCAAAATATACACAATACAGACACAAGAGATATACCAAAAGATCAAAAAGAGTTCCAGGAAACTCTCTCTCGATAGTTCTCTTTCTCTACCATTAAAGGACAATCCGAACTTTTGCATGCACCGTAAAATTGAGGGTGAAATTCGATCCTCGTAGTATCACTCTATCGCAGGACTTTGTCGCAGTTTTAGTACGTGATCCATAGTACAATTGGGAACCAGCCAATCCATAGCATATCGGCCGCTAGTTAAAACCTCAACCAAGACATGTCAGAGTTCGCGAGCCTGCCCATGGAAACCGTGACCGATATCCTCATAAGACTCCCCGTCGAATCACTGAGGCATTACTGCATGTGCGTATGTGCGTATGCAAATCATGGCGCTCCCTAGTTGCCGACCCTTTCTTCATCAACAATCAACTTCTTATCAACCAGAAAGGTTGTTCTACCGGTATTGACAATCGTTGTTTTCTCCTCAAGTCCTATAAAGTTATTGGTGACGAACATTTTTATTCATTATATTGTTGCAAAACATTTACCGAGCAGAAGCAACTCAAAGTTCCCAATGTCATCGAGGGATGGCCCTACAAGATCATTGCTTCTTGTAATGGCCTACTTTGCCTCTTTATGAGTAACCGAGTGAGATTGGGATATTCTAGTGTCCCTCTCTTATGGAATCCTTCAATCAAGAAATTCAAGATCCTGCCGAAGCCTCGCTTCCAATCTCGTTCCTCTTACGAACTAGCTCATGGGTTCGCGTTCGTCCCCCGAGCTAACGGTTATAAGGTCAGTCGACTTATTCACGACAAGGTCCAAGCCTCTCCAAAAGTCGAGATCTACACTCTGAGCACAAATTCTTGGAGGACGTGGATAGGTGATGGCGTTCGATGTGCCATGACAAATCATTGCGGCACTGCATTCGTCAACGGAGCTGTCCACTGGGCAGCATACAAAAAATGTGGCAATCTATTTGATCCAAACTTGATAATTGCATTCCATATGGACAACGAGGTTTTCAGAGAGATACCGATCCCTGGATATGAACTTCCTCCTCCCATCACCTACCTGAGTGTAAGGCTTTCCGTTGTAAGCGAAAAACTTGCTTATTTTTTCAGCCGCGATACTGGTATAATAGGGGGCGTTGTATCATGGGACTTGTGGGTGTTGGAGGACTATGGAGTTGCAGAGTTTTGGACTAAGTTGCATACCATAAGACTACATGGTATTGGGAGTTTCTTATACCCTCTGCAGTCTCTAAAGAAGGGTGAAATTCCTTTTGGTGGGTTGAAAGATAAGAAATTGTACTCGTTTGACCTCAAAAGGCAAGAAACTAAGGAGATTGATCAAGAAGTGGATGGACTGCCTGATATGATTAATTACACTGAGAGCCTTGTTTTGCTTAATGAAGGAATTCATGATTCTAGTGATGCAATGTTAGATTTCGAGGAGGAGAAGGAAATGGAAATGGAAATGGAAATGGAAATGGAAATGGAATTAGTGTAAGGGTTTAGTTTAGATAATGTTAAGGCTTATTTCATTAGGTTGTGATCATCCATTTGTTTTTTGTTTTTTGTTTTATTTGTTTTTTCTGTTTTTTATGCATGAAGGCAAGAAGTACTTCTTTTACAGAAATGCACATTGAGCTATGAAGCAAAGTTAACAGATACCCTTTCAACACATATTGGATACGCAAGAGCGTATCCACAGTTTCCTTTTAGTTTCCCAATCGGATACGATAGGTATATAACAACGTAAATAGAACTAGCTAAACTACATAGCTGGGTTAATAAGACCCTGAGGAATTTACACAGGTAAAATGCTTACCAGACCCTCTTGGTTAAGTCCAACGCGTCTGGTAAACTTGGTTAATACACGTTTGACCATGCACAAAGAAGAATATATGAACTGAAATTTTTCAAGTTGCATTCTACGAAATGGTTCGGTTGGGGACGAGTAGGATCTGGATGAAACCGTATGATATGAAACATGCAATTCTAGTCCATCATTTGCATGATTTGTCTCTAATAATCAAGATGCAGAGTCCGTTCCGGCTGGAAAATATTAGGCAGTCATTCAACAAGTAATCTGAAATTTTATATTTTCTCATTCCAAAATTTATCATGTAGCTGGTTTTTCTAAGAAGTTTAAGGGTAAGGGATCATTAGTTCACGATGAATCACTGGCAGAGAGGGAGGTTGTTCTTGGAGTTTGTATCAGGCGGAACTCGTAAGTGATGTCAGAAGGAGTGTTGCAGGTCGAGTTCTTCACTCCTTTTGAGTCGATTTTTTAAGATTTGAAGCCTCGATCGGGGCCGATGCTATTGCTACTTGGTTCAAGAATCTTGAATACAATTAAGCGCAAAAAATCGATAGCTGGGTAGCACACCCATTTACTAAGAATGTACCGTTTGACGTAGATTTTGATGTATGGATGGAAGTAACCCCTAATGTACCTATGTCCTTCCTTGTGGACAAGTTACCTTGTGTTAATAAACTACTCCTTTCATCAGGGGCCAAAAATACTAACTGAGGATGTTGTTCATGTTTTTTTTTTCCCCTTCTTTTGAGCATTGTTGGAGATTTTCAAAATAAAATTGGATTTTAGTTTGAAATTTTTAGAAAGGTATTGAATGAGATTTTGTGAAAGGTTGCTACACCTTTTCACATGGGTTGTGACTTTATGTAATTGATTGTAACACCCATTAAATTAGGGTGTGTTCGTTTGGGAAAGAATGTGAAACATGGTGGTACCTCCAAGAGGCATAACCCTTCTAATTATATGTTTCATGAAAGGGTTCCAACCAAGATGCATATTTCCTTCTAATTACATGTAAATAGACATGACATTTCCTAACTAGTGTCTTTAAAAGACATGACTATTCTAATGTGTGTTTCTTCTAAAGACACAGCCTTTCACATTAGGGTGTCTGTAAGTCTATAAATAAGCCATCGGTTAAGTCATTCGACACACCGGAAATTCCATATTGAATTGCTCTTTCTCTCTATACATTCTCTTGCTAGAATAGCAAATCGATATTCTATTATTCCAAATATCAGTTCTTGGTTGTTTAACATTTGCTTAGCGGACATTCTGTCTGTCTTCGTTTGTGCAAACGCAGACAGAAAAAATCTAGAGTTCGGATTCGATTTATCTTGAAGACGGATTTGTTGTAACCCGGTGCACACCTTCTGGTGGGAGCAAATACTGTCTTTAGGAAAGCGTTCTCCTAATGCGACTCGACTCGAATTTTCGTTTCCAGATTTTGAGGAGACGATCCCATCACTTTCATCATTTCGAAGACCAGATTTCCAACAATTCCTGCAGCCGGATTTCCAACAATTTTCGTTTCCAAGAGTAATGAACTCGTGTTATATTAGTTAGTTTTTCGGTAACTATGAAAGCTTGCTTATCCTTTAGATTTAGGTTATTTCAGTGTAAAAAATCAGTCCAAAGAAGGCAACAAGAAGTCCTGAACACGAAAATTGGTGTGAAAATTGAAGCAATTGCGAGACACCAGACATAGAAAAGATAGATTTATCAAGATCGATCTATCAAGAACATAGGGATCTTCGGGACCAACTAAATATTGTTGTGAATACTTCAATTGCAATCTCTCTTTCCTCATTCTTTTACAATAAAAGCTCCCATCTCTTTCTGAATGAATAAAATTAGAGGAGCTTACCGATTGATTTTCTTCACCGCCTCAGACTAATTAAGGCCCCATTCCACTAACTAAAGTAAGTATTTTTTTTTAAATAAGTATGTATTTTTTAAATTAAAGTTGATGTATTATAAGTAAATGACATATCTCGTAAAATAAAAAATAAATACTTAAAAAATAAAAACTTAATAAAACCGGCCTTTTTCACATCACCTCTTTGGTGAGGTCATCCACCCATCATCATCATGACATCACTTGGGTCATCACAGAAATGACAAGGATTTTTTATTATGTAGTAGGCCGAACACAGTTCGCTGGATGCTCTAGCCAAACCAGGTTTTAGGCTCGGCAACCTGGCCGAAGCTTTTCGCTTCCTATTTCAAGACCACCCTGGCATGACCGTGGCCGACGATGTACCACGCTCGGCATCCCTCATTGGCAGTCCCGACAAGGAATAGCTGCACATGATCGATGCTGGGCTCGGCCCATAGCGGTCTCGGCCGCTAGATGGGCTCGGCCACCTGCAAGGACACGTCTGTTTTCCACGTGCTGAAACGGTTACAAAAGATAATGATGGGTGCACATGGAAAAGGCCAGCTCACGCTGAGGCGGTTACGAAGATCTATCCGGTAACACCACAATGACGTCACTCAGCTCGTGAGGAGCACGTGTTTGTACTTAGAGAGCAAGCTAGGAAGGATCTATAAATACTAAAGGATCACAAACCCTAAAAGGTACACAACCATTACTTACTCAAACACTAGCTCTTTCTCGCTTTCTCTGCACCATTCTCATCCTCGCGCCGGGGGGCCATACCGGGGCTCCTCCGGTGTGATCTTTAGTCGTGCTTCGTGGTGCAGGTCAGGTGGGAGAAGCTAAGACAACCCCTGGACCAGAGGAGGGAGGACACGAACCGGAGATCTCGGGCCACACATATTACTTACTCTCTCCGTTCCATATTGAGAGTCCACCATGAAAAGTCGTGCCATTTTTCAAATAAAAAAATCAACTATTTCCGTGTATAATTTTTTGAATTTTTTCGCACCAAATTAAAGTACTAATCGACATCTTTAATACGGTGCGGAAAAATTTGAAAAATCATGCACGGAAGTAGTTGATTTTTTGATTTGAAAAGAGGTAATAAAGAGAAAGGTGGACTGTGATTTTGGAACGGAGGGAATAGAACGCATTTTAGCACAAAATATTCTTTGAGATTCCGCTGAGTATGCTCTAACAACCACTCTTCGGAACAATTGCACAACCAATAACGCGAACCATCCCGCGAAGGCTCCATCCCTTCATTGACTAAAATAAAAATACTCCAAACTTTGAATTGATCCCAACAAACCTTAGCCCTCAAGCATCAGAATTCTTCTCCAAACTTGATTCCATTCCAACTCTCTCTCTCTCTCTCTTGTGAAGAAGTACTTATCATTTAAGTGTCCAACTCGTGGATGTTGAAAATCGTTACTTTTTGTTGAGAAATGTTAAGAATATTTGGGCGGCTGATTATAGATAGGGCTGCAAACGAACCAAGCCGCTCGCGAGCAACTTGTGACTCGGCTGGCTAACGGGTCATTCGAGCTCGGTTTATTAAGCAAACAAACGAGCTCGAGCTATCATTTTCAGCTCGTTTCGTAAACAAGCCGAGCTCGAGCCACTTAATGCTCGGCTCGTTGAGCTCGCACGCTGCCATATATAATACACATACATACATGTATACATACATACATATACCCATACCCATCCCTATGAGTAGAGTCAAACTTTGTACTTGAGTTACCACGTGTTTGCACATGGTAGCTTAGAAAGCCAAATTGAGTTTGGCCCACCGCATATTTTTATAGAGGAGGAGTGGATACCTTTGCATGTCTTTTTTTAGGGGTCCAATTCAGCTCCAGTATAATTATGGTCTAGTCCGGTCCAGTTTTAGACCGTTGTGGGCTCTTTCCGAGCCCACAATAATGATCGGAATCGTTCATTTTGTAGAACTCGTTGAATATGTCATTCACGCCAAAAATTAGTTTCATAGAACATCAATAGGTACATGGATGAAACAAATTTGTACATGAAAAAAATGGGCAATTATTAATTATAACTTAATTTTTGTCATCGCTTTTTTCTTGTACAAATCTGTTTCATCCATGTATCTATTTATGTTCGGTGAAGCTAATTTTTGGCGTGGATGACATATTCGACGAGCTCTACAAAATGAACGATTCCGATCATTATTGTGGACCCGGGAGGGACCCACAACGGTCCAAAACTGAACCGGACTGGACCATTATTATACTGGAGCTGAATTGCCCCCCTTTTTTAGATGTGGGACAAGTGTTGAGGAAGGCTGAGAGGAAAAATATTAGTCCCACATCCCTCAGTCAAGAGAACTTACAATCACTGCACCAGTATAAGAAAATTATCCAGCTCCCTTACCTTTACGTTTGCAGCGCAAGGGTCTCTGCCAAACTTCGACGAGCCTGGCGAGCCGAGTTCGAGCCCGCATATTCCAGCTCGAGTTGAGGAAAATTAAGGCGAGCCCAGCTCGAACAAGGCAAAACTCGGCTCGGCTCAGCTCGTTTGCAGTCCTAATTATGGATGACCATGGCGATGCACGAGAAAAAGTCCTGTTCGGAAAGTACGAGTTGGGAAAACTCCTCGGACAAGGAGCCTTTGCGAAGGTGTACCACGCTAGGAACCTCAAGACGGGGCAGAGCGTGGCGATCAAGGCGATGAGCCTGCGGAACGTGCTGAAAGGAGGTCTAACGGAGCACGTCAAGCGCGAGGTCTCTATCATGCACCGGCTGCACCACCCTCACATCGTTCGCATCTTGGAGGTCTTGGCGACCAAGACGAAGGTCTACTTCGTGCTTGAATTCGCCAAGGGAGGGGAGTTGTTGGCCTTAGTCAAGAAAGGACGGTTCAGCGAAGATGTTAGCCGCATGTATTTCCAGCAGCTGATCTCCGCCCTTGGTTACTGCCACTCCCGAGGCATTTTCCATCGAGATCTGAAAGGCGAGAATCTCCTCTTGGACGAGAATTCAAATCTAAAAGTGACCGATTTTGGACTCAGCGCCGTGACGGCTCAGATCCAACCCGACGGCCTCCTCCACACGCTTTGTGGGACCCCTGCTTACATGGCGCCAGAGATCCTTGCGAATAAAGGATACGACGGCGCCAAGGTGGACATTTGGTCATGTGGAATCGTACTCTACGTTTTGAACGCCGGTTACTTTCCGTTCAGTGATCGGAATATATGGATGCTATATCATAAAATCTTCAAAGGCGAGTTTCGGTGTCCTAAATGGACGTCTCCTGAGCTCAAACGGTTTCTTCATCGTCTACTCGACTCAAATCCAAACACTCGCATCACAGTCGACCAGATCATCGACGACCCGTGGTTCAAAAAAGGCTACCGACATATCCAAACCAGCTCCGATGATTTATTTGGTCTAGAAGATTATGACGACAACAACGAACAGTACAAATTCTTAAACGCATTTGATATAATTTCGTGGTCGCACGGTCTGGATCTGTCCGGATTGATCGATTTGCGGCATTGCTCTGTTGGAGTGGAGAGATTTGTTTCGGCAAAGTCGCCGAAGAGAATAGTTGGGGAAATCGACGAGGTGGCGGAGGCGGAGGAGGGGAAGATGATGGTGGTCAGGAAGAAGGATTCTGTGGTGCAGGTGCAAGGGCCAAATGGAGATATCGTTTTTACAGTCGACATTCACCGGTTAACGGACGAACTGGTGATTGTTGAAATCAGAAGGGGAAAGAATAAGGATGGGCCTAGTCTTGAATTATGGAAAGATAAACTTAGAACCCAGCTCCGTACTCTTGCTTATGAACCGCAACCCCAAGTTACCGGTAGTTAAAAAACGGGACTTCGGTTGTCTTTGTTTTTTTGTTTTTTGTTTTTTTTTTACCACATATATCAGCCGAACTTAGCGGGGTGTTAGTATGTTAGTTCACAGTGAGTTTAGAGACTGTCCATAACCTTAAACCCTAACAACTGATCCCGTGGGGTTTGAACCTCCGCCACCACTGTAGGAGGAGGGTGAAAAAGGCAGTTGTGCTAGCCTGCTAGTGGTCTTTGTTTATCCCGATCATTTGTTGTTCATTGCTTGCAACCATGCAAATTCTGGATAATTTTCGGATTTATGAGTCGATGTCTCGAAACCAGGAAATCAGATTGAACTGGAGAAAAGATTAGGTGAACGGGTCACCAACTCAATCGCGGGTCAGCCAAAGTTGAATCGGAGTTGAATCATAATCGTACTGTGGCGTAATGATTAAATACAATTAACAATTCACTTTCACAATTATGAATATCAAAAGAAAAATTACTTTAAAATAAAAAATAAAAAAAAAAAGTGTGTTCACCTCTTGGGTCAGGCAGGTCTCATGCACGCAACACGTAACCCAGCAATCATCCATGAAATGACGACTGTTTCAATATATTTTAGTATACAAGTTTTTTTTGTTTGAAGTTGAACATCATTTTTATAAGTACAATACACGGCTTTTCGGCATTTTTGGTCCCTAAAGTATTTAATTGGTTCCTTTTTCGTTCCCCAAATATTAATTGCGCAGATTTAGTCCTCAACGTTTGAAATTTGAGTTTAAAAAGGTCCCCGGCCTCATGCCGTTCCACTTTTCCGTCAAATTGAGGGACAGCCATGGTATTTCACCTGCCCCTATCACGTGAGCGAAAAGATATTTTGGCCCACCATCCTAGTACTCTATCAGAAGCAAAAAAAGTACTCTATCAGAAGGAAAAAAAAAAACCCCAACTTGGACCAGAGAGGAAGAGACTCTTTCAATCGAAGTTACAATGGATCTCGAGGAGTGGAATGCAGCAACAAGAGGTACGAATCTGGTCTGAATCAAAAAGTTTTGAGGCCTGAGTGTAGTTGGTTTGGCTATTAATGGTTTAGTAAATGAATATGCGTGAAAATCTGTGTCCACACACACATATATATATTTGTAGTCATACCTGTATGCATGCATTGTTTTGTCACAGGTTGGTTGGACTTTTTAGGGCATAAAAGAATCTTTGTATTGATAAAGGGTTAAAGTATTTTTTTTCCCTGGGCATTGTTGCTTTCACTTTCTTTTTTTTTCCTTATACATAAATGGTGGTTTGTGGTCCTATTCTCTGTTTTGGCTGTAGGTGGTTTTGCAAGACACTACAAGAAATCAGGCTTTTTGCGAGGACCATAATTCCTTGCAAAATCCGAATTTTTCCTCGCTAAAAGCCTTTTGCGAGGAAATTTCATTCGTCGTCAGTTCCTCGCAAAAATATAGTCTCCGATTCTCTTTTGCGAGAAATTTTTTTTCCCTCGCAAAAAAGATACATTTTGCGAGAAATTGGCTTTGTCGCAATTGAGTACACCATTTAGCGAGGAAATTAATTGGACACTAATATTAAACAATTTAGTCGCCAAAAGTGGGCCGTTCCTTGCAAAAAATATCTCATTGGCGACAAAGTGTTTCCTCGCTAAAACAATAAATCTTTTGGCGAGGAATAGATTCCTCGCAAAAGACTATTCCTTTTGCCAAAATAGGTCTTGCTTTTTGCAAGGAATATTTTCGTCGCAAAAGGTGATTTCTTTTTGCGAGGAAGAAATACCTCGCCAAAGACGATTTCTTTTGACAAACCGGTGAATCCTTTTTGCTAGGAAACTTGCTCCTCGCAAAAAAGGAATTTCTTATAGCAAGGAATTTTTTAGCAAAAATAGTTCTTTTTGCTACAAACTAAATCATCACACAAAAATACTAGTTGCTAGATGTTTTCTTTTGCTTCCTGCCCTGATTCAAAGACATAATTCATCAAACTCAAAGGCAATAGAATAACATTAACTTAAACGAGTTAACATACGTTAAAACCCAGTATCTTAACCTTAATCTTCTTCAATACCCAAAACGAAAGCCAAAAACCCCCTGAACATAACATCAAGTATCAAAGGCAAGAACCACAATCCAGGAACTATATATAATGTGTACTGCCATATATCAAAAACTAAAGACATCCTTCTACCATCTAGTAGTACCAAAACATAAGACAAAAGGCAGCTTTGTCCCTCCAAAACATCATTCATCTCATATCTCCTACTACATTGTATCTTCATCCACCAAATGATCACCATCGATTGTTGAGCAATCTGCATGTAACACAATAAAAAGCTTTACAAATTATAGTCATGAGTAATAATTGATTGCAATATATCGTCACTACTAAACATGAATATCCCTAGTAGCTTAACGCATAGATTGTGACTTAACCACAAGAAATAAAGCAGCAATAGAGTCCTTAAACAGATAACACTAACTATAATGAGTTGCTCTAAAAGTACTAGTCTCATAACAATAGTCCAAGAACATAAGCTTAACAACTTAGTTTTAGATCCATCATATTTAAGGCTGAAATAAGTTGATGAGCTAGGAAATACAAGCAAAGGAATACAAGCAAATTGAGTTTCAGCTATTAGCTTCCACCAGTACAATTGCTTTAAACAGACGGTGGTTGACTAAACCACTTCATAGGGATCGATCAGGGAGTGATTCAATGAAACAAGTAGAGATATGGAAAGTAATGTTGTACCACCACTCAGCAAGTGAAAACCATTTAACTGTACCAATACATAGGTGTATCCCCATCCATATACGTTCGATTCCCTAACACCTAATTTTTTTTATTGCAAAAAAAGTTGTAAAGACTGATTGAGCGATCTCAATCGCTCAACAAGGATGAGCTAAAGCCATCAAAGAATCACATTCTTTTTTTTTACTCAATAAAGAACAAAATCTGTTAGAAATAATAGGAGACATAAGTTGCTTCAGGTAGATCAAATTTTTCCTACATATCTCACAAATTCATCCAGTCAATATCTACACTGTGTCTAAGAAAAAGAAATATAGGAGTAGTAAAGATTGAAAAGTACATAACCAATAAAGACGAACTCACCATTGGATCACCAGAATGGTCTAGATAAATCTCCAAGTTCTCTTTTTGTGCTGAAAACCAGCTGGTAATGTCCTTAACAAAGTCGGATACATCTTTTCCAGACTCAAATCGTAGCAAAAAGACAGCGCGACTGCAGAGTTTAGGTGTTAGGCGGGTCCCTGCTAGCTCGGGGATGAGGTACCTAGTGGCTATCTTTGCTCAACTCCAAAGACAAGAAAATAAGCATGTCAGTAGTTTGGAATCTTTTAAGGTACTCTAATGCAAAAAGGTGCGTGCAAACAGAAATGCATGGTCTGGTCAGACTCTTCAGACATATGCATCTTTCAATTTTATTTACTAGTAACAACCAATGATATCAGATAATAGGAGAAAGGACTCCATTTTGGCTTCATTTTTATCCTGATTCTTGGATTAAGAAATCCATACCTAGTCGAGCCCTGTCATTACTTTATGAAACTAATATATCAGCATGTCCAGGTCCAGGTTGTCATATCCACGCCCTATGTCTAGAAACATAGAAATGATAAGGCAATCCCTAGCTGGGAACACGACAACAGTAAGTACAATCAAACGGCATTTGAGACATTGATCAACCTGATCCAAATGATGATTATAACTTCAGTAAGAGATTTAGTAATAATCATGTCCGCAAAAGTTTCCATACATGCATAAGTGGAAACAAAATTGATTCCATAACTAAGGAAAAAACAAAATCAAAGGACTAATCACTATAAGCTTGCGCATTTACGTTCAGTTTGAGTGTTTGTCTATTTTAAGTATTTCGGACATACTAAAACAATCCTCTATATTTTGTACTTCATAATATTTCAAATTCATTTCTTAAACTTTGTTCAAAAAATTAAATCAAGATCTTTTGCTTGATTATCCACAACAATGCATTGTTTGTGGACCCGATTAAATGGCACAACTGACAACTGAAATAAAATGGACAAAAAAAATTGGAAAAAGGGAGTAATGTATAAGATCAGATTGTATACAAAAATCACCGAACTGGTGACAAAGTATGATGGCCATATGAGAATGTTTCAAATCATTCAAAGATAACTACAAACCTGCCACACATGAGTATCAACAGGAATGGCTTGATGCTGATCTAGAGAGAAGAGAGCAATACATGCTGCCACCTTGGGACCAAAACCAGGCAGCTGAGTGGAGAGAGCATCAATAGCCTTTTGGAGATCAATCTCTCGAAGAGAAGCAAGCCACTCTGCACCTCCACCTGGTTTTGATTGTAGAGCATCTACAGTGCCAATTATGTATTTTGCCCTGCTCAGTTTGTTAAGTCAAACTAAAATCAAATCTCATGTTGTTTTTGATAGTCTTGACAGTTAACCCTATAAAAGACATAGCAAACAATACATGGCCATGAGCTAGATAATAGGAACAATTAGCGTATCAAGCAAATGGATGTATAAAATTGGCAGTTTGGTTCCTCCAAGCACGATTTCAAACATAAACAAGTCCTTCTCTGTAGAATAATCTCGCTATACAAAAACTTACAGTAGTTACTATTACTATGCACAATTATACAAGGCGAATAGACCTTCCTAAAATCTACAAAATTTCTGAAGACAAGTATGTATCATCAAGCTTAAATTTTATCTTACATGCTAATTTAAGAAAGAAAACATATAAAGTCGAATTTATGTGCCTCCTTTAGAAACAAAAGTAGTATCTAATTGTTCAGAATTTGAAGCAATCAACAATATTAGTAATGAAAGAAGCTCTCAAAGACATAAAGTCCTCAACTAGGAGTGGCTCCAGGTTTAATCAAAACAATTTACTAGCAAAACGCGATGACGTTCAAACTATGATCTGTTGAATATTCAATGTTCATTTAAGCAGATAACATAGTTGATAGCATTTGGGGCAAAACTATGTAAGGTGTCAAATCAAGTTCCCCTAACCTTAATCTAACCTACAGAAATCACTTTATACCCAGTTTTGACATACAAAACCGAACACAATACAAGAACAGAACCGATCAAATCCAGTACAGGAAACATATAAAACTAAAATCAGAACAATCTAATACAAACCAAAACAAAGGTAGTGAATCAGGATCAGAATCAAAACCAACCTGTAACCGAACCAAGCGCGAAGGAGGCGATGGAGAGATTCGAAGCCAGCAATCGAACCAGTTGTTGGAGGGAGAGGAGGCTAAGCCAAACAGATAACCGAATGGATAGAAACATAAATGCTCTTCTACACAATTCATCGAACACTTGGAAGGCATCCGAATTAACTTAGTTCAGACGCTAGTCTATCTCAGCTAGGCCTCTTCGGGGCTTTATCGGCCTGACAAACTGTGTCACCGCCATAGACGGGAGAAAAACAGAACATTATAGGGTCGGCGATAAGAGAAAATGGAACTAGGGTAGGAATACCAGCTTTCTAATGCCCAAAAAATTCTCGTTTTGCTTGAAAGCGGCAACTCAACAAGGTCCGATACTGACCGCTTTACCAATTTAAATGCCACAAAGACCACCCTCTAATCAGTCACAAGTGAAGAAAGTCTAGGGTTTACAAAATTGGTACACGAAACAATTTGGGGATTCACAGATTGAGGGAAACGTATCAATATAAACATAAATATATACAGAGAGAGAGAGATACCTGTTCATGGAGGTCGTGTGTGTGTGTGAGAGAGAGAGAGAGATGCATCACTAACCGTTGGGAACGGACGAGGCAGGGCTTGGAGGACTGTGATGCACGGAGTGGTGGGGATGGAGGCCGTTGAGAGAGAGCGGAGGAAGGGCCTTCAGGCAGGAGAGAGCGAGAGTGAGAGAGAGGCGGGATTAATTTGGCCATTTGGGGATCTCCCTTCAGCCCTTTGAAAGAGGCGCGACCAGATTAGGGATTTCAAGTATTTTGAGAGAGGCGCGATGCGAACAGATTTTGTGTTCGGTTGCAATTTCCGGAAAACATTTTCGGAAAAAGTGTAATCATTACCTCTATTCATTTTTCTCTCATTCCAATCATTACTCTTTCATCCAATTATTACCCCTATTCTCTTCCAATAATTACCCCTATTTCTCTCCCTATCTCTCTCCAATCATTACCCTATTTTCAATCATTATCCCTATTTTTCTATCAAATCATTACTCCAATAACCATTTCTAAAAACCAAATCAATCACTAACTCAAAAATTTTTTTCCGGATCATTACCCAGAAATTGCAACCGAACTTAGCCCTAAGTATTTTTTTTTCCGGATCATTACCCAGAAATTGCAACCGAACTTAGCCCTAAGTATTTTGAGAGAGGCGTGCCAAAATAATTAAGTGCCCTCGTATCGAGCAATACGAATAAATTCCAAACTTAATAAGCCAACTATATTTTAATAGTGATCGATCTGAACCATTAGAATTTCACGTCTTATTGATTCCATCTCTATCACCAAAATTAAAGATCATCGGATATCGGCGACCGCCTGATCGGACAACATTTGATACATCCCAAGGCATTAAAGTGTTAGATTGCAATACCCACCACCACCTGAGTCTTTTTTTCTCAATTAAAACTGTCCATCTTTTACATATCATGGAGTACATCATTCGTACCAAAAACGAAGTTAATCGAGTATCGTTACACACTTGATCGGCCAGAAAAACTTATTTTGTTAACGAAATTGTGTCTCGATAAAGAAGCTTTCAAAACCCGATCGACACAAATTGTTACTAGAATGCTATAATCAACAAGGAAAACAAAAGCAACGGTCTGGATTGTCGTAATTGTGTCACGGTCGAATGGCTACCGTACATTCAAGTACAACAAAAAATTTAATTTGTTAACAATTACATTTGAACGTAAAGAATTTAAAGGCAATTACCAACTCAATTTTTACCGTGGTCGATCTGAACCGTTAGAATTTCACGTCTCACTGATTTCATCATTGTCACCAAAAACGGAGATCATCGGAGATCGGCGATCGCCTGATCTGACAATATTTGATGCATCCCGATGCATGAAAGTATTGGATTGCAAGACCCGACCCCCACCAAAGTCTTTATTTTTTGACCCGAACCGTCTATGTTTTACATATATTTGAATTAATCATTCGTATCAAGAATTAAGTTGATCGGGTATCTTTACATATTTGATCGGACGATAACTATCATCCAAAAAACAAATTGCGTCCCAATCAAGGAGCTTTCTAAACCCGGTCGAACCAAATTTTGATGATAATGATTTAATCAATAAGCACAACAAAATTAACGGCCTCGACTATTAAAATAGTTTTATTTTATTGAGATCCGCTAATTAATCGTATCGATGGGTATTAAAAATGTATAACATATAGTAATATTATTAGACTTATAGCGACAAATTTATTATTTTGTCGCAAAAAATTGATTTTTTGTGAGGAACACAATTCCCCACAAAAAGTAACCATAGTCTTTAGCGAGGAATTCTTTATTTCCTCGCAAAAAGGTTTTCAACTTTAGCGTCCCAATAAGTTTGCCACAAAAAATCACTACAAGCTTTTGGCGACAAAATACTGCATTTCCTCGCAAATTCATTTTTCCCGCCTATATAAAAAATTCCCGCCATATTTTTGGCAACAACAATTAGCGAGGAATTTTGAAATTTCGTCGCAAATACTCTTTAGCGACAAGTAAATAGCGAGGAAAATATGCCTTCCACGCAAAAAAACACCATTAGCGAGGAAACAATAATTTCCTCGCCAAAACTCTTCCTTTAGTGATTAGCACCAAAGATTGTAAGATCGTGGTGCTAAAAATACCCTAGCTTGTGGCATCTTTATTTATTCATCGTCGTTTTTATTTGATTTTTGCTCGTAAGGCGGTTGGTTTGCCAGCAAAACGCCCCTTAAAAGGCGGTTTTGAGGGGCAAACCATCTTTCATTGATTTCAAGCATCCTTGCCCGGTGATTTTGTGCCAATCTCGCCAAGGATGAAGCGCGCGAGGCCATCGGGTGAAGCGAGGGCCATTTGGTTGCCAAAGCATGGAGGCTGCCAAGCAAAGCCAAGCTGTGCCAAGCTAGGCAGTTGCGTATCGATACGGCCTTTCCTGCGTATCGATACGCGTGGGTTACGGTGGGCAACAGAGCCTTCCGTATCGATACACTCCCTAAAAGCGTATCGATACGCAGAGCTCTCGGCCAGATATTTTCTACTTTTTGGGCTTTCCATTTATGGAATATTAGCCACTTTTAGGATCTTTTGGAGATATTTGATGAGAGAGAAGTCACTTTTGTATTAATATAGGCTTCCTCTTTCTCATTTCTATCTAGTTCATGATTAAGCTTTAACTTTCCTCCATTAATGGTGTTTCTAGCTTTTCAAGTGTAATTTCATTGAACTCAAGTAAGTTGCTTTCGTATCGTTTTTTCTCGTTTATTAAAGTTGTAACCGTGGTTTAGCTCTTCTATAAAATCAAGTTTATTTTCAGTTTTATTGGTTAAATATGTTTTCTAATTTTACTATGCTTTCTAGTCTCTTCATGGTGTGTGAGTAGTCGCTTAGGCTTGGCAACGGGGTGACTAACACCTCGTGATTTATGCTTATCTTGCCTTTCTCAACTCAAAATTTGGGGTTTAGTATGGAAAGTAAGAAGGGTTCGCCTTTATGTCACAAAACTAGTCGATGTTAACCTCCGGTGATCATATGCTCGCTCGTATGGTTTCGTGAGCAATGTCTCGCCTTGTGTTTGCCAAAAGAACTCGCTTAATTTCCATATTTCATTTCAAGTCTTTTAATGGTTTCAAAGCTAAATCTTCCGGTTGATAGCCTAAGCCGTGCGATTCAACCGTGTTTTCGTTGGGAATAGTTCGATTGCTTAAGTTACGGGCGTTAAAAGCCCCAATGCCTTGCCGCTTGTTTAATCTAGTAAAACTCATTTTCTAGTCATTTTCATAAGTGTTCATCACTCTCCAAAGCAAAACCGACAGTTAGCCGTCTTAAACGCCACAAATCCTTACACCTAAAAATCCTAGCAAGCTATTGAGACTTTCTCTGAGGGAACGATTCCGGTCTTCCGGTATCTATGCTGACTTCGACTTAGCCCTACGCTCGGGGTATTTCAACCTCTTTTGAAGGCGAGGTTTTGGACGAAGCATATTTTGGCGCCGTTGCCGGGGACTTTCTTATTCTAGCTTATTGGGAGGTTCGACAAACCATTGTAAGTATTCCGTTTAATTTCTGTTTTGTGCCTTGTATACTTGGCCTAGCGGACACCTCTAACTGAGCCACCAATTCGACTTGAGGTTTAACGAAGCTAGTTTGAGTATCCATTGTTTTTTCTTTTCCTTTATTGTTTGTGCATATATTGAGGTGGCGGCATAGCCCCTCATAATTGTCTTGAGAGAGAGAGGCGGCGGCATAGCCCCTCATAATTGTCTTGAGAGAGAGAGGCGGCGGCATAGCCCCTCCAGTCTGTTTGTCTTATTGCAGAGCGGTTACCTAGCTCTTAAGTTGCTCAAAGCACCAGTTCATGCTTGTGGTTTATCGAGGGCCTCGGATTTATCGTAGTCCTCGCTCCAACCGTTTGCATCGTTCTAGTTCTCCGCCTCGCGTAAGGATCAGCACTCTACGATCTTATTCTCCACCAAGTAGCTATTCTCGGCCGTATTCTTCATCAAGAAAATCAATGGCGGACGAGGAAGCTCCTCCGGTTAGGACTCTTAACGACTATTTGAATCCGGAAAGGGTCACTCAACGGTCTCCAATAGTCTTTCCGCGGCCCACTACTGTTGCGAATACCTTCATTTTCAAATCGGATTATCATCGGTGCATTCCTTTCTTCCATGGTATGGAGCGTGAGGATCCGTACCAACATATCCGAACTTTTGAGGAAACCCTCCAATCATTTGTTACTGTGGATGCACATCTTAACCAAGCAAGATTGCGGTTGTTCCCGTTCACTTTGAAGGATAAGGCTAAGACATGGTTTCACTCGTTGAAGCCCCAATCATTGACCACATGGGAGGAGGTTCAAGATGCTTTCCACAAGAAGTTTTTTCCAGCCAGTCGAACGAAGCTCTTAATGGATCAAATCCAGACTTTTAAGCAACGGGATGGAGAAGCTTTCCACCAATATGTGGAGCGTTACAAAGATTTACTTGCGGCGGTTCCTCACCATAATTTTGCCTTGTATCAGCTTATTCACTACTTCCATTTGGGATGCTCGCAACAAAGTAAACAGCTGCTTGACACTATGTGCACCGGTGGGTTCATGAATAAGTCTCCCGATGATGGATGGGATTATATTGATGAAGTAGCCAAGAAGTCTTTGACTTGGAGTTTTGAGGATGCCGGAGACCGAGCGATGGCAAACCAAGGTCCCGGAGGCTCCGGGAAGTTCTCCATTAATGAGCATCAAGCCATGGAAACACGGATGGAACAATTGGCGAAGAAATTGGAGAATTTGGAGTTAAAAGGGGTGAAAGACGTCAGCGTGGTAAGAGCGGTGGAGGAGCGTTGTGTTATTTGTGAAACGACGGGTCATTCAACTGACAACTATTCATCTATTCCCACTTTTAGGCAGCACTATATCAACCTCAACCTTCCGATTGAGGAAATTAGTGCAATAAACCAAAGATTCGAGTCTTTTCCCCAAAACTTCAACCAAGGCCAAAGACAACATCCGGGATTCCGTTGGAACAATCAGATTGAGGGCGGACCATCTCAAGCCACTTCCTCGACTCAAATGCAATCATGGCGACCTACTCAAGGCCAAGGCCAGCCTCGTTTTTCCCAGCCCGCCAGGATTTGGGCTGTCGGGCCCGTTTCAAGGAGCTAACCAATTCCAACCTCCGCCAAGGCGATCTTTAGAGGATACTCTCCAATCTTTCATGCAAGCTCAATCTAATTACAATGAGGGCAACACGCAAATGATGGGGGAGTTGAAAAACCAAATGGGAAAGTTAACCACATCCATCGGGCTTCTACAACAAGAAAGAGGCAAATTTCCTACACAACCAGTAGCCAATCCACAAGGCCAACTTCTTATTGGCACTTCTTCGGTACCTCCGCCCGAGCAAGCTCAAGCAATCATCACACTCAGGAGTGGCAAGGCCGTTGACAACCGGGTAGTCCTGCCGTCGGGTACACCTTCTTTCGTGCCATCTCCACCGACAACAAGTTCTCTTTCACCGGATGATAGTATCGAGCAAGATTTTGAGGAAGACGGGGAATCTCCCGTGCAAGTTTCAAAGGAAGCCGAGACCGTTCCGAAGCCGCAAGTCTCGCCTGTTCCGGTACCTTACCCTTCCCGACTGAAAAAGCCGGCCAATCCATCCAAGCAGGCCGATATACTTGATGTCTTTAAGCAGGTCAATGTGAACATTCCTTTGTTAGACGCCATCAAGCAAATCCCCGCCTATGCCAAGTTTTTGAAGGACTTATGTACTCAGAAGCGCAAACTCAGTGTGCATCATAAGGTACTTCTCACCGAGGAAGCTAGCCAAGTAATCCATACAAGCCTTGCTCCTAAATACAAAGATCCGGGATGTCTTACAATTTCAGTAAACATTGGGGGTACGAGGGTGGAGCAAGCTCTTTTGGATTTGGGAGCAAGTGTGAATTTGCTACCGTACTCGGTATATCAAGAACTCAGTTTGGGGGAGATGAAGCCCACACGAGTTACACTTCAATTGGCGGATAGGAGTGTTCGCATTCCTCGAGGGGTGGTGGAAGATGTGTTAGTCCAGGTTGGTCAATTTGTCTTCCCGGTGGACTTTGTGGTACTAGATACTTGCCCGTCGTCGACATCGCCGTTATCTACTCCCGTTATCCTTGGTCGTCCGTTTTTAGCAACCTCAAACGCAACTATCAATTGTCGGGATGGACTTGTGAAACTGTCATTCGGCAATATGCAAATGGAGGTCAATATGTTCCATGTCGGGGCGCAAATGGGTGACGATGACAAATGTCAAAATGTCAACCTTGTGGATACATTGGTGCAAGAGCACGTGGATGAATTTCTGTCAAAAGACTCGTTGGAGTTAGCTCTTACCTCGGAAGAGGCCGCTTTCCTTGAATCCGAAGAGATGGAGTCACTTTTTGCTTTGCTAAATGAAGATGCCGGGGGCGAGGAGATTTGCGGAGTTGCACCGTGGCTCCCAAAGTTTGAAGAATTGCCTCCTATTGAGCGGAAAACGCTCCCCTTTAGTGTTGAGCCTCCTCTTCTTGAGTTGAAAGCTTTACCGGACACGTTGAAATATGCATTCCTTGGTGAGCATAATACCTTTCCGGTGGTTATCTCTTCCTCTCTTGAGAAACTACAAGAGGAAGACTTGTTGGCACTTTTGCGGAGGCATACTCGGGCAATCGGATGGACCATTGCGGACATTCAAGGCATATCTCCTTCTTTGTGCTCTCATCATATCTCTTTGGAGGAGGACGTTAAACCATCTCAGCAACCACAACGCCGGCTCAATCCGATTATGAAGGATGTGGTCCGGGCGGAAATTCTCAAATTGCTTGATGTTGGGATTATTTATCCCATCGCCGATTCTAAGTGGGTGAGTCCTATTCAAGTAGTTCCAAAGAAGGCGGGGGTTACCGTGGTTCAAAATGACCGAGGTGAGCTCGTGCCGACCCGTGTGACTACCGGGTGGCGGGTATGCATTGACTATCGCAAGTTGAATGCGGCGACGCGTAAGGATCATTTCCTTCTTCCATTCATTGATCAAATCTTGGAGAGAGTGGCCGGTCATGCCTTCTACTGTTTCCTTGACGGTTATTCGGGCTATAATCAAATAGAGGTGGCCTTGTCTGACCAAGAGAAGACGACGTTCACATGCCCATTCGGGACTTTCGCTTATAGACGCATGCCATTCGGTTTGTGTAATGCTCCCGGCACCTTTTCGAGATGTATGATGGGAATTTTCAGTGATATGGTCGAGAAAATTGTGGAAGTCTTCATGGATGATTTCTCTGTGTTTGGTGACTCCTTCGAGTCGTGTCTCGCCAACTTGGAGAAAGTTTTAACAAGATGTGAGGAGAAGAATTTGGTCCTAAATTGGGAGAAGTGCCATTTTATGGTCACTCAAGGGATTGTGCTCGGACATATCGTATCGTCCAAGGGTATTGAGGTAGACAAGGCCAAGATTAACCTCATCTCCACCCTCCCTACTCCAAAGTGCGTCAAAGACATCCGTTCATTCCTTGGCCATGCTGGTTTCTATAGACGGTTTATCAAGGATTTCAGCGCGATCTCAAGGCCGCTTTGCCACCTTCTATCCAAAGATGTTCCTTTTGAGTGGACCGCCGCCTGCGAGCTAGCGTTCATTAAGCTCAAAGCTAGTCTCACCACGCCTCCCATTGTTCAAACGCCCGATTGGAATCTTCCTTTTGAGCTAATGTGTGACGCGAGTGATTATGCTGTCGGGGCCGTTCTTGGCCAACGGAAGGACAAGCATCCGTGGGTGATTTATTATGCGAGCAAAAGTCTTAATGATGCTCAAATGAATTATTCCACTACGGAGAAAGAGCTTCTAGCCATCGTGTTCGCCTTGGACAAGTTCAGGTCCTACCTAGTTGGTGCCTCGATCACAATTTACACCGACCACTCGGCACTCAAGTATCTTTTCACCAAGCAGGATGCCAAGGCCCGTTTGATCCGGTGGATCCTTTTGTTGCAAGAATTTGACATAACCATCAAGGATAAGAAAGGGGTCGAAAATGTAGTAGCCGATCACTTGTCCCGCTTGGATTTTGAGGATCGTACTACTCATTTACCTATTGGAGATAGCTTCCCCGATGAGCAATTGTTTGGTGTATCAACGGCTCCGTGGTTTGCTGATATCGTTAACTATTTGGTTACGGGGATGCTTCCGACACATTGGTCTTCTCATGAGCGCCGGCGGTTCTTAGCGGAAGTGAAGCACTTCTCCTATGATGATCCGTACTTATTCAAATATTGCCCCGACCAAATAATCCGCCGGTGCGTTCCCGATTCCGAACAACGGGCGATTCTCCAATTTTGCCATACGGAAGCATGCGGCGGGCATTTCTCCGCCCGGAAGACCACCGCCAAGATACAACAATGTGGTTTCTATTGGCCGACTCTTCACCACGATGCCTATGCCTTTTGCAAATCGTGTGATCGTTGTCAAATGTTGGGGAGTATGACCCGAAGGAATGAAATGCCTCAAGGGAAGTTTCTAGTTGTGGAAGTTTTTGATTGTTGGGGTATTGACTTCATGGGGCCGTTCCCGGTGTCTTTCGGGAATTTGTATATCCTCCTGGCGGTTGACTACGTATCGAGATGGGTTGAAGCCATTGCTACCCGCACTAATGATCATAAGGTGGTGCTCGAGTTTCTTAAAGAGCATATCTTGTCCCGATTTGGGGTGCCTCGGGCAATTATCAGTGATCAACGCATTTTAACAACCGGCCATTCGCCGCCTTGATGAAGAAGTATGGCATCACGCATAAGGTCTCCACCGCCTATCATCCTCAAACCAACGGTCAAGCCGAGCTTGCTAATCGTGAGGTAAAGCGTATTCTTGAGAAAACGGTAAATCCCAACCGGAAGGATTGGTCTTTAAGGCTAACCGATGCTCTTTGGGCATATCGTACAGCATACAAGACCGTGTTAGGTGCTTCGCCCTATCGGCTTGTATATGGTAAGGCATGCCACCTTCCGGTGGAATTAGAGCATAAAGCATATTGGGCTATTAAGCAAGTAAATTATCGTTTTCCCGATGCCGGAGTGCACCGTAAACTCCAATTGAATGAACTTGAGGAAATCCGTAGAGATGCATATGATAATACCAACATCTATAAGTCTAAGGTGAAAGTTTTTCATGATAAACACATTCAAAGGAAAATTTTTGACGTAGGTCAAAAAGTCCTTCTTTATAACTCAAAGCTTCATCTTTTTCCGGGCAAGTTGCGTTCTCGTTGGATAGGCCCTTATGTTGTGCATAAAGTTTATCCTCATGGGGCCGTTGAGGTCATGAATCCCGTTAATGAGCATGTTGTTAAGGTAAATGGCCAACGGCTTAAGCCGTTTTTAGACCACTTTGCTAGAGAGGAGGTGACGGAGGACTTAGTTGCTCCGGTTTACTTAGATGATCCCACTGCTTCCTTAGTATAGTTTTGTTTAATCCATGTTTGCACGGGGAGCGAAAGCGTCACCGCTGAACTTAACTGTTTGTCGGACCCGGCCCCTTGACTTAATAGTTTCGCACGCCGCTACTAAAATAAGGATCGTGTGCCCAGCTCCGGTTAGTAAGGGCAATGTTCTGTTTCTTGTACATATTGTTGCAAGTTTGCTTAGTTTTGGGTTCTTCTCACTAAGAGATTTCACCAATGCATCATTGTTTCGGTCTTTAATTAGTCCGTCCTTGTCGTAGTTTACCGTTAATGATCCATGCTCACCAGATATGTCCCTATCGGGGGCAATTTAGGACTTGGTACTCCCGTGCTTTGGCGCAAGGCTCTGCCATGTCTCACTTTGTTTCGATCATAGGGAACGCTGGGCTTAATTGCTTGGCGCGGTCAAGCGGTACATTTTACTTCGGGCATGATGTAACAAATTTGACGGTCTAGTATAGCCACCCGAGTTTTATCTCGCTAGTGCGACTCGGGAAGAAAAGTATGACTCGTAAGATTGCGTGAATATCGGATGGTGTTTCTTTTCTATTTTCTGTTTTTCTTTTTATCTCTGTGGTGCCCGGATAACATGAGCCGGGCGTTTCTAATGTCATTTGGCTCTTAGTAGGTAGTTCGAGCCTAAGTCAGGGTGTACATGCTACCACACCACCTTCGGGTGGCTCAATCTAACTGTCGGAGTGATTGAGGTATCTGTGAGCCTAAGCATGGGTGCGATTACGTGTCGCCAGTATCAAATTCCAACAAAGCTTTCGCCATGGTTCTCGGTGACTAGCCGTGGTTCCGCTCAGAGCCGAAGGAGTCGACCTTGGAAGCCGTTAGGATGAAGAAAAGACACGGTTATTCCAAAGCCTCCAACTTGGTCGAGGTATTCGGGGGTTGACATTCCCCTGTGGGTAATATCTTTTGTCTCTCCCTCTCCCTACTGTTCTTCTCCATGCTATGGGGGCATAGCATATTTCAAGTTGGGGGGAGGGATGTATATTTGTTAATACATCTTTTATCTCTTTTTGTGTTTTTAGGGTTTTTTAGGGTAAATTTTTCAATTTTTAGTTTAATTTTAGTTTATCCTTCCGTTAATACAAAATTAGTGGAGTAAAGCGGCTTAGCACATGTTATTAGTTCTTTAATTGGCAAGAGTTCGTTGTAAATATTTTCGGTAATTCCCAACTCGCATGCTTGATGAAAGAATGAGAAATGTAGTGTTGAGTTCGTTGTGAGCAAGTTTGACCCATATCCTGTTGTTTTGAACATTATATTCTTAGATTAGTTATTCATCTCTTGTCATGCCTAATTATGTTCGTTATCTTCTTTAAATCGCTTCGGAATCTATGGCATGCTTAGGAAATGATACAAGGCCATCTTTGTTTGATTAAACCACAAAGTGTCTCTTTGACCTTGAAAATAAAGCCAAGTTGCGTCTCTCTCATATCCATAGGAAACCGGTGTTTGGATGGATGGTTGGAAGTTGGTTTTGTGCATCTTCGTGGGCTGGCTCCAGGTTTTACATGGCTCCGGGTGTGTTTGAGGTAACGTCGGGCATTGGCATTGGCATTGGTTGGCATGGCATGATTTCTGGGCCAGGCTGTTGCGTATCGATACGCATTTTTGAGCGTATCGATACGGGTACGTTTGGAAAATGGTCAGTCGCTTCCGTATCGATACGCACGTTAGACCCGTATCGATACGCGTGGGTTTATTGGTAAACCTGGGCATAACCCCAGCCCGATCATTTTGATTTCCAAACCCTTTTCTCTCACCTTTCCTCCATAGCCACCCAAACTCACGAAACCCTAAGCCCCAAATCCCTTTGTTCTACCTCAAATCCTTACCAAAACTCCAAAATCTTCTATAAAAGCTTCAAGCTATCAAGGAATCTCAAGGGTTTTTAAGGTTTTCCAAGCCAAATCTTAAGTTTACAAGGTAAATCCACTCTCTCACTCTATACATACGAAAATTCTCCAACTTTTCTTTATATTGGCTTGAACCCTTCATTACCCACCATGGATCTCCGTATCTTTACAGTTTTTAAACATTAATCCATGTATTTTTCCCTACACCCGAAGTACTCATGAACCCTAGTTTGGTAATTTTGATTATACTGGGAATTGGATCTGCATATCATGGACACCGCCTCTGAGTTTACTTTTAAGGACTGAACCGGTGTTGTATGTTT
Source organism: Rhododendron molle (assembly GCA_025413875.1). Taxonomy (NCBI): domain Eukaryota; kingdom Viridiplantae; phylum Streptophyta; class Magnoliopsida; order Ericales; family Ericaceae; genus Rhododendron; species Rhododendron molle. Next base: position 2,381,553 of record CM046396.1, on the reverse strand, counting down.
TAGTTCTGTTGATTCTCGGAGTTACCTGTGTTCGATCTTTGTGTGGCACATTGAATTTAAGTTTTGGGGGCTGAGATTTTATCAACGCAGCAGCAACTACTGTGCTAACTAAGATTGCATTGATCTGTTCTGTTGTTGCATTAGCATTTGCGGGCTGGCTTTGTTTGCGCAGATGTTAGTTCACTTGATTTTCAAGGGCTGCCTGTAAACCTTATAGTTATTGGCTGCATTCCGGGTTACTCCCGAGGTATTTTGTTACAAAGTTTTGGGGTGTTGCTCTGTTTGTAGGTTTTTGTTGCAATGCCAAAGGTCAAGCAGGTAGCTAACAGAGGAAAGGATAAGGCCCCGGCTTCCTCAACCGGGCAAGGTGATGAAATTGTTAGGGAAATGGAGGAGGAGGAAGAAATGATAGCAAACCCTGAGAAGGCACGTACTAGGAAGAGGACAGCCGCCGAGGTCAAAGCGGCGGCTCAGAAGAAATGGGAGGCGGGCATACCTGGCAGGGGTTTCAAAAATGAGCGGCACGTGGATGTTGATAACTTAGGCGTTGAGAATCCATTTGTCCGCCGAATTCAGGAGCAAGGTTTGTCTTACTATTTGGCTCCCAATCTCAGTTATAACAAAGACTTGGTCATCGAGTTTTACAAGAACATGAAAATTCCGCCCAAGGAAGACGAGGCGAAAGAGAATGCCAAGATCACTTCTAAGATTGGGAGGGTTAGCATTGGGGTGACGGAGGGGGTTATTGCACGGGTTTTAGGTTACCATCCGCCGCCGCTCGATGATGTGAATTACGATGAGGAGGAGTATGTGGTAGACGAAACCCGCATTCGAGACTTGTACAAAGTGCCCGGAGAAGCAACTCTACCTCATGCTCCGGGGAAATTCAAGGATGTTTACCGCCTCATCAACCAATTTGTGCACCATAACTTCAATCCAAAGGGGACGGAGAACAAGCCGGACATTCATGAGGGGGGTATGATTCACGCGTTCATGAATCCCAATGTAGTGTTTAATTGGGCAATGTACATCTTTCATATGATGGTTAACTTCAAGGCTAAAGCTCCAGCCCATACAAGGATGCCTTTTCCATGCTTGGTGACTGCTATCTGCTTGGCTCAAAAGGTCCCGGCCTCTCAGTTTGCGGATCGGGAGAAACTCAATCCGGGTGATATCAACAAATCGGTCCTCACTAAGAGCATTTCTCAGTCCCGTCCGGTTGTCGCTGCTGTCCCGCGTGGGCCATATTTGACTACTTTGCCACCAAAGGGTGCAAAGTCGGCTGCATGGAACAAACTGCTGTTTTGCCAAGGAGTGGCCACTATGGGGTGTTTGAAGAAGATTAAGAAGGAAACCCGGGATAATGCAAGGAGGCAGAAGAAGATTGACCACAAGTTGGATTGGATTCTGAGCAGAGGAGTGGGGGAAGGAAGTGAGCCGTATATGCCGCCACCTGAGGAGTCGGCTGAGGATAGTGATGACTTTGCGGGGGATGAGCCAGTGTTTTTGGATAATGAGTAGAGTCGGTGGAGTTTTTAAAATCCCTTTACTTGGTCGGGGTGCACGGTGGTTGACAGCCCACCTCTTATCTCTTTATTGCTTTGTCTTTAGTCTAGTTTAGTTAAACTTTTGACTGCTAGTTTAGTAAGTTTTTGTTGAGGCCGGCATGTGGCCTTATGACTTGGTAGTTGGAGTTGGTAGCAGCCAATGGTAGTTTGACCTTGCTAGCATATGGCCGCTATCCCGTTTTGCTAACCTTTCTTTGATTAAAACCAAGGTCATTATATGCTTGAAAGCCCTTAGTTGATCCTCCGTATGCCTTGATTCCATTTTGATTTATCGCATGATGGCTAGCTTAGTTAGTTGTGGCATGTTTCTTTCGGAATCAATCATTTAATTGTTTAGTTTTAGGTTCTGTTTCTCTTGGTGCTCTCCACTTATAAAGCACGGTATTTTTGCTCCCCGTTGCTTATCTCGAGCACCCCTTTTGTGGGATATGGCTACTTTGCATGCTTTTGGTTATGTTATAACCGAGTATCCGCCCGTTGTCTTTGGACACAAATTTGGATACTTGTTTATTACTTGCTCAATATTTAGTTGCTCTTTCAATCGTCTATTGCGAGTTGTTTTGAAGTAAGTTAATCGTTTTGAACTCTTGCCAATTAGGTTGATATGCGTTGGTGCTAAGTAGCTTTCACGGAAGGATAGTTACTTATGTAAATAATTATATTATTATGGCTTAGCCTTATCTGAAAAGTGATTAGCACCAAAGATTGTAAGATCGTGGTGCTAAAAATACCCTAGCTTGGGGCGTATTTATTCATTTAACGTCGTTTTTATTCTACTTTTGCTCGTAAGGTATGTTGTTTAGTGTTTTAGGCAAAACGCCCTTAAAAGGCGTGTTTTGAGGGGCAAACCATCTTTCAAGTGATTTCAAGCATCCTTGCCCGGGTGATTTTGTGCCAAAGTGGCCAAAGGATGAAGGCGGAGGCCATCGGGTGAAGCGAGGGCCATTTGGTTGCCAAAGCATGGAGGCTGCCAAGCAAAAGCCAAGCTGTGCCAAGCTAGGCAATTGCGTATCGATACGGCCTTTCCTGCGTATCGATACGCGTGGGTTACGGTGGGCAACAGAGCCTCCCGTATCGATACACTCCCTAAAAGCGTATCGATACGCAGAGCTCTCGGCCAGATATTTTCTACTTTTTGGGCTTTCCATTTATGGAATATTAGCCACTTTTAGGATCTTTTGGAGATATTTGATGAGAGAGAAGTCACTTTTGTATTAATATAGGCTTCCTCTTTCTCATTTCTATCTAGTTCATGATTAAGCTTTAACTTTCCTCCATTAATGGTGTTTCTAGCTTTTCAAGTGTAATTTCATTGAACTCAAGTAAGTTGCTTTCGTATCGTTTTTTCTCGTTTATTAAAGTTGTAACCATGGTTTAGCTCTTCTATAAAATCAAGTTTATTTTCAGTTTTATCGGTTAAACATGTTCTCCAATTTTACTATGCTTTCTAGTCTTCTCATGGTACGTGAGTAGTAACTTAGGCTTGGCAACGGGGTGACTAACACCTCGTGATTTATGCTTATCTTGCCTTTCTCAACTCAAAATTTGGGGTTTAGTATGGAAAGTAAGAAGGGTTCGCCTTTATGTCACAAAACTAGTCGATGTTAACCTCCGGTGATCATATGCTCGCTCGTATGGTTTCGTGAGCAATGTCTCGCCTTGTGTTTGCCAAAAGAACTCGCTTAATTTCCATATTTCATTTCAAGTCTTTTAATGGTTTCAAAGCTAAATCTTCCGGTTGATAGCCTAAGCCGTGCGATTCAACCGTGTTTTCGTTGGGAATAGTTCGATTGCTTAAGTTACGGGCGTTAAAAGCCCCAATGCCTTGCCGCTTGTTTAATCTAGTAAAACTCATTTTCTAGTCATTTTCATAAGTGTTCATCACTCTCCAAAGCAAAACCGACAGTTGGCCGTCTTAAACGCCACAAATCCATACACCTAAAAATCCTAGCAAGCTATTGAGACTTTCTCTGAGGGAACGATTCCGGTCTTCCGGTATCTATGCTGACTTCGACTTAGCCCTACGCTCGGGGTATTTCAACCTCTTTTGAAGGCGAGGTTTTGGACGAAGCATTTAGCGAGGAAATAGACATCCTCGCTAAAAATTTCCTCGCAGAAAGGCTGATTTCTTGTAGTGAGACCTAATGACTTTGTCCTTGAAGTGCATCATGGTGGTACTTTTACTTGTGGGCCCATGAAAGTGTATACTGGGGGTAAAATAGACACAATATATGGACTAGATCCAGATTACATTTCCATGCTTGAATTGGAAGCCATGGCCCAGAAGTTTGGGTATGCCCCTCCTGTGATCTTTTACTGTAAGAAGCCCAAATGCAATTTGGATAGTGGGCTTGTATCAATTACCACTGATAAAGATGCATATGGAATGATGGAGCTTTTAGACAAGGACAGGACTGCTATAGTGTATCTGGAACATGTAGGAGAGCTGAATTTAATTGAGAGCCAAGCGGGCAGTTCTAATTTAGGGCCTACTACTGTGCCTTTACAAGTTGATTTTAATGCAGAAGAACATAATGAATTTCTGAATTTTGTTTTAGAACCCAATTTTGGTACTGGGCTTGTTAATTTGGAATCTGGTGTTGAATGGGAATATGATAATATGCAAGTGGGTATGGGGTTTGGTACTGATTTTGGTATTGGTGGAGTGGATAATGTGAATGAAGAGGAGGAACCTGGGGTTGATTTGAGAGATACGATTGACTCTTCAAGTGATAGTGTGTATTACAGTGACCATTCTTATCATGAGAGTGATGATGATGGATTGTATGAAACATTTGTAGATGAGGAAGCAGAGTTTGTTGGAGTCCCATTCAGTAATGAGAAAAGGGCAGAAGTTCAACATAATGAGCTGAAGTGGTGCTCAGTGATGAAGATGCAAAGTATGATTCAGACTATAGCTTTGATACTTCGTCTGACGAGGAAAATGAGGGGAGAAAGAAGACCCCATTTAAGAAATTTAGGCCTAACACAGACATGGAAGACCCTAAATTCAAGGTTGGCATGTATTTCGGTACAACTAAAGACTTTAAGGCAGCTATAAAGCAACATGCAATCAAGCACCAAAGGAATGTCAAACTTGTAAAAAACGACAAACGAAGGGTCAGGGCAAGGTGCGAATTGCCTTGCGAATGGGAGGTATATGCAGCTAAGGTTCTAGCAGAGAGTTCATATCAGGTGAGGACCTACACTAGTACACACTCATGTACTAAGACTTATTCCAATAGGAATGTGACTTCAACCATCATAGCAAGGAGGTACATGGAGGATCTGAGAGCCAATCCATGGATTCCCATTTCTGCATTCAAAGCAAGGGTAAGGAAAGAAATGAAATGTGATGTCTCCAGGACTCAGCTATATAGAGCTAAAAGAAAGGCAGCCAAACTTATTTATGGATCTGATCTTGAACAATATGGGAGGCTTTGGGACTATTGTGAGGAATTGAGAAGATCTAATCCAGGTTCAACAGTGGTCATGGATGCACCAGTTGATGAACAAAGTGGGCAGCCAATGTTCAATAGGTTGTACTCCCTCTGTCCCTTTATTATTGTCCAGTATTCCATTTTGGGCTGTCCCTTAATAAGTGTCCATTTTTTAAAGTTAGTGGGTAAAAGTTGGTATATTGTCTATTTTGTCCCTAAAAGTAGATTCCTTTTTGAAAAGTAAGTGAGTAAAAGAGTAATGATGATGGATAAGTAGGGAAAGTGGAAGAAAAAGTTGATGTGAAAGATATAATGATGATGTCCTTTTAATAAGTTGGAGTTACGAAGCAGGACACTTAAAAAGGGACGGAGGGAGTACATTTTTCTAGCAGCTCCAAAGACTGGTTTTTTAAATGGTTGTAGGAAGATCATTGGTTTGGATGGCTGCCACCTGAAAGGGCAATATAATGGTCAGCTTCTAACAGCAGTAGGGGTGGATCCAAACAATGCAATGTACCCTATGGCATACTCTGTAGTGGAAACAGAGAGTAAGGACACATGGACATGGTTTATTACACTACTAAAGATGGATTTGAATATTACAAATGGAAATGAGCATGAGTGGACTTTCATCAATGATAGACAAAAGGTATCTCAGTCCATGTTTATTCACTGTCATATGTTATATTAGTTCAATTTTAACATGGTTTACTCATTCTTATATTGTTTTATTGTAGGGTCTGTTGCCTGCAATTAATGAGGAGGTCCCTAGAGCAGAGCATAGACACTGTGCTAAGCATTTGCTCAGCAATTTCCAGAAGATGTTCAAGGGAGTTTCACCTGAGGACAAGTTTTGGGCATGTGCTAAAGCAAGCCATGTACCCATGTTTGAAGATGCCATGGAAAAGATGAAGGCTGAGAGCCCAGAGGGTTATAACTATTTGGCTAAAGAACCCCCAAGGTATTGGAGTAGGTCTCATTTCAAGGACATTGTCAAGTGCGACATGGTGTGCAATAACCTATGTGAGGCATTTAACAAATCAATATTGGAGGCAAGAGAAAAGCCCATAATAGAAATGCTAGAGTGGATTAGATGTTATTTCAGCAAAAGAATGTTGATTAGAAGGGAATGGATTAGAAAGTTTACCAATGAGTTGTTACCCAACTGCTATAGTAAGTTAGAGGAATATCTGAATGAGTCAGCATTATGTGAAGCAAGATGGTTTGGGGATCTTCAGTTCCAAGTATGGTGTGGGAAAGGGGAGCAGTATACAGTTGACCTTAACCAAAGGACATGCACCTGTAGGAAATGGGACCTAAATGGGATACCATGTCCCCATGCTATTGCTGCAATCCAGGAAAAGCATGATAAAGTTGAACGGTACATCAGTCATTGGTACTCCAAGACAAGTTACATGAATGCTTACCAACCACTTGTCAACCCAATCAATGGGTATAACATGTGGCCCAAGACTGGATTTACCCCAGTTATACCCCCAGCTCAGAGGAGAAAGCAAGGAAGGCCGAAGAAGAAGAGAATCCTTGGGGCAGAAGAGTACCTCAATCCAAAATATCCTAACAAATTGAGGAAAATCGGACAAAATTCAGTTTTCTGTGGGAGATGTGGTAAGCATGGGCACAATAGAAGGACATGCACAAGTACTCTGCCAATTGAGAGTGGTGATACAGATAGGGCTGGCACCAGTGCTGATGTTGGAGGTGGTAGGGGAGATGTGCAGATGAGGGGTGGAGGGAGAAGTGGTAGGACTGGTGTGGAAGTGAGGGGTGGAGGGATAGGTGGTAGAACAAGAGTGCAGGTGAGGGGTGGAGGGATAGATGGTAGGTCTAGAGTGAGAACGAGAGGTGGTGGTACTGGAGTGCAGATGAGGGGTGGAGGGATAGGTGTAGGTCTGGAGTGAGAATGAGAGGTGGTGGTACTTGAGTGCAGATGAGTGGTGGAGGGAGAGGTGGTAGGTCTGGAGTGAGAATGAGAGGTGGTGGTACTGGAGTGCAGATGAGTGGTGGAGGGAGAGGTGGTAGGTCTGGAGTGAGAATGCGAGGTGGTGGTGCTGGAGTGCAGATGAGGGGTGGAGGGAGAAGTGGTGGGACTGGTGTGCAATTGAGGGGTGGAGGGAGAGGTGGTAGGACTGCAGTGCAGGTGAGGGGTGGAGGGAGAGATGGTAGGACTGGTGTGCAGTTGAGGGGGGGAGGGAGAGGTGCTGGTGCTGCTATGCCAATGAGAAGTGATGCACAAATGGGAGGCCATCAGGTATAAATCCTCTACTCATGCTATTATATAATATTCATGCACCATTGGTATCCCATTTAGTTACTTGCAAATACATGTCACTTCCATGTTCAGGTCAATATCCCAACAAACTATGATCAAGCAACACAAGCCTCTCAGACATCAACTATCACAGCAATAAACAAAGACAAAAGGTTTGCATGTAGGCCATAGTCTAATTGCAGGTGCTGTTTCTGGGCATATTTTTGTAAATGGTGCACAAATAGTTGTCTTTTGTAAATTGTGCACAAATTAATACTGGTAATAGGCTTATCAATGGCCAGGTTTTTGGCAAGTGGTCCACAGATATATGCTTATGGTGGGTTGTTTATGGTGCAATGTTATGATGCACGTTTGGTATTATTTTGTTTGAACAACTGGTTTGGTCTGGATGGCTATGGATATGTATGAACATTTGGTGGTACCTTTTTTGTAAGCACCAATGGTTTAATGAACTTGTGTTATCACTCCTTGAATTGCTGTTATGCTTTTGGATTCAATGGTGGATTTGGTTTGTTTTGTGGCTGCTACAGTTATCTGTTCTATCTGCCATAGTTAATGCTACATTTGCTCTATTTTAGACTAGCTCATTTGGTCATTTGTTTTTATTTTTTCTGTTTGACATTGCACTCGTCTTGTAGACTATTTCTTTGATTGGAGTTCCCCTGACTGCAAGTGTGAAACTTGAAATTTTGCTTTGATTTTGGAGGGAAGGTGTTTGAGTCTAGGAGATTTTGGTTTTGTTTTGCCCAAAAAAAAAAAAAGAGCTTCTAAGCCAATATCCCAATTTTTTTTATTCGTTAAAAGACTACTGAAAAGTCAATATTATGCATGAAACATGTAGGTGTTAAAATGTAGATTAAAAACCAGTATAGTCCTTTGCGTTTGCTCTGTTTTGTTTTTGTTTTTTTTTTTGAACTTGCTTTGTTTTCTTTTCTTGTGCCTGGAATTTAGGGGAGGGAGAGGGTGCATAGTGTAGCAGGTTTGGCGGGACATTTTCCCTCCAATAAAGGGGGTGATGAAATACCATTGCTGCCCCTAAGTTTGACGGAGAAGTGGGACGGCGTGAGGCCCAGGGACCTTTTAAACTCAAATTTCAAACATTGAGGACTAAATCTGCGCAATTGATATTTGGGGGACGAAAAAGGAACCAATTAAATACTTTGGGGACCAAAAATGCCAAAAAGCCTACAATACACGTTTTAGCACATAAACTTTGAGATTCAATTGGAGATGCATGCTCTAAGAACCCTCCTTTAAATGCTTTGGCCGCCATCTTTAAAACTTAAGAACGGAGAATGAATGTGATATATTGTAGGAAAATTTTATAATTTATCCTCACTTTTTGCACTTTATAGAGAATTTAAGAGGGAGTCATCGTACTTTTTCAAGATTTTATCTCCAAAATTTGAATAGGATCTTCATTTTTGGAGAATTAAATGCAGCAATTTGGATACCCAAATATCTAAAAAGTACAATATATGTTTGGTTCACAATTTTAGATTGAAAATTTTGAGTTCAAATGTAAAAATATGTGATTAGATGAGTTATTTGAAAAATAAGTGAACCCCTGACTAAGACTTAACAGAAAAGTAAAAAAGAAAAAGGGACGAATAAAAACCCAATTGGCGAGTCGGACAATCTGCCCGTTCCAGACTCTCTCTTCAATTCATCCCAACCACTCATCTCTCTCTTCGGAGCAGTGGTGGCCCATTTTACTGTATACCACATGGTTGAATAGTCAGATTTTACAGCCAATGAGGAGTCTTTGTCGGCCTTGGAATCACTTTTTGGCCCCACATTTTTTTTCCCATTCAAAACAACTTTATGAAGGAAAACTTAAAATAGGGTTCCGAACACAGTCAGCTCCCTCCTAAATTCACTCATAACTGTAAAAAGTGAAAATGAATGTGCAAAATCTCCCTCTAATATGTCACATCTGCTCTCTATTTTTGTGTTTTAGAGATGGGTTAAAGAAACTCTTTAGAGAAATTAACTTTAAAATGATCACAAAAAATCCTCAGCCCCGGTAGCATCAGAAGTTGTTCTTCAACCTCCAGAGTTTTTTATGCTTTGTTTGGAACCTAGAGAAAGCAGAAGGAAATAAAAAATAAAAAATAAAAATTTTCCCTTAATGGTCGTTTGTTCCCTGTTTTAAGAAAAAGAAAAAGAAAATAGAAAGGAAAGGAATGCTCTAGAAAGGGGAACGGCTGAGGAAAGGGAAGCTTCTGGATTTGGATTTGGGAAAAAGACGGCTAAGGACGTGTTTTGATGATTTATACCCGCCAAAGACATTTTCAGTATCAATAAATGTTCTTAGCTTGTTCTTGACAGGTACTCCCTCCGTCCCATAAAGTTTGGAACTTTCACTATTCCAGCCTTATGAAAAAATTAACTATATCTTTTAACCCATAATATTTTTTATAAGCAATATGGATTTTGTTTGATAGAGTTTAATATGTTCTATTAAACAAAATTCAAAAAATAGCCTAAAACATTATGGATTGAAAGATATCTGTAATTAAAAAATGGCACGGATTTCTGAAAATGCCAAACATTATGGGACGGAGGGAGTATTAATTATCAAAACACGTCATAGGCCGTTATTTTCCCTTTGGATTTGGATGATGGAAGCAACTTTTGAATTTATATACCCTTGCACGGAAATAATGAAATATGATGAAAAAAAATCAATTATTCTATAACTTTCTGTGTATTTAGTTACCAGAAAGAACCTTGCTACTGGCACAACAAATTTGTGCATAGATTACATTGTGGGGCCCACTAAGGGTCCCGTACAAATAATCCGATCTATTAATTATGTTTAAAATATTTTTTCAATGGCCTCTGCGAAAAATTAGTTCAATCCGATACCTATAAGTGCTTAATCTAATCATCTAACTTTTCATTCGGATTTTTAGAGAATAAAAAGTTAGACGATTAGATCAAGTACTTATAGGTGTCGGATTGAGCTGATTTTTTGCAAAAGCGCTTGAAAAAATGTTTTAAACATAATAAACGACTTGGATCACTTGTGAGGGACCTATACTAGGCCCCACATAAAAATCTGTGCACGATTTGTGCACAAATTTACTGTGTCCACAGACTTTCTGTATCAGAAAAATTGTAACCCACAGCTTCAACTTTCTAATTAGAAAATAGTTTTTTGCAAAATAGATCTTGCCAAAATAAGAAAGAAATTCTAATTTTTCTGCAAGATTCTTTTCAAGAGAACACACACAGAAAAATAAATACTATCTTTTTTTCTCTTCTCGTCGCTTTACTTTTTCTAGAAATTTATTTCCTACACAACAACTTAACGGAGCCATAAAGGAAAAGGCAGTTCAAAATTTTTCTTTCCTTTCTATTTTCCTCTTGAACCAAAACCGGAGAAATTCATTTTCTTCGTAATTTCCTTTTATTTTCTTTCTATGACCAAACAAGAGAAGACACTTTCTTTACATTTCCCCTCTCTTTTTCTTTTTTCCTTTTTTTTCTTCTTCTCCTTTTTTTTCCACAAATCCCAAACAAAGCTTTATACTCTCTGTGAAGAAGTATCATCTAAGCGTCGCGTATCACAACTTCTAGTTGTTGAACATCCTTAGAAGATAAGACTACCCAAAATAAAAGTAATTAAATATTGGTGATTACTATTTGTTGAGAATTTTAAAAAATCCGAGTGGCTGCAGTTTTCATTGGCAAGTTTGATTCCAAGAGAAGTGGTTAGGAGTTTGCGGATGTGGTTCCACGTATCCGTTTGGTGCATGCTTGGTTCACCGGAGTGAGAGCGTTGGACGGTGGTGTTTTTTATTATGAGATTTTCCTTTTTTTTCTTAGGTTTTTTGGGTTTTTGTTTTCTTCTGGTTTTCGTTTAGTTTCTTTCCTCTCCGGTCAGGCTTTAGTCCCCGGAGTCACTGGATTCGGACTAGACGGTTGACATGTGCTCTATTTGTGAAGACCTCCTCCCTTTTGTGGAGCATTTCTCTCCACTTTCTTACCGGCTTTTGTTGAGATTTCGTTCGTTGGTTTTGGGCATCCGATTGTCGGAATGCTGGCTGATGATCAAGAATCGCCGCGGTCGTTTGTGAGGCTCTAGAGTGAAAAGCTTGTGAATTTAAACCTCCTTGTTATTATCTATATTTTAGAATTGATAACCCTATTTGAATTTATGTTCATTTCGTATGAAGGAAATCTCTTACTATTTTGGGAAAGAAAAAAAAAAACAAGAGATAGGATAGCCACTGGATAGGACCGGTATGTAACAATGTAAAATAGAGCTAGTAAAACTACATAGCTAAGTAAAATATGACGTTGAGGAATGGTAAATGCGTGCTTACCAGACTCCATTGGTCAAGTCCCACACGTCTCTCGTAAACTTGGTTAATACCACACGTTTGAAAGGGAAAAGTCTTCGGGAAACAATCCAATAACGTGAACCGCGACGGCTCCCTCCCTTCATTGACTGAAATAAAGGCAAAAAGTAACATTAGAATTTCCAGATTTATAATCTCTTCTCCAAACTTTTGATTCTATACTCTCTCTCTCTCTCTCTCTAGTCTCTTGGTCTCTTCATCTCTTGTGAAAGAAGTATCTGTGGAACATACTTACTTTTCGTCGAGAATTTCGAGCGGCAGATTATGGATGACCACGGCAATGTGCGAGAAAAAATCCTGTTCGGAAAGTACGAGCTAGGAAAGCTCCTCGGGCAAGGAGCCTCCGCGAAGGTGTACCACGCCAGGAACCTCAGGACGGGGCAGAGCGTGGCGATCAAGGCGATGAGCCTGCGGAACGTGCTGGAAGGAGGTCGAACGGAGCACGTCAAGCGCGAGGTCTCTATCATGCGCCGGCTGCACCACCCTCACATCGTTCGCATCTTGGAGGTATTGGCGACCAAGACGAAGATCTACTTCGTGCTTGAATTCGCCAAGGGAGGCGAGTTGTTGACCAAAGTCAAAGGGAGACGGTTCAGCGAAGATATCAGCCGCAGGTACTTCCAGCAGCTGATATCCGCCCTCGGCTACTGCCACTCCCGAGGCGTTTTCCATCGAGATCTGAAAGGCGAGAATCTCCTCTTAGACGAGAATTTGAATCTGAAAGTGACCGATTTCGGGCTCAGCGCCGTGACGGCTCAAATCCAACCCGACGGCCTCCTCCACACGCTCTGTGGGACCCCTGCCTACCTGGCGCCAGAGATACTTGCGAATAAAGGATACGACGGCGCCAAGGTGGACATTTGGTCATGCGGAATCATACTCTACGCTTTGAACGCCGGCTACTTTCCGTTCAGCGATCGGAATATAATGATGCTGTATCGTAAGATCTTCAAAGGCGAGTTTCGGTGTCCTGAATGGACGTCTCCTGAGCTCAAACGGCTTCTTCATTGTCTGCTCGACTCGAATCCAAAAACTCGCATCACACTCGACCAGATCATCGACGACCCGTGGTTCAAAATAGGCTACCGACATATCCAAACCAGCTCCGATGATTTATCTGGTCTCGAAGGTTACGACGACAACAACGAGCAGTACGACTTCTTGAACGCATTCGATATAATTTCCTTGTCGCACGGTCTGGATCTGTCCTGTTTGATCGAATCAGCGGATTGCTCCGTCGGAGTGGAGAGATTTGTTTCTGCGGAGTCGCCGGAGAGAATAGTCGGGAGAATCGAGGAGGTGGCGGAGGCGGAGGAGGGGAGGATGACGGTGGTTAGGAAGAAGGATTTTGCGGTGCAGGTGGTGCAAGGGCCAAATGGGGATATCGTTTTAACAGTTGACATTCACCGGTTAACGGACGAACAGGTGATTGTTGAAATCAGGAGGGGTGAGAATGAGAATGGGCCCAGTCTTGAGTTATGGAAAGATAAGCTTAGAACCCAGCTCCAAACTCTTGTTTGAGAAAATCTTGTTCACGGAGGTGCGATAAACACAATTGTGACCGTCTAAAAGTATTTTGGGCGATTCGAATTTTAACAAAATTTTTTTGAAAAAAAATTAATTGATTGTTTACAGCACCTCTGTAAATAAGTATATCTCCTCTTGTTTATGAAGTAAAATCGCAAGTTACCGATAGTTAAAAAGCGGGACTTCCGTTTTCTTTGTTTATCCCACTCATTTATTGATTGCCACTGTACTATGCGAATTCATTTGTTGGATTATTGATTGCCACTGTACTATGCGAATTCGATGTGGTTATTTTTTCGGACTTCTGTGTCGATGTTTTGAAAATCGGAAATCGCGGTGAACCGAAAAAGAGATTGGGTGAACGGGTCCCTATAACTCGACCACGGGTCAGCAAGAGTACTGTGAAACTCTTACGGCATTGACAAATACCTTATAATTAGGGATGCGCGTATCAAATGGAACTTAGAACGTGTAGATGGAAACAGAAATCGGCCTCCTTTTGACCTACTTATCATAATACTTTGATAACCTTACTTATCGTTATATAATTCATCATGTGATTAAAAATGAGAGAAATGGGAGCCTTTTATCAAAATGAATAATTTTTTTACCTACTGAGAATGAATAGTGACGTCTTTTGATGTACAAATAATTTTTTATCCAAACTACTTGGGTTGAAAAGTGTGTTGAACAAACTTTATAATGGTTCAAATCACGCTAAATTGGAATTCGGGAGCGTTCAGGGTAAACCTGCAAAGTTTGACTTGTTGTGCAGCTTTGAGAATGCGCCTTGGCGTATAAACTTGCGCTAGGGGCGTAGTAAAGTTATATAATAGGTCAAACTTTGCGGATTTACCCAGACACTCCTGAACTTCGATTTGCGCGTGGTTTGAACAATTGGAAAGTTTCTTCAATTTACTTTCTAACCCAAGTAGTTTGAATTAAAAATTATTTGTACATCAAATAACGTGACCATTTTACTTTCAATGTTTCAAAAAATTATTCTTTTTGGTAAAATGCTAGCATATACTTATTCATTTTAAATCGAATCAAGATTCATTATATATTAATAAAATAGGGTGGAATCCAACCAATCGCAAAAGTAATAAGTTTCGTTTACGAAGATGTGGTAGAAAGAATGCCAACACAAAAATTCTTGTAGCCCCACTAAGATGTCCCCCTAAGGATGGACAGGTGGTCAATAGGGTTGCTCAACTAAATGAAAAGGTGAAGGGGGAGACATCTCCCCTCGTGCATTGTGCAATGTACAAGGAAAGATGTCACTGCAGGACATTTATGAGAATAAAGTTTTACACGGGCCTTCCATGTATAAAGGAGGGTCTGTCTAACCAATTAAAAGAAGACAACTCAGCTCTTGCTAAGACAACTTGTAATTTTTTTTTATTTAGAATTTTATGGAGCAGAAATTTAATTATATGAGTCATAAAGACAAAATTTAACTATGACACTTTAGAATAATAAGAAGATCTTTGCACCGGTTCAAACGGATTGAAAATTAGAGTACTTAACTTTTTATCCATATTTTTTAATGTATAAATAGTCAACAAAAAATAAGTACTCCAATTTTTAATCTGTTTGAATCAGAACGAAAATTTTATTATTCTGATCATATTATTCTAAAGGAACATAATTAACTTTTATCTTTAAAACTCTTATAATTAAGTATCTGCTCTTTTGTTTGGGACTTTATGGAGCAGAAATTTGATTATGAGAGCTCTAGAGACAAGAATTAATTATGACCCTTTAGAATAATATGATCGGTATAATAAGATCTTTGCACTGGTTCAAACTGGATTGAAAATTGGAGCGCTTAATTTTTTTAAATTGTTTATATATTAAAAATATAGTTAAAAAGTTAAGTGTTCCAATTTTTTATTCGTTTGAATCAGTGCAAAAATCTTGTTATTCTGGTCATATTATTCTAAAGTGTCATAGTTAAATTTTATCTCTAAAACTCTCATAATCAAGTTTCTACTTCATAGAATCCTAAACGAAAAAAAAAATGTTGCCAATTGTCCTGACTCAAAGCTGAGCAGCTTAGCTGTCTTCTTTTAATTGGTTGGGCACGGAGGGTTCGTGTAAAATTTATTCTCTGACATTCCTGCACAAACACACATGTACTTGTTTACTGGGGAATGGCTATGATGCTCCCAGCGGTTTTGGGAGCATCATACTTCCAATGAATTACAGCATTTGGATTGAAAATAAATAAATCACAGCCTTTGGATCAAAACCAAAAAACTAAAAGTAGGGTGGTTTTATTAAAAACGAGGTGGTTTTGACCAAAAAAACGAAAAATTACTTACCACAGAAACAGACAACACTTACCATTGATTAAGGCAACACATACCATCGTATAAGGCAAAACTTACCCCCTTTGAAATGGTAAGTGTTACCTTATACAATGGTAAGTGTTATCTTAATGAATGGTATAAGTTGCCTGTTCTGTGATAAGTAATTCTTGGGAGTATGATGCTCTCATACCACTTGGGAGCATCACAAAAGTTTTCTGTATACTGTCATAGAGAACCATGACAATGAATACCTGGGATGAGAGCAAAATGATTTGAACCGGAACTCCAAGTTACCGGAAGTTAATGAAACGCCCTGACTTTTCGGGTGCAAAATAAAATAATTTCTTAAGAAAATATTGCTAAATGAATATAATTTTCCAAAATAAAGATTTTGCTAATACAATCTCAAGATAGATTTACGGAATCAAAATACACCAACTTCAGAGCTGACTCTAATCTTGATACGAATCCTAAGCATCCTCGATCCTCGTTACTGATATTCGTTCCGTGTCGAACTGCATCATCGTTGAATCTCCTCAATTGAATCCTGCGCCCTCTAGCAAATTGATCGCCGAAGCAATCGATTTGCCAGGATACAAACGTATCCGTGAGTGATAAATCACCCAATAAAATAATCCAACCCAACTACCTCTCTTACAATACAGTTAGCCAGCAAACAGGATAATAATGATACGAATAAGTAAAACAGAGATTTTTCACATAAACCAGTTCATTACTATCCATTAACCTAACGTGTAATCCAACATCTCCCTACGAGATCTTTCCTCCCCCAACCGCTAGCCATGCTCGGTCCCATGAGGTCACTTCCCTTTGCTGTCGTAGATAACCTAAGTTACAATACTACAACAAGGGGCCAGCTTATCATGCCTGAATCACAACTAGGGTTCGCCTATCTTATATACCACATCACAATCATCACTGGACACATGCAATTTTTTTTTATTTAAAATTTTATGGAGCAGAAATTTGATTATATGCGTCATAAAGACAAAATTTAACTATGACACTTTAGAATAATAAGAAGATTTTTGCACCGGTTCAAACGGATTGAAAATTAGAGTACTTAACTTTTTATCCATATTTTTTAATGTATAAATAGTCAACAAAAAATAAGTACTCCAATTTTTAATCTGTTTGAATCAGTACGAAAATTTTATTATTCTGATCATATTATTCTAAAGGAACATAATTAACTTTTATCTTTAAAACTCTTATAATTAAGTATCTGCTCTTTTGTTTGGGACTTTATGGAGCAGAAATTTGATTATGAGAGCTCTAGAGATAAGAATTAATTATGACCCTTTAAAATAATAGGATCGGTATAATAAGATCTTTGCACTGGTTCAAACGGATTGAAAATTGGAGCGCTTAATTTTTTTAAATTGTTTATATATTAAAAATACAGTTAAAAAGTTAAGTGCTCCAATTTTTTATTCATTTGAATCAGTGCAAAAATCGTGTTATTCTGATTATATTATTCTAAAGTGTCATAGTTAAATTTTATCTCTAAAACTCTCATAATCAAGTTTCTACTTCATAGAATCCTAAACGGAAAAAAAAATGTTGCCAATTGTCCTGACTCAAAGCTGAGCAGCTTAGCTGTCTTCTTTTAATTGGTTGGGCACAGAGGGTTCGTGTAAAATTTATTCTCTGACATTCCTGCACAAACACACATGTACTTGTATACTGGGGAATGGCTATGATGCTCCCAGCGGTTTTGGGAGCATCATACTTCCAATGAATTACAGTATTTGGATTGAAAATAAATAAATCACAGCCTTTGGATCAAAACCAAAAAACTAAAAGTAGGGTGGTTTTATTAAAAACGAGGTGGTTTTGACCAAAAAAACGAAAAATTACTTACCACAGAAACAGACAACACTTACCATTGATTAAGGCAACACATACCATTGTATAAGGCAAAACTTACCCCATTTGAAATGGTAAATGTTACCTTATACAATGGTAAGTGTTATCTTAATGAATGGTATAAGTTGCTCGTTCTGTGATAAGTAATTCTTGAGAGTATGATGCTCCCATACCACTTGGGAGCATCACAAAAGTTTTGTGTATACTGTCATAGAGAACCATGACAATGAATACCTGGGATGAGAGCAAAATGATTTGAACCGGAACCCCAAGTTACCGGAAGTTAAAAAGCAGGACTTCACCTTGTTTAGTTTGCATTTTTGAAAGTTATTTTTGATGTAATGAATGGTAATAAATGGAAAGAAACAGAGAGTAAAAAGTATTGAAAAACGTGTAAAAAAAAAATGAGATGAGTTGAATTGTGAACCAAACAAGGTGGACCACCCGGTTTCAACTCACACCCGGTTTTGCTTAACTTTTAGCAATTTTAGTATTTTTGTTTTTATTCAATTTTATTTTGCATTTGTTAGTTTTGTGTCAAATTTTTGTGACTTATAAAGTCTTCTTGACAAGAGGAATTGAAAAAGTATAAAAATTTTACTTTTACCCAAATATTTTAGAAAATAATCACTTTTTAGCGCGCACACACACACACAAAAAAAAAAAAAAAGCCAACTTATTTGACTTTTTTTGCTAAAAAGTGATTATTTTTCAAAATGTTTGGATAAAAGTAAAATTTTTATACTTTTTTATTCTTCTCGTCGAAACGAATGAATAAGTCTCAAAAAATTGACGCAAAACTAACAAATGTGAAAAAAATTCAAATAAGGACAAAATTAACTTATTCCACTTAAAGTTAAGCGGAACAGCTTTGTTGATTAAAAGTAATTTTTATACTCTTTTATTCTTCTCGTCGAGACGAATGAATAAATCTCAAAAATTTGACGCAAAATTAACAAATGTGAAAAAAATTTAAATAAAGACAAAATTAACTTATTCCACTTAAAGTTAAGTAGAACAGTTTTGTTGATTATGCAAATTCGATCTGGAGATTTTTCGAACTTCTGGATCGATGTTTTGAAATTTAGAAATCAGAGTAAACCGAAAAAGTGATTGGATGAACGGGTCACTAACAGGTTCACTTCCTGTCCAGTTTTTCTTGGCTCCAGTCCGGTCGATTATTCCCAACAATGTAATGTAAGTTATTTCGACAATTTGATCGAATCATTCATTTTGTAGCTTCATTCACGGAAAAAATAATCCACGCCAAAAATTAGCTTCACCGAACATCAATAGGTACATGGATGAAACAGATTTGTACATGAAAAAAATGGGCAATTATTAATTTTAACTTAATTTTTGTCATCGCTTTTTTCTTGTACAAATCTGTTTCATCCATGTACCGATTGATGTTCGGTGAAGCTAATTTTTGGCGTGGATGACATATTTGACGAGTTCTACAAAATGAACGATTCCGATCATTGTTGTGGACCCGAGAGGGGCCCACAACGGTCCAAAACTGGACCGGACTGGAGCCAAGAAAAACTGGACAGGAAGTGAACCCGTCACTAACTCGACCGCGGGTCAGCTGGAGTCGAATCGTAATTATACTGTGGCGTAATGATTAAATACAACAACAATTCACTTTCATAATTATGAATATCAAAACAAAAATTACTTTAAATTACTTAGATTTGAAAATTGAAATAAATCAATTCAATGAGCTTTGAAAGAGATTCTAAATGGGAAAAAAAAAAAAAACAAAATAAAAAAAGGGTATTCACCTCTTGGGTCAGGTCTCGCTAGGCACCGAAAAATTGCACTCTTAACAACCGTCCTTTGAGGTTGGTGTTTTAGAGTGAGGTGTCTCATATCGTGCTGCGCACCTTCAAGCCGTTGGATCATGCATCCGACGGCTCGAATCTCATCTCGACAATCAATGATCGAGAGCTGTTCATTGTCGAAATGAGATCTGAGTCGTCGGATGCACGATCCGATAGCTTGAAGGTGCTGCGAGCACGGTGCTGCGCATACCATGCACATCACCATCCCCCATTTCCTTCATTGACTACATTAAAAATAAATAAAAATTTACGGATGATCAACTCTTTAGAGAAATCAACTTTAAAATGATCAACAAAAAACCCTCAGCCCCGGTAGCTATCAGAACTTGTTCTTCAACTTCCAGAGTCTCTTATGCTCTGTTTGGAAGTTGGAACCTAGGGAAAACGGGGGAAAAGAAAAGAAAATAAATTTTTTTTTTCCGTAATGGTCGTTTGCTTCCTATTTTTTAAGGAAAAGAAAAAGAAAATAGGAAGGAAAGGAAAGCACTCGAGAGGGGAACGATTGAGGAAAGGAAAGCTTCTAGATTTGGACGTCGGGAAGCAACTAACTTTTGAATTTATATGTCCCGTTCAGTTGCACAGAAATGATGGAAAATTGATCTTTTTCATAACTTTCTCTTTGTTTAGTTATCAAAAAAATTGTATGACCCACAACTTCGACTTTTCTATTAAAAAACACTTTCTTGCAAAATAGGTCTTGTCAAAATGAAGAAATTCTATTTTTTCTGCAAGATTCTTTTTAAGAGAACACGTACAAAAAAATAATTTTTTTTCTCTTCACATCACTTTACTTTTTCTAGGAATTTATTTCCTACACAACAATCGAACGGAGCCATAAAGTTCAAAAATTTTCTTTTCTTTCTATAAACTCTTGAACCCAAACTGGAGAAATTCATTTTCCTCATAATTTCCTTTTATTTTCTTTCTACACATAGGTATGTATATCGTGTACATATGTGTTTTGGAGCCATATTGGGTCCCAAAAAAATTATCCGAGCTGCTCATTTTATTCAAAATGATTTGTTTAGGGTTCCTGTAAAAAATAAGCTCAATCCTATATCGGTAAAAATGTTTACAAATTAAAGCATCCAACTTTGCTTTATAATCCAGGCCTGGATTATAAAGTAAGTTATATGTTTTGTAAATGCCTTTACCGATTTCGAATTGAGTTTATGTTTTACAAGGGCCCTAAACAAAGTATTTTAAACAAAATGAGGGGCTCGGATCAATTTTTTGGAACCCGAGATGGGTATGTATGCGACGTACGTACATATGCGTATGTACCTATAGCAAAGCTGCTTTTCTCAACCTCGCATCTTGAACTTGGGAATTGTTAACAAATAAAACGACGCCGTACAATTGCTTCAGCCAATTCCCAGCCGGATATGCACCTTAATTGCATCCTACCCGTTGACCCTTGTCCGTCCGGAGAAACTTTTATGTATATTGGGCATACCAACCACTTGGTATCCCTTCCGGTCCGTTTCTTATTTTCAGGCCATTTTTCGATCACATTTAGATGATTGGCTCTGTTCATTTTGTCGAGTTCGACTAGAACCTTAATCATACCAAAAATCGTGTTTATCGGACTTTATTTGATACATGATCGGCACATGTGAAAATTGAAGAAAACCAAAATTGGGTTCAAAAAATACACTGAATCTGAACCCAGTTTTAGTTTTTTTTCATTTTCACGTGTGCCGATAATGTATCAAATAAAATCCGATAAACACGATTTTTGGTATGATTAAGGTTCTTGTCGAACTCAACAAACAGAGCCGATCATCCAAATGTGATCGAAAAATGGCCGAAAAATGAGAAACAGACCGAAAGAGGATACCAAGTGGGTTGCATACCCGGTATACATAAAAGTTTCTCATCCGTCCGTCCCTCCCTCCCTCTCTTTCCTCTCTTTCTCCGTCTCTATCTCTCTCTCTCTCTCTCTCTCTCTCTCTCCTCTGCTACTGACGCAACCAGTGGAGACAACAAAAACAAGAATTCCAACTTTTACCCCCAGTGATTATTCAGGATTGGAATTGCATGCAAATTTCCCAGCATCAAGAACCGTAACAAGTTCACAAACCCACTTGGTAAAACAGCTTTCTATCCTCTGCATTTCCTTCCCAGTTCTTGTTCCAACTTCTTTTCTCCAATTTTTAGTTTGTGGCACTGATTTGAAGATGCTTAAAAAGTTATGTGAATTGATTGATGATTTCTTGATGTTTAAAAGTGACTATTGATGGAGGATTCTATGTTTCTTTTTTCTCTTTTCGCGTGAATTGGTGGAATTTGTTTTTATAACTAAGCTTACGCAGAGGTTTCAAACCGATAGCACCTGATAGCACTGATAGCACCTGAGAGGTTTCGAACGACCCTAGCAATGAGCAAACCCGTAAATCCCAAGTCTGAACCATTTGGGGTTGTGAATTGGTGGAATTTGGATATGCATAAAAGTTTCCCAGCATCAAGAACCGTGACAAATTCACTAGCCCACTTGGTAAAAGAGCTTTCTATCCTCTGGCTTTTCTTCCCAGTTTCTCTTCTCCCTTTCTAATTTGTGGCACGGATTTGGAGGTGCTTAAATAGGTTTATCAAGGGTATTGTTTAAGATTGAAACTATATATGGAGGATTGTCTCTTTCGATTTTTGCGTGAATTGGTGGGGATTGTTTATTTTATCCCCATAAATAGTTTCAATGTTACACATTGCCTAGGGCAAACTCACAAGGATGAATACCTGGTCTGTGTAAGAAAATTAGAAAAAGGAAAATATGATCGCACGGGTGAAGTGTAATTCATCCGAATTTAGAGTGAATCCGAACCCAGAACCGACCCAATCCTTTGCTTCGCAGAATTGTCCCAATTGAATATGAATGGACCAGAGAGTTCTCTTAATTTTCTCATCCTCTCTCCTCTCCTTGAGTTAGTTGCGTCGCGTCAATAACACACTGGTTGTCTTTGGTGACACAGAGGGAAATTGTATCCCTTAGGTAGTGGGAAGTGTTGAATGAGAGTATGTATATGGCTAAGTGTGAAGGTATCAGTCACCAGAGAACCAGTGGGTAGTTGTTTTATCCTTCCACATATTCCAGTTTTGATGGGATGTGATACCTCCTGTAAAGTCACTGGATGCTAAAATCTAACACTAACCACTTTATCTTGTTTATGCAGATTGGACTGGTTGGTAATGCAGTGACACGGGTAGTATCGAAGTTGCATACATTTTTTTGGATGGGAACATCTCAGACTCTCAGCTGCTGAAAGTTCTTCATCATTAGTCTTCTGGGCCCCAGCCAGGGGAATGGGAAAGAAAAGTGCGTAATCCAAAGAACTCACGTCTCATGTATACATGTCGATTAAAGATCTGCTAACTTACCCCTTTTAACTAGTGCCGAAATCGGTCAGGAATCCGAAGTTGTTATTTTTATTTATCTATTTGTTGGTGCTTTATGCAATTAATCAAGGTTGGGAGGCTTTATAGAGGCTGTTGTGGAACTAGTCCAAAGTACTTTGATGAACATTTTCAGTGAGTCGGGGAGATACAAAGAAGTCATATTGTGCTGCAAACCCAATGGTTGTGCACATTACCTATACTTTCTTGATATGGACAAATTGCAGGAGGAGCCACATTATAGGACTCATTTCTGAGATAAAATACCTAGGCTTGGTATCTGTTTGCAAGCTACCTCGATTCCACCATATCATTATGTGATTTGACACGTACAGAGAGAGTTTTAATGCAAGAATAAAAGAATGTTACATGATATTATATCTTTTAGATTTGCAATTTATTATTTAATATGACTTAAACGTAGTTGTTAGCTGTTTAAAATTCTAGTGCTCTGTCAACACAATCGGGAACTCTTGGATGAGATGGTAATCTCTCTCTCCTGGTGTGTGTGTCATCATCATCGACTCCTCATAGACCTAGTGTTTACATTCCACGATTCCAGATATCAGTGCAAGCATGAAAACATCCAATATGCTCCTTCAATGCTCATCAGTGCACCCACTAACCATAATCCTCAGCCGAAGCATCAATGAAGATGTTTCGTGTGGAATTTTAGTCCTCTTGCCACCTTTAGTACGTCAGCTTGTTTCCATAGGCGAAAGATTGGGCACATAAATATGCCTGTTTAGAATACCTACTCCAATGCATGCAGGGTTCCTTGTCTTTTTGGCTAGGACAAATTCTATTTTTCTTGCCAGTGTCGCAGAACTATGGGACAAATGGGTTTTGAATTGTTAGGTTGTAAATTTGCTTATACATTATCTGGAATATGGGTACACTCAAATCATTTTGTTTTGAAGTAATACGTCATTAAATTTGTGAAGTTCTTTTGAATGACAGTTTAATGTTCAAAGGAGAACTGATGGTTGATTTCAGGTGTACTTAAGAAAGTAAAGAAGCTTGAACTGAAGGGAACACAGAAGAACAAAATCAACTCTGAACGTATTCCTGCACTCGAAGAAATCCTTCTCGATGTCTATGCAGTTTGTCATCCAAAGCCAATTGACTATTTCAATCGCAAAGATTTGGTTCGAGTCTTTAATGCGATGGCAAAGGAAATCTATGGTAATTATGCTGAGCTCTTTTATCTTCGAACGCATGTCTCCTGAATTTAAGATGTACTAATATGCAAGCTATTTGCACTAGTTGGTGTGGTATGATATTCGTTCACCTTCGACATTGCACCATAAATCATTGTTTGTGCTTTACCAAACTATCCATGTTGGAAGTTTTTGTTAAATGCTGTTCAAAAAAAGAGAGGAAGTTTTTGTTAAATGCAAGTCCTTGAATTCAAGAAATTACCATGTGGAAAGCGATGAAGTCTCTTGTACTGTATAGATTTACGAATTTCTTTTGTCTGTTGATGTGTCACATTCCGTATTTTGACCCCTTTTCTAGCTCATCCCGCTCCCAATATGAGTCAGACCAGTTATGTGTACTATTTAATCATAGTTTTAGCTTTTGTTTCAGGAAATTCTGATGACATTCCTGTCGTGGAGGAATTCGGTTCTTTCTTAATGGATATCTTCAGTCCCAAAAGTGATCTGGATTTGTCTGTTAATTTTACTAACAAGGACGGCGATTTCCCCCAAGAGAAGAAGATACAAAGTCTTCGGAAGTTTGCAAAAAAGTTATATGCACTTCGAAGTAATTAATATCTTATCCTTCTTTTTCTTTCGTTTTAGATGGTAATTTGTAATTGTCAAGATTTTTCCTGCAAATTTTTTTATGCACTTGATGCATTTTAACATTTACCCTTTGCACAAGATTGAGCATGTGATTATGTTAACTACCTGTAGTTGAGTTTCTCATCTATGAAACAACTTTTGTGTTATTGTTTTTTTATGACTGGTGTTATCTAAGTAGTGACGTTTCTGTCGTTGTAAGACACTAATGCCTCATCCCAAAAATTTTGGATGGTTGGAAAGGAGTCGTGGTTGATTTATGCTTCATTAATTTGGTATAAATATTATTCTTTTCACTAACTGAAGTCTGTTTCCATTTTAGTGATGTCACTTAAATTATTCTAATGTTGTTATCTTTCTTCACTAATCGGGAGCATGATTGTTTCCCTCAGCCCTGGGTATACTATTGTTTCAAGATTTTTTTAGATGGTAGTTCATATCTTAAACAAAGGGAACTTTTGAAGTAATTGGAACATTATCCGTAAATTGCTGGATGTTATATAGATTCATAACGTGGGAATGAATACTTCGGCCATGTGTTAATCAAGTTAAGTTTCTATCTATGGCTTGAAGTATTAAATGTGTCCTGCGAACAAAGATTAGAAAAATCCTTGGATGCAAGGAAGAATTGTTCTCGTCAGTGACGAAAATCTTATAGGCAATGACAATAAAATCCCATCATGTGATACACTACTCTCGAACTAAATTACCCTCATATGCAATGATTTCATTGTCAATTTAGGCCAGGTGAACGTGTTGCCAATATTTGAGGTTAGGGAAGTTGATACCTGGCTAATTGCTAATTTCTATCTCAATGGTTTAGGTTCTTGCCTGATCTCATTGCTCTTATTTTACAATGTCCATGATTATGATTCTATGTCTTCCTTGACAATAATTTTTCCTGCACATTAGTATGTGCTGTGTTTGTTTACCTACAATGTATTAAGGTTCTTTCTGTGATTTCTGTAGATCCCTTTTTTGACTTGTGCAGGATCTTAGTTTTAGTGGATATATAATTCTTGTTGGTCAAAAACAATAAAAATTCTTGTGTCTTAGGGCCTATTTAACTCTTGATGTTTTTACTATTTGTTTAGTACAATTTTTGTGTAGATACTTCTAATCGATGTGTCTATGACTCTATGCCATAGGGAAGGGGCATCTTTCTAGTGTGCAGCCAATCTTGTCTGCGAATGTGCCCATTCTTAAAATTGTTGATCGAGGAACTGGAATTGAATGTGACATTTCAATTGAGAATAGAGACGGAATCCTGAAATCCCAGATTGTCCGCATGATTTCCTCAATCGATGGAAGGTTTCAGAAACTATGTTTTTTGGTAATGTAATGATATTCTGTTGTTCTCAACCTCATTTAGATTGTTGCACTTGTGATAACATCACTTCACCTCACCAATTCGCGATATCATCTCGTGGGCACAGACCTTATTTATATCAGCATTTTGTCATTACAGATGAAAGCTTGGGCAAAAGCACATGGGATTAACAGCTCAAGAGATCGAACTCTGAACTCTTTATCAATAATATCATTAGTAGCTTTCCATCTTCAGGTATGATTATGTTATCGTATCTCAAGGGCATCATCTGCTGGGCAGGAGTGAAAATGTCAAAAGTTGCATCAAAGTTCCTTGAACTGGAATAAGCAGGAAATGAACATAGATTGGGACCATTAGGTAACCTCAATGGTTTAGGTTCTTAGAGGGAAAAGTCATTTTCCTTCTGCACATGAGCTTACATTGAAGTTGAAGAAGAGTTCTTGCCCGATGCAATGGACTTCTCGATGTGGTGGCATAATTGGACATAGGTGCATGATGCTATATTATTTAATGGCTAAACAAGGACACCGGGAGAGGTGAGCTGCCCAAGATAGCTCAGCCTCTCTATAAAATGGAGGTATCCTCCTCCATATACAATAGAACCATCTTCACCATCTCCAATAAACAACCCAAAATTTATGTTCAAGATATATCAGAGGCATTTTGGTACCTCTCCCTTGTGGTGTTTCTGTCTTGTGTTTCTCTTCTATATTGATTTGTGGTTTCCTCTTTTTTCCCCCTTTTGGTCTGATATTAATTTTTGCGCTGCAGACTCGTGATCCTCCTATATTACCTCCTTTCTCTGCAATATTCGAAGGTAATACCATCTCCACTGGATGTAGGATTACATGATGTCTGTCATATAATTTCATTGAAAGAAAGGAACTCCGCGACTTTAGGCAAGAACCTCATATTTTATCATTGGATGTTATGTTTGAATGTGATTGATACAATCCAAACAAGTTCTCGACCAACAAATGATTCTGTTTTTCATCACCTTGCTTCTACACAATCTACATGTTTTCCTATTGAATTTATAGTCTGATGAAGTAGAATTGAGGGTCTGTGTCATTTTTGGTTCCTTAGTGGTATTAGGGTCATAAATTGGGGAGTTGGTTTTTCATTTGGTAGCTTTTGATTATTAAGAATATTGAAATACAGTGATTGAGACTTAGTTTCTCTCTGTACCCTTCGGGGCTCATCCCCTTAGAATAGGATTTGCTTCTCTCTGTTGAATCTTAATTCCCCTTTGATATTTTGATTGCATTATAGTCTCTTTTCATTGGTACTTGAGTTCACTGACCCAAGGACCTCACCATGTAGTTGCTCTTGAGTCGGTCTGGATTATTAGGTTCTTTATCAGCTGCCGCCCGATGGAAACTTTCACCTTACTTTGTTAAATTGCTTGTTCATGACATATAGTTGTGTGTCATCCTGGTCGATTGTAGATGGGATTGATTCGGCAGCTGTGGGAAAGATGATCAATAATCTTTTGGACTTCGGAAAAATGAATAAAGAATCCCTGGGAGAGCTCTTTATTACCCTACTTGTCAAGGTAATGACTGTACCTCCTGCAGCATATGGATTTAAATTATGACCGCATGCAATGTTTGCAGGTATTCATATCGTACATAATTTTGGTTCCATGCAAGGTATAATCGTTAAGTGTGAAATATACGACATCTTGTGATGGTACGTCTATTGCAGCTTGCATCAGTGGAAAAACTTTGGCCCAAAGGCCTGTGTGCCAGCATATATGAAGGATCTTGGATATTCAAAAAATGGGAGTCAACATCAAAAAAGAAACCGGATTCTAAATTCGGCTGCATAAGTGTAACTTTACTTTCTTGGTTGGAACATTCTTAAGTTTCATCCGGGTTTTCTTTTCAATGCCTCCTAACGTATGACATATCTGGTCCTCGCAGGTTGAGGATTTCACTGATCGATCTCTTAATGTTGCCCGAGTAGTAGGGAAAAAGCAAGTAGAAAAGATCAATAAGTTAATCAATCGTTCCATATATTATGTCTCTGCATTCATGGATGGCCAGATCCAAGGAAGCAAGTTAAGGGCACTGTTATTTGGTAGTGAATGTATACCCGCTCTAGAAAACAGAAGTACCACAAACGTTGACAGAAAAACAGTTGATTCTCATCTTTCTCTTGATCCTACCATGACAAAAAAGATGCGAATTATAGGAGGTTGGGGGGGACCAGAGAGAACTACTCCTATTACCCTGACAAAAATTGTGCATTGGGGAGGACCACCCATGAAAGGTTGGGATGGAACGATTATTGAAAGTTGGAAAGGAGAAGGTGTGTCCCTTCACCTCGATCAAATTCAACCAAACACAGTGCAATCAACGATAGTTTGGAGAGGACCGCCTGTGGAAGGTTGGAGAGGACAAAATGAGTCTATGCATCTCGACCAAATATCGACTGTAGTTTCAAGTGGAATACAACATGAGTCTATGCACCTCGACCAAATTCAGCGGAAAGCGGTGCAATCTGTAGTAGTTTGGAGAGGACCACCTGTGAAAGGTTGGGGAGGAGAACATGAATCTATTCACCTTGACCAAATTCAACAAAAACCGGTGCCATCTACAACAGTTCGGAGAGGACCACCTGTGAAAGGTTGGGGAGGAGAACATGAGTCTATTCACCTCGACCAAACTCCACAAACAGCGGTGCAATCTACGGTAGTTTGGAGAGGAACACCTGTGGAAGGTTGGGGAGAAAAACACGTGTCCGTGGAAGGTTGGGGAGAAAAGCACGTGTCTGTTCACTTCGGTCGAGTAAAATCAAAGGGGAAGCAATCTATTGTAGTTTGGGGAGGAACACCTGTGGAAGGTTGGGGACCAAAACATGTATCTACTCAACTCGACCAAATTCAACCAAAAGGGTTGCAAGCTACAGAAGGTTGGGGAGGAATACAGCAGGCTACTCTTCCCGAACCCATCCGATCAAACGGAACGCAATCTGCAGATGGTTGGGGACAATGGGGAGGTACATAAATATCTAGCAAATAGTGAGACTGAGCTCCATTAAATTTCTTCTTCTTGATTACTTGAGAAAAATTCGTCATCAAACTCTTCATTGTGACATCTTTGTTCAGGTGACAATGCGTCTTGTTCTTCTACGGAACATCTTTCTGTTCCAGCTAAGAAGCGGATTGGTATTCGGAAGTCTTCTCGACAAGAGCCAAACACCAGGCGGCGTCTGCGTTCCAAAGGGTATAGAAATTTGTAGCCATTCCTGTCATTGATATATACTCAATTCACCACTTAATCATCCCCTGGTTATGAGCCATTGCAGTTTTCCTCGTGGTGTTTCAATCATTTCATGAGATCGGTACCCATTTATGGTTCAACATTTTTTTTTCCCTCGTGGATTAATTTTCTAAAAAATTGAACCTGATTCAGTTTATTTGTGGAATTGGATCCTCTCAAATCAATCAAAATCTGGATCGACTACTACTGCAATAAATGGGTCGGATTTACTCAAATCTGAATAGTCCCATCAAGCAAAAAAGAAAAGAGAAATCTGTTGAAATTCAAAAGCTCTGGCTATATTTATTGAAGTTAATTTTTTAAAATTAAAATTGGAGTATACTCTTGTCAGAAGTCCCAACCACCAAAAAAAATCCAAATTAAAACATATAATAAAGTAGATTCATTACGGATCTGAGCATTAAAACCCTGATGTCCTATAAAACACAAACAAAGAACTTGGAAGTTCATAGGAGGGCTAGTTCAATACATTTTGAGCTTTGTTCTAGATTTAATTGGGCTTTCCGTAAGTGGGCGATTGGATTGGGCTTCTAAAATTAATAGAGATGTACATAAACTAGTCCTAACACTTGTCAAAAAATAGCCCTAGTTATTCAATAGTAAGGACTGATCCATTACATACAGCTCAAACTTTTAATACACTGATATGGAACGTATCACTAGAACTCTACAAATCTGCTACAAGTAAAGAAGTACAAGCTCCAGAAAAATGTCAACCGGTTAAAATTTCACTACAGGAAATTGCGCTTTCGGTAACTAAAATATTCGTCGCCAAAAGCCCATATTTAGTCATGAATGACCTTTTCTTCCGCAACAATCAATACTGGTCACTGAGACCGGTCATCGAAAGTGTATTTTTTTGGACTGAAATGTATTGTCAATGGATGGGGCCAAATTTCGAACACCATGCTTTGACAGAAGACGGCCTGAAATGGCTCATAAACTTCAACCACTGATGCACGCAGCGGTCATCGACTTCTATGAGGTTCTTGCAACATTCAGCACTTAAGCTGTTCAAATTGGATTCGATGCAAGCTACAGCAGAATTCTCTACACAGACCGTATTCGGACGATGGTTCAAAGACTGGAAGCATTTTGTGAAATTTAAACAGAATTGCTCCAGCATATTATGCAAGTCACGACTAAAAGCTCCTTTCAAAGTAATGATTATTAATTCTATTTGACATCTTTTGAAAGATTGTAGTGCGTACTTGTGCCTACAAGTTCAATGTGGTACCAATGAGGGGTTGGATCAGTGGTTGGAAACTCGGACTTGATTGGATAATGCATAGGTTTGAGTCTCCATAACTTCTCATCGGGGCTAAACATAATCCTAACACTACCCACATGTGGTGGGACCTTAGTTTCGGTCCCATTCACCTTACCACCATAGTTAGGGATAGAGAAGAGAGAATAACACTTAAACATAATTAGAAGACATAATCAACATGGTTAATACCCCATAAAAATTGTCCAGAATCTAAAATTTGTAAAAATAACAATCCCTGAGTGTGGCCACATTACACAAATTTCAAATTTACTTTATTACACCACAAATCTTGCACATTTTCAGAGAAGAAATATCTTGCATTCCACAGCACCCCTGTTCCTACCGACTCCAGCTTGGTAGTTTCCACCGCGTGTCCAGGTTGCTAATAGAAATATGTTTTCCCCAAAAACAAACCTGCATCGAGATACTCATCACGACATGGCATGCTAAATTACCTCTTAAACTAGAGCTATGTTAGGCTCTAGTGTATGATTTTACATAATCTGGAATGCTATTTGATCCAGGAACTTTAACAAAAAGAGAATTCAAACACATCAAAAATTGCAGAAATTGAATGATTTTTGTAGGCCGATATGATCCAACTTCAACTCCAGACATGAGTTCAGGTATCCCTTTTATGTTGCTTTACACTCGCGAGATAGATCATCAACGTGCTTCTCGTTTAACCAAGTTTTTTTCATACGGCGTGGTTTAAGTAAGTTAACAAGGTTATTTCAAATCAGCACACCCTGCTTTTTCCCAAGCAGGCTTGTAAGGAGCCCAGGCCTTAAAAGGATTCCACCAGTAGTTGAAAGCACAATTCTTATCATGGAGTTTAAGTTCTGCGCAACATCGTTGATTTACACCTTGGCGGCTCTCATCGTAGCTATATTCCCAGTTATGACTACATCGAAACCAGTCCCTGGTGGAACCATCGTCACCCAAAGTAGGTGAAGGAAAGAGGGCCGAAACGACAAGAACAATACATGCTAGGTCTTTTTTCCACATTTCCGAATGCTATGGTTTTTCCCCACTTGGACTAAGTAATAAATCCTCGTAATTTTTTTGTTAATTTGTCTCAACCTTAACCTTCACTAAATGTTGAGTTAGTGCAATCCAGAACGGTGCTTACACTAGGCCCCCTTTGCCCTAACTTTTTGCTGACTTTGCCGCGAACTTTTTGGTTGTTTTCTCTAAATTATTTCTTATTAAATTTGGGTGAAGTTTTTACATCACATTTTTCGTCTCTATGAGAGGAATCAGAAAAGTATAAAAACATATACCAAAGTTGAAAAAATTTCATATAAGACGACGGAAAAGTCCCAACCATGTCTATTAGTTGAAGGCACATCTATTTGTAGTGAAGAAGATTAGGTCATCATAATACTATAAGATCTGATTAGGTATAATACTATAGGGAGGGTGCGAGTACGATAAAAAATTACGAGGGTGTCGGTGTACGGAGTTGGTTTTTGGGTGGTCAGATAGGGCACGGGGGGCTTATCGGAGATGCGGACGGTTAGAGGATAGAATTGGGTTGGGGTGGGGTGGGGTGGTGGAGGAAATTGGGAGATCGAGGTTACAAATATGTTCACACCACAAACTTGTGTCTACAACACCATGCACACAATTTCCATGCGGCCTCCAAAGAAAACCTAGTTGGCCGTTAAAAAGTTTCCATGTGTACTCCACATAATCATTTCTGTAGGAAAATCAAACTCACGATATCAATTGTCCATATGTGGCACAATGCACAAAATTAAAGTGTCACAATAAAAAACAAAACCCAATTGTGACGAGAGAGAAAATTTCGAAGGCCAAATGTGATTTGCCAAAGAAAATTTCATTCGTGGCACGATGTGGCTATGACATTTTTTCGAATTGCGAAGTACTGACTCTGAGGTCTAGCTCAAGTGGTAAATAACGCTAAAGACTTGGTTCATGCTGGGAGTTAAAATCCTCCTAACCCCCACCAACATACATTGTGATGGGCCAATGCTTTCTACAACCGATAGGACGAATACATTGAAACACAAATATGCCACTAGAATGATACAAGCCAACGATACCCCACCTCCACCTCCCCTCATCTCTCGTGCTACCTAACTAGCCAAGGGTTCGAAGGAAGATGAAAACAGCATTAAACACTCATTTAATTACAGTAGCTACATGCACTCTCCTTTGCTGGCAAGTTAATGAATTATTAATACTTCTCTGTACGTAACTGTTAAACCATAAGGGTGCATAAGTTACTGAAGTGCAACTACTTCATAAATAATGTTTCTTTTATGGCGTGAGCGAAATTCGAGAGTTTTTGAACAGGTGGAAAAACCTGTCAATGATTAAATCTTTTTTGGTAAATAGCTTGTGCAATCGGGACAAGGGAGACTGTTTTTCATCCCATGACCAATTTTTAGATTGGTTTGAGCTTTACTATTCTCTCGGCATTGTATAGGGCCTTTTTGTCTTTTGACCTTCTCTGGTATTTGGGTGGTATTCCCTTTATGCCTTCTTCTTAATATAACTATTTATTTATCAAAAAAAAAAAATTATGCTTCTTTTATTAAGTACAAGATGGTGGTCGGTGGTCACACAATGAGCATATATTAGTATAAATAGTCTGTTAACATTGACTCTTTAGGGCCTGTTTGGCACTTGGGGAAAAGAAAGGAGTGGAGGAAAAGTATTCTTTGTTTTGTTATCTTCCCTTCTAATCATCCACACAGTGTCTAACAACTGTCAAATGAGCATTTCAATAATGAATTACAGTCCAGCTGAAGTGGCTTATGAATATTGAAACCTAACTTGAGGAAAAGTAGTTAAAGAATAAGGTTTGTTGGAACGTCCGGAAAAGAAAAGAAAAGAAAGGAGGGAACATAATTTTTCCTTGTTTGGTTTGCGAGGAGACAAGAAGGAAAAAAGATAACAAGGGAACATAAATTTTCCTTGTTTGCTTTCAAGTCGTTAGACACGGTGTTATTATGTGTGATAAACTTGTATGTTCCCCATGACGACTGGATTTGAAATGAAAGGGATTTGGGGTTGAACGTTATGAAATCTTAAGAAATGCTATCTGTTGGAGATGGATAACTTTAAACTGGATGAAAGAAAAAAGATAGATAGTACAGCTTTATTTTGTTTAAAAAAATCATGTACAAGAAGGATCCTACATGCACGGATTTTATAAACCTATAGCCTCAATCATACCAAATCCATCAATCTAAAGCTCCTGAGTCCGTACTTGTAATGTAGTTCAAAAATAGGAAGTAGGATCACAAGTTGTACTTTATGAATAACCAAAACCAAAATAAAAGAATCTCAAATAAAAAAAATATCTCAAAATCACAAATATATCGTGACATTTTAAACTACAGGGACAGGCTCACGTTAATATATATCACGAACACCGCAGATGAAACCCTCGCTAGAAACAGTGAATATTTTACTCTCTTCAGCAAAATATAGCAACTAAATCCCTAATTACCCCTGTTTTTAGGTTTTCGCTCCCTAGTTAAGAATCAATACAACAGCTGCGGCATTAAGCGTCAAATTACTCTATTACGTCTACTTACTACTTAAAAGACTTTTACGAAGTCATGTTCCTATTCTTATTTGATACAATCCAACAGCTTTGTTAAACAGCACTACTTTTAGGGAAACTAAAAATAACTCACCGGCGAGGTAAGCTCCGGGCCATAAGCACATGCAGCCAGTTGCAAAAATGGCCATCTCGTGGGTAACCATTGCACCCATCCATGACGCATAAGTTCACGAGCCTTGCTTTTTCCCGAGGCACAGCCATATCGATATGAGAATATGCTTGCCTGCATCCAAAACAAAAAAATTGTTAGTAAAATAATGCAATTAGAAATTTAAACTACAAAACTACTTGCAATCTCCAAATCCTACATAGAAGGGTTGAAAGTCCTCGTGTACTCACAAAGACTCAAACCAGTAAAAACTTTTTAGTACACTCTCGAGGATCCATATTTTGAGGTAACTCAATCAAAGATGATATATCGAGCATAAAAACATCTAAAATACTAAACGATAATATGAGAATCTCATCAGAAAAAATAAGAACTATGGGCATCTGAAGTCAATGACTTGAAAAGAGTAACTAACTACATGGTAATAAATCCAACTGCATGATGTTTAAGAAGGGGAAAAAACAAATAAGAAGATGGAACTGCTTTGGTTCTTCTTTCACTATTCAAATTTAACGACAAGTGCATTTAACGACAAGTTCACTGGTGGCCTCATTGTTGTCATCTTCAAGCCTGAGCTACAGTAGAGCGGTACAAGTTTGAGCTACACAAAGAACTGACCCAACATCAAATATTTCATTATGGGAGGCCATAGAACTAATCCCACTTTTAAAATATTGACGAACATTCAATCCAATATTGAACAACCTCCAGCGCAAGAAGATGAAGATTTGGTTTCTCTCCTTTTTGTGGGCGAGAATCTATGCTCCTTGTAAACAGCTCCAATAACCCAATTCTCAACTGACCTCGAGGTCTGGTAGCTGAGAAGCTACTTTAAACCCATCAACTCCTTCACTCTCTCTTTCCCACTGCAAATATAAACAAATATACCGGTTATGCTTTGGTACCAACAAAAATACAATTACTGTTAGCCAGCTTTTTGTATGCATACATTTCTTCTTCCTGAAAGTGGTAGAGGTATGAATATATGAGTATCACAGTATGTATCATCATATTAAGAACCCGCAAAGTATGTATTAGGAAAACACGACAAAAGTTGACCTTGTTCAGGGTTTGGACATCCTGCACCTTAGAACAGCTCAACGTTTCCAATGTACCTGCGATAGAGATATATGTCTCTCTTTTGGCGGAAGGGCTCAATTAATAAGCTCAGTTTTGTCTAGTATTCAGGTGTATTGGTCCTCGATCTTTATTTTACCTTGCAAGCTTATGAAGGAGATTGAGAGTATGCTTAGTGCTTTCCTTTGGCAAGGAGTGGAGCTGAAATCCTCTAGAGCCAAAGTGGCTTGGAGTGCAGTGTGTACACCTAAGAAAGAAGGTGGTTTAGGTTTCAAAAGGTTAAAAGATTGGAATAAGGCTTCTATGATGAGGCACTTATGGGCTCTTTGCAAGAAGGAAGACATTCTTTGGGTTAAATAGGTTCATTTGTATGTTATAAAACACAATTGCATTTGGTCTATGAAGTTACCTAGTGACTCTTCGTGGACAATGAGAAAGCTCTTTGATCTGAGGAGAGTTAGTCAACAGTTTATCAAAGCTCAGATTGGGAATGGTGAGAATACTTTTCTGTGGCTAGATAATTGGCA
Organism: Rhododendron molle; assembly: GCA_025413875.1. NCBI lineage: Eukaryota > Viridiplantae > Streptophyta > Magnoliopsida > Ericales > Ericaceae > Rhododendron > Rhododendron molle. Next base: position 2,345,913 of record CM046396.1, on the reverse strand, counting down.
CAATCTTGGCCCTCTGTTGCTCAGGTATGGTGATGGTGTGATTACTAATCTTGGTAGATCTCTTTCAAGCTAAGGTGTGTTCTACAATTCATAATGGAAGCAGGAGCTGGCATAGAAGCAGATCTGCCATAGTTAGATACCATTGCCAACACTGACCCAACCCTTTTACCTCATCCTGAAAATGTGGATTCAGTAATCTGGAACTTGACTTCATCAGGGGGCTATTCTGCTAAGTCTGGCTGGGAGGCTCTTCTTCAGCTACTGAGGTGGGATGGTCTCATTTGGTTTCGGCATACGAGGCATGTTCCGAGGTGGTTCTTTATGCAATGGGTAACTATTCTGGGGAGGTTGAATACTAGAGACAAGTTAAGGGCTTGGGGGATTGTCCATGATAGTAGCTGTGTTTTATGCTTGGGGAGTGTTGAATTACATGCTCACTTATTCTTCTCTTGCCAATTTTTCTCAAGGGTTTGGTTAGGCATCAGAGCCAAGTGGCCCAAGTTTGGTCTTTCACTCATGATTGGTCTCTTGCATCGGAAGTTTCTTGGGGCTCTCACTAACCAAACCAAACCAAACCAAACCAATCCGAGCCTTATGTCCCAATCACTTGGGCTCGGCTACATGAATCCGTTTTCTCCATTGAGCTCTGTCGAGGGCCCCTTGTTCGCACAAACCTATTAGACTCAAATCTTTGCGCACCACAGCATCTAATGTCAATTTAGGTCTACCCCTCCCCGTAGCATTGCTACCCAAAGCTATCCTATCCGCTCTCTTTACTATTGCATCTCCTGGTCTACGGTAGACATGCCCAAACCACCTTAACCTATTCTCCCTCAACTTTTCTTCTATAGGTGCTACACCTACTATCTCACGAACCGTTTCATTTCTAACCCGGTCTCGCCTAGTCTTACCACACATCCACCTCAACATTCTCATTTCCGCTACACTCATCTTGTTCACCTGTTGTTTCTTAATAGGCCAACACTCTGTCCCATAAAGCATCGCTGGTCTGATGGCAGTTCTATAGAATTTTCCCTTCAATTTTGTGGGTACCCTCTTGTCGCAAAGTACACCAGTAGCGCTCCTCCACTTGAGCCACCCCACTTGGATCCTATGGGTCACATCATCGGCAATCTCTCCATCACTACTAATAATTGAGCCTAAGTACCTAAAATGATCACTCTTCGGTATCTCTTGGTCTTGAATCATCACTCTTTATTCAAGCTATGCCTAGCTGCATCTATTTACTACATTTGGAGGGAGAGGAATGGACATATCTTTCAACGGATTGGGCATAATTCTGATTTAGTTATGCCTCAAATCCTTGAAAAAGTTAAGGCCTGTGCTAGTTCATGGCAGAATGTTCCCAGGACAGTGGATAACATTACCATCTGCATGGATTGGGGAATCCTTAACTCATTTTTTTTGTAGTTTTTTAGTTCCTTTGGGTGTAGCTAGGGTGGTCTTCTTGGTTTTTCTTTTTGTGCCAAGCTCTGTAGCCCAGGCTTGATTGTATTCTGTTTACAGGGTTTTCTCCCCTGCTCGGTTGGGTTTTGTTCCCTTTATATAATTGCCTGGCTCCAAAAAAAAAAAAAAAAAAGAGATATATGTTGGATGAGGCTTGAAGAAAGTGTTTGAAGGACAATGGTGGGTGGTTCATCATATAAATCCTTTCTCTCACAGTTTCCGGCTGCAGGTTGGACTTTTTCTTCCACTGCTAGGGTAACTGGAAAATGGGATTCCAAGTTACAACAGGTGTCCTTATAGTTTGGACAGTGCCATGGATCAGATTAATATGTTTTTATCGGCAATTAGGATGGCTTATGATGCTTTGCAAATGGTGTTCTATGAACAATAAATCAAAAAGAGTCGCTAGATGATCATCAAAGCTTGTCCCATATTGGTTAATATACCTATAAAAATGGTGTATAAGCCATTGTCAATCGGCTTTGAGTTGGAAGGTTTAACACGGTATTAGAACTAGGCTTTGGGAGGTTTTTGGGCGAGAATGTAGTTCTTTATCGACAGATTTCCCCTAATTTGCGCCAAAAAGAGTAACTAGTTCATCTGTGATACAAATGACATTAATTATTTGTTTACATCTCTGCTGGACATCAGTTCATTACCATCACCGAAACTTGCATATGAGGCAAGGAGCATCTCCACCCATTGCCAAATGCCAATCAGTTTTGACTTTGATCCTTTAACAATTATCTCTTGTATTAGTACGTCGCAGCCTGAGATTTAACAGGAGTGTGTTTTTTCATCTTTTGAATTTCACGGGTTATTTGGGACTCAGTTTGCAACTTGATTAGCCAATTAGGTGCTAATCAAAGAGGATGACAAAGGCTTGCAAAGTGGCTCCAGAATGTGTAATTCGGTTAGTCACTGAAAGCAGAACCAATGTACCTTTGAGGATCCATGAAACCTTTCTAACTTTCGTTTTTGTCAAGAGGAGATTTCCTTTGCGACTCTTTCCTTCCGTATATATGAAACTTTTAAGTTTGTTGATAACTTATAGATTGCTTTATACAATCCTCATGTACAGAGGTTCCGCCCCTTTGGTGATCTTGGAGTAATTCACTCACTTCTCCAGGAAAACACATATATTAGTTCCATGATTCCACTAAAAGTGAAGTGTGGTGGGAACTGAATTTACAAAAACCGATCTCAAGTTAAAACTCTAAGCAACAATGCAAAAGAAAAAACAGTTGAATATAGTTGAAAACAGCTAGTTGAAGAAAGGAAAGTACCATTCAGGGAATGAAGGTAATAGCTCTTCAAGCGCTTGAATGATAATTGAACCATGAACATCCATCTGATCATCTTTTGCAACTGTGCATGATTTGGAAAATATAAACATCCATCACCCTCCAAATAACGAGGAAAACAAGAAAAAGAAATGAAAGGACACAAACAGTGATTGAGACCAAATTCTGTAGTCATCAGTTATAGCTACAAGGATTAACAACGAAAAAGTGCATATTTCAATTTCTTAAAACAAGAAGCAGCTTGAGATAATAATAAAGATAGCCAGGTACAAAGAGTGAAGCAAGACAATTAGAAAACACTGCCGGGTCAGAAATTAAAAGTTCACTCAAACTGGTGATAAATCCGACATAAGGCTTTCAAATATATAAAACATGGAACTGTTGTTTCTCCTGTGCATCCACAAGTCCAATCAACAGTAGAAGACTAGGCAACCTGAATTGTGAAAGAACTTGACGACAAGTCAGGAGCGAATTACTTCCAATTCAATATGGTTGAAGTGATATGCAATCAGCATTATCTTATCTTTTTCGATGAATAACATGTTTTTGTGAAAGGCATATGGGGATGCCACCCATGAACAAATGAAGGCAGAGAACAAAAAACCCGGAAAAAAAATTTTCTACTCAATCAACAGAAACTATACCCTAGTGGCCTAGTGGCCCTATTCCAAACGCCAAAACATCTAACATGTCAAGAAAATGATCAAGGGAAGGATTGCTCTCCCTTGACTCCCAACTAAACAAAAAAGAAAGAAAAAGGCTCCAAATGAGCCACATCAAGCACCCCCACCGCATCTGTCTTCTTCTACTAACCCTGGCCCCAACCCATTCCTGAATAAGTTTCACTACCGTCACTGGAAAAACCCACGAAATGCCCCACCAAACAAGAACCGCCGCCCAAAGATCCTTGGGTAAAGCACAATGAATAATCAAATGTGACTCCAATTCGCCATCTATCAAGCACATGCAGCACCTATTCACGATTATCATTCTACATTGTACAAGATTATCTATTGTGAGAATCTCATTCTCAGCCGCACACCAAACAAAAAAAGAAACTTTGGTTGGAGCACCGAGCACGAGTGCTCCAGATAGCTCTCCAAGGAATCACTCAAAGCAATGCCTTTAGGCTAAATGAAGTTTGCCGTTTTCATTTACTTCCTTTCTTTTCCCTTTTAAACTGGGTTTCTAACTCTCATTTCCTTTTAACATGAGAGGAGAAAACTACACACTAGCACAAGAGATGAAAATCAAGACCTTGGTGGTTCTTACTAAGGTGCAGTTAACAAAGCAATCTTTACGAATTCTTGAATAGTCCACTGATATATCAGAATCTGCAATTGAGTTGCACATTACACAGTGTCCACTCAGTATATTGAGCTCAAAAGGAGAAGCAAATCAAGAACTACTTCACAACAGAACACACCCGTGCTTGTCAATTGCCATCCAGGAACCGCAATGCTATGGAACTACTAGAATTAATTACGGGCACATGATTCCCCACATCCTTGGAATTAATAAATTGTAATTGGACACATTAGTATAATTTGAACCATCTAGTTTTTCTTTCAAACGCATAAATTAAAATGGTCAAGGAAACAGGAATGCAACCATAATTCTGCAAACTGCACACGTCGTTTCAATAACAGTTTCCTTTAGTAAACAACTAAAATCACTGCTATTACATACATGGACAAAAGGAAGAACAGGAACAAACATTTGCAATGACAATTATGCAAAGCAATATATACTTTAATTATTTCAGTGAGAGTCGAATATAGTACTTTAAAGAGCATTTACGTACCTTCGGAATTCTTTCGAATTGAACTATCACCTCTGAGATATGACACATCACCCCCATATAAATTACAACGTTCTATTTGCGCAAACTCATCCAATACATTTCCAATGAGACGATAGGCCACAATACTTGTCTTGTCACATGCTTCTTGGACAGCAACATACTGGTTTCTACTCATGCTTTGCTTGTCATGCATAAAGTTTACCCCAGATGACAAGTTAGAAGAAACAAAATCAGGGGGTTTTCCTTGGTCTACATTAGGTTCTTGCCCCTCAACATGGTTCTGATCAAACCCTGTAATTGGTGATAAATGGGATGAAGAGCCACTTAGCGTAGTTTTGAATGCAAGTGAATGGGCATCACTCGGTTCCAAATCCCTCGCACTTCTTACACAGAAATTATTTCCTTCGATATCCTCTAAACCATCAAGTTCAGAAGACGAAGAGGAAGAAGGAGAAGAATCAACTAAATTTATTGTAAAATGCTCAGGCTCACTTCTCAACAAAGAATCACTGCTTAACCTTCTATTGGGTGTAAGAAACTGGGTAGACTCATTCTCTTCAATAGGGGAGCCCGGTGACTCAGAATTAGCTGGATCTGTCTCCCCAATAGTCTCTATTTGGTCATATGGATCATGAGAATGACATGCATTATTCTCTGGGAGCACCACTTGTTGCTCAACACTTACAAAGACATCATAAGCATCACCATCGTCGCTTTCTTCTAAATCCTCCCCATATGCATCTGCAAAATCTAAGTCAAACTCATATTCAGGAAGCAAGTCCCACGAAACCTGTTTTATCTGAGCACTTAAACTCAGTACGAATTCTACCTCTTCTTCTACTTCCTCCTTTGATACAAATCCATATGGAGCCCTTCTAGAGGTTCTATTGACAATTGAAAGTGTTTCTAACAAATATTCAGGCACCGTGTCCATATCACTGCATTCGAAAAGATACTCAATCAACAGCTTCCTTACTGCAGTTCGTAATGCCCTTTTCGGTAACACCAAATTTGGGTCAAGCAACAGTTGCAAATTCTTCAGCTCTGGAAATCTTACTTTCCCTTTCCCTTTCCCTTTGGGTTTGAGAAGCTGTATGGCCTTTGCAAGCCCATCCTGTAAGGCTTCAATTTCGGGAGAGAATTTCCAAAACTCGGGGAGTATAGATGGGCAACCTTCTATTAGCTTTGCCGATAAGCATCGAACTGCAAGTGCTTTAGCTAGTGGTTCCGGTAGTTCATCTTCTTCATCAAGTTCTGATAGCATTGCCATACAACTTTTTCTCACTTGACCAATTAAAGCTCTTCGTCCCCAGCCAGATTTTGAGGGCCATAAATGGGGAACATATCCATGGACACCTCTTAGTTTCCTGTGCATTGCACTCAAGGTTTGGGAAGGAATATCCTCAAGTCCATCCAATACCTTAGTAACAGAAGCATGATATGATTGGGGTGAAGGAGTAAAAAGTGTTCCATTATTTTTAAAATTTCCAGGGTTTTTTAGAAGCTGACATATATCATCAGCTAGTTGATTATCTCTATCTTTCCAGTTTTCAAGCACTTGTGGAAGAAGTTCTCTGATTACCTTTTTCATTTTCCAACGGGTTTTCTCAAACTTAATTGAGCTACCTGTAAGTACCTCAGCAAAGAGTTGAAGTCCTTTGTTGGTCATATCATCAAGCACCGACAAAAGATTTCTCAAGTCAGCGAACAAATCAGAGATTTTTGTATTATCTTGATCTACATGGTGATCTCTTTCAAGATTGCATGCCCCAAATCCCTTTTCTACAAAAGCTTTAATGGTTTCAAAGTCTACCTGAAAATAATATTGAGACAATCAAGCAGGTGTTAAGCATTGAGAAGAAACTGGGGAATCATTTCCTTCACGCAAGCAAAACCACCCACCCCAGACCCTAAGACACATATGAGGGCAACGAGTACGAGTATAAACAGTCAAAGCAACAGAAAATTCGAGTCTTGATGCCTCATTATATGTAGTCATAATGAACTTGAGCACTCCTTATGATATGGAACTATAACTTTTAGCAATATCATTTCAGGTTAAGGGGAATACTTACATCATCTTCCCTAAGGAATGATTCTGGTAAAGTCCTGTTGATAAAGAACCAAAAAAAAAAATACATCAGCAAACATGACAGCATAAGCTAGAATCAAATCAAGGAAAGCCTAAAATAAAGAAATCAAGAAAAGTTTTTTTTTAAAAAAAAAAAGTGAACAAAAGCTTTGTAGGCAGTCATCATTGTTCTCTCATTTTGATGATTGTGATCGCTGCCTAAGTCTTCAACTGCCTCCTAGTTGATTCATTCGGTGGGCATTGCCCCAAGAGTCTTAAGTACGTACTATCCATTTGTGAACCCAAAAAAAAAACCATGTCTTTCTGGGTCCTCAAATAGCCGAGTCAACTTCTCACCGATTTGCTTTACCGAGATTCAATCCAAACACTTGATCGCAAAGCAGATTCATCACCCATTCACATATAGGAGTGAGTCAGAATAGTAACATGAAGAAAATAAGATCCACATTGCTTACAACTGGATTTTTTTTCAAAATTGATTAATTGCCCGCTCTTACCACTCAATGACACTACCACACTCAATGACACTACCACACCTAGAAGTTAAATCTCAGAAAATAGTAAGCAAAAAAACTCAGAGTAGTCTGTCATCACGTAGAATACAAGCGGGCACATATGCTTCGCTCCACTCACACTAGTCCTAAAGCCTGTCAACAATGAAAACTCTGACACTTAGGCAGGAACACCCAAGTTGCAACACATATAATAAGATTATCACAACTCCCATGCCACTCTACAAGAAGCACTTTGAAATTTTAAAACAAAATCAACACACCCAATCAACCAGTGTCAAACTCAAATTTTAAAAACTGGATTCATACAGAAAAGTCCAGTCATATTCACAGACTTTCATTTAGGACATGTTCGGCCATGTTTGTTTTGGGTTTTGAGGTAGTTTTCAGGGGCAATGAGTAAAGAGAGATAGATAGAGAAATGAGAGAAAAACTTATTGGAGACCGTGCGCAGAGAGAAAAGTTTGAGTCTAGAGTCTCAAAACAAACATGGTCGAAAGAATTGTGGCCTTACTTGTTTTCCCGAAGCTTCATTTTGATTACCTGCTGTTGCTCAGAATCAGATAAAGTAAGTCCCATCAACCACCTGCACAGACCCAAACTGATTACCTCAAGCTCCATACCCAAAATTTCCATGAAACGTCATGTAACATCAGAAGGTACAGACCTCATTACAAAGAAAATGTTGGAAATGAACTAAAAAAGATGTGTTGTTTAACTTGTTTAATGAAATGAAATTATCCCACCAGAAATTCTGCATTTCACAAAGTGGATACACTACTACCTTAGTTGTTTAAACATCTGCCAAACATTGATCCACCTTTTGGCTTTCGCATGAGTGTAACTATAACTTCATGCCATAAGAAGTAGATTTAAATAAGACAGAAATTAAGAGCATAAGATTTAACAGTATACCATCTGACGAATTCATATACTTACACAACGGGAAAATGTTCCTCAAATTTGTAATTGTCCTTCTGGTGCATTCCTTTTGTACAATTGTCCTTAGTTAAACGAATCCTAATAACAACTATGCCACTAGTATTTTGAGAGCCTGTTATCCATAGAGAAACCGTCCAACTTCAATGCGGCCCAAATGATCTAACTATTTGGATAACTATCTTTAAGCAAAATTAAGGGTAATTATGTCCTCGAAGTATTTTCTGACTTTTTGGGGAAGATTTGAAAGACATAATAATTTCAGATCTTCTAAAATATAAAGTTGGGAAATATAGCATTTTAGTGTTCTTTGTCATCTTAACTATTTTAGGATGTTATTGCCACAGATTTTGCAAAGAAAATTTATGGGAGCAATGCTTTTGGTTCCATTTGTTCCACTCTGCCATTTGAGAAACTACAATACACTCTGGAGTTAGTTCCACTCTGCCCTTTGTTCCCATTCCTTCTTCACTGCAGATTTCTGCTTTATTTTAGCAGCAGAGCCAATTAATTGAGACTTAGGCACTACTTGGGGTGTCTAAAAAGCTTCTTATCTTCTTCTTCTCTTTTTTTGGAATCCTTCACTGTCTCAAAAAGTTGTTCGGTCCACAAAATAAGAAATTAAACATAATAGGTTTTGTAAGAAAAAACAAACTTTTTTCAACAATTTCTGAGATTTCAATGGCTCTTTTAATTTATGAGAAAAAAGTTCATATTTTTTAACAAAAATGCATACCCAGCAATATTTGGGCCGAATACTTAGTTTGTCAGAGTAATAGGAAAAGCAAAACAAAATACAACCCAAATATAGAAACAAAAACCTCAAGGGATTTGGCCATGTGGGCATGAAAAAGCTAACAATTGTAAAACTCCACTTAGGCCAAAACAATCCAAACCTTGGGCCCCTGGAGGGATTACCGGTTGTTAACTTCAAGCGTAAGGTGGCTCGGACATTAGGTTACCAAAAAAAGAAACAAAAACACCACCAAACAGATTGGGTTTTTTGTTCTTTTAGCAGCAGTCCAACCGATACAAAAATAAATAAATAAATAAGCGCAAAAAACGAACTGGGTTTTCTGAGAGCATGATATTTTTACATGTTGAACTGAAAGAAAGAAATTCGCACTGACCTTCTCTTGAGTTTGAGCTGTTTTTCTTGGTACTTGACTTTGGCGTACAACGATTCGCTGTCCGTCAATAGAAACTCCTCCATCTCTGTTTCTGGTCTCACGCAGGCAGGCAGGCAGGCAGGTATTTTGAGGGTTTAGGGTTCGGTTAATTTTTTTTTTTTAGAAATTTGATGGAAAAGAGAGCGAGAGAGATTCTACTCGTATCTATCTAGGGTTTAACGACAGCGAGAGTTCAATTCCTACCGTGTTCTCCACTCGTGCTCACTGCTCACGACCTCTCTTTTATCAGTTCTATACTTCTAGTCTTTCAAATCAGAAAGTCTGCTGTTACAGAAAATCTATAGATTTTTTGTAGGGTCCATTACGAATCTCATACAAATGATCCAAGTCGTTCACTAAATGTAAAACAGTTTTTTAAAGCCCTCCACAAAAAATCAGTTCAATTTGATACTTATAGATACTCGATCCAATCATCTAAATTTGATTCAGATTCCCGGATAATAAAACATTATATGCTTGGATCGAGCATCTATAATTATTGGATTAAACTGATTTATCGCAGGGGCCCTTGAAAATTGTTTTACATTTAATGAACAACTCGGATCATTTTTTTGGAACTCATAGTGGGCCCTACAGAAAATCTGTACAGATTTTTGTACCAGTAGACTGGTTCCTTTCAATTCTTGCTGTTGCGAATTATAGTAGTTTGGGAATAATTTGGGAAGACGTTTCGCTTCCATTCTTGCGCTCACTCATACACGTGCATGTGCATACAATATACTTCCTTAGAGCATCCGCAATGTAATAATCAAAAGTGAATAATCAAAATTAGAGTTGCTCAAAAAATTCGGTGAAACTGGTCTGGATTGAATTGATCCGTACCTTTTGAATTTTGTCCGTGGATTAATGGTCTGAACACGGAGTGAAAATTTAGAAAACCGTGACTCACGGTTCAGTCTACGGATTTTCATTACGAAACCGTAGATTAACCGAACCGAACCGTGAGATATTTATTTTATATAAATAATAAATAAATATATGTGTGTATTTATATAATTAATTGTTAGTAATGTTAAAACTTTTTTCTACCAATTTTAGTATTTTATCTTAATAATGGTATATAGTAGATGTATATATATATATATATATATATATATATATATATATATATAGGTGACTGGATCAAGTGAGGGATTAAAATGAGGAATAAAATGCGGGACTTTCATTTCCGATCAAATTTTGAAAATTCAAACCGTTCGATCATAACGTGATTTTAAGGGTTCTAACAGAAATTAGCAAAAAAATGACCGGAAGGGCTTCATCCGAAAGCGCTTTTTCAACGTCAGAAAAAACTGCCCGGATGAAGCCCTTCCTGGTCATTTTTTCCCGATTTCTCTCGGTACCCTTAAAATCACATTCGAACATTGAGCGGTTCGGATCATCAAAATTCAATCGGAAAGAGGAGAAATGGGGTGGTCCTAACTTGTTTCAATGCGGGCATCCACAGGAAGGACTCTATATATATATATATATATATATATATAAAATAAAGGGGGTAAATCGTAGTTTTTTTATGTTAAAACTTTTTTCTACCAATTTTAGTATTTTATCTTAATAATGGTATATAGTAGATGTATATATACATATATAAATATAATAAATGGGGTAAATCATAGTTTTTTTATATAAGTTACGGGTAACCCTAGTTTATTTGCATTAGTTCGTTTTTTTTTCAGTTTTCCTAATTTCTATTCCTTGTTCAAGTCGCCGCACCGTTCTTGCTCTTCCTCCTCCTCTATTTCTTCAAAGTAACAAGTATTTTCTAGTTGTCGGTGTTGAACTTAATTCTGAATGTAACATTTTTCCCTTTCAGTGTGAGATATAAGTTTGAGCTTTATTTTTGCTAAAATCCATGAACAAAACCATAACCGAACCAAAGGATTTTTGGTTTGGACACGGATTTCATTTTGTAAAAACCGTAATTAGTGATTCAGTCCTCAAATTCCTAGGAATCTGAATCGGACCGAACCGCAAGCACCCCTAATCAAAACCTGCCACGTCAGCTTTTGATTATTCATTTAGAGAGTTGTTAAAGTTAGCAATGTGAAGTCTCATATTGTTACTTTTGATTATTCAAATTCCCAAATTTGATTATTGGTTAGGAAGTTGATAACTTTAATTATTACAATGTGAGCATTTTTTTAAGCACACGTTGCTAACTTTAACAATCTTTTGATTTTGATTATTACATTGTGGATGCTCTAAGGTCTCGTTCCATAAATCTTCTTAAAAATAAATAGCTTATTTCACATTTTCAAACTTAAAAATAATGTAAATGAAAAATAAATTTTTAATTTTTTTTGCATCGTATAAAAGATCTAATCGAGATCTTTCAAACAAAATTCATATTGTATATTTTTATATTTCAATAAATTCATAATTTTTTAGTTTAAAATTACCTTATTAAAAAATACTAAAGACTTTTTTTGGTTTCTGGAACGGACTCTTAAGAAGCAATGCACTACCCTTTTGTAGTGCATTCCAAAAGAGTTATGTGAGATGTCATCTTACAATCAACTCGTCTATTTTATAATATCCGTCGATCACTCTGTTTGTGCTAAAAATTAAGTTGATTTTTATAGTTGTGACCGCATGATCGAACACTATGTTGTTTCAAGAAAATTGGATGGTTATTATGATTCAAAAATAAAGTCTTGATCATATATTTATAGATTTGCGATTAACTTATTTTTTGTACGGTAATATCATATCCGACTCATCTTCAATGGCAACAAAATCTGTCTTGTATGTTATGAAAAGGAGATCGGGGTAGTGCTCTACAACACGATAAAATGATAACAAAAAAAAAAAAAAAAACTTGTATAGAAGCGGGTTAATAAGTAGAGATAGAGCAAATAGAATTCGTTTACAACAATATTAATACCAACCAAGTCTCATATCTGACTCATCTCGATACCATGTCGAGCTCTACACAGGGTCTAAATGTATGTGTCAACTGGATGCGTAAAAATTAATTATTACCCATATGATCAATGTTTTTCCGGGCCCCTTGTGAGTTTGTACATAGATGAATCAGTTCCATGGCATCTAGTCAAGCAAACCTTTACTCTTTTTAGTGACTAAATAAAAACAAAATTTTGAGTAGAAAAAAAGTTACTTTAATCCCTGACTCAAACTTGTATCACATAGTTTTTTATAAAAATTTTCACAAAATCAAGGGAGACTCAAACATTTACTCATATTTTTGAAGGCTTGTTTTGTTGTTCACAATTCATAACTATGTTCTCAAGAGATTTTACTCAAATTTCTGTTTATGTTTGGGGTTGTCCAATTGGAACATAGCAGATGAAATTTTTCCTCGTAAAGTTAAAATTTGAGTAGTTGAAGGGTGTGTATGAAAAATGGTTAAAGTAGAAGGGTGTAATTGAAAATTTCCACTTCCTTTGATAAGCTCTGCTCAGGTTTGAAAAGGTGAGAAGGGAAGAACAAGCAGAGTACGGTCGTTGCGCTGAAACCATGAACGGCAGCAACACTAACAGCAGAGACGAAGATCGAAGAAAAGATAGCAGTAATACCACTCTCACAAGTCTCAACCAAACGCTCAGAAATGTACAAGGGTATGTATGTCTTTTCTGCAATTCCCTACTTAGTTCATCTGGATCCCAATGACTGTGCTCCAAAACCCAGAATTTTAATTTCAGTGGAAGTCGTTTAATTTTTCACCAGATTGGAGTACCCATTTGGGAGAAATGTTTGCAGGATCGGAAATTTTAGAGAGAGATGAGAAAATCGCCCGGATCTGATTGAATTTGGTGGGTTTTGATAATATGTAGTCTGATCTGTTTTGGGATTTGGTGATTTGTTTTGGGATAGCTTAGGATTGATTTGCACTAGATTTGGTTAGTGAAAAGGGTAATGTGGGTGTTCTAGTTTTTAGGTTTGTAACTTTTTTGGAGGATTTTGTGCTTGTTTTTTCAATGCTTATCAACCTATTTTTTCTGCATAGAGCGTATATTCTACACAAGAAAGATCAAATCTTCCCTCTATCTGTCTGTCTCTTGCTCTCTTAGGGTGCGTTTCTGCTAAACTAATGGACTACAGGCATGGCAATAGTCAAGTTGATTATGCTAAATGGTATTTTAGTTGATGTATGTGAGGAGAATGATCTGCCTATAAATTCGTGAAAACATGTGATTTAGTCCATTTAGTTTAGCGGAAACGCACCCTTAGTCTGTGCATGTATAATTATATACGTGTAAGCTTATAAGCTGTGTGTGCGCGCATGTCTCTGTATCTGCAAAACTCCAGTAATGTTATGAGAATTGAAGCCAATAGAGTTTGTTGCTTTTGTGGGGTGTGCATGTTCTTGTACTGGTCACGAGTAGTATCACTTTCAGTTTCAAGAGTTGGGTGAATTGGTTTTAGGCATGTTGCTCTTGTACGTAAATAAATTTATTTCATTTAGTGGCTAAAAATTGATTTTGCTGCATTGAATCCAAGTTCCATATTCTTAGTAGTTTCAAGATTTCCAGTTCGCCTCAAAGGGATATATTGTACCAATTTGTCTCGAACTATAACAGTTTACTGCATATTGCCTTTATTGCATAAAACTTTGTGGCTTCATCAGTATGTGGTGGGAGCTTAACTATCATTATCCACATGAGGAATATGTTACATAAATTGGTTCTGTATCTGATTCATCCTTTCATCACTATTTAGGCTTCTTAAAGGTCGCAGCTTCCCTGGCAAGGTTATGTTAACACGTAGATCAGACCTACCAAGCGACTCAAGTTTACGCTCTCCAGATACCGACAGGAGTTTCTCAAACAAACATGCCGGAACAAGTGAATGGCTGGATGACTCTGTTGAGGTAATGGCAGTTACTACAAATAAGTAATAACATGCATATAATTTGGATCATTTATAGAAAAGGAATGCAAACGGCTGCCCCTTTATGGGTAAAAGTGCATTGCTATCCTTGATAAGTGTATACAAAATATGTGAAAGAGTATTGCATTTTGTGAAATGTGTTTCGAACTTTTTTGGCATTTTCTGTAGTTTTTTTATATTGGCAATTGGGTGGTGGTTACCAAGACTATTATAGAAATATCAAACTCATACCTTGGACATTGGTGATTTCGTCCGTTTTAAGCCATTTATTTGTTCATCAATGAAGGATGATATCCAAAGTAAAAGCACTCCAAGTACTAATTCAACTGGTAACAAGTCAAGAACATCAACCTCCAGTGGAGAGGATACTTCCAAAGAGTCTCAGAAGTCGACCATTGGTGCTAGAGCTACTGATTCTGCAAGGCTTATGAAGTTCACAAAAGCATTATCAGGCCCAACTGTCATCTTAGGTATGCTATTATTGATTTTCTACCCTTTTACCTTTGCGGTTTGGTTCCTTAGTTTATGGAAAAGGATGATAATCTGGAAAGGAGAAGTTCTAGGGTTAAACATGTTTGTATGGAAGGCTTCTTCTAGAGGCATAGATGCTAGTGATGCTGTTAAATACTCTAGGATCCTACTCGTTATACCTTTAAGTTTATCTTCTTGCTGATTCTAGAATTCTGTCGGTTGTTCCTTATTTCAACAAGCAGATATGCTGAGCAAAAAATGATCTATTTTTATCCTCTTATTGTTTTTACGACAAATAGTTTACATCCCCTTGGGGCATGTTCAATTCCAGCATAACAATGGGGGCTTGATTATCCATTGTTTATTGCATGTAGTATTTACAGAATTAGATACTGGGCGGGCCACACTATTCTCTTAGTTACTCCCTGTGTTGGTATTTATTGTCAAATATCAAAATTCTGTTTCAGCACATTGTCTCGGTTTGGAAAAGGTAATGCTGTGGCAGTATATTGAATGCTTCAGAATCACTTGGAAAACATAGCCAAAACATAATGGAAATGTCAAAAGAATTTGGAAATGCATGATATTGTTGAAACAACTCAACGCCTCCGCATGTTTTGTAGAATTTTGGTGTGTTTTGGTATGTTTGGTTGAAACGTTGAAATTTTGGGATTCTATTTATGTTTCATGTTGGTCTCCTAGGAAACATAAACCTTTCAATCTGTTAAAGTATCTAACTCAAAGCCAATTGAGAATGAATGGAGAGGCTGTTAGGGATACACTAGATTGGGGGTTGAAGGCAACCAATGTGGGACAGAGCCTACACGTGCAACCTCTAACTCGCACGTGGAGATGTGAACAAATATCTATAACATAGGGATCTACAAAACAATGTGAACTTAAGGCAAAACAAGGGGGCAAGGGGCAGTAAAAACAAGGGAGTCTTGTCCAAAAGCCTACCTTTGATACCATGTTTAAGTATCCAACTTTTCTTAGCCATTCAAGAAAAAAAAAAATGTTTTAAGTATCCAACTCGATGCAATTGGGCAATTAGTGAAAGCTGCATAGGCTGAAATACTAGTTTGGAGTTTATAACTAATTGATGTTGGACAAGCTCTAACACAATGCGGTTTAGATGGACTTAAGGGATATCCAACTTTTTGTCACTTTCAGAAGAAAAATGTTCTAGTATCCAACTCAAAAGCAATTGGGTAAGGAGGGAAAGCTGTAGAGGCTCATACCAGTTTTGTGGGTTATCAGTTATAACTAACCAATGTTGGACAAGCTCTAACATAACAATTTAGATGGAAACGAATAAACCTTGTTTATTGTACATCTAAAAGCTTTTTGACTAGGAATAGCTTTAATTATGTATGATGGAGAATAAATATTGCACTAAGTGTATTGTTAACATGTTGTAAAGAGAGTGTAGTCCAGACAGTGCGAAGTGAGTGTAAAGGGAGAGAGAGCTGAGGCAACCAGAGTGGAGAGAGAGAGAGAGAGAGAGAGTGTGTGTGTGTGTGTAAAGGGAGAGAGCTGAGGCAACCAGAGTGGGGGAGAGAGAGAGAGAGAGAGAGAGAGAGAGAGAGAGAATAAATATTGCACTAAGTGTATTGTTAACATGTTGTAAAGAGAGTGTAACCCCGATAGTGCGAAGAGAGTGTATGGTGGAGAATAAATATTGCAAGTCCTTATATAAATTAGCGGCCCAGCGGCCAGCTCATCCTCGGGGAGTGCTGAGTAAGTAGGATACATAGTACCATGTGTAATGCCGTAATCCAAATCCTCCGTCTCATGTTTAAGAAGGTCAGAATGGGCCCACCGGGACGTGGCTTGCCGCTTAAGCGATTAAAAGTGATGTGCATACTATTATATCGTACTGTAGGGAATTTTCGTATACAGTTTACTTTATATTAATTTGAGGCACAAGTTAAAGTTTTTTCTGTTTGATTTTGTGTGTGTGTGTGTGTGTATATATATCAGGTTTTAGGTGCTTTAGGTTCTGTAATCAAACCAAATCAAACTGAGCCTTAAGTCCTAATTGATTGGGGTCCGCTACATGATTTGTTCTCCCCATTGAGTTTTGTTGAGGGCATCCTGTTCTGTGATATTCAAGAGACCTAGGTCTTCTCAAACTACTGTCTCTAAAGTCAATTCCGATCTACCTCTCCCTTTATTGCTACCATCTACAATAACCATATCGCTCCTCACTATAGCATCAAACTATTTTTGATAGACATGTCCAAACTACCTTAATCTATTTTCTGTCATCTTATCTTTTGTCGGTACTACTTTCATTCTGCAAAGGTTTCGTTTATTATTCTCTCTCGCAAAGTCTTAGCACACATCCATCTCAACATTTTCGTTTTATGAGCTGCGATCATTAACAAAAAATTTGCTATTACCTGATGACCTATATTGCAGATAAATTGCGTGAGTTAGCTTGGAGTGGCGTCCCACCATATTTGCGGCCAACTGTGTGGAGGCTTCTTTTGGTAAGCTTGACTTGTAACACACCAATTACTAACTTTATGAGGCATTTTGACTGGTAGTATTTGTCCTTGCATCCAATGATCAGAATGTATAAAGTCATTGCTTTGTGTCTACTGGGTTGGCAGATGATGCCTTCATTATGGTATAAAGGGCTTGGCATGACTAGTGCAGGTATATACAAAAACAAGACAAGTCTGTACACAGAAGTTTCCATTACATTTGCGCCAGGATTATGCTTTCTATGGTTGTGCTTAGTTTATATTTATTTGGTGCCTTCCAAATGGACCAGCGATAACAATCCAGGTTGGAGCTAAGCTAGGGCTTAGCCTTATGGTTTGAAATATCACTGATACGTATCAGTATTGGCTGATATGTATCGGTATCGGACGTACCAAGTTCTGATACGACCGATATTGCGGTGTGAAGGAAAGTCGCATATGTATCGATTATACGTAGGCTGATACATAACGGTGGTATCAGTGATATGTTGTGCGGAATTTTAAAAATTCACACCTATGGTCACTGATACCCTTGTGCTACGGATGATGCGCCCTGAAACCGCCACATTGCAACTGATCCCGGTATGGGGACCGATACCGATATTACGAACTATATCTGTTTAGAAGGCATTCTTACCTGCTGTAATTTTGGGTTTTAGCTTGATTTAATGGTTTTGTTCTCTTTAAGAATACGTGTCTCCATCATTTTCCTAATTGGGCTTGGTACGTGATGATTGGGCAATGTCATCACATGTTATGTGTGCAGTTTTATTAAAGCTTCTTTAAAAATGCCCTCCCGTGCAATTATTACCCTCTCCTGAGTGAAAAAAAACTCCTTTCACACATAATAAATATTAAGTGGACTAGGTTTGGACTTAATTTTATATTGTTCGACATGCATGTGGTCTTTTTTTCACCAAGATTACAGCAAGAGATTCTACTGTTTCTTTTGCAATATACTCCCTCCGTCCCAAATTGAATGTCAATTTTTGATATCTGTGCCAATTTCAACTCCTTATATCTTTCAATATGGATCTCAAAAAATATGCAATATGGATCTTGTTTGATAGTTCTCGATTAATTCTATTATACAAAATTTTCAAACTCATGAAAAACATTATAGATTGAAAGATATAAGCGATGAAAGATGACACAGATTTCAAAAATTGTCATTCTTTTTGGGACGGAGGGAGTATAGTCTTGGACTCATCGGTCTGCTAACCATATTTTGTCATCCAACCATTGTTTTGCAAGTATTATGTTGTGGTTCTTTTAGGACTTTGAAATTTGGCCGTAATCGGTGTATACAACTCTAGCTCCTTGTCTGCTGATTCAGAAGCATTCTATGACAATTAATTCCTTTTGTGAAACCAGAAAGCGCATACTTGATATGATGCCTTGCTAACCAGATGTTTATTGAATTGTTGCATTTTTTAAATGAAAAAAGTTCACTGTCAACAGGGATATGCACCCACTAATTCAGATAGAAGGGAGGGAGTTCTGAGAAGAAAGCGTCTTGAATATCTCGATTGTGTTGCTCAGTATTATGACATTCCAGATATTCAGCGTACAGATGAGGAGATTACCATGCTTCGCCAGGTAGTGAGGATACTAACTAAACGCCAGTCCAATTATCGCTTGCCTTAACTGTTCCATGTTTTCTACTGCATATTCTAACCTCTTACAGGATTTACCTTCTTTGTCCTAGTTAGATTTCCGTGGATTGTCCCAGAACAGTTCCTGATGTCACCTTCTTTCAGCAAGCAGAGGTTCAGAAGTCCTTGGAGCGCATCCTCTATACATGGTTAGATACTCTTTTCTCCTTCAATTTTCCCTTATTTGGTTTCCCTTATTTGGTTTCGGATAGCCTTGTGATAACCACATGTAAATACGGAATACAAACAAGAAAACAAGTGATTTCTCTGGCCTTGTCAAATATGCACTGAACTAAGCAGGGATAGTCTCTGTTCCATGGTCCTCATTCAGAAGGGCTAGTAAATAATTCCTTTACCTGAGAATACTGGGGTCAAATAGGAACACAACAGCCATTTGAGCTATGCTATTGCTGCGCTATCTTTCTCTAAGCCTGTGGTAACTGTTTTGCCATAAAAGCGGATATCCTACCTTTCCTTCAATGCCTTTGGGAAGACTTTTCAATGGAAATCCATTAGTGTACCTTGGTTGTGATTTGGAGTAACTGTGGTTGGACAAAATCCCAAGTCTTTAGCTCGTAGCACTTTGCTTACCTTACACGTGTGATTCCTTGCTCACTCAATTTCTCGGTCTCTTTTACCAAGTTTTTGTTTACCTGGGCAGAATCGTAGTTCGAACTCTATAGTCATTCTAACTTATCAATCCATGGGAAACAAAAGATGCAAGGAAGGAGGCCTAAGCTTTCCATGTGCGAACCTCAACAAGTGATTCCCTAAGGATAAAAACTACACAATCCAATGATCCTCAACAATTAAATCCACCACCGAAGATAGAAAGTACAAACCTTATCTGGAACATCGACCTCTGAAGTCTTTTCTTGAATATTCCACGAGATAGATTTCCACTTGCTTACCTTATCCGGTCTTTTTGATCGAATCACTCCACTCTTTGATTTCCATTTTGGATGGCTCGGTTAAAAAGGGCCAAAGATACAAGGCCACTGCACGTGTGGTTTGATGTGAAGCGATTCAATCTGGAACAGGTGGGTTGTTGAATGGCAATGAAGAGCTCAAGAATGCTCAAGGTACTCTCATAAGGCTACTAATCTCGTGGTTGACCCAAATAAAGGAGCACAGAGTGTTATGAAACCAGTATTAGAAGAAACTGAGTGGAATTTTTTTTGTGGTCAAATCTCCATGTGCCTGCATGACCTATGGTTGTGTGGGATCAAACAAGGCATACTGGAGTACTGGAGTAAAACTCTCAAGTCAACACTAACTTACCGAGGCCATTACAGCATTACCAGATACATGATGTAAGTTCTTACCAAGGCCATTACATCATAACCGAACACATGATTTAAGTTTTGTTTGAGTAAATTCCTAACAACTTACATCCGATAGTTCTCTCTCTCTCACCAAGGCCATTACATCATAACCGAACACGTGATTTAAGTTTTGGTTTGAGTAAATTCCTAACAACTTACATCCGGTAGTTCTCTCTCTCTCTCTCTCTCTCTCCTCCCCCACCCGTGCGTGCAGAGTTTTTGTTATCCGTGCAAGAGTGTGTTGTCCACCCCTTGAATATTTGGTTTGATAAGTTTGCATGTCCTGGAAACTGCTGGTGGTTGGATTTCTGGAAGCAAAATATTATTTCAACTATTAGCTTATAGGATAGGGGTTCTCAACTGGAAATTGCAGCTGTGGTCGCTGACGGGCTTGCTGCACTAACTATAAACTATTGTTGGTAGTGGATACTGTTGTTATGCATCATGTGTATCCCTGGTATATTCTTTCCTTTTTACTCTTCGTTTTTTCTCTTCCTCTTGTTCCTTGTCTCCCCCCAGCCTCACCAGGGGATTTGGGGGATTGGCTAGCTCTTCATGATGAGTGACTTGATAGGTGAGTGTTGGACATGGTAATCAACTTTGGAGCTGACTCCACCAGACTGCCGTCGAGCCAAAAATTTTTCCCTTTGCTGGTGCGGACACCTGGTTTTGTCTCCCCCCAGCCCCACCAGGGGATTTGGGGGATTGGCTAGCTCTTCATGATGAGTGACTTGATAGGTGAGTGTTGGACATGGTAATCAACTTTGGAGCTGACTCCACCAGACTGCCGTCGAGCCAAAATTTTTTCCCTTTGCTGGTGCGGACACCTGGTTTTTGATGCAAACAAGGAGCACTTGTCAGCCTTCACTATACTAAATTTTCGAGGTTATGCAAGGTTGTATTGTTAGTTGTTACATATTGACGAGCAGTTGCGAGCCTATATTTTTGTAAATAGATTCTGTGCTGCCGCAGCTCATGTTTTAGAATTGAATCCATGTTTGACTCGTGATCCTATCTGTTGTTTAGAGAATGAGAGAGAAGTGTTTAGGGTGTTAACAAACCCTAACACACGTAGGCTTTATTTATATTATGTGGTAACTAGTTACATAACATAAGTATACAATGTGGGACTTAGTCCAACTCTATTCTAACACTCTCCCTCAAGCTGGAGAATAAATATCACAAAATCCCAGCTTGTTACATAACAACTCTAAACGTGGTTTAAATAAAGGTTTGGTGAAGATATCTACCAACTGAGCTCCTGTAGACATGAAAGGGGTAGCTAACATGCCATTATCTATCTTCTCCCGAACAATATGACAATCTACCTCGATATGCTTGGTTCTCTCATGAAATACTGGATTTGAAGCGATGTGTATCGCTGCTTGATTATCACAATACATAGGAATAGGCAATTGAACGCCAAACCCCAATTCTTCGAGTAAAGCTCTTAACCATACAACCTCGCAAGTAGTATGAGCCATGGCACGATATTCTACTTCAGCGCTAGACCGAGCAACTACAGTTTGTTTCTTGCTCTTCCAGGTAACTAAATTTCCACCAACAAAAGTACAGTACCCAGTTGTGGACCTTCTATCAGATGGTGATCCTGCCCAATCAGCATCAATAAAGGCCTCAACACGCAAATGACCATTTGAATGATAAAAGAGGCCACGTCCAGGATGAGCCTTAAGATACTTCACAATACGAAGACAAGCTTCCCAATGTGGAAAACGAGGGGCTGACATAAACTGACTTACTATACTGACAGCAAATGAGATATCTGGCCGTGTATTGGTGAGATAATTCAGCTTGCCTACCAAGCGACGATAACGGTCTGGATGAGGGAATATCTCCCCCTGATCAACACACAATTTGACGTTTGGATCCATAGGAGTCTCTACAGGCTTTGCTCCCAATAAACCAGTCTCCTCTAGAATATCTAGTGCATACTTTCTTTGGGACAAATTGATCCCATCCTTGGATCTTGCTACCTCAATACCCAAGAAATATCGAAGTTTACCCAAATCTTTGGTGTGAAACTGACGCTGTAAAAACTGTTTTAACTCATCAATACCTTTCGAATCATCCCCAGTAATGATGATATCATCCACATACACAATCAACACTATTTTCCCCTGATCTGACTGAATAGAGAAGACAGAATGATCAGAATGAGAGCGACGCATACCAAACTGCAACACAGCATCACTAAACCTGCCAAACCAAGCTCGAGGTGACTGCTTAAGACCATAGAGGGTTTTGCGGAGGCGACACACCTGAAAACGCTCCCCCTGAGCAACAAACCCAGGAGGTTGCTCCATATAGACCTCCTCGAGCAGGTCACCGTGTAGAAAGGCATTCTTGACATCCAATTGAAACAAGGGCCAACCAAGATTGGCGGCCAGAGAGATAAGAATGCGAATTGAGTTAATCTTGGCCACCGGAGAGAAAGTCTCAGCATAATCAACTCCATACGTCTGGGTATAGCCTTTGGCCACAAGACGGGCCTTGTACCGTTCGACGGTGCCATCCGGATGATACTTAACGGTAAAGACCCATCGACATCCAACGGTAGACTTTCCTAGTGGAAGAGAAACCAACTCCCAAGTGCCATTGTCATGGAG
The DNA here is from genome assembly GCA_025413875.1 of Rhododendron molle. Classification (NCBI taxonomy): domain Eukaryota; kingdom Viridiplantae; phylum Streptophyta; class Magnoliopsida; order Ericales; family Ericaceae; genus Rhododendron; species Rhododendron molle. The sequence goes on along the minus strand of CM046396.1, from coordinate 2,323,184 downwards.
AGCAGACATCTCAGCCTCCATAGCTGTCCGCCACTCAGAAACAGATAAGGCCTCCTGAACAGTGTTAGGAACAAAAATGGACGAAACAGAAGTAGTAAAGGCACGAAGAGACGGAGATAGATGATTATAGGAAACAAACTGAGCAATAGGATGAGTAGTGCAAGACCGAATACCTTTGCGAAGAGCAATAGGAAGATCAGGTGAAGGTGGAGATGGGGGTGGAGGTGGTGGTGGTGGTGGTGGTGTTGGTGAAACGGGATCTGAGGACGGTGGAGGCGCGGCAGCAGGCACTGGTGGGGCTGTTAATCGTTTCCGTTGACGAACATATACCTGCAAGGGTGGCACAGGAGTAGGAGGAACATCTATAGGAATAACATACTCAGACTCAGAAAGGACATACTCAGACTCTGGGGTTCCCGAAAAGAAGGGCAATGACTCATTAAAGGTGACATCAGCACAGACAAAGTAACGACGAAGAGAGGGTGAGTAACACTTGTACCCTTTCTGAGTGCGGGAATACCCGAGAAAGATACACCGGATCGAGCGGGGATCAAGTTTGTCCCGGTCACGAGCTAGGTCATGAACATAACATGTGCACCCGAATACTCGAGGGGGTAATGAGTGGAGAGGCCGACCTGAAAATAAAACCTTGTGCGGTATTTGACCACCAAGAACAGTGGAGGGCATACGGTTAATCAAGTAACAGGCTGTAAGAACAGCATCACTCCAGTAAGACTTTGGGACCTGCATTTGGATTAACATGGCACGCATAACTTCAGATAAGTGTCGGATCTTGCGTTCGGCAACCCCATTTTGTTGTGGAGTCCGAGCACAAGAAGACTGGTGAATTATCCCATGATCATCAAAAAAACGAGAAAGAGCATTATGAAAATATTCACGTGCATTATCGGAACGAAAAATACGAATGCAAGTATCAAATTGAGTCTTTATTGCTGCATAAAATGACTTAAAGACAGAAGATAACTCTGATCTCGTTTTCATAAGATAAAGATATGTAACACGAGAGAAATCATCGACAAAAATAACATAATATTGAAAACCAGCTAAAGTGGGAACATGAATAGGACCCCAAATATCCGAATGTACTAACTGGAAAGGACGTGACACACGACGCTCAACCCTAGGATAAAAAGACACTCGACGGTGTTTACTAAACTCACAGACTTCACATTGCAAGTCCTTAACATGACTACATGATGGCACCAAACGCTTCAAATTTTGAAGTGAGGGATGACCCAGACGACAATGTTGTTGATAGGGAGAAACTGATGACTGAAGAGCAACAGATGCAGGACAGATGTCATTGGTAAAGTAATATAGCCCGCCACGTTCAGTCCCCCCACCAATCTTCCTCCCCGTCTTTAGATCCTGAAACACACAACCATGAGAAGAAAAAGTGATAGAGCAGTTTAAAGATTTCGTAAGTTTACTAACAGACATAAGATTAAATGGAAAACGAGGAATATGAAAGACATGGTCCAAAGTAAGGGAGGGAGTAACAGAAACGGGACCCAAACCAGTAATTGCAGAAGTAGAACCATCAGCTAAGGTGACACGAGATGGTGGACCAATAGATCGACGACTAGAAAAGATAGTAGATGTACCAGTCATATGATCTGAAGCACCAGAATCGATAACCCAAGGGGTGGAAGAATGAGAAGAGGCAACACAAGCAACGGAGGAACCGGTCTGAGCGAGCGTAGCAGTAGAGGATGAAGTCTGATTTGACACAAGTCGCTGATACTCTTCTGCAGAAATAGTCACCACAGAGTCGGCATGGTGAGGAAGTGGTTCAGCATCCTCAAAAATAGTAGCCTGATGAGCCTGAGGGAACCCATGGAGATCATAGCACATTTCCACAGTGTGATTGGTTCCCCCACAATGAGTACACGATCGGGAATCACGGCCACGACCGCGACCACCTCCCCCTGACATGAGACCACCAAAACCACGACCAAAACCACCAATACCAGAACCACGATTACCCATACTAGAATCACGCCCACCAAAACCACGGCCAGAACTGCCACGATTGTTAAATCCACTAAATCCAGAGTCACGGCCACGACTGTTAAAACCAGACTCACAGCCGCGACCACGACCACGGCCACGGCCACGGCCAAATGAAGTACCAGAAACACCAGAAACAACGGAAGCCAATGCTGAACGATCAGGGGGTGGCGCAGATACAGATACAGAAGACTGACGAAGGCGACTAAATACCTCGCTGAGAGAAGGAAGATCGCGAGACCCCAATAGATGATTATTGACGGGACCATATGTGGATGATGCACCAGATATAAACCGAGCAACCTGCATACGCTCACGCTGGCGCCGCATGACCTGAACATCAGAGGAAATCGGCTCACATATATTAAGCTCTTCACAGATACCACGGAACTTAGAATAATAAGCCTCCAAAGATAAGTCACCCTGTGAGATAGAAAAGAAGGACTGAGGAAGATCATATGTGCGACGAAGATTGTTAACACCAGAATACATCTCCTGAGCTTGTGTCCATACTTGTTTGGCCGTAGATAAGAAAACCAGCGTGCTAGCAATATGTTCTTCCATACTATTCCATAAATCAGACCGAATATTAGCATCCTCAGATACCCATGTCTCATATGTAGTAGCAGTCGCGGCTGGTGGATCATCTGTCAAATAATGATAACGTTTCTGACCAACATAATAAACCTCGACGGCTCTAGCCCAAACAGCATAATTTTTACCATTCAAATGAGTGAAGGTAATGGACAATCTCTCACGAAACCGAGAAGAGCTAGCCAAACGATCAGTACCAATAGGATTAGAAGCAGTCTCAGACTTCTTTTCAGACATTATACTGGACAATAGAGGGACAATAACTAATATGAATCAACTGTCCTAACGGAGTAAATCACCACCACCAATTACACATCAACCAACAATAAACCCAACATGTACCACCACTGACCAAAGCTCCAACAACAGGACATAAGATTTCACAAGGATTTTGAGGGCCAACTAATTCGTAAGTGTACTAAATAGAACCACTACTGAATATCAACGAACAGATGCCCATTACCTCATGCCAGAAGACCACGGAATAGCACCACCACTGAATATCACCACCGAAGACCACTGAAGACAGGATCAGCCGAGACCTGGGTGAGATCCAAACCAGAGGACAACCATCAACGGACAAGCATACCAGATTACAACTTCGGCAAGGATCAAGAGTACCGACGGTGGCGTGGGTTACTGTTCAGACGAGGATTAAACAGGGCTACTGTTCAGACGAGGGTCATAGAGGTTCAGATGAAGGTCGCCGGAGTTAGGCGAGCCGGAGGTGCGCCGGGGGCTGGCGAGAATCACAGAGGCTGGGTGATGACTGGATGGCTGGATCTGAGGTGTGGAGGACTGTCGGAACCAGGTAAGGGGCGTGGGGTTCAGGCGAGGGTCATAGGGGTGTAGGCGAGAGTCAGATGAAGGTCGCCGGAGTCAGGCGAGGGTCGCCGGAGGTACGCCGGAGTCAGGCGAGGGTCCCGGTGGCTGGGCTATGGCTGGATCTGTTTTTTTTTTTGGCTGAAATATGGTGGCTAGGGTTTCTGGGCTACTGTTCACAGTCGTGACACTGTTCTTCACGACTGTTAGAGTGGTGGGTGACGAGGTTAGGGTTAGAATCTATGGTGGGTTAGGATTAGGCTCTGATACCATGTTGTTTAGAAAATGAGAGAGAAGTGTTTAGGGTGTTAACAAACCCTAACACACGTAGGCTTTATTTATATTATGTGGTAACTAGTTACATAACATAAGTAAACAATGTGGGACTTAGTCCAACTCTATTCTAACACTATCATTTGGGAGTGACTTACTTAATTTGAACTGCTTCCACAATGAGATTGGCAACTTATGAGATTTCAGGAAAATTGAAAATCTTAAAGTTCAATGGATTATAGGCCCACTCCTACAATGAATTTGCAACTTGGTCATACCATGTAAAGCTTATTTTGTCATTGTTTTGGATAAAGTTTCTTGCTTATTCTCAATATAAGGCGCAAAATGCAACTCCACCAGCTACGTCTGACCCATCCCTTACTTTGTTTGATGTACCCATAGGCCATTACTATTACTTCTTCGTTAGATTATCTTTGACTAATCTTCAGATCTTTAATAAATTATTCCTTTTAAGTAAAAAGACCCTGGTGTTTAAGAGGGTCCTCATACCTCTCCCTAGTCAGCAATTGCCTAGTGGAGGTGGTAAGTGGAATTACTCTCTTACCCTTCTATGTGTTAAAAAAAAGGTATAAACAGCCTGTTTAAGATGTATGGTGTGGCCATAAAGACATCTTTATTCCCTCTGCTAATTTTTCTTGTTTTCTCATCCAAGGTTTCTGTATCTTTTCTCACTGTTCCCCAGGGCCATTCGACATCCTGCAAGTGGATATGTTCAAGGAATAAATGATCTTGCTACACCTTTTTTAGTAGTTTTCTTATCCGAATACTTGGAGGGCAGTGTGGATGATTGGACAACTTTGGATCTACCTCCGGAGAAAATATCTGATATCGAAGCTGATTGCTATTGGTGCTTATCAAAGTTGCTCGATGGCATGCAAGACCATTACACCTTTGCTCAACCAGGAATTCAGAGGCTTGTATTTAAGTTGAAGGAATTGGTTAGGCGGATTGATGGTATGTCCGCTTGCATCTAAATAGCCTTAATTTCTTGTTGTGTGCCCCTCTGGAAAGCTGATGTTCTTTCCCAATTTGAAAATCATTTTTTGTCCCCCATTTCTCTTCTGCTTGTTTTTCACATTTTTCTGAGAGTAGTCTTTCCTGATCTAATTTTTTTTCTAATACTAAAACCCTTGTATCCCCTAGAAAAATTTGCTCATTTTCCAAGTGTAAAGCATCCATCAAAATGGAGCAAAAGTAGTTTAACCGTCTATCGGAGTGGAACTCGACTTCATTAGTTGTTGGTGCTTGAAAGCCTTGAATCACACTGGATTTTAGAGAGGGCACAGGACTGATGGACTAGCCCTAGTGGGCGTACAGATGGAATAAGAGGAAATGGCGAGAGTCGGGAGGGTTACACAATGAGGATGTTTATTTATTTCTTTTTTTCCTTCTAATTTTTGATTTTTCATGTGTTGAGTTACTTAAGGATCCAGTTTACTTAATTTTCACGGCCCTGTTTTTTATTTTCCAGAACCTGTTTCGAGACACATTGAGGAGCAAGGGCTTGAATTCCTTCAGTTTGCATTCCGGTGGTTCAATTGTCTTCTTATACGAGAGGTTTGTTTTTGACCTTAAGCCAAATTAAATTGTGATTCTTGTTGTTCCCTCTATTTTTGTTTTTTCAGACACTGTTTTTCCAAGTAGGCCTAACCTTTGGTCTCAACTCTCAAGGTGTAATGGATGTCCATCTGATTAATGACGTGTGGATGTGTGTGCCCTTCCCGTTATAGAAATGTTAGCTAATGCATTTGTATGTTCTCTTAGATACCTTTCCATCTGGTTACCCGGTTGTGGGACACATACCTTGCTGAAGGAGATGCATTGCCAGATTTCCTTGTGTACATATTTGCCAGTTTTCTTTTAACGGTAAGATATTCTGCCAATTGACCTGCTGGAACTTTTTGGTGATTAAGTTTGTATATCTATGTAAAATTTCGTTCAAGTTGAATACCAGGACACGGGCTAGTGACATGAGTCTTTGTATAACTTGGGTGAATAAGAACACAGTCAAAGACGGATCTAAAGTATGCATGTTTCAAGCTTGTCTGTTGGGACAAGTTTACAATTGTTTTAACTTGAACAACTACGTACGGCTTTGTTTTAACTTGTACACTTACATACGGCTTTTTTGTTATCTTGAAAGGCTGTTATGGTTCAAAACATGTTTCACAAAAAAATAGCTTCACGCGGTCAATCTTGCAAACTGCTCTAAAAGCTTGCATTATCTCAGTGCCACTGTAGGAGTCTCTTACCGGGTGAAATGTTGGGAAGTATGTTCTTATTTGAAGCTAACAATGCTGGATGATGCATCTCTCCCCTGACCCAATCATGGATAATACCAAGTAAAAAGAAGGGCTCAGTAGTTAATATGTTCATGATCTCCCGGCTAATTTCTGCCTAAGCCATCACCTATTGCCATGCACACCTACATGGTGTATGCCAACATTGTTTCATTTTTAAAACTCACTTATTCTCCAACTTGAAATGTTTCCTGTGGATAGTTGCTTTGAATTCTGAAAGAACAGATTTAAATAGCTAATTTTTACGAGTAAGTTGATAAAGAGCTATTGTTTGTCTAAGCTTTAAAAATACTTCTCCCTTTGGAATGGTTCTTTCTCTTACGTGCATTATGAAACCTCTCTCTTTTGGTAATCTATGATAAGTCCATGCTGCTTCGTTTTTTACTTCTGTTTTCACCGGAAATCCAAAATCCTGAATCGTATGTTGCTTCGTCTTTCAGTGGTCCGATAAGATCCAGAAACTTGATTTCCAAGAGATGGTGATGTTCCTCCAACACCTTCCAACCGAGAACTGGAACCATGTAGAGCTGGAGATGGTGCTTTCTAGAGCATATATGTGGCACACCATGTTCAAGAGTTCCCCCAGCCACTTCTCTAGTTGATGAAAGGGAAATATTTGTTTCTTCCCTGATGATAGAGCAATACGTGTTTTTTTTTTTTTGGTTCCTTTTCCTATATGTAGTTTTTTTTCTTCCCCTTTTCCTTTGTGGGCAACTAACTTATTGTTGCCATTTGTATTATGATTTCTAACCTTTGTATGTGTAATGAGTTCTATGTACTTGTACCTTTTGACCAAACAGCGCGAAACTTTCGACTGTAACACTGCTAAATATTCACTTTTTGTGAATTTGTCAATTTTATTAATGAAACAATATTTTTTAACGCCTGTGGTTCTTTGCAGACTGATTGTTTAGTTTCCCAGGAGCAAGCATGTGCTTCACCCTCTCACGAGCGATGTGTGGGACCTACGCACTTGGAGATAGGACCGGATACTTCTTGGGGGAAGTGAAGCAATATTCCTGGAGCACGGATCATAGTTTCTTCGGAAATCTTACCTTCGATAATGTCTTGTCCAGAGAAAAAAGAGCGCAAGGCATCGTCCTTCTTAATCATTTTCCATCACATTTGAACTATCGGATTTCTTGCTAGGTTCTAGCAGCGGTCGTGTTGGGTTCATTTCATTATCAGAATTGTCTAGAGCTTGTCAAGAATGTTAAAAATCATGTTAATCAGTTAATTGGATTCAGATCAATACCTGATTGAAATGCATTTGTCTTGGTAAAAATGGTTATGCATTTGTCTTAATCAGATTCACCTGGGTCATAACTCACCTCTCACTAGTTTTACTTATGCCCTTGCGTAAGAAGCTTTGCTATGACTTTAATTTGGCTCCTCTCAAGTGAGCGATAGAATTGAGCCCTAAATTAGTCGAGGTTCCCGGATACCTAACTAACTTTTCCCTGTGCTAATTTACAAAAGTCCTTTATATATATGAATTATTTACAAATCGCTTGCAATTGTAGCCCGTGAGGTAACCTAAATACTAATTTGAAATTCTTAGATAAATATTTGTTGACTCTCGGGGGATCGAAGTGACAGATGATCATTTACTGCTTTGTCCATTTTCTAGCGACCAGCATCTCATGGAAGGGAAAAGATTTTGGGTGCCAGACAGTTATCACAAGTGGAATCCCATTGACAATTCCAGCATTCGAAATGTGTTTTGAATGGTTTTGGATTTTAGAGAAAGAAAAAGGAGAGAGAGTGGCAGGGTGAGGGGAGAGAAAGTAGGTAAATCTAGGCCGTTCAAAACATATTTGGATGATTGAGATCGCTAATGAATACCGCCACGTGATACCCGCTTAGCAAAATATTTCTCCATGGAGGCGATGAAAATACCTAATTTTATTAATCCTAGACTTAACTATCAAAATATTTTTGGGGGCTAAAGATGTACAAATAAAATAATTATGCGGAATCTATACGCAATTACTGACACGGCGGCATTAGGACTTACTGATAAAAATATTCATTAAAATCACAATAATGGACTTATAGATAAAATATTCATTAAAATCACAATAATGGCACCGCTACATATTGTAATGGGAATTTTCTATTAACAGTCTGGGTATGTTTATAGTGAAATTATACAATAGTGCAGGAGTACAGCCACGTAGTATTCCGGACCACTTTACTGCCATACATTCTTATGGAATCTACTACTACGTAAATGGACTCTACAAAAATGTACTCCCTCCGTCCCTAAATAAGTGTCCGGCGTGCAAAACTAGGCTTTAAAAAACATGCTTGTTTTTTATTAAAAAATTTAATTTTTTTTCACAATCTAATAGAACACATTGCCATCTATTGATTTGTGAAAAAAAATTGATTTTCTTAACGAAACAAATGCATCTTTTTAAAGGCCTAGGTTTGCGCGCCGGACACTTATTTAGGGACGGAGGGAGTATGATTGTAAAGTGGTCGAGAGTATCACGTGACGGTATTCCCGAACTATTGAATAATTACTCTTATTAGTAGGTGGGAGCTAGCACTGAGCCGGGCTCACGTGGGCGTCATCAAATATGCCGCAAATGTAGCATTATATATATGTTTATAGTATTAAGCCTTTCTACATTGAATTTGGAGTTACCTGATCAATCTGCTCTCTGAGAGAGACAGAGAGAGATGGGTGACACTGCTGTTGATTTTTTCCTTGAGACATTGAAGCAGCTTATAACAGGCTCCAAGCTCAATTCGATCTTAGTCGAGAAACATCAACTTGAATCTCTCGAGGAGGAGATAAAGTACTTGAGAGAATTTCTCAAGGCTACGGAGAAGATACGCAAGGAGTATTCGGAACTTATGGAACTGGTAATGCAAATCAGGAGCGCGGTATCCGAGGCGGAAAACATCGTAGACCTGTTTGTAATCGATTCTTTCAAGCTTGACAATCCTTCCCTTGACCTTGAAAATGTCGAAAAGGAGATCAAGGATCTTACGGCTGAGGTGAAACAGATTTACGATGAGAATATGTATGATATTAATGGAGCAGCAGTCAACATACTCAAGCACTCTTCTATCGGAAGTGGAGGTATTGTTGTTTTATCTCTTCAAGTTTGAGCTATGTCGGAGGTTAACATCATAGCATAAATTTGGTACATACACAAAGCAAAGTTCTTTAGTAAAAGGCGTTGAAAAAGTTGTTCCAAAATCGTCCAACGCAACACACTTTTTTTGATACATTGGACGATTGTGGACACAATTGTGTTTGGATCTGCGTTTTACTTTTGTATTCCTAGACCTCGATCTGTGAAAAAAATAGTGGCTTGATTAAAATTAAAATGAATTTCGAACTGTTCACTAGTAATATTAACCATCACAATACGTTCAAAGGGAAAAAAAAACCCAAAGTGGTCAAAGATAAGGTGGTGGTGGGATTAATTCAATTGATTTGGGATTAATTCAATTGATTTTAGGAGACCGGGCACATACAAAATGTACTAATCCAGAAACCTTATTAAAAAATAAGCAGCTTATTTCACATTTTCAAACTCAAATATAATGTAAATGAAAAATAATTTTTCAATTTTTTTTGCACCGTATTAAAGATCTTGATGAGATCTATCAAACAAGATCCATAGTGGTAGGAAAATTATTTGCGTAAACACATAATTTTTGAGTTTGAAATTGCCTTCTTAAAAAATAAGCCACTTTTTTGAGTTCTGGAACGGGCTCTAATTTTAGTTTTTTTCCTTTTTGAATACCCAAAGTGGTCAAAGAGAAGGTGGTGGTGGGTTTCGAGGAGGAGGTGAAAAGAGTAATAGAGAAGCTTGATGACGGAGGACAGGGCAGACCACTGGAAATTATAACAATCATCGGCGCAGGTGGAGGCGGCAAAACCACTTTGGCCAGAGAAGTGTATCATCATCCTTTCACCACATATACTTTTCCAATTCGTGCATGGGTTGATGTTTCTCAAAATTATGATAATACTATGAAGAGGGATTTGTTGATTTGTATTTTGAAATTAGTTTCCTCGGAAAACCTTCAAGATTATGAGAAGAGAAGTGAGGGTGAGTTGGGAGAAGAAGTACTCAAACGCTTGAAGGGTAGGAAATATCTCATAGTCATGGATGACATATGGGGCATTGAAGCCTGGAATGATATGCAAAGATCATTTCCTAGGGAATGCAAGGGTAGTAAAGTGTTGTTCACTAGTCGACTTGGTGTTCAACCTGACAGCATCAGCTGCGTCCCTCATTATTTGGCTCCCTTACTAAAAAGCTGGAGTTGGGAATTGTTACAGAACAAGGTACTTCCTCCGTCCCAAATTTCTTCTCCATTTTGGGCCTGCGTATCATTTGTAAATTACGTATATTTTCAATCTATAATATTTTCTAGGGTTTAGAAAACTTTGTCTCATAGAAATAATAAAGGTCTATCAACTAATTAACATCCATATTGCATATAAAAACCATTAAACATTTACAAACTTTTGAGATGTCCGGAATAGTGAAAGTGGGCATAAAATTTGAGACGGACGAAGTATTTGTTTCAAAAAAAGAGAGAAATTTTTTGTCCTTAAAGTATTTGTTTTCAATAAAAAAGAGAGAGAAAATTATTGTGCTTAAAAAACCTTTAAAAAGAAAATCGCGATTTAGACATATGCCTCGTCATATACACTATTGTCATATATTCCCTATTTCTAATTTCTTTATAAGAATTTCTATTTAAAACATTTCTTATTCTTGTCATATGAATTGTTAAACTATGATTACTTGGATCGAGTTATTGTAGTGATAAGCCAAAACTGTTTTTGTTGGTGCCAAAATTCCAATGCATAAAGTCTTGTACACTGCACATGGTATAAACCTTCTGTACACTAGAATTTTGGCACAAACAAAAACATTTTTGACATTATCATTTTCCATCTAATATTACCCATATATATCAAACAGGTATTTGGAACGGAATGCTGCCCACCGGAGTTGGTGGGCATTGGTGAGCGCATCGTAGAAAAATGTGAAGGATTACCACTCGCGATTGTCACAATAGCTGGCATTTTGGCATTTCAAGACAAGACACCTGATGTGTGGGGTGAAGTTGCCAAACATTTAAGTTCGATCATTGCCAAAAATCAAGAGCGCTGCATGGAGATACTAGAACTTAGTTACAATCACCTGCCTCTTTATTTGAAAGCGTGTTTTATTTATATTGGAGCATTCCCTGAAGATTATGAAATCCCTGTACGCGAGTTGATATGGTTCTGGATCGCAGAGGGATTTATTCAGCCAAGTGAAAGTGATCATGGGGGAAAAAGCTTAGAGGCCATAGCAAACGATTACTTAATCGATCTCATTGATAGAAGTCTCGTAATGATAGCTAGAAAAAGGTCCTTGGGTGAAATTAAAGCATGTCGTATCCATGATCTTCTGCGTGAATTATGCTTGAAAAAAGCCGAGGAGGATAATTTCCTTGTGAAAATTAACGAGGATGATTCTTTTTCACCTTCTGCTACACATATTCGTCGCCTCTTCATTGGCTGCCAGTTCTTTGATAAGTTTTCCTTAAGGCCTCGTGCTCGGAACCTTCGTTCTTTTTTGTGCCTCTGCTTGAAAAAAAACTGCTCGTGTTATTCAGCTAAACCAAATATGTCATTCTTGGTTGAAAACTTCCAACTTCTCAGGGTGCTAAGTTTTATCTCCGCTGAATGTCCAGGAGAAGAAGGAATAGCACATCTAGTTCATTTGAGATACTTAGCATTTAAGTTAAGGGCTGAACGCTTGCCTCCACCGCCATTTACCTACCCCTTGAACCTAGAAATCCTTAACGTCAAAGATCTGGGGTGCAGACTCATTAAGTTGCCTCTCGATATATTTAAGATGGTTAAGTTGAGGCATATTTATAGTAAAGATGGGGTATTCGCATACCATGTATCTGCTCAAGAAGGAGCGAGAATTGGTTCTAATCATTCCTCCAAATTGGATAGCCTACAGACCTTGCACCAAATATGTCCTTGTGACAATTGCCGAAGTTTCTTGGTAAGGACTCCCAATCTTAAGAAGCTAGGAGTTCAAGCAGTACAATTTTCAGATGGTGTTTTGATAATCCCCGACCTAGAGTTCTTAAAATACCTTGAGACACTCAAATTTACACTGTGCGATACTTTTCAGGCGGACAGTCCTTTTTGGCCGGAGCTGAGGCTTCCTCAGATTGGTAGGCGACCGGCCAGTACTTTTCGGCCGGGGCTGAGGCTTCCTCAGACTGTTACGCGACTAACATTGAAAGATGTGCACATAAAGTGGGAGGAGCTGTCAATCCTCCAAACCCTGCCAAGACTTGAGGTTCTCAAATTATTAGACATGGCTTGTTGGGGACCAGTTTGGAACACAAGTGAAGAAGGTTTCCCTCAACTCAAGTACTTGAAGCTTAAGGGACTGAGAATCAAGGAGTGGAATGCTTCCGAAGATCAATTTCCGAGACTTGAGGTCTTAGTGATCGAAGGTTGCTTCGCCCTAAAGCGGATCCCGGTTGCTTTTGCTAATCTAAACGAACTTCGTGAAATTAACTTAAAGGGGTGCACCAAGTCTGCGGCAAAATCGGCCTTGGATATTCAGGAAGAGCAGAGAAATGAAAAAGGAGATGATGATTGCGTAGATGTCTGTGCCACAGGTGTTCTTTCGCTCAGTGAGTTGGATGCGCTGCGCAAAGTACTCCAATTTGCTAGGAAAGTCCAATAACGTTCATTCTTGTTGGAGAAGTTTTATTTTTTCTTATATTTTCAGAATATGTAATAATTTCGGGACTTTGGTGTTTTTCCCTTTTCCTAGTAGGGTTAGAGTTTGCTTCGTATTTAAGGAGTTGTAAGCCGTAGGGCTGGGCAGTGTTTTTGATTATTATTGAATGGCAAAGTGTCTAGAGAGAGTTTCTCTATATCTATCCCGTTTGTGATTGTCCTTGTTATACGTTTGTTCTTCGATTCATAGTATTGCCCTGCATCAGAGATGGAGACAGCGGATACAATGGATCCCAGATTCATTTGTGAGGAGGACTGAAATTACGGTTGGGTTTTCGATTTCTATATTCAATCAATGTAGGATCTTGAAGATTGTTGGAACCATTCGCGTCCGGCGCATTTTGAGTAATTGATTTAGGGCTTCTTCACATCCTGTTGGACGAGCTCTCATTGATTTTGCACATTTTAATCGGAAGTGAATGATCAATCAGGGCGATTTGTCAAGTAGGCTAGGGGTTTTTAATGTCTATATTAGCATGCCAAGCCAGAAATGTACTTGAATAGGAGATACTATTTTTTAGAGCCGCTGTAATCAAACTACTCTCGGCAATGACAACCCGAAAGGCCGTAATTAACATGATCGATCCTAGCTAATTAGAGATAAAGAGTACGGTTGTGTACAAACGAATTGTACGTCTATCGATCTTTATAGATTTTATTTCGAGCCATGTCGTTGAATTTCTTTCCGCAATGACAACCCGACATGCTGTACTAACATAGTCCTAGCTAATTTTACAAACAAAATACATGTTGTATCTCAATGGACTTCTATTCTTAGAACATCTCCAATCTCTATATATTGGCCTGATCATCATCTTCTTCACCTCAAACATTTCTTGTGCATATCTCCCTGCTCTCATATACATTCATCCTCCCCTACCAAGGATCGTTTTAACATGGGCTACGATGATCAGAAGATTCAATACCAGCCTGAAGGTAAACATTTACATCTCCGAGTTAGCCTAATATTTTGTTTTTTTTGTTTTTTTTTCCTGATTTTTAACGTTCGTAATATAGTAATTTTGCAATATTGTTTGCAGATGCTCCTAGTAAGGGTCTTTATGGTGCAATGCCATCAGGCTATACTGTTCGACCACAAGGTTATTGTTCCACCACCAGGCTACGGTGCTTCGCCGCAAGCTTATGCTGCTCCTCTGAAGGGCCCGCATTCTGCTCCACCACCAACCTATGGTGTTCCTCTTCAAGGTCCTTATGTAGCTCCACGGCCAATCTATGTTGCTCCGCCTCCGACGTGCCCTTGCCTGAGAAATGATCAATGGCACGCTCAAAACCCACATCTTAAGAAAACTGAATCCAATTGCGAGCAATTTTGGACGGCATGGTGAGTTTTCTGCACAAGTGTTTTCAAATCGAGATACGTATTGTGTATCGTTGTTTTCATTTTATGAATCACATCGGGATATGTATCGTGTATTGTAAGATTTACGCACAATTAAAACTTAGTTATACCTATACATGACCTAAAAATCGGAAGGATTTTATATATGAAAAAGAAGGTTTTTGGCTGAGAAATAGTCTTTCAAGTGGGGTATATCCCATTGAGGCCTTTTTGGTGCCTTGGTCAAGGAAAAAGGAAGATGGCCCTTATCCAATTCATGCAAAACATGATCTACATGCGTTCTTTCTACGAGCTTTAAAATAGATTGAGTTTCAGTTATCTTTAAATGGTTTGAAAATCACCCTAATTAGGTCAAATCATTTAGAATGCATTTGGGGTTTCGCTTATTAAAATATGGTATTATATGTGTTTATCTCTAATTGGTGCTTAGGTACGCAGTTGCGGTGCCCTGTTGTTCTGCTGCATCATGGATGCTATTTTCTGAGGATTCGAGGATTGGAAGCTATTTTCTGCGATTGATGATGAATGTTATCACCTAATGATTTGTAGTTTTTCGAATCTGCATTACGTTGGAATTGTGGTTCCTTATTTTTATGCATTTTTATCTGGATTGTAAATTGACTTTGATGTTCAAACCCAGGGGCGTGATCATTCAATTCAAATAAAAAAGAGCTATTCCAAGAATCCTTAAGCCTCTGTGTCGAGGGATTTATCGACCTTCGCAATCTGTATTCTATGTTTTTGCTTGGTGGACTTTCCAAATTTGAAGATGTTGTGGTCCCTCTTCGTTCATGCATAAACACAGTTAAAACTCCTCGTTTTATTTACCCTCCATTTTTTTTTTTTTTTTTATCATTGCTCACATAGATTTACTGTACTACGTATCTTTTCATTAATTTATTGTTTCACACATTATGGGCAATATAGTAAATTTGTATGTATATAAAGAAGAAAAATAGGATGGTAATAAATGGGAAATGATTTGCCACTCCTCTACAAGTGTATTTTTGCACCAAAATTACACTTGCAGTGGAGTGCCGTTAACAAAAAAGAGAGTGGCAAAATCAGCGGCCTAATAAATATGTGTAAAATAATCATGCTTGAACAATCCGTAAGGGTGCACTACACGAGTATAGTTCACAATTCGAGTCGTCCATTTCGACGATCAATCGTCCTCTAATGTTCAAATCGTCCATTGCCAAAATAAAATTTAAACCATTAATAACCGATATCAACGTCTTGAATGCATTTGACTCCTGCACTGACCGGCCTCGGATTGTACTGTCACAAAAACAAAACCCAAACCCAAACATATATGAGAAAAACTCCTTTACGAAGGTTCCATAAAGAAGGTTTTTACGGAGGTGAATAATCTTATCTGCCTAAAAATATTTTGAGCGGTCCAAATTTTAGTTAAACTATTCGCATAAATAATTTATTTAAAATCTGAATCGTTGATTACCAAAACGAACAGTGAAATGGAGAGGTGCGAAAACCTCTTTTACGGAGGCTCCGACAAAAGGCAACCACTACACGTGTTCCGTTCCCAACAATTCCCGTCCAATTCCAATCTCGAGAGAGAGAGAGAGAGAAACAGGGCAATGGGTCTTTCCCCGTCCAAACGAGTCTCTGAAACCCTCAACAACTCACCAGATTTCACCTCAACCTGCACCTCGGTCTACCAAGACTGCCTAACCCTAGCCCAACACGCCTTCCCAGGCGTCCAACCCTACCAGCTCTCCCACGCCACCTCCCTCCTCCACCACTCTCTCTCCTCCACCCACCCTCTCCTCAAAACCTGGCTCCCCACCCCTCCGCCCAGGCCCCGTGTCGACCGCGCCTACCGAGCCGTAATCGCTCGCCGCCGCCGGCCCGGAACAGAGCCGGACGGGGAGGGAGAACCGTGCCTCGGGCCGGCCGAGTTTAGGGAATTCGCGGTGGAGGTTTTCACCGGCGCTGTGGTGGATAACGCTACGGCGGCGGTGGTTAAGCGAGTGCCGATTGGGGTGGTGGGGATTGTAGGGGTTGGGGTGGGGGTTAGGGCTGGGAAGGATTTGGTTGGGGCTTTGGTTGGGGTTTATTCGGTTGGTGTCGCGGCTTCTGTTTATCTCAGTTTATTAGCTGGATAGGAAAATTCATTACTGCAGCAGCGTTACGCGGTGCTTGAAGGGTTTTTTTTTTCGATGTACTAAAAAATAAGTGGTTCTGGTATAAAATGTCTAGAAACATCACGTGGCAGTCACGGTCACTTTATTTATAGGGGTTTATGTGTAAATAGAGATTGTGTGGAACACTCGATTTGATCTTGAGCTTTCTTTAGTATCATGTGTTTTATGTTTTCAAGGTCCGTTTTGTTTAGATTCTTATTTTTTAAGTATTTATTTCTCGTTTTACAAAAGACATATCATTCTATCACAATACGTTACATTTAATTCAAAATATTAAGGAAGAAAGAAGAAGAGAAGTTTGTGTACGGCTATTACGGTGTAAATTTCAGCTCAAAATTGGATGTTAAGCCTTGAAATAATCATGCTTGGCAGAGCCGTGATCTTCTCTTTGGTGTGCCACATTGTGAAAGTTCATGAGAAACATTAATTTGTATTGACGTAAAAGTAAATACTCATT
Organism: Rhododendron molle; assembly: GCA_025413875.1. Lineage (NCBI taxonomy): Eukaryota > Viridiplantae > Streptophyta > Magnoliopsida > Ericales > Ericaceae > Rhododendron > Rhododendron molle. Next base: position 2,306,359 of record CM046396.1, on the reverse strand, counting down.
CCGTCTCATTTTGTTTGTTTGTTCACTTACCGACTATCAAATTATTTGTCAATTTCGACAAGTTCAATAGCAAAAGTCCTATGAAAACTATCCTTTTACACTCCTCTTAATTTAGTGTGTCCAGTGCAATTTGGATTTGGGGACATTTTTAGAAAGTTAAAAATTTTTCAAAGTGTAATGATCGTATTTTTCAAAGTTGAGTTGCTCAAATCAGACAAAACAATCAAGACGAAAGGACATTTTTTTTTCTTTCAAAACATACAATCAGCCAACTTAACGGAATTTTGAGTGACGGAAATTGTCTCCGATTGTATGGACCAGCCCTAATGAGTTGAAATTCAAACCTGCAACTTGGGAGGTTTCGAATATGAGTCCCATGCCTGACTACTAGGCCAATGCCTAGGGGTAATTGTGTCCGAAGTTGCGTTTTAAAAGTTGCGCTCGTAAAACTCAGCTAAAACTCTTAACTCTCTATAGCAAGACTTTGGACTAAACTTCGGCTTTGCATGGATGCCAATTGGAGGAAAACATTTGTCGCATTTGTGGGAATCCATACTAAATGTTGGGTGATATTACCAAAAACAAGAGCTCCCCGCTCCAACCTCTGTGTCCGCCACTGGAATACAAGATCAATGTAGTATAATGAATGAATAAAATGGAAGATTTATGGTACAATTGTTCCCATATAATGGGAGATACAGCGAACAAAAGATGAGGGCGAAGTTATGGTATTCTACTCTTCCTCGGCTTCAAGACCTGGTATGTACTCCAAACTCACATCAAAGATAACTGGACTACTAGGAGCCACTCTTGGCCTTCCTGGAGCTGAGTTGAGACCTTTCGGGAATGCCAACTGCAATTCCAAAGAAATACAGAACCAGAGGAAACCCAATGTTAGAAAATCGTACATTCGATATTCTGATAAAGATTCCGTTACCTTATGGCAAATGCATGCAAAAGAGAAGGATAACAACGCATTCTTTAAGCCGATTAAAAAAAAAACACACACACACACACACACAACGCAATTTTAAACAAGGCAAACAGTACTATAAATGCAGGGGCATCTAAAGAAAAGAGCAACCTACAAACACAAGGTAGGTGGAAGCGATGGCATTGGATGATAGATACAAAACATATAAAAGGGATGATGTATCATCTGTTCGATATCAACATGTCCCTAGATTTGGTTTGAAATCGTTAAAAGTACCAGTCATGTCGGTGGACAAATATGGGGGAGTTGGTAGAGAGATGTGTTGGCATTCCTGTCACGGAATATGTTCTTGTAAGGGCAATATTTTGAACGCAGAGGCAAACTAACTGTTAGCCGAACAAAAGAGAATACAAAGGGCCAGGGAAGATCATGAATCTGCAAGTTATGAATCAGCTGTAGAAGTGAACAGATTTTGGAGGTCCAATAAAAAACACTATAGCATACTCGAACAAAAAACTGATACCTAGATCCTCATATTTACTTATCCACGAAAACAGACACAGAAAATCGGGTGATCATACGTTTGAAAAGCTGATATCAGGTGAGAAAAACTTACTGGTCCGGGAATGTACAGTCGCCGTTTGCCTCCTAATTTCATGCTCAGGATCCCTTCATCAAGTCCCTTGATTACCTATTCCAGTCATTTTATTTGGTAGTCAGTATGGTAGATAGAAGTCAAATAATTCAACTTATGTCATCCCCCAAATTACTAAATTATTTCTATCATAATGTTCAGACTCATTGGTGTTCCTTCAGTCAGAGAAAGTGGGATGCAAATTATCATCCTGTATGCTGATGGATTAACTAACCTTCTATTCACCATTGCTGAAGTTTCAAAGGTTGGAGCTACAAATAGGATTGAAATTGTAAAACTGACGTCACTAAATTTAAGTTAAAGGTAAACAGCCACTTATTTAAGATTTTGAGGTCTTCAACTAACGTATAACTGGATTAACAGACTTTTGACTTTACCTGACCGGATCCAACACGAAAGATATAAGGCAGGCCCTTGTCCAGTGAACTGTGAAGCACAGATAAAGTGATCAATAAGAGACATAAGGAAATAAATTGAATAATAAACCGAAAGCAACAGAGTTTATGCATTTTTAAGAAAGAAACTGAATAAGAAACCAAAAGCAAGTTGCTCCTTGTTGAGACCTTGACGATATTTCTCTCGCACGTGCATCGTTGCTCTACATGTTAGCTTCTTTGATTGTGCGGGGCCCATGACAAGATGAGACTCTCAGTATATCATAATCAACTTGTGAGATATGTCACTCAAATTGCCTCATCATATAGAACTTTAAAGAAAACTATTCTTGCCTTTTTTTCTTCTAGTTTTCTGTAAACCTGATTACTGTCTAAAATAACCATGTATATTTGCGCTGTTGAGATCATTTACATCACCACTAAAACTTGAGATGGAGATGCCAGTTGGGAGAGATAACTCAATTTTCCATTTTCAAGACCTTTACAGCAAAGTCGGCATTATAAAAGTAACCATCTTTAGCAATTCTTAGACACGTATGTAAGCTGATTCTAGAATGAGTATAAGTCACTAGGTACTAACCTTACAGTCCGTTTGCTAGCCGGATAAGTTTTGGGTGGATAGTATGAGGGGATAAGATAAAAGGGCAGATGTGTATATAGGGGGAATATGTTGTACATGGCTTGTGTCAGTATTTTATAGAAGATCGGATATGTATATGCTTAGTTTGTTTTGAGGTGGATATACAATTAGAAGGAGAGGTGACATTTTATAATTGAGAGGCCGGATATAATATGGATAGAGGAGGGGGGAGAGTTGCTATATCCGGCCGGATATACAATCCGGGGCCATTATATCCATTGTCTACATCCGGATGGTGAACACCAGATAGAAGTAGTTCGGGATATACTATCCCGGGTGATAGTATATCAACCCTCCATCTCCTGCTAGCAAACGGCCTCTTATTGCCTATAGACAACGAATATTATGCAGTTAATCATCATGCTTTACCTGTCAAATATTTGTCCAGATGGAACCATGGCAACATAATTTGCAGCCACCTGTGACGATGAATAAAATATAAGGTGAGCGATAGGATTGATGAAAACTAAAATTGGGTTTCATCTAGCCACATCTACTTATCATGACTTCATAAAAGTCCAGACGGCAAGACAGTGGGTATGATGGTTGTCACTTGGACATTTACCCTAGCAATATTAGTTTGAACAAAATGTTTGATACCCCAGAATGCATAGGGCTGTTTGGAAGACAATATAGTAGGCTGGGTGCTTAAAGGTAGGGCTGCGAACGAGTCGTGCCGAGCCAAGCTTCGAAGTGTTCAAGCTTGGTTTGCCAAAATTAAAATCAGAAGATGCGCCTCTTAAACTCTTCCATTTCCGATGTGTGGACTAAAGGAGGAGAATTATGCCTTTTGCTGGTGTTCCATTTAGACCCAAAAAAAATTAAAAATTCTATTTTATTTTCATGGTCATATTGAATTACATTGCAGACACAATAAAACATACCTGATAACCAACTGGGGGACTAGGGCCTTTACCAACTTTAATATCTTTGTACTGCAAACCAGACTCGGCAGTTACCATCGGTACCTTCATCAGTCGAAACCCATCCACAGAAGCCATCAGTACATTCAAATTACATATCCAACCCTTGCCTTATCATAAGATGCATATCTATAGTTAAGTAAAACACCAAATGCTATGGCCTGATCTCACCGATTGCCAGAAAACAAACAAAAGGTAAGGAAGGTTGACAAAATTTGACTATCCTAATAAACAAGAAATTCCTATGTGATAGTAAAAAATGGAATTTGTCATATTGAAAATACTTTTTTCCATGACAAAATTTTTTCTTTCCACAAAAGTCGAGGCTCGTCTTGAGGAAAGTCAAAGAACACATGCCTTCTGGTTCAAGTGTTCAACCTTTTCTAAGTTTTAAGAAAACGCCTAAGCTCCAAAAGTGTCCTTTTCCTAACTCTTAAATACATATTTTATAACTTGGTAACAGAAGGAAAACATAAGAGATATTTTCCCCAATACGGTTTGCGGGTGCAAAAGATACTACTCCGGTGTAAAGCTAAAACATCAAAGAATGAAGGAAAAGCTACAAATGAGGGAGTTATGTAATCTCACCATACATTTTCAAGCTCTTTCTCACAATTATCATCACAGAGTCTAGGTTTTTCCTCTGGAGGCAAGCCAGCTCCGTTGGCATTGAGTGAGGAAAGCAAGAGGCTTGAAACACCCACTACCATGCCAATGACATTCCTGCGCTTAATTAAGGGCAATTCATCCCCATTTTCAATTGTCTTCGAAGCTTCTATTCTCAATTCTGAACTTGAGCATCTCAAAATCACACATCTAATTTTACCACCCACAGTGGTATGATGATTGCTAGACATACATCTAGAAAAAGCAGAACCTGGATCAATGCAAAATTTTAATTCAGAAACACATCCTTGGTATCAAAGTACTGAAGAAAATTTCAAATCCATCATAGAAACTCCTAGCAGGATCTAGCTATCAATGTGAATCCAATGAATTATCCACGGAAAACAATCAATCAAACTAAAACTAGTTCACAAAGAAGCAAGTAAACTGAAACAGAAAAACCAATTCCCTTTACAAGTACCACCAAAATTCCCACGGACCATTGCTTGGTTGAAGTATATGAGCTTGTGATAAGTGTCAAATGTGAGAACTTGGGGTTAACGTCGAAATGCAGAACATCGAGGAAATGATGGCAATGGAAAGTTAGTAATTTGACCTGGTTTTGTTTATCCCAGCACCCATCAATTTTACAGTTTAAACACCACAACAGCATCGTCAAAGTATGGAGCCTGAGATATCTGGTTTGAGCTTGGGCAGCAGTTTATGCGATGAATTTTTTCTTGAAGAAAATAAATTATTTTTAAGTCCTCGTTTTGCGGACCAAACAAACATTTTGTGACTGAGGTAGTAGCTATTTTCTAAGACTGGGTCCTAATTCAATTCACTGTCTTATTTTCTTGATGGGGAACTACACTAATTCACTGCTTTGAACGGCAGAAATACACATAAAACTCAATCACTTGAAATAGGTGATCAAATACCAAGTACATGAACGCTAATATCCCACATTTAGGTTAACCAAACCCATGATAATGCAAAGGCGGGTAATGTAAGTGAAGCATTTTGATGGGACCTACATGCAGCACACAAAAGATGCAAAAAGAACTAGAAATTGCATCAAGAAAAAATTGAACAATTAGCATGGTAAGATGAAGGAAAACAAGAGGGAAAGAGAAGAAGAATTGGGTGGTTTTTATTTTACCAAGAGGAGGAAGAAGAAGAGACGACGAAGCCATTGTTTTGTCTTTCTGTTCACAGTGGTCGTTTGCGTTTCGGATGTGGATAACGAAATCAGCTGCAGATTTTTGTAAATGGGGATTGAGCTCCCATCCAGTGCTTACCCCCTCCGGTTGGTCCAGTTTTAGTCATTTGTGGGCCCGGAAAGGTCCCACAACGATGATCGAAACTGTTCACATTTTAAAGCTTGCCGAGTCCATTGACACGGTCGAAAATCACGTTGGTTGGATCTCATATGCTATGATTTCGAAATGTGTTAAATTTCAGATGATTTTTTCAAACGGGTCGCAATTTAGTGTTGCATTACATTTTTTAAAACAAGATTAATGCATTTTGACATCATATGAAACCATATCCGATCAACGTGATTTAAAATATGAACAATTCTGTTCATTATTGTGAATGTTAGAAGAACCCACAAATGACCCAAATTAGACTAGACTGAGGGGTAACGCTGGAGGGGAGCGGAATCCAATAGGAGATTGAGCTACCACCCTCCGGTTTGGTCATTAAGCTTCAAAATGAGGTAATTTGTGAAGCACCCTCTGAACTATCACATTGTATTACTTTTACCCTCTCATGTTTAAAACACATCAACTTCACCCGGTAAACTTTGTGACTGTATCAGTTACGCCCCTCCTATCTATGAGCCGTTTGAAAGTAGATGGAGAAGTTGAAAAATCTTCCCAAATGTGCTATAGGCACAGATAAAATAGGAACAGATAGCACACATACTTTTTGCAGGGCACACTCCACATCTCACAATTTTTAAAAAATATTTTCTTATGGATTCTTGTAAAAAATCCTGTCAATTTGATATCGATTGGGACTTTTTCAAAATTTATTAGGCGAACTAGTCAGTGTTGTTCTACTAATTTTTTTTTTTTTTTTGAGGAAGCACAAACAAATTTTGAAAAAGTCTTGATCGATATCTGGTTAAGAGGATTTTCTGATTTTCACTCTTTTTTTTTACAATTCAATTCTTTTTTTTGTCTTTATACATTTGAATTTATATTGTACTTTATGCAATACATTTTGTAAATTCATATGCATAAAAATAAAAATAAAACTATCGGTTCGCTCCGATGAACGGAAATTATTATCCATTCGTAAATTGAATGGTCATGCTTTCCACCTCTCTGCATCATTTCAGCTTTGTAAAAAATTTCCGACAACGGGCCACCAACCAATAATTCAACAAAATCGGCAAGAGTGATGCTCGAAGATTCAGACCACGAATACCCCGATCATTTTGATTGGTGTAGGTTATTATTCTGTGTGGTGTTGTCTACCTATATCTATATGTACTAATTACACTTTACTACTTTGTTTATCTGTTGTTGCAGTTCTAGTCCTAGTTCTGGAACGATTTTGCTTTTCTGTATTGAAGTTGTGCTTCAACTAACTGTTTCTCTAATTCTCTAAGCTTATCTTGTTCTTTTCCTATAAATCTAGTAAGGGTGTTACTAGGTAGAGATCTACTTGTATATAAAGTTGTATTTAAAAGTCTACTTATCAAAAGATTCTGAGTAAATATTTCTTCTTCCAATATTCGAATATAAATTAAAATATGCTCTTCTTTGTTCATTTATGCAAAAGATAAAAGCTTACAATCAAATATTTGTGAATCTTACTCGGTACTTACCACCACATGAACCAGACAAACTGTTTAAAATAAACTGGATACTGTATACAATTATATATCATATTACCCATTGATTAATCTTTCTCTTTTCATTATCACTTATCTCATATGTGTCAAAATTTTATTTAGAGGAATTTCTTACTTTCCTTCTTAACCTACCTCCGAATACTACTCCCTCAACGCCACTCCTTGGCAAAACGGGTGAAAGACTCAAGAAGACTTTATGGTTTAAAGGTCTGAAGTCTTACTCTTTTAAAATCTGAATTTTGGGGTATTAGTGATGTATAAAAACTGGATTAAAATTCTTTGGGTAATACAAACATATAATTCATACGGTATTCATTTTATTTACGATCATGGGAGTGTTCCCTTTCGGGAGTCCCTAAAGAACAATAAGAGCTGGAGAGAAACTGAAACTGACTATATTATTGCTGAAAGCTGTTGATTACAAAGACTCAATTGCTGAAGATTGACTCGACCAATTACAATTGCAACAAATGCTTACAGATAGCAAGTGATCAAATGCTAGGAGAGTCGTGCCTACAAATGAAAAACTTAACTCTATTTATAGACTCAAAAGGTAAGATGACTGGCAACCTATTACAAGAAGAGATCCGGTTTTCTAAAAGAAAAGTAGATGCCGCATGAACCCTGACCCGCATCGTCACATCTTTCAACCTTCGTTTTTGAAAAGTAGGGTCTTCATTATTGTTATATGAAGATAAGTCCAAGAGTAGTTGCACCGAAAGTAGTTGTCCTCTATATTATTTCTTCTGGCTGGTGGAGAGTGGTTGTCCTCTATATGAAGATAAGTCTAAGATTTGCTTTTTTTGTGGTTTTCTGGTTTTCCCCTTTATTAGGGCATTTGTTGGCTACGTGATCCTCTGAATCACATATAAAGCATTTACATTTACGATTTTGAGTCGATTGGACTCTTTTCCTAAAATGTTTTTTGGGCTTTGGTTTAAACTGTAGTTTACTGGGAGTCTGCTTATAGGATTGACTCTTCTTGTATCTTTTCCTGGGATAATAACCATGCTTTTGGTAACTATAATTATATCTTCTTCCTGTCTGAGCTATCTTCCTATTATACTTATTGGCATTTTTCTGGTATTTATAAAATTTATTTTTCTTTTTCCTTCTTTTCTCTTTGTTATATCCATACTGTTGTGGAGTATATATGACTTGACTGCAAAAGTTTAATCTGTTTTTCTTTATACCTTTCTGGATTTCAAGTGTAGTGCACTTATCTTTAAGTACTGCAAAAACAAACTGAATTCTAGGACCAATTCCTAGATACTGGTTTTCATCTCCATTAGTAGCTTTCCATTTTTCCCATATCTCTTCTCCTAATGGACCTGGAAGTTTTCTAAAGAATTTATTACTGATTTCTAAGTCTAAAGCTCTTCCTGTCTGCGATGCAAGAGCTATAAAATCATTACAAAAACTTACTACATATTTCCATTTATGTACTTTAAGTTGTTGTAACTGTCTCATGGCTACATTCTGGTATGTCGTGTTTCCTCTATTAGGATTTGCTCCTATAATCAATGTTTTGACTAGATTGGTGAAATTATAAACATTTTGTCCTTGAGTTACTAAAGCTGCATACTGGGGTTCAAAATCTCTCTTATAAGCTTCTATTATTCCTTTTGTTGTGTCTCCTAAAAATGATTCACAATATGATCACATTTCTGCTGAAGAGTGCCAATTGGTTATTTCTAAAAGTTTTCTAAGTAAAGCCTGTTCCCATCTGTCTATAATTGCCTTATGAAATTAGGGATCAAATGTTGCAATGTCAAGCATTAATCCTGTTCCTGCTTGTGCCATAAGTGATATATTTCTATCTGCTGGTAACTTTTTTTCATAGGTTCTGTATTCTAATTCTTGGGCTGAAGGTTCAATTCTGGACCTACTGACTGGAATATTTTCCATCTCATATACTTGATTTGGGAGTACTGGTGGAGTATTATCATATGTTTCCATTTTGACTTCTACCATATGACTTTCTATATTTTCAACTGGTGGTTGATAATATTTAGATCTGGGATCTGAGTGGCAAAATGTTTGCGACCTTAATGTGTGTTGATATAAGAGCATGCCCCAAGCGTAGGGCTAGGTCGGTTGTAGCATAATAAACTCGGAAGTCCGAGGTCGAATCCACAGGGAGCCAATGGAGCTAGGCCAGAAGGTTTGCTTTACGAAGGGTTTTTAGCGTTAGGACCGCCAACCTTTAGATTTGGCGTTGAGACGGCCAACTGAACGATTTCGTTAACTGGCTACTTAACCTATCTACGGCGTTTGACTGGAGGTTAAACTAAAGGTTAGGTCTAGGGATACTCAACACCCATAACACAAGGATAAGCTTGATTCTTCTCTTTTGAACAAAAGTGTTAAACATGGCTCGGGTTCTTTTGATACATTTTGACAAACACAAAGAGGGACATAGCTTTAAGTATCAAATGTGGCAAGGAGCGAAACCCTTGCCTACACTTGATCAAAGAGATTAACACCTCTAAGTTTTGATACATAAATTAACCTTAATCCATGTTTAAACTATAAAACGAGATTTTACAAGAGAAGAACAAACTACATCCTTGGTTACGGGATGTTAATCATCCCATAGCCTAACCTTACTACACTACTCACTCATATTTAACGAAGACATGAAATGAGCTAGAGGAAAGGTAAGGAAAATACCAAACATTGATTAAACTTAAAGTAAATACAAGATCCTCGAAGAGGAGAGAATTCTCTACAACTTTAATGAAGGCGTAAAGCTCCGAAATTGAACGGATCGTACCTTAAAACACTTAAGAAGACATGAATGAGGAGAGAGGTTGGAGCTCCATTAATGGAGGTAGAGAGAGAAAGTGCAAAAGTAAAGAATGCCCTAGAATCGGGCTAAGGGTGGTATATATACCCCCTTTACAAAAAAACTACAAAAATGCCACTGAAATGTCCGCGCAGGAGTGAGGGATCGATCCCTGGTCAGAGGGGGATCGATCCCTGTTGTTTCTGAAGCTTTCTGATGGTGGGGGATCGATCCCTAAACATTGGGGGATCGATCCCTGAGCTTGCTGGATTCTGCAGACACATTTTCAACTTCGCGGGCTCGCTCCGGACACTCCCGAACTCGGATTTAGGTGTTTTTCGAACCGTTGGAAAGCTTGTTGAGTCTACTTTCTAACCCAAGTGGTTTGGATCAAAAATAATTTTTACATCAAAAGTTATGATGATTCTACCCTCAGCTGGTCGGAAAATGAGTTGCTTTGGGTAACATCCTTGCATCTCCCTCACTTCCCTTGATCCTTGGACATCCCGAGTATGCTTCAAAGCTTCTTTTCATGACTTTTGGGACTCGGTCACAGAGTGCCACATGGTCTTGGGTACTTGGACACCCTCGGGGTTATCCATGGCCTTCAAATGCGCCTTATTCACGCGATTTACCTGCAAATGCCAAAAACACACCTTTCGTGCAATATTGTTCAAATCAAGTAAGTTATGCACTTGTATGTGACAAAAATGAGAGGGATAAGCCCTATTATTTACACTATTGAGGGCTTATCACAAAACATATCTTCTACTGAAATATTGTTTTTCTTACTTGGATCATAATCCATGAATTTCTCCTCTAAGACAAATATACTATTTTGTAGCAGATATTGTCTCTGGAATTTAGAACTGTCATCTAATTCTGGGTGCTCATACTCAAGTTTTTGAGTATAGTATCCTTCTAAAATCTGGTAATCATAATAATCTAAACCTGGTCTATAAACTGGCTCTAAAAGTTCTTTTAATCTGATTATGTCAGATTCACTGAATTTGATTAATTGATCTAGAGTAAATTGAGGCTGTTCATATGCCATATACATATGTTCTGTTTGTACATCTGAATTTCTGGCAAATTCTGTATGCATAGAACTACTTACATCTAAATGTCTACCTGCTGAAACATAATTACTAAATCTAAGATTTATTTCTCCCATACTGTCGGTATAGAAACTACTATTGTTGAATCTCGTTTCTTAGCTTCTATAACTTGAATACCTCTGGTTCCCAAAGCTCTTAAACCTTGGTCTGTTCTAAGCTTATATCTGGTAGTACTGTGATTACTTAATTTTTCTATAAAATTTACGCAAACTAAAAGATTGTGAGCATCAGGAATCATGTGATAACCCATTGCCTTAATACCTATTCTGATATGCTTGTAAAACTCTTCAAGTCTCATCTGGAAGTTTGGTATATAATATACAATCTGACAATTACTGTTCATATCTAATTCCATGCTTTCTATTAAAGCTTGTTCTTGGTTGGTAAATCTATTATCAAAAACCATAACTAACACTTTAGTTCCTAAATCCTGTCTAGTTAAACCTTTTGCTCCTATGGTAATTAAACTTAGATGTATGAGGCCTAATTTTAACTGCTTAAGCTTGTTGAAACTTTTTGGAGTGATCATTTCTAAAATTTCTAACTGATCTTCTGTTATAACACTGACTGGTTTTTCATGATAACTATTATAAGTTCTGACACCTCTGTTAAAGAAATTCTGTGATCTATATAATACAGTTGGGTCTAATAATTCTAAACTGTGGTTTTTAAATCTATCTAACTGAACGTCTGGGTCTATAATTCCTTCTATTCTATTTTCTTCTACTGGTTGTTTTCCAAATACTCTATTGAGTAAAGGAATTTCACTGACTTTGGTTTTACTACTGGATGCCATAATAAGGTTTCTGAGGATTGAGAAGACTGAAGAACTTTTGGTTTCTTACCTTTGTTTGGGTTTGGAGAACCAAATATATTGTAATAAAAGATATGGTTTTGTAAAGACTTGTTGAGTCTTTTGGGTTTCCTGTTGAGGTTGAAATATTAATCTGGTTTATCTTAGAGGTTAAAGTTTCTAAAGTTTTATCTTCTTGAAGTTTATCTACTTTGATAGATAACTGATCTAACTTTTCTGCTGTTTCTGCTAATCTATTTCTAAGACTTATCAAAAACTCAATGTAGACACCCCAATCAGGACCCCTGAATAATCTTTAAGTTTCCCCGATGATGAAATAAGGAAAAATATACCTTCGAGGCTTGGATTGTTGCTCCTTTGCTACTCCTTCTCTAACCTCAAGAAAATCCCTTTTCAACAATGTAGGGTGGCTCTCGGTTCAATTGCAAAAGAGAAAGATGCGTTTGTTTTGTCAAAAATAACTTTTTCCATGACACATTGAGGGTAAAATGGACACACTTTTCAATGTACAAAATTATTTTGAGTGAAACCAATTGGGTTAGAAAGAGGACTCGACGAGCTTTCCAACGCTTCAAACCGCGTCCAAATCCGAGTTCGGAAGTGTCCGGGGCGCCCTCGCGAAGTTCGGTGTGTTGACTCACAAACCGCGCGGCACTTCAAAAGGGCACACGACACCTTAGAAAATTTTAAAAATCACTCCACCGCACGGCATTTCAATTCAAAAATCACTCCATCGCGCGGCATTCAGGAGGAGCGTCTGACAGATTCCCATGCGCGTCAGCAGATTGGGCAGAATACATTTTTCACATTTTTTTCGTTCTTTGGGTGCTCTCCAAGTATCTTTTTGCCTATAAATACACCCCCTCTCTAATTGAGAAGTACCCCTTCAACTCCAAGTAAAGTTACTATGCCATTTTTTTGGCTCTTACTCTCTCTCTCTAAAAATACTCTCTTTTGATTCTCTCTCTACAACTTCTTACACCCACCACCACTATACACATCTCTCTCTCTCTCTACACCTATTTGCTCTCAAATTTTTCAAGTTCAATCCAAATCAACTTCCATTCCTCCACCTTCAAGCACATCCAAGCTTCGATCAAAAGGTATAAATCCATTTCCTTGGGCTAAACCACATTTAGCCTTGAGGGGAGCCGATCGAGACCCTTCTCGGTCTTTCTATACCGAGCTTGGGTCTCAAACGAGCTTTACATTCAAAGTCTTTCTTTTCTTTTCTTTTTCTTTTCTTTTTTGCATTTTCTTTTCATATTTTGACTAATATTGCTTAAAGATCGTGCGGGTACATTCTAGATTCAAGTTTCATGTTAAAAGTCCATTTTTTTTTTACTTCATGAGTTCTTTCAATATTCCAAGAAGCTTTTAACATTATTTTACATGATAAGATAAACAAATGGGTCTCATAAATCATTTTTCAAAGATTCGGAAAATATAACAAACTATTTTGCGGACCTATGTGTTGTTCTATCATGTAAAAGCAAACTGATTCTGGAATGTGCAGACAGGTGTACCGCACGGTACTTGGTTGTACTGCGCGATGCATCCGTATCGCGGCACCTCTTGTGGTATTGACAATTTGTTGTGATGTTGTTATTTCATTTTCTGTACATTGCTCATCCATTTCATACTGCACATCGCACTACAAGCACGCCAATGTGTTATATTCTATCCCGTGTCCCTTCCCCGTATATGTTTTAAAGTTAAGTTTTTCAAATTATATTAAATCCCCCATTTAAAATGCTTAGTAGAGACCGGTTTTACCGGGCGAGCGGGGTGCTTTTTCAACAAAACCTTCCCCGTTCGTAACGTGGCTCCCAGATCCAAAATCTCAACGTTTTCGCTAGACCAAAAGCCTTTCTTTTTCAAATCAAGCTATCGGTTTCTCGGATCATCCATCTCAAAAATCCGGGTGGCGACTCTTCGAGTTAGCGCTTTTTGGGCGCGGGAGCCCACACTCAATAATGGTGTTATTTTGCTTGATAACAGTCTCATCTGTTTTTCTTGTTGGTTTGAAGCTAGATAATCCAATAGGATCTGGTTGAATTCTTCCTGAATTTTCTAATGCTATCTTATAAAATTAATTATCACAACTATTCATTCTCCATTGGCTAACCTTTTAACTTCTTCTAAAAGGATTTCTATTTTCTGGAGTTTACTATCTAATTCTGTCTTGACCTGGACTGAATTCTATTTTATTCTATCAACTTCTAACTTAAGACTTTCACCTAAATTTCTAGTTTCTGTTTCTATGTCTTTTGGCTGGGTAGTATTTAACTTACTGGTCAAATCTATTATATCATGTTTGCAGGGCAATTTATCTGATACTATGAGCTGTTTTTCTTCTAATTTACTAATTCTTCTTAGTATCTCTGAATGTAACTCTTTAAAATAATCTAGATTTTCTGACTGTCTATTAAATCTAAGTCTATTAACCTATTCTAAGATCTGAGTAGTTTGCTCAAGAGATTTTCTTGAGAATACTTCCAACTGGCTTCTGGTTACTATATTACCTTTAACTTCTAAGCTGAATTTTTTATCTAAAATATTGCTAAGCTGTTCTACTAACTGAAAGCCTGTTTTAATCTGAACATTCTGTTGAGATCTAATTTCACTTAAACTAGGGCTAAGTACTTTTATGAGTTCATCTAATATAACAAACTAAAACAAAAAAACATAAAACTAAACAAAGGATTTATAGTCTGGCTACTTGAATTAACAAATAGTACTGGAAGCTCTGATACCAATTTTTTGTACGAGTACCGGTGAAAATAAAATGCGGAAATGAAAATACAAATAAGAGGGGTTTTAACTGTAAATATTCAAAAGTTCTGGCTAAGTGTGTAAAAGGCACTGTAATTAACTATATAAACTACTGAAAGTCTCGGTCTAAACTGTAATTTTGTACTTACAGGTGGAATTTTGGGTGGCGCTATTCGCAGCTACGTATTTACTCTCATAGCCCGCTATATTTCGGTAGGTGCTTGTTGAAAATCATAAATAACATTTCGGTAAATAGCTGTTGAAAAACAAATTATATTTCGGCAACTGCATGTCGAAAATATGTTCAACTTTCGGTATGCAACTGCTAATACATACATTTCGGTAAATAGCTGTTGAAAAAAAGATTATATTTCGGTAATTGGGTACTGAAAATGTATCTCAATTTCGGTAACTGACTGTCGAGTATAGTTGGAAATTTTTAATGGGCTATGGGAGTAAATACGTAGCTGCGAATAGCGCCACCCGGAATTTTTTAGTAGCTGTTCTTACCACACACAATCTTTTCCTGCCTTATCGTGTTTTGAATCGTGGTTGGGTTTCGTGATTCCTAGGCTTTCTGAATCGGGAATCGGGAAATAATTTTGACAGATACATCATACATAGGAGTAGGATTTTGTTGAATTTTCAGCAAAATTTTCTCTTTCATCTAGTATCTTCGTTTGATTTGTTCCCAGCTTTCCATTTTAGTACTCCTACCTTTGATCCAACAAGCTCAGCTCAACTTCATTTCAGAAAGGATAAAGAGATGTCTGTTTCTCCTCTAATCTCTGCTGCTCAGGCAATCCTCACTAGCTTGATCCCACTAGCAACTGAACAAATCAAAGCCACAGTGTTCGATTTCCACGATGATCTCACTTCCCTCCACAGAAGGTTAACAATGATTCAATCCCTCTTACGTGATGCTGAAAACAAACGGAGTATATCGTCAGAAGTCATGGAGCTATGGTTGAAGAATCTCAAACTCGCAACATGTCATGCAGAGAACCTGTTCGATGAAATTACTTACGAATCTCTCAAAAGCAAGTTGGAGGTCCGGAAGAGGGATAAGGTAAGCAACTTTTGTTCACTCTCCAACCCATTAGCAAGTCGTCTCAAGATTTCTACTAAGGTCAAGAGTGTGAATTCTTTGTTAGACAGGATTTACAAAGAGGGAAATGAAATGGGTCTTAGGCCAATAGATCAGATCTTAAGTGGTAGTAGTACTATTGTTGAGCCTAGTGAATGGAGGCTGACTCACCCTTTCGTTGATGATTCGAAAATTGTTGGAAGGGAAGAAGATATTGAGGTAGTGAAAAAGATGTTGCTAATGGGCTCTGACGTAGGAGAGGATTTACCGGTCGTTGCCATTGTAGGAATGGGTGGGCTTGGTAAGACTACCCTTGCTCAGCTTGTTTACAAAAGCGATGGGGTAGTGGATAATTTCGATCGGAGAATGTGGGTTTGTGTCTCCGATGTTTTTAGAGTGAAGAGGCTATTGAATGAGATGGTGCAATCTCTTACTAGAGAGAAATTTGAGATACCAAACGTGGAGGGAATTGTTGTAAAACTTGGGGCGTTATTGAATGGGAAAAAAATACCTTCTTACACTAGATGATGTTTGGAACACAAGTGGAGAAAAGTGGGAAAAAATGAGAACGTGTTTGCTCGCTATAGGTGGTTCCAAAGGAAGTAAAATTTTAGTTACAACCCGCAGTATGGATGTGTTATCGGCTATGCAAGCATCTCCAACTGTCACTCATCGTTTGAGTGAACTGTCGCGTGATGATTGTTGGGCCATGTTTAGAAAAAGAGCATTTGCGAATGGAGGACCAAGAGAAACTCAAACTTTGGTGGGTATTGGTAAAAGAATGGTAGAAAAGTGCAAGGGTGTGCCATTAGTTGTAAAATCATTAGGAGGGCTGTTGTACTCGAAGCATTATGAAAACGAATGGGAGTCTATCGAGAAGAGTAAAATGTGGGGAACACTTGGCGATGAGAATGGAATTTTACCTGTGTTACGGCTTAGTTTTGATCACTTACCGTCCCCATGTTTGAAACAATGTTTTATATATTGTTCTGTTTTTCCAAAGGGTCGAACCATTATAAAGGACGAGTTGATTCAGCTTTGGATGGGTCTAGGATATCTTCAACCTTGTGCAGGAAGCAATATGGAAATGGAAGATGTAGGTGATGAGTATTTCAATATCTTATTACGCAATTCCTTATTCCAAGAAGTTACACTAGATCAGTTTAACAATGTTGAAACATGCAAGATGCATCATCTGGTACATGATCTTGCACTGAAGCTCTCAGAGGGTAATTGTTTGACTTTGAAGGCTAGTGAGGTGATGTACCATCCTGAGGTTCAACATCTGTCATTGTTCCTTGCGAGAGGAAGAAGGATAGAATTTTCAAAACAAAATATCGGAAGACTGAGGACACTATTTTTAACTGGAAATTTTCCCCAAAACACTAGAGGAATCAAATGTGTACGTGCCCTCAGTTTGAAAGATGATCCAGAGGAGCTACAAAGTCCCTTGCGTAAATTTATACATTTGAGGTATCTTCACTTCTCAAAAACTCGAATTGAAAAACTGCCAGAAGTTATCACCTGTCTCTACAATTTGCAGACACTGAGGCTGTCCCCATCTGCGAACTTGGTAGAGATTTCCGAAGAATTCCATAAGCTGGTCAGTTTGAGACATTTATGTATTGCTGATACGGAAGAAAATAGGAAAGTGATGCCGAAGATGTTAGGGCATTTGACTTCTTTGCAGACACTACCATTCTTTGTTGTGAGTAAGGATAGGGGCCATAAAATTGAAGAGTTGGGAAGCTTAACCAAGCTAAGAGGCAGATTACATGTTTACAGTCTCCAACTCGTGAGGAACAAGGAAGAAGCAGAACAGGCTCAAATGCTAAAAAAATCAGGCATTACTGAGTTGGGATTTCATTGGGATGAGGACTTTGGAAAGTCTGACGCTACTAACCATGAGGACGTGTTGGAAGGACTCAAACCTCACAGCAATTTAAGGGGACTGATGTTAGAAAATTTTGGAGGACGAAGACTTGCGTCATGGATGAGGAGTAGAGATTCCTGGTTCCTTCAAAATTTGGTGAAGATCGAATTGCGAAACTGCAGACTATGCGAACAAGTCCCTCTTGGATACCTTCCACAGCTTGAAGTTGTTGAAATGGATGGATTGGATAGTCTAAAGCGTATTGGTCCCGAGTTCTATGGACGAGATGAAGGCGTTGGCTATAGTAGTTGTGGTTGCAGTAGTGCGGCAGGAGGAGGAGTATTTCCAGCATTGAGAATACTTACTTTGTCCAATATGCTTGGCCTTGAAGAATGGACAGACATATCATCGTTGCCTGCTGGTGCCACGAGTATGAAGGAATTCTTTCCTTGTCTCGAGAAGCTATCTATTCAGAATTGTCATCAGTTGATAAAAATTCCACCACTTGGACACATTCCACATCTTGAAACTGTTGAAATGGATGGATTGGATAATCTCAAGTGTATTGGTTCGGATTCCTATGGATTTGATGAAGGCGTCACCCGTGATAGTAGTAGTAGTAGTAGTAGTGTGGGAGGAGGAGGAGTATTTCCAGCATTGAGGAAACTCACTCTTTCTAATATGAGGAAGCTTGAAGCATGGTCTGACCTTCCATCATTGCCCATTGCTGCTATAAATATGGAGAAGTTCTTTCCTTACCTTGAGAATTTATATATCCAGAATTGTCCTCAATTGTTAATCCTAGGTCGTATGTTATCCACTCGGGATGTATCTAGTTTATTGGTAGATGCTTCCTATGGTAACTTTGAAATGAGGTATAGCCCCTCCATGATCACCATAGGGGTAGATCCCGATTTGAAAAGTATTACTATGTTCTTGGAAGATTTGCTGGAAAAAAGCAGTAAATCCTTAAGAAATCTGAGAGTAAAGGGGTTGAACGAGCTATATTACTTCCCAAATCAGCTGGTAAACCTATCGTCACTTGAGAGGTTTGATGTATGTGATTGTTCTAACCTGATGCACATAATTGAAGAAACTGAAGGAAGAATATTCAATGGCTTAACATCTCTTCAACAACTATTGATTCAGAGGTGTGGTAAGTTGATATGTTTGCCAAAGGGGTTGCTACAACCTACCCTTGTAACATTAGAGATACTGTTGTGTCCGCATCTAGATATGGCTGATCCAGATGAATTGCGCAGCCTCAAATCCCTACAGAATCTGATGATTGCAGGTTGTCCAAAATGGGTGAGTTGTTGGGAAGAGGGTTTTTTCTGCTTTACCAGCCTTAAAATGTTGGAGATAGGCAAATTCTCAGAGGAGCTTGAATATTTCCCCTGGCCCACAATAAGTGTTGAATTTCTGGAGTCTTTGACTTTGTGGGGTTGGCCAAAGTTCAAGCAACTGCCTGATCAAATTCAGGACCTCAATGCCTTGAAAGAGTTGAAAATTTACTCTTTCGATGGGTTGGAAGCTCTGCCGGAGTGGCTGGGCAACTTCTCATCCCTCCAATCATTGAGGCTCCACTGTTGCAACAATCTGATGAGATTGCCCTCACTGAAAGCAATTCAATGCCTCACCAATTTACAATATTTGACGATAGAGTCTTGTCCACTTCTATGGGAAAGATGCATGGAGGGGAACTGTGAAGAGTTGCACAAGATTGCTCATATTCGATCTATCCAATTGAAGAAATGGTAATTCTCTCTCTCTCTCTCTCTCTCTCTCTCTCTATCTATCTATCTATCTATCTATGTGTGTGTGTAGAAACTCCATGCCCGTACACTTCTTCGCGCTGTTTCAAGGTAAAAAACAGGCTTATACCGTCCCATTCAGAACTCTTTTGGCTGTTCAATTGTAAAACCTTCTGACATCTGCTTCAAATCCATGTAAAACCTCTGTTCCAAGATACAAATGCAGCAAACCTACCCTACAAAATAGTACTCCCTTTCTCTCTCTCTCTCTCTCTTGGCATTTCAATAGGAGTAGTAGTTAAATGCTACTGTATTACAGAAAAATACTGTGGTGCACAACCCACTTCTTACAACTCCATTCCAAAGTTCTTCCTCCAGTTCCACGTGCGTGTAATTTTGGTTATTCTGCCCAGCCAAAATAAAAAAACTCATTTAGTTTTTGCTTAGAGTTTCCTAATTTTCGTTTAGTTTTCCTAATTTCAGATTTACAGTTACCCTTTTTCTGTTCAGTTTTCCTAACAAGATATTAGTCCATTTGTTTAGTTTTCCATCCCTTTTTTTTTGTTGCTTTCCATTACTTCCATAGAGTTCATTTCCCCCTTTTTCTTCACATCAGTTTAATAAGTCATGCTAAAAAACTAATATACCAACACCTACCAACATTCATACCACGTTTGTCTACTTCTTTTACCCGAGAAATTAGAATGTAATACACTGTTTGTCTATTTAGCCCTGGCCTCTTATCCTATAAATTGAACCAGTTTAAGAGTTTAATAAAGAAGTTTTATTTTAGCCAGTCTTTGTGTGCGTGTGCATTTTTCTGTTTCCACAGATTTAGAAAAGAAAACATAACTGTAATTCAAATTTTCAGAAAACCCATCTACGTGTTTGCAAAAAAAATAGTTGTCCCGTGCTCATACTCATTAACTCTTACCAATGTTAAACTGAT
Source organism: Rhododendron molle (assembly GCA_025413875.1). Taxonomy (NCBI): domain Eukaryota; kingdom Viridiplantae; phylum Streptophyta; class Magnoliopsida; order Ericales; family Ericaceae; genus Rhododendron; species Rhododendron molle. Next base: position 2,286,179 of record CM046396.1, on the reverse strand, counting down.
TGGAATTGAAAGGACTGGGAGGTGACATCACGCTAAGATGCCGCGTCCATACTTAAAAATACACGCACGAAACCAAACTCCCTGGCAAAACCAACCAAAAAAATCGGGACGGTTTGGTTCCAAAAAGTTCAGTTCGATTTGGTTCGGTTTTTGTACTATATGTTTGGTTTAGGTCGGTTTCATTTTTTTGATACATGCACTTTACACTCTTTCTCACAGCATCATTTTTAAAATAGTCAAATGGGATCACAAAAAAGGATGTGTACCCGGATCATAAAAACATTTCTACTTTTTTGCTACACACAGTGAATAGCTACAACTTCTCAAATAGTAATACAATTTAAATCTCAGAGTTATATGTGTTACAATTGAGTACTCTGTGATTTCACTTTTTAACCCTCCTTTTTAACTTAGTTTTCTTTGGATTTTTGTACCCCACTTTTTCTCCCCTAGCAACATGATCTACCAGAGTTATTGCACGAGTTTGATGCATTTTTCACTTCTTTACTATGGAATATGATCTGCCAGAGTCATCAACCACCAGTCGAAGTAACAGCAACGACTTATCAGAAAATCTCCAACAACAAAGAGCACATAATCTTGAACGGTACCACAATCGCACAACGACAACAACAAAATAGAGAGTCCGAGCATTTGCGGATACAAAACATGAATGCTACACAAGCCACCCAATGACTAGAGCGACGACATCTCTCACAACAAAGGAGAAGATCTGCTACAGTGCTACTCGATCAGCTAATCTATTTCCACATATTGTCATCCAATCTCCATCGCAAGCAGATCAAGTTAGACAAAGGCGTCGTGACTGGGAAAGGCAAAGAAGGGCTGCACTAAGCAATGAACAAAGAGTAGAACTATTGGCGCGTCGAAGAACCAATTGTAGGTGTTGACAATCTCAACGTATACAATCTCAACTTTCATTACTTGGATTTTCATTTTCCAAAAACATATTTACATTAGTTTTATGGTTTTTAATAGCACGTGGTACACCAAACTTTTTCGATGCAATTCTAAGGAGGAGATGATCCACTTTGCGATGAACTTGAACATCACCTCCATTCGCCACAAGCACGGAACCTAACTCAATAGCTCAACGCTACTCAGGCCCAACATAAATTGAAGGTACAAACTCAACGCTACTCAGGCCCAAAAGTTGGTGAATTTCACTAATTTTGAAAAACTCTAATTTTTGTGCTAAAAATTCAAAAAAATTGCTGGAGAACTCCTCCGGCCAGCGACCGTGAATTTCACTAGCTTTAGGATCGTGAAATTCACTAGCTTTAGAATTCGTGAATTTTACTGGATCTCAAAACACAACGAGCTATTTTAGAAAAAATGTCATGACCACCTAGTGAATTTCATTAGCTATACATTCGTGAATTTCACTGAGGTTCACAACACAAGTAGCTCTTTCAGAACGACGTCAGAACCACCTAGTGGATTTTGTTAACTTCGAGCTTGTGAATTTCACTTGCTTTGAGCTCGTGAATTTCATTAAATTGCAAAAATACCATACCACTAACAGATACAGCGCCAACATCTCGACTAGGTCTAGTGGCACATAAGTTGACGGAGAGTGTGTGAGTTTCTAGGAAGATTTCCCGGCAAGATCTTGCAAAAGGAAGTTGATTGGGAGAGGAAGCTACAAAAGGAAGATCCGTGTTTCTAGCGTCCCATAGAGCTTCGACCGCCGCCAGTAGATCTATCTTTCCGAATGGCGATGGTGATGGCGATGCCAAGAGCGGCGAGACCATGAGCTTGAAACCACTGTCGAAGAACCTGAATCATTGGGAGGGAGGAAGGGATAATTTTGTCTAAGTAATTCATGTGGTACTTATCCGTGTATTTCTTGGAGCAGCCTAGAGTTGGTGGGAAATAGGCTCCAAAAACAAGAGCGGCCCGTAAAAAGCCCTTGATTTTACCTGTTCTTGGTTTTGACTTGTGGGATGATAGAACAAAATAGTTTATCGGCTGAACTGATGCTGTGCTCATTTTCTCCAGTTAATGCCTGCCTTTTTCTGCAATTCGGCTTTATATTTGTTTCCCTGTTCTGATACAACTAGTGCCTGATTTCTTACATCTAGTCTAGTATCTAAAAAATAACTTATGGCATTTTATTGTCTTATCTGTTTCTTCCTTTCAAGGGGTAAAGTTTTTTATGGTCATATGCAGAGTACTGTATATGAAGTCAAAACGAATAATTTGGTAGACTGTTTGGTTCACAAAGGTTAACTGCTGCTTGATGTTTACCAAGCATAACTCGGCAAGTCATATTGATACTATCACATTGGTATGTTTAGTCTCTCTCTCTCTCTCTCTCTCTCTCTCTCACACACACACACACACATTGGTATGTTTAGTCTCTCTCTCTCTCTCTCTCTCTGTGTGTGGGGGTGGGTGCGCGCGCGCGCGTGTGTGTGCAAGTTATTAAGATAGTTCTGCAAGTGATTATCATACTATCACAACTGAGACCTTTGCATACTTGTTTTGTAGGTCCAGCAATAGGTTGATTCTTGATTCTCCCTTGGATATGATGACATTTTTACTCGGTTGCACCATCCATTTAAAAGGTTAAAATGTGCAAGGGCAAACTCCAAAACCAAGATACGGGGATGCAGATTGATTATCTTTTCATTGAATCAATTTTTTCAGTTTTTGATTTTCTGGTATTATGGTACCCTTCTACTTAACACCATGATTTGAGACGTTAAGTGATGTATTGATTCATCTTGCATTACTCGGCTTAGCGCCACGAATGGCAGGAAAATCCATGAACCACCTATTGCTGTCAGATGTTCATACTGACAAAGAAAATGCCTCATGCTTTAAATTTCTATTTGTCCATAGGTGGTTTTCACGCTTATAGATTGCTAAATATTCAAAATATGAGAGCGAGTCATTTCAGGCTGCTTGATTGTTTTTTGAAGTCTATTCTGGATTAATTCTTAGTAGCTCTAGTTTGTTAAACACTTGAACAGAAGTAGTAATTCTTTTGGACTTCATGGCTGTTACTTGTTAAACCAAATTTTTTGACGGTGATGCACTTGACTGAGATACCACAAAACTGTTGGATGGGTGGCCAAATAGCCCTCAATGCGATGGCTAAATGTACATGTAATATGTTAAAGTGGTTTCACTTCTCATGAGATATGGTGCATTTATTTAACGGTATAATCCTCAAGTTTAGGAACAATCTCAATATCATGTTCCGACGTTTATGCTAATTGGATAAGATTTGGTAGTTTATAAATACACCAAAGTTGAGCTCTCCAAACCTAAGAAAATATTGAAGGGCGTCTTTGGCTTGAATCTTGTAGTAAAAAAGAAGGGGAAAATGACTGCCCAGGACGTGTTTTAATAATTAATACTCCTTCCGTCCCTAAATAAGTGTTCGGCGCGCAAAACTAGGCCTTTAAAAAAATGCATTTGCTTTGTTAAAAAAATTAAAATTTTCTCACAAATCAATAGATGGCAATGGGTTCTATTAGATTGTGGAAAAAAATTAGATTTTTTAACAAAAAACATGCATCTTTTGTAAGGCCTAGTTTTGCGCGCCGGACACTTATTTAGGGATGGAGGGAGTACTCGTCAAGGACAAACTAAGAACATTTGTTAATACTGAAAATGTCCTTGACGGGTATTAATTATCAAAACACGTCCTTGACCGTTATTTTCCCAAAAAGAAGGTTGATGGATCATTGAGTAACAACCATAACTCCAAGAAGTTCTTACGAGCTTTGATTCAACTACTTGAGTTGTCTTCCAGTGGATTTCTGGAAGTGTGTCGGAAGATTTGAGGATTCAAAGCATTCGACAATCAAACACTTGGTGCGGTGAATGAGGATTCAACAAATTGGTCCTTGGTCAATTGGTGAGGATTCACAATTGTATTATTGAGGTCATTTGTAACCGCATAATGTTTCACAAAATGTTTTGATTCATTCCCGTGGTTTTTAGGTTTTCACATATATCATTGGGTTCCTCATTTATTGGTTTTTTGCTTCTTGATCTGGTTGAGATATTGATTGGTGGGCGGATTAATAAATAAGATGAAAACAAAGAAAATCTATAGACCTAGGTAAATTAGGGTTTTTCAATTGGTATCAAAGTGAGTCGCTCACAACTCCATCAGCAGATCCTTACTTACACGATGAACATGAATCACCCCTCCAGTTGTGCGCTAATACTACACAGTGAAGCCTTTGATTATTGGCCCTGAATACACTGGCCCTTTAGGAATTCTTCAAGCTCTAGTGGATGGGACAAAATTGATTTTCAAAGAGAATCTTCTTCCATCTAGAAGAGATACTTGTTTATTCAGGATTGGGCCATCCATAGCTTAATCTTAATTAACTCCCCATCCGGTCAAGTGTTAGAAAGAGTAGGCGATCGAGGTGTAAAGAAAGGCAAGTATTTCACCCAAGGAGTTAGCAATGGAGCAGTAAAGTAATTCAAGTAACTATCCCTATCTCTCCAAGGAGGTAGGTCTCAATCTAGAACTGTTTCAACCATATTCGTCAGGGACTCCTTCTCAATCGAATTCAGGATATGATTCCGCAGGAAGGGTAGTAAACTACTTACATGAAATCTACATTAAACATTCTTCCTTCCCAATACGGACCTAGTGCCATCCCCGCAGAACCAAAAGAAAGGCTAACAGGGGATTCAAATGTCAAACCTGCCTCAAAAAAGAAAGAACCCGGAACGCTGCTATATTAAAGGAAAAGAAGATAGGATCCGCCGTAGACAAGGCACCTTGGGAATCTGTTTTCTGAAATCAAGGATAAATGCAATTATGAGATCAGCTGATGAGGAGATATATGGAACTCTTGTATTAAAGGCTTTAAGTATCCTACAAATACCGTAACGAATAAGGTAGTGCCTAGAAGTAGTTACGAAATGTCAAAGGCAAAAAAGGTTGAGTTCCAGTGCCGTGGATGTAAATGAGCACCGAAAAATTGCGAACTGTGAAATCGCTAAGGAAGCATATGGAATACTCTAGTCACATGCCACGAAGGAACAGACATGGTCAAACAGTCAAATGCTACAAACGCTGACAACCGAATTTGAAGTGATTAGACTGCTGGAGCTGGAGGAGGACACATTCAATAAATTACTCCATACTCTATACTGATCTCTATTGTCGACAGTTGCGGAACCCTCGACAGTTGTGAGCGTATTCCACCTTTTATGGTTATTAAGAAAATTTTGAGGTCTTTACCGGAACAAATCAAAACTAAGGTCATTATGCTTTAAGCCAAACGTAAACTTAAAAAAAAAAAAAAAAATCTGTTGAAGAGGTTGTTGGTATTCGTTAATTTCTAGGCCTATAATCATATAAATTTCAATGCCAAAGAAATGATTACACACTCAGACAGCCACTTGGTGGGGTGGAACCCATTTGGGTTCCTCTCTCTGTTCTGACTCTCTTTCATCTCTCTCACAAATTGTCACACACCTCTCCAGACATATATAAGCAGATTTCTCGCCTATTTTTTTTTGGCATCAAAGAAGAACATCATATATATGAATAGAAAAGAGTACTAAAAGGGTTTCAACTAACATATTAAAAATCAAAGCACATGTGCGTGCAGCAAATCTAAACTACAACAGAAACAAATAAACAACAAGACAAATATGCCTTGTTATTTAAACACCTCCAATCTACTAACACAAGACAAATATTTCTTCCACCTTTTACACCTCCATAGAACACCTGGCTCCTTTTTGGTTCTCCACACACACAGTTTATTACAAGAAGCTTACCATATACTAACATGGGGTTCTATCCCTTAGGCCCTTACATTACCCCCAAAGCCAAAATGATTCCCAAACCCATTACAAATATCAATATAATTTCCTTTTTTCCCGCTTCACTAAATTAGCAAATAACATGAGAATTAGGGTCTTCTTCTGCACTTCTATAATAGTTTGGCTGATTCATGTAACTTGAAAGGAGGATGGTGTTGATTGTAGGCCTGAATGGCGAAGGGGAGAGGATGTTGGTACTAATAGGTCTTCTGATTGGGCTTCAAAACCTCATCATCGAATCTTTCTTCTTCAGTTCTTCTCATCTGCTACTTCCTTGGAATCATCCTCCGATGGTTCTACTGGCCCAACCGCGAGCATATCTGCCTGCCAGAACTTCTTCAATATCCATACTACTACCACTGGATCCATGTCCCCTATCACTGTCATTTTTTTGTCCTTCCAATTCCACGAAATTGATTCAACCCCTGCAATTAAAAACATGAGATACCCATAAAACAGCCAGATCTATGGAAAATTGTTATCGGTTTTGTCTCTTGGAGTCTCTGTTTGGATATCTTTAACTTCAAATTTTTGAATGTGGGAAGTTCAAATTTAGGTTTCATTACTCGATATCAATTCCGACATTGAATTTTTTAATGTGGTAGGGAATGCGGATTCGGTTGCTGTGCATGCTACTCCTGGGGTTTCGGATAGGTCTGTTAACCATAATTTGGAGAATACGGCTGATAACAACTTCTAATTACCAGAGGGGGAATGGTGTGCTTTGGTTTGGTTTCTTTATAGTTTATACTTCATGTTACCATTCTTGGAAGGTTACAACCAAAGATAGATTGAAGTCTTGGGGAATTTCAACTGATTACAGTTGTGTACGGTGTCATGGAGGGGTTGAGTCCCATGATCACTTATTCATTGGTTGCTCTTTCTCGAACCTGGTTTGGAGGGCAGTGAAAGGATCTTGTGGTTTTGGTCGCATCTCCAACGCTCTTGGGTTTGAATTGCAGTGGGGTATCCTTTGGTGCAAAGGGAATTTGATGAAGCAAATTACGTATAAACTTAGCTTAGCTGCAACAGTTTACTATCTTTGGAGGGAAAGGAATTCCCATTTTCAGTAGAAGGGCGTGGACTCAAATACAGTGTTAGGAGGGTCATGGTCTTCTTGGAGGAGATCAGAGCATGATCTTGTTCTTGGAGGGGAAAATCCCTCTGTTGCTAACCAGGATCTATGTGCTGCTTGGGGAATCCTCTATGTATGTGCTCCAACAAAATCAGTTGGGTCTTCACAACAGTTAGGACTTTGTTTTCTTGTCTTGTTTGTTCGCTAGCAATCTAGCTTTGGGGTTTGTTAAGCCTTGCTTTTAGCTTGGTCCATTGCTTTCTGTGTTTCTCAAGGCTATCCCCTTGATTCTTTGGGCTTGTTCCCTAATAAAAGAACTTGTTCCAAATTTTTTTTTTTTTTTGGAAACTTAGTTAATACGCGTGACTGGGAATTAGGGATGGATCCAGAAATTTACATAACCGTGGCAACAAATTAATTACAACAGTAAAATCTATTTAACTAAACTCAACCTGTATATTTGTAACTCATTACAAGAATACATATCATTGACTATATGTATAACTTCACCTTGTGATTAACGGAAATAAGTGTATTTGCTCAAAAAGAGGATGTGAAAATTTAGAACTTGAGAAATAGTGTAAAAAATCCAAAAAAGTGAATTTAGAGTAATATTATTGGACTATTATATTTTTTTGGTAATTTAAATTTTATTGAACAAACAGGAGAGCCACTACTGAACCAGGCATACAATCAATCAAAAACAGAGGGAAGGAGGCTAGGGACAACTTTTAGGACATGAGTAAAACAGATTTAGGACAAATACAAGGACAGAGAAAGTTAGGACCCTTCAAAAAGCCTTGGGAGTTGATGCTTGAACGTTTGAAACCTCTCCAAGAGCGAATGCAGACCCGCATATCAGAGACAACCCTGTGAACAATTTCTTCCACAGTGCTCATTCTCTGTTGAAAGATTCTGGCATTTATTGGGTGATTAGTCTTAGTTTTTCTTGCTTCATATTTATTGGCTGATTAGTCTTAGTTTTTTCTTGTTTCATATTTTGTTGCTATTTCTTTTCTTTTCCAGATTTGTATCTTACCAACATTTGGAGTGATTTTGGTCATGGCATTTGTTTTGGTTTTGGTTTTGGTTTTGGTTCAGCACATGATTTGGTTTGGGTGGGAGTGCCGACCTAGTTGGGATGCTTATTCTGGGCTATGATGATATTTTGATCCAAAAAGGGTGTTATTTTCCTTTTTGTGTAATTCAAGTGCATTCTCTCATTTCTATGAATAAATTTCTTCTTTGCCGATTTAAAAAAAAAAAAAAACTTATGCTTGTGTTTGTACTGATTGCCCCTAGTATTTTCCTATACCTTCTTCATTGGCTTAAGACTGATAGTTATGTTTACCTATACCATTCCAATCTTACAATTTATCAAATCATTGTTGGACAGTATTATTTATGGATTTTATAATATTTATCCATCGAGTGTTATAGTATGTAAATCATAAGATCTACTTCTCCAAAAATGCTTCTTTCCAATTGGACAACCAACGGGCATGGTATTCCTTCATAGCACGAGGCCTCACACTCAGTAACTACATAAGTATATCATATCTCCAATTGGAATAATCACATTTTCTATGGGAACTATATTTTCCACTCAATCAAATCCCACAAATTAATTAAGGCTATACATATATACATACTATACATATGCGTGGAAATTAAAGAATAAGGGTAAAATAGGATATTCATAAAATTACAGGATGGATACTTAACCAATAATGATATCATGGATGAAAACTTAAGAAGATGCTGTATTTAGGTCAATGATTTAATTTAACAAATATATACTCAAACAGAAAGTGAATTGTAAAACTATTCATCAAATTCCTAAAAACAGTACCTGAGATAGTAGAGAGTGCCTTCATGGCCTTTACCTTAACTATGTCGTCTGGGCACGACCCTTTCACCACCACTTTCTGTCATAAACAAAAACCCAAAAACAACAAAAGATCTGAATTACGGTATAATCGAATTAAGCTTAAACCAGGGTTCAGATTCTTAGTATGATTAACCTGGAATAAAGGAATCCAGAATAAGAGTTGGAAAAGGGTGAAGAACTTTTATGCGTGATTCCTAATCGATGGGAATAGCATGAACTGAAAATGGACCACAGTAAGAAATCATACCCTCATTTTTGTCTCAGATTTTGGTTCTTCTCCTGGACTTACTGAGATAATTTCTGCGTAGCCGCACAACTTCCTCAATGTTTTCACTATTTCCACTGCATCTAGGGAGTCCCCTGTCACTGTCAATTCGCTGCCCTTATTCATAGCACTTGATTCAACCCCTACAATTAAAAACATGATTTAGCCAGATCTATGGTAAATTGATACGGGTTTTGTCTCTTGGATATTTGGCTTCTAAATGAGAATACTCGTTATATAAGGATCTGACTATTAAAAAAATGAAGAAGCCGAATAAAGTAAATTCCCTTAATACTATCTGCTATTTTAGTTTGACACACTGCCTATAACCGAGTAAGTCGTATAACTGGTGAAATTGAACACTTGGCCCCTTCCACTAAGGAAAATAAGTACTACTTATTTTTTGAATCAGTTTTGTGAGAGAATGAACGGAACGGGGCCACCTCTACTTATTTTTTTATAGACAAATATACATTCAAACAGAAATTCAAATTTGAAATACTTTTGAAATTCCTAAAAACAATACCTGGGAGGCTAGAGAGTGTCTTCGTGACCTTTCGCTTGATTTTTTCGTCAGAGAGATCCATTTTCAGCAGCACTCTCTGCTGAAAATTAAGCTTTGACCGGGTTAATCATATTAATAATGCCTTGTTTGGATGCTAATTTGGAAAAAAAATTCTAACTCCAAGAACACTCGTTACTCTACTTCCAATCATTACTCTCTCCTCTCATTACCCCTATTTTCCATCATTATTCTCATTTCTCTCTCTATCTCTCACCATTCTTCATTACCCTGTTTTCCAATTATTACCCTAAATTCTCTTTCCCACTCATTACCCCAAAAATTCTCAAAACCCATCCAAACAAAGCATAAGAATCTAAACCCTCTTAAAGGAAAGCAAATGAATTAAGGAAAACAGAGCAAGAGTTGGAAATGGGTGAACTTTTTATGTGGAGTATCATAATCGATGGGAATAGAGTGAACTGAAAATGGACCACGGTAAGAAATCAAACCTTCATTTTCCACTAAGATTTTGGTTATCTGAGGAGAATTCCTCAGGGAAAAGGGCAGATCTGAACAGAAAGAACAGAGAGGAGAATTCCGGGGAGCTGCAGAGGAGAGACGTAATGGGCTTGCTGAACTCTGGATGGATGGATGTATCTAATGAGAGCATTGTATTGTACTCCGTATGTATGTACGGGTCAATGTTCATGATACTTCAAACAAGGGTAAATTCCACTAACACGCCTGAGGTTTGATTTTACTACAGATTTCCCCTTCACATTTGGAAAATAACACTGCACCCCCGCTCTGGTCCAGACCTCAAATGGTTAGAAAGTTAAACGGACGTTTTGGAAAATATGTAGGACTAGTGATTGTCTATGCATAAAGGCATGACGTAACGCATCTTAAACATAATTTAAATGAATTCTCCTCCTTTATTGTTGGTCGTCCTGCCAAGCAAATTGATGTTTCTTTGAAGCATCGTTTTCAAATATGCTTAAACAGAATTCATCTAATCAGCTACATAAAATAACAATGTTACACATCAATTCAACGCAATATTAAAGAATATTTAAAAATAACACATTTTCTATAAGATGAGCTCTCATATTTAATTTGATGATTTTTTTTTGTTCTTATCAACCCTTTTTAAACGAATGAAATCAACTTAAAAGAGGAAAAAACTAAAAGGTAATTAATTGGAGAAGAAAGTGTATATATTACCCTACAACAGGTTAATACATAACTGAAAAGATTAGAAAATGTCTCCCTAAGTACGTAGGTTTATATAAGGAAAAATTTATTAATCGAACAGCTAGGATCAATATGTATAGGCGATCCGACAGTTGTAAAAGACGCTGGGTTTGATGGTAGGATATATACTCATGAAAAAAAAGGGAAGTTTAAGTCAAAATGAAGTTTTGGAACATATCAGAGTTCGGAACTTCAATATTAAACGCCAAGCTTTTGATGAGTATAATCTTAACCAATTTGATTTGGAATCAGAAGAGAGGTCATTACCAGATGTGGAAAAGGCTGAGAGAGATAAGTGGATGTAGGATTTCTCGCCTGTTGACAAAATGCAGGCCTTTTTCTGGAGGTAAAAATCCGGAACCAAATGGATTAGACTTGGGGATAGAAATACTAAATTCTTTCAAGTAATTGCCAATAACCGATGGAGAAGAAATTTCATAGGTTCCGTTGAGCATGAGGGGGTGTTATATGATGAGCCAAGTCAGATAAAACAAGCCGTTGTGTCGTACTACCAAAGTATTTTCGAGGATCAGAGAGGGAGGAGGCTAGAATTGGGTGGTGAATTTTCAACTCTTCATGAATTTTCAAGGAAGACTTGAAAATTCAGGAGTGCAGTAAATTGGAGCAGAAACTACGTACCATTCACTACTGAGGAAATAGAGGCAACTGTTAAGGAATGGCATTCCTTTAAAGCTCCAGGCCCTGATGAGTTTAGCTGTGCATTCGTCAAGAAAGCTTGGAATATTATAAAACATGATGTCCTAAACTTCTTACAGGAATTCCATGAAAATGGTAAGTTGGCAAAGAGCATCAACTCTACTTTTGTTGCGATCTCATTCCTACGGTGGAAGGGGTCTCAAACTTTAGGAAATTTAGGCTAGAAATATGGTGGGTTGGCTTTACAAATTGTTGTCCAAAGTCCTAGCTTATAGATCCATCTTTTGTGGGGGAAGCCCATGATGCCTCTTTGGTGCTTTTCTTGATTGGATGTTTCTAGAGATGGCCATGGTGATTTCTCAGTGGCAAAATCAGGCCATGTAATGTATTGAGATAACCAACTCCATTGATAGATTAGAGGAAGCCTATGCATCTAGGGAATGTATTTTGATGGCCGTGGAATTGGGCGTGCCAGAGAGGTAATAATTGAGGGAAATTCACTAGATCAATGATCAACATGCTCAAGCGCAACAGGGTTGTAACCTAGATTGCTTTCTGTTTTAATCAAGGATATTCGACAACTGCAACAAAGTTCTCATTCGATCTTGCTCTGTTGATTTTGTTAGGAAAGCTTGCAATATTGCAGCTCATGTAATCGTGAAGTGTGGGATATATTGTTGAAAAGTGTACTCTTTGGAAAGACAAACCGCCTATTTGGCTCATCAACACTCTTTCCCGTCTATAAAAAGCCTTTATTTGTCCTTGGATAAACGAAATAAAACGACCTACATCAAAATTTTGTATTACTAGCATTTTCTTTGTTAAGGCTTGATATCATGGAGAGGATCCATGGGGATCCGATTTTTATTTACTTCGCAAATATGGTTCTAAGTTCAATATGTCATCATAGTTTACATTTTTTCCTTCTATCATAACATGTCTGAAGATGTAAGAATCATGGAGATCGAGAGTTACATCCCCAATCACATGAAGACCCGTAATCATCTCATGAAGACCCGTAATCATCTCAGAAGACTAAGTTCAAAATCTAGAACACCGTACAATGAAAGTCCGATGATCCGCAGGAAATAGTTTTACTACGTTCAAATCATCTAAAAATCTATCCGTCGGAGAGAATACTACAGAATAGAGCAGCAGTACTGTAGCATACTTGTCCGAAAACAAGTAATTCGTCATTTACAAAGAAAACTTATGCTATAATTCAGGGATTTCACGGTTTCATGTATGGGTGAAAAAACAATATTACTATCATCCCTTGGTTAGTTAGCCATATGTATAACTTGTAGAGAGCTTGTGTGTTGAAACAATGAAACACACCACTTTTGCAAAAAAACATTCGGTTCACCGTTTAGTTTTAGTTTTGTTTTCAATCATTACCCTATTTCTTTCTCCAATCATTACCCTATTTTTTCAATTATTACTTTCTCATCTCTCTCTATCTCTCTCCGATCATTACCCATATTTTTAATCATTACTCTATTTCGCTCCCTACCCACTACCAAAACTAAACTAAACTAAACTAAACTCTCAACCAAATACAAACAAAACAAAACAAAACTAATATCATTGTGATCCAAATACTTTCCTCTGTTCAAGCAAATAAAAATGAGAGAGAGAGAGAGAGAGAGAGAATTACTCCTGGCCGCAAGTAAATTATTCACGGCCAAGAGTAATTCTTTGCGGCCAGAAATAATTCGTTGCAGTCATGAGTAATTCTTCGCGGCCAAGAGCGAGTGATTAGAAAAATCCATAAGAATATCTTTTTTTTTTTTTTTGCAGTTATTTGACTTATTTCAGTGTGGGAGAAAGTAATGTCAATTAGACATCTAACTCTTTGGGAGTCCCCTGCTGTTTATTTTCGTTCAAACGGTAAGAGAATAAGCATAGATTGCACTTTGTCATCAGGTAAAGCAACTCTTCTCCAACATACCTGCCCCTCTATCCAAATGATGAAGCATCAACATGGGCACGAACGGCCGAGATGAATTCTGGACCGTTGGATAGTCGAATGGATGGCCCAAGTGTGCACTGCACCATGCGCCCTCCCCCAGCTCCGCAGACAAGTATATTTGGAGGCCGACAGCCTGCAACTAAGGCCCATGGGCCAGAAACAGGAGGTCCTTTATCCTGAATGGGAGGGGGCGAACGCGTGTGGACAACATAAACATGCACACGAAACACGGAGAAACAGAGGAAATCACACCATATACGACACATAAGAAGTCGAATATTAAGCCGAAGAAATAAATTTCACCAAATTCTTTTTATTCATGCATCAAAAGCATGGCTCGACATAGGCTCTTATTTAATCAGAACTAACTTAGTCAAGCCCAATCATATTCTTTATACCAAGTTGCATTCCCATTGCTCAGATAAAAGCCCTCTGGTCTCACTATCCAATAACAAGTAAAAGGTCTTTGTTTCTGGCATTTATCCGCCACTGTGTAATAATAGAACACATCAAAGCTCTTGTCTTTGGAATCCCACCAAAAATGGCAGTAAAGCTAGTGGTGTAAGACAAGTTGAGCCTGAAGGACCAATGGAAATCCTCTCCGGTTTTGAGGTCATGATATCCAAGATCATCGTCGCCGGATTGGCAATGAATCCTCAAGGGTTTGGGGTTGTTGGGGACTGCACTGACGAAGGAAACAATGTATTGGTCAGTAATGCCATCATCGGCATTTCAGACCCCGTTAGCAGAATGAAATGCGAGGCTAATGAGTAAGGGAAGGAAGAGGCGCTTCATCGTCGGTAACATAGATTGTGGTCTTTAAACCTGTCTCTTGTGTGCAACTGTGCAAGTATATGTATGCTACAGGTAGTTTAACTAATTTACCGGATGATATAGTCAATGGATATGGTTGGTGAAATTAACTTTTGGGTATTAGGAATGAATACTGTCATTTAAGAGGAAATACCAAAATTATGATAAGAAGGAAAGTAGCAAACAGTTTTCATATGCAACAGATCATATCTAGCTACTAATCTTAATGTATGGAAGACTTGTTACAGAAAAGTGAAGTGAAGGGAAGAACAGAATTAGCAAAAACCTTTCATGTTCAAGATTTGCATAGATCGATCATCTAATAAACTTGAAATGATTTTCATTTATTGAACTTTTACTCTCTTTTTTTTAGAATTTTTAATGATAACTTCGGCCATGTATTTGTGTTCACATTTTGCATTTATGTAGAAAACAATAACTAATTTCTTTGATTTTCTTTTCTATATGTGCTTGAGTCATTTAAATATGAATGAATTTGGCTTGCAGTTTTGGACTACAGAGGCGCGGTCTAAGTGATCGCAGCCATTGATGAAGTTTTTAAGGGTCCAGATTTTTTTCAATTTATGATCGGTAATAAATTTAACAAATCTGAACTATTGATTTTTAAGATGAACGATTCTGATAAAACCGCACGCCCTTCTCTGCAGCTGATTGCAGAGCAGCCGGGTTCAATATGAATAATGATGTAGATTTCACGCTTTCATGTATAGTTGAAAAAACAATATTACAAACATCCCTTGGTTAGCCATATGTATAATCTGTAGGGTCTACGTACACCTCCGCAGAAAACTAAATCATCACGATCTAAATACTTTCCTCTGTTTAAGCTAGTAAAAATCAGAGAGAGAGAGAGAGAGAGAGAGAGAGAGAGAGAGAGAGAGAGAGAGAGAGAGTTTCCATTGATATATATAACCAATATTTATGCAAGTTATTATTAAAAAACCAAGAGATCGAATATCTCTTTTGGGAGTCCCCTGCGGTTTATTTTGGTTCAAACGGTAAGAGAATAAGCTTAGATTGCTGTTTGTCACCAGGTAAATCAATTCTTCTCCAACATACCTGCCCCCCTATCCAAATGTGTAAGCATCAACACGGCATCGGGCACGCCTTCAGATCCGTGTGTTTTGAAATTTCCATAATATAGTACGATCGATTGTCGATGCATTGGAACACTGAAGATAAATATATTTGGAGGCTGAGGGCCCTAGCCTGCAACTAAGGCCCAGAAACAGGAGGTCCTTCATCCTGAATGGGAGGCGGTCCCGATCCCTGGACGGGAGGGTTTTTCTGCCCAGAAACAGGAGGTCCTTCATCCTGAATGGGAGGCGGCCCCGACCCCTGGACTGAAGGGTTTTTCGGCCCAGAAACAGGAGGTCCTTCATCCTGAATTTGAGGCAGTCCCGACCCCTGGACGGGAGGGTTTTTTGGCCCAGAAATGGGATCGGGTCTTGGCCTCCGACGACGAGGAGGGCGACGGTTAGCAACAATTCTGCGGTAGAGACCAATAGCGGCTAGAACAAGTACAAGACCAACAGTGAAGCCTTCAAAGACGCAACTGGCCCCGAAGAACCCTGTAGATACAACAATTATCAGTGCAAAGGTAGATGCAAGAAAATGCAAGACTAAATTTTGTAATTAGTCTTTATGGCTCACATGTTTTAAGTATGGCACATACGAATAATTGGTCCAATGAGCTTCTCCATATCATTATGCCTAAGATTTTATTCTATTGGTCAAATAGAGAAGTTGTTTCTTAAATACGCTATACTTTGATGGAAAGTAAGTATCAATGTTTAATAAAGAAATCGGCACTTTCTCTGCCTATAAAAGAGCATTTAGGGTTCCATCAATTTAATGTGTGATACTAAATTGCTAGAAAGATAGGCTAGAGAGAGAAACCCGCTTTCCGCCTAGGGCTTAATGCTCTAGCAATATTATGGTTGCTCTAATAATTACTGGATCCGGGTACGCCGTTCTTGATTATTTAACTTCCACTTAATGATTGTATTGTGATTATCATGATAATTCTAGATCCTGGCATAACGTAGGGTGTTAATCATCTAACCCCATTAAAAATAAATCTTACAGAAAATACTAAGAGCAAATAGAAAAATAACGAAAAAGTCATCAGATAGAACATGAGTGATAAATATTTTAAGGTGTACATTGTTGAGGTAGAAAGGGCAAATAGAAAAATAACGAAAAAGTCATCAGATAGAACATGAGTGATAAATATTTGGAAGGTTTGTTCACCATAGCAGAATGTTGTAGCTAAAAGGTAATCGTACTTTATTAGAAATGGTTAGAAGTACGCTTGTAATTCCAAAATACTCATCATGTAGTGGACATAAAAATTCTCTAAAGGTCTCTGCATTTATGTGAATCTGATTTTTCGTAAGGCAGTTTGAAATACTTCTTTTGAACTGTGGATAGGAAGGAATCTGAACTTAGGATACTTGAATGTTTAAGGTTGTCCAGCAAAGGCTAAATTTTTTAATTCACATGACATAATTTGAATTTTAGAATGAGCTATGGTGACCTTATTGGTTACTCTAAAAAATTCAAAGGGTATGAGTTTTACTATTTAACCATAGTACGACAATTATAGAAATCGGTAATTTAGATTCTTTAAGAATGGTGAAATCAGTGGGAGTGGTAAGCCATAGGATGTGGTTATTTAAAAGTTAGGCTATAAGTTTCTTTACCCGTAACTTAGAATGATGTTGTTCTTATAATCACTCCATTACGAGATTGACACCGATGAAGAAATTGTAGAACATCACAAAATATAGCATTAAGAATATCTCGAAGGAAAATGAGATTTGCTATTTGAATGATTATTTGATTTATCTACACGAATGCTTTTGATCTGATTTCATTTTCACAAGCCACGTAAAGTGATAATTTTACTAAATGGATTGATGCCATGAATAATGAGTTTAATCAATAGAACATAATGAAGTTTGAAATTTCGTTGAATTGCCAAAAGGATATAAGAAAGTGTGTTGTAAGTGAGTTTTCAAGACTACTTTTGACTTAGAGGGCAATATAAAAATATATAAAGTCAAACTTGTGGCCAAGGGTTACACTCAGAAAGAAGATGTAATTTTATGGAGCTCTTCTCTCTTATGTCCGAGAAGAACTCGCTGAAAAATTATTGTGGCGTTGGTAGGTAACTCTTTATGTTTGGGAGTCACGTTTGGACGTGGAAATAACCTTATAAATGAGAGTTTAAATTAGTGATGGAGTCTATATGAATTAACCTAAAGTTTTCTCAACTTAAGTAAAAGGGCATTTTGTGGCAAACTTGAGAAGTCAACTTTTGAACTTAAACAAGGTACTGCCATTGGTTTCTTATGTTTGTTGATGCTATTGGTTTCTTGGGAATTAAGAAAATAAATTATTAAATGGTGTATATATCCAAAGATTAGTGGGAGTAAGTTTATGTTTTTTTGACATGTAAGTTGATAGTATTTTGCTTACTGTAGTAATATTTATTCTTTGCACTTAAAAGTTTTTCTCATGAACTTTTAAATTAAAGGTTATATGTTCACATTGAGGAAGTCTAATGATCTTGACTTTATTAGCTACTAAAATTCAGACTTTTGTTTGAAGCTTTGATAGTAGGAAGCCACTTTTGATGAGTTGTTCTTATTATGTGAAGGAAAAACTTTAACATAAAAGTTTTAAAGTAGCTATCATTACTTCATCTATTATGTTGGTTGAATTATGGCATGCTTTGAGGCCATAGTTCATGAATAGCAGTTGGAAAATTTATCTTAGGATTTATGGTTGTTGACACCATTACCAAATCACTAAGAGTTTATGATTCCACAACTATTTTCTTTTCTAAGAAAATTTTCAAAGACAAAAAAGTCACTAAAAGCATAAGCACACAGCTTATGATTGCAAATCCACTTATGAAGGGGTTAACGCAAGGACATTTAAGATATATGCTAATAGAAAGAGTCTAACGTAACCCATAGCAGCTGTAACTTATTGACTGCAATATGATGGCAATAGTGTTTGACACTTAGAGAGATCTCAATTAAGTATTTCTGATAATTTCCTGTAATGACAGTGTACGTACATGTATGTGAATGATTAATAATTACAGGAATAGTTTTTGTCAAAAGACATTATTGTTGGACCATATGAAATTGATTCTCACTTAAAGACTAGGTTAAAAGTTTGCTAGTGATTGTGGTACATGGAAGAGACTACGTCATCGTGATGTAGAACCGCCATGACTCACAATAGTGGGTTGTTTAATAATAGTATTATGATTGTGACCAAATTAAGGAGGATGTGATATGGACTAATGGCGCGCCTTATGTTTACCTTGTTGGACCTACTTAAGTTTATCATATGTACCAAGTGGGAGAATGTAAGACTAAATTTTGTAATTAGTCTTTATGGCTCACATGTTTTAAGTATGGCACATACAAATAATGGGTCCAATAAGATTCTCCATATCATTATGCCTAAGATTTTATTCTATTGGTCAAATAGAAAAGTTGTTTCTTAAATACGCTATATTTTGATGGAAAGTTAGTATCAATGTTTAATAAATAAATCGGCACTCTCTCTGCCTATAAATGAGCATTTAGGGTTCCATCAATCTGAGAAGGAAAGCCTTAACGCCCTTGCTTTCGTAACCCGTGCTTGATGCAATAACCGCAACGAGAGTAACCGGTTCAAGAGTAAGTGCTGTTGGATAGAAGACTGGTATAAGTCTAAGCTGGACTGGAAAGAAGCACGGGGTGTGTTGAGATTTGTCCCACATCGTTTAAATATATCCTCCAAAACTAGTATATGAGCCTGGGCGGTCTCTCCACTCTTTGCCAATTGGTTTGGGGTTGGATGCTTTAACAAGGTATAAGAGCTAGAGTTTTGGAGGCTTTTCCCCTTTGTTTGTGCCATAATTGCTCTTTATTTCATTGTGATCCGTGTGGCGTGAGGGGGGATGTTAAGAAAATGAATCCCACATTGCTTGGGAGTGGAATGGGTGTTCACTTAATAACATTTGAGACCTCTCCACTAGAAACTTTATGTCCATCTCAAAACCAATTGGCGATGAGTGGAGAGGTCTCAAATGTTATTAAGTGATCACCCATTCCACTCTCAAGCAATGTGAGATTCATTTCCTTAACATCCCCCCTCACGTGCAGCCGTGTTTGAGGTTTGTCACGTGTGGCTACTTTTTGGGTCCAATCATCGTGCAGCCTTTTCACTGGTCTGTCATCGCGGGGTGTGGATTGTAAATTTTATAAACTGTGGGGTGGAACGGGCCCCGCTCTGATACCATGTAGAAATTTTATGTCCATCTCAAAACCAATTGACGATGAGTGGAGAGGTTCCAAATGTTATTAAGTGATCACCCATTCCACTCTCAAGCAATGTGGGATTCATTTCCTTAACATGTTGCGCAAAGTCTAAAAGAGATTAGAAGGCTATGATCGCCCATTTATATGAGCTAGGAAACCCTAGAAATTAGTTAGCTATAAGGGCAGCTATAAGGGCTGCTACAGGAAAGAGAGCGGGCTCTCCTCCTTGACTTCCCCTCATAGAAGAGATCAAAATCAGTCCAATTTCTACCTTGTCCAATCACAATCATAGGACACTCCTTTGTGAGAGAAGAAAGAATGTTGAAATGAAAGTTGCATTAAGTAGCGCGGTCTCCTCATTGCGTTTTCGCGGGGTTGTGATCCTTTTTCTTTACTAACGAGTAGATCGAAAAGTTGCGTTTCATATAGCTGTGATTTCTACTCATTGACTTTTCCTTCCTGAGAGGTCAATCAAAATGATCAAAGTCCATCTCATATAGTGCCAAAACCTTGTCTTTTTGACCTCTTTTCGATCTCACTTATTAGCGAAAATGACCTTTTAATCAAAATCCTCGGGAAATTGAAAGAAGATCCCATCTCGACGTCCTCTTATTAGCGGAAATCTACTTTTCATCAAAATCCCCGGTAATGTGTGATACTAAACAGCTAGAAAGATAGGCTAGAGAGAGAAACCCGCTTTTCGCCTAGGGCTTAATGCTCTAGCAATATTATGGTTGCTCCAATAATCACTGGATCGCTCAAGTTCTGCATTACTGGATCCGGGTACGCCGTTCTTGATTATTTAACTTCCGCTTAATGATTGTATTGTGATTATCATGATAGTTCTAGATCCTGACATAACGTAGGGTGTTAATCATCTAACCCCATTAAGAATAAATCTTACAGAAAATACTAAGAGCATTTCTGCCTCTGGTGACAGGCCAAAGAAGCTATTGTTGCGAAAACATTAGGCAAGACATCAAGCAAGAAGCTCCCTGGCTGCCGTTGTAAATAGGCAACACCAAAAGCCTGCCTCGGATGGCATTTGTATTTGCTATTGTGTGATTTGGTAGACAATGCCTTGGCCCATTTTCACATACTACGTTAGCATAAGAGGTGCTCTATGTTGGAATACAAGCGCGATAAGGCGACATCTACTCACCTCGTGCAAGATAGGGCCCACTTCGATTTTGTTCTGATGGTCATGAATTTGTTTTTAGGATTTGTTAAGAGATAGAGATGCAAATGCGCAACTACATTCTTTTCACGTTGTTAACTTATAGTATTTCCTTAGGCGTATGCATGTTTGTTCTGATTCGGCGATGAAAAGTTGAAGCAAAATACCTCCAGGAAGAAAGTGCAAGTCCAAGCAGTCATATAAAAGTGTCAGGATCAACTGCAGCAAAGAAAAACGATCAACATTCACCGGATCATTAAACTTCATGAAGATGACATCATTTAAGAAAACTCAAATACAACTGCTAGTTTGCGAGATGCAAGTGCCGTGTAGTAGGCTGATAAGTAGTGAAAAACACTTGTTCACATGCATAATCATTCAAATAGAACAAAGAATCCGATTGTTTGCAGTCGTTTTGGACTGTAGAGGAGAGTTCGCATAATCCCAACCGTTACAAAGTGTTTTTAATAGTCTAGATTGGCTGAAGCCCAAAAGTACCCCTCTTTTGCCTGTAGGATACTTAATTTGCTGAATTAGTAATTGTCGAGACAGCCGGATCCTAGAACAAGAGGGTTGGATTTACTTATATTCCTCTCTAACAAACTTGAAAAGTCCAGCTATGGCGTTCTTCATACTTTTATAAGCTGCCCTGAAACTTAATCCATTTAACTATGTTTATCCATTGATTTCACCCAAATGTACTCTGAGTTCAGCCAAAGGAAATATATCTAGTTTTCCTAATTTACTCAACAGATTTTTGGAACCAATTATTGTACCTTGTTCTCGTAGACAATTCAATCCGTCAACAATGTCTGAGTAATTGTTCGGCTAAAGTAAACCAAATTTGGAAAGAAAAAAAAACACAGAAAAGACCGAGATTAGAGTAGAGGTTGGTTTTGTAATTGCTCAATTTTCTTCACATTGGGTCATTCGTTCAAGTTTTCCAGACTCCTCTTATCCACGTGAAACAGAACAGAAAAAAATTGATCCCAACTTAGAACAAAATATTATGGAGATGAAAATAAACCGAAAAAATAAGCTGAACTTGTATAGAGAAACCAATGCCAAATTTTTTTTTTTTTTTTGGCTCGGTGCCAATGCCAAATTTTTGCAGAAAGGACTTACTGCCACGGCCCGTGCAATGACGTAGTTGAGCAGAAGGTTATTAGGATTGTTCAGTCCTATATAAAACATCCTCCACAGGCATCTGGGGCATGGTATTTGTTGATAGAATCTCTTGGAGAGCAGAGGTAGTCGACGTAGTCTCTGTCGAGAAAAAAAAAAAATCACATTGACATAGTCCCTTGGAGAGCAAACAACAAATAACTAAGCGTACGTGAAATTCACTAATTTTTTTTTATAACAATTGTAGAGGGGGTGGGAGACAGCCCCTACTAGTCCCCCTCTGATTAGCTCCATCCTTATTTACCACTTGACGTAACCCTTTTTGTAAAGTATTACTTATTTGCTTTCATACAATCAGTAGAAGTACTGAAGTAGTACTAGCATGCAAGAAGCTACTGCAATCCTTTTTTACTCTTATAAACAAGTAAGCTCGGATTTGGAGAAGCTGCAGGGCACCCCGCCCTACAACGTGTAGTTCAGCCGAGCCGGACGTCTATTTCGGCAAGAACGGCTTGGATAAACTAATTCTATGGCAAATAGTCGGTACACACTCCTACGGTAGGGAAAGCTACGGCCGCCTAAGGGGTGACGAAAAGTTCACAAAAGTACGCAAACTCATTGTATGAAATTTTCTCTCTCTCTCTCTCTCTCGCCAGCATAGACTACTGTATAGATTTTCGATACAAATACCGAAACTGCTAGGGGTACCAAATTTTGGGGTACCGGAAAATGTACAACGGCTTTCGGGGCTTATATTCAAACCATTCATCAATTTTAAAATAATTTTTGAGTGGCCATGCAAAAAAATAAGTTCAATTGCATATGTGTACATAGTTGATCGTATCTTTCAATTTCTCATTTTGAGTTTAGGATCTTGAATTCTGAATGAAAATTTAAAGTTTGGATCAACCACTTACGTATGTCGAATTAAGCTGAATTTTTGCAAGCTGGCGAGAAATTATTTTAAAATAATGCACGTTTCAGATTTTTTGTATGAGGACCCAAAGGTGGGTCCAAAAAGCCATTGTACATTTTCGGGAAGCGGGGGGTTATTGTAAGCAAACATAGCAGCATGCAGCTGTGCTCCGTCTCACTGTCTGTCTTGGACTCTTGGCAATCAATGGTCCGGATTTAGCTCTTCCCCGGAAGAGTTCTTTTAAAATCCGGACCGTCCAAAATACTTAAACGATGCAATTGCCCGCTGCTGCATGCCGTGGTGTTTTGCTCACAGCAGCCCCGCTTCCACTTTCGGTACTAATAGTAGGGTTTCTACAAGTAGTACTCTATTGCCTCGACTCCAAAATTCTGTCGAACGAATGAAGATGAACTTACCAAAATCAAGCCGTGGACCCCGCCTTTGAAAAGACGATTGTACCCTTGGACTTTCTTCAAGGCCTCAACAACTTCTTTATCCTCCGTACGAAGGTTCAGAGATGCCTCGGGGGTCAATTTGCTGATGCTTTGAGAGCAAATGGGGCACTTGCAATGCGTAAGTTTGTTACCATAGGCCCAGAAGGAGACAACACAATTTGCTGTACCAAATAATGACACAATTATTTAGTTTCTAATTGCAAACCGAAAAGAAAAAAATTAGGTTGTTTATGAATGGTATTACTGTACGGTAAATGCTACTATAGACAAATAATTCCTATTTGGAAGTGTACGGAATAGAAAACTCGTAACATGTCGTATCAAACTCGTAACATTTTGTATCAAATTTAACATTTGTACAAGGAGCACACATTTGCATAGTAATGGATGACAAGAGAAACTTATTCACGGAGGTCTAAAATACGGTATAAAAAATCGTGTTCATCGAACTTTAGTAGATACCTGATCGGCACACCTGAATATTGAAGAAAATCAAAACTGGGTTAAAAAAACACACTGAATCACAACCCAGTTTTGGGATTTTTGCAATTTTTACGTGTGTCGATCATGTATCTACTAAAATCCAATGAACATAATTTTTGGTATGATTAAAGTTCTTGCCGAATTCTACAAAATGAATGGAACAGATTATTCAAATGTGATCGAAAAATGACCGAAAAATTAAAAATTAACCGGAGGGGATACCAAGAGTCTTGGTATCCCCGATATACATAAAAGTTTCTCGATATTGTGAATACAGAATTAAGGTGAACAAATTTATGTCCATAGTCATCCAAAAGTTATTTATGCATAGTTATCCAAAAGTTTTTTTTTGCCACAACGACAACAGTTCATATTATAAATCACCAAAGAAACCATTACATCAAAGATGAAACTCATTCCAAAATAATAGAACAAGAAACCACGATGGTAGAGAAACAGTCCAAAGACTAGACCCCATACTAAACAACCTCGACAAGTCAACAGATAAGCAACCAGAGCTGCCATCTAACAAAGGCCAGGGAGTTTACTGCTACCCAACAAAGTCAAAACCGCCGGCACGCCCCTGTCAGGAGGCTCGCCGACAATCAAACACCAACGAACAGGTCCATAAACTATTTCCCTAGTATTAGAAAATGTGAACAACAGGGAAAAAAAGAAAAAAAGAAAAAAAAAAGGACAAAACAAAACCAGCGAAATAGATTGGAATCGTTTGACGTAGAAATTTGTTCTCTTCTTGTTTCCCACATTATCTCAGCAACCAATCAGAGGCTAGGGTTAGGCTTTCCTAATCTAGATTGCATGCACATCAATCAAAAGAAATTACAAAAAAAAAAAAACTAGCAGATGATCAATTCTTTTAACTTTTAAAAAGGAAATCAAAATGAAAAAAAATATATATATATCTAAATTGACGCATAATAATACACACCGCAAAACCAGTGTCCGCAATTTGTCTTGCATGGAATGTTGTAGTTCCCAAAGCAGATGGGGCAGATATCATCGCTAGGAGGTGTATCTTTCTCTCTCTTAGCATCGGGAGAGGTTTCTTTTTCGTGCCCGCTCGGAGGGGTTTCTTCGTCCCTCTTAGCACCGGGAGGGGTTTCTTTCTCTCTCTCGCCGGGAGGGATCTCTTTCTCCGTCTCGGCATTGCGAAGGGTTTCTGTTTCTCCCTCACCGGGAGGGATCTCCTCGCTGCTTTTCTTCCTCTGTCTAATCTCATTGATAGCAAGGGCCTCCATGTTTTTCTCCATCTGACCAGATCATTTGGCATTCTCATTCTCCCATTCCTCTTTCTTAATAGACACGGGAAATGCTACCCTACATTCTCTTATTTAGGTGTGTACGGTATGCATTCTTTAATTGCTTGAATTTATAAAAAATGTGCATTAAAATATATAATACTTACATGATATGAACTACGGGGCGGTTCCAGAGATACCTATAAAAACATCTAAAAAAATGACTCAATTCTCTATCTCATAATTCCCGACAAATTTTTATGATTCGAACCGTTCAATGTGTGCATAATGTGATTTTAAGAGTGTTTGCGAGAAATTAGCAAAAAATATGACTAAAAAGTGCTTGTTTTGAGCAGTTTGTAATTGAACTATTCATCAAATTTGAGCTAAAAACTGCTCAGATCAAGTCCTTTTTAGTCATTTTTTTCGCTGATTTCTCGCGAGTACTATCATTAAAATCACGTTTTGATCACATTGAACGGCTTGGATCATCAAAAATTGATTGACAACTATGAGATATTTTTTAGATGTTTTTATAGGTCTTCCCGGAACCGCCCCGAATTGCTCAAAAATTCGTAACATTTGCTTAAAAGTTCATAATATGAAAGCAAAATCTCATAATGTACTAATGTCTTCAAATTTGTATCCAAAGAGAGTGTATATTTCAGTACTCTCACTATAGCCAATAGGGTTCACAAAGTCTTTGTTCAACCAGAAAATCATGCTTCTCCATTTATTTGTTTCCCTCCCTACAAGAGTTGCATGTAGGGTTTCATCTTTTGATGGGAAATTAATTAATGCATTGATTAATTAAGAATAAACAATTGAAAGCCCATAAATCGAAGAAGTAGAAGCAAACCATTTAATTGGGTGAAGGGGTGCCTAACACCTTACTTTATCATATCCGTAGTTCCTGAATCATGATAATCTTGTTAAGTCCTGGTTCGCTAA
This sequence comes from Rhododendron molle, assembly GCA_025413875.1. Classification (NCBI taxonomy): domain Eukaryota; kingdom Viridiplantae; phylum Streptophyta; class Magnoliopsida; order Ericales; family Ericaceae; genus Rhododendron; species Rhododendron molle. Next base: position 2,260,201 of record CM046396.1, on the reverse strand, counting down.
GGGTTTTTAATTAAAAATAATTATTTATTTGCCATTTTCAAACTAAAAAATAATGTATTTACGAAAATAATTTTTAGATTTTTTTTTTGCACTGTTCAAAAAATTTCATCAAAATCTATCAAACAAAATCTCTATTGCAAAAAAAAATCCAATAAGTCAATTATTTTTAAGTTTGAAAAATTACAAATAAATACTTAATTGTTTTTTAAGAACCCTGAACGGAACGCAATTCAGAACATGGTTGGGTTTGTACGAGAGATAGGTTCCCCGTCAGGCCTGATTAGAGACTTTTTATTTGTTAATGCACAATGCAGGATTTCGTACCTATTGCACTCAATATTTTTTGCCGTCCCATATTTAGGAGGTAGTTATCAGGTCAAACTCTAGAGGTTACACCCAGGAAAGTGAGCGTTTTTCATTTTAACTTTATTTTGTTTTGTTTTTTTTTTTTTCTAATTATTATCCTATTTTTCTCTTCAATCATTACTTTATTTCTCCAATTATTACTTTCATCTATCTCTCTATCTTTATCTCTCTCCACGCATGACTCCTTAGTTACATTCAATGCATAACTTTTTTGTTTCAATAACTTCGGTGTCCGGGCCGGCTTACACACACCTTGACTATTCTTGGAGATCCAATCAAATCCTTACAACCATTTGCGGAGAGCCTAATTAAAGTCGTCGGAGCAAAACTCTGCACGAACTAACCTCTAATTAAGGAGCTAATACCATCTGCGAGATTTCGGACCTGTGAAGTTAGGTGGGAGCAAACCCCTGAGCCGCCAGCTTTAACATCCCGCGCGTATTCGACCGTATAGGCCAACTTAGAAAATCTAGTTGGTTTTCCACTATAATTGGTTATATTTTGGCTAATTCACTGTTTTACACAAGGCCTTTTTGGGATTCAAATTAGAACATGCTAATTATGTAGTTTGACAGTTCAAAACAGCCAACATATTCAATCATGTTCAACAAGATTACAAATGTTGGTGTTTTTATCCTTTATTTTTTTGGCCCATATCCAGCACAAAAATGCTACGTGCACAACTATTGTGTTGGTTGTGTGCTAATTCTGACCGTCCAGATATATTTGGACGGTCTAGATTTTAAAAAGACTCTTCCAAGGAAAAGTTTAATTTTTCTGGGGAAGAGTTTGAGCAAATCCAACACTCCTCTCTTCTTATCGTAACAAAAATGCTATTTTCAAAATTGAAACAGCTGTAACGACAAATCATAACCCTCTACCGCTAAATCTTTGCCAATCTGCTCCTATAAATTTGTATATCCGGTTTTTCATTTCCTGCATCGATCTCAATAACTTTTTTTTCCTTCACAAATCTCGAGGAAGACAAAGTATCGTGTTCGTGTGCATATCTATATCCGCGCACAAACATGGCTACGAACACGAGAACGATGATGGTGGCAATGTTTTTCGTGTTGGCAACATCGGTGCTGGCTCAAGAAGGCAACAACAATGCGGGTGCGAATTGCAGGTCGGAGTGCTACTACCATTGCTTGCAAATCAAGATTTTCACTTTGAGCGAATGCAGGAGGGAGTGCATCAAGGCTTGCAGAAAGTCCTCGCGTGACGCGATGACGGAAGAGGCTCGTGCTTTGAAGAAGCAAACAAATGAGGCGATCGAATACGCCATGTCATTGCCGCTTTTCCAATAGAATGTGTGCGTGAAGAAAAGAAAAGACTTGGGTATTTGTTACGTTCTTCGTAAAATGGATTGGATACTAAGATGGTATTTGTTACGTTCATCGTAAAATGGATTGGATACTAAGATTTTCGCGCGGAGCGAATGCAAGAAGAAGTGCATCAAAGCTTGCACAAAATCGTCACGACGAAAGAGGCTCATGCCCTGAATAAGCAAATTAAAAGGAAGAGGCGATTGAATATGGCATATCGTTACAACTTTTTCAATAGAAATAAAAGACTTGAATATAAACTATTCCATGTTCTTTATTCATCGGCGAAAGTCTGTATTGTTAGAATAGTTATAAGTTTAGTATTTTCGTAGACCAATAGTTATAAGTTTAGTACTTTCAAAGATCTGAGTTGAACTTCGGACATTCTTTCTCGTGGCACATGTCGTTTGTTCTTGTTTTCGGTTAATTGTATGTACAATTAACGTTAACGTTGATGTTCTTAACAGTTTCATCCAACTATTCCAAGGTTTATCAATGCATGACCGAATTGTTCAAGTTTCCTTTTAGATTTCTTTCGATTGTCAAAGTAAGAGTGTAATCACGTACATTTCGGAGTTTGTTTTTCTAAGATAATGAAAAAATATATATTAATACCAAAACTTTCCATATAGTGTGCTAATTTTTCTTTTTCTTTTTTTTCTTCAGCGGGAGTTAGTGGGAGATGTTAGAATTAGCACGGGGTCCAGAAGCTATTCATAGCTTAGGACCCAAGGGTATTGCTCCAGCAGGAGTCGAACCCAAGACATTCCTCTTAGGGGAGAGATGACATACCAACTGCACTGGGCAGGGGTTGTCATATTGTGTGCTAATTTGAAGAATATACATATAAGAGAGCGTTCCGGGGGCACCAAAAAAATACATTCCATCTCAAACATTGAAGCTGATGGCTGAGATTAGAAGTTCACAAAAAATTACTCCTGGCTGCGAATAATTACTATTAGCTGCAAAGAATTACTATTGGCCACAAAGAATTACTCTTAGCCGCAAAAAAATACTTTTGGCCACGAATAATTACTCTTGGCCGCAAAGAATTGAGAGACCATACATCATTCTTGGCGGCCAGGAGTAATTCTTTGCGGCACGAGTAATATTTTATCGCGGCCAGAAGTAATTTTTCACGGCCAAGAGTACTTTATCACGGCCAGGAGTAATTCGATGCGGCCACAAGTAATTTATTTGCTGCCAAGAGTAATTCTTCGCGGGTAAGAGTAATTTTTTGCAGTAGAAGTATAATTCTTCGCGGCCAGAAGTAATTTTTTGAGGCCATGAGTAATTCATCGCGGCCATGAGTAATTTTTGGGAGCCAAGAGTAATTCTTTGTGGCAATATTGAGTACTATTTCAATTAATTTCGGGGGTTAACGATTGGGCAACCCCTCCAGTAACCAAGGTTTGGAAGGCTTCGCCTTCATGGAAATCGGATATATATACAACCTTACTAAAAAAACAAACACTTACTATTACTTTTTGTTGGAAAATGGAATTTTACCGAAGAGAAGTTGGTGGGACCCACACTGCGTGAGGTGAGCCCAACAACAGTAAACAAATTCCATTAAAGATATGAATGAGAAATTGTCTCATTATGGGAATTGAAAAGGCCAAATGACGTGCGTGTGCGCCATCACCAAACACCTAAATTAGACCGGGGCCGGAGCTCAGGATTCGTTGTCCCACGACCTGTGGTTCGAGGTCTGTGGTCTATGGTCTAGTCTAGATTGGTTTGGAATTAATGATTGTGCTTTATTGGGTCTGAACTATTCGCGTTTGGATGGTTCAGTTACAGAATTAGTTGTGCGCAGCTGATTAATACTGGGTAGAATGCCCAGAATAAAACCCACGATTTGATTATGGAGTCATGGATTAATGACTGTAGCAGTTTTTCTCCAAAAATTGAATTCCCCGTATTCAATTCCCTATATTCAATATGAATATTGAATTGACCCTATTGAATTGGCAGCTCCCCTATTAAATTCTTGTATTCAATGAGAAGGCTCTTCATCGATTATATAAAGGAGTTCCGCTCTTTTGTTTCAAAAAATCAAAATCGAGAGCTCTTCATCTGCAATATTGTTCTTCCTTCCGAGAGAGAGAGAGAGAGAGAGAGAGAGTACAGACACGAGTTAGTTCGACGGACAGTTTACGGTGGTGCTCTTGTGGTTGAGTGGGAACCGAGCCAACCCTGGGAGACAAAAACTGACACAATCTCCAGCACCGGTGCGGCGGCGAATTTGTCTTAAGGGTACCATTGTATAAAATGGATCTCGGTTTGCAAATTCTTGTTCCCTACTTACAGTTTATGTTTTATGTTTCATATTCTGTAATTCCAATTCATATATTATTCTATTCAATTGTAAATTTTCAAAAATTTATAAAATCGATTACTGTTTTTCCGCACTAGTTTTCCTACACTTTTTTATGCCCACGTTGCCAAACTTATTGGGATGAAGTTGCACGTGTATGCGATTTCGAATCATGTGCAATGGCAGACTAAAAAGTTGCTCGTGGTGTACACAATTTGGGACATTTAAGGGGATATTTATGAGAGTTAGCTTACATAGATTTACACCATTTTCAAAAATTTAAAAAAAACTAAAAATAAGTTTAGCACATCATACAATAAAATGGTGAGCAAACAAAATAAGATAGAGGGAGTAAAATCATGTTAAAATTTTCCGCATAGAGAAATGGATACTTACTCCGTCTCATAAATGGTTCTCTAATCTGAATGAAAAATTAAAAGATTGAATTAGCACCTACACGTATCGTATTGAATTGCTTTTTTCAAGGCCATTGGAAAAATTGTTTTAAAATTATTGAACGACTCAACTTATCCATGTGGGATTCAGAGCAGGTCTCGCGTGTCGGTCTGTGCACTGTATGTGCACAACCCGTCGATGTCCATAGAAGGACTCTCGACCTACAAGTACATTTCACTTATTATTCTTCAGTTGATACTCTATTAATAATCAACGGTTTGTCCCTAGCTAAGTCACACAATGCGCATGCATGGTATAAGTGAAAATGGGAGCGAGAGAGTACCGTCATTATCAATACTATTTATCAATCTAAGATTAGTGAATGGTCTCAATTCAGAGTACAAAAATGACGAAATCAATGTCGAACAAATCAAAATTTGATCGTAGCAAATTCATATAAAAAGAACAACTTAAGACAAAGTGTGTATATATATAATGTCTTTGGGGCACCAAAACATGGTGTCCAGACCCCTTCTCCACCATATATTGCGGTAGAACTTAAAACAAAGTGTGTAGATCCCGGACCCGGGGGTGCTGTAGTGCACCCCCGTACTACATGTGTAGTGCACCCGATCCAGCAGTCCATCTCGGCAATTGACAGCTCGGATTTTCATCTAAACAATGGACGGCTAGGATTTGTAGGAGTTCAGATTAAATCCAATCCGTCCGTGCCGAGATAGATGGTCGAATTGGCCGCACTACACGGTGTAGTGCAGCGAGTGCACTACAACCCCTCCCATTCCCCACCACATGCAATGTATTGATGAAAAATGAACATGGCACATCACTTGGCCGTGCTGCCCCTTTGGCACCAGAAGGCACTCAATATTTACTCCCACAGGATAGTGATTGCACCAACAGTCGGAAAGTGATTTTAGTACTCCACATTTAGCCATTGACACTTCAATTTTTGTCTTTATCATATGTGAAATTAACAAATTACCCATTATTTTGTTAATGTTCATCCACATCAAAGGGTATTATTGTAATTTCAAATAGGAAAATGACAAAAAGTAGAGTGTCAATGACAAAAAGTGAAGTGGCAAAATTAATTTTTCTAACAAAAATACTAAGAGCAAAGACAATTCGCAGGGACTCGTGCAGAGACAATTGCTTTTGGTCTCATTTTGGGTCCCAAAAAAATCTAGAAAAATATCTATAAATTTTTGAATATTATTTTATAGGGCCCTGTAAAAAATCAGGTCCTGCGGATATCAGCAAATATTACTTTTGGATTCTTAGGGGCGAACTAAAATAATATTCAAAAATTTATGGATATTTTTCTAGATTTTTTTGGGATCCGAAATGGAGCCAAACGCGATTGTCTCTGCACGAGTCCCTGCAAATTGTCCATGCTCTTAGCAGGACTGTTTTTCTAAACCATCTATCCCTGCCTATATACACAGACAAGGACGTTGTCTCCATCTTCATCAAAGCCTCTTGAACTCTATACAGACCAGAGTGAAGTGAAGAGATTTCAAAGTTCAAATCCTTCATCACAGAAGGAAAACCATGGAATCCGGCCAACCCACAGAACCCCACATCGCCATCCCTTCCCGTTATTGGGATTAAAGGGTGATTTTTGGGGGGCAAAACAGGAAATCACAATTGTGACACAGCTTCAAAAAGAGGTCACACCAAAAACTCATCTCCCTTTATATATTAGAATAGATATCTTGAATAAAACCAAAACATGATTTTTGAATTCATAATTTTGGGGAAAAAAAATTCACAATTTATGTTAAAAGTTTGGGAAAATTCAAAATATCCCCCGAACTATAACCTTAGTGTTTAATAGACACTCAAACTTTGCTTAACTTTAATTCGACGCCTGAACTATTGAGGCTTCATTCAATTTCCCGTCTAAACCTGTCAATTTGTTGACGGATTTTGATGACACGGACACCTGTAGCCGATAAACTACTGGTAAGACACTAACATGGCTTAAATTTGGGAGACTGACCCATTTTTGTAGGCAAAATCCCCAAACCCTAACTTTGTCCCCTCCATTTCTCCTTTCCATGCACTCTTATAGTAAAACAGAGCATCACCACCAGATCGATATCCTTCTTCATACCTCCATAAGAGCATCTCCAACATTGACCCAAATATTTACCCAAATTTGAGTTAAAATTTGGATAAAAATCCATTTTGGGTCAGGCTCATTCCAATGGCAAAATGATCTATTACCCAAATATATTGTTTTTTATGCTTTCAAGACTATTTCCCTCCATTTTTTCCCCAACGATTTTGGCCAAAAGGGTAGCACACATCTCTCCTCAACGACGCAGTTCTTATTCCACAACCAGCTTCAAGATTATTCCAAAGAGAATAGGGAGAGATTGTCGAGACTTCAGCATTTAGATATCCAAGGAGGGAGAGAGAGAGAGAGAGAGAGAGAGAGTTATAGGTATCCAAGTTTTGGAAAGCCATGGCGTCGTAGGCGCCATGCTCTCAGAATGGCATGGAAGGAACCGTTGAAAAGAGAAAAGAGTCGTTGGAATATTAGGGAAAAAATGGGGAGTGACTTAGGTTGTCTCAAATTTGGAGAAAGAAATTGGTAAAAGCCAAAATGGGGAAGGATTTGGGTCAAAGATTGGAAATGATTTTTTGTGAGTTTTGCCCAAATTTTTAATTGGGCAAATTTTCGTAGTAGTCCCTGTAGTTTTACGGTTGTCTCACTTTTGTCTCTCTTGTTTCAAAGTGCTCGAATTTTGTTCCTGTAGTTTGTTTTACGTCTCAATTTGGTAAAATCGTTAACGGTGTTAACAAAACTAACGGAAAAATATGATTAAAAAATTAAGTGCTCCAATTTTCAATCTGGTCGAACCGGTGCGAAGATCTTATTTTTTTATCATTTTATCCTAAATGGTCGTAATGATTTTTTGGCTCTAAGGCCTTTCAACGAGCACCCAAAGGCTCTTTATTTAGTTTCAGGGCTTTCTTAGGGTGCTCATTGAAAGGCCTAAGAGCCAAAAATCCATTATGACCATTTAAGATAAAATGATCAGAAAAATAAGATATTCGCACCGGTTCAAACGTATTGAAAATTGGAACACTTATTTTTTTTTACATCATTTATATATTAAAAAATATAGTTAAAAAATTAAGTGTTCCAATTTTTAATCTGTTTAAACCGGTGCAAATATCTTATTTTTCTGATCATTTTATCTTAAATGGTCATAATGGATTTTTGGCTCTAAGGCCTTTTAATGAGCACCCTAAGAGAGCGCTGAAACTAAATAAGGAGTCTTCGGGTGCTCGTTGAAAGGCCTTAGAGCCAAAAAGTCATTACGACCATTTAGGATAAAATGATTAAAAAAAAATAAGATTTTCGCACCAGTTCAACCGGATTGAAAATTGGAGCATTTAATTTTTTAATCATATTTTTCCGTTAGTTTCGTTAACACCGTTAACGATTTTACCAAATTGAGACGGAAAACAAACTACAGGGACGAAATTCGAGCACTTTAAAACTAGAGGGACGAAAGTGAAACAACCGTAAAACTACAGGGACTACTACGAAAATTTTCCCTTTTAAATTTGTGTCTTACAATGAGTCAAAATTAGAGATGCTCTAACTAGCCCTAAATCCTCCGCCTTACCTCCAAACTAATGGGGTGACTTTTGAAATTTCAACTCAGTTAGAACTAAAGCAAGCTCTTGGTTTTCAATCAAGTTCTCTGCCCAGAATCGACAGATTTGCGACGCTTGGTTGTTGGATTCTAGACTTTTTGCTATTAACAATCATTCATAAGATTTTTCTGTCTTTGTTGCTTTCTTTTGTTAGCCTGGTTTGTAGGCTTTGTTGTTGTTGTATGCCCATGTGATCTCTTGTAGCTTTGCGCTTTTAGGTGGCTATATAATTTTACTTACCAAAAAAAACTTTCGTTACCCATCCAGACCCACAATGAATAGCAGTGTCAGCACCAATGAGAGCTGCCTATACGCGTCGCTGAGGACAATCTCTGCTTCCTTTGCGGAAACCAGAGGGACATTCACACTTCTCGGACTGATATGAACCCAGGTAGGAGGTTTTCGAGCTGCACAAACGAAGTGCAAAGAATTTGGTTGGGTGGACCTGCCATGTGTATTGGAAGGGCTGTTCAAATAATTCATGTTTCTTGGAAAGCCCAACAAGCCGGAGATGATCATTCCCAATAAACCAAAAATTTGAATTTGGGCCTTACGGATTTTTGGGGCAAACTTTTGACACGTAGGGTCTGAAGTAGGATCACCACCATCGTCTCTCTTAAACTGACCATCTTCGATTAACAACCTAATGCCTTCGTAATCAACTGGAGGAGAACCAGTTGGCGTAGGATTTCAAAGCCCAACCATCGAAAGCTGTATGTCGTTATCAACTGGTGGAGACCACTCAGCAGTGAAAAGATGGAGAAGAAAGGGAATTTTCCAGAACAAATTAATCACCACCGCGGTTTCTCACGTGCAATGTTTCCCTCCAAGGGGTTTCTGAGACTGTTAAGTTTACTTTGAGTAGTATTTTGCCCAATCCTGAAGCTCATCTCCCTGTAAAGTACCTTGGTGTTCCTCTTGTATCTACTCGTTTAAAGGCTGCTAACTGCTTGATTCTTAAGGAGAAATAGTTTCATATCGAGGTAGAGCACAGCAGATTCAGTAAGTGCTCTTTTCTATGCAAGTCTACTAGAGCTCCATTTTTGTTATTCTTAGCAAAACCATCAAAGAAATTGAGAGTACTTTGATGGCTTTCCTTTGGTCAGGTTCAGAGATGAAGTCCTCTGCTGCTAAAGTCAAATGGAACCATGTTTGTAGCCCTAAGGAGGAGGGTGATCTTGGCTTTAGGAGGATAAAGGAATGGAATAAAGCCACAATGCTTCGACACCTTAGGGCCATTTGTAATAAAGCTGACACTCTCTGGGTAAAATGGATACATACTTATATTATAAAAGGACAATGTTTTTGGTCCATGGACATCCCAAGTGATGCCTCTTGGACAATGAGAAAGGTGTTGAACCTCGGGAGTTTCGGTCAATCCCTCATTAAGTACCAAGTTGGGAATGGTCAGAATACTCACTTATAGTTAGATAATTGGCATCCTCTGGGTCCCCTTTTTAAAAGATTTGGTGAGAGTGTTGTGTGCAATCTTGGCAGGTCTTTGCTTTCAAGGGTGTCCTCTATTATTCACAATGGGACTTGGAGATGGCCTAGGCAAAGACATAGGGTTACTCAATTTATAGTAGTTCACACCCTCCCAGTTTTTCAGCCAAACTGTTTACAAGAAGATTCAGTCGTGTGGCAACCTCATCCTAGTGGCTTTTCAGTATTTTTTGCATGGGAAGCTATCAGGGTGAAACTTCCAGTTCAAGATTGGGCTCATGTGGTTTGGTATAAGAAGAATATCTCTAAGTGGTCCTTTATCTTGTGGTTGGTTGTCCAACAAAAGTTGAACACTAGAGATAGACTTTTGAGGTGGGGAATGAATGTAGAAGGTGACTGCACCTTTTGTACCAATGGCTAGGAAACCCACCACCATCTCTTTTTTCAGTGTCCTTTGTCTTTCTCTGTGTGGGATAGCATGTGGAGAAGGTCTTTAAATGATCAAATGCCCTCAACCTTGCCTGAAGTCATTGTTTGGTATATCCAGCAAGTGAAAGGGACAAGCTTTCAGAAGTTTGCTTTTGAAGAATGTTTTAGCTGCAACTATGTATAATCTTTGGATGGAAAGGAACCAACGGGTTTTCAATCAAAATGTCTCAACTCAAAGATCAGATTATACTTCGGACTATTTCCTATGTGAAAGAATCTTTGTGTTTGAAGAGGGGAGTGGACAAGACACAACTAAACAGAGCTCTTTGCAGTAGTTGAGGACTCACGGACAAGATTTTTGGCCCTTCGCACTAGTAGGTTTGGAGTTGGAAAATTACAATTGGATGGATAGATTTCTTTCTAGTTTTAATTCTTGCTTGTTTCAGTTGGCATTAGTTTTCTGATGTATAGGTGCCTTGTTCTTTACGGGGGAATGTCCCTTTGAGTTTGTAGTTGAGTTTGAGCTTTTTAATAGAAAGTACTTATCAAAAAACAAAACAAAAAATGTTTCTGATCTGTCGTTTTCGTACCAAAAATATAATTTATAAAACAGGGAATTAACAATAATCCCGAAGAATAGCAGTTAAGTCCGAGATCGTCTACGGAGAGTAAAAAGCTAAGTTGCAATACATTCAATTGATTTTTAATTTAATTATGAAAGGAAAAAGTTTGGATTTGAGTTGATTAAACAAAAATTAAACTAGAACGCGATTAAAGGAGTTGTAAACAGATGAGAGAAGGGACTAGGGTTTCCGATTCAGTCTCCCCTTGTAACGCAATTGTTTCGAAACCTAGAGTTCATATTCAACATTCAACCAGATCACCGTAGGGTAGCAATTCCTATCGATAATCCCCAAAAATATAATCAAGATTCGTACTCCGTATAGGCTATCTCAACAGGGCACGGATCGTCTCATTGGATTTAACCATGGCACGACCCGTCTCACGTCGTATAGTCTATCTCAAAGCCTATCTCGAAACATTCAAAACCATTGTATGACAATGCTTGAAACCATGGATACAAACACATTCGAATATTGAAAAAAAATATAAAACTTCATAAAAAGTTATGAATCGATCAAGTCATACAATCACGTTGAATATAGAACCCTAGAAATCTAACAACTACACTATTTGGAGAGACATCCTCGTTACCCTAGCCGAGTAGATTAGCCGTGCATGGAGTGAGAACAAATAATCGTGTAAGAACTGAACTCCATTGAACAACAAACTGAAAGCTTTCTAATAAATAGTAAAAGAATAAAACCAAAGCTCCTGTTGTCGGTTCGGCCGTGATACGCGAGGGTAGTCGAAGTGCTGCCTCTTGATCGCCGCCTCGCTCTCTGTTTCTGCGTGTGGAAAAAGGATGCTGATGGCCGCACCGTTCTCGGTTTTGGCTTGAGGAAAAGATCCCCTCAAAACCCTTTTCTCTTCTCATTTATAAGTGCCAGCCTTCGATTTGTATTCGCCCTCCAAATTATTCCTTTCCAAAGCTGTAATCAGTGGGCCCATTGACTCACGTTTGATTGCCGAGATTTCACGTGCAAACCCAATTCAGTTTCATGCTCCAATTCCATAATGTAGCTTAGGAATTTTATCCAGTGCTTCTCTCTTCGGTTTATCTCGTGTACACTCGGTCCCATATCTTGATTAATTTCCTCGGCACCGGATTTGCTTTGATACCAAATAAACTCCAACTTTGTGCATTAGCACCAAATATTATTCATGTGCTCCGAGAGTCCTGAAACACAATTAACAAGTATCAAACCCCAAATAGCGCACCAAACGGACATAACAAGCCTAAGTTAGGGGGCGTAAATAGACGCATGCATTTACGCACCTATCAATTTCCCTCCAAATAACCGCTCCAACGTTTTACTCCCACCGTCTAAGTCTATGTCATCATAATCTGTCAACAAATTGACGAATTTAGATGACATGGGGTGATTGAATAACACATCAATAGTTTAGGCGTCTAATTGAAATTTAGCAAAGTTGGAGTATTTATTAGACATTGAGATCAAAGTTCAAGGGATATTTGAAATTTTCCCTTCTAGGTTTTCTGTTGAATGATAGAATTTTTAGGAAAATTATCAGAATATTTATGCAACAAAAAATCTACATGCACACCTTTCGATCACAACTGCGTCCAGAACCATACGATGTGTGAACTCATGTACATAAACAGCTCCGGAGGCATATGTGTCTAGAGTTGTGGTCATTATGTATCCAAAGCGCGTCGCGGCATGGTTGTCGGCAACTCTGGCTACTTGTGAGGGCTGAAATGGCAGCTTCTCGGAGGCCGTTACGGAGGTCTGGCAATGGGTGAGGCTCACGGCGGCACTGCCTTTACTGTCTGGTGGATCTGGTTTCGATCGTGAGGGGTTTTTGGTGGAGGCCGGGCTGCCGGAGGAGGGCTCTCGGTTCCAGGGTGGTAGGCGGCGGCAGCTTGCATAGGATTTGGTTTTTTATGGGTGATGGGCCGAGTTTGGCTTGTTCTCAGGCCGGGCTTGGCCCGTTTTTGAGCTTGATTGTATAATTTGAGTTTGGAAAAATGACAGCCAATGACGTGTTTTGATAATTAATACTCCCTTTGTCCCATTTTGTTGTGCTAGTTTCCTTTTTGGCACCTCACAAAAAATTGTTTGTATATCAATCTATAATATTTTTTATGCTTTCAAACATTTTGTTTAAAAGAATTAGTTGAGATATATCAAACAAGATCCATATTGAATATATAAAAGATTACAAATTAAGATATATAAACAATTTTTTGAGACGTCCAAAAAGGAAATAGGCACAACAAAATGGGACGGAGGGAGTACCTGCCAAGAACATTTTCAGCATTAACAAATGTTCTCAGCATGTCCTTGGCTGGTATTAATTATTAAAACACGTCATGAGCCGTCATTTTCCCTTTGAGTTTTTAGACTCATAGGGTGTTGGGTTTCATCCTTTTTAGGTGGGCTTCGTCCCCATAGGTGTCCTAGATTGGTTTCTTGCCAATCTTAGGATTGGGTCTCGGATTGAGCAGAAGATTGCTCTTTGAGCATGATGTTATTTCCTTACTCCTATTAGTCTTTTATAATTTCAAAATTAATGAAATTTTTTTGCCATTCAAAAAAACTTGTGTATCCAAAGCAATAGAAGAGATGAGATGCATATCTCGCACACCCAAAAAGGGTACGTATTGGTTTTGATATGGATAGGATTGTGAGCCATATTTGGTTAATCCTTCACTGCTATTGACTTTCTTTCAAACCTATGATTATTTAGCAATAATCAAACATGCCTAACCCTATCGAAATTCTACCTTGTTGGATAAACAAGATAACCACATCTGAAAATAGTTTGGCCAACTTGAATGGTGTTGGCATATGACTAACGTCTTTTCTGGCTTCTATGTTTCCTATCGAGTTCTCCTTAATAAATATATTTTTGTCGATAAAAAAAACTGTTTTTTTTTGGCTTTTGCCCTTGTTTATCTATTTTTGGGTCATACCAAGCACTTCTCTAATCTCTCCCCTTTCAGTTATCTCACAAAGTACGAATTTTCAAAGTTGAAACAGCTGTAGTTAACATTTACAATCCTATTATTGCAAGCATCAATGCCCACCTCTAATTCTTCAGCAATTTCTTTCTATAAATTCTCTATCCAATTTCCCATTTGCTGCATCGATCTCAATATCATTTTCTTTCTCTATATTTTCATATCTACCAAGCTCGCTCATAAGTCCGATCCTGAGTATGGCATGGAAACATGGCACAGTGGTGGCGGTGGCGGCGATGTTGTGCATGTTGGTGTTGGTGCAAGCTCAAGACGTCAAAGAAACCACCAATTGCATGTCGGAATGCTACTTTCAATGCATGCAAGTCAGGGTTTTCACGTGGAACGAATGCAAGAGGGAGTGCGTCAATGCTTGTGGAAAGCCGTCCTATCGTGCTGCATTGTTGGAAGATGACGGCGTTCAGAAGAACCGACGACAAGAGGCGACTGAATATGGCATGTCTTTAAGTACCCTTTTTCGGTAGAACCCCCATGTATGATGAGGAAAAAGAGATTGAACAATGCTTCTTATTCATGTTCTTTGTTGATTGTACAATTGATTTCTAAATCAATGTATGTATTTGTTTGGTCCAATTCTTTTCTTCTTCTTCGATCAAGCTAGATCCTAGGCCAAATTGGTGAGTAGAATATTGTTATGGGCAAAAACCTTTGAATATTTATCCATATATCATGATATCTGTGTAGCCATGTGGAACGAGAAAATTCATTTACGATAGAAATGTGAGAGGAGTGTGATTGGAGGTGCGGTTGATAGGTGCATGTGTACCTATCATTTGTGTTGAAATTTATGTCCACCCTATGTTTGTTTAGCGGACTTCTTTCCTATGAAAATCAGAAGAAGGGGAAAACTTATGCTTCATTTTTTGAAGATAGAAGAATTTGTTCTATTTCATTCTCTAACACAATTTAAAAAATAAAATAAAAATTCCCATTGGTTGATGATTTTCAAAACTTGATTTCAGAGACCAGTTTGAAAAATAACCCATTTCTTAGAAAACATCAAATAGATGTTTGCGTAGTCCACAAAACGATCGTGCTAGACATTAATGAATGTGATATTAACGACGAGGATTTTGTTTCATTCCTCAAAAGCCATCACGACACTTACAGAAAATCCATCCTACAACAATGATCAGAAAACTATCACCAATCCAAAGCACAAATGTTCCACAAATGGTATTACAATGAAAAACTAATGTCCAGACATCCGGCTAACGTGGAGTCGTAGATGAAGGACTGGATCGGCATAGCTTCAAATCAAAAGACGAAAAGGAGCTCCGATGGATTTTCAAGAAACAACTCCCTGGTTGGCTATCCAAACGCCACGCCGGCATGCTCGAGCAACGAGAGATTATAAATCTGGTGAGCGATACACCGGCGCTCCCTCATCTGCCATCCTAGCAATGTCAGGTCTAAGCTAAGGTTCAAGAGGCGTGGGTCTTAAGCCTCCCAAAAATGTCAAAAAAAAAATAGGGCCCCTACTTATTTTTAGGACCAAGTGTATATGTATCATTTTAGGGCCTAATCTTAAACCCAAGAAGACATGTTACACTTAAGGCCCAATGACCCAGAAAAATGGAACACGGAACGTAGGAAAAACAAAAGAAAAAAAAAAACAAAAATATCTGGGGCCCTTCAAAATTATTCAGTGTGTTGGGTGCATGGATGCATCTTTTTTTTTTTCCCTTAAACGTTACTACTCCAGTACTTTCCATTACAAACAAATACAATGAACAAAGAAGAATAAGACTACGGCAGAAAAAATCGAGAAGAAGAACTAGAGGAACAAGATCAAAGAGCAAGAGAGACAAGAAGGAAATTAGAGATTCAAGACAATGATGCTTTTGAAATAGGGGTTTTGTTAATGTATGCCTCAGGAACATATGATAAAATTCATTTAATGATGCCAACTATACTAAGAGCATCCGCAATGGGAATAATCAAAATCAATAATCAAAATGTGCCACGTCAGCATTTGATTATTCATTTAGTTTATAATCAAACTTAACAACCTCTATCTCCACATTGGTTATTTTTGCATCACTAACCAAAAAAAATCCCAAAATACACAATGCACCTATGTCCAATCGCAAACGAGTTTCAATCACGCATCCGATCACACCAAATTATTCATCTCGATGAGACAATTCCAATGAGGGGTGTTTTTGAGTTATTGAGTTTTGAGTTTTCTTATTGGGTTTGGTTATTGAGTTTTGGTTATTGGTAAAAGTTGTTAAGTTTGGTTATGGAATGGGTGGAATTTGATTATTTGCTAAAAGACTTGTAACTTTGCTTATTACAATGTAAGGTGTTTTTTGAGCATTATTGTTAAATTTGCTTATTCACATCAATTTGATTATTACAATGCGGATGCTCTAAGGAGTATATAGGAACTCACAAAGGTAATAAATAGGTTAGGCAACATTGACTAGCTGGAAAACTTGTTTATGGTGAGACGAAATTACACTTTATATTTTTCCCTTCATGCTATCTTTTCAACTCATTTTATTTTTTAAGGTCTTTCAACTCCTGCGAGTTTAAGCGAAAAAAAAAATTAAAAAAAACTCCTATGGGACTCCATCAGTCACCGAAATGGTATACTAAAAGTTAAGTAATTTATTATTCCGTTAAATGCAAGGTTAAAAAGAAGAAAAGAGCTAGAGAGGCTGAACCGTTGAACCTTGGAAAAACAAATGGAAGGGTATTGTAGCACTTCTTTTGAAAACTAAATACTAGTAATAAATTCCGAAACAAGTTATCTTTTTTTTTTTTCCTTAACCAGATTTTAAGCCACAAAGTTTATACTTTTGGCTTATTGTGTGGGCTCATGTTATATTTTCCGAACCTTTTTTTATATTTAGCCTTCTTTTACTTTTATGTTTTCTCTCATTAAAAAAAAAATCAGCAAAGTAAATTCTCTTGATCAAAAATTGGAAAAAAAAATCGTGAAAGCCAAAGAATAGATAAAATAGTAGTCAAGAAAATTCAAACGGACTTTTAATTAGCATACTAATATGTAATTTTGAAAAGAGGAATGTACGAGCCTATTGGAACTTTGTAAAGTGGTTAGGTCTGATTCAATAGCCTTTCTTCTTTTTTTGTGGCTTACGGGTGATAATTAAGTTTGTTGAAATTATATTCCAAACATTTACGAGAGAACACGAGCAAACATTTTTTTCAAATAAGTTTTCATGTTTATTTGGTCAATTCTTAACTTTTACATTTGGTTTTTGTTTGCTGGGTAGCTAGGGCAGTTTCGTCAAACAAAAAAAAGTTTATCTTTCCAAAACATAATTAATAACTCTAGCATTGTTTGTGTTACATTCCCCATGAAAGTGGAGTAATGTGGAGCAATTAATGTGCTTTTATCATATGCCCCTAAGGCATACATTAACAAAACCCTTGAAATAGTGTGGTATATTGTATATTTTGAAAAGTTCATTTATTGACTTTTTATTTGATTTTCATTTACAATTATTAAGGGCCTCTCTTTTGAAGATCATCTTAAGCCTCCAAAATCTCAGAGCCGGTCCTGCATCCAAGCAGGGTTTGATTCCAAAAGACAAGGAACTCATTGCTCACTCCTAAAGATTCAGGTTCGATTCTCATTGCCAACAACTCTCGGGGCCACCTCACCCCATGCATTAACGTGTGAAATGGCTATGGGCGGGGCTATATGGATTAGTCCGAAGTGTACGTAAGTTGGCCCGGGACACATGAATTATCACAAAATAAAAGAGTTTTAGCCAACTGAGCTAACCCCAATTGATTGTTGTAAATTGTAGTAGAAGTTGATGAGCCAGCAATGCAAATTGGAATGTATTGTATAAGTGTGCATGTAGGTTGTATTTTGAAGGTGTGGGCCGGAGAGATGTGAGAGTGAGGCAGATGATCCTAAGACGGGTGCAATGGTGGTGTGTAACTAATAGACATAACCTAATGTAATGAATTGAAGACAATTCAAGAAACTGCATACAAAAACCACTTAAACGAAGCATGTATGGTAGTATTTCCCTTAGATGTGACCTAAGACATGCAACCCGCAGAGCTGTTGCTGGACTCGAAAAATGTACTAGAATTTTATAATTTTTTACATATAATTTGAATATTTTTTCATATTTTCCATATTGTTGGTAGTGAATTGTTTATGAGTAGTCAAAGTTATAAAAAAAAAAAAAATCTCAGTTAAATTTGTGAGTATGTAGATAATAAAACAAAATAAATTAAGCACAATTTATTTTCAATTTAATAAAAAAAATTTATTTTATATAGGGCTTTGTATAATTTTTTTTATATATATTTTTATCAACCGCTAAATTAAGACCCTAGAGTCGCCGCTGATGCAACCTAGGTACGGTAATCTGTTGTGGTCTATATTAATTTGATTGTGACAAACAAATGGTATATATGACCTTCTACTGGCCGGTCAAAAGGCTCAGAGAACATATCTAATTTATATAGCATGACAGCTATTTAGTAGCCATAACAATCATGTCCAACTAAAAGAATCCACTGAAAATACATCAAAATCGTTTGAACGGTGTAAAAATAGGGCTAATTTCTTCCTTATCCTCCTAGTTGATCATATCCAAGACTACTCTCTCCTCTCAGTTGTTTTCAAAGTTGGAAATGATGAAAATGCTATTTTCATGATTAGAAGCAGCTGTACTTAACAATCCATAATCCTATTTATAAAACCAATATTTAATCCCCACCTCTAAATATTTAGCATTCTACTTCTATAAATTGTACATAATCCAGATTCTGGTTCTTTACATTGATCTCAATCTTTTTCTCTCTACCAAACTTATAAGGCTCAAGGAAGGAGATTAAATAGTAGTTCTTCCATACAAGAAATGGCTGGGAGAAGGGGAGCAATAATGGTTGCAAAGTTGTGCATGATGGTGGTGCTGGTGCAAGCTGTGCAAGACGGCAACGGCGACGAAAGGGCGAATTGCATGCCGGAGTGCTACTTCCAGTGCATGCAAATGAGGGTTTTCACGTGGAGCGAATGCAAGCATGTTTGCGTTCACACTTGCACGAAGCTTGTCTGTGATGCCTTGATGAAATTGAAAGGTGGTGCTCGGATGGAGACAACAGAAAAGGCGGTTGAATATGGCTTGTCGTTGACTCTTTTCCGGTAGAATCCAGGAGATCGAAGAAGAGACTTGAATGGTTCGTACGCATTGCTCATGAGAGCCGGTTCGGTTATAATACCTTATTCGCTTGTTTCTCATTTTAATTGGTTGCCGAAAAAAGTTGATGTATTTTTTTCGTTTTGGTTGTCGCTTGCGAAAGGTCCCTTGCTCTTGTTATTTGATTGTACGATGAATTCATAAATGTTAACCAAAGTTTATTTTTCTTTAGTCCAATTCTTCGGCAGAGGTTTCCAAAGAAATCATCAAAAATGGCCAACGTTGATATGCTAAAATGAGAGGAAATATGCTAAAATGGTCTGTTCACCTATTACAGAGACCAGCAGCTGCAATAGTTTACAAAATTGATAAGATTATAATAAATGTCTACGGTTGGAGGTTAGGGTGCCTAAATTATCATAGAATGCGGCAGTAAAAAAGAATATTTTCCAAATTAATCATACGATATGTCTGGTAACAGAGCACAAGTGGTGAGAAATGATCCAAATAGCCAACCCCAATTGATCCGGACATAAGTCTTTTTTTGTTAAACTGAAAAAAATGCCCAAACAAGGAAGGCTACAACACCAAACCTGGGGCATCAGAAACAAGAAGACTACAAAGATTAATCACACCAAACCGGACATGAATTGAGCCGCCTAATTCGCAGCTTCATTTGCATCTCCACCACACCAGGAGAATGATGAGGACAAGGAAACTTTCAAAGATCAAATATCGGAGAAAATAGCCCTGCATTCCCGAGGGGGGTCATCCTCCGACAAACAATTGAATCATGCTTTGTTGTGCACCAGAATTTCAATGCTTTGGTAAGTTCGCAGCCTTAACTAGAATGCAAGCACGACGAATAGCCAACACCTCAGCCTGGAAAATGGAGGTTGCCCGGCAAAAGGAAGCTGAACCATCAATCCAATTACCTTTACAATCCTGTAACAGAACTGCTATAGCGGCAACAGAACCACTGGCAAGCATAGCTTTATCACAGTTCGCTTTAAATGAGCCGTTGGGAGGAGGTACCCCCCTTCGAAAGGTAGGAGAAATCCTCTGGGAAGCATGGGCAACATGAGAGAGGATCTTTCTGTAGCCTAAAGCAATTCCCTTCTAGACATAGCAGCTTTAATAATGACCTGAGTTGGGTTTACTGGAGAGATTGAAAATGAAGTTATTCCAACAGTCCACCGCAGCATCGATTGGATCCTCGGAGGGTTCATTCCCATCTCACTATGTTTCTGACCATGCCTAGTATCTAGTAAGGTTTTCCGTAAATGATCAAGCTGGTTATTAAAGGATTTTTCTTGTTATATAGCTTGAAAGACTGTATTGGTCCTCCATAAACCCCCATTAGTTCTGATTTTCATATTTTTCAGAGCTCACAATCTATTTGCCGACCAACATTAGAAATATGGGAGGTGAAAATGTAGCTTTTACATAAGTAGTTACTCCAAAGTGAGGTGAATAAATTCTGAAAGGGAGAATAACCGGGAGCCGACCAAAGGCTGTAGACTAATGATCAGATAAGTTCAGATGGGCACTCAAAATGGTCGAGACTACAAAAATGCAGAGCAATGCAAAGAGATACCCGGTCTGAACATGATTGTTTCCATTGAAAACAGCCAAAATTTCATTAGTCTCAAATAGATACAAAAGAGATCAAAGGGGAGTTGGGCTAAAAGGAGAAGGGAAACTCATTGAATGAATGCCCTCACCCAAGCACCCAAAAGCCACAACTACCCAGGCCAAAAGCCCCAAAGACACGAAAAACAACTAAAAAAAACCAAGAATTTTGATGGCAAGAAGCCAACCAAACAATGTAACAGTCAACCCACAACAGAAAAAGCTTGGTACCTCTGATGCTTCTACATCTGCAGCTAGCACTGATACTGATTCAGGATCACCGCAGAGCACCACTTGTAATGCTTTCCAAACCGTAAATGATATCATCTTCAGAAAAAGGAAATGAACTATCCTTTGCTCTTAGCCAGAAAACAAGCTTCCACCTGATTATCTCACATGCTTCTACGCAAGCTGGATGGATGTACATTGTAGAAAATGAGTATTTCTAGCACTCAAAATACCCCATATCACAACCAGAGGTAAAGCTTCCCACAACAGTTTGATCGCTTTGTTATCTTTCTTTTAAACTTGCTTCCCTTCCACCACCACCGTATCAAACGGGAAATGCAACAACACCAGCCAAAAACAGCTGGAAGTCGCCAAAAGCAAAAGAGTCAAATTTTGTTCTCATTTTTTAAAGCACTTCCTCTTAGTTTTATCATTTCTTCAATCCAGTTCCATCCTAATTCCACTTCTAAGCAATTGAAACAACTAATTCATCCAATTTCCAAAGAAATCGAAATATGTGCAATTCAATCGAATAGGGATAAGTTGAACTAAAGTAAAAGCTATTGTACTCGTCCCTCTACAAAACTCTCTTTGAGAGTGCGTTTGCTTGGGGAGCGGGCAGTTTCCTCCGCTTTTTGCATTCACCTTCTCTTTCCTTCTCCTTCTCCTCCCCCCTCTCCTCCCACACCCTCGGACCCTATCCTTCTGCTCTTTACCTCGCCTCTGTCCTTTCTCCGCCTGATCCCTTATCATTTTCTCAAATATGGTCTCAGATTTGTTCTATGGCTGTAGCTTGACGCCACGTTGCAACCACCCTGATCTAGTAGGGTCTGATCTGTACAGTGGTGGAGTCTCCAACTTTATACCAAGATGGAGGCGGCTTGGTGGAGCTTCTAAGGCTAGAGATGTGGAGGAAGTAATTTTATCTCTCTTTTTTAAGTTTTCTTTCTTCCCAGTGTCGTGGTTTTGTTTTACAGTTGTATTGTAATAATACCTCCATTGTAGAGGTTCCTATATTCTATCTTTCATTTTTCTTTCATCTCTGTGGGGATTTTCTGTTATGCCTATATTGTAATAATACCTCATGTAGAGGTTTTAAGTCCTCTCTACATGGAAATATGTAGTCTACCCTTTGCTTTCTCCTCCTTTCATGGAGGCTTCTTTTTCTCTTCTGAGAGTTTTATCGCACACCATGTACTTTATTGTTTGATATAAATCATAGATGTAATATATGTAGGTTACATCTAAAGATAATCTTAGTTCAAAAAATCTAAAAATAAACCAACCAGGGTACAATTCCACTCAAATATTTGCAGCGAATCATCAAATCGAGAGAGACATGAAGGTTTTTTTCTGAGAATGAAATCATTGCATTGCACAACTTAATTCCAACTGGACAAGGTTACAAACTTCAGAGGGCAGAGCACTAAGAGAGGGAGGGGGAAGCCTATTCCTGTTGCACTTTTTTCCTACCCAATTTGCACACTGGTTAGCTTTGCGATCACGCCAAGAAAATTTAGCTACAAAAAGGATTACAAAGAGATTTCATGTCTTCCAGCATACTATCCCTTACCAAGCAGATGCTAGCAGAATCATTGGAAAGAAGCTTGACTAGGCGTGAACAATAAGTTTCAAAGATAGCTTGAGGAATCTGAAGGCTTCCCGCCATCGAGCAGGCTACTCTAATTGTCCAGGCTTCAGCAGCAAGAGCAGAACCTAAATTAATCCTGCCATAATTTATTTCTCTAACCTTTCCAGAAGGGACTCGAGCTATGACTGCAAAAGCTGCATGTTTACTTGATGGGTTGAAAGCCGCACCACAATGGAATTTCCAGAAACCCAAAGGTGGACGTTGCCACGAGGTAGCATTACTATCCACAAGAGCATGGGTATCACGAGGATTCAAGTGAGCATAAACAGCACGAAGATAATCTCCCTCAGCCGTGAGGGCTGCCTTCAAAGTGGAGGTAGGATCTGGGGTTAAATTGGAGAAGATATAATCATTCCTTCTTCTCCAAATACCCCAGCAGATTTGGGCTATAAGAGCCAAGGAAGCCTTACTTAGGGGTGATGGGGGATTCACCAGATTATCAAACCATTTGGCGGCTGAAACAATACTCTGAATAGGGTCATGGAATGAGAGGCCACAGTTACTCCAGATGCTGTGGGTCCAACTGCACTTAAAGAGGGTGTGCTCAATTGTTTCCACCTCTAGATGGCAAATAGGACAGAGAGGGCTTCGAGAGCATTTTCTCTTGAAAAGATTCTCCTTAGAAGCGATGGCATTCTTCAAGACTCTCAAAATGAAATGACGAATTCTGGGATGGCAAGGGAGTGTGCCAATGGTTTTCCAAGTGTTCACAGAGGTTGTAAAGGAAGAGCTAGGGGGCCCAGAATGGTGAGAGGACGTTGTGGCTAAGTGATACCCTGACTTCACAGTATAAATTCCAGAAGGATCGTGATCCCAGATAAAGAGTCATTCTGATTGGTCGAGGTTATAGGGGTGGAGGTTATGATGGAACATATGTGGCTTGGGAAGAGGGAGTGAAGAAGATTGAGGTTCCAAGACTTGGAGTTTGGGCAAAATAAATCCTTAACAAGGGATGGACGGTTATTTGTACGATGGGGACCAATAGTGATGAGCTGGTGGTTCGAGAAAAGCCATTTATCCTCCCAAATGTTGATTGACTCACCATTACCGAGTTTCCATACCAAGCCTTTCTTGATTAAATCTCTACCTTCAAGAAGACTAGACCAAACCCAAGAGGGAGAAGCCCCCCTTTTAGCCTCCATAGGATTAGAAGTTGGGAAATAGGAGGCTTTGAGGACTTGAGCCCAAAGAGACTTTGGGTTTTTGAGCATCCTCCAGAACTGCTTTCCAAGGAGGGCCTTGTTAAAAGAGGCAAAGTTTCTATACCCCATACCTCCTTGAAATTTTTCCGAAGCCATGGAATCCCTTTTGCACTGGTGGCTTTTGCTACCACAGTCCTTCTCACCACACCCGAAGCAATTGATAATAGAACTCAACTGTTTGCACAAGGCTATTGAAAATTTGAAGCAAGTCATGGGATATGCTGGGATGCCTTGAGCAACAGACCTGATAAGGATCTCACTGCCAGCCTCGGCTAGTACGCATTTCTTCCAACCTTGGGTTTCGGAAAGGATTCTGTCCCTCACAAAAGCAAGAGCTTGCTGTTTGGATTTAGTCCAGTGAGTGGGAAGACCAAAGTACTTTGCAGCATCAGTCATAGAGGACATTCCCATTTCCTGAAGAATTTGATTTTGAAGATCAGGTAAGTATTCGGAGAGAAAAAGATTTCAGATTTACGGAAATTAACAGTTTCACCGGAAGCCAGACCAAAGAAGTGAAGTACTTCCTTGATAACATGACAATTGGAGACCTTAGCTTCAAGGAATATCAAGGAATCGTCTGCAACGAGGAGATGAGACAAGTTGGGCCCTCTATTGCGGATCCTCAGGCCAGAAAGAGTTTTACGAGAGATGGATTCAGATATCATACTGGACAGTCCGTTGGCAACGATAAGAAAAACGTACGGGGAAAGAGGATCCCCATGACGGAGGCCCCTAGAAGGAGAAATGGAGGCTATCTGAGAACCATTGGCCACAACATTGTACTCCACAGAGGTGATACAATCCATAATCCAACCAATCCAGGTATTACAAAAACCCATTTTCTCCATTTCAGATTTAAGGAAGCACCATCGAACGCGATGGAAGGCTTTATCGAGGTCCAATTTGATTGCCATGAACCTCTTGGGACCCCTCTTTTTATTTTTCATATAATGGAACACCTCGTGGGCAACAATAATGTTATCCTGAATCTGCCCGCCCAAAACTAAGGCCGACTGGGAAAGGGAGTCAATGTTCTGGAGAAGAGGTTCGAGCCTGTTGGCCAAAACTTTTGCGACGATCTTGTATGCAAAATTGCAAAGGGTGATCGGACAAAAGCGCCCAGGTTTCTTCTTGGGTACAAGGACAGTGTTGGTCTTGTTTAGGTCTATCGGGAGCGGAGCTCCTCCGTCGAAGAACTCTCTAATGCCATGGCAAATGTCAGGTTTTATAATAGGCCAATGTTGGTCTTGTTTAGGTCTATCGGGAGCGGAGCTCCTCCGTCGAAGAACTCTCTAATGCCATGGCAAATGTCAGGTTTTATAATAGGCCAATGCTTCTGGTAGAAAATACCCGAGAATCCGTCCGGGCCCGCAGGTTTACAAGGACCCAGTTGGAAAACAGCGAGTTCAATCTCGGCATCGAGGACGGGTTTACACAGAGAAAGGTTGTCAAGGTCGGAAATGGACCGAGGGGCATAATTATTATCATTATTATTGTTAGGGAGAGAAGGAATCGAAGGGAGGACAGGGTTATCATCGGTGAATAGAGAAGAGAAGTACCTCTTGATTATAGTATCAGCAATCTCCTTCGGGGAAACACGCGGTGCCGGCCGCCATGTTTGGGTTGCCCGAGCCCGAGCTTGGATGCGGTTCTTTGGAAGAGGTCCGTTCATCGGACTCAGTAGTCAGTTCTTGAGCTGAATAATGGTAAGGTCTCTCTGATGAGAGACATGGAGTTGAAGAAGGTGGGAAGATGGACTAGGGTTACCAGGTTGAGCGTCGACCGTGTGATTCTTGAAATCAAGAACCTCCATTTGAGGTGGTTTTACTGCAAATCGATACACCAAGGTTAGTTAGCACTTAGCATTAGGATCGATACAGCAAGCACGAAATTGAGAGAGATGATGTTGATGTCAAAATTTGCAGGGTTGATCTGAGCACTTGGATGGGATTCTTGCCAAGTCCATCCATGTTTGGATGGATGAAATGGAATTGACAATGGAGTTGAACCGATATTGGAATCAAATCGGAGGAAATGAGATTGGAATATTTTTTCATTCCTATATTTGATTATACTTAGAATAACTATTCTCATCCAGAATGGAATTGCATGATAATAATAGTTTCTGAAATGGAAATAATAATTTTTGAAGTGGCAATAGTAATTTTCGGTGTAGAAATAATGAATCTTGAAGTGGCACTAATAATTTTGGTGTGGCAAAAAAATGGAATGACAATTCTTTAATTTTTTTTTTAGTGGAATGACAATTTCTTTAATAATGATTCCATTTGAAATGATTATTTCATTATTTAATGGTGAACCAAATATAGGGATAAGTATTCCATGGAATGATCATTCCATTCTAATATTGATTCTATCGAATCAAATATACCCTAAGACTTTGGGAATGAATCCCTGCAAAATAAGTCCAAGGACCGGTGGTGTTTTCGATCGTAAACCCTTCAACGATCAAGTTAGTCGAAAAATGACAGAGAGAGTATTATAAAAGAGTCGTGATTGCCGTGCCAGCCTTATTTGTAGGTGCCGCAAGGTCGTGTGAAAGCAGTAATTGGTTTCGCGGAGTGGTATTGATCATGGGATCAAAGGATAATAAAGCAGGGGCATGGATCATGGAGTAGTTGAAGTTGTGGCATGATTTGTGGGATGCCCCAACTGTTTGACGGATTTCCTTACCGCGCAAACCTGCCGAGCACCGGTTACGTGCCATAGCCGTAGTGCTCGGCATTAGTGTTAAAAAATTCATACTAATCAATATATACCGGTTGGATGAATCAGGAGAAGATTATATATGGAGATTTACCTAACTGGAAAATGAACACTAATTGTACGAGAATTACATTCCAAACGGCCTCTATGGAAAATGGCTAAGTTCGGTTGCAATTTCTAGGTAATGATCCGGAAAAAAAATTTTGAGTTAGTGATTGGTTTGGTTTTTAGAAATGGTTGTTGGAGTAATAATTTGATAGAAAAATAGGGATAGTGATTGGAAATAGGGTAATGATTGGAGAAAGATAGAGAGAGAAATAGGGGTAATTATTGGAAGAGAATAGAGGTAATGATTGGATGAAAGAGTAATGATTGGAATGAGAGAAAAGTGAATAGGGGTAATGATTACACTCTTTCCGGAAATGTTTTCCGGAAATTGCCGGAAATTGCAACCGAACACAGCCCTAGTATCTCCAAAAACCCAGAGTTCCAAATCATTTGAAAAGAACGGCGTCGTAAGAAGTCTTAAGTTACACACACCTCCTGCCTTCAAAATGCGAGTTTAAGATCAATAATAAACGGCACTGTATTCCGAAATATAATAGTTTCATGATCATAACACCTTAGATGTGAGGTCGGTCTATACTAACTAAACAGCCTCGTACGGTTGAACAAGAAGAAAAGTTTGCTTATCGATTTTATATTCCATTATTTCGGTTTTTCCACATTGAATACATGCTTTTTTTGTTTTTTTGAAGTTCATTTATCTGCTTTTTATTCAGTTTGTGTTAACATCTATTGGGAGTTTTGAGGTTTGCCTAGGCCCCCGAAATTTTTCTTGTGCTATATAAGCCTAGCATTTGTTCTACCCAAACAAATTGTTTTGAACTCTACTCCAAAGTCCAAACAGAATGTGTTTTATACACCATCTCTGTGTTTATTTGAATTAATAAAACCATGGCCACTAAGTTTGATATTTTTGTATGTTTTGCTAACGTGGCCTCCGCCCGCTAGGCGGAGGATAATATACACATAATTCTAAATAAGTTCGGATATTAATACATATCTCACAGATATTAATAGATTTTCACAAATATCAATACACCTTTTTTGGATAACAATGCACCTCTTTACTTATTATCCTACCCATTTGAACGGATTTTAGAATAATCCGTAACCATTGTGACATTCTTCCTTGCCTGTAGCACAATTAGTGTTGCATCAGCTCCTCTCAATCAAACAGCGATGGATGAGTTCCTTAATTCTATTCCGATCAACCAAACACTGATGGATGAATATGGTTCAAGACATTCATGAGCAATGATCCCACACATCCGTGGTATCAACAAAGAAAGTGTTGGGAAATAAGTGAATTGGAAATTGACTCCAGAATAAACCATTTGATTTGGTTGTAATTTATTTATCCTGCAATGGATAAATAAATATAGAGTGATTGAAATAGTTTAGTTTGTCACCGAACCGGGCCGTGTGTGGCAGCGGATTCATAAGATTCTAAGGCTTAAAGTTTTGTTGGGTACTTGTAGTGATTAATTAAATTAGTTACTTCATTTATTAAAGCTTTTGAATTAAATTTAGATTTGGTTATTAACCAACATGTGGCAACTAAACCAATGGGTGCCAACACTTCATTTTCCTTGGCAACGTGCGCCTTGGGAAAATAGGAAAGTGTTGTGTTGGTTCGGCCAAAACAAGTTCGAACAGTGGTGTCTCTTCGGCTGAGACCCCTTCGAACAGTTGCGTCTTTTTCTAACACCATTTCGAGCAGTCACCGTTCCTCTTCATTGGGGTGCCTACTTCTCTATAAATATGACCCATCTCTTCCCATTTCAGAAACAAAAATTCCTGCACTCATAACAAATATATTCTGAGAGAGTTCTACATAGTTTCCTAGTTCGCTCGTTGATCAGATTGTAGTGCTACTTCCATTCTTCGAAAATCGGATAATCCTGGGAGACAAACGTTCAAGAGACCCAAGAGCACCGATGTGGGTGACGAATTTAGTATAAGGATATAGTATTCTCCATAAAAATACTAGGCTCGAATGCCAATTTCAGAACGCTTGAAATTGGCCCAGTTTCTAATCTTGTTAACTTTTGGTGTGTAACAAATTTTCATTGATAAATGAATTCCCGTTCCAACAGAAAGTTGATAAGAAAATTGCCCTGCAGCCTAATTAGCTCTCCACCCTATGACTCTTCCAAACGAGCTAGTAACGATGTTTAATTAAGCTGTTGTACACACAAGGATGCAATTTTGTTCACCCTTCTTAAAAGAGAGTGAACATTGCTCTCCCTCTTATTAGTTGAAATTATGTGGATCCTATTACAAAATGTTGTTATGCTTACCATGCAATACACTTTTTGATAAGTATGATATCACTTTGTGGTAATATCCACGTCATTTCAACCAATAGAAAAGATCAGTAATGTTCATCCTCTTAAGTGGAGGGTGAACAAAACTCAAATTTACGCGCAAACTGATATAGAATATTGTTCCATATGCCTGTTCATCAATGATACTATACCTTATAAATGTATTTATCTTATTGAAATACTTTTAAGTATGCCATTTGGATCATTATTGAGCAGTGATTTCTCATAGACTACACCATTGCACCAACAATGCTAATTATTATTATTTTTTTAAAGCGACAAAGAGTCATTACTTGCTAATCTCCGTCCACTAAGCGGAAGATAATATGCCAATAATTTCAAACAAGTTCGGATATCAGTGCATATCTCACGGATGTTAGTGTACTTTCATAAATATCAATACACATTTTTCGAATATTACTGAACTTTTTACTTATTATCCTACACTATTTGGGCTCAGGTTAATCTTCTGAGTTTAGGGGGGCATGTCCAAAATGAATCATAGTTGAGGAGGGTTGAATGTAATTTATCCTCATAACCGATTACCAAAGATTCCTCACGCGGGTAAATTTTGACCGATTTGTTCGCCCGGTCATCCGTGCATTGCAGAGCCATCTGCATGACGATGCGCTTCTCTCTCTCTCTCTCTCTCTCCTTTAATGGTGACTGCAATCCCCAGAGAAACCCATCCGTCCCGCTCTCTGTCTGTCGGACCGTGCAGCATCGAGCTATTTTCTCTGTTTCTTCATCAAGGTACTTCTTTTCTGGACCTCTTTTCCATTATTTTATCTCAAATGCTTTGTTTGCTTTCATGCATTAAGGGTTTTTCAGAGTGTAATTAACTTAGAGTCGTCAAAGAATTTCGTGCATTGCTAGCAAGGTTGAATCTCACGAAAGGTAATCGTTCCAAATCTTGGGGCAACTAGGGTCGTTAATTTCAGGGCCTCGGGATTGGTTGAGGTGTCCGGTCGTTAACTTCAGGGACTTGGGATCAGTCGTAGTGTGGGCAAGCTGACCCCGGTTGTAGAAAAAAGAAAAAAGGATTTAGAGCATTGATCCCTTGGGGGAGCCCAGCGGGTAATTCTTTGTGAAGTTTTATTCAGTGTTGGTTTGTCACTTAGCCGATTACGTTTAAGTATAACGTAGTAAACCCTTGCATATCAATTGGTGATGTAAACCTAGGATATTGTACTTGATTACCCAATCGGGGAAACACTTAAAAATGTGTGTTTTTCTTTCTGTTTTTGATTAGTGTCTGTTGGGTCGTATCCGCAACAACAGTCAACTAGTTTGTTTCATCGTCTAGGGTCCTCAGCCCTTTTAAGACATTTCATTTCAAATGCTTCCAATGATTTCCGAAATTAGGGTTTTTTGGGTCAGAGTTTTTAATCATAAAATTTAAAGTTTTGTCATCTGGATATGTACTTCAGTCTGATGCACTGGATAAGAGAAATTGTTGATTTCTTTGTCTGGGTACTTGTTTTCTTAAGCCCTTATGTGATATTTCATTTCAAATTCTATATTTAATCTGGTTTCCGGTAACCCCAGTCCACTCTGGTTGTTTTGTCTTCCGGGCATGCTCTTCAGTTTGATGCACGTTATGAACGGAAATGCTAGCCACACAACGGTTGTGCACAACAAAAGTGCACAACAATTCGAGTGAGGCCTATTTTGTACAGCAAAAAAATATGTACATATAGTTCCTCAGTATTATGTTAACAATATAATAAACATGACTGTTTGTTTACTATTACGACACCAGATTTTCAACTGTAAGGTTCTAGAAATTTGGGTTTAATTTTGCCAATGAAACGCAGATGGGACGGGTCAAATTGAAGATACAGAGGTTGGACAGCAGTGCTAATCGCCTAACTACCTACTCGAAGCGGAAGAATGGGCTTGTCAAGAAAGCTGAAGAAATATCAGTGTTGTGTGACATTGACATTGCCGTGCTCATGTTCTCGCCAACCGGAAAGCCAGTCTTTTGGAAAGCGGATAACAGGTATTCCATACCTTCAACTTTTTTACATTTATATTCACCATAAAAAAAATTACACTTATATTCTCATTAAAAATTAGAGGAAAGTCCACTTTCTTTCACCCCCTGTGGTTATCGCTATGTGCGGATACACCCCATATGATTTAAAAGTGTGCACATAACCCCCTGTGGTTTTCAAATTGTGCGGATAAACCCCCTGCCGTCATATTTTCTATCCATATTAACGGAGGTGTATCTCACACACATCTAGAATGTAATCTGAGTCGTTCATAATGTATTAAATAAAGAATAGAGTATCTCTGTAAAAAAAATCATCTTAATCAGCCATCAGTAACCCAGTGATCTAATCTTTAGTAAATTCAAATTTGAAATTTTAATTTCATAACAAAATCGATTTGACCATAAGTTTTTCATTTTTTGATTGACTTGAATTTTGACATAGACGTAGTACTCGTCAAAATTTACAATATCAACGGTTTGGATTCAATTTTTGGTATACGGGATGGTGTGGTTAGATTTAAAAAAGAAGAAGAATCAATTGACGTGATGTGGGTATAACGGTCTTTTAACGTTATTTCTGTTAATATGGATGGAAAATATGACGGCAGGGGGTCTATCCGCACAATTTGAAAACCACAGGGGGTTATGTGCACACTTTTAAATTATAGGGGGTGTATCCGCACATGGCGATAACCATAGGGGGGTGAAAGTGGACTTTCCTCTGAGAATTAGTTGGATAAGTTCGGCATCTGCTGATGACCTAGCTCACGAAATAAATTTTAGAAGGGAAAAAAGGAGGAGACTAGGCATCATACTGAGGCTTTGTCTAGAGAGAAAGCTTTAATCTTTTGGTGAACCATTACATTGCGCTAGGGTACAGGTTGTTGAAATTTGTCTTCTCCTCGCCTTGGACTTCTGTATTGCTGATAGGCATGTGACGGCTTTGAAATTCGCGCTGAGAATTTTAACATGAAAGTTTACGAATGTTAAACTGTAAAATAAAGCACGTGTACAGGTACCAGTTGGTTTGTAGATTCAACACAACACACACACGCAATCGCACGAAGAGTAAATCAAGCAAGAACAGAAAGAAACCATGGAGAGATTTTTACATGGTTCAAAAGTTGTGTAGCTCGGTACATCCATGGCTCACACCAATTTCTACAATAAATCGGATGAAGCATTACAGATTGCTCCCTCCATCCCAAAGTTATTTCTCCCTCTTTGGAAATCCAACATTTTAAGGAGATAGAATCATTATTCATTACTCTTCAAAACATATAAATTTCCAAAAGTATTCTTCTTCTTGAAATGTAATGATTGCTTTTAGTCTTTAGTGCATTTTCCCCTGCACTTTTGGTTTGAATTTTGATATGAGAATGAAGGAATGGTTCAATTTTTTCTCCTTGAATAGTCAAACTGGACAAGGATTATAGAACATTTGAAAAAGGAAAGATAGACTACAATTTTGAGATGGAGGGACTAGAGAGTACAACAGTTGCTGTGTACACAGTACAACATGAATTTATATCACACGGTTAACATCACTAATTACCGTTATACCCTTGACTAAATTCACAGTACCAATTACCGCGACCTGACCGAGAAGGACGAACCCTGACATAGTTAGGGAATTAGCAAACCAAGAGTGAATCTGGCTTCGCAATCCCAACCCCAATGGCTAAGTCAATGTGGGAAGACATACAAAAAGGGGTAATCGTGCATTATACATTCTCCAAACTTTCGGTGTAGTTCGATTCTGAGAGCGTCAAATAGTAATAAGTTAAGAACACAAATGCAGCTTTATCCAATTACGCTTATGATGATTGTCATGTTGCACCTATATTCTTTTGTTCAATCGAACTTCTATTGGTATTTCAACCATTGCTGTCTCTTATTGTATGCATTGTTCTGAGCCCCTTTTTTCCACTTGTTAAGTACCATCGAAGGAATTGTCCGAAAATTTGCGGCAACGACTCCCCACGAAAGGGTGAAAAGGTGATACCAACTTGTTTTATTATCTTGGAAAACCATTTATTTTAAATTAGTTCTTTGTTAAATGCTATCGGAGTTGGAATTGAATTGTTCTTTACTGGATTGGAACAGGAAGTTGGAGACCGTCGCGGTAACTTCCTATAACAATAACATTCCATCTTTTCTATTAATTTGATTTGTTCTTTACTATTCGTTTGTACTTTTCTGTCTGAATTCTAGACTTTAAGGAGGGTCTACAAGAATTCGGATCACGAAATGCTTGTACTAGATTACTTGGGTTCAAGGTACATAACACATTGGTTTAGTGGATTCTCTGTTTCTTATGTACTGATCTTTTATGGACGATTTTCTGAGCTTAAACTATTTTTGCATTCTTTATGTCTTTTATTGCAGTCATCAATCAGTTGAGGTATTATCCAAAACCAGCTAAATGATGCATGATTCCTGTAAAAATAACGTATACTCTAAGTTGATGATACTGACACTAGTGGCTTTGTTTTTTCTTTGCATTTTTAATCTGCTTCTGGCAGGATATGACGAAACATGCAAGTTCATTGCGAACTCAACTTTCTGAAATCCAGCAGAGACTGAGGTTCACTTACATTTTCATTTAGATGTATTTATTTAAATGTATGCATAAATAAAAGCCTGTTGCGCTCATTGACTGTGAATGTTTCTAATATTTATTCAGCTTCTTTTGTTTTTCGTTATTATGTCTTTCAGTTCAAGATGTTTGCTATTTAGGGTCTCGTGGCACTGTTGACCTTAATGTGGAACCTGTTAGTTTGTTTCTCACTTTGGTTCCTTTTTCTTTGTACCCAATCCACAAATCTATCCTATATTTACCTACATTTAGCCTCATGTGACGAATTCAGTCACCAAACAGATGGATATATTTCTCTCACAGTAACTTCCTACTAAAAGATCTATTTGGTTTAATGACTTCATGAGAATGGAACTTTGTTGAGTGGAATGATATTTTAAGAAAAAACACACTATCGTCTTAGATATCAGGATTTGGAAGAATGTAAAACCGAATATAGACGATGATTCAATCTAGCCAACATCAAATAGATGGGAAACATGGTGCTTCCGGAGTTTTTTGGTAAGGGATAAGTAGATGCTCCATTGGGTGAAACAAGCTTGTAAACTTCCAAAATCAGCTTATCAGCCTATGACTTGAGACTAAAACGCACTGAAAAAGGATTCGAAGCATTCAAGTTTAAAAACTTACCAAAAAGGCTAAGATTAACATGCTTGCTGCAGGGGAAAACTAATGTGGCAGGAGATGCTGTGGTCCATTGGTTATATGGTAAAATGGAACCAATTGATTGGGACACAAAGCTTTGTTAGGTTTGAATACTTAAGTTTATGGACGATGCATAGTTAGGCCAGGTTTGGATTTTGTCGTCGGGTGAGACATGGTATGCATGGTGGACTTTCATCTGAAATATAGTTTCAGCTACTCATTGGCCATATCCCTAGTTCCTATCATATAGTCTTTTCTTTAACTATGATAGCCTTACTTGAAACAGAATATATTGTTATTTGTTGTTCATAATATAGCTTTTGTCTTGCATTATCTATTGTTGTAGACACGTAAGTTCTTTATCTTTTTGGTTTTCAAAGTATTCCTCTTTATTTGATTTCTTTAGTAAATACATGCTGTTATTTACAACCTTACTTTACATATCGGTTTTTTGGATTCTGCAGTGATTGGACTGACCTGGATAAGATTGATAGCGTAGATTTTCTGGAGCAAATGGTGGCTTATACTGGGAAATCGCTTGCTCAAATTCAAGAAAAGAAAGTATGCCCCTCATTCGTTGTGGTTGCTATCATTTGAGAAAGTTTAGCACCTTAGCTAATCGATAATCCATGTTGCAAGAGCTAAGTTATGTTACAGATGTTGGTGTGTCTAAGCTTAGGACTTCCAAAACCCAAAGGGTAGGTTAATAGGGGATACATACACAAAAGTTTATTTAAGTTATGTGGAACGATGTGCATGTTTAAGTCCACCATAGCTGTCATAACTGTGATGAGATACTATTGATGTCCATTTTGGAAATACATGGATCTTAGTATGAAAAGGAAGCATCTATCTCCTTTTCCATTTGGGAAACAGGGGTGGTTTATCTTTATTTAGCTGCATAAAAGTTGTGGTTCATCCAATCCAGATTAACAAAAGTATTGATTCCAACCTAAAGAGGTCTTTAGTTCAAGAGTCGAGACAAAACACAAATTATTTGTTCTCACTACGCCAAATTTTTGCATTAACGGCATTAAAAAACTGCCGGTAATAGTCTAAAAACCGCCGGTAAAAGTATATTACCGCCGCTAAAAGTAAATTACCGCCGCTAAAAGTTCTGTCGGCAAAACAATTGTCGGAAATACAAAAACGGCGGTAAATTACCACCGGTAAAAGTTTCGGAAAAATAACGACATTGCCGAGATTCGAACCCACGACCCGTTGATTAATACCCGAGCACTTACCCATTGAGTTACATAAAATTATGTGTTTTATTAGAAGAATAATACTCCCTCCGTCCCTAAATAAGTGTCCGGCGCGCAAACCTAGGCTTTCAAAAAGATGCATTTGTTTCGTTAAGAAAATCAATTTTTTTTCACAAATCAATAGATGGCAATGTGTTCTATTAGATTGTGAAAAAAAATTAAATTTTTTAATAAAAAACATGCATGTTTTTTAAAGCCTAGTTTTGCACGCCGGACACTTATTTAGGGACGGAGGGAGTAATATTTATATTATGTAAAGATTATTACCGGCGGTTTTTGCTTACCGCCGTTAATAGTAAGTTTTACCGGCGGTTTTACATTACCACCGGTAATAGTTAGTTTTACCGGCGGTTTTACTCCAGCAGTTAATAAACGGCGTTTATAGTTATCTTTTGCAGCGGTTTGTTATTACCGCCGGTAAAAAAACCGCCAGCAAAGGCAATTTTTGGCGTAGTGTTTGCTGTATTAATTAACCACGTATAATCTTGAGCAACCCAGTGTGGATAATAACTTGTAATTTAAATTTGACGATATCTGTTATCTATCTTGTGGTATTTCATCCTGTTTTGGTGACACTATTTTGTATCTACTCTTGACAGGAAAACATCGGAAAGCAACAATTCTCGGCACAAGGGTGCCATTACCAGGTAATGGAATGCTCCTAAGAGCCCAAGAAGCTTTGTTACAAAATCGGGACCGAGTGCATTATGGTCATGTCTTTTGTGTCTTTTAAGGCCATATTCGTTCTTTTGGTAGTAAACGCTTACTTCCAAAAACTGTGCTTCTGTTATGTTCATGAATTCTTCTCTCCTTGTGTTTACAAAAACATTTTATCATACCTCTCTTATATTGCAGTCGCCCAATGGAGACCATCTACGTATGAGTTTGGATGATGAGCAACAGGCCCGACATTGTTCATGGGTAGAGAACGATGGAAGTCAACCTAAAGTCTCACCAGAGGAGATGTTACTGCTTTCCCAAAGGTTAGTTGTGTGGATATCAGTTTAGCATTCTTAAACGAACACATGAAGTTGAAACACTCACAAGTTGTAACCCCACTTACTTTTGCTAGATTTGTAACTGTGATAGAAACTTTTTTTTTTTGGATAGCAATAAAGAATGATGACGAAGATATGTCGTGAAGTTTTTTTCCCCCCAAAAGTCATCACTAAACAGTGTCTTTTATCTAGGGAGAACGAGCTTTCTGCAGGCAACTCATTGGCAAATTATACTGATTACCTTGGCGTAGAGGGCATTGCTTCTGGGCAAAAGATGGACATCCAGACCGAGTTTCTCAGAACTGAAGTTTTGAGGAATGAGTTAATTGGTTTAAAAACTGAAACCTTGAGAAACCAGTTGACAAAAACTCAA
Source organism: Rhododendron molle (assembly GCA_025413875.1). Lineage (NCBI taxonomy): Eukaryota > Viridiplantae > Streptophyta > Magnoliopsida > Ericales > Ericaceae > Rhododendron > Rhododendron molle. The sequence continues at coordinate 2,223,748 of CM046396.1, read as the reverse complement.
AACTTGAAGAATGAGATGTTACAAAGAGAACCCTCGAGGATGGAGTTGCACAATATCGAGTTTTTGTCAAACGAGGTGAACAAAAATGGTAGTTTAATTATGGAGTTGAAGAAATTGGATTCCATGAGGAACGAGCTGATTGAAACCACAACCTTGGCCAATGTCTTCTTGAAACCTGGATCCTTGGGGGACGAGTTGATTAAAACCGAATCCTTGAGGAACCAGTTAATTAATACCACATCTATGGGGAATGAGTTACATGAACCGGAATCTTTGAGGTTGCAATTGTGTGAGCAGGACTCTTACCCATTACACAATTTTGAGACCCAACCTAATCAGAACTTTGAACCAGTACAACAGATGAACCTTGAAGAAAGTATTGGTCCTACCAATAACAGACTTGAACCAGTGCAACAAACAAACTTGCAGCAAAGTATTTATCCTCCCGATGACAGATATGAACAAACACAACAGACGATGTTCGAACGAAGAATCGGTGACTTTTGTGATGAAGGGAACTCTGATCTTCAACTTGGTTATAGTTCTAATCATTGTAGCTGGGCTCCTACATCCGGACCTTTTGTTGCTGATACTTTTGACGAGCATTTATACACCCAGGCAAGTTTGTTAGCATTCTTTCGTTCTTTTTCTAGTGGCATAGCTTTACTTTACTCCATGGCTCATGTCGTATTTAATTCTAGTGCATCGTTAGTAGTGGTTGGAATCCTGTAGGGAACATGTTTATAGAATTGTTGGAAGAAGAAAATTTGTTTTCACAGCATACGTAGTACCTTCCACGCTACTTTAGATATTCGACATTTTAATGTGCGTGAGACCATCGTAGCTAATGAGTTTCAAGGTTTTGGATTGACATCGAAGCTGTGTATTAATTACACTATCGGACTGAAATGTCGTCGTACCTAAATTGACTGCGTATCTAAATTTAAGTTTTGTAGTTCTTTTTCGCATCTTCCCTAACATGAGAGATTTGCATTTTGGTCTACTAAAGATTGTATCTAATGACCAATTCGGATGCTTCTTTCAGCAACTCTATCCAGTCGACGGCCACACAGCGAAGGAGCAACACTATTCAGTTGATGTTCATGTGGACAAGGAGCATTGATCCGACCGACGAGCATCTCAGTCTATGACATCGATCTTTCTGGGTATATCGGAACATTTTACGATAAGACTGCATGTGTTTCCTTGGACACCCGCTTCTTTTTCCTCTCGAGATCACTTGTGGTAGCAAAAATTGTATCTTTCGACCCCTGTGAATATGCTATTTGTGTAATACTGACGTATCTTCTGGTTCATTAAAACAGTGCTTATAATAGCATTATAACCTCAAAACCTATGGGGAATTTAAGTAAAAATCTTATGAATGAGTGTGAATTTGGTTCTTCAAATATCGTATCCCATTGGGAGACCTTACCTGGTCGCTTATTTACAGGGTATTTTACACCTTTAGATAATTATTTATCTCACTCTTGGCATTTGATAATACATGAATGGTCATAACCCATTGGCGTCGAGCTAGTGGTCAAGTCCCAAGACTTAGGGGTTAACCCCCTCTTACGGTCTCGGGTTGGAAACATTGGCAAAAACTGCGGTTATGAAGATGAGTTTTTCGTCATGATACTGAATAAACATTGGCAAAAACATCATCCTACAATAACACTGCTATAAGCATATACGGATACACCAACAGATATGAACGATTAAAATACTTCATGCAACCTAAAAATATTAAAATCAATAACTCAAAGCCCATGTAATTCGCGTACGCTAGATTTTATGTGCAATCTAATGCCCACCTGAAAGCTGGATGAGCAGTAGTACGACTGCAAGGGCCCGCTTGGCACCCTGGGCCGCAATAGGCATCACCAGTTCCTCAATAACCGTACTGGCTACAACACATATCGGCTTCACAACCGCAGTTTTGGCCGTATATGAGCATCGGTAGGGCAGCCCCAGCAAGGATTCAGGCCAGAATGATTGTGAGGAGGTTGTGCGGCATTGTAGCTGACAGATTTTGGAGAGAGAGAGAGGAGGGAGTTTGTGGGTGTGTAGAGGTTTGGAAAAAATAAGTGGGGCGCGCAATTGTTCTTCTACACTTTTGTCTTTGGTTGACTTTGAGTGGTTAGATACTGGAAGATCATCGTATGGGTTTGAAAATTCTATAAGAACATCTATCAGTAGAGGAATTTAAGTAAAAATTTTTTGAATGTGTCATACCAGTGTGAATTAGTTTCTTCTTCTTTCTTTTTTCAAAAGATAGGATGTTAGTAGACGTTAAAGAGTTAGGGGTTGTGCTTACTTTTTTGTCCTTATTCAATTTTTTTTTCTGCATTTCTTAGTTTTTCGTCAATTTTTTGGGGATTATTGCTTCGTCATGACAAAATGAATCTAAAAAATAAAAAATTATGATCGAAATCCAATTTTTTTTGAATAAAGACGAAAAAATTGGTTTATTGGCTTATTTTTGTCTTTATTCAAAAAAATTAAGTTTCGATTGTAATTTTTAACTTTTTAGATTTCTCTCGCCACGACGAAGCAATAATCCTCAAAAAATTGACGAAAAACTAACAAATGCGAAAAAAATTTGAATAAAGACAAAAAAAATAAGCCACTTGGCTTTTTTAGCCGAATAACCCCTTAATAGTTACAACAGGAACTGAGCACTTCCTCGATGAGGACTCGAACTCAAGACCTATCCTTTACAAGGGAAATTGAAGAACCAACCACTCCAACCGGTTGTTCTTTTAGTTTCTTCAAATATTGTACTCAAGTGTTCCGGTTTATCCCCTTAAAAAATAAGTAATTATTTATAATTTCCAAGCTAAAAAATAATAGGCTTACTGAAATAAAAAAAATATGCAATATGGATCTTATTTGATAGAAGATCTTATCAAGATCTATTAAACCCTACAAAAAAAAATATATTGAAAATTTACTTTCGTAAACCCACTATTTTTTAGCTTGAAATAGGTCCTTATTTTTTAAGTACTTATTTTGGAATGCGGAACGGGGCAGAACACATAATAAGTACATATTTTTTAAGAATACAATTTCAAGCTAAAAAATAATGGACTTACAAAAATCTAAAAATATGCAATATAAATCTTGTTTGAAAGATCTAATTGAGATGTTTTGAACAATGCAAAAAAAAAAAAATCAAAATTTTTTTTCATTTACATTATTTTTCAGTTTGAAAATGTAAAATAAGTACTTATTTTTTAAGAAGGTGTTATGGAACGGAATAATCAATATATAGAGAGATAAATGGGGTTTGCTTTGGGAGACCTTACCTGGTTGCGTATTTTTCAGGGTAATTTACACCTTTAGAAGATTATTTGTCTCACTCTTGGCATTTGATAAATACCCCTTTGGTGTGAGCCAGTGGTCAAGGCCTGAGACTTGGGGTCTTATTCTCTCCTATGGTCTCAGGTTGGAAACCTTTCTGGTTCTATCAACTAATTTTGGGTCAAGTCCTAAAATTTTACTTTGGCTATAATTGAGACCCCGCAAGTGGGCGGTGAAATTGGTCTTCCAAAAATAGTCGAGGTCATAAGCCGGCCCGAAGAGCGGAGTTATATAAAAAAATAAAACATGGTCGTCCATTTGGAATGCTAGCAACAATGTGACTGCTATGCAGATCAACTCTTTCATCTTTAAAGTAGGAGAAAGGGGGTGAAAGCAACATAGAATAAGGCTAATTCTTGTGGCATGCCCATCACGAAATTAGTTCAAAATTGCAAAACGGATAAAAGTGAGTGTAATAGTGAAAAATTGAACCACCATTAGATATTGTAGCATTCTTCCCCTTAAAATTAAGATTATGATTTTTGACGACCGTGGTCCCTTGAATTGTGAATTATCCTCCATGATATTAATTCTCATATTGACCTGGGATGTAACAAATATTCATGCTGTCATTGCAAATGTAAATTCCTTCCCACACAACATCAAATTACATAGGACAAATAATTAGTAGTAAATTTAACCCGAAAAATACAAATAAATGAATTTTGTTTCCTAATAACCAAAACTATAGTGTTTCATCTCACGGCTGATTGGAACCGTCAAAATTGTTGCATATGGCTCAGTGGCCTGGACCTTTAGGACTGGGTCCAGACGCCAGACGTTCGAGCCAACATGCCATGGTGAGCTTTGCATTCTCGTACATTGACGGGTAGGCTTCAAGATGGTTTTCACCGGCAAAATCCTTAGATAACACCCTCACGGCCCCCACTCGCACGTGACTGGAAATGAAGACGAAGATGACAATAGTGATCAAAAGAGCGTTTTCTCGGCGGAAATACATAGCGAAACACCACCTCAAACCCCAGAAAAAAAAATAAATAAATAATCTTCTTTTTGACAAGGGTGTGGACTGTGGAGGGAAAGAGTTCTTTTGTTCTGGGTTCTTGGAAATCTGTATGAGAGAGAGATAGAGAGAATGAGTTTTGTTCGAAGGTATTTATAAACAAGGATTGGCATGTTGTGGTCTACTTTGGATACAATCACGTGTGGACCAAGAAAATTTTGGAACTAAGTCCTGCATGATACTAGGGGCATTGATCTGGCGGTCAAATAGGAGAAATGTGTGTTTCTTGATTTTGACTATGTCAAAGCTTATGAATATCGGTCAGATTAATAATTTCCGAGAAGGCCCTTGTCGGCGAGGTGAACTATGGATGGGTGAAGGGTAATTTGGTCTTTCAATAAGAAAGGGCAGGAGTAGTACTTCCAAGGGTTGAAAATTATGAACTGACTTGAGTGCCCTTTGTTCTGTGTCTTTGAATGGCATGTGGAAGATGTTCTGTGTCTTTGAATGGCATGTGGAAGAAAAACAAGCTGAGGTAATGTTGATTAGGGTGTTCCTAAATTCACTGCTAAAATTTCTGACAAACCATTTTTTTTTTTAATAACCGAGGAACAGTCGTACAACTGAGCCACAATTGGATCCGACTGCGCAACCCAAATCTCGGGAGAACTAGCGCGGCCACACCAGTTACGGCCTCTCACTTACTATCAGGGTACTCATCCGGTGGGGAATCGAACTCCTGACCAAGGGGACTACTCCCAAAGTCAGTCATTTGCCCTTACCAGTGGGACAACTCCTGGATGTGTTGCTTGACAAACCTTCCAATGATCATGGGTTGGATTCTTGAAAACAACCTCATTGTTTGCAGCCTTGCAGGAGAGTAAGACTGGGTATTCAACCATTCCCCAAATCTAGCATATCTGGCAACTTCATGCCGTTCAGTTAGTGATATTGTAATGTATACGGACGGGAGGGGTGCCGAGGCGCGCTGGTGGCTCGGGCTCTGCACAACTTTAAATGTTCTTTTTAATTGTACTGCTTTCATAAAATCGGCCAATTCGACCGTATCATTTTGTATGCCTATCAGTTTTATGGAATTTGAGTACCGAAATGGACTATAAATCATAAGTGGTCAAATATTCAGGTTTTTGTTTCAAATACTTACAACTTGGATGAAACATGCGTCTGACATATTATCCCACAAAGTGCAGGGCACAAAATACCATGAGAAGTACGTGGTACTATTAAACTGATTAATATCAATTTTTTTTCCGATTATATATCCGGTTAAATTTTATATATTCCTTCAATACTAGTTTCGTCGAACAAACGGAGTCTTAATGTAGTAGCCAAGTCGAAAAGTGTGGTATTATTAATCTGATTGACTATTTTTTTTTTGGATTATATATCCGTTTAAATAATTTTAGTATATGCTCCTTCAATACGGGAATAGTTCCGTCGAACAAACGGAGCCTTAGCGTTGTAGCCGAGTCGACAAGAGGACAAATGAAAGACAACTTGATGAAGTAAAAGGAGAATTAGTGTATTAGGATGTAACTGGTGACGAATAGTTACAGGCACCAACACCATTCAACTTAACAGGGGGGCAGAAGTCCCACAAGAATCAAAGCACACCATTTGAACAAACCACTCTGCTGAAACACCTTGCTTTGAATTTGAATAATAAAAAACTGTCAACAAAACCTCCCCAAATTGATCAAAATGTCAAAATACATTTTGCACATAATTAACAGTAAGGCCGTGTTTGAGTCGCGGAATTTTAGAAAGATTTATCAAGGGAAACGGAAATGACGGGTGGGAAACAACCATATTAAAGCTTCGCCATTTCTCTAAACTTAAAGATTGTTCCTCTATATAGTCCTCCGTATAAATATACGCTTCAAATGCGATTATGATGTAGGAAAAGGTTAATTATCATACATCACTCTCATTATTCATCTTTAAGTATACAATAATTATGGTACCCTTCCCTGAAAACTATGATTTCATCAGAGGCTTTGGCCGATCATCTATACAAATCGGTGATGCTGTGTGTCGAAACAAAGCCGAATCCAAATAGCTAAGAATCAACAAGATATGCACAAGAATTGAAATTTATATATCCTTGGACTTTTGTGTAACGCCCCAATTTTCGGAAATAAAATCGGAGGCATTAAATACTAATTTTTGAAAAATTTATTAAATCAAATTCGAAATCCAAAACAGGTAATTCATCCTAAAGATTCATTTATTACAAACCATTGCGGAAATACTAAAAATAGCCTTTGTAGTAATAAACTAAACAGATAACAGAGCCGTCTTCTAAGATTGATACGGATCCCAAGCGTATTCCGGCTCAACTCCCACTTCTGAATTCTCTTCTGCATAAAACTACTCACCTTTGTGATTCTGTGGTTCTTCTTGATTTTCTGCAAAATCTGACACGGATGCCAGGAAATCCGTACCTGAGTGATAGAGTTCACCCCGTAGTATAATCTAACCCAACTACCCCTCTTACTTTACAATTAACAAGCAGCAGCATAAATAGTACGAAGAAGTAAAACATAGATTTTTCACATCAATCGATTTATTACTATCCATTATCCTATTGTGTGATCTAAGATCTCACCCGCGAGATCTTTCCTCCCCAACCGCTAGCCATGCTCGGTCCCATGAGATCACTTCCCTTTGCTGTCGTAGATAACCTAAGTTACAATAACTACAATAAGGGGATAGCTTATCATGCCTGAATCACAACTAGAGTTTGCCTATCTTATACACCACGTCACAATCATTCCACAATTATCACTGGACACACGTCAGTCTATCAATTCATCACTGGACACACGCCAGTCTATCAATTCATCACTGGACACTCGCCAGTTTCAATCTCATCACATCTCAAAATCACGCCTACAGGCAACCTCTAGAAAAAGAAAACTTCTCAATTCATCCATTACTTAACATCGTCTAGGTGATTTCTATTTCGCATACCACTACATGTCTCTAGGGTCCAATCTAGCATTCAAATCAAGTATCGATACAATATTATTCACAATAATTAATAAAAACGAATAACAAGTGGATCAAAACGAATATTAGGCAAATGCAATCACACAACTTTTTATGACTGTGCCGTTGCCCTTAATCTTGTATGGCCACGATATCAATAATAAGGTAGGAACATTTATGTATGATTTTAAAAATAATTTTCTCGGCTTTTATTAATTATTTTAGGAAATTAGATTGATTAAGAAACAAATAAATTACAATAATTAGGTAAAATATTAGAATAATTATTATGACCTTAATAAGAGTCCTAAAGGTCCTATGTAACATGTTTGAGTGTCAAAAGTTGGGTTCGGAGGGTCGCGAAATTATTTTAAAAGAAGACGTTAAATAAAGTGACCAAAAGTGAATTAAATAGGTAATAAATAAACTACTAATTAAAATATATTGAGATTAGCAACTTTTCATCTTTGGAATGTAAGGAATAAAAGAAAATTTACTCGGGCGATAATAACATGGTTTATAATGTCGTAAAGTATTTTTGTTTGGAAACAATGTAAAAAAATAATAAATAGTGAATTAAATAAAAAAATATGAATTTAATAAGATATCATCTTCAAGTTGTCAGAAATCTAGGAAAAATAGTTTAGGTGTTAAAAACATTGTTCGGTAGGTCGCAAATATTTTTCGAATGTAAACTTTGTTTGAAAACAAATAAAAAAATTTAGTAAATAGATAATAAAATTAAAAAAATATGAAATTAACAAGTTATGATCTTTGAAGTGTGACAAGTCTAGGAAAAATAGATCGGGAGTCAAAAACATTTTTCGGGAGGTCGAAAAGTCAATTCGAACCAAAACAGTCCAAACCGCAAGGTTGGACTGTCTTTGACCTTGCGGCCGCAAGGTCCACTGCCTGGTTCTCGCGGCTGTGCAACCCTAAGGTTGTGGCCGCAAACTCATGGCAAGATTTCGTTTTTTTTCATCTTTTTGCTATGGTTTCGATGCATGGGACTATGAGGGCCATTGGGTTATGCATAAAAACATTAAATATGCTTAGAGGAGTGATTGGACTGGATTTTAATACCTCGAATTGGATCGGATTGGTTCTCAATCGAAACTTGAATTTTTGGAGAAATGACTTCGGGTTCTTTGATTGGGGGACCTTGGGATTAAATTGGACGACGTTTGGTGATGCTAGGAGTTGTAGGAAGGGATTGGAATGATCGGATCGGGTTCCGGTTGCACGTAGCTATGAAACCCATTTTTCTCTCTCTCACTTTTTCTCTCTAAAACTCCATGGATTGGAGCTTTGTTTCCTTCGATTTTTCTCTCTTTTCTGGACTGGTGGGGTGTGGGGAATATTGTGGTGTGCCCTAGGATCGAAGAGGTGGGGTATTTATAAGAGAATTTTGAAGTAGTAGTAGAATAAGATTGAATTTCATGGAGTTGGGTTCATGGGATTTAGAATGGATGAATTGGGCTTGGTTTTAGGGTCAGGGAGAAAGTAGAGACTGAGTAGGAGAGGGAGAGATAAGAGGTGTGTGCATGCATGCAAGTAATTGTATGCAAAATAAAAATAAAAATAATATAATTAAGGTTTTGTTTGTATATATCTATTAAGGAAAGGTTTTTATTAATACGAATATTACTTTTTAATGATATTAATAATAAAAAATTTTGGGTTGTTACATTTTGTCTCAAATCATTGAGCTCTTTCTCAATCTGAGCATCTCGGAAAAGCCTTGTTTCCGCTTGGAACAGCTGTGTTTCCAGCCGGTAGTTCTCGTTTCTGTGGAAATATGTCCAGACAAAGAAACCAAATATGATGGTCGGTCAAACCAGCCTTCTTTGTTATTTTAGCAAGAAATCATTCAAAAGTGGCCCAAAATCGGCCTCACTCACAACTCAGTAAAAGATAAAATAGCAACAGTTCCTCGTTTCTATAGACGCTAGGATGGGATCAGGGGGGTCTAGTGGCGGCGACCGCCACGACAAGAATTTTAGAAAATACAATTATTATATATAAAAAAAAATTATGCCCAACTTATATAGTCTCGCCACCACTAGATTTTTTTAGTATACATTTCACCAGTGCTAGAGTAAAATCCTGATTCCGTCCTTTGATAGACGAGCCACTGTTCACTTGGTATCCCTTATTTTAATGTTTCTCTATAGCTACACCTGCCTCTCTTTCTCTCTCCGAGGCAAGGGAGAGTTTAATGGAGTATTTAATTGGGGTGAGTTTGATTATTTAATTTAAAAAAGATTGAAAGTGAAGGGCTTGATGCAGTAGATATTTAAAAAATGGGTAGCTAAACTAATAAAGTGACTTTTTGAAGTGTAAATTGGTACAAAATGTAAAGAGTCTGGTGCGATGCTCTTAAAAGATTATGAATTTTGAATGTTGTCCCTTGAATTGTGAATTGTCCACCATTATATTAATTCTCATATTGACCTGGGATGTAAGAAATATTCATGCGTCATTGCAAATGTAAATTACTTCCCGCACAAAATCAAATTGCATAGGAGAATTAATTACTAAATTTAACCCGAAGAAAAGAAATAAATGAATTTGTTTATTGATTTACATGTACAATATTTTCACCTTGTATTTCCTAATTTAACCATAACCAAAACTAAACTTTTTCATCTCATGGTTGATTTGAACCGTCAAAATTGTTACATACAGCTTAGTGGCCTGGACCTCTAGGACTGGGTCCGGATGCCAGGCGTTCGAGCCAACATGCCATGGTGAGCTTTGCATTTTCGTACATTGACGGGTACGCTTCAAGATGGTTTTCACCGGCAAAATCCTCAGATAACACCCTCACGGCCCCCACTTGCACGTGACTGAAAATGAAGACGAAGGTGACAAGAGTAATCAAAAGAGCGTTTTCTCGGCGGAAATACATATCTAAACACCACCTCAAACCCCAGAAAAATAATCTTCTTTTTGACAAGCGTGTGGACTACGGAGGGAAAGAGTTTTTTGTTTTGGGTTCTTGGAAATCTGTATGAGAGAGAGATAGAGAGAATGAGTTTTGTTGGAAGTATTTATAAACATGGATTTGCATGTTGTGGGGCCTACTTGGATACAATTACGTGTTGACGAAGAAAATTTTGAACTAGTCTTGCATGATGAGGGGCACTGATCTGGTGGCCAAAACTGAGATGTGTGTATCTTGATTTTGAATATGTCAAAGCTTATCATGAATATCAAACTATTAATTTCCGAGAAGGCAATTGGTGTCTTGGTGAGGTGAACTATGGATGGGTGAAGGGTAATTTGGTCTTTCACTAAGAAAGGGCAGGAGTAGTACTTCCAAGGGTTGAAAATTATGAACTGACTGAGTGCCCTTTGTTCTGTCTTTGAATGGCATGTGGAAGAAAAACAAGCTCAGGTAATGTTGATTAGGGTCATAGTGTGTTCCTTAATTCACTGCTAAAATTTCTGTGAACACCGTCTCCCTGTTCTTTTTTTTTTTTTTTTTTTTGTTGTTGAGATAATTAATCACGTCAGCTTGTTTGTACCTCGACTAATTTCGGGCCCTAAAGTTAATGGCCTAACTGTAGGATTTCGTAAGAAACTCTAAACCCAAGATCTCATGTCAAACCATTTAAGAAAATAATTATACTAGATGCGTACCTGTCGCCATGGAGGATGAAAACCTTAGTGCGTGGTTATTCGTCTTCCGCCTCCAAAACCCTTCTCTTGATCTTGACCTAAGTCTCACACACGATGGGATGGTATGAGAAAAGAGGCTAGGGTTTGGAGTGGGGACATTGACCACATATTTATAAGCCCCGGTTCCATCATAGCCCATCATAATAGATGGAACCATATTGGGCCCTTTAATTGGTCTCTACATATAAAATAAGCCCGCACCACTTAACGCACGTGATATGACCCAAATACGTGCTAATAGAGACGTGTTCATTACCCGGGTCACATTAATTGAACGATCACAACTTAATGGGTAATACCGACATCACTCAATTCTTATTCGACAACATACAATGTTTAATTTTATGATCTATGTAGGCCCACTAACAGAAAATTGCTAACAATCTCCCACTTGGGCCACATAGGTCATCCTGATATTAGACATTGTAAACTTTAGGAGCTCAAACTTTTGTTGTCGAAATTTATGAGTGTCATCTCAAAACAATCTGGTCCATTGAAAACATAAATATAGGATCATGGCGGCCTTTGCCATATTTATCATGACAGGACCTATCCATGGTCACAAATACCTATGTATTCAACGACATAGATCAAGTACGGATATGTAGCATGGAAAACGCATGCAATGTGATCCTTTATCATGCCTGTTTCCAACTGGTCCAACTTTATAACTCAATAGAGTTCCTGTATCATGCATATTTTCAAAACCTTATGTATAACCACAATTTGAAAAATACGCAACTTTATTTCAGAATCATCAATAAACTGAAAGTGATCACTACAAATGTCAAATAATCAACCATACGAGTAGCACAACTCCCACTAATGAAATACTTCATTAGAACTAACCACTCCTGCACGAGCAACATGCTCCTTAAACACTTTAGGTGGTAAGCCCTTAGTAAGCGGATCCGCAATCATGAGTTCTGTGCTTATGTACTCAATTGATATAAGACGATTCTGAACTCTTTCCTTAACGACAAGAAACTTGATGTCAATATGCTTTGATTTTGACGAACTCTTGTCATTCTTAGAATACAGTTCAGCAGCTTTATTATCACAATAAATCCTTAGTGGCTTCTCAACGTTACTCACTATATGAAGCCAAGTGATAAAATTCTGCAACCATAGCGCTTGCTTTGTTTCTTTATAGCAAGCAATTACAAACTCGGAGTTCGAATATCCAACTAATTAGATTCTCCAATATGTGAGCATATCATTTGCAAATATCTACCAAGCATTCCAGCTGCGTACACTATATCCGAATGCGTACAAACTAGAGCATTAAGACTCCCTACTGCTAATGCATAAGGGATGTCTTCCATTTGTTTTCTTTTCAAATCATTCTTTGGGCATTGGAGCAAACTCATTATGCACAATTTTGCACGACAAATCTACAGAGCACATTATCGATATACAGCTTTTGTGATAAAGCCAATATCGCTACTTGCCAGTAAGATATCGACACATAATACTAAAAAAGGAATCTGCTCCCACTGATCTTATGATAAACACATTGATTCATAGCATTTTCCTTAGAACCAAAAAAGGAAATTACTAGATCAAATTTCCGATACCATTGACGGGATGCCTGCTTTAAGCCATAAATGGATTTCTTTAGTTTGCAATCAGAAGTTCTGATCCTTTAGCACTTTCAATTGAGTTTGTTGGAGTTCTTCCGTATTAGTAGGACACAACTCAGGAATGGTCTGGTGGTTTGCATCCGCATCCTGTACTAAGACAGGTGTAACCACATCATCAGTCCCAACATGAATCATTTCAAATTCAAAATTCTTGGGTTGTACACTCCCACTACTTTCAACACCCTCAATAAATTTGGCATAATCCATCTCAATTATGGTATATATGGAAGAACAATAAAACTTAAACCCATTGATCTTTCTGAGTATCCAATAAAATAGCAGCTAACAGTTCTTGAGTCCACATTCCTTTGTTAGGCCTATAAGGCCTAGTCTCAGTTAGACAACCCCAAACATGGAAGTGCCTAAGACTAAGCTTCTTTCTAGTCCACAACTCGTATGGGGTTTTAGCTACTACTTTACTAGGTACTCAACAAAAGATATAAACTACAGTCTTTAAGGCTTTTCCCCAAAAAGAAAATGGTAAAGTAAAAAATTGGATACCATACACCATAATGAGAATAGTCATCTGTAAAAGTGATAAAATATTGTTGACCATTCCAAGAATCCGTAGGGAATGGATCACAAAAACAGTATGTATCACTTTGAAAACACCTAAACTCCTTTTGACACCAATTATCCTTATATTTGTTTGTTTCCACTTTACACATTCAACACATATTTTGAAATCTGAAAAAAATCAAGGGGATCAAGAATTCCACTTGACACAAGTCTTTCAATTCTCTCTTTCAAAAAATGTCCCAAACGCTTGTGCCACAATATAGGAGAGTCCTCATTAATTATTTTCGCTTCGTACCATATTTGTCAACATGCAAAGTTTCATTTAAACTTTAAGTGAGAGACATCCAAATCTAACCTGTATAGACTATCAACCAGAGATCCAGTACCAATAATATTTGAATTTTGAAAGAAGACTAAAAATTTCCGTTACCAAATGAACAAGTATAACCGGATTTGTCCAAACAGAAAACAGAAATCAAATTCCGTTTAAATGACGATACATAAACAGTCTCGTCCAAATCCAAATAAAAACTAGATTCTAATTTAAGTCTATAGACTCTTATTGCGTCAACACGAACTTTATTGTCATCTCCCATGTAAATGAAACTTTCAGCATCATTGGGTGTTCGACTCTTTAGACAACCCTGCATGAACACACTTATGTGAATAGTTGCACCCGTATCTATCCACCAAGTGTTGGGTGGTACTTCAGTTAAATTAAATTCACAGCAAACAAAAATAAATTGATTACCTTTCTTTGCGAGCCACTTGTGATATTTGGGACAATCCTTCTTCACATGACCAACTACCTTTTTGCAAAAGAAACAGTGAACACCTTTATCCTGAATCTGTTGCACAGTTGTCTGTGAAGTCCCAGCATCTGCAGTTCCATTAGCCTTAGGGTTTAATTTTCTTTTCTTAGTGCCTGAATAGCCATGAGAATGAGTTGCCAAGTGAGCACTTTCTGTCCTTTCTTGTTTCATCCTTTCTTCCTCTTGCACACATTGAGCAATGAGCTCATTAAGAGTTCATTTCTCCCTTTGAGTATTATAATTAATTTTGAAGGGACCAAATTGTGTAGGAAGTGAAATCAAAACGAGGAACACAAGGATGTCTTCAGAAAATTCTAACTTTAGTGCCTTCATCTTGGCAACAATATTGGACATTTCCATAATGTACTCCCTTATATTTCCTTTGCCATTATACCGCATGGTGACAAGTTTGCTAAGAAGCGTAATGCCTCCACCTTTTCCGATGCAACAAATCGGTCTGCAATTTGGCTTAGGAATTTCTTGGCATTCTCTTCCTCAGGCATTGCACCTCGAATAGTCTCAGAGATAGAGTGCTTTATTATCATAAGACTCATACGGTTAGAGCGCTCCCACTTTTCATAGGTTAACTTTTCATCAGCTGTACTCTTATCAGTGAGTTTAGGAGGCTCATCAACACGTAATGCATAATCCAAATCCATACACCCAAGAACGATTGTAACATGCTCTTTCCATTTTGCAAAATTGGAACCCGTAAGAACTGGAATATTGTTCAAATTGGCAGATATAGAAGATGCATTCACTACAACATCATAAAAGAAAAGCTCACAGTTAACAAATATCCATCTACTTTAGTGCAATGATAAAAATGAGAAAACTTTATTATAATTATCATGCAAAACTTAGTCTAATTGTAGGGGCAAACAATTAGACAAATAAAATAAAATTTGATATTTGTATCTATAATGGTGGGCCCTTTCGAGAAACCCAATGCATCATCATAACCAAGTCTTTGGACAGTAATTACAACATGCAAGTGGTCTTCTCACTAATAAGGCTAGTTAATATGAACAATATAAACTGGGCCTGGCCAATCAAAAGCCTTCCTTTGGGCCGACTATTGAACGCATAGACAAATTCTAGAATTATATTATTCAAAAAAAACATTAACTACCTTATAACGTTTAAAATCCGGCCAAATAATAACCTTCCTTTGGGCCGATTACTATCCGCATGGATTTAAACGTAACTGTATGTAATCCAAAACCGTTATCGTCAAGTTTAAGAAAATCTCCATGACAGAGACCACTTTGGTGGCATATCACTTTAATTTTCTCAAACCCTAGATATGGACTACAAAATAATCTTTATGCCCCAAAAATTTTAATTGCTTAATCAAAACAAGCATGGCCATTAAACTAACATCACAGTAACGAAAAAACAGTTGAACCAAGACAAGCAATTGTTCTCGGTTCTTGCACCTTGTTGCAATTGATTCGGCTTATATTTTATTGGTTTTGTTAAAATAAAAATTACCCAGATGAATAAATCTCACATGCCCATAAAAGAATCAAAACACAACATTCATGGGTTTGTAGTAACTTGATGCACGGAGAGATCCATCACATAAAACTAATAAAATAAACCACCTAAAAATATCAATTGCAACTTTAACGAGATAACTTGAAACTGCAAAACCGTACGTACTGTGTGCCATATATTGTCGAGGCCGTATATGAGCTTGTTTTATTGAACCGAAGGGAAAACTTTATTTACTCACAGAAACAAGTAATAGCCATGATATTTAATCGACGAAGCCACTTTGATGTATAAACCTGACGGAGTAAAAGAATTGATTCGAGCAGATTACTGAGATTAGCTGTATGCTAATCCAAAACAATACAAGGTGTTAATCCAACCTCCAAAGTCCACTGATAGATGCTCCGTAAATTATTTGGTGGAGTTTATCAAAAAAAAAAAAATAATAATTACTCCTCTATTGCCAGGTATGAAAACGTAGGAAAAATATATATACCCGAACATGCCGAAATTCTATGGGTAATCGAGTGAAGCACTTTGCCGATTAAAAAAAAAAAAACTTGTTTCTGGAATTAAGGAAACAAAAACTAAATTCCTCAATAATCTAACAAGAAGCTCTGATACCACTTGTAGGATTTCGTAAGAAACTCTAAACCCAAGATCTCGTGTCAAACCATTGAAGAAAATAATTATACTGGATGCGTACCTGTCGCCATGGAGGATGAAAACTTTAGTGCGTGGTTATTCGTCTTCCGCCTCCAAAACCCTTCTCTTGATCTTGACCTAAGTCTCACACACGATGGGATGGTATGAGAAAAGAGGCTAGGGTTTGGAGTGGGGACCTTGACCACATATTTATAAGCCCCGGTTCCATCATAGCCCATCATAATAGATGGAACCATATTGGGCCCTTTAATTGGTCTCTACATATAAAATAAGCCCGCACCACTTAACGCACGTGATATGACCCAAATACGTGCTAATAGAGACGTGTTCATTACCCGGATCACATTAATTGAACGATCACAACTTAATGGGTAATACCGACATCACTCAATCCTTATTCGACAACATACAATGTTTAATTTTATGATCTATGTAGGCCCACTAACAGAAAATTGCTAACACTAACAAACCTTCCCATAATCATGGGTTCGATTCTTTATAACCTCCTCTTTGTTTGCAAGAGAGTAAGACTAGGTATTCAACCATTCCCCAAATCTAGCATATCTGGCAACTTCATGCCGTTCAGCTAGTGATATTGTAATGGATACGGACGGGAGGGGTGCTGAGGCACTCAGGCGGCTCGGGCTCTGCACAATTTCAAATATTTTTTTAAATTGTACTGTTTTCATAAAATCGGCCAATTCGACCGTATCATTTTGTATGCCTATTTGTTTCGTGGAATGTGAGTACCGAAATGGACTATAAATCAAAAGTGGTCAAATATTCAGGTTTTTGTTTCAAATACTTACGTGGATGAAACGCGTGTTTGACATATTATTCCACAAGGTGTAGGGCACACAATACCATGAGAAGTACGTGGTACTATTAATCTGATTAATAAAAAAAAATTACGATTTTATATCCGGTTAAATTTTATATATTCCTTCCATACTAGTTTCGTCAAACAAACGGAGTCTTAGTGAGTAGCCAAGTCAAAAAGTGTGGTATTATTAATCTAATTTACTATTTTTTGGATTATATATCCGTTTAAATAATTTTAGTATATGTTCCTTCAATACTGGAATAGTTCCGTCGAACAAACGGAGCCTTAGCGTAGTAGCCGAGTCGAAAAGAGGACAAATGGAAGAAAACTTGATGAAGTAAAAGGAGAATTTAGTGTATTAGGATGTCACTGGTGACGAATAGTTACAGGCACCAAGACCATTCAACTTAACAGGGGGGCAGAAGTCCCACATGAATCAAAGCACACTATTTGAACAAACCACTCTGTTGAAACACCTTGCTTTGAATTTGAATAATCAAAACTGTCAACAAAACTCCCCAAATTGATCAAAATGTCAAAATACATTTTGCACATAATTAACAGTAAGGCCGTGTTTGAGTCGCGGAATTTTAGAAAGATTTTTATCAAGGGAAACGGAAATGACTGGTAGGAAACAACCATATTAAAGCTTCGCCATTTCTCTAAACTTAAAGATTGTTCCTCTATATAGTCCTCCGTATAAATATACGCTTCAAATGCGATTATGATGTAGGAAAAGGTTAATTATCATACATCACTCTCATTATTCATCTTTAAGTATACAATAATTATGGTACCCTTCCCTGAAAACTATGATTTCATCAGAGGCTTTGGCCGATCATCTATACAAATCGGTGATGCTGTGTGTCGAAACAAAGCCGAATCCAGATAGCTAAGAATCAACAAGATATGCACAAGAATTGAAATTTATATATCCTTGGACTTTTGTCTCAAATCATTGAGCTCTTTCTCAATCTGAGCATCTCTAAATGGAAAAGCCTTGTTTCCGCTCGGAACAGCTGTGTTTCCAGCCGGTAGTTCTCCTTTCTGTGGAAATATGTCAAGACAAAGAAACCAAATATGACGATCTGTCAAAACTCACCAATCCTTTACATCTATATTGGCGTGTCCCAAATTTTGAGGCAATCTTATGCCCATGCTAAAAGCTTGATTAGGGTTCCACTTTCAAGAAAATGAGTTTTTGGCAAACATCATCCTACAACACTGCTATAAGCATACGCGGATACACCGACAGATATGAACAATCAAAATATTTCATGCAACATAAAAATATTAAAATCAATAACTCAAATTCCACGTAATTAGGGTACCCTAGATTTTATGCGCAATCTAATGCCCATCTTAAAGCTGGATGAGGGTTCCGTTTTCAAGGAAATGAGTTTTTTTTTCTTTAATTTACTGAATAAACATTGGCAAATATTACTCCTACTGTCCTACAATACTGCTATAGTACCAAACTACTTCATAGTACGTGTACTATACGAGAAAATAATTACACTTATGTTAAGAAGTAATGTAATATCCACGAAGATAAAACGTAATTTGCACACATCCATGTTCGTTACCTTTATGAAAGAACATATATACAGGTAGAATATCAACACGTATAGATAAGACCAAGAATTCTATTCCAAGTGGTTTTAGGTATTAAAGCAGGATCATAGTCTCTTGTATGTCATTCGATTCGTTATGGCATATTCGTGCCTACTTAATTTCATTCCTGGGAACCAGACAAGAAGATTAAAATATTTGAACCAATGCCTGCCAAAGATGCTTCTACATTTTCTAGTAAGAAGTAAAATAAGTACAAATGTACACCAACAAATGACCGATCCATATTTAGATACAACTGATCTGCATACCTTAAAGCTCCCAGATAATTCTTTCTTCAAATTTGCAAGATCGTCATCAACAGAAGAGCTCTCTAGTAACGCAAACTGCCAAAAAAGGGGAAAAATAAGGTTCATCAATCAAATAGAAAGCAAAAGGACAAAAACTATGGAGCTCATTGACAATACAGTATATTTACGTGCAGAATGGTTGGTGACGGAGTTCCTAAATGAGTTGAGCACTTCACTCAATTCCGAGGAAACAAAAGGGCTACTTCACTCACTGCATCTACATGGTTGAAGCCACCAATTGCCATAACAAATGCACCATTTTTCAGAGGTATAATCTTTTCATTCATGTGATTCTGTACGTATTTCTTCCAAGTCAATGTATTCATATAATCTACCAAATCTATGTCGAAAAATAAATCAGAGATTCTTTAGTTCATCCAAATAATTTACTTAAAAAAACCAAAGAGCTCCGCAATATTCGTAGTGTTTCTTAATAAGAGATTTTCAAAAGGAACAAACACCACCTTCAAGCCAATTCAAGAATGAGAGTCAGAGCCTATTCGAGAGGATCATAGACAAAGCCAATTGGAGTGATGGTTGAACCAAGTTAGCAACAGCAATGCAAGAAAAGATAGGTCATTTAGCCCAAGCAATGCCCCAAGACTAGATCTAACCAACTGCCCATCTTACGTTCTATGTATCTTTTACACATGTTTGTTGTCCTTTGTAGTCTAGTGACTCTTGTGTAACCAATAACCACAAAAGCCTTTCAATCAACTACGAAGGTAGAGAGGATTTCGTAAGAAAATCCAATTTCCACTATCGGAAGCCTCCCTTTCCCCGTCCCTTACTCGACCTTTTAGATTGCTGGTAAGTCAAACAAAAGAAAATGAACGGGGGCGAACCAACGGCAGTGCCCGTGGATGAGTTGCAATTAATCCTTTGGTGGACTAGCCGTACGTATGAGGTCCGGGGTCGGTCATATGAATAGGCCACGAATTTCTTACTCACTTCCAGCTTAATAGAAACTGTATTAAACGGGGACAGCCCCAAGGAGAACATCAAGATGCCATCAGTTTATATGACTTAGATGTCTCGTATTTCTGAAGAAAGTGATTCGATTGATGGGCATTTTCATGATCAGAGCATAGCATAGTTAGGCTATGCAATATATGGAAGAACTATTACATCATATTTGGTGTCCACAAACTGCATCTGTGAGCACCATGCGAACTATTGAGTAAAGTAACTGACACTCAATAACTTATTTTGGGACTAGTTAAATTTTGGTGTCGAAGGAAAAAGTTTGTTATTCACATCTACTACCTCTAGAGCTGCTAGAGCATAAAAACTAGAAGAGTATATCTAAGAAAGTGCTTTCTTTCAAGATGTAGTTTAAAAGATTATTTATTTCGTAATTTTCATCTGTTATTATTTGAAAATGCAAACAGAAGGGGATGATCATGGCAACAACATTCAGACACGACAATCGAAAGGGAATTTTCAGAAGAGACATAATAGCTACCTTCCCTTCGAGATCATCAGCAGTTAACTGGCCAAGCGCTTCAGCTTGGGATTCCATAGCCATCACTATTCAGATAGAGACTTCTGATCAAGAAACACCACTAATATTCGAAATAATATGGTACAACGAACGTGACTGAAAAAAGTTAATGCGGTATTTGTATGAGCACATCAGCTTGCCAAAGGCCATAATAAGCAAGGAAGAAACACCACTAATATTCGAAATAATATGGTACAACGAACGTGACTGAAAAAAGTTAATGCGGTATTTGTATGAGCACATCAGCTTGCTAAAGGCCATAATAAGCAAGGAAGAACCACTGCAATTGGTATCTAAAGTGACAATATGTGCCAATCCAAAACTTATTTGATCTAGTACAATTTATCAGCTTGTAGTATTTTCCACAGTAATGACAAATTTACGATGCAATTGTATTTGTCGAAAGACAACTGCACCCATGGAAATCATTTGGTAGTCATAGGCCATTTTATGAAAACAAATAGGAAAATCGAGGCAACTGAGACCATTTAATGGCATGATGACAAAAGTTGTGTTGAGGCAGCTATTAAAGGAGGTTGGCCTTTGCTTTATCATTACTTAGGTATTTGATGAGCTAGAAAGCCAACAGGAACAAAACCTGACAGAAACTTGGGATAACTAGATTTACAACTTCTGACTATGATACATGGAATTGTACAACAACAGCAACACAAGAATAGGGGAATCTTTTTGAAGAAAACCAGACGCAAGTTTCAACTCAATAAAGAATAAAACTATGAAATTGTCCCAAGAAAAAGCCATACTCATACTCATTTATTAACTTCATAACATGTATAACCAATATTTATGATATTTATGTCCTTCAAAGGACAAAAAAAAGGAGGAACATAGACAAAACAAAGCTTGGACATTCAGCTCACCCTTTTCTTCCATCTTCTCGAAAGCTGAAAGAGCACTACTAGTATTGACATTCCCCAGTATCTCGTTCACTTTCGTAGCAGTCCTAAAGCAACAACAAAGTGGTTAGCACTTAGTAGTACTATTAAAGAATTAGAAGCTACCTAAAACACTCTAAAAGGTGAAATAAGATTTAAAAAAAAATGGCTGCAAGGACAAACTTGGCAGATTGCGCGCGTGCTTTCAGCGTATCTTTTTTCGACCTTGCCTCCTGTATCTTGCTCTCCAATTTCTACACGAAGTCAGAATCATAGAATCCAACTGTAATGAGTCAGTAATAGGAATTGCATGAATTACTTGTCGACGAAACCAAAAAGTAAAGAAAGACAGTGACCAACGACAACAAATCCAAAGGACTGAAATATGCCTCAGTTGTTCAGGCTTGAAGGACAAACAGAATGGGCATTTCGCTGGTCTTTTCATGAATTTCAAGAAAAAGATTAATGAAAAACAAATTATGGCCAGCTTACTGTCTTAACTTCACATTCCAGCTTGGTGGTGATGGGAAACTAAAGTACAATAAAAGGATGCACTGATTCTCCCCTTACTGCTTTCTTGTTCTCAAAATTAGTTTAATCCATATTGGTGAAACAGGCATCTACAATGCATATCGAGAATACGAAGTATTTTTAAGTAGAAAAAGAAGACAATGATGCACGTATTTTGTTAAGGTCTGATCTCGCAAGAATTATGCGAAGCATGACTTCCCACATGCCTACTCATACTAATGAATGTCAGAATAAACCAAAACATGTTACCACGAAGCATGCCTGTATTTCCCAATGTGATGTTTATTTATTCCAACAGTCAAGTGGAAAGTCATTGGTGCACAGGAACTAAATGTCAGCATACCCGTGTGTTGGAGACCAGATTGTCGACAACAATCTTCTGTTGTTCAAATTGAGCTTTCAAAGAACTAGCATTATCCTGTAAAACAGAACAAAATGGATATTTTATGGAGGAGTCCCATCTCTAGTATTACGCTATGCAAATGTCGTATTAAACATAATTTGTCCATTTGGTTTCCATTTCCGGCATAGTGGAACTTCTAATCTACAAACTCTTGAAACAAATGACTTATGACAGTTATGGAATTTCACATGCCTTTACCTTGAAATAGGTTTGGTGTACACTTTTGCTACACTTTATTGAAGTACACCCCATCTGATAAGTCGTATCCGCCCTAATAAACCAACTAATTTGGGGGACCAATCCCACCATCCAAGTGGGAGCCCAATTAAATCCTGGACAAAGCCTTGTATGGACTGGCCAAACACAGGAATTGATAGCACGCTGGTGAGTACTCCCTTCATCCTATTGTATGCATTCTTTTCATGAACAATGGTAAGATGACGAGGCTTCTACAAACAGAAAGCCGAACACATGAAATGGGACAGAGGGAATGTTGTTCCAGAAGAGAAATTGTTCGTACAACCCTCAAGAAAGAGCAGCGCTGCAGCAAGATTCCTCCAAAATGCTCTCCTTCCAGTTGTTTCTTGTCTTTTTCTGCTTTATTTGCCATTCAAGCTTCTGACTTTCCACCATCAAAACTAATATGGAGGTCGTATGTTCCCAGAAAAATCTTAGAATGGTTGGTTTCTCTTTACAATCTTTGTGAACCCAAGGTTTACCAGTCCATTTCAAACAACGTCGCTCTTCCAATGTCCTTCATGTAAGCAAAAAGAAGAAAATTACACTATTTTGGATCACTCATATTTTAGGGTTTCCTTTATATCAATCAGTAACTACTTGGATCGGTGACTGCATTGAAAGTTTACAATGGGAAGTGCGTCAAGTGCCTAACAAACTAAATAAGCACCCAGCATGATTTCAAAGAATGATGACAACTTACAGCATAAGATTTACGCCTCTTGAGAGCTTCACGAGCAAGATCCTCATCACCCTTTCCAAGAGCAAATTGTGCTTTACGATACCTATTGCAGTAAACCATGAGGGTAGCAGGGAAAAAAACACCACCACTATTATTATGAAAAGGACTTCCTTTCAACATTACCATTCTTCAGAGGTTTGCTGTGCAGCTTTGTACTTATTCTCCAACCGCTTTTGAGATGCCAATACCTTGAGGAAATGATGAGATTAGAAAATATATATAGAAAGGAAATGATCCTAGAAAAAAGCAAATTGCATTCAGGAATGAAGAATCAGAAGCTCGCCAAACCTTTCATTTGTCATAGCACAAAAATATGAAAAAACAACAGAAAGAAAACTAAATATGAGAAACAGCGTTAACGATACAAAAATAAAATTGCAGATTAACATAAGAGAGAACTATTCATACTTGGGCTGTGGCTTGACGCATTTTTGTCAAGTCATCGGTCATCTCAAGCACTGTCTGTTCTAGAATTTTCTCTGGGTCTTCAAAGGTACTTATGAGTGCATTAGCATATGACTGCAACCAGGAGAGAATATAATTTAATTCTTTGTGTGCGTATTTTCTGGTCTATTGGAATGATTTTTGGAATAGAATGGTCATTCCTTGGCCTCCATATGGATGGCCATCGACTTAAAATAAATGAACAATGTTTCCATTTGTGGAATCCATTCTTTAGCAAACCAAAAGTTGGAATCAGCATTCCAAGGGAATGACAATTCTATTCTAGCTGCATTCCAACTAACCAAACACTACCTATTTTTTTTTGACTCAGAGATGACACATGTATGCCAACTAGGATAGCAAGTGAATGTTTCATGGAATCTCACCTTCGCAACTCTAGCAAATCGATCAAAAAGACTCATGCGTGTGACAAGAGCATTCCCTCTTTGTCTACTGCGTATAGATAGATTGGAGGGAGCAAGCTTTATCCGTGAAACTTTAAAAGCTCCTACTGTGAGTAAAATCCATTTTTACTAAACAGGGAACAAATCAGGAATGGATGCAGCACATGCAGCATGTTATGAGGACATACATTCGCTAGTCAATACTTCTTTCGTAAGATTAAAAGTTCGAAAGTAAGATTAAGCATCCAGCACTCCAAGATGCTACTACATCCATTTCAAATTTGTTGAGAAGTACAGACAGAAACCAGAAACTATTGTATACTGCAGATGTTCAGAAAACCAAATATTACGTTTACTTTGCATCATGGGGGGTTTCCGAGAAAAGTATTTGGCGAGAGGATTGCTTATGGTGTTGGATTCGACAGAATTCAAGTCAAGGAGGAGATTTGTTGAAAGGGCCTTGAATATGAAGTAGCTCCATCCGGACGGGAGTCACGGCTGTCTGAAACAGTCAATCCTTGGAGGTCCAATCATGGGGTTTTAGGGGTTTGGTTCCCATATTGGTTTTGCCATTTGTGTTCCATTAGGATCTAGATTCGTTCAAGTTCCACAAAGGTTTTGTCCTTGATATTGGATAACAATTTGAGAGTGACGGATGTATAAGTCTCTCCTCCTCGTTCACAGTGAAACCTCTCTTGCTCTTCGCCTGTGAATGTACGTTCGGGTCATGCTGAGGCAGAACCACGTAAAAAGTGTTCTTCGCGTGATTGCTTGTTGAATTGTTTTCTGATTTTCATAACAAAGATGAAGCTCAAACAGTTTTTAACTATCCAGATAACAGCAGAACCCCCAACTCCAAAAAACCCAGACCCTCATTTATCGTACCAAGTACCAAAAACTGAAAAACTTCACAAAATGGATAATTTCTACACACAGCTCCACAACTTCATTGTTTGGTTTATCACAAATGGAGGAAAGCACAGAAATTTTAAATCTAAACATAAGAAGATTTAATATGCACTGAGGAACTATATCACTCACTCTCACCACATTCATTAATTCTTCTTCCTTCAATTTCCTCCATTTTCTCAGCAACCAAACAAGGCCAAGTAAAAAACTAGCAAAAAAATTGGAAATACCCAACAACCCACAAAAGGGTACAAGATAAGAGAGTACCTCCACCATTGAAAAGTGATGTCTTGAGAGATCTTTCCACTGTACAGAGGGCAGTGGCAGAGGTAGAAGATGATGGGGGTGACACCGGCAAGGTTAGCCCCGTAAATAACTGGGATCCTATGGCCATTTTCGGAATTTCAAGAATTCAAATGGGAGCAAGCGAACTCTGAGTGCATGAAGAACTTCGGATCAGATAAATATGGACTGATGCTTCACAGCCATGATTTCTTGATTTTGGGCGGTTTTCTTGAGAACCGGACAAGAACTTTTCATATTCTTTAGCGGTCTGTTACCGGTCTAGTGTGCTCTGGAAGATTTGTGATTAGTATTAGTTTTGACCCCTTCACTATCGAAAGCTTACACATACACCCCCTGGTTGATCAGAATGGAAAAAGGTTTCCTTTTTCCAATAAAAAAATCGAAATTGCCCCTACAATTTCTCAAATTTGTTAACATTCGCCCCTAAGTTATTAAAGTTTATCTAGAAATTCTAAAATTGTGGAAAATTGTTTTAACTTATTTTGTGGAAAATACTTCCCCTTGCAAAATAAGTGGGAGAGCCAGCAATCGTATTTACTATTTAGGGTCGGTTTGGCAAATAAGCCAAATCTCTTTTTTTCTTTACTCAATTATTTTCGCATTTGTTGGTTTTGGGTTAAATTTTGTGGATAATTAGTTCGTTTCGACGAGATGAATCGAAAATTTTAAAAATTATGATCTAAACTCAATTTTTTTTGAATAAATTCAAAAACTATGACTTTTTGACTTATTTTTGTCTTTATTTAAAATTTTGAGTTTATTGATAAGCGCGTAAATATTCATATGCGCTCCCCCTAATTTATCCTTCCTAAGTCCGTTTATATTGTTACTCATGCTCAATTTTTGTGTTGTAGGTATTTAGAGGTTTTGACATTTTAAATGGGCTTTGTTTAGTTGTTGAGAAGCATGGATTGCGTCTTATAATTTTCCCTCCTCCTAGTGTGTTGCCATGTACGTGGCACTGGAAGTGAATGGGTTAGTAGAATAACACAGGTCGTAAATATATTTGTGGGATCTGAAGCTATACTAATTGGACGTACAATTAGTTGGGCCTAATGTTTAATTGTTATTTTGACTAAGGCTGGGCCCAAGTTACCGATATTACTATGGGGGCTTTTGCAAGGAAATGGGGCTACTAACGAAGGTCAGCTACGACGACATATAAAAACATGACGAGCACAACAGAGAGCGACCTTTTGGACGCACTACAGAGGAAAAGAGGAGGTGACCACGGATTGAATCAAAAAACAGAGGCTGCGCGTAAACCTCCGTTATCATGTCAGCCTTCAACAGAACTTTGATGGTTAATTTCAACTCCGATGTTTGGCTAAACTCTTTTATAGAGCGTAGATGAAACTCGAACTCCTAGTAGCAACGATGTTTATGTTTTGATTTAGTGTTTTTATTATTCGAATCGTGGTTTATAACTTGAGGATTTATTTGCGGTATTAATTTTTTTTATCAAATTTTGTGTATAATTTTCTAGATTTTTATTTACGTTCATACAACAGTTTTTAATTATTTGTAATAACTGAGTAAGGTGAGTTATATTCCGCAAGACGTGCCGTACTATTAAATGATCCGTGCCATAGAGATGGGTCATACTAGTAAGACGGTTCGTGCTAGGCGGCGATACTCCATGCTATTTGGTGATTCATAAATATCTTTAGGAGATACCGTGAGGGCCCGCGAACCCTAACGATATCCGGATTGATTTGAATAATTAACCTTTATCATCGCATAAATATTGTTACAACGGGTTGAGTGAATTCGAAACCCTAGGGCCTTGTTCGTTTTCCATCTTTACTTTGTTTTAACTTTATTTTTCAATCATTACTTTATATCTTTCTCCAATCATTATCATATTTCTTCAATTATTAATTTCATTTCTCTCTCTATCTCTCTCCAATCATTACCCCTCTTTTCAATCATTACCCTATTTCTCTTTCCACTCACTACCAAAACTAAAATACTCAAAACTCTTAAACGAACAAAGCCCTAGATCTTTTCTCTCATAAACTCTCATTATTTCTTAATTGCTTTAATTTAATTTACCTTTTAATATTTTCGAGACCCAACGACCAAATCTCTTTCTGAATTATTTTAGAAATTAATTGAATAATTGCAATTTAGCCTTTGTAATCCCTGCGGACGATACTCGGGATATACTTACCACTGTTCATTTGAGTAGTAGTAATTGTTTCCTTTTATAAATTATTTTTGATACAGAAACGAATCGGTCATTTATCCATTATTAGCTTATCCAGATGTGTGCATAATTACTGGCGTCCCCCTAAAACCTCTCCAAATCCTTTTTTTTTTTTTTTTTATGCTCTTTGCAAGGATGATATAAAAGGGCAACTAAGAGCAAGTACACCAGTGAAGGTAAAGAAGCTCTTTAGCTGTTTTAGCTCATCAAAATGTGCAAAACTGTCTTGCAGCAGTCCCTGTAAACAACTAGGTAGTTTTGCTCCATCTACAGTTGTGAGCTACAAATACCGCAGGACTGTTCATCAGGTAAGTAGTTTACTAATATTATTTTCTCTCTTCTCTCTCCGTCCCTCTCTCTTCCTCTTTCTTCTTTTTTGAAAAAACTGCACTTTTGGTGCACTGTTCAAGAAGGGAAAAAATATATTTTAATAGAGGATAGGTTAAATAGATAATATTGGTGTAGTGTTGAGAGAGATATGAGTAGGTAAAATGAAAAAAGTGCACTATTGATTAGCATTTTTACCTTTTTATTGGTGTACATGCTCTAAGAAATCTCGCGTATTATTAGGGCAAGTATATCAGCAGAGGAGAAATTGCTTTTTCGCTACTTTAGATCGGAAAAACTCAAAAAGCACCCTGCACCAACAGAGGTACTTGGGTATCTATTATACAGTTGGCTTTTCTCCTTCGGTACTTGTGGCGAACCATTGTTCACAAGCCAAAGAGTAAACAAATAATTTAAATTCCTGGACCCACCTTATCACTCATCTCTCCCCCCTTCTCTCTCTCATATTATAATAATAGAATAAAGGAAAAGGGTTGAAAAAATGTGTATTTTAATAGAGGGTAGGTTAAATAGATAGTGTTTGTGTAGTGTTGAAAGAAAAGTGAGTAGGTAAAATAAAAAAAATGCACTATTCACGGGACATTTTACCTTGTCATTGGTGTACTTGCTCTTAGTATATCCACCTACTCTTATATCCATCCATTTTATAACTACCAAACAAACTCCTTTTTAAAAACCCGTCATTCTTAATTAAATCCCTCTTATAGCATATCCATTATTTACGATTTATCCCGTTCTCTATCCCAAAACATTATTCGCCAGCCAAACGAGCCATTATATCTTCAAAAGTATGGAAAAGTATATTAATTGAACCAACCTTATGATACTCTGTTCTGTGATAGTTCTCTTCATCTCCTAAAACACAAGCATAATCGGAATTTGTGATCAAAGAAAAGGAAATCCACTTAATTATTCATGGAACTGTCAAAATTTATTTATTTAGAGTTGATACCATGGAATGGAACAATACATTTGAGTTCAGACTACTTATTCCTTCAATTCGAGTCTTAAGAGCCATGACCGTTTCATGTAATCAGAAACTTAGCTCTTTTATTTCCAATGGGGATATTATAACAAGGCGAAATGATTAAATAAGTATGTTGCATAGTCTCTCTGCAGTGGTGGGCGTCTCGTGCACCAGGCCTTTAACTGTCCTAGCAACTAAGATTGTCACCAGGCGCGACGCCAAGTTGGTTGCAGTAGTCCGTGTAGTACTGGACACGAGCGGCGACCTTTTCAGGTTCCTTTCCACCACATTCGATGAAACCGTTAATGGCTTGAATCGTTGCGCCGAACCCTTGTCCAGAAGTCACGATCGGATGAACGTTCCTCATCCAAAACCACAGGGCGGTCTTGAAGGAGACGTCCACGTCTGTTGCCACGGTTTCGGGATTACTAAGCCCGTCGAACCCGATGAAAGATCCGGCCGGACCGTAGTTGTAGTTCCAGGACAGCTGAAGCGGTCCTCGGCCGTAGTATTTCTTGTTTGCAGCACATGGGTAGTCTGTATATGTTGCGTTGCAATAGGCGTCGTTAGTACTGCCTCCGCCGTTCTCTTTGATATTGCAAAAGACTGCACAAAACATAAGAATTATTACTTGTAAGTTAACAATGAACAAACAATTTATACAGATCGAACTCATCCAGAGAGAGAGAGAGAGAGAGAGAGAGAGAGAGAGAGAGAGAGAGAGAGAAATTGGAGAATCTTACATCCAGTCTCATGGGTCGCATGTGCAAAGAAAGCCGCGATTTCCCGCTTAGAATCGTCTGTCGTCCCGATAGTCCCGAATGCGGAAAACAAACTGAGGGAGTTAAGAAAAGCAGCCCGAGTGAAAAAGCTCTTCCCCACGCAACCCGCGGGAGCCTGATTGACGATCCCATCAAAAAAGGATTGAGTCACGATATCAGAAACAGAGACCCCGTTCGAGTTCAAACAGGGTCCCGATTGGCATCCGGTCCCACAGTGGTCGCTGCTAGTGCCACAAAAGCCGAATTGGCTGCAACAATTGACTGAATCGCAGCCGCAGTTCTGAGCCACCGCGGTTCTCGACAGGAACATCCCGGCGAGAATTCCGGCGACGAGGAGTGTTAGAAGGTTGTTTTTGGAATTGATGAGGGATGCCATTTTGGAGAGAGATGCGTGTTGTATAGAATGGAATGGTTGATATTTATAGTGTGCAGATTTGAAGTTTCTGGGAAATGTATATGTGTATGAGTATGACATTGTTTTCAAATTTGAGTTCGGTACGTCATTTGTTTGGACAACATTTTCTTTTTTGGTTACTTCTCTTGACTCTTGTCTTGTTCGGAACTAAAACTTGGTTGAAAATTCAAACGTCAACAAAGTCAAGTGTCTTTTTTTTCCGAAACATTGGATGGTGATACCGTGTTGAAAGGCTCTCTGGGAGGAGAATTTCGACCACTTTACAAAAATAGCTTTAAAATTATACTTGAGGGATAGTACGAGACATGAAAGTGTTCATAAATTGGAATGGACATTTTCGTGTACCATAACACTTTCGATTATACTTTGGTATTGTTTTACATTATTAAGGGGTAAATTAGTGTGGCAGGATTCTCTGAGCTGAAAATCTCTGTGTTTCTGTGTCGAGAGGTTTTTCGGCCGTTGAATCTCACACAATCCAACGATCGAAAAGCACATCGATACAAGAGTTTTCGGGACAAAAAAGACCGGGCCCCTAAATTAGTAGAGTGTATCCCAGCAGATTACAAATTTCTAGTTTATTTTATCATTTTATGACTTTATAATAATAAGGAAAAATTGACATCTCTTTCTTTTAGATGTTACAGTTTTATTACTTTCAAGATGCAGAACGTATTTTCACAAGTTATATTGTAGACTGTAGGTCAATTGATCAAGTTATGTTCAAATCATGTCGGCTAGCTACACTTTTTTTTTTTGGACAAAAAACTTATCCTATTAATAAACCAAGGTACATACAAGCCAAAGCAGATCTCATCTAGCTTTGACATGAGCTTCCTTGACTACATGTCTATCTACCTTAGTAACTTTTACGGTAATAAGGTGACTCACTGTATCGATCTCTTGATTCTTCACTGACCTGGGTGGGAGATTTCCTCGTTTGGAGGCTTCTTTGGAATTTTTTTTTTTGATTTATTTCATTTTACATAACGTATTTTTGACCTGGCTATAGGGCTGTTCATCGGCTTCTTTGGATTTTCCGCCTGATGATCGATCAATAAATGAATACATGCCGATTGACAAAAAAAAAACCACCAACATTTGATTCTTCCCCTCAGGTTGTAGATTGTGCAAAGCAGTGGATTATTTCCTCGAAGTTGATCCCAAGCTCCAGGAAACAAAACAAAAAACGTGGGTGGCTTATGCAATTACATAATTGGATAAGGATTGATACTTTTTAGTCAACAACAGGCTTATCTAATTATTTATTTTGTGCACTTGTTATCTATTAGCTTTGACTAGCACTGTATCGCTTTTAAGAATTGAGACAGCTAGAAATTTATGAAGTCTCGGCATAGTATACTTTGTCGAATTTTAATAAAAAAAATTTGCGGATCAAAAAAAAGAATGAAGTTTCGACATAATGTGAATCTAGCACAATGTCTGGATTTGAACAAAATACATCTATTACCTTGTACTTTTATCATTTTACATTTATTAGTTAAATGATTAGTTTAACTTTATTCAAATTTTTGTAATGAGTTGCATGATCTCACTTATTCCAATGATTACTATAAGATAGTTTATCTATACGTAGGGATGGCAATTTCGGCCTACCCGATCCAACTCGATCCGTTCCCCGCCCCAAATGGATAGGGGATTCTAGGATTATTTGGGGATCGGGTAGGGTATGGGGATAATTTTTTAAAAAAGGTGGGGAACGGGTAGGGGGTGGGTATGAGTTAGTATCCGCCCCATCCCCGCCCCACTAGCCTACTATATATAATAATTATATATACATAAGTTAGGGTTCTCGAGCCCCATCCTACTAGCCCACTATATATATACATAATTTTTACTCTGATTCCTGTAGTTGAACTATTTTGTATTAAATGGCAGTACGAAACATTTTGGCTATTGTACTCCTCCAATTGGTTCATGTCAAAAGTACTACATGAAGCTTTTCTTTAGAGGCTTTCTGTTTCCCAAAACTTGATGAAAATTGAAATTGACATTGATTATCAATTGTAATGGCAGCCTAGATTGTGTGTTTGTTTTTAATTTAGTTTCATGGTTTGTATTTTCTAATGGCAGGTGACTGTTTTTTTAAAAAGTTTTGGAATCTTTGGATCTCCGATTCCCCGCGGGGATCCCCATTCCCCGTTTGGGGTGGGGATGGAGGGTAAAAATAAATCTCCGGTGGGGATCGGGGCGGGGATGGGGAGGGATTTGGGTTCGGGGATAGTGGTATCCACTCCCGACCCTCCCCGTTGCCATCCCTATCTATACGTTGTGTTTTGACGTACGGATTTGGTACTGCATATTTTGATTCTATGCTTTTAATTGTTGGGAAAGTCTATAATACACATCTTTTAAAAATGTGTACTATATGCACCTATATTATAGTTCATTCATAACATTTTAGTGTGTCTCGTAACTTTTGTTCTAAAATTCATAATTTTTCAGCAGTACGATTCGTAACATTTTCATTATAATTCATAACATTTTTGGTGTATCTCGTAACCTTTATAAAAATCGTAACTTTTTAGCAATACGATTCGTAACATTTTCTTTATAATGCTTAACATTTTGGAGGGTGTATATAATACATACTCAAATAAGTGGTGTGTATTGTAGTCTTTCCTTTGATGGTTTATCAAAAGGGTTGTCCAAGTCTAATCTATACGTTGTGTTTTGACGCATTTAGTATTGAATATTTTGATTCTATGCTTTTAATTGTTTATCAAAAGATCGACGAACTATTTTTCTAAACCTACTAAGGACCCGTTCCGGAAACCTTCTTAAAAAATAAATACTTATTTCTCAAACTTCTTATTCCACCTTCTTATTTTTTCCAAACAAAAAGTTTCTTTCACATTTTCAAACTCAAATATAACATAAAAGGAAAAAAAAAAAAATTTTTTTGCACCGTATTAAAGATCTCAATGAGATCTATCAAACAAGATCCATAGTGATAGAAAAATTATTTGCGTAAACACATGATTTTTGAGCTTGAAGTTACCTATACAAAAAATAAGATTGGAACCTATATAATTGGGGCCGACGGACGAAAATCGTACTGGCAGCCGGTCGGGCCATCTCCGGCCACCGGACGGCCGATCCGAGCCGTCCAAAAATTCTAAAAAAAAAAAAACCAAGGGGGCCTACGCGGGAATTAATGGCATCCGAGGTGTGTAGGATGCTTGATCCAAGCACCCTTTTTCCGTGTACTTATCAAATATCATACGTATACGAAAAATGGGTGCTCGGATCAAGTATCCTACACACCTCAGATGCCATTGATTTTCGCATTGGCCCCCTCCGTTTTTTTTTTTAGAATTTTTGGACGGCTCGGATCGGCCTTCCGGTGACCGGAGACGGCCCGACGCGACCACCGGTACGATTTCCCTCCCCGGCACCAATTGGAACCTATAAAATTCTTGGGGAAATAAGTGACAACTTCTTATTTTTGTGGAACAATGCTTATTATTGGACAAAAAAGAATAGCTTCTTTCCGTTCTGAAACACACCCTAAAAAGGAGTTGTCAATTTTATTTTTCACAATAAAATAGCTTTGTCACCAATTTATTATGCAGAGAAATTAGAGAATTGAGAAACATAAATATCATAAAAATGGCGCATGTAATAGACTCGGGAAAATTGAAAGGCACAAATAGGCGTCCACGATGTCGGCGATGGTAGAATGTGCGGTTTTTACCACCACCAGAGGTTCTGGAGGTGGCAGTGGTTGTATGTTGGCGGCTGCGGTGGAGGTTACCGCGTAGGCTAGGGTTTGGTTATAGGTTTTTTATTTTTTGTTTCGGGCTTGGTCCAATTGGTGTGAGGGCTTTAGCCCATTAGGTGTGTGTTTAGGCAGGACATTAATGTGGCCTCTTGGTTTTGTAGGGCCAATTTAAGCTGTAGGTATTTAGTTGGCTTCTTGTCAACTATTTTATTTGAAAAATTGATGGGCTAAGAGGTTGGTTAAGTTATGTGAGTTATAACACTGGGAGAGTATAATACTCTTCGAAGCTCTTTCAATGCCTTTGCTTTTTCTATTGTACTGTTTTCATCTTTGCATCTTTATGATTAAAGGAAATTTTCTTTTGCCATTTAAAAAAAAGATTATGCTGTCCTATTATTTTATTCACTTTTTTCATTCATCTTTCTTTTTTGCAATTTTATTTCATCACAATTCATCAGAGTATAATTGATGTTGATTTATTGGAAGCCAAACACAGCATACCACCTAATGAAAGAAATACATTTGAGTCTATAATACAACATGCATGAGCCCTTCTTTATTATAGGAGTGTAAATTCTATCCGCCATAGGTGAAAACCCATGGTTTCCACCACGGCTTGTGGGTCCTACAAGACTTTTTTGTTACAATCTGAACCGTTCATCTTGTAGAACACATAGAGTAGTTTACCCATGAAAAAAGTCAGCTTGATTGGATATCAATAGGTATATCAAAACTTGAATTTTGATTTAATGAATGAAGGGTCATAGATTTCGAAGTTAAATTGTTTATGGCAGTTCATTTCCTAAACCAAAATTCAATTTTTAATATACTTATTGATGTCCGATTAAGCTCATTTACTATTACGTGGGCTCTATAAGATGAACGATTTAAATTATGACAAAAAATACTTAATAAGACCCGTAACGGACTGTGGTGGAAAACTAAAGATTTCCACCTGTGGTGGAAATAATTTTAACTTTTATTATAGTAGTAGCTATAAAGATATGAATCATTGTGCTTGTTAGAAAGAGTTTTATAAAATTTTGAGCCACCTAAATTGTTCTATGTATGTCACATTGCTCTAGCAATAAAGATTATCCCCAGGTGCAACGCCAAATTGGTTACAATACTCGGTGTAATACCCAACTCTAGCACTGACCGTTGCGGGGTTCCCGCCATTGCACTCCAAATGGTTAATGGCTCGGATCGTTTCACCAAACCCTTGTCTAGAAACTATAATCCAGTGGACAAAGTTCATCCAATACCACAAGGCGGTCTTGAACGCGATGAGCGGATCTGTGGCCACGAGGTCCGGGTTGTTAAGCCCGTCGAATCCGATGCTATTTCCTGCCGGTCCGTAGTTGAAATTCCATGATAGCTGGATGGGACCTCTCCCGTAGTACCTTTTCCCGGCTGCTCAAGGATACTGAGTGTTGGTCTCATCACAATGGTCCTTGGATGGACCGTCTATTTCTTCTATGTAGCAAAAATCTACAAACAACAGAAGAAAAAACTAAAAGCGTCAATTATATATATGTTTAATTGTTGGTATGATAGTCAGCAAACTGTTTTTGGCATTTGTCATATGTTAGAAAAATACATAAGAAATTGATTTTTACTCTGCCTTTTTACCATGCATCCACAATCATATTTTTATTTTTATTCATGATGAGTGAATTTTTAACACTAGTGTTGAGCGCTAAGGGTATGACACGTGGCCGGGTGCTCAGACTTGTTATATCGGTGATAGGTTTACACGGTAAGGAAACCCATGAAATGGTTGGGTCATCCCACAAATGATGCCACAACTCCCACTAAGTCACCCATGATCTCACAATCGGCACATATCCTGTACCAATTCTATATAAACCACTCACACTCACAATTATGAGGTAGACACTCTATTATCCTCTTTTAAGATTGTGGGGCTCCGATCAAGGTAGTTCACTCTCCCTGAATTGAGAAGTGGGATCTGCTCCTACTCTCCACCTAGCCTGCAAAAGAAAGCACGACTAAAGACCACACCGGAGGTCCTCCGGGGTGGCCCTCCGGTGCAAGAATCAGTTTACTTGCAGGGAAGAGGATGAGAAAATAAGAGCCAGGGTTTTAGGGTTCAGTATTGTGTAGAATGTACCTTTCACCAGAAGGTATAGTGATGTATTTATAGGCACCCTTAGCTTGATCTCCAAGACTGTACGTACGCTTGACACGCGTTGGCTGACATCGCCCCTACGTCACATTAGGATTTTGTAACCGTTTGGAAGGTGAGCTGACACCTTCATGTGCTAATAATCATTACCCTGATAACCGTTCGGCTGACGTCATGAATGTCATCTGGGCCACGGTTGCTATTCCCACGTGGGTGAGCTGGAGCCTTTGGCCCCCACACTTGTTCAAGGCCGAGTGTGGTAACCGACTGTTAAAGAGTCGGTAAACCGAATGAAGAGAGTTAACAGAAGGTGAACGAGATGCTGACTACTAAACCCTCGGCCAAGCCGAGGCTCCAGTGGTCGCACGGTTAAGACGAGGAATGGTTTAGTCATCCCTCAACGTGGACCGAGTCATATCATTCGGCCTGCTACAAAGATACTTTTTCTCTATCATTACTAACTTGATCGTCCGAGGGTCCACGATCGAAAACACCACTGGTCCTCAGACTTGTTTTACAGGGAATCCTTCCCAAAGGCTCTCGCATGCATGATCATTCGGAATATTTGGCAGTAGTCTCTTTGAAGTGTTCAGATCAATCGTCCAAATTTTAAGATCAACAATTCATATGAATTTACTACATTATACTTTGATATGTGAGTGATCCGATGAAAGGGTAAAATGGTAATTTTATCTGAATAAAAAGTCGGATGATAAAAAGAAGAGTGTAAAAAATTAGTACCAAATATGTATTGTCCTATTCCTAACGCACAAATCAAATTTATGACATGGTAATCGATTTTCACACTCCATTTTTGTTATTTTACAATATTAAAAGGTTAATCTAGTAAATTAGCAAATAAAATGACCAAAAAAATAAAAAATAAAATAGAGTGTGTATAATAAAAGGGGTCGAAAATCACTAGCTACCCTTATATTCTAACACTTATTTTACAGTAATCAGAGTTCTACGCAGAATGCATGCTATAAAGAGAGGAGAAACTGAAGTGGGGAGAGAGAGACATCTTACGTCCAGTCTCATGCGTGAAATGCGCAAAGGCCGCGGCGATTTCGCGCTTAGTATCATCAATAGACCCTTCACGACCAAACAAAGGGTACGAATCAGCAACTTGAAGAAACACAGACCGTGTGTAGAACCCCTTCCCAGCACAACTAGCAGCGGCTTAATCAATTATTGCGTTAAAAAATGCATCTGTCACGATATCAGAAACCGAGACGTCGGTGGGAGTAGCCCCGGCAATGATTCCGGCCAGAATGATTGTGAGGAGGTTGTGCATTGTAGCTGACATTTTTTGAGAGAGAGAGATAGAGAGAGAAAGGTGTGGAGTGGGAGTATGGTGGGGGAGGGATACTTATAGGGATGTCAACCAGAGGCATTTGCTATGTGGGTGTGCAGAGGTTTTGAAAAAATAAGTGGGGCGTGCGATTGTTCTTCTAGAGAAACCGTGCACCCATTTTTTTCTTTGGTTGGTTTTGACTTGTTCCTAAGAGGATTAGGGTTGATTTTCTGCTCCAAATAAGACTATGAAATGATTCATTTGAATGCATGCCAAAAAATTTAGAGGTCTCATGTTGATGGTCCTTAACAAAAATTCAAAGGGTAAAAAGGAGTTGTCGACTTTATTTTTCACAATAAGAGAGCTTTGCCGCCAATTTATATATTGTGTAGAGAAATTAGAGAATTAAGAAACAAAAATATCCTAAATATGGTGCATGTAATAGATTCGGGAACATTGAAAGACACATTTAGGCGTCTGCGACGTTGGCGATGGTGGGCTGTGTGGTTTTTGCCACCACCAGAAGCTCTGGTGGTGGCAATGGCTATATGTTTGCAACTGCAGTGGAGGTGACAGCGTAGGCTAGGGTTTGGTTTGGTTTGGTTTATAGGTTTCGGGCTTGGCCCAATTGGTGTTAGGACTTTAGCCCATTGGGTGTGTGTTTGGGCAGGAAATTAAAAGATGTGGTGTCTTGGTTTCTGGGGTTTAAACTTTAGATGTTTAGTTGGCTTCTTGTCAACTATACTATTTTATTGAAAAATTGAGAGGCTTAGGGGGAGATTAAGTTATGCGAGTTGCAGCAATAGGAGAGTATAATACTCTTCGAAGCTCTCTCAATGCATTTGCTTTTCCTATTTTACTGTTTCCATCTTTGCAATTTCATGGTCAAATGAAATTTTTTTTTCGCCGTTAAAAATAAAAAAATAAAAAATTCTGTTGTTCTACTATTTTAATCACTTTTTTCATCCATCTTTCATATTTGCAATTTTTTCGTCTCAATTCATCAAAGTATAATTGATGTTGATTTTATTAGAAGCCAAATACAGCATACCACCTAATGAAAGAAATACATTTGAATCTATAATACAACATGTTTCTCTCTCTTGGTCAAGTATCAAAACTATACATCATCTAATGAGCCCTTCTTTATTATAGTAGTTGTAGCTATAAATATATGAATGTCTCATTGCTCTAGCAATAAAGATTATCCCCAGGCACAACACCAAGTTGGTTACAATACTCGGTGTAATACCCGACCCTAGCATTGACCGTTGCAGGGTTCCCGCCATTGCACTCCAACGCACCATTGATGGCTCGGATTGTTTCACCAAACCCTTGTCCAGAAACTATAATCGAGTGGACAAAGTTCATCCAGTACCACAAGGCGGTCTTGAACGCGATGAGCGGATCTGTGGCCACAAGATCTGGGTTGTTGAGTCCGTCGAATCCAATGCTGTTTCCCGCTGGTCCATAGTTGAAGTTCCATGATAGCTGGATGGGACCTCTCCCGTAGTAGCCTTTCCCGGCCACGCAAGGATACTGAGTGTTGGTTTCATCGCAATAGTCCTTGGATGCACCATCTATTTCCTCTATGTAGCAAAAATCTGCACAAGTGGAACAAAACAAAACAAAAAATCGTCAATTATGTTTGTGGGTACGAGACGCAAAGAGGTAGGTTGAGAATTTGCTAGTAGGTTGAGAATTTGCTGAGTAGCAGTATTTTGCACTCTCTGAGGCTCTCCTCATACTTTTCTTTACTTAATTATTTCTAATTTGCAAATAGCAGTATCGAGAATTTACTTTTTTCTCACATGCCAAAAGTCTACACAAGTAGAGCCTCTCCAACGTTGGCTTCAAATGTTGGAGATGTCGAATTTTTTGCAAGCCTGATGTGCCAATTCAACATGGTAAAATTTGGCATCTCTGCAATGTTCACTCCAACTAATATTCCTAATTTCTTAGTTACAGACATTTATTAAGTTTTGGAGAGTTAACTAGTTAAGTAACCAAAGAAAATATTTGAGACAATATGTCAAATTTGACAGGAGAGAGGAGATGCCAAATAACACATAAACATTTGATATTTTGGTTGACGTTACTTCACATATCAGTTCTTCCACTTGACATGCTATATCAAATTTCACATCATTGGTTGGAGATGCTCTGCAAACATTTTTATGCCACTATTAGAATCATTTGTGACTTTTTTTTTTTGTATGCCTAGAAATTTGGTAATATTGTGCACTAAATTACGTTCGAATTACCTTTTATTGTTCTGATGTGATTCTGTTTTGATTTGCTTTAATGATATAAGAAACATAAATTAAGTGTACTTCTATACCTATAATCAAACACTAATCTAACGACTAACAGTAACCAGATTACTAAGTATAATGCATGCTATGGGGAGAGAGAGAAAATCTTACGTCCAGTCTCATGCGTGAAATGCGCAAAGGCCGCGGCTATTTCGCGTTTAGAAACATCGATTGAGCCCTCACGACCGAACAAAGGGTACGAATCAGCAGCCTGAAGAAACACGGACCGCGTGTAGAACCCCTTTCCGGCACAACTAGCCGCGGCTTGATCAATTATTCCATTAAAAAACGCGTCTGTCACTATATCGGCAACCGAGACGTCGGTGGGTGTTCCACCAGGTGCGGTAGTGCAAGGGCCAGCTTGGCACCCTGTGCCACAATAGGCATCACCGGTTCCGCAATAACCCCACTGGCTACAACACAAATCGGCAGCACAACCGCAGTTTTGGCCGGATATGAGCGTCGGTAGGGCTGCCCCGGCGAGGATTCCGGCCAGAATGACTGTGAGGAGGTTGTGCATTGTAGCTGACATTTTTAGAGAGAGAGAGAGAGAGAGAGAGAGAGAGGAGTTTGTGTGGAGTGGGAGTATGGTGGGGTGGGATATTTATAGGGAAGTCAACCAGAGGCATTTTGCTATGTGTGTGTAGGGGTTTGAACAAATGCTAATTAGTGGGGCGTGCAAAATATGTTCTTCTAGAGAAACCGTGTACACACTTTAGTCTTTGGTTGACTTTGACTTGTTCGTAAAGAGGATTAGAGTTGATTTTCTCCTACCAATAAGATTGTGTGCTGATTCATTTAGGCTATGTTCCGCTGCGAGCCTTGTAAGCTTTTTCTGGTTTTGTTCTTATTCAAATTTTTTTCGCGTTTATTATTTTGCGTCTAATTTTTGTACATTATCTTAAATATTTCAAAAAATATTTGGGTAAAAGATAGGTCGGCTCAAAATGAAAAACGTAAAAAAAAAAAAAAATTGAATAAGAACAAAACAAGTAAAAATCCAAAATCTTAGCGAAATTTAGCCTTAGAAGCATGCTAGGCCACAATCTGGTCATGTTCATGGTCTTGTACAAAATTTCAAAGGGTAACCCGTGGGAACTTCTTATAATGCCCGGCCACAAAATTCTTCATGTTCATGATCCTTTACAAAAATTCAAAGGGTATTTTCGGAAAGGTAAGGAATTATAACTTCTATATACGCTGTCTGCGGTTTGGGTTTGGACCGGAAGATCCATCAGAATAATTGTTTGAAAGTATTTTTGGAATCAGATTTATTGACGGCTTTTACAGATAAGAGCCTCTAACAATTCTGAACTAATGTTTGCCAAATGGAGCAGACGAGAATCATGCAATTGCTTTCTGCAATCAGTATTTGGAGTGCAGCGAACCCATGTACTTTCCGAAATAATTGAGATCAGCTACGTGAATTTTATTTTTCAACTACTCCTAGGTTATAACGGATAGAAAGGTACCAAGAGTTAAAAAAAAAAAAAGTGACCTAAAGAGAAGCCTCGTCCTTCTGGAATCTTCTTTAATTTACTTTTTGAATGTCATGAGGGGTGTTACTAAATAAGCTTTTTTCTATTTTATCACTATATTAATTTTTTTTTCCGCGTTTGTTAGTTTTTAATTAAAATTTTGTGAATTATTCGTTCGTCTCGACCAGAAGAATTAGAAAAGTAAAACAATTATGGCTAAAACTTAAAAAATTTTGAGTAAAGAAAAAAATTAGCCAAAAAACCAGCTTTTTGACTTTATTCAAAAAAAAAAGAGTTTGGATCATAATTTTTTTTTTTCGTTTCCTCTTGTCGAGAAGGACAGTAATACACAAAAATCTGACACGATACTGACTAATGCGAAACAAATTTTGAATAAAGACAAAAATAAGCCAAGTGGCTTATTCATCCATAACACCCCTCGTCCCGAACCACTGTATTGGAATGGAAAATGCTAGGGACACATTAATGTGTCACACCCCTAATACACCGGTCTCACATGCATGTATAGGAATTCTACAATAAATACTAGGGACCGACATGTATGTGAGAGGGGTGTAGTTGATGTGTGACAAATTGATGTACCCCTATCATCTCCGGTTGGAATATACAAATGGTTCTATATATGTCAACTTCTTCAGCCCGAAACTGCCCCCCACCACCCGAGAAATGCTAGGTACTAAGAAAAAACACCCTTAAAAGACCCTTAAAGTTGGTGTGGGGCCCACCTACCCACCCGCCCAACTCATTTTATTTTATTTTTTCCCCCTCCTCGGGCCAGCCCTCATTTTCTATTCTCTCTCTCCTCTTTTCTTCGTGCAAGGACCATGTGTTTTAAGGGGTTTTTTCATTTTGGAGCTCGTCAAAACTGAAATCTCTGCAAAAACCAACACCAATTCTCTGCAATCTCTAAGTAGTTCCGTCAAAATCACTCCGGCAACAATCTTCTGGATTTGGAGTTGAAGAAATGAGAGATTTGCCAAATGAGAGAAATGAATGGGCAGAGATTCAACTATCTTATGGGATAGAGATCCATTCATTCTTTTTTCTTAGTACCTAGCATTTTTCCCACCACTGCCACCACCGGTCCACTACAGTGCTTTTCCCAACGTCGTACCCTCTCATCGTCAACATTTTCGTCACTTTTCACAATTGTGTCAAAAAGATAAGAACAAGCAGCAGAATATAAAAACGAGCGAACCATCCGAGAAGTTAGTTGTTCAAACTTGCTTTGAGAATTTGATGAGCTTTAAAAAATTATATGTTAGAGTTTGACTTATTTATGAGCCGAGACGATTTTAAACGAAATTTAATTTGATCTAACACAAGCCGATTTCTAGTAGCTGATATTCTTTATATCATAAGTCAAACGAGCTGAGTAGTAAATTGTTCAAGTTTGATTTGAAAGGTTAACGAACTTGAAAATATATACAAACTTGGTTTTTTATGTAACTATCTAGTTTCGAATGAGCTTTTAATGAACAAACACGAGGTCGAACTCGATTAACTTGGTTCACAGATCATTCCTGGGTCTCATTATTCTAACCTAACCAAACAAGAAAGAATTAGCTTGTTCCATTTTCCAATGACCCACCGACTGAAATTAGCTTGTTCCATATTTAGGTTTTATTAATTCAACCATACAGGTGTTGGTGGTCCTGGTGGATGGTACCTAAACATAGTATCATCCATAGAGGTGTTGTGTTGGTGGTCTTGGTGGATGGTACCCAAACATAGTTATCACGGGCGGTGCTATACTCACTGCTCACTTTTACCGTTCTTCTAATCTCACCATTCGTCTCGACAATTAATAGTCCAGATTAAAAAAAAAAACTCTCT
This sequence comes from Rhododendron molle, assembly GCA_025413875.1. Taxonomy (NCBI): domain Eukaryota; kingdom Viridiplantae; phylum Streptophyta; class Magnoliopsida; order Ericales; family Ericaceae; genus Rhododendron; species Rhododendron molle. Next base: position 2,180,902 of record CM046396.1, on the reverse strand, counting down.
TCCTTGAAGAATTTTTTAAAATCCAACCAGATTGTTCAAAACATTTTCGGAGGGTGAGGTTGAGTACGGTGGGGGGAAGGGGTGAAAATGAGCAGTAGGCATAAACTTTTCGTATTATCACCGCTACACTGATCACTGATATATTAGGTATTTTTTCGTTTTAATTATGAATAAGTTAGTACCATTAAAAAGTAAAATTACACATATTTATGGTCAGTGTCGAATTTTGTAGTTTTAGTGAAATGACAAGAAATTCATTAATAACGAATATTACAATCCCATGTGTGCATCTAATACACATGATTTAAAAAAAAATAAAAAAACCCGCATTATACATGATTGTGACAAATAACATATTAAAATCAGATGAATGATACATTTAACAATAATTTAATCTAGTAGTTCTTTTGTCAAAAAACAAAAAAAATTAGTAGTTCCAAAATGTCAAGGTCGAACCTACAGAAGAGTTATTAATGCGGGTGGGAGCCATGCACGGCGCCTCCGACTTTTGATATAATCGCTTTTCGCTTTGAGGCTGTTCCAAATGAGCAGTAAAAAATACTTTAAAAAAAAGAAGGTTTTCAAGTTTAAAAATTATGTGTTTATGCAAATAATTCCTCTACTAATATGGATCTTGTTTGATAGATCTCATTAAAATCTTTTAAAAGGTGCAAAAAAAATTAAAAAAATATTTTTCATTTTCATTATATTTGATTTTGAAATTACCTTCATTTAAAAAAAAAATACTTTTTTTAAAAGCGAAATACCCCCCTGAAATTCAGTATTTTGCCCTCTTCCAAAACTTGGAAACTGTAATTTTAGCTCTTTTAAAACTATATTTTGTAGAAATGATATAGGTACCGACCAAAACGTAGGGAAATCGTATCGACTGTCGCCCCGAGCTGTCTCTTTCTGTAGGTTGATCTAAAAAAAAAAAAACTGAGGAGGCCCTTGCGAGAATCAACGGTATCTGATGTGTGTAGGGTGCTTGATCTAAACACTCTATATACACGAAAAATAGGGTGTTTAGATCAAACACCCTATACACATCGGATGTCGTTGATTCTCGCGAAGACCCCCTTGATTTGTTTTTTAGAATTTTTGGACGGCTCGAATAGGCCGTCCGGTAGCTGAAGAGGGCCCGGCGCGACCGTCGGTACGATTTCCCTACGTTCTTGTCAGTACCCATAGCAGTTCTCCTAAATTTTGCTAGCATATTTTCTTCCAAACTCTAAGCAATTTTATGCTCGTCCCCCTAGGAAAATTCTTGCATGCGTCATTAATTGTGAAGTACTTGCTAACTCGGGGACTATATAAGATGTACTATTCGGAATAATGAATCTCATTATAGATCAGGTCATCTATATATATCAAAAAGTACATCTACATCTGTTTCCCATGCATGCAAATACTTTTGTATAATTTTGCGATTGAAATTGTTCGCATGGAAACAACAGCACAATTGCTTCTCCATACAGAATGAGGCCTTAAGACCTGTAAATGAAACCTCAAAAATGAATTGGGGGTGTTCCACTAATTCAATAAGTACTTATTTTTTAATTAAATGTTATGTTGTGAGAGATGACCTGTCTCACAAAATAGAAAATAAGTACTTTAAAATGAGAAGCTTAGCGGAACGGAGACTTTAAAATTCAACAGGCGGCTTCCCGATAAGAAGATACAAACTCCAAAGCTCGCTTGCAAATGGGGTGAAGGAAGAAAGTCTTAATTAGAGAATTAAGAAACAAAATATCCTAAATATGGCGCATGTAATAGATTCGCGAACATTGAAACACAAGTAGGCGTCCGCGATGTCGGTGATGGTAGGTTGTGCGGTTTTCGCCACCGCCAGAGGTTCTGGAGGTGGCAGTGGCTACACATTTAATTGCGACTACAGTGGAGGTGACGGCGTAGGCTAGGGTTTGGTTTTTAGGTTTCGGTCTTGGCCCAAGCCCATTACGTGTGCGTTTGGGCTGAAATTAAAAGGACGTGGCATCTTGATTTCTTGGGGTTAAGCTTTAGGCGTTTAGTTGGCTTCTTGTCAACTATAATATTTAATTTAAAAAATTGAGGGGCTGAGGGCTGATGGGTATATTAAGTTATGCAAGTTGTAGCAATAGGAGAGTATAATACTATTCAAAACTCTCAATTTTTTTTTAAAAGACAAAAAAGATTTCATTAATCTTTGAAAGGAATTACAGAGATTAAAGGAAAACACGTGAAAACGGCATCAAAATATGCCCAATCACAGACCCAAAGCAAAACAAGTCGACAAGATGTCAACAAAAGAAACACAACGATTACAGCCGGAAACTCCACCAAACCGAAATGCAACCAAACTTCAATTCCTATCTGAATTACATAGAATAGAACACGGTGGCCGACGGCAGGTAGTCTCGATCTCAATGCATTGGCTTTTCTGATTAATTGAAATTTTCGATCTTTGCATCTTTGTGATTAATTGAAAATTTGTCTCATTTCCATCTTCGCATCGTTATGATTAATTGAAATTTTCTTTTGCCGTAAAAAAAAAAAAAAAAAAAAAAAAGATTCTGCTGTCCTACTATATTTATTCACTTTTTTCATCCATCTTTCTTTTTCGCAATTTTAATATTTTATCACAATTCATCAGAGTGTAATTGATGTTTATTTATTAGAAGACAAATACAGCATACCACCTAATGAAAGAAATACATTTGAATCTATAATACAACATGTTTCTCTCTCTTGGTCAAGTATCAAAACTATATATCTTCTAATGAGCCCTTCTTTATTATAGTAGTTGTAGCTATAAAGATAATAAGATATGAATGTCTAATTGCTCTAGCAATAAAGATTATCCCCAGGCGCAACACCAAGTTGGTTACAATACTCGGTATAATATCCGACCCTAGCATTGACCGTTGCGGGGTTCCCGCCATTGCACTCCAATGCGCCATTGATGGCTCGGATTGTTTCCCCAAACCCTTGTCCAGAAACTATAATCGAGTGGACAAAGTTCATCCAGTACCACAAGGCGGTCTTGAACGCGATGAGCGGATCTGTAGCCACGAGATCTGGGTTGTTGAGTCCGTCGAATCCAATGCTGTTTCCCGCCGGTCCATAGTTGAAGTTCCATGATAGCTGGATGGGACCTCTCCCGTAGTAGCCTTTCCCGGCGACACAAGGATACTGAGTGTTGGTTTCATCGCAATAGTCCTTGGATGCACCATCTATTTCCTCTATGTAGCAAAAATCTGCACAAGTGGAACAAAACCAAAAAAAAAAAAAACGTCAATTATGTTTGTGGCTCCGAGACGCAAAGAGGTAGGTTGAGAATTCGCGAGGAGCATGGCAGTATTGTGCACTTTCCAAGGCTCTCTTGATGCTTTTATTTACTTTTTAATTTGTAACTTGAATCATTTACTTTTTTTGTAACATGTCAAAAGTCTCTACATGTTGAGCATCCCCAACCTTGGTTTCAAACGTGGACCGAGATGTCAAATTTTTTTGAAGCTTGATGTGGCAATTTGACATAGCCAAATTTGGCATCTCTACAATGTCTACTCCAACCAATATTCCTATTTTTGTATTTAAGGACATTTATTAAGTTTTGGAGAGTTAACTAGTTAAGTAACCAAAGAAAAGATTTGACATAAACAAGTTTGAAAGAAGAGAGAATATATATGCCAAATGACACATAAGTATTCGACATTTTGGTTGAAGTTACTTTACATGACAATTAGTTCTAAATTTCACATCCTTAATTAGAGATGCTCTGCAAACGTTTTTATGCCGCTATTAGCGCCATTTGTGACTTTTTTTATGCCTAGAAATTTGGAAATATTATTCACTAAATTACGTTCTAACCTTTTATTGTTGTGATGTGATGTGATTCTGTTTTTTTATTTTAATGATATCATAAACATAAATTACGTGTATTTATATATACACTAATCTAACAGTAACCAGATTACTATCTAATGCAGGCTATGAAGAGTGGGAAAACCAAGTGGGGAGAGAGAGAAATCTTACGTCCAGTCTCATGCGTGAAATGCGCAAAAGCCGCGGCTATTTCGCGCTTAGAAACGTCGATTGAGCCCTCACGACCGAACAAAGGGTACGAATCAGCAGCCTGAAGAAACACGGCCCGCGAGTAGAACCCTTTCCCGGCACAACTAGCCGCGGCTTGATCAATTATTCTGTTAAAAAACGCATCCGTCACGATATCGGCAACCGAGACGTCGGTTTGGCCGGATATGAGCTTTGGTAGGGCGGCCCCGGCGAGGATTCCAGCCAGAATGATTGTGAGGAGGTTGTGCATTGTAGCTGACATTTTTTGGAGAGAGAGTGAGTTTGTGTGGAGTGGGAGTAGGGTGGGGGAGGGATATTTATAGGGATGTCAACCAGAGGCATTTGCTATGTGGGTGTGTACTGTGTAGGGGTTTGAAAAAAATAGTAAGTGGGGCGTTCAACTGTTCTTCTAGAGAAACCGTGTACGCACTTTAGTCATTCGTTGACTTTGACTTGTTCTTAAAGAGGATGAGAGTTGATTTTCTCCTCCCAATAAGATTGTGTGAGGATTCACTCACGCTAAGTTCCGCTAAGAGTTTTTTTGGGTTGTTTGTTATTATGCCTTTATTTAAATTTTTTTCGTGTTTGTTATTTTGTGTCTAATTTTTATGGGTTATTGATTCATCTCATCAAGATATAACTTTTACCCAAGTATTTTTTAAAATATCCAATATAGTCCACAAAAATTAGGCGCAAAATAACGAATGCGAAAAAAATTTAAATATGAACCAAACAAGAAAAAGTTTAAAAAACTTGGCGGAACTTAGCCTTAGAAGCATGCCAGGCCACAAAACTCAGAGGTCATATTCATTGTCCTGTACAAAAATTCAAAAGGTGACCGGTGGGAACTTCTTGTAATGCCACGCCACAAAATTCTCTGGCCATGTTCATGGTCCTGTACAAAAAATTCAAAAGGGTAACCGGTGGGAACTTCTTGTATTTTCCGTAAGGAACTTCTATGCCGTATGCCATTTGGCTTTGGGTTTGGACCGGAAGACCCATTTGAGTAGTTGTTTGAAAGTATTTTTGGATTCAGATTTGATGACGATTTTTACCCATAAGAGCCTCTGTAACAATTTTGGAGTCTGGACTAGTGCACGTTTGCCAAGATGGGTAGACGAGATGCAATTGCTTTCCGCAATCAGTGTGTGGAGTGCAAACTGTACAGAGAAGCCATGTACTTTCCGAAAAAATTGAGATCAACTATGTGAATTTTATTTACAACTAGTAGGTTATAGGACGGATAGAAGGATACCAAGAGTTGAAAAAACCCTAAAGGGAAGTCTCATCCTTAAGGAATCTTCTTTTTGCTTTTTGAATGTCATGATATTTAGGGGTGTTTTTAGCGAAATAAGTTACTTGACTTTTTCTTCTTTTTTTTTTTTGTCTTTATTCAATTTTTTTCCGTATTTACTAGTCTCGTATCAAATTTTTGTAGATTATTGATTTATCTTGACCAGAAGAATTGGAAAATTAAAAAATTATGGTTTAAACTTTAATTTTTTTAGATAGAGATAAAAACTAGCCAAGAGCCAGATTTTTCGCGGCTTTATTAAAAAAAGAGAGTTTAAGTTCATAATTTTTTCTTTTTCGATTCCTCTTGTCAGGAAGGACCAGTAATCCTCCAAAAATTGACGCGATACTAAACTAATGTGAAACAAAATTTGAATAAACACAAAAAAATTAGTCAAGTAACTTATTAGCCATAACACCCCTCATCTCGAACCACCGTATTGAAATATACGAATGGTTCTATATATGTCAACTTCTTCGGCCCCAAAATGCCCCCACCACTACCGCCACCGGTCCACCACAGTGCTTTTCTCAAGGTCGTACCCTCTCATCGTCAACTTCGTCATCACCACGGCGTCAACATTTTCGTCACTTGTCCACAATTGCGTCAAAAAGATAAGAACAAGCAGCAGAATATAAAAATCCATGTAATCAGTTTTCCTGGTATTTAATATTTCTTTTAAAAACTTTTGACGTACCATCTATTTATTCAGTTAGGGGTAATAGACGAGCCGAGAAGTTAGTTGTTCAAACTTGCTTTGAGAATTGAATGAGCTTCAAAAACATGTTAGAGCTAAACTTATTTATGAGACGAGATGATTTTAAGCGAGCTTTAATTGAGTCCAACACGAGCCGATTTTTAGTAGTTAAAATTAATTCTTTATATAATCATACGTAAAATGAGCCGAGTAGTAACTTGTTTAAACATAGTTTGAAAGGTTAATTAACTAGCTTGAAAACACATATTCCTTCCGTTCCAATTTGATAGTCCATCTTTTCATCTTTGGGTGTTCTAAAATAAAGGTTCACTTTGACAAATCAACACGAAAAAGGAGCCAACTTTCCCTTTTTACCCTTCTTCAAAAAGGACAAATTTGTGTGTATGAGAGAGAGAGAGAGAGAGAGTTGTATTATTTAAAATTAAATTCTTGAACTGACTTTGAGAGAGAGAGAGAGAGAGAGAGAGAGAGAGTTGTAGTCAAAATTAAATTTTTGAACTGACTTTTGGACTTTGACGTCTAAAAAATCTTTGATTTGTTTTCTTCTTGTACAGAAGCAACCAGTTTCCATTTAAATTGCACTAAAACTATTCAAAAAATAAGGGGCAAAATTGGAAAGTTAAAAATTTGTGCAAGTAATAATTACACTTATTTAAAAAGTTAGAATCCCGAAGCGCGACTCACAAATTGGAACAGAGGGAGTAGTACAAAGCTTGGTTTTTTGACCAATTCAAAAAAAAAAAAAAAAGCTTGGTTTTTTATGTAACTATCCAGTCTCAAAAGAGCTTTTAATGCACGAACACAAATTCAAACTCGATTAACTTGGTTTGCTAATCAGTCCTACTTCTCATTATTGTAGCATGTTCCATTTTCCTATGACCCACCGACTGATATGCAAGTTTTTGAAAATCATACAATATTCCCTTTAGATTTTACTAATTCAACCATAGAGATAGAGGTGTTGTGTTGGTGGTCCTGGTGGATGGTACCTAAACATAGTATCACCCATATAGGTGTTGGTGGTCGTGGCGAATGGTACCCAAACATAGTCTGGATTTAAAAAAAACTCTTAACTCTTTTCTAGAAGAGTTTCTAATAACAATCCAGATCGTTCATACCACTTTTGGACGGTGAGATTGAGTGTGATGGAAGAGGGGTGAAAATGAGCGGTAGGTAGACTTTTTGCGATATCACCGCTACACTGACTAATATATTAGGTATTTTTTCGGTTTAATTACGAATAAGTTAGTACAGTTAAAAAGTATAATTACACATATTTATCGTTAATGTTGAATTTCGTAGTTTAGAATGGCAAGAATTAAATTCATTAATAACAAATATTACAATTTACTGTGTGCATCTAATACACATGATAAAAAGACCGATTACACACGTCTGAGGCAAATAACACATCAAAATCAAATGAAAGATACATTTAGCGATAATTTAATTTAGTAGTTCCGAAATGTCAAGGTTGAACCCGCAAAAGGAATTAATGTGGTGGGAGCCTCCGACGTTTGATATTAATCTCTTTTCGATTTCACGATGAAATTCAGTGTTTTGGCCTCTTCAAAAATCTTCAAAACATTAATTTAGCTCTTTCGAAACTAAATTTTATGCTCTTCCCTCGTACAAAAATTCTTGCATCCGTCATTGCAAACTATGCGTGTGCTAGATCGGGGACTATATAAGGTGTGCCATTCGGAATAGTATGAATCTCGCAATCGATTATGGATCGGGTCACCTATATCAAAAAGTGCATCTACATCTGTTTCCGATGCATGCAAATACATTTGTATAATTTTGCGATTGGAATTGCATGGAAACAACAGAACGGTTACTTCTCCGTACAGGGGATTAATTTAATTAGCTCCAACAGATAGAATGTGGCCTTAAGACCGGCAAACGAAACCTCAAAAATGAATTAGGGTGTGTTCCACTAATTCGAAAAAAATACTTATTTTTTAAAATTAAATGTGATGTATTATAAGAGATGACTTCTCTCACAAAACGGAAAATAAGTGGTTAAAAAATGAGAACGTTAACCGATCAAACGGAGATTTTAAAATTCAACAGGCGACTTCTCGATAGGAAGGATACAAACTCCGAAGCTCGATGGTTTGCAAATGGGGTGAAGGAAAATCTTATCCTTCAATACTCTTCCAATGGAGAAGGTTTTTTTAGGTGCCTAGCGGGTATCACATGGCGGTATCCATCGGCAATCTAGATCATCCAAATATATTTTGAACGGCCCAGATTTATTCTCTTTCACTCTCCTTACCCCACCACTCTCTCTCCTCTCTCTAGAATTCAAATCCTTCAAAAAACATTTGGACAATCCGAATTGCCGATGGATACCACGTGTATTTTAGTAGCCAACCCGCACCAAAAATTTCTCCTTACCGTGACGTTGTAAAGTCAAAGCTATAGTTTTTTTAAACTATTGTTTTGGTCTCATATTTAGAATTTTCGGCTTCAAATAAAATTAATAAAACTTATTTTTTGACTTTGTAAAAGTCCCACATGCAATTGGTCCATGTCAGAAAGGAGGGGAGAACCTTCTTGTACCTGCACTAACAGCTGACTTTCTAGGGCACTGACGAGAAATTATTCGGTGCCCTTGGGGCAACACGTGTCCTTGCCTCCAACACATCCGAGCCGTCCGTTCGGGTATCGAACGGCTCGGATTTAGTGAGAGAAAATACAGAGAGAAAGGAGAGAGAGAAAGGGGGAGAGAGGGTGTTTTGATTCGAGCCGTTCGATATCCGAACGGACGGCTCGAATGTGCCCAAGGGGCACCACGTGTCCCTGCCCTTGGGGCAAGGAATAATTTCTCGGCACTGACGGATCCCCACTTGACAAAATAAACGTGGTCCTAATTATCATCCATAAATATAGTCAATAATATCTACCTGACAGTTTTTTCACCTTTTTTCAAGGTTGTTCCGGCCAGATTATACACGCACCGTTGGGTTTGTGGAGCTTGGTTCGGTTGGTTTGTACTTTGTTAGCTATTCGGGGTTCGGCCTAGACAATGGTATTACGGTAATTAATGATGCAGATCAGGATTACTTATTGGATACATTGTGAAAATTAGTACGAGATCTGTGTTTTTTGTTTGTGTTCCGTAATAAAGTTTATTTTATGAAAAGTTGGTCAAAAGAAGGTCGATGCAAAGATCATTGGAGTAAAAAAAAAAGAGGCTAAAATACGTTTCTCCGCCCATTTACACATTCTAAATTTCATTCAACATGCACATCTTAATTATAAGTTATTCGTCAATTCCGTAAGAGTTTCACAAGGTTCATAGGGCTTTTCCACACATCATCAAATCGTTTGAAACCGTTTCAGCATAAGGATTCGCCCAAGGCAAGACTAGCTTGTACATTTACGAATCTAAATTTGATCGTCTACGCTTCCATCACTATCGGAATTTGACCACTGCCCTTTCACCCCTTGAGTACAGTCGCCAACACCTCGACTAGTGTAAGTTCGCCACTGTATTTTTACTTTATCTCCATCCAATCAATTGACACACTATCACCACAACAATTTTTGAGACATTTTTCTCATGTTTGATTATACACTTCGTACACATCGCGAAGTTCCGATTTGTTAAAAAATCAACGGTCTGAAACTATTGAAGTTGGAGCGCTTGATCAACGGTCCGATTTTAATTGAATGAATGGATGTCTTTTAAACAATGGGTGTGAAAGAAACTAATTTCTCCAGGGGTGCGTTGCTTAAATGAAAAGGTGTGATTACTCTTCTAATTAAGTAATGTGATTCTTTCAAGAGTTGTAATGAACTCCTCCAGCCCAACGTTTTTTACTACTCCACAAAACTCGTCTGTCTCATAATAGTTACAATTACAGTACATAGAAAGATTTCTGGGAAGTTTTTCAATTTTGTTGGTTGCAATTCTTCGCCCTAAGGCTTTGTTGCATCTTGGGGACGATTTTTCCTAAACCCAACAACAAACTCTATCGAGTGGGGGCAAATTACGTTCTAAAGATAGTGTCTTTAGATGTGGTTCAAAGCCTTCAAATCTCATCACCTGAACATTCTGTCCCAACAACAACCTCTCAAGTACGTGTTTTAGTCTAACAATTCCAACGATTTTTGTGCTAGCCTTCTTTTTACCTCTCTTTAATAAACGAAACTAAATTTTTTTTGTGGTTGGATTTCTACATCTTTTAGTACCTTAAAAACTCTATTTATTGATATACACACACAAAACTTCCAATAAGGGCGTCTTTAACTTATTAAGATAGTCCATTTCCCGACCAATTTGCAATGATCCGAGCCGCTCAATGTATTCAGAACGTGATTATAAAGGTACCCGTGAGAAATCAGCAAAAAAAAAAGACCGAAAATGGCTTGATCCGAGCAGTTTTTGTTTGTATTTTATTGAACGGTTCAAATAAAAACTGCTCAAATCAAGCCCTTCTCGGTCATTTTTTTTGCTGATTTCTCCCGAGTACCCTTAAAATCACGTTCTAAACACATTGAGCAGCTCGGATCATCAAAATTTGATCGGAAAAAGGGAGAAAAGGGAACGTCCGCATTTTATTTAAAATGAGGACGCCCTCATAGGAAAGGGACTCTCTCTCTCTCTACTCATACAAACATGATCACCCCTCCAGTCGTTGGATCGCAAATTCAATAGGTTACGATCGTTGGATTGAAAAACCTATTACGATCATTGTATTTTTCTCCATTGTGCTTCCTCTCTCCACCGTGTTTCCTGTCTTCCTCCAAAGTTACTCTCCCGCTCCCTCCCTCTCTCTCTCTCTCCCTCCCGCTCCTCTCTCCTGTTCGCTCCTGTTGCCACACCACCACCCAACCCAGCGACCACCCTCTAGCCATTGTCAACGCCATTTCCACACCATTTCGAAACAGGTAAACAACTCATTTTTTCCCTAATAATCTTCCTTATTTTTTGATGTTACTTTGATCCTAATAAAAATCTGTTTACCCTCTTTACTGCATTTAATAAAAATCTGTTTACCCTCTTTGCTTTCCAACTGTAATTGGAAAATTTGACTTAAAAAACATAATGCTTCAGTGGCTTCCACGTGTTCGATGGAACGCTTCAATTAGGTTCTTATTCTTCCCTCAATTGCTTTCCAAGTATTTGATAAAATCTCCAACTGTAATTGGAAATTTTGGCAGAGACGAATAGCTAGAGAAGAAGAAGAAATGGGGAGCAACAAGGGCCGTCTGCTCTCGTCAATCATGAACCGATCCGCTCCAAAACTAGGTCTTCCCTACACGAGACCTGAACCGGCGAGTCTCTCCGCTTCGAACTCGCTGGTTCGCCTCTTTTGCTCTTCGACTCAGCATCCTCAACAACCACCACCGCCACAAGATCAACAGATCGAATCTAACAAGCTAGAAGGAGAGGAATCAGAAACCAAAGAACAGGTTCAAATCGGTGAAGTTGAAAATGAAGACGACGGCGACGAATTGGACTTGAACAAAGAGACCGGGGAGATCGGAGGGCCTAGAGGCCCGGAGCCCACTCGGTACGGCGATTGGGAGCGGAAAGGCCGTTGCTACGATTTCTGAGAATTCCTTTCACCAGTCGGTAACGGACTTGATTTCGACTTTTTAGGGTTTCGATTATTTCGGTTGATAGGAACATAAGAATCTCGTCTCCTTTTTTTTTTTTTTTTTTGGGTAATTAAATAAAAGAATCTCGTATTGTTGTTTCTTTGTCGCTTTTTGTTCCCTTTTAAGCGATACTCCCTCCGTCCCAAATTGGATGTCAATTTTTGATATTTGTGCCAATTTCAACTCCTTATATCTTTCAATATGGATCTCAAAACATATGTAATATGGATCTTGTTTGATAGTTCTCGATAATTTCTATTATACAAAGTTTTCAAATTTATGAAAAAGATTATAGATTGAAAGATATAAGCGATGAAAAATTACACAGATTTCAAAAATTGTCATTCTTTATGGGACGGAGGGAGTATATATCTAAATCCATGGACTAATAAAGGTGAAAAAAAAATTGATGCAGTTGTTGCAGATACAAATGCTTTTTGGAATTGAAATAAGTTATATTTTCCTTAGAATTGCAGATTCTGGATTGTGGGTTGTAAGTTCTGTCATAATCTGTGAATGTGAAAAACTGTTTGAACTAGGCTGTGTTCCAGAAACCAATTAAGAACTTATTTTTTATTCAATAAGAAGGTGTGTTCCACAAAAATAAGAAGAACCCCTGCTGCATTTCAGAATTTACATAGGTACCAATGGGCGTCGGGCCGTCTCCAGCCACCGGATGGCCGATCCGAGCCGTCCAAAAAATCTTTTAAAAAAAAAACCAAGGGGGCCATCGCGGGAATCAACGGCATTCCGAGGTGCGTAAGGTGTTTGATCCGAGCACTCATTTTCCGTAGAAATAGGGAAGTCACGGCCGGTCCACTAAAACGGAACATGTGGCTTCGTGATATGTACAAGGCTGCCTGTTTCGTGCATATTATTATTCCATAATTTTGGCCATTAAAAACATAGTAATTGTTTTATTACTCTGTCCCAAGTTGTGAAATTACCAGAGATTGTCCGTGCTTGCAACGCGTTCGGAACACAATTTAAATAAATTACCCCCTCTCTACTATTGACCACACCGCCAATCAACCTGACTTCTCCTAAAAGAAGTGTTTTCAAATAAGCTTTAAATGACTACCACTGCCCAGTGCAGTTGGTATGTCATTTCTCCTCTATGATGGAGGTTTTAGGTTCGACTCCTGCTGGAGTAATACCCTTGGGGTCCAAGCTATGAATAGCTTCTGGATCCCGTGCTAATCCTAACACCCTCCACTAATACCCGTTGATGTATGACGATTGAAAAAATATAAATAAAAAAAAAAACTTTAAATAGATTTCATCCAATCAACTACGCTTAGATTTCATCTAATTTACCATGGCATGCATAAATTCAACTCACCTAAAAAATACTCCCTCCGTCCCTTTTTAAGTGTCCTATTTCGTAACTCCAACTTATTAAAAAGACATCATCATTATACCTTTCACATCAACTTTTTCCTCCACTTTCCCTACTTGCCCATCATCATTACTCTTTTACTCACTTACTTTTTAAAAAGGAATCTACTTTTAGGGACAAAATAGACAATACACCAACTTTTACCCACTAACTTTACAAAATGGACACTTATTAAGGGACAGTCCAAAATGGAATACTGGACAATAAAAAAGGGACGGAGGGAGTATGTCAATACTTTAGAAATGCCTAAAACGTACATAAATAAATCTCACATGGAATATTATTAACCAATAAACAAAACAAAAAATGAATATCAAAACAGAAGTGTAAAGAGAGTATCTTCCTCGTAAAACTTCTTCCCCGATCTTTTTATTTGTCACTTCTGATCATGAATGTCTTTAAACTTTATCGTCATCAATTTTCTGAAATGTCTTCAATTGTCTTCATCACCATTGAACACACGCCTATATACTTCGTCCAAAGAACAAAATTAAGAACATGAACAACAATATAAAAACATACAAAAAAATAATTACATGAGTAAGAATTCCCTCTTGTAAAGCAAAATGGTGACGAAATACAAAATTAAGAACATGAACAACGACATAAAAACATACAAAAAAAATAATTACATGAGTAAGAATTCCCTCTTGTAAAGCAAAATGGTGACGAAATACAAAATTACGAACATGAACAACGATATAAAAACATACAAAAAAATAATTACATGAGTAAGAATTCCCACTTGTAAAGCAAAATGGTGATGAAATAAGTTACCTTAACCATAGATCTCATTTATTCGTCCTAACACGGGCGATCATTACCTGTATAGATGTTATCCTAACACATCTCATTTACTTTCATACAAAAGAAAATACATCCATGGAGAGAAACAGTGTACTACTCCACACAACACGACACGAAAGTGCCTCAAAACATCTAACCTAGAGCGAGGGAGACAACGTGTAGAAATTAGAATAACGGAAAAAATAAAAAGATTTGATTATCTCTTGTTCTGTCAAAGCAGAGGTAATGACCCTCTCTCTCTTTCTCCAATCAAGGTATGAAGGAAGCTGGTTTCTTCTCTTCTTGGAGAAGCTTACGAATTAGATTATTATGGAAAGCATAGATTCATTTCTTGAAAGAATGCTACTCCGTTTTAAGGAAACAATGTAATTATCAACTTTAAAAAAGGATTGTTTCCTTTTAGTATATGAATCAAAAAAGGATTGTTTCCTTTTTGAATGTAGAAAAATCAGCCTAAAAGGAAGCAAAATTAATTAAAACCAATTATTGAGTTTGATGTAGGGAAATTAAATAGGAAAACTTTTTTAAGTAAACAACGTAAAAATAATCACTTAGGATATATATATATATATATATGTACACAGTGGGCTTCCGTTGCGGACCTAAGTTGCAGACTTAAATTGCGGACTTTGCCTTTCTCGATCGAATTTTAATGATCCGAGCCGCTTAATGTGTTCAGAACGTGATTTTAAGGGTAGTCACGGGAAATCAGCAAAAAAAAAATACCGGGAAGGGCTTCATCCGAGCAGTTTTTTGTTTATTTTTAATTGAACGGTTTGAATAAAAACTGCTCAAATCAAGTCCTTCGGGTCATTTTTTTTTTCGATTTCACGCTGGTACCCTTAAAATCACGTTCTGAACACATTGAACGGCTCGGATCATCAAAATTCAATAGGATCCAAAATACTTGGGTTAAAAAGTAAATTGAACAAGCTTTCTAACGGTTTAAACCACGCGTAAATCGGAGTTTGAGAGTGTCTGGGACAAGTCTGCAAAGTTTGACCTGCTTTGCAACTTTATTGCGCCTTAGGCGCACTTCATTGCGCCCGGGCGCATCCTTAAACCTACACAAGATAACAAGATATCAGGACGTACATATTTGAATGCTATTTTGCTTGGCCAAGAGCTACTAAACAATTGAGAAGATGAATTCTTTTGTTTTGGAGTCTTTTTACACCATTACCAGAAGAAATGAAGTAAGCCAAACAAAGGTAGTTTAGTTCAACTATAGTGGAAGATTTGTGAGCAGAAGACAAATGGGTTGATGTCTCATCTGTTTGGAACTCAGGCCATTGAACTTCAAATTATAATCTTCCATATCAGGATTGACTAAACAACACAACTCACTTTCCCTCAATCGAAACCGGAAACGAAAAACCGAAAAGAAAGAAACGAATTCAACTTTGGACTACTCAAACAAGAAACATGACACGGTTTAGTTCTCAGCATACAGCAGAAAAATCAACCAGTTCGCCGATGAACTTATTTCACCTAGACATGGCCCAACAGAACCCAAAAAAACACCAAACACTATTTCTCCCTAGCTATGAACAACGAACAAAAAACAAAAGAATGAAAAGAATCAAACTCTACATTAGTGTCAAGAGAAAATGACCACTTCTATGTCACAACATGGCCCTGGTGTCTGATTTTCCTCTTCTGCAACCAAAACAATGTCTTCCAGACTCATTGACACTCCACAAGAGAAACTGAGACTCGGCTTCAATCTCGGAATGACAAACATCTCTACCTTATTGTTCAAAATCGGTGAAACCTTCCTCACAAAAGGCCTCGCCAAGCTATCAGGATTTGCGCAGCTCAAACCCAGAAGTAAATGCTTCTACATTTACCCCTCCTCAAACTCCCCCTTTAGCCTCTCATCTGCCGCCTCAATCACGTTCCCTTCTTAATACAACCACCACACCCAATAAACTAAATTCACCATCTTTTGGCAACAATTTTCTATATCGACCAGACTCTCTTTGCATGCCACTTCAAGAATCACAACGCTATAGCTGAAAAACATCGGTTCTCTAAGTTGCTTTCCTGTATTGAAGATACGCTGGAGCCAAATACCCCATGGTTCTGGCCGTTACAATTGACACAAGGCTCTCTTGTCATGATCCATCAACCTAGTTAAACCAAATTCACCACGCCTCAGGCAGAAACTCGCATCTAGTATTATGTTGCTAGTCTTTATGCCTCTATGAATCACTAGTGGCTCACATTCTTGACGCAGGCCAACCCAACTGCAATATTGTACCTATGTAGCATTTCAGGGGATTCCCCTCTTCAGATTCTTGGTATAGAAATCCTCCCTTCTAAGCACACCAGCCTTGGAGCTGAACAAAGTTATTGTGCCATGAACAAGCGATAATCAGCAATACTGCAATGAACCCTGTTTTTCCTGTTAATTTCATCAAAAATTTGAAAGCGTGGTTACTATAAATGCATGATGCTCTTGTGTTTTACATGCCTCCTAGACGCTTATAATTTCATTTACCCGCAAGGAATTACTTCTGACCGCAAAGTTTTGAAAACGTGGTTACTATGCATGATGCTTTTGTGTTTTACATGCTTGTTGGTCACATAGAATTACTCCTGGCCGCGTATAGTTACTCCTGGATGCTTATAATTACTCTTGGCCGCAAAGTTGTAAAAGCGTGGTTACTATGCACGATGCTTGTGTTTTACATTTCTCTTGGGCACATAGAATTACTTATGGCCGCGAATTTTTGCAGTTGAAAGTTTTTATTTTAAAAGCATAAATTATGAACGCGAGTTTGACAACCAATACACTCAGCCGTCTCCCGCCACCTTATGAATTTTTGCAGTTGAAGGTTTTTATTTTAAAAGCGTAAATTATGAACGCGAGTTTGACTACCAATACACTTAGCCGTCTCCCGTCACCTTATACAGTCAGTTGCTCTGCCGTCGCTGAAATGCTTTGGGTGAAGTGAAGTTTGGAATCTAGGGTTTGTTCTTTCTCTCCAACTCATGGTGAAAGCGTCTGATAACAGGAGCAATGGCGAAAGTGGTATTGGATTTACTGAATTCGTCAATTTTTCCTATGCTTTATCTTTGTATTCGAGTTTTTCACAATCTTCCTTGAGCAGTTTAGGGATTTACTGAATTGAGCACTTCTTCTTACAGTGTGATTGCACGAGGTACTTGAATGATGAAAGATCAGATTTTTCTAATAGCCTTTGTTTTTTTTTTGGGCCAAAATGGTAGTTGTATTATATTAGAAAACAACTGAATACATCGAAGTTGAATATCGTCCCAAGGGGAGTAAATAACCAAATAAGATGCCTAGCTACCCAAGATCACCCACTAGAGCCTTGCAACCAGGCTTTACTGGCTAATCGGCCATGACCGACCTCCAAATAGTGAGAGCAACACAAACTCTCAACTGCGACAAAGACAACAAAAACAACACTAGAAACCCCACACTGGGGAGGGAAAACTCCCATAAGGGAGAGAACCAAACCTAAAACAAACAAAACCAAAAAGAGATAGGAAAATTAAAAAAAAAAAAAAAAAACAGCCGAGGACGCTGTCGCCGGAAGCCACTGCACCGGATCCGTCGGCTTATTCGTCGAATGAGCAAAGCCAGGCCATCCCAACTTCAAATCTCCACCAAATCGGCCCCAGCAAGACCGGACAAGCAGTCAAAGGAAGGAGCACTACAAGAAAATTGAAAATTGGTGACGAAAAGGTGGCGACGAAATTTAATTTCGTTACTAAATGAGTATATTTGGTGACGAAAAAATAAATTCGTCACTATTTTGACAACTTCCGTGACGATATAATTTCGTTACCAATTACACCTGTTTAGCGACGAAAAAAATATTTTCGTCACCAAAGGTACCCATTTGGCGACGAAATACATTTTTCGTCACCGAAAGCTTAAAAAAGGTGACGAGATTATTTTTCGTCACCAAAGATAATCATTTGGTGACAAAAAATATGTTTCATTGCCAAATGAGACCAATTTAGTAACGAAATATTTTTTCCGTCACGAAATGCTTAACTTTGGTGACGAAAAATAATTTCGTCACCATTTTAACGCTTTTAGTGACGAAAAATATATTCCGTCGTCAAATGGGTGCCTTTCGTGATGTGAAATTTATGAATTATGCTTTGTCACTAAATGTATTTTGGACATAACTCTTTACTAAAAACTCCGATTGAGATAATTCAAATTGGGTTTGAACAATAACTCAATTGCCTACAACTTTCATGTTTATCAAAATTACTAATTTTAATGCTTAAAGGTTTAAAATAACATTTGAAATATATATTTCATGTTAAACATATATGTTATATATTAGATATTCCAAATATTTACTGGAAAGTGTGTGTAGTGCAGTTGTTTAGAGCTTGCTTGAAAAACTCAAAGTACTCGGGTTCGAAACCCAGGAACAGCAAGAAAGAAGGATTTTTTTCTCATATGAAAATGTCTTTTGCAACGAAAAATTTTGTCACCGATTTCTTATATTGGTGACGAATTTTTTCGTTGTCAAAAGGAATAATTGGTGACAAAAAATTTCGTCATCAAAAAGAAAAATAGACAAGGAAAAAAATTTCGTCACCAATTATTCACTTTTTGGTGATGAAATTTTTCGTCATCAAAAGCCACTATAGGTGACGAAAAATAGATTTCGTCACCAGGTAGGAATCCTCGACAACCTTTAGTCGACAAATTTTTTTTCGTCACCTATATTATTTGTGACGAAAAACATGCAATTTGTGACGATTTTCATTCGTCACCCAATGCAAATTTTCTTGTAGTGGAGGCGGAGGGGAGAGGGGGAAGATGGAGGCGGAGAGTGGAGGGGGAAGGGAGGCACAGGTGGAGGACAACAAGGCTAGGAGGTGAAGAATAGGGAGGCCGGAGGAAGGGGGAGGAGGAGGTGAGAAGCGGCGGCCACCCCCACCTCCCGAAGAAAACCCTAGAAGGAGAAAGTTTAGAGAGAGAGGCTCTCCACGGCTATGGCCAGCACGAGACTGTGATCCCTCTCTGTAATTGGGCCGGTCGTTAAGTAGCGTATTTTATGGGAAATAATTCTGAACACATTCAGTTTTCTAATAAATGAGCTTGCTCAATTGGGTATTTTCTGAATTGGGTAATCATATTTCATAATAGGCTAATACACTTAATTTACTGGGCCTGTATGATTGGATGGATTAGATTACTGATTACACATGTCATGAGAAGTCATTACTGGCATTACTTATCCTTTTCTTTACTACTAGTCCTTGTGGATGTGGTATTGCTAATTCCTTTCTATTTAGTCCGGCGAATTCCTCCTAGATGCAAAAATTATGAAGAAGGAAAAAAAAAACTTAATTGAGAGAGAGAGAGACCTAGACCTGTTCAGAGACCGAGAGAGAAAATCTTTAGGTTTTCAGGAATTCGCCATTGTTATTCCCTTCAAGCTAATTCGATTTTTCCAGTCACCTTGAGCTATTCAATTTTCCCCATTTGAAGTGGGAGCAGAAATAAAGGGATTTCTTTGATAAAATTGCATAGCTCAACCTCATTTTAAAGGGATTTTGGTTTTACTTGGAGCTATCAGAGATAGGTATTTTTTTCTACTTTCAGTCACAACCTCATTTTCTGCTTCAGTTGGATTAGGAATTGCATTAAAGCTAGGGGAAAATCTTCAATACACACTCCTTTAAGGTGTGTATCATATGCACCTATTGTGTGGTCCATATTGTGTTACCTCATGAAAAATTACCTGCTGAACCGGTCATTCATAACATTTTAGGTCTATCGTAACTTTTATACCAAAAATTCGTAACTTTTCATTCATAATATTTTTCTTACAAATCATAACATTTTAGTGCATATCGTAACTTTTACACTAATCAATCGTAACTTTATAGAAACAAATTCATAACATTTTTAGAATCATAATATTTTGGTGTGTTTCATAACTTTATAAAAAATCTTAACATTTTTAGTTCGTACCATTTTCACTAGGGAATCGTAACATTTTAGTCCATTTTATAACTTTTTAATAACTTATAATCAATTGTGCAATCAATTACTTAATCAAATATGTAATTTATTATGTCAATGTTCCATTCCATAATCAATTAGACTTTATAATTGATTTTTCAATTGATTAGACATCATAATCAAATATATAATTGATTTTTCTTTTTTGTAAATGGAAATTATAATAAATTAAATATTATAATCGAATATGTAATCAATTCTGTTATGTTCAATTATGTAATCGATTAGACAATATAATCGATTTTGTAAGTGAATTGAGTACGATTGGGAAACAATGTGAAGTCGATTACTCAATCAATTTGCTAATTGATGGGTCTCAGTAAGTCCTCTAATTAATTGCGAAATAAGTTAAAAATAACATTGCAATAGCTTTCAAAATCAATTATTCTGAATAGCACAAATAATTGATTACATGATAGATTATATTTCTCTGCGGTTTCAATTGCGTAATTGATTGGTATTGATAACACTTGTAATCGATTACATTATCAAATATGAGTATTAGTTATTTGTAATTCGGATGCTAGCAGTAATTGACAAAACTCTAGTAGTATGTCTATTGACCAAAAAATAAATAGCACGTCCTAAATATTGTTGTCTTTTACACATAACTCTAAAATATATTGATAATTTTATCTCGTTACCACCACTTTCTTGATCACCCATTAATTTTGTTAGTGTTTCCTACTTGATTAATACGGATGATCGACTTCGCTATTCCTTTTAATTGGACTATTTGTGTAAAATATTTTTTTTTTGATCTGCATGTGAAAGTTCACTATGCAATTAAAGCTATTGTGAAAAATGTTAAACATCATAATATTTCAAAAAATTTCAAAAAAAAAAAAAAATTGGCTACATATATGAAATAATTTAAAAGGGGTGCTGATATGGGGAGTGCCATTAACAAAATGGAGAGTGCCAAAATCAATTCCCTATATATATGGAATTGATTTTGGCACTCCCCTTGGGAGTGTCATTAACAAAATGGGGAGTGCCAAAATCATTGGCTTTTAAAAATCATGTAAAAAAAATGCCTTAACTTGACTTTTTATTACATTATGATAATGATATTATCTTTTTTCTTTAATAATTATTGAGGACAACGCATTTAAAGAACTAAATTATTTTCACTTGAAATAATTTTAGCTTCAAAGTTTTTAAAAAATAAAATAATTATTTTTAACATAAATTAATTATCAAAAATAAAACTAGGCCTAATTTTTCGAAGGAAAAGAAAGATATACGCTAAGAGAGTTAGAGGCTTGAGGGGATTTTCTTTCCATTTTGGTTAATTTTTAGAATTTACTTGTTGCACTGGTAAAAGGTTATTTGTTAGTAACCTATCGTAACATTTTAAAGAGTTCAGATCATTTTTCAAACATCCAATGGTAATCAATGAGGGTGCATATGATACACACCTAAATAAGGGGTGTGTATTGTACGACTTCCCTAAAGCTAGAATTGCATTGAACCTCATTTTAAAGCCAGACCGGGAGTTTCTTAATTATGCATTATGAACGGTATGAACATAGAGTTGAGAACCTGAACCTTGGAGATGCGTGCGTTCATTATTGTTATGGAAGACACTTCAAGGGAACTATCGCCAACTCCACTTTGAAACAACATCACCTTTATGTTTAAGTATGGAGTTGGTTTGTGTTTGGTTTAATGAAAGCGTCTCATGTTAAAACAGGACACTTGGGAAACAGCCACAGGTATCCGATACGCAAACATGGAGGTATTCCTGTGTTATCGCATTTAGACATGACATAATTGTGGCAAAACCCAAGAAGCTGAAAGGTTCGGAGGAGAAAATGAAAGTGATACTTTCCGACAATTTAAACTGTTCTTTGATTGCTGCTTTTTCTAGGCGATGTGCATTTGAGAGCAGGTATTAGCTGAAACACTTTGACATGGTCAAGGATTAAGAACTGGTAGAATGGATCGTTGCTTCTCAACATTTTTTTGCTGTCGATGACTTGAGAATTTACATGTGAGTTGAGAATTTTCCTTCAAGCTTGGTTAGGACTTTGAAGGGACCCTCGCTGTTTTAGCAGTAAATGGATATCTCCAACTCTACGATGAGAAAGCACCAACTGCCTCAAAAACTTAAGTAATTGTAAGTTTGAAGATCTTGATTATTTTGAATTTATTATTGATGATTTGTTGATTATTTTGCAGTTTTGCCGTTTCAACAATGGATTTTCGTAATCTCACCAGAAATACAGAAAAAGTTGGATCCAGGTGGACCAATATCATACCCTCTGCTCTTCATGTTTGCCACATGAACGGTGAATGATCATTTGAAGAGAATCACATTCGAACACTACAATGCATCCTCGAATCCCTATATTAAATGAGAGTATCAGATAACTCCAGCAGCCAGTCACCATCTATCTGCCATGTTTTTGCCAAGTCTCACCTCGTTTATTAGTCGAGCAATCCCAGTTTCCCATTTATCGCTGCACTCATTTGAACATCCTCTTTGACAAAAAATTGAGGACTAAGTTGCTTAAGATCTGTTTGCATTTTCATGATTGAGAGCAACTGAGGTCATTAGACTCATCACAAGGTTAGTGCTCTTAAATATTTTGTGCTTTATTATGTCTGCAATTCCATGTAGCAGACCAAGACAAATGCCAGAACTTCAATATAAGGGTTGTATTGGGTTTGATGTGTTGTTTGTCTTTATGTAGATGTTTATGTACAAATGCAGCTATGGGTTTTGGTGATCTATACATGCATATGTGTAGTCTCTGGTGGACAGGGGTGGTCAGCGGGAACCACCCTCTATATTTCGACTAATTCTCATTAGTTTCACCTATTTTAGGTACTAAGAAAAAAATGACTTTTGGCCCATCTAAATGTTTTAGTTTACTGGTTTTTCAAGAGACAAGAAAGTAAATAAACGGGCTTAAGAATTTAACCTTAGCCCCCTCATAGTATAAATAAGTACATCATTCAAAGTATTTTCTCCAAACTTCAAATCATTTTGCCTTGGTCCCCTTTGCGGGATTCTACCAGTTGTGCCATTGGTCTCATCCCAGTCATTCATTGTCATGGTTCTCTATGATAGTATAGAAGTATATGTGTGTTTCTGTAGGATCTGAGAGTTAATGAATGTCATGCAGTGACATTCATCACAAGGTTCGTACTCTTTCTATTTGGTGGGGGTTTTGTCTGCAATTTCTCTTAGCCGGCCTCTCTGAATTTGCATCAATTCAGCAGGTGTCTTAGTTCTAAGAGACAAGTAACAAAGATGGTGATCCCTGAATAAGTTTGGACTACTGTCTAGAAGAGGAAGTTGGTCCTGCTGTATCAGGTTGTTGTTCTGGACTTGGGGGTTGCTGCTGTTTTGGGTTGCTATTCTGGTTTCGGCATGCTGCTGCTTTTTCATTTTGAACTTTAGAGGTTGTAGGATTAGACTTGGTGGTTTTCCTGTTGTGGAATTTATTTTCAGACTGTTTCCATTGTTGTTTTTAGCTATTTAACGAGTTGTTTTAGTCTATTATTGTGAGTTGCTTTGATGGTTGTTGATTCTCCAGGGACTAGTTAAGGATTTCGACTTTACTAACATTGCTAATAACAATTTTATGGGTGGGTTGTTTTGTGTGCCAAATCTACGAACTGCTTTGCCAATTTATAATTTCTTTGGAGAAGTATTTAGATGCTCAAGGCAGAATTGAAATTTGAATCAAAACCATACCGGTGTTGCTGTTTGATTTTGATCAGGTTGTGTATGAATAATGGTCATGTTTTGGTTCTCAGCTTTGTAAAACCATTCAAAATGGTTTAGATTCCTTTTTTTATTACCGGATGTTCCAGCTTGTTCGCATCTCAACTAATTTAGGGACCTTGAAGTTAATGATTAGGTAAACCCTCCAACGACCCCAAGGTTTGGAGGTCTACGTCGGACTCAAACATGCGACCTCATGGAGGACAATAAAAATGGTTCAGATTCATGTAACAAGATATTAGGACTTAATATTTGAATGCAATTTTGCTTGGCCTAAAGCTAATAAAACATTGATAAGAGGAGTACTTATATAGTTCTGGACAGTGGAGTCTTTCTACACTATTACCGCAAGAACAAAAGTAAGCCAAAGAAAGGTAGTCTAGTTGAACTATAGCGGAAAATTTGTGAGCAGAAGACAAATGGTTCAATGTCGCATCTGTTTTGAACTCAGGCCAATGAACTCCAAATTAATATACGGCTTAACTAAACAACACAACACAATTTCTCACAATCAAAACTAGAAACGAAAAAATGAAAAGAATGAAAATATTTGAACTTTGGACTACTCAAAACAAGAAACATGACATTAACTTTCTTCTTTCCCATGAAAATACTATACTCAATATCCTGAGATCAAACTGAGATTAGGATGGAATAAAGAAGTATTACGGTCCATCTAAGCATATATTCCACTCTGAACAAATAGAACACAGATGAGAAGACCAAAAACAGGCCCATAATGGTGGAAGACCCCCTAAGAGTAAAATGGTGACGTCTGTTGATGTATAAATAATTTTTTGATCCAAACTACTTGGGTTGGAAAGTGCATTGAACAAGCTTTCTAATAGTTCAAACCATGCGCAAAACGGAGTTATGTAGTGTCCGGTGCAAGCCCCGAGAAGTTTGACCTACTTTGAAGCATTATTGCGCCTCAGGCGCAAGTTTATGCACCCCAGGCGCATACTCAAAGCTAGACAACAAGTCAAATTTTGCAGGCTTGCACCGGGCACTCTTAAACTTTGTTTTGCGCCCACTTCGGTGGAGTGTGGATACACTATGAACTCTCCATAACACCTAAGTAATGAAGAAATACATAAGAACTAGGTATTTGAGTACCAAATGAAACTTAGAATGTGTCTTAGCTTAGCGACTCCAACAATTTTTGTGCTAGCCTTCTATCTACCCTTTTTCGTGCACAAAATTTAAATGTCTTTGTGGTTGGATTTCACAATCTTTTAGTACCTTAGAAACTCTATTTATTGATATATAATGAGTCTCAATACGATTTAAAATGAGTGACATGCAAGCATTTTACCAAAATGAATTATTTTTTGAACCACTTGAATAAAATATTCACGTCTTTTAATGTACAAAAAATTTTGGATCCAAAATACTTGGGTTAGAAAGTATATTTGAACAAGCTTTTTAACCATTCAAACCACGCATAAATAGGAGTTCGAGAGTGTCCGGGGTCTGCAAAGTTTGACCTGTTTTGCAAATTTATTGCACCTCAGGCGCACTTCAATGCGCCCGGGCTCATCCTCAAATCTGCACAACAAGTCATACTTTGCGAGCTTTCACCAGACACTCCCCAACTCCATTTTGCGGGTGGTTTGAATTGTTAAAAAGTTTGTTCAATGCACTTTCCAACCCAAGTACTTTGGATAAAAAACTATTTATACATCAAAAGATGTCCCCATATTAGTCTTAGTGGGTCAACAAAACTATTCATTTTGGTAAAACGCTCACATCTCTCTCATTTTTAATCGGATCATGACCAATTGTACAACGATAAATAAGGTTTTGAAAGTATTAAAAGGTGATGGAAACAAACAATGAAAATGATAAAGTTTAGTTTATGAAAAGTTGGTCAAAAGGAGGCCGGTTCGAAGATCATCGGAGCCAAAAAGGCTAAATACACTTCCGCGCCTATCTACACATTCTAAGTTCCATTCAAGACGCATATTCCTAATTATAAGGTATTCGTCAATTCCACAAGAGTTTCACAAATTTCATAGGGCTTTCCACACATCATCAAATCATGACTTTCATCATAAGGATTCACCCAAGGCCAGACTTGTACATTTACGAAGCCAAATTTGATCGTCTATGCCACCGGCACCAACGGTCCAACACTGTTACTTGACCATTTCGAATACAACGCTAACACCACTATCGGAATTCGATAACTGCCCTTTCATCTCTTCAATACATGCGCAAGAACCTCGACCGCTATAAGTTCACAAATGTATTTTTACTTCATCTCCACCCAATCAATTGAAACACTATCACCACAACAAGCTCTCAAGGACTACACCACCATCGCTTCACCGCCACTTCCAGTTTTATTTCACCATCACCCAAATCACTAAATAAGTTTAAAATGATTGCAATATTGAAATCTACTGCCTTCAATCATTTTCAGTGACATAATAACCGCTAACAAAGAACACATGTAGACTATTTGACAATTTTAACAAAGAACATAAAAAAGATTGAGAAGTTCTTACTTTAACTAAGTTCGAGAAATATAAAATTTGTATTTTTAAGAATTTTTAAATTCAACTCACAACCAGCTCCACCACGATGGCCACCAACGTATTTTAGTGGGAAATGAAGTTTAAATCCTATTTGCAGTCTAGTGGTATGGTATGGATAATCGATTTTGGAGGCAAAGTCCAACTTCACTGAATAAAACTAAAAATTCAACATTATACCGTTGCTTGACACTTAAAAGTTTTATGTATTGAAGAAATTCCAGTTGATTGCTCATCCAATGAGTTCCTGTGCCAAATAACATCAATTGACTCCTTGTACCAGTTTCACTTCATACATGAAGGTACATCAGTTGTCTTTCTATTTTTTTTTTTTTTTTTACCTTGCTTCACTTGGATGGTGCCCCACTTACGAGTTATGATTACTTGATGTTATACTTCATTGCTATGGTACTTGTCTTAGTTTTAGCATACCTTAGTTCTGCTGTTCGTTTCGGAGCGAGTGGAAAGTAACTCCAGGGAAGAATTCTGCAGGTGCCAGTGAATGGCGTAACAAGTAATTACGGAGGAGAACTAGAGGGTCGAAATTTCATGAAAGCTCAAATGACTGCAGTCAACAATTCCAAACCATTTTCTTCAAGATGCATCCACCTCTTTTGTTGAATGGGTTAACGTTTCACCAGCTAAGGTTAATTGAGTTGGTAATTGTATTCATTTTTCCAAGTAGGTCACAAAGGATTTCCTCAACACTTAGTTTGCATTATTGACTACCCTTGTCTGTATTAGTTTCTGGTGATTTCAAGCTTAAGCACTCTAGACTTGATTTTACTTTGGCATTATTGTTTTGCTTGAGAAGTATGATGATGTAGCATCATACTGACATTATCGATGCATTATGATTTATATGATCATAGAAGTACGTAGGAATCTGAATATCTTAGTTATGTACTTAAGCCTGCTTTGATAATTGTTGTGGAAGACAATTCGAGGAAAGTACGTATCACCAACTCCGCTTAGAAAAGACATCTTCTATGCGTTTAAGTAGGTAGTTGGTTTGTCATTGTTTTAAAGGGAAAGCGTCCCGTGATCAATAGGTTATACTTGGAAGTAGGTATTCAGTACATGAACAAAACTGTATTCTTGTGCCATCTCATGAGGACATGATATTGGTGGTACCAAGAAGCCGACACTCTGAGAAATTGAATTTGCTACTTTCTTAAATTTATTTTCATCTTTGATTTCTGCTTTTTCTGTGATATATGGAAGTGTCTGAAATCTGCATTTTAGTACAGGTTTTGGCCGGAAGAGCTGGACACAATCAAGAAGTCAGCTTCTTAATAGAATGGATCATAGGTTTTTTGTAGTCAAGGTCATAGGAAGGGCTATCACTTGTCAATGGGCTAGAATTTATCTTCTATCTTGGCTAGGACTTCGAAGGGACTCTCACCGTTATATTAGTAAATGGAGACCACCATTCCATGTGAACAGTCAATGATCATTTGAAGAGAATTGCATTCAAATGCCATAACGCATCCTCGAGCATAGATATTTGCTTGACCTGTCGGGGTGAATTTAAAATAAGACGCGTCCCAAGCGTCAGACTCTCGACCGATATAGCATAATATCCGGAAGTACCGGAGTCGAACCACAGAGACGGACGAACGTGTGCAGGACTCAAAGATGACGGGTTCACAGTTTAAACTGGCTCTTAGGTAGCCACCCCTTGTTCAATTGATTTATTTACTGGCTACTAGATAAAATCAATTAACTATGAATTTAAAAGAGAGTACAACCGTGGGAACCCAGCGTCTGCAACTAACATAACAATTGTTTACTCGGGACACAATTATTCAATTCACTGATTTCAGAATAAGGAAAAAAAAAAAGGGGTTCCTAATAAATGCCCACCACCTGTCACCAGCTCCCGTGCGCATTTGAAATCTGATGATGCCTGGATTTTGATTATTAGAAAGGGGTTTTTTTTCGTATCCCAAAATTGCTGGAAAAACAAATTAATTCGTACCCGAGGTAAATCATTCGCTAAACTAGTCGCAGGACACATCCATCCCGTGGCCGCACCCTAGGAAACTACTTGCGCATGCTTGAAATAACAGAAAATAAAATCCTAGATCGAAACATGATCATCTATTGCAGAAGAAACAAAAAATAAAAGAACAGTTCCACGCAGAATAGAGAACAATAAACAACTTTAATTAACGAAGAAACTCTAAAAAGTTACCAGAGATCCAAGCAATTGAAGGAAAATAGTGCAGGAAACTTAAGAACTGAAAGAAAACAAAACAACGTTAAGTCTAAAAGCTGCTACTAAAAAAAACTGGAATGAATTCTAACCCTAACGCAGTAGGGTTTAAGAGTATTTATAGTTTTTTTAATTAAAATCGGAATTTAAATCCCAAAACGACTAAAAACACCGCCGTTTCAAAGTCAAGATAAGCTCTCGGTAGGGCTACACCAAAAATGGTGTAGCGCTACCTAACCCCTTATCTCCTATTTTGACCGTTGACCTCTCTATTGACCGTTGACCTCTCTGTTGACCGTTGACCCTTAATGTGCTAGGTAGTGCTACACCAAAAATGGTGTAGCTCTAGCCATGCCTCTGTTCACTTCCTCACAAATTCTACTCCAACACTTAGTCTCCACAGTCTTCCTTGCTCTCCAGCTCCATCACGGCCTTCAAGTCTCTGCAATCCAATCTTGACGCCAAAACAGCCTTATTTTTCTGAAAATTAACAAAAACACAAAAATATATCAAAGCAACGCATCAAGTGGAAAATAGAGAATAAATTAGATAACAACGTGTTAAAACTATCCTATTTTGGCACTTATATCTACGATATTACGTGCCTATCAATATTAAAAGAGCATC
Organism: Rhododendron molle; assembly: GCA_025413875.1. Taxonomy (NCBI): domain Eukaryota; kingdom Viridiplantae; phylum Streptophyta; class Magnoliopsida; order Ericales; family Ericaceae; genus Rhododendron; species Rhododendron molle. Next base: position 2,151,863 of record CM046396.1, on the reverse strand, counting down.
AGATAACTGAAACAGCTGTTCACAATCTATCTCCCTAGAATTTGCCAAGTTCCCTCATTTATTAGTCGAGCAAATGCCAGTTAGCCATTTATCTTGACACTCTTTTACACAATCTCCTCCTTCACAAGTAATCGTGACCGCACTGTACTTAGTTGTGGACTCTACTATTGCCTGTGAGAAAGTATGTACAAAACGGATGTAAACATGGACGGGTTACTACCATTTTTCTTATTAGCTCTTTGCATAATCAATTCAGATACAGAAAATTAATGTGATAGCAATTGACTTTTGTTCAAGTTTAGCCGATTCCCACTTCTTTTTCCTCCTATAGCCGATCACCTCCCTTGCTTTACAGCGTGAAGCCTGTCACCACATCACTAGAATATGGCTTTTCACTCTGCTGCTGCAGTACATCACAGAGTATCGAGTTCTCTCTCCCTTTCCCTCTCCACCCATCCTATGAGGTTCATCTTCTTTTGTTGACTAAGAGTTTTTTATGTATGTGTGTATTAATATCTTCTCTAGATTGATGCATGTTCATGCTTAATTGTGATACAACATCAAGGGAAAACCTCTCTGGTCCTAAGAAAGCAACTAACAAGAAATGTCAAGTATTCCAAATGGATGGATTAGGTTCACTTGGATGTGCTGTTTTTCAAGACTGTAGTATTGCTGATGTAAATTTACTCGACAAATGCATGTTTGAAATGTTGTGTTGCATATATATGTGCATACAAATGAGTGCGTGTAGGTTTGTGTGCAGACGTGTGTAGATGTTTATGTATGCATACTGCTAGGTTTTGGGGTGATTTGATACATGCATGTATGTAATCTCCTTCACGATTGGACATAAGGGTGGCCGGCTTGGGCGATGGCCTTAAAATTATGATAAAGCTTCATCAGACCCCTAACGGAGTGAGACACTACTTGCTACTTCTTTCTATTACAAACTGAGAAGAGTACTATAAAAAAGACAACAGTTGTTGGAATCCAAATATCTTGGCCCATCCAAAAGTTTCATAGCTTGATAAGTTTTCCCCAGGCTAAATTTTCACTGTCTTTTTTGTTGTTTTTTCTTAATCTTTATCAAGTTCGTGGCAAACTTTGTGGACGAATTGTTCACCTTGACGAATAGGATCTACAAAGTAATCAAAAGCCCCCAAAGGTTCACTCATTGACAGTTAAATCGTATATTCTTATTGTCTAGACTTTAGCTGCCTGCAACAACAGTTTATGCCTTCAACATGAATTTGCAGCATACTATGCTTGCATTGATAATCTTCTTACGCTTCTACGAATCTCATTTTTTTCACATTGTTCTTCCTAATGTTTGGAAAATTTCTGTGAAGTTCATAGTTCTACAAGACATGTTACGAAGAACATTGTCCATACTTTCAGTATGTTTGAGGGGATATTATGCGACAAGTGAGATTATCCATACTAAAGGCAGGACACAATTTTTTCTTCAAACTCATGGATCATCTTAAGCCATCTATTCTTAGCAAGATAGAAATTTTAGCCCAAGTTGATTCATTCAACTACCACCTCTGTTTCAAAATATTCAAGCACCTTAGAAACAGTTAAGTCATCCTTTTTCATGGCTGCATCACAAGTAATTTTAAACGCCCCTATCGCCATTTCTCCACATTACAATTTCTCTGCTAACTAGAAACAGATGTGCAATCAGCCTCTGTTACAGAAAGTAAATCTAGCCTTGAAGAGGATGCCTTCTGGATAAACTGTAGAGGGTCTACTATTTTGTGGCTAAAGTCGTTGGCATAGACAGATTGAGTCGAGCCTTGAAGAGGATGCCTTCTGGTTAAACTGTAGAAGGTCTACTATTTTGTGGCTGAAATCACTGGCAAAGACAGATTGGGTCGAGCCTTGAAGAGGATGCCTTCTGAATTGAACACTGCTGTTGCTTAATAGATTTGATCTTGAAGGAATCCAGACCCGATATCCCTGCCTTTGATGAGACTAGACCAAGGCTAAACCCACGAAGCCCTGGCTCCTCTAGCTGCCTCCAAGAAGCCACGGTTTGGGAAATAGTTCCTTTCATCATTAGAGCCCTGTATGCATTCAGGAATTTACGAGCCTCCACCCTTGTCGAGCAAGAAGAGCACTATCGACACCCATGAAGTCTGTAAACCCCAATCCCCCACATGATTTTGGCAAAGGCATAGCTTCCCCATTAAGCCAATGGATTGCCAAAGCCTCCAGATCCCCCTTCCACCAGAAATTGCTAATAATAGACTTTAACTTATCTCAAAGCTTTTGGTGGAGGGAAAAGTAGGCCATACCAAAATGGTTCAATCATTAGATTTGTGTGTAGACTGTAGAACCAATCGGGGCAGCGTGCACCCCTAGAGATATCAAACAAGATATTCTCATTGTATTTTCACGAGACTTTTGTACGATGAATAATGTTCGAATAGTGTTTTGCTTACTCTAAAGCTAAAATCAATGGCAGGGCTTCTATTGTTCCGGAGTCTTTTTACACTATTATCAGAAGACCAAAGTAGTAGGCCAAAGAGAGGTAGTTTGGTTGAAGTATAGTGGAAGATCTGTGAGTAGAAAACAAATAGTACGATGTCTCTTCTGTTGTAAACTCAGGCCATTGAACTACAAATTATAACTAAACAACACAACACGATTTCTCTCAATCAAAACCAGAATAAAAAGACAAAAGGAATGAAAAGTACAACTCTGGACTACTCAAAACAGGAAACATGGCTTCAACAATTTCTTCTTCCCCATGAAAATACTATCCTCAATATCCGTTTAGTCGTCAGCATACAGCAGAAAACCAAACAGTTCAATGTAATTCTCTTCGAACTCATGCCTATGAAATTATTTCATCGAGACATGGTCGAATAGAACAAAAAAAAAACACCTAACACTAGTATTAGTTTCTCCCTACGAAAAACAAGCAAAAACAAAGGAATGAAAAGAATCAAACTCTATACGTTAGTGCCAAAAGAGAACATGACCACTAGTAGTTGTTTCAGTCTTTCCACCCTCATACTTGCAAAATACAACTACCTTCTCTTCTCTTCCAAGTTCTATCATCTCTCTCGTTTATATTTTCTGAACAAGGCGATATCGAGGAAAACATTTCTTACTAAAGTTTTTTCATTAATTATTCAGCTAATAAGATGGAAACATACCATTGTCCTTTCCATTCTTTTGATCTCTCTTCTCTTATCCCAAACTGAATCCTTTTTTTTCTTTTCCTTCCTAGTCTCTTCTCTTTTCTAACCGATTTCGCCAAATCGAGAGTAAATGAAGACGGGCATAAACTTGAAGTACACATGAATCAGAATTTCAAGGTCGTGGTAGTAATGCAAAGGAAACAAGCAATGGCGGCAGGAGCAGATCTTATGGAAGTAAAAATAAATAAAAAATTAGCAAGAGAGAGAAATCTTTGGGTTTTCAGGAATTCAACGAAATTCGATTTTTTCAATCGACTTCAATTTGGTTCTCCCCAAGGAAGATTCAGGATCAAAATAACAAGGGAGATTTTCGATTTTCTTGATAAAATTTTAAAAAAAATACAATTTCTAGCATCTTCAACATGTGAAGTTATTCAAAACTTATTCACCGCAATGAATTACTCTTGGCCGTGTGGAACTACTCTTGGCTGCATATTTTGGAAAGCGTGGTTATCAAGTACGATTCTGATGTGTTTTACATGTCTCTTGGCCTCATAGAATTACTTCTGGACACTAATAATTACTCTTACTTCTTGCAGCGGGAAAAATAATTTCAAGACACTTCGCATTTTCAACGTGTGAAGTTAATGAAAACTACGTCGTTTTGAAGTGATAGTGGTTCACAGAACTCGTAGGCGATTGCACAGAAAATCTCTACCTATAAGATTCATCTTGAATTGATCTGAGAAAATGATCTTGTACAATCGATTACAGTCATTCACCATGTAAGATCTCATGTTAATCGATTTCAGATTGGTACCTGATTTTGATGCATGTCTCTTCATTGTTGTTTCTTGAAAGGGCATTGCTATTTGCACCCATTTATTTGCTAAGCGTACCTGTGGACCATATTATATACAGGTGTGCACCATATTATATATAGGGTACGCTTAGCAAATAAGTGGCTGCAAATAGCCGTGCCCTTCTTGAAATTGGTTCGGCTACACTTAATTAAAACCATTGTTTCCCTTTCACATTTGAAACGCTGTGATCTTCAAAAATACAAATCCTACGAGGGGGCGGCGGAGCGCCATCTTCTTCCACGGATAACCAAACACCAGAATCAATGAAGAAATTTTGCTGGAAGAAACAGTTGTGGGCAAATCTTCAAAACCCAAATCTCAACTTCTTCTTCCATACTTAACCCTCAGTTCTCCTTCTTCTTTATTGCACTTAACATTGTAATACAATATTTTTTTTTATATTCATGAGCAAAGAATATTCTCGATGCGTTGTGAACAGTGGAGGTCGTAGTTGTAATGTGGTTGAGTTAGATTAAAATACATAGAATATCCTCAATCATTTTTGGTGTTCTCGTTTAGAAACATTCACAAGTTTTGTTGTGTTCTCAGTTGTACCTACACTTTGGTGGAGTGTGGATGACTATGAACTCTCCAGAACACTTGAGTAATGAAGAAATACATAAGAACTACGTATTTTGTGTACCGAAATGAAACTTAGAACGTGTTTTAACCTAGCGGTTCCAACGATTTTCGTGCTAGCTTTCTTTCTACCCTTTTTTATAAACAAAACTTAAATGTCTTTGTGGTTGGATTTCACCATCATTTGGTACCTTAAAAACTAGGGAAAATTTTAGAAATGGTCCCCCTAGTTTGCACGAATTCTCATTTTCGTCCCTCTAGTATCAATTGTGTTACTTTTAACCCTATAGTTTGCATTCTGCCCCAATTTGGTCCCTCTCGCTTACGGCGTTAATGAAACTAACGGAATTGGAGGACAAAATTGTCATTTCACCTCACAGAGGAACTAAATTGAGATTTCATGCAAACTAGAGGGACTATTTCTACAATTTTATTTTTTACTTTTGTTTTTGTAAATAAATTTAAAATACATCATATGTAATATATTTCTCATCTCATTTATTTTGAATAATCAAAATATGTTGAAATTTTTTAAAGTTTTTATTATATATATCACAAAAAATATGAGAAAATTCGAAAATCAACCCCTATGTTAAATGTCTTGGTATTGTATTTTTTTTCAATTGAACTTTCACTCTCGTTATTTTCTTTGTGACATGATTAAAAAGAAAAAGTTGTTCAGTAGTATTCAGAAATCAGAAAAGTGATAGGGACCGAGGGGTCCTGTAGGGAAATCGTACCGACGGCCGCGCCGGGCCGTCTCTGGCCACCTGACGGCCGATCCGAGCCGTCCAAAAATTCTATAAAAAAAAAGGTTTTTATTATGAAGGGGCCTGCTCGAGAATCAACGACATCCGATGTGTGTAGGGTTCTTGATCCAAACACCTTTTTTTTTATAGAATTTTTGGATCGCCAGACGCCGCTTGAGGTCGGAGACAATTTCTAAGACTACGGTTTGCACGATTTTCCTATGGAACCCGTCAGTCCCTACACACATCGAACCGTTGATTCTCGAGCGGGCCCCCTCATAATAAAAATCTTTTTTATAGAATTTTGACGGCTTCGGATCGGGTCATGATCGGAGACGGCCCGGCGCGGCCGTCGGTACGATTTCCCTACGGGCCCCGTCGCTTTTCTGATTTCTAAATACTACTGAATAACTTTTTTCTTTTTAATCATGTCACAAAGAAAATAACGAGAGTGAAAATTTAATTGAAAAAAAAATACAATACCAAGACATTTAACATAGGGGTTGATTTTCGAATTTTCTCATATTTTTTGTGATATATATAATAAAAACTTTAAAAAATGTCAACATGTTTTGATTATTCAAAATAAATGAGATGAGAAATATATTACATATGATGTATTTTAAATTTATTTACAAAAATAAAAGTAAAAAATAAAAGTTGTAAAAATAGTCCCTCTAGTTTGTATGAAATCTCAATTTAGTCCCTCTGTGAGGTGAAAGGACAATTTTGTCCTCCAATTCCGTTAGTTTCATTAACGCCGTTAGTGAGAGGGACCAAATTGGGGCAGAATGCAAACTATAGGGCTAAACGTTACACAATTGATACTAGAGAGACGAAAATAAGAATTCGTACAAACTAAGGGGACCATTTCTAAAATTTTCCCTAAAAACTATATGCATTGATATATAATGGGTCTCAATATGATTTAAAATGTGTGACATGCGAACATTTTACTGAAATGAATTGTTTTTTGAACTATTTAGAATAAAATATTCACGTCTTTTAATGTAAAAAATTAAAAGAGGATTAGAGTCTACTAGTTTGGAAAAATAAGTGGGCGGGCAATTCTTGTTACGGAGAAACTGTGTAAAGAGGATTAGGGTGCGTTTGGTAACCTTTTCAGTTTTCAGTTTTTAAAAAATTAGAAATAAAAACAGGTTTATGTTTTCATAAAAACAAAAACAAGAAACATGTTTGGTAATAATCTTTTTGAAAACAACAAAAACTGAAAATACATACATGTTTGGTAGTATCATTTTTGTTTTTTTTTTATTCTTCAAATTGAATGAAATTAGAATAAATGAAAGAAAAAAGTTCCACATACAAACAATTAACACCAATATAATTGGTCTTTTAGCTGATTAACTTTCCACGAGAGAGAAGGGGGGGGGGGTTGGAGCGTACCAGAGAAATTGCCAGAGAGAGAAACAATCGGGATCACAATCGGACGGGCCTAACTTCTGTTTTCAAAACTAGGGAAAACACCCTTTTCTAGTTTTGTTAATTTCCAGAAATTCTTAAAAGTGAAAATAAAAACAAAAAAATAAAAATATGTTACCAAACAAATTTTTTATATTAATTTTTAAAAAAGTGAAAATGAAAATCAAAAAATGAAAATAAAAGATTACCAAACACCCCTTAGACTTTACTTTCCAGTTTCCACTCCCTATAAGATTCATTTAACATGCAAGTGTCGTGCAATATTGTTCTTTTAGGTTCACTTAATTTGACTTGTTCATGATAAGAGGATTAGACACTGCACTCCACCGCAATACCAACCATAGCCGCTTACGTGGCACTGCATGGTTGGTAACGGGAGAACAATCACTTTGAAACTATTTTGCAAGCACTTGGTTTCATTTTGAGATAGTCAATTTGCCCACACCTTGGCCTAATTCCTACGGTCCCTCCTAAAGCCTTTTTACGCGCTTATGCATGTAATAATGCTAGAGATACAACACCAACCACAGCCGCTTACGTGGCACTGCATGACTGGTAACGGGAGAACAACCACTTTAAAAGTACTTTGCAATTATCCACATTCATTTTGCGTTTGAATTTAGACACATAACAAACAAATAAGTTAAGGAACTGTTGGGAATGCCTTGTATTCTTTAGTCTCACATTGGTTATTTATGTTGTTCCCGTTTTTGTAGCATATTATAAATAAGGCTTTTGGGAAACTTCTAAAGTATTTTTTTGGGCTTTCATATGGCATTTCTAGAGTTACAGATTACAGCTGACTCTTTGTATCTCTTCTTCACTTTGGTTAATGAATCCTCTCTCTCCTCACCCGTGGACGTACCCATCTTGGGGAACCACGTATATCTCGTATCTTTGTGATTTCTTGTTTAGTTTTCAATTTCTTGTTCTTAACTTGCATTCATAGCGTTCGTTACAACAAACTGGTATCAGAGCCTTAGGTTGCAAAACTAGGGTTTCATTTCCGATTATGGCTATGGCGGCTAACTTCGAGATTGCGAAATTGGATGGGCAGAGCAGCAGTTTCAGTTTTTGGAGAGTAAAGATGAAAGCTCTGTTAACCCCACAAGGATTGCACAAGGCTTTGTTAGGCAAGACTAGTTCTGGAATCAAAGAGGAAGATTGAAATGACACAGATGCCAAAGCTCTGAGTTCTATTCAGTTGAGTCTGGCAGATGACGTTCTTCGCGAGGTGGAAGAAGAAACTTCAGCAGCAAGAATTTGGCTAAAGTTGGAAGGCATATATATGACGAAATCGCTCACCAACAGGTTATATCTTAAACAACGTCTTTATACGTTTCATATGCGAGAAGGTATATCTGTTAAGGATCATTTAGACGAGTTCGATCATATAATTATGGATCTGAAAAATATTGAGAGTAAAATTGAGGATGAGGACCAAGCCCTAATTTTGCTATATTCTTTACCACTTTCGTATGAGTACTTTGTTATAACCCTATTGTATGGCAAAGACACAATATCCATGGAGGATGTCAAAGCCAGTCTTTATTCGAAAAAATTAAGGAAAAAGGTGTCAGGTGAGGGTGATGCACATGCGGAGGGTTTGTTTGTTAGGGGAAGAACAAAAGAAAGGGAGGAGTCGAGTAATAGGAGAAGATCCAAGTCATCAGGTAAGAAGAAGGGAAAGTGCAATTATTGCAAGAAATATGGGCAATGGAAAAAAGACTGTTTAAAACTCAAGGAGAAGGAAAAAGAAGACCAGAAAGGGGGTAAAATAATTGCTGAAATCGCTGAAAGTTCAGATGAGTCAGATAACGTGTTATCAGTTATAAAGGGCGATTCTCGCTCTAATACCAAGTGGATTATGAATTCTGGATGTTTGTACCACATGTGTCCACGTAGAGAGTGGTTTTCTACTTATGAGGCGGTCAATGGTGGTACAGTTTTGATGGGCAACAATATGGCCTGTAAGACTATTGGTTCAGGAATGATTCAACTTAGTATGCATGACGGTATTGTTAGGACTTTATCTGAGGTTCTACATGTTCTGGATTTGAAGAAAAATCTTATCTCCCTTGGTGCTCTTGATTCTCATGGTTGCAAATTTCTCGGTGAAGGTGGAGTTTTGAAAGTCTCAAGGGGTGTATTAGTACTGATGAAGGGTCAGAAGAGTGGTAATCTTTATACACTCCAGGGCAGTACAGTTCTAGGTGCTGCAGCAACGGTTCCTTCATCCAAGGTCTCAGATTCAGACTTGACTCGTTTGTGGCATATGCGCCTTGGGCATATGAGCGAGAGGGGGATGACAGTTCTGAGCAAACAAGCTTTCCTATGTGGCCAAAAAATTGAGAAGCTGGATTTCTGTGAGCATTGTGTCTACGACAAGCAGTGCAGGGTAAAATTCAGTACAGCTGTTCATCGCACTAAAGGCACGGTGAATTATTTTCACTCGGATCTTTGGGGTTTCGTATGGTTTATTTTCGTTCTTAGCTAGCTATTGCAATTCTTAATTAAGTGTTGTTGTTAGTATGTTTTTGCTCTTGGTAACTATCCAAGGTGATCTACATAACTCAGTTGACGTTGAAATCTTTCTTTAGGCACAGACATTTCCTAGAGAATATTAATAATATACAAATACCAAAAAAATGCAAAGAAAATGCACCATGAATTGATCTTCCATCATTTTTTTTTCTATCAACAATATTGAATCATATTCAAAGACGATTTATTTTATAGAGACGACATACAAAATGACTTTAAGACACGTGAGTTTTTAAGTGTGTCACATTGATCTAACAATAAAGATTATTTTCAGGCGCAACTCCAAACTGGCTACAGTAATTCGTATAGTAAGTAACCCTAGCACTGACCGCAGCCGGGTTTCCACCGTTGCACTCCACAGGATCATTAATGGCTCGGATCATTGCACCAAACCCTTGGCCAGAGACCATAATTGAGTGGCAATTATTCATCCAATACCACAAAGCAGTCTTAAACGAGATAACCGGATCGGTGGCCCCGGCTTCCGGGTTGCTGAGTCCGTCGAATCCAATGCTCTTTCTGGCCGGACCGTAATTGTAGTTCCATGATAGCTGGATGGGGCCTCTCCCGTAGTAGCCTTCCCCAGCTACACAAGGCCACTGAGTGTTGGTGTTATCGCAGTAGTACTTGGAGGGACCTGTTTGGGCTGAATTAGCTTAATCAAATGGCAAATGATTGTGTGCGAGCGTGCCAGAAAAGAATTAACTTCAGAAAAAGAAATTATTCCTTTCAACTTGATTTGAAACAACTAATTTGAATCAGACAACTGTGTTATCCGTTCGATTACCTCAACTAAGAGAATTTTTCCTTAAAGTGTCAACCAAACAAAGAATTGACTCCCTTCAAATCAAAAAAGATGATTGAACACAAACGAACCTGAATCTAATCGAAGGTAAGTTTGTATACAAACACTCTTGAGATTTCACCAAGAATAATACAGAAATATAAGCACACTGAATTTAATCGAAAGAGGGCTTATAAACAACTACTCTTTGGTAAGAAAAGACTGAAAGAAATAAGAAACTTGAATTTAATAAAGAGTAGTCTTACATGCAAACTAGCCTTCAACTTACAAATTAAACTAAGCTAAGTCCTAAACTACGATAGATCTCTGAGCAATCATATTGTGTATGAGTTGTCAGATGATAAGTTTTTTGTCGAGGGCCTCTCTTAAAGTAACTTCTTCTCCTAATTATAGACGCTGAGTTTACCTTCGATCCCCACGTCCTCAACTGATACCCACATTCTCGCTCGAACTGCTCCTGATTCCTTCAAAAACGGTTGAAAGCGAGTCTTCGAACGGTTACTTCTTCTCTCTCCACGTTTGTTGATGGTTGTTTTCTGGATCGTGGGGTTCCTGTTTTTACGTAACATGGGTTAGTGTAACACAACTGGCTCTCCCGAATGATTCCCCGTAACCACGCTTAATTTCCCCATAAAACGAGGAGTTAAACACCGTTTGATGGTTCTAATGAGTAATCAACGGCTAAACCTAATTATCGTCTTAATTGTCCTCAATTGATGCTCAAACGCTGTCGTTTCCCATCAAAACGATACGATTTAGTACTAAAATAATATCGTCATTAACCCTATGATCCTTTGTATCTCGGGTCTAAATAGGATATGTTCTGATAGGCCAAAGCACTGTTTGATGCCACTTGTAATTTTCTCATTGGGTGGCGTATTTTTGGATGTAAACAAGACCATCTATCTCCTCTATGTAGCAAAAGTCTACGTAGCACAACATCGCAAAAATTTCTTATTTGTTTTTGTTTCCTCTCGTTGATCGATCGGGACAAATTGAAAAGGCTAAAATTTTAATTCGAAGTGTTCAAAAAGATTTACAAGACACAAAAATGAGTCAGTCGAAAAAAAAAAGATATATACGTTAAAGAAGCTGGAAGGAAGCCTGACTTAGACAACGGTTATTTAATTATTGATCGCGGTTTTTGTATTTGTAAGGCACATAGGATCTCACCCGGATGGACCATACTTTTATTACCGTGATCTCAAAAGTGAAAGATCACAGATAAAAACCATGATGTATGCTTATTTTTGTAGTAGTGATATATACAATGGCAGCTTAATTGCCCAGACCTTCGTGGCCGGCCACCAACTGGTGCCGACCCACGGCAGCGATGGTTGATTTGCTGGTTCACAGGAGGGAGAAACAGAGCTGAAGATGAGATGGAGAAGGATAGTTGATTTAGGGAGAGAGACTCAGAGAGGAAAATATCCATGGGGTTAAGGGTTTTTTTTTTTTTTCAGAAAAGAGTAACGGGTTCAGTAGGTACCTGGTATTATCAATTACTCCCTCCGTCCCTAAATGTTTGACACTTTTGAGAGTTCTAACTTTTAAGGAAGAAATATACTTTGAATAGTCCAATCTTACCCTTCTACTGAAGTATACTTTGAATAGTACTTGAAAATTTGAATTTGAAATTTTGTGCCCAAAAGAAAAGGGTAACATGAAAAGTTTATCATATTTTGCTTTTGACTTTTCAAAATGGACAAATTATATGGGACAATAAAAAGCATGAAAGTGTCAAATATTTAGGGATGGATGAAGTATTTAATTAGACAGCTGAGATGATTCAGACTGTGAAAAAATGGGGTGATACTGGCTTCGTTCGGTTGACAGTTTAGTTTAGTTTAATTTTGGTAGCGGATGGAGAGAAAAATAAGGTAATGATTAGAAAGAGATAGAGAGAGAAATAAAATTAATAATTACAGATATAAAATAATAATTAAAAAAATATAAAATAATAATTAAAAAAATATAAAATAATAATTAAAAAATAAAAACTAAACTAAAATAAAATAACAACCGAACAAAGCCACTGTATCCCCAGACTTTGGGCTTTGGGGGGGCACTCTCTCATCTTCCAAGAAAATAATGTAGTTGAGAAATGGGGATTGAAATGAACGAATTGAGTAATTGGAGACTTTCTGGGAAGGTAAATGAATTAGGGGGATTGGGAAAAGGAAAGGGTTCCAGGATATTGGATCTAATTGTGCGTGGAATATTCATAGCACTCTGGAAAATGATTGTGTTCTCATACTAGTACAATTGGAAAAATTATCCAGTGCTTCACGCTACATCTTTTTACATACTTAATCCTTCGTCCCAATTTGCTAGATTGTTCAATATCGACAAGTGTGTCCTTCAAAAAATTATTTGTATCTTGTAATATACAATGTTTTATATAATTTAAAAGACTTTGTCTAATAGAGTAAATTGAGATTTACCAAACAATTAAGCATATTATTAGAAACATTATAAATTACAAACTTTTCCAAAGATCCTAAATCATGAAAAAAGACAAACAAATCAATACGGAGGGAGTAAAAATAACAAGCTTCCAAGATCCATTTTCATGGTCTTGAATGTTAGACATGTTGCCACTTGAGCCACAGCAACACTTGGTCCTAATTGCTCCACATTTATTACTTGTTGTTTTCTTTGTAGATCCCAGTTTATTCAGTAACTTTTTTTTTTTTTTGGATAGGCAAAGAAATATTATTAGAAACTCTATAATAGATACATCGAGAAAGAGAAGACAAACATCATTGAAAGGAAAAAATCAATCCAATCATATGCATGCCAACATCCTCACCATAACTGTCCGAAACATCTTTGTATCTACAAAGATGTTTCGGAGATACAAAGATGTTTCGGACAGTTATGGTGAGAATGTTTGGACACGTTCGACGTTAGTTGTGTTTGTGGACAGACTTTTCTAAGGATACCATTTGTGTCCTCTTTTTATGTAATGACCCAATTTTTTCCGAATAAAATTAAACATTTTATTGAAGTATTTTTGTAGATATAATTGATTTTGTTATTGATAAATCTAAATCTAGATTTTCTAAGAAACCCTAGCCCTATTTCATAATCCTAAAAATCTAGGATAAGATTTGATTTTATTAGATATGATTATGATAAGATTTGATTGGATTCTATTAGATAAGATTAGAGTAAGATTAGATTGGATTTTGTTAGATATGATAAGATTTCGTAAGATATTATAAGATTTTGTTTAGATATTATAAGATTTCGTTTAGATATTATAAGATTATGATCTTATCCTTTAGAAATCCCTAATTAAAAGAATATTCTAGATTTTGGAAGATACACCTAGATTCTATTAATTATGTTTAGATTTTATTAGATTTTCTTAGATTATATTAGATATTCCTAGATTTTATTCTAAGAATATTCTTGGCATCAAATCCTAGATTTTATTACTGTAAGAATATTCTCGGTATCAAACCCTTAGATTTTATTATTCAAGGATATGCTTAGAATTATTCCACTTGATATTAATTAAGGAAAGAATATGTTTGGTTTATTATGTAACCCAATTAGTATAAATAGCTAGCACCTCTCCCTCCACACACCACACCACTTCACTCAATTGTAGAGTTTTAGAGAGAGAGAAAGGGGAGAGAGGAAATTCGGTACGGGAGGAAGAAAGAAAAGAGGGAAAGAAGAAAAAAAAAAGAAAAGAAAAAAACTACTTTCTTATTTTCTTCGGTCGAGCCGAAACGACATTACTCCATCCGCATTTTTACCCGACGTACTCCATGGCCGCTCTACCGCCAAGAAGAACGGTAGAAACCTCCTATCTACTCACCTAAGTATAATGTTGATGTGCTATATGTTTAACTATTTATTTAATATTGTTATGGTATCGCATGATTAAATTGTTTAAGTTGAAAAGTTGATTTTATCGTTGTAATGCTTAATTAATTGCATATTTGTTGATAAGTTGTGATGTTATAATTTTCAATGTTGTCGAAAATAGAGATGTATGAAATTAGTGATTTACTATTATCACATGATTGTAGCAAGGTTTGAAAGAATAATGTGAACGTGCGAAATGATGCATGTGTACGAACACGAGAAATGAGAAATGGAGTATGAAAAGAAATGAGAAAATGAAATGTAAAAGGGTCGATGATTTTGTGAGCATGAGAACCCGGTAGGTCCATTGAAGATGGTCAGCGGAATCATGGCTCAAGTGTGCGTGTGTGAGCATGAGAGTTCGGTAGGTCCTGAAAGAATGGTTGGTGGAATCATGGCTCGAGTGTGCGTGTGTGGCATAGGAGCTCGGTAGGTCCTGAAAGGATGGTCAGCGGAACTAGTGCCGTGTATGCGTTGTGAAATGAGAAATGATTAAAAACTGAGAGCCCGGTAGGTTCTGAAAGAGACGGTCAACGGAATCAGTATTTTTGGGTGGCAAAATCTGAATTTAGCCTGGGAGCCCGAGAGGTCCTGAAAGATGGTCAGCGGAACCAGTGCTCGAGAAAGTAAAATGGAAAGTGGAATTGATACTTGGAAAATGATGACACAATTTACGATACGCTGAGATAACTCTAAAGGGACACCGACACCTCCGTTTACCTTTGTGATGTGAAATTTTTGCAAAATGATAAATTGTTATATGATATTTTTGTTAGTGTATGGGATATAGGGATAAGAGTTAGCTATTGGCTTAATTGCTCACGGTGTTACTTTTGTGACCCTGGCATCTTATGCCAGAATTTAGAGGCGAACAGGGGAGATTTTATAATTTGAAAGAGTTCGGTGCTGCTCAGAAACTTGCCAATGAAGAAGAACGACACGAGAAGTAGGAATTGAATCGGAGCATATAAAGATTATTTGGAAGTCTTGGAAGAGTTCACATTTTTCGAGTATCTTGAGGATTATTCAGTTGGCGGCTTGTTAATTATTTTAGAGTATCTTGAGGATTATTCAGTTGGCGGCTTGTTAATTATTTTAGAGGTGTAAATTTGTATTTGGCAAGAATGGGGCCTGCAAGTGTTTGAAATACAACGTAATTTGGAGTTTATTCTAGAAAATAGTGGGGCGTTACATTTTATCATTTGGCTCTTTTTTTGTGAATATGACATGTTTATAGATGTCTCCTCGAGGTATGCATTTTTGTTGATGTGTATCTTTTTTATTTTTGGATGGAGTTTTTTTATTGGACCAAGTTTTATGTGTTTGAGTTTGTGTATGCAAAAGTTAGGGATTGAAATTTTTTTTGTTCTTTATTTGCTGATTCAAGTTAACCATGTCAATGGATATGACGGGTTATTGTTTTCCGTATAGTTGAATTTGTGGGACTTGGGGTTGATAAATTGCACCCAAGTTCAATATTTATTTGCGTTTACTGATTATTTGAGCCATGCCTTCAGGCACAAGCATGCTCTAGTTCTCTTACAATGACCTTGAAAAATAAGTACTTATTTTCCTTAGCAGAACAGGGCCTCATTCGCCTCTCGGTTCATCCTTAGCGTCAGCATCAGGACAAATACCACAAATAGGTTGCGTCTCCATTAAATTCTTTTACTCCCTACCTTATTTTTGTCTTGTATGAACTTTTGTTAATTTTATGTTGAATTTTTATGAATTATTTATTCATCTCTACGAGAATAATCAAAAAAGTAAAAGTATATGGGCCAAACATGAAAAACAAAACTGAGAACATTCAAAATAACAGAGAAAATTATTTATTATGGATAATGTTTGTATTTTTTTTTTGATCCGCATAGGTTTATGTTTGTATTTAGTGAACTTTTTAAAACTTCTGATTTTAATTTTAATTTTAATTTTTTATAGTCTCCTAATCTAGACGAGTAAACAACTAAAACAATTTGTCGCAATACTAAAAGAATTTCAGAAAAAAGAAAGTAAAATACAAAAATTTGTTTAGGCCTAGTGTTTTTTTTTTGCTCGGCAAACGAAATTTTACTAAGCTCGAAAGGGATACATCGAAGGAAAAGACAAGAGAAACACAAAGTGCTTCACTAAAAAACTAACAAAAAAGACCAACCAAAACAAACAACATCCAACAGAAAGTTGGATGAACAAACACCTCAAAGGCAGACTAAAATCTCAATTTACGAATTTCATCTAGGTAGCCCTTAAAGTCTTCTACTTATATAACTTGATATCATGTTTAGGGCTAGTGTTACCTTAATAACTGTTTTGTTGTGGCGGGTATAGGTAGGTGTTTGGAGTGTCCTCCTCACCTTAGGACTCCCCTGATTCTTATCAGGTTTGAAGAGTCCTTTCACCTTTGGACTCTTGTACCTGCTTATCAGGTTAAGAATCCTTACGATGCTGGGACCTTTTGGGCTTATCCGCACATGACGGAAATAGGATGGAGTGTCCTCCTTACCTAGGACTCCTTTGGACCTTATCAGGTTTGAGGAGTCCTTTCACCTTTGGACTCTTCGATTCTTATCTGGATCAAGAATCCTTGTGACATATAGAGGTTTATCCCTTGGGATCTCTGGTCCTTATCCTTTATTGGTGGATTAGACCTTGGTCGTTTCAGGAGTCTTTTAGACTATATGAATTCCCTCCATAAAGTATTTTATAAGTCTCTAGATGCAGGTTTGCCATCTCTGCCAAGCTCACCTCGTGAGCTGAGCTCGGTATTCTTCAATGAGCTGCACTCGTAAGTTGGCCTCCGTCCTTGGACTGGTTTAATAGAGGCTAGTTCTTATAGGCTAGATTCCATGTTCTTGGGACTCTAGCTCGAGCCCTTAGGGCTGTGCTCCTAAGCTCTTTGGTTTGGGTTGACCTTGGGATGACCTTTGCCCTTGGGCTGGTCCACTAAGCTAAGCTCCATGTCATTAGGTCCCCTACATGGCTCTTTGTGTTGAGCTAGGCTTCCTGGTCTGAGCTAACATTGGGAGGTTATTTCCTACTTATCAATGTCACAAATATTATCTTGGGAAGTGAGTATCCAACTTCTAATTTGTTTCTCACTGAGGTTTGGAGGATAAAAGAAATCTTGGATAAAAGTATAGAGGATAGTGATGATTGCATTCGATTGATGGCGATAAGGATGAAGTTAAAATTTGACAAGTATTGGGGTGAGATTAATCTATTGATGGGTCTCGGTGCAAATTGGATCCAAGATACAAAATGGTTCTACCTGGGTTTTGCTTTCCTGTGATGTGCAATGATCCTCTTCCTAAGGTTTCTCAGTTAAAGGACAGTCTCTATGGGCTTTACAATGAGTATGTTGCTATGCACTCCCAAGCATACAATGAACTGATTTCTCAACAAAGCACAACAGAAGTTGGTTCTCTCAATAGTGCTTCGCTCGGTAGAAAGGTTGTTACGGGTAGATCCAAATACGAGTCTTTTGTTAGGCAGTCTGATAGCATTCAACCGGTGAAATCTGATTTGGACATTTACTTGGAAGAAGGTGCCTATATATGTCAGCAAGGCATGGATTCCCAATTTGATGCATTGGAGTGGTGGAAAGCAAATAGTCTCAAGTATCGTGTACTCTCCAAGATGGCACGTGATATATTGTCTATTCCAATTACCTCGGTGGCTTCGGAGTCCACATTTAGTGCGGGAAGTAGGGTATCGATCCATATCGTGCATCATTGGCGGAAACTGTTGAAATGCTACTTTGTGGGGCTGACTGGGTACGTGCATATCATGGACTAAAGAAGGGATCCGATGTAAGTGAAGTTTGTTAGTTTATTTTTTGCTTGATCATTTGTGTGAAATATATATATGCATATATTGAGATTAATTTTTTGTACTTATTTTGATAGGGAAAAGAGTCGTCTCACAAGGAGTTCATTCTACCATAATGGAGTGATCTGGTGTATCCTTTAGAAAATGCTAGTATGTAGTAACCAGACTAGTTGTTTCATGACCACGGTATCGGTATATGTCAATTTGTGAAATTTTTTTGACCTTGTTTAGTTGTTTGGATGGATTAATGGATAGTATCATACTAATTTTTATTTCACTTGTTTAATGCATCAGGTGGTGTTTTGTGAGTAACAAGGAAATGGACAATCATTTTTGGCGCGTTATCGACTCAAGACATTTTGACATTGGGGTTTTTTGATGGATTGTTCCATTTTGTGATGCTATTGAATACTGATATGTAGACTGTAGTTATATGTTTAGAGATTGGAAGCTGTAAAGGGTTCTGAACTCAGCTCAGCTGCAGCTACTTCAAGCTCAATTGACTCCATCACAGACCCTACCTCAGCTTCTGAGCCAAGGCTCAACTTCACTTCTGGTGTATCAGCTCACGTGGTTCCCACTCAAGTTTTGCTTTCCACGTCAGCGTGTTAGTGGAAAATTAGTTAGACTTTGTTGTGTTTAGTAGTGGTTTAGTG
This sequence comes from Rhododendron molle, assembly GCA_025413875.1. NCBI lineage: Eukaryota > Viridiplantae > Streptophyta > Magnoliopsida > Ericales > Ericaceae > Rhododendron > Rhododendron molle. The sequence goes on along the minus strand of CM046396.1, from coordinate 2,133,362 downwards.
AATGTAAATATGTAATTAGCTGTTAGAGTTTGGTGGTGGCTGACTGACTGGCTTTTTTTTTTGTAAGATCCCATATTTTGGTGATCTTTGATATATTAGGGGATCTTATTAGGGGATCACATACATGAATCATCATTGTTTTTGGGAAGGGTGTTTTATGTATGTTCTTACTTTGGTTCTTAAAAATGATGGACTGATGGAATTAGGTGGTGGTTTTATTTGTTCCAGGCTTACACCATTGTTTTTGTGAATGGTGCTTCATGTATGTTCTTACTTTGGTTCTTAAAAATGATGGACTGATGGAAATCATGGAATTAGGTGGTGGTTTTAATCGAATGTGAAAGTTGGACTGAAAAAAATGAATGTGGAACCTTTTAACGAGCTCGAGCTCGAGCCGAGCTGACTCATTCATATATTACCGAGTTTAGACGAGCCGAGCTCGAGCTTTGCTAACTATTGATGAGCTGTGCTCGAGCCCATATTTTCCAGCTCGATTCGAGCTTGAGCTCCTCCCTATAAATGACCGAGCCGAGCTTGAACATGCCTTGGCTCGACTCGGCTCGTTTGCAATCCTAATTTAGACCAATTCTAACCCAACTAATAAATGAGTTGGATTGGATCTATTTTTTAATACGAGGGTTTGGATTTCTTAATGTGTCTGGGTTCAATTTGCTACCTCTATTAGGTGGTCAGGCCGGTGTACGCAAGTCTCTATTATCTTTGTACTTTTTGTTATGAGCTAATGAATTTTTTTTTGTTGATAAAAAAAAAATAATAACTGTTTTGTCGGTAAGTTATTTAGCTAGGTAGGTAGCTAGGGTAGATGAAAATATTTTGATGAAACTCGGTCCGGAATTAATGTTTCTCATTTAGAATGCGTGGGATATGACCAAGCAAATTAAGATAATGTATGGAAATCAATTTTTTTTTTTTTTGAATAAAGGCGGAAAAAATTGGCTTATTGGCTTATTTTTGTCTTCATTCAAAAAAAAAATGGGTTTCGATCGTAATTTTTCACTCTTTTAGATTCCTCTTGTCATAACGATACAATAATCTCCAAAAAATTGACGATAAACTAACAAATACGAAAAAAATTTGAATAAGACATAAAAAATAAGTCAGTTGACTTATTTAGCCGAATGTTGTTCATGTACACTTTAAGAATTTTTTCTTTACACTTAACATTTCCCTTTGTCTTCGCGTGTGAACCCGCTGCAGATTAATTTATGCATTAATTGGTTAGGGGAAAAGTTAATACACGTTTTTCTCTTTTCGATTTAATAATTGGATTCTAGTTGTACGGAAAGTACGAGAAAATCAACTTTTCTGTAGTTTTATGTGTGTTCAATTACCAGAAAAGTTATAGGATTTACAGGTTCAACTTTTCCACTCGGAAACACTTTCCTACAAAATAGGTCTTGTCAAAATGAACGAATTTTTGTTTTCCTGCAAGATTTCTGTCAAGAGAACACATGTGCTCAAAAAAATAAATTTCATTTTCTTTTACTTCACCTTACTTCACTTCGCTTTTCTTGAGAACCAATTTTCCACGTAACATTCCCGACAAATTCAACAGAGCCTATGTGAAAAAGTTAAAAATCATCTTATGGGTTACAACATTTAACTGACCAATACTTCAAAAAGCAAAAATAAAAAGACAAATGCATGTTTCATGGCTTTTCCCTCACTACACCTTTCTTTCTTTCTGTGCCAGTCATTGTAATAATGGCAAGAGATCTTTTTGTTGATAAAGGTTCATAAAGAAAGGCGAATATCACCGTTTTTCTTTTCTTTATTTCCCACCTTTTTCTTTCTCTGTGTGTGATTATGAATAGTCATACTCCCTCCGTTTCAAATTGAGAGTTCCTCTTGAAGATTTCAACTATTTTAGAGGATATGCAATAATTACACATATATTGCCTATCATTTCCATCATTATCCCTATATTTTACCTACTTATATTCACTTGTGAGGAATACTTTTGGAAAATCACTAAATTTTTCCTTCCATTTTTGAAAAAGGGCAATCATTTTGGAACAACCCAAAATGAAATAATGGACTCTCAATTTGAAACGGAGGGAGTACGTAGTAATGGCGTGCTCTCTCTCTCTCTCTCTCACTTCAGAGTTTAAACAAGTAACTTAAAATTCGCCTTACACAACTTTAAATGGTACAGTACATAAATTGATCACTTTTTATTTTTCATTTAGGAAATGACCACATCTTTTAATTTGTAGTAGCGTAAAATAATGCATTGTTCACAATTATATAGCAATTATATATATCAAGAATTCAATGTTGGGTGATGAGCACCCAATATTGTAGATATTTGGTGCGACTAGTCCCATTTTATGTTGTTTTATCTTGTGTTTATTCGTTTTTATTGTGATATTGCACGTAAGGTAGGTTTTTGTGTATTTTAGGTAAAACGTGCTAATAAGGCGGTTTTGAACGCCAAGGAATGCTCTGGATGCAACCAAGTGCTCAAGGCCACGTGCCACCACGTTGTAGTGCCCGAAGAGTCATGAAGAGATGGTTTGGAGGTTGCTCGGATCACCCAAAGGTCAAGGGAGTTGAAGGACATGTGAGGATTTTACCAAAGCAATTCATCTTCCGACCAGCTGAGGGTAGATCTGTCATATCTTTTGATGTATAAAGTACTTTTGATCCAAATCACTTGGGTTAGAAAGTAGACTCGACGAGCTTTCCAACGGTCCGAAAAACACTCAAATCCGAGTTCAGGAGCATTCGGAGCGAGCCCGTGAAGTTCCCAAAAAAATCTGTCACAAAGGTAGCGCTACCATGTTTTGAGGTAGCGCTACCATCAAGTTAAAATCTCAACAGTTGGCTAAGTAGCGCTACCTTGTTTTGGTGGTAGCGCTACCTTTCTCTCTCGACCAGATTTCAATGCTTTGTACTTTTCAACCTTCCATTTATGGAAAGTTTCCACTTTAGGCATTATTTTGGGATATTTTAGGGGCCTTTTTGTCCACTTTTTGGCTGATTTTGTAAGGCCTATAAATAGGCTTGTATGCCATTTATTGAGAGGGATGGCCATTAGTTAGAATTAGGCCTAAGCTTTAAGTCTTTTTCTTCAAGAACTCCATTGTTAGTCTTTCAAGCTTTTCTTGTCATTTCCTTCAAGAACTCTTCAAGGTACTAGTTGTTTGTTATTTTCTCAAGTATTAATGTTGTAGCTATGGTTTGGATCTCTATATAAATCAAGTTTATTTCCGCTTTTATCGGTTAATCATGTTTTCATTTTCTAGCATAATTTCTAGTCTTCTTCTTATGTGTGAGTAGTATATAGGTTTGGTCTTGGGGTGAGATGCACTCTATGGATTAGTCATTTAAACGGTTTCGCCTAAACTTTAGCTCGATTTCAATGTGTTGAATGAATTAAACCCATGATTTCTAGCATCGATCATGGGGTCGGTGGCTTCTTTGATCAATGAAGTCTATCGCCCCATGCTACGTGCTTGATAATCTTACGCGTGCGAACGATCCATTTTCGTCTCTCACTTGCGTTAAATGAGTTCAGTTTGAATTAATGCTTTGAATCGAGTTACAAGTAGTCTTCAGCTGTTAATTCTTCAAGTGGAATCCGGACGGTTTCGGTCCACTCATAAGTTAGATGAAGAAACCGTTTAATGGCTAAGTCGTGGGTTAATCAATCCCTATGACTTGACCGCTTTTAATCTAGTTAATTTCAAGTTCAATTTCGTTAACCGAATCAAACATCGAAGTTGGCTGCTTGAAAGCCGTGCTACGTACTTACCTTCTATTCCAAATTTGCTAAAAAAGACTTCTCTGTGGGAACGATCCCGGTCTTACCGGATTTATTTGCTATCAACGACCTAGCCCTTTGCCTTATTGGGAGGGTAGTTTGCGGAGTTAAGCATTGGGTAAGACTCCTAAGAGCATCTCCAATCCATGCTCTATTCTTCCATTTGAGAGTATGGAACTCCTCCAACCCATTCTCTCAAACCTTCTCTATTTGAAAGGATGGGATTTTGATCCTCCATATTTAGAAGATGGAAGAAAATATGGAGGATCCCCTCTATAACACTATTCACCTTTTAAAATGGCATTTGTATCCTTAGAGCATCTCTAACCAATGTTCTATTCCCCCATTTGAGAGTATGGAATTTCTCGAACCCATCCTCTCAAGCCTCCTCTATTTTAAAGGGAAAAATAGAGGGTTTGTGGTTAGAGTAAATAGGAATAGTAATTTCCTCTAAAATCACTTTATGAATAAAATAGAGTATTTTGGTACTCTCAAATAGAGTATTGGATTGGAGATGCTCTAATGTCTCAGAATTTGATTCTTTTTGCCAGCAACTCATAGGACCCACTGCAACAAAAATAGTCTATGGCAACAAAAGCTAGTGACGAAATCTTAATCTGAATTTTGGCGAGGAAATAAATATTTCATTGCCAAAAGATATTATTAGGCGACAAATTTATCTTTCCTCGCCAAAAAGTAACAATTGGCGAGAAAATAAAAATTTCGTTGCCAATCATGTATAAAAATTTCGTTTGGCGAGGAAATCAAGATTTTGTCACTAAGACCATGTACACCAAGCAAGAGGTATTTTAGCTACCCAACATTCCACTTTTTTCATTTTACCTATTCAAATCTCTCTTTACTCCACACCAATCCTCTTTATAATTCTCTCTATCTAATAATATATAAAGAAGGAGAGTATTTAATATAATAATATATAAAGAAGGAGAGAGAATGAAAAGGTGGTAGGGTGGAGAGAAAAAATAATTTTTTTTTTTTTTTGCTCGGCAAACGAAGCGAAATATTTATAACAACTCGAAACGGATACATCGAGGGTGCCCGAGGGCAATGAGACCGACAAAACACAACCCTCCAACAGAAAATTGGATGGCAAACACCTCACAACCCAAAAGATTTACATCTTCAACAATCTAATTCCATCCAAAAAAATCCTAAAATCCTCCACCGAATACACCTTTATGTCGAATCTTGCCTTCACCCACATTGCAACTCTAGTTTTAATCAACTCACCCACTTCCACAGAGCTTGTCGTAGCATTGTTGAACACGTACGCATTTCTAACCAGCCACAAAGACCACAATGTTGCAAAGAAAGTAGCTTTCCACACGATTTTCTCCCACTTTCGGAACCTGCTATCACCCCACCAAATAAATTGGTCTTCCAAAGATGCAGGGCACACCCACCTCACATGCCACCAATCCAGTATCCGCGACCAAACATCCCAAGAAAATTGGCAATGCATAAATAGATGATTAGGAGTTTCCACGTGCAGAGAGCAAAACGGGCAAAGGACAGATTGTCCCTCGGGAATCAGGTTTCTTTCCAATAGTACGGACCTAGTAGCCACCTTGGATTGAATAGCCATCCACGCAAATATTTCCACCTTAGGGGGCATATATTTGACCATATAGCTTCCAACACCGGGCTTCTTGAGTACCCTCCGACCTCCCATTGGTTATACACTGATTTTACCGAAAACCGGTTATCTGTGGACCAATTCCAAATCACAGAATCTGGCCTCGCCAAATCCAGAGAAACAACTTGCAGCCTCTCTTTTAATTCCTCCATTTGAAGGATTTCCCAGTCGCGTAAATCTCGACTAAATATCAGATTCCAATTTCCCTCATCATTCCCACCCCTCATGGCACTAACCACAGCTTCTTTTTGAGAAGAGATTAAATACAGCCGGGGATAATCCTCTCTAAGGGTAGTATCCCCAAGCCAAACATGGTTCCAGAAAGAAATCCCCAAACCTGAGCGGAGCTGTAACCGAAAACCCTCCTGGACGATGGAGCCGATACATGAAGAAGCATCCCCGATAGCACAAATATCTTTCCAGAATTGAGAAACCCTTCCCGATGCCGGCAAACGAGGAAACCAACAACCCGGTTCCAAGCTATACTTGCCTCTAACGATCCGCACCCATAGAGAATCTCTGTCCTGATTAAAACGCCACCACCATTTGGCCAAGAGGGCCAAATTTTGGACCCTCAAATTCTTTACACCTAAGCCACCAAATTCCTTTCTCTTGCATATCACCTCCCATTTGATTAAGTGGATTTTTCTCTTATCAATTGAATCACCCCAAAAAAAATTCCTTTGAATTTTCTCAATCACCTTAGCGACTGTACTTGGCAGCTTAAAAATGGACAAAAAGTAGATGGGTTGATTGGCCAGAGATGAGTTAATTAAGGTCAATTTACCGCCCGATGAATTGTATCTACCACGCCAAACACTTAATCTCTTTTCCAACTTCTCCACCACAGGGTCCCAAGTTTTAATTCTCTTGGGACTAGCACCCAACGGCAAGCCCAAATACTTGATCGGCAACCGTTCCACTTTACACCCCATTACTTGCGCCAAGGATTGCACATCCTGATGACAAACTTTAACGCCACATAAAGAGCTTTTGGAATAATTGATTTTAAGACCTGACATGAGTTGAAAACATCGAAGAATTCTTTTGATGCCGATAAGCTCTTCCAAGTCGTTATTACAGAACAGAATCGTATCATCCGCAAACTGCAAGTGGGAAACCACAACCCCATTGACCCCTATCCGTGCTCCTGAGATTATGTTCCGATCCCTAGCTCTTTCCAATAAAATATTGAGGCCCTCAACCACAATGTTAAACAGAAAGGGGGATAGCGGATCACCTTGTCTAATACCTCTCTGGATCTGAAATTCCTTCGAGGCCGACCCATTGATCAGGACCGACAAAGACACCGAGGAAATGCACTCCTTTATCCACGCACACCATTTCTCTCCAAATCCCATTTTTGCAAGGAGGTCTAGCAAGAAACCCCAATTGACGCAATCATAAGCCCTCTCGAAATCAATTTTGAGGAGTAAACCCCCGTGAGAACTGTTTTTCCAACTGTGAATAATCTCATTTGCAATAAGGACTCCATCCAAAATTTGTTTCCCCCCAATAAACGCAGCTTGAGATTCTCCAATAACCGAAGGCAAGATAGTTTTAATTCTGTTGGCAAGCACTTTGGAGAGCACCTTATAAACCCATCCCACCATACTGATAGGCCTATAGTCTTGCAACGGTACCGGACAATCAACCTTAGGAATCAACGCAACGAAAGTCGAATTGATCCCCTTAGTGAGTTTGCCAACACTTGAACATTGCTCAGTACTTGTAGAGAGCATTTTCTGGAAAGGAAAAATAGCTACTAGTTTACCTAAGCTAATGCAAGGTGGTTTTGGTGTCCAAAATAGGTAAAATAGCTATAAAGTAACATGTAGCTAGTTTTGTGTACATGCTCTAATGGATAATGTTTTGGCAACAAAATTCAAATTTTGTCGCCAAATGGTACTATTGACGATGAAATCACACTTTTGTCGCCAATTCTAAAATTAATTAATTTTTCATATCCAAAAAATTAATATTACTCGTAGTAAATAATATGATTTTGTATATTATATATTTATAATACAAATGGAATAATTTGAAAATTTTGAACAAATGTCAAATATATATTTGATTTTGCAATATTATCAATGAAATGTCATGTGGCTTAGTGGTTGGAGTGTTTGTTAGGTATTGAAGGTCTTGAGTTCAAGCAACAACAAAGTTTATAATGATATATATATATATATATATATATATATATATATATATATATATATATATATATAATAATTTTCTGGTTGGCTTTAGCGACAAAAATATATTTCGTCGCCAAAATGTCACATTTGGCGACGCAATTGGGTGACTCCCCTTTTGCGTGAAACATAAGTCGACGAAACTGGGTGACGAAATTTTTCGCCCCTAAAAGCGTTAACGACGAATTTGGTTATTTTGGTGATGACATCATTTCATCACGATACACTATTTTTGTTGCAGTGAGGTCACCTCATGCCCACGCTAAACTATGAAATGACTTTGAGAAGGGTTATACGGATTAGTGCGATGTACGCACAAGCAGGTCTAGGACATTTTGCATTAGAAAAAAAACTTGTACTTACTCCTTTCGTCCTATTTTGTTTGCTCATATATTTTCATTTCGGCAGTCCCAAAATGATTGCTTGATTTCCAAAAAAAAAAAAAAAAAGCAACCATCCAATTTCGCCCCATAAAAAGTTGGTTAGACTTAAAGTGTATGGGTTGCATTTGTTTTTGAAAGGTTGTACTGGAATCCCAACAATTGTAAGAGGACTACATCAAAAATTGAAAAAAGTATAAAAATGCGGACCGTTATTGAAAAGTTCATATAATTAAGATGACACTTTACACAAAAAAGACAGCTTGTTTTGGTATTTTATTCGTCTTTAGTGAACTTTTACTTTGATTTTGGTCATGATTTTTTCCTTTTTAGACTCCTATCATCAAGATGGATGAATAATCTAAATTAAATAAGGAATTGATAATGTCAAAACCCTTTTTGTTTATGCCAAAGCTGAAACTGAAAGCTGAAAATTTAAGTACTGAAAGCTGAATGCTGAATTTTTTAAGCTGAAAAGCTGTTTGATAAACATACTAAGCACTGAATTAAAAAAATGATGAATTAATTTTAATTTCAAGTCTCTCTTAAATTATTAATGATCACAATGTACTTATGATAATGGTGGAGTGGTGGTGGGTGGTGATGGAGCGAGGGGGTGGTGGTGGTGGTGTTGAAGTGGTGGCGGTGGTGGTGTAATGGTGGGGTGGCGGTGGGTGATGGTGGTGTAATGGTGACAGTGAGTGGTGGTGGTGGAGTGGTGGCGGCGGCGGCGTGGTAGTGGTAGTGGCGGTGTGGTGGTGGGCTGGAGTGGTGGTAATAGTGGTAGAGTGGGTAGTAGTGGTGGTGGTGGTGGTGGTGGTGGAGTGGTGGAGGAAGTGGTGGTGGTGGTGGTACAATGGAGGCGGCGGCATGATAGTGGTGGTGGTGGTGGTGGTGGAGTGGTAGAGGTGGTGGTAGTAGTGGTGGTGGTTGTGCAATGGAGGCGGTGGCGTGATAGTGGTGGTGGTGGTAGTGGTGGTGGTGGTGGTGGTTGTGCAATGGAGGCGGCGGCGTGATAGTGGTGGTGGTGGTGGACTGGAGTGGTGGTGGTGGTAGAGTGGTGGAGGTGGTGGTGATGGAGGAGTGGTGGTGGTGGTGGTGATGGTATGGTGGTTGAATGCAAATACACAAAAATTCAGCTAGAATTAAGTAGCTCAAAACTACTTAACTTTTCAGCCTTATTTTAAGTAGCACTTAATTTGTTATATGTGAAATGTGGTTATCAAAACTACTGAATCATTTATTACTTAATTGATTGAGTTTTAAGTGTTGAATTTAAGTTATCAAACAACTCCTAATTGCCCTCCATTACTCCACTTGATTTATGAAAATGTCCATTGAAATCCCTTTTCAATTCCACACTCTATTAGGAAAGTCTACAATACACATCCCTTATAAGTGTGTACCATATGCACCTATTATATGATTCATTCATAACATTTTAGTGTGTTTCGTAACTTTTGTTTTAAAACTCATAACCTTTCAGCAATATAATTCGTAACATTTTGGTGCATATCGTAACTTTTATACTAAAACATCATAACTTTTTAGCAATACAATTTGTAACATTTAGGATTCGTAACTTTTGTATTAAAATTGTAACTTTGAAGAAAAATGATTCGTAACATTTTCTCTATGAATCATAACATTTTAACGGTGCATATGATACACACCCAAAATTAGGGGTGTGTATTGTAGTCTTTCCCCACTCTATTTCATCAGGTTTGCACCCAACTTATCCCACCGAACGGCCGTTTTCAGCAAACGTAAATCCTTTCTAAAGGATTTTTGTGGTGGAATTGAAAAGCCAAAAATCTATGTTTCTGATAAGAGAACGAAAAAAAAAACCCGAAAATGCTAGGGGTACCCAAAAAATAGAGTACCAAAAATGTAAGACGACATGTGGAAAAAAATGTGTAAATTGTTGCTCAAATTTTCAAATTTTTTCATTCAGAATTTGGGGTCCTAAATTCTGAATAAAACTTGAAATATTGGAACAACCACTTACACATCCAATTGAACTGATTTTTTGTAAGGCCGCTCAAAATTTTTATTTAAATTAATGAACGATTTGGATTTTGTTTGGGACACTAAAGTGAACTCCGCATGCCGTTACCCAATTTTTCAGTACCCATGGTCGGACTAAAAAAAGTCTTCATTTTTTCAACGGACTTGAACTATGAATTGTGGTCTCTCTCTACCCGTAAAAAACTAAAAACCCATTACCCAAATATCTGTTAAAAATATCTTTTAACAATTGAAACAACAAAAAATCTTTGAACAACTGATTCCATAGACACTTATCAATTAGTAATATCTTTTAACAATTCAAAAACAAAAAACTCTTTCACGTACACCATCTCTTCCCTTTACCCAAATCTCAGAGTCTAATGAAAGACCCAAAACAAAATCTCTGAACAGTCAACAGAGGAAAAAGTTACCATCGTATGATACAAAGATCAATCACACATCAAATTACGTTTCTAGCCAAAAATTAACACTAGCTAGTTCTCACCAAATTTCTTCATGGTTTGAGCCCCTAAGTTTTTTCCCTCTACATACGAACAAAATTAGAGTGTGAGAGAGAGAGCGCGCGTGCTTAATCTCCAATATAGATATCCAAAAACCTCCGGCTATCCCCTCCGCTACATCTTCAAGCTTGCTCCTCCGGATTTCAAGGGGCATTTTCGTAACTAGTACTCAATGAGAGAGAGAGAGAGAAGGAATTAACGTGTTAACAAAAATCAACTCATTTGGATATCGGTAAGGGCTTGATCGGCTCATTTAGTTGATTCCTTCAAATTTGACAGGATAAAATTGAATGAGCCGATCAAGCCCTTGTTGATATCCAAATGAGTTGATTTTTTACAGGAACCCTTAAAAACATGTTTTAAACAAATTGAACGGCTCCGATTATTTGCGTGGGGCTCTGAAAAATATGTTGTCAAAAGTATTGTCAAATGTATTGTCCCTAGAACCGGCCCCATATATATATATATATATGCCCCATGATTTTGGGCTTTTCCCCTGCATTAATTGTTCGGGCATAATCAATACTCCAAATTCGTTTGAACTTTGAACTACTCCCTCCGTCCCAAAAAAAGATGTCCAATATCACAATCCACACCGCTCAAAAAAAATTATTTATATTTTTTAATGTGCAATATTTTCTAATGGTAGAGATGTTTTTTTGAGAGGTGTGAATAATGATTTTGAACATTCTTCTTGGGACAGAGGTAGCATTCCTCTTCTTTTTTCACTCTCTTTTTTGAACCCTGCTACACACACAGACAACTGTGCACAAATTGTGCACAAATTTTATCGTGGGGCCCACCACGGGTCCCACACAAATTATCTGATCCGTTCATTAAATGTAAAACATTTTTTTAAGGGTCCCCGTAAAAATAAGCTCAATGCGATACCTAGAGGTGCTTCATCCAACCATCTAACTTTTCATTCAGATTTCTGTATAATGAAAAGTTATATGGTTAGATCGAGCACCTATAGGTATTGGATTGAGCTTATTTTTTACGGGGACTCTTGAAAAAATGTTTTACATTTAATGAACGGTTCGGATGATTTGTGTGAAACCCGTGGCGGGCCCGACAATGAAATCTGTGCACAATCTGTGCACAAATTGTCTGTGTGTTTAGACTTACCCCTTTTTTTTATTTTTTTACATAATTGTTCCTTAGTTTCTTTCTCAGTTCTGCCGACAAGATAATAATTCAAACATTGTGTTAGTAGAGGAAATTCCAAAAATACCGTACACAACAGAAGGTGGGGTTAGAGTCTGCCTGAACCTACGAAGCACCAACACATCTAGAATTCGACGAATCGCAGTGTTAGGATACGGGGACACGGCGGGACACCTCGGAGATACGTACGGGACATGCCACGTGGCGTGTCCCATATTTTGATATTAAATTTTGAGGGTGACACAGCGGGACACCGATGGGGACACGGCATGGGTCAAATTACAATTTTTTTTAGAAATTTTAGGGGCCAAATTGTAATTTTTGAAAAAATTGGGGGCCAAATTATAATTTTTTAAAATTTCTGGTGTTAAACTATAATTAATTGGCTCGATTTTGGTCCCTGTACATTCCATTTTGTTCCGATTTGGTCCAATTGCTAACTTCCGTTAGTCAGCCGTTAGTCCGTTAGTCAGCCGTGGTTCTAAATAAGCCAACTGGCTTTTTTTTTTGTCCTTGGTCAAATTTTTTTTTCGTATTTGTTAGTTTTTTTGTCAATTTTTTGAAAATTATTACATCGTTATGACAAGAGGAATCTAAAAAGTTAAAAATTATGATCGAAACCTAGGTTTTTTGAATAAAGACAACAATAAACCAATTTTTTCGTCTTTATTAAAAAAAATTGGATTTCGATCATAGTTTTTTACTTTTTAGATTTCTCTCGTCATCATGATGCAAAAATCTCCAAAAAATTGGCGAAAAACTAAATAGGCCAATTGGCTTATTTTTTCATTTCACTTTACTTAATTTTCAATGGGATATTAATCTCAGACATAAGAATTTTTTCGTTCGAACCCTAATTATGTATTTCTGGCTCCATATTTGACGATTATATATGAAAAATTTCGTCAAGAACAATCTTCAAATGAATATCTTGGTACCTCTGTTATTGATTGCAAGAGGTAATTTAGAGTAAAAGAACAGAAGGGCTATTTTGGAGCCCTGTTTAGCGGCAAAATGGAAGTATTTTGGAACTTTTTAGTACAAAATGAAAAGGGGAAGACAGATGGTCTCCCCTTTTAGAGGGTTTACACGAAGAGGAGAGAGAGAATGAGGGCCTGGCCCGAGAATAGAAGAAAAGAAAATTCAATGATTTTGATTGGATGGATGAGTCCCACGCAATGACATCATCTTTTAAGGTTCTTTTAAGAACTATTTTTCTTTGTATGTATCGTTACCCTTCAGGATATTTGCAACCCTTAGACTAGTTTTTAACAACACATGATTTTGATTGTGAAATGAAAAAATAAGCCAATTGGCCTATTTAGTTTTTCGTCAATTTTTTGAGATTTTTGCATCATGATGACGAGAGAAATCTAAAAAGTAAAAAACTATGATCGAAATCTAATTTTTTTTGAATAAAGACGAAAAAATTGGCTTATTGCTGTCTTTATTAAAAAAAATAGGTTTCGATCGTAATTTTTAACTTTTTAGATTCCTCTTGTCATAACGATGCAATAATTCTAAAAAAATTGACAAAAAACTAACAAATACGAAAAAAATTTGACTAAGGACAAAAAAAAGGCCAGTTGGCTTATTTAGAACTACGGCTTACTAATGGACTAACGGCTGACTAACGGACGTTAGCAATTGGACCAAATAGGAACAAAATGGAATGTACAGGCACCAAAATCGAGCCAATTAGAACTACAAGGACCAAGTTGACACAAACACTTAACTACAGGGACCATTTCGGTTTTTTTCCTAATAAATAAATATACACGTGGCGTGTCCTCCACCGTATCCGTGTCCCCATTTTTTTAGAATTTCTGTATTCCGGTTACAGTTTCGATATCCGTGTCCGTGTAAAAGTTTTACTCCACTAATTAACAACTTTGAGGGGAGAAAGAAACGTGCACTTTGTCTTCATTTCCCCTTTTTCGATCAAGTCTTTAACACTCAAATAATTGAAGAGCTCGCTCATGTCGTGTAGTGACCATTGTCCTCGCAGCAGGACCACATGCATGCATGGTTAATTAATAAGTATCTCCATCTGAAAAGAATGGTTTACCCCACTTTCATGAGACCTTCTATCATCGATCTATGGACGTACATTAATGACGGGTTGTGCGCTCGTAATGAGCTGGTTTTTTTGTTGGGTTATTCGAAAAGTCATTTCAAAGTGAGCCCCGCGCACAGCCTGTCGGTGGCTTGCTTCAAAGCTTTCTGAACATTTTGTTCCAACCGTGCCGGTGTTGTAAATTAAATTAGGTTGAAATTAAAGCATTTGCATATGGCTCATAATATAAACTGTAATATAGTAGCAACTAGTACGTACGTTGATAGATACCTACCTACCTTAATATTATTCAAAATTAAGAGCTCCTCCCATACATCGATCTCTTCCATTAGCAACTACATTTGGGGCATAAACATTCACTACAACACACTCAAAGTTGCCAAAAAGTAGCCCAATTGAAAATTAATCAAGCGTTCTTGGAGCACTGCCAGCTCTTTTTCACCACATGATATTTATTTAATGGACTCCACATTAAAATGTGGTGAAGAAAGACCATCGAACACCACGTGACTTTGCTTCAGCAATTAAAACTTAATAAGTTTTCATCCCAGAGAGGTTGCTGTGAGTGCAATGGGCTCGTGCTCGAACCTGGTACCTGCACGAGCGATGAGAGTCGAAGACTGTAGGATTTCGTAAGAAATCCTAAACCCAAGATCTCATGTCAAACCATTGAAGAAAATAATTATACTGGATGCGTACCTGTCGCCATGGAGGATGAAAACCTTAGTGCGTGGTTATTCGTCTTCCGCCTCCAAAACCTTTCTCTTGATCTTGACCTAAGTCTCACACACGATGGGATGGTATGAGAAAATAGGCTAGGGTTTGGAGCGGGGACCTTGACCACATATTTATAAGCCCCGGTTCCATCACAGCCCATCATAATAGATGAAACCATATTGGGCCATTTAATTGGTCTCTACATATAAAATAAGCCCGCACCACTTAACGCATGTGATATGACCCAAATACGTGCTAATAGAGACGTGTCCATTACCCGGGTCACATTAATTGAACGATCACAACTTAATGGGTAATACTGACATCACTCAAGCCTTATTCGACAACATACAATGTTTAATTTTATGATCTATGTAGGCCCACCAATAGAAAATTGCTAACAATCTCCCACTTGGGCCACATAGGTCATCCTGATTTAGACATTGTAAACTTTAGGAGCTCAAACTTTTGTTGTCAAAAATATATGAGTGTCATCTCAAAACAATCTGGTCCATTGAAAACATAAATATAGGATCATGGCGGCCTTTGCCATATTGATCATGACAGGACCCATCCATGGTCACAAATACCTATGTATTCAACGACATAGATCAAGTACGGATATGTAGCATGGAAAACGCATGCAATGTGATCCTTTATCATGCCTGTTCCAACTGGTCCAGTTTTATAACTCAATAGAGTTCCTGTATCATGCATATTTTCAAAACCTCATGTATACCCACAATTTGAAAAAATACGCAACTTTATTTCAGAATCATCAATAAACTGAAAGTGATCACTACAAATGTCAAATAATCAACCATATGAGTAGCACAACTCCCACTAATGAAATACTTCATTAGAACTGACCACTCCTGCACGAGCAACATGCTCCTTAAACACTTTAGGTGGTAAGCCCTTAGTAAGCGGATCCGCAATCATGAGTTCTGTGCTTATATACTCAATTGATATAAGATGATTCTGAACTCTTTCCTTAACGACAAGAAACTTGATGTCAATATGCTTTGACTTTGATGAACTCTTGTCATTCTTAGAATACAGTTCAGCAGCTTTATTATCACAATAAATCCTTAGTGGCTTCTCGACGTTACTCACTATATGAAGCCCTGAGATAAAATTTCGCAACCATATCGCTTGATTTGATGCCTCATAGCAAGCTATGAATTTAGCTTCCATGGTAGACGAAGCTATAAGTGTCTGTTTGACACTTTTCCAAGATATAGCTCCTCCAGCTAGCATGAAAACATAACCAGAAGTGGATCTCCTACTATCGAGGCAACCAGCAAAATCAGAGTCTGAATATCCAATGATCTCCAAATGTTCAGATCTCCTATATGTGAGCATATAATCTTTTGTCCTTTGCAAGTATCGCATAACGCGCTTTGCTGCTTTCCAGTGATCTATGCCTGGATTACTTAAATATCTGCCAAGCATTCCAACCACATACGCAATATCCGGACGCGTACAAACCAGAGCATACATAAGACTCCCTACTGCTGATGCATAAGGGATGTCTTCCATTTGTTTTCTTTCCAACTCATTCTTTGGGCATTGGAGCAAACTCATTTTGTCACCTTTGGCAATTGGTGCATCACATGGTGCACGACTTTGCATGCCAAATCTACTGAGCACCTTATCGATATAAGCCTTTTGTGATAAGCCAATTATACCATGTGATCTATCACGATGAATCTGTATGCCTATCACAAAAGATGCATCACCAAGATCTTTCATTTCAAAATTCTTTGAAAGAAATCTCTTAGTTTCATGCAATAATCCTATATCGCTGCTTGCCAGTAAGATATCATCGACATACAATACTAGAAAAATGAATTTGCTCCCATTGATCTTATAATAAACACATTGATCCATAGCATTTTCCTTAAAACCAAAAGAGGAAATTACTTGATCAAACTTCCGATACCATTGACGGGATGCTTGCTTTAAGCCATAAATGGATTTCTTTAGTTTACAAACCATGTGTTTTGATTCTTTTGTCTCAAAACCTTCTGGTTGCACCATATATATGGTTTCTTCAATGTCACCATTAAGAAACGCAGTCTTTACATCCATTTGGTGGAGCTCCAAATCATAATGAGCCACAAGTGCCATAATAATCCTGAGAGAGTCTTTCGATGATACCGGAGAGAAAGTCTCTTTATAGTCAATGCCTTCCTTTTGAGTAAAGCCTTTAGCAACAAGGCGTGCCTTATATCTTTCGATATTACCCTTTGAATCCCGCTTGGTTTTAAATATCCATTTACAACCAACGGGTTTGACACCTTCAGGCAATTCGACAAGATCTCAAACGTCATTGTCACTCATGGACTTTAACTCATCCAATACAGCATTCATCCATTTTAGGGAGTTAACACTTTGTTTGGCTTGACTGAAAGATATGGGGTCATCCTCCAATCCTATATCAAACTCATGTTCTTGGAGATAAACGATATAATCACTTGAAATCGCTGATCTCCTCTCCCTATTGGATCTCCTTGGCACTTCCAATTGAGTTTGTTGGGGTTCTTCTGTATTAGTAGGAGACAACTCAGAAATAATTTGGTGATTTGCATCCGCATCCTGTACTAAGACAGGTGTGACCACATCATCAGTGTCAACATGAATAATAGGAAACTCAACATGTTCCTCCTCAAATTCAAAATTCCTGGGTTGTTGTGCACTCCCACTACTTTCAACTTCCTCAATAAATTTGGCATTATCCGTCTCAATTATGGTATTAGTGGAAGGACAAAAAAACTTGAAACCCCTTGATCTTTCTGAGTATCCAATAAAATAGCAGCTAACAGTTCTTGAGTCCAATTTTCTTTCGTTAGGCCTATAAGGCCTAGCCTCAGTTGGACAACCCCAGACATGGAAATGCCTAAGATTAGGTTTCTTTCCAGTCCACAACTCGTATGGGGTCTTAGCTACTGCTTTACTGGGTACTCGATTAAGAATATAAACTGCAGTTTTTAAGGCTTCTCCCCACAAGGAATCTGGTAAAGAAGAATTAGACATCATACTTCTAACCATATCCTTAAGGGTTCGATTTCGTCTCTCAGATACACCATTTTGACGTGGTGTCCCTGGCGTGGTGTATTGAGGTACGATGCCACATTCTTCCAAGTATCTCGCAAAAGGTCCTGGACGTTGTTCGCCTGATCCGTCATATCTACCGTAGTATTCACCACCACGATCAGATCTAACGGCTTTAATTTTCTTATTAAGTTGATTTTCAACTTCTGCTTTATAAGCCTTAAATACGTCCAGTGCCTGTGATTTTTCATGTATCAAATACAGATACCCATAACGAGAATAGTCATCTGTAAAAGTGATAAAATACCGTTGACCATTCCAAGAAGCCGAAGGGAATGGACCACAGATATCAGTATGTATCACTTCTAAAACGTCTAAACTCCTTTTGGCATCAAATTTCCTTATGTTTGTTTGCTTCCCCTTTATACACTCAACACAGATTTTGAAATCTGAAAAATCAAGGGGATCAAGAATTCCACTTGACACAAGCCTTTCAATTCTCTCTTTCGAGATATGTCCCAAACGCTTGTGCCACAATACAGAGGATTTCTCATTAATCAATTTTCGCTTCGTACCATATTTGTCAACATGCAATGTTTCATTAAACTTTAAGTGAGAGGCATCCAAGTCTAACCTGTATAGACTATCAACTAGAGATCCAGTACCAATAATATTTGAATTTTGGAAAAGACTGAAACCTCCGTTTCCAAATGAACAAAGTGTAACCGGATTTGTCCAAACAGGAAACCGAAATCAAATTCCGTCTAAATGACGGAACGTAAACAATCTCATCCAAATCCAAATAAAAACCAGATTCTAATTTAAGTCTATAGACTCCAATTGCCTCAACACAAACTTTATTGCCGTCTCCCATATAAATGAACCTTTCGGCATCACTGGGTGTTCGACTCTTCAAACAACCTTGCATAGACACACTTATGTGGATAGTTGCACCCGTATCTATCCACCAAGTGTTGGGTGGTACTTCAGCTAAATTAAATTCACAGCAAACAAAACTAAATTGGTTACCTTTCTTTGCGAGCCACTTGTGATATTTGGGACAATCCTTCTTCACATGACCAACAGTCCTTTTGCAAAAGAAACAGGGAACACCTTTATCCTGTTTCTGTTGCACAGTTGTCTGTGAAGTCCCAGCATTTGCAGTTTCCTTAACCTTAGGGTTTAATTTTTCTTTCTTAATGCCCAAATAGTCAAGAGAATGAATTGTAACATGCTCTTCCCATTTTTTAAAGTTGGAACCCGTAAGAACTGGAATGTTGTTCAAATTGGCAGATATAGCAATAACATAAAAGAAACGCTCACAATTAACAAATATCCATCTACTTTAGTGCAATGATAAAAATAAAAGAACTTGAATATAATTATCATGCAAAACTTGGTCTAATTGTAGGGGCAAACAATTAGACAAAACAAATAAAATTTGATATTTGTGTCTTTAATGGTGGGCCCTTTTCGAGAAACCTAGCGCATCATCATAACCAAGTCTTTGGACAGTAATTACAACATGCAAGTGGTCTTCTCTCCAATAAGGCTAGTTAATATGAACAATATAAACTGGGCCTGGCCAATCAAAAGCCTTCCTTTGGGCCGACTATTAAACGCATAGGCAAATTCTAGAACTATATTATTCAAAACATTAACTACCTTATACCGTTTAAAATCCGGCCAAATAATAACATTCCTTTGGGCTGATTACTACCCGCATGGATTTAAACGTAACTGTATGTAATCCAAAACCGTTATCGTCAAGTTTAAGAAAATCTCCATGACAGAGACCACTTTGGTGGCATATCACTTTAATTTTCCCAAACCCTAGATATGGACTACAAAATAATCTTTATGCCCCAATTTAAATCTTTATTCAATTTTATTAGAAACAATAATAAGAAGTTGATAGCTAATGTAACCAAAAGCAATAATCTGTAATTGCATGGGTCCGAAAACAGTAGTCGGATTTCTTGGGTTTGTTGACCGGTCAGGCACATGACAATACAAAACCCCAAATGCCAGAAAAATTAACATATGATTCCTGTGTGCTCAATATTGGAATGGAATCAGCTGTCGCCAGAACATAGCAATAATAAGCAAAGTTATTACTATTAATCTGACAAGTATCTCGAATCGACTTGTTCCACCATGTGCAGATTAGAAATCAACGAAGTTCCTTGTTTCTCGAATCAGGAAAAAATAATAATACAATCTTTATATTTTCTCCTCAATAATCTGACAAGAGGCTCTGATACCACTTGTAGGATTTCGTAAGAAATCCTAAACCCAAGATCTCATGTCAAACCATTGAAGAAAATAATTATACTGGATGCGTACCTGTCGCCATGGAGGATGAAAATCTTAGTGCGTGGTTATTCGTCTTCCGCCTCCAAAACCTTTCTCTTGATCTTGACCTAAGTCTCACACACGATGGGATGGTATGAGAAAAGAGGCTAGGAGCGGGGACCTTGACCACATATTTATAAGCCCCGGTTCCATCACAGCCCATCATAATAGATGAAACCATATTGGGCCATTTAATTGGTCTCTACATATAAAATAAGCCCGCACCACTTAACGCATGTGATATGACCCAAATACGTGCTAATAGAGACGTGTCCATTACCCGGGTCACATTAATTGAACGATCACAACTTAATGGGTAATACTGACATCACTCAAGCCTTATTCGACAACATACAATGTTTAATTTTATGATCTATGTAGGCCCACCAATAGAAAATTGCTAACAAAGACATCTATTTTCAGACCAAACGAGACACACAGTGGTTTCATATAAGGATTTATATGTTCTATATTCGAGCTACGCCACCTTTCAATGCGTATCATTGACTTGCAATGAAAATATTTGCATTTATTTTCAAGCAACTGTTCTAGGAAAAAGAAGATATATATATATATATATATATATGTATGTATAACAGTAAGAATTGGTTTCGTGTATAATAAGGTGCGTACGTAAGTAAACTTACCAAAAAAAAAAAAGAAGGTAGAGTACATATGTACGTACTTAAGAGCTCTTTTATTTTTACATCCTTAATTGTATCCACCATTAATTTTATTTCGCCCATATCATATGCATGAAAAGCTAGACATTTAGGACACCATCATAGTTTTACCTCATATGAGTATTTTCCAAATTAGTATAGAACTAATTACAAGTACGTAACAATCCGTGACATAGAAAAATAACAATAATTTGATGGAATATATAAATGTCTCTAGCTCGTAGAGTAGTATTTTTTCTCATGCAGTATTTACACGTACTCATAGGAAATCTGATCAATTGGTTATGGTTTACAACAGTGCTATACGCACAAATTTTTGAAAATAGACAGCCCGTACAGATGGTTTTTGGACCCGTTTTGGGTCCCACAAAGATGATCGAAACCCCTTATTTTATTCAAAACATCTTGTTTAAGATCCCCGTAAAAAATAAGCTCATTTAGATATATATCGGTAAAGGGGTTTACGAAACACCCAACTTTGCTTCAGAAAATAGCCTTTTTTTGAAGCAAAGATGGGTGTTTCGTAAACCCCCTTACCGATATCCAAATGACCTGATTTTTAACGGGGACCTTAAACAAGATGTTTTGAACAAAATGAGTGTTTTCGATCATTTTTTTGGGACCCAAAACAGATCCAAAGTCCATCTGTACACGCTCTCTGTTTTCAAAAATCCGTATCGGCAGCAGTTTTGTATGGCTTAAGCCGCGGCATCAGTTCGATGTGAATATACAATTAAATACCCAAAATAAATAAATACTCTCCATCATTAGTTATAGTATAGTCAGTGTCTTGAAGGTTGAGCTAAGAAGGCTTTTCCTTCTTTTGCTCTTACTATACAACACAACATCGTCTATATATACTTGCGTGCCCAAAAAAATTATCATTGGGTTGCAAGTATTTAGTTCAGTACTACTGAGGCCTCGTTTGAGGCCTCGTTCTGCTAAGGGAAATAAATACTTATTTTCTAAATAAATACAAATAAGTAAGTACTTATTTTTTAATTAAAAGTGATGTATTGTGAGATAAAAACATGTTTCGTAAAGTGAAAAATAAGTATTAATTTGAAAAATAAGAACCTTAACAGAACGAGGCCTAAATGTACATAAAACTCAGGGTTTCTTCATTGACCCCCTGTAGTATGAGCCATGTGCGGATACACCCCCTATGGTTTAAAAGTGTGCACACAACCTTCTGTGATTTTGAAAATGTGCGGATAGACCCCGTGCCGTCATATTTTTCATCTATATTAACGGACACAATATTAAAACACCAATATATCCTCATCATGCCTCTTGATTCTTTTTCTTTTTTAAATCTAACTACCTCATCTCCTACACAAAAAATCGAATCCAAATCGTTGATATATTAAATTTTGACGAGTACTATGGAGGTGTTCTTCTAAATAAGCTACTTTGGCTTATTTTTTGTTCTTATTCAAATTTTTTTTCGTATCACTTGACTTATCATTATTTTTTGGGGGATTATTGCATCCTCATGACAAGAGGAATCTAAAAATTAAAAAATTTTGATCGAAATCTAATTTTTTTTAATAAAGATGAAAAAGACGAAAAAATGGCTTATTGGCTTATTTTCGTCTTTATTAAAAAAAAAATTGGATTTCGATCAAAAAATTTTACTTTTTAGATTCCTCTTGTCATGAGTATACAATAATCCCCAAAAAAAAAGATAATAAGCCAAGTGATACGAAAAAAATTTGAATAAGGACAAAAAATAAGCCAAAGTGGCTTATTTAAAAGAGCACCCCTATATCTATGATAAAATTCAAGTCAATAAAAAATAAAAAGCTCATGATCGAATCGATTTTGTTATGAAATTAAAATTTCAAATTTGATTTACTAAAAATTAGATAATTGAGTTATTGATACCTGATTGAGATGAGTTTTTACAAAGATATTCTAATCTTTATTTAATAAATTATGAACGACTCAGATTACATTCTAGAGGTGTGTGAGACACACCTCCGTTAATATGGATGGAAAATATGACGGCAATGGATCTATTTTCACAATTTTAAAACCACAAGGGGGTTATGTGCATATTTTTAAATCATAGGGGGTGTATCCGCACATGGCCAAAACTACAGGGGGAGAAAATAGACTTTGCCAAGTGGATTTTGTCTGTGCACTCGTTTTGCATGTGACACAAAAATCAGCAAAAATGATACTCATACAACATTTCAAACACAACATCTCACATACATGTGAGTTCCACACATACTACTATGTGTAGGCTTCACATGTATGTGAGAAATTGTGTAAGTTGTGTAACGCCCTGATTTTTCACGGAATTTCGGACGCATTAACCTTAAAATACACTGAATTTTACAAACTACTAGGCCCTTATTTACTGTTACACAAAATTTACATAAAAAAATTTACTATTTATTTAAATGTCTTCAGAGCGACTCTAGTCTTGATACAGATCCCAATCATACTCGGTCTCCGCTCTTGATATTCCTCCTGTGTCAAATTGCTCCACCAATGAATCCTGCATCCTCTGACAAATTGATCGCCGAAATAACCGATTTACCAGGATACAAATGTATCCGTGAGTGATAATTCACCCGGTAGAATAATTCTAATCCTGCCAACCCCTTACTCTACAATTAGCATTCAATAATAACAATAATATGACAGTTGATAATACACGAGAGGTACAGAATAATAGCATATCGTCTTTTTTATTACTATTCATCATCATACGTGAAATTTAAGGATCATCTCCACGAGATCCTTTCCTCCCACATCCACTAACTACAACCGTCTCATGGGTCCACACTTCCTCTTACTTATCCTTGTACCAGGGTCCTAGGTGAGCGCACCTGAGTTATGTACCGAGCATGTTCTCACTTAAGACCATAACAGTAGGATCGAGTCATCCTATAACGTATCGTACATTAGGGTCGGATATCCACACTACCCCACGTTAATTATAACTGTCTCATGGGATTCATTCTCTTTCTCAAAAAAAAACTTCCCATGACATATCATACATTAACGTCTCACTAAGTATAACCGTCTTATGAAACCCATTCACTTCCTCGAAGCGAAACTTTTCATGACATATCATACATTAGTGTCACAACATATCTCATCACCGGGCCCCGTAGGTAACCCTTTTCAACACAGGGCCCCATGGGTTAACTTTGTCATCACCATGGCTCAATTCACAATTAACGTCTATGAACAGTAACTCGTCAGAAAACAGAGGATTTTCAGATTTCATAGTTTCGAGCGCGGGTACGATTTCCTTCATAAGAACTCATTAAAATCAATATACATGGATTAAATATACTTAGGAGAGAGTAGAGAAGTGATTATTCTACCTCGGTTCCGGCCGAAAC
Organism: Rhododendron molle; assembly: GCA_025413875.1. Taxonomy (NCBI): domain Eukaryota; kingdom Viridiplantae; phylum Streptophyta; class Magnoliopsida; order Ericales; family Ericaceae; genus Rhododendron; species Rhododendron molle. The sequence goes on along the minus strand of CM046396.1, from coordinate 2,109,388 downwards.
AAGCGAGTAACGGTTCCGGACGGTTTTGGATCATCGGGGAAGACGACGGCGACGGGGGACCTCGGGTGAGCCGTGGATGTATCTGATAAATTTAAAAACGTGGGGTATGATGTTTGAACCGAATTTTGTTCGGGTGAATGTAAAACCGAAACCCATTTCTTTCTCTCTCTAAACCACCATTTTTGGAACCCAAGCTCTGGCTCTCCTCTCTTTATTTTCCTACTGATTTACAGTGGTGGTGATGTTAAGTTTTGTGAATCTCGGAGTGAGCAAAAATGATACTCACATAACAATCCAAACACAACCTCTCACATCCATGTGAGCTCTACACACATTACTATGTGTGGATCTCACATATATGTGAGAGATTGTGTAAGTTATTGTGTTTAGATCATTGTATGAATAACATTGTTGGTGTTATATATCTCATCTCATCATTACTAGTATTCCAGGCGATCTAGACAACACACGCATAGTATTTTACTTGTAATATAATAAGAAAAGTTAAAGTTGACTACTTATTCTGGTACTCATTCCGTTCCTTTTTAAATGTCCTGCTTCGTAATTCCAATTTGTTAAAAAGACATCATCATTATATCTTTCACATCAATTTTTTCCTCCACTTTCCCTACTTAAGGCATCCGCACCAGACTCTTTATATTTTGGACCAATTTACACCTTAAAAAGTCACTTTATTATTTTAACTACCCACTTTTAAAATAACTATTGCATCAGACTGTTTACTCTCACTCTCCTCTCAATAAATAATCAAATCTACCTCAATTAAATATTCTCCCTTGCCTCGGAGAGAGAACCAAAAGCAGAAAAAGTTAAAAAAATTAGGGAGAGAGAGAGAGAGAGAGAGAGAGAGAGTACAGAGAGAGGGGTTGGGAAATAATATAAAAATGAGAAGCAAGTGAACAGTTGGTCGGCTGTCGAAAAGAGCAACTGTAGCTATGTTAAATTTTTTTCAAAGTAGAGAGGAAAGAAGAGAGACTGATGCAAGGAGTTTTGGGTGTTTTTTTTCTTTTTGACTCTTTAATTAGTTTGAAGAGGGGAATAAAGAGGAGTTTTGGGTGTTTTTTTTCTTTTTGACTCTTTAATTAGTTTGAAGAGGGGAATAAAGAGAGAGATGTGGATGCTCTTACCAATCATCGTTACACTTTTACTCATTAACTTTTCAAAATGGAATCTGCTTTTAGGGACAAAATAGACAATTTATCAACTTTTACCCACTAACTTTATAAAATGGATACTTATTAAGAGACAGCTCAAAATTGAATACTAGACGGTAATAAAGGGACAGAGGGAGTATATCATTTCAATTAAGTATGTTTGGATTGATAAGTATATGTGTTTTGGCGCTGAGCTAAAAGTAGTGGCCTGAATTTACATCAAAACAGAAACGAAGTGAACTGTGAGATGTGTCACAAAAAAGACAAGAAAAATTCTAAAATCAGCCCAATGGGCTGACAATAGTGAGTGTGTGAATGTGTATAAAAAAGTATAAAAAGTGTGAATGTGTATAAAAATGTATAAAAAGTACACAGAAATACGTGTTTTTCTTATCTTCTAGTGTGCTTATCGTCAACTCAGTGGGCTGACAATAGCAAGGCCGAAGTGAACAAAACAAACAGAATTGTTATAGGCAATAATATTGAAACGTGAAAGAAAAGACAAAAGCAGCGATAATTGCAGACTTATATAGAGGAATTCCCACCATGACCAACGAGCAGCGTCATAGCAAAGCAAAAGGAATCCCATATTCTATCTATCTAGTGAAAATATGGAGTCAATTAGGAAAAACTTGAAGTTGGAGCTGATGGGGATTTTCCTTTTGAATGTGTTTGTGTTTTCTGTGCAGCAGACCACCATTCCTACTATTAACTGGGTTGTAAGTACTTGCATCACATTTTAACAGTATTCCTTTCTCTTCTTCTTCTTCTTCTAGTTAACAGTCATCATTCTAGTTTAAAAGGAGGCGGCTTCTCTGAACTCTGAAGTTGAGAACTGTCCGGATTGCACGGAGTGCAGTCCAGACTGTCTTGAGCCATATCTTACCCCATTTTGTATGTAATTTGATGATTAGACTTGTTCATATACTACTACTCATTGATTAATTATTTAAATTTTTTGCCGATCCAAGAACAATTTTTTTTGAAATAGAAGGGTTCCCGATGTGGCGAACTCAAATTTCTAAGGATCAATATGCACTGATTCAATATCTTTTGGTATCTCTTCAACTTAATGTTTTCGAAAGTTATTCTAATGAACGAGTTCTAGAACATGAACTGAATCTATCGGGAACTGAAAATGGAGTTGAAAACGATTGGGTTGCACGAGACCCAGCTCCAGAGAATTCACCTCTTTTCACTGTATGATTTTGTGCCGATGCACCATCTGTGACAGCCCGCTTTCCGGTGGCCGGCGGTACTGCAGGATAGCAGGCTCTATCTGGACAGAAGGAGGCAAGTCATGGTTTATAAGAAAAAAGATCATTCCTACTTGTACGTACAAGGCTTTTTAAAACCGTGAGGGCGGACCAAAGCGCATAGGAACTTCACAGTTAAGCGTGCTCATCCTGAGCTAGTCTAGGGATGGGTGACCTACTGGGAAGTCTATGGGCTTTGGGCGTCTAAAGCGGACAATATTGTACAAAGATGGAGCGGGTCGTTATAGCATCACAAGCCGTGTAATCTCATTGAAAGCATTTTATGTTGAAAAAGAAAAGAAATTAAACGAGCTTGCGAAAATTTGGTCATATATGTTATGCTTTGGTTTTGGTCTAATGACTCTAATAATATATAGTCCACGGGGATCATCCAGTACATCACACACACACACACACATACATATATATATATATATAATATTCGGGGCGGTTCCGGGGACCCCTACAAAATTCTCTAAAAAACCTTCAAATCTTAATCTCATAGTTTCCGATCAAATTTTGATGATCCGAGCCGCTCAATGTGTTCAGAACGTGATTTTAAGGGTGTCCTCTAGAAATTGGCAAAAAAATAACCAAAAAGGGCTTGAATTGAGCAGTTTTTTATTGAACCATTCAATAAAATTCAATAAAAAACTGTTCGAATGAAACCCTTTCCGGTCATTTTTTTTGTTGATTTCTTGCGAGTAACCTTAAAATCACGTTCTAATTACATTGAGCAACTCAGATCATCAAAATTCTATCGGAAAGTTGGAAGGTTTTTTTAGAGATTTTTTTAAAGGTCTTTGGAACCACCCCGATATATATATGATTTATTGTTATCCTCATCAAATCCTATGTACATCTTGATTTTGCTTTTGCAGCTCAACGAAACTTCATACACCCGGTTATGCAGCACAAAGAAGATCTTGACGGTAAACGGACTGTTTCCAGGGCCTGTTCTGCGTGTCCGCAAGGGTGATAGAGTGACAGTGAATGTCGAAAATCAAGGGAGATATAATGTCACCGTTCATTGGTATGGCTCAATTAATCTCCCTAGCTCTCTCGTAACACAATACACAATGCATAATGCAAATGCGCTCCTAGTTGCGCAATCTTATCAATTGAATATTCATACAGTTCTATAACGTCTGTCTATACATGGAATTCTTATATTTCGGAATTGCGTCCTTCGATAATCGGCTCCTTAGGTATCATAATGACAAAAATCACAAACTCCAATGCATTTTCTACCCTTTTTCAAATATTTTCACACACTTTTATGCACTTTTCATACATTTCAATATACTTTTTTCAATCTTTACACCAGTTCAGTGAATTGTTTTTAGCATTTTCTCCTAAAATTAGATACCCATCTAAAATAATTTGGAACATAAATCTTTGACATGGAGGCTATTGATGTCACATCCTTCTGAATGAATTTGCAGACTTTCCTGTTTACTTGGACTTAAATGTTTAAAAAAAAGAGACAAGATTGACAATTGGGACAACCCTAAAGGTGCTAGAGGAAGGGGGGAAGAAATATTCAATGGAGAAAGACATTGAGAAAAACAAAAAGGTGATCAAAAAATACAAAAATGGAAAGGAGAGGGAGGGAATATTCTACGGTGTTGAACTTTTGGAGGAGAAATTATGACATTGAGAAAAACAACTCTGGTTTAAAGATGATAAAAAAAAAAAACTCTGGTTCAACAGAATCCTTGTGTAATTAAATAAATGGAGAAAGGGGAAAACTACAGTAATTAACAGCGTAAAGTATGTTTTGATTAATTTGTGACAGGCATGGAGTGAAGCAACCACGAAATCCATGGTCGGATGGGCCAGAGTACGTGACACAGTGCCCCATTAAACCAGGCGGTAATTTCAGTTATGATCTCATTTTCTCCTCAGAGGAAGGAACTATATGGTGGCATGCCCACAGTGATTGGTCTCGAGCCACAGTGCATGGTCCTATAATTGTGTACCCTGAAAATGGGACCACCTATCCGTTTTCGCAGCCTGATGACGAGTTCCCCATTGTTTTGGGTATGTATTCATCTTCTCTCTCTTTATTTGCACAAAAAGAGGAAAATGTTATGCGCCTTTATTTTCTTGGGTATATGTTTTTCTCTGTTTCTCACACAAATAGGTAACACGGGTGGAATCAGAATGTTTGTGCAGTGACATGGTCAGCACATACCTTGAGACTTATCAGTAATTTTTTGATTGTTATATAATAAAAAATTGATATGTATAGGGACTGAAAAAATTTAGTATCCTGCAAATATTTCTCGATATCTGTAAAAAAAAATGCACAATAATCTATCAAATTGAAGGAATTAATATCCTGAGAATTTATGTGATATAAGTTTTTGAGATAAAAATCCTATAAGTTTGCGTATTTTTTCGTCTTTAGTCAATTTTTTTTAACATTTTAATAAATTTTTTTTACCTTCAATTCGAATAGAGATACACTATATACATTAAAAAGTAAAAAAACAAGTAGTACGTACAAAATGTGATAAAAATCACTAAAGACGAAAAAATACGGACGACAAAATAGTAAATTTTTTTGGAGAGAATATTTTGGAAAGGAGAACCAAAGGAGGTGTTTGTAATTTCAAACATTTTTGGAATTGTTTGTTACTTACTCCTTATTTAAACAACTTGTGCTGTGTTTGGATGAATTTTTGAGAAATTTTGTAGGGTTATGAGTGGAGAGAGAAATCTGAGTAATGATTGAAAGTAAAGGTAATGATTAGATAGAGATAGAAAGAGAAATAAGAATAATGATTGGAAATAAGGGTGAATAATAATTGAAAGTATGAGTAATTAGTATTTTCTGAGTGGAGAATTTTTTTTCAAAAAACAATCCATACAAAGCATTGAAGGCGTTGGTTAGCTAAATTGACCATACAATTAAAATGGGGGCAAGTCTATAATATATGTGGGGGCCGGTGCTTCATAATTGACGCAATTTTGTCACGGTAGTTGTTCAGTGATCAAGTTGATGATAGAGTAAACTAGAAACTTTAATTCATGAATTGGGAATTTGTTAATTATTTGTGAAAGCCTGCTGGATCGATCAAGTAACAGCTAGCTATCATTTGAGTACGATCATCGAAATTCGATCGGGAAAGGGAAGTCTGCATTTTAAGAGGTCCAACCACAGGGACTTGCTTTTTTCAATACAAATTAAAACATATATATGGAGTATATATTATACTTGTGTATTTTGTAAATTCTTTATTGGGATGGTCCAACCACGGAGGCTTGCTTTTTTCAATACAAATTAAAATTACTACGTACGGCACCTTTATACTGTAGCACAAACAAACAAACAAAAAACAAGAGAAAATAACATAAATACCCTTGCAAGAAAAACTAAAATGTGTGGCTGATCAAATTTTTTTCGAGCTGGATAGGTTGCTGACAATAGCACCCGTTCAAATCTAGACATTCTTGTTAGATTTTTTGGAGGGTTCTAACCTAAAATCAATTGACAATAGATGAAATAACCTCTAAAATATATTAATTAAGCTTTGGTGGCTTAGATGAGTGATGTGGGATCAAGTCTAACAAACCTATTTACCTTTTATACGCAACTTTTGTTCTTTTTCACATTTTCAATCTTTAGATCTTTAATTTGGTGAGAGGTTAGTGATATACTCACTCGCTTAAATAAATGGCGGAATCAGAACCTTCAATATATATATATATATTTTCAATTTATCATACATTTATATGCAAACGTTTCGTATTTTCTCAATTTTTGTAGCATCATGGTTTAAGGGCGATGTAATGGAGATAATTCAAACCGCCCTTGCGAGTGGAGGTGAACCAAATAAGTCAGATGCTTTAACTATCAATGGTCAGCCAGGTGATCTATACAATTGTTCCAAACAAGGTACGTACATACATAAGCGCGTGCATGCATGCATGCTAGCTACAAAATTAGTACTGGCTAGTAGTAGTAAATTATGTTCCAACTTAGAAAAAAGTCTAGCTAGGAATTAATAGTACTTATTTCATAATATGTATAACGCGGACCGACCGAATGTTGCAGGAACGTATAAGATCGTGTTCGATTATGGAAAGACCTATCTTCTTCGACTAATCAATTCAATAATGAACGAAGAAATGTTCTTCATGATAGCTCAACATAATTTTACAGTCGTCGGGGCGGACGGGGCCTATATCAAACCTTTAGAAACCGATTTTATCTTCATAGCCCCGGGACAAACCATGGACGTCCTAATCAAAGCAAATCAGTCCCCAAGTCACTATTACATGGCAGCAAGAGCATACGCGGGTGTCGTATACGATAACACCACCACAACTGCAATAATCCAGTACAACGGGAACTACACGCCCCCATCAACACCCGCATTTCCCAACCTTCCGGATTATAATGATACCGACGCGACAACGATTTTCACCCGTCAGCTTAAAGCCTTGGCGAGTAAGGATCATCCCATCGACGTCCCCAAAACAGTCGATGTACAAATGTTTGTGACAATTTCGGTTAACACAGTGCCTTGTGATACCAATTCTTGCAACGGGCCCAATGGGACGTCCAAACTCGCGGCGAGCTTGAACAACATAAGTTTTGTGACCCCCGAAGTGGATGTATTGCAGGCATACTATAGAAAACTTGAGGGGATTTATGAGACGGATTTTCCCAATATGCCAGCTACGGTTTTTAATTACACAGCTGATGAGTTTCCGGATGAGTTATTGTTACCCGAAAGGGCGACAAAGGCGAAGGTTGTAAAGTATAATTCAACTGTGGAGATAGTGTTCCAGGGGACTAATCTGCTGATGGCGGCAGAGAATCATCCGATGCACCTGCATGGGTATAGCTTCTATTTGATCGCAAAGGGGTATGGGAACTTTGACAACGCCACGGATCCTGATTTGTACTATAATTTGGTGGACCCACCTGAGGTCAACACTGTTGGGGTCCCTAAAAATGGATGGGCTGTCATCAGATTTAGAGCTGATAATCCAGGTACGTACGTACTTCTTAATTATTTTAATTTGGTAAATATATATATATATATATATAAATATGTTACTATTATATCAGTTTGCTTTTTGGCCGAAAGGTCAGAAATTTCATTGATACTACAAGAGAGAGAGTAGTACTGATAATTTTGTGCATATAAGATGTCATATAAGATATTACTGATCAAATGAGATATGCACTTAACTGATCTCGTTGCTGATATTTGTTTTTATTACTACTATTAAACAAAAAAAGATACTCCATTGGACTTTCTAGGGGTATGGTTCATGCGAATTAAAGATTTTCTAATCTTGGAGTAAGTAATTAAGTACTAATTCATATATTAATACATCGATCATTGGATTTTCAAATCTAGGGGTATGGTTCATGCATTGTCATTTGGAAAGACATTCTAGTTGGGGAATGGATACAGTTCTAATTGTGAAGAATGGGAACACCGAAGCGACGAGCATGCTGCCTCCTCCGGATTACTTGAATCCTTGCTAAGGTTCTCACTTTTGCTTCTTCATTTGGAAGGGATATATATTCCAAGCAGGCCAGGCTCGATCGAATGATTAGATCTCCTCCGGCTATTAGTTTGATGTTGATGTAATTATAATGTGAATGCATGTCGTACGTCGTCGTCGTCTTCTTCTTTTTGGAATATCTATCTCTATCTATCAATGCGTGTATTAGAGGAACGCACTATATATAGTGGAGTACCAATTAATTGCTGTACGCGCGTGTACTAGAAAACGATAGCTAGCTATTTTTGAGACTTTAATTAATTAGGTGCATGCATGTGAAAGCATGAGTTATACACATACCTACTATGTTTCTTTTCCGGTTAAAAATACGATTTTTATTTGCAACGCATTTTTTTTTTTTTTTTTTGTATTTTTTAGAGTTTCGATCTCATTAATTACGACATTTTGTTGTGTATTGTTCCACTCTTATAAATCGGGGGGGTGTATGTGGGCACCAAAATGTTACAAACATGTTATGGCTACTCATCTGAAGTTTAATTTCGTGGTAGCTGCAAATTATTATCAATAGGTACGAGAAATATATATGGTCATAAGCCAAATTTTACCAACAACTATAAGCTACCAGTTTTGAGGATTCGGCCTCAATTATATATAAATTCATAGAAAGGAGAGAGAACCAAAGCATGAATAAATTACGTTAAGTAATTCCAAAAAAACACAAAACTATCTTCTGATCAGCTCATTGCTCCAACATAATTAAGGTGTGTTTCCGCTAAACTAAGTAAATTTTTAAATCAATTAAAGACCATGTTTTCACGAATTCTAGGTAGGTCATTATATCCTCATCATACATCAACTAAAATAGTAGGAGTATAATTTAGCGGAAACAACTTTACTAGCTATTACGTACCGTTAACCTGGAGACAAAAAAAAATTCAGTGGAAAGACACCCAAGTCCTTGGGGAGCGTACGTTCGCACCAACTCCCCTTGCTTTCTAGTCATCGTAAGTTTTCCTCTCCCCCTTGTATTCTGAACTCCGCACAAATCATACGAGTACATATAGATATAACAGGAGTCGGGGTGGTGCCATGGCTGGGATTCGATTAAGAGCACCATTATTTGATCAGAATCGTTGGTTTGTTTTGCTTGTTAATTTGTAGGCAGTCCATGTATATATACAATAGAAAAAGATTAAGCAGACATCCATATCAACAAAATAGAATGCCGCCTATCTTTTCATTTATTCTCCAAATCATATAACCATCTCAATTTTATTATACCCAAAAAAAAGAGAGAGGTTCATTACAAGATCATATAGATCTGTTCCTATAATCATATATATGTCGGGGTGGTTCCGGAAATAACTAATTAGACACCTAAAAAAATACCTCATAGTTCCCGATCAAATTTTGATGATCCGAGCCGCTCAATGTGATCAGAACACGCGTGATTTTTCAATTTTTTTTGCACCGTTTAAAAGATCTTAATAAAATCTATCAAACAAGATCTATATTAGTAGGAAAATTATTTGCGTAAACACATAATTTTTGAACTTAAAATTATCTTCCTTTTCAAAAAGTATTTTTTTAGAAAAAGTGGAACACCCCCTTAGTCTCTGTCGTGAATCTTGCTTCCGATCTCTCTCCCGGCCTCTTCAGGCCGACAGGGCAAGTTGAATTCTGTTATAAATAATTGACCATCAGGTAATTTACGGGGCAAAATTAATCAGGCTCCATTCCGGAACCCTTCTTAAAAAATAAGAGCTTATTTTAGACACTTCTTTTTTGAAAATAGTAAGGGGTTCCCACAAAATTTACTTCACACTTTCAAACTCAAAAATAATGTAAATGAAAAAAAAATCGCACCGTATTAAAGATCTCAATGAAATATATCAAATAAGATCCACAGTGATAAGAAAATTATTTGCGTAAACACATGATTTTTGAGCTTGAAGTTGCCGTATACAAAAAATAAGACTGTTGCTATTGTGTTGGGCGCCGGCGGAGGCAAATCGTTCCGGCGGCCGCGTCAGCCAGTCTCCGGCCACCGGACGGCAGATCCAAGCCGTCCAAAAATTCCCAAAAAAAAACCAAGGGGGCTAAATTGGGAATTAATGGCATCCAAGGTGTATAGGGTGCTTGATCCAAGCACCCATTTTCCTTGTACATACGGCGCGGCCGCCAGAACGATTTCCCTCCCCGGCGCCAATTGGAGTCCACAAAATTCTGGACATATAAGTGGAAAGAGCTTATTTTTTTAAAACACAGATTCTTATTGGACAAAAAATAAGTTCTTATTTGGTTTCTGAAACGGAGCCTTAATAAATAATCCCCCACCATGGATGGGAGTATAATTTGAAGCTGAAAATTCAAACACAATTAGTAATTATGTACTACATATTATTCTTCCATATGTACCAATCGATCACATCACTCCATGTCGTAAAGCAACTTTCTTCCTCAATACTCATCTGCTGTTTTCCTTGCAAGTACGTTCTGTGTTTATTTCCATTCATTGCTATATTGTGGGAGCCAGCTCTGTCCAACCGGGCACCCCATACTAGCTAGAAGGAACTAATTAATTTAATCAACGGGATAACGTTGAAAATATATCCCTTTCTCGATCGTCCTTTCAATGAAGCATTGGTGTCCCGATTATAAGCCACCCGTTTGTTTGGCTTTTAGTTTTTGCTAAAACTACTCCTCAATAAATACTATAATCCATGTGTTATTCACATTTGTATATATGTGCACTAGTGTTTCTGCCTATTTGATGCACGGGATAAAAAAAATTTATTGTTTTATTTTCAGTCTCGTGTATCAAACGGGCAAAAACGCTTATTGATAAAAAAAAAAAGACAGTTTAATTTTTTGTCTGGTCATGTGTTCGTCGTACACTAGCATTAGTCTCATTATATACATTGAAAGACGTGCGATGAAAAATAAATTTAAAGTATCACGTGACAGTGCCCAATGGCATAGACTAATTTTCTCTCTCTCTCTCTCTCTCTCTCTCTCTCTCTTTATCAATAAAAAAAATTAAAAAGTCCAGAAAATTAGGAATGAGGGTTTGAAAGCTTGTGTGGCTCAAACACATTTCTATAGTAGATAGATAGATGCATGGCCTTTTTCTATATTGTCATATATAGCTCATTTCTCTAGTGGTAGATCCACTCGATTTATTTATTATTTTTCATTTGATGAAAATGATCCAAGCAAGAGTTTTAATTTATAAAATAAATGCTACGGTTTTGTTTACCCAATAAATCTGTCAAAGTTATGGAACAAACTCGCCTCTACACAATCATACCTGTGGAAAAACTTAGGAGAGATGTCAAGCTTACAAGATGCAAATGCAGTTACGAATATTAGGTGGTTTGCATGTTGGAGTGTAGTAGGTAGGTGGCACTTGGTTTTAGTTTTAGGAATTAATTATTAGCAGTCGTATAAGTTTAGGCATTGACTAGTTACAGTACAGTGGATCATTCGAACACTTATAAATTTATGTGTTTCTTATGTTTGCAATACAGACTAGTGGATTGTTATCAACATCGCAGTTGGTTGCATTCTTTCCGACTTGAGATGAGTGGTTAAGCATGTGATCTCTTTCTTTGGAATCCTCTTGAGCCTATCTATTCTTGATGACAGTTCGTTATTCGTTATGATCCAATAAATGATAATCTTATTCGTTGCTCTCATATTTATAAACGATTGACATACCTTTTGGCATACAATGTTCACTGATAATAATTCTGATTGATTGATTCCATTATCTTGTTGTTGTCTATTTCGTTGACTCCATAATATTATTGTGACTATGCAACGACAAGGGGAATAATCCTGGCCGGTCAGGTGACTCCAGTTCGCCGTAGTTAATATGTGTTGGGACCATGGATTATGTTTATATTTGTGAAAGTCCAAGGGAAAGACCCGTAAAATATCGTGGCCGGTGACTTTGGCCACTAGGGAAAAGACTTGTGAAATACCATGTGACTCTAGTGCTCAACGGATAGGGAAAAGACTTGTGAAATACCCTGTGACCCTATTCCGGATCGGCTTAGGAAAAAGGTCTCAGGCGCCATCCTGTGGTGACTCTAAGTACGGTGTTGGATCCAACGGGCTATGCCCTGAGAAAATATTTGGCATTTGGTACTTGGTAATTAGTGATTATGGTTCTCACTTTGGTTTAGGCTCCCGTTTTTCATGTTCATCGTTCAGATATTATTGGACTCATTGTTTGGTATAATTATTATGGTAATTCGATTATTGTTCATATTATTCATTAATCCGTGATTCAACTAGTGGATACTATTTGTTGAGCTGTTGATCCTTTTGTTTAGTACTTGGTTTGTTGATAGTATTCGATGAACTATCTATCTCCCTTATTAATTTGAAACCACTTCTTTGGAACCCTCATTATCGTTCATTCAAAAGTATGCCACTTTGTATTATCACCCTTAGCACACTTAATTACTCACTGGGCTCGTCAGCTGATGGATTTATTCTACATTTTTTTGTTCTGGTTAGTTCATGAAGCATTATAGTGGACTATGTGGCATTGTCGGGACCTTCTGTTTGGACCTCTAGGACGTCTGCATTTTTATTTCTTTTCTATTGTCAAAAAGCTTCCGCACTTTTATTTATTGGTAGTTCGTTGTAGAATTTGGAGATTGGAAAGTACGAGATATTGTGTCTTTTGCTTAAGAAAAATATTGGTTTGGTGTCGCACATTTTATTATAATAAAATATCCAATTTTTCTTTTATTAGTTCGAGTAGTTAAAATATTTTTTTTAAGGCTTCGTGTTCTATGATTGTTTCATGATACACGGCCGGTCATGTTTTCAGATTTGGGGCGTGACATAGAAAGTCGGAAAATGAGAAAGGTCATCATACTTTAATAGTAAGAAATGATCGAGAGTACTCATGAATTGAACCTTCTTTCTATTCTCATCTTCAGGATATTGTCCCACAAGAAAGTAAGCAACAAACCGGCCAGCAGATTTCCATTCGATAGAACAACAAAACATGCACCCTTTAATAATTAGTATGCATGAAGGATGACACAGCAAAATAAAATTTGTAAAAAACCTAAGAAGTAGTACTGGAAAAGAAATATATCTCGATCAGGGTAGTGATTTTGCAGAACGAAAATGATATATATCTCGGCCGGGCTACTTTAATAGGTGGACATTGGTGTTCAGTGACCATATATGTATCCCGTAAAGTCTATATATCAACCATGCATGTCATTTGTTCTTGGCCTTCTGGAAGGCTAAAGTATAGCTAGCATTCTCCACAAGGTATACGAGATGACGAAGATTACGTACCTTCTCCTGCTGTTGCTTTCTGCAACCAATTAATAAAAAGAGCAAAAGATTAATTGGTCATATAACAAACACATACTACTCCATCTTTTAATTAAGCTAAAGCAACATAATGCAAACCATGTGCTAGCATGCATATATACTACTATTTTACTGAGTAGGAAACTTGAATAATAACCTCAACTAAAAAGGAAACAGACTAGTAAAATTGTTTAGGGTTATATTTGCTAATATCATGCTAACATTTCCCTTCAAACTCAAGTAGGTTTATCAACTAATTAAGCTTGGAAAAACTAGGAGAAACTAGGAGCTAGAACGTGAAGAAAACATGTTGGGAAAATTTCGGCAATAACATATAATTCCAGAGAACAATTTCCATTGATAATGTAACAATTACATAATAGAACAATACCAGATTACATAAACAGTAAACAGATTACAAAGAATGAGAAGAACGAGATACAAACAGAATCTTTAGGATCGAAACCGAGTCTTGTGTAGTACCACAGTCTCCATAAGAAAGATTCGCCTCTACCGTGGGTGTTGTAGGTTGCGTCGGCGACTTTCTCCCAAGGTTGGCTCGGCTGAACCGCAAGCCGTCGGAACACCACCATCGACCACCTTGGCGAACTGACTACCGCCTGCCTCTCTCTCTCAAGAACGAATCTTAGAATGAACTAGAAGGCTGTGAATTTGCTGGTGCCTTCTCCAAGAACGTGAGCCTCCTTTTATAGGGTGAAGGAAGCTGAAAAGGCGTAATGCTGCCTTCAATTTCTGATTTGCATTCATCCAATGAATGAGGGAGGTTACAAGAATCCATACTCCATCATGGTGAGGGTTACAGGAGTTACGAAATCCCACAATTCAGTACGTCTATTGATTGTGGTGCGTCTAGATTCAACGAACCCGGAACGAGCACGATTGCCTCGAGAGACCCTCCGGTAGCCCCAATTTCATTCATCTGAAATTCCGTAAAATTCCCAACAAAACATAGGACCCAGACATATAGAAAAAAATTGCAGCCATGGTGGAGCTGTTGTGGCAGTGCTAGATAATAGTTGAGATACCAGTGCGAAAGAACCACAGAAGCCGGGATGGGAGAGACTCAGACTGAACTACGGATTAGCAAAGGTAGTAGCGAGAATTGAGGTGATGGTGACGATCGACAACCATGATGGAGATCAATGTGAAGAGAAGTCCCACATCGCTTGAGTACCAAAGTAATATGAAGAATATAAGCGTGAGGACCATGTAATAATTAATTGGAGTTAATTATTTGGTTATTGCTGAGGGAGGTGATTATAGTAGTACTGTATGCTTGGTGGATCTGCTGGGCCTAAATACTTCGGCTTTGATACCAAGGTAGAAAAATGAATTATCAAGAACCTAACAATTTAGGAAAACATACATAACAAGGATACTTAGACTAACCTGCATTCCTGGCCTCATGATAAGGACAATCCTCCCAAATCGATCGATCACGAAAATCTGCACTTGAAATTAGGCCATTCCTACCTACGTCGGCTACTTCATGCATGCTGACAATGATACACAAGTGCTCATACATTAGAACAGGTTCAATAGAAAAAGATAACTGTTTTGAACAGGAAATCATGGACATGAAACTCAAAAATTGTGATTTTGAAACTAGACACGATGTGACAATATTGTTTCACTTTCACAAAAAGTCATTTCTGCGTTGCAAGATACAAATAATTTCTATTTGATGATTAATGTTTGACGTTACGTGTTTGTTTCTATCTGGTTGTACTTAACTTTCCTTGCTATTTACATCTGAGTTTATTTTTTAGGATGTGCCATAATGGAATCAAGTGTACACATTTGTAAGGTTTCAAAGAAATGTTCGTTCGAAAAAGATGAGTTTACGTGACTCTATTAGAACAAGCGAATTGCTAGGAAAATTGTCAGCGGAAGCAACAATAGTAAACTCGCTCAAGTGAAGTCGAACACAAATGTTATGAATATGTGCAAACTTCATTTCTCATCTTTTTAAGCCTTTTAAACAAGCTAATCCAGGTCAATGATCATTGTTTACGATACCATGTAACTGTTTCTTACTATTGAAATCTTTTTTTTTTTTTTAAATGTAATGTTGACAAGCAACCACTTGTAATATGAAGGATGAGAGAATGACAAGTGAACACCGATTGTCAGTTGCATCAAGAAAATCATGGAGAGAGAGAACACTGCACCATATATAATCTATAGACTTACCCAACAGATTTGCTCTGGTTTATAGGTAGACCTTCATTGGAGGGTCTCCTCCAACATTTTCTTTGCTTTCTCAACATTCCAATTTCGAGCTTCCAAATATCTCCTTAGGCATGCATCAGTGCAGTACTGCAAGCTTCGCCCAGATAGAGGTCCAAGAGCAGCATGATGTGAAATGGAAGAAACTAAAGAACCTTTAGCTACATGATTTGAAAGTCATGAGACGATCGATGGTTAGTTCCCCATACATAAATTATCGATCTAAGAAACTCAAAATATATATAACCAAGAGCAGAAAGAAAGTTAGTAGGATGGCAAAGAAGCACACTGGAGTAACACTCTACCCAAGATAATTGACAGCTATTCTCGATGAAATGCAAATTTGTGCTTTCTTATCAGAAACAATGATATTGGTTTGGTGGTGAAACTTGCAAAGACCATGAAGATAAAGTTTCAGAGTTCTAACAGATGTCCAATATGTTGTGAATTAAGTATACAAGTGATAAGTCGATAGTTGGCTGAAAAAAAGGTTGTGAGATTGAAAGTATTTGAGGTTGCGATCTTGGATGATGGGCCTGCTAGTCAGGTATTGGTTTGCATTGTGCATTAGCTTATCTCTCATTTATAAAAATTGAGTTGGCTTTTCAGGATGAGATGAAACCGTAAAGGATTAATTTCTTTGACTTTGAGAATGGAGTTTATCCCACTGCATTTTCTAGGCATCAATAACTATAGGGCTTGAGCAAGGCCTAATTAACTGGTACTGGTGAATACTCCATATTCAATCAGCTTGGCAAGGCCTTAGGTACCATCTGCCTAAAGTTCCGTGGTGCAATCTTATTAGTTGGTTTAAGCAATCATGTTCCAAGCTGGACCATGTCTTGCCACAAAACCCAAAGACTTTGGAATCAATTGAGATAGCTACGTGAGTTTCCTGTTACAATAACAAATGAATGGAGTAGTAGAGGTGGGAATTTCAAACACAACATGAGAATCCAACACGAAATAAGTAGGTTAGGATTAGTTATTTCTGACATGAAACACGAATATAACATGACACGATAACCCAAAAAGGTAAACAGGTCGGGTTAAGATTGAGAGAATTCTGACACGAACACAAGATGACACGACATGATGTCCACCCCCTAATAAATAGTCGTTGAGCGCTTGCTGCCAGGCCCGTTGGCTTTGGTAAACCATCTACATGTTTGATTGGCCATAATACTAATGAAGGAAAATATGAGGGCATAAAATGCAAAACTACTATGTTACGGATTGAAGGGTACCGATAGTGTACATATTGGTTAGCAGAGCCCATTTCAGGTCTCGCACAAATAATTCGAATCGTTTATTAATTTTAAAATAATTTTTGAGTCTTTGATCCATTGTAAGTATTTGATCCGATTGTCTAACTTTCATTCATAATTCGGAATCCTAAATTCTGAATGAAATATTGGAAGATTAGGTTTGGCACTTAAAGTCCGATGGAGCTTATTTTTTGTTAGGCCACTCAAAAAAAATATTTTAAAATTAACAATTGGCTCAAATTATATGTGACGGGCTTCGGAGTAGGTCCCACAATCTGATATGTACACAATCGGTACCCATTGTCGGGTTCCATAAAATTAGTTATCGATACCAGGAATGCTATTAGAAAACATAAACCAGAAAGAATTGGACAAACAATTTGAGTTAGAAGGAGAATGGGGAAGCAGTTTTTTCAGACCACTAGGACTCCTTTACTCGATCTATCCAACTGGTAAACATCCTTTTCAGTTGTTTCACTTATATATTTTCAATTTTTTTGGTTTTTTGTCTTAATTCAAAAAGATTTTGCATTTGTTACTTTTCCGATTAAAAAACTAGGGTTTTGGGCTTTATCTGGGCTATTTCTCAATATATTTGGGTAAAAAGTCACAACTTTTTATTTTTTCGATTCCTCTCACTGAGACGAACTAATAATCCACAAAAATTTAACGCAAAAATAACAAATGCGAATTTTTTTTTGAAAAGGACAAACTAAAAATCCCACAAAAAAGCTATGTGAAACAAGTTACCCGATTTTGTTGGAGCAAAGCATGGCAGACTTTTGGTCATGTTCTTGGTCGATTCTTTTTCCTCTTTTATGTTGGAGCAAAGCATCATGCCAGATTTTTGGTGGGGTTTTTAAAAAAAAACCGTTTTTTTTTTCCGTTTCTGTCATTTGTTTGTTAGGGAATATTCATCTGGTACTTGGGAAAAAACTACTAACGAACCGAATTCAAGGCTAAATTCGGCTTGGCTCGACTCGCTTGAGTTTAACAAGCCGATCCGAGCCCGAGCTTTGATATTTTTTTACAAGCCGAACTTGAGCTGAATTGTTACCCGAATCGAGCTTGAGCTTGAGCTGAACTTGAGCTTTGATATTCCCTGACTTATATTGTTTTCTAACAAAGTTCGGCTCTATTCTGCTCGTTTACACCTGTAACTAGGGGTGGCCCAACTTCTTCGTGTTGAAAAGGTTGACCTTGTCAACCAACAATATACGCACGCTCTCCCTACTGGAGTATGAGATTTTCAATCAAGACTAGACCAGAGGATCGTTCAAAACGGGGTGATTGGATCTTGTCAACCAACATTAATTTTATCCGCTCTCAATAGTACTATGATAATTTTATTTCAGAGGATCATTCGAAATGGTCTGGGCCATATCCGTATGGCGTGCTAAATGGCAAAATTTTAGAATGACAACGGGGCAGGGTTTTTTGTGGTACGCCGACCCGAAAAATACCACATGGCTCCGACTGTAATTCTTGGGTGCAACCGTTCCCGCCCCGCCCTGTGCCCTGTTAGAAATGAAGAAAACAAAAAAACAAATTTAGCCTAAAAGCAATATGGAAGGAAATGGTTATATGAAGTGGTATTTTAGTATAATGGTGGAAACAAAAGAGTAAAAATATATTTCTAATACAGTGATAATAGTATTTCTTATCAGCAAATTGGTCTAAAGTCCAAAAGAAGAGGTCCCAAAGTAGATTTAGTCCAGCTTAAGTTTCAGTGATGTGTAAAGTTCATTAATGAAAATATTTTGGAGTTTAAGGTCCGGAAAAGACCAAATTGCCTTTAATGAGACAAGGGCCTTGTTTGGCTAACACAAAAAATGTCTTTTTTCATTTAAATGGTCTTAAATGAGACAAGGGCCTTGTTTGGCTAACACAAAATATGTATTTTTTCGTATTTTTCGATCTTGTTGCATTTTCATAGGGTACCCCTAAGATTTTAGACACTTTCTTAGGGTACTCAAGGATTTTAGGCACTTTCATAGAGTTTTAGGGTATATTTTCTTATTATAGGGTTTTAGCGGTTTAGGCATAGGGTACCCTAGGGTTTTAGGCACTTTCATAGGGTACCCTAGGGTTTTAGGCACTTTCATAGGGTTTTAGGGTACACTTTCCTATTATAGGGTTTTAGCGGTTTAGGCACTTTTCATATGGTACCCTAGGGTTTTAGGCACTTTCATATATAGGGTACCCTAAGATTTTAGGCACTTTTATAGGGTACCCTAAGGTTTTAAGCACTTTCAATGCCGGTCAATTTTGGTCAACGTCGGTCAAACCTTAGTCAATGCCGGTCAACCTTGGTTAACGCCAGTCAAACTTTGGTCAACGCCGGTCAACTTTGGTCAACGCCGGTCAACTTTGGTCAACGCCGGTCAACTTTGGGAGGGGTTATTTGTAATTCTTGGACAGAATGTCCTTTAAACTTTAGAAGAAAATATTTATGTCCTTATTATAGCAAAAATCCTTATAGTATGTCCTTCTACTCAATTTATCCATTTCTTATTGGCCGGCCCTCTTTTGTCACTCCCTATCCGTCCAACCCCACCACATTTCAAAAACATTCCACATAAGCCCTATTTTAACTACCAAAAATACCCCTGTCACAACCTGTTCTCGTCCAAAACCCATCCCCCAATCTTCTCCGCAGCAGTCGAAACCCTACCCACGAACGCTGCCATCAGATCCTCACTATATACGACAACGCTTGAGTCCTCGTCGGCCACGTAATCGACCATGGACGAAACACTACCAAATCGCTACAGTCGCCGAACATGACCTGGTCCAACCGTCGGCGGCGATAAAGAATTAAGGCCCTGTTTGGAACATACAGAAAGTGAAAGAAAAGAAAGGAAAATAAAAAATTTTCCTTAGGAGTTGTTTGGTTCCTATCTAAGGAAAAGGAAAAGAAAATAGAAAGGAAAGCTCTGGTGGAGACTGAAGTATACCAGAGGAAAATGGAAAAGCATTCATTTGAAGCCAAACAAGGAAAGCTCTAAACAAAAAAATTCATTTTCTTTCCATTTTCCTCTTGAAACCAAACAAGAGAAAACCATTTTCTTCATAATTTCTTTTCATTTTCTTTCTACAATCAAACAAGAGAAAAGAAAACACTTTCTTCCCATTTTCCCTCTCTTTTATTTTCCTTTCCTTTACTTTCCTTTCCACAAGTTCCAAACAGAACCTAAACGAACGGTCCATGGATGACGATAGAGTTGAGGAGGGTTGGGTCGGAGTCACGGGCGCAGATCGCGAAGGTCTTGCTACGGACAAGGTCACGGCCGGCAAGGATCCATTGTCTCTGCTAACGTCGTCTCTTCTTCTGTCTTGACATTCTTTGTCTTCTTATCAAACCTTCGTCGGCGTCAATTGATCGGTCGTATTCATGCCCGGTTAGAGAGAGTGGAGAGAGAGAGTGCGTGAAGCGGTGGGACTGCAAAAACCAACCACTACAGGAAAAGCCGATATCATGTAAAAAGAAAAACAAAAACCCCAAATTAATCCAACAGCTGTAATCAGATTTTCGTCTGGAATGGTTCTTTTATCTGGTGGTTCTTGAATTTGCTATTTGATTTTGTTGTTGTAGAATCTATTTTAGATCAAATATTTGAATTTGCGTTCAAATTTTTCGAACGGATTGTGTCTTTTTCGAACGTGTGAAATCTTCGTTTGGGTGCAAATTGTATCTTTTTTCAAAGATTTGAATTATGGAAGTGTGAATAGTGCAAAGGGGTGTGAATTCTTGCAAAGAGATGTGAATTTTGCAAAGGGATGTAAATTCGAAGGGTGTGAATTTTGCAAATGATGTGAATTCTGCAAAGGGGTGTGAATTTTTTGGATCGTGAACTCTCGGGATGTGAATTCTTCAGAGAGGTGTGAATTCTGGAGGTGTAAAAAGTAACAAGGGTAAAATAGTAAAAATATTTTTAAAAAGGGTCTTGATAGGATAACATTGACAAAAAAGAGTTGGCATGAAACCCCATCCAAAAAATGGGACCAGCTTGTCATTTCCCGTTTTTTAAAATTGCTATTAAAAATGGACCTTAAGCCCAACACTCATATTTTGCTCCGACAAAGACCACCTAATATAAATGCATGTTTTGATTCTTTAAAATTAAAATGTTCATGACCGTCTATTGTACAAATCAAAACTCAATTTTTTACATACCTGTCAATGTCATAAAAAGCTGATTTTTTTTTTTTTCTTTTTGGGCGTTGATATACTAATCTAAGGGTATGTCCTACACGATGAATAATTCTGGTTACTGCAATAATCATACGGTGAGACTCACAATAGGTGACAGAAATCACGGTTTTTCCACTTGAGGTGCAAAGCATTTAATCTCATTCAACAATCGAGTAGTTTGTTTTTCGTATCATCTATCTCTGTAATTTTTGTAATTACATTAATCGCTTGGGGAATCAATTACTGCTCCAAAAATTCATATTGTTGCTTGAATCATTATGCCTATAACGTGTATATTAAAATCATTTTATTCGAACAACGTCAATAAATTATTTCTCATGACAATCGCAATTAAATTAGGGCAAATGATAATGCCACGAGCAAATCTGCTACTGCCACGAGACTTTACTTGTCCTCCCAAATTTACCCTTCGGACCTTCTCTGCCAATGGTCATATATCAGCTCCGATCTCTCTCTCTCTCTCTCTCTCTCTCTCTCTCTATCCTGCCTGTAAAAGTAAACCTACTTCGCTCTCCTTCAATCATTTGAACCTACCATGAACCCCAAAAAAAACGAGGACTCCTGCAAGATTCCCTCCAAACCCAAGATCCCGGGCCACCACTCGGAGAGTCGAAGACCTACCTTCTCTTTCCAATCGCTTTGGTGTGATCCTTCTATTCCTGGTTGTACCTTGAATGTATATATAAATTATATGGGCAACCCAATCCATTAGTCCCAATCTATAATTTCATATGCAAACAGTAGATTGGGAAAATGCGTACTGCAATTTTTTCCCCCTAAATGCCAAACGTATATTCCTCTGTTCAATTTAACTCCAGAATTGAAATACCCGCGTCCCTCTAGAATGAAGAAGACGAGAGTGAAACAGAGAATCACATTTTACCACTAGGCCTCTCTGCAATTTTTATCTCTCTCTGTCTATCTCTACAATTGTCCCATTTTTAAATGAAAAATACGAGAAAAAATCGTACAGAACAAAGAGTTTTGTGATGAGATACAAAATTGTTATTTGATTTGAATTGTAATGGTGGGCATCCGAAGAAGGCTTATCAGTACAAAACTGTTGTTATTGAAGAGGGTGGTTAATACACACATATATATAGAGGGAAGAAATAAAGTACTGTAAGAAAACAAAGAACTTGAGGGTAAAAATGACAAATGTAGGTAAATGTTCGTGGCATTAAACAAGATCCTCGTGGCAGTATCGCTGGCCTTAAATTAGCTCATTTGAGTTCCATGCTATTGACAAATAAACATTAAACACTCTGCGAAGCCTCCTTAATTATTGACTCAAACCAATAAATGGCCGTTAACGTTTGTTTGTCTTTCCCACCCTTTGAATTGAAGTATCTGTAGCCTCCTTAATTGATTGTATTGCTCAATAGAAGCTGTTGCACCATTAACCTTCCTTCCTATTTCTGAGACAATAATTAGTTTTCCCAACTATCGGTTAATTTTTTCAAGATAAATGCGTTCCGAAAACATCTCAAATGATATCCAATGAGTATGGTTGTCCGCGTGGCTAAAGTGAGACCATTTTTCAATTATCGAAACAAGCCCGCCAAGGACCCGGAAACGGGTCACTCCGTTGTGTCCCTCAAAGGAACCGGAGAGGATCTATGTCCTTCTAATTTACTTCTTAAGTGGATGTTTGACTTTACAATAACTATGCATTATTTTTACAAGAAAGCCGAACGTGTTTTCGTGACAACTTTCTTTTTTTCTTAATTTCTTTTTTCTTTTTGAACATGTTTTTGTGGCAACTTGGCAGTTGTAATTAAAGTGGCGGTTGACCTTATTGAAAATAAGAACCCTTCAATTTTCGTATGGTTTATTTTCGTTCTTAGCTAGCTATTGCGATTCTTAATTAAGTGTTGTTGTTAGTATGTTTTTGCTCTTGGTAACTATCCAAGGTGATCTATGTATGATTCAGTTGACCTTGAAATGTGTCTTTAGACACAAGCTTTCACTAGATTATTAATAATATAAAAATACCGAGAAAATGCACCATGAAATTGATCTTCCATCATTTTTATTTTTTCTAACAACAATATTGAATCATATTCAAAGACAATTTATTTTATAGAGACCACATACAGAATGACTTTAAGGCACGTAAGCTTTTAAGTGTGTCACATTGGTCTAACAATAAAGATTATTCCCAGGCGCAACCCCAAGCTGGTTACAGTAGTCCGTATAGTAAGTAACTCTAGCACTGACCGCATCCGGTTTTCCGCCGTTGCACTCCCGAGTCCCGACCGTTAATGGCTTGGATGGTTGCACCAAACCCTTGGCCAGAGACCATAATTGAGTGGCAATTATTATTCATCCAATACCACAAGGCAGTCTTAAACGAGATAACCGGATCGGTGGCCACGGCTTCCGGGTTGCTGAGTCCGTCGAATCCAATGCTGTTTCCGGCCGGACCGTAATTGTAGTTCCATGATAGCTAGATGGGGCCTCTCCCGTAGTAGCCTTTCCCGGCTACACAAGGCCACTGAGTTTTGGTGTTATCGCAGTAGTTCTGGGAGGGACCATCTATCTCCTCTATGTAGCAAAAGTCTGCACAGCACAACATCGCGAAAAATATCATCAATTATGCCGTTCAAAAAAAATATCAATTACATGATTTTATAACCTGGATAGACAATGCTTTTATATATAACCGTGATCAAAAGTGAAAGATCACGGATAAAAACATGTTTCTTTATTTTTGTAGTAGTGTACGGTAATGAGGAGGACATAGAAATCTTACGCCCAGTCTCCAGGGTGAAATGTGCAAAAGCTGCAGCGATCTCCCGCTTAGAGTCATCGATTGAGCCATCCTTACCAAACATGGGGAACGAATCAACTGCCCCAAGGAACGCGGACCGGGTGTAAAACCCCTTTCCAGCACAACTAGCATCTGCTTGGCCAATTATACCATTGAAAAACGCATCTGTGACGATGCCAGGAATCGAAACGTCAGTGGGGCTATAGGACCGGTAGGTGCTGCAGTACACGGGCCAGCTTGGCACCCTGTGCCACAATAGTCATCACCAGTGCCACAATAACCGTACTGGCTACAACACATGTCGGTGGCACAGCCGCAGCTTTGCCCGGATACGAGCTCCGGCAGGGCGGCTCCGACAAGGATGCAGGCCAGGAGGACTATGAGGAGGTAATTGTGTATTGTGGCAGACATTTTTGAGAGAGAGAATGAGAGAGGAGGGAGCTTGTGTGAAGAGATATGTAGGGGGAGAGGGGTATTATATAGCTGAGTTCAATCATTGGGCTTTAGCTTGGATGAGCAAGTCATGCATGCAATTCTTCTTTACACACGGTTTTGGCTTTGACTTGTTCATGAGGGTATCAGAAGTTTAATTTAATTTTCACTCCCAAAAAGACGTCTTGCCCCAAAACCCAAAGACTTTGGAATCAATTGAGATAGCTACGTGAGTTTCCTTTTACAATAATTAATAGTATGGGGTGGAAATTTCCGACACGACATGAGAATTTGACACGAAATTAGACGGTAAGGATCAGCTATTTCTGACACAAAACACGAATATGACAAGATACGATAACCCAAAAAGCTAAACAAGTTGGATTAAGATTGAGAGAATTCTGACATGAATATAAGATGACACGACACGATGTCCATCCCTACAAATAGTCGTTGCGCGCTTGCTGCCAGGCCCGTTGGCTTTAGTAATCCATCTACATGTTTGATAGGCCATAATACTGATCATGACGGAAAATATGGTGGCAAAAAATGCAAAACTACTATGGGTACGGATTGAAGGATACCGATAGTGTACATCGGTTAGCAGAGCCCACTTCTAATATCACACAAATAATTCGAAGTAGAATATGAGATTCTGCTAACAAAGTTCAGCTCTATTCTGCTCGTTTACACCCGTAACTAGACTAGGAGCTGCCCAACTTCTTTGTGTTGAAAAGGTTGACCTTGTCAACCAACAACATACGCACCGTAACGTACGCCCCTACTAGAGTACGAGATTTTCAATCAAGACTAGACTAGAGGATCATTCAAAACGGCGTGATTGGATCTTGTCAGCCAACATTAATTTTACTCGCTCTCCATAGTATTATGATAATTTTATTCTATTATGATAATTTTATTCTAGAGGATCATTCAAAACGGCCGGGCCGGACCATATTCGTATGGCGTGTTAAATGGCAAAATTCTGGAATGACAACGGGGCAGGGGTTTTTTGCGGTACGCCAACCCAAAAAGTACCACATGGCTCTGACTCCGACCGGATAATTCTTGGGTGCTCGTGTTCCCGCCCCACCCTGCGCCCGGTAAGAAATGAAAAAAAAAACAAAAACAAATTTAACCTAAAAGCAAAATGGAAGGAAATCTATATAATATGGAGCAGCAATTTTTGAATTCTCTATATTTTGGACAATCGGATTTGTACATATTTTTTTTATAGCTAAGATTTACGGGTAGTAAAACTAAAAATATACTTGAAAAGAATGAATATTTGAAGAAGGATGAAAGAAAAACTAAATTGATGTTTCCTAATCTTATCCTAATATATTCCTTATTTTTGAATTTTTCTTACTTTCCTAACAGTTATCAGTCAAAAACGATTACTGTGATTTAGGGTTGTCTCTCTCTCCATCACACGTTAATTCCAAAACGGATTTTAATTTTGAATCCAAAACTGCCCCGATATATATATATGGGCTGTTTTGGGGACCTCTAAAAAAACCCCTTAAATCTTAATCTCATAGTTCCAGATCAAATTTTGATAATCCGAGCCGTTCAATGTGTTCAGAATGTGATTTTATGGGTGCCCATTAGAAATTGGCAAAAAAAATAACCGAAAAGGGCTTGATTTGAGCAGTTTTTTATTGAACCGTTCAGTAAAGTTCAATAAAAAATTGTTCGAATGAAACCTTTCCCAGTCATCTTTTTTGCTGATTTCTCGCGGGTACCCTTAAAATCACGTTTTAATTATATTGAGCGGCTCAGAGTGTGTGTGTGTGTGTGTGACGAAAGAGGTATAACGATGGACGACTATTTGTTCGGCATCCATGGAAATTAAAGAGAGTTTCTAACTGGGTAGGAACAGTAAAGATATTGGTACCGATGGTACCGTAGGGAAAGTGCACCGACGGCCGCCGGACAGCCGTCTCCGGTCACCGGACGGTCGATCCGAGCCGTCCAAAAATTTTATAAAAAAAAACCGAGTGGGCCTGCGCGAGAATTAATGGCATCCGAGGTGCGTAGATGGTCGATCCAAACAACCCATTTTTTCGCATATACCACCTACGCACCTCGGATGCCATTGATTCTCGCGTAAGC
Source organism: Rhododendron molle (assembly GCA_025413875.1). Lineage (NCBI taxonomy): Eukaryota > Viridiplantae > Streptophyta > Magnoliopsida > Ericales > Ericaceae > Rhododendron > Rhododendron molle. The sequence continues at coordinate 2,083,064 of CM046396.1, read as the reverse complement.
CCACTCGATTTTTTTTTAAAAAATTTTTGGACGGCTTGGATCGGCCGTCCGGTGGCCGGAGGCGGCCGTCGGTGCACTTTCTCTACACTATTGGTCGGTACCAATAGCAATACTCAGGTAGGAAATACCCATGGCACATCAGACTGGTCAGATATTCAGACTTGAGAGAGGAATAATTTGAAGTTTTGAACACTCCACAAAGCGACCAAGACGAAGGTTGTTACGGCCTAGCACTTTTAATTATTTATTTAATTATATCGGCTATTTATTAATTTGGGTGCTATGGTTGGGTTCTATTTATTTATTTCGTGCGTGTTGTAAATATTCATGGTGTTACCGTAATATCAGGAAACTTAAGGCTACTTGTTGTAATTATTGCCTAGGCCTCTTATTAGTACGTGGTTTAGTAGTGGTTTGGGGAATAAGTATATTAGATTAGGGTTAACATTTAAGAGAACTTCTGACTTTTGGGAGGAGTAGCAGCCGGACCCTGAAGGAGGATTTTTCTTGGGGATTCTTTTTGAGGTAATTGCATACCCATCTCTCTCGTTATCGTTCTCGTTCTAGTCATTAAATTACTTTTTCACATAGCAATTGAGAGAGACAGAGAGAGAGAGCCCGATGTGGGCAGATGTCGTGGTGCGTGGTGTGTTGGGTGAACTATGAAGGTGGTCGGTGATTTTTATGGAGTTTGTGAGGGCTAGTGGTTGTTTTGGTTTATAATGCGAAGATAGTCTAAGATTTATATTATATTATCAAGGTTCTGGTTGTAGTCTGTTTTGGAATAAGTTTGGGATTGAGGAACTGAATGGTTTTGGCACATGGTATGGTCGGCGGTTTGTGCACGTGGACTCTTAGACTTGGGATTAGAGCGTTGGGTTGTACTCTTAGGTTGGCAGAATAATTTTTAGTCGTCCAATATTGCAATAGAGATGTCGACACAGTTTGTGATCTTATTGGTATGTGATTCTTTGTTCAGGTTAGGCTCGTTTGCGTTGTTCAATTGCATTACCTTTGGACCCAGGTGAGTGGTTAAGCATGTTACGTATTTGCGAACTTCCCCATATCCCTTAAATTGTTGTTTTACAAAATTAATGATTGAAATTGGAAATATGTATTTGTCTTATTTGGTTCTTGAAATTGGCATACGGATTGGTGAAACTATTTATTGTTCGGATAATCTTTTGGTGAGAACTTTGTAGATATTGATGGGAACATATTTTGGAAGTCCGGGGAAATTAATCCTCTGTGTGCGGATGACTCTGGCCATTAGGGAAGAGACCGGATTAGGCCGGTGACCCTAATACTCAACGGTTGTTACTAATCGGATCATTCTTAGGGAAAAGTTCCACAGGCTGCCTACTCGTGGTGACTCTAAGTTTCGATATTGGATCCAATTTTGAGACCTTTATTCACTGGCGCTTGGTACTATTTGGTATTGGTTGTGGTTCCCCATTATTGTTGGAGATTGGATTGTGATCACCATTGAGACTTTTTGGTAAATGATTTATGGCTTTATTTGTTGGTTTGATGCACACCTTCGTATGCCAAAATATGTTAATGTGATAAACTATTTTTTGCCATGTTTTAGAACTGTATTAATATACATGTTTTACTACTCACTGAGCTCGTTAGCTGACGGATTTATTCCAACTTCTTTTTCAGGCAAGTCAAGCAGTTAGACAAGGACTCTGGTGGTAACTTGGGGATTTCATTTTGTTTGACCTCCTTAGGGTGTCTCATCCTAATTTCATTTTTATTAATCGCTTCCGCATTTGAAACTTTTGACAGATAATGGATTCTTTTTATTATGGTTCGATCACTGGATAATATATGGTTTATGGGATGTTTGTGCCCCATTTCTTGTTGTTGAATTTATTGGTTGGGGATGTTCTGAATAAATAAAAAATGGTTGACTAATTGGTGGATCTTTGTTTGGGAGTTTTTATAAAATTTCTTTTTAGGTTGCGTGTTCTATGGGTTAGTATTATGGTCCACAGCGGGTCACTTCTCATTTTTGGGGTGTGACAAAGGTCTACTCACATTTTGCTATGAACAACTGTTTTGATGTTTACTGCTTGACTTGACTTATGGTACCATGTTTTCATCCTTTTTCTTCTTTGGCTTAATATATAGGAATTAAATTTTTTATTTAACTTAATTTAACTTAATTTTCTATAGTATGTAACACAAAGGTGTAGAGTCCATCCATACTTAACAAAAGATAAATTGTTGCAATGGATGATTACTTTGATTTAATAGTTTAGGCTCATTCTCCCTCTTTTAGTAAAGTATTCATACTTTATGCACATATTACACAATTGCAATGTGAGTTTATTTACTCCTAACAACTATACATTAATGTCTCTGTGATTTTTCAAAAATAAAGAGAGAAGAATACCAAAACTTTTCAAATTCTGTATTAATTTGAAGAATATATATATATATAGGGCATTTTGGAGATTCAAAAAAAGACACTTCATCTCAACCATTGATCCAATGGCAGAGATTATAAATTCACAAAAAATTACTTCGGCCGTGATGAATTACTTTTGGCTGCAAAAAATTATATTTGGCCGCAATGAATTACTCGTGGCCGCAATGAATTACTCTTGGCCGAGAATTACTTTTGGCCGCATTAAATTGTACTTGGCCGCATTGAATTGTACTTGGCCATATTAAATTGCATTTGACCACATGAATTGCACTAGGCCACATCGAATTACTTTTGGCCGCATCGAATTACTCATGGCCGCATCGAATTGCACTTTGACGTATCGAATTGCTCTTAGCCGCGAAAAATTCCTCTTGGCCTCTACGAATTGCACTTGGCCACAGGCTCTTGGCCGCATCTAATTGCACTTGGCCGCATCTAATTACTTTGTGGTCTCGCAATTCTTTGTGGTCAAGTGCAATTATATGTGGCTAAGTGCAATTCAATGTGACCAAGAGCAATTCTTTGCAGCCAGAAGTAATTCTTTGCGGCCAAGAGTAATTCTTCACGGCATGAGTAATTCTTCGCAGTCAGGAGTAATTCGATACTGCCAAGAGTAATATTTCGCGGCCAGAAGTAATATTTTGCAGCCATGAGTAATTTTTCAACCAAGAGTAATTATTTGCGGCCAATAGTAATTTTTTGCGTTAGATTTTTTTTCTTTTTAACTAATAGGTAAGAGGACAAAATTGTTGTTCAATACAACTTAAGCTGTTGGTTTAGATTATTTGAAATTTCATGATATGTCTGGGATTGAAGATTGCAGATTTTTTGTTGGAGCCTTTTAGGTAGACAGAGTTTCAAACTCTACTCCCTACTTGGTTATATGTCAACTTGGAACTATTTTGCTTTTCTATTTTTCTAGGTCAGTTAGATACGGGTGTCACTTTTGAGTGAGTGGACGTTCAAAAAATTGAATTCGAGTTGGAATCCCATATGATTATTCATTCTTAATATATTTGATTCTATCCCTGAATGCAACTAACGGAATTAAACAGATTTGGTAACATTTGTTGTGTTAGACTATTTTATGAACTTGATTAAATGGCCCATGTTTAAAACTTATTCTTAAAATGAAAATTTCCGAGAAGTAGATTTTGTTGGGAGAAGGAAATTTTTTCTAATTCACGGTTATTTGTAATGCTCCTCTCGCATGAGATGGAACTGTATGCATATCCAGAACTCATCTCATGTGAGATGACGTTAAAAAGAACCGTTGTATCCACACAAAAACCTTCGAAAAAGTGAGGTTTAATACTTCATTTAAACTATGTTTAGAAAGCATTGCGCTATGCCTTTAGGCACGGGCAATTAGTATTGGTTATATATATATGAGGTGGTATTTTAGTATAATGGTGAAAATATACGAGTAGTATTCGGGCGAAAAACTTTTTTTTTAGTTTGATTGGGTAAAAATGTACTTTTTCATATATAGTTATTTCGGGAAAGGGTTCGTGCAAGTAATGAGGCGAGGTAATATCAACTCGAACCCTACCCAGCCCCCCAATCACCCAATCAGGGTTTCCAATTTTCCTCCGAGAAGTACCCAAAAATTCGGGGTTTTCATGTTGGGCTCAAAAAAAGTTTGGGCCACTAACAGAAAAAATTGAGCAAAGTTTACATTTCATATACGTAAATATTGCTATTAAAAATGGACTTAAGCCCAACACTCATACTTTGCTCCGACAAAGACCACCTGATATAATAACAGCCAACTTCTACATAGGATATACCGGTATATTCGGTTCATTGGAAATATCGGGTCGGGTTGGTTCGATCCAGTCGAATTTTCAGGCACTCGTAACCAAATAGAAATGTAAAAACATTTTTTATAAAAACCGACCGGGACTAGACTTTTCAGGTACTCGAGACCAAACAGAAATGTAAAAACATTTTTTATAAAAACCGACCGGGACCAGACTTAGACCGACCGAACCCCGAAAATTCCGGTCAGTTGTTTCGGTTTTATCGGTTTTACATTCACCCTACTGTTAAGTACCTCTTGACGGCTCGGAGAATGACTCAAGACCAAGATGACCGCAAATAATACTCCGTAGAGCTTTAGTGGGGCATTCTGCAGGTAAAACTCATGCAGAAACAGAAGCAATTGAACTGTACGAAAAATACGTCCCATATATACGCAACGGTATACGTACACAATTACGATTCCGCAAAGTCGAGTATTGTTCAAGTAACAGATTCTAACCAGTTTAAAGGATCTTTGACTAATCTGGGGAAAAATCGTTAAGGGGAATGGATTAATAAGACAATTCCCATCAGATACGCAAGGGTATCCAAACTCAAATTAAAGGATTTTTGGTAAAAGGAAATCTTGAGTTCTCTGGAGCAAAATTTATTCCCATCAGATACTCGTGGAGAAAAAATTATACTGTAATAAGTTTTGTACATATATACACACACAATTATATCTTAGAGGCACGTCCATTATGGGTTTTGCACATCAATCTAACATCCGCGCTATCATTCGAAAAGAACTATATGGAGCAAAATTTATCCATTCCTGTTGAAGGGGAATGAATACTAACACAAGCAGAGGGATGAGGTTGTAGTTGTACCGTTGTACCTGTCCTCCCAAATTCAGGTAAAAACACAAAATGGTCCCAAAATTGTGTGGGCTATGAAGAACTCCCTGCCCATTAGAATCGTCGCTTACTCGCTGGTCTACTTCTAGTTCAAATTGTTCCCCATTTCTTAATATTCGGCTTCTGTTGTCCTGTTTGTCTCCAGTTTTCCCTTGACATTGGCAGCCTCATTGAAATTCTCCTGCTTGCTTTTTCTCATCCCCGTACCCCGATGCCTTTCCAGTTCTACCAATTAAAAAGGGCTCCGGCAAGGAATTGTTGCTTTGAATGTCAAGACCATGATAAGATCGGTGAGCTGCAAAATATTCAGCCCCAGATTTAGCCGATCCCTTGGTTACCAACTGATGATCCTTATCAACCACGCGAAGAGCCTTCTCTGTTGCTTTCACCAGTGCAAGAGTTCCATCTCCATTTTCCTCTGTGATCTCTGCAAGCCATTTTGAAATGTTAGAAATGCTCAATACATGTACGGTGGCACGTTATTTGGGTCTTCCACAATTTTATCAGACCAACTACAAGAAAGAGAATGGAAAACAATTTACCCATCAAGTGAATCACAGACAGGAAAACAAAATAATCACCCCCACATGTCATGGTAAAGATTTTGCATTTAACCTTTGTGGGAGTGTACTCAACTGCAAAAACTATAATGGCTAAATCCACGAGGGAGGGACAATACACGTTATGGGCAACACTGAAGAACAAAATGGCAGTCTGGCAATAATAGTTACTCCCTCCGTCATTTGCTGTGCCTATTTTGACTTTCACATAATTTAAGAAAAGATCATAATTACATTGACTTTGTGTCAATTTTACCATTTTACCCCTTTGTAACTTATGACTTTCCTTGTCATGTCATTGAGAGAATGGATACAAATCTAATTTGCTCCACTTTCCTTTCAAATCAAGTTCAAAATTTGAATTTAGGAGGAAGAAATGAGGGGCAAAATGGTAATATGGACATCCAAAATTGGAAAGTTCTGAAACAACCACACCATTTTGGCACATCCCAAAAAGGAATAAGGGCACAACAAAGTGGGACGGAGGGAGTAAATCAAACTACCAATTTGGACAATAATGTGAGGATTGAGGATATATAATATAGCCATTGTAGTTTGATTTTCAAATGTGCTTTGTAACCTAAAAATGACCTATCCTGTCCAGGCAATCTAAATAAGTAGGAAAGATCTGAAGGAAAATAAATGTCAATAGAGAAAGCAGAATAAGGATCCAAGTATACAAAAGAAAACATAGAAATTCTGAAGCGAGGACAAACTATAGTTCCCTAGATTCTAGAATCACTACTTATTTAGCGTTCAGGTGCCTCTGATGACATCAGCAACATTTTTGAAGATAGAATGTGGATCCATAGGCAACTGTCTTATTTGGGTAAACTTTAGATTTATTAGAACTATTAACTAATTCAAAAGGAAAGGCAGGCCTGGCGCACCGGTGAAGTTGCTCCATTGTGACCTGGAGGTCCCAGATTCGAGTCGCGAAAACAGCCTCTCTGATTGCAAGGGTAAGGTTGTGTACATCAACCCTTCCCCAGACCCCACAATGGTGGGAGCCTCGTGCACTAGGTTTGCCCTTTATTAAGTAATTCAAAAACATTAAGAGAGAAAAGCAAAATTAATGAATTTGACCAATACATGTATTGTTTCCACATTCTTGACTAATATGGAAAGATCAGCATTCATGCACTCTTTATTTGTTTACAAAAGCACAGGAATGTGGCAGAAAACTATGCCGAAAGAGATAGATAAAGTTACCTTCCGAATCAAAATCCTCTACATATCCACCTTGAAGGAATGAAAATCGTGCTTCTTCCAATTGACCTTTTACTTCCACAGGAAATGAAGTCATCAAACTCTGAAATTCCATAACATAAGCGCCCGTCCATTGACTTCCCCTGGGTAGCAAAAATAAAATATAAAGAACAAAAAGTTACACTTGAGCCGGATGCTGATGAATACCATACTAGGGGAGACAATCAAATGCTTTAAACACGAAATTTGGATGAACACTCAATACCCCGACAAGTAGAATAATATAGTTCTTTTAGGCCCATACTCCAATCCCAAGTTTTTACTATGCTTGCTTAGTTTCTCATTTCCGTTTCCATTTCCTTATCTAAGAGAATACAGTAGGCAGTCCCTCAAACCATAGCCTGACTTGTACCAGCAGCAAACAATCAAGTCACCATTTACCTTGGTCGTAAGTTTCAGAAATCAATTTCCATATGCAACGTTCCATAGTCCTTTCTATTATTGTTTTTCCTAGAATTCTTATGTTCATCATGCCATTTCCAATGCGTTTCATAATCATTATAAACAAAATTTTAACTAACAAATAGGAATTCCTTCATTAAAAGGAACAAGAAAGAAATGAGGACAGAGCAAAGTAAATTAAACACAAGTGGGAAAAAATTCCTTAAGAAATTCGTGCTTATACATAAGTACCAATTTTAATATAGCTATCACGAGCAATGCCAACCATCCTATCATTGTGCCAGCCTAAAGCAAATTACAGCCATGTTAAAGGCAGCTGAAAATAATATGGTTAAATTTCAGATGTTAAATACAAGATATTTTGAGCTAACAGACTTCAAAGCAAGCATACAACTACTATATTCTGATCTGAATTGGTATAGCTATTGATTTTTCTTCTCATTGTAAGTGCAAAAATAAAAGTAGGCAGAAACAAATAAACGACTATGCTAATGTTATGTCCAATAGGTCACGTCATGGATTTGTGAAATAAACAAACTAACATCCTTTCCGTAATAAGGTTCTATTGTGAAGATTACGCACAATGTTGAAGCATCCAACATAACCGATTCGTGACATGAAAATAGCATATTATACATAATGGCAGAGCTAGTGATTATAGAATCATTTAAACAAATGCAGGACACATGGAATGCTGACAATACTTGCATGAATAATTTCTTTCCCAGTGTGTATTGGGAAAAAATGAACTAGCAGAAAAGCCACAAGGCAAACAGGGTTGCAATAGACGGTGTAAAAGATTGAATAGATTGAAATGAAAAGTGATTCTTTTTTTCTTTTTTTTCCCCTTTTTGGCAATGCTTCAGAAAATGAAGGTAAGTACTATTAACCAGTAGTTCAAGTCATAAATAATGAATTCTCGACAAGTACCTGCTGAAAGCTAGCATGGCTTCAAAAGGAGTAATTACAGGAGCTAAGAACTCTTTGCTATCCAAAAGAGCAGTTTGAGCACAAGAAACATAAATGAAAACATCGCACTGCCAAAGAGGAAGGTTGTTAAACAACTTGAATATTCTAAAAAATCCCTACAGAAAATATAAAACCATCTGCCTGCATGCATCAAAACTTACCTCTGGAAAATTGGCAAGTTTTGCAGGGTTTGGTCTTCCCATAACAAGAGTATAAGCCTTCTTCCCGGCTCTGGTGATCAGCTCTTTCATCTGATGAATCATGTGCAAGTAACCAGCTGCATAAAGAGTTTCAAGCTTAAATGCAGCTCTTCTAGAAATCTAGAATGATGATGCAAGATCAAAATTATAAATAAACTAGTCTCGGGTAATTTCTGCTATTCTCGTGCCCAGATAATGAAGCATAGTTTTATGAACACACGCAACAGAAACTACAAAATTAACAGCCAACAGGCCTCGTCAATTTGTCCAGGTGGAATTATTCAATGTAATCAGCTAATAGCACAGAATAAGAGGGAGAATGCTAAATATTCAATAGCAGTCTGATCCGAAAGCATTGCTAGGATCTATAATACAACACTAATCATCCTTCAAGGAAGATGGTGAAGATGCCTGGACTTTAAATGACAAAGCCATTATAAACAGATAACAGACATGAAAATATTCCTAATATTACAGAATACGACTATATGAGCGCTAAATTAATAATATAACAGGAGCAACAAAACTAATTGCTTAACATGCGGGGCTGCTAGCACTGGAACCCATTCGGAAAAAAATGTAACAGCAACAACAATGCAATTTATTGAACTTTGCTTCAATTGGCATTAGCATGGTCGAGAAGAAGAAAACTAAGAGGAAAAAAAAATTGCCGATCCAAAAAAAAACTAAGAGAAAATCATACTTATTTTCAAAGCACTGAAGACAGCCCTAGTGCAATGCAATAGATGCATACGAACAAGCCAAAATATCATTTGACATGAGGTTAACAAGCCACAATCAGTATGAATGTGCAAGGAACAGAAAAGTGCAAGTAAAGAATCTTAAACAGTAACAGACCTACACCAAGCGTTCCTACCAATATCCCAATAATGTTAGCATCCTTTGCCTTCTCAACCAGATAATATCTGTGTAAGCATAGTTCGCAAAATAAAGACATTATTCGCAAAGACATAAGACAAAAAGAATACGAATAAATTAAACAAATCTCACTTAGGCAAAACATATCATGTCATGTATGACAAAATATAAGTTTACCTTGAAAGAAAGGAAAAAAGGAGAAAAAGTTAAATATATTACCTGCGCTTCAGAATCCTTCTCTGGTGGGATACATCAGTCACTAAAACATTTTCTGCTGCATCATACCTGACTGAGGCAAGTGCCAATAAAATCACAAGTAAACAAAAGATGAGTTAAATAGACAAGACATCATGCTCATCTATTCTGGAAACTAAAAACACGAATCAACCATGAAATTTCAAGGGGCAGTAGCAACAATAGACACGGTAATCTGCATTTCTTTCACATGTACTCCCTCCGTCCCATTTTCATTGTCCTTTTTTGATGTTCGTGTCAGTTTTCAATCGCTTATATCTTCCAATGTGAATCTCCAAAATATGCAATATGGATCTTATTTGATAGATTTCAATTTGTTCTATAATACAAAGATGTCAAAATCATGAAAAATATTATAGATTGAAAGATATACGCAATAGACACAAAAGTGACAAAAGGAATAATGGATAATGAAAATGGGATGGAGGGGGTAGTAGCAATTGAAAATACACAAGGAAGGGGAGGGGAGGGGGGGTGCAAAAGAAGCAGTTTGGATACATGATTTTGTTTTCTCAATTGAACATAAAAATAAATCACGTCAGAAACTGAAAAAGGGTTGAAAACTTACCAGCACAGGTGTGTAATACCGAACAGTAACATGACAATCGGATTACAATAGAAAAGATGGGCATACAATATGCAGAACACAAAACATAGCTATGCCATACATGTTAGCGACATGGTTGAGTCAGGTTGACCATGCACAGAGTGTTCGGACAGCATCTTTACGAAATAGTTTTGCAGACATTGTCTTATCTGAGTAACAAATTTGCAGGGAATTGGAATGAGATTCTAGAAAAGTAATTATTATATTATCTGAATTTTCACCTACGGAATACCATATGGGGTTCAGCGATGTGTTAAGAGAAATGATGGAGAGGGGGAAAAAGAACTTTAGAAAAAAGAACAAGAACTGTTACCTATTTCACATCCATTGAATGTCAGGACAGCATTTGCAAAGGCTGCATTGTCAGCACCAACCCAATAAAGTAAGTACTCTTGTATAGTATGTCCCTCTGCTAAAATCCAAGACAAGCCTCCAATGCTATACCGTGTACCAATGGCATTGCCAGAACCTTGATTGGCAGTAAGGCCATCATCCAATCCCTCATTCCCATCGGAAGGTTTGGAATTTTCTGATGGATTCATAACGGAACAGATTACATCAGCGAAATAGAGTTCTAATCTGGATGTTGACCCTTGTGATCTTGATGATTCAATGTCCAAAGCTACTTTGATATCATTTATTGCATGTGCATATTCCAGTCCAAAAAGGACCTGCATTTTAGGGGAAAGAATCAAAAGAAAAAGATTAAGGTAGTTAATCACCAGGTCACCATTTCTATTTTATCAGCGGCAAGAATATCGGTATGGGATGGTATGGTGCAATTTGACAGTTATTTAACACAAAGCGTAATGGTTATGGGATTCTAGGAGTAAATCCTATACTCCACACCCACTCTTCCAGCCTCCTACTATATTCACGTGTATTTTCATAGAAAATGAAGTAGTACCGCTTCACCTATCTTCAGAAGCCCAAAATGTTCTCTAATAAATAAATTCTCAGCATGGTACCTAATACAATTGATGGTCACGGTTCGGGAAGCTACCATTATGTTTCCCAATTCAAAACCAAGTCATATGACTCAGATCGCTTTTCACTCATCCTCTTCAGTCAACCACTAAAGTTCACACAGAGCCAAAATTGCCTTTTCACTACCCATTGTAACTACATTTAACCACACTTACTCAAAATATGACCCTAGCTATAGGTAAACACCTTTTACCCACTGCCTAGATGAAGGTAATACGGCTAGATATTCATACAGAAAATCATACTCTCATATCTTTCACATTCTTTCGGAAGTGTAAAACACTGTCACATAAGTACTCGCCAAATATAATAATCAAATTTCAAATGTCCTTAGGTTACCTATCAAAAGAGAGTCCAATCTTTGATAATGAAATAGATCCTATGCAGAAAAACAATCCCCAGGTAATCATACTGTGAAACTTCAATAAGAATCAGAAAAACAACGTACCAAGGCCCCAAAAACAACATTAACAATCATCAAATAGACATAGAAAGGGCTGAAAGCGAGCAACCCTAACTAAGTTGTTAAAACCAAAAAATGAAGGTAGAAAGAAATCTGAAAGAGTTACAGATGCAAGAATCAAAGCAGATCAAAGTTCAAAATACAGCTATCAGTAATACCAAACAAAACTACATCCGAATTACAAACAAAGTAAGAGCGTCTGATGAACTATCAATCAAGAAGACAAACATCGTTTACCCAAAACAGTATTGTATAAACAAGTCAGCCCCAGTACCAGCACCAGAGAAGATCAATAAACAGATTATCAGGCATACCATCACAGGCTTGACACAAGTCGACACTTGATTATATAAATTCTCTGTGCAATCAGATACACTAATTGGAGCTTTCCCAAAAACAAATAATGCAGGCAGAGTCGATGTCCTGCAGCATGGAAATTGAAGAAAACGAGAAAAAGTATGCTTCAGGAAATATACAAACAGGTGATTTAAACAGCAAAGCGGAAAAAAAGTTATTCAAATTTATTTTGCCACACTTCAGAGGTATCAAGGGAAAATCAAATGCTACTTACGGGCTGAGACATGTATGTCCATAATGAATGACACAATCGGCAGTCATATGAGATGCTCCAACCTCATCAACACAACAACTGCCGTAAGCTGTATCTGCCATTACATATAACCCAATATCCTTATCACTCGCATTGTCTTCACTAGACCGAAGCTTATCTCGAAGAGCTCTCGCAACTCTTGTTGAATCTTTCAATAACTCATCTGGGAACTAACATAAACCACAAGAACTCATATTCAGATCATCAAGCTATCGAAGTCAACCTCAACACTGTGACAAATCAAGAAAATAGCAACACCGAGGCATGAAGGGTTTGAATCCTACATTTTTCTGTTTGATTTGAACCACAAGAAAATTAAACCAAAAGCTGGACACTAGATGTTCACCAGTTTAAAAAACATGAAAATTACTCGTGACAGACTATGTCAAGTTGAGTTTTCACACTTTAAATACCAAACCAATAGACATTGTAGGCTGTAATCTTGATTTGGATCTTGGATTTGACAAGGGAAGAGAAAAAGGAGGGGGAAACAGTTTACTTACGTAGAATTCTTTCGGCAAACAACTAATCCAACCAACAAAGAGAAGAAAAAAAGTTTCTTCTTTCCTTTTCTTCCTTGAACAAAAGTTCCTCCACAAATCCAAGCGAGAAACACATGCTCAAAATTCTATTTTAATTCTGTTTACACAGCAGCCAAACAGAGCACTAATGCCTCAATTTTACAGTAGAAAGGTAACTGTAAACAAAAACCCAAACCAGACCAAGACTAATAAACTATTCAGCACTTGAGCTGAAACTACCACAGACTCACAGTTCAGTTACTAAAACAACGTTCAGTGTCGAAAGTTTCGCAATCTCCTTCCTTTCTGCGACATTACTTCCTCACCCTTTTTTTACTCCCTCCAATCTTTGACTCAAACCTATTCCAAAAAGTGTTTTACTCAACTTTTTACTAAAATCAAGGGAGACGATTTTTACTCTACTTTTCCAATGCTATTTCTCCCTCTCATCATATATAACCATGCCATCAATGAAGCTTTACTCAAATTTGAGCCTCCATTGAGTTTATTGTTGGAGTTCTTACCAAATGAAGTTTTTACACAAATTCTTACTCAAGTTCGAGTAAAAATATAAGGGCTGGAGATGCTCTTTGAACTCTCTCGAGTCCTTTACTCTACTCTATAACAAACTTGTTTGTATTCAAATTTTCACTGAAATCAAGAAAAGTCTAGCCTTTACTCAAATTTTGAAAGGTTATTTCGTGCATTGCATATTTATAACTATCTCAGATTTAAGCTTAGATTAGTGCTCTGTATCAGATGAAGTCTTCTACTCAAAATTGAGCAAAAGTGAGCATCTCCGGCCCTTACGGGTTTTTTTTTCACTCAAACTCAAAACTTGAGTAAGAAAAAAAAAACCCTAAAACCCACTTCCGACCTTGACCAAAACCCATACCAAATTCCGTTTCACTCAAATTTCGCAAGGCTATTTTCTCCCTCTCAAATTCACAATCATGCCAGTAACAAAGCTTTCCTCAAATTTTTGCATAGATTTGGGATTGCCCATTGGAGTGCTTCATCCCAAATGAAGCTTTTACTTAAATAAACACTCCAATTTTGGCTGGGGATGCATCCCGGGACTTTCTTGATGTTTATATCAAGAAAATGAAAAATCCAGAAAAAGACAGGGTACCTGCAAAGCGACCCTAGTGAAACTGCGGCTTCGGATGAAGCTAGCAGTACGAGCAATTTCGTAATTTGATTCCAAGTCCATCGATTGGAGAAAAGAAAGAACTCTACTTTCTGAAAGGAAAAAAAATACTGCAACGCTTGGAGAAGACGTACATGCACACACGTATACAGATTTTGAAATAGGGTTTTCGCTGGTTTATGGTGGGGATACAGCGGCGGATTTACTGACCAGGCCCACGTCTTTTTCGGGTTTTGACGTTATTGCCCTTTCGAAGGAACAAATTCGGAAGGGCAAGAAAGTCAAAACAAGAAAAGATGACGATGGGAGATGAAGATGCGTCAAGACTAGGACAAGGGTCTCCATGTTTGTAGTCTCAAGCCCCGTTCCAAAAACCTTCTTACAAAATAAGCAGCTTATTTCATATTTTTAAACTCAAAAATAATGTAAATCAAAAATATTTTTTCAATTTTTTTTGCATTGTATAAAAGATGTCGATGAAATTTTTTAAATAAGATCCATATTGCATATTTTTAGATTTCAATAAATCCATAATTTTTGAGTTTGAAATTGGCTTCTTATAAAATAAGGACTTTTTTTCATTTGTGGAACGGGGCCTCAGTCACTCGATCTTCGTTTCCACAAATGGAGAGAAACTGAGCAGAAAGTCTATTTGCACAGCACAGATCGTGTTGTGGGACCTACGAAGTGTCCCATACAAATAATCCGAGCCATTCATTATGTTTAAAATATTTTTTCAAGTGCTCCCGCTAAAAATTAGCTCAATCCGACACCTATAAGTACTTGATATAATCGTCTAACTTTTCATTCTCTAAAAACCCTGAATGAAAAGTTAGATGAATAGATCAAGCACTTACAGGTATCGGATTGAGCTAATTTTTTGTAGAGTCCCTTAAAAAAAATGTTTCAAACATAATTAACGGGTCGGATTATTTGCATGGAACCCTTAGTGGGCTCCACAACGCGATCTGTGCATAGATTTGCTGTGCAAGTAGCATCTCTCGAAACTGAGAAAGCCAGTGCTGCCCCATGGTTTTTATGAAGTTTCTGCTTTAAGCACGGGCTTTTTCACTTTTGCAAAACAATAGTGCTACTCACGTAACGATTCAAACACAATAACTTACGCAACCTCTCATATATAAGTGGGTTATTCAGTGGGAGGGAAACAGATGCTTTATAATAGAGACCCCGTTTTGGATTTTGAATTTTAATTATTATCCTACTTTCCATTACTCTCATTTTTCTCTCTATATCTCTCCAATCATTATTCATATTTCCAATCTTTACTCTATTTCTTTCTACACTTATTACCTACAAATCCAAAATTCCAAAACAAACGGGATCGAGTGTTTGGGGAGTTGAGTTTTGTTCACTCTTTGCTTATAGAGAGTGAACATTACGCTCCTTCCTATTGATTGAATGACGTGAATCTCACCACAAAGTCATGTCATACTTACGAAAAAATGTATTTGCAAAGGTGAAACCTACACCATTTCAATCAATAAAATAAAAAAGAGGGTGATGTTGACCCTATTTTAAGGAGGTAGCTATAGTAGTATTCATTTTGCAACATTAGCAATCGGACTAGCGTTTGGAGATACGTGTAGAGGATAAATTTTTGGGTACCGGGTGGGTATCAAATGATCAAGCCCACGTGGTGTTCAAGCACCCCATCTGGCCTATCCAAAATTATGTTGATGACCCAAATTGAAATTATTTCTCTTCTCTCACCTCACCACTCTCTCTTTCTTCTTTCTCTCTTCAAATTCGAGCCGTCCAAAACCGAAATGGATGCCCCAAATGCGTCGAGCGGGTACCACGTAGTACCCACCCGGCACTGAAAAAATTCTCCGTGTAGATAATTGAAAATGAGAAGTCAAAAATCTCATCTCCCTCTACTTTTGTGTTTTGTTCTCTAATAGTTGTGTTTTCTAATAGTTGTACCATAAATCAAAAAAATGCATTTTTTTCCGAAACTCATGGGTGAGGCTGCCGCTACAAGAGGAAAATGGAAAAAGTAGGCCGCGAAACAGGACTACGAGGATTCTATTTCTGGCGGATCACATAAAAAAAAAAAAAAGGATTCTATTTCTGCTTATTGGAGATTCAATCCAAGCACGTTAACAGAATGTATGGTGGCTTTGAAGTGTATCCTACTAATCCACCCACTTCGTAATTTTATTTAGCTGTGTTTAGTCTTCTGTTTCCAGTTGTGCTGTTTTTGGTTATTTGATGCCCTGTTGAGGGATCCTTGATGTATGAAGAAGAGGAATGCCCTATGCTTCTGTTGCACGTTGGTTCGGGCTTTTCAACGAAAGTATGTTCACCGGGGAGAAAAAACCAGAAAATTTCGCTGCTACTGCATTCTAGACTTACTCCTGTGCAAATACTTTCGCTAAGTAAGTACAATCTTGTGCAGGCCTTTTTTGTTTAGAAAAAACATTTTGACCTGTTTCAATTCGTCTAATGAATCACTCTGGGGAGATCGAAATACCTCTAAAGAATCCATATTTAGACATCTAGAATCGGAAAAAATTATTCTAGCGATACCAATTTGCTGTTATTTGTCGAAGTATACCATTAATAGGCTGTACAAGAAGAACACCGACAGCCACAACAAAGTACTCTTCCGAAGAACTTGGTATTGCATTACTGGTACTGTATCTAACTAAGATCATATCGGTCAGATTTCAATAAAACCATCACTTGTAACAAAGCTAGACAGGAAAAATGGAAAATTTGTTTGCCACCAGTTACAAGGTTATGATAATCCTCATAGCAGGCTCATTTTGATTATTGCAGAAAGAGAATGCACCGGCTTGGAGTCTTGTTGGACTCCACTGTATTCACCTGCCCCATGACGAATCAGTTGTTAAAATGGCCAAACAAAAAATACAATGTTTGCCTGCTTCATCTGATCATTTCACCTCGTCTCTGTCTCTTGAAATTCAATCGTCTCCCGCTCTTGAAATCGGAAGCACCCAAGGTTCCATGAACATGCCTTGAGTTCAAAAATGCCACGCCAGGAAACAAGCTAATATTTGATCGGCCCATCCAGGCTGCCAGATGCAAACTGAAAACGGAGATACCAGAGGATTCTAAGAATCATTACTAAATAAAAAGAGGAGGGGGACTAAATTTTAATATCTGCACCCACGCATGCAGGTGGGTGTGGGTGGGTGTGTGTGAGAGAGAGAGGGAGAGGTCTTCTACGAGATCTACCTAACTCGTAAATAATGTGGGAAGTCAAATAAAATAGTACTAGGATCAAGGAAAGTTAATCATGCTAATTCAAAAATAAAATGGGTAAGAAAATAAAACAACAAAGAAAATTCAAAGCAAGCCTCCCCATGTAAGGAGTCGTATTCTCAAAAACTTTGATGAGCGCAGAACCTTTCTGAGTGCAAATGAATATTTGGAGAAATGTACTACAACTACAAAATTTCTTCGATACTGTCACAAAAAAAGTTGCAAAATCCTCACTTGACTCCCTACAAGCTCTGAAACAGAAAAACAAAACACAGAGAACGCCACTCCGGCAAAAACAATAAATAACGACCTCAAAATTTGGAAAATCACATAAAATTTCAGGTGCTCAGTTCCAATTTGGCATCAGATGAACTGCAAGAAAACAAGTCCAAATATCTATGTTTTACAGTAAGAGCCATTACCTGTTGAACTATCGGATTTTGTGATGAGGTGAATTCATGAGTCATTCCCTGCCATACAATCTTTCCCTCGTAAAGAAACAACAACCTAGAAATATCAACATAAGTTTTGTTTAGGACAATCACAAAGCAGCAGCAAACACTCCAAGATCCAATGGTTTAGAAAGAAGCAATACCTATCAACAGCCCTTCTAATAGTACTGTGTTGGTGAGTGACGACAACATATGATGCAATCTTTCCGGGCGTAGCAAGTGCATCTTCACCTTTCAAATGAACGGAGCGGATGAGATCTTCAACCACAGTAGAGGCGATAGGATCAAGTCCAGCTGTTGGTTCGTCATACAAGAGCACCTGCTCAGGAATGCAGAGCGTGCCAGGTCAACAATCTATAGTTGCATCCAATTGTCAATTAGCACAGAGCTTTAGACAATTGTCAACACATACATCCAAATCGCTTCTTATCAATACTGTTGATCTCACTAAATCAGAATAACTGCAGGGAGAACACATACCTCTGGCTCAATTGCATCCTTCGTGGTGTCAAAAATTATGGACCGAGCTAGTGCAACTCTCTTCTTCATTCCACCAGACAACTCCGAAGGTGATCGGTCCTCAACTCCCTAGCCAAAACTATAGTTTAAGTTTCCGTACAACATAAATTAATGTTAATGCCAGCTCATCTAAAAAAAGACATTGGTTTCTGTTTTGCTTTTTAAATTGATTATTTCCTGTGCTAGTTTCGCCTTGTATGAGATTCAAGTTGCAGGCCTGCAGTTACTTGCTGGTTTCACAGTTTACATGTGATGAAAGTGGTCAAGCTTAAGTTAGACTAATCTAGCTTACACTATGCACTATTTCCATATGTCCCATAGCAGGCATGAAGACTCGGCTATTCCTTCTTCATCAACTAAACCGTAAACCTGATCAGATCATTTATGAAAGGGTTTTCTGCAATTCATTCAGCCAGACTCTACCCTGGACTCTCCATTAAATCTAAATTACTTTAGGAACTTCCGCTTATTTGCATATAAACCCCTTGAACTAACTGTTTCAAGCACGCTCTAAAATATTGATAGGATGATACTTATGTGGCATTGCTGATCCTAAGTCCTGGTAGAGAGCTATACTATTCTACGTCTAGATTCCAGTAATCCAACTTCTATGAAAGAGACTCAGGAAAAGACATGTAAGCGACGAATCTTGAGAAGGAGTCCCCTTAAACATTAGAACAAAGGGGGAACCCCTAGTCAGAATATCTGAGAGTATTCTCATATAAACTGTACCGTCAATCCAACAGCAGCCAAAGTTTGCGTCACCAGTGCATCAATTTGATTATCAGACATGGTGGAATTCTCATACCTGAGGAAAACAAAAAAATGGGACAAGTTTTTTGATGTTTCGTTTTATAGAGGTACAAGACCAAAAAACCAGAAAATTCTTCCTACTTTCATGCATAACAAAATATAAAGGCTGCATCAATTCTGAAAGAAAGAATATAGACGATCCCTTACAAAAGAAAACCAACATTTTCCCGAACAGATAAGGAATCGAAAAGTGCTGCACTCTGAAAAACCTGTCACTCAAAACAGAACACGATAAGTAGACAATAACTCAAAATGAAATCTATGATCATTTCAGATTGGTGAGCCAAGAAAAAATGAAAAGTTGTGTAACTTGATGACAACTTACCAATCCAATTCGAAGGCCAGATATCTCCTCATCACTGATTAAACCATGCCTCCTCCTTCCTCGAATGAAAACCTCCCCCTGCTCATTTGGAAACATAGTCCAAATAAGAAAATACGAGACGTGTTCAATTCAGTTATATTAAGTTAGTAACATATTCGACAATATGATAGACATAAGACCAATATGAAAACTTCTAAATGTAAATACCTTGTCTGGAGCAAGAAGTCCAGCCATAATCTTCAAAATAGTAGATTTCCCAGTCCCAGAAGGCCCAATTATTCCAACAGCTTCACCACGCCTAATCTACAGGGTAAAACATTTAGAATCTCCTTATCTAAAAAGATCGACGTCTTTATTAAATATGTATAAACAATTTACTATAGAGCATGTAAAATTTTGGACTTTATACTATAGCACACTGCTAAACACTTGCATTCCGGTGAGAGAATTCTCACTCACAGCTTCATTAATGTGAATTATCATGCAAATTCATTGATGCAATAACCATAATCTACCTTGAAGTTCACACCTTTCAAGATGTGTTTCTCGCCGAATGACTTGTAGACGTCTTTACATTCAATCAAAACATCAGATTCGTCCTCAATTGCCGGAACTGCATTCAAATTCTCCAGCTTGCATGAATCCTAGCAAGAAGATTCACCAAAGCCATGATTTTCAAAGAGAACAAAACATTTCATTTTAGGTCTATTGATTGCTTATTCATGTCTTTCTATTTTCCTGCGATACATACCATACCAAGTAGAAAACAACGAGGTTATCGTTCATACCATAACCGAAAAAACCCAAAATTGGGTATGAGACAACAGGAATGTATTTGACTAGCTTCTATGTTTATAAAAGTCTATCATTATTAACCAAACACTAACAATTAAACAAAATGCTCACATGACTCAAAACAAACTAAAAGCAATCAAACTCAAAACACCAATCAAAAGGAAATTACAGGGGAGAAAAAAATCCCATACTACTATAAAAACCCACCTGAAGCAAATGTGAATGAAGGATTCATACTAACATGATATCAAAATTAATAAAGACATTAACTTTAAGATCAGAAATTACAGGAAAGCAAGAGGGGTGAACGAATTACACTGATTTTCGAGGCGGCAAATCCATCAGCTGCCCTCAAATTCTGTGAGGACGCCATACAACCACACACACTCATACGCTGCTCATAAGAAGAAGAAGAAGAAGAAGAAGAAGAAGAAGACGAAGAACCAACAAAAAGCCTTCTACCAGTAATTCTTGAGTGCATTGTCAGAGGGAACAGCGCTGAACCAGATAATGAAACCATGATTTTCCGGCCCAATTAGGCTACTGGACAGCTAAAATTCCTCGATTACAAGGCAGACCGGATCGAATTACAATTCCAGAACCATAAAATCAAATGCAATCACTTTGTAAAAAATAAAATTGGAAAAAATTCTTGATTTTTTGGCCGAATTTGCTTTGTGGGTAGTCAAAATTCTTGATTTTGAGCTTTAATTCCTGCTGGTGGACTGTGTGATTGGTCCGAGAATAGTCCAGCTGCGCATAACCTGACCCAGGTTTAAAAACTTGATTTGGAGATTCAATCGTACCCCGCTGGTGGACGGTGTGGACGGTGGGATTGGTCCAAATTCCTGTCGAGCCGCTTGTAAGTTTGACCCGGACACTGGGTTATCAAAAGAGAAATTCTTGATTTGGAGATTTGATTGGACCCCAATGGTGGACGGTGGGATTGGTCCAGGAATCGTCGAGCGGCGCGTTACCTGACCCGGACTGCTGAGTTATCAAAAATAATAAATTCTTGATTTTGAGGGTGACCCAGATCGAGTTAGTGCTTCGGAACCATAGCATCAAATCGAATCTCAATAATCAGTTCGCTAATCAAAATGGAATCGGGGATGTAGGTGGCACGCCTGTATCCATACCCAAAGGAAACGAATTAAACCCAATTTGTAGAGAGAGAGAGTGAGAGAGAGAGAGGAACAGCGATTCAAAGAGAGAAGAACGGCTTACCGAAGAACAAGCGAAGGACTCAGGACTGAAGAAGAAAAACAGTGAAGGAGAGAGCTTCAAGCCTTCAACAAGTAATTGGGCCGTCTGGGCTGCAAAGGAAAATGGGCCAATTTGACGGGCAAGAGACCATTACTCTCTGCAAGATGAGCATTAGACTAGTGATTTGGGTTCGTAAAACAGGCCGTTAAAAGAGAGATGACCCTGGGCCTACTAAAATGTTGGATCATAAGAAATGCCCTGGAATAGAATGGTTTTTTGTTTCTCCTTTCTTCACCGAGTAGGCGTGAGCAATTGTGCGGGCGTGTCAAGACTTGTCGTCGTCCTATGTTTGTAGGTTTGAATGCCTTGATATAACTTCTAATGAAACGATTTATGTGTGATTCAAAGGGTAGCTGTTTGTAGGTTTGAATGCCTTGATATAACTTCTAATGTAACGATTTATATGTGACTCAAAAGGCAAGGCACAAAGAGGTTCGTGTTTTTTGCCTAATGAAGATGACTTATTATTTTTCCAATCATGTGAAAAAAGAGAAAGAACACAAGTAACAACTAAGTATACTTCATTAACTCGGAGTCTCGGAATAATAAAGTTAAAGGGTTTGTACAAAGAAATCTTAAAGTTGCTGGAACTATAAATGGCCACATACAAAAATTCTCCAAAAATTTTCTTTAAGTGTTGGTATGATCCACGCCACGTGCATTTATAAGGGGCCGGATCATTTTTTGAGTGTTTCATTTCGCACACATCACTCTCTCTCTAGGATTTTTGGAGTGTTAGGTTTGAGAGCCTTTCATGTTCGTCTTTAATTTTTGCTGACAAATGTTTGCTAGATTTATTATTTAACCAGGCACGCCTATGTTTTTTGTGACCTTAAAACCATGACTATATGCAAACATAAACGATGGCTTGACCAATACAGTTGTAAGTAATGTCCAAAGATGCTGAAATTTCAATTGTGTTATAACAAAGTATTGCGGTAAGGAATCTAGACATGCTAACAGTCTATTGATTTTTTAGTTTTGTTTATGTAGGCATGGCCCATCGTTATCATGTTGATCTCTAATATGAAAGGTCTGGAGTTGGTGTTGCTGATTCTCTTGAAGTGAGCTCGTCGTTTTCCAACACTGCACTTGAGGAAACAAGGGTAGCCGTAAGAAGATTTGGAAGCATCCTTGCTGAGTCGCATGTTCGTCATATTTTCAAGATATGGATGAACTGCAAAGTAGTATGTTCTTTCATCCCAGAATTCTCACACAAGAAGGCGGCTACTTTGATGTGGTTGGCAAGTTGGATGGCGGTGTTAAGTTTTCAGACTGGTGCAAGAGAAAAGCTAGTAGTCTTTCGAGGAAGATCTAATTTGCATCCTTGGTGTGGCATGCTATGGATGTCTTTAAGCATCATTATGTTGAACTTGTGGAGCCTCCGAAAATGGCAAAAATGTTTCAGCAGTTCTATATTGAATTTCGCGGGAAGTATATATAACAAGAAGCTAAAAGACATTAGGTCCACCATTGTCTTTGATTTCATTTAATCTATTTCTTCATTGCAAACATCCTCATTATATTTTGTTGTGTTGGAAGAAGAGGAGATTTTTAGTATTTGGGAGAGGAAGAAATGTTTAAGACTGATGGAGGGAGGGGTACTTTTGTTGTGTTGGAAGAAGAGGAGATTTTTAGTATTTGGAAGAGGAAGAAATGTTACAATGATGGAGGGAGGGGTTCTTGTATTACAATAGATCTCAAATGTTTTTGACTTGCTACAAAAATGATTAAACTCACCTCTGTTTAATATTTATACTATTCTATGGATGGTTTTAGTATAAAGATATTTCTTACAAAATATTTCTATATAGAAAATACTAGATTTATACATGTGCTCTAACAAATTTAGATATTTTGACAAGGAGCTTCTAGATATTAAGACTCCTCCAAAAATATTTTTTATATTTGAGCTTATTTCTTGGGCTTGACTTGGGCTTCCAAAATATATTGGACCAAGAACTTAATCATGTTGGGCTTGACTTGGGCTTCCAAAATACTAGCGTCGTTCCCCTTCAATGCACGGGATCCGGGCCGTCCATGCTCAGCAATGGACGACTCAGATTACATCTTAACAAAATAGAAACGGAACGGTCGAGATCTGTTCGATCGAGATGTAATCTGAGCCATCCATTGCCGAGCATGGGCGATCCAGATTGGCCAACACGCATGTTGTCCCCTTAGCAGACACCCCAAAAAAGATAGTTTAACACAAAAATATCAATGTGAATTTTTTTGATCCCGTGTATTGAACAAATATTAAATCAAATTAAATTACTTCAAAAAAATTAAATCACATTAATTTGTAACCAAAAAAAAAAAAATTCAACATTGTACCCGTTCGATGCATGAAATAAAAAATTAAAATTGATTTTTTTCGATCTTGTATATCGGACGGACACAAAGCTAATGATAAAAAAAAAATATGTAGTTTAATATTTTTTCGGTCTCATATTCTATACACATTAGTCTCATCCCTCTTGAATTTTAGGAGTGAAAGAAGATGTCAAAAAGTAGAACCAGAGAACCTATAAAAAAAATTCCCTAAAAGGAAGAAAATGGTGCCCGAGCCTTGATCATTTCTCCTGTTCTCTTTTGTCTCGATATGTTGCGCGCTTGAGCAATCTGCATCTCTGTTTTGTGAGTACTGGTTTTCCTATGCCTATTGATTGCTCAGCATGATTTTTATTGATTGATGATAGCCTTTTCTTTATCCTCGCATTGCTTTGAAGTTTTGAACTTCCTACGTGTATCACTGAATTCAGTGGCGGCGCCACATTGAATACGCTGTCTTTTCTACCACTTCTATCAACAATAGTTTGATATACTTTTTTTTCAGTAAAAGAAGTTTATTAATCTTCATAAATGAATATAAAGATTAAAAAGATAAAAAATATACCGGTAAAAAGTCACCCGAGAACGAAAAAAAGATAAGACGCCGACCAGGACACCAAAACACCTGACGAAACTGCCCCAAAAACCGATCTAATACAACCAGACACCTACCAGCCCAAAAACCAAAAAACATTACCCCCAGGTCACAACATGGTTTTGAACACCCATTCCAATACGGTTTTAACAGCAAGACAATCCACAAGTCAGCTCAGCCTAGCCTAGATTTATTCTTAGAACGAAACAAGAAAATTGCAAAACTCAAATATAAAATATTAGAGTTGAAGAAATTCTCCCTTACACCATGAGAAGTTTTTCAGTGCCGGGTGGGCACGGGCCACGTGGTGTCGAGCACCATCTCGGCCTTCCAAACGTATTTTAGACAGTCCAGATCTGTTTGGGTAATTTTTTAGTGTAAAATTATCAAAACACCCCCTCAAGACCAAACAGATCTGGGCCGTCCAAAATACGTTTGGACGACTGAGATGCGTGCTCGTCACCACGTGGCCCGTGCCCGCTCGGCACTGAAAAATTTCTCCTACACCATGTATGCTCTCTCTCCCTCACTCGTTTTCTATTGCCATCGCATTTTATATCTATCTACTGTTTATCCAAACAAACAATAATGCGAAATTTCTAAGTTCCTTAGCCACATAGTATGACATACACATGATGCGGCAGCCATATATTCAGCTTCACAAGCGGAAAGGGTGACGATGGGTTGCTTCTTTGAAATCTTAGTGAATGCCATGTCACCCATATAGAATAAGAAGCCGATAGAACCCTTTCGACCATCTAAGTCTTACAGCCCAATTTTTTGTTTGATTTGCTCTTAGAAGTTAAAAAAAAAATAAACACACAAGAAGAATAAAGTGACCTTGAGAAGATCCATCAAGTATTAATGCACAACTTCTTCTGACATATGAACTAAAAAAAACTTAAAGAGCTCTTTGAAATAGTTAAATTTCGGAAAGATTCATACTGTGTCCTTTTTGTTTAATTTTGCTTTTTCAATAATCAGTTTATAATCGCTGATCATGGCACATGCTCGACGGTATACGATGGTTGTAAAAAATATGAAACCATACTTTCATTATTTGTTGAAATTTTACCTCCTGCACTTTGGGTTGCTTACCGGACTGAGGGACGGTGCTACGCAAGGTGTTGTGCGGGGTGAATCGCCGCCGTTCCGATCTCGATTTGATGATCGGAAACGTTTACTTCGTAGAGCTCATCGAGTAAAACAAATTTACCAAAAAATCAGCTCATTCGGATATCATTAAGTGCATCATCCGAACATTATTACCTTGAAATTATTATAAGTGTACCAAAAAACAGTGGATTTTAATCTAGTGTTTCAAATCCATTCGTTTCAAGATAATAATGTTCGGATGAGGCACTTAATGATATCCGATCGAGCTGATTTTAGGCACACTTGTTCTACCCGATGAGCTCTACAAAGTGAACGCGCGTTTCTAATCATTAGACCGAGATAGGAACGGCAGCGATTTGCCCCGCACAGCATGATGCACAGCACGGAGCTGCGCAGCGGCGATTTGCCCCACGCAGCAATGCAGCATGATGCATAGCACGGGGCTGCGCAGCGCAGTCCCTCGGTCTGTTGCTTACCATACCATTATATTTTGGACAAATACAACTTCCGAAAATGAACTTGATTTTTTTCTGCAAATCCAGCCTAATTGTATACCATTATCAACTTAGGGCTTAAACATCTTTCTCTTCCTTATCCAGCTGCTTGTTCCCCCATGCCGGGAAGAATCGAGTAGCACTTAAGTAACAACAATTTGATGCTTTTTTTTACGTGCAACTATCAACTGAAAATGGGATCCTATAATGTGCCAATGCACAACGGGGTTGTAGGGTTTCTCGCTGTGCTCATTCGAAATTTTGTCATTGTAATACAACATGTTCAGTTTGTAGAAACTGCTGAACGCATAAGCTAGAAATCAAAGTTAATCGGACGTTGATACCTACATGGATATTTACATAATCAAGATAAATTTGTCACACAGTACATTTATAAAATTGTACTGACCATCCATTTTTGTATACCTAATACCAAGGGGCTAATGATATCCGACCAATTCAATTCTTTTACTGAATGACTCTGCAAACTAAACAAAATCAAATCACGATGATAAAATTTACATTGGTTACTGCGAGATGCTTTACATCACGTTGTGCATTGGACAGCCTAAAAGTTTCAAACACCCTCGGGCCTTGGCTATTACTACTTTTTTATAATGCCAAAATTGTTTTTGTCGGTGCCAAAACTTTAATGCATCAAAGTCTTGTATATTGCACATGGTACAAGTCTTTTATGCACTAGAGTTTTGACACCAACAAAAACAGTTTTGGCATTATCATTTACCTTTTTTTTTTTTTTGATTCGTATACATTCGCCACCAGGTGTCCATGCGGACGTCCGCACCCCGGTCTCAATTTTTTTCATTTCGTAAGTCTATATAAGTTGTTGATGCAATGCCAAATTGACCTAATAATTACAGTTTGTATCATTTTAGCACGAATCTTAAAATACGTAAATAATAAATGAATGGTTGTTTTCCAAAAAATCAACTTGTCGTCCAATTTCCAGAAAACAGGTAGTATGCAGGCGTAGTCTGGGTTTCTGCTTCTGATTGATGATTGCATCTGTGTTTGAAATTTCAACCATGGTTTGAGTTGAAGTTTCCGTTGGATCATCTACTACTCAGTCGCGGACGGAATTCTTCATACCGATACCTAGTGTAAGTTTGCTTTTGCAGGGTGTCCTAGAGCCATGGATCATGGATGTTGTCTTAGATCCCGTAATTTTGGTTCATTTCTACTATTGTGATGTAATCGTATGCCTTCATATATTGAAATGAATTGCTTGACTGTTCTTTTGTTTTTTGTTTTGTTTTTTTATAAAAAAAATCTCATGCATGCAGCTGTAAATTTCCAATCAAGTTGGGTATTTTCCGTTATCGATTAGACATGGTAAAAAGAGGGGACCCTAAAAAGAGTTACAAATAAGTACAAATGGACTCTCAGTGGTAGGCCAACAAAGCCCCCAAATGCATGGTGCGGTACACCTAATGGACTAAAATCATTTATGTCCCCATTCAGTGTATACTCTAATCCATTTCTTTGGATGGTTCACGATATTCACAAAAATCGTACTAGTAGTATAAGAAAATTCATGTAGCCGTAAATTTCCAATCAAATTGGATATTTTCCGTTATCCATCTAGATATGGTGAGAGTTAGTAGTACAAATGAACCAGAATGGACTAAGAGCTCGTTTAGATGCAGGATAAGAATTGAGAGTAATAGTTATGAAGGGGGATAAGATAGTAAGGGGTATTATGTAAAAAGAGTACGTAGGTCCACATTGATGTGACGAGGGAATTAAATAATATTTGGTTTGGATGAGGGATAAAATGGGGGGATAAGGTTGTTTTGTAGTTGAAATGAAAATGAATGGGGTATTATCCAGGGGTATTATGTAAGAACACCCCAAAACCTCCCCATAAATAATCCCCCCTCCGGGGTATTAAGGGCCTGTTTGGATGGGGTATTATGAAGGGGGATTGTGATATCCCCTTTTAGTCCGTGGGTCCAGCTATAAGACCTTATTTGGGAAGTAAAATGGATAGGGTATTAGCTAAGCCCCAGATTATATTGTACCCCCTAATACTCCTAGAGGGGGGATTATTTATGAGAAGGTTCTGGAATGTTATGTAATAACCATTTCAACTACAAAACAACCTTATCCCCTATTTTATCCCTCATTCAAATCAAATATTATTTAATCCCTCGTCACATCAATGTGGGCTCACCCTTCTTATGTAATATCCCTAACTATCCATCTCTTCTTCTTACATGATACCTCCAAACCTAATTTCGCATCCAAACGAGCCCTAAGGGATATAATATAATCTGGGATTTAACTAATACCTCTCCATTTTACATTCCAAACGAGATCTTAAGATTAGGCCCACAGATTAAAAAGAGGATATTACAATCCCCTTCATAATATCCCATCCAAACAGAAAGTGGTAGACTGGTAGGCCAACAAGCCCTCAAATGCATGCATGGTGCGGTACACCTAATGGACTAAAAACATGTATGTCCAAATGGAGAAAAACTTCTTTACAGAGAACTCCAAAAATAAAGTTTACGATACTCAATCGCGAGTGTACAAAAGTGTTTTTAATGGTCTGAATTAAAAATTAATTTTGACCGGTAAAAATTAATTGTTATCGGTCAAAATTGAAAAGCTAATCTCAACCATTAATCGCTGAAATGGATGACCGAAATTGTGCCAACTTATTCACGGCTCCTTTCTCTCGTCCCAAGGACTGTATATCTAATCCATTTCTTCAGGGGTAGGGCTATATGGTAGTATGGATAAGGATTTAGATTCTCAGCACTCGGGAAACCCAACCGCAGAGTGCAGTTTGCCCTATTGCAGACTTGATATGGGTCCACTTGATGATTCGAATCGTTCACCTTGTAGATCTCGTGGAGAATCCTGATGGTGTCAAAAATAATGCTCATCAGACACGTTTCACTTCAGCAAAACAGATACAAATGGATTTGATTCAATATGGTTGAGACCCTTTTCTTGAACAAAAATGTGTTCCGAACACATATATTAATTGACATTGTATGAACATGATTTTAAATATGTTAAAGTTATCGGCGAGATCTACAAAATGAACGATTCGGACTATCAAACGAACCCACATCAAGTCCGAAATCATGCAAAATGCAAGCTGCAGCTGGTTTTCCCGAGTGCCGAGAATCCAAATCGTTTGGGTAAGGCAATTCTAGTTGCAATTATTATCCCACCTTCTCCACTTTCACAAAGCCTTCCCCACAATTTTCTATGTCATCATCACATGCAAGCCTTTCCCCTCCAAACAATCCAAAAACAAATGCAACCAAAATCTTCTTATAATAGGAGTAGTATCCCCTCTCTCTCTCTCTCTCCCTGTCTCTCTCTCTCTCTCTCTCTCTCTCCAAGGTTGACAAAACCAAACAACTCCCTTTTTTTATAGCACCAAACACACCTACTTTTCTGGCCTATCCAAGTTGCCTTGCCAAATTCCCGTTCGTGTCCTTTCATGTTAACTAGCTAGTTTCCCAGGCCCCACTCCTCCTTTTCCCTTTCTACCCCCGGCCCCCCACCACTCTCTCTCTCTCTCTTCCATTTTATTTTTTTGTTTTAAATGGTAATAACTTTTTTACAACTTATTTATTTAAAATAAATTTTATATTTTTGAAATCTACTCAACGAAACCTATCAAACGAGCCTAATATTGATGGTGAAATAATGGAAAATGAAAGAATTATATATTTTTGTGGTAGTTTAAACGGTATAAAGAGGTTGGAAAATTAAGTGTATCAATTTGGCTCTCGTTGATTAACCCTAAGAAAGTCGTAGGGTTAATTTTTTTTTCTTTCCAGTTTGGTTTTTTTATTATTTTTATTCAGGGTTCTTTTATTCTTTTTTTTACCGTTTGGTTCTTTATCTTTATTTTTTCCTTTTCTTTCTTTGTTTCCAATTTGTTTTTTTTTCATTTTATTTCCTTTTCTTTCTTTTCAGTTTGATTTTATTCTAAATTGCCATAATGAATTTTTTTCATGATTTTATTCTAAATGGCGCGAAAAATTTATTACGACCATTTTATGATGAAATGAAAATTGAAATACTTATTTTTGTAACTATATTTTTTAATCTATAAAGAACAAAAAAAAAAATAGGACCATTTGTCAAGATTGGGGTTGGGAGAAATGACCAACCATAGGGATTCATTTGTCAATACTTGGGTTGGGGGGGAGGAGCACAACCATACGTAAAAGGCCCATTTGTCAAGATTGGGGTCAAGTGGAGGGGGCCGACCATATTTGGCGCCCATTTGTCAAGACGTGGGGTGGGGCCAGCCATGTGTGGGGTGAGGGGGGAGAGAGGGTTCTCATTCCTATAAATAGGACCATTTGTCAAGATTTAGAAGTCACATCTTGTGAAAAATTCACCACCCGACCAGCCTCTCGATCAAAAAAAATTTAGTAGTTTAGTCAAAATTTAGTTTCGAGAGAAAAAAGTTTTTTACTTTTCTCTTCAAGCTACCGTAAGACGATTGTGGAAAATTCTTGCCGGAACAATGGATGAGTACAACATTTCAATTTCAGATAGTTGGTCTTTTGAGAATGATGTTCGTAGTGAGGAGAGCATCTCCCACAATCGCCGCGATTATACACCCGAATTTACCACCGACCCCGACCAGGTTAGTTTTTACTGTTATTATTTTGCATATTCGTTATTTATGCTAAGACTGGTTAATGTTGTACTTATACATATTCCTTTTTTTTATATAGATTTTTGAAAGTAGAGAAGATATGTTAACTTAGGCTCGGAGCGTTGGTTTAAAATATGGTATTGTGGTGGTTATTTTAGATTCTGCTAGGTCGTTAAGCTGCCGAAGTGCATTCTTGGTTGTGAAAGAGGAGGAAAGTACGAACGGCCACGGTATCTGGTTGAAGGGCAATCCTTGCAAAGAAACACTGGAACTAAAAAATGCGATTGCCCATTTCAGCTACGAGGTATACCAGAACCTCCATACGGTATCAAGTGGGGTTTAAAGGTTGTTAATGGTGTCCATAACCATGAGATAGCAAAACACATTGAGGGCCACGAGTACCCGTCTAGGCTAAAACCAATAGAGAAACAATTTGTGGCCGACATGGCCAACAGCACCGCACCTCGTGAGCTGCTTAATATTTTGAAGGAAAAAGACCCGTCAAACACTACGGGCATCAAGAGCATTTACAACGCCAGGAGCAGCATTTGGAGGAGATATTGATTAAAATTTGTGTTTTTTATTTTTTTCATGTTTTGACAATATGTACTCAATTATAATAAAATGCAATTTTGTTTAAATTTATTATTGTTCATTACAAGTTATTTTTCTTATTCATTGTTAAGAAAAATTAATTTACTAATTAAAAGAATATAAATTTCATTGAAATTACAATTTTAGTTAACCAAAAAAAAAACAAAATGGGA
Source organism: Rhododendron molle (assembly GCA_025413875.1). Classification (NCBI taxonomy): domain Eukaryota; kingdom Viridiplantae; phylum Streptophyta; class Magnoliopsida; order Ericales; family Ericaceae; genus Rhododendron; species Rhododendron molle. The sequence continues at coordinate 2,051,710 of CM046396.1, read as the reverse complement.
AAATAAACAAAAAGAAAACCGGGGAAAAAAAGCAGAAAACCGGAAAGAAAAAAGAAAAAGGGGGAAAAACCGGGGAAAAACTGCAAAGGAAAAAAGAAAACCGGGAAAAAAGAAAACCGAAAAAAACATAATCCGGAAAAAAATAAACCGAAAAAAAAAACATAAAACCGGGAAAAAAAAAGAAAACCGAGAAAAAAACATAAAACCGGAAAAAAAGAAAAAAAAAAACAACATAAAACCGAAAAAAAGGGTGATTTAGAGTGTAATTATTGAGAATAGCAAAGGGTAATTTGGGAAAATGGGGTGGGTCCAGAGGGGGATGTCGGGGAAACCAAGTTGCCTTGCCAAATTCCCGTTCGTGTCCTTTCATGTTAACTAGCTAGTTTAATTTCTTTGATTATTAGATCAACCTATAATCAGAGGCGAGGAGGGGCGCCCAACCAAAGAAATACATTTTCATTAAAAACTATATACTCGGTCATTTTGAGACCGTGCAATAATAACATGCAAATTTATTCTGTTTGTTTATTGAATAATTACAGCACGCAAGCAATTATTACTTGTACATGGGAGTATTACAAAAAAAAAAATCATAGACTAATGTAAAATTATTTGAAATTATCCTCGATTAAATTATAAATTAAAACACAATATTCTACATATATTCAAAAAAATATTTAATAATTATTTATAAAAAAATGAACGAGGCCCCACCTAGCTCCACCCTTGCCCATATTCTTTCTTGATTCCTAAAGGTCACTATTTGCTACCCACTTTACGTTGCAATGTCTAAAGTGCCCTTTGACCTAGAGAACCAAGGGAGGGGGTGGAAAAAAAAAAACGTTGATTCCTTGGGATTAGGTAATTTAGGTTGGCTCCTAGTTGCCCTTTTGTTATAGGGTACTCTATGGAAACCACCAATACTAGGGGGATCTTATGTTTGATTTCTGAACCCTAAGAGAAGACATCTGGAAGCAAAGGATTCCAATTGGATAATTGAGCCAATTTTGTGGCAAGAATATTGTGAGTGATTACCTTAGAGAATCTCCAAGAAAATTAATCAATTGAGATTTGCATTAAATTGGAAATGGTCCAAAGAAATGGAAAAAAGTTCTCAACGAATGCCAGGTATTGATGAGATTATTTCTTTGATTTAAAATAAGTACTTAAAAAAGTTAAAGAAATGAACACAAAAAAAAAAAATATTAAAAATGAAAAAAAAAGGCCAAAGAGTTTGCTGCAGTGGACTATTCCTAGTGATTCTTCAACTTTCCACGCAGGAAACCAAAGTCCACACACACACACACATATATGTTGAATCATTATTTCCTTTCCACTTGATCTAACACATAAAACATATGAGAGTAGGTCTTTGGTAGACTACAACGTTTCATCGTATATGTATGAAGGCGATCGTTGTTCCGGATTGTCACTATGAGATTGATTTAGCAACTGAAGAAATGCAAATAATTGGACTGATGAAGAATAGTTGCAAGAATTATACCAGAATTCTTGATCATATCACTAAAATGTTGATTTTGTTTTTGTTTTGTATTTTTAAATGGTCAAGAGAATCACATTCATGTGTATCACAAGCATTACAATAACATGTACATGCACCAACAAATAAATCAAACCTAGCAGACACGGAATCGAGATATAGTAGTGCCATAATGGAGATGAAATCAACCAATAATATATAATCACTTCTTATAATGCTCAAAATAGATTGTGAATTTGAAAAGATAATCCAAAATGAGAATGAAAAAACTCCTCCAGGTCTGATTCTCGTATTGTGCCTCTAAAGTATAGTTTTCATAATACATTGTGAGAGAATCCATTCTCACAATCTGGCTTCCAAACCAAAAAAAAAAAAAAAAACTAGGAAAATGCACAATCTGACTCCCAAACAAACCCATGCTAAGATTGAGGAAAAGACCGAAAGGGCACTTGTTTTGGGATCCGGGGGTGTTGTAGTACACCCTCGTGTAGTGCCCGTGTAGGGCGGCATACAACCGTTGATCTCATCAATCAATAATCCAAATTAAAAACAATTATGACCAGCAATAAATTATTATTACCGGTCATAATTAAAAATCATATTTCAACCATTCATTATCAAGATCGATGGTTCGTGTGCGCCCTACATAATGCCTTGCAGGACCTTACACTGCAGGATTTCTCACTCCCTTGTTTTGCACTCAAAATCCAATATCTCCTATCTTCTTAGTATAGTTTGTCATTTTCTTTCGAATATTGGCATATCTAGTTTGGGCTATATCACATTTGGTACTTTGAAAGCCTGCTATCCCATATTTAAGTTTTTTTGTCTGGACATCATCATAAAACTTTAGAAGCAAACAGGAAAGTACCTCGCCCCACCTGATTGTATTGTAGGATTTAAATATCCACCAGACAAAATAAAAAAGAAGCATCTACATTCCACTGAAAATTCAGGGTTAGCTCTTTCTTTCTAGCCCCGATGGAACCTGACTCTAAAAATGTGAAATGCAAAAATCTTCTCCGTAAAATCAAAAACTTATATTTTAATAAATTAGCAGACATTACAGAATAAGTATATATGAATTGAGAACTATTACGGACTCCTGTTTGTTTCGGACGAAAATGTTTAGTGGGATAACATTTTTCTTGGAAAACATTTTTCCGTGTTTGGTAAAGTAGAAAACAGAAGTCAACGAAAAACATTTTCATAGTCAACGAAAAACCAATCATTTCTCAGCGACGACCCGATGCTTGCGACACCGTGATCTCAGGTACTCTCTCACACACGCGCATCTCTCCTTCATATCTCTCTCTCTCTCTCTCTCTCTCTCTCATCGTCCCTTACCCTCTCCCTCATCTCTCTCTTATCGTTTTCCTCTGTCCCATCGATCTCTCTCACTGAACATTTTTTTGTTTTGGGTTGTTGAGGTTTATAGCCCTAGAGACTAGAATGAATATGGAATTCATATCTATTGACTTTCCGAGCAAGAACTCGAGCTAGGGGTTAAGACTTGTGAGTTGCTGTTTACACCACCACCTGATCCTGATTTGCTTTTATTTATTTATCTCTCTCCCCCCATTCATTTTGAAAAGAGAGAATGATTTTCTAAAGCTACCCATAAGATGTTTACAGGTTTTTTTTTTTTTTTTTGATCTGCATGTTTACAGATTTTTTTCAAAGAAAAGCAGCAAAGATTCTTGCGAATTTTCTAACGTATCCTGAATAGAGCACACAATCCTGTGGTTTGCAAATTTTCATAGGATGTGAATTTTTTTATATACGAAATATCATTTTGTCTTATTCGTGGTTTTCTATGTCAAGCAAACAATATAAAACGTTTTCAAGTTACACTCAAACACTGAAAAACACTATTTTCCGAAAAATGCGAATGTTTAGTTGTATTTCAGCAAAGAAGTCTAAATCATAAGCAGGTCAACTTTGATTCATTCTTCCTTAGAATCAGGGCCCAGCCAATTTGAGGCTTAAAATAGAAGCAACCGAAGTTGAATAAATTTGAGTTGGTTACCAATAAAGTTTGGTCCATCATGATTCATGGGTCAGTTTCATTGTCTATACGATAAGCCATTTTTTTTTTTTTTATGCTTTTAAAGTTTTTATATCCTATAAAATAAAACATGGTCCGGGAAAAAGAGAAATTTTTGGGTACCGGATACCACCTGGCCATGCCCACGTGGTAGCCGAGCAGTCCGTCCAGGCTGTTCAAAAGTGTGTTGATCGAACGACCTAGATTGAAACACTCTCTCTCTTCTCACCTCACCACTCTCTCTCTAAATTCGAGCTGCCTAAAATGAAAACAGACGGCCCAAATACGCTAAGCAAACATCATCTGGTACGCACCCGATACCTAAAAATTTCTCGTGGAAAATAACATAATGATGTCATGAAAAGATACCATGCAGAGTAGAAAAATTGGACTACAATCCTAATACATGAGATGCATTATTAAAGTACACAAAAGTGGTTGGTTCTTGAAATTTTATAAGGTTCTTCATTTGACAATTTGAACAACTACTACGTTTATCTCGAATTGATTTAAAGTTCCCAAAAAATCTTTAGTTGATGTGATGCAAACCTTAGGGTATGAAAAGAGCATCTAAAAATGCACCATATATATTTATATATGGCCAAGCACATACCTACTTGATTTAATAAGAATTGAAATGTTGGTCATGTAGCACCACGCTCCATGGCAATCGTAAACGCACATCTCTATTTCCCGGCTAGGCGACTCTGCCCATCCCCCTTGCGAGTATGAGTGCGTGTAAGTGTTTGTGTGTGATTGTAGTATTGTTATTTTTACAATTAATGACATCCCTGTTGGAAAATATTATTGGTATGTAATATTTTTATTTGGAATGAATGCGAATTGACTTGATTTAGAGTCATGTTTTTTCAATGACACCTATTTATCATGGACGGACACGTCTGATATGAATTGATGTTTCTCCTCCCTTGGTGACTATTCAGTATTCAGAAAAGCCACAAGTTGGTCTATAAATAGGATGTTTCTCATTCGTTCTAGATTGATTCGAAAAGATATTTATGTCCATAATTTTATAAAGTCAAAGTCATTCATTTTGAGAGAGTACAAAACACAAGGAAGTTTAATAGACCTATCAATTGTAGCACTACTTCTATGTGAAGTTCGATCAAATAATGCTGAGAGATAGACGTTCAGGCAAACCGTGATCACCGTAGCAGGGACGAATCTGTCTTAAGTACAGAGTGTCACACACTAACACTCTCCTTGATCACCAATTTGTTTCTATTGATTTCCAGGTTTTGAGTTCCAATATAACACTATCACTTTAGCACTTTGTCTATTGTTTTGCATTACTTTGGCCCCCGTTCCGCTAAGAGTAAGTACTTGTTTTTTGAATTAAAGGTAATATATCGTAAGAGAATGACATGCCTCGTAAAATAGAAAATAAGAACTTAAAAAATAAGAACCTTAGCAGAACATGGCCTAAAGGTTTTAGAAAACCAGCGATATTCTTGGTGACGATGTTAAAAATTGTATCTATTGTAATAGGTTGATATATTTTTCCTCCAAATTCAGGGTATATATCTCGAAGATTTGATCAAGCGTTGGCCCATGCTAGCCCAACGCTTTCAATTGTCTCGAATTACGTTTTCGGTCTAATTTATTGTAGAACGATAACTAGTCAGCCACACTTTGAAAATCAAAAACCACTTTTTTTTTTTTGTTTTATTTAAAATGTTTACTTCCATTAAATTTTTATTATTGAGACTAGAGAATTATTCAAAAAAAAAAAAAAAGACGTTAGAAATTTTTTCCAATATATATTATTTTGTAATATCATAAAAAAAAAAACATGACAATTAAAAATGACAAAGAAAAGGTAGAATAGTGTGTAACAACAGAGGTCCTTGTTTTTCTTTCAGTTTGTTTTGCCTTTCGGTAAATTAGCATAACTGCCTAAGCTATGTGGTATCGACATAGACAGGACAGATTCGATCACAAATGCGCATGTTGGCAAGGGCCACCACCGGATCCTAACCTCCCACAAAATAATTGTTGCTTTGTTTTGCGACCTCCCACCCGTGTTTTGGATTATTATTGATGCATGATTAACCTAGACCTAGGTAACAGGTCGTGTCAGTCGGGTCCGTGTCACAAACCACCCAACTCGAACCCGACCTATTTAGAATTCGTGTTTCTCGAGTCTTGTCATTTTCGTGTTTCGTGTCAGAAATGCTCAACCCTAACCCGTTAACTTCGTGTCTGGTTCGTATCGTGTTATCGTGTCTGTTGCCCAACTCTATATAGAATTACAGATATGCCATATATTATATATATTATTATGTTCGTGTTAATGGGTGACACAGATTAGTAACCGTGTTGGTCTTGTCAATTTCGTGTCTCGCGGATCAACCTGACCCAACCTTTTTAGAATTTGTGTTCTGAAGTTGTGTCACTTTCGTCTTTCGTGTCAGAAATGTTCAACCCTAACCCGCTAATTCATGTCCGATTCGTGTCGTGTAATCGTTTTTCGTGTCCGTTGCCCAGCTCTAGATTAACCTATGAGAACATGTATATTTTTTTGGGTATTATGTTTGATTAATTTTAGAACATGTATACTTTTTTGGTATTAAATTCTCGTTCTGTCTCGAAAAGATTGTTTGGTCCGGAAAACGATAACTTAAAAAAATGCATTATGGTTCAAAAAATTCAAAATTTTATTTCGCAAGATACTAAGTAACAAGTTTATTTTTTAAATTTTTTTAAAATGTTTGAATTTGTTCGGAAAAAAAAAACATATTTCTTCTTAAATTTTTAGTTTGATGGATTAGACATTCTTTGTGGTATGGAGGAAGTATATTAATCTTTTAGGGTTTTTGGGGTGCCACCTTGATGTTGAAATCATGGCTCCGCCATTGCAAATGCATGCGTCCAAGATCATTCTATACACATGCTCTTCCTTGATAGACGAAAAATCCACACACCTCAAACGATTCCACTTACATTCTTGCATTGTTGACTATCATTAGCATTTTTAGGCACCCTTTGGCCTAATTTTTTATAGACTTTCTAACTGGGTCTTTTTATTTTTTTGCTCTTAATTCTTATTAGATTTGAATGAAATTTTTACATCACATTATTTATCTCAATGAGAGAGATTGAGAAAGTAAAAATATATATATACTGAAAGTGACAAATCATAGAAGGTGACAGAAAAGACCCAAAAAGTCATTCTAGATAGGGATGTGCTTTTTTTTAGTTCTTTTTTGTCATCTTATACAAATTTTTATCTAAATTTTAACATTTTTTCGATTCCTCTGGTCAAGATGAATAATGTAATAGTATAAAAATTCAACTCAAATCTATGAAAAACCGAAAATTAAAGAGAAACTAAAAAAAAACCCGTAAGAGTCAGTGTCTCCAAAAAGTTAGTCAAAGGTGCATTAATTAATTCATAATGGGTACTCTTGTAAAGATTTTTCTGGTGCTAATTTCAAATACAGGCAACCAACAGCGGCATTCTAGTAACCAGGTCCTGGTTCGTAAATTCCGCCCGTGCAGCACCTTTTTAAAATACAGGCCCCCCCATTAACCCCTCTCTCTCTCCCCCTCTCTCTCCTTGGAAATTTGTTCTTTCATCTTCTTAGAAAAAAGCAAGAATGGTGGATGAGTTCATGATATGCATTGACAGGCTGATTGCATCAGCATGCTTTGAATCCGTCAACGAAAGAGAAAGACTGTTGGGAGGTGGTGATGAAGTTGTTACCCAAAGCAATCTGCCCTCTGTTACAAGTAATGGGAAGAACAAAAATAGTGGAGGCGAAGGATGCTCTAAAAATATTGTGAGGGAGTGCAGGATTTGTCAAGAAGAAGATGAAGAGCATGAGATGGAGGCTCCCTGTTCCTGTAATGGAACTCTGAAGGTGGGGTTTTTTCCTCTTATTTTTGCAAAAATTTTGATCGTTTCCTCACTTTTCTTCAAATTTACTTAGAATTTGTGTTGGGTTTGTTGGAAAATGTGTTTTTGTTCATGTTTGAGGGACTGATTGTGATTTTTTATGTTACTTTTTTGCATGTTGGTGTTTATTGATTCCCCTTTGCCTGTAAAGGTCTTTAATTTTCTGGGTTTTCTCTTATTTTTGCATAAATTCTTATTATTTTCTTCACATTTAGGGAAATTTATTGAGAATTTGTATTGGGTTTGTTGGAAAATGGGTTTTGTAGCGTTTAAGGGGCTGAGTTGATTTTTCATGTTGGTTTTTCCATGCGGGTTTTTGTTGGTTTGTGCCTTTTGTTTGTTTCCCTGTGCCTGTGGTGAAACTCATAGGCCCATAATTTACTGGGTTTTTTCTCTCTTATTTTTGCATAAATTTTTCTTATTTTCTTTGCGAATTTGTCGTGAGTTTTGTTGGAAAATGTGTTTTTGATGCCTTTCAGGTCCTGATTTTTGATTTCTTATGTTGGTTTTTCCATGTGGGTTTTTGTTTGTATGTGCATTGGTTCAAAGTACGAATACTCTCTCTCTCTCTCTCTCCGTTGCTTTCTTTATGTACATGTCGGAAACTATCAGGTAATTTTTCTGGGTTTTAGCTTTTTCTTCATTTTTAATTCTGTTTTTCACATGTCTATCGTACGGGTTTGCTTGAAAAATGTGATTCGTCTTCTTTGAGGACTGTTTGTAAAATTTCTTTGTTGGTTTTTCAATTTGGGTCTTTGTGGGTTTGTGCATTTATTGGATTCTTTGAATGTTTGAATATTCTCTGTATTTTTTCGTATATTTTTGGGAATAGAAACGAATCAATAACTGAAGGACTAATTTGAAGTAAACGTTTCTTCTACGAAATGTCAGTTTGTTGTCTATTCATCTCTTGATTCCATGCTATTTCCTCTTTTTGAATTTGCTTTTGGGTTCATGTTCTCGAATTTTTAATTTTATTTTTTATTTTTCTTGAACTTTTTTTCTACGTCTTCTCCGTATTTGCGGGTTCTTTTTTTCTTTTCTTTTTTTTTTATAATCAGGTGTTGGAGCCAGTTTATTTCGGCTTCATTTTCAATGGGTTCATTTTCATCTCGTTCTTTTGTTACTTTGATTGTCCACATTTCTCTCCCTTGACTGATTAGAGATTGTTTTAGCCTTCAAATTAGGTTTTTCTGTAAAGCTATTTCTTTTCAAATTTGATGTGGATTATCCTATAAGATCAATCATTGTGTAACGTTCTGATTTTTTCTTGCTACTTTGAATGTGGTTGCATAAATACCTTCATTTCATTGTTGGAGTTTTATTTACCAAGATGCAATATCTCCATGCCTGTGTTTTCCGTTTGGTCCATTTTTCCGGCATTCCAATTGATCCATTTTGCTTCTTATTGCTCGTTTTTCATGCGGTTAGGGCTTTTTGGCATATTCTTCATAGTGATGTTAACAAGCCTTTTACTGGCTTGTTGCTGTTTGAAAATTGGACCAAGAGTTGGAATATGTTTATAAGCCGTGTGATATCTGGACATAACCGGATCACAAATGTTTTTGGAGCCGTCTGATGCACGTGGGTCCCTATGATGCAGGTAGGACCTACACACATCGGGTGGGTGTGAACACATCCGTGTCCAGATTTGTGTGTGGAGTCCGGACTCCGGGCATCTCTTTACAGAGCATTTTCGTGTTATTATCCGAGTATGCTTATGATGATTGTAAAAGCTTTATCTTGGCTTTCTTCTCCCCTTGGTTATGTATGGGTTTGCTGGGACAACTTCTCTTGTTCTCTGTGAAACATTAATCATTTGCTCATTCTGGTCTGAGGCTGTTGCTGAGTTGGTCTATCTGTGGTCCTCTCTGTCTGGTTTCCAGCATATGGTGCACAGTCGTTTTTGTTTTATATTTTATTTGATTGCTCGCTGTTTTAAGTCTTGTTTTTCTTCTCGTGTTATAGATTTCTACATATCAAGTTACTGAGATTGTTCGTTTTTTCCCCATTTTCTTAACTAATCTACCTTTTATTTCCGTTTGAATTTTAAGTTAATGCGGCTGGGTAAAACACTACTAAAGTGTTCCTATTGTTGTTTTGCTACAATTGCCTTCTGCAGTTCGAATTTTCTGTATAAACTTGTAACTTATTCTGCCTCAAACTTTTATCTTGCCTCTTATAACATATAGTCGCATAATTTACTTAGGTTGGAGATATATGAATGTCTTCTGATTTTCTCTAGTATGCGATGTAGTTTGCTCATCGGAAGTGCATTCAGAGATGGTGCAACAAGAAAGGAGATATCACCTGTGAAATTTGCTATCAGGTTTGAATTTGTAGCTTCTGTATTTCTTTTCTTAAAGTACGTATATGTCAAGTCCGTGGAACTGACTAGTAATGTGTTGGTTCGATCTCTTTATAGGTCTATTCACCAAATTATATTGTTCCACCGCCAAGAGGCAATCCTGAGGTTATTGCCATTGATATCAGGTAACCGCTGAAGGCTACATCATACTTGTATCTTTGTGGTTGAAATCTACTCATAAAATTCGTGTGTCTTGATTCTTTGGTGAATTTAGTTTTGCACTTCAAGGTCTCTAGTGGAATTGCTATTGAGAGTGATCATTTACTTAAAATCGTGCTCTCGTTGGTTGATGGCAGACAGTGGAAAGAAAAACGAGTAGAATCCATCTCAATAGTCCTTGCTCCATACATATGTGAAACTGCATATTTCATTTTTCTTTCCTCCACTCTGCAACAAAATGGAGCATAAGAACCGTTCTCCTTGATTAAGTAGACATTTGTAAGTGACAAAGAAGGAAACCCCAGTATACAGAATGGAATTGGCTGACTCCCTTTCTGTGTATACCGTCTAATTGATTGGTTGACAATGTGTCAGAAAATCCGTATAGGCGTTAATGATGTAGCCCATTCTCTTTCATAGGGTTATAAACTTTGATGAGCTATGCATCCCAATAGCTTGCTACCGCAGAGAAGTCAATCGGTGGCTGCGGTTGTCATTTTCATTGCATTGGCTCCTAGTCTGGTGAAATAGTCCTGGATGATTCTTCTTGGTTAGTTCTTTGTGAATCCTTCTCTTTTTGTCAATCTCAGTAGAGATATGTCTCCATTGCATCCAGGGTCGATCATACCTACTGGGAAAGTAAGTTACCTGTCAACTTGTGCTTTTGGCAATTGGCAGTAGAGTTTGGATGCTGCAAGTGCCTTGATGCCACTTGTTGTTCATGTTAACACTACGGCCAATCTCAAGAAGGGAAATACAACTTATTTTGGCAAAAAAATTTGAGATCAGTAACAATTTTCAAGTTTCGGATGTGTTGGTTTTCTACTTCTGAGTTAGTCAGTTGAGTTCCTCGATTTTTGGAGTTATAGGGGGCACTATTTCAGTGGTAAGACTTTCTGAGAGCATCCACTTGGGTATAAGAAAGGTTAGGTATGTCTCCGGTCCTCCCCTAACCACCACATTGGTTGGGGATTACATGGGGACTGCTATTGTTGTTCTATAGTCAAGAACAACCAAATGTCATCAGTTGCTACAGAACTTTCTTAGTTTGGAATGTTTGCGATGCAGACATGGTTTTAGATGGCTTCTGCAATACAAGTGTTCCATAGAATTGATTGGAGGAAGGTTTAAGTTCAAGACTAGCGTTGAACTGGGATGTCCAAAGAATTTGGGTTGAACTGGGATGCCAAAGAGTGTGGGTTGTTTCATGTTCACAAATGCAAATATAGTAGCTTTGGCCTAGAGGCTAGTAGCTTAGTCTTTGTTTGACTAGTAGTCTCACGATTTTTTTAACTGGCAGTATCATGATTATTACTGAAAAATGCACATAATGGCATTACTTATTAGAGAAACAATCAGCTAGGATATTAGTTTGCATGCATGATTGAGACTCTAAACTGTTTTATAGACCTCGTTCCTGGCAGCAAGGAACTTCCGTTAGTCACTCGGCGGAAATGTATTTGCTGCTGTCAATTGGATGTAGAGTGGCTTTTCAAGTCTGTCAATTGGACGTAGAGTGGCGTGATTTGCAAAAAAGAGACATAGATTGGTGACAACAATATCATTTCTTAAATGTTTCTATGGACTCTTCTGCAATGTAGTTTCGATGACATGGGTCTCAAATTGACTAGTGAATGAACTGATCATCTTTAGCTGTAGATTAGCTAAGACTGCTCTAAGTACTTACATTTCTTCTCGTGAATCTGGTTTCCTTCTGATAAGTATCCTGAATAGCCTCTCTTATTTACTTTTCATATTTTCTTCAGGCAAGCATGGGGGCCACATATCGATCTCCGGGATCCTCGTTTCCTGGCTTTAACTGTTGCCGAGCGTCAGTTATTGGAATCGGAGTATGATGAATATACTGTTGCAAACAATAGCAGCCTCGCCTGCTTCCGCTATGTGGCTATCATGGTAGGTAACCCAAAGGCTACTTAACACAAAAGAACAAAAAACAAATGCGTACTTATATAGATTTTGGCGGTAGTGGTTTGGCCTTCACGATACTGAGACCTTGGATTTGCCATGTGGACAGCTAATGTTTATCTTGCTTATACGCCAAGTTCTGATGCTCTCGAGAGATTTTGGGATGGTACAAGAACCTTCAACATTTTTCAATGTAAGACCTAATTTTTTTTCAATGTTTTGCATACATATTCACGAACGCACAAAACTCTAATTTTCATATATAGAAAGATATTGAAATACTGCATCTTCAGAATTTTCTCTTTCCAGAAAGCCTATGGGATCTGAATCCTGACATCGTTGGGGTAGTGAATGTTGTTGAAGTCTTGGTCTTTGCACTTTCCCATTCTTTTCACTAGCTTCTTAAGATCTTTTTATATTTCCACCACATATTAAAACTTTCTACAAGAAATACACAGATTTACATTCATAAGTTCCCTGAAAACTTTCTCAAGTATCTGTTAAGAGACCAATTTTGTAGTTAGTTTACAGTGGTTTTACAGTACTTGATATTTAAGTTATACGAAGAAAATAGTGATTGGAAAGCAAAGTAGATCTTGGGGAGTTTCAGGTTTCCCTTCTTCAACTTGCTGGTTTTCTTCTTCCATGCTATGTAATGGCCCGCTCGTGTTGCATGATGCAAAACCGAAGAAGAAGGCAGGTTTGTCAATTTCTACAAGCCTCTCCCCTCTATTTTCTAGTACTTCAAATGTTTTGTATATTTCTGACATGAAAATGAAGATAATGATCCCTAGAGGAAACAAACGGAAAAGGAAAAAAAATGCCACCAGCTTCGAAGTTAGGATACTTTGTTTGTGTTGTCTTCTTTTCTTTTCTTTTTTTATGTGTGAGCTGGTGTAGAATGAATTATCAATTCGATGGAAGCAGTATCTAATCATAAAGCTCCAACGGTGCGTCTAAAGTGGTATCTGAAATTTTGACATTCTCAATTTAAGAGAAAAATAGGGAATTCCTCGAGCCCTATCTTACCTGATCCCAGTTCTCTATGCTATGAGTCTGATGGTAAAATTAAAAGCTTGCTTGGATTATCCTTACAATATGAGAAGATGATGCAAGCTGCTTGAGGAGGTCTGGTTTCTACATGCTGTTGTTTTTGATACGTCAAAAAGCATCTCTTGTGGGAGCCTGATCAGTTTTTCTCAGCGATGCTAGTATGATGTGAAATTCTAGCTTTGCATGGTCTTTACAATATATATATGTACTTTAGTCTTGCAATCATGTTGGCTTCGGTTTCAACCGATCGTACCTTTCTGGTTTCGCTTCACAGTGGTTAAATGTTTTTGCGGATGTTACATGAAATCTCATTTACCTAATTCTTATTTTTTGTTAGAGCTGAGAAGGTACCAATCCAAGGCAGTCGGTTCTTCCACTCTTCTATGCCCATCCTATGTATGCTGTCCCTGGGCAAGATCTTTTGCACATTGCAGTTTCTCCAGTATCTGGATCGAATGGTGGTTTCACGGTAAGAGAAAGTGAGTGCACTGAATTCTTGTAGCTCTCGTGAAGCTACGTGAGAACTCGAAAGCAAATGTAAATGTAAATATTGAGTTCATTAGGTTTTCTCGTTTTAACCTAGAGTATCGCTTTTGCTGTATGAAATATGCTATTTATGCTTTTCGGGCATTGTCTGGAAAAAAAGGTATATTGGGAAAGGAGCTTTTAAATAAGCTAAAAAAAAGGGTTGATGATAATTCGGAAGCTTCATCTTGATACTTTCGACTTTTTCCGCTTCTCGCAAATAAACTTTAGCTGCAATAACACCAGTTTCGTTTGGATGGATGTCCTACTAGTCTCTTGTGAAGACAGCCAGTCTTTCTCGTGAAGCTTCCATTTGTAGTGCTAATATTCAAGTTCTGAAACTTACCATACAAGTCTGGCATGCTGGATTTAGCAGTACCTCTGTATTAAGGAAGGTGGTGGTTTCTGCAAAAAATTGCAGTACCTTGTGTTAAATTGCTAACATTTTCCATTAAGTTGTATGTTACTAAAACCTAGGTTTCTTGGATATTGCGGAACATGATGCCATCGACAGAGCTTAATAAACAAAACGGACTTGTTTAGTTAGTGCCATTGTTTGGGATGTTGTGAGCTTTGGTTTTGTATGTGTGTTACTAAAAGCCATATTTCCAGGTGGGTAAAAAAAACTCAGCTCAAAAGGAGGTGGGTAGAAAACCCGGAGAGGGCTCGTTCTGCATTGTGAGCCATTACAGGCTCAATGGGTGATTATTAACGGCTTTCGAGTCTGGCCCATTTCATCCTAACTATGCATTTGTGCGGATTCCATCGCAAAGTGTGTACGTGGATGTGCTCCAAGATCACTTAATAGTATATCCTTTTTTTCCCACTCAATGGTCGCAATTGCTTCTTGTATGCTGCTCTGTGTGGAACTGAGGATTGTTCATGAAAAGGATCAAACTTGAACCCATCGTGCTAAGTTGGTAACATGTAATCTTTCTCCTACTTGTTTTCTGAGAACATAAAATAAATGCTGTGGAAAACTAATGTAGGGAATCATGTGGCTAGGATTGCCCACATAGTCCACATATCCGTAAAAAAATAAACAGTTTGGATTATCAAAGTGGGTCCACTGGACTAGCCACGATCTTTGTTATTTTCTGGCCAACCAATGAACCGGGGACAAACCAAGTTGTAGTATAGGCGTAGCATGAGGGAACTTGAATTTTTTTTTGGTTACAATTTTGATTTGAGAGGAAGAGGGAAAGCTGCAGCTTCGAATTGGGAGGGTCAAACCAGAAGAGAATCAATTAAAAAAGTTGACCATTAAAGCTTAGGGATGCCATTAAAGCTCCCTAAAGCTTAGGGAGGTGTGTTTGGAACTTGAGGAAAGAAATAGAAAGGAAGATAAAATTTTAAAAATTTTCCCTCCATTATTTGGTTTCTACTTGGAAAGAAAGTGAAAGGAAAGTTTAAAAAGCAAGTTGAATTTTCCCTCCAATTTCTTCTGAACTTTCCTTCTAATTTTCCTCTTCACTATTTTACCCTTCTTTTCCATTTCCATTTCCTTTTCCCAAGTAAAGGAAAAGAAAATACTGGAAGTCTAGAAACCATTTACCATCTTGAGTTTGGGCCAGGCCTATTATGAGAAGAAGCCCAGTCAGATCCAATGCAAAATGGAGGCCCATGTACCCTTCAAGATTAGGACCCCGGAACCCACCCAACTTATAGTTGGGTGTTTTCCTTCAAAAAAAAACACAAGGCACGTTTTCGCTAGCACTCAAGCTTCGACATAGGTGCGGTGAGATTATTCTCTATAGATGAATATGTGATATTCGATACTCCCTGGTAGACGTTAACCTACGGTAACATGGTTATATGATATTTTTGTGATTCGACCCTGGTAAGGTTTTCAACAGGATCAAAATTTGATTAGCCCACATAATAGGGAAAAAAAACTGGGACACAAGAAACCAAAGTTACAAGGAACATCTCCCAAATAGATGTATTGTTGATCAACGAACCGGACAGTTAATTGTTAAAGTTTGATTTGATCGAGAGCGTTTACAAGTTTTAAATATATGCTCGGAGCGCTTGTCATATGTATGAGCTGAGTTAATCTGAAACAAGCCTTATCAAGCCGATCACTAACGATCTCGATTAGCTGGAGTTTCTTGATACCTTATAAGTCGAACAAGTCAAGCTTGTTCGACCTTGGCTTAAAAGCTTAACATGCTTCAAAAAAAAAAAAAAAAATCGAGCTTGATTTGTTTTCGTAACAAATCTAATACTATCTCAAACGAGTTTTTAACGAGCGAATACAAGCAATTTAGTTCGTTGTTAGCCCTGCAACTAGACTACACTATAGAGACAAATCATATCTGAGTCTACAAACACAAATCTCTACATACAGACCTTCTGTTTCCTAGAGCGAGTGCATACAATCCTATGCAAAATAACTAGTCTAAATGTGTTCTTTTTTCTCGGCGAAAGTTAGCATTGACTAATTGCTTTTTGCCTGGGCCTCCACCGATCGACCTTTTTATTTTCCTCTCTTGCATAAAATATATTTCCTCAAGATAGAGAGAAAAAAAATTTCCCTTTTTGGGGAAGAAGTAATAAAACAGTAATGTTGAGTGAACAGTACCTTGCTGTAGCAAGATGTAATAAAACTACGAAAAACTCTATGGATATCGACCCAAGCACACCGACCCTGGCAATTGACGGTACGCGGGGCCCACTCCGGGCCCCACACGGATAATTTGAGCCGTTCTGAATAATTTAAAAAAAACAAAAAACCAAGTGAGCCCTTGAAAAATCAACTCCATCGAATATGTGTAGGTGCTTGATCCAATTTTCCCGTTTTAGAAAAATAGGTAAAAATGGAATGGTTGGATGAAAAAATGGGAAGATTGGATCGAGCACCATCAAATGGAGCTAATTTTTCACAGGCCCACTTGTTTTTTTTTTAAATTATTGAACAGCACGGGTCATCCGTGCGGTCCTGGAGTGGGCCCTGCGAATGTTCAATACGTACGGTGTGTATCCAGTTAGTATCCGTAGCATCCCCGTAAAATTATTGAGCGATATATATATTGAGGCTGCTGTGGTAGATTTTTGGAGTTTTGACTAGGTAAAATGGCTTGTCCCTAAGATTCTTGATTTGACCTAAGGCTCTTGCACTCGCCCTAAAAAACTCCGACAAAATGACGCGGCAACCTAATCTTGCTGCAAATATTTTCACTAATCCCCAATTAAGTAAAGCAAGATAAGGATGTTCCTGTTGAGTGAGACAGAAGGATGTGATCATAAGTTAATGACAATTAGTCATTCTCACTAATCCCCAATTAAGTAAAGCAAGATAAGGATGTTCATGTTGAGTGAAAGAGACATGGTAGAAAGTTAGAAACAAGTTCAGAATAGAAATATGGGTGAAGGGGACTAATCATCCCATTAACTAACAAAGGCTCCATTCCCCTAACTTAAATAAGTCATGCGAATTAAAGGTAATGTATTGTGAGAGAATGACCCATTTCGTAAAGTGAAAAATAAGCACTTAAAAAATAAAAAATCTTAACAAAACGGGGCCTAGAAAAAATTACAAAATTGGGCAGATTCTTTTCGTTTGCAAAAAGCTTGTGCTTTTGACAATGATTTATCTTTTTCTTTTTTTTTTGGGTCAAACAGAAATTGTTTGGCAATGATTTATCACCTTCAAGATATCTTTTCGGAACTCTTTCTAAAGTAAATTTGTTAGAACTTATAAAAAAAAAAAGCTCTCTTAAAAAGTGATGTTGATTACCCCCAGCATTCCTTTGATATAATTAACCTCTACTACATTCAAACATAGGAGTTTTTTTTGTTTTTTTTACACATTAAAGTAGGCTTGTATAGCTTTTGAAGTTCGTATTTTCGCTTTTATTCATAATTTGATACTTACACTTGCAAAAATTATATCCAAATTATTGACAAGAAAATATGCAATACTTGTTTTTCTATTTTTTTTTAATTTTACCCAAAACAAAAATGAACAAGTACAACTACTTTCTTCCACCGTTCATTATGCTGCCTCTTTCCTTTTGACATTAGTACAATTGTTATCTCTAGAGAATTATGACGCTGATAACTCTGATATGTGAGTACTGCTCTAGTGTAATCATAACACCATAGTAGCGATATCTGCATTCCTCCTGATGCGGCACCTTACGTGACCCAATCGTATGCTCTATGTAAGACCTATCAAGTGATGCGGGTAGCATTGTATCGAACCCACCCTTCTATTTAGCGAGTTGGGTGGCTTTATGGATTGAACCATTTCATATGATACTCCCAAAAAAATTGCCAAGGGCAAAGTAGTCTCATAGTAATAAATGAGGGCAGTGCTCTCTAGTCCTATTTACCGGCCCTATCTGTATTTGCAAGATGAAATTATGGTGTGTAGGGTTGTTGAAAATTATATGTTAATTTGTTGTTCAATGGTAGTACATATTTTGTATCTTTGACGGTGCATTAGTTAATTTGTTGACATTTTTGGATATTTTGTTGTTGAATATTTATTAGTGTCTTTGACTCAATTAAAAATGTCGACCATCGGTTTTGCAGAAAAATTTAAGCGAACTGGTCACCACGATTTTGGTTATGATTTAGATAAAATATAAACCGGTGACTTTTCTTATGGTCTTGGATTGTATATGTTCTAGTTTTGCAAATAACCGAACTGAACTGCATTGTTGTCATCCTTACACGCGTTTATAGATCTTCAATCAAGACGATTTCTTACGTACATTAGTTTTTTTGCGTATTCTACAAGATAAACGATTACGATAATGACTGAGGCTCTGAAAGATTCATAGCTGTATACCATCAAGAAAGGTCATCATCGGGTCGGTCCAGCCCGCCAAGTCACTACCCAAGCCCAACCTGTGGGTTGAGCGGGCTTTTTTCTTTTTGCGGGCCGGATTGTGTGTTCTTAAGTTGAAACCCAATCCCGCCCACGGACTAACAGGGCCAAAGTTCGGGAGGGTTCATGGGTGGGCTCATGGGCCGGGTGGCACAAATTTGAAAAGAAGGATGAAAAAAGGAAACTTAAAAAGTTTGGGTGAAAAAACTACACCCCTAGATTTTTTGGTAAATACTACACCCCTAGATTGTTATCCCCTGAAAAGAGAAGGACAATAATTAAATACTCCCTCCGTCCCATAATGGATGTCAATTTTCGATATCCGTGCCAATTTCAACTCCTTATATCTTTTAATACGGATCTCAAAAAATATGCAATATAGATCTTGTTTGATAGTTTTCGATTAATTCTATTATACAAAATTTTCAAACTAATGAAAAACATTATAGATTGAAAGATATAAGCGATGAAAAATGACACGAATTTCATAAATTGTCATTCTTCTTGGGACGGAGGGAGTAATAAATATATAACATTCAAACATTATATTATTTTTTGCCTTGGAATATTTGGATGGGAATGGCATGCAGTAAAACTGCATATGCTTAGTCTTCAACAGCATAAGGAAAAAATGGGTATGCTCCCAAGGCCACTGATTTTTGGGCTATCGGACGGGTCTTGCGAGCAGGTATCACGGGACGGGCCGAGTAAAAATTTTATAGGCCCAAGTCCAGCCCATGAAAACTTCAGGTTAGGCAAGCCGGCCCATTGGATAGGCTTGGGCCGGACAATAGCCCGACGAGCCGGGCTGGACCTTCGAGCGGGTTGCGGACCTTTGGTCTAAATGGTGACCCTTATCAAGGGAAGAACCGAATTAAGGAGAATGGAGATGAGCTCGTCCTAAAAGGGAGAGGCCATAGCATATTGAGCAACGATTCGAATACAACTTTAAAAAACAACTCCAAACATTACTATATCATGAAACCATTTCATACATGGTTGTCAAGCATAACTTCAACGGTTTTTGGCAGAATAGTGTCCGGAGTTATGCCCCAAAGGTTTGCTGGTCTTTTGGTAGACTTTCCCTAGTATTCCGTATTTAGGAGTAATAACAAGCCTTTTGAAAAAAGGAAAGCGCGTGGGACCTACACAAGGACTAAATCCAGTCACATTTGACTTCTCGCGCACGAGGGGCCCGGTTCTTTGTGGGGCCCATTCACCATCAAATCTCGTTCTGCGCCAATTTGCAGAGGTTGGGCCCCACTCGCTCGCAGCGTCGTAACGAACACGATGCGGACACGTGTCCGTGTCAAGCAACGGAAATTCAAAGAGCGGACACGTGTACGGTTGGCATGGAAAGTTGCTGCACCAGTACCTTAGTCACACGCTCCTACAATTAATTCAAAATCGCCTTCGATCCCGTACTTAATTCTCCGTCTGCGATTGCGCTCTCGATTCTTGCACTCTGTAAATTTTATTCTTTGTCTCGAAGAGTTTTTGAAAATTTTTAGTAGTTTTAAAAGTTTATAAAAGAATCTTTTGCACTCTCGCAGTTAATCCTCGGTCGGTGCTTGTGCTTTTAATCTTCGCACTCGTAAATTTTAGTCGTTTCGAAGATATTTAGAAAGATATTTTTGCCACCGAATTCGGCCCGGGCATCATGTAAGTTAGATCAGTACAATTCCACCGTCTTCAAAATTGTTTCTTTGACGAGGAAGGAGAATCAAAGAGGAAAGTGGGACCATTAACCAGAAATCCGCGTACCTGAAAGCGGAAACAAACCCCAGTAGGGCCAGTATACCCTGACTACGATTGCGCGCCAAAAACATAAACGAAGAATACCGCAGTGGGGCCGCTCCGTTCAAAAACATTTTTAAACTTAAAAATAGTGTAAATAAAAAAAAAAATTAAAATTTTTTTTTTTGGCACCGTATAAAAGATATCATCGGGATCTTTCAAATCAGATTCATTTGCATATTTTCAAATTTTAATAAACTCATTAATTTTTAGTTTGAAATTGTCTTTTTAAAAGATAAAGATTTTTTTTGGGCCTGCGGATTCAACTCCCCTAGGTCCATGTAAATAGACTCGACCGTCTTGTTGGCCCACTTTACGGCCTATTCTGGTCTTTCTTTGATGATCGAAATCGTTCAATTTTTAGATTATGTTGAGATCAATAACCCCGTTGAAAATGTAGTTGATTGAATATTGTTTGATATAAATTCTAAGCACATTTATATTAACAAAAAGTATGTTAAATGTGATGTGATTCCATGTTGGAATCCCTTTTTTTTTTTTCTCCCCTCAATATAGAAATGATATATCAACAGAATTTTTGATATGATTAATGGTTAAGAATATTTAAAAAGTAAACGATTTTGATTATCGAAATGGACCAGAGTGGACCCAAAAGTGGGCAAACAGGACAGTCATCCTCATCAATAAAAAATAATTTTAATTATTTTTAACTTTATCTATGTAAAGCTTAAAAAAATGAGTAAAAAAGATTAGTTAAAAAAATAAAAATAAAATAGAAATTTGTTTAATTATTATTATTTTCTTTATTTATGTAAAATCTACATAAAAAATTAAGAAAAGATTAGTTGAAAGAATAATCACGTCAAAATTTCACGAAAAAAAAGGAGAGTTTTATGTGGTTGAAAAGGAATAGCTAAAAAGTCATTTTCAATACCATACGGGTGAGTAGTGAGAGATCGTTACAAATACTGTTAATACGGAAATTCGGTACCTCGGCATCACAATCGGCATAATTTAAAGATTTTATTTTATTATGTGCTTAGAGCATCCGCATTGTAATAATCAAATGGATGTGAATAAACAAATTTAACAATAATGTTCAAAAAACACCTCACATTGTAATAAGCAAAGTTACAAGTCTTTTAGCAAATAATCAAATTCCACTCATTCCATAACCAAACTTAACAACTTTTACCAATAACCAAAACTCAATAACCAAACCCAATAAGGAAACTCGAAACTCAATAACTCAAAAACACCCCTCATTGGAATCGTCTCATTGAGACGAATAATTTAGTGTGATCGGATGCGTGATTGAAACTCGTTTGCGATTGGACATAGGTGCATTGAGTATTTTGAGATTTTTTTGGTTAGGGATGCAAAAATAAACAATGTGGAGATAGAGGTTATTAAGTTTGATTATGAACTAAATGGATAATCAAATACTGACGTGGCACATTTTGGTTATTGATTTTGATTATTCCCATTGCGGATGCTCTTAGAGATGTATGCAGCTGTAGAGTTTTTGCTTAAATTGGATTGTGAACTGGCCAATTTTTTGGAATCGGATAGGCAGTTTCTATGATTAGTCCAATCAAAAAACAGAAAAATTTAGGCGTTTTTTTTTTTTTCTATCTCGTTCACATTAATTAACAAGTTTTGACATTTTATTTTCTCGTTCACACTAACAAAAAAGTTTTCAACAAAACTTTACTTTTTTTGTTACAGTAATTTTATTTACAAACCCATCTACAATTTATTCGCTGCTGAAAAATAACTTAACATTTCTCAATAACTTATTACTGCAAAAAAAATATAACAACTTGATTCTTACAAATTTTTTCTCAAAACTTATGCATTAGTGAAAGCGTCCCGTTGTGTCCCAAACTCTGTCTTCATCGCACATTTGTTTAGTCCCCACTACAAAAGTGTGTGGTTGAGAAGAGTTTGGGGCACTCAGGAGCACTGAATAATTACTCCTCCTACACCGGGCGTATCCACGTATCAATGAAATTGAGGCGTAAGGGTTAGTTCATTTGGTTAGCGGGTTTGCTCCTCACACAATTGACCAATGATATATTTTTGGAGTCAGGTCGCAAGAAAGTAATTTCATGCGAATTTTCTAGTCTTGTTGTGAATGGCTTATATCTTTTAGTCTAGTCTACAATTTATTCACTACCGAAAATAACTTGACATTTTTTAACAACTTATTTACTACCAAAAAAATATAACAACTTGATTGCTACAAATTTTTTCTCAAGACTTATTCATTAGTGAAAGCGTCCCGTTGTGTCCCAAACTCTGTATTCATCGCACATTTGTTTAGTCCCCACTACAAAAGTGTGTGGTTGACAAGAGTTTGGGGCACTCAAGAGCACTGAATAATTACTCCTCCTACACCGGGCGTATCCACGTATCAATGAAATTGAGGCGTAAGGGTTAGTTTATTTGGTTAGCGGGTTTGCTCCTCACACAGTTTATCAATGATCTATTCTTGGAATCAGGTCGTAAGAAAGTATTTTCTTGCGAATTTTCTAGTCTTGGCATGAATGGCCTATCTTTGCCTATATCAGAGCAGAGACTAGTTGAGATGCGCGTAAACTGGTCCGAACACTCGAGACTGTCTAACAAAAAGAAAAAAACAAAAAACAAAAGCCAAATAGTCATAAGGGTAGCTTTCAACCATGGTTAAAAAAGGTGACCTCAGCCCAAGTTTAATTTAACCACTCCCACACCATATAGAGTTGGATATTAGCTGTCAATTACTCTCTTACAAGTATTTTCACACAAGCACTTTGGGATTCCATTCCATAAAAGTGTATAAATACGACACAAAACACTTTCAAAAACCTTTCCCCCTCCACCCTTAGCTCTCCCCTGTCTCTCTGAACCAAAAAATAGCCATTTCAACCAACTGAGCTTTTCCGAATGGCCTGACCATATAGCTTCAAAATCTTGTTTCTTTGTGCCTTGGGTGTTCCTGTTGGAGGGTTTCATCTCTGAGAGAGAGAGAGAGAGAGAGAGAGAGAGAGAGAGAGGCTTCAGTTGGAGGTGGGGCGGTCAAGGCTTCCGTTGGATTTTGAGATTATCTGGTGTAATGCTGAGTGAATTCCTGGTAAGTTTTTTTTTCGAATTGAAAGATCTCTATTTGTTTTGTGTAGATTGTGTTCTATTGTCCTGCTTTTAAGCTATTTGATAAACCAACTGGGTTAGTTCGCAGTTATGATTCCTTTATGAGTTATGCTATCAACAGACCACTAGGTTGTCAATAAGGCAACAAGAGTACAAAGAAAACACAGTTTCCAAGACATACCTTTACACTTTTTAAGACACTTTAACCAGGGCTGGATGCTGGATTTGAGTCTAATAGGTGCCCGAAGATATTGTGGGTTTGTGTGTAGCGACCATTTAATTTTGTAAACATAACCTGAAAAATGGTTGATAATTTGATATTTTAGGTATTTTTACTTCACACATATAGAAATTTTAAGAATTTTTTTTCACTCAAGAGACTTGCAGTGACTAATCCCATGGAACTTTTTCTAATTAACCTAGCTAAAAACACTTCCCAAGACACTTGTGTAAATATACTCCTCCTGATTGACAACTAAAACGATTTATTTGATTGTTTTTGGAATTTTAAGGTTTGCTTTCAATTAACAATTTAAGAATATAACTCCAAGTGGTTGGCCTAATGGTGAAGGTCTGAGAATCTGAGATATACGGGGTTTGCAAGTTCATGTTCAATTTCTCTTTCTAGCAACTCTTAGGGTCACCGAACCTCACGCGTAAGCGAGTGAAACGGTTCGTGTGAAATGGTTGAGGCTGGGGCTACAAGAATTAATCCGACGTGCGCGCAAGCTGATTCAGAACTTGTATATGCCATGTACATTAGATGCTTTTGGGCTCAAAAGCTTATCTCATGTAGCTATTAAACTATGTATTAAATATAATGCTAATGTTGCTTGATCACCAAAGTATGAATACAATAAGATCATGTGGGCGAATTGTGTACGCAACCACCTACATTAATGGCTCATGAATTCTGTAAAATTTCCAATGTGGGTCCCCCAATATTGACTTTTTTCTATTTCAGTTGTCTCACCCAATAGTGACATATAATCTTAAGTAAAAAGGAGGGATCCGGATGCTGCCGAGCAGCTTCCTGTTAAGCGGTTGCAGAGCAGTCGATCCGGCAGTCCATCTTTTTGGTCATTTTTTAAATATATAGATTAAATTCGACTCAAAAATCTTGGATTAATCATTCGTCTAGATGAGGAGAATTTAGAAGTAAAAAACTATGACCAAAAAAGAAAAAAAAAATGTTCACTAAAGATCGAAAGAGTTCACTTGAAGAATTAGTGGATGGAAATGTGGTTTTGGTCAATACGAGTTAACTTTGGTCGAATCTACTTCCGGATGTAGATTCATGAGGAGATGGTTCAAACCATTTCCCTTTAGTTTAATGATATGGATAACATCGTAGTTGAGTTGGTAAGGGATTTTTTAAATAACCTGAATAGCCTTCTTTCTGTCTTATGTCTGCTATTATTAAAGAGAAACTTATTCATGGCTCAGCCGTGAACAAGTTGTTTACAACAACAATCAATCGAGACCGTCCGGATTTCCTTCAGAAAAATTTCATTAACGTCCGGACCGTTCAAAACACTTTTGGACTCGCGGTCACGATTAGCTCCGTAAACAACTATTGACGGCTCCGCCGTTAAAAAGATTTTCTCATTATTAAAATGTGGTATAGTATCTTTAACCTTTCATCATTACATAATTTTCCGGTTCCTATAAATTATATTTCACAGAGCTACCAAGTTTTCTTCTTTGACCAAAAATTGTGCATGCTTTATAGTTTTGTAGCAATATTATCAATAATTATTCATACTACCTCGGTTTTCGTGCACGGTACTATATTACTATTTATCATGACAGATATTATGTCTAGAATCATAGTGTTCTACCGTCTTGAAGAAAATCGTCTTAATAAAACGTCAACCACTTGTTTTTCTATTAGTTTGGGGGACTCTCCACGGGTGGGTTTTCGCCTTTTCTGTGCTTATCCCCGTGAAAGTGTTTCGCTCGTAAGATTTGGAGCCTTGGGGCGATGACCAGCCATACCGATACCAAAATGGGTTTCGTGCTATACACAATCACATAAATACTTTCCGAGTAATTTCAGCTGTCTGTATTAGCGGTCTTGTTATTTCAACCTCTCCTCATACTGCCTACATGTGGTCTGTTTCTTTGACATGTTAGTATCCTTAGAAGTGATTAAAGAACCTAATTATCTCAAAACAGAAAATTAAGTAGAAGTTAAGAACTGGTCTTTTGATTTTTATCATTTAATAGTTAGGTAGTCATATCCCCGATATTCATGTTTTACTTGATTCTTTTCCCTGCCCTCCTCCCAGTATCACTCTTCTTTTTGCAAGTAGGAAGCTTTACTGGCTTAAAGATCATTCACATCCAACTCAAATAGCAGAATTGACCAGATAACCTCAGTATTTAGCACACAGTATTCTCTGCTCCATTTTTGTAATTTTAGACTGGGGAACTTGACGAAATTTGATGTATGCATCAGCTGATTGTTTCAATTATTTTCTTTTGGGCCTCTTTCTCCAGAAATTTCGAAGCTATCTTGTGGATTATAATTGGTTTCTTTTGTTCATTTGTATTGGTCTCTACTGCAGTTGTTATATAGTGAGAAGCAGCAGCACTAGAGGGAAAGATGTTGGAACACAAAAGGAGCCCCGTCTCTCTTGATCAAGGCAGTCTCGATAATTTTGGTCCAAAGCGACACAAGGCTGATATGTCCATGACCTCCAAGGTTTCTTTTAGTCTACTGTATTTCTGCATTACTCTTCTTTGTTTTGTCCTTCTGGTCACATTGGATGGTGATCAGGTCACCTCTTTTTTATTTGATCGGCAATGATAACATCACCTTGATCGCTAATCTGTTCAAGATGTTTGGAAACAGTGAATGTGTCACCTTTATGTTGTTTGTGATTCCTCCAAATATTCCAAACAAGATTACTCCCTCGGATAAAACTGCTCTTCTTTTTGTAGATAGCTAAGCAGTCTTCAGTGGCCGGGTTGAATGAGTATAATGAACGTACGCACCTCAATTACTAGAGCTGTTTTCTCATAGACCCCAAAGCATTTCTCAAATCAGTTGCTCTCTTAGGGTGTCTTAGTATCTATTGAACATAGATCCATAAAATTAGCCTGTCTACTTAAGTGCATGCTGGTTCTTTCTTTCGCAAGCAAGCAAGTTGGACAAGGCGCTTGGGAAACATATTGTGAGGTCTATTGGTTGTCTCGTGCATCCATTCGTAATGTGGTGCTTACTTTGCCATCTTAATATGTACTTCGATGATGATAGGAGAGGAAAGACAAGCTTGGTGAAAAAATTGCGGCTTTGCAACAGCTTGTTTCACCATACGGGAAGGTAGGGATATTTACTCTTTCTAACCAGAACTTAGACATGTTTATTGCTCAAGGCCAGGAAAGAATTCTGCCCAAGAAATATTTAACGGTCTGATTCTGAAGCACTTTGGGTTCATTGCAGACAGATACAGCTTCTGTCCTATTGGAGACACTGGAGTACATCACGTTTCTGCATGAACAAGTTAAGGTTTGGCCTTACCCTGCTCTATTTCGCTTCAAAATTAGCTTACTCTTTGGTTTCACCTTTGTTGGATGTCTTTGGAGTAAATTGCAACCGTCTATAATCCAGATTCAAGTTGTGCTGGCCTGAATGACATCCAGTGGGAAATGCTTATGCAAAGCTTATATTTCTGAACTGACAAATCCTTCTTACTTATTAATCTAAAATTTTGTATTTCATATGTTCGGTAGTGGAAGCGATTCAGGTCAAATTGCTTACTTTCATTTCCCCGGGCCCCCCTTTTGGAAACGTAGTATTAGCTTGTCTGAGATTGGGTGTTTTTATAGATTCTCTGTGCAATTCTCACCAAAGTTAATGAACTCATGTACAAATTTATATAGATCAATGCTTAGCATTTAGCAATTACACCAACCATGAGGTTTTAACTAGACCAACTAAAAGACGTCCTCGTTCTATTTTGCTTGCAAGTAATCAATGCTCATGGTTGGCAACCTCTCAATCATTTCGAGGTCGTGTTTCGCTTCTATTGTGCTTCTTAGTAAGTTGAGGGATCTGCATGTACATATTCACTTACTCTATCAAATATCTGATAGAAACATTTGGACATTGAACTTATAACTAGAAGGTTTTATGGGCCTTTTGCAGGTTTTGTGTTCTCCATACCTCCAGAGTACACCCGCGGCTAATTTGCAGGTTAGAATCTAGTGGTTGGACAGCTTGGGTTTTGCTGTCGAGTTTGAGAGTGTTCTACTTTTGTCTTACACTCTGTTGGTTACAGTGGAAAATCTTTGCGAGTTTTTTTTGTGCATCTTTTGGTGTTCGGTGCGATTGAAAAACAAAAGTCAGCGGAAATGCTTTTTATGTTCTACCGAAAATGAGTTGATTTTAGCCGGGAACAATTTCTACTTTTCCAAGGTGGAAAATGTTGCCTCGATCAGGAATACTGTTGCTGCACCACCACCACCACCGCTGATCAGCCACCCCACGCACACCACCCACCGATCCACACAAACCAGGCTTCATTTTCAGGACTAAATAGTTATATGAGTAAATGACTGAGCCTATGACTCATTAAGTCTACTTTGGTCTTG
The DNA here is from genome assembly GCA_025413875.1 of Rhododendron molle. Classification (NCBI taxonomy): domain Eukaryota; kingdom Viridiplantae; phylum Streptophyta; class Magnoliopsida; order Ericales; family Ericaceae; genus Rhododendron; species Rhododendron molle. Next base: position 2,023,886 of record CM046396.1, on the reverse strand, counting down.
TATTATGCCTTTCAAGGAACTAGAACGTTACAGCCTGAGAAGCAAAGGCTTGTGTCTCGTGCCGAATTCAAGTACTGGTGGAGTTGCTAGCAGCAATGGAGCAGACATCTGGGCCCCCATCAAGACCAATACCCCCAAATTTTAGAGGGCCTTCGTCATGCGAATTGTCCATACCATATATCCATGGTACAAACTCAACTTTCGCTTCGTTTTATTTTTCCTGCACTTTTCTTCTTCGATGAGGGGATTGGAAAATTAGAACTATATGGAACAGATTTAACTTGAAATTATAGTGTTGGGACAATTTATTTAATTTAATTTTTTTTTTTTTTGTAGCTTTTGGTCATTTTCCTAATCCAATACACAATTTGACCAAATCTTAAAAATCATTCTGCAAGGACAGCATATGCTTTAATGTCAGTTGCAACAAAATAGGCCAAGGCTTGAAGTAGCAAAAGGGCTTTGGAATTGGTAGATATGGTGTGGTTTGGATAGATCTCCACTGCTCTGAAAGTGCAATCTACTCTTTCCATGCAGCTGCAGCGGCTATTTTTGACGGTCGTGGAGATTCGTGTAGCTGCGACAACTTCTGCTGGGCTTGATCCAATTTCAGGCAGAAGAAATGTAACCAAAATTATGATTGTTGATGAGCTCTCCTTCTAGTCTAGTTACAGTTTAAAACCAACATGGTTCGGAGTTGATGATATCATGAAAAATATAGATGATGGGATATGAAGTTGTGTAATCATATTAGCAGGAAATATATACGTGAAAGTAAATATGTCATAATTCGCTTTTTTTTTTGAACGGATCATAATTAATTTGCAATATTGGGTACCAAGTTATGAGTGAATTAGTAGTAGTAGGACTTTGATTCGTATTATATTGCGTTCCAAGTGGGAGTAGTGTGCAAAAAAACTGCCAACCCGTTACCCATGATGAAAATCATAAGTTGAAATCATGAGCGGATCGGATTGGGCAGGTAAAACTCAAATGGGACTTCATGTGGTGGTTCAAGAACCAAGTTGTATTATATGGAATGGAATAAGATTGTTCGTTTTCTTAAGTCATTCCCGTACATACCTTTTTTTTATTTCTATTTTTTCCTGTATTGGTCGGATACCAGCGATACCGGTCAATATTGGATAATACCGTACTCACTTTTAAACTTGTTTCTCTTCCAGTTCTGTTTAGTACTGGTAGACGATATAGGACAATATCGGACTATTTTTGAATTTATTTTCTTTTTTAGAAATGTATATGTGATATCAAAATTCTTTGACGTGGAAAATAACATTAATAGCGATAATGAGAAGGCTGATGGGAAGGAGGGGAGGAATCATTTGGTGGGCCTTATTCTTACCAAGTTCGGAAAACCCAAACCCAAATTCTTCTTGGCCGATCGTAATTTGGAATTTCTCATGCTGGGCCTGTTAACAATAGTTTCCTTACTCTATCAACCCGTGCGGCCGTGTGCGCGAGCAACTTCCTGGTCGGTCCTGTCTGGGTGAAGAATAGTCCACTAGGTCCTGCCAAAAGAATCCATAGCCCAGTAGGTCCTCTTCATTATTTTGTTGACAAAAATACCCTTTCCAAAAAAAATGATGATTTGAGGGAGACTATCCAGCCACCACCACCACGCCCACACCACCACCACCACCACCACCACGACGCCCACACCACCACCACCACAACGCCGCCGCCGCCACCACCACCGCAACGCCGCCACCACCACTCCACCACCACCGCCACCACCACCAAGTCGACGCCGCTACCACATCGCCACCCCCACCCCCACCCCCGCCACCACCACCACAATGCCGCCACAGCCACCACCACGCCGCCACCACCATCACCACCACCACCACCACATCACCGCCACCACCAACACCACCACCACTACCGCCATGTCACCCCCCATCACCTCCAGGCCGCCGCCGCCACCACCACTCCACCACCACCACCACTACCGCCACCACCACCACGTCGCCGCCACCCCGACCACCACCACCCCCACCGCCACCATCACCACCACAAAGCCGCCACCACGCCACCACCACCACTACGTCGCCGCCGCCGCCGCCACCACCACCGCCACCACTCCACCACCATAATTAACAGTGTTAATTTTTTTCTAAATTAACACCCCAACTAACAGTGTTAATCCGTCACGATTAACAGTGTTAATACCCGGATTAACAATGTTCATTTTTGTCTAATTTCACACCCCAGTTAACAGTGTTAATCCTTCACGATTAACAATGTTAATTCCCTGATTAACAGAGTTAATCCGCAACGATTAACCGTGTTAATACTCGGATTAACAGTGTTAATTTTTATTTAATTGTACACCCGAATTAACAGTGTTAATACCCTGATTAATAGTGTTAATCCACCACGATTAACATGTTAAATTCTGTCTAACTCCTAGATCTGAACAAAAAAGAACAACAATGACCAATGACCACCACCACTCCACCACCACGCCGCCGCCGCCGCAATTAATAGTGTTAATTTCCCGATTAACAGTGTTAATTTCTATCTAATTTTACACCCTAATTAACATTGTTAATACTCTGATTAACATTGTTAATACTCTGGTTAACAGTGTTAATCCGCCATGATTAACAGTGTTAAATTCTGTCTAACTCCAAGATCTGAATAAAAAAAGAACAACAATGACCAATGACCACCACCACCACCTTGCTACCACCACCATTACCACCACATCGCCGCCACCACCACCACCACCCTGTCGCCACCAACACCACCACCACCACCACGCTAAGTCTTTGAGTTTCTGCAACTAGTATATAAATTAATAGTGATAATTTTCATATAAATTCACACCATAATTAACAGTGTTAATTATTATATAAATTAACAGTGTTAATTTTCATATAAATTCACACCACAATTAACAGTGTTAATTAACAATCGGCTCATACAACCTCCAACGCCGGCACCCCCACCACGACGTCGACTTTGCCACCATCACGTCACCCCACCACAAACACACCACCACCACTGCCACCACCATCACGTCGCCGCCACCACCACCACAACCACAATTAATAGTGTTAATTTTTATCTAAATTAACAGTATTAATTTCTATCTAATAGTGCTAAGTCTTCGAGTTTCTACAACTAGTATATACTAATACGGTAATACCATAATTCTAGTTTGAGATTAGCACCGAAATTACTTCACTCTCCTAAGTCAACCGCAAATGTTTCATCGGAACTACTTACTCAAATCATGATAAAAATTAGTACAACTCCCTGCTTGTGCGAGTGGGGAGTATGGAGTAGTAGTTAGACGTGTCTGTAATAGCATGTCAATAGGTAACTTCCAACTCCATCAACCGAAACATAATTTGGAAAAACACATAAGCACGATTTTAATCCCGCTCTCGAAGTTTTTCAATAAATTAATTCCATGAAAGCTAAGAAACCAAGGAAAATTAGGCCTACGCCATTCTAAGCTCAGATTTATCATTCTATGGACTGAAATATTCTAAAAAATGGAATTAAAAACGAAAACTACTCTGTCAGAAGTTCAAACTAGATGCTAAGTATTAGATCATCAATCGAATGTTTCAAGGAGTCAATGAACAAAGCTTGCAGGATAGGTAAACCTGGAACTACTCAAACCTTAACGAAAAAAGCGAATAGGTACAAAGTGCGAAAGTGAGAATCAAGAGCACTAAGGATTAATCGACCAGGTTATCCAGATCTAGAGAGAGAGAGAGTACCATGTTCGAGATTTTCTGCTGCTGAGTGATGGCTAGGAATTGCTCGGGGACCGCTTTCGAAGTTCAAAACAAAAAGAAATGACAGCGCGTCCCGATCGATCTGGTGGTGTGCTCTACGTCGGCGACCGCATGTCGGCGGAGAAGGTCCAGGCGTTGAAGAGGGTGATGCGGCTGGTGGTTTCTGACGAGCCTGGGAGGCGGTGGCCTCCGGGGGAGTTGTAGAGGCGGTGGTTGAAACCGGCGGCGATGGTGGAGGGAGGGCGGCGGTGGAGGGATGGGCGGCGATGGTGGTGACGGGAGTGGGATGGGAGATTTGAAACACAAATGACCAAATGGGGAGTAAAGTCAGGGCAAAGACAGAGACGGGAGTAAAGTCGGGGCAGAGTTCTGTGTGGTTGATTTGGAATTGAAGAGAGGATGGTCATCTGTAGCTATTTAATTGAGGGCAAATAAGTAAAATCACAATTGGAGGACTTGGTGGGAATTGAACTTGTGGAGAAAAGGAGCTGATGGGCTATGAGTGGGAAACTTGGGACCGGCCTGGTATTTATGCTCTCTCTCTCTCTCTCTCTCTCAGTCTCTCTCTTAACGGAACGGGGCCTAACTATACGGGACTCCATAGGCTTCAAAATAAGGTTAAAGGAAGCTTAGGGACGAGCTAAATAATTGCGCTATTCACCATTCTCTTAAAACATGTTGTCATTTGCTCCCCATCTTGAACAGTGTTCGAGTATTAATGTTGTCTATCTAGTCTATATCAAAACATTTGTTAACCTCTTACCAATCCTGAAACACGTGTTCTTACCTTTGGAATTAACCACTGTTTGAAAGTAAAATTAAAACTTGAAAAATCATTTTTAGTTAAGGGCTCCCTTTGATAAGTTGGTTTGATCAACTTTAATATTAATTCTACGGTTTCTACCGAGTAATTCTTTCTTTTTTTGGATTTAGGAGTATAGGCTCCGGAGGTGCTGTAGTGCAGGTGTAGTACGGAACACGGACTGTTGATGTCGTCAATCAACGATTGCGATGTGTTTTTAATTTTTGACTGGTAATAAATATCTTTTACAGGTAAAAAATTATATTTAATCTGAACCGTTGATTAATGAGATCGACGGCTGTGTGCCGCTCTACATGTGTACTGCATAGGGGTGCACTACTGTGCACCACAATTTATTCATTGAAAATCACAAAGTTGTTCACACTAATGAAAGGGGATGCAAAACTTCTCAATTAGTATGAACAACATGCAAATTTGTCACAATTTTTTAACCAAGATTTATTAGTGAAAACACCATCTTATTCATCGAAAATCACCACTTGTTCACGCTAATGAATGGAGACGCAGAACTTCTCAATTAGTGTGTAAACAACATGCAAATTTGCCGCAACTTGTCAACCAAAACAATTAATGGAAACACCACCTTAGTTTGGTGGAAACACCCCATGCATAGTGTGAAAATTTGACGAGCCGAGCTCGAGCTCGAACTGAGCTTGCCTAGGTTTAAATTAAATTCGACCATGTTCACGAGTCTTAACGAACCAATAATATCATATATTTATGCTCTCATATAGGTCTAAAAGTGCAAATAAAATTTTACTATGTACATAATTAATGCATTCATACCTATATGAAACGATAAAAACATAAACAAGTTTCTAAGAATTGTAAACGTTTATACTTGTCCAAGTTCTAAATTTTTATTATGAACATATACAAAATTCTCATAAAAATCCCCTGATATACATATATTTCAGGTTTACGAGCCTAATCAAGTCAAATACTGTTAGATTCATGTTTAGCTCATTTATGAAATGATCCTAAAATTGAGGCTCGGTGATGCGCCCATTCGGTAGTCGTTGAAGTTTACCAAACGGCCGTCAAATTCAATTATTTATAAACCGGATTATGACTAACGATTTGCATAGTATAGCGAGAAAGTCCGAGTCGATCCACAGGGAGTTCGAATATAGCTTAATCGGATTGTAGGTTTTATATTGTAGGTTTCGGCGTTTAAGACGGCCAACTATCGGTTTTGCTTTGAAAGGTGAAGAAATACTCTTATGAAAAAGACTAGAAATGAGTTTTAACTAGATTGAACGAGCGGCAAGGCAATGGAGTTACTAACACCCGTAACTTAAGCCATCTAACTTTTCTCAACGAAAGCACAGTTGAATTGCACGGCTTAGGCTATCAACCAGAGGATTTAGCTATGAAAATGGTTAGGCTTGAAATAGAGTTTGAATAACAAGCTAGACACAAGGCGTGACATTGCTCCCGAAACCATGTGTGCAAGCACATAATCACCGAAGGTTAACAACGCCAAGACTTGTATTCAAATTAAATGTCAAGATCCATGAACAAAAAGCGTAGTTTGGAAAGCGAGCAAGTTCTTTGGTTCTTTTAGCAAACACGAGGCGAGACATAGCTCACGGAACCATATGAGAAAGCATATGATCACCGGAGGTTAACATCGACAAGTTTTGTTACATAAAAGGCGAACCACACACATTTACAAACCAAACCTCAAGTCATGAGTTGAGAAAGGCAAGATTAACTTAAGTCATGAAGCGTTATTTACCCTATGGCCAAACCTAATCGACTACTCATACATAATGAAAAGATTAGAAAGCATGCTAGAAATGACAAACATGTTTAACTGATAGAAACGGAAATAAACTAGATTTTATAAAGGATCTAGTCCGTAGCTACAACATTAATAAACGAGAAAACAATAAACGAGAATTACTTACTAGAGTTCTTGAAGAATTAAAGACAAAAGCTTGAAGGAAATGGCTATGGAGTTCTTGAAGAGAAAAAGACTAACCTAAACTAATTACCTACTTACATAACAAGTGAGAGAGAGAAGAGTATTTATACAACTGAACTTCTCTCCCAACAAATATCTTACAAACATACTATAAGTAGCAACTATTCCATAAATGGAAGGCCCAAAAAGTAAGAAATATCTGGCCGAAGGCTCCCTGTATCGATACGGATTTTGGAGTGTATCGATACACTGACGTTAAGTTGAAATGGCCATTTTCCACGTAGCTTCCCCGTATCGATACGGTTTTAGGCCGTATCGATACAACATTCACTGATGTCCCAGCAAGCCTACGCGTATCTGTATCGATACCAGGAGCTTATCTTCAGACAAGCAACATCTTATTTTCATTCTCTAAAGTTAAGTAAAGATTTCTTTACTTTAATTTATTTAATGAAAATAAGAAAGTACCCCCCATTTGGAAATAATGGCATTACCACAATTTCAAGATTTCAATTAAATCAAAATGTCAACCCCCCACTTTTAGTGTAAAATGAAAAACTGCACATTTTTCTCCGAAGGAATTGGCTCAAAACATGACCTTGTTTTTCAAATAAAACCTTGTAACTTTGTAGTTACTCTTAGAAAATTCAAGGATCAATTACCGCCATTTTTTATCTCGAAAATCGATACTTTTTCTGAAAGTCATTTTTTCATACTTAGACAGATTTTAAGGGGCCGACAGGGTCTTCGGGTACTTGAAAGCACTTGGACCATCCATGACGTCGAAATGCGCCTTATTTACACGTTTTACCTGAAATACACAAAAACCTACCTTATGTGTAATACCGCTACAAAAGCTAAATAAATACAAGATAAACAACATAAAACGGGATTAGTCGCACCAAATATCTACAATATGGGGTGCTCATCACGCCCCCCAACTTGAACTTTGCTAGTCCCTAGCAAACTAAATCAAAACATATTTAACTAAGCTATGCAATCCCCCAAAACAAAGATACAAAAGCTATGCTCAATAACTACAACTAGGCAAGAGTTAAAAGCACCCCTTCAAATCCGATCCTATGCATGCAATCCACGCACAAACATGCCATAAACTAGGACGAACAAACTTTGCTATATTAGAACAATCAAGTATGCATGCACCACAATGAGTTTCAACTCTAAAACTCACAAGGATACACTCTTATTCGACTTTTCACACGTTGAGATACAAGATACATCCCATGACTAGCGCTAGCATGTAAATGCAATAGCCGGAGACAAAAAGCTACGCATGCTATCAGAAGAGCGCTACGAACGAAAGGAAAGCTAATTATCGACAAGTATGGAAAGACTAGGAACAAATCATACTCAAAAAGTAATAAATATCAATTATGCATCAAACAGAGTTAAGAAACGTACAACAGATCAACGGAGGACTTTTATTAGCTTATAATGACCTTGGATACAAAGGGAAAGGGACTACAAAAATGTAGTGGCCATATGCTTGCACGGTTTCATCTACCCTTGGCCACTACCGACCCTTAACTACCCAAGGCATGACCACATAATGGCCAAACACCAAACAAAGATATTAACAAGAAATAAAGAAAAACTACTAGATAAGTCCTACTAAAATTACTACCACCGACTCTACCACACATAGTCGTCATCCACATCCGACTCCTCATGGTATTGAGCATCAAGCCCCCCCTCCTCATCGGTCTCTTTCTCATCTGGAATGTATGCTAGCCCGAAGATGTAGCCAATCCTCTCATCACAGTATTCAACTCTCTTTCGCATATGATTTTACTCTTTCATAGCATTTCTTTGATTTTCTTTTCTTAGAGGAATATGGTCATTTGAGGTAAGATTGTAGTGAGAGAGATTGAGGGGCTAATATTGAGGGCTTTGGAGAAGGAGATGAAAATTTGGAGTTTTAGCTTTTGGCAAAAAAGGGGGGAAAATGCATTTTTCGAATCGGATTTGTCAGATCGGATCCATTGACAGGTCTAGCTAGTCACTAAGAGCAAGTTTACCAGATGAGGCATAATGCCTATTTTAGCTATTCTACCAAACAAATCCACAAAAAGCCACCTGCAACAGATGAGCTAAAGGGAAGGTAAAATAGATTTGAAGAAATATTCGGTATTAATACCGAAGTACTGTTCATGTGTCACTCTTAAACAATTGGCTTCTCTCACTCTCTCTCCCTCTCCAAAAAAGAAATAGTATTCTAATAAATGATAACTAAAGTAGAGAGTATTGATATAGTATTGAAAAAGATATAAGTAGGTAAAATAAAATAAAAAAGTGCACTGTTTACTAGTATTTTTACCTACCAACTGGTAAACTTGCTCTAAGCGTATATGTGAGGAAATAAGGTTTTTAAAATAAAGTTTGGATCGGATTGATAACAGACTTAATCTGACACAATCCGAATCCAATCTGATCCGTATTTGGATTATCGGATCTACGTTATCGGATTGGATTCGAATTTTTTGGATAAGATGCGTGTCGTATTTGATCCATTGACAGTCATCAAGGAGTAATATATATTTATATGTTAAAAAAAAAAACATGCAGGAGTTGGTGGGGGTGGAGTGTAGGAGGTGGGCAAGCAAAGGCATGAACATTAAGCAGGAGACAAGAGAGAACAGGAATGGGTACAAATTAAGCTGGGGCCCTGTAGGAAGGAATGAGACGCAGCTACGCGAACAACTGCTAGTACGTAGCCATATTCGATGCTGATTTCCAACCTGAACCGGATTTCTTGTGGCGCGCCATTCCTTTCCTCCTCCACAACCCTGACCTTGCCCTTGTTCAGGCCCGCTGGAATTTCGGAAATGAATCTCTCTCTATATACTGTAATTTCTACGTACGTACAACAGTTGAGCGTTTTTTTCGGGCTGGACGAAATTAATATATTGGTCTCTAAAGCTGAGGTGTTGGTTGCTAAAAGAAATTAGGAGAGGGAGCGTTTGGCTAACGAGGGGAGAGGATGTTTAGATCTGAGCTGTCTAAAACACATTAAGACGGCTTGAATGCGCGCCGAGCACTAAGTGTCTCATATCCTATTTGCACCCAAAAACTTCTCCTGCCAGGGGCTTGGTCAAGGAGATCCCAGAACGAAAAGTGGAAAAAACAACTTCTTGGAAGATGTTGCTAAAAGTTGTCCCTTAGACTAGAGCAATGCCAGGGAAAATTCGTCCCCATTGTTTAAGGAAAATGATTTCTACACTCTATTTCTTATCTTTTAGTGAAATTTTTGTGTATTTCTCTCACTAAAGGATAGAAAAAAGAGTGACATAATAAAAAAAACGGAGTATAGAAATCATTTTTAGTATTTAAATATATGTGTTTCTAAAATATCCTTTCAGCAATTGAAATTTCTACATAGATGCTGGGAGTAAAACCTCTCTCAAAACTGGAAGAAACTCCAATCGCAAGGCCAAACAGAACAACTAAAAATACGAGGCGCAAGGTTTACCTGGAAAACCCCGGATAAAAATCACGAAAATGAATCATGCACTAAAACCATATATGTACAACTCAGCAATTTCCAATAGTAATTAGACAGATGTAGACAGTAGGGGTTAATTGAATAACGGCTTCATAGTTTAGGTGTCTAATTGAATTTCATTAAAATTCGGATGTTTATTAGACATTGATGTCAAAGTCTGGGAGATATTTTGAGGATTTTCAGCGCCAAAATCAGCTCTCTTAACTTCTCTCAGCAGAAAACGTGTTGCATGTATTAATCAATGGTTCTTCGGTCCGTGGTATTGCAGTGAATGCAAATGAGTGTTTGATGACAAGAATTCAAGAGATGTCAATGGATTACCATTTCGAAGTCGAGCAAGAAGTTGGTTCATCTGCTTACGCCTTCTTCGGCTTCAATGGTAGGAAAAAACCTTTGGCTTCAACGGAGAGCCATATCTTCTCCCCGGCCAGTTTCTTTCTTTCTCTGTGGAATGTTGAGGTTAAAATGATGCTAATTCAGAAAATTTTCATGAAGGGACTGCCGGTGTATGGAGGATATCTGCAATCAACAAGGTCGGAGGATGGAGAGATCGTACGACGCGCGGTGGAGGACATGGATCTGGCCGTAAGAGCTAGTCTTAAAAGGCTGGAAATTTGTTTATGTTGGTGACCTCAAGGTATTACTCAGATACTAACGTGCTAATAGAAGTTTTTTTGTTTTTGTTTTACCAACCGTCAAGTAATTCATTTCAACATCCAAAGGCAAAAGATTTTATCACAAGATACAAGAATGAATCAAAACTACCGAATCTAAGACACGAGCTATTGCGAAAAGCATACCAGGCCAACCTTCGGATACTTTTTTTTGAACAACGAAAAGAATTTTATTCGTCTCTGAAAACGAATTACAAAGATTAAAAGGGAGATCCAAGCACAAGGCATCAAACTAGAGGAAGGATAAAGCAGAAGAAGGCACCTCCGTACTCCAACAATCACATGCCGCGAGGACCCAAAAGGGAAAGAAAAGCAACCCGAGGCTAGCAAAAAACCAAGCAAGAGAGAAACCCGAAAAGGAAACACCCCAAAGCAGTGACGGAACTACACATGGGCATATGGGGGCCACGGCCCCCATGTTGTTTCGTGATTTTTTTTTTTTAAAATTTCAATGTTAATATTAGTTGTTTTTTGTTTGTTAAGAACACTTAGATGTTGTATTTTGTATTGGATGTCATTTAAACATTTAGATGCTTTAAGAATGTGTTCATTTTGGATCCCAAAATCCAATTCCTCTCTCCACACACGGTCTCTCATAAGGTTTTCTTTCAATTATATTAATCTAATTTCTCTTTCTATCATTCTCCTCTCATTACCCAAAAAACCTCCTTCAAAACCTAAATCAAACAAACTATTAAATTTTCGAGCCTTGAAATTTCAAAATCTTGTTGTTTATAGTTCGGCCCCCACGTTCACAAAATTCTGGTTCCGTCCCAGCCCCAAAGCTCAACCAAACCAAAAAAATACCCAAAGAAACACCTAAGAATCAATCATCTCACCGAGTGGCCTGTACCTTGACCCTTGTGTCATCTTCGTGCTTCCATAATCATGATTCTACTTCTAATTTCCTCATCATCACCCTTATAACCAATGCCCATGATTTTATTTAAAGATCAAACAGCCTAAGACGCGTCTAGGTGAATCCTGTTAATTCCTTCCGAAGAAAAGGATAAAGGAGCAGCTGCAACACACAACGAGTTTTTTCTTCTTTCTTCCAGTACCCCTCTTATTGGGATTAGGAAAGCCAATTGATTCTTCTATCCACTTTCGTTTTCAGTCCTACTAGTGATCGGTAAAAACAAGTGAGTTAATCTCCAAAATTAGTCGAGATGTGCACAAACTGACCCGAACATCTAGTTATCAGCGCAAAAGAAAAAACGACTGAGTTGAGCTTTTCTACATCAAGTGTGCACCGAGTTTTCTCTAGGGAAAATTTCAAAATAACACCTGACCTTTCGACCGTTTATCACATAAACACCTGGACTTCAAGAAATATCAATCTCACACTTGACCTTTGGTCTCCGTCATCAAATAACCCCCTCCGTCCATTTTCCGTCCAATACTTAATGGAACATCCATTTTCCGTCCAATACTTAACGGAGAAGTAGCAAAACGGCGCCGTTTGGGTTAAAAAAAATTCTTACCACCAATTTGCAATCCTATGGAGCAGAAACGTGATTATGGGAGCCTTAGAGACAAAATTTAATTATGTCACTTTAGAATAATATGATCAGAATAAAAAGATCTTCACACACGTTTAAACGGATTAAAAATTGGAACAATTAATTTTTTAACCATATTTTTTAATATATAAACGGTCTAAAAAACTTAAGTGCTCTAATTTTTAATCCGTTTGAATGGGTGTGAAGATTTTTTTATTCTGATCATATTATTCTAAAGTGACATAATTAAATTTTGTCTCTAGGGCTCCCATAATCACGTTTCTGCTCCATAAATAAATGTCCGGGACGCAAACCTAGACCTTTAAAAAAATGCATTTGTTTCGTTAAAAAAATCATTTTTTTTTCACAAATCAATAGATGGCAATGAATTCTATTAGATTGTGGAAAAAAATTAGATTTTTTAACGAAAAACATGCATCTTTTATAAGGCCTAGTTTTGCGCGTCGGACACTTATTTAGGGACGGAGGGAGTATATGTTCTTTATTTAGGACCATATGGAGCAGAAACGTGATTATGGGAGTCCTAAAGACAAAATTTAATTATGTCGCTTTAGAATAATATGATCAGAATAAAAAAATCTTCACACCCGTTCAAACGGATTAAAAATTGGAGCACTTAAGTTTTTTAGACCGTTTATATATTAAAAAATATGGTTAAAAAATTAAGTGCTCCAATTTTTAATCCGTTTGAGCAGGTGTGAAATCTTTTATTCTGATCATATTATTTTAAAGTAACATAATTAAATTTTGTCTCTAAGGCTCCCATAATCACGTTTTCTATAGGATTGCAAATTGGTGGTAAGAATTTTTCAAACGGCGCCGTTTTGCTACTTCTCCGTTAAGCATTGGACGGAAAATGGGCGTTCCGTTAAGTATTGGACGGAAAATGGACGGAGGGGGTTATTTGATGACGGAGACCACAGGTCAGGTGTGGAATTGATATTTCTTGAAGTCCAGGTGTTTATGTGATAAACGGTCGAAAGGTCAGGTGTTTTTTTGAAATTTTCCCTTTTCTCTAAACTAATTTTTTTTTTTTTTCCTGAAATGTAGGTGAAGAATGAACTGCCAAGTGCTTTCAAAGCCTACCGTGATCAGCAACACAGGTGGTTCTGTGGCTCTGCCAATCTCTTCAGGAAAGTAGCAATCGACATCTTAGGAAACGAGGTACGCTTCCTTCCATTGGTTTAAGAAGTAGAATATTTTCAATGCCGGGTGGGTACACATGGTGTCCACTTGTCGCATCCGAGCCATTCATTGCGTTTTTGGACGGCTTGGATTTGGAGAGAGAAAGTGTTAGCTAGAGTGAGAGAAGAGAGAGAATTTTAATCGGAGCCGTTCAAAAGTGTATTAGACGGCTCGGATGTGCTGAGTGGGTATCACATGGGATATACCCACCCGGCACCGAAAAATTTCTCCAAAACATGACCACATCTATAATTGGATATTGGAGTTTGATGCCATTAGGGGTGTTAACTGGCGGATTTGGATTTTCTATACCCTACCCGATTGATTTATTTAAAGTCAAACCTAACCCGCCCATTAACACGATTACATATTTTAAAATTTAAAATGACAAAATTACCCATGTGCATTAAAATGATCAAATTATTGATGTGCATTAAAATGATCATACTACCCCTCTACATTAAAACAAATTAACAAATTACCATGTCCCATTTCTTCCTATAAACACATTTGCTTATGGTATAGATTGATGTATGCATCGAGTTTTGGTACTTCAGTATTTTCCTCTCTCTTTTTAATCAGAAAAGACAAAAAAGCTACTTTACTAGTTTCATTTTAAATACTCTAGCATGTCCCCGTCTCCTTAAAATGAAAACTCGATGAATCCGATGCTTAGACAGTTACTTACACCCGACATCGTAACATCGGAGCCAACATTACTCTCTGCTCATTTCTTTATCTGCTGCTGACATGCTGTTCCATTAATTGCAGAAAGCCTCTCTGTGGAAGAAGCTTTATGTGATCTACAGTTTCTTCTTCGTCAGAAAGATTGTTATCCACATCTTCACATTCATCTTTCACTGGGTTGTTCTGCCAGCAACCGTGCTGGTTCCTGAGGTTTTGAAGTCCCCGCATGGGCATCTGTTTACATTCCTCTCGCCATAGCAAATCTCAAGGTCATTGGAACCCCATGGTCTGCGCTTTAATTTACCTTCCGAACGAATTTCCGTGGCCATGGTTTACGTCGGCTGCCATTGTATTTTTTTTTTTCCCTTCTCGGCGTAAGGAATTTATTACTCATTGAAACATGTTGCAAAGATTAAACTGGTCTACAGCACGACTTACGTATTGTCTGCCGTTATTTTGCTTTGCTCAGGACTGGCCCAAGATTTTTGGGGGGTCTTACCGTCTTGGGCCAAATCATAAAGTGGGGTCTTAGATTTTTTCACAATCACAATATAATAAGAGATAATTTCTATATATAAAAGTATTAGACAACATTTTATGCAAAACATGCTTTGGCTTTAGTGGTTTGGCTGTTTCCTTGGGTTCTCTTTGACACAAGCTCAAAACCGCTGCAGCAACAGATTTCCCACAGGGCTGTTTTTTGAAGAATAAAAACTTAAGAAAGAAGTGTTAGGGCGGGAATCAATCAAACACAACCACAACTTATGGATTGATACCCATCTTACCCTTGAAGGCTTGAACCAAAGAGACTAGCTAATACAATTTATGTTGCGAACAAATAGTATATATAACTATTTCTAGCGTGGGCCAAACTTTTGGGCTCCAGGCTCATGCCTCTTAGGCCTTGTTCTTGGACCGGGCCTGGGCTTTACTTGTTCTGCATTCTTTGTTTTTGTTTGTCGTGCAATCGTAAGCCAAACAACGAATATTAGAAACAAATTAAAGGAAGTCATACCAAATTTTCATTTTTGAACGAGAACATTTCTCAAAGATATCCTCTCGCATTGTATCAAAAAGTGGTCTGTTTCGAGAAAGTGTTTGAAAAAAGGAAGCAACAATAGCCTAGAAAAAAAAGAACAACTCCTTCCAAACTTTTTTCGGTATATTATTTTATTTTTCGTAACTTTTTATTTACATTTTTTTGGAGCTGGAGTTAATTATTCGTGTCCACAAGAGGGTGGTGGGTGGGGTAGGAACGCTAGCCTGGCATAAAAATGTGGGAATGAGAGGGGTTGTAGTACACCCGGCGTACTACTACACCGTGTAGTGTGACCGATCCGACCGTCTATCTCGGCAATGATGGCTTGGATTTAATCTGAGCTCCTACAAATCCTAGCAGTCTATTGTTCGGAAGAAAATCCGAGCCGTCCATTGCCGAGATGAACGGCTAGATCGGCTGCACTACACGTGTAGGGCGGGGGTGCACTACAACACCCTGGGTCCAAAAATGTGGACCGAGGTTAAAATAAATTCATTGAAGACGGCATCTCCAATCCTTGACTTCAAATTGGGATGTCAATTTTTTTTGAAGGCTGATGTGACATTTTGGCATCTCCAATTTGACATCAAAACCTCCTCTCCAACCCTTATGTCAAATTCCATTATTTGACATCAAATTATCTCTCTCCAACCCTTATGTCAAAATACAAATAGTCATTTTTTGAAATTTGGCAGGCAAGGTGTAGGTAGTCAAAGTTGGCATGCTTCCTCCCCCTTCATCCATGTCTACAGCCACGTAGGATTTGGCTTGACAGAAGGCATCTGGGTTGGAGGTGAATTGATGTCAAAAGTTACCGTTGCAATGTCCACGTCATGTTTGATATCTCCCATTGGATATGTGCGTCTGAGTATTTGTAGGTCACTGCATTTGTTGGTTTTCTGGATACTCTTTGAAACTGCCACGTCTTTGCATCGGACCAAGGCAACATTCGAAGGCCTGCTGGAGACAGGGAGAGTTAACGAATGGGTTGTCACAGAAAAATTGGGGGATGCTCTCCTAAATGAAAAGGGCTTCCAAAGCATCCAAAAAACCTCGTATATATGACGATCACAAAGAGGTATGTTTCCATTTAACCTTGTCATCATTCGATAACTGGGCTTGCAAACGAACCAAGCTGAGCTGTTCGCGAGCTACTCGAGGCTCGGCTCATTATGAGCTCGGTTAGGCTCGGCTCGTGCTTCTTCTTTTTTTCTTGTTTAGTAAACAAATCGAGCTCAAATTAGTTGTAACTGGGCTTGATTATAAAAGTTTGGCTCGTTTTGCAGAGGCTCGTGAATGAGCTCGAACACCTCAACAATAAACGAGCTGAGCTAACTCGAACATGTCAAAGCTCAGCTCGTTTGCAGACCTATTTGATAATGCTCAGGGGTTTGTTTGCACTTCGGATTTGGGAAGTACAAGAAAAATGAATGGCAAACACACAAAAAGAAAATGAATTATAAGCCTTTGTTTGGTAGAGGTTCTACACTTTGTTTTCAAGGTTCTCTTTTTCTTCTTTCTTTTCTTATTGGCAAGAAGAAATTTTGTTAATGAATGCAGACAGTTGCATAGATTAATAGCAAAGCGGACAAAGGGCATCATAACACAAATCCGGCCAACATCCCAACTAGGTTGACACCAAAGGTTAGGACAATCATATGCCTCCCCGCTATCGAGAAAAAGAGTTTGGAGAGTGCATCTACAAAATTTCTAGGTTCACTTTTCGTAAACCTCAAAAAAGCTTTTTGGTTTATAATTTTCGATACTCATTCTACAAGGATATTTCTGCTTTATTTGGTTTGTGTTTTGAAAAGTTTTTTGAAAAATAGTAGAGGTAATAAGTGGAGAGAGATAGAGAGAAAAATATTTGAAATATGAGGAATTTAGGGGGAATTTTTGAAAAATTCTTTTTGAAAAGGGAAGAGAACAAGGCTTTCATATTTCGAAAAAGAACCTGTTTCTCAGAAAGCAAAAAATATTGTTGCAGAACTAGTTCACTCAATAGTGTTCTGCAAAAAAAAAAAAAGGAAATTTATAAAAATGGTCTTTCTAGTTTCACCCGAGTCTCATTTTCGTCCTCCAAGTATTAATTGCAACTTTTTTGATCTTCAAGTTTGGTTTTCGTACCAAGTTGGCCCAATTAATAACGTTTGTTAGCCAAACTGGACGGAAAAAATCAAATTGAGGGCAGACGTTATCAATTGGACCAACTTGGTACGAACTGCAACGTCCAAACTACCATCAATCTGATTTTTTCTGTTCAATTTGGATGACAGAAGTTATCAATTGGACCAATTTGATACGAAAACCAAACTTCAAGGTCAAAAGAGTTGAAATTCATACTTGGAGAACGAAATTGAGACTCGGATGAAACTAGGAGGACCATTTATATAAATTTCTCAAAAATAATTAAAGAAAATTACAACTAAACAGGGTCATAAATGTTCTTCTCCATTTTGTGGATGACTTTGGAGAATAAGAGCATCTCCAAAGAAGGTATCAAAATCAAAACCAAAATATATTTGAAGAGTCACATAAGCGATGCACTCCACAAGACAGATAGCAAATTTGTTACACTATTTTGGTGTAGCTCTCTCTCTCTCTCCAACTTTGAAGAGAGAGAAAGCACACCTCATCGAACAAAACGCCTATTATTGGTGAATTATTGTCTTCTTGGGCAAAGTGAGTCTTTTTGAGTAAAATAAAAAAAAAGTGATAAATATTTTTAAATTGGTAAAGTCTCTTTGAGTGCATAACTCATCAACTTTCCTTATAGGTCGATCATCAAAGTATATATCTGATGTAAAATTTTACTTCTTCCCTTCGAGATGCTCTAAGAACTTCTATTTAATAGTACTATCTTATTCTCCCAACATTCATATACATACATACATGTGACATTTTGGTGTATTGGTTGTGATTGAGCAGAGTTCATCTGTTAGAGCTAATTGTTGGGATCTATCTCTTCATCTGTGGATGCTATGGTGTTGCCTTTGGAAAGAGCCAGTACTACTTCCTCTACCTCTGCCTCTGCCTCTTCCTCCAGTCAATTGCTTTCTTTATCGCAGGATTTGGTTATATCAGAGTATTTATTCCAAACAACTAGTATTAGAATAAATAAGATTGTTATAATAAATATTGAATGTGTTTCCTCAATCTAAGTGAAATAATAATGTAGCATCAGGATAACTTGGATAAGTGATCTTGATCGATGGATAATGGTGTGTAATAACTCATGGAGCATGGCTCTCATCTATTGGGCCTTTATTGTAGATAATGGTTTATATAAGGTGTGTATGTAGCATTTCTGTTTCTACAACGCAGGGGGACAACAAAATAGAGTGAAAAAAAAGTCCTCTCTCTCTCTCCTACTACTTTGCTTCCTTTGGACTTATATCTATCAGTGTCCGTTCTATCCAATGTTCTAAAAGTCGTTAGACGCTAGTCGGGCGATTGGCCACCTTTGAGCGATTAGATTAATCAGTGCATAATCGGTGATCAATCGTTAGTCGGACCTAATCGGATAGACCCCGCTATTAATTAATTGCCGATTAATTTCTTGTTTGAGAACATTGGTTCTATCCCACGAAAATTCACCTTGTCATTCACCAAAAATCCAGCTAAATATTTTGCACCCAACATCAGCTCCTAAATATTTGTGTTCTTCGGTTGGATCTGCCAGATCCAACATCCAAATCTCTATCTATAACACGTAGACACCATATTCGATAATAAAAAAAAAAACATGTAGATACCATACACCAAATGGATCGTTGCTAATTTCATTCCTACCTGCGACACAAGCACAAATCATCTTTCGAAACAGATTGGTCTAAAATGATGTAACAGAATCAAGAACCTAGTTCTAAAACTCCAATTTCCATTATAAGCACTGTCGTAATCTATAGATTCGAATTCGGAAGTTCGATACAAGTTAAGCAAGACAATTCTAACACAGGCTCAGCCGTAACCCAGAAATCCCTAACCGATCAGTCAGATTGCAGCTGAAGTTGGCTTAAGCTTCCCTCTGAGGAACTGCAGAATGTGTTCACGTTTCCAGTTGTCGACTCTGCAAAGGGAAAAATGAGGATGATAAAATAAAAATATTTAGTGATTCTAGCACATAGGAACTGATATGCACATGCTGTCCAGAACTGCGACATGTTAGGCCTATTAGGCCCCTGCCCAAAGCCCTAAAATTCGAAGTCCCCACAATTTTAGGACCTAATGTATACTCTTTATTGTCCTCACAAACCCACAAGTTTATGGTTTCTTCAGCCCCAAAAAGATAGGCCTGATCTCTTAATTTGTAGTAACTTGTATCAGATCAATCAAAAGCAAAACCACAACATGCTAATCACAGGCCGCTCTGATTTTTTGTGGTCAAGACCATAAAAAGGCCTTTTGCTGAGCCATATCTAGCAGGTTCAGAACACCACATTGCATTCCGATGTGGTGTGTCAAGCTGATGTGGTGTTCCGGATAAATAAAACTTCAGAAATCAGGCCACATACATTTGGACGACTAACAATGACCACTTTCGGCTTCCCTAAGTATCCTAACTTTGGTCCACACAATGGTTACTTCTTTAGTTTCTCCAACCCCTACTGGCTGGGGCAAGGTACACTGCTGAGTGGCCAGACTCGTGGACACATTACTTGTTGGGCTGACCTCAAAGTGCAATGTTATAATTCTAGGATTGTTTTTGCAAAACAAAAAACTTAGGATTGTGGTCATTTTGAGATTTCAAGATGGAATGACTAGAAAAGGAGAAAAGATTTTTTTGAGATTTTTCCTCTTAATTGGTTTAAGCAAATGTCGTACAATATTCTAGCGACCCAAAATCCTACTTAAGATCGAATATGTTGCGTGACAAAGATTACATGAAGGGAACTTTTTATAAGAACTCAGTAAATTTGAACTTAAAAACGAGAGATATTAAACCTAAAAGAAAAACATAAAATATAGGCTTATCTAGTGTTTAGAACTCAAAGAAATGTTTACTGGTTAGGAGAAACCCACAATAACCCATAAAAATAAACTTTAAAGTGTTTAAAAACCTTAAGGGAAATAAATACAACCTTGTAAACTTTAGAGATTGTAATCTATAATTATATAAACTTGAAGGACAACTTTAAAATTAGAAAAAAACTAGATCGAAACAAACAAGAAAAACCTTAGAGGACGAAATGGAAACATTCAAAATATAAGGACCAAATTGAAACCTAACCTTAACTACTGGGACTAAAAAGCTAGATAAGCCTAAAATATAATTTATAAAGGCATCATAACATATAAATGACAGAAAGCCTCAGTTCCAAAACAATCTCACCTAAGGCCTCAATGCAATGGTTCTCTCTCAGGAAAGCCATTCTAGGGCCTCTCTTTCATGAAATGCAGACTATATGTACCCAATCTCATCTCTGCTCCGAGATTTGATCCTCAAAAACTATTGTTCTTTTCAGCATGGTATGCATGGATGCATTGCTCTATTATACTTGACAGTTGTTACCGACATCATGAGTAATGTTTTTCAATTATCGGGAAAAAGACGGTAATTGGAATTCCAGATGTTATGGTGCAAACTGCCAAGTTTAATGGGGACCCATTTCCAAACAGCTTAAGTTCTGGAAACAATCTGTAATCTCACACAAACCAGAACCGAATAATGGATACAGATCCACCTATAGGTCAACCACAAAACATGACACGTAAGGATCGGGGAGCGGGCCGTGCGGATTTGCTACCCAAGTAACTTGAAGTTTTTGTTGGTGGAAAGTTTTCATGATCCCCATTACATATCCAGCTATTGGAACTATGTTTCTAAGCATCACAAAACCAGCAAGTTGATAATTACATACAGCTCATTTACCTGAAAAAAGAAAGAAAAGAAAGAAAGATGATTAAGTATAGCTGACCTTATGGTTTCTTTATGTTGCCCATCATCATCTAACATGATCAACTTTGGCGGAGAATTGAATGCATATTGAACTTTTACAGAAGGGAACTTTTCCTTCTCTTCTTCAATGAAACCAACAATTTCTGGATAGAATACTAGTTTCCTCATGCACACCTCCAGAACTGCACCGGAATAGGTAATCTGCAAATGTACTTCAGTTAAATGCAAGAGCTCCATTGCTGTAAATTAGAAGACATAGGTAATCGAAAAATTTACACAAAAGAAAACAAATATAGATAAAATGGACCACTGAACCAGTGATCAAAGCCACATTCTACACACATCGAAAATAATGATGTCCTTAAAGCCTCAGATAGCATCTTCAAGTCAGTCAAATGAATCCTTGTACGTGCATGCATGTGCATGTGTGTTTGTGCAGATATTTCAAGAATTTACGGCAGAACTCGTTAAGAGGTAGGCTCTCCAATCGCCGTCACCTGTACCTATGCAATAACTCAGGGAGACAAGATAAAGACTACGAGAACATCATGGTTCATTTTCCTATGACCTGCAGCCTAATGTGAATAATACTGATAAACTGGCTTCCAGCATCAAATGGTGTTTACTCAGTTGAATCTGCCTGGGCTGCTACAAGAGCTTCTAAGCATAAAGCCTCTTGGTCTTTGGTTGTTTGGTTCACAGTTCACACATAATGCTCCAAGATGGGCTTTTGTTTCTGCTTTTGGCAGAGGCTAGCTACCAAGGATAGATTGATTGAATTGGGCTCCGGGATGGACCCGATTTGGGCACTGTCATTAGCTGCAAGAATATAATGAGTATTTCTCCTTCTATTTATTAGTCCAATTTGGTCTCATGTGTTAGGAAATATCAGATTATGGAATGGTCTCATCATTAGAATTTTGAGTCGAACTGGGTGATTCAACATTGCAGAAAGAAGACCTTTGACAATTATGTTTATTTACTTGCTCGGGCTGCCACAACTCATCACTCGGAGAGAAAGGGAGCACAAGAATCTTCAGTCACGAAACCTTGTACTGGAGTATCAAATTAATTGGCTCTTGTGTAGCTCGGAGCATCTCCACGACTACAATATCTTGAAACTAAGTAGGGTTATATTTTAGCTGTATCCAAATGTATGCTTCCATGCCCACAGTAAACTTTGCTTCCCCCAAAAAAAAAAAAAGGACACAGACTATCAGTGCAAAGAAAACAATATGAAATGCTACTCAGAGACGTCTCAGTTTCAACAATCAACATAAAGAAATGAATTTAAAGGAAGTATGTCGGCTTCAACGGATCAGCACGAATCCAATCCACAACTACCCATACCTTGCTTATGGAATCATCAGAATCCTCTGAGCAACACTTCAAACAATCAGATACCAACTCTGCAACCAATCAAATGGAGTATAATTCAATTAATACAATCATGAAAGTACACAGATTATGTGGATTATTACATACACTATAGGGGTATCTTTTTTAAAGTCAAATTCTAGCACAATAAGCACATTCCTGTTGTGTTCTATAAACTCAAACCCTCAAACAAAATCTAACATGATGTCATCAAATGGTGGAGCTGGTATAGGGCTAAGAGTTCGGTAGGTGTCCAGGCCTCCAAAAAAATCTCGTACTGACACCTTTCTCTTTGTAGACGGCTATCGTCACTTCCGCCATAATTTCAAGTGCCTTCATAAATTTTTAACCTATTTAGTTTGTCCCTGCCAAACCATTCATTGCCTGGACAAAGCACTGATTGGAAATGAAACTTCCCTTCCCACGGTAAAACGGTCACTTAAAAAATATACTTTAGCTACATTTCCATAGAACTTATTGGTGAACCAGAAAAAATTGAGTCCTAATACAGAAACACATCATAGTTTACGGTGTCAATTTGGTGTTGGATGGAAACCTAAAAGTTGTCATCATTAATGAGTGGAATGCAAATAATCAGAACACTGATGAACGCTAACTCAAGAGCTGAAAACAAGCAACCAAATATCGGCGAATTTGAGACACCACCACCAAATCAGCTATCAAACATGAAGACTTGCCCAAATAAAGTCTCCCAACTACCCCTGTCTCTTTTCCCATACATCTTAATTAATTAAGTAATTAGTTTGTTTAAGATCCAATTCAATACCATTTGGTGAGTGGAGACTGTCTAGGGTCATAAGCTAATTTTTGAGGTATTATTTAACAGATGTGGGACAAGGTCTTCAACAATCTCCCGCAATTGGGACAAAAATTCAAACATAAATAGATGATACATTATGGACGGAAACAAGATGCATTTGGCACAAATAAAGAGGGATCAATTAACACACACACAAAAAAACATTGTCAGCCAAAAGCCTCTAAATACCTCATTTTGATGGTAAGAGCATCTAACTCAAAACCGATTCGCAATAATTAGGGAGGCC
This sequence comes from Rhododendron molle, assembly GCA_025413875.1. NCBI lineage: Eukaryota > Viridiplantae > Streptophyta > Magnoliopsida > Ericales > Ericaceae > Rhododendron > Rhododendron molle. The sequence continues at coordinate 2,000,386 of CM046396.1, read as the reverse complement.
ATCCATGCATCAGTTTTGGAGTTATTATTTAACTGATGTGGACCAAGATCTCAACAAGGTTCATAGAAGCAACACTCGGGGTAGTTCTTCCCCATCCTAGAATGGGTCATCCTACAATGGGTCTCTAGACTCCTTACACATGATCTTTCCCTGCATCTCTATAAAATCTTCAACGTAATCCCTTCGATTAGCATATGTTGTCCCCAGATTTTCAGAAGGATCCAAGGGATGACTTGAGTTAGCTAACTTCCTACTAATTACCTTTCTATAAGCCAAGATAAGATGTTTGTTGTGTGGTTGAGAGATTGAGGAAACAGAGAAAGATCTATCGAGACTAAAAACAGAAACCACAAAGTTTGGATGAACTAGAGAATAGTACATACAAACCAATATCAGCTTCACGTAGTTCTTAAGTGGGCAAGAATGAAAGAGCTAGGCTACAAAGCTAAGTGAATGAAACAAGCAGCATGCAAATATTTAACTAGTATAGTTTTACATCTATCCCGATAAAAAAATCAAGGATGTGCAAAGAAGATTAAAGCCAAAACATGATGATTTCAGTTGCAATATCTAGCTGTCAGAATTTTTGGTTGTCAAAAATTACAAAGCATTTTAGGAGGGTGAAGGGAAATAAAAGTGTAAAGGATTTCCTTTCACAAACTTAAAGTGTGTTTCCCTTGTCCTTGCTCTTCCCTCAACAAATCCCTTTACGGATCTTTGATCCAAAGCAAGAGAATTTCATTCAGAAACAGAGAGTCAGGCAAAATGAGCCAAGCATAAGCGTGGCCACAACCCAAAAACAGTGAAACCTTTTACCTTAAATAGTCAAATCTCTTATTTTTCAACATGTTCTCCCAAACCATAACAGTAGAAACAGCCAATAGTAGAATTCACCTATTTTGCCTCTAACCGATAATCAAATTATACCAGAATATAAGAAGCCATACGCAATGCCACACTATTATCTATCAACCCCATCTTAAATTATGCCTTATTTCTGTCAAATTACCCTCATCAAACCCAATCAAATCCACACACACCCCCAAAAATCCAACACTCGCCGTAATAAACTGGAAAAAACTGCTAAATCTCTTTCTTTTTCAGCATATTCTCCCTAACCAAAAGGCATAGACAGTTATAGTTAAAATTAAACTACTTTTCAAACTTTATCCCAGAATATAAGAAGCCATGCCTAAAATCACACTGTTATCTGTATTACCAATCTGAAATTATCCCTTGTTTCTGTCAAATTACCCTCGTTAAACTCAAATCAACAAACCCACCCCAAAATTCAACCATTTGCTGTATTATACAATCAAGGCTATACCAATTACCATAATTTTTGACACATTTTTGACAAACAAAACGATCTATGGTATTGGTATTCATAGCCACAATCACACTTATTTTAGGCCTAGCCCAATCCAAAGTATTCCCTATTTCCATCAAAATCACCACATCAAACTCGGTCAAATAAGCAAACACGGCCCAAAACCCAAACTGCCACTTCAATTTACTCACCAAAAAAAAAAAAAAGAAACTAATCCAGACTACATGATTAGGATAATAATATCTGGATTTTTGTCACCTTTCTGACAAACAAAACATGTTACCATTCATAGCTAAATTCACCTTATCTTAAGCCAAACCGGTTTCATATTAATCCCTACTTCTATCAAAAATCATCGCATCAAACTCGATCAATCAACACAACCCAAAACCCCAAACTTCCCCCTCAATTCACTTGCGAAAAAGGCAAAAAAAAACTAATCCATAATACACGATTGGGGTTTTTGACATACTCATAGCTACAATCACACTACTTTGGGTCTAACCCATTTCTAATTATTCCCTATTTCTGTCAAATTCACCGCGTCAAACTCAATCAAATCACACGGAACACCACCCAAAACCCAAATCCTCACTGAAATTTTCTTGCCTTCTTTAAATAAATAAATAAACTGATTAACAAAACACCACCCAAAACCCAAACCCTCGCTGAAATTTTCTTGCAAAATATTGAAAAAAAAAACTGATTCAGACTGCATTATTATTCGGGTAATAGTAATACCTTGATTTTTGACATACTCGGCGAAGGTGTTGCAATCCGAGCACAGGGCAAGGCCCGTGAAGCCTAAGCTCTCGCACTCTTTGGAGCTCAATTGTTCTGCTCTTGAGCCCAAAGGTATCGCAAGCAGTACTATCGCATAGACCAATAGCGATCCCATCTCTCCCCCTCTCTCTCTCTCTCTCTCCAAAACGCGAGAATGCGACGAGTAGAGAAACGAATCTAACAGAAATTGTGGTGCAGAATGTACTTTGCAAATCTTTTGGGGGTTAAAATTTCAATTTGTGGAAAGTATGGGTACAGGATGTTAAAACTAGTCTAGCTAGGGCTGCAAATAAACCAAACAGTTGACAAGTTCGGCTCGTTAACACTCGGCTTGTTACATTACGAGCCGATTTTGGGCTTGAGTTTTCGTAAACGAGCAGAGTGGAGCTCGACTCGTTCGAATAAAACTCTGCTCGTTAAGGGAAGCTCAGCTCGATTAAAAATGCTCTTTTAGTAAATGACTAAGCTCGGTTCGTTTAGGTTCGATCCAAGTTCAAGTTTTTGACTCATTTAGTAAACGACCCGAGCTCGAGTTCGACAAAGCTCGACTTGGCTCTGCTCGTTTGTAGTCCTAGGTACTTTGTACAGTATATTGTACAGTATATGAGTTAATTTTAACAAATGATAAATTTTTGTTTAATTCTGGCTAACCTTCTAGCCAGTGAAGAGTGGAGGTAATTTTTTTTTGATAATGTACATTAGTTCTAGCCAGTGAAACATGGATCTAATGTACAATATAGCTACCCCCATAAAAATCTTTATGAGTTTACTATGTAATTTAAATCTTAACTAAGTGAAGTGAACTCTAATTTGCCTCTTTAATGGGTAGAGAGTTATAGCATCTACATAGTGGACGCTCTGAGTTTTGCCAAATTTTTATGAGCCAATGAATAAAATTTTAGGACATAATTTCGGACACCACTGAATGTAGATGCATGTACATGTCCAAATCATTTTTTTTTTTTTTGTTTTTGCAAAATAACAAGAACCAACAAAATTAAAGGGTAGAGTTTATTTTTATATTCAAACTCCTTTTTCGTTCTATTGCATGTGAATTTACATAAACTGCCTTTCATGTGCGAACCATTTTTACAAATGATCGCCTATGTTATAAAGTCGCTTGCAAGAGGTAAAAAAAAATAAATAAAAAAATGGAGTGCGATTAAAAAAGATGAGAGTGTAAAAATCTAGTATAACTCAATTTAATAATACGTGTCGCTAATCCTGAAACCAGGGGAGTACGTCCAATGGAATATTCCACTAGAATCTACATTACTCAATCCATTCCTCTCTTTCCTTTTTTTCACCTAAAAAAAATGGAGTGCGATTACAAAAATCAATTTCCTTTATCATTTCACTATGAATAATTCAATTAAGATGGCATGCCACCAACCAAAAAAAATATAACGGTCAAAAAAATTGGAAGCCTTTGTGCTTTCATTTAATAAAGTTGTTGCACTTTCAGACTTCAGTTGGTAGTAGCCTGTGTGTTCTAAATTTTATTTCGTGACTTTGTTCGCAACTGTGTTCTGATCTTTGCTTGGAACTCTGTTCATAATTGTGATCCATACTTCGCTCGGATACCTCTGCGTACCCTTACAACGTGCATGAGTGACTCAGTTAGTATCGGTTTTGAGTCAGCCCGAGGTTGTGAATAACGTTTCGTGCCGGCCGGTACGTGCTGGTTTGATAAAAAAGTAGTACTGGAATAATACCGTCCTCGCTCTAATACCGGACCTTACTGAACAATACCGAGAAATATCGGACGACACCGGATCGAGATGATGTTACCGGCAATTCCGGCCGGTATTTTGCAAAACAGGACCATTTCGTACCAGGCAAAAAGAGAAAAGAGATCGGGAAAAAAAATGGCTCCTCGTGGTCTTATCCTAGCATCGACCGTGGCTGGTAGTGGAGTGAATACTTACATAGATTTTCCCATTGGAATCCCTCTAAAAAATACAGAATACAATTCACTGGCTCTTCAAATTGTTTTTGATTCTCCAAATACGAAAACTCTATTCGCATTTTGGAGACAAATTTTTTAAAAAGTACATTAATCTTTTTAAATTCTTTCATAAAATGTAAAAAATAAAAATAAAATACAAAATTTCTCTTCAATACGGTCACATACATTTTCCATTTTAGCATTTTAGGGATAGGTCGGAGATGCTCTATGGAAAATGGAGTGGAGAGAGAGAGAGAGACAGCTGGGTTCATCTGGTTTTTTCGTTTGTCTGAGGGGAGTGAGAGAGAGTGAGTTGGATTGGGGAAAGTTACCAAACCGGTGGATTATCCTTATATATGCATACAAAATCAGTGGATTTAGAGCACACGGTTTGGGAATACGGGCATGGAGTAGTTTTCCGATTAAAAAAAGACGAGAAGACATGGGTTTTGGAGACCGGATCCCCTGTCCGACTAACATTCGGACAGGCACCTGTCCGACTCTTCTCGACTGTTGATCTCGCAGATCAACGGTTGAGATGAGCCGAGTGCGCTTTGGTCCAAATCGTTTTGGACCAAAACGCGCTCGGCTCATCTCAACCGTTGATCTGCGAGATCAACGGCCGAAGAGAGTCGGACAGGCGGGTAGGACAGGGGAGTGGGACAGGTTTTGTAGTTTTGTACAGTACTTTGTTGGGAAGAGGGAACTTGCAGAAAGTCTGGTTTCGTTGGCAGATCCGCTAACACTCAATGATGCCTTGTGCATGTCCTTAGATTCGATCTGGTTCCTGAGGACGCAACTGGAGCTGCTTGGAATTACTGGATTGATCAAGAAGATTGTTGACAGCGGTGCTTATGACTTCACAAGAGCTGCTCTTAGGACTTCTTTCCTTGCATCGTGTGTTTCCGCCTGTCAGAGCAGAACAATGAATTTGGCTGACACAGTGGCTTTAATGGCCCAAAGGTAAATATCATGCATTTCCTTAAGATTCTGTGGTTGATATGTCCGAAATTAATTTGGCTGATTTTTTCTTCTGTCCTCATTTTTGTTGATTATTGACTTTCGACTGTTAGGTTACAATTGTTCGAGTGATGTTTGTTTATGGTAGCATGATGATAATGTTCAACTTACTTTACAATTGCCTTATTGGCAGATTGGACGAGCGTCTCCAGGAAGGCAATGGCGATGAACTTCTAAAGGCAGAAGCTGGTGCCAAGGTTCGGAAGTTTACTGAATGGGCTCTGAAATGTATAGGCTTCCATTCTCGAAGCCAGGGGAATAGGGATAAAGTGGTTCAAAGTTCTGCTGTTGAGATCCAACTCCACTTATCTGCATTCAAAACATTCCTAGATATGGCAGGCAACCAACTTACCAGGAAGGACTTCACGGAGGCCTTTGATGCGGCTTGCTTTCCCCTTACTCTCTTCTCTGGTTCATTTGACCCTGGTTGGGCATCGGGGATGTCAGCAACTGCCATTCACGGCTTGCTAGGTATGCTGGTAGAAGGTGGTGCAGACAATGTGAACCAGTGTTTTCTTGAAGCCTCGCGTTTCGGCTGCACGGAACTTGTTCACATATTGATGCAGGTAAGTGTAGTTTTGGTTGTTTTCAAGGACATCACTCTATTGTCATTTAGGCCTTTTACTTTAAACATATGGGATCGTTTTCTCTACAGTTGGGTTTCGTAAACTAGTTTTGGTTATGCTATATAGTTGACAATGTTCTGAATACGCAATTTAGGAATCCTCATGTATAGTGTCTGGAGACTAACTACGATTTTTGTCTTTTCTACTCTAAAATCTCCCTTGAGGTAAGCTCCTGTTCCCTCCATCCTCTTGTACGTACGGGAGGGTAGGAGTACAGAGTCTACAGACTAAAGGAAGCGATAGTTTGCAAAGGTATGTATTAGGAGCTGCAGATTTTCTCAGGATATATCCACAAGTATATTGCTTTGTTGTTTTTGTATTGACTACTATTTTTAAAACCTCAAGGCATCCTATCAGCAATTTATCAACTGTGTGGTCATAGTCTCTTCTATTACACGAGTCTAGGAATCATCGAGCCATATAATGTCGGGAAATAGATGTTATTGAGGTTCTTTGTGGTGTATAAATTATTTACATTAGCTATAGAGGTTTCTGTTTCTCATTTTTGTCTGGGCTTGAAATGTGGTTTTGCAGATTGCCCAGAGGAATAGTTTGGACGTCGATGTTGACCTGGCTTTGGGTTTTGCTTCCCACTATGGCAAGATTGATACCATGGAATGTTTAGTGGAGGAGGGTCATTCAAAGGCATTTTTGGGTCCTTTGATGAGAGCAGCGGAGAGGGGTTGCATGCAAGTTGTCCAATGGTTTGTGAAAAGAGGCTGCCGACACATGGAACTGTGTCTAGCCCTTACGGCTGCCACTTCCAGCAGCCAGGTTGAGATTGCTTCCTATTTGCTCCCTCGTGTCCCTCAACGTGTCCTTGCGGCCCTCGGCATTGAAATCCTCAAGGCTGCTGGTGAACGCAGTGGTGGATGCTTTGATGGGGTAGCATTTCTTCTCCATTCAGACTTCTTAGGCGATCCAGCTGCTACTTATGCCGTTGCTGACCGCATTGCTAGGTCTGATGACAAGGCTGTTGCTCCTGAGCTTAGGGCTTTTCTTCGGGAGCACTGGTCCGAGGCGGCTTTTGCTCAAGGATTGAAGGAAGGAGAAGAACATTACCTGAACATGGTGAGGATTCTAAGGTGGGGTGGATCTCATATGTGCTCAAGGGATCTACCTCGCCTGTTAAGGGTGGCAATAGCATATTTGCCCCTGTATAGGGAGTGTGTCAAGTCGCGCGGATGCTTGTTGTCGCAAAGGCTAATGGGACAACTTGTGGAAGCAGTAACCAGGCTAGGAAATGGAGCCATGGATGAGGCGGCGGCAAGCAAGGGGAGAGAGCTGTTGGTTGTTTTGGAGCATAATCTTCCTCCATTATTGATCCATGCTTCTAGTACTGCATAGTAGCATCTTCGTCCGTTGCATCCTTTGGATTTTGCGCTCTCTTTTTTCCCGGGTATGTGGCATGGGTAATAGTTATGCTTAAGCTTGTAGTTGGATTCTAGGTGATGAAGCTATTGCCAATGTTTGTCCATTTCCTTTACCTTGAATGGTCTCAGGTTTTTGTGCTTGATCACTCGATGTCCACGTTTTCGTTTAGTGATGTTGATGTGAGATAGGGAGAAACTACTTTCAGAAGGATGGATGCACATGACCAAGACATTGTACTCCACTACGTACACCAGTGGTGATGTGATCCTCTTGGACTGTCCAAATTGTTGTCCCTTACCTTTCTCTCTTTGTTTATCTCGAGCCTTCCAGAGTAAAACGCATTCTACTTCATACTTTTCCCCGTAGCACCTAGCCGTTAGCCGTTAACGGGAAATCTCAGAGCATCTAAGCAATTTCCACTTATAGTAGTTAACTTCCGAATAGAAACTGGTGGATGTAGGCATGGGAACGCGGAAAAGAATAACAAAAGTGACAAGGAGAGTTGGTTAGAGATTGGAATCAAATGTGGAAGATATGGGAGTACGGAGCCTCCCAATATATTTCATAAAGAGGCATGAGAAAATGTTGTACATGCGATGCACTTGGCTATGAAAATTTGAGATTTTTTGAAGGAAAATTTTCAAAATGGCTCCTGAATTGTCACTCTAATGTCACAGAAACAGTTAGACTTCACTTTATTTCAATTAAACACTTAAACTTACAAAAATTTCCAAAATGAGGCACTTGCTGTTAGCCACCATCCATTCCGTCCACAAATTGTTGATGTGGCACATTCCAATTAAACATTTGGACTTACAAAATTTTCAAAATGAGGCACCTGCTGTTAGTCACCATCTATTTCATCCACAAATTGTTGATGTGGCACACTTCACCCGTTAAGTGGCCCCACTTTGCATGTTAGGAAGCAAATGAAATGCATACAATCACAACCCAATATTACCATACTTCACATTTTCGTTGTGCGCATAATCAAAACTCTACTGGTTAAAAAAAAAGGTTAATGATATTGCTTCTCTTATTTGTTAATGCCACTCTTCCTTTTGTTTTTAATAGGGTGAATTTACTAAAACACCTTTGCATTTGAAAGTGAAAAAATTAGCATCATAAAGTACAAGGCTGTTTTAGTAAATCCACCCTAATAAAAAACTAACTGTTTGGAACCTATGAAAAGAAAAAGAAAGGAAAATAAAAAAGAAGAAAAATATGAGGGAAAATTTACTATTCATTAAACCTGAAATCTTTATTTTCTTTTCTCTTTCTCTTTCTCTTCCAACCAAACAATAAGAGGGAATATTTTTTAATTTTCCTTTCTTTTCTGAGTTCCAAACAGAGCCAAAAAGGGAGTGACAAAATTATTGGCCAAAAGAAATCAAAACCCCACAAATTTCCAATCTAGTCCCCTTCACCAGATCTGTCGGAGAAGTTCCCACCGCTACTGATGAGGTTTCTTAGGAGCAATGTCGGTGGCTGAAGCAGAGGCAAATCGCATTTCAACCCAATGTTCATCCGCAAGAAGAACACCGCAATCGAGACCCACGAACCGTCCTCCCCTAAAGTCACTGGCAACGGCTAGGTTGGAGCCCACCGACCCACTTCCCCCAAACCACGCGCGCCGCCCCTGCCGGTGGGTCAAAAACAGTCTGTTTTGCCCCATTTCCTTCAACAAATGAAACCCAAATCGTTTTGCTCCGGTTTCAGCAAATGGGTCGGGTCTTCCCGGTTCGAGTGGCGCGGAAAAGTTGAACTTAGAGACGAAGAGGAGTGAGAAATAGAGGATGGCCATGGCTGAAAAGGTTGGAGAGGAGCGAGAAATAGAGGACGGCAATGGAGCTGAGAAGGTCAGGGAGGAGTGAGAACTGGAGGAGGGACCCACATCCGAGGTCGAGCCCAATTGCAAAGATTCAGTATCAGAATCAATGATTGATGAAGAAAAACTTTTAGTTGTGGTAAGTATGCCTTATTTTGTGGTAAATATGCCTTATTTTGAACACACTCAAAAACTTCAAGTACAACCTTTAGTGTTGGTAAATATGCCTTATTTTGTGGAAAGTATTAGCATAAAATATGATAAGAAAGATTGACTGAAAAAACGCAAAACCACCTTACTTTTTGGAGGTGGTTTTGATCCAAGGGCCCAGATTTACTCAAAATCTGATCTAATGGTCCATATTAAATGGGAGCATGATGCCCAATACCACATTGGGCATCATAGAAATTTTGCAATTGCAGAGATTCAGTATCAGAATCAATGATTGATGAAGAAATTGAACCGAATTACACGGCAATTTTATGATTCTCCAGCCTTCTCTCCATTGTTCAACGAAAATTACACCGCAATTTTTCATGTTTTAGCAAATAACTTAAATTGGATAGCATGAAAGTGATCAGAAACCCTAAACGGCCCCAATCTTATCGATTAATCTGTCAGTAACTCACCTACCACTGCAACGGAAAGGAAGCCATTTGACCTCACTCAAACATCTGCGACAACGGAAAAACATCGCTTCTTTCCACACCCTCCGCAAAGAGTATCCCGTCGAGGCTAAGTTGAGAAGTTGAAGCAATCACAAAAGGGTTGTGTTAATTCAGCAGTTCATACAATTTCTTTCCATTTCTATTATTCAGGGGCATTGCCAAGTTTTTGCCTCGTTTTCCAAGTGGCATAACCAAAACAAATCCTGCTCTTATCCTCGCCCTTTTGGGAAATTGTAACGGAAAGCTGCGTACCCTGCAGATGAAACTCTAATTCCGCCACGGGGAATGTGATAGAGTCCAGTTATCGATTATTCAAAGTGAAGCGTATACAATGGTATGAAATAAGGCATATCCAGTAGCCTTGGAGTAGAAATCTATTACCACAAATGTTTCCATATGATCAATTTCAACCCACTTTCATATTTTGAAAGTAAAAGATTAAGGAATAACTTAGTAAACAAACTAGCAGTATCCAGTTTTAGCAGCCGAATCACATATGTAATTATGTATGATGTATCCCGCCTCGGCACCCGGTTATGAAGTGTCGACATTGGTACTTTGCCAAAAAAACACGGATCCATGTAACATAGATCAGAAGGAACTCCATTACATGAAGATGAAGCATTATCGAGAAACTGCACCATCAGCGACAAATAAATAGCAAATAAGACACCGCTTGCAAGGAGAAAGGGTGAAATTGCATTTGTGATCAAGAACACTTCCTCGTTTTGATTATTAGTTACAATTAACCTCTGTACGCTCTAGATATACAGTATGAATGGAGCGGGAAAAAAATCACAATGAGCAACACAAAGGCGAAAATCTTCCAACTGCTTTATGCACGCTCTTGGATATGGTTATCAGAAGGAGAAGCAATGTTGTTAATTGAGCCTCCAGAAGTCTTTGATATAACAAATGCACGGGCTGTTTTTAGCATCAACTCCAAATCTTCCGTATACTGTGTTGATTGACCATAAAAGTTAGGATGCATTTAACCATTTTTTTCCCTCATCATTATCAAGGTACGCTGGTATTACCAAAGAAGAGAAGGTAAACTAGAAAGCTTCAACCTTAAAGAGAGAATGGAAAGAGATGAGGAAAAATACAATCATTTAAACAGAAGAAATACATACCGCACGTTGTAGACCTGATTTAAGTCTAGATTGAACCACACACCATTTCTTAATATATGAACCTACAACAAATGGAACAAATGTATAATGTATCAATACCTCCTCCTTTCCAAAATCCCCAATGCTATCAAAGACTTGTGTACAAAAAGCATGGCCAAAGTATCTCCCAAGTTCAAAATGAATTAGTGTCAAACATCTTACAGCACAAATTTAGTAGGCAGCCCAGTGGTAACCATTTTTAATGCAGTTTATCGATGGCCGATGAGTAAATGATATAATGGATTCAATATGTGACAACCAAAGCATATATCAAATGTCGAAAACCAATAGAGCTTACCTAATCTTATATCAACCTTGCATGTGGATTCAGAGATTGTCTCCAAAGACCATCTAAAGTGAACCTGAGATCAGAAAAAAATAGTAACTAGTAAGGAAGAAAATAAACGCAGAAGACCATCTCCCTAATCTGCTAAATTGACAGCAAAGAGATGATAACTACTACAAAAACCAATAAGTAGTCTTTCTTATTAAGTTATACGTCTATAAAAATTACTGTCCAGCAACGGCAGCTGAAAGTGTTGATTCCATGATCAGCTTCTACTCCATATAGCTGGGTCTTTACAAAACCCAAAAAAGATATACTCCGTACATAATGTATCGTGCATTCTTTTTTACCAATAATATAGTCCTTAACGATATCGGAATGAATTGATTTTTTACAAGAACTCTAAAAAACCTATTTTAAACGAATTGAACATCTCCGATCATTCGAGTGAAACTCGGATTAGTGTTGTGTCATACTTGTGTCAAATTTTGTGTGAGGGGAACCGGCCCCATATATATATGTAGGAGTTTTTATTGGAAATTTCTTTATTCAGATGTTAGAAACTTAAGTTTACTTACACGCGAATAAAAATTTCTAGAGCTGATACAAGTGGAAGTTGACTAGATTATCAAGTCTGAAAAGGCTATCTGATGAGTGACGATGCGAAGGCACCACAACAAATAATACTGGGCAACCTGCACAAGCTCTCACACTGTGGCACTTGAGATTTCTACGAAGCCGTAGACATAATAGCAAGATGCATGCATCCATATAAACCATCAACTTACACTAGGAAGTTTCAACCAGCATTAGAAGCTTCTCAAGATTGAAATTTTCTGTTTAGGTGTTTGGGTTTCACCAAAAGGTAATTAACTCTAACACACACCTTGTATGTATATAAGAGAGAGTGAGCGAGTGCAACTCACTAACACCTTTCTTGAAACATATACTCTAGCAAAATTACGAGACAAAATTGAAAATTTCTTATGCAAATTCCAACACGCAACCTCAAATGCAACTCGAGTAAATTAATTGAATAAATACAAGTATGGTGAAGCCTTGGAGGGCATATTCTTAAGAAGAATTCAAAACAATGCTGACGCTGGATGGGGATCTTTAAATCAAGTAAAATATCAATACAGAAGTTAACATAACAATGATTTCACATATCAACATAGTCACTACCTAGTAGTTATATATATTGCCTTTTCTATAAGGAGCAGTATAATGTTCTATTATCTGTTTCAAATTAACATATAAACTCCAATCTATAATCAAGACTGGTATTCGCGATGCGGCTTAATTTTCATGCATAGGAAATTATCTCACACACACACACACACACACACACACACAAATATCACATTCCGTGAATATAACAAGCGATGCACCATAGATCATCATGCAGTGGAGAGAGAATACGTTAAGCCAAAAAGATGAGCTATTAAGCTACAAGGATGTCCAGTTAAAAAAAAGCTACGAACATGTTGAAGGAATTGATACCTCAAAGTATGAACCAAATGGTACATCATGCACGAGGTGTATGGACTCAAGTACCTAATGGAGGAGAATTTAGGTGTTAGTTTTGTGACACTAATACATCATGTCAGAGCTGAAAGCAATAATACTATAAAATCAATGTCAAAAGTATGTCTCAGAAAAAAAGGAATCTAATTATTAAATGACATAAGTAGTCTTACCAGCTGTTTCTTATCTGGTGATACTACAGCATGCTGCCGTTCTGTTATTGCAGTGTCTGGAGGCCCTACATTACTTGTACACAGGGCTCTAAATGTGACCTCTCTGACTTGACCACCATACTCAACAGCATCATGCCACTGACCAATCTGAAGTAGCAAAGAAAAAAGTAAGAGTTTTAAATCCCATGCTTAGTATTTGGAAGAAAAATCAATGTCTTCCCCAGAGTTACAAGAATTCTAATGCGTAACGTAAAAGCATCCAACTTAAATTCAATTTGGCAATAAGTGGGGGTGATGGTGGATACTTGGGGATCGACTTCTTGTTGGGTGTTTCGGTTATGATCTGCAATACTGATGATGCAGATTGGTTGGGTAATGGTGTTCTGCGACCGTATATGATGGCATGTTGTTCAAAATTAAGAGAACTGTTAAAGCATCTAATTCAAAATCAATTGGCAATGAGTGGAGAGTCCGCCAGGCTCATATACTAGTTTTGCAGGAGATAGTTAGCTGATGTGGGACAATTTCCAACACTCCCTCTCACGTGCCACCCCCGACTTGCACGTGGAGAGGTCAACAAAGGATCCGGAACACATAGATCACAATGAAACAAAGTGCAACTATGACATAAACAAAGGATAAAAGCCTCCAAAAATCTAGCTCTCATACCATACTAAAGCATCCATCTCAAAACCAATTGGCAATGAGTAGTGAATGGAGAGGCCGCACAGGCTCATATACTAGGTTTGGAGGAGAAAATTAACCGATGTGAGACAATTTCCAACAAGGACAATACATAATAGAAGCTAAAACAAACAAAAAAATAAATCAATGTGCAATCTCACACCCAGATAATGCAAGGCAATCAATGAATGAGATAGAACCTTAGGAATCCACACCAAAGGAACCCTAGAAATTGTCCTCTAGGGGTTGGACAGGCATCCACTTCAATACTCAAGAATGGACGGAACCAGGATTTCATAAACAGGGCCGAAATATGAAAACGCTAACCTCAACCCACTTGACAATGGTTAATGTGCAAAAAATGCATTGATTTCTGTGAAAGGTGTCTAGATGTCTGGTAAAGTGCATGGATATCCATAGAAAGTATATTGAAACTATAACTTTTTTTGAATTAAATGTGGATTATTCACTGCATATATGGCTCATATTAGCAAAGTCAAAAAAATTTGGGTCTTGTGAAGTTGAAAAGGTTGTTTCCAATTCTTTATTTCAAGAGCCAACCATGTGAAGTATTAATATTAAATTTGAAATTTAAAAAAAAAAACAAACTGCGGGGGGGTCCTTGGCCCCCATATGCCCCTTCCTCCTTCCATCTCTATCAGTGAGAGAAAGAGGAAAGGCGTGCTACAACTAACCCCCGTAGCTTATTTGCCCGTCTGGCAACTAAGGTTGCTGTTTCCATTATTAGATCTGAGCAATTTTTCCCGTTGCCTTTACAGAACTTCCTTCTTGTATCGTCAAACTGTCACCCATTAGTACAACACCAACATTAGTTGATTCCAGATTCAGAGCAATGCCGATTTTACCCTCTTCAAATTCTACTAATTCACCTGACATTACTTCATCAAGACAATGGCAAATCAATTGCATTTCGTACATTATCTTAAACATCGTATTTAGAGTCATTTAAGTAGGTTCTCCAAACGATAACAACAAAACATACTAAACTAAACGAATCTCTAATAGAAAAATATTAACCATGTAATCTACTAAATCATATCCTCAAATAAATAGCAATTACACAAACTAAACATCCTCTGGGATAGAAATACGAATAGCCTCTGGGGAGAGCCTTCCTGTTTCATACCACATAGACAAATAAATCTAGAGAATCTGGCACACCTAGTTTTAATAAGACATCCAGCACAAAACCAAATGGCAATGGTTGGACAGGCCACCAAGGCTAAGATACTAAATTTGTATGTGAAAATTAAGTGGTGTGGGACAAGCTCTAATACATATGGTGAGGATTGACTATGGTGGACTATAAGACAGGACAATCTCTTGGGGAACTACGTCCTTTTCATTTGCAAAAATGTTTTGGGATCATCAACACATGATCTACAATTTTGAAATTCATTTCCTAAGTTAAATACCATTGGCCGACACTTCGTAGCTGCACAGCCAACACCTAATAAGCTCTTCTCAACACTCCTCAAGAGAAGATGAACGCATGCTAAGTGTCCAACCGTACCTAATAAACAAAAAAATTATTCACACATGACACACATTTCAACCAGAACTTCAGAATCTGATGGATGTTCACTTCATGCAGAGAGTAAACTAGACAAGACATAATGACCAGAGTAGATGGCAGAGATTATAATAAAGCATAAAATATGTGTTTATTCCATTTTCCTTGTGTGTAAATTTACCTTGTGGTCAAAATCATTGAAGGAGGCGTAAAAGTGAACAAGTCAAAACAAACACACAAAAGTTATTTAGCCGACTGCACAAATAATCAACCTGCAGGGCTTTTATGAAAAAAGAGCTAGACAACCACTGCAATCAGAAAGAAACTACATAGATCAGGAGAACACTAGTATTCCTACCAGTTTCTAGTACCTGCTCTAATTTTTTATCTAAAAAATGTGAACATCTGCATTCTTCTTGACTAGCAAGGAGAGACCAGATATCTTGGCATGAAAGCAACTAGCTCAAAGATTGACAACTTCTCACAATAATCATCTCGAAAGAAATTCGCTGAATGAAAAGTTTGGAATTTGAGTATGCAAATTTTATCAGTAAGATATGTCTTTACTTACCTTAACATTAGTGTCCTTTCGGACTGAACGATACTCGATTGTAAAATTTGAACCATCACTCAACACTAAGTCAAAGAATTGCTCAGCTGTGCATGGGAAATCACCCTGAAGTGAATCACCACAGAAAAAATATCAGAAGGCAAAACGAGATTAAATAATCAATGACAGTGAAAGCAACATACAGACATTGTGTATAGCAACTAGAACGTCATCTTTGATGAAGGGTTGAAACTGTACAGTCTTCGGTATGCTTTCTCGAGGAATATTAGCAGGGCTACTCTGTGCACGAAGTGCAGACTGTTCTCTTTCCTGTTAGAAAATAGGAATAAAACCACACAAAGGAGTTTGAATTTTTAAACCAAAAGAAATGAAAAACAAATGAAGACTGAGAAAAGAAAAAAACCACACACACACACACACACACACACAGAGTTTTAAGCTTCTAAAAAGAGGCGCCAAAAAGCATGTGTTAAGCTCTCTTGTCCCAATGCGCTTAGCCTTAACTAACAAAAGACCAATACTCAGCCTGTACCGCATTTTGGGCTTTCAGACCAATAATCAGCTCTACATATCGAAAATTTATCATAAAGCACAAGGAGCAAACCTTATCAGCCTGTACCGTTGCACAGAAATTCTTTAATGCACTCTGTAAAGCTCTATCAGCTTGATTTCTGTTCCAGAATGATGCAAATTTGTATCTGAGTCTACCTGAAAAAGGAAGAAGAAAAATGTTGGCAACATGCAGGGTACTTCAGAAAAGCCTTTTTGCAATAAATTTTTACATTCAAAGTACAAATATTGGCATCCTGCAATTGAAGCTACCCATTAAAATACTTTACCTTAACATACAGCAAGTAATTCATCTTCAAAGAAGTGATGAAAAGGACACAAGGGTATCCCAAAATCCGACATCAAGTTTATGTGCTAATTGGAGAAAGCATGAAGCGAAGTAAGCAACATACTTTAACAACTATGTATATCCCTTCAAGTTTGGCAGATGAGGTTGCCTCATGATTCTTCTTGGACCATCCGCAAGCTTTTTAAACTCAGAGAGGAAGTGCAGCCCCTAATCAAGTACGTGATTGGTAATGGGAACACTACTTTTCTTTGGTTGGATAATTGGCATGCTGCAGGTCCTCTTTACAATCTATTTGGTGAAGATATTGTTCACAATGTTGGTAGCTCCCTCTTAGCAAAAGTCTCATCTATCATTCAAAATGGGGATTGGCACTGGCCCAGGCAGAGGAATAGGGCAATCATGCAGATTATGAGGAGTACACCTGCAACTCTTAGGCCGTATATAGCTGTGGAAGATTCTGTGACATGGCTGCCTGCCCCTAATGGTATCTTCTCAGTTAAAACTGCTTGGGAAGCCCTAAGGAACCCTCTTCCTAAAGTTCCACGGGCTCATGTTGTTTGGCTCAAGCAAGGTATTCCAAGGTGGGCTTTTATCATGTGGCTTGTATGTTGGGGTAGGCTATCTACAAAGGATAGGCTCCTCTCCTGGGGGATGAGAGTGGACCCTCTTTGTGTTTTTTGTCATAATGTGCATGAATCCCATGAGCATCTCTTCTTTCACTGTTCGTTCTCTGCTTGTATCTGGGGCAGAATCCTCTTTTTGTTTGGCATGTCCCGAAGTCCAGGGGAGTGGGAGCAAGAAATTCACTGGGCTGTGCAACATCTCAAGAAGAAAGGATTCTCTTCTGCTCTTTATAAGTTAGCACTGGCTGGTACAGTGTATTACGTGTGGAAGGCTCGGAATGACTCTATTTTTAGTAACAAGCAATACATTCCGGAGATCATTTTTGAGCAGATTGTCATGGATGTGCGGGATAGGGTGTTCTCTTGGAGGAATTGTGGCTGCAGCCCTGTAAATAGAATTTTGTGTAGAGCTTGGAACATCTCTGAGAAAATTTTGTAGCTAGTAGTAGTTAGGCCTGGTTCTTTGTAATTGTTTCTGTTTTGTCTCCAGTTTTTTTGCGGTCTTTTGTTCTGATGGGGGTATGCCCCTAAGTTCCTGTGTTTCTCGTTTCCTTTTTGGTAATAAAATCTCTCTTTACCAAAAAAAAAAACTATGTATATCCCTTTTTTACCAAAATTTACCGAAAGAACAAATTTAGGCCTCCTACAATTTAAACGATGGATTGCGTACTTGACTCTAATGATCAAGCCCTAATTCATCTGGAAATAAAAGTCACACAAGTGTGCTGAGTCTGTTGACAAAGATGAGATCAAATTACATGCAAATTTAAGAAAGCAAGAAAAAGTGGGAAATGAATTTACGGTCAACAATTATTTGACCCATTTTCCAAGTTAAGCTGAATCCACTCTACGGGAATTTGAAAGCATTGGAATCAATTATAACTTCAGGTTTCAAACAAAACAATGGCATGCTATCTCAAGTTTTTTTGGTAGATGTTATGCGTCTTTTGACAAAGGGGGTCGGTGCTGACTGCAAGAATTCCACAATTGATTTTTTTAAACTTATATCTGCCTTCATTTAACTGCAAACTTTTTTCATCCATCTTCCCAAACAGTCCAACCATGACACATGGACTCTGACACCCTGGAGATTTCAGTGTGAACCCTGAGGCTCACACATGACACATTGACTCCAATTCCAAGGCGATTATAACATGGCGACATAGACAACTAAATAGGAAAATCTAAGTGCATGCACCCGCATTTGGAAGCTACAACTTACCCTTTGAAACCATACATGGTAAATTTTGTAGGCCCATGGGTTTTTTATCGTTCTTGTTGCACACGAGGACAAAATATTGTTTCACTTTCTTAGTTCGAGTAATATGTACTATTGCATCAATTATATCACAACAAAATAGCCATCCTATTCCAAATTCATATGAGACTCGGATAAGGTCAACAAATTCTTAACGTAGTTCATGAAACAAATGTTTTCCGGTAATGAAGCAAAATTTCATAAGAACCTTGACAACACGTAGCCGTGGAAATTTAACACTAATGACTAACCATCACGACTTCCCAAGGGAGGCGCACCGTGCCCTCCTGTACCCATGCGAAGAATAATTGTAATGGCTGGATTAATAAGTGCATGCTGGCTCCTTTTTATCTGTACAATTTACGAAAGAAATCTTTTTTGATAAGTATCCGTTGATATGGCAAAAGAGTTGCAATCCTCAGAAACTTATATGACGTGAAGACATTCCATTCACCCAACAACACAAGGAGGGAATAATCACAATTCAAAACGGAAGAAGCTACACACCTCATCTATATCTTCAAATGGAATAACCACCTGCCAAATGGAAGCAAAAGACACAATCTAAGTCCAAAATTTCATGCACCATATAGGAAGTTAACATAGGCTATAACAAAGCACAGATAACTAATCACTAATATGTTTTTCCTCCTTCTCATAATTAGAGAAGGTGCAGGAGGTAAAGAAGCTATCATCAAAGGAAAGACTGAGAAAGAGCAGCTGCAAAATAAAGATCTTCCAGCAAAAGTTAATGAAAAACCTTCATGAGATATCACAGGTAGAAGCAACATAATCCAATAACTTACACACTATGCAGACCAGAGTTCTAAGAAAATAGATTGCAGTTCAATGGTACAATAGAATATATGACCTTATATAGAGACAAGTGGTAATGAAGAGTTGAAGACCATAGTAGCCAATTCTAGCATACAACAGCTAGAGATAGAGACATAGAGTAGGACTTATATAAAGGATTGATGATCAAATAAAAACAAAATTTTGATCTGTCCAAAATTTTACATGTCCTCCGGGCAAGTAGCCTAACTAAGGAACTCACAAGGGCTAGTTTCTCCCCCCCTTAACCTTTTGGTCAGTGAATAGCAAGGCCCAGTTTTGGGATTGAAAGAAAAAAGTTTTCGTGGATATGCATGTAAATAGGAACTGCGAGTTGTTGAATAACAGCTAAAACATGTGTGGGAACTTGTGTACAACCTTCTAGACTGCTACTTTACAGGAATACATCTTACCAAAATCGAAATTAAATTATTTAACTGCATTTGAAGAAGGCACTGTATGGTTTGAAGCAGTCACCTAGGGCTTGGTTTGGCAGATTCTCAAAGGCCATGCTGAGTTTCGGCTACAAACAGAGCCATCCTGACCATACTCTATTCATTAAGAGGAGTGATGGTAAGATTGTTGTCCTTATTGTTTATGTTGATGATATAATAATGACAGGTGACGATGTGAATGAAATTCATAATTTGAAGTCTCGACTTGCCCAAGAATTCGAGATTAAGGACTTGGGAGCGATGAGATACTTCCTTGGAATGGAAGTGGCAAGATCTGATAGAGGTATTTTTGTCTCTCAACGAAAATATATTCTTGATCTTTTGGAAGAAACAGGCATGTTGGGTTGTAAACCTGCAGATTTTCCTAGTGAGCCGAATCATCACTTGAGTGGAGATATGGGCGAACGTACTGATAAGGAGAGGTATCAGCGACTTGTTGGGCGACTGATATATTTAGCTCACACCCAACCGGATATTACCTATGCAGTGGGTGTAGTTAGCCAGTTTATGCACGATCCTCGTATTTCACACATGGATGCAGTTTATCGTATTTTGAGGTATCTCAAATCAGCTCCAGGAAGAGGCATTTTGTTCTCTAATCATGGTCATTTGCGGTTGGAGGCTTTCACTGATGCTGACTGGGCTGGTTCTATGGATGATAGACGCTCTACCTCTGGCTATTGTACCTTTATTGGAGGGAATTTGGTTACTTGGCGAAGTAAAAAGCAATCAGTGGTTGCTAGATCTAGCGCAGAGGCAGAGTATAGAGCCATGGCTCATGGTGTTTGCGAGCTCTTGTGGCTCCAAACTTTGTTACGTGATTTGGGTTTCATTGACAGTGGTCCTATGAAACTCTACTGTGATAAAAAGACTGCTATAAACATTGCTCATAATCCTGTTCAACATGATAGAACGAAGCATATTGAGATTGACAGGCACTTCATCAAGGAGAAACTGAGCGAGGGTTCGATATGTATGCCTTTTGTGAGATCTAGAGATCAGTTGGCTGATATATTCACAAAGGGACTTGGCAGCAAGAGTTTCCACCCTATTGCATTCAAGTTGGGCTTGATCGATATCTTCGCACCAACTTGAATGGGAGTGTTAGATTAATAAATTAGTTCGTTGAACGGAGTTTCATTATTTATCCTTAGTGTGTAAATAGTTAATTAGTTAGGACCTCTTTGTAATTGTTGTATCTTGCGTTGTATATATACCCAGTTTAACGAAAGTTACCCTAATTTTGGGTTTTCCACAAATCGATACTGTCGTCTCTCAACTTTACAGAGTGTGTAATATGGTATCAGAGGTACTAGAGATGGGTAGGGTGTGTGTCTTTGGCCTGCACGCGGCATGTGCTGCCGAGTGAGCACACTGCACGTGAGGGAAGGTGTGAAGTGAAGTCCCACAATCCCTGGGCACCAAAGTAATATGAAGTATATAAGCGTGAGGGCACCCTCAATTCAACAACTTTTGGGGTTGATTTCTATCCAAGACCATGTAATAACCATAACCATTAGCAAAAAGCCACCGAACATCAAATGCAGCTCCAGGCAACACCTTCATTGCATTCTCCATCAACATGTTATGATAGGGCTTCAGCTCATCACATTTTACCGAATCTGCAGTAGCATTCTTCCTAACTGTATCTTCACACTCACCAGTCACCATTATACATGCTCTATACGGCCACCATCTCCACTTCAATCTCGCATCACCGATGCAAATATACTATGAACAACAAAACTTCTTAGTGAAGCTCATACAATTTGTAATGGCTGCAACCTTGTAACTAAAATCCCTACTAGATCAAAACAAGCTACAGAAATCCATTCAAGCTTAAATCCCCTCACCCACCCGTCCCCAATTGTTTCCTTATTGTATTTCTAAAATCCAATACCAGGATGGCTCCTAAAACACTTTAGATGTCCGATCCCCTAATTACAACTGCATTAAAACATTTATCTCAGCTCCCTTCTATGGAGAAAATCCTGATAATAATAAGCAGTTTCCTTTGCATCTTCTCAACTTTGTGTACAGCTATAGGAAATGGCTTTGTAACACGGGAATCAATTCACTAACTCCAAAGTCAAGTTAATGCTTTTAGATTGGTGCCGCCTCGTAGAGCAACACAAAATGCAGATAATGCCTCTGAAGAACTACAACTCATCATATCCCCACAGGTTACCACAAACAACTGTAAGATCTTCCATCACATAAATAAACAAATGGGAGGGCCATTAAAGAAAGCCCTCTAATTGCCAAAAGAATAAACTAACTGATGTTTAGTAGCTCAAATACCACTTATAATTTGGATACAAACAATACGATATCCTCCATTTGGCCCCCAGCCCAACTGGTACTTTCTGCACAAGAAAGTCCCAATGCTCATTAGGTAAGCCTTCAAATGTTATTTAACAAGCCAACGATTATTTTCCAAAGCCGTTACATCTTCCTGGTATCATCATAATACCAGTCTATCAACATCACTGTAGATCTCGAACAACTAGAAACCTAACCTACAGCATCACTCGTTTGAAAAGCCTTAACTGCCTTACTATCATCATTTGAAGAAGTTGATTTTTAACCCAAAACAATTGCTTCTTAGATTTTCATTCCTCTGCATCATGTTCTTGAAAAGGAACTTAATCAAGATGGAAAGATAAAGGAGATATTTTCAATGTAGATGCTTGCTCACCTTTATTCTCTTTGAAAACACATTAGAATGGAAGCAGACGTGCCATGCAGAGATGAACATACGGCCATGATACAAAAAGGACAGCTCAAGTGCACATGAATAACTATGTTCCACAACCTAAAACATGAAATATTAGTAACATGGTCAGCAGCTGGAGATACTGAAATGGTCAAGCACTTGAGGAATTTAAATTTCGCAAAGCTTCATTATTCATAGCTTCCTCCAATTAAAAAATGTAAAAATTCAAACAACATACATATGAGTGGAACTCATCTAACAAGCATGAGCACTCCTAGGAAGATGTTCTGTCTGGGTCGCACAAGTATTGACCACAGTAGCTAGATACATTCCCTGATACGTTTCAGAACCTTGAAAACATGTCCTACAATTTCACGATTTCCTTGTGTCGAATCACACTTAAAATCTTGTGGATTAATACCTATTAATCTACCCTCCATTGTTCAATATAATTTTAGGAATTTGGTGGCTCAAAAGCTCCAACTTGTTTATAAGTAGACCAAAATATTTGATCCTTTGGAAATTTTGTTCACACCCCTCTTCTAATATATAGAATGCAAAATGCTTTTATACTGTTTCAACAGAATTGGATATGAGTGTATTACTAAATTTAACTTAAATAACAGTTCTCATATTGTCCCAAACTATTTATGCTCCTGTAGGTGCCTTTACTTTGGGAAACTGTTGCTGCTGTGTCCATCTAGCGACATCTCTGTATAAAGTGTTTTTCTTTGTGCTTGTTAGAAAATCAACAAACAAAATGTTTTTAAAAGATCAGAGTAAACAAAACTTACCTCATGTAGAAGGAGATTAAATATGGTTTGTAGAGGCCCAGGTTTTCGATGAACAACTATCTGTCCTTGTTTATCTGAAATCATTCTTCCAGCCTTAGCTCCAGCATATCCATTCAAAACTCTAAAAAGGACATGTATTTATGCTAACTCAATACAATGAAGGATAAAAGTACAACACTGTCAACAGGAAAGTTTTAGACTTCTACAGAACAGCCAAGGCATAGTGTTTTTCAATTCTGAAGGGAAAAGATGGTACAATCAAGATAAAACGCTTTCCATAAACGTCATGCATATAGTAGATTTCCAATAACCCCTTTTATTCCATGAAGGCTATGCAGACAAAAAGAAGATAACTCTGTTTAGTACACTGAAGGATACTGTGTTGCAGAGGGATGAAAAAATATGTACTCACACACAAAGTGGATATTATGTCAATACACAGATGTACAAACTGTTTACATAAGCACCGACTAAATATGTATAAACTATATAGACATTTATATGCACCTAATATTTGACAAGATTGCATCAATTCCAACAATTGTTACAACAAAGCACAACACTGGTCCACTGTAACTAGATGAATCTGTGGTACATTAGAAACTAGCTGTGAAATCCCATCCCATGTCTATGGAATATTCCACATACGGTTCGTAGATAATGAAACATGTATGCTATGACTTCAAACTTTGGCTTAAACATTTTGGGCCATGTTGTTACGAACTAGCAAGTTGCTTGGTCAGTAGTTTACTTGGGCCGTCGTAATGGCATAAGAGCCAACCGTGGTAGAGGCCCCAATGTAGTGTACCCTGTGCTCATGGGGGGCATCTAAGAGATTGTATGTCTCCTAGGACGTCTCACTAGAACTTCCTGCCACTCCTAGACACATTCTATCACCGAAAACAACAGTCAGACATAATCTAATGCACTGTCCAGGACGTTAAGATCTTGCAGTTAGAATACAGCACAAAGCAAATTTCATTCATGCAGGAATAATTCAAAAATGTTCTGGAATTCAAATAACAAAGCTCTTCTCCAACTCCAGCAACTAACATGCAAATATCCTACATATATGAAAGAGAGAATGTGCAGGTCTCCAATTTTGTTGTGCTGCTTGTAGTTACATACAGCTGCCTTTTAGTCTGCCATATCTTCCATTTTGGCCCTTGAAGAGATCTTTTCTCCATTTCATCCCTTGATGTTTTTATTTCCTTAATTTAGTTCAATTGTTAAGTTCTGCTCCTTAATAAAACCGTAAGGCCGATTAGGAGGGGAAAAAAAAAACCCCTTAAGAGCACGCGATGGTTGTTCGTTATTCGGTTAGAAAATGCTATTTTTATTGGGTCTTAGTATAGGATGAAGTTGGTTGGTAAAAGTCCACGTGTCACCTCATGGCTCTAATATTTTGTCATTGATAGTTAGGAATTTGGATAGGTTAATACAGCTACATTACTATAGGATGAAACTAGAAAACACTCCAGGAGACAAAACGGAGAAAGATGCAAATTTTAAGGACAAAATGATTTAACATATTAAAAGTTGTGGCATGTATGAGATGAACCCCATACTAAGACACATACCCGAGTAGATGTAACAGTGTATGATATTCAAGAAGATAGTAGAAGAAAAATAGAGTCTAAACGACAAACAGAAAAAACCAAAGGCTACCTGCAAGAATTTAGTGGGTGTTCAATTGTTCTAATGTGGAGACAAACCTGACAAACAGTAAGGTAGTTCAGTTACACAGGAAAGAACATGGAAAAAGAGGTCATTGGCTCTATAACATCGACACCGACAAAAAATCGAAGACATGGTTGAAGGAACAATCACCTTCCCTGATGACCTATCCAACATATACCACACAACACCACTTTGAACTTCACGTCTGACAGGGACAGTCACTGAACCAAGAACTGCACTTTTCATTAGTATGTCCCAGTTATATAGTGTCACGTTAATCTGCCAAAACAATTTGGAAGATATGAGTTCGATGATCCAAACTAAACTTGGCATTTACAATCTCATTTACATACACATAAGTATGGGCTTGGTCTTCATGAGGAGACAAGAATTTAGGATGGTTGCAGGAAGCAGAAACACCAAGTCACCACTGGGGGCCTTGGCAACCCCTGGTTTCCAAAATCTGTATGTGTAAATTATGTCCCACAGACTGAGAAAGAGCTTTAAAGTGGTGCCCTCCCCTCAACTTCTTTAGTCAATTGGTTAAATCAATGAGTCAAGTTTAATAGTAATATTCAGGATATCCAAATATCACATTATTAGAGCTTGTACCCATCAGTTAATTACCACCTCCAAAACTAACAAATGAATATGGGCAGCCTCTTTGGTCATAGCCAATGGGAAGTTTTTGGGCAAGACACTGCTTGATTGCAGTGGCAGACCCAGGAATTCAAGATAGAGGGGACTAATGTGCATTGTGCACTACTAACAAGTAACAACCGTTGACGGTACTTGTAAAACAACATCATTTTGGCCTCCCTCATTCAAACCTCAACACTTCTCTATTTTTAAGACTCGCACTGAGACGAAAACAAGATGATCCACAAACCACATACAAAAAACACACACACACCTTCCTTATTTTTTGGATGGAAAATGTAACAGTGCACATTAGTCCACAAACCACAAGGGTTTATGTGCTGATAAATGAAGGTCAGGGGGTCCGTCCGCACTTGGACTAAACTACAGGGTGTGTAAGTGAGGTTCACTGGTTTCATTTGTGTCAACCTTATTACATATCACCGACAGCCATTCATTAAAAAATCAATAAATCAGCTTCAAGATATCAGTATCAGTATCCCGTGATTAACATAAATGCTTAGTACAAACTCCTTTTCTTTTTTGTGTTGTTTGGATGAAGAAATTCTAGTTCAGACTTCAGCCCACGAAAATGATATGTCAGATTACAATGAAGACTGTAACAAAGCAGCTACCTGCATAGGAAGCTCGTCAACAGAAAAATTAAACTCCTCTCCCCAAGTAGGATTTCTTGTGCTAGAAATGATTGAACTGCAGCAGAAGGGCAAAAAAACACAAAAAAACAAAATACAGCAGTTAAAATTTGATGATCCCTTATCAAAATCTGGCAAACAAAGCCATCAAATTGATGGACGAGGAGTAGAAATCTAATGCCCTGTATCATAAAAGACATCCCAGATATCATCCAGAGCAAAGCGAAGACCTATTAAGTAAGGTATCAAATTACACCCTCCTTCAAAGCTACCTATATGGTATGTTTATATGTAGAAGACAGCTACATAAAGGGCCTTCAGCTTTCTCATATGAAAACAAGTAGGGCGTTATGCAGTAAAATCAGAGGAAGGTGAGTGAGCAGAAAGAATGTGTTTAAGCATCAAACTCAAAACCAATTGGCAATGAGTGGAGAGGGTGCTCATGCTCATATATATACTAGTTTTGGAGGTTATAATTACTCAGGGACAAACTCTACTGCTCCAGCACACATGCAACCCCTGACACGCATGTGGAGAGGTAAACAAATGATCCATTATATAGGGATCAAAATGAACAATGAAACAAGGTGCACTTAAGAAACAAACAATGGGACAATTAATCAAGAGAGTCTTGTCCAAAAGACTCCAAAAGCTTAGCTCTGATACCATGCTAAACCATCCAACCCAAAACCAATTGGCAATAAATGAAGAGAACACCCAGGCTCATATACTAGTTTTGAAGGTTATAATTACTCAGTGTGGGACAAGCTCTGACTATAGAAAGTGAGACATTCAAGCACCTGATAGCAAGACGCGTTTAAAATTTCCCAGTCGAAGATATGTTTACAATCTCAATGTAAGATACCAAAGCTCAAATTCCTAAAGATACAAAGTCAGGAATATAGGTTCATGGCTAGATCTTAGCCCTTTCTTTTAAGAGGATTCATATCAAATGCTTCAACTCTATTAAAGCAGACTTAAAAAAGTGGGAAAGTACTGACCCGCATGAAACAAAGGAGAATATACCAATGGAAATTAGATCTAATCACCTGTATCTCTTTTCTGTGCCACATGTGATGATCGCATAAGGATTCGAAGTACCATTCAAGCTAGCACCAGTAAGGTTTTTTGCTGCCAACAGCTGCAACTGAAACACAAAGGATGCACTATTAGTTGTCATGTGTATTTCTGAGGACAGCCCAATACAGAATCAGAGAAATTAGATGCCACATGCCCCTTCGCATAACAATACTACAACAACAACAGTACTCGCGTAATCCCCAACCAATGGGGGCATGGGCGGGGAGGATTGGAGACAAACCTAACCTTTGGCAATAAATGCACAAAGTGGCTGCTATCAGAAAGTTTTACCACTAAAATAGCAACCTCCCATACCATTAGCACACCTTTTTTTTTTATAAAACCAACAAAATTCAATAGGCATCTCACTTCATCGCCATTCTTAAATAACAGAAAGTTGCGTGTTCACACTGATCCAGAAGTACCTTGATCGTATAAGCAGAAGTTGTTTGATGGTCTCCGTTCAGCTGGCCTATCTACAAAATGAGTCCAGAACTGCATGTCAGACAAGTGGAAAATTACCCGGTGGAATCAGAAGAGAAGAACATAAAAGAAACAATCTGAAGGTACTACTACTATGTAAACAATCCTGGAATTCAAAGACAAATACCTAGGAAATCAGAATAAGCTCACAGCTAGAGAATTTTAAGATACCAAATACCAGTCCAACTCAGAGATATATAATTTTTCAAGCAAAAT
Organism: Rhododendron molle; assembly: GCA_025413875.1. Classification (NCBI taxonomy): domain Eukaryota; kingdom Viridiplantae; phylum Streptophyta; class Magnoliopsida; order Ericales; family Ericaceae; genus Rhododendron; species Rhododendron molle. Next base: position 1,972,572 of record CM046396.1, on the reverse strand, counting down.
TCATGGTATCATATTAGTCAACATATAAGCTCTGGAAAGCAAGTCTTTGATTCCGAATACTTTCTTATCTCCCACTTTTGTTCTTGAAATGTTGGAGTTTGTCCCACATCTGTTAATTATCTCATTTGAAACAAGTATATAAGCCCAGGTGGCCTCTCCACTCATTGCTAGTTGGTATTGAGTTGGATGCTTTAACATGTTATCAAAGATAGGGTTTCTGAGAATATTGGGTAAGGCTCAGTATTTCGTTATTGATTTTAGTTTGTTCCCCTTGTTTGTGCCATAAGTGCACCGTCGTATGTTGTGATCCATGTGATGGATTGTTTGTTTACCTCTCCACATGTGAGTCAGGGTCGCAGGTGCGGGGGCTTTTTCCTCATCAGTTAATTATCTCCTCCAAAACTAATACATGAGCCTAAGCGGCCTCTCCAGTCATTGCCAATTGGTATTGAATTGGATGCTTTAACATCTATCGAATGAATTTACTCAAAACTTCAATGCAATCACAAACCAAATAATGCCTTATGGTAGTTTTTCGTTTTCTTTTTTCCTGGTCACCTTAAGGTAGTGCCTTTTTTATATAACTCAAGTTTCTGGACTAACTTACAGCACCTCAACTATTCACATGGATCAATCTCACCATCTATTAGCGGGGCCCAACCAGGACAAATCTCCGTACGAACAAGCCCAAAAAAGAATTGGTCTGCTTAATGATTATGGAAAAGGATTGAATGATCATTCCCTGTCCTCCCAAGTCCCAATGGAATGTCCATTCGCCTACATTGCTCTATGATTACTCTGTTTGTAGTCCAATTTTGATAACTTCTTAGCAAACTAAAAGTCAAAATGAGCAATTGAAGAGAATTCCCAACCAAACATTTTTCACTCCTCCTCCCAATTGTTTATCCAATCCTTGAACTGCAACTTATTAAGGGAACACAATGATTACTCTCAAAAGATTTTGAGTTTTCAAGAATGCCCTATTTGCTTTCAAATTAAATCAGTGTGCACTGTGCACTTTCTCTGCTGCACTATTTTTGAAAGCAGAAAGGGCATCAAGGAAATTTTAGCTTGCGAGCAGCTCAGGGCTCGGCTCGTTTACTAATTGAGCCGAGCAAGTTTTAGGCTCGTGTAATAAACAAGCCGAGCTCAACGCTCTAAAGCTCAGCTCTGCTCGGAAAAGCTCGACTCGTATGTATAGGCTCGGCTTATTTACAGATGCTCTCGTGTAGTAGATGAATTGAGCTCGGCTCTTTCTCGAGCTCAAACCGCTCACGAGCAGCTCGGGGCTCGGTTCGACTCGTTTGGTTATTGAGCCGAGCTCGAGCTCGAGCTTTAGGATCATGTATTAAACGAGCCAAGCTCATTTGTATAGACTCGGCTTGTTTACAGATGCTCGTTTAGTAGATGAATTGAGCTCGGCTCGTTCTCGAGCTCAAACCCTGCAAAGCTCGACACGGCTGCACCCCTATCTTTACCGTGAACAATTCCAACACAGACTCATAGATTACTTCTATAAAACAATCACAATATCAAGAGGAAAAGAAAAACAGAAAGGAAAAAATTGATTTTATCAAGCACCGCCAAAAGAAAAAGAATCAAAATTAAGTTAACAAGAAAATGACCTTGTCTTTGTCGTTGGCATTGGTGTCGTCTCCTCCGTCGCCAGTGAAGAACCAGTAGTAGGCGGCGATGACGAAGGCCGCGGCGGCGACGGAGACTTGGACCTCCCACAGCGACGGCACCAGGACGTCCAAAGCCGCCTCCAATATCATTTTTTCTGAATTGTTGGCGAATTGCCACATTCCTTTTTAGTAATGGGAGGGTTGTTTGTTGTATTGGGAGGAAGCCTGCAGGAGGAGTGCAGAGCATTGGGAGGTGGCATTGAGTGCTGAAGAGGAGTGATATACAAGCATTGGAGAGAGAGAGAGAGAGAGAGTAATGGTGATGTTGGGCGCCGAAGGAGAAATAAATGCGGTAGTAAAATATTTTAAGCATGAGGAGAGAGAGAGTGATGAATCGTTTTCCAGATGAGAACTTTGTTGGAGTGGCTTATGGGAAAACTATTATCAATGTCATGATAAGACTATGGATGATTATTGTTGGCATGAAGTTAGCCAAGACATGGACTCTTTTGCCATCATGAGATTTTAAAGCGGTCGCAGAAGCTATAGAGTGGTATTATGTAACCGAATCTATGGGAGCACTTCGAGTCCAACGATTTCTCTTTCACGATGACGCTCCCGCGACAATCTTCTTCCTTTTTCATTTTCAAATCCTCCCTCCGTCCTAGTTCAACATGAAAAGAGATGCGAAAAATCGGATAAAAAATAAAGCAAGTACTATCTACACAACTTTGTGTGAGCCATCCGATGAATTTGTGTTTCAAGACCCTTTTGAAAAAAAAAAACCTACTTCTCTATATAATATTTGAAAATTTCATCCCACCAAAGTAAAAGTCTCTATTAATTCTTTAATTAGTGCAAAACTTTTTTTTTTTTGAAAAAATTTCCAAGTTTTTTCACAGTGAATTAACATTTTGGAATGGGTGAACTACTAAGAACCCCTTTTTTGTAAACTTGCTTTTTCCATTAATCTCATTCCCTCCGCTCTCCGCCTCACAACTTACTTAGTTGAAACCCTAACATTTCTCACCCCCAAAAAGGGTCTAACACTCCCAATCTCACCCCTCGCAAATTTCATGTGAATACACAAGATCCAAGGCTCAAAGCTTAATTTTTTTGTGCACTATCTGAGTCAAAACATTCTAGGTGAAAGACAAGTTTTGATCTAGTTCAATCAAGTTCTAATCTACAACTTTAGTTGATACCCACCACCTCCAACCATGGGCCATTGCTTCACTATTTCCTCTTTTTTGTTCTTCTACATATCTCTTTCCATCTTCCTTCCTCCATTGTCATCCACGCCCTGCTCCACATCTCTAGCTTCTTCTTTTATCTCTTTCCTTTCTCTCTATACATGACAACTAGTTTTCATTGTCCACAGCCACCCCACAACCTCCTTCGTCCCAACACTTATACCTCTCTTACTAATAGTAAGATATCCAAAATCCAACTCTGCAATGGGTGCAAGTCCTAATATAATTAGCGGGTGCAAGTGGATTATGTTTTCAATACAGGTCGACACATGTATATAATGTAACAAGTGATATTGAGAAGCCTAAATTAAAGCCAATTATACTCGATCATATATGGATCTGCACTCACTATAATTAGCCACAAGGCCCACAATGGTGAGGGTGACACAATAGAGCTAGAATGTACACTTTCATGGGTAGACTAGTCATAGTATTATCTATCCATGCGACATTATTTTCTTTATGTTCTTGTCATTGAGAGACAAAATCCTTGACTCCGTAGGATTGATAATATTATTCCTACATGCCTATGAACTGAAATTGTCCAGGGAATAAAGTGGAAGGTGAGGTTTCTTTTCAAAAAGAAATCAAAAGAACAAGAAGAAACGTTAAAAAGTTCGTAGCAGAAAGATTACGGGCAATGGGCATGAGATCGGAATCTGATTAAAACTTTGGCATGCGGCCCCTTTGTAACAGGATTCCCTTGCCTTTTGAACATTCAATCATGTGCCAGGAATCATTAGCCCTCTTTTGTCACTATAAAAAATGGAGTACTCCATCCTTCAAATGGAGGAATTTTAATTTAAATTTCAATCTAAGTATGATCAATCATGCACACTTCACGTTAAAGACGGTAAACGAGTCGATCCAGCCGAGTTTGATCGAGCCGAGTTTTGTCGAGTTCGAGTTCGGCTCAATCCTGAACGAGCCGAGCTCCACTTGACTCGTTTAGTATAACTCGAGCTTGAGTTCGGCTCGTTTACTAAACGAGCCGAGCCGAGTCAAGCGTCAAGGAGTGGAGTCGAGCCGAGCTCGCGAACTACTTGGTTCATATGCAGCCCGACCTACGTACATACATCTCTCGAATCGTAGATCCTCTCAAAACACACATGCACTCGTATATACATGAGGAAGAAGGCCCACGCCTGGCTAGTTTCATACAATTGAGAGTGAGTTTACGGAATTCACACTATTAACTAAACAGGTTTTGCCCTGTTAAACTTAATTTAAATTTGGAAATTTCGTCTTTATTTGAATTTTTTCGCATTTGTTAGTTTTGCGCCAAATTTTTGTGGGTTATTGATTCGTCTCGACGAGAGAAATCGAAAAAATAAATTTTTTTTTTTTACTTTTACCCAAATATTTTTAGAAATAACCACTTTTTAGTCTAAAAGTGGTTATTTCTCAAGTATTTTCACTTTTTAATACAATAGGTCATTTTTTGTTAAAAAAAGGTTATTTCTCAAAATATTTGGGTAAAAGTAAAAAAAAATTACTTTTTCGATTTCTCTCGTTGAGATGAATCAATAACCCATAAAAATTTGGTGAAAAACTAACAAATGGGAAAAAAAAAAATCAAATAAGGACAAAATTCTCATATTTAAATTAAGTTTAAAAGAACGGGGCCTTAGTACAAAAACACACACTATGCAAGATGCCGTTAACTAAATTGACCAAATGATACTTTGATTTTCTATTTCTTTTTTTGCCTCCCAAGCAAAAAAATAAAAAAAAGAAGTGGTATTTTGGCGTCTAAAGACAAAAACTATGACGTGAATTCACACTAAAATCTAGTTTGAACCCACAGTCGCTAGGGTTCTGTAGACACCCTATTCTGGACTGTCCAGACTAGTCTATATACGGCCTTTGCTTCCCCTATGATGATTAATGGTCGAGAACATCCAAGGTTGATGGTGTATTTGAGCTCTGAGCGTCCCGAACCTCGTTCAAACCCTTTCAAAGCCCCTTTCAAACCCTTCAAGCCAGTACCAAATGGCCTCAGCAAAACCCTGCTTCAGCACGCTGGTGATCAATCGACGACGCCGTGCAAGGCCACGTGTCGCTATCCAGCCTTCCAATGGCGCACGCCAAGAGAAGTGGCGCACGCCAGTGTTCCCAGTCAAATCACCTTTTTCGGGACCACTTGCCCAAGACTTTTGTAGCCACCCTGACGTGTGCTACAGCCCTCCTGATGATGACTTCGTCCAGAGCGGTCTCCCCCTCTCTCCTACACCTTCCATCAACTAGTCCCATGCATTTAATGCATGGGAGGCTCCCCCTCTTTATAAAAGGCCAAACAATCCCTTAGGATCCAACTGATCTCAGCTGGCCAGTCCTCTCCTTCAGCCTATAAATACCCCCCTTGCATTTATTTGCAAGGGGTTACATACATAAAGGCTCCCAAGTTCCCTTCCACTCTCTCTCTCAAGTTCTCCCTTGTTTTGCTTTCATCCATCGAAAGACAAAGCAAGGAAGATCAGTCCCTGATCCTACATTGCCATTTTCGTCTTCCATCCATCCATTCATCCATCTCAAGGCTCAAACCATCCATCAATCATCAAACCAAAGGTATATCACCTTTTATTCTGGAAACTATTTCGACCCCTGAGGGGAGTTATCAGAGCCCAGGCTGGTAATCAATACCATGCCTGATCTCATAGCTAGCAAATAAGCAACATTGTAGGAGGAGAGCTGGCGCACGCCAGTCCCCCATAGCCGTGCGCCAGTCATGGTTGCATGGCAGGGCTGGCGTGGGGACCACCGATCACCCTTGTTTCATTTTCTTTTCATTCTGATCACCTTTCTGCATGCTAAGAACCAGTTTACAGCTTTCCATATCTTAGAATTGTGTAGTTAGTTGTCTGTTTTTATTGCGTAGTAAGGCCTCTGGGATCCTTCTGGTCCTGCTCCAGAACCCAGATGAAGTAAAGCCAAGCACTGGACCAAAAGGGCAAGTGGCGCACGGTCATCCTTGACTGCAGGCGCCGCTTATCCTATGTTCCAGTTGGATCGCCCTGCTTCCTAGCTTAGTTCGCCTTTGCTTGATCCCCACTCGCTTATGGGGTTTTTAACTGCTTATTTCCGTTTGCTTTGTTGTTGCACCCTGTAACTATATATATGCCGCTATATCAACTGCGTGGTTTGTCCTGGTGTGCAATCGTCCATTCCAGAGCCTGAGGGTTGAGTTCGTGCCGTGGGCTTGGACCTACCGGCAAGACGCTACGCTTATTGTGGCGCACGCAGTGATCTTTGTATGCAAAGTGGCATGGCGGTGCATACTGTGTTTTGCCTCGCGTGTACCGCCCCAGGCTAGTGTTTTCCAGTTTGTTTAAATGCTCACAGAAGTGCTTGTTCTCAATCTATTAGATTATTCATAATCCATGCATTACATCTTGCCGTATAAATGCAGTTTGCCATTTGTTAATCCCCATTAACTGTTCCCCCGCCCTAATTGGCTGAATAAATGATTAAAAGAGAGAGAAATGCAAATGTTTTACAAAATGCCTAAGTAGAGACCGATCTTCGGATTGGGCGAGAGGGGTGCCATAAAACCCTTCCCCTCTCGTAATGTGGCTCCCGAACCTCAGATATCGAAGGTGACGACGGACCAGTCTACAAGCCTTTTCAAATCAAGCAAACGTGAACAAAAACGTTTTTCAAAATCGGTTTCTTGGGTGTTTTCCGCAAAACCCGGGTGGCGACTCTCTCAAAACGGCATTTCGTCATGCTTTCAAACAAAAAGGGCGCAAACCTATCCCCGCAAATCGAAAATGCAGGGATTTTCAGGGGCGTGTGCCCACAGGTTCGAGAGCTTTAAGGCGATTTTGAGAAGTCACGGCCGCCTAGCTTTTCTGCCGGGGGGAGGCGTCCCTCTCTCTCCTCCTCCTGGGCTCCTTCTCTTCTATCCGCTCTCCTCTTTCTTCCCCCTCTTCCCTATGATTTTTTTCTTTTTGTTTTCTCCTCCCTCAAATCTGATCCTCTTTGTTCAGTAGGCTTTGTCGTCACCGGAGTCTTTTGTCAGCATGTAATCCGTCACTAGAGCCTTGTGGCAGCAGCGGTGGAGGCAGTGAGGGTTGCGATCCGTTCGGTGGTTTTTTGGCGGCTGGATTTAGAGTAAGATCTGGAGGAGTTTTGTCTCTTCTTGTGAGAGTGTTTAAGTTTGCCTTTGGGCGATTTGTTTACTGTTCGGATTCGAGAAGATTAGTATGCATCTATTGGTGGTTTGCTAGAAATTCATTAGTGTATTCATTTCTGGTCGAAGTTCATCTGACCGTCTGAGTTCTTGTTGTCTTTTTTTCTTTATTAGCAATGTATCTATTTTTGAGACTGGTATAGGAAATATGAATCTTTCGCTTAGAAAAGGTGCGTCAGGCGATGCCTGGGCTGGCATGAAAGACATCAATCGCCTCGTCCTTTCTCGTTATGTATCAGTTAGATTATTAGTTTGGCTTTGTCCAAGTTATCTGTAATGAATTTCGTTATGTAAGTGCCGTTGGGGTTTTTTTTTTGGGTCAAACGATGCAGTATCTCTCACTTTTGTCAAAAAAAAAAAACTCACTTAGTTTGGTCTAGTTGTGTGCCTTTGTGGTTTGGTCTAGTTGTAAAAAAAACTCAAAAAAAAACTCACTTAGTTCCAGAACCGAAAAAACTTCTTATTATTTGTCCAATAAGAAGGGCTATTCCACAACTCCAAGCTTCTTATTTTTCAACCAAGAGTTTGGATCAAGCACCCCACGGCCGGAAATCAACCGGCGGCCTTGCCAGACCGTCTCCGGCCACCGGAAGGCCGATCCGAACCGTCCAAAAATTCTAAAAAAAAAAACAAGGGGGCTTACGCGAGAATCAATGGCATCCGAGGTGTGTAGGGTGCTTGATCCAAGCAATCTTTATTCGTGTATGTATCAAAACATATTGTTACTCATATATACATGGAAAAAGATTGCTCGATCTGAGCACCTTACACACCTCGGATGCCATTGATTCCCGCGAAGGCCCCCTTGTTTTTAATTTTTAGAATTTTTGGACGGCTCGGATCGGCCGTCCGGCGGCCGGAGACAGCCCGGCGCGGCTGCCGATCGGTTTGCGTCCGCCGGCCTTGATTTATTGCACCAACAGTCCAGTAAATGTGCAGTGCAACTTCCAGGTCCAAAAAAAAAGGTTACGCAAAAAATTTTCCTACCACTATGGATCTTATTTGATAGATCTCATTGAGATCTTTAATACGGTGCAAAAAAAATTTTTTTTTTCATTTATGTTTTATTTGAGTTTGAAAATGTGAAAGAAACTTTTTGTTTGGGAAAAATAAGAAGGGTGGATTATTTTGGAATGAGAAGATGGAAAATAAGTACTTATTTTTTAAAAAGCGTTTTGGAACGAGGCCTAAATCATTTACCTCGTCCACAATACAGAGAATTATATTATATTTGCAACACAAAATAAGAAGACCTATTGTTAGTTGAGAGCAGCTACGTGGAAAACCAAAATTGAGCAAGAGTTGTTGGACAAGTATGATTTCAACCTTTTTGAACTTCATGAGTTAACCTTGAACCATCCAATTTTTCTTCCACAAATTTGATATGTTTGGATAGCTGCTGACATTCAATCAAGCTCGTTTATTAATTTGAAATTTGTGCACGGATCGTTAAATCTTATTTGATATTGTTTTGAAACTGAGCTTAAATATTTTTTTAAAGCTCGTTAATTTTTCAAACTAATTAGTTTGAACAAACTATTACATGGCTCGACAAGCACGTTAAGTTTTTGATCAGTTCGATTTAAGCTTGTTTCAAATTGGCTTAATATGTATAATTTTTTAGCGGCATTATAATGATTACGTTGTATTACTTACTATGTATAATTTCGCTTGAAATAAGCACATGGAAAAAGGTTCCATAAGCCTGTGAATTTTAAATATTCAAGCTATTGGTTTGCGATCAGCTCGATTTAAGCTTGTTTTAGATTGGCTAACCTAGTATATGTCTATGAAATGCAATAACAATGCTAGGAAAACTTTAAACAAGTAGTTCGGGCACAGTCCATCTGTAAAACACATGGGTTGGGGGAGTCAAGTTAGGCAACCTATGTTAGAGCCAAGTGTGGGGGGTTCCAATTTTCACCATGAAATCGGGGTACTTGGCTTAACAGTTGTGTTAACATCTCCAAGGGAGCTCAATTCAGGTTTGGTGACACATGTACGTGACGAGTTGAAGAGTCATTTGCAACAAATCAAATACAAGGGACTCTCCAACCTTTAAATTTGTTGTTATTCTTTCGGCTTTAATGGACCTAGTTTATCAAAAGAATCAAGTAATATGATTCACTAATCATATACTATGAATTTGATGATGATGATGTGTCAATTTGAGTAGCCATTTCTCTCTCTCCAAACTTGAAGAATGAGAAAGCTACACCAAAATGGTGTAGTGTAAGTTTGCTACCTCCTTCTTGGACTTCCTTCCTCTACTGACATGACTCTTGAAATGTAGTTCAGTTTTTCTTTCGCTATATCCCTTGAAGTTGCTCTAAGGTGCAGTAAAAAAAGTCACTTTTTTTGTTAAAATTAAGGTGGTTATTACTCAAAATATTTGGATAAAAGTAAAAAAAAAAATTATTTTTCCGATTCTTCTCATCGAGACGAATCAATAACTCAAAAAATTTGATGCAAAACTAACAAATACGAAAAAAATTCAAATAAAAATAAAATTTCTAGATTCAGATATAACCGTTGGATGCCATGAGTGCTAACAGCTACTGGACTAGTGGGATGGGATTGGGGATATGTCTATTTGGGCCCCCAGCTTTTAGGTTCGTTGGTGTTTGGCAAAAAAATTAGGGAGAATTACTACTACTATACCTCTTTTATTCTTTTAGGAGTACACCAACTGATCATATGGCCTTCAAATGACAATTAATGATAGCAAATTTCATGGTCAGATGATGAGCTTGATTTGACAGATGAACAACAAGTACAAAAAGAAAAATATATCAAAATACTATCGACGAATACAGTTTTAGGATACATACAACTCTAAAGTCAATTGTTTAGGAAATTGTTCGATGCGTGTCGATTCAAATGAATTGAACGACTTTAGACACGGTTGTATTTAGAGTTGTGTTCTTGGTATCGCTCAACTTTTTTTTAGTTAATTTGGCTTTTGTGACTTTTGACAAGAAAAAGCGGTAGATCAAGCTTATAATCTAGAGATGTGGATTATTTGGTTCCTCGCCAAGCTTATAATATATATATACAGTTTCTTTGGTCTTTAATTTTGCGTCATCACTTTTTACAGTGATGAGTGTTCTAGCTACAAAAAAAGATGAATGTATTTTTTTGGAGAACGGAAGATAAATATATCGTTGTGGAATATTTCTAAACTTTTTGGAGAATAGAAAGTAAATTTCAAGAGCTATACTTGTCGATCTAGTGATGCACATGACAACATGAAAAAAGTTATCACTGATGTTTTCTTCCCGACCGTTTATCGAACGAGTAAGACGCTAGTTTTCCTTAACTAAATGGACACATGGTATTTTTAGAGAGAGCAAGTGGTATTTTGACATTAGTCTGAAAACAAAAAATATAGCGTGAACTCACCATAAGCATATTTTGGCAATGGTCCAAAGCTTTTGAGTTCGGAGAATTACTCTCACAAGTGAGTATATATATTTCCATTGAAGTCTTTTTTCAAAAATACGAGATTGTTAAGTTTAGTATTGGAAGCAAAATAGAAGATAGTATAAAATGATGTGACAAGTTGAAGAGTCATTTGAAAGAAATCAAATCCAAGATACTCTTCAATCTTTAAATTTGTTGTTGTTGTTGTTTTTTTTTTTTATCAGCATAAAATTTGTTGTTACTCTTTTGACTTTAATGGACCTCCTTTGTCCAAAGAATCAAGTAATATAATTCACCAATCATCATTATTATATTTTACGATAATGTGTCAATTTGAGTAGCCATTTCTCTCTCTTCAAACTTGAAGAATGGGAAAGCTACACCAAAATAGTGCAACGTATCTCGGACTTCCTTCTGCTAATTAACATGGCTCTTCAAATTTTGTTTAGTTTTCTGTGGTGCTCACCGACTTGATCCCTTCACCGAGCCACGCCCACCACATTTTCATTTTGCTATATCCCTTGAAGATGCTCTAAATTTATCTAAGGTATAGCAGAAATTGAAACCCTTATTAATGGTATCAACACACAAGTTTGGCCCGAGTTAATTAAGCTCAAGCTTAACAACTACTACTAGTCTACTACTATACTATCTTTAGGGAAGTGAAAAATATTTACTGGGAAGCAAAGCCAAGCCAATCCGAGCCTAAGGCCTAGGCTAGAGGAGCCAGAGCATATTAAGATCATAGGGAACATTTGATGGAATTCAATATCATTCTTTACGACTATTACGTCCTGCTGAGATGCTACCTCCAGTAATTGTAGATGCATACTTGGTACATGTGGATATTGGACTACTTCGACTAAGCACCCTTTTAAATTAAGAGGGTGTGCACGAGTAAGCCCGGGTCAAATTTGAATTGGACCAGCTTACCGAACCGAAACCATCAGGTTTTCAAATAGCTCACCCGGCATCAACCAACCTGTCGAGTCAATCGGTTTGGTTGGGAGAGCAGCAACACTTACTCGACGTGATGCCGGTGGATGAAATGTAGGCTGGACTTCATTTTAACGGGTCTTTGTGTTCGAGTTTGGGTTTTTAAAGTTGGGTGCGTGGGAGACATTGTTGACTGTTGATTATGATGCAAGAAATGGTGGACTTACATCACCCTTTCTCATTCTTATTCTCTCTCTTATTATAACTCTTTTGAGGCGATGTAATAGAAGATGCAGACAATAAAATCGGATCGGATCAGATTTGAATAGAGTAGACCTTATCTTCGTTTAACTCTTCTACAACTACACAAATTCAAATGCACAAACTCCTCGATCTCACATTTGTGTGGGCCTCAGTCCTTATGTGAGAGGAATTTGTGTATCAATTAGATTTTTTGGAGGGTTCCAACAAGTCTAACACTCTATTTCACGTATAGCCTGGATGCACGTGGAGGTGACAGACCAGGAGCTGACTGACCTGATTGACTGACTCGGGCGATAGAGATGACAGAGACTTTTCCACGAGAGGGAGGCCACCCAAGACTTATTCTGATACCATATTAGATTTCTTGGAGAGTATAACCAATTAGTTATATGTGGAGTAGTCTCTAGAATTTATTCACCAAATTTAAGTGGGTTAGATGAGCGATGTTGGATAAGTCTAACAGAATCTGTGTGTGTTAAGTTGTAGTTATAAATTAATTGATCTTTGTTATCTCAACTCCCATTAAATGATTGCCACGTGAGGAAAACGAGTACAAAAACAGATTTTCTTCGGTAGGATTGGGTTTTGTCGGGTTCTTGACTTCTTGTAACGGAGGAATTTTTCAGTGCCGAGCGGGTATTGCCCACGTGGTATCCGCTCGGCGAATCCGACCAGTCGGATACACTTTTGGACAGCTCGGATTAAAACACTATCTCTTCTCTCCCTCAAACACTTTCTCTCTCCTTTTCTCTCTCCAAATCTGAGCCGTTCAAAAATAAAAATGGATGGCTCGGATGGCCGAGCGGGCACCACGTGGTACCCGCTCGGCACTGAAATTTTTTTCCTTGTAATGCGACTCAAGCCCGTCAAATACGTTGTACCTATAATTAAGGACCAAATGAAAATGATGTAGGAGATTGACTTATTCAGCGTGGTCTCGCCCGCCTATTTCGACTTTGGATGATCTGAATTTTAAAAAACTCTTCTAAGAAAATTTTTCCTCTTTCTGGAAGAATTTTTTTAAAATTTGAACCGTTTAATACACTTCTGGTTACGCGAGATTTATCTTTGTAAAAACTTATTCACGGAGCTCCATAAATAAATTTTTTCTCGAGATTGAGTTACTCACGGAGCCGGATCTCGCTCATCTGTTTAGGCTTTGGTCCGCACACTTTTAGATACGCAAAATTCACCTCCGTTAATATTCACGAAACTTTAGGCTCTGTTTGGAACCTAAGGAAAGGAAAATAAAATAAAATGGAAGGAAAATGGGAAGAAAAATTTACTATTCACAAAACTGAAAATTGTTATTTTCCTCCCATTTTCTCTTCAAACCAAACAATGAAGAGGAAAATTTTTTAGTTTTCTTTTCTTTTCCTTTCCTTTCCTTTCCTCGGGTTCCAAACAAACCCTTAAATTTCTCTTGTTCTCCTGATGGAGACTAGTTTTCTACCACTAGTGTGCCAACGGGTTTTTTTCCCTTAACAATAGCGACTAAAGAGTCGACAACTCAACTATACACCCTTTCTTTCCCACGGTTACAAACTACCTCTCAAATACTTTTTGCCCGCAATTATTCTTATCTTTACTCTTTATTGTGGACTCCACTATTTACCGTTTTTTTTTTTTTTGAATGGAAGTAGTTTTTCAACTCTCTCACCTGGAAAATTTTTCATTGTTGGGTGGGTACCACGTGGTGTCCGCTCGGCGCATCCGAGCCGTTCATTACGTTTTTGTCCAACTCAAATTCGTGGAGTGAAAGTGTAGGGGTGAAGCGAGCGAGAAGATTTCAATCCGAGCAGCCCAAAAGTATATTGAACCGTCCTGATGTGCCGAACGGGTACCACGTCCGAAAAATTTCTCCTCTCTCCTCTTTTGTCAAACAAGCTTTAAAAGAAGGAACAATCTTTACATCACCTCCATAGACAAATATCTCGTAGACTAGTAAACTACACACACCAACAAAATCGTTCACTCAACTCTTATCAGATCATCGTTTGTGTTCTAAACCCATTCCAGTGTTGACATACACTCCACAAAAGATGGAACTTTTGAGATCAACGAAGATGGGTACGTCCACTTTTCCCTCTCTCTCATACTCATCACTCATGTACACTCCCAGTAATTTCATTCTCCAACCCATTTTCCTACGTGGGTTTTCTGGTTCTTTGCACCTGGTTTTGTTATTTTTCCTCTTCATCACATGGGTATGTAGGAAAATCATGAGAATGAATACTCCCAGTGAAGGGCCAAGACCGAGGAGTAATAATAGGAGAACAAGATTTTCCTACGACAACCAAGCTCTGTTTTGTTGTTCGGGTCTTTCGCTTTTCAACCTCGTTCTGTGGTTATCAGATTACTTTTCTTGGTATAGAAATGGTTGGTCTGATGAAAAGATTGTAACCCTTTTGGATTTTGGACTCAGAACGCTTGCTTGGTTAGCAATCTCTGTTTATTTGCACACCCATTTCAAGAATTCAGGTGGGCCAAGGTTCCCAATTTCATTGAGAATCTGGTGGGGATCTTACTTCTCCATGTCCTGTTGTTTCCTTGTGGTAGACTTCCTTTATAATAAGAAAAATAATCAATCTCTACCAACTCAGTTATTATTTGTGTCAGATATCATCTCCACTGTTATGGGCTTCTTCTTCTGTTTGCTGGGGTTTTTGGGGAAGAAGGAAAGTGAAGATAGCCTTCTTCAAGAACCTCTTTTGAATGGTACTAGTACAAGTACTAATGGTGCAGAGTTGAATAAGTCTAGTGGGGGTGAAATTGTTGCCCCTTTTTCCTATGCTAGTCTTCTTAGCATCCTTACTTTCTCTTGGATGGGTCCTTTGATTGGCACCGGTTATAAGAAGGCATTAGACCTTAACGATGTTCCTCAACTACCCGGCGTGGACAGTGTCAAGGGGGCTTTTCCAGTTTTTAGAAGTAAGCTAGAGTCTGATATTGTAAGTAGAATAACCACATTTAGGCTTGTGAAGGCACTGTTCTTCGTGACCAAATGGGAAATTCTATTAACTGCTTCCTTAGCGCTAATATACTCACTAGCTTCATATGTTGGTCCCTACCTCATTGACTCATTTGTTCAATACCTTAACGGAAATCAAGCCTTTGAAAACCAAGGGTACGTTTTGGTATCTGCATTCTTCTTTGCGAAGCTCATTGAGTGCTTGGCTCAGAGACACTGGTTCTTTAGGATGCGCCAGGCCGGAATTAGGACTAGGGCAGTTTTGGTAGCCATGATTTACAATAAAGGGTTGACCATTTCATGCCAATCAAAGCAGGGTCACACTAGTGGAGAAATCGTAAATTTAATGTCTGTTGATGCCCAGAGGGTCTCGGATTTTGGTTGGTACATCCACGATCCGTGGCTGGTCATAATCCAAGTTATCCTGGCCTTGGTGATCTTGTACAAGAATCTTGGGCTTGCTTCCACTACTGCATTAGTCACTACTGTGGTAGTGATGTTGGCAAATGTTCCCCTTGGAAGCTTGCAAGAGAAGTTTCAGGAAAAGATAATGAAATCAAAGGATAAAAGGATGAAGGCAGAGTCTGAAATCTTGAGGAACATGAGGATCCTCAAGCTTCAGGCGTGGGAGATGAAGTTTTTGTCAAAAGTTACAGAACTTAGGAACACCGAAATGGGATGGTTGAAAAAATTCGGTTACACTTTTTCTTTGACCATTTTTCTCTTTTGGGGAGCACCTATGTTCATTGCTCTGGCCACTTTTGGCACCTGTATGCTTTTAGGAATCCCCCTAGAGTCTGGGAAGATTTTATCCTCCCTAGCAACATTTACAATACTTCAACAGCCTATCTATAATCTTCCTGACACAATCTCAATGATAGCTCAAATAAAAGTTTCCCTTGATCGAATAGCCTCATTTCTCTGTCTTGATGACTTACAAAGTGGTGTTATAGAGAAGCTTCCGATAGGTAGCTCTGACATTGCAATTGAGGTAATTGATGGGAATTTCTCTTGGGATGTATCTTCCCCTAATCCAACATTGAAAGACATAAACATCAGTGTGTCTCGTGGTATGAGGGTTGCTGTTTGTGGCACTGTTGGATCAGGAAAGTCGAGCTTACTCTCCTGTATCTTGGGAGAAGTGCCCAAAATGTCAGGGACTATTAAGCTTTATGGAACAAAGGCGTATGTTGCTCAGTCGCCTTGGATACAGAGTGGAAAGATTGAAGAGAATATACTGTTTGGAGAGGAGATGGATCAAGAAAGGTATGACCAAGTACTTGAAGCATGTTCTTTAGTGAAAGACCTGGAAATTCTCCCCTTTGGTGATCAAACAGTCATAGGTGAGAGGGGAATCAATTTGAGTGGAGGCCAAAAGCAAAGAATACAGATTGCACGCGCTTTATACCAAGACGCAGATATTTACCTATTCGATGATCCGTTTAGCGCTGTGGATGCCCATACCGGAAGCCATCTCTTTAAGGTGACTATGAAATCTTTTTTGTGCTTCTTTTTTGATGTAATTTTGTCATGTCAAACCAAGGCTGTAAACCGAACACACACACACAAACAACCTCACGTACGCTCTAGAATTTGTCTCTCAACTCTCTGTATCTACCACACCACAAACAGGAGAAGAGCCATGTATATATGGCCATAGGGAGAGCTGAGTGCAACGGTCAATTTGAGACACAACACTCCAACTGTACAAGGCGACTAACTTCAACGGATCACTGAGCTGCTGCAGCTATTGTCTTTGATACACAACTTCTAGAAAGCCTAATTTGAGAGCCAATATGTCACACCCCAAAAAGGAAGTGACCGTGCATGAACCACAAGACCTGAACTCGTAGAACATGCAGCTTAAGAAAAATTAAATTAAAATAAAAAAGTTGTGGATTTATAAGCGACCGAAAATCTTTTTATTACCCAGAGCTCAACCCAACTGGATGTAGTCAAAAGTATGGGGCACAAACATCTCATGAACCAAACAATATCAATGAATCAATAATAATAGAAAGATCCAAATATCTAATAAAATGTTTCAATTTCGGCAGCGATAAATAAAACACTAAATTAAGATGAAACACCTTAAGACGATCCGGCGAAAGAAAGTCGTTGAGCATTAGGGTCATCGGCCAAACACGTCTCTTCCCCAATGGCCAAGGTCACCGATATGAAGATGCATAATTTCCCTGGACTTCCGAAAATAATTGTTCCCATCAATATCCACCAAATTCTCACCAAAAAGAAATAATAACAATTGATTTCACCAACAGTTCACCGCATGCCAATTTATAGAGGGAAAATGACGGCCAATGACGTGTTTTGATAATTAATACCCGCCAAAAACATTTCAGTATTAATAAATGTTCTTAGCATGTCCTTGGCGGGTATTAATTATCAAAACAAGTCTTAATCCGTCATTTCCCATTTATAGAACCAATCATAAACAGTTATGGGTTTCCAAATAACATTTATATAAATTTTTGAAGAAAATAATTTTAAGGGACACGGGAAACTTTTGAAAATAGGTAACATACTTAACCACTCACCTGGGTCCAAAACTAATACAACTAAACAACGCAAAAAGATGCTAACCTGGTCAAACTAGAGAATCGAAAACAGAGGCTCAGTCGAATAAGCGAAATAGATAAAGGCTTCTCTATTTCACTTATTTAATTTAAGATTCAAAAAAATGATTACGTATCCAATCTATTATGAATGGTAACAATTTCATGAATAAATTAAAGAAAAAGTGACCAATCATATACAATCACTGATTATAAAACAAGTATAACTTTTCTATACCAATAAAGACTACCTAGAAAGAACAGAACCTAAAACTAAAATAATCCTAAACCACCAAAAGAATCCTAAACCACACTACCATGTCACCACTTTTTAACAGAACCTAAAACTAAAATAATTCTAAACCACCAAAAGAATCCTAAACCACTGTCACCCCTTTTACCCTTGAAAAATCTAACGATTCATTTGTCTCCAAGAACAGTACCCATGTCACCCCACTTTTACCCTTTCAAATTAACAACTTTGTCCACACATGAATTAGATTCAAAGCATATGTACCAAAAGCACAAGATTAAAGCCCAAAACGATTTGACTCTTTCTAGTCTCTACTACTGTGAATATCAAAACCATAGCCCCATACTTCCCACCAAAAAACCCAAGTTTTGTTTTCTGGTTGAAACTCATAAACTAATGTAACGTGGGAAAAGGAAAAGAAGGAAAGGGAAACAAGAACGATGAGGAACAAACCAGTTCGGCAAATCTTCAACCAAGCAAAAACCCTCACTGCGGCTTCTCTGTCTCTCCCTCTCTAACGTTCTCTCAATTAAAAATTATGAATATCTGTCTAAGTACAAACTCTTGTAACTACCTACTAATAACGTTGCACCCGAAACTTTAGCTATAGTTAGTTAATAATAATTTAGATAGATAAATAGAAAAACAAATCCACTTACAATCCATTCCAATCTGACACCAATTTATAAAATTACCATTCAGTATCACTATTTCACCTAAAATTAATCTCATACTCCAATGATTACATTCGTGTCAATAATACCCATAATACGCGCAAAATAATTAATTGGGACCCAATCCTATCCATTGTTGTTAAAAACCTACGATACACGATACGTATCCTATGATTTGTATCGTCTCCTTCGGAGAATGATATGTATCCCATCATGTATCATTTTTGTATAGAAATCCAACGATACGACCGTGTATCTTACGATTTATACACGTATCCTAATTTTGTACGTATCCTACGATTACTTATTCGAAAAAAAAGTTGGACCTTATTTCAAAAAGCAAAACCCCAAATGCATTAATCTAAGCCCTATGATCTAATTATGACATCTTTCAAACCATTTGATAGAAATTCAACCTCAATGTAGGACTTGTATAAAAGAAAGAACCATACTTCAATTGTGTTTTGTCTAACTTTTCTTTTCCTAATAGAGGGAACATAAAGCCTTAATGTAATAGACCCCAGTTGAAAGACTTGAAAATTTGCATCTTAATTTTTTTTTAAAATGTAAGCTGCATAGTTTGTTGGTGTTATTAGGTGTATCTACTTTTAATTATTTATTAATTATGATTTACGCTATTGAAGCATAAATTAAATTTAGTATTTTGACAAAGTTTCAATTGACAAAACCCAAATATGATAGATATTATATATCGAAAAAGATATAAATATATAGTTTTTAGAAACTCAAATATTTAGCTCTAAATATCTAGAGTTTTTTTTTTTTTGTGAGAATTAGTCTCATGTGTAATTCTAGAATTATCTCAAAGTTTATGTTGTATGAAAATATCTTTGTACTAGAGTCTTTCATAGATTAGTATAAATAGGGATGAGTTCTAACCATTTTGTATCAAGCCAAAACAGAACAAATTTTGAGTTCAAGTGCAATGCAAATCCTCTCCTTCCCTACTGGAGTATTGTCTTTAGCATTCTTCCTCTTCCAAAATATTGTCCAACTATGCAATAGAAACTCCAACTCTTTCAACAAACAAATTTCAAGATATACGATACGTATCTCAATACGAACTATACAATTGAAAAAATGATACTCCATCCGTCCCTTTATTATTGTCCAGTATTTCATTTTGGGTTGTCCCTTAATAAGTGTCCATTTTGTAAAGTTAGTGGGTAAAAGTTGGTGTATTGTCTATTTTGTCCTTAAAAGTAGATTCTTTTTTGAAAAGTAAGTGAGTAAAAGAGTAATGATGATGGGTAAGTAGGGAAAGTGGAAGAAAAAGTTGATGTGAAAGGTATAATGATGATGTCTTTTTAATAAGTTGGAGTTACGAAGCAGGACACTTAAAAAGGAACGGAGGGAGTACACGATACGTATCCTGATTTGAAAACATTGATCCTAACACCCAAATAACCAATGCCAATATATTTAATTATATAAATAAAAAATGCTAGGCTGTAACACAATCACAACACACAAAAATTTCCTAGTCAATTTCTACGGGTTTTCACTGAAGCATTTTGCTTATACAGGAATGCTTGTTGGGCCTTTTGGGTTCAAAAACCGTTATTTATGTTACTCATCAAGTGGAGTTCTTACCTGCTGCAGATCTCATTTTGGTGAGCTATTCATATCTTGTTTTCTATATGTCTTTGACATACAATTGATATTGCTACCAATGAACAGTTTATTCAAGGATGAAGTCATTGCTCAACAAAGAAAAATCAAACTAGTTTTTTTTCCCTTTCAAAACAAGTGAGATCAATTCAAAAGCAGTTTTATCCATTGTTGCAAAATATAGTAGATAGATAGAATTTAGGTGGTTTAATTCGAGACCTTGTGGGATATTTTTCCTTTGTCATCAGGTCATGAAAGATGGAAGGATTACTCAAGCTGGGAAATATAATGACATCCTCAATTCAGGGACTGACTTTATGGAGCTTGTGGGCGCGCATAAGGAAGCTTTATCAGCACTAGATTCCACCATGGCCGGCTCAATATCAGAAGATTCAACGATGGATGAGGAGAATGGTAGCACGTGTGTTGTTCAAAAGTCTGTGAAGGAAAAGGAACTTGCAAATGGCCAAAATGGTGAAACAGACGACACAGTCGTTTGCCAAAAAGGACAGCTTGTTCAAGAAGAAGAAAGGGAGAAAGGAAGAGTTGGTCTTTCGGTCTACTGGAAATACATAACAACAGCGTATGGGGGAGCTCTTGTGCCTTTCATATTGTTGTCACAAGTTTTATTTCAGCTATTTCAAATAGGAAGTACCTATTGGATAGCTTGGGGTACTCCAGTGTCAAAGGATGTGAAACCTCCAGTCGAGGGCTCCACTCTCATAATCGTCTATGTGGCTCTTGTGATTGGAAGTTCTTTCTGCCTTCTTTCTAGAAGCTTGTTTCTGATAACTGCTGGGTATAAAACTGCCACTATACTCTTCAAAAAAATGCATTTGTGCATTTTTCGTGCTCCCATGTCGTTTTTTGATTCCACCCCAAGTGGACGAATCTTAAATAGGGTAAGTGTTTTCTGTCTAGCTACTTGTTGCCACTGTTGTCATCCTAACCGTGGTTGTTAGCTTAATATAGAGATTTGATCCAACAATGTGTTTTCCTCTTTTAGGCATCTACGGACCAAAGTGCTGTGGATTTCCCCATTCCAAATATTGTTGCGGGGTTTGCATTCTCAATGATACAACTACTTGGTACTGTTGTGATAATGTCACAGGTTGCATGGCAGGTCTTCATCGTATTTATTCCCGTGATTGCCACCTGCATTTGGTTACAGGTAATTATCGTAAATTCTTACCACTCTGTGTTGTTAGTGAAGTCTCGCAACATTGATTAAAGAATCAGCTTTTCCCCACAAATTTCAACTTTAATTTTTTGTATGCAATATGCTGCTTCAGTAAGATAGTCCGTATTTCTTCTAACCTATTCAAATATTCACTTATTTCATCTATTTATTGGTTCGTAAAATGTTGATATTCTTCCAAGTAACAAAGATGACAAGCCAGAGAGAATTGGCAAACCATAAAAGTCTCTTGGATGTGTTCTATTTAGTGGTTTCATTTCATGTAATTCTGTTTTGTGTAGAAAGTGGTGGTTTCTTTTACCAACTCTTACCTCGATAAATTGTACTAGTTTGATTTTCAGAGCTACATAGTCACGAATGTTATATGCTGCAACGTTAATATTCTTGTACTTTGTTGCAGCAATATTACATACGGTCTGCGCGAGAACTAGCACGATTGGCTGGTGTATGTGAAGCTCCAGTTATACAACATTTTGCTGAAACCATGTCAGGATCCACTACCATTAGGAGCTTTAATCAGGAATCACGATTCAAGGAGTTAAGTACAAAACTGATAGACGGGCATTCTCGGCCAAAATTTTACACTGCTGGTGCGATGGAGTGGCTTTCCTTCCGCTTGGATTTCTTATCTTCTCTTACATTTGCCTTCTTTTTGGTTTTCTTGATCTCCATTCCAACGGGAACAATTAATCCGAGTAAGGAGTTTTTGGTTTTCTTCTTTATTGACTATTTTACTTTGCACCCTGGAAAGTGTTAGAAAGTTTTATGATCTGTCTTTTGTTTTTTCATTTCCAGGTATTGCAGGGTTAGCAGTTACGTACGGGCTTAGTCTGAACACGTTACAGGCAAGGGTTATTCGGAATCTTTGCGATATGGAGAATCAAATCATATCTGTTGAAAGAATACTTCAATACACTGCTATCCCAAGTGAACCTCCTCTTGTTATAGAAGAAAAGAGACCAGATGGTCACTGGCCAGCTCGTGGAGAAGTTGTTATCCAAGATTTGCAGGTATGGTACAAAAATTCCGACCTTCTTTGGTTTTGTCTATCTCATGGCTCTGTGGAAAGTAAGTAAAAGGAAGTGGAAAAGATGCAAATTTCAAACATCCTTTTATTCACCGTCCACCTATGTGACATGCACTCCGCTACATGTTATCACTTCTCAACTATGTTATCAGAAAACGCTGATACCCTAGCGAATTACGTTTTGGAACAAACATTCCGAAAAGTGGTACACTTGCATTCCAATACGATGAATTTAGCGATCCAAAATTTTCCCTGCCAAGACTAGAGATACTGGAGCTTTACCAAGACCAAAGGTAAGAAAAATTGGTCATGATGGTTATAGAAATGTGTTTTACGTGAAGAATTACACAAACATACATTATTTCATGGGATAATATTCTCTTGAAATAAGAACATTTCTTGAATTGTAAACTATAGAAGCCTATATACCCCTGTTATTCTGGTATTTTGGGCATGCGGCGTGTCACGTTCCCGTTGCTTGTACTAGAACAATCCACGCTCTAGGTAAGCATAGCTTCTGAACAGATTAACATTTATTTTTCCATCCGTGAATGGAGTTTAGAAGAAGTGTCAGAGTATTTAATGCAATATACTACATTGTCATCCATAATTCTACCTTGAACTCAAATTAGTAAATGTGATTCCCAAGTGTCCAACTAAATGTGAGACACAAATAGGGCATCCAAAGACAGCCTTCATGGTCAATGCATATGGAATTTTTTTTACCTTTACATGTATGCATGTAGGTCCGATACGCCCCGCACATGCCACTTGTGTTGCGAGGCCTTACGTGCACTTTCCGTGGAGGAATGAAGACAGGAATTGTGGGGAGGACGGGCAGTGGTAAATCAACCCTAATACAGACACTTTTTCGCATCGTTGAGCCTGCTGCTGGTCAAATTCAGATAGATGGTATCAACATTTCCTCGATCGGGCTCCATGATTTACGATCTAGGTTAAGCATCATCCCTCAAGATCCAACCATGTTTCAGGGGACGGTGCGAAGCAACTTGGACCCACTCGAAGAGTACACCGACGAACTGATCTGGGAGGTGGGTTGATTTCCTTTTATGTTTATGCTGTTTTGGCACTGATAGGGACAAGGGTTTCTCTCCTGCATTTGATCTCCGCATATCATATCTGGGAAACGTGCTTTTTTCGCGTTTGTATGAAATTTTGACTACCTATTTCATTTTCTTTAGGCTCTTGATAAGTGCCAACTTGGAGATGAAGTTAGGAAGAAGGCAGGCAAGCTTGATTCAGCAGGTATTCTTCATCATCTTTATCCACTATTCCCACACAATCAAAAGACAAAAAGTAGTTTTCAGCGTCTAAAATGCTTTTCATTCCAAATGGGGTTCGGAATGGGGGTCATGCTCCAACAAGATGAATGAGAAGCAAAAGTTTTCGGGATGTACAAAATTAGCTTGAGAAGCCATCTCTCGTTGTAGAAATGTTCTCTCTCCCTATTCCAGATGAGACTACATTACTACAATACGATTAACAAGTTCGTAACGCAGATTTTTTTCTCTCTCTCTTTCGTGCAGTTACAGAGAATGGTGAGAACTGGAGTATGGGTCAGCGGCAGCTGGTTTGCCTCGGGCGGGTGTTGCTCAAGAAAAGCAAAGTCTTGGTGCTTGACGAAGCCACAGCATCAGTGGACACAGCCACTGACAATCTTATACAGCTAACGCTTAAGCAACATTTCTCCGATTGTACAGTGTTAACCATTGCGCACAGGATTACGACTGTTGTTGATAGCGACATGGTTTTGCTGTTAGATCATGGTCAGTGTCGACGACTCCCTCTGGATTTGTTCATCTGCCTGTCATATATCTTAATCGTCTTTCACAAAAATTAAGAATGTCAATCTGAAAATCTTCTGAATTTCCCCCCCCCCCCCCCCTTTTTTTTTTTCCTTTGTGGCACAGGACTTATCGAGGAACATGATTCTCCCACAAAGTTGCTTGAGAATAAATCTTCTTCATTTTCCAAGCTCGTTGCAGAGTACAGTACAAGGTCGAGTTCTAGTCATCAGAAGTAGGCATACAGTTGAATATCCTCAGATCTTGGACAACGACGAAAAATATGGCAGTGCGCGCAGTTTGAATATGGCAAAAATTTACCTCTTTTATTTATTTATTGAATACCGATGTCGAACATGCACTAGTTCTTGTACACCAACTGATCATATGGCCTTCAAATGACGTTCGTGAAAATTAATGAGAGCAAATTTCATGATAAGATGATGCGCTTGATTTGACGGATGAACAACAAGTACAAAAAGAAAAAATATCAACTTTTCAAAATAGTAGTACTATCTAGGAATTCAATTTTAGGATACATAGTTACATACAACTCCGAACACAACTGTATACGAAATCGTTCGATGCATGTCTTTATTCAAACTCAATTTATGTTCCAAACTAAAAAAATTCTTTTTTTTTTTTGACTGATTTCCGTCTATATTCGAAAAAATTAAAGTTTGAATCATAATTTTTTACTTTTCCGATTCCGCTAGTCGAAACGAACCAATAATTCACAAAAAATTGACGCAAAACTAACAAATGCAAAAATATATAAATAAACACACACACAAAGTCAAGTGGCTAATTTAACCAGCATGTACACCCCTTAGTCTCCATTTTCACTGATAGTCTCATGTGTCCAGGATCTAGCAGGTAAATCCTCGCCCCAAAATTGGTTGGAATCTGTCGTTCTTGATATTAAATCGGGATATCTTACTTTGGACTATGTTTCTGTCACTAAAGTGTACAGCTCTATCAGTTTTGTTCAAATTTTAAGAAAGAGAGGGCGTAGAGAGAGAAACAGAGTCGAGAAACATGTGCTGGAGAAACACAAAAAGCTAGTTTTAAACATAATTTTTTTTACTTTTTAGATTCCTCTCGTCGAGGCGAATCAATAATTTTATGAAAAATTAACGCAAAACTAAAAAACGCAATAGTTTTTGAATAAAAAAAATAGTCCAAACGGATTATTAAGCCAAACTGCCGATTCCCTGTGAAATTGTTGTTGTCAAATAGATCTCATGAAGCCATGATTGTTGTAAAAGAGGGTCCCATTGTTAAAGTATTCTTCTTCTTCATCATCTTCTTCTATTTTTTTTTTTTCTTTTGAAAAAGAGATATTTGTTGCACCTCTCACGATTTATCCCTCAACCAACCTTTGCAGATATGGTTTCGATCCGGTGTTTGTTTGGTGCGTGCTTGGTTGGCCGGAGTAGGAGCGTTGGATGGTGGTATATTGATGATTAGGAGATTTTCCTTTTCTTCTTAGTTTTTCTGGTTTCTTTTTCTTTGCAGGCTTTAGTTCCCAGAGTCATTGGATTGGACGGTTGATGTGGGCTCCATTTGTGAAGATCTTCTATCTTTTGTGGAGCGTTTCTCTCAGGTTTCTTGCTGGTTTTTGTTGGGATTTCGTTCGTTGGTTTTGAAATCCAATTGTCGAAATGCTCGCCGGTGATCAAAGGATCGCCGTAGTGGTTTGTGAGGCTCTGGAGTGAAAAGCTTGTGAATCTAAATCTCCTGATTATTTTGTTTTGGGATTGAAAACCTCTTTGATTATATGCTTATTTCGTATAAATGAAATCTCCTACTATTTTGAGGAAAATAAAATCAACCAACCTTGACAGAGTAGTCATACATTTATCTAAACTCTCACGTATTAAATCTGCATATGTATCTTCACACATTTGTTGGCAGTGGCACGGCCAGGATTTTGACTCGAGTGGACCGACTTAATTAGACACATTTTTTTTTATCGGAACAAATACTTAATAGACACATCTTTTGTACATTAAAATTACATTTGGAGTAAAACAGAAGACAGCATGAACGATGTGATAGCATATGGACTAATTTGCATTTCAAGTGATTTTAAATTTCCAATTTTAACAGCAGTACTCTTTGTTTTATTTATTTATAGCTAAGTCACATAATCCTTTAGTAGGACCTTACACTCTGAGCTCTTATCAACTCTCATTCTAAGATTTTCTTCTCAATTCTTGCTCCCACGAATTTTAATAGTTTGAAATATTTTTAGAAGCCGTTGTCACACACTCAAGCTCCTGCTTTCGCTCACTCTCATGCATGACATATCACATATGTGACTAAGATTCTTAGTATATATCAAGTACAAAATAGAACATTTTGTTGTTGTTTTTTCTTTTTTTTTGGTAAGGTAAAATTGTATTAGAAAACCTCAAAACCCAAATTACACAATTTCAGAGGCATTCCCCATCGAAACAAAGTCAAACAAGGAAGCATCAAGCGAAGTTTGAAAAAAGAACAGCACAAATCAAGACAACATTTTTTTTTAACTCTTCTCCAGGAGTTTACACATGCTCAGATATTAGTTCTCACTTTGGTCTCCAACTGGTGAACGGTACTCCGTAACCTTTAAGATTCTGTCATTCCTTTCTCCCCAAACATAGTATAGGAGAGTAGCCAAAGCAACCTTTGATATCAAGCAGGAAAACTAAGAACCCTTGTTGACTTGAATCATTCAGTCCATATATAATTTGGGGCAGCCCATTGAAGGGGCAATTAGGTTTCAGGTCTTGTTGCAAGGATTTCCAAAGATGAGAAGAGAAAGAACATCTAGAGAAAAGGTGCTCGTTGTTTTCCATAGCAGTACACAACACACACACCGGTCATTCATAGCGCTACCCCACTTAAAAAGTCTATCCTTAGTACTAGCAAGCCTCCCCAGATCTGCTAGCCACATAATGATGGACGTATAGAATGCTTAAGTGTCGTTCTCCGGTGATTAATTATCCTTTCATAGGAGGCTTATCAATTACAAGTGTAAGAATATCCACAAACCTTAAAAAGTGATTAAAAAACCGGACTTCACGTAACATGAGTAACTCGCATGAATGAAATCATAACGTGATTTTAGTTATGAGAAATGGGTCCATTAATTAAAATGGAATTATGAATGAGGGATCTGATTAGTAAAATCTATACAGTACTTTCTTTAAATCGTACCAATAAATTTCATTGGCATTAGGTTGAAATCGGGTTTGTGTTGCATTCAAGTTAATCGCCAATAATATGGTTGAATAGGCCCCATACGGAAAACTAAACGGTTACCTGTGGTCAAGTTATGTTGTTGCATTCATGTCGAAAAATAATCAATCCGAACTCTTTAGCTTCATGTTGAGTTTGAGTCATTTTAACGTGTTGTGTCGGGCATTCCCACGTCAAGAAGGAGTTCAAATTCTCCGTTCCAAATGTACTGGACTTGGGGGTGCTGTAGTGAACCCCCGCACCATATGGTTAAGATTTATAGGAACTCAAATTAAATCCAAACCGTTACTGTCGAGATGAACAGTCAAATCGGCCGCACTACATGGTATAGCGTTATAGCACCCCCATTCCATGTACTCCTATTCCAGTGCAATTTTTTGTCGTTAGTTGGATCATGAGAATCTTTTGCTCCCTTCAAATTTTTATGTTATTCAACAGCAAAAAAGCACGAGAACGTGAGTAGGGAGGATTTTGGGTAAATAGGGTTTGAGAGGAGCTAGAAGGGATGGTGAAAGAGCAATGCTAGGAACATGGAATCAATTGAAACGGCGGATTTAATTTCATCCAGAGTCGTTTAATACACGTGGTTCTGCATATATCGGACGGCTCCAATTAAAGTTGTGTCTCGAAGTTTTGTTACCAAATCGGGTTCGGAAATGCTGCCACACTACAACGTGTAGTGCGGTCGATCCGACCGTTCAGTTCGACATAAACGACTTTAATTTAATCTAAGCTTCTACGGGTGTTAGCTGTCCATTGTTTCGAATTAAAATTCGAGTCATCCAATGTGAAAATGGACGTTCAGATCGGTCACTGTAGTGTGGGGTGCAATCGAGGGTCCAGGTGGAAAGTGGAATATCAGGTGAGGAGCCTTCTAAATGATGAACCAATCACAAAATTCCAAATGTCAATAAGTTTAGGAGTTAAAGAAGCGGGAATATTACGACGTCAAAGTCCCCACATAAACATTCTATAGCCTCTAGGTTTATACTAACACAAAACAACGTTCACTTCTTTACAACTTTATGCTCTCTCCGCCTCCACCCTCCTCGCCTCTCGCCGCCAGCCCTCCTCACTCCACTCCGCACAAGTACTCTCTCTCACTCTCTCACTCAACACTCGAACTAGCTCCATCTCTTGCTATTCACATCTGGGTATCTCATAATTTGTTTGTTTTTTTGGGTTCTTTTATGGTTAGCTCACTGAAACTCTCTTGTCAACTATGGGATTTGTTTTGCTCAGATTTTGGAGTAATTACTGTTGCAAATTTTTTTTTTTTGTTTAGATGGTGACTTTGTTGTTTAGTGCATATATTTTGCCCGTAGATAGGTAGACAAATGCTTCTTGATTAGTAGTATTTTGCGTGAGCTTCATTGCTGGTTTTTGTTTTAATGTAAAATCTTTCTTGTAGTTCTGTGTGCATGTAGGTTGGATGTTTGTTAAAATTTCTGCAAAACCTGTGATTATATATGTACTCTTTGACACGGACCCATGAACTCGCTAATTTTGTTTTCAAAACTTGGTATTCGGCCCAATAGATGGAATAATTTGAGGAAGGAATCTAACCGGCCACTAGCGGAAGGTTCAAAATACACTCGGGACGGCCCAACATAGAAATTGATAACACGCGAGCGGGAGTGGTAGGCATCAAGAGGGCCATGGTTTTCTACCACTACGCCAATGCCTCGGGTTGAACTAACCTCAGTATGTGTCTCCTAATGTATGCGCATGCAAATTTACCTTCCTGTAATTTACTTGTACAGGGTCATGTAAAAAATCACTTTTGGTTTTTGGCGGTTGGATTGCCATCTAAAAAATTTTAGATGGCACAATTCCCTTTCTTCTGCGTAAATTGTAATCGGTACCATTATGTGATGTGGGTAATGTTTCGCCTACTGCGACCCAACCCCACCTGGAAGTATTGTCCGCATTGTTCCAACCTTATGGAAGACCTCACAGTTTATCCCTCTGAACAATCAACCAAAAAGGTGCCTCTATAATGGAAGTGTCATGCACCTTCTTTTATGTCCATCCTGGACATCATTCGGATCAAATGTGGTATACCAAGCATGTCATTTAGATGTGATTGCACGCGCTTACTAGCTTCTGACGGATTGTGTTGGTAATTCCTGTCGTATATGTTTGGATTTTCTTCTCTGGGTCCATCAAGAAACATAAAGTCGAATGCACAAATTTTGCAGAAGGTATTATAGAAACTTGAAGATTTTAAGTTTTGAACTAAGCAAATAAATTTTGGAAACCAAGTGTTAGCTTCCTGCTTTTGATCATCCAACAGTTTGTAGTTTTGCTGCTTGTGATAATCTTTTTTTTTTTTTTTATGAGTTGCTTGTGAAAATTCGAATGAGGGGATGGGATGCCTCATTAAGGACTCGATTTTTGAAGACCGTCGAGAAACCACATTTTTTATTTGAAAACATCTCATTGTCAGGTGCATGATTGCAAGGCACTGAGAAATTAAGCCTAGTCTGATAAGAATCGCAGCATGACTCCAGAACAACTAGTGGCAGAGTTTGATTGGGAGAGTAATCTGTGTTCCTCTCCAAAAATGACTGCCATAAGTCGAAGCGCATAAACTTTTGCAAAAAAGATAATGAAAATTGATACCCATTTTATGGGTCTCTAGGCCTGCCCTCTCTGATGCCATTTGGCTTTGATTTAGGGGCATGGTTCTACAACAAAACGTCCATGTAGCTCCTCGGTTCTTAGAGGTTTAGGGGGACCACTGTTTCAGTGGTATTATGAGAGTAGCCACTTTGTGCATATATTGCCAAATGTTAGGTCTGTCTCCAATCATCCCCCGCCCATACCCCAAATGATTGGGGACTAGATGGGTTATGTTATGTTGTTGTTGTTGATACCCATTTTCTGTGTCTGTGAACTGAGCAGATGAATCTATGAATAATTTTGTGCTTTTTTCTTGTGACAGGTGTTGATTCTACTCCCAGTGTTAATTCTATAAAGGGGCATGCCTTATTTTTTTGTTTTTTGATAGGCAAGGGGCATGCCTTATTTGATACCTGATTTTTTCAAGATCTCTGAGAAACCCGATTTTCATTTCTCAAATCCGTTATCATGTACTCTGTCGTAATGCATTGAAAAAGTGATCCAAACTCAGAAAGGACTGCATCATGACTCCAGCTAAACCATTGGCAGATATTGGTCGGGAGAGTAATATGCATTCCTCTCCAACAGTAGCAGCCCACATTGTGAACAGGATTTTGTTGGCCAAATCATCTGGGAAGGATACAATGGGCATAAGTAATTCTCATGGTGCTATCATCAAAGTGGAAGATCCATGCGATGAACAAATTACGGCTCAAGCGGATGCCAATGAGATCAGGGTAGCTGAAGACCCAGAGGCAACTGACTATTCAAGCTCTTTTGATGGCACAGTATCTGGGACAGAGAATTGTGCTGAAATGAGTGATGCTGAAGTTGAATCATGCTTTGGTGGCGACAATGGTTTCCCATTTGATGGTTTTAGTAGTGTGTTTCCAATGAGGTTTGTTCTGTTATTTTTTCCTTCACATGCGTAGTTTTGTTGTTTGAGGTTTTGACAAAGGGGGATTTGACATTAAGAATCCTTTACTCTTAGAATGACATCCACTGGTAGTTGCATTTCCAAAAATAGGAGTTGATAGAATCATATAAGTTTATATTGGACTTCTATAAAATGCTTTTAGGTTCTTTATGAGTTTTGAATGTGAATTCACATGCACTGCATGAAATCTTATTGCTTACTGCATCTTCACGTAAGTAGTCTCAATCTTACGACATATTGAATGCATTAGATTTTAACATAATGTTACATCCACCACATAAACATCTTCTAGTTCATTTCATCTCCTCATATGGTGACTAGATGAATCATCAACCTATTAAGTACAGAATAGTAGGAAGTGAAACAGAAAATGAACACATTATTTTCTTTCCGGAAAAATACAAAATTGATCAGATTAAGTGGGAAGTTTGGCCTTGTTGAAGCCTCAAGCATTATAGCTCTGGCAGTTCTGTAAAGTGGCTGAGAACCTTTTTCAATGATTTGATTGTATGGCCTCATCTAGTATGGCGAATGATTAAGGAAATGTAGCATAAAATTTGCAAACATAGTGGAAAACCTCCAATCATTTACATCATTCTACAGTGCAGCCTGACTCAAGGAAAGCCAAATAGTTAAGTGGAGCATTTTATTTTTTAGCCGGAACAGATAAGAGTCCAATTGGAGTAAGGGCACCTGCTCATCCAAATATTTGCAATTCTCAATTTTCAGGAAAAAGAAGTTGACCACTCACTGGAGGAGATTTGTACGTCCGCTGATGTGGCGCTGCAAATGGACAGAATTGAAAATTAAGCAATTTCAGTCTCAGGCATCTAAGTATTCCAGAGAGCTTGCAGCATATGATCAGAAACAGTTGGAATTAGATCAGTTAACGTCAGAAAATTTTGCTTCAAAGTCATTGCCATTTACCATTCAAAGCCATGGGAACAAGACCATGAAGAGAAGGAAAAGAAAGAGAGTTGAAGATACAACTGATGTCACTTTATATATGTCACAGCATAACCTTTTCTCCTATAATGGTACCATTTCTTCTATGCAATACTGGCTTAAGATTATACAGTTTTTGTCATTCGTCTTGGGTTATTTTGTTGTGACTGTAGCACATGTGTATTACAGAAAATAAGACGTCTGACCCAGATAGCACTTTTGTGGCTGAAGAATTCAGTAATCCAGGTAAAAGTTTCTTCAGTAGCCCATTGGAAGTCTTGTCTGACTTAAGTTACCTCAGAAAAATAGAAAGCATCTGAGGGGTATATCGTCTCCTTTGTCAATTACAATTTTCTACGAGGAATACATTTGGTCTCCTTTAAAGAATATTCGTAACGTTAATGAGTCCTTTATCTGTCTCGTTTTGGAAATCAGTTGTTTCTAGTTGCTAAAAGTTATACAATATTCTTTTATTTTTTCGGTCCTGTATATTTTTTGGCATTATTACAAAAATTAGACAAGTAATTGCGGTAACAATATGTACTTAAACCACATTTCTACTAGCCTACACTGCATTAATGCCACTACCAAAGAATGGTCAAGCTGTCACTTCCAACCACTACCACTCCTACTGCGAGTGGCGGGTGCCACCATATGGCACAATTGCTTATAAATGCTCCCAAGGAGCTAACTACTTATATGTCAACAAAACGGAAAAGGAAAAAGTGAAAAGAAGCGATTGTCCTTATTATGTATCTCTCTCTGCGCTAATGTAAATGCGTCGTTCTTAAATCTTGGATATACTATGAAGCAATGATTTCAGCTGCTAACTTTTTGTGTTTGTTGTTGTGGGATAGTGTTTGCAGAAAATGATAACACCAGTCGTGATGAAGGTGGCACCTGCAATGATAGTTCATTTTATGAATCTAAAGATGGTAATGAATCCTTGGAGGAAATTCTTCATAGGATCGAAACAGTACACTCTCGCGTTCACAAGCTTAAGTCTCAACTTGTCGTGGTAATTGGTGAAAACGGAATGAAGTTGTCCTCCTCAGAGAATTTGAGCCTTCTTGTGCGCTGTGATGGACAGAATAGTTCTGCTCATAGTCCTACTTTCTCTGCATGCAATGGGGACACAACATCATTGGGAGCTCTGAATATTCCTAATCAAAATTTATCAGAATACGACATCGGAGATTTCATGATGCCTGAAAGCATGTTCTCGAGCTACGGAGAGGGTATTTTTGTTCCTGATATTATTGAAAGCACAGTTAGTGTGTTATCCTCGGCTGACGTCACCATGCATCAGTCACAGATTGGAGATTCGTGTGAAGATGTAAGTTATCCTTTGCAATATAGTTTTCATTCTTCTTTGAGTTGGAGAAGATTCGATCTAGTGATAACTGTCAAAGAAATCCATATTTTGTACAGAAACTGTCTGTAAAGCTCGCAACATGCATATTATACTGAACATGTTACAATAGTATGTATATATACTATAGGGCAATGATCCACAAAGAGTTACAGAATGCAAATGGTCTTTCACTTGAATGTAATTGGAAACGAAAGAAAGTAAATTGACTTTTTAATGATTTGGCTTCTTGACGGCGGTGCTTTGTTTCTTGAGAAAACTGTAACCATTTGAGATCTGTTAGAACTGTGTTCTGTTTTTCATTTTCCAATAATGGTGCTCAGCAGATTATGGATAATGTCCACATACATTATCAACAAGCGGAACTAGAGATTAAGCAAACCACAGAGAAGCACCGGGAACCAGAAGGAAGCGGACAAGAAGAAAGCAGCGATCCTTCTCCATTTCCGGCTTCAGAACCTGACCTTCCACCGATAACATCCACTCTTAACGAACAATCAAGACTGGCATCATGTTTAGGATCAGAAATCCGTTTCCCCAAGTCTAAAAGAAAGCGAGGGGAGCGTAAAGCTGGTTCAGGCAATTGGAGCCGGTGATTTTGAAATTTTACAGGTATCTGCTAATCTAATCGGAGAATTGCCACTATGACAAAATCATACAAATGATAACTTGCGACGAAATGGTGTTTCAGATGCAGTTTGGCTATTTACTCCATCTGTTGGATCACCTTTCTTGTTACAATTTAGCTTCAATTAATTTAGTATCAGAACGCTTGTGAAATGTGATGCAAGTAGTTTCGGGTCCAGATAAACTAGCTGTGAGGCTAAGAGCTTGTGTTAACAGTTCATGGGGATAAGCAGGTTGTGTACATTTTCACTGGTTTAATGAAACTTTCTTTTTTCTCCATTGTGAAAGGTCAGTTCGTGTTAAACGGATTCCGGTTGCACTTTTGTTTTCATGCGCGTAACTAAATTTGTTGGTTTGGGCATGAGATAATCTGTTGGCGAAATCCATGTCATCGTGCTCTCTTTTCCACTGCAAGTGTGATTTATCAAATTACGCGACCTGTGTCCCTTCGCTCAACTAGTCAAGCTAAACCAAGACTATCTCCCTACCTAACAAGCGCCGGACTGGTCTGTCGTGCCGAGGCGGGCTTGTTCGGGCCGAATACGTTTCCTAGAGAGCCTTTTTTTGCAGAAAACTTTTTCTAGACAATTAATTGTTTTCGAGTGTTGGGTAAAAGCTGGCATCGTCTTGTGGTGAAGAAGAAGCAGGGTATAGATTTTGGGGACAAATGATCCCTATCCATTGCTCTGAGCTTCAGTTGAGTATTTGAAGCAATTATGATCCAATTCTGCAACAAGTATGGACATGAAAATGGAAGTGTGGTGGGGCAAAAACTGCAATGAGCATTCAGAAGCTCCAAAGGTTTTATCATAATTGTTGCTTGGCTGTGCTGATGAAGTGAATGAGAAAGTCTGAAAAGGCCCAATCCTCTGTACTTTAGATGTGCATGTACTAGTGTTCGCTGTATTTTCAATCATTGGATCGCGTGAGAATTTCTCATTTCTCAAGATTCCCAAGTGATCAATGGTTGAAAATGCACCGGAACACCGGTACATGCAAATTTTGATACAGAGGTGAATAGCATCACCCCTACACTCCCATAGGAGTTGGCTGGGTTGGAGTTTATATAAATCTTCATAATGGCGGAGCCGTGAAAAGTTGTTTACGGAGCCAATCGCAACCGTCCAAAAGTGTTTTGGACGGTCCGAATGTTGATAAATTTTTTTGGGGGAAATGTTTAACTCTTCCCTACGGACGACCGAGATCGCACGGAGCTGTGAAAAACTTCTTCACAAGTTTCTCTCATATATTACTTGGCCCTATTATTTAGGTCCTACCAAAAGGTAACCCATCAAGTTTAAAAGATTGCGAGCTAGGTTCATTGTCAATTTCACACTTAAACATTGTTTTGATGGCTCATTAATTTTGGAAAATCCTCGGCATTTTCCTCATTTAAAGCTTCTCAATGACCTAATTAATACTCCATCAGGCTCCGTTCCACTAAAGTTCTTATTTTTTAAATACTTATTTTTCATTTTACGAGGCAAATCATTCTCTCACAATATATCACATTTAATTCAAAAATAAATAAATAAATACTTATTTTAGTCCGTCTCAAAAAGCATTTGGTTTGCAAAAATTCAAACGTTTTTCGTAGATTAGGAGAACTCATTGATATCTAGTGCGACTATTAGTTTTGGGAGGAACTGCTTACTTTTTCTTTTATCTCAGAAATGGAATGTTATCCTCAAAGTGTAAGTTGGACCCTCTCCTATAAAATTCCTAAAAAAAATGATGAGATGCTTGGTCACTTTAACACCCCCTCCTTTATTGGAAACTCCTTACACCCCAATTAAGGGGGACAACATTATTTCCATGGACTATAATGGCAGGCAAAGCACAAGAATTATGATGACCAAAAGCCCATTTTTGTGTTAGTTTTTCATCTCCACTCCTTGCCTTTTGAACATAAAAGAGCATTGATTGAACCATGGCTTTTGGGTGGCAATTCGACACCAACATATTTTGTCATTCTCTCTCAAATATGGTTTTTATTTTGTTTCTGTTTGGGAAGAGATTGAGTGCTACACTTTACCTATTTTTTTTTTTTTTTACCTTTTTGTCAGAATTTTTGAGATTACTCGTTCGTCTGGAATTGAAAGTGTATGAAATTGTGGACCGAAATTGAAAAAAGTTCAGATAAGACAACAATGGAGACTAAAAATACAAGCTTTTTGGAAGATTTTGTCTTTAGTGGATTTTATTTCTACTTTTGATCACGATTAATCTATACTTTTTAGACTCCTCTCATCGAGATAATGATTAATGAGTGTGATTTCTTCAAATTCAAAAAAGACGAACAAAAATACCGAAACAAAAAATATCAAAATATTTAGTGTGATTTCTCCAAATTTTGACAAATTATCTTCCGAAAATGAATCATAAGTAGGGTATGCATTTAGATATTGAACCATCATAGATATTTAGATTTTATGACTTGCAACCAGATCTGTCATAGTAGTAATATTTTATTTTTCTTGAATATGACCTTTTCTTTTGAGAGTAAAATAATGCTTATCACAACCTAACATTTAGCAACTTCTTGTCTTTACTCACGCATTCATCGTGTATAGTTGGTAAATTCAAAACATTCTACATTTGATTTTTTTGGTTACTTGTAAATATTGCATTAAAGAAAAAGTCATACAATGGTTTTTTTTTTTAGAAACCTAAACTAGTCTAATCTAATGGGTAGGGGATGAGACCCTACGATGAAAATCGAACCCAGAACATCATTCCGACGAATGAAGCACCTTACCACTTGGACTACCTCTTTGTTCTCAAAAGGGCAAAATCAAAAAATAGGTACATATTTAATTAGGTTTCATCCAATGATTGTTGATTTTTGCAAAGCCTGCTGATCCACTCCAATCAAAAGTTTTTAAGGGGTAGAAAAATACTCCACACTACTATAAATTATCAAATGCAAAAAGTGAACAGTGTCATGTGATCCAAGTTGCCTTGATCAGTACAATAATAATAAATATGTCAGTTTGAGAAATAGCCCCAAATAAAGCAGATTTTGATCCACTATGCATTTCTCCAGTCAGAGGGAGGCCAGGCTTTTGTCACAAATATAAGTGTTGCAACTGATCTTTTATGCTCACAATCATTCATGGGTATAAAAATAAGGAGATATGATTGCACGGGCATTGCAAGTTTCCATTCCTTTTGGTTCAATTACACCTTAACCAATAAAATTCTATCCCATTCTTAGTTTGGCACTCAAAACTTTTGATTTTTGTGAGTAGGGTCCTTAAACTTTCGGACTTTTTTCGATGTGTTCTAGCTGATGAAAGTATTTCCTTTTTCTTGAAAGGAAAAGGCCACGCGGCACCAGATGGAAAACCAACGTGAATAAGCATAACTTTTTAAGGGACCGAGTTACACGTATGTGATCAATCTTCTAACGCATGTAAGTGTTGCAACAGATCTTACTACATACTCTCAAGCATTTGTAGTTGTCACAAGGGCATTGCTAGTTTCCATTCCTTTTGGATGAATTAAATTTTGAAAAACATACAAATGCTACGTACCCAATAGTTAATTTTCTACTTGAAACATTTCTCTTTCATAAATTGGGTCATTAAGCTTTTGATTTTTTTCAATGTGTCGTTAGTTGATAATGAAAACCATAGTTAATAAGCAACAAATTATTACAAATCTTTTTGTCCCGTGTGTTTATTTTGCTTTAGTGAACTAGGTGATAAAAAGCGGTTTGACCACATTGACATAGAATTAGTAATCGAAGGACTAAACTGAAAAAAGCATGATTCAATGGCCAAAGCAAGAAATAAAAACAAGGGAAATGTAGCGTGGCATTTAACCCAAAAACAAAGAATTTTAACGTAAAATAAAGAGGACGGATCAATTACAAGTGTGTTGGTTCCACATGGTTTTTAGTTTTTGGAGATAGTAAACGCAGGGCCAAATTGGAAAATAGGTGCTACTTTAAGGGTACAAGGCGTAATTTACCTTTTCATCTAGTATTTCACTATATGAAGGTGCCTTTCAATGTCATGCGGAGGTGATTTTGGTAATTACACAAAAAGGGTGAATTTTACTTTATTCTTGGAGATTTGAATGGCTCTGTCTCTCAAGATCAGTTGGAATCACTCTCAGAGTCTTATTTCTGCCAAAGCAAAAGGAAGCGTGGGCTGTGGGGGTATGTAATAAAGAAAGAAAGGAGGAAAAAAAAGAAAAGGGAAGCCCATTGCCAACGCATCTTTCAGTAACACAACTGAAGCAAAAGACTGATCACTCTCTTCTCTTCTCTTCTCCCTCCCTCTCTCTCTTACCCAAATGAAAGAGAAAACCCCTCCTCTCTCTCTTTCTCCAGCTTCCAAATACTTGCAGCATTTTCTTCACTTGTTCATGCAAGATCCAAAGAAGTCACAAACAAGGTATCCTCAATACTTCTGTCTCTACAATTTTCTTGTTGCTATCATCATAGTATAAAACATATATATATCCTTGTATAATAGCTACGACCGAACCAGACTCGAACAGAACCAGACTGAGAGCTGGTCTGGCCTGGCTCTAAGCCAAGGCCAGGCCAACCCTTGGCAGAGTCGCCACTGTGAGCGACACGCAATATTGCCACTTACAGCAGGCATGCATCCGTCGCTAACATGACTGAGCACCACACAATATTGTCAAACCCTGCAAAGGGCCGGTCCTGCCCCCAGCCTTACTCTTCCTGTTTTGAGTTTGGTCATTTTGATTTTTCAATGCTCATGTCTTCTTTAGCCTACAACTCTATGGACATTGATTTAGAGGTTTTGAAGGAACCCAATTCAAGAAATTTGCTTTCGTGAATTTTCTTGAATTGCCATTGAACATAATCGTAACAAAATTCTTAATTTAAGTGCCTCAACATTACTATTAAAGAACTTATGGAATGTTGGATCCGGGGATCCTGTAGGGTGGGCTGCCCTACAGGATTGTAGTGCACTCCCGCACTACAGGGCTTTGGAATCGCCAAAAATAAAAATTCACACGCATATGTGGTTGAAAGCAATGAAAGGATTTCAGGACTAATATCGATCCTAGAACACAAAGTAGTCTAATTTATCTAAGTTTAGGATCTCATGCGGTTGACAAAAGTTTTTTTTTTAATCTGAGGTAAAGTATGATAACAAATGAAACATAATGGCCTAATTACGACTACCCTAATACATATTCTCGTTTGCTTATGTATTTTCATCATTTCTTAAGCGGATCACGATTAGGCTCTTTTTTACCAGACTGTGTGATGGGTCCAAGACACTATGTATGCATGAAGTCTCTATAATTTGTGGTGTAAAGAGGGCCTGAGGCACTGGGCGAAGGGTGCTCCGGCCCCAGAGGCACTGAATAATCACTCCTATGAGCGGAGAACGGGGCTCGCCGGGTCTCATGTTTTTTATCGGAACATTTTACTAATCAGATTTTTCTGGGCTCGAGGCGAGTCTTATATATTAACCTCACAGAGCCGATGCTTCCGTCTTGAGCTCCAACCCAGATCCTCCTTGTACATTTTCCCACACATATTAATGCTTTTTTAATACGTTCATCAAGGAATTAAACAGTATATTAATTCTTAAACATGCTGATGGTCGTCGGTAGAATCTTAGTGCAGTAATTGGGCTTGGGCTGTTGGTGATCCAAATTTGGAAATTACTCCACCAATTTATGGGCCTGGCCCAAGAGTAAGGCCTCATAACAAGCCCTCAGGGGCTTGGTTTTGAGGGGGGGGGGGGGGGGTGGTGGTGGAAATGCTGTAAAACAAGTCAACCATTTTAGGATGCTGTATTTTGTTCCTTAGGCCTAATTTGGTCTTCACTCGTCGTTGGCATGTCTTTGTTATTGTAATGGCAACATCAACATCACAGTTGTACATTTCTTATTTTTATTAATGCATTTCTTGCTCTTCCAAAAAAAAAAGTCTAACAATTTTCCCCCGACAATTGAAGCCAATGATCCCCTTTTCTTAACTTGAAGAGAAGGATGAATTTGTGAGCATGAGGTTAGATTACTTGATACCTGTTAGGCTTGTGAAGCCTGATTTCGACTAGGATCACATTTCGTTGACGGATCCGGGAGATGAAATTTGTCTGCCTGAGGTTAGATTACTTGATATGCAGCAAACCAATGAAATTTGTCTGCATGAGGTTAAACTTATACTCTCTTTTTTTTTTTTTTTTTTTCATTCGATGCATTATAAAAACTGGTGTGAGCCGTGGATATACTCAACAAGTTGTTGGGGAACCAAGGTAAAAATCTACGTGTCTTGCGTTCTTGTTTTTTCTTAATTATCTGCGCATTGTGTGTTTGTTTTTTGGGTTGGCCAATTCTCAACCATACCCATCTTTGTTTTTGGTTTTTTTTTTTTTTGTGCTTCGGAGATTGATACAGATCTTTGTGTTTTCAAATGTAGCCGCATCTCTTTACGAAATACAAATTGAGAGTCAACTTTTTGTCCCATTCCTAAGTCTTTCAACTTTTGGAATCTCAGAATCTCAGAATTTTTGTGAAGGACCGATTCATTCACATACGGCCCGAGCCATTCTCCATTAACATAGCAGCACCAAGCCTTTATAATATTAGTTTACATGTCTAAAGTCACACCACGTGTAGGTCAAGATGTGATGTTAGAAGTATGTTTAGCTTCAATATGGGACTACCGGGACTTGAATCTGGGCTTTGTCCAAAAAAGTCCTGAGTTTCCACCATTGAACCAATCCCTCGTTGGTATAGTCATACTACTAAATGAGCTACTTAATAACTATATACACTTTCAATGCAAAAGGAAATACTCAATTTTCCATGACACAGCATATGCATGTACATGTACACTTATTCATAAGCTATTTATAGTAGAGTGAATTTGGACCGTTCAAGAGTGTTTTGAACGGTCTGAATTTTAAACAAACTCTTTCAGGAAAGAGTTAATTCGGACCATCCAAATGTGTTTGGATGGTTCGGAATCACCTCCGTAAAATTTCTCTATGTATATTCCTATGGTGCTTTCTCTAATACATTCAATGCATTATTCCAATAGGAAACCTTGGTATCAAAGAGCAATGGCGACGGCCACTCTATGGAAAACCTTGTCCAAATCCCCTGAAATTCCCGCGACAACTCCAACCATATGGAAAACCATTTCCCGGTCGACCGAGGTTCCCTCTTCGAACTCCACCAAACACAAGCTGAGAAAATGCACCTCGCTGAGGGTCGCGACATCCTTCACGCGAGTCTGCTTATGCGCGCCGAT
Organism: Rhododendron molle; assembly: GCA_025413875.1. Lineage (NCBI taxonomy): Eukaryota > Viridiplantae > Streptophyta > Magnoliopsida > Ericales > Ericaceae > Rhododendron > Rhododendron molle. The sequence goes on along the minus strand of CM046396.1, from coordinate 1,931,739 downwards.
CTCTTCCTACACTGAGGTTTTCCAGTCCGAGGATCCACCCAGAAGGAGCAACAGTTACCCGCGGTCAAAGGCCTTCCCCACCCAACAACAAGAGAGAGTTCCGAAAAGGGTTTCGAGCGCGAGGATTAGCGTGGAAGGGAGGAAAATCTTCCGGGGGAAATCGTTGACCGACGACGTTTTGATGAGGAGATTTGTCGTGGAGGAAGAGGCTATGATGCAAACGAGGAGGAGGAATCAAATGGAGATCATTAGGAAAAGGGCTGCAATGAGGAGGAGAAGGCTCGGGCCAAGCCCACTTAGTAGAATGGTATTGGCAGAGGAGGAATGAACGATTTTTTTTTTTTTTTGACTGAGGAAAGATTTCATTGATTTTCCCTGTTTTTCTTTCACCTCCTCTTGTAATTTGGCTTGTTCTTTGTTGGGTTTCTATTGCGGTTTTCTTTTCTCTGGTTTTCCATGGATTCCAGTGTACCAAATATGTGAGAAGTTAATAGTTTTAGCTTGGGCTTAGCAGTGAACGTTTGTGGAATTTGAATTTTCAAGAATTTGTGGAAAATTGGGAAATTCAAAACTGCATGTCACTTTTTTTTGGGGGTCAAAATGGTAAAGAGAATTTTAGATGCCAAACAGAGCAATACATCAAAAAAAAGATGTCGTCATCTTTTCCTATTGGAGATAATAACCAAATAGGAGGTCTAAATTCCCATGTGTGAACCCTAAATTCTCGCAACCCAATGCGAGCAAGCTTATGGGCAACCGCAATCGATGACCGTCGAGCAAAAATTCGCACCAAAATTCGCACCGCCTGATCGGTTGAGCTATCATTCAAATGTCTTCGACAATAACTTCCACTCCTGAAGGGCATGACATCATTAACCACTATAAGAAAAATCACTTTGGGCGACTAAAATTTTTGTTGCCAAAATGCCGTTTTTAGTCACCAAAGTGTTTTGAGAGCATGTGCTAGTTCTTAAACGGATCAAGCGTCAGTGTTGTCACCACTCCTTATTATGTTATGAGTGAAAAAGTTATTTGTTGACCCCGCCTCTTTGTCCATTGCACATTATGGTGGGGTCGTCAAAATATGTGATGAAAAAAGAGCGAGTGGCACCACAAAACGGTAGGCTCTGAATAATCACTTCTATGAGTGGACAATGATTCACCTCGGGTCTCATAGTTAAACTGGAACATTTCAATGCGATTTTTCTGGGCTCATGGTTTGGTTGGAGTTTGACATTTCAATTAGCAGATTTTTCTGGGCTCGAGGTGAGCCATATATTACACTCACAGCCCCAATGCTTTGTCTTGAGCTCCAACCCCTAATCCTCCTTGTTCATTTTCCAGAGAAAATAATTGAATACTATTACTTTTTGGCCCCGTTTGATAACAATGATAGATGGATGGAATTCGTAAAGAGATGAGATTATGATTGGAATTCGTAAGGAGATGGGATTGGTAATAAGAAGGGATTGATAATAAGTATGTTTGTTTGGGATGAGATTAGATGATGAGATTATTAATATCATATTTGTTTGAGATGTGATTAGATGATAGGGTTGGATTGATAGAAGAAATTGGTAATGAGAAGGGATTGGTAATGTGAATGAGTTGGGATTGAACTATTAATACCCTTTAATACCAAGTCCCAAAGGCCCCGTTTGATAAATGGATTAGAGGTTGGGATTGGATTATGAAGGTGATGGTATTAGTAATACCTTGTTTGGTAACCAAAAATGGTTCGGACTAGTAGTCCGATGGGATTAATTGAGGGGGTATTAGGGGGTATTGCTAATACCCCGTGGGACTTGGTATTACGGGGTATTAATAATCCAATCCCAACTCCTTCACATTATCAATCCCTTTTCATTACCAATTTCTTCTAACAATCCAATCCCATCATCTAATCTCATCTCAAACAAACATGATATTAATAATCCCATCATCTAATCCCATCCCAAACAAACATACTCATTATCAATCCCATCTCCTTACCAATCCCATCTCCTTACGAATCCCAATCCTAATCCCATCTCCTTACGAATCCCATCCATCTATCACTGTTATCAAACGGGGCCAAAGGGTATTAGCAATACCCCCTATTACCCGGATTATTAATCCCATCGGACTACTAGTCCGAACCATTTTTGGTTACCAAACAAGGTATTAATAATATCCCCACTCTACCAATCCAATCTCAACCCCGTGGAGGGTTATCAAACGGGGCCTCTATGCTACATTTGGGCTTGGGTTATTGGTGATCCAAAGTTTGAAAATTACTCGGACCAATTTATGGGCTAAGCCAGAGAGTAAAGCTAGAGCAAGGCCTGGTAACTTGAATAGAGAAGGTTGAATTTGTCCGGGTAATTAGTTTTTTTTTTTTTTTTTTTTGTCACACTTTATACATTAGCGGGGTGTTAGCATGTTAATCAACAGAAAATTCAGAAATTATCCATAGTCCTGAACTCCAAACCCGCCCTTCGTGGGGCTGAAACTCCGGCCTCCAATGGAGAGAAATGAGATAAACCAACTTTGCTAGCTTGGTTTTCTCAGGATAATTAGTTTTACAAGGATTCGGGTGGATTTGTGGCTTAATAAGTCAAATAGTAACTTTTTTTTTTTGTCTTTATCAATTTTTTTTTCATATTTGATAATTTTGCGTTAAATTTTTGTGACTTACTGGTTTGTCTCTTCGAGAATAATCGAACAAGTAATTTGTTTTTATCAAAACTCATAATTTTTTTAAAAGATAAAAAAAAAGTAAAAAAAATACGTGTTTGTTTGGCATTTTAGTTTAGTTTTAGTTTTATTTTTCAATCATTACTCTATTTCTTTCTCCAATCATTATCCTATTTCTTCAATTATTACTTTGTCATCCCTCTCTATCTCTTTCTACTCATTACCCATCTCTCCAATCATTACTCTATTTCTCTCTCCACCTACTACCAAAACTAATCTAAACTAAAATGCCAGACAAACAAAACCACTATGCAAAACAAACAAATACAAAAAAAAAAAAATTGAATAAAGCCAAAAAAATAAGTCACTTGACTTTTTAATCCAAACCTAATCTTTTTTTTTTTTGTCAACATTGTATACATCAGCCTCGGGCGGCGTTGTGTTAGAGTTAGCACATGGAAGTTCAGATGCTATTCATAGCCTTGGCCTCCAAACCTCTGCCTCCCGTAAGACTCGAATCCTGATCATCACTGGAGGAGAGGAGAGGAAAGGAGATGAGCAACCAACTTTATTGGAAGTGGTTATCCAAACCTACCCTTTTGATGTCTTCTATGAAGGAGATAATACATGGGTCTATATGAGTACGTTGTACGGTAATGATTGTATTTCCGTACGACAGGGTGCCGGATATAGAGGGGATTTCTCCCTAAATTGAATGGACCAAATTGTCATGGCCGAAGCTATGTCATATCCGGCAGCTGGGTCCCTTCAACCACTAACAAACGGGCGTGCACTAAAATGGGATCAAAGAAAACAAAAGGATGGTTCAAGGGCCTAGGATTCCACTTTTACCCTTGATATTGGACATGAACTTCTAATCATCCCTCAAAAGTCACAAAGACAACAGCTCCAAAGACAAGACAATTCATTAGGTAATTAACAACCTCCTTTTTAGGTTCACTAGTGTAACCAACTCTTGCTAACTTGCTAGCCCACAGCTTCTGAAATGAGAACACCATTTATATCTTCGTTTTGTTTTTTCGACAGTTAAGGATGTCCAAGTTAGTTCACGTACACATCAACTAATCCCTTTTTCGATTCGGTTAAAGAAAGACTATCTACGCCGAGACTAGAGATTCACAAGAAATTACTGTATAATTTCCCGCAGCCTGACCCCAAGAATCTAACACTGGTCAATTGGATGGGGTTATACATGTTTATGTCTTTGCTCATAAGCCACTCTAACTCACATGTGTGTGAAAATAACTAGTTGTGGAACAAGGGCAGGGGTTGTCTCATCTATTATCTATATCAATCATGTTCTGTAGAATCTTTGGTTGTTCGAACTTCTAACTAATGTCACCCCACAACTCTCGAATATGTTGTTTGCTTCCTGTCATCCACCAACTCTGTCGACTTATTGTGTACGTGCTTACAACCATGTCCTTTGTTGCCATTTTCTTCCCAATAAATTCTTAATTGCCTTATTGACCCAAAGTTAATTAAGCCTGTGCATATGTACCAAAAATAAATGTGAAAGTGACACATGCAATAATGTAAGTTTGTCACAATAATTGGCACGTATACAAAATCACAAAGGATAGTAATAAATTCTTCTGTGTCTTGTAGAGCTTGTCGCGAACTTCAATCATATACAAAAATCATTGAGGGCCGGGAGACTTGCAAGTGGAGGTAAATTTTATCCATTCTACCATGCAATCTTCATTGGTCGATCTCACAGTTAGTAAAAGATGTCAAAGCAGTTTTCTCTTCTGTTAGATTTAATATCTTCTAATCCTGGATGGTGAGCTTCATTTTCCGGTAGATCTTCAAATAGTGCGGTTCATGAGATGACCCAATGGGCTTTTCGGCTGAATTTCTCGAGGACTTTGTTGTGCGATCAGCTCCCGCAGTCGGTCCAAGTTGCAGTTGCATCAGATATTACTTCAACCATCTAGTACTGCATGGGCTCTTTTTTTTTTTTAATCTTTTCTTTTCTAGTTGTTTCTTGTTTGTGTTCCTCTCTGTTGGTTTTGATTCAGTTTCTACTGAGGGGAAAATAAAGAAGGAAGACTTCATCCACAAAAAGATAGTAATTATTTGACAAGTTACTTGAAAGTAAGTAATTAATGCACCACCGGCTTGGGTCATTTTGTGAGAAACTACCCGAGTGCGACAAGTGGCCTATGTGAAAAAGTCTAATGACAAATATGTTTCAGCTGTTTTGATATCCAATTGGTTGAAACAAGAAAATAACTTTAGAATTCGAAAAAAATCCTCTTTTCTAGGAATCAATCAAATTTATTTACCTATTTTTTATATTTGCATATACCATACCAGTACAAAATAAGTTTTTGATTTCATGGTTTTCTTTCAATTGCCAGCCATAGCGCATAGCACGGGGTTGATGCTAGTAATTAGTGCAAAGGGTTATATTTGTACAAAAGCTGGTGTGATATTTTAGTACTCTAAGAAATAGATTGACAAATATTCCATAAAGAAAAATTTAAAGCAATTTTATTGGAACATTATGCATATATACCAATTCGGTAAGATTAAAATATTTAAAAATATTAATTTAATTGTACAAAATTCTGTGGGAATCCGCCCGTATTGGATCCCAATTCCCACGTGGTTCTATCAATAGCTTTAGCCTAATATGTAGTGGTTAAGGTGTAAATACTGGCTAACATATAATACAAGATTTTTTTATTTTTTTTCCATACTTGTCACTCATACAAACACAATAGTAACACAACAAGGATATTCCGAAGTAAAAAATAAAAAAATAAAAAATACTGTAGTACATATCAAGATTATACACTTTTTTAAGAACAGTTATGCTATTATCAGCCTTCTGGGTTGACGATAAATATACTAGAAGACAAGAAAAACACATATTTCTGTGTACTTTTTACTCCATTTAATATACATTCACATACTTATTATTGTTAGCCCATTGAGCTGATTTTAGAATTTTTTTTTGTAAAGAATTTTCTTTTCAAAATGCGGCTAACACGTCATAGAAGAAGAGGTCAACTCCACGCGTCTGAGTCTTTGATTTTATAAATTGGGGGAGATTGTTGAATTGGCCTGCACCTTAATGATCACTGATCGAGGTGCTTCAACACCTTTTCAACATCAGAAATTCTTGTAGGGTACGCTGGGATTCTATCCGAAATATCAAGAAATATCCAGTTTTTTCTTTTGCCCTTTTCTTTACGCGTACGTCGATAATCTTTCGGTGCATGGCAAATTAAAACGGACTACGTTTTATAATCCGCGGCTACAAAGAATCAAAGATGATAGACATCTAGAGTATACACACTGATGCGATGATAGTCCGTTTATTTGACCGGATATACCAGAGTTTGAACTAAAATATTTTCGACTCATAATAACCATACTTCTAGTATGTAGTATCGCAAAGTTTGGATATATAGAACTGCGTATCAGATCAGTACAACTGCAGTGAGATCATATATTCTGTTGGACTTGTCCTGCATCGCTCATCTAAGTCACTCAAGCTTAGTTAATAAATATTCTGGAGGCTACTCCACCTATTGCCAATTGGTTTTAGATTGAAACCCTCCAAGAAATCTAACATGGTATCAGAGCTAGGTCTTGGGTGACCTCATCTCGCATGGGAAAGTCTCCGTTATCTCCGTCGCCCGAGTCAGTAAGTCAGCTCCTGGTCTGTTACCTCCACGTGCATCCGGGCTGCACGTGAGGGGGAGTGTTAGACTTGTCCCACATTACTCATCTAAGTCACTCAAACTTGGTTAATAAATTCTAGAGGTTACTCTACCTATTGCCAATTGATTTTAAGTTGAAACTCTCCAAAAAATCTAACATATTCAATATTGTATCTCTCTTTATATTAATTCCGTCAAACAAATATACATTTATGTCTGTGCTCCACTCCACAATAACGTGTGGAGTTGAAGCTTGTTGAGCGTCAAATAATATTTCCATGTCACGACTAACACCTTGTCAACTTTCCCTCTCTCTCTCTCTCTCTCTCTCAGGCTTTAGCTGTTGTTACGCACATATTGGCGGTTGGAATACTTTCCACTAAACCTCTCTCTCTTGGTTCAAAAAAAAAAAAAGTCTCTAGAATAAACCCCAAGACCTTTTTCCTTGGTTGAAAATAAACCCGGAATGTACGACTGGTTCAACAAATAATTAAAATTTTGCAATCCTTGACTTTGACCCGTAGTAGTGATGCTCCTCCCTTGTTGAATTTAGAAGTCCAAGCAGTATTAGATACTTCAACAAGGGTGAATATATCTAAATCATGATCTGGTATTCTTAAGTTAATAACACGCCGTGGATTCGTGTTCGGTGACTTCAAATACAGAATATTAATTGTTTAGCTCAATGGGTTTGGCCACGTAGACGTAAGAAAATATGTGAGGGCGCATGTTTGAATTTTACGGAAGCCAAACATTCCAGGCCTTGGGGCCAGGGAATTTGTAGCAGATGATGGAAATGGTGTTATCATGTTATGGTTTAATCTTAGTCACATAATCTTTCGAAACGGCATTCGCTTGCGCTCTCACTCCTCGTACTCACGAATTTTAGTTGTTTAACTTGTTTGGAGGATTTTCAAAGGCGCTTTCACACTCACACACCCGCCCCGCCTGCACATTATGTGACTCAGGGTCTAATGCTGAGGAAATGATGCCAATGCTGCAAAACCCTAGGTTCAAACCCTCTTAAAATCGATACTTCACACGGGATTGCATTTGATATAACTTCCCATAATTTTAAACGGGGTAAGACCCAATAACAAACAATCGTACAGCTCAACGGGTTTGCCCAGTAGTTAACTTCAGGGTTGCAGAAATAGTTGAGATGTGCTCGAGCTATTCAAACTGACCCGAACATCTCATTATAAAAATAAATAAAAAATACAACACAATAATGATGCTGTCAAAGTTGAGTGAGATCTTGGGGCAAACTGATTTCACCAAATGAAACTACTTTCAACATCGCAATGAGTGTTTTTGAAACGTGCAATTAATTAAGGGATTTTAATAAATTAACTAATTGTGCGATCTCGTGTTTTTGCTTTTTGACTTTCTTGTTCAACAATCACCACCAACCTTTGGAATATTGATTATATAAATCATAATTTAAGGTTACCACTGATTTCATCAGCTTCAGTTTTTAGATGTCTCAAATCACCATTCAAATCTGCCGAGCAAAAAAGAAATTACTATTTAAATCAAAATAATATTTATACGTGTTTAATAAGCCCATTTATAGAAGAGTCTGACAACGCCTAAGATTTTTATCCTACAAAAAATCTGTCACTATAAATTTTTAGTAACACACTTTTAGTGACAGATCGGTGACAACTATTTTGTCACTATCGTTCTTTTTTTGTAGTTTAATTATGTGGTTACCCAATAATTTGTTGAGTACATCCAGGCTCACACAAGTTCCACTATGTTACTTACATCGGTATAACAAGTATTTATAACCTACAGTTTTACATCAGGTCGCGCGACACTGAGGCGGTCGAATCCTGGCCCAAACCGATCCTTAAATTAAAATCCATAATTTGAAGATCTAGGAAAATTCTGTTTTGATGTTGAATTTTCAATTTTTCCTCAACAAATATATAAAATTAATTATTCTCTTGCAGACAAAATAATTAATTTCATCAATTCAAGCTTAATGGTTGATGCCATTTAAGGCACTCATATATAGTGGAACGACTATTCTCCATCATTGATATGGAACATTACAATATTTCAAGATGCTAATTAAATCATGTTAAAGATCCAACAATTAATATACGCTTCAGTAATTCAGTTAGATAGTCTCATCAAACTAGTCGAGGAACCAATTAAATAAAGTTGTTTGAGTAATTTTGTACTGATTTAATAACATGGTCCATGGAGCAGTAGCAACTCAGGGTGTTTTTTTGTTTTATATATATATATATAGTGCTGCTCCCGATTTTTTTGTTACTAGCTTTGTGCAAGGACCAAAAGAGGAACGTCTCCTCGTTTTCGTAAGAAAACTATCTCACTTGTAATCCTTTTGGCTTAATACAAGTTGTGTTTGTTTGTTTCAAGAAAAATGTGAGATCTTTTTTCATTAATTAGATACATAATAATGTTTACTGTGAGACGTGAATATATGAACCTGAGTAAAAATCTTTGTATTGTTTCTTACGTTCCTGCCTGATGTACTTTTCTTGCGATTGCGTGTGCGTTGGGATTATTTGAAGCCCTTGCACACTTTCACGAGGAAAAAAAAATAAAATTGTGAATCAATCTGGAAAAGGAAAAAAAAAAAAAAAAATATAGTACGTACTCTAGGCAAGTAGATTAAAAAACAAACAGGCTCTTATGGTTTCTGATAATCAGATGTCCGGAGCTTATGCGCACCTCGATTTACTCTAGGAAATCATAAATTCACCGTACACTGGCGGGACCTCATTTAAAGTTGGAGGCTTGGAGCAAATAGTACTCCGTATGAACTGGCCCTAAATATGTTTGACAGTATCTTAAATATTTCAAACCCTGCTACCTTACGAGAGGATCTAGGGGTGCTGGAGTGCACGTGTAAGGCGGCACACAGCTGTCGATCTCATCAATCAACGGTCTACGCAAAAAATCAATTACGGCCGGTAATAAATGATTCTTACCGGTCATAATTAAAAATCATATCTCAAATCATTTATTGTCAAAATCGATAGTCCGTGTGCTCCTTATATGGTGCCTTGCACTACAGAATTTCCCAATCCCATACGAGAACGGGCTGTTATGGACCTATGGTTGAGGGCATCTTGCCAACTAATGGGTGTTTTTATATTTTATTTTCCTTGTATCTCAAGAACAAAAAAGAAGTCTTGGATTCATTATTTTTTGGAATTATGGATTCTTCCAATAGAAATCAAAATTGGTGTGGCTCCCAAGCAATTTGGCACGTGCATACAGAGTGTTAAAATGGCACAACAGTGAATACATGATGCCATGATGGTATATACCTATTATTTAATTATATATACTCACTCATTGTATTTAATCGATTGGTCCTAGACTACGTCCCAAGAGGCCATCGTCTTAGATCCCAAATAAAAAGTGTAAAAATTAAGGCATGTTTTCTGTTCTTATTAGTTATGGCTTCCATCGATTTCAATAATCCCTCATTCTTAGTGAGGGTTTTCTCTCTCAATACCAAATCTGAGAGGTTTTTCGTGATTTTCCTTCTTTTCCTTTCTTTCGGTTTCCTCTTCATCATTGAGGTGTCGGTTCAGATTGCGACCATGGTAAAGGTTATGGTTCTCTAACGAAGGAAGGTGGCGGTGGTGTCTGTCCAATGATGAATCACATCAATTGGTGTGACGGACTCGCTTTCATTGTGCGTAGGAGTAGGACTATGATTGTGGTGGTTCGTCCATTCTCCGGCTATGAGAGGTAGTAGTAGTCGGGGTATCTATACGTACCTGGAAGGCTACCCTCTTTTGTGGCTTTCTAGTCCTTTGATTAAGGACAGGTGCTACCTTTTAGCGATCATCTTATGTATTCGTGTTTCTTATATCAATGAAGCTTTTATCATTTTGTGAAGGAAAAAAAAAAAAAAAAAACTATTTTTTGTACCCAACACTTGTTTTTGCAGAACAACACAAGGGGCCAAATTTAAAACCCAAACTGTCCACTTTAAACTTGAAGGGCGGCATGCCCCACTTCTTACCAAATCAGAGGTATGCATATATATCATGCAAGACTCCAAATAAAAGTCGTGCTTTACGAATACACCTCCCTTTTTCCTGGACGAATTGGGAAGGTAGGGGAAGAACACAAGCCAAAAAAGTGGAGATAACCCCAAGAGGTTTTGTCAAGCATTTATGAGAAAGCAATAAGTGCTCTTTCATTAGGTCACAGGTTTCATTCCTACGGAGGTCAAATATTCCAAATTTTGGAGGCACTAGGAGTTATGCCCAGTGTTACTTTCAGGGCTTTAGAATTAGTCGAGATGAGCGCAAGCTGACCCGGACATCCGATTATAAAAAAAAATGGAGATGAATTAGATATCAAGGGAAAGATATAGAAAGCTAGATTAGAGAATAAGAGAGGAAAGGAAAAATACATGCTTTTGAGATTTTTGTAATGTTGGGTATTCTTTTGGATTTTTCCGTGTTGAATACATGCATTGGTTTATGAACAATAAATTCATTTTTTGATATTTTATTTTCTAAAAATATTTTAAAGATCTTATTTTTGAAATTCGCCTTAGGCCTTGAAATATCAGGGCCGGTCTTGCCGATTGCAAAGCTTGTGTGAAACATGATGTTGCCTAACGTGGTATATATGAAACTTTTCAGAGCAATGATAGGGAATCATATGATATGATCAAATGGCAGCTGGGAGGTGGAGAAAAGGCCCACAATCCAAAATCTTCATTATTGACTACTGCAAACCCATTTTCAAACAATAAAAAGAAGAAGAAGAATACTTTCACATGCGTTAGAGCATGTGCCTCGGGTTAGCAAAAAGAGCAAATTAGTCATTTTACCAAACTAAAATGAAGAAAACTCAACTGCAGCAGCTTAGGTAAAACCTTATGTATTTTACATTTTGCTACAATAAGTTTTTAGCTACAAATACCTAAGCACTGTACCTACCATTTATTTGTTTATTTGTATTCACCCTCTCTCCCTCCTCCTCATGTGCAAGAAAGCCTCTCTCTCGAGTTTTTTTACAAGATGACAAAGTTGAAATACAATATTTTAATAGAGGATTGATAAAATAGATAGTATTGGTAGAGTGTTTGATTGAGATGTGAGAAGGTAAAATATAAAATGTGCACTATTCACCAGCATTTTTTGCTAGTGACCGGTAAACTTGCTCTTACCAATCTGCCACATGGATATAACTAGTAGTTCCACTTTTAGTTTTATCTTTTCTATAACTAGGTGTTTTGGCCTATTTATGCACAATTCAACAGTTTTTTTGGTGTTGAAATTATCGACCGAACAAATCTTCAATGATCTCGAGGATTGTTTGTAAAACCTACAAGCTCAAGAGTATAAGACTCATATTTAGGCTGCGTTCTTAGGAATGTAACTTAAACTTTACTTCAATTTGAGAGTTTTGTCTTTATTTGAATTTTTTTTTGCATATGTTAGTTTTGCGTCAAACTTTTATAGGTTATTGAGAAATAACCACTTTTTAGCACACAAAAAAAAATCACTTTTTTGTGCTAAAAAGTGATTATTTTTCAAAATACTTGGGTAAAAGAATTTTTTTTTACTTTTTCGATTCCTTTCGTCGAGATGAATCAATAACCCACAAGAGCTTAGCGCAAAACTAACAAATGCGAAATCAAAACGTAGGGATAGTGTGTGTTTAAGAAAAAACTTCGGAGCAGACTTTGAAATTTTTTAAAAAGCTTTTGTGAGTATTCATAAAAGTTTCTTAGCAATAGATTTTGCGATTTTAGAGATTCCTAGAAGGCTAGAAGCTGAAAAAGACAAAATAGAATTTGATTTTAAAAAGAAGTTGGATTTAGAGTGCTTTTCAAATTTGTTTTTAGATCCTAAGTATTTTAAAATCCGATTTTCAACTTGTTAAACAATACCTGTATTTACCATAGCTTAATCATAATTTACCTAATTTAGCATTATAGTAAATATATTTATCTGCTAATTATAATTAAATCCAAAATCTAGCTATAATTTGCAAGTGACACTCTTCAAACTCTGTTCTTTTGTCTTTGAATGTATGCAAGTGCAAGCATGTGCGCTGCGCTATTTGAAATTGTGTTTGATGGGATTGATTTTGGACTATACGAAAAAGGGAAAATGACGGCCAATGACAGTGTTTTGAAAATTAATATCCGTTAAGGATATTTTCAGCATTAACAAATGTTTTCAACTTGTCCTTAGCGGGTATTAATTATCAAAACACATCCTCGGCCGTCATTTTCCCTACGAAAAAAGAAGATAGTTTGTGTCAATGTATATGTAAACATACATTAATAATGTTTTCCCAGATATCAATGAACTTTTACGGTTTTACATATCATTCTACAACTTTTGAGCGGAGATTAGAATAATTCATATACATATAGGTAACATATGCATATACAGTCTTTTTCCTATCCACTCCCTCTTACCGTCCGCACCTCCCCTTTCCCCGATTGAATTGCGACAATACAAGCCGCTCAATATGTCCAGAACATTATTTTAAGGGTACCCGCGAGAAATCGACAAAAAAAATGATTGAGAATGGCTTGATTTGAACAGTTTTTTATTGAACCGTTCAATAAAAAACTGCTCAAATCAAATCCTTTCTAGTCATTTTTTTTTGTCGATCTCTTTGGTACTCTTAAAATCACGTTCTGATCACATTGAGCGACTCGATTCGTCGCAATTCAATCAGAATAGGAGAGGTGCGGACCGTAGCAAATTCGGGAATTCCTAACTTGAAAACTGGTGTATGCATATATACGTACATATATGAGAATGTATATTCCCCAGCTGGATTTGTTTGGAGTGGAACCAGGACAGGACAGGAAAGGAAAGGGACCTGCCGGACAGGGGTCTCCCTGTTTCAATGGACCATTTTTTCCCCGATCCGGATTCAATGGACCATATCCACTTGTAGTTTGGTGCTTAACGGCACGCAAGGGGAGAAGTTTCATAATTCAAGGTGTCCAGATAAATTAATGCACATCTCGTCTAATTTTTGGAAGTCTAATTCTACCATCCAATTACGGGAGGCCTTATAAATTGGCCCCATTAAAATTGATAGATTCAGGCTTGGTGGAGAGATTAGGATTTTTTTTCACCGGTTCCTGTCTATGAGCTTTCTCTCCACTGGGTCTCCCCTAGTCTAATTTTTCTACCCCAGATTTTGGTCTCCTTAGATCTGATGGCCAATAATGTTTTATGAATACATGTGTTATTAGGGTTTCATTCATTGGTTTCCCGTGATTGTCGTGTCTGGGAGGGTTTGTCGGCTGGTCTTTGTCTAGGAGGTTGTTACTGGCTGATGATCAAGAGATCGCTGCATTAGTCTGTGAGGTTCTAGATTTGAAGGCTTGTGTATCTAGACCTCTTGGTTATTGTCTCCATTTGGGATTGAAAACCCTCTTTAATGTGTGCTTTTTTCTGTCAATGAAATCTTCTACCATTTAAAAAATAATAATATTAGGCCTTATGAAATTTTCAATATATGAAATCAAAGACAGAGTAAACTGTTAAGTCTCCAACTTTATTTAATATACCAACATTTTTTTTTATAATCAGGTTTTTGAGTCAGTTTATACATAATTCAACTAATTCGAAGATTCAATTCTACTGCGTATTATCTACTATAAAATAGACCAAACTTGGGGCTCCCAAGTAGGAGTTAATTACAATAAGAAACAAACTAGTTGGAAGAATTAAGCATTATTTTAATCTTTGTTCGTAACGGATAAAATTCTTAGATCTTAGGATTCTACAAATTTCATTGACTTTAGGTCTGTAGTAATTACTTTCGTTGAACTTGAAAATTAAATGCATTATTAAAATACATCTCATCTTGATTTTTGTATCTCATTGCAAATTAAACAAACTTCAACTGATCTCTAATAGAACATTTAGAGGTTGTTTGGTAAATATTTTATAGGAGATTTTAGGGGAAATAAGAGGAAAAAAAATAGATCGGGAGATGAAAGTAATAATTAGAGATAAAACTTATTGAAAATCGTGTTAAAAGAGAGGGCTAGTAGTTCTGAGAACCGAATTTATAAGCTTACCGAATTATGTACTTCCCCCAAACAAATACAAAATATACATTCGTATTTAAGTTTTAATTTATTTATTTACGATTTAAATCATCCCAAATATGTCGAGCTTGATCAAGCTTGAAGAGCGGAAACACCCAACTCTGTTAAAAGTGTTTGTACGGATACTAATTTAGGAAACGTTTATACTGTCTTACTTTTCTTTTCTACTTCTAATTTACTCATTAGTACTTCTAATTTGCCTATTTTTCTTTGTTAGTGAAATCTTTTTAGTTTTAGTCAAAAATACATTTGCTTTTCCATTTAGTAGGGAAAGCCAATATAGAAAAATGTGGACTGAACGCTTTATAGTTTTCGGAATTTTGTTGTTCTCGTCAAGATGCATAAATAATTTAAGAAAAATCCAAATTTATCAAAGAAATTAACGATAATTTACAAATTACGTTAAATAATTTAAGCAAAATCCAAACCTCACTTTACCAAAACTCGTGCTGGCTTCAACTTTACCAAAACTCTATATGGTGAGAGACTTTTTTTGATATTCATATGGTGAGAGATTAATCCTTTCTCTTTCTAGGTGGAAAAACAGTGGTGTGGGGTAACTATTGTTTGTTTTTAGCAAAAATAAATGAAAAATATCATTATCACTATAACGCAATAATGATGATTTTTTAATTTAAAGAAGGAAAAGAGGGAGCCTAACCGTTTTAATGTGGGGAATTGCTGTCACTTAAAAATAGTCTTCCCATTCAAGTAAAGTTAGTTGAAGTTGGCCAATGCCTTCTTGAGTGAGAAAGTGGCCAACCCTCCAACCCCTTTCTTCTCTCTCCTCTCTCTCTCTTTCCTACCCCTTTCATCATCCATGATCAACCCACCAGAGAATAATAAAACCCTCAAAAGTATGAAAGATTCAAAGTTCTAAAAGAGAAGGGGTAGGAAAAAGCAAAGGGTTTGAACCCAATATGTGAAAGCTAGCTGCTTACTATTGAAGGGAAGAATCATGTTGTGAGGGTGTTTAGAGAGAGAAATATCGAGTTTTAGAGAGAGAGAGAGAGAGAGAGAGGGCCTAATTTCTTTCTGTTGCACAGTTTCAGCCCTTTTGCTAGGTGCAGCTTTCTGAAAGGATTTTGGAGGATTGGCAAAACTTCTTGAGGTATGAGTAAATTCTTGGTAGTGTCAATTGCGCATACTGGAATTTTTGGGGAATTTTCTAAATTTATTTGATTTATGAAATTGGCTGCAAAACTTGAAAAGATAGGATCTTTTTGATATTTGGTTTGAAGTTGCATGTAAATTTCCTTTGTGGGTATTTCTGTATGTACTGTCTATTGCACATAATTCAGTTTTTTCAGTCTCTTTGCTAATTTGGTTGGTTATGAAATTGGCCCTAAATCATTAAAATGCTTGCTTTTTCTGATGTTCGGAGGGAGTGAAATTCTTTCCCCCCCCCCCGCCCCCCCCTTCCCCTTTGTGGGTATTTTTGTTTGTACTGTCAATTATTTTCAGTGTTTTTGCTAATTAGGTTGTTTATGAAATTAGCCATAAATGTGAAAAGGTTTCCTTTTTCCAACATTGGGATTGAAATTCTATGTTTTGTGCTTTGTGGGTAGTGAAATTTTTGCTGGGTTATTTCTCCCATGAATTACCTTTCCCTTTGGCCTTATCTTGCCGGGTGTTGGGGATGTTCTTGAATCTTGAACTGGTGATTGTTGTTTTGTTGTCTTTAAACTATTGCAGTGGGAAAATATATAAACATATGTTTAGGGTTCTTTAATATTTCTTTGATTTCTTCCCCTGGTCCTAAATCTTGAGTTTGTTGAAGGGGATTCAACTTTTTGCACCTTGTACAGAAAAGCTACAGCAGGCTTATGATTGAATTTGTCCTTTTCTTCATTCATACACGAATGTGTGCTATGTACATACATATAAACGTATACATGTGTGTGTTTGTTTGTTTGTGTTTGTGTTTCACAATAATTTGAAAGGACATCTTTACCTGGAAAAACTTTATATTTTTTTCCAACTTCTTTTCCTACCAAACACTGACTCTAGTGATCAAATTTGGGTCATAACATCAGAAAAGCGTTGGTTAAATACTAAAAACTTGAATCCTGTGTGATTTGTCTCCGCCGTTCTTCTTTACTCCAGCTGTTTGAGGGATTTTTCTGCTGTTTCCTTTGTCATTCTTTGTCGTGTAAAACGCTGAATAGAAATGAAACTTTCTCTCACAGAACAACTAACAACATTGAGACTGCAGACTCATCCTGCCCCTTTGTGGAAAAAATTTGTTGATTCCAAATATATTTGAATGAGGATTTGCTCTTGGAGTACAATATCATGTGTGCTGTTGGAATGCAGACTCAATCTATGTTCATGGGATGCCTTAGATACTAATAGTAAAATGTCATGTTCATGAGTACTCGATATCTTGATTCCTGATCATCTGAAATACAGGTTTGTTTTCCTTTTTCAGGGAGGAATAGTGATGCTAGAAAAATGGGAAGGAGTTGGTTTTCTGCAATCAAGAGGGTTTTCATACCCAGTTCTAAAGATAAGCCAGTGAATGTAAGTGGAATCTTACTTTGTGGGTGTTGCTTGCAATTTCAATTCTAAACATTTTGCAACTTCTAAGTGCAAAAGTGCTGAGTAATCAGATTACAATCCCCAGTAATGCTGATTAATATTCTCCGTCTTGCTTGATTTTTGCCACGTAACGCAGAATTTCTGAATTTATCGTAGTGCTTACTCATCTTGATAACCGACACATTTGTAGAATTGCTCAAGGCTTTTGGCTTAGAAAATGGTGCTCAAAAGTTTATTAACATGATACTGTGCTTGCCGGAAACATAGTTAGCATCATATCAAAGGTTAAGGGATTGACCAATCTTATAAAGATGCTTTTGTTCTACTTTTGGACGGTTGAATAACTCAAGTTTTGTTTGAACTGAGTGCTGTTTATAAGTTTGGAAGTAGCTTAGGAGAACAAATTCCACGACAGGTTTTGCATCTAAAAGCATCAAAAGCACTTGTCATGGCTTCCCATAATAAAGATCTATGTTGTAGGGATCAGAGAAGAAAAGCACCAAGGAAAAGAAGAAGGGAAAACTGAGGCATGCAGAGACGAAATCATTCATCCGATTCAGGGAGCCAAGCAGTATCGAGAAGATACTCGGGGAAGTCGACCAACAGCAGTTACTTGTTAGACCTCCCACGCCTTCCGAGCAACCAAACACACCAACTTTGGCTATTCCCAGGGCTTCATCTCCTAGGGTTGCTTCTCCTAGGGTTGCTTCTCCAAGAGTTGCTTCTGCAAGAGTTACTTCTCCCAGAGTCGCTTCTCCCAGAGCCACCTCCGCAAGAGTTACTTCTCCGCGAGCTGCTTCTCCACGAGTTGCATCTCCGAAAGCTGCTTCTCCACGAGTTGCATCTCCAAAAGCTGCTTCTTCAAGGGCTGTTCATGATCAGCTTAACGAAGTTAGATACAGGCCAGAACCAACTCTATGGTACCAACATCTTTCAGCCATCAAGATCCAATCAACCTATAGAGGTTACAGGGTATGATTCTCAAATTTTTCTTGCTTTAGTATAGATTAGCATCATATCTATGGCAGACGTAGGGTATGAATTTTTATCTTTCTGAATTACAGTGGATTAAAAATAATGGTATGTATGACAAGGAACTCATAAATAAACCGCCCAACTTGATTCAATTTGATGAAGTTTTATGGTGGTTACTCCCGTTTTTTGTTTCAGTTCCTAAGGTAAAACTTAATGCATTGATCAGATTCGTCGGATACATAAATAAAATATTACATGGTTGCTGTATTTCCCAAAGATCCTGCAAGTTCAATTATACGACCGAAGTATTGGGACTAGAGATCCTGATTAAGATTGAATGTCAAGATTGAACAACCATGCACAAACAGCTCAAGGAAGATGACTGAATCACTCCCGTTGAACTTGAGACTTTTTATGACTTTGCTTGGATTTGGATTTGTCAAGGAATTTTTTCAGTAAAAAAAAAAAGAATGCGAAAATATTCAAACATATCCAAATTTTTGTCTATTTTTTCTCTCGACAAATCCTTCCACATATCCAAGATCCAAACGCAACCTAGGTTGAGTTGTTACTCTTTGACCATCTGGGATCCATTGTGTCTCTTTGTTGGCATAACCTGAGTCTTATTGAACTAGACGTAATGTTTTATAATTTGACAATGCCCAAGCCTGGTATAGGGTTCTGTCTAGGATCAACCATTCATAGAATGGATGAGGCCCAGAATTTGTTTATTTTTCCCAACTATTTCTGGGTATGTTTTGGCCTACTAGGATATTGGAGCCATCTCAGTATGGCACACAATTATTATTGTAATCCCTAGTTTCTAATTGTGCCATAACGTTGGGTTGGTCTGGGTTTATGGTTCACATATATGGCTCTATCCCAATTGACAATATGAGCTTTTATTATGCAGGCTAGGAAGAGCTTTAGAGCTTTGAGGGGTCTTGTGAGGCTTCAAGGTGTGGTGAGAGGCCAGAATGTGAAGAGACAGACTATGAGTGCAATGAAAATGATGCAACTCTTAGTTCGGGTTCAAACTCAAATTCAGTCGCGGAGGATCCAGATGCTAGAAAACCAGGCACTCCAACGCCAGCCTTACAAGAATGACAAGGACTTGGAGAGTAACTTCGGCAAATGGACTGTGAGCCAGGTACTATGTTTTCCAGTGATTTATCTTAAATTACACCCTTAAGGATGACCCCATTGCCCACATTATTGGCACCTTGTGGGCGGTTTGCTCGACATATTGAATGCAATTTTGGAGTTGGAAGATTTACGGCAGTTATAGTGGGATGGGGTTGGGTTGGTCTATTGGCCAATATGGTGTGTGGTTCATAACTGAGGTGCATTTAACTGCATTAGTGGCCTTGTCTCGGCATAGCCTGGCCCCCCTCAACTACGGTAGGCTAAGGTCTCTGAAGCCCTTCTCATCTTGGTCTTTGCATAATTTGGGAACAAAAAAAACCATTGGCTTGTCAAAACCCCAGCCTGAGATTTAGGCAACTGGACCACTCCAGTCCGGTCCATGATTTGATGGGAGCCCAGCGAGCTCGGCCTGTTAGATGTATTGCTGACCAACCAAATGCATATTGGTGGATGAATCTCATTCTGTACCATGGTGTGATGATAATCATGTATGGATCCTTGTCTTAACCATGGGTGTCACTTTCCTTCGACCTATGTAACATGTTTATTCATAACCACTCAAACTTAAAAGAATCTCGATTTGGTTGTGTTCGTACCTTGTATTCTTGTTTTCATGGTATCGGATAGTCTTAGAGTAACAGGCAAACCAATCAAAGAACCATATGATTTCCCAAAGTCAAGGAGATATAGTGTTATGTGGAAACGTTCGTCTTTGGTTTGAACTTACTTAGAGACTTATATTTACCACTTAAGCTATGCAAATCGTTAATTAGCAATGTTGTTGTAGTCTGAGGCAGGTCAAAACGAAAACTGGGACGACAGTTTGCTGACAAAGGAGGAAAGAGAGGCGAGGATGCAGAAAAAAGTGGAGGCCATGTTCAAGAGAGAAAGAGCAATGTCCTATGCTTATTCCCACAAGGTACTATACCTTCTCATTATAGCGTATTCCACTTGTATAGTTGTATGCCTTTTGTAAAACAGACTCGATCTATTACTTAATCTGGCAGGATCTGGTATTGCACACAAATTTTGCTAAAATTTGGCCCAAAACTGTGTTTTTAGATCATCAAATTTACAAATTCCACGAATTTCAACCATTTATACACATCAGTGTGCATCACCCACCCACCCACACACACACACACTCACATATGTATGGAAACAGTCACCTTTTATAATAGGAACATATCCAAAGGAATCAAGGGAATGTCATTGAAATCCAATACAGATACAACCAAACACTACATAAATAGCAGAAAAGAAAACAGAAACAAACCAAAACCGAAGGGGCAGAAACTAAGTCCCCCTAAGCCACATAATTCGCTTGCCTGTGCGGGAGCATGAAAGCGTCTTTGATACACATCCCAATCTACTAAAATCCAAGAGAGCGAGGATTGAGAGCGCGAGCACATGGCATTTTGAAGGATTATGTGAGTAAGCCCCTGACCAAAACAAAGACTAACTAACCTTGCTTGAAGACATACTCAGGGATGCCCCACTCCAAACTCAAACTGTGATCGGCAGAAAGAGGGATATTTCTCCAAGCACAACCTATTGTCTCCTCCACAATACAGAATCCACACCAATTTTCTGGAAATTCCTACCATTTGCATTGTGCAATATTTGATTTAATGTTATGTGGCAAGACACATTTTCTCGTCTTTGGTAGATGAATTAATGAATGTGTGCTTTTGCCATGTGGACTAAGCACAGCCGTGAAAGGTTGCTAGAAAAATGGGAATTTTTTTTTTTTTTTGAGTATATATGTATATGATCACAGATGCCCCTGTAGCTCAATTCAATAGATTTGGGATGAGAAGTCCAAATAAAAGATAAACTATGTCTTTGAGCTGCTCCCACTTTATGGATCAGTCCTAAATCTAACAAAAGATCATGAACCGCACTTGTATGGGCATTCAGCTAATCCAATGTCCAAGGAAAATGGGATAGGGCAAAATATTCATATTTGCTCATATGGTTCTTCTAGTTAGAAAAATCAAGTTTACAAGATGCCGTAGAGCATTTTTCTTGCACACCTATCATTTCTCGGCACAGGAAAAATTATAACTGCAATCACTAAATGTCCATTACACATGTTTTTGTTGTTGGTAAATATCAATTAGAAAAGTATTTTAAATATAACTTACCTTTACCCAAGTGTCCGTGCCAAACATGGGTACTTCATAAGTATATACCCGGATCTTAATCTTTTTGAATTGCCCTGTCTCAAAGGCTTGTTTATGTTACACACCGTAATCTGCCATAAAATCTGGTTATCAAAGCTAGTAAAAACCTTTTTCCTCTGAATTTCCTTGGGATCTGACTTGTTTATGCAACACATCTTTGATTCGTTGTCATTTTCTTTTTCCCTTCGATTTTCATTTATGAATGTCTTCACTATCAGCTATGGAGAACCAATCCTAAATCAGCTCAAACATCAGTAATGGACACCCAAGCCGGTGGATTTCCCTGGTGGTGGAATTGGGTGGAACGGGAACTCCCACCGTCAAATCCTCCTGAAAGCCAAACTGCAAAGAGTTTTCATCCGACGCCTCCAAAACCAAGCCCACGGCCTGCATTTGGAAACTACAAGCAACAGAATATCAGATATGATAATCTTGAATCAAGTACACCAAGGTCAACGAGATCAGCGGCTCCTATCGGAATCTACAAGCAACCGAATATCAGATATGACAATCTTGAATCAAATACACCAAGGTCAACAAGGTCAGCAGCTCCTATCAGAAACAGTCTGGGGCTGATGAAGAACTCGTATCAGGTATATAAAATCAAAGAGTTGGACACATGACTTGTCTTACATCTCATTGTTATGTGCATGGACGCGTGATATGAAGCTGACACACTGATCCGTGGGTTTTAAGAAAATTCAAGACATGACTAACGAAAGAAACACTGACTAGAGATGCAAAAACATATATTTTAAACATCTTCAAAATTAATACGTATTGGATACTAATGCAAATTGTAGAGTCCCCCTAAAAAGGTAAAACCATATACTCAATTTTTTGGCCTCGGCTTAAAACCTCACAAGACTTCATTTTAACCTCCAAAAGTGTCTCTTGCCTAACCTAAGTAGTGTGTCCCCCTTTCTCCCAAACTTTTAATGTGTCCCCGTGTATCTTTGTATGCACGTGTCCATAGAATTACTAGTCCAATGACTAGTATGTTCATAGGCGAATCGACGAAACTTCATATTTGTTTATTTATTTATTTTTAAAATAAATAAATAAATATGAAGTTTCGTCGATTCGCCTATGGACATACTAGTCATTGGACGAAACTTCATATATCCATTATTTTTTTTCCTCGTTTGTATGCCTATCCGAATTTGATTTTCAATAGAATTAATTACTTTGTGTATTATCATCTGGATCCCATACCAAAGTATATACAGTATATTTTTAAAATGGGAAAATTAGATTATAACAACAGCAGATTTTAGTACTGATTGGTAACGTTCATATTTGTAGAAACCAAGAACTAGTGCTGCCAATTCTCCTTTCGATGTGCCACTGAAAGACGATGATAGTCTCATGAGCTGCCCCCCGTTCTCCGTTCCAAATTACATGACACCAACTGTTTCGGCCAAGGCTAAAGCAAGGCCTTTTAGCAACCCCAGGGAGAGGTTCCCGGGGACTCCTACTGGGACTCCTACTGGCGATCCCAATAGACGGTTCTCATTCCCTATGACTCCTAACATTGGTTCCTTCAAATGGAACAAAGGGTCTAGTAGTAAGGGTTCACCTTCAAAAAGGGTGTTTGAAAATCAGCAGTCTTTGCAATCCGTCGGGGATTTGAGTATCGACTCTACTCTTTCGATGCCTGCTGCTGTTGGGAGGAAACCGTTTAACCGATTTGTGTGATTGCCCCTGGGTTCTTTTTTTCTCCTATTACGTTTAACAGCTTTCTTTCTAGCTATTGGGTTTTAGTTTTCCTGATTTTATTGGTTTTTTTTTTTTTTTTTTTGGTTTCAATACTGAGTGTGTTTGAGTTACAAATGCTGATCTTGTAAAATACTAATAAAGAAACATTAGGATGTGTTGGCTTGAATGAAAAGAGGATTTGGGTTTTGAGAACTGTGGTACGTGCATTTGTTCTGTTCGATCACTCTTTTTTTTTTCCCTCTTTCTGATGAGAGCCTCCACGACTTCAAGCTGACTATACCCACACTCTTTTTTCTTTTTCTTTTTTCCGGCAAAAGTAAAATTTTATAAAGAAACTTTTATAAACGGTACCGCTGATTTTGCCATTCTTTCTTTTTGTTAATGTCACTTCCCTGCAAGTGTATTTTTGGTGCAAAAATACACTTGCAGGTGAGTGACGTTAACAAAAAAGAGAGTGTCAAAATCATTTCCCTTGTATAATTGAGAAAATCTTTTTTTACGGCAGAGCCGCGAATAGTTGTTTGTGGAGCCAGTCACGACTGTCTAAAAATATTTTGGACGGTTCAGATGTTAATGAACTTACATTTTTGGACAGTCGCAATTGGTTGTTGTTGTAAAGAATTTGTTAACGGCCGAATTGTGAATAAGTTTCTCTCTATATACTCCATAATTTTCTTTGGTTGGTTCATGGCCGGTTGAGAGAAATTCGTCGGTAGGGAAATCCAAGAGGATAAAGTAAAACTGCTAGATTCTAGTTGAAGGTCTGCTCTCGTTTCATACTCGTAGCTGTTTTGGTGAGGCACACGTGGACGACTTCTGGCCCCATATTTTAAGAAGATTTTTAGTGCGGAGCGGGTACTACGTGGTGCCCGCTCGGCGCATCCGAGCTGTCCATTTCGGTTTAGGACTTCTCGGATTTGGAGAGAGAAAAATGAAAGAGAAAGAGGAGAAAAAGTATTGGAATGAGAGGAGAGAGAATATTTCAATCTGGATCATCTAATACACTTTTGGACGATTTGAATGTGTTGCTACCCACGTCGGCCGGGTGACGTTGGTACCCACACGGCGCCCAAAGATTTCTCACATATTTTCTTGTTGGGCGGTGCGATAGTTTTGTCTCACTTGCCGACTCCCTTGGAAAATAAAAAACAAATAAAAAATGATCCCTTCAGAATTTAGAAAAAGTGTTCTCGCCAAAAAAAAAACAAGGGAAAAAAAAAGTGTTCTCGTCCTTTATTCTCTTTCTACATACTACTACTATGTTCTTTGATTAAGATTACAAACCTTTATTTCATGTTTTTTTTTTTGTGGTAAATACCTTTTTTTTTTTTAAATTGTTGTACATTTAATGCAGTCATTCTTTTTTTCCCCTCGAAGAATAAGAACTTCATTTAATTCAGTCTTAGTTTTCTTGTTTCTAAATTTCATAAGGGAGAGAGAGACGGGAGCCTCAAGCAAGGGTTAGTCCAGTTGGTTGATAGGTTTGCTTTCCATGCAATTGATTAGGGTTCGATTCTTGGGATTAAGCCACAAGAAGTAATTTCTTTTGAATTCCATAGTTTCGGCATAGATGACCTGTCTTTGACCGCACCGGAGAGACGATTAATTGAAGTGTACGTAATTTGACCCAGACAACCATAAAGAGAGAGAGAGAGAGAGAGAAGGAGGAAACTGGTGGATCCATGTACGGTGGCTGTGGTGCCAAGTGGAACATCCCACCCTTTGGCGATCAATTCAACCATTTTTGTTTTGCATACTTTGGCTCTCTACCTTCGTCCAGCTGTGCTTCCTTGGACTGATTTCTCCTTCAAGTTTCCTACAGTCTTTTAATATTTTTGGGTTCAATCCGTGTCAAAAAAAAAAAATGATCAGAAACATTTATTTTGTAGAACTCGTCAAGAAGGTTTCCACGCTAAAATCAGTTTAATTGGAGTTTGTTTTGTGACTTTTTTTCGATTTTTTGGTTTTGTCTTTATTTGAATATTTTTTTAAATTTGTTCGTTTTGCGCCTATTTTTTTTGACTTTTTGATTCATCTTGTGAGACAAATCGGAAAAATAAATTTTTTTTCTACTTTTACCCATATATTTTGAACAAAGACCACTTTTAAGTTAAAAAAAAAAAAGTCAACTTTTTTTTTTAATATACTTTTTCTACTTAAAAGGGGTCTTTGTTCAAAATATTTGGGTAAATGTAAATTTTTTTTACTTTTCCAATTCATCTCGTCGAGACGAATCAAAAAGTCAAAAAAATTTGGCGCAAAATGAACAACTGCGAAAAAAATTCAAATAAAGACAAAATCGCACTTTTTCTAAAAGTGTTAGTGGTTTCATTTCGGTGGAGTCGTGAATAGTTATTTATGAAGTCAATCGTGACAGTCCTAAAGTGTTTTGGACGGTCCGGATGTTGGTAAAACTTTTCCGGGAAAGAGTTGTGAACTTTTCTTCGGAAAAATTTCATTAAAATCCGGACTATCCAGAACACTTTTGAACTGTCGCGATTTGTTGGTTCATAGTTGAGAGAAATTCGTTGGTAGGGAAATCCAAGAGGCTGACCTCTGGCCCATATTTTGTTGTTTAGCCGTGCGATACTTTTCTCTCACTTGCCGACTCCATTGGGAAAAAAAAACAAACAATAAGATATGAGCCCTTAGAAAAAGAGGAAAATGACGGATAAGGACGTATTTTGATAATTAATACTCGTCAAGGATATACTGAGAACATTTGTTAAAGCTGGAAATGTCCTTGGCGGGTATTAATTATCAAAATACGTCCTGGGCCGTCATTTTCCCTAGAAAAAGTGTTCTCGCAAAAAAAAAAAAAAAAAGAAGAAGAAGAAGAAAAAGAAATAATAGCCTTGCCTTTATTTTTTTGTTCATTTAATTCAGTCTTAGTTTTCTGGTTTCTTTAATTTCGTAAGGGAGAGAGAGGGGGGTAAGAGCTCCAAGGATCAGTATGGTTGGTTAGTGGATTTGATTATCAAGCAATTGATTAGAGTTCGATTTTTGAGATCAAGCGGCAAGAGGTAATTTCTTTTGAATTCCATAGTCCCAACATGAATGATCTGCCTTTGACCGGACTGAGAAGACGATTAGTTGAGATATGTGTAAGTTGGCCCGAACGCCCCAAAAAGAGACAGGCGGGGAGAGTAAGGAGACTGGTGGATCCCATGCACACGGGTGGTGGTGGCAAGTGGAAGATCCCACTCTTTGGCAATTTATTTAGGAAATTGAATTCTACACTCTTTTTTTTTTTTTTTGACATCTACACTCTTTTTTTTTTTTATTGAAAGTGTAGTAATTTTTTTGCTAAAAGACAAAAAAAGAGTGTAGATGTCAAAAAAGGAGGGTAGAATTCAATTTCCTTAATAATCATTTTGAATATTTTGGCTCTCTACCTGGTCCAGCTGTGCTTCCTTGGAATGACTAGAAATTGCCCATGCCTGAAGGCACGGCTCGAAATCGGTATTCAATTCATATCCAATTTTGAAGGCCAAGGCCCCATTCGCAAAATTCTAACTGCGCAAAAAACAAAAAATTATAGCTCTATTATATCCACCAGTTAAACAACATATAAACAAACTAACAAACTAATAGTTGTAGTGCCCGTACCTGAAGGCACTTATCACCAGCCATTTAAATTCTCATCCAATTCAATCACACTACAAACTACGGATCACAACTGGTAAAATCTAACTATAATCACAAAATCCACTTTGTGTGCTTAAAAAAATCAAGGTTCAGAATCAAAGTCCTCAGACTTTGGATTGGTGCATTTGTTTTGGGTTAAAAAAGCCAAAAAGAAAGTAAAGAAACATGTAGAGGAAAAGTTTGACTGATTTTTCGCAAAATCGAAAATAGGCGAAGATCACAAAGAAGCTAAAATTAGATTTCATTGCCATCCTTTTTCTTGTAGTGAACACTTTCCCTTTCAAATTAAAAAAGAAAAAACCATGCCTTTACCAGTTAGGAATTCCAATTAGCAATTCCTCGTTGGGATTTCTAATCTAGAGTATACAACTCACATCCAAAGAAAAACATATGTTTCCATCATGGTTAACTAAAAAAATTTGGCTCCCCATGCCATATGACAAAATCCTGATTATGTCACTGCCACCCTCTAAGGCACATCACATGCAATTTCAAATAAAAATCAAATAACTGGTAGAAACTTGCTAAATAAAAAACTACCTATTTTTTTCACTATTGAATCTAAATCATTAAACTTGATGTAGAATACCAATAAAAATAAGCCTTTGTATGACTGAAAAAATCAGTCATTGTAGTCCATAATCAACAATCGGCAATTCTATTAGTTCATAATTAGTCATTATGATGACTGAACCAACAATCAGTAATTCTATTAGTTCATTACCAAAAATTGAAAAAAAATAATCATTTCCAACAATTCAACTCTACCTACCTAACTTCATAAATCAACATAAGAGAATACACTAAAGAATTACTGATTAATAGAATTACTGAGTGGAGTAACATACTTCTCTCAGGACTAACACATATGAGAATACACCAAAGAACATGTCAGTAGTAAAAAAATGATAGACTTGAACTCATCAAGCGTCTAGATAAGGGGTCGGTTCGATACACCAAATTAAAATGAGAACACGAACGCCAACAGTATTTTAAATTAAAGTAGGAAGCTTTGAAATTTCTAAACCATATTCCAAGACATGTTCTGAAAAAAAATAAAAATAAAGTGGAGTACCATACTTCTCTCATGACTTTGCACACACCAAATTAAGAACCAAAAACTAATTTTCTAAACAACTTATTTTTGGAATCGAAACCATTTTAAAAAAAGAGAGAACAAAGAGCCAGACTTGATTAGTTTGAAGGCTGAATGGCGGCCAAACCGAGTTCAATCAAGCCCTAGTTTACTGCTCACAAACCTAAAATTCATCTAACACTAAATCCGAACCACACTTGATCCAATCGAACCTTACAGAATTTTTCGATTCACTCCAACACCCAATTAGAGCCCAGAAGTAAATCAAAATGAGAACAAAGAGAACTGGGAAAAAAAAGGTGAACAAAGAATGGAAGAGAACAAAGAACTAATTCACCATGGATAGAGAATTCGCCGTTTAAAAAAAAAAAACGAAAGAGCCATACTTGAGGAGGGAGAACTGGACAGAGAGCGAGAATCAGAGAGGGGAAAGAGAACTGGAAAGAAAAAGTTTAGGGAGAGAGAGTAAGAGAATATTAGGAAACAAACAATGAGAATAAATTAAAAATTCGAAATAACCAAAAATTCGGTCATTACGCCAAATTCATTACCGAGAATTCTAAATGAAGACACGGCAAAATTCATTGGGTAGAATTCTAAACGAAGGCACGGCAAAATTCATTGGGTAGAATTCTAAATGCAGGCACGACGTGAATTGTTAGCATTCACGTTTGAAAATGGTCCAACATTCATTACCAAAAATGGTAATGAACAAAGCTAATAATACGGATTGCTTACCAACATCCATTATCAACACCCATTACCGAAAGTTCTTAGCATTTGACGCCAATACTTACCAAAACTGCATTTAGAATTCATTATATTCAACTTTAGCAATTGTTCTGAAAAAATCATTACCAAAACTGAAAAAATCATTACTCAACCATTTATTCCAGAAAATGCAAAGTAATTACCAAAATGCCAAGGTTTAATAGAGGGTGGAGATTTAAGCAAAAAAAAAAAAAAAGTGTGTTAAATCAAACGGCCAAGATTTATATAGGAAAAATATGTGGGTCACCACACCATCGCGATATATATTATAGATTGATGATTGTATTCTAATCAATGGAAATCACCGGGAATTTATAGAATCAGCAACTACAGTCATTAGGGAAAAAAATAATCAGTGGAAATCAATCATATTGTATTCATATTGTATTCTAATCAATGGAAATCACCGGGAGTTTATAGAATCAGCAACTACAGTCATTATAGTGGAGTAACATACTTCTCTCATGACTTTGCACGACACATCAAAGAACAAAGAACTAATTTTTCTAAACAACCAATTTTTCGATTAACAGTTGTCACAATCGTTTTTTTAAAAAAAGGAACAAAGAGACATACCTCTAGAGAGAGAACTAGAGAGAGGGTGAGAGTCAAGGAGAACTGGAAAGAGAACTTGTTCAGAAAATGATTAGGGAGAGTGTAAGAGAAATAAAGTAATTTGTTCACCAAAACGATTAGGGAGGGAGAGAGGGAGAAATTCATTCACTGATATGAGAATATTTTATTACCAAATATAGTTACCAAAAAATCGTCTTACCCGATATGTAGCAATTCGTGTTACCCAATTACCCGATCAAAGCAATTATAGTCATTGTAGAATCATAGTTCCAATCAATGGAAAATAACTGGCAATTTATAGAATCAGCAACTTCACTCATTATAGTCAGTTATATTCACGGCAATCAAGACCATATTGAGCAATTGAAGGCACCGTAATTATAGTAATTATTATAGCAATCAAGACCATATTGAGCAACTGATCAACGGGTAGGATTCATGCAAAAAAATATGTACCAAAAAAATGTGTACCAAAAATGTGTACCATAACACAAAATCAGTTGCTCATTTGCACGCCCATCCCCAATGTGGGAACAACATCTGTGACCTTTCTGTCAATCTTGACTCAAACTTTAAATATTTTGAGCCCGAAAACTACCAAAATGAGTACTCCTCATTTTTTCATATCGGTGTCTAAATCTCCAAAGCTTCTTTGTGTATTTCAAATTTAATATTTTCTCATTAGTGGAACTTTAAATCCAACATATGCTTAGAAGTTAGATATGTGTTTCATTATAATGACTGGGAAAAAAAAACTAAGACAAACAGAAAACAAAAATCGGTAAAACGTGAACATTGGAGGTATACTGAAAGAAAATAATGAAATACACTCACCTCAATTCTTTCGGAAGCAGAGTGAAATACAAAACCGTATATATGCGCAATACGTATTCGACAAAAAATCTGATACAAAAAAAAAAGGAACCGTGAAATACAAAAAGAAATACAAAAAAAAGAAAAAAGAAGAAGAATGAAATACAAAACCAAACAAACGGCCGTATTAAGCAAAAAAAAATCTGATTAAAGGGAAGCAAGACAATACCGTGCGTTGAAGGTAAACCGAAAAAAAATAATGAAATACACTCACCTCAAGTTAGGGTGAATCGGAAGCAGAGGAGATGGAGGAGGAGTGAGGGAGAGAGTAAAACAATGAAATACTAAACCGTGTATATTGATTTTGCCATGCACTGTCATTTTGCATTCTTACCAAAATGAGTGCATTTATTGCCGTGTCTATTGATTGTTGTATATTGAGGGCCGTGTATATTGATTGCTGTATATTGATTTTGTATATTGAGTTGCCATTTTGCCGTTTGAACATTCCATAAATAAAGTACATTTTATCGCCGTGGGATTAGGAATGGCAATAGTAATAGCCTTTGATTTGCCTCACCGTAAATTATTGTCGCGGGAGTCAATTAATTAATGGGATCTTAGAATGGAAATAAACAAAGGGTGGAGATTTATGCAGAGAAATGTGTACTAAATTAAACGGTCAAGATTTATGCAGAGAAAATGTGTGGACCATCACACCGTCGCGATTTGTAATATATATTTCTCCTTCCAATTCCCTACAGTTTTTAATTATTTTGGGTCCAATCCGTGTCAGAAAAATAACCAGAAGCATTTATTTTGTAGAACTTATCGAGAAGGGTTTTCTGCAGTAAAATCAGTTTAATCGGAGTTTGTTTGTGACTTCGTTTGCCATATAAAATGAATCGCGTGTGCAAGAAAAAACATGTAGAATTGAAGTTATAAACCATATTTCCTTTCTTGGGCATTAATTTGGTCCCAATTGTCACCACTGCTAGTACTTTTGTTTGGGGGGACGCTGAATGGTTTTCTTCCATTAGAAAAACAAATGGAGGGCTTTCTGTATTTCTGGCTCAGGGAGTGTTTGGTAATGATAGGTGCTGAAAAGCACTCATTTAATCCTTTTAATTTGTGCCTTGTTAAGTCCAGTTATATTGTTATCTGGAGATTAGTGATGCGTTTCTTGTGTTTGTAGATATTCGGAGGCTTGACATTATAATGAGTTAAAGTGCAAACTTTAAGAAGTTTAGAGACCAACTTGTAGCATGTTTCAAAGTCTAAGGACCTAAGGTGTAATAACTCTATTATAAAGCCATGTTATGGCCTGGCAGTAAAGAAGTAACTTTACGAAGAACGGGATTTTGACGGAAAAAAGGTCTGACAGGGAAAGAAAGGTTTTTTTTCAGAAGACTTCGGCAATGGCAGTTCATGGACGTGGGGCTCTCGATCGCATCAGTGGATTTTCTAGCACTCCATTCATGACTTCATCAATCCAGACCTCTACGGTTCTCGTTCCCATGGCCGGCTAAATCCTTTGTCTAGGGTAAGATGAAATTTCATGTCAAGTAACTTTGTTTATGCGTAGGATTTTGGTTTATTATTCGGATCGATTGTATGACTAAGAACCCATTTTGTTTTGATCAAACGGAATGATTTTTAATGGTTTTAATCTATTGAGTATTTGTATGCGCGCTTTCAAATACGAGTTATACAATGGTTTTCATTGATTGTGATTGGAGTTCTGAGATAGATTATGCTCATAAGACGGATCGTGCCGTTAGGCGGCCTGACCGTGCTACTGAGACGGTCCGTGCTATGGGATAATTTATGCCTTTTAACAATGCAATTATTTTCTTGACGATTATCGAAAGGGTTTGCAAGTCCTAGCGATAATCCCTTCTGATTCGAATAATTAAACCTAGCCTATGTATATCGTTGTTACATGGCCGGAGTGGATTCGAAACCCTAGATCTTTTTCCCATCAACTTTCAAACTCTTACTTTAATTGTTTTCTTTATTTAATCAATTCTCAAAATCAAATCAATCCAACTTTTTATGCCCGAATTAATCTAGAAGTTAATCGAATTTAGCGTAACTTAGCCATACTGTCCCTGAGGATCGACACTCGGTCTTAACCACTATTCTATGGAGTAGTAGTTAACTCCAAGTTTTATAAATTTATTTTTGACACGGAACGACGCGGTCAAATTTTTGGCGCCGTTGCCGGGGACAGTTTGCACGGTTGCATTAATTTGATTAGTTTTTATTTTTTTAGTTCATTGTTACTTACTTTAATTTTGTTTGTTAGTTTTAGTACTCATAGTTACAGGTTACGAGGCGACAAAACGAGCAAAGATCACGGTGGAAAATCGGTGCCGTGATATAAAGCGATTTCGTTGACCCACTGTGAGTTTTGTTCTTTTTGGTGAATTTGCGTCGTGTCTAGAGTACCCCATTCTTACAATTGAGGGGTATTGAACTTGCATGCTTGGTCGTCGGTCTTTGGAACCCGAACTCATTCCTCTTAATCTAGACTTAGAAAGGAGACACAGGATTCACAAAAAGACCAATTTAATCACAATGGCAGATGATGCTGATGGAGCACTTGTGGTACCTGACCCCTTCCCTCTTAACTCACACTTTGCCCCCACGGCCTACACTACACCATCGTGTGTACGATTACCCGCAATCACGGCTAATCAATATGAGATTAAGCCCGGCACACTCCAAATGCTCCCTAAGTTTCAAGGGCAAGCTCAAGAGGATCCATATCAACACATCACTGAATTTGAAGCCCTCAGTTCCACACTTTTAATTCATAATTTTCCGATGGATGCATTGAGATTGATTTTGTTTCAATTCACTCTGATAGGAAACGCCAAACATTGGCTTAGTACTTTGCCAGCTAATTCTATAACAACTTGGGCGCAAATGAGTGCAGCATTCCTTAAGAAAATTTTCCCCATAGGAAAAACACTCAGACTTCGGCAAGAGATAACCACTTTCCAACAAGCTGAGAATGAACAGTTCTATGAGGCTTGGGAGCGATATGGGGATCTCATTCGTAAGTGTCCACACCATGACATACCTAAGTGGCAATTAGTACAGAGTTTTTATTCTGGGTTGCATCCGCAACATCGTGTGATGGTTGATGCCTCATGTGGAGGCTCTGTGATGGTTAAGAATGAAGAGGATGCCTGGCAATTGTTTGAAACTATGAGTGAAGGGTCCCTACAGAATGTTTCTTTTGAGAGGAGAGGTAAGTCAGTCACTACTGGTTCTGATAAGCCACGAGGTATGTATGAGATTAAACCATCTCATGACCTCAATTCCAAAGTCGAACTACTGACTGAAAAGGTTGAAAAGCTTCTTTGTATGGGATCGGCCACCTCACAGCCTCCATTTTCTCAGGAGGCATGTTCTTTATGTGCTAGTCCGACCCATTATATTGTTGATTGTCCTGCAGCACCACAATTCCCTTTGTTTGTGCAGGAACAGGTTAACGCTGCACAGGGGTACTCTAATGCACGGGGTTTCTCCCAACCAGGTAATGATCCGTATTCTAGTACTTACAACGCGGGTTGGGCCAAACATCCTAATTTCTCGTGGAGATCACAAGAGCAAGGCAGTTCTTCTGCTCAGCAACCTAGGCCTTTTAATACTCCATTTAACCCTACAACCTATCACTCACAGAACTTCCAGCAAGCACCTCCCCAGCCCTCGAGGGATCCATCCTTTGAGGAAAAGGTGCTACAAGCGCTTGACAGACTAAATGACATCCAACAGCAAGTGCGCACCAACACACAGTCCATCGCGAGGCTCGAGACCCAAGTGGGTCAAATAGCCAATGCACTGAGTCGTAGGGAAGAAGGTAGGTTGCCCAGTCAGCCTGTCCAGCCCCCTAAAGGGCAGTTTATGATTCACGAAACCGCCCCTGCTGATGCTAAGGTAGTCATGACATTGCGCAATAAGAGAGAGATTGAAACCCGACCAGAGAAAGCAAAATCGAAGGAGCATTTGGCTCCTTCTGACCCCGATGACTTTGGGGAGGAGAGTTCACAAAGTAAGGAGGGAACCCTTCCAGTCACACCTGCATCACCCACTTTCGTGTCAGCGGGCCCAGAGTTGCCACCCTATGTGCCTAAAGCCCCGTTTCCATCATGTTTGAATGCACCATCTCCCTTTCCTAAGAGGGGAACATCTATGGAGGATACCCTTGAGGTATTCAAGCAAGTGAAAGTTAACATCCCACTCCTAGATGCCATCAAACAAGTCCCAATCTATGCAAAATTTCTTAAGGACCTTTGCACTCAAAAGAGAAAAAATAGAACCAATGTGTCTAAAAAGGTCCTTCTCACTGAGCAAGTGAGCTCTGTTTTTCAGTCTAACGCTCCCCCTAAGTTGCAAGACCCTGGTACCCCGATTATTGATATAGTCATTGGGAAACATGCCATAGAGCGTGCACTTTTAGACTTAGGGGCTAGTGTCAACTTGATCCCGTACTCGGTGTATGAACAATTGGGGCTTGGGGAGTTGAAGCCCACGTCAGTTACCTTGCAATTAGCTGATAGATCCATTAAGGTGCCGCGTGGAGTAATTGAGGACGTTCTTGTTAAGGTTAATGATTTTTACTTTCCGGTTAATTTTATAGTCCTTGACACAGAACCGGTGCAAACCCTCAAAAAGCAAACTCCGGTTATTCTTGGTCGTCCCTTCTTGGCGACTGCTAATGCAAACATTCATGTGAGGAGTGGGGAGATGGAGGTGACCTTTGGGAACATGACCCTTAAGCTTAATGTTTACAAGGCCGCAAGACCTTCTCCAGTGGAGGAAGATTGCTTCGCAGTCGATGTCTTAGAGGACTTAGTGGAGGAGGCATTGCCTTCTATTTTGACCGATGATCCATTGGCCACTTGTTTGGCTCATTTTGACTTTGAAAATTTTGATATTGATCAGTCTATTGAGGAGGTGAACACTTTACTTGGTTCCACACACCTAATGGTCACCCCTTCTCGACAAATCGAAATTGAGCCTGCACCCACTCTTGTGGGTGAACCACCCACTCCTTTTGTAGGGTCCCATTTAGAGCTTGAGTTACAGCATGTGCCCCCTGAAGCCATGGCTCCATGTGTAAATTTAGCAGAGGCTATCACGATAGATTATGGACATACGGAGTGTACTCAAAGTTGGGGGGTAGGTGGTTCTTGCATAGACATTCATGGTTCAGAGGGACAGATGGAGAGTAATGTTTCTTGTTCGGTCTTAATTTTTCGGGTGAGTTTCAAAACCTTGCCATTTAAGCACATTTTTCCTTGGTATGATGATGTTACCCGTATGGTGACTAGAAGGACAATTCTGACTCGGTTATGTGATCAACGATCTTTCATTTTTCTAGTTGAGTCGACTGATGTCTTTTGGAATGATCCATCTTGTGTAAATTTTAAGAGGAGGATAAAACTGTTCTTAGAGCGTTGAGTGTGAGGTGCATTGTGACGAAGTCTAGAAGACTTTAAATCCTTGGAGGAAAAGATACCTCCAGTGTTTGCCGTGCTCGAACGGCTTTTAACGGTCTGGTATAGCCACCTTGCCAAAGCTATGTATGTAGTACTTAGGAGGTTGGGTCTGGCGGCAGGCGCGTAGTTAGCAGCGAGAAATCTGTCTGAACCATCTGACTTTAGTGTCCAGCTTGGTGGAGATTGCTTCATAAGCCGAGTGATGGGTAAGGAATCTGGCAGCCCCAAAGGGAGTGACAGCCTATTAGATGATGGTACCACTTCTCAAGATATCGTTGAATCCTACGCATATTGCTCTTCCAACAAGTAGGGAACCACAGTCTTTGGCAAGGGAGAAAAGTAGTACCCGTGTCTTTCGCGTGAAGAAAGTGGTGGATTTTAATTGTTGTTTATGTTTTTATGCAATCTCATGAGTTTTCTTTTCTTTTTGCTTAGTTGTTGTTTTGTCAGTTAGTTTTGTTCTTTATTTCCGTACCTTGTTTTGGTGGAGACTAACGCATTGCAGGTTGTTTCGTTCAAGTTGGGGGGCCTCTCGGCCGCCATACTCTTTTCTGCTTAGTTCACCTCTCGAGGTGATATCTTTCCCCTCTCTTTCTTTACATTGTCTTATTTCTTTTAGTGTCTTTGCAATCACTGAGGGCAGTGACTAGTTTAAGTTGGGGGGCGGGGACTACTTCGGGTGCTTTAGTTGTTTGTTTAAAGTCTTGAAAAACAAAAAAAAAATTGAGAAAATTAAAAATTAAAAAAAATGGGAGCATTTTTGCATAAGAATGTTGTTTGTTGTGCTCGCTTGTTGATTAATTGAGTATAAGCATGTTGCTACCATTTCGATATCTCTTTGGCAGAATAGTTTCATTTGCTAGACTGCTGGCACTTTTGTTTTAGCATTTTGCACATTGCACGTCGGGCCTTGATTGCTTGTGAGCTGTGATTTGACTGTTCTTAAAGGCTATGATTAGTGGAGACTTATGCCCGAGTGAGCTTTCGTGCCTTAGCTTTTTGTTGGAGTGGTGTCGAATAAACTCTTTGTTTGTCATGAAAAAAACACATTTGTTGTCAATCTCATTATCTTTGGTCGCCAAGTGTTGGACTTGAATGCATAATAATATCTCTTGGTTTTGGTTTGTCATATGGATGTTACACCCCTGGGAGAGGATTATGGGCACTTTCTTGATATTTGGGCCAGTTCTTTCCTTTGTGTTCACATTTATCCCTTGCGAGCCACATTGAGCCTTACAGATTTAGCCTTTTCTTGGTTAGCTCCACCTTCCATATTGTGTTTGGAGAAATGCAAGAATGTAAAGGTTAATTTTGGGGTAGATTGTTGAATTTTGTGCCTAAATTGGTGGTGTCCCTTAAAAAAAAAACACAACAAAATACAATAAAAAAAAAGAAGAGAAAAGGGGCACCGATCCGTTAGAAAAAGGAGGAATGGTTGCTTTGTAGTTGAAAGACGTTGAAGAGTTAGAAAGGGAGATAAGGTGGAGTTGAATTAATATTAGCAAGGTACACATTGCATATTCACCCAGTTTAGTTGGAATACTCACATATTCTCTCACTCTTGCATCTATTTTTACCCTAACCTTGATACATTATCCCATCCCCAATATTATAACCTTGAATAAAGTCCTGTTTGATCTTAGGGGTGTTCGGTTGAGGATTGATTGGTGGAGAGTTCCAATACTTGGCATTTTGTTCATGAGATTGTGTATCCACTATATAAAGCGTTCTTTTCGTGTCTTGTGTGCGAGGTACTTTGCTTTCTATTTACATATCTTCTAACCACACACTTGAGAGAGTTCATAATGCACCTTGTTTCGAGTTATTTCATTTGTGAGTGCATGACACGGTGAGAATTGAAGTCGAGGCTCGGTCCAGAGAGAGCAGTTGGTTATTGTTCATATGTGATTGAGGCCTGTATTCACACACGCTAAGCTTAAGTGCCACAGTTTATTTGTTGAAGTGATAGCTTTTGCAACTATGTTTGCCTCGCTATATCTTTGTGGAAGCTTTGTGTCATCTGCTTGATATGTCGATGAGTTGCATGATAGGTTGCGATTTTTGTGTTGAAAGGTTCCCTGTGTTTGTCGGTGTTCACTGCTGATAACCCTCGTATCTTTTACGAGACTAAACTCGTCCTACCGGAGCACCCGGGGGTTCAAATGTCCTATCTTTCATTGCTTTCATTAGTTGTTTAATTCTTTTCTTTGCTAGGGACTAGCAAAGTGTAAGTTGGGGGGTGTGATAGGTGCTGAAAAGCACTCATTTAATCCTTTTAATTTGTGCCTTGTTAAGTCCAGTTATATTGTTATCTGGAGATTAGTGATGCGTTTCTTGTGTTTGTAGATATTCGGAGGCTTGACATTATAATGAGTTAAAGTGCAAACTTTAAGAAGTTTAGAGACCAACTTGTAGCATGTTTCAAAGTCTAAGGACCTAGGGTGTAATAACTCTATTATAAAGCCATGTTATGGCCTGGCAGTAAAGAAGTAACTTTACGAAGAACGGGATTTTGACGGAAAAAAGGTCTGACAGGGAAAAAAAGGTTTTTTTTCAGAAGACTTCGGCAATGGCAGTTCATGGACGTGGGGCTCTCGATCGCATCAGTGGATTTTCTGACACTCCGTTCATGACTTCATCAATCCAGACCTCTACGGTTCTCGTTCCCATGGCCGGCTAAATCCTTTGTCTAGGGTAAGATGAAACTTCATGTCAAGTAACTTTGTTTATGCGTAGGGTTTTGGTTTATTATTCGGATCGATTGTATGACTAAGAACCCATTTTGTTTTGATCAAACGGAATGATTTTTAATGGTTTTAATCTATTGAGTATTTGTATGCGCGCTTTCAAATACGAGTTATACAATGGTTTTCATTGATTGTGATTGGAGTTTTGAGATAGATTATGCTCGTAAGACGGATCGTGCCGTTAGACGGCCTTATCGTGCTACTGAAACGGTCCGTGCTATGGGATAGTCTATGCCTTTTTACAACGCAATTATTTTCTTGATGATTATCAAAAGGGTTTGCAAGTCCTAATGATAATTCCTTCTTATTCGAATAATTAAGCCTAGCCTATGTATATTGTTGTTACGTGGTCGGCGTGAATTCGAAACCCTAGATCTTTTTCCCATCAACTTTTAAACTCTTACTTTAATTGTTTTCTTTATTTAATCAATTCTCAAAATCAAATCAATCCAACTTTTTCTGTCTGAATTAATCTAGAAGTTAATCGAATTTAGTGTAACTTAGCCATACTGTCCCTGAGGATCGACACTCGGTCTTAACCACTATTCTACGGAGTAGTAGTTAACTCCAAGTTTTATAAATTTATTTTTGACACGGAACGACGCGGTCAGGTAATATTGGTGTTTTTGCCATTTTAGTACTTAAGGTGAATGAAATTTGGGGATGCTGCCAAGTACCCCTACCAAGCAGGTGCCGAGCAGCTAATCCGACCATTCATCTCGACAATCAACGGCTCAGATGTTGACCGATCAATCGGCTTTAATCGAAGTGCTTGGGAGCATCCCCACTTGTATAGTTGTATGCCTTTTGTAAAACAGACTCGATCTGTTACTTAATCTGCAGGATCTGGTATTGCACACAAATTTTGCTAAAATTTGGCCCAAAACTGTGTTTTTAGATCATCAAATTTACAAATTCCACGAATTTCAACCATTTATACACATCAGTGTGCATCACACACCCACCCACCCACCCACACTCACATATGTATGGAAACAGTCACCTTTTATAATAGGAACATATCCAAAGGAATCAAGGGAATGTCATTGAAATCCAATACAGATACAACCAAACACTACATAAATAGCAGAAAAGAAAACAGAAACAAACCAAAACCGAAGGGGCAGAAACTAAGTCCCCCTAAGCCACATAATTCGCTTGCCTGTGCGGGAGCATGAAAGCGTCTTTGATACACATCCCAATCTACTAAAATCCAAGAGAGCGAGGATTGAGAGCGCGAGCACATGACATTTTGAAGGATTATGTGAGTAAGCCCCTGACCGAAACAAAGACTAACTAGCCTTGCTTGAAGACATACTCGGGGATACCCCACTCCAAACTCAAACTGTGATCGGGAGAAAGAGGGATATTTCTCCAAGCACAACCTATTGTCTCCTCCACAATACAGAATCCACACCAATTTTCTGGAAATTCCTACCATTTGCATTGTGCAATATTTGATTTAATGTTATGTGGCAAGACACATTCTTCTTGTCTTTGGTGGATGTATTAATGAATGTGTGCTTTTGCCATGTGGGCTAAAGCACAGCCGTGAAAGGTTGCTAGAAAAACGGGAATTTTTTTTTTTTGGGTATATATGTATATGATCACAGATGCCCCTGTAGCTCAATTCAATAGATTTGGGATGAGAAGTCCAAATAAAAGATAAACTATGTCTTTGAGCTGCTCCCACTCTATGGATCAGTCCTAAATCTAACAAAAGATCATGAACCGCACTTGTATGGGCATTCAGCTAATCCAATGTCCAAGGAAAATGGGATAGGGCAAAATATTCATATTTGCTCATATGGTTCTTCTATTTAGAAAATCAAGTTTACAAGATGCCGTAGGGCATTTTTCTTGCACGCTTATCATTTCTCGGCACAGGAAAAATTCTAACTGCAATCACTAAATGTCCATTACACATGTTTTTGTTGTTGGTAAATAGCAATTAGAAAAGTATTTTAAATATAACTTACCTTTACCCAAGTGTCCGTGCCAAACATGGGTACTTCATAAGTATATCCCCGGATCTTAATCTTTTTGAATTGCCCTGTCTCAAAGGCTTGTTTATGTTACACACCGTAATCTGCCATAAAATCTGGTTATCAAAGCTAGTAAAAACCTTTTTCCTCTGAATTTCCTTGGGATCTGACTTGTTTATGCAACACATATTTGATTCGTTGTCATTTTCTTTTTCCCTTTGATTTTCATTTATGAATGTCTTCACTATCAGCTATGGAGAACCAATCCTAAATCAGCTCAAACATCAGTAATGGACACCCAAGCCGGTGGATTTCCCTGGTGGTGGAACTGGGTGGAACGGGAACTCCCACCGTCAAATCCTCCTGAAAGCCAAACTGCGAAGAGTTTTCATCCAACGCCTCCAAAACCAAGCCCACGGCCTGCATTTGGAAACTACAAGCAACAGAATATCAGATATGATAATCTTGAATCAAGTACACCAAGGTCAACGAGATCAGCGGCTCCTATCGGAATCTACAAGCAACCGAATATCAGATATGATAATCCTGAATCAAATACACCAAGGTCAACAAGGTCTGCAGCTCCTATCAGAAACAGTCTGGGGCTGATGAAGAACTCGTATCAGGTATATAAAAGCAAAGAGTTGGACACATGACTTGTCTTACATCTCATTGTTATGTGCATGGACACGCGATATGAAGCTGACACACTGACCCGTGGGTTTTAAGAAAATTCAAGACATGGGTAACGAAAGAAACACTGACTAGAAATGCAAAAACATATATTTTAAACATCTTCAAAATTAATACGTATTGGATACTAATGCAAATTGTAGAGTCCCCCTAAAAAGGTAAAACCATATACTCAATTTTTTGACCTCGGCTTAAAACCTCACGAGACTTCATTTTAACCTCCAAAAGTGTCTCTTGCCTGACCTAAGTAGTGTGTCCCCCCTTTCTCCCAACCTTTTAATGTGTCCCCGTGTATCTTTGTATGCACGTGTCCATAGAATTACTAAAAAAATAAATAAATAAATATGAAGTTTCGTCGATTCGCCTATGGACATACTAGTCATTGGACGAAACTTCATATATACATTGACTTTTTTT
This sequence comes from Rhododendron molle, assembly GCA_025413875.1. NCBI lineage: Eukaryota > Viridiplantae > Streptophyta > Magnoliopsida > Ericales > Ericaceae > Rhododendron > Rhododendron molle. The sequence goes on along the minus strand of CM046396.1, from coordinate 1,890,441 downwards.
TCCTCATTTGTATGCCTATCCAAATTTGATTTTCAATAGAATTAATTACTTTGTGTATTGTCATCTGGATCCCATATCAAAGTATATACAGTATATTTTTAAAATGGGAAAATTAGATTATAACAACAGCAGGTTTTAGTACTGATTGGTGACGTTCATATTTGTAGAAACCAAGAACTAGTGCTGCCAATTCTCCTTTCGATGTGCCACTGAAAGACGATGATAGTCTCATGAGCTGCCCCCCGTTCTCCGTTCCAAATTACATGACACCAACTGTTTCGGCCAAGGCTAAAGCAAGGCCTTTCAGCAACCCCAGGGAGAGGTTCCCGGGGACTCCTACTGGGACTCCTACTGGCGATCCCAATAGACGGTTCTCATTCCCTATGACGCCTAACATCGGTTCCTTCAAATGGAACAAAGGGTCTAGTAGTAAGGGTTCACCTTCAAGAAGGGTGTTTGAAAATCAGCAGTCTTTGCAATCCGTCGGGGATTTGAGTATCGACTCAACTCTTTCGATGCCTGCTGCTGTTGGGAGGAAACCGTTTAACCGATTTGTGTGATTGCCCCTGGGTTCTTTTTTTCTCCTATTACGTTTAACAGCTTTCTTTCTAGCTATTGGGTTTTAGTTTTCCTGATTTTATTGGTTTTTTTTTTTGGTTTCAATACTGAGTGTGTTTGAGTTACAAATGCTGATCTTGTAAAATACTAATAAAGAAACATTAGGATGTGTTGGCTTGAATGAAAAGAGGATTTGGGTTTTGAGAACTGTGGTACGTGCATTTGTTCTGTTGGATCGCTATTTTTTTCCCCCTCTTTCTGATGAGAGCCTCCACGACTTCAAGCTGACTATACCCACACTCTTTTTTCTTTTTCTTTTTTCCGGCAAAAGTAAAATTTTATAAAGAAACTTTTATAAACGGTACCGCTGATTTTGCCATTCTTTCTTTTTGTTAATATCACTTCCCTGTAAGTGTATTTTTGGTGCAAAAATACACTTGCAGGTAAGTGACGTTAACAAAAAAGAGAGTGTCAAAATCATTTCCCTTGTATAATTGAGAAAATCTTTTTTTACGGCGGAGCCGCGAATAGTTGTTTGTGGAGCCAGTCACGACTGTCTAAAAATATTTTGGACGGTTCAGATGTTAATGAACTTACATTTTTGGACAGTCGCAATTGGTTGTTGTTGTAAAGAATTTGTTAACGGTCGAATTGTGAATAAGTTTCTCTCTATATACTCCATAATTTTCTTTGGTTGGTTCATGGCCGGTTGAGAGAAATTCGTCGGTAGGGAAATCCAAGAGGATAAAGTAAAACTGCTAGATTCTAGTTGAAGGTCTGCTCTCGTTTCATACTCGTAGCTGTTTTGGTGAGGCACACGTGGACGACTTCTGGCCCCATATTTTAAGAAGATTTTTAGTGCGGAGCGGGTACTACGTGGTGCCCGCTCGGCGCATCCGAGCTGTCCATTTCGGTTTAGGACTTCTCGGATTTGGAGAGAGAAAAATGAAAGAGAAAGAGGAGAAAAAGTATTGGAATGAGAGGAGAGAGAATATTTCAATCTGGATCATCTAATACACTTTTGGACGATTTGAATGTGTTGCTACCCACGTCGGCCGGGTGACGTTGGTACCCACACGGCGCCCAAAGATTTCTCACATATTTTCTTGTTGGGCGGTGCGATAGTTTTGTCTCACTTGCCGACTCCCTTGGAAAATAAAAAACAAATAAAAAATGATCCCTTCAGAATTTAGAAAAAGTGTTCTCGCCAAAAAAAAAACAAGGGAAAAAAAAAGTGTTCTCGTCCTTTATTCTCTTTCTACATACTACTACTATGTTCTTTGATTAAGATTACAAACCTTTATTTCATGTTTTTTTTTTTGTGGTAAATACCTTTTTTTTTTTTAAATTGTTGTACATTTAATGCAGTCATTCTTTTTTTCCCCTCGAAGAATAAGAACTTCATTTAATTCAGTCTTAGTTTTCTTGTTTCTAAATTTCATAAGGGAGAGAGAGACGGGAGCCTCAAGCAAGGGTTAGTCCAGTTGGTTGATAGGTTTGCTTTCCATGCAATTGATTAGGGTTCGATTCTTGGGATTAAGCCACAAGAAGTAATTTCTTTTGAATTCCATAGTTTCGGCATAGATGACCTGTCTTTGACCGCACCGGAGAGACGATTAATTGAAGTGTACGTAATTTGACCCAGACAACCATAAAGAGAGAGAGAGAGAGAGAGAAGGAGGAAACTGGTGGATCCATGTACGGTGGCTGTGGTGCCAAGTGGAACATCCCACCCTTTGGCGATCAATTCAACCATTTTTGTTTTGCATACTTTGGCTCTCTACCTTCGTCCAGCTGTGCTTCCTTGGACTGATTTCTCCTTCCAGTTTCCTACAGTCTTTTTAATATTTTTGGGTTCAATCCGTGTCAAAAAAAAAAGATCAAAAACATTTATTTTGTAGAACTCGTCAAGAAGGTTTCCACACTAAAATCAGTTTAATCGGAGTTTGTTTTGTGACTTTTTTCACTTTGTTGGTTTTGTCTTTATTTGAATTTTTTTTCGCGTTTGTTCGTTTCGCGACAATTTTTTTTGACTTTTTGATTCATCTCGTGAGACAATATATTTTGAAGAAAAACCACTTTTAAGTTTTTAAAAAAAAAAAGTCAACTTTTTTTTTTTTAATATACTTTTTCTACTTAAAAGGGGTCTTTGTTCAAAATATTTGGGTAAAAGTAAATTTTTTTTACTTTTCCGATTCGACCGAATCAAAAAGTCAAAAAAATTTGGCGTAAAACGAACAAATGCGAAAAAAAATTCAAATAAAGACAAAACCGCACTTTTTCTAAAAGTGTGAGTGGTTTTATTTCGGTGGAGTCGTGAATAGTTATTTACGAAGTCAATCGCGACAGTCTAAAAGTGTTTTGATCGGTCCGGATGTTAATAAAACTTTTTCGGGAAAGAGTTGTGAACTTTTCTCCAGAAAAATTTTATTAAAATCCGGACTATCCAGAATACTTTTGAACGGTCGCGATTTGTTGGTTCATAGTTGAGAGAAATTCGTTGGTAGGGAAATCCAAGAGGCTGACTTCTGGCCCATATTTTGTTGTTTAGCCGTGCGATACTTTTCTCTCACATGCCGACTCCATTGGAAGAAAAAAACAAACAATAAGATATGAGCCCTTAGACAAAGTGTTCTCGCAAAAAACAAAAAAAAAAAAGGAAGAAGAAAAAGAAATAATAGCCTGGCCTTTATTTTTTTGTTCATTTAATTCAGTCTTAGTTTTCAGGTTTCTTTAATTTCATAAGGGAGAGAGAGAGGGGTGAGAGTTCCAAGGGTTAGTCTGGTTGGTTAGTGGATTTGATTATCAAGCAATTGATTAGAGTTTGATTTTTGAGATCAAGCGGCAAGAAGTAATTTCTTTTGAATTCCATAGTCTCGACATGAATGATCTGTTTTTGACCGGACCGAGAAGACGATTAGTTGAGATATGCATAAGTTGGCCCGAACACCCCAAAAAGAGACAGACGGGGAGAATAAGGAGACTGGTGGATCCAATGCACACGGGTGGTGGTGGCAAGTGGAAGATCCCACTCTTTGGCAATTAATTTAGGAAATTGAATTCTACACTCTTTTTTTTTGACATCTACACTCTTTTTTTTTTGGGTTTTATTATTGAAAGTGCGTGTAATTTTTTTGCTAGAAGACAAAAAAAGAGTGTAGATGTCAAAAAAGGAGGGTAAAATTCAATTTCCTTAATCATTTTGAATATTTTGGTTCTCTACCTGGTCCAGCTGTGCTTCCTTGGACTGATTTCTCCTTCCAATTCCCTACAGTTTTTAATTATTTTGGATCCAATCCGTGTCAGAAAATAACCCGAAACATTTATTTTGTAGAACTTATCGAGAAGGGTTTTCTGTAGTAAAATCAGGTTAATCGGAGTTTGTTTGTGACTTCGTTTGCCATATAAAATGAATCGCGTGTGCAAGAAAAAACATGTAGAATTGAAGTTATAAACCATATTTTTCCTTTCTTGGGCATTAATTTGGTCCCAATTGTCACCACTGCTAGTACTTTTCTGTATTTCTGGCTCAAGGAGTGTTTGGTAATATTGGTGTTTTTGCCATTTTAGTACTTAAAGGTGAATGAAATTTGGGGATGTTGCCAAGTACCCCTACCAAGCAGGTGCCGAGCAGCTAATCCGACCATTCATCTCGACAATCAACGGCTCAGATGTTGACCGATCAATCGGCATCGATCGAGGTGCTTGGGAGCATCCCCGGACATAAATATTACCCCTATATTTTTCTTGTGATGGATTATATTCAAGCAATCATCCAGTATTATTCTAACTCATTCGTCATCAAAGTATACTTAATAAACTATTAAATTACCAGGGACGAAAATTCTTGTATATGGAGACTCCCGCAGGTACATCAAAGCTTATGCGAGAAAAGAACGGCTAGCTCCTATTTCGAAATTAAACTCCAACACGTGGAGGAAATTATATTGGTTCTGGAGTGAGGGTGGCAAATTGAACCCAAACCCATTAAGAAACTCAAACCTATCCACTAAAAAATAAACCCAACCCAGTCCATTTATTAATTGGGTCAGAATGGGTCTAACCCATCTAACTCTCCCTCCCGTGCTCTCTCTCCCCCTTAGATCTCTCCCCATGTATCCTTTCCGTGTCTGTTTTTCACCGCATTCGAAAGATTATTTTTTAGCTTGCAGCGGCGACGGCAACAAATCACCATGGAGTCCGACATCAGCGGCCTGGAGCAAAGGAGGAGGCCCAGATTGGATGTTGGAGGGGGTGGTGGTGCGCCGGCAATCGCGACGCTACTGGAGGCGGTTCTTCGCCTCTGGCTTTCATGGAGCCCTTATGGGATGATGGCTTAGGGAGTTCCCGCTGGTGCTTGACGGGTGTTGGTGGTCTAGTTGACTCGTCTGCTCCTGGTTCGGTTTGTTTGCTGTGGATCTGCTCTGACATTAGCTGTGGAGGCTGTCGGAATGAGGTGGCCGGGCACGAGGAGGGGCGGTGATTGCAGTTGCAAGGGTTTTCTGTTTTATTATTTTCAATGTATTGCTTTAGAGTTTTTTACGTGGGTCTTTCTCCCCTTCGGGAGTCTTTCTCACCCCATTATGGGTTTTTTCCTTCGTGGTTACTGGTTGTTGGTGAGCGGTTTTGTGAGATGTGCTAGTAGCTCTGTGGATCCCGATGTGGTCAAGAGTACTGCTTGTGGGAGTAGTATCTGTATGTGAGATTTCTCTCCCTTGCTTCTAATCCTCTTTATGAGGATAGTAGCCCCTAATGTTTTGGTATTTTCTGGCAATAAAACTTCTTCTAAATTTTGGCAAAAAAAAAAAAAAAAAAAGGGGGCTAGTGAAAATACTATAATATTGACAGTAGCACCCTTTTCTTCTTCTTTTTTGCTCTGTCCAAAGTACTAGTTCCAAAACATGTTGGGTTGTTGAGTATTTAAAGTTTCAAATTGCTACTCCTTACTTATCTGTATCAGCTTTGCGACATTTAATATGAGAAGCCAGAGGGAAACCATAACTGAATAAGAGTACCAGTACGTAGTTGCAGTGGGGGAAGCTAATTAATCATGAAAGCTTAATAACCACAACCACGAGATGGTATTGAATACTAACTTTGCAGGGCATTCAGAACTAAACCCAACCGCTGAAAATTGTTTTACTTTTCCCCAACAGAGGGAAACTCTGCATTTTTTGACTGACCAAAAGTAGAGTAGAATTAAAAGAAAGGGTCATTTTCAACCACATCAGCCCATTGTTTTTTTTTTTTTTCCATGGAAAATGCTAATGAGGAATGACATCTTATGATAACTTCCCTATTACCTAAAATATATCATTGTGACTAAGAGGGTCACATTTGTAAGGTCAAGTTTTTATTTGGCAAATTCCATGACAAAAATAAATTGATTTGTATCTTTTATTATTGAGTTAAAATTTATTATTTATTTATTTCTAGAGTGTCTATTTAGAAAGTGGAAGGAAATCAAATCATTTGTAATTGAGATGATGCGTTTTTTAGGAACTAAATCAATTATATTGTAATTGAGAGATAGAGAAGGGAAAGGATGGAAGGAATCAAAGAGATTCGTGATCATGGCAGATGAATAAGGAAAGAGGATCTCAAAATCTATGGGTTGAAAATAAGGCAACGTGCATCAGTTGTGATATATTGCTCGAGCAACTCCGAACAAGCCTATACTGGTACTTGAGCAACTTGACAGACTTCATCCATCTATATATATGCGGCTCACTTGGGGTTTCGAGGTGACCGAACATATGAGAGCCGCCCCCAAGAACGTCCAAACCTAAGAATACATTCAAGGGGTTTCGGTTTTGTATCTTGAAGTACAAACATGATCAATTGATCAGCGAGCAATAAGGTTAACTTGATGGAGTTTCTTTCCAATCTTTGGTTCAACTTACTTGAGTTGGCCTTCGGTGGATTCTACAGGATAGTGGAAGGCTTGTGGATTCAAGGCAGCGGCAGTTAAGCACTGGGTACGGTGAACGAGCGATTCGGCAATCAACCTTGGTCAATCGAGAGCGATTCTAGATTGTAAGTATAGGTTTGTTTGTAACCGTACCATGAGTATAGTGTTTGATTCCTTCCCGTGGTTTTTTCCCGTTTAGGGTTTTCCACATATATCTTTGCGTTCATCTTTTTATTGCTCCTTGTTCGTTTGATTAACTCATTTATCGATTGGTGGATTGATTAATTAAAAGGATAAAAAAATAGCAAATATTTATAAAACTAGGCGATCTAAGAATTTTTATAATAACATTGATGGACCCAAAAAACTCAACCTTTAATCTAAAATATAATGTTGTAAAAATGTTTATATGTCACCGGGTTTTATCACAAATTTATGTCAATTCCTAATTATGTGAGTTGCATCTATAGAAATTTTGAAATGTTAAGAAAGATCATATTTTCTTTTGTGAATAACTTTCAGAATTTTTCGTCATCAATTTTAAAAATCGATTGAGATCTTGAAATTATTTTCAAAACGGCCCAAAAAAAGAGAGTTTGAATCAAACAATACCATGATTTAGTAACAAGAACTAAATTTTTTGGGATGGAATGAGTACATGATTATATCAATAGTAGTCAATCAACATATGCGGGGTTGAGCAACGGGGGCAGGGTTGAGCGATGAGGGCCCAAAGGCCCTAACGCTCTCGCCCCTGCATCTTTGCGTGGCTCTTTCTCTCCACCACATTTTTGGTAGAGAATATAAGAGTACAGTAAAAACATCACACTCTGTGACCAAAAAGGCCGCTCTCATTGTAGTGGGAATATTGGCAATGATGACAAAAAGGTCGGATCCGTTCAAAAAAAATAAAAAAATTACGCATTTGTATTTTGTGCACCCAAAAAAAATTATCTGGGCAGAAGCTTGAAGGATTGGAAACCTACGCCAACGCGACTGATGATAGGGTGGCTTCTCTTTTCTAGATAGGGATAGAGGGGCTTCTGCGTAGCTTAATTATCAATTAAAGTTTGTAATGAGCACCTGTTGATTCGAAAGTCTCATGTTCAACTTCAATGGATAGTACCTTAATTAACATAGCAAACGCATACAACATGTATCTTTTCCTATTGTAAAGATTTCATTTTTAACATTATGATAACATAATGAGTTTGGGCTTTCATCTGTTTTTATTTGGGTGTAGGGTTGAGCTTTAACGTTTTATTTGTTTTGGACCCTTGTAGACCTTTGGGTGGTTTGGGTTTTGCCCTCACGATATATCATCCAACTTTTTGTTGGATCCCCTTTTCCTTTCCCCGTTTTTAATAAAATTTCATGTTTTGCTGATCAAAAAAAATTTCACATTTGACTTGACTGCCATTTCACATCCGATGAAGTCCTGAAATACGGCGAGGAACCACAGGTTCGCCTTTTGAGACAAGCCGCATCACCCTTTTCATTTTGTTGTTGCCTTTGTTTCCTTTTTCTGTCAGGCGCCCCGGAAAAGAAAAATACTGGTAAACAATTTTTGGAGCTAGAAGGGGGGCAAGCATTACTAAATTGGAAGTGATGGCAAAGATCAAATGCTAAAATGAAAGCCTTGCATGTAAGGCTTGTACAATTTACGGAAATGGATGGTTCCTATATATCAGGTGCCGATTTTCCTCTCTGTGAAGGATTTTCTATCTTTTCTCTCTTTTCAACTCCTAGCTTTGGGAGGGGTTGCCAATCCAGAAGGAAAGTTGCTGAAAAGGCCCTAATATATTTGCCTACTAAAGTGAAAGTACGGGCTCAAGGTGGATCTAGTTTGTTTTTGTTCGTGACTGTGCTCCTTCCTTTAAGCCTTACTATTCTGGAAATGTCTTGGGAGGGACTATCAACTCTCCTTTTGCTGCTCAGAGGATGTTTCCAGCTATGACGTTGGCTTTCTTATCTGGTGTTGGAGATTTTATTTAGGTTTTATTTTATGGCTAGATGTTGTGGCTTTTTGAGTCTTCTCCTCTCTTCCAATGCTCTATTGGAAGTTTTTTCCTTTCTCTATTTCATGCATCAATATCATGGTTTAGGTTTTTTTTTTTCCCTTGATGTACCTGTATCAAGTTTTTAATAATATAATCTTTTTGTCAATAATATATAGATATATTATTTTTTTACGGAAATGGAACAATGACCATTTATTGGCCAAATTTTTAGAACAATCTGGGGGTTTATGAAAGCCTGGAAAGGCTTCGACATTTTATTTGTTTAAAGAAAGCCATTTGGTGGCAGTATTGGAACAATCGACAGAGGAAAGCCATTCGGTGGCACTCCATTTGTAAGTGTCCCTGACAGACTTAAAAAATGTGTGCTGTCGCAAAGAGAAAACAAAAAAGAGTTAAAAAGGATTTGTGTTGAAGAAGCCATTATTGGGGCAGTTCTCGGATCAATAATCGGTGGCCGGTACGTTGTGAAGGTTAATTGACCATTCATTGGAGCAATCTGTGAATAACGGCCACAAAAGAAACACGAGCAAAAGATGTCCATTACCACCATTAACTGTGGAAGTTGAGCATTGTAAGGCCCCTGCCATCGACTGTAAGTAATCAAGGCCTATCACAAATATTTATCTAATGTGGGGCCTACCACCATTAATTGTGGAAGTTGAGCGTTGTGGAAGTTAATTCTCTTGTAACAAAAATGCTAGGTACACTACATCTTATGTGGAACGTACTCCGGGTCTCATAAAAATTTAGAAAAATATTCATAAATTTTAAAATATTATATTATGGGGCCATGTAAAATATCAGTTTCAACGGACATTAGTAAGTATTACTTTTAGATTTGTAGGAGTAAAACTGCTCATCTACGCAGTTTTGCCCCTACGAATCCAGAAATAATACTCATCAATATCTGTTGGAGCTGATTTTTACCGGCTCCATAAAACAATATTTTTTAAAATTTATGGGTATTTCTTTTTGGATTTTTGTGGGACCTGAAATGAGTCTCATATAAAATGCAGTGTAACTATGTAGTGTATGTAGCACTTCTCTTATAGACCGATCAGTGCAGAATTTTAATTAATGTCGAGAATGAGGAACATTAGATAAATATTTGTGACATATGAAAAGACACTTGTAATTTTCATCGGAGCAAACTATAATGAAAAAAAATTCGTAATGTTTTTTGTACTTATATATGCTCAACCTTTGGCATTCTATAAGGATGTTGAACTTAGTTCTTGCGCTAGCTTGACTGTTTGCTTCCACTGCCACCATGCATCCATTGTTGGATTTGGGTGGTTGTTTGGTGGTTTTAATTATGATGATGGCCTACTATCCATTGCCCTCTTTTGGATATCTAATTTGCATGGGGGGCAAAATTTTATTTTTAGAAGAGCCGGCAACTATAAAACTTAAATGGCTCGAAAGTTCGAAACTCAAAGCAAGTCGAGTCTCATGAAAATAATCATTCGACTAGAGTTTTATCAATTTAGACCACGGATGGTCAAAGTAGAAAATGATCTCTCCCCGCTCCAGTACTTGTACTGGTTGAGAATGATGAAAACTTAACCATGGAATATGAGTTCAAGCCAATTATAGTTGTGAATTATGAATAACCGGCGTTTGTTCAATATGGAAATTTTTTTATCAAACCAGTCGAGTGAAGCGTTTGTGTACATGCCAAGTAATGCTGGTGAAAATATTCATTTGCTCGAAAGTTAAAGGTTTTTGTATTTGCCAAGTGTCCTACTGGATTTCCAGAGCCATTTGTATGGCTTTGGTTGGAATATGCCCAGTTGTTTACATCCTAAAATACGCCACCCAATGAGAAAATTACACGTGGCATCAAACAACGCTTTGGTCTATCAAAACATGTCCCATGCTGGCCCGAGATACAGGGGATCATAGAGTTAATGGCGATATTATTTTAGTACTAAACGGTATCGTTTTGATGGGAAACGGCAGCGTTTGGGCCTCAATTAAGGGTAGTCAAAACGGTAATTAGGTTTAGCCGTTGATTACTTATTAAAACCCATCCAATGGTGATTAATGTTTCGTCTCATGGGAAATTAAGCAGGGAATCATTCAGAGGAGATAATCGTGTTGCACTAACTCATGTTGCATAAAAACAGGAGACGCACGATTCAGAAGGCAGCCATGATCGAAGGTAACAAACGTGGAGAGAGAAGAATTCTGAGGAAATCAATCCATGTAACCGTTCGAAGGCTCCACTCAACCGTTTGTGAAGGATCATGATCAGTTCGAAGTAAAACGTGGGAAGCAGTTGAGGACGTGGAGTTCGAAGGCAAGCTCAGCGTCTATAAATAGAAGAAGAAGTTGAAGATAGAAGACCCCCGACAAATCTCATCATCTGACAACTCATACTCAATATGATTGCTCAGAGATTTATCATAGTTTATGACTTAATTTAGTTTAATTTGTAAGTTGAAGGCTTGTTTGCATGTAAGACTATTTTTGATTAAATTCAAGTTTCTTATTTCTTTCAGTCTTTTTCTTACCAAAGATTAATCGTTTATAGGCTCTCTTTGATTAAATTCAGTGCGCTTATATTTCTGCATTAGTTTTAGAAAATCTCGAGAGTGTTTGTGCACAAATTTGCCTTCGATTAGATTCAGATTTATTTGTGTTTGATCCTCTGAATTATTTATAAGCTCGCTTTTGATTAAATTCAGTGTGCTTATATTTTCACATTGGTTTTAGTAAAATCTCTAGAGTGTTTGTATATAAACCTACCTTTAATTAGATTCAGGTTCGTTTGTGTTCAACCATCTTTTTTGATTTGAGGAAAACCAGTTCTTTGTCTTGGTTGATACTTTAAGGAAAAATTCTCTTAATTGAGGTAATTGAACAGATAACACAGTTGCCTGATATAAATTAGTTGTTTCAAATCACTTTGAAAAGAATAATTTCTTTTGTGAAATTAGTTCTTTTCTGGCACGCCCGCACACAATCATTTGCCATTTGATTGAGCTAATTCATCCCCAAACAATTTTTGGCACGCCCGGTGGGACTCGAAAGTGTCAAAATGCCAAGGCTTAGGAAACAAATAGGGACACCTATTGGTGCTTTGGAGCCAGAAGAACAAGCCGAGCCAGAACAGGCTGCAGAACCAGGTACGCCTGTTAGCCTAGCTTTTCAGCCATTGGCTTTAGAAATGGAAGAGCCTCTGCAGGAGGAGCCTTCTTATGAGATACCTCCTTATCATGTGCCCCCAAATTTCCAAGAGGGGCAGGCTAGTGGTAAAGACCACGATAAGGATGAGATGTTTAGAGAAATGATGATAGCTTTCAGAGAGATGGCTCAAACTCAAAGAGCCATAATCAAAAGCATAAAAACTAGACTACCTAATCCAGAGTTAGCAAGAAACAGTCCAGTGAATATTGGACTAAACAACCAAGCTAACTCTAGCACTCACCAAAGTCCCTTCGAAGGAAGGCTTGGAGAGGATATTGGATAGGGTAAGGTGAAGTCTAGACCAGGAAAAGAGAAAATGTACCCTGAGCAAATACCACAATCTTGGTATGAGCCAGTGAAGCCAACGAAGCCATTAGAAATTCCAAAACAGTCTCATGGTATTGCTATTGGAGTCCCAGGAAATTCTGGGAATAGACAGAGTGTCAATCCTCTCTTCGAACCTACTCCAGGGAGATGGGGGGATGACATAGAGTTGGAGTAAGGGTATAGACCAGAAAGAAGGGATGTTAATCCACAAGACTCTCGTCAAAAGTTGCCAATTGCTAGGGATCCCTTCCCAACCTCTAGAGAGAAAAATCCTAGGTATACACAGCCTTATGTTGCGCCCGAGAGGATGCAGCAGCCACCACATGGGAGGCTCCCCAGGGAGAACCAAGGGAATTTTAGTGGGGTCTATGAAGATGATTTGGTAGGGCAAGATCAGCCTGTAGCAAATCAAGGGCAGAATCTCCTCGTAGACAACCCAGTGTTAAGAGACCAAGTCATGGGCCTTATACAAGAGGTTTGTGGACCTCGAACTCGGGGGGTACAACCTCAGATCTATAGAAAACCATATCCAGAGTGGATAGACACAACGTTTCAAATTCCTAGGGAATTTAAAATCTCATATTTTACTTTGTTTTATGGGGATGGAAGACAGTCTTCCGTAGAACACATTGCTAGATTTTCTGCCTAATGTAAGAACGTGGCTCAAAATGGCTTCATGAAGTTGAAGCTATTTCCAAATTCTTTGTCTGGGTCAGCTTTTGCTTAGTATACTAATTTACCACCAGGGTCAATAACCAATTGGTTTCAGATAGAAGAGGTGTTTCATGCACAATTCTTCCATGCAGAACCTGAAGTCTCTATGGCAGACTTGGCTAGGTTAAGGTGTGGGCAGCATGCCCTGGAATTTTCGGATTCCAAAGCGTGAGGGCCCATAATCGAGGGAGCGCGAGCGGAGAAGCAGGCGCTCGCAAAACACAGAGTCGCCACCTGGGTTTGAAGGTCCGTCACCCAAGGAACCGTATTTTGAAGCACCTGCCGCGCTATTTGATTTGAAAAAGTGAAGGAACCAGTCCGTCATAACCATATCTGGGTTCGGGAGCCAGGTTACGAGAGGGGAAGGGTTTTAAGGCACCCCTCTCGCCCAATCCGGAGATCGGTCTCTACTTAGGCATTTTGAAAATATTGTGATTCTTCTTTTATTAACCAATTTTAGCCAGTTAGGGCGGGGGAACAGTTAATCGGGGATTAAAACTATAACAGTTTGCAAGATGTGATAGATGGCGTGTTTACTTTATTGAAACAGTTAGTATAGGATGAAAACAGACTGCTGTGGGAGTTTAAACAGACTGGAAAGCCCCTGTCTTTAGAGTGTCATGCACAGGAAGAAACCAGTATGCACTAATCAAGTCAATGCATGCTGACTAAACCTGCGCACGCTACTACAAAACCTTCTCGCGCCAGTAAGCCTAAGCTCACAGCTCTTATTCTCAAACCCTCTGGGCTCTGGAAGGACCAATGCACACCTATGACAAACCAAGCAGTTTATAGGCAGTTAATAAACAACTTAAAGGCAGTTTGAATGGGCCACAAAGCCACAAAATGACTAAAACACCCCATAAACAGTATGGGGACAAAATAACAGTCTAAAACCAAGTTACCCGTGCAAGGCCACTCACTGGTTAGAGACAAACAGTCGCACGAGGAAGTCACTCTGTCGCGCGCGGGTGCACCCTGGTGCGCGAGGTTGCGTCTCAGGCGCGCGACAGTGCGCCCTGGCACATCATCACGCGATGGAGTCAGTCTGTCGCTCGAGGGTGCGCCCTGGCACGCGAGGGTGCACCTCAGGCGCGCGACGGTGCGCCCTGGCGCATCATCGCGCGATGGAGTCAGTCTGTCGCACGAAGGACTGGTCCAGACCAGTGCTTGGTTTAAATGTTTCTGGGTTCTGAGACATATTCAGAAAGGTCCCAAGGGTACTCCAAAGCAACAGAAATGAATATTGAAGTGCAAGCTAGCAATTTTTAACAAAGGAAAGCAGTAAATTGGTTATTTTCATGCTTAACAGTGATCTATATAAAAGAAAAACATAAACCAGCAAGACACCAATCCCCACGTGGACTATCACGAGCAACGGAGGACCGTCGCGCGATACAGTGAGTCCATCGCGCGTTGGTTCTAGCCATGACGGTTTTTGAAACCTTGCCAGCTTTTGGACCAGGACTGGTATTGATTACCAACCTTGGCCCTGCCAGCCCCCCTCAGGAATCAGAACAGTAAGCAGATCAAAGGTGTTATACCTTTGGCTTTTGGTTTGAAAAGTGTTTGAACTTTGAGTTGAGTTGAGATTGATTGAGGTGTGAAAATGGTGTGTAAGATGTTGTGCCCTTTCTTTCGTAACCCAAAGTGAATGAAAAACTTGAACCCCTCTAAAGATGAACAAATGGGGGGTATTTATAGAGTTAGCACCTTCCAAAAATGGAGAGGGGGAGGTAGATCTGGTGCAAAGAGACGTGCAGGCCAAGGGTTACTTCGTGGCTAAGTTTTCCCAGCTGATAAATTGTGCGCGTGTGTTTGGGACCATCGCGGCGATGGAATGGGACCATCGCGCGAGTGTGATAGCTGTGCGCGTGGGTCAACGGTCAAATCTTTGACTTTGACCCAGCCTGACTCTCGCGCAAGGGAGTTAGTCCATCGCGCGATGGCCTGGCGCCGCGATGGAATGGGATGCAGCGGCGATAGTGCGCCCTGGCGCGCGATGGTTGACCATCGCGCGATGGAGTCAAATCGTCGCGCGACGGTGCGCCTTGGCGCAGGACAATTGCGCCCTGGCGCGGGTCAGTAGGGTTTTTGGCTTTTGGAAGCGGCTTAGGCTAGGTTAGGTTCATGGATTTTGCAAACACTCAAAGCTCAAACACTTGATATTCCCAGGGTGTTCTTGATCCGTTTCATCATCGGGGAATCAAATACCGTAAGTAAAGCAATCTGGAAGCCCAAATTGGGGTGTCTACAGTAGCCCCTCTTTGACGGCACTTGAAGCACCATTGACTTGGTACAAGCAACGTCAAAGAATTCTAGACACCCCTCAAGGTAATCCAGAGCAGAACATAGTAAAGTAGACAAACATACTTACAGAACCTGATTGGTGGAATGGACGTGTGATCCATTGCCAGGGATGGAAGTAGAAGTGGACGATTGCATCGCCGCTTGTTGATCGAAATTGAACAGGACAGGTTGTCGCTGCAGATTTGGACGGGACAGGCCGTCGTTGCTGGGGATCAAGCTATCCTCGGCACAAAATATTCCAACAAACACTGGTAGGTCGTGTCAGGCAGGTTAAATTCCATCTGTTGGGAATCAGAGCCAATCTCTTTATCAAAGACCATCCAAGACAGAGCAATAAGCCTGCTGGAAGATGCACTTGCGGCTAGACTGAGGGTGATTGTCGTTCGGGACAGGCCAAGACAGACTCTCCTGGGGAACAATCAGTTGCGGATGAACGGACCATTGGACGATATTTGATCATCGTTGTGGACTGGATGGACGATGTGTTAATCGCCCTTGATGGATGGAAATAGACGATATGGCTGATCGTCGTTGATGGATGGAAATAGACGATATGGCTGATCGTCGTTGATGGATGGAAATAGACGATATGGCTGATCGTCGGCGATAGATAGAAATAAACGATATGGCTGATCGTCGGCGATGACGTGGCTGATCATCGTTGATGGATTGAAAGAGACGATATGGCTGATCCTCGTTGGTTGTTTGAAAGAGATGACATGTCTGATCGTCGGCGATGACATGGCTGATCATCGTCGATGGATTGAAAGAGACGACATGGCTGATCGTCGGCGATGACATGGCTGATCATCGTTGAATGACTGATATGGCTGATCGCCATGGATGATATGGCTGACCATCGTTGAATGACTGATATGGCTGACCGTCATGGATGATATGGCTGACCATCGTTGAATGACTGATATGGCTGACCGTCATGGATGATATGGCTGACCATCGTTGAATGACTGATATGGCTGACCGTCATGGATGATATGGCTGACCATCGTTGAATGACTGATATGGTCGACCGTCATGGAATTGAGATGGGCGATCGGTGCGTAATGATCGCATCGGCCGAAGATTGGACAGACCGGCCGCCAGGCGATCGCAGCGTAATTATCGAGCCATTGAAGATTGGACAGACCGCTATCGTTGAAAGAGACAGCGCATCGGTGTGCGTAATGATCAGACGTTGAAGATTGAACAGACCGCCGTTGAAAGAGACAGATAAGTGTGCGTAATGATCAGCCGTTGAAGATTGGACAGACCGCCGTCGTTGAAAGAGACAGCAGATCGGTGTCTTTGAAAGATCGAGCCATTGAAGATTGGACAGGATCGGCCGCCGTTGAAAGAGACGGTATCAAGCAGCGTAATGATCGCATCAAGATTGGACAGACCATTGCCGTTGAAAGAGACGGTGTGTCTTTGAAAGATCAAGCCGTTGAAGATTGGACAGGACCGGCTGTCGTTGAAAGAGACAGGCAGATCAGTGTGCAGAATGATCAAGCCGTTGAGAAACTGGACAGGACCAGCTGTCGTTGATTTGATCCAAGAAGCACAAGCAGTGGTTATCCTTGATAATAGCATGGATAGAGGTAAGGCGGACTGCAGCTGGGGAGAGATTGGTGATAACTGCTGATTGGGCCTCTGGCCTGAATTTACCTGCGCGTGCTAGTACAGGTCGCAGGCTTTGACGGTTGCCATGGAAAATGAGATAAGGAAAGCGGCGTGTGACACCCCTCTTACAGCTGCATTATCCCAAAGTAGCGGTTCCGGCCGCAGTTACAAAAGTGACTAGGCAACAGGCATGATCCCCAAAATCCTGTTTACTTGCTGCCTTTGATACTGGACAAGCGTGCTTTGACACTTGATAGAATTTTCCTGCTTTCAACATTTGATATACAATATGCAATAATCTGTAAACAAATGCACAATTTGAAAATGCAGATGCAAGCTAAGGGCGGCTCCTAAGAGGACAACGATGCCTAAGGACTACCACTGAGCCTTATTACTGTACTGTCAGTTACTTCTGAGATGCACACCCAGATAGATAGACATTGAGCGGGCAAGCGTGCCCCAGTTGATGTTTAGCAATGAGATTGGGCCTACATGCCCCCTTTCTTCGATGCTTGGCCAGATGAGCCCCAGAGATGCTCTGCTTGGCCTTGGGCGGACGAGCCCTTGCTGTTCATGAGATTTCCATAGGTTGTGGATGATAGGAGCTAGGGTAGCAAATGTAAAAATTGCACTTTCTAACCGCTAATATCTAATTTGCATTGATAAGTGACCTGAATTGACACACAGACATGCGCACATGTGCAGACTAGCCTAGCTCAAACAAAAAGGGAGAAAGAGTCCCAGGGTACAAATGCGAACCCTTAGACACACAGAACATAATGAAATTTTGGGTATTAAGGGCCAAAACTCACGACATTCCTAAACAGGTGAAACTGACACTTATGAAAGTGCAAAAGGTACAAAGACCTGTACAAACAACATCGAGAAAAGCATCTCGACATGACAATTGATAGAAAAATTGGAAAAATGTTGCAAATATGGACATAAGACACAGATGATGACTCATATAGGCCCGGACTGAAATCGACACCCCCATGCAGTCACATTAAGTCCACATGACTTGCATAGTATGACAAGACTTGGCAAAAGCCCCTGGAACAACAGTAATGCTGTCACAGAATAATCCCAACTGGTATCTGAAAAAGGGCATGTCAAAAACCACTATGGGAAGGTCACTCGAAGGGAAAGAGTGTTCATCAGAAGATGGTGATGAACCGAGTTCCACAGATGGAATCACTTCCATGTCAGTAGCAGTATTATCCACCTGAATCACAATAGGAAAAGGGATAAATAAATCGAGCAGCTGAAACACTCAAAGGGGTGTTTAGATTCAAAAATACCTGGGCCTTCGAAGACGTAGGAGTATCAGGGCCTTGCTTCTTGAAGTAGACTGGCAAAACAGGAATGGAGGGAAGTGAAGAAGAACCCTGTTCCAAAACCGATAAGGGATGTGGAAGGGGACCTTGAACTCTCAATGGCTCAGCAACCTTCAGCTGGTTGGCCACTACACTCCTAGTCCTAGGTAGTGTAACGGAAATTGAAAATTCCTGTGGGAATCCAACATTAGTGTTAGGCTTAATGTAACCGTCAATGTACGATAGCATTAAAGAATCCATTCTTACCTGGAAAGGAGTAGGTGGGATGGATTCAGCAAGGGATAACAATAAAGTTGTTGCATCAAGACTCACTTTGGTAGAATCTTGATGGGTACGAATCTCTTGAGCAGGCATGATGTCTGAGGCCTCTTGGTGAGAAATGATGGGCAACTCGAATGATGACCCTTGGAGCTGTGAGAAGTGTTAGTAATCATACATGTATAAAATTGAGATATACAGAAAACACATGTAGTATACCTGATCAGGGAGAGTAAGCTCGTCCAGTGTCTTACTCTTCTTAACAGCTTTTTCCTTTCTTTCGTAGACAATGGCCTTCGACGTGTCTTTCCCTCGACCTGAAGGAATTACAAGTTAGGTCAGTAAAAGCCTTCTCGGGGGATTTTTAGTGTCAGATTGAAAGAGCTGATTGTACCTCTGGGAACCAAAGCTTCTGTATCATCTTCAGCCTCTTCAGCATTAGGGGAAGGCGTGGGCTTAGGCTGGTTGGAAGCTCTAGTTCTTTTTGGGGCTACAAGACAAGAAGCATACAAGGCATTATTCCTATGAATAAGGAAACACGAAGATGAAAGACAAGTATTTAAGAGAAACAAACCTGGTGGTGAGCTCGAAGGCTCAAGGTAATGCTTGGTGGGAATGATTTTCTCAGTCTGAGAAATTGTTTTGCTCCTCTTCGAAGCCGTCGAAGGGGGGGAAGTAGTACCTTCATGTGTTTAATTACCATCAGAAGTGTTTCTTAAAGGCAAAAATAAATATAGCCAAGGAGGTTACCTCTTTTTTAGGGCACTCTTGAGGACTGTCTCATTGGGGTAGGAGAAGGGACGATCATTGATATAGGAGAGGCTTTGATGGGAAGTGCTTTCTGTTCAACCTCACCTCCAGAAGTATCTTCAATCCCTCCAATCGCTCCAAACCCATCCGAGGAGAAGGAGGACGAATCATCATGAGTTCCATGCCCAAATTCAAATTTAGCATATCCAATGTGTGCAAGGAATTTCTTGAATGAAGGGCGTCCCACAAGAAAAGAGCAGTTGGTGTGCCACCAATTGTCAAACTCAGGAGTAGCATGCATCCGTGTTCTTAGGAGACGTGAGCAGATACGTGCACCATTAACACTTATTTAATTATCTTAAATAAGATGTTAATGCGGGGGGTGTGTTTACATCCTAAAATATGCCACCCAATGAGAAAATTACACGTGGCATCAAACAACGCTTTGGCCTATCAGAACATGTCCCATTCTGGCTCGAGATACAGGGGATCATAGGGTTAATGGCGATATTATTTTAGTACTACATGGTATCGTTTTGATGGAAAACGGTAACGTTTGGGCCTTAATTAGGGGTAGTCAAAACGGTAATTAGGTTTAGCCGTTGATTACTTATTAAAACCCATCCAATGGTGATTAATGTTTCGTCTCATGGGAAATTAAGCAGGGCATCATTCAGAGGAGATAATCGTGTTGCACTAACTCATGTTGCATAAAAACAGGAGACGCACGATTTAGAAGGCAGATATGATCGAAGGTAACAAACGTGGAGAGAGAAGAATTCTGAGGAAATCAATCCATGTAACCGTTCGAAGGCTCCACTCAACCGTTTGTGAAAGATCATGATCAGTTCGAAGTAGAACGTGGGAAGCAGTTGAGGACGTGGAGTTCGAAGGCAAGCTCGGCGTCTATAAATAGAAGAAGAAGTTGAAGATAGAAGACCCCCGACAAATCTCATCATCTGACAACTCATACTCAATATGATTGCTCAGAGATTTATCATAGTTTAGGACTTAATTTAGTTTAATTTGTAAGTTGAAGGCTTATTTGCATGTAAGACTATTTTTGATTAAATTCAAGTTTCTTATTTCTTTCAGTCTTTTTCTTACCAAAGATTAATCGTTTATAGACTCTTTTTGATTAAATTCAGTGCGCTTATATTTCTGCATTAGTTTTAGAAAATCTCGAGAGTGTTTGTGCACAAATTTGCCTTCGATTAGATTCAGGTTTATTTGTGTTCGATCCTCTGAATTATTTATAAGCTCGCTTTTGATTAAATTCAATGTGCTTATATTTTCACATTGGTTTTAGTAAAATCTCTAGAGTGTTTGTATATAAACCTACCTTTGATTAGATTCAGGTTCGTTTGTGTTCAACCATCTTTTTTGATTTGAGGAAAACCAGTTCTTTGTCTTGGTTAATACTTTAAGGAAAAATTCTCTTAATTGAGGTAATTGAACAGATAATACAGTTGCCTGATATAAATTAGTTGTTTCAAATCACTTTGAAATGAATAATTTCTTTTGTGAAATTAGTTCTTTTCTGACACGCCCGCACAATCATTTACCATTTGATTAACCTAATTCATCCCCAAATACCAGTGTGGGTACGGTTGTCATCCACGATTGATCTTCCGCTAAAACTAGTTTGATCCTCGCTCAGAATGAAGGCTAGCTATATGCTTAACAATTGTAAGTCGAACGTTTGTTTCGAGGAATCTGGGCAGAAGGAATGAAAACATACGCCAACGCCACTGAATATAAGGCGGCTTCTCTTTTCTATTAAGATAGAGATATGAGGCTTCTGCGTAGCTTATCAATTAAGATTTGTAATGACCACCCGTTAATTGGAAAGTCACGTGTTCAACTTCTGCTGATTGGCCGTCTAGTGGCCGGAGTGGGCCCGGCGTGCATGCGATGGGTGGTGCAGTGGGTGAGTGGCGGTGAGTGTATCATTACCCTCTTTAAAATAGGATGAACATTACATTCATTCTTATTGGTTGAAATCGTGTGGATCCCATCACAAAGTAAAGTTATTAAAAAATGTAATGCAGTGGTGAGACCTACACCATTTTAATCAATAAAAGAGACAGCAACGTTCACCCTCTTTTAAGAAAAGTGAACAAAATTACACTCCCTTTCCTGTTTCAAAACTCTCACACATAATGACCCCACTTCATACACTATATAGTAACACAAAGAACTCCTCTTCTCTATTAATTTCTCCGTTCTCCCAGTGAAGAAAACCCCTCGAGCAACAAGAAAGAAGAAAGAAAGGAAAATGGCTCTGAACCTTAATCCCATCGCCTTGAAATATTCCCACAAGTACCCTTCTTTTGCTCTTCCCCCGAAGCCAAATCTCAAATCACCCAAGTTTCTCAAGGCCTCTACTCTCAGCTCCGGCTCCACGTTAGTTTTTTACTCACCTCATTTGAATATATATATATATATATATATATATATATATATATATATATATATATATGAGAGATATACTTACGTATGAAGTCGCTGCAAAGCGGCTCTTTGAGTGATCTCAACTGTCCATTTCGGCATTGGACGACCTGGATTGCAAATAAAAATAATTGTTTACAAAGACAAGATTTCTTCGATATATATACTAGCATTGTGCCCATTCTAAGCACAGGACAAAAAAAATCACATTGGTGTTTCTTTCAACTTAGTATATCTAACAAAGCACGACACTAGTTGATTAAAAAAAATAGTCTAATTTTTTTCAGTCTCGTGTTCGATGCGCATTACCAGTGTTCCCGTTATAAGTACAGAAAGACATACGTACGTGTGATGAAAAATGAGTTTAAGAACCACATGACAGTGCTCCATGGGCGTAGAATAATATTTTCTCCATATCAGATCCCCTCCCCGCGTCTCTCTCTCCCTCTCCCTCTACGTCTCTCTTTTTACAAACATAAAAAAGTAAAACTGTGCTAATTTTCATAGTATTTTATAGTAGAACTGTGCTTATATGCTTCTGATCATTGATCCATTGTCTTGGCCCTTGTACCCAAACTGAGCATCTAATTTCGTTCTTGTCTTATTTAGAGAGGTTGAGAGTCTGAAGAAGCCTTTCAGCCCTCCTCGCGAGGTTCAAGTTCAAGTAACTCACTCAATGCCACCCGAAAAGATAGAGATCTTTAAGAACCTGGAGGGTTGGATCGAGGATAACATCTTGGTTCATTTAAAGCCAGTGGAGAAATGTTGGCAACCGCAGGATTTTCTTCCCGATCCCGCTTCCGATGGATTTCATGATCAAGTCATGGAATTAAGGGAAAGGGCAAAGGAGATTCCGGACGATTACTTTGTTGTCTTGGTTGGAGTTATGATCGTAGAAGAAGCACTTCCTACTTACCAAACAATGCTAAATACCGGAGATGGTACTAGGGACGAAACGGGGGCGAGCCTCACTTCTTGGGCAGAGTGGACTAGGGCTTGGACTGCTGAAGAAAACAGACATGGCGATCTTCTCAATAAGTACCTCTACCTATGTGGACGAGTAGACATGAGGCAAATTGAGAAGACAATTCAGTATCTGATTGGGTCGGGAATGGTAAGATGCATGCTTCCAATAACTTTCAGCTGTTTCTTGTCTAGTTTTTCTTTTGTCTATGTCAAACTTAGCGACGAGGCTTTGGTCAATATTTGAATTTGACGCAGCGAAATTCACAAGAGATTAGCTAGCATACTAATCCAAACGAGATAGGAACTCGTAGCTACGAGCAATTTCTTGAATCCACAAGAAGAAAGACAAAGTCTGTAATAATATTGATGAAAATGTGAGTCAAAGATTAGGTTACAACCAATTTGTAGGTCCGAAACCTTAGAAACCCTAAAAATAAAGTCGAAAATAAAAAGTCCCAAAATTTGGGCTTTCCCTAAAATTAAAAACGGGAAGAAAAACAGGACTTTCCCAAAAAGAACCAACTAATAAGAAATTACGGTTTAAGAGTTATTAATGAATCAATTTTTTTCTAAAACGGCAAAAAAATGTAAATTAAAGACCTAAACGAATGAATTAGGCTAAAAAAACACCATCAGTCACGACTTATAGTGGTGTGGAATGACCGAATTGCGAAAATAAGTCAACCCACCAAGTTGCCTATTCCGAGCTTGTCCGAATTTTGTCAAATCGGATAATCAGAAACTAAACATCGTTTGGGCTTCCAAGACTTGGCATGATCCAGCTGATCTTGAAATTGGGCCTTCATGTGTTCTACATCATAATTACATTGCGAAACATTACCTAGTTCTACCGTCTTCTTACATCGACGCGCGGGAAGAAACGGACATTTAAGTTCTTGAAAGCGGGGTTTTCCCTACTATGCTAATTAGAGAGGAACAGTTCTTTTTGCTCAGTCAAGGTAGGCTATACCACTCTGCTGATTTTAATTGTAGAAGAACAACAATATATTTGGACTCCGAGTTCTAATCCGGCATAAGCGTATCCTCACCTCTGATTTTTACCGGTGGACGGCCTTCTCTCTCTTGTTTCAGGATCCTAGAACCGAAAACAGTCCCTACCTCGGTTTCATCTACACGTCGTTCCAAGAACGAGCAACTTTTATCTCTCACGGGAACACAGCACGGCATGCCAAAGAGTACGGGGATTCGAAGTTGGCTCAAATTTGCGGGACCATTGCCTCTGATGAGAAGCGCCACGAGACCGCTTACACCAAGATAGTCAAAAAGCTCTTTGAGATCGACCCGGATGCAACCGTGCTGGCTCTGGCCGACATGATGAGGAAGAAAATAACTATGCCGGGGCACTTGATGTACGATGGTCGTGATGACAATCTGTTTGATCATTTCTCGTCCGTGGCTCAGAGGCTTGGAGTCTACACCGCCAAGGACTACGCGGATATATTGGAGTTTTTGGTTGGGAGGTGGAAGGTGGAGGACATAACTGGGCTTTCATCGGAGGGACGAAAAGCCCAGGATTATGTTTGCGGGTTGCCTCAGAGAATTAGGCGGCTGGCTCTAGGCAGGGCAAAAGAAGCACAGTATGTTCCGTTTAGCTGGATCTTCGATAAAGAAGTGAAGATCTGAGGGCCTACTGCACGTACACGTTTTAGTGTATATTGTAAAACCTAGTACTTTGTTAGACCTGTTTTATATTCTTATGTTTTAGTTATTTTTATGTTTGTAGTTATCAAAAAAAGGTTGCTTAATAAATTGGAATTTAGAGAGGAAAGAGTAAGCAATAAACATGGAGCAATTAGGAACAAGTATGTTTCGTAGCTCAAGGGGCAAAAAAGTGTTGGATAGGAAGCTGAAGGTCTAGAGATTAAACCTTGGAAGTGCATCAAAGAAGTTTCTTGTTGTTTTTATGTTGCAGCACAAAGCACCGAATAATTTTTCCGGATTGCACCACCATAATGAGCATGGAATAATTTTTGATGCCCCCATATTTGTTTCCCTCTTCCCAATTTTCTTAGCATTTATTTGGTGGAGAAAACAAGATAGCAATAGAATTAACTTCCCAAAAAAATAGCAATAGAATTAACTTCCCAAAAAAAAGAGAAAAAGATAGCAATAGAATTGGGCTTATGAATTTTGCTCCTGTTATCCACGTGGGCTTAGAACTGAAATTGTTATTGCTAGAATTGTTATGCTACGAAGGGAGCTGCTAGAGCCACCAACCCATCCCATCCCCATTTTGCACCGACCGACATGCAGAATCCACTCCAGGTTTCGCACGGATGATCCGAACTGTTCAATAATTTAAAAGAAAAAACCAAGTGAGCCTCATGAAAAATCAGCTCAATTTGTTAGGTATGGGTACTCGATATGTGTAGAGGGCCCCATGTGCCGATCGATTTAAAATCGGGATGGGATGGGTCGGTGGCTCTAGGATAGCAGTGCTATGAAACAATGCAATTTATGTAGTGGGCTCAAGTAGTAAGGAATTTAACATAAAATCATTGTCCCTTTAGGAAAGTCTTGGACGGCAACACTTGTATAAGTGGACAGAACGGCCCGATTGGATGCAACCATAGCAATGGGATGAGCTAATCGGCCCGAATGAGCACTGAAACCAAGGTTTGCCATTTCCAAATCCGAATGAGCTAGTTATGCCTGTGACTAATTAATCCGGCTCAGGGGAGATTAAATATGGATGGGTTGAACCCAGTCCATGAATAATCCGGCTAGATTTTGACCATATTACCCCTTCTCATCCACCCTCCCTCAATCCCACGTCTGTGAAAAAATCTCAGTTTACGTAATCATAAACTGAGACAGCCAAAGAAGAAGAACAAGAACAATAGAAGATCGATCTGCTACAATATTGAAATCACAAATAACAACTCCGATCTGCTTCAATAACGAAATCGAAAGATTTTACAACCAAAAGCACCAAATTTGAAGCACCAAATTAAAAACAAAAACACGATCTATCCCTACGGATTTGTGAAAGAGGGGAAGAGATTTTTTAATTTTAACCTGTAATCAGACCATAATCGTCTGAACATAAACCGTCTTCATAATGGATCGGACCATCATTGTCATCATCAAGAGCAACACTCTTGAACTCTGTCACTGTTTGCCATTTGAGCTCTAGTTATAATATACTTTGGTTGGTTCATGATTGAGAGAAATTCGTTGGTAGGGATCGAAGGTCAGTGTATCTCCTGGGGAGGATTGGTTGAATGAGCCTTTCTTCCTATATATGCTTGTTCGCTGCTGCACTTCTATCGAGAAGCAATTGTGGTTCACCGGTTCCACCGAATGCTCCTACCACTTTGCACTTCTATCGAGAAGCAAGTGTGGTTCACCGGTTCTGCCGAATGCTCCTACCACTCGGCAAACATCGTACGAGTGTCCACTTTCGAAAAAAACACACATTGTATGCAAAAAATGGAAAATTCTGCATCTAAATCTTAGACTAGAAAAAACATATCGAGAGCAAATCAGTTCAGTAAATAACTCTACTTCTACTGTAGAAGAGAATTTACTTCTACTGTTTGAGAAGAATTTTAGTTACAAAGGTTTTCGCTCGCCAAAATCAAAATAAAGAAAACCCATCCAATACCCATCTAGCTTCCTGTCTCTTTCACTAACTTTTAGTACTAGCAAATCATCTAGGGCGGGCTGCACTAGGTTTTCAGAGGGTTTAATTAAGCGAATCCTTTGAGTTCAAAAAAGCAACTAAAAATTTACATTTTTCCATATAATTTGATATTTTTTTTATATTGTCTGTACTGGATCATTTGAAATAATCATACTAAAGTTATTAAAATTGGGTGTAAGTAGCTCATATAGCTCACTAAAGATGATAAATTATGCCCGATAAGTTTTAACCAAAATAAATATCTTTATTTTATATACTAGTATTTTGTATGCAGAATGCTTTATTATACGTATTTGTCACCGTTGACTTAAAAATTCTACAGCCACCCTTCCCAAGACGGCTTAGTTTTTTTTCATAAATGTGTTAGATTTTTTTTATTTTCTGCAAATGGGTCAATTACTATGTCGACGTCACATCGTCCGCTCGCGTTCTTAATCATTGTTTTTAATATTTTTAATCCGTTAGAATATATTTTTAAAAAATGCTTTCACGGTTGTGTTAGCCAAGAAGAAAAAAAAAAGAAGAAAGAAAGTACTCGTAGTTTTGCTGAGGAACATGTGGGCGACTTCTGGTCCCATATTTTGTCGTGTTGGGCCATGCAATAGTTTTCTCTCACTTGCTGACTCCCTTGGAAAATAAACAAACGAATAAATAAAATATGAGCCCTTAGAAACAGTGTTTTCGTCCTTTATTCTACATTAAGCAAGATTAAATTATTTATACTGTCGGTATAAATATTTGTTTTCTCTAAATCAATTATATTGCGCCACATCATTATGTTATATTAAATGGGACTATTGTTTTGACAACGTGATGCAATATAATTGATTTGGAAGAAACAAATGTTTATACCGCCAGTGTAAATAATGTATTTTCTATTTTCTTTGATATGTAAGATTACTAAATTCCTTTATTTATTGTTGTGCGGATGCCAATTAGAAAGAATAGCCTTTACTTGTCTTTATTTTTTTGTTCATCTAATTCAGGGGGTGTTCCACTTTCCCTTCTTTTTCTAAACCTCAGTTTTCTTCAATTTTGAAATTCAAATATAATGAAAATGAAAAATAATTTTTTGATTTTTTTTGTACCGTATAAAAGATCTTAATGAAATCTATCAAACGAGATCCATATTGGTAGGAAAATTATTTGCGTAAACACACAATTTTTGAGTTTGAAATTACCTTCGTTTTCTAAAACCTTAGTTTTGGAGAAACTGGAACGGGGCCTCAGTCTTCTTCTTTTTCGAAGAATAAGAAATTCAGTCCTAGTTTTCTGGTTTCTTAATTTCACGAGGGAGAGATAGAGAGACAGGAGCCCCACAGGTTAATCTGGTTGGTTATTGGGTTTGTTTTCCACATAATTGATCAGGGTTTGATTCTTGGGATCAAACCACAAGACGTAATTTCTTTTGAATTCCATAATCCTGATGTGGATGGTATGCTTTTGACCGGATCAGGGAGGCGATTAATTGAGATTTTTGTAAGTCGGCCCGGCACTATACCTAACTGGAGAGAGAGAGAGAGAGAGAGAGAGTGAGTGGTGGATCCCATGCATAGAGGTTGACAAGTTGTGGTGCCAAGTGGAACATCCCACTCTTTGACAATTAATTTACCATTCTGAATACTCATACTTTGGCTCTCTAACTTCGTCCAGTTGTGCTTCCTTGGACTGATTCCCTACAGTTTTTAATTAGTAGTATTTTGGATTTGTCAGAAAAATAATCAGAAATATTCATTTTGTAAAATTCGTCGAGAATTCCACGCTAAAATCAGGTTAATCGGAGGTTGTTTGTGACTTCGATTGTTATATAAATTGAATCGCATGTGTGCAAGAAAAAACATGTACATGATTGAAGTATTAAACCATATTTTCCTTTCTTGGGCATTTGGTCCCAATTGTCACCCCTGCTAGTACTTTTGTTTGGGGGGACGCTGAATGGTTTTCTTCCATTAGAAAAACAAATGGAGGGCTTTCTGTATTTCTGGCTCAAGGAGTGTTTGGTGATATTGTTGTTTTTGCCATTTTAGTACTACTTAAAGTGAAAGAAATTTGGGGATGCTGCCAAGTACCCCCTACCAAGCAGGTGCCGAGCAGTTAATCAGGTCGTTCATCTCGACAATCAACGGCTCAGGTGTTGATCAACAGTTGGCATCGATCGAGGTGCTTGAGAGCATCCCCGGGCATAAATGCTACCCCTACATTTTTCTTGTGAAGGATTATATTCAGGCAATCATCTAGTAAAAAAATCTTATATATATTCTAACTCATTCGTCATCAAAGTATACTTAATAAACTATTAAATCGCCAGGGACGAAAATTCTTGTATATGGAGTAGGGTGTAAACGAGCCGAGTCGAGCCGAGTTTCGGCGAGCTCGAGCTCGGCTCGTTAACTTAACGAGCCCAAAACTCGAGCTCGAGCTCGGCTTGAGCCTTAACGAGCCGAGCCCTTAACGAGCCGAGCTTAGTAATTTACTTAACGAGCCTCTCTTTATCGAGCCGAGCCTCCCTTGACGAGCCGAGCTTTTGTCTAACGAGCCGAGCCGAGCTCGGCTCGTTTACTAAACGAGCCGGATACTCGAGCTCGAGCTCGGCTCGTTTACTAAACGAGCCGAGTCGAGCCGAGCCTTAGCGAGTCGAGCCGAGCCGAGCTCGCGAGTAGCTCGGCTCACTTACAGCCCTAATATGGAGACTCCCGCAGGTACATCAAAGCTTATGCGAGAAAAGAACGGCTAGCTCCTATTTCGAAAGGCAAGTGGAGGAAATTATTTTTGTTCTTGTGTTGGAGTTACAGATAAGGGGAACCATGCTTTCATTGAAAAAGGGAGACACCAAGTTGTGTTCACCCTTCGCCCTTTGTGGTGCTATACTTTCTCCGGTCGAACCTTGGGTGCTGAAGTGGCTAGGATGGCTTATCTTGGCTAGGACCTGCACAGGAAGTGAACACATTAGTGCCCAAGCCCGGATCGTGGTGGTCCGGAATAGGCACTCCGACGATCAAGTCAGTGACAAGAAGAGAGAGTATGACTTTAGGGTTTTTAGGGTTCAGTCTCGCGTACCTCATTCCTCAGCATCACCACTCCTTTTATAGGCCGGGAAGGGTGGAGTCCAAATCACACGTTCACATCACGCGCGCGGTGATTGGTTCGCCCACTATGGTATCCAAATCCAATCCCGTGAGGTCAGGCTCGCCATGATCCCTAACGGTCTGTTCCTACCATAGTGGGATTAATGGCACGTTCCCTATTCAACCGACTCCACCTCTGACTTCCTCTACAAGTCAGGGGGTCGATAAGGTTCGGTGGTTGAAAGTCCCGTCGAACCTATCAGCCCGGCTACACTTGAGCTCGTTGTAGCTGCTAATTGGTTCGGCGGTATTACGCCGGACCGGATTCCACGGCTCGCGTACGGGACAACAGCTTCCTTGGGGATGGACTTCGGTTCGGCTAGTCTGGTTCGGTAGAATCTCACCGGGCTCTATGGGACGGGCTCATAGGGATTAAGTGGCCTCCATCAGGATCCCCCATCGAGCCGTGTCCAATATACGACCGGACCCCCTCTCCGATCCGTGTCAGTCAGGTCCTTCCACCGAGCCGGGCCCACCACAATAGCCCCTCAACTCCTTCCTGATCTGAGCAAGCAACGGGAGGAGTTGACGTGGCTCTCCCTGGTCCTCTCAAGGAACCCGTGCCGAACGATATCTGCCGGACGATCGAGAGGGAACGAGTAGACGTCTCGTGGCAGGAGTAATGATGTTTTTGCTGCAGAGGACGCTGATGGCACCGTTGGGCTTCAGGGATCGAACGGCTGGGGTTAACCCTAGCCCAACGTAGGTGCACACGTGGCGTGGAGGAAAGCCCCGCAGGTACGGATCGACGCAGGCCTTCCACGTGGCAGGACGATAGTGGGCGGACTGGCGTCGCTTCGGTTCCGGTGCGCGGCCTTAGGGCTTCCCCCTTCCTGCTTCTCTCATTATATAAGGGGGAGAGCGAGGCAGAAAATCACTTTCTGCTCTCGCTCTCGCTCTTGCTCCGCACTTGCTCTGCAACTCTGTGCTGCTCCCATCGTCTCCGCCGTCGTTCCCCGTCGACCAGCAACTCCAGCGTTTACAGGTAA
Organism: Rhododendron molle; assembly: GCA_025413875.1. Classification (NCBI taxonomy): domain Eukaryota; kingdom Viridiplantae; phylum Streptophyta; class Magnoliopsida; order Ericales; family Ericaceae; genus Rhododendron; species Rhododendron molle. Next base: position 1,860,245 of record CM046396.1, on the reverse strand, counting down.
CTTCGGTCTCTCTTACACCGTATTTTTCCTTCGATTTTGCAAGGCTGCGGCTTCTTCTGGCCTATTTCTTCCATTTTCGTAGTGCAAAAACCGACTTTGAACAACGTAAACCGCCCCCCACGGCCGTTCTTGGCCGTGATCCGCCGCCTGTATCCACGGCGGTCGGCCATCCTAACCATTACCCAAACCGTCCTCGGAGGAGACCCTTATCCCTCGCCGAACACGACCCTTTCTAACCTCCCCCGGCGAAGGGGTGGGGGAAATAGTGTTAGGTGCGTACATGAGCCTATTTACGCCCCCTAACTTAGCCTTGTTATGTCCGTTTGGCGCGCTAATTGGGGTTTGGTACTTGTTAATTGTGTTTCAGGACTCTCGGAGCACATGAATAATATTTGGTGCTAATGCACAAAGTTGGAGTTTATTTGGTATCAAAGCAAAACTGGTGCCGAGGAAATTAATCAAGATATGGGATCGAGTGTACACAAGATAAACCGAAGAGAGAAGCACTGGATAAAATTCCTAAGCTACATTATGGAATTGGAGCATGGAACTGAATGGGGTTTGCACGTGAAATCTCGACAATCAAACGCGATTCAATGGCCCCCCTAATTACTAATTACAATTGGGAAGGAATTGAATGGGAAGCCAAAAAAATATCTCGGCTGATTACATCTACAGGAGTAGTCCACTATATAAATAAGGAGAAAAAAAGGGTTTTGGGAGATACCAGTTTCTCACGCATAAACCGAGTAGGAGGCCGCCATCAGGATCCTTCTTGACACGCAGAAACGGGAGAACCGTGGCTGCCATCAGAATCTTATTTCCCACGGCCGAACCAGCGACAACAGCAACTTTGGGTTTTATTTCTTTGTTATTTATTCGAAAGCTTTTAAGTTGTCAATGGAGTTTTGTTCTTGCATGCTTATTTGTTTCGACTCTATGAGTAGCTAAACCTCTTGACTAGGGTAATGAGGAGGTCTCTCCAAGTATCGTAGTTGTTAGATTTTTAGGGTTTTATATTCAACTTGATTGTGTGACTTGATCGATTCATAACTTTTTATGAAGTTTTATATTTTTCCAATATTCGAATGTGTTTATATCCATGGTTTCAAACACTGTCATACAATGGTTTTGAATGTTTCGAGATAGGCTTTGAGATAGACTATACGACGTGAGACGGGTCGTGCCGTGGTTAAATCCAATGAGACGATCCGTGCCGTGTTGAGATAGCCTATACGGAGTACAAATCTTGATTATATTTTTGGGGATTATCGATAGAAATTGCTACCCTACGGTGATCTGGTTGAATGTTGAATATGAACCCTAGGTTTCGAAACAATTGCGTTATAAGGGGAGACTGAATCGGAAACCCTAGTCCTTTCTCTCATTTGTTTCCAAATTCTTTAATCGCTTTCTAGCTTAATTTTAGTTTAGTCAAATCCAAATCAAAATCCAACTTCTCGTTACTTTCTGAATTAAATTAGAAATTAATTGAAAGTACTGCAACTTAGCTTTTTACTCTCCGCGGACGATCTCGGACTTGACCGCTATTCTTCGGAATATTAGTTAATTCCGTGTTTTATAAATTATATTTTTGGTACGAAAACGACAGACCAAATTTTGGCGCCGTTGCCGGGGAGTTAAAACACGGTTGCGTATTTTCAATTTGTTTTTAGTTTAATTCTTTGTTTTATTTATTTATTTAATTTTTTTTTCTTTCCTGTTAGTCTGTTTCAGCTTTGCCAGGTTTTCAAACATCACAAGGATTGTGAAGTTGAATTTATTGGTGGCCAGGCGGATCAAAGCGATTTCGTTGACCCACTGTGAGTTCTCTTTTCGATTATTTTATTGTTGGATCGCTGAAACGGTAGTGAAATTAGGGTTTTTGAATATTTATGCGTCGATATCGGTCGCTATCACCTGAGACAGCGTCTGATACTGATCCTGAATTTGACAAAACCCTTAGATCTTTTAAGAAGTCTCTTAAAGCAAATCGTGAGCGCCCAATTGCTCATAATATAAATTTTGACGTAATGGGTGACCAAGCAGGAGCAACCGGTGGGGAAGAAGGCTCCCCATTGGTGGAGTACTTTATTCCAAATGAGTATGAGTCCACTTCGTGCATAGTTATGCCCGCGGTAAGAGCCAACCAATACGAGATAAGGCCGGGCACTTTACAAATGTTGCCCTCATTTTATGGGAAACCAAACGAGGATCCTTATGATCACTTGAACCAATTCATGGAAATGAGTCAAATTATTTGCATTCGTGACTTTGATAAGGATGCATTGAAATTACTCCTTTTCCCGTTCTCGTTGAAGGATAAGGCCAAACAGTGGTTGAACTCCTTACCGGCAAACTCCATCACCTCTTGGACTCAGATGTGTGAAGAGTTCCTAAAGAAATATTTCTCCATCGGTAAAACAACCCTTCATAGACAAGAGATCACCGGATTTACCCAACACGATGGAGAACAGTTTCATGAATCTTGGGAGAGATTCAATGACCTTCTTAGGACATGTCCTCACCATGCTATCCCCAAGTGGCAGCTTGTTCAGTCCTTTTACCAGGGTTTGGCGGAACCACACCGCCAACTGGTCGATTCTTCTAGTGGTGGGATCTTCCTGCATAAGAATGTGAACGATGCATGGAAGTTATATGAAAACCTTAGTGAAAACTCTCAGCACCGTGCATCTTCCCTCAGACATTCGAGAGGGGTAGCGTCTAGTTCATCCAAACAGAGAGGGGTCTATGAGGTTCAACCTTCTAATGACCTTACACATCAAGTAGCTGCCTTGACCCAAACATTGAAAGAATTAATCACTTCGGGTCAACATCCTCTCCCTGTGGGACATCATCCGCCCACTTTTCAGGAGGCATGTGGGATTTGTGCTAGTCCCATGCATTACATCACTGATTGTCCCTCTGCCTCCCAATATCCAGAGTTTGTGCAAGAGCAAGTTAGTGCTGCACAAGGGTTCTCCAGGCCAGGCTACGACCCATTTTCTCCAACATACAATGCTGGCTGGAAAGATCATCCAAACTTTTCTTGGAGGATGCAAAATCAAGGCAGTCCTTCCTCTTTGCTACAGAGACCACACCACCAAAGTGGTTTCAACCACCCAAGGCCTAATTACCCAAGCACTTTTAATCAAGCGGCTTCCCAAAGGGCACCACAGCCCTTCCAACAAGCACCTCCTCCCTCTCAGGCACCCCAGCCTCAACGGTCTCCCAATTTTGACGAGACCATGTTACAAGGGATGCAGACCGTGCTTCAAAAACTGCAGGGATTAGAGAGTACCAGTCAACAATGTAATTCCAATACTCAATCCATAGTGCGGTTAGAATCCCAAATTGGCCAATTGGCCAATGCGCTTAGCAAGAGAGAGGAGGGTAAGTTACCCAGCCAATCAGTTTCCAATCCCAGGGGTCAATTCCAAGTTGACCAGCAGCACGCTCCTAACCATCACCAGGAGCAAGCTAAAGCGGTTGTGGCCCTTAGATCGGGCCGGGTTGTAGAGACTAGGCCTATAGATGACACTCCGAAAAAGCAAGATGCTCGATCTTCTATTTCTAGGCCTAAGGACAAGATCCTTGAAGAGGAGGATGCGCCTCCTTTTGTTACTGATACCACTTCACCTTCTTCTCCTTCCACCAGTTCCACCGTGGTACCACCGGGTGTACCACGTGTCCCTTTTCCAGCAGCTCTTAATTCGCAATCTCCTTATACTAAGAAAGCTGTTGTGATGGAAGATATGATTGAGACTTTCAAGCAAGTCAAGATAAATCTTCCTCTTCTTGATGCCATTTGGCAAGTCCCCTCATATGCTAAATTTCTTAAGGACCTTTGCACTCAAAAGCGTAGAACTCGAACCAATGTTACGAAAAAGGTCCTTCTAGCTGAGGGTGTCTCTTCTGTTTTTCACACCGCTACTACCCCTAAGTTGCCCGATCCAGGGACCCCTACAATTTCATGTGTCATAGGTGACCACACTATAGAAAGGGCACTCCTAGATCTTGGGGCTAGTGTTAATCTTATGCCATACTCTGTGTATGAGCAGTTTGGTTTTGGGGAGTTGAAACCCACCTCGGTGACTTTACAGTTGGCAGACCGATCCGTTAGAATCCCGAGGGGCATTGTTGAGGATGTGTTGGTCAAAGTTGACCAATTTCTCTTCCCTGTAGATTTTATCATCCTTGACACAGAGCCTGGCCAAGCATCCATGCAATCCACCACCATCATACTTGGTCGTCCTTTCTTGGCTACAGCCAATGCTAATATCCATGTTAAGGCCGGGGTGATGGATGTGTCTTTTGGAAACATGAATGTTAGGCTTAATATTTACAATTCCTCCAAATACCCTTCCATGGATGAAGACTGCTTCGCAGTCGATGTCATAGATAATGTCGTGGAGGAATCCCTTCCATACATTCTCACCAAGGACCCTTTAGAGGCGTGCTTGGCCCATTATGGCCATGAGGAATACGATTTAGGTCAAACCATTGCGGAGGTCAACTCAGTGCTCAATCATGCACCTCCAACTTGGCAAGCCAAGTTTGAGCCATTACCACCCTTGTCACGTGAGCTTGCGCTCCCTTCTATAGAGGCCCCTCCGAAGCTTGAGCTGAAGCCACTCCCGGCCAATCTCAAGTATATCTTTTTAGGGCCTACAGATACTCTTCCTGCAATTATCGCGTCTGACCTTACTGCTGTGCAGGAGGGTCAACTTGTTGATGTGCTTAGGAGGCACAAAGGTGCCTTAGGGTGGTCGGTAGCGGACCTCAAGGGGATAGACCCCTCTGTTTGCATGCATCGTATAAATTGTGAGGAAGATGCCAAACCATCTCGAGAGATGCAACGAAGATTAAATCCCAACATGAAAGAGGTGGTAATGAAGGAGGTGGTGAAATTGTTAGATGCGGGTATCATATACCCCATCTCTGATAGTAAATGGGTGAGTCCCACGCAGGTGGTGCCTAAGAAATCAAGCATAACTGTGGTGACAAATGATAAGGGTGAATCTGTCCCCACTCGTATGACCACGGGGTGTAGAGTGTGCATTGATTACCGAAAGTTGAATTCCATGACTAGGAAAGATCACTTCCCACTTCCATTTGTGGATCAAATCCTAGAACGGTTGGCGGGCCAGAGTTACTATTGTTTTCTTGATGGCTATTCAGGCTATAATCAAGTGCCCGTCGACCCTGCAGACCAAGAAAAGACCACGTTCACCTGTCCATTTGGCACCTTTGCTTATCGGCGGATGCCTTTTGGTTTGTGCAATGCACCTGCGACCTTTCAACGGTGCATGATGGCAATATTCTCCGATATGGTGGAGAATTTTCTTGAGGTCTTCATGGATGACTTCTCGGTTTTTGGGAAGTCTTTCGAGAGTTGTCTCCATAATCTTGAGAGGGTGCTTAAGCGCTGTTTGGAGACCAATTTGGTGTTAAGTTGGGAGAAGAGCCATTTTATCGTTCAAGAGGGGATTGTGCTAGGTCATGTCGTGTCTAAAAGGGGGATCGAAGTCGACAAAGCTAAAGTGGACCTTATTTCTAAGCTTCCTCCCCCTTCTACCGTCAAGCAAATCCGCTCATTTTTAGGGCATGCGGGGTTTTACCGCCGCTTCATTAGAGACTTTAGCAAAATTTCAAAGCCCTTGTGCGACCTCCTCGCCAAGGATGCCCCTTTTGTCTTTGATGATGCATGCATGAATGCCTTCGTGAAGCTTCGTACTGCGTTGTCTTCCGCCCCGATCATGCAATCCCCTGTTTGGTCTCTTCCCTTTGAGATCATGTGTGACGCGTCTGACTATGCAGTCGGCGCGGTCCTTGGCCAACGGGTGGACAAGGTGCCTCACGCCATTTACTATGCGAGCAAGACTCTCTCTGATGCTCAATTGAACTATACCACTACGGAGAAGGAGATGCTCGCGGTAGTGTTTGCGTTGGATAAGTTTCGGTCCTACCTCCTGGGGTCGAAGGTTATCGTGTACTCTGACCACGCTGCATTGCGATACTTGCTTTCAAAGAAGGACACGAAACCTAGGTTGATTAGGTGGGTCTTGTTGCTACAAGAATTTGACTTAGAAATTCGGGACAAGAAAGGTTCTGAGAACTCCGTAGCCGACCACCTTTCGAGGATGTTGATTGACTCCGCAGGTGACTCTTTACCCTTAAAAGACTCATTTCCGGATGAGCAGCTTTTTGCGGTGTCACATAGTCAACCCCCTTGGTATGCGAACATTGTAAATTACCATGCCACTGGCGCCATTCCTTCCCATTGGTCTAAACAAGACAAGGACCGATTCTTTGCGCAGGTTGGTAATTATTTTTGGGAGGATCCGGAGTTGTTCAAATATTGCTCGGATCAAGTGATTCGGCGGTGTGTCCCCGAAAGTGAGCAACAGAGTATATTGACTTTTTGTCATACTCTCGAGTGTGGGGGATATTTTAGCGGTAGGAGGACCTCAGCAAAGGTCTTGCAATGTGGGTTCTATTGGCCCACACTTTTTAAGGATGCCCATGAGTTTTGCAAGGCATGCCTTCGTTGCCAAAAGGTTGGCAACATATCCCACCGAGACATGATGCCTTTGTCTGATATTCTTGTGGTAGAAATTTTTGACGTGTGGGGAATCTATTTTATGGGACCATTCCCAACCTCTTTTGGGAATGAGTATATTTTAGTGGCAGTCGATTATGTCTCGAAGTGGGTGGAAGCGGTAGCCACACGGACTAATGACCACAAGGTTGTGGTCAAATTCTTGCAAAGTAACATTTTTAGTCGCTTTGGCTACCCACGTGCGATTATAAGCGATGAGGGAACCCACTTCTTAAACAAATACTTTGCGGCGCTAGTGAAGAAATATTCTATCACTCACAAGGTGGCAACACCTTATCATCCTCAAACTAGTGGCCAAGTGGAGGTCTCGAACAGGGAGGTTAAATCAATTCTCGAGAAAACGGTTAGGCCCGATCGAAAAGATTGGTCGCTTAGGCTTGATGACGCTTTGTGGGCCTATCGTACGGCTTTTAAAACTCCCATTGGCATGTCTCCTTACCGGTTGGTTTACGGTAAAGCGTGCCACTTGCCTGTAGAGTTGGAACATAGGGCCATGTGGGCCATTAAGAAATTTAATTTTGATATGGCTGCTGCCGGTTCGAATCGTAAACTCCAACTCAATGAATTAGAAGAACTTCGTAATGATGCATATGAGAGCTCTAAAATCTATAAGGCTAGGACTAAAACATTCCATGATAAGCATATCCGTAGGAAGTCCTTTGAGCCTAATCAAAAGGTGTGGCTCTTCAACTCACGTTTGAAATTATTTCCGGGCAAGTTGAAGTCTAGGTGGGATGGACCTTTTATTATTACTCGTGTTTTCCCCCATGGTGCGATTGAAATTCGAGATCCACGTGATGGCCAAGTATCTAAGGTTAATGGCCAACGATTGAAGCCGTACGTGGATGGTTTGAGTGAAGAGGGTGAAATTGAATCCATCGATTTGGTGGACCCAGTGTACCCTAACCTTTAAGCGCTTTCAATGAGTCTAGGAGACTTGAAATCTATGGAGTTTGAGAGACCTCCAGTGTTTGCCGTGCTAGAACGGCTTCTAAAGGTCTGGTATAGCCACCTTGTCAAAGCTATGTATGTACTACTTAGGAGGTTGGGTCTGGCGGCAAGCGTGTAGTTAGCAGCGAGAATTCTGTCTGAACCATCTGACTTTAATGTCCAACTTGGTGGAGATTGCTTCATAAATCGAGTGGTGGGTAAAGAATCTGGCAGTCCCAGGGAGAGTGACAGCCTATTAGATGATGGCACCACTTCTCAAGATATCGTTGAATCCTACACATATTGTCCTTCCAACAAATAGGGAACCACAGCCTTTGACAAGGGAGAAAAGTAGTACCCGTGTCTTTCGCGTGAAGAAAGTGGATATGTTTTTGTCTTGGTGGAGTATTTTAGGGGGTCTTTGTTATCATTTTATTTTTATATTTCTTGCTTTCTGTCTTTTCTTTTAACTTCTTTTATTCTCTTTATTTTGTGTTGTGAGACTAACGAACTGCAGGTTCAACGCTTCAAGTTGGGGGATGACTCCCTCCTTTTCTTTTGCCTTGCCTTTTGTTGCTCATACGTGAGGTGATATCTCTCATTTTCTTTCTCCGGCTTGTCTTTTATTTTTCTATGGTTGAGCCGTCACTGAGGACAGTGCCGTTTTAAGTTGGGGGATGGATCACTTTGTTTTTTGTTAGAGTTTTAAAATCCATAAAAAAAAAAAATTTGCAAAACTTGAAAATCAAAAAAAAAAATCTTGTTGGATCTTATTTACTTGAGCCTTGGAATTGCGATGTTTACTTGTTGGTTGCGTGTGCTGAGAATCTGTGGGCATTAGTTGGATATTTATGTTGCATGGTAGTTCTTTTTGCTAGCTTGGCGATAGGAATTTATCTTGGCGCACACTCTTAGCATCTTTGCACATGCACGTTTCTTGGACCTTGACTGCTTGTGAGTTATGACTTGAGTGCTTTCAATGGCTAGATTAGTGGAGACTTGTGCCCATGTGAGCTTTAGTGCCTTACCTTCCTTTGGAGTGGTGTCATATAAACTCTTTGTTTGTCGTAAAAAAGAAGAAGAAGAGCTTAATCGTTGTCGATCTCATTATCTTTGTAGTCAAGTATTGGGACTTAATGCATGCCTATTATTTCATCTTTTGGGAATGGAAAGTTACATGGTTGTATTGCCCCTAGGAGATGATAGTAGGCCATTGTTGTACTTTGAGCCGGTTTGTTTCTTTCTACACGCTTACCCGTTGTTAGCCACGTTGAACCTCTTGCATAAGCCTTTTTCTTGTTGCGCTCCACCGTCTATATTGTGTCTTGAGAATGGCAAATATATGTGAAGGTTAATTTTTGAAGAGAATGGAGAAAGCGTAGTTGAGAAAGATGTGCTTGAAATGTGGTATGTCTTCCCCATGGCCAAAAAGAAAAAAAAATTGAGAAAATTGCAAAAGAAAAAAAAGAAAGAAAGAAGTTGAATGAAAAATGGGAAGGTACCAATATACTTGTTGCAAGAAAGAAACAAGTGATTTCATTGTGGAAGTGTGTGAAGGGTGAAGAATAGGAGAGATATGGCGGAGTTGGAAGAGGGGCGCACATTGCCCTATGTGTTTTTGCCTTTTCTCGGACACTTGATTATGTCTTACCCTAACTGTCGAAACACTTTCCTTACCCAACGATATAACCGAATAAAAGTCATGTATGATCTTAGGGGCAATGGGTTGTGGATTGATGGATAGAAATAGTTTTCAATGCTTGACATTCCTTTCATGAGATCATGTGTCTACCTTAAAAAGCTTTCTTTTCGTGTCTAAGTGTGCGGGATACTTTGGTTCTTTATCGCATAAATTCCGCCCGCACACATTGAGAGTTTATTAAATGCACCCTGTTTCGAGCGTTTTCTTTTGTTGAGTGCATGACACGGTGAGAATTGAAGTCGAGACTCGGTCCGGAGAGAGTTCTTGGTTGTGCTTCACTTGTGGCCAAGGTCTTTGCTCACACACGCTAAGTTTGTATGCCATGATTTATTTCTATGTTTTGATAGCCTCTAGAACTATTTTCGCATATCCTATATTCTTGGCATTGGCGTACCAATGAGTTGCATTGCAGTTTTTTTTTTTTTTTTTGGGTTCCAAGTAAAGAAATCTGCGGTGTTTTGTGGGTGATCACTGCTGAAAACCCTCACGAGACTTTACTCGTCCTACCGGGGCCATCCGGGGGTTTAAAAGATTTATCCCTTAGTTAGTTGTTTTATTTTATTTGTTTTTATTTTCTTTACTAGGGACTAGCAAAGTGTAAGTTGGGGGATGTGTTAGGTGCGTACATGAGCCTATTTACGCCCCCTAACTTAGCCTTGTTATGTCCGTTTGGCACGCTAATTGGGGTTTGATACTTGTTAATTGTGTTTCAGGACTCTCGGAGCACATGAATAATATTTGGTGCTAATGCACAAAGTTGGAGTTTATTTGGTATCAAAGCAAAACCGGTGCCGAGGAAATTAATCAAGATATGGGACCGAGTGTACACAAGATAAACCGAAGAGAGAAGCACTGGATAAAATTCCTAAGCTACATTATGGAATTGGAGCATGGAACTGAATGGGGTTTGCACGTGAAATCTCGACAATCAAACGCGATTCAATGGCCCCCCTAATTACTAATTACAATTGGGAAGGAATTGAATGGGAAGCCAAAAAAATATCTCGGCTGATTACATCTACAGGAGTAGTCCACTATATAAATAAGGAGAAAAAAAGGGTTTTGGGAGATACCAGTTTCTCACGCATAAACCGAGTAGGAGGCCACCATCAGGATCCTTCTTGACACGCAGAAACGGGAGAACCGTGGCTGCCATCAGAATCTTATTTCCCACGGCCGAACCAGCGACAACAGTAGCTTTGGGTTTTATTTCTTTGTTATTTATTCGAAAGCTTTTAAGTTGTCAATGGAGTTTTGTTATTGCATGCTTATTTGTTTCGACTCTATGAGTAGCTAAACCTCTTGACTAGGGTAATGAGGAGGTCTCTCCAAGTATCGTAGTTGTTAGATTTTTAGGGTTTTATATTCAACTTGATTGTGTGACTTGATCGATTCATAACTTTTTATGAAGTTTTATATTTTTCCAATATTCGAATGTGTTTATATCCATGGTTTCAAACACTGTCATACAATGGTTTTGAATGTTTCGAGATAGGCTTTGAGATAGGCTATACGACGTGAGACGGGTCGTGCCGTGGTTAAATCCAATGAGACGATCCGTGCCGTGTTGAGATAGCCTATACGGAGTACAAATCTTGATTATATTTTTGGGGATTATCGATAGAAATTGCTACCCTACGGTGATCTGGTTGAATGTTGAATATGAACCCTAGGTTTCGAAACAATTGCGTTATAAGGGGAGACTGAATCGGAAACCCTAGTCCTTTCTCTCATTTGTTTCCAAATTCTTTAATCGCTTTCTAGCTTAATTTTAGTTTAGTCAAATCCAAATCAAAATCCAACTTCTCGTTACTTTCTGAATTAAATTAGAAATTAATTGAAAGTACTGCAACTTAGCTTTTTACTCTCCGCGGACGATCTCGGACTTGACCGCTATTCTTCGGAATATTAGTTAATTCCGTGTTTTATAAATTATATTTTTGGTACGAAAACGACAGACCAAATAGCCATGCTGAAGTAGGAGTCTTGATTCTCTTCCTTTTCCTTGTTTTTAGGTCTTCAGCATATGGTGGACTCGAGGATCTTGCCGAACATCAACCCCGAGGATTACCCAACCCTTATGGAGACGATCCAAAGCCTCGGCAGGAGCTACCGAAGCTTCAACGAGAGCTCTAGCAACTTCCCTTTCCCCACCGGGCCGTCCGACATCCCAGGGATTAATGTCCCCCTCTAAGTGGATGACAGCGCATATAGGGGTACTCCCGCTGGCCGGGGCAACTCCACAAGCGCATCCGCCGAGCCAGACCCTGAGGGAGATGATCATGCCGAACGAACGGCGACGGGGAGCCAAGCCGGTGCTTCCACATCATTCGGCGGGCCCCCAAGTTCCTCCGTCGCAGGAGGAGCCAACGCCGCCCCGCAGGACATCGACCTCATTCCTCCACCGCCGATCGGCCTTGGCCCAATGCCTTACAACAAATTCTATGGAGACGGGCCAGGGGGCTTCACAAACGAGTTCAGGGAGAAATACGAAGTCCCAGACGACGTCCAGATCGAAAGGGTGACGGCCGAGAGGGTACCCTTTGGCGAGGACTTCATCGTCCTCCCCCTTTTCGCTATCACGGAGGGAGGGGTGAGGTTCCCAATGAGCCCCTTTCTCCGCTATTTCCTGGATTCGTACAAGCTCGCGCCAGTCCAAGTCGCGCAGAACGCTTGGCGTATTCTCTGCTCGGCTATGAAACTAGCCGAATCCAACAATCTTCCCTTCACACTGGGGGACTTGATGCTAATGTACATAGTGTCAAGTAACCCCAAACACGACAAGTACTACCTCACGACGAGGCAGTACTTCGACCACTTGGTGGACCGCCTATACGACTCGGAGAAATGGAGCGGTGTCCTGGTAAAAGTTTCCGGGAACTTCGAGTAGGGGCCCATAAATCCACTTCTTGACATCCCCTGCCCAACCAGGGTAGGGACGGCGATAGAACGGCCGTACCGGATTCCCCGAGCCCGAGGGTATCCCGGCCTCGGCTACACAGACAGACCTCGTAACGCCCTGCACTGTAATTCAATCACGGATTATTGCCATGCCTCTTTAACACATTCTAATGTCTTCTGCTTTCCAAATATGCAGACTGCTCCGGACCGAACAAGGCGCTCTTCCTCACCGGCAACTGGTCAAACCTGATAGCTCTCTTGCAGTGTGCCAACAGGGACGCACCAAGACTGCTCGGCTACGAGCCCACCTATTTCGGCTTCGCCCAAAGGAGAGACAAGACCAAGATGGTGAGGAAGGCTGTGGATCTATCTTCTGTCGCCGGGCAGGCCCTACAGAAGCAGTACCAAGCCCAAGACCTCTCCATCTCCAACCTCCCGGATCAGCAGGATCCACCGGAGCACGTACCCATTGAAAAAGCGGTGCAGGAGGAGCAACCTCCGATTACTTCAGCCCAACCACCACGCGCCATCCGCCGTAAGAGAAACAATCCAGCCGGCGAAGGGGACCAAGCCGCCGAGAAGAGGCCCAAAGTCTCTGAAGACGACATGGCGTTTGTTGCCACGGAGACAGACACCACCGGGCCAGACGGGCCCCCCGCACCCTTCAAGCCAATCTTCTCCTGCCCTGACGGGCATATCCTCAGCGTTGACGACAGCCTGTCAGTCAACCCCCTCCTAGCCATGACCCTCCTCAAGCGGGTGGCTCTACCGAAGGACATGGAGGGCCTTCGCATTGGAAAGGCCAGCAACATGGCCGAGCTCTGCCTATTCCTTGCCAAGGTAACACCTTAAACTTTCGTCCCAAGTAATTATCTCTTCAATCGCCTTGTTACTAATGTATTCTTGCTGCAGGCCGGGCAATGTGCCAGCCGAGCGTTCAGCAACATGGACGTTCTCCTAGAGACGAAGAAGACCATGAGGGTGGACCTGCAGGCCCAGAGGAAGGAGGCGAAGGATGCAACCGAGAAACTCATCGAGCAAGAGGCTAAGGTTGCTGATGCCGCTGCGGTGAAGGAAGAGAGGGACCGGCTGCAGCTCCAGGTCCAAAGCCTTTCCGCTGAACCAGATCGGCTGGAGGAGGGGAAGAAGAAAGCGGAGGACGAGCTTTCGAGGCTCCTGATGGATTGGAAAAATGGACGGCATATGTCCGAGGATTTGCTGATGAAACGGTTAAGGGCAGCGGCCATGCCCGCAAGACGCTGAACCCTTTTCACCGTGGCTGGAGCCCTAATCTCTTGAATAGCCCTGATCTGTCCCGGATCGGCTTCAATCCCTCGGTGGGTGACCAAGTGCCCGAGGAACTTGCCAGATCCAACGCCGAAGGCACACTTCTCGGCGTTAAGCTTCAAGCCGAATTTCTTCAGTACTCCAAATATATCACCGAGGTGGAGAACGTGATCGGCAGCATCCTTGCTTTTTGCCACCGTGTCGTCGATGTAGGCCTCCATCACCCGGCCCAGCAAGCCCTTAAATAGTAGGGCTATCATACGCTAGAACGTAGCCCCAGCATTCTTCAAGCCGAAGGGCATCACCCAGTAGCAGTATGTGCCGTGCGGGGTGATGAAAGCAGTCTTCTCTTGATCCTTCTCATCCATAACAATCTGGTGGTACCCCCGGTACGCATCCATAAAGCTCAAGCGTGCATACCCGGCTGTGGCATCGACTAACTGATTGATCCATGGGCAAGGGAAGCAATCCTTTGGGCATGCATCATTCAGGTCGGTGAAGTCAATGCACACATGCCACTTGCCGTTTTTCTTCTTCACTACCACCGGATTGGCCAACTAGGTGGGGTACTGAACCTCCCGGATTGCCCCGGCATCAATGAGCCTCTCAACCTCCTCGTTAACGGCATCCGCGTGAGTCGCCGAGGATCGGCGTGGCTTTTGCACAACGGGCTTTCTGTTCGGATCAACATTCAACGAATGCTTGATCACATCGGGACTCACGCCCGGCATCTCGTATGGGGTCCAAGCAAAAACTTCTTTGTTCTCCTTAAGGAATTGGACCAGCTGATCACGCTCAGCTTCATCTAGCTCCGAGCCAACCATAAAGAATCGAGTCCCATCCTCGTTGATTGGTACCCGAACAAGATCCTCCACGGCTCTATCACTGGCCGGTCTTCCAATTTCATCCGGCCCCTGCAATTCTTCCTTTATAGCTCCGCCGGGTATGTCTCCCTCCGGCAACTCAGGGACTTCTATCCACTGAACCCTTTTTACCTTGCTATTCCCGCGGACAGAGTTAACAAAGCACTTCTTGGAGGCCATCTAGTCCCCCCTGATTGTTTCCTGCCATCCCGATTCACCAATAAAACGCACGCACTGATGGAGCATTGAGGCGACAGCCTTCATGCCGTGTAACCAGTTACGGCCGAGAATGGCGTTGTAGGGACTCGGCGAGTTAACCACAATGAACTCCACGTCTAGCTGCACCGAGCCGGCATAGACAGGTAGCACTATTTTACCGAGCGGGTAGACTGGAATCCCTGTAAAGCCAACGAGAGGAGCGTCCACCGGGGACAACCGATCCTCAGAGAGGCCAAGGGCCTTGAACGCCGAGTAATAGAGTACCTCCGCCGAGCTCCCTTGATCAACTAGCACCCGGCGGACCAGCTTCCGCTGAAATGGAATCGAGAGGACCAAGGCATCGCTGTGGGGCAGGGACAGCCCCTTCCAGGTCCTTTTCGGTGAATGTGATCTCTCAGGTACTACGGGCCTCCATCTTGCGTTTCAAAGATGGTTGTACCACCATCACCTCGTGTGAAGAGTGGCATAACTCTTTATGGAGCCTGTCGGCACGACTCGGATCTATCGGTCCGTGGATACACTGCACCACGCCGTCCAAAGCCTGGGCCCTCGGCTGAATCCTGTAGACACCCTACTCTGGACTGTCCGGATTAGTTCATATGTGGTCTTTGTTTCCCCCGTGATGATTAATGGTCGAGAACAGCCCGGGATTGTTGGTGCGTTTGAGCTTCGAGCTTCCCTAAACCACTTTTAAACCATTGTCGAACCTGTTTCAAGCCTTTCGAGCCAGAACCAAATGGCCTCAGCAAAACCTTGCTTCGGCACGCCAGTGATTGACTGACGCACGCTGGTTCATTGCCACGTGTCAGTCATCGGGCTTCGAAACGCATTTAACCGGCGCACGCCACTCGTGGATCGGGCGCACGCGCGCTGCGTTCGATCACGTCACCTTTCGGGACCACTTGCCCGAGACTTTTGGGGCCGCCCTGACGTAGTCTACAGCTGATGATTACATCGTTCGAACGGTCTCCCTCTCTCCTACACCCTCCATCAAGGCAAGTCTCATGCATTCAATGCATGGAGGCTCCCTTCTCCCTTGCCACCCCAAACAGCCCCTTAAGCCAGGCTGATCAGCCCTCCATCTCAGTCTATAAATACACCCTTGCATTTATTTGCAAAGGGTTCAACAACTTCAATGCTCTCCCTCTCTCTCTCTCTAGTTTTTTTCTTGTCTCCTCCTTTCATGCATTGAAAGAGTAAGCAAGCAATACACCACTCCACTGATCAGTCATACAACCTACATTTCCATCTTCCATTCATCCATCCATCCATCTCAAGGTTCAAACCATCCATCAATCTCAAACCAAAGGTATACCACCTTCTGTTCTGGAATTCATTTCGACCCCTGAGGGGAGCCAGCAGAACCCAGGCTGGTAATCAATACCAAGCCTGAGTTCAAAGCTAGCAAATAAAACAATGTAGTGGAAAAATCAGTGGCGCGCGCCTCTAGCCGTGCGCTAGCCATGGCTGCATGGCAGGACTAGTGTGGGAATCACCGATCATCCTCATCAGTTTCTCTTATTTCCGATCACCTTGAAGCATGCTAAAAATCAGATCTTTTTATATTTTAGGACTGTGTAGCTTATTATCTGTTTTAACTGCTTAGTAAGGCCTCTGGGATCCTTCTGGTCCTGTTCCAGAACCCAGAAGAAGCAAAGCCAAGCACTGGGATACATTGACAACTGGCGCACGGCCATCCATGACCAGCGTGCGCCAGTACTTCAAGTCCCAGTGGCTGGCCCTTGTTTTGATAGCTTAGATCGGGCCTCTGTTTGATTCCCCCACTGCTTATGGGATCTTGATCTATTTATTATGTTTGATTTGTTGCTGTATTCTGTAACTGTATATATGCCGCTATATCAATCGCGTGGTTTGTCCTGGGTGTGCACGGGTCCATTCCAGAGCCCAGAGGGTTGAGAGCAGGATCTGTGAGTTTGAGCTCACTGAAGTGCGCCAGTTATGGGTGGCGTGCGCCAGTTGTCTTGGCATGCACTGGTCAAATCAGTGCATGCTGATACGTTGCTTGCGCACGACGACTCAGGGCAGCGCACTCCAGTTTGTTCAAAACACTCACAGAAGTGCTTGTTCTCAATCTATTATACATTTGTTCATAATCCA
Source organism: Rhododendron molle (assembly GCA_025413875.1). Taxonomy (NCBI): domain Eukaryota; kingdom Viridiplantae; phylum Streptophyta; class Magnoliopsida; order Ericales; family Ericaceae; genus Rhododendron; species Rhododendron molle. The sequence continues at coordinate 1,843,603 of CM046396.1, read as the reverse complement.
TACATTACATTTTGCCACATAAATACAATTTGTCATTTGTCAATCCCCATTAACTGTTCCCCCGCCCTAACTGGCTGAATAAATGATTAAAAGAGAGAAAATGCAAATGTTTTACAAAATGCCTAAGTAGAGACCGATCTTCGGATTGGGCTAGAGGGTGCCATAAAACCCTTCCCTCTCGTAACCTGGCTCCCGAACCTCGGGATATCGAAGGTAACGACGGTCCAGTCAAGTCTTTTCAAATCAAACAAGCGTGAACAAAAACGTTTTCAATCGGTTTCTTGGGTGTTTTCCGTAAAACCCGGGTGACGACTCTCTCAAAACAGCGCATTTCGCCATGCTTTCAAACAAAAGGGACGTAACCCGCACGCCGAAAATGCGGGGATTTTCAGGGGCGTGTGCCCACAGTGGCGACTCCGCTGGGGATCATTGCATTAATTAAAATTTGGGAATTAATACATACTTGAAACAATTTTCAAAAGTCTGTCAAAACAGTACGCTCCGCGCTGCTGAAGAACGGAATGGTAACATAACAGGATTCTACATCCGACCAATCCGAACTGGGGCTTTTACTATTGTTCACTTGTGTAGTTTTCTCCAAATTTTGATTAATAAAAGTGAGCCAAGCTTGAAAAAGGCATTTTTCTAAACATTGCATTTCTCTCTCTCATAATCATTCGTTGGCGTTCTCCATTTGCATCGGTGCTACTTAGCCCCGTTGAGGTGTTTTGGGTAACCGGCACAGTTTACTGGAGCCCGGGGTCCTCGAACGCCCAACAACCTTGGACGATGATGAGTCGTAATACCGTTCGACCATTGCTTTGCTATACGCGTTGCTTTGGGAGGTATACCGTGGCTCTAGTCGGAGGAACCCCTTTAAGCCAAAACCAGCCTCTCCATGCGTACAAAGCACTAGAACCTTTCAATCTAAGACAGGAACCTGCAGGGTAGGATTACTTGCATCTAACCCCCATAAACTGTCTATGTGTTACTGCTTTCCCTATTGCATGTCTGTACATACATTCATACCGTTCTGCGTAGGAGCATGCTAGGGCGGCTTTTAGGTCTGTCTGTCTGGCAAGTCTATCTCGTCCCTATTGGGATGCTGTTTGGCCCGATGAAGAGTCGTGCATCTTGATGATGTACGTTATCAACCTTTCAAAATCCCGTGAGTCAAAGAGACTTCGAGAAATCGGGACTTCCTAAGTCCTTGTCTAAACCCAATCAAAGTTTCAAACAGAAATCCAGGAACAACAAGAGGCATGACGTGATGCTTACACCTTTCCGGTTACAAGTGCTAAACACTTACACCATTTCAAGGCTCCGGCACAGTGCTGCTTACGCCATTTTGGTCATGGTATCACGGCATTCACATCAAGTTGTTCCGCTCCAAATTTTGAAACCTTGAGAAAGGAGTAGCCGAAGGCTTAGGCTGTTTTGACATCTCTTGGTTTTTGTCGATTCAAACAAGGATACATTGTCGAAAAGAAATCCGAGGATCACAATATCGTCCTAAAAATGCCGCGAGATGGACTTGCTTGCTAAGTATAGAGTCTAGGAGGACACTGACGACGAGCATTTCCCATTTCTTCCATCTCTTTTACTGAACTGCTGCAGGCTGTCACTGAGCTCTTCTACTTTACTGTCTAGCCTGCACTGTCAAATCAAGGTTCGAAAGGTCAAGAGCCAAACCTACTTGGGTCCGTCTGCTGGGTCTGTCTGAAGGAAGATTTGGGTGGGTTGTTGCTCAGTCCGTCACAACGGAAGCTCAGGGTTGCACGTTGTCAAAGGAGGATTCACCGCTGTCTACTCCGCACGAAACCTCCTCATCTCCACCATCATCTCCGAAACTTGTCAAGACTGAAGTCGTAGTCATGGCCGAAACTCCGAATCTCGCTACTGTCTTGGCCGACATCCAACGAAACATGGCTGCCATGCAGCGGAGGGCTGATCAGACCGATGCCTCCATGACCAATCTTCGTACTTTAATCGAGGAGCGCCTTCCTTTAGTGGCTGCAGCTGGCGGCGGCGGAGAAAGGCAAAATCCGGAAGTCGAGGCTGAAGACACTCCCCGAGAAGAGAACCCTGCTCAGAATCCTGAGATAGCCGCTCTGATCGCCAAGATGGCGAAGCTCGAAGAATCCGTCACTAAATCCGAGAGACTAGGTGCGGGTGGCCTAGACATGGATCGCCTCTGCCCTTTCCCGAATGCTCGCCTGCCTGAGCGATTCAAAATGCCGGACTTCGCGAAGTTCGATGGTACCGGGGATCCTAGGACTCACTTGTTGGCCTATCACAGCGCCATGAAACTTCATGGGGTAGAAGAGGATGCCATGGCTCAACTGTTCCCTCAGACTCTGGTTGGTCCAACTTTTCAGTGGTTCTTGTCTCTTGACATTTCCAAAAGAAGAACCTGGGAAGACATTGGGGCTGCCTTTAACTCTCAGTACAGCTATAATGCTCAGCTCAAGATGACCACTCGCGAGCTTGAGTCAACCAAGATGACTGCAAAGGAGTCCTTTGCGGATTTTATCAAGCGGTGGAGGACCAAGGCCGCCCTCATGACCGATCGTATCAGTGAGAAGGACCAGATCCGTATCATCTCCCGTAATCTGTTGCCCGACTTTGCCAAGAACCTTGTGCTGGTGCAAGGTGCCAATTGGGAGACTTTCTTTGATTCTGGTCTAGCTGTTGAAGAAGCCCTCCAGACTGGAGTTCTGACAAGAACAGAAACACCTTCCTTTGCCGCAGCTCCGAAGGCCAAACCCTGTGCCTACACCGGGAACAGCACTGCCCTTTTCGGTGCCAGCAACTATGCCAGCGCAGCAACTGCCGGCAGCAACACCGCCGCTCAAGGTTCCTCCAACCATATTGTCGACATCAACCAAGTTCAAACCCCCCAAAGGACCCGAAACCGCAACCCACCTCGCGTGTTTTCCAATTTCGAGGCTCCACTTTCCTCGGTCTTGGAGAAACTGGTCAAGTCTGGTCATCTCCGACCCTTGACACCAACCTCACTTCCTCCAAATCTACCCCCTAGCCACAACCCCAACGTTTTCTGCGCTTACCACCAGATGCCCGGCCATCACACTGATACTTGTTTTCGCCTCCGTCATGCGATACAAGATTTGGTCGACAACGGCACTCTTCCAACTCCACCTCCTAAACCCAACGTTATCTCCAACTCCCTACCTCAGCACAACCAACAGGTGAACCAGATATCCCTCAGCTCCACTAAATCTCCCAGCTCCACCATATTCAACCCCACTGACCATATAACCCCAGAACACAACCCGAAACCCGTTGTCTTGACCTAGGAGGAACCCGAAGTCAACATGCTGGCTCTAGAATGGGAAATGGAAGACAAGGCGGCCGAGTGGGCGGAACTCAGTAACGACTGGTATGAACGGTATTATTCGGGACTCCCCGCGGCCCCTCAAATCGATCAAGCCTGGGTTGACCAGATGGAAGCAGAACGGGAAGCAGCACGAGCAGACCCTTTGGATGGCCTCTCTTTGTTCATGCTCTTTTATCAACCCGAGCCTGCTGACCCCAAGGAGGAGGAATATGTCTGGGATCCGCAACCAACGGCTGCTCAATTGGCTTGGGACCAGAATTTCTATTTGGCCCCGGCAGATGCCGAAGATGATGTGGACGAGGCTTACCTGGAATTTTATGCCGACGGGGAAACCCTCCCTAGTGATCACCGCCAGCTTGGATCTTTCACCCCTTTGATGGACAAACTTTCGGACGTGGTCCACCAGTTCCCTCATGAGCTCGACCCCATCAATAAAATAGTGCCTGTGGAAGGGCCACGCCCGCGTACTACGCTTGAAGATGACTGCCTTGTCATGGCCATAGATGAGGTCCCAGCTGACTTGTGGGGTCTCGATGACATTGTGGATCTGAACTCAAAACCGCTACCTGAAGATCTCTGGGACGTAGACAAAGTTGTGGACATACAGATGGGAAATGAGGTGTGGACCGTCAATTCTGCTCTGGTCGATGCTGGTTTCTGGGACTCGCCATTCGTTACAAATCCGGGAGTGCCTTTCGAAGAAGCCGCAGCTCAGGATCCCACATTCTGGGAGGGACTGGTACTGCAAGACTTGGAGACGGCGCTGAAACAGGATTCTCCTGCAACTGTGGCATCTGTCGACAAGGGAAAACGCAAGATGGCTGAAATCCCTACTGACTTCTGGGATTTTGATGATAAAGCGGCCTCCTGGTGGGATATAGCGAACGTCACGAGGAGCGGCCGAGTTTTTCAGCCGCCTAACCTACAGGCTGGGAGCTCGTCCAATCCTCCGATTCAAAGACCTGCTGTTCCTGCGGCTGCTCAAAGGAGTATTCTGCCTGCGCACAACGAGGTTCCCGCAGAAAGTGCTATCCAACGACAGCTCGAGAAGATTCCGGCTGCTGTATCTGTCTGGGGTCTGATTGCGTCATCAAAGGAGCATCGTGAAGGGTTGTCCTTGGCCTTGTCCCGTATCACTATACCAACTGATATCACCCCCGAGGCAATGATCGCCCTCGTCCTGCCTCTGCTCTCAAAGCATTCTGTTACCTTTACTGAGAAGGATTTGCCGATTGAGGGAACCGCTCACAACCGTCCACTACATATCACTGTCAAATGCAAGGGGCTCTGGATCCCAACTGTGCTCATTGACAATGGTTCTGCCATTAATGTCTGCCCGCTGAGGGTAGCATACCACCTAGGGCTTGCAAAAAAGGACTTTCAGCCGTCTAACCTGGCTGTCAAGGCTTATGATAGCACGCGTCGTGTGGTGGAAGGGACCATAACTCTTCTGCTCGATGCCGAGGGCTTTGAGATGAGTGTTGAATTTCATGTGGTGGACATCCCTGCCACCTTTAACCTGCTGTTGGGAAGACCTTGGATGCACCGGCCGGACATCATGGCAGTGCCCTCCACTCTGCATCAGAAAGTCATGCTGGGGCTTCCAACCGAAACTTTAACGATCTGTGGGGACTCTGGGATCCGCCCACTCAAAGAGGATGAGCCTGTGCTGGGGATCATGCATGGAGAAGAGGATTCGGACTTTGGAGGTTTCTCTTTCGACACTTCGGGATCGGTTCTCGCCATTGCCGTAGCAGATGACTTCATCATCAGTTCCACCGCCTTCGAGATCATGAGGAGAATGGCGTTCATGCCCGGTTTTGGACTTGGGATCAACCAACAAGGGATCACTGAGTTCCCCGTCTTTCCCTTCTCCGAAGGTCAGTTTGGTTTGGGATACGTTCCCCTTGCCAAAAAGGCCAAGAATGGGAAAGACGCGGGAAAACTTCGAACCCTCTATGGTAACCCTGATAGCTACTTCGTCCGTGAGGGAGGAGGACATGCTTATATGGGGCAGATTGAGCCGTTTTGGGATCCAGAGACTCGCGCTTGGCTTCCGGGGTTTGAGATCTTCGCTGCTGACACTTGGGCTGATACCGAAGAGGACATCGCAAAGGATGAGCTGGCTGAGGCAGAATTCAAGGAACAGCTGGCCAAGATCAAGCGGAAAGATGGATCGTTGAAGACTTTCGATCGTGAGCTTCGAGATGTCGTTTCTCCCAAGTAGGTTTGCTTGGCAAGGAAGAAGCCGCCGAGGTGCCGATGTTGGGCCCGACTCTTCGATGCTCTCGGCGATCCAACCACCCTCATTGTCGAGGCAAAGGGCGGTATTAATAACTGCATTTTCACTCCACGCTTAACATGCATTGACGTGAGTCCGACCGACACGTAGTCTTTTGAGTCTAAGTTCAGCTCGTAGTCGGAGCTTGTGCCTTCGCCCTCCACGCCATAGCTTCTACTTCGAATTTGAGTTCATCAGACTTTGGCAACCCGTCTGGTTTTATGAAATGAACGACTTCGCTTCGATTACTTTGTCGACTTCTATATAAACCGGTCGACTCAAGATGAAGGAACAGACTTCGACGGGAATATCCCGGCTGAGGCGTTCCTTCATCGAAGGGAAGACGAAAGGCATGCTCGACCTCTAAAAGAAGAAGTAATTTCAGTAAATTTGAGGGGACCCCCGTTTGATGCAAATTGGTTCTACTTTGTCCCCCGAGGACCGCGCTGCGTTGATCGACCCTCAAGGAATACTTCGAGGTCTTCGCGTGGTCGCACCAAGATATGCCCGGCATCGATCCCGAAATTGTACAGCACCGAATTCCGTTAGCACCTGGGGCTGTTCCGGTTAAACAGAAGCTCCGCAGGATGAGGCCGGATTGGGTTGAGAAGATCAAGGAAGAGGTTACCAAACAGATTGACGCAGGTTTTCTGAGGGTCGCTGAGTACCCGAAGGTCGCCAACATTGTGCCAGTTCTCAAGAAGGACGGGAGAATCCGAGTCTGTGTCGACTTTAGGGACCTGAACAAAGCAAGCCCCAAAGACAGCTTTCCGTTGCCTCACATCGATGTGCTTGTGGACAACACGGCAGGTCATGCCTTGCTCTCCTTTGTCGACGGATTCTCGGGATATAATCAGGTCTTTGTAGCACCGGAGGATCAAGAGAAAACAACGTTCGTCACTGAATGGGGGACATATTGCTATGTGATGATGCCGTTTGGGCTCAAGAATGCTGGTTGTACTTTTCAGCGGGCACAGACAACCCTGCTACATGATTTTATCCATAAAACGGTCGAGGTCTATGTCGACGACATGATTGTCAAGGCTAAGAACAAGGAAGATTTCATTCCAGCACTTCGGCAGTTTCTGGAACTTCGGAAGTACAACGTGCGCCTCAACCCGCAGAAATGTACATTTGGGGTCACGGCAGGCAAGATGTTAGGGTTCCTAATCACAGCCAGAGGGATTGAAGTCGATCCGGCTAAGATCAAGGCTATTCTCGAGATGGAGCCCCCACGGTCGGAGAAGGGAGTGCGAAGCTTTCTGGGGAAGGTTCAGTTTATTAGTCGGTTCATCGCCAAGTTGACTTTGACTTGCGAGCCGTTGTTTCGACTACTCAAAAAGGACGTTCGTTTCGAGTGGACGGACAAGTGTCAAGCTGCTTTCGAGGCGATAAAAGAGTATCTGCGAAATCCGCCCATGCTAATGCCCCCAACGCCGGGTCGTCCGTTGATTCTGTACTTATCAGTCACCCCGACAGCTATGGGATGTCTGCTGGCACAAGAAGGAGACAACGGGGTTGAGAAGGCGATTTACTATCTGAGCAAGAAGATGGTGGGCAGTGAGGAGCGTTATACCTCCCTAGAGAAGACATGTTGGGCACTAGTTTGGGCTACCCGAAAGCTTAGACACTACATGCTAGCCTATCCAGTGAAACTGATTTCTCGGATGGATCCTCTTAAGTATCTGTTCGAGAAGCCGGCACTCACTCATAAGCTAGCACGTTGGTTGCTCTTGCTGGCAGAATTCGATCTCCAATATGTTACAAGGAAATCTGTGAAGGGCCGTGCTGTGGCTGAATTTCTGGCAGATCACCCGATTGGTGGGCCGGAGGATGTCGACTTTACTTTCCCTGATGAGGACGTGCTAACAGTGGTCGAAGAAGTGTGGACGCTCTACTTTGATGGGGCTGCGAATCAAAAGGGATTTGGGATCGGAGTGTTGCTAATCACGCCTGCCGGTGCTCATATTCCGCTTGCTTTCAAGTTAAACTTTGACGTCACCAACAATCTTGCTGTGTATGATGCCTGTATCGTCTGAATGGAGGCTGCTATTGCTCTTGGAGTCGAGAAGTTAGAAGTAATTGGGGATTCAAACCTGGTGGTGTCTCGGGCTAATGGAGACTGGAAGGTGCGTGAGGAAAAGCTGAAGCCTTATCACCAAGAGTTGGAGGAACTGATTCCTCGCTTCAATAGAGTGACTTTCACTCATATTCCACGCTTGAGGAATCAGTTCGCCGACGCCTTGGCGACTTTGGCTTCAATGATCGAACTTCCGATTGGGGTCCGGTTGCGACCGATCGTAATTGAACAGAGGGATTTGCCCGCTTATGAGTATGTCAACGCCATCGATGACGTCAATGATGGCCTGCCCTCGTACCATGACATTTGGAACTTCGTGGAGCGCGGGGAATTTCCCGCCGGAGCTATTAGGAAAGATCGGGTTGCTTTGCAGCGGCGTTTGGCCGCCCAATACATCATTTGTGGAGGGAAATTGTATCGAAGGTCTCACTGCGGAATGCACAAGCTGTGTGTCAATGGGGCTGAAGCAACAAGGATCATGGAGGAGATTCACGAGGGAGTCTGCGGTCCTCATATGAGCGGTGTTATGCTTGCAAGGAAGATCTTTAGGCAGGGTTATTATTGGTCACTTATGGAGTCTCAGTGTATTGATTATGTGCGGCGCTGTTACAAGTGTCAAATCCACGCCAATCTGCAGCACGTTCCTGCGTCTAAGTTGTATGGCATGACCTCGCCATGGCCTTTCTCCGTGTGGGGTATCGACGTTATTGGCATGATCACACCGTCTGCCTCGAATGGTCACAAGTTCATACTGGTGGCGATAGATTACTTCACCAAATGGGTCGAGGCTGAGTCCTACAAGACCTTGACAATCGTTCAGGTCGCTCAGTTCATCAGAAAGAACATCATCTACCGGTATGGTGTCCCTCAGGCCTTCGTGTCAGATAACGGGAGTCATTTCAAAGGAAGGGTCCTGGAGCTTTTCGAGGAGTTCGGTATTGAGGTCCACCATTCCACAACCTACCGCCCACAGACAAATGGAGCAGTCGAGGCCGCAAACAAGAACGTCGAGACAATTATCAAGAAGACTGCTGAATCTGCAAGGGATTGGCATGAGCAGCTACCACTGGCACTCTGGGCATACCGAACGTCGATCCGCACTTCAACTGGTGCGACTCCGTTTTCCTTGGTCTATGGGATGGAGGCAGTGCTTCCCATTGAGCTGGAGGTTCCGTCCCTGAGGGTCATGGTCGAAAGTGGTCTTGAAGAGTCTGAATGGCTGAGCGGAAGGTTTGTAGAGTTGCTGCTGTTTGATGAAAGAAGGCTCCGCGCTCTGTATCATGTGCAGGGGTATCAACGTCGAATCGCCCGTGCGTTTGACAAGAAGGTGAAATCCAGGGGCTTAGTCGAAGGAGATATGGTGACGAAGGAGATTCGGGCCCCAGTGTTCGATGTCCGCGGGAAGTTCCGACCAAAGCGTTCAGGGCCTTACATTATCAAGACCATCCTATCCGGAGGTGCTACCAAACTCATCGACCTCGACGGCAACGAGTTCAGTACCTTAGTCAACCTGGATCAACTCAAGCGTTTCTATCCCTGAGAGATGCTCGTTGGGCCGAAAACCACAAGGGTGGGCGGCGCCAAGCAAAAATCAGAGCAAGCCTGCTAGACCGAAAACCTAAGGAGGCGGTCTAGGCAAAAATAAATAGGCAAAAGTTGAAAGCTCGCTGGACCGAAAACCTAAAAAGGCGGTTCTAGGCAAAATTTAGAGCGTAAAAGGAGAGATAAAATACACGAGCGAACCTTAGCCTGAACTACGCTGACCTGATTCTCTTAAAAGGGATACGTAGGCAGTCTCACCTTGAGACCCGGTCACACTCTATCAACTCGATCCATGGTTACACATTTTGGCATCAACAGCAAAGGTCGAACGGAAATCGAGGGTAAGTCAAGGTGTTATCAGAAAATCAAAAGGGGGAAACCCTCCGTCTTTCATTTTTATTGCAAAATCACTATCTCTAATACATGGGCTGAGCATGAAACCTTAAAACAGTTAAAGCATGAAAAATATAACAAAATGCTTGAGAAGCCTAACGGCTCACACTTATTCCAAGCGCAAAGAAAGTAGTTCGAGTCGCCGATGTTTTCCTTGCATGCACCTCTCGCTCTCACCATTGTTTGTAGCCGTTCCTTAGTCTTGTGGTGAAGTCTGGCATTTCCCCCTGGAACGTCCAACCCCAGCGCCTTCGGTAGCCATTGAGGGTTTGAGCAGTGAAATTTGGAGCGCGGAAGCCATCTGTGCTGATACGGGTATTTCCCTGCGAGACGCCCAGCTGTCTGAGAATGCGGCCGGAAATGTAGAACGTGAAACTGGTCAGCCCTGCAATCACCACCCTGTCGAAGCCGTCAGAATGCAGAGTCATGGTGGGGAGCTCCAGCCAGGGACACCTCCAAGCTATCTCATCAGGTTGAACCTGCTGCAGGAATGTATACCATTCCTCCAGATCCATGTCTGGATACCTCATTCCCCTTTGGTGGATCCGGAACCGGTGCCAGCCGTCCGCAGGAGGATGCAACAGCCCGAGTTTGTCACATAACCATAGCTGCATGAGCGAAAAGACAAGTGAGAAGCCAGATAAAGCCTGAGCGATAAAACAAGTAAGAAGCCCAGAAAAAGGCCTAAAGCCGAGTGTCGAGGTAAAAAGAGAATGTGTGAAAACCGGAAAAAGGTGAGCTGAGTGAGGTAACCTGAAGCAGGAGTGGACTGCCACCGAAGGTATTCGCCTGGCCTGTATACACCAAGTCTAGTCCCGTGAGTGTTTCCGCCAAGACCAAAGGGACCACATTCTTCCGGTCCGCCATTTGAGTGGCCACACTCACCAGCACGGGGCTAACCCGGCCGTCAACCGGAACAAGCAGATAGGCGGCAAGCAGACAGACCACCAGCACAAAGTGGCGCCGGGCTTGCACAGCCATGTCCTCTAGGTCACCATCAGGACTGTATCGCTCGATCAGCCGCATGACATTGAGCTGGCCACCTTCGACGAGAGTATTCGCCAGGCCCCTAGAAATTCCCAGCGACGTCTCCAGCAGGCCGGGCATGCTCACCTAATATGGTGGAACGACACGCGTGGCGGACACGAAAGTCCGAAGATACGCCTGGAACTCTTCGATAGTCGGGCATATCTCGTCATCGCCGAAACGAAAGACATGGACGTCAGGGTCCCAAAACCGAAGGAGGGCGGGACGGAGCGGCACGTGTCGCAAATATCGAAACGAGGCAAGACCGTGGTATTGGAAATTTAGCCAGTCGATACCCGAGAATTGTGTGAGCCATGGCCTGAGCAGGGTTGGCAGAGGATTTTCCATTTGAAAGCTGCTGGATTTTTGGGTGAGAATGACAAGTGAGCAGTTGTAGGAGCAACAGGGTGTATACGCTTCTCTTTATAGGCCCTAATATGCATCCTTTTTCCCATGTTACATTCAATGCCACAGGCTATACTCCAATGGCCACTTGGAGAGGTACTCTGCCCCCTGAGCATGGCAGAAACCGTGTACAAAACGCGTGGGGTCGAAAACAGGAGTCGCCAAGGAAAGGACAGTTGGTCAGACAAGTGGGTCTGGAACGCACCAACGGCGCACGCCCCTCATCCGGTGGCGCACGCCAGTGGTTTCAACATATGGCGCACCGATTACAACGACAGTAAAACTTGCATCAGAAGCAGTTTACAGCAGCTACTGCAGTCGAGCCTCCGTTTGCAATTCCAGGGTTTGTCTCGCTGCATGGGTGATACATACAAGTCATAAATGGTATTTGGGGCTATGTCAGAGCGAACCTCGTGCGCCATGCCCAACGAAGGTTTTCGACCTCCAACGGCCCGTATCCACTAGAATGGGGGATACGGAAGGTCAAAATTCGTTTCGGGAACTTCTGCCAAGTGTTCTCATGCCATACAGCTTACATGGACTTAATGTGACTGTGTGGGGGTGTCGGTTTCGGTCCGGGCCTATAATCGAGTCATCTTTGGCATTTTATACCCATTTTGTGGTATTTTTTTCCTAATTTTTGGCATTTTCGCCCGTATCTTGGCGTTTTCCTCGAGTCCGTCATTTCCCACAAGTCATTATGCGTTGTTATGACTGTACAGAGGTGTCAGTTTCCTTTGTCTCAAGAGAATTTTGAGTTTTGGCACATTAATGCCCAAAATGTCACTATTTTCTTCGTATCCTGGGGGACACGGAGCGTATCCTGAAACTTTTCTATCCATTTCTTTCGAGCTAGGTCAGTCCTATGCACATGTTAGCTTTGTTAGTCGATTCAGGTCAATTGTCAATGCATGTTGGGTATTAGTGAATGGATTATTCTTTTCCTTTGCCAAAATTTTATCGAAAGGAGATTAATAAACGGAAAATGCAGTTATTATGTCATCCCAAAGCAAACTATCAAATGTCAAAAGCAGTACTAAATGTACGGAACGGCACAACGGCCCAAGCAAGCAAAGCCAAAGTATGTGGGGCACATCTGCCCAATGGCCAAGGCACGCAGGCCTCAAGATCAATGTACCAAAGTATCAAAATGCTGAAGTGTCAAATGTATCAAAGTATCAAAAGCAAGCTAGACAGTAAAGTGGCTGAGGCTCCGTGGTAGCCCTCAGTCAGCAATATCCTCGGGGTCTATGCTGCCGCTCCCGCTGTCCTCCTCGCTCTCCTCAGCTGCAGCCATCTCCCCTGGACCGTATCGGAACCTCGGGTCGCTGGCCGAGTCAGATCCGCTGCTGAGGGACTCTGTCTCTCCCTCTTCTTCTTCTTCTTCTGCCTCTTCTTGCCTCCACTTCTTCGAGGGTCCTTCCGGCAGTTTCTTGTCGCCAGTCCTCTTCCTCAGGACTCTGCGGAATTGCTCCGGCTCGCTCGCTGAGACGATCACCACTCCCCTGGACTCGGGTCGTGTAGTGCTAGCCTGGCGCTGGGCTGCCGTCGGTGCCTTGCCCTTGCCCTTCTGTGGGGCAGCCCTCACAGTCTTCCTCCTAGAAGCCGCCCTAGCGCGCCCCTACATTGTCATTTGCATCTCAAATATTTCAACATATATGTTGTGCATATATTGTGCATATATTGTGTGGAATATTGAAACAGGAAACCAAAGCAGGCATATCCAGGGTGCATTGTATCAAACATGCTCAAGCTATCTAAATATCAAAGGCGAAAAGCAACAAGTGTTTCGAGGTTATACCTGAGGCTGCACGGCAGGAGATGAGATAGCTGGAGGGTAGTGCAACTGCAAAGGAGTGCCAGCTGCTATCCTGTGAAATGCTTTCTCCATGGCAAGCATCAAGCGAACAGCCTCCTGGGCCCACTCCCTCGGCACCTGCAACATATTTTTGGAGTCAGGATCAAAATACAGTTTGGATACAATGTAGATGCAGTACAAAGGAACAAAGAAAGAAAGCATGGAATACCGGTCCCGTGATTTCCGTAGGCTCTGTCCTGGATGGCTCAAACTGAATCTCAGCGGCCTCCCCCTGTGCATCCCTCACTGGCAGCTTCCATGAAAGCTCAGGAAGACCAGTCGCCTGAGCATACACATTCCTCTCCCTGGAGCGTGATGCTCTACCTCTCTGCCCCTGTCTCTCCTGTCTCGCTCTCGCAGCCTCTTTCCGCACCGCCATAGCTTCTATCACCCCGAGTGGTGCCATCAAATGCTGCCTCCTGTATACTGCATAGTCCTGCCTAGGCCTCGTAAAAGTGGACGCCGCCTGCACCGTGAAACGCTGAAGCTCAGCCAGAGTATACCTGCTCGTATGCGAGGCATGCCGAGGAAGCAATCCAGGAACCAGAAACTCCTCCAAAGCGAGTGACTGACGTGTCACCCTGTCACCTAGGTACCACTGCCACCCAAAGGCCGACTCCAGCAGTACTCGGCTCGCAGTCACAGCCCTACTCATCTCCACATACTCGGGGCGCTAGTCCAAGGATCCCAATTCACCTGTGGCACAAGTCAACAGTCGAAACAAAAGACGTCAGAGATAGCATTAAAACAGTTAAGGGAAAAGACAACTTAGGGGAATTGCTTCGATACCTGTATACCCGACAACTCGTCAAGGTAGAGCCGGAACTCCATCAGAGTCTTCTTCGTTTTCCTAGTGCTGGCGCGCAGAGGCCCCCAGATCATCGCACGAGGGAACATCTTCAAGTCAGGGCATTTGTTTTCTGGAGGGAACATCCTCAACACCTCGTAAGCCCACAACTGCAATGTCAAATCAAGCAAGACAACAAAATACCGCATGCATGGTATAATCCAAAGGAAAGTACAAGTATGAAATACAAGTTGTTTCCTACCTCCCATATCCTCCAGTAACCAGCAGGCGCCGCCGCCCCTCGTGAGAACTCTCCCATGAACGCATAACAGGTACCCAACGCTGCTCCTCCCCAGTCAAACCGAGAAGCTGTGTGTAGGTCGTAGAGGGCCGGCAGGTAAGACAGGTGCACCGTGGACCGCTTGTTCGGGTACAGAGTAGCCCCGAACAAGTACAACAGGTAAGCTCTGGCCATCTGTGCCTCCTCCAACTCTGAAGCAGGTATCCTCCCCTCTAAGTACCTCGCAAATTGCCATGCGGGACCATCTCCAAGACTACCCGTGGGCACTGGCCCAGAAACCATCTCAGCGCCGCTGCATAACTCCCAGAGTCAAAAGGGATCGGATCTCCTCCTACCCTCAAGCCCGTAATCGCTGCAAAGTCCGTTGGGGTCACCGCCATCTCCCCAATCGGGAAGTGGAAGGAGTTGGACGTGTCCCACCACCTTTCCGCCAGGGCTGTCAATAGAGCGTGGTCACTCCTCACTGCTACCAGCGTCCGTATAAATGGGCCAAACCCTGCAGCATCCACCAACACCCTCACTCTCTCGGGCAAGTTGATGTATAGCTCATACGAAGCTGCCGGCCCGCCATGTCCTCGAGAACTAGCCACTCCTCTCTGCATGCAACAAACAGCCACAAACAGTAATGGTATTCTATCATCGAATCAAGCAAAGATGGTATTCTATCAAATAACTGCGTAATGGTATTCTATCACCGAATCCAAAGATGGTATTCTATCACCGAATCAAGCAAAGATGGTATTCTATCAATCAAGCGAGAATGGTATTCTATCACGAATCAAGCAAAGATGGTATTCTATCACGAATCACAAAGATGGTATTCTATCACGAATCAAGCCAAAGATGGTATTCTATCACGAATCAAGCAAAGCATGGTATTCTATCGGTCCGAATCAATTTACGATTACTCTATCGGTCCGAATCAAGCTACGAGGCACGTTACCAAGCATTCTATCAGTTGATCTCAACTAGCATGCATCCTATTGGTCGAATTCGAACGTCATTAGGTATTCTATTTGTCGATCTCCATTATCTACGGGCGTTCTATAAGTCGATGTCAAAGTTAACAAAGTAACTCATCAGTCGAATCAAGTCATGTCAAGTATTCTATCAATCAAAGTTGGGGCAATCTACAGTCGATTACTACTTTCGGGCATCGTCATGGTCGAGTCAAGTTATCAGGATATTCTTTCAGTCAATCCAACAGGCAAGGATATTTTCAACTAAGTCGAAGTTCTGCAAGTCGAACAGCATGCTTCACAAGATAATCAATTTAAGCTACGGGCTATGAAGCTTTAATTTCAAGAGCAAAAGGAAGTAGTTTACGAGTCATACCTGCTCCCAACCAACGGACATGTGAAACAGTGGGTCCCTCAGCACAAACCCGTCGTCGTAACTGTCCTGTGAAGGCGTGTAGCCGTCTATACCCGAGGGGACAAACAGGTGGGCCGCAGGAGGAATGTACGTCTCTGATATAAAGGTGGCTCTAGTTCTCTCCAGCAAAGTCTTGGCCCGCGCCACAGCGCGCTCCGTCACTATCACTACCTCCTCCTGCTCTCTCTCCGCTGCCTCAGCCTCTCGTACCAGATCGTCCTGAGCACCCTCAGCCGGCCCCGCGTCTCTCGCAGCCGCCTCCTGCTCTCGTATCAACCTCTCTTGCTCATTCCAACGAGCTATTTCGGCCAGCCTATCCTCCCGAGCTTTCTCTACCACCTCGACTACATGAGGATTCTCTCTCATTATCTGAGCAAGCCTCTCAGGACCAACATACTCCGCCAGTGCACTACTCATGATGGGCATGTGACTCGATGACGCCGCGGGTGGCATGAACTCAACCCGCTCGATATGGTCAGACCTCGCTACCGGTGCCCTCTCATCCTCAACCATGGGAACCTTCTCGCTCGCCGGATCCCTCGGCGGCTGCCCCGATCCATCATCACCACCTGCACCACCGTTGCTGCCGGCGCCGCCCCCAGACAAGCCCGTCCCAGTCACTAGCCGACCTTCTACCCCACTTTGGAAATCCAACCGTCGCACTCGCGGGCCCTCTAGTCCAGAATCGACCGGCGCACGCCCCTGGTCCACCGGCGTGCGCCCGTCGCCGCTGCCATCCGCCACCATTGCATGGCCATCGCCACCGCCTGTGCCGTCTGGGACCTCTGCACTAACACTCACCGAAGCCCCCTCCGTGGTTGGATCGTCGATTTTAGGCATCTCGACCTCGGCCCCTTCCACCCTCGACTGTTCATCACCACCGCCGCAACCGTTGTCGCCGCCACCGCCTGGTTCCGCCATGAATGGGTTGGGGTGTGTCGATTTTGGAGAAGAGTGAAGCAATGGGGATGAGAGTTGGAGGCTAGAAGAAGTTTTGGGGAGTTTCGGAAGGTTTGAAACTGATCAATGGCGGTTTCGTGCCCATACAGAAGTTTATAAGACGTGGGGCCTCGTTGGGCTGGATTTGGGCCGGATCTGGGCTCGGGTCCTAGTTTTTACTAGCGCACGCATTATACTTACTGGCGCACGCCGGTCGTTTGTGGGCCTGAAGCCCAAGTTACACTCCTGGATTGAATCATGATAGTTTCCGGGACAATGGTTCCCCAAGCAGAGCCAAGTTCAAATCAACGACGATCCACTCGTCCAATTTCAAATCAACGACGATCCACTCGTCCAATTTCAAATCAACGACGATCCACTCGTCCAATTTCAAATCAACGACGATCCACTCGTCCAATTTCAAATCAACGACGATCCACTCGTCCAATTTCAAATCAACGACGATCCGCCCGTCAATTTCAAATCAACGACGATCCACTCGCCCAATTTCAAATCCACGACGATCCACTGGTCCTATTTAAAATCACCGACGATCCTCTCGTCCAATTTCAAATCAACGACGATCCACTCGTCCAATTTCAAATCAACGACGATCCACTCGTCCGATTTCAAATCAACGACGATCCACTCGTCCGATTTCAAATCAACGCATTTATCCACTCGCCCAATTTCAAAGCAACGCATTTATCCACTCGTCTAATTCAATCAACGATTTATCCGCCGTCCACTTATCAATCAACGACGATCCATTCGCCCAATTCAAATCAATTAACGCCAAGATCAAGTTATCCTCGACAAGTCCGCTGCTCGCTTTCAAATCGACGTATGGTCCGCCTATCCAATTTCGAATCAAGCAAGTGGTTGCAGGTTGCTCCCCAGGAGAGTCCAACTTTAAATCAAGCGGCGGTCCGCCCGTCAGTCTATTATCTCCCCAGCAGGCAGCCATTCTATTCCCAGAAGAGTCCGCCTGTTCCACAATCAAGCGGTGATCCATCCGTCCGCCCGAACATGCAGGTTCTTTAAGATTACGCATTTTTCATTGACTCATATGTTCTGTTCCGAATAGCCCTAGAAAGGGGTGTCTAGAAAAACCTTTGACATTACTTGTACCAAAGCAATGGTGTCCCAAGTGCTGTCAAAGGGGGGCTACTGTAGACACCCTACTCTGGACTATCCGGATTAGTTCATATGCGGTCTTTGTTTCCCCCGTGATGATTAATGGTCGAGAACAGCCCGGGATTGTTGGTGCGTTTGAGCTTCGAGCTTCCCTAAACCACTTTTAAACCATTGTCGAACCTGTTTCAAGCCTTTCGAGCCAGAACCAAATGGCCTCAGCAAAACCTTGCTTCGGCACGCCAGTGATTGACTGACGCACGCTGGTTCATTGCCACGTGTTAGTCATCGGGCTTCGAAACGCATTTAACCGGCGCACGCCACTCGTGACTGGCGCACGCCACTGCGTTCCAGTCACGTCACCTTTTCGGGACCACTTGCCCGAGACTTTTGTGGCCGCCATGACGTAGTCTACAGCTCCCCTGATGATTACATCGGCTCCCCCTCTCTCCTACACCCTCCATCAAGGCAAGTCTCATGCATTCAATGCATGGAGGCTCCTTCTCCCTTGCCACCCCAAACAGCCCCTTAAGGCCAGGCTGATCAGCTCTCCCTCTCAGCCTATAAATACACCCTTGCATTTATTTGCAAAGGGTTCAACAACATCAATGCTCTTCCTCTCTCTCTCTCTCTAGTTTTTCTTGTCTCCTCCTTTCATGCATTGAAAGAGTAAGCAAGCAACACACCACTCCACTGATCAGTCATACAACCTACATTTCCATCTTCCATTCATCCATCCATCCATCTCAAGGTTCAAACCATCCATCAATCTCAAACCAAAGCGTATACCACCTTCGCTCGAATTCATTTCGACCCTCGAGGGAGCTGTAACCCAGCCGGTAATCAATACCAAGCCTGAGTTCAAAGCCAGCAAATAAAACAATGTAGTGGAAAATCGCTGGCGCGCGCCGCCGTGCATGTGCGTAAGGCGCTACCATGGTCGCATGGCAGACTAGTGGGGATCACCGATCATCCTCATTTCAGTTTATTTCCGATCACCTTGAAGCATGCTAAAAATCGGTTTTGCTTTCTATATTTTAGGACTGTAGCTTATTATCTGCTTTAATCGCTTAGTAAGGCCTTCGATCCTTCTCGTCCTGCTCTGCAACTCCGTAAGAAGCAAAGCCAAGCATCGGGATACATTGACAATCGGGCGACGGCCATCCATGACCAAAGCAGGCGCCAACATTTCAAGTCCCAATGGCTGGCCCTTGTTTTGATAGCTTAGATCGGGCCTTTGTTTAATTCCCCCACTCGCTTATGGGATCTTCGCCTATTTGTTACCGTTTGATTTGTTGCTGTATTCTGTAACTGTATATATGCCGCTATATCAATCGCGTGGTTTGTCCTGAGTGTGCATCGGTCCATTCCAGAGCCTGCAGGGTCGAGAGCAGATCTGTGGAGTTTGAGCTCACCGGCGCGCCGATTATGGGTGGCGTGGCGCTGTTGTCTTGGCATGCATCGGTCAAATCGCAGATGCCGATACGTTGCTTGCGCACGACGACTCAGGGCAGCGCACTCCAGTTTTGATCAAAACACTCACGGATGCTTGTTCTCAATCTATTATACATTTGTTCATAATCCATACATTACATTTTGCCACATAAATACAATTTGTCATTTGTCAATCCCCATTAACTGTTCCCCCGCCCTAATTGGCTGAATAAATGATTAAAAGAGAGAAAATGCAAATGTTTTACAAAATGCCTAAGTAGAGACCGATCTTCGGATTGGGCGAGAGGGGTGCCATAAAACCCTTCCCCTCTCGTAACCTGGCTCCCGAACCTCAGATATCGAAGGTAACGACGGTCCAGTCTACAAGTCTTTTCAAATCAAACAAGCGTGAACAAAAACGTTTTCAAATCGGTTTCTTGGGTGTTTTCCGCAAAACCCGGGTGGCGACTCTCTCAAAACAGCATTTCGTCATGCTTTCAAACAAAAAGGGCGCAAACCTAACCCCCGCACGCCGAAAATGCGGGGATTTTCAGGGGCGTGTGCCCACAAATCCCTGCGTTGGGTGACTTTGTCCGATCAATCCACCGATCCATTCTTCCTTGTTGGACCAGCTCCTCCAAGTAAAGTTTAAATGGCTGGCAAGCCGTTGTGTAGTGTCCCTGCTCGTTATGAAATGAACAGTACACCCGCTGGTTCGGCTCCCGTCCATCAGCAGTGCCCAGCTTTTCCGCCGCCCCAGTTGGCCACTGGAAACCAGGAAGCCGTCCGCACTCTCGGAGCACACGGAAAATAGGCTCTTTGAAGTAAGTGGTGATGGCAAGGTGGTCCCGCGCGTCGCTCGGCAGCCGGTCCCTTGCCTTGCCGCCTCCTCTATTTCCATCAGCTTCGGCACCCCCCTTGGCCACCACATTGACTTGCTTCTTCACCGCCTGCTTAGGTTGTTCGGCGACCTTTGCGACATTGGAGCCCTCATTATACTCCTCCAATTCAATATACCGGGCGATGGTTTGCATCAAGTCCGACATGTCGTTCGGTGGCCGAAGCATCAGTTCCTTGGAGAGATCGGAATTTCTGTCCAGACCACGTTTGAACGACGTAGCCGCTGTCTTCTGGTCACAATTTTCAACCAAGTTGTAGACGTTGTAAAAGCGCTCGGAATAATCCTTCAAAGACTCCCCGACCTTCCGCAGAAGATCCGTCAGAGCCTCCACCGTCTTCGGCCGTCTGTTGCTGGCCACAAATCTGGCTGTGAACGAATGCTCCAGTTCGCCGAAGCTGTTAATAGACCCAGGTTTGAGCTGGGTGTACCACAACATAGCGGTATCGGGCAGGCTCAAGGAGAACGTTCGCCACATCATTGCCTCGCTCAATCCGCAGAGTCCTGCCATAGACCTGAATTGTTGCACATGGGTCGGAGCGTCCGACTTTGCGTTGTACACGCTGAACTTTGGGACCTTGAAGTTGGGAGGGGGAACCTCTTCTGTATTTGACCTTGGAGAAGGGTGACCCCCCCTTCTCGGTCATGGCTGCCGCTGTATCTCTCATATTCAACGTGTATATTGCCGATGGTATGACGGGCGTATCCGGTTTGGCGTCCCTCGAGCGCTTATCCGACAACGGCACGCGGAGCCTCCGGCCGTCGACGCTCGGCTCACGAGAACTCCACTTCTTGGATCCAGGCGCTACTTTGGGTGGTTGCACCGCCTGGTAGGTGGTTCTCTCGCCGGTCCTGGTATTCACTAGAGTGAAGGTTTGTCCATCACCATTAACTTCGCATCTTTCTTCGGGGAGCAGCCCCTGGCTGTCCTCCCGCACATAGGACGGCCCCTCTGAATACCTCGGTGATCGCCCTCGGGGATTGCGACCAGAATGCTCTGGCGAGTGTCGTCGGGTTCGGCGTGGTGAGTGCCCCGGCGAGTGCTGTCGAGAGCCAGTAGGCGCCCTTCCATTGTCTTCGTTTCTCCGATCGGCGGACCTTGACTCGGCGCGATATTCTCGGTGATCCCACTCCCTGCGGAGCGGTGAGGAGAGATTCCTGTATTATGCCTTCGGTCGCCGTGCCGAGGTCTTATCACAGATGGCATTCGCCCCTGCGATCTCGTCCTGGCACTCGACGCCGTCCCACTGGCCTCCGGGTCTTGCCTTCGGCGGTAAGTGTCGCCGGGCGCTTCATGTTGACTATTTCCCTGGTGATCTGACTCCGGGTGGGTTCGTCCGCCGAGCCTCGTGAAGGCAGAGGTCCTGGCTGTATCAGTTGTCCGTGTCTGACGAGCCCCATTCCTCCTTCGGCGTCGCTCCCTTGACCCGGTCGCCGGAGGTAATCCCTGCTGGGCTTGTAGCTGTTGCACCTGCGCCCTTAGTCATAGCAGTTCTTCTGCCATGCTCACCGAGAGCTCTGGAGGAGGTGGGGGAAGCCCAAGGCTTGCCGCCGTGCGGTGTACTCCGTCGATGTAGAACGACGCCGTCCCTACTGGCTGGGTACTCGTCCTAGCCACGGTTGATCCCATCATGACTGAGGCATCGGGTCCCCTGGGAGGGGAACCCGCAAGTCCCAGGTCCATCCGCACTTGCTGAGTCGTTGGGGAGGAGTGGTTGCCAAAGCGGTTTGGATCGAAGTGAGCTAAACCGAGAAGTCGTCTGTCCGCTCCAGTCATCTTCAGGAAGCGAGGAGATTTGAGGGAGAAGGTAAAGGGGAATGTAAGGAGAAGGTAACACCACTGGATCTGGGTCAAATGCTTTCCCCAGCAGAGTCGCCAATTGTGGTGCTATGCTTTCTCCGGTCGAACCTTGGGTGCTGAAGTGGCTAGGATGGCTTATCTTAGCTAGGACCTGCTTCCTGAACACGTTAGTGCCCAAGCCCGGATCGTGGTGGTCCGGGATAGGCACTCCGACGATCAAGTCAGTGACAAGAAGAGAGAGTATGAGTTTAGGGTTTTTAGGGTTCAGTCTCGCGTACCCCATTCCTCAGCATCACCACTTCTTTTATAGGCCGAGAAGGGTGGAGTCCAAATCACGCGTTCACATCACGCGCGCGGTGATTGGTTCGCCCACTATGGCATCCAAATCCAATCACGTGAGGTCAGGCTCGCCATGATCCCTAACGGTCTGTTCCTACCGTAGTGGGATTAATGGCACGTTCCCTATTCAACCGACTCCACCTCTGACTTCCTCTACAAGTCAGGGGGTCGATAAGGTTCGGTGGTTGAAAGTCCCGTCGAACCTATCAGCCCGGCTACGCTTGAGCTCGTTGTAGCTGCTAATTGGTTCGGCGGTATTACGCCGGACCGGATTCCACGGCTCGCGTATGGGACAACAGCTTCCTTGGGGATGGACTTCGATTCGGCTAGTCTAGTTCGGCAGAATCTCACCGGGCTCTATGGGACGGGCTCATAGGGATTAAGTGGCCTCCACTAGGATCCCCCATCGAGCCGTGTCCAATATACGACCGGACCCCCTCTCCGATCCGTGTCAGTCAGGTCCTTCCACCGAGCCGGGCCCACCACACCCTTTGATGGAGAACACTATTATAATAGAGTTCTAATACACACGTTACACAGCTAACATTTCAAGAATCTATCGAAATAGATCTAGGTTTATATCCAAATACTACAACTGACAAATGCTAGTTGATCATATTAAAAAAAAGGTGGGGAAAGAAAGATCTTATCAAATTATGAAACTTGATAGTGGCTCCAATGAACATAATGAGTCAGGATCATAATCTAGAGTCAAACTATCTGGGTAGAAGCTAGAAGGAATGAAAACCTACACCAACGAGACTGATGATAGGGCGGCTTCTCTTTTCTAAATAGGGATAGGGGGGCTAGCTTCTGCGTAGCTTATCAATTAAAGGTGAGCACATGTTGATTCGAAAGTCTGGTGTTCAACTTCTATGGATAGTACCTTAATTAACATAGCAAACACATACAACATGTATCTTTTTCTATTGTAAGGATTTCATTTTTATCATCATTATGATAACTAGTGTTAACTGATTGGAATTAGCCTTTAAATCTGGCACAAAGAACACAGCTTTCAAAATCACCAAATACAATCAGAGAACTTAACTCCAATATTTTCAATTCGTGACTTCCCAATTTTTATGTTCTTAAATAGCCCCAATTTTTACGAAAATTGACGGAATCAACAATTAATATAAAACTAAGTAAGAAAGAGGAGGAGAATCACTCTGGAACAACTTTTCATGCAACACCTACAAAGTTCTTTGCATGTAGACGTAGGTTTGTTCCCTTTGATTTTTCACCATTATCTGTGATTTTTCAAATTAATCGAACAAATAAAGTAGACCCATTACCATTGCTTCCAGACGTACTTCTTCCCTTCAAAACAAACCGACCAAAGCCTATTTGTTTACCTTCAAATCATCCCTCTTACTTGATGTTTCTTACCTTGCCGAGTGCTTGACGATTTTCTAGTCCTAAATTCATGGGTTGCCTCAAGCGTAGGGTAGAGACCGATGCAACATAATATCCGATAAGACCGGAGTCGAATCTAAAAAGACGGTGATATGTGCTGACTAAAAACTCGGGTTGTTACTATTTAAACTGGCTCTTAGGTAACCACTTATTGTCGATTGATTGGGATTAACTAAAACCTAGAAATTGATTGTACTTTTCAGATAATTAAAAGGAGGTATGGTCGTAGGGTTCATAGCACTCGTAACCAGTCAGGATCAACCTGCTTCATTCATTGTTCTTAAAAACGTTCAATTTTAGATTGAAAAAGATACCCCGTAAGATGCGAGACCCTATGGTCGCCGTTTACCCATGCGCAATGGAGAATGAGTTTTGGACTCCCATTCCCCCGTTCACATGGGTTCCGACAATGCCCGGGTTCGTCCACGGGAAGTATTTTTTCAATGTAAAATCGTTTTTTCCATTGCTTGAAAATAGGAGAAGTGCCTGAACTGATCACGGTATGCTAATCGCCCTGCGACCCTACCTAAATGACTACTCACTAATCATTGTGCATAAAATAGAAGAAATCGTAATTTGAATCATGCTTTTATTACCGGAGAAATAAATTAAACAAGAGATAGTAACTAACTGAATACCAACGAACAACTTTAATTAAGAAAAGAAATTGATACGAATTATCAAAATGCGAGTAATTGAACAAAACTTCAAGAACTTGAAGAGAAAAATAAACTCTGAATGCAAACGTAAGTCAGAAAAACCAAAATTATTTTTCTTCGGAACTCTCGTCGTCGCCCCGTTCTTCATTCCGTGGGAATCAGTCGGCTGTCATCTTAGTTCTATATAGGTAGGGCTCTAATGTATTAACTGCATAAAAGCCCCTTGGACATTGTCTAATAATTAATTGGAGGCCCCACTTTAGAAAGTTCTGTACTTCGACCCCAAACTCCATTTTGCACACAAGGTATGGCTAGAATTTGATCAATTCCCATCTTTGCGGCAATGCTCCATAAGACCTTTCAAATTACATGTTTTTGAACTCATCTGTCTCCAAGGCCTACAAACACTATAAAACACTAAAATATATCAAGTAACAATGTAAACGGACCAACAAATCATAGACACGTGGCATGAAGGGGTTTTTGTCTTCCAGTGGGTAGCTAGTCTTGTCTTTGATGATGTCCAGTCCTCAGACCAAATTCTAATAAAGTCCTATCTTTTTCTGTGTTAAAAAAAAAAAAAAAACAATTGCCCCAAAAACATTAATATGCTTACCATCAGGGATGTCATATGATATGATAAAAACAATCATACTAAAATGCAATTCTTATTTTGAAATACAATAACTTGACAATACTCCCTCCATCGATCTTAATTTGCTTGTCTATTTTGGGGAATGATGATTTTAAGAGGACAAGTAATGATGACATTCACATTTAAATTGAGAGGTATCAATTACCTACTTTTTACATTATATATTACCGCTTGTCGATGTCGACAGAAAGGTGGCAATTATGAGAATACTTCTTATTTTATTATTTTTATTACTCTCTCCGTCCTTATTTAATTGTCTACTACGGTTTTGCGTACATTAATTTTCAACATCTTATATTTCTCGATATATTACTAAAAATATGCAATATAGATCTTATTTGATACTGTATATCTCAATTTTTTCTATAAAATAATGATTTTAAAAACATAAAACATAATATACGTCGAGAGATATAAGTGGTTGAAAATACACGCAAAACCGTAATGGACAATTAAATATGGACGGAGAGAGTATTATTAATTCGTATTTTTAGTATTTATTTTATTTGTTTCTACTTCTAATAAAGTGCAGGACACGTGGCATACTCCTGCACATTTGGAAGTTAAAGGAAAGTTATTTGAACAAGTGGAAGCAAAGAAGAATGAAGAGTAGTGAAGAAGTTAGGAAGTTATTTCCTACATATTATTGTTTCCTATAAATAGTCTTTTTAGACTTTTTTGTAAAATCTCTCCAACAAATCAACTGTTATTTGTTCTTAATTTTTGTCTTACTGACCCAATTCTGGGTTATAATTAGGATCTTCGATGTATTGCGGAAGAATCTCTTCCATTCTTCTTCAATTTGTAAATTAGATTCTCTCTTACCTCTTGTGTCGATTTCGTTATTGAAGATCGGTATGCCTTGCATCAACGGTTTTCTTTTATGTGTCAACACTCTTCTTTCTTATTACCAATTTTACATTTGACTTGACTGTCATTTCACATCCGATAAAGTTCTGAAATACAACGAGGAACCATGGATTCGCCTTTGGAGACAAGCCACATCACCCTTTTCAATTCGTTGTTGCCTTTGTTTCCTTTCTCTGTCGGGTGCTCCAAAGGAAAAAAATATTGGTAAATAATTTTTTGCACCGGAAGGAGGACAAGCATTACTAAATTGGAAGTGATGGCAAAGATCAAATGCTAAAATGAAAGCCTTGCCTTTAAGGTTTGAACAATTTACAGAAATGGAACAACGGCCACTTATTGGCCAAATTTTTAGAACAATCTGGGGGTTTATGAAAGCCTGGAAAGGCTTCGACATTTTATTTAGGAGAAATTATACTTTGCCCCCTTAAACTATCACCCAGCCACACTTTTATAGACACCCTATTTTGGACTATCCAGAGTAGTTTATTTACGGTCTTTGATTCCCCGATGATGAATATGGTCGAGAACATCCGAAGTTGATGGTGTGTTTGAGCTCTGAGCGCTCCGAACCTCGTTCACACCCTTTCAAAACCCTTTTTCAAACCCTTCGAGCCAGAACCAAATGGCCTCAGCAAAACCATGCTTCAGCACGCTGGTGATCAACGGACGCACGCTGGTGCATTACCACGTGTCAGTCATCGAGCATGGAGCCAGCTTCCAATGGCGCACTCCAGTTACCCAGTGGCGCACACCAATTGTTCCCAGTCAAATCACCTTTTTTGGGACCACTTGCCCGGGACTTTTAAGCCACCCTGACGCATGCAATAGTTCTCCTGATGATTATTTCGTCCAGGGCTGTCTCCTTCTCCCCTACATCTCCTTTCAAGCCAAGTCCCATGCATAGGAGACTCCCTCCAAAGCCAACCAGCCCCAACTAAGCTGGTTACCAGCCCTCCTCTCCTCTATATATACTCCCTCTCTCACTCTTGCAAAAGGTTCACCAAGTTACAAAGGGGTTACACTCATAAAGAACTCCCAAGCCTTCTTCCACCTTCTCTCTCTAGCTCTTTCTTGTCTTTCTTTCATCCATTAAAGGAAGAGGCAAGGAAGATCAGCCACCTTCCCTGCATTGCTGTTTCCATCCTCTTTTCATCCATCATCCCTCCATCCCAAGTTCAAAACTCAAACCATTCATCAATCTCAATCCGAAGGTATACCACCTTTTGTTCTGGAAATCATTTCGACCCCTGAGGGGAGTTAGCAGAGCCCAGGCTGGTAATCAATATCATGCCTGGTCTCAAAGCTAACAAATAAACAGAGTTGTAGGAGGCTTAGTGGCGCACGCCAGTCTCTTATAGCCATGCGCCAGTCATGGCTACATGGCAGGACTGGTGTGGAGACCACTGATCATCCTCATTATGCTTTATTTTCAGTCTGATCATCTTGTAGCATGCTAAAAACCAGTTTACAGCTTTCCATATTTTAGAACTGTGTAGTTAGTCATCTGTTATAACTGCGTAGTAAGGCCCCTGGGATCTTTCTGGTCATAGTCCAGAGCCCAAATGAAGCAAAGCCAAGCACTGGATCGAAGAGCAATCGGGCGACGGTGTACTATGACTGCGGCGCCTAATGGTCATGTGTTCCTATGGGCCTTGCTTCTCGCCTTAGTTCTCGCCTCTGCTTAATCCCCCTCTGTTTATGGGGTTTTCAGTCCATTTATCTCTGTTTGATTTGTTGCTGTATTCTGAAACTGTACATATGCTGCTATATCAACTGCGTGGTTTGTCCTGGGTGTGCACTGGTCCATTCCAGAGCCCAGAGGGTTGAGTTCAGAAGCTGTGAGCTTGGGCCCACCGGCGCACGCCTGTCCTATGGTGGCGCACGCAGGTGTTTCCTAGTATGCAGTGGCCTGGCCAGTGCATACTGGTTTATTCCTGCGTGTCTCACTCTGGGTCAGTGTGTTCCAGTTCGCTCGAAATGCTCACAGAAGCGCTTGTTCTCAATCTATTATCATTATTCATATGCCATTCACCACATTTTGCCATGTAAATATAACTTGCCATTTGTGAATCCCCATTAACTGCTCCCCCGCCCTAACTGGCTAATAAATGATCAAAGAGAGAAAAATGCAAATGTTTTACAAAATGCCTGAGTAGAGACCGATCTTCGGATTGGGCGAGAGGGGTGCCATAAAACCCTTCCCCTCTCGTAACCTGGCTCCCGAACCTCAGATATCGAAGGTGACGACGGTCCAGTCTACAAGCCTTTTCAAATCAAACAAACGTAAACAAAAATGTTTTCAAATC
The DNA here is from genome assembly GCA_025413875.1 of Rhododendron molle. NCBI lineage: Eukaryota > Viridiplantae > Streptophyta > Magnoliopsida > Ericales > Ericaceae > Rhododendron > Rhododendron molle. The sequence goes on along the minus strand of CM046396.1, from coordinate 1,815,744 downwards.
GGTTTCTTGGGTGTTTTCTGCAAAACCCGGGTGGCGACTCTCTCAAAACGGCATTTCGTCATGCTTTCAAACAAAAGGGCGCAAACCGAACTTTTCGCAAATCAAAAATGCGGGATTTTCAGGGGCGTGTGCCCACAGTGGCGACTCCGCTGGGGACTCATTGCATTGATTAAAATTTTTAAATTTTTCGTTGCCACCTTAACCCTTCCGTTTGTTGTCTGTTAGGGTTTTGGATGGAAAAATTTTCAGGCCATTATTTTTGAAACCTAAGGACAAAATTACCCTCTCCTTCCCTTTCTAGCATACACAACCATCTCAAAGTTGAAATTTTCAAACTTTACACAAACCCATCTCTCTCTCTCCATTGACCAGTTCATTTTCTTCTTCCCTCGGCGGAATACAATTCCAGTCCAAACCAAATTTTTTCTTTATAAAATTCTGTTTTTGGTTAAAAAATTAAATGTTCCAAATTTCAATCCATTTGAACCGATGGAAAGATTTTAGCTTTCTGATCATTGTATCCTAAATGGTCATAATTAAATTTTGACTATAGGGCTTTCGTTGATTAGCGCTAAGAGATATTTGATTCTACGACTTTCTTAGGGCTAATCAACGAGATCCCTAGAGTCAAAATTTAATTATGACCATTTAGGATAAAATGATCAGAAAATTAAAATCTTTCCACCAGATTAAAGGGAATGAAATTTGGAACACTTAATTTTTTAACCATATTTTTTAATATATAAACTGACAAAAGAGACTGAAAAATTAAGTGTTCCAAATTTCAATCCATTTGAACCGTTGGAAAGATTTTAGTTTTCTAATCATTTTATTCTAAATGGTCATAATTAAATTTTGACTCTATGGCTCTCGTTGATTAGCTCTAAGAGATATTTGATTCTACGACTTTCTTAGGGTTAATCAACGAGAGCCCTAGAGTCAAAATTTAATTATGACCATTTAGGATAAAATGATCAAAAAACTAAAATCTTTCCACCGGATCAACGGATTGAAATTTGGAACACTTAATTTTTTAACCATATTTTTTAATATATGAACTGTGTCTAAAGAGGTTGAAAAATTAATCCCCTTGCCAAACCCCATCCAAACGAACCCCTACAGGAAAAGAGTATATTGTGTAAGGGTATTTACGTAACTTTGCTCAAATGTTAACAGAGTAAAAGGGGTGGCAGCAAAATCATAGTTAAAGGGGGTTAAGTGTTCGATTGAGTAGTTGGAGGGGGCAAAGTGTGGTCGGGTGATAGTTTAAGGGGGCAAAGCATAATTTCCCCTTTTATTTATTTAAAGAAAGCCATTTGGTGGCAGTATTGGAACCATCGACAGAAGAAAGCCGTTCGGTGGCACTCCAAAAAAAATTCCCTTTGACAGACGAAAAAAATGTGTTTGCTGTCGAAAAGAGAGAACAAAAAAGAGTTAAATGGATTTAGTGTTGAAGGAGCCATTATTGGGGCAGTTCTCGGTCAATAATCGGTGGTTGTGAAGGTAATTGTGTTGGAAAGCGGAAGTGATAGGTATCATTAATGGGAGGAGGAGATTTCTCACGGATTCGGGGGTGTTGTAGTGCACCCCCGTGTAGTGCATATGAAAGGCGGCACATAACCGTCGATTTCATCAATCAATGGTTCAAATAAAAAAATTAATCATGACCAATAAATCGGTCATAATTAAAAATCATATCTTAACCATTCATTGTCAAGATCGATAGTCCATGTGCACCCTATAGGGTGCCTTGCAGGGCCTTATACTACGGGATTTCCCAATCCATTTCTCACATACAATAGTAAGCACACTTTTATTGATATAGCACACAAACAATTACAAAGCTCTCACTCACGTCTCTCTTTCTTTCTCACACTCAACTCCCATACTTTTATAATACAGATTACAAACCCATTTATAGGCAGAACAATAAGAAAAAAATATAAAAATGAGATGATCTCTCATTTATTTTGCAAATCTTAAAATATATCACAGAAGCTTGAAAGTCTTCAAGCCTAATAAGGAATAGTGTTCAACATTTTTCTTCTCCCAAATCTAATCTTCGACTAAATCTTCTCCACTTGCCTTTGAATCGTATCACCTCCAGTTCCCAATACGATTTTGTACATCAAACTTATTTTTCAACAAATTGACCATTCATTGGAGCATTCTGTGAATAATGGCCAAAAAAGAAACGAGCAAAAGATGTCCATTACCACCATTAATTTTGGAGGTTGAGCGTTGTTGGCCTTCTAGTACTACCATTAATTTTGGAAGTAAAGCATTGTTGGCCTTCTAGTACTACCATTAATTTTGGACAGAAAGGCCACTACCATCGACTGTAATACTATCAACCTTTGCCCTTCTATGAGGATAAGGATGTTGTACTGAGTACTTTCGATTGACTATTTGCTTCCACTGCCACCATGCATCCACTATTGGATTTGGGTGGTTCTTTGGTGGGTTTTAATTACGATGATGGCCTAATATCCTTTGCCCTCTTTTGGATATCGAATTTGCATGGGCAAAAAATCATTTTTTGAAGAGCCAACGATAAAACTTAAATGGTCGGCTCGAAAGTTCGAAACTCAAAGCAAGTCGAGTCTCATGAAAATAATCATTCAACTAGAGTTTTTCAATTTAGATAACAGATGGTCAAAGTAGAAAATGATCTCTCCCTGCTCCAGTACTTATACTGGTTAAGAATGGTGAAAACTTAACCATGGAGTATGAGTTCAAGCCAATTATAGCTGTGAATTATAAACAACCGGCCGTTTGTTCAACATGGAAATTTTTTTTTTATCAAAGCCAGTCGAGTGAAGCGTTTGTGTATATGCCAAGTAATGCTGGTGAAAATATTAAGTTGCTCTGACAGTTCAAGGTTTTTGTATTTGCCAAGTGTCCTACTGGATTTCCAGAGCCATTTGTATGGCTTTGGTTGGAATATGCCCTGTGTGGGTACGGTTGTCATCCATGCACAATTGATCTTCTGCTAAAACTACAAGAAGTTTTAGCAGAGCCGAGAAAAAAAAAAAAAAAAACTACAAGAAGTATATATATATATATATATCTAGAAATGCTCATTGCTTTTCTATAGTTTTGGGCTCATATAAGCAGCCGATCCTGATTTTTGTGGCATGTAAAGCAAAAATTAAAAATAGGAGAGTCCCTTGCAATTCAAAAATTTTTGGAAGCCTAAAGCGACCGCAACACTTGCTTTAGCTCAAGGTCAGCTCTGAATATAAGTGGCCAACTTGGCCGAAGTTTTGTCTGCAGTGTTTTGGGCGTGGCTATGTAGTCGTGACCACTGTTTGGCCATGAATAACAGTCCTGTTCCCCGTCGATTAGTTATGTTCCCTGTCGTTTGAACATGCTTGTTTACAACTTATTTTCTACAACTCTGTAGAAACTTTCGAAGTACGGTTCTTGTATTATTGGCCTTTGATTACCAACTTTAAATTATGTTTATGAGCTAAAAGAACCCTTTGAAAAATACATAAAAATTGGTGATTGATTAAATAATTGCCATTCATTATTTATCGGTGTCACATTTATTCAAACTCTTTGAGAATTCAGAATTGATAGGAGTTGGGGCATAAATGTTTCTACCATTAAAAAGTTATCGTTTGTTGAGATATTATTTGTCTATTTTTCACTTACAGTCGATAATCGACTACGAATTGGGTAAGTGCTGGAATGTGGTTGTTGTGATAGTAGAGTTTGGTTCCTTGCCGTATTTCAGAACTTCTCTAGAAGCAAATTTAGTGAAGTGAATGGAGATGGAAGAAGAACAACAAATGGACTTTATTATTCTTCTAAAGTAGAAGTCAGTCGACTACAACCAAATAGCCGAGAAGACGGTTAAGTTACAAGCTACTCCTAGTGCGAGAAAAGTAAAGTACAGATAAAAAGTACGTAGAAGCCTTTGGGCGATTGAGTGGGGGCTGAAATTGTCTTCAAATCTTGTATTTATAGGCTTCACTTCGATTAAAAATTTAAACTTGGCAGCATTCCCTCCATAGGCCTTCCCTCCATAAATTTGAATCAAGCAGTTACTTCCTTTGTACTTGCTCCATGATCTGTATAAGGCAGTTACTTTGACAGAAAATTCCGTCATTTGCTTCATCTCAACTGCCTCTTTCCATGATCTACATGTGTTTCACTTGTCTTTTATCCAATTGCCACGCACCCAATCAAGCAGTTACTTTCTTGACTAGTCGATCAGTCCATTTGATACTTCATCATTTTCAAGCTGTAATCAAATTAGCTCATTATTTTCAAAAAAAAAAAATTAGCTCATTAACCATTGCCACATGTCATTATTTAGCCCAGTCGATTAGTAATGACCATCTTGCTAAAATATGGTGTAAACATATATCGACCGAAAGGTGAATTTCTATTAGTCAAATTATTCAGTTGGGCTAGCTCTTAACCCAAATGAATAAGGGGGGCATTGTCTACACCATATATTATCGTCTATCGATATCGACAATAAGGTGGAAATTATGAGAATCCTTTCTATTATTATTATTACAATAAGGTGGAAATTATGAGAATCCTTTCTATTATTATTATTATTATTATTATTATTATTATTATTATTATTATTATTATTATTATTATTATTATTATTATTATTATTATTATTTTGTATTAATAACTAGTATTAGTATTTCTTTTTTTTGTTTCTACTTCTAATAAAGTGCAGGACACATGGCATGCTCCTACACATTTGAAAGTTGAAGGGAAGTTATTTGGACAAGTGGAAGCAAAGAAGAATGAAGAGTAGTGAAGAAGTTACGAAGTTATTTCCTACACATTGTTGTTTCTTATAAATAGTCTCTTTAGACTTCATTGTAAAATCTCTCCAACAAATCAAAGTCTATCTTTAATTTATTTGTTCTTAATTTTTGTCTTACTAACCAAATTTTGGGTTATAATTAGGATCTTCGATGTAACGCTCAAGGCGATAGATCAATCGTTGAAAATTGATGGAAGAATCTCTTTCATTCTTCTTCACTTTGTAAATTAGATTCTCTCTCACCTCTTGTGTCGATTTCGTTCTTGAAGATTGGTATGCTTTGCATCAACAATTTTCTTTTATGTATCGACACGCTTCTTTCTTATTACCAATTTCACATTTGACTTGACTGCCATTTCACATCCGAAGAACTCCTGAAATACGGCAAGAAATCACGGGTTCGCCTTTGGAGACAAGTTGCATCACCCTTTTCATTTTGTTGTTGCCTTTGTTTCTTTTCTCTATCGGTTACTCCGAAGAAGAAAAATATTAGTACACCTACATTCCCCCCATATTCTAACTTAACACCACAATCATTGTTACTAGCGTTCAACCCGTTCTATGCACGGGCAAAACTAACCCGTTCTAGTGTTGTATCCGTTCGATGCACTGGACAATTAATAAAAGTAGGTTCGAACGGGCACAACGCTAGAATGGGTTAGTTTTGCCCATGCATAGAACGGGTTGAACGCTAGTTTATGAAAAAATATAATGGCAGTATGTGAACATTAAACACAATTACTGCTAGCAATCATGCATAAAATGATAAAGCTGATAGATAATGTCCTTGCAACTTAAAAAGTGTTTTAAGAAACTATTTACAAACTAATCGCCATTGTTTTGCTAACGTCGTTGCCGCCACCGATTTTGCCACGATCTAATACCTAAGTACTCTTCAATAAGATTTCGTAAATCAATTGTGTTACCTCTCACGGAGAACATCCATTTTGAACAATAGATGCCTATCTTTACTATCCGCGTAGATTGTGAAGTTGAAACCTGTCATTCGATGAAGAATATAGTGTTACTTACAAAATTTTCTAAACAGATTTCTTTTAATGCAATAATAAGCCACACAATATCGAATAAATAAATTTACTTATTACCTGTTATATATCTGTCACTTCATCAGTCATAGCACTCTCATGTTGACAATTTTTCCAAAGTTGAAATACTATTTTTCTATGAGACATTCCTACATAATACCAAAAAAAGATGAGCAGCATAAATGTATATACATGTTCAATAAGATTTCGTAAATCAATTGTGTGATAGATAAAACAATGGCTATTAGCATGGTATTGTATAGATGTATATACATGTTTAATTGTTACTGTAGTATATAACAATTCGATTGATTTTAGTAGATTCATTCTTGGCCTTAAAATTCGTTACTTGCTCTCTCTCTCAAATTCAGTTTATAAAAAAATCAAAATTGTAACAATTGACGATTGGTAGGAAAACCTGTAAGACTAACCGATATTTGGATGGCCAATGGGAAGCATTATGTTTTGATCAGTTGGTTGATCTCCATTCAAATTTTCCATGGTAGCTTCTATGAATTAAGTAACAAAAAATCACATATTTTTTGGTTGAAAGGAAAGACTGTTTAAAAAAGATTAGCAATATTTAATTGTGGGAAAGGTACCTACCAATTGGATTTGGCTCATTCGATGTTGGTAGTGGAATATTGACAGATTGTCCTCCAATGGGGATGACATGAGCATTCGCACTATTGCGGTCGTTCCGGACCAGAGAGGGCGCACGCCGCAATTGTCTTAAACTCAAGTATGCACTTCCCAAACGTCGCGCCTCTCTTTCAATTTCTAAGAAACTTTGATTCATTAATGGGTCGTTAAGTTGAGTCATTAATCTTCTCCTGCGCATGAGTCGAGCCATTTTGGCTTTAATTCTTTGTTCGTTTATGTCTCCACCTTAGACTGCATCTATCCTGAATATATAAATTCCAGCCTATAAATTTTTAACTATAAAAAGTTCAACTGGATTCAAACTTTACTATAACAATTAAAGAAACAACTCTTGGTACGACAATGAACAATTCTCGCATACTCATATAAAATGAACACCTAAAATAAAACAAAGTACTCTCATGGAAAGGATTACTTATACACAGTGGATGGAAATAGGATTATCCCTCTTGTTCAGAAACTGATTTTCCTTGTAACTAATGGGCTGACATGATGCACTGTTGTTTTGTTAACACCAACCAACAAAAAAGAAAACTGTTTAAGCCTTCCCCAACAAAAATAATGGTAGCAATAAAATTCACAAAGACTGATACCAAACAATTTCCAATTGAAGCTGCCCCATATAGATGGCCGAACACATGAATTAATAGCACGCATGTGAGAGTCGAGCCCCAAACCAAAGGCTTCCTGAGTTCCATGGCGGTCTGGTGACTACAGTTGTACCATAACTGAGAGTTGCCAAAGTGCACTATGGCTCATCATAAAGAAAACCAAACCCATCCAACAGTGCATTCTTAATTGGTTTACTAAGAAACATCTCTACATTTGCAGATTTGAACGATCATTCATTGCACAGGTTATCATGCTACCATTTGAACACCTGAATCATTTTTTCCCCACGTATTTAACATAAAAATTATGGAATACGTATTTGCTTATAGCAAGATGTACTCTGAACTACTTATAGGATTCATATGTTGCAATGGTGTACATCGGCATGTAGCTTATCACATAGCAAAACAATGTTTCTCTAGATGCCAGGGTCACAATCGGCGACCGTCGATCGGACACAAAACGCTAAGTCAGCCCGTGTATCAAATAGGAAAAAGGCTAGCTTAGAAAGCGGAAAGAGTTTTACCGGTCACTCTTTGGATGTAGTTTTCTCTTGATTGCCGCTTAATTTTTCACCCCGTTTATCACCTTGTGACTGTTTAAAAAAAGAAAGCAGGATTAGTTGGTTTTCACAGTTCAGTATTTGGGTGCGTACATAGTTTTGAGATAGAAACTAACCTTTGAGCAATTGATATCCGCTTCATGAACAATTGAAGTTAAGGACCGATATCCGCTTCGTGAACAATTGAAGCCACGGACCGAACTTTCTAAAAGAGTGGAAGAATAAAAATATGGGTAGGAGTTGCACAGTTACAGTGGAATGGCAGATTTTAGACGTGAGGTTGTTTTACGTGGGTGACTCTTTGTTTTTAAATCCATCTGAACGTGGGTATGGGAACATATATATTATTAGTCGTGGGTCAGTTTTTTTTTTTTTTTTTCTGATGAACATGGGTAGTTTGCTTTCGAAAGGGGGGTTTTGCAAAGGATTAATACACGTGTTCTGGTAGTCTGAGTGGAAACCTGCATATTGGCATGCGAACGTGGGGTTTTTTTAAAACCGTCTGGTGGTATTAATTGAGGGATGTGAGGTTTTTTTAGAGTTTAAAAAAAATCAAAAATTCAGGAAATTAGGAATTGGAGTTTGGAGGTTTGTGGGTCTTAGATACATTCCCTTAAGATATTGATTGATTGATTAACTAGGGATGATTAAGTTTACAGCTAACATAATAACTACACAACCACTCAACACCCCCTGTTATTTCACCAAAACAACCAACTCAATTATCTATGGCTTGGACCCCAACTTCAATTCCAATATCCTCTTTAAAAGAAGATGAACATTACATTCCTTCTGATTAGTTGAAATCATGTGGATCCCATCATTTCTTTCTTATTGATTGAAATCACGTGGATCCCATCATAAAATAATGTCATAAAAAAAATGTATTACAGAGGTGAGACATACACTATTTTAACCAATAAGAGGGGAGTGCAACATTCACCCTTTTTTGAAGAGGGTGAACAAAATTGCACTCCTTTTCTTGTTCCAAAACTCACACATAATGACCCCACTTCATATACTATATAGTAACAACAAAGAACTCCTCCTCTCTATTAATTTCTCCATTCTCCCAGTAAAGAAAACCTCTCGAGCAACAAGAAGGAAGAAAGAAAGGAAAATGGCTCTGAACCTCAATCCCATCGCCTTGAAATATTCCCACAAGTACCCTTCTTTTGCTCTTCCCCCGAAGCCAAATCGCAAATCTCCCAAGTTTCTCAGGGCCTCCACCCTCAGCTCCGGCTCCACGTTAGTTTTTTTCTCACCTCATTGGAATATATATATATATATATATATGAGATAGATCACTTATGTACGGAGCCGTTGCAAAGCGGCTGATCTTTATGGAGTTGAGTGATCTCAGTCGTCTGTTTTGGCATTGGATGACCCAGATTGAAAACAACTTTATTTTCAATCCGGGTCATTCAAAGTACTTTAAGACGGCCGAGATTGAGCTCGGGTTACAGCTGCTCTGTAAACAAGATTTCCTCTCTATATGTACTAGATTGTGCCCATTCTAAGCATGGGATAAAAAATCACATTGGTGTTTCTTTCAACTTTGTATATCTAACGAACACAACACTAATAGATAAAATAGATAGTTTAATTTTTTTCCAGTCTCGTGTTCGATGCGCACTAGCAGTGTTCCTGTTATATATATTGAAAGACATATGTGTGATGGAAAATGAGTTTAAGAGCCACATGACAGTACTCCATGGGCGTAGAATAATATTTTCTTCATATCAGATCCCCTCCCCACGTCTCTCACTCCCTCTCCCACGTCTCTCTCGCCCTCTTCCTCTCTCTGTCTCTCTCTTTTTACAAACATAAAAGTGTAAAACTGTGCTTCTGTGCTAATTTTCATTGTATTTTGAAGTAGAACTGTGCTTATATGCTTCTGATCATTGATCCATTGTCTTGGCCTTGCCTTGTACCCAAACTGAGCATCTAATTCCGTTCCATGACTTATTTAGAGAGGTTGAGAGTCTCAAGAAGCCTTTCAGCCCTCCCCGCGAGGTTCATGTTCAAGTAACTCACTCAATGCCACCCGAAAAGATAGAGATCTTTAAGAACCTGGAGGGTTGGGTCGAGGAGAACATCTTGGTTCATTTAAAGCCAGTGGAGAAATGTTGGCAACCACAGGATTTTCTTCCTGATCCCGCTTCCGATGGATTTCATGATCAATTCATGGAATTAAGGGACAGGGCAAAGGAGATCCCGGACGATTACTTTGTTGTTTTGGTTGGAGATATGATCACAGAAGAAGCACTTCCTACTTACCAAACAATGGTAAATACCGGAGATGGTGTTAAGGACGAAACGGGGGCGAGCCTCACTTCTTGGGCAGTGTGGACTAGGGCTTGGACTGCTGAAGAAAACAGGCACGGCGATCTCCTCCATAAGTACCTCTACCTATGTGGACGAGTAGACATGAGGCAAATCGAGAAGACAATTCAGTATCTGATTGGGTCGGGAATGGTAAGATGCTTCACTACTACAATAATCATAAAAGATTGACAGTTTAAAAATGTCATTAAATGTGAAAGATAACAGTTTTGAAACTATCATCTATGGAATTGTCATTAAAAGTCTGAATCTTAAACTGACGGTTTGAAATTGTCATTAATTCTATAAAGATGACGCTTAATAAACGTAATTGAAAGTAAAAGATGACAAGCTGTGAAACGTCATTAAAATGCTTTAAAGCCGTCATCTTTTGTAACAACCCGCTCCTGCCCTGTATAATATTGTCCGCTTTGAATATCAAACCTCCCAGTGAGATCCCATCCCAGGATTATTCCAGTGCGAACACGCTTAACTATGAAGTTTCAATTGGTTTTGACACCCTCATAACTTTAAAAGTCCTTGAACAAGATAAGATGACGATATATTATTTATAGCACACAATTTACAGTTCACCAAGTGATGTGGGGCTACCCTCAGTTGACCCTTCTGGTCACCAATCCGACAACTCCTCGCACGGGTCTCAACTGCCTTCAGGCCGGTTGACCACTACCTGAAACTCCCCAGGGGCAGGGCGTCACAATGTCCCCCACTTAGGAACACGTGTCCTCGTATGGGGTCGAGATTCTATCTCACATTTCCAGTTTGTACAGGCTCCGATACCATAGGTAACGATCCGCTCCCGATTTGAGACTTCAAATCAACGACGCTCATAGATGGTGCCATTTTCTCCAAAAACAAATTTTTGTTCTTCAATGTCACTTATAAGGAGAAACCAACATTAATAATTATGTCATTATTTTACAAAGTGACATCATAAATATATTATATCACAGTTTAGGAGAAACTGACATTAAAAAGAAAGAATAGTTATTTCACTATTTTACAAAGTGACATCATAAATATATTATATCACAGTTTATGAGAAATTGACATTAAACAGAAAGAATAGTTATATCACTATTTTAGAAAATGACATCATAAATATATTATATCATAGTTTTTTAGATGACTAACATTATTTATTTATTGCAATCTTTTTAATTACGGTTTTTTCAAAAACTGACATCTTTTTACTTTTTCAAGCGTCATCTTTGAACAATATTGTAGTAGTGCTTCCAATAACTTAGCGATTAGCCTTTGGTCAATATTTGAATTACATTGCGAAACATTACCTAGTTCTACCGTCTTCTTACATCTACGGGAAGAGGCAGACATTTAAGTTCTTGAAAGCAGGGTTTTCCCTATTTTGCTAGTTAGAGAGAAACAGTTCTTTTTGCTCTCGGTCAAGCTAACAACAATATATTTGGACTCCGACTTCTAATCCGGCATAAGCGTATCATCACCTCTGATTTTTACTGGTGGATGGCCTTCTCTGCCTTGTTTCAGGATCCTAGAACCGAAAACAGTCCCTACCTCGGTTTCATCTACACGTCGTTCCAAGAACGAGCAACTTTTATCTCTCACGGGAACACAGCACGGCATGCCAAAGAGTACGGGGACTCCAAGTTGGCTCAAATTTGCGGCACCATTGCCTCTGATGAGAAGCGCCACGAGACCGCTTACACCAAGATAGTCGAAAAGCTCTTTGAGATCGACCCGGATGCAACCGTGCTGGCTCTGGCCGACATGATGAGGAAGAAAATAGCCATGCCAGCCCACTTGATGTACGACGGTCACGACGACAATCTGTTCAAGCATTTCTCGTCCGTGGCCCAGAGGCTCGGAGTCTACACCGCCAAGGACTACGCGGATATATTGGAGTTTTTGGTTGGGAGGTGGAGAGTGGAGGAAATAACTGGGCTTTCTTCGGAGGGGCGAAAAGCCCAGGATTATGTTTGCGGGTTGCCTCAGAGAATTAGGCGGCTGGAGGAAAGGTCTCAAGGCAGGGCAAAAGAAGCACGGTATGTTCCGATTAGCTGGATCTTCGATAAACAAGTGAAGCTCTGAGGGCCTGTTGCGAGTCTCTTGCCACAAAAATCAGAAATTGAAATAATAGAGCAGTTGACCATCGATGATGGCTCAGATAAACAAGTGAAGCTATGGTTTTCAATGATGGCTTAGACTTTCACATTTTCGATGTTGCTCCAGATTTTATTATTTCGCATCTTTGCGATGATTGAAATGGGGTCGAGTACCCTAGTCTATTGTATGACTCTTAATTAGTTTTATGTTATGTTACTGGTTTAAAAAAAAAAAGTAGTATAAGTAGTAAACATGGAGCAATTAGGAACAAGTATGTTTTGCAGCTCCAGGGGCAAAAAAGTGTTTGATAGGAAGCTAAAAGGTCTAGAGATGAAGATCGACCTTGGAAGTGCATCATAGAAGTTTCTTGTTGTTTTTATGTTGCAGCACAAAGCACCGAATAATTTTCCCGGATTGCACCACCACAAAGAGCATGTAATAATTTTTCATGCCATAGTCTACGTACAACCATATAGTATATCTGATACCCCCATATTTGTTTCCCTCTTTCCCAATTTTCTCATCCTTCTCTCAATTTCCATCCCATTCTCATTTACTCCATCCACTACTTCTATCTCCATTAATTTAGTCAACTAATGGCTATGCCATTAGCCAGTAGTACAAATATTAGTGACTGTTTGTAAGTTTATTAGTCGTGGCTGACATGATGAGGAAGAAATCAAGGAGGACAATTGTTTGTAAGTTTATTTATGCATTTTAATAAAATTGTTTCAGCCACACCTCTCTCACATACAGGTGGGACCCGTTCCAGTGGAGACCACCTGTATGTTAGAGGGGTGTGGCTGAGGTGTGCTACACCGATGTGCCTCTAGCATTTCTGTTTCAGTTATGATTATGTTGGGCTAAATTAGTTGCTAAAGTTGGTATAAAATTACATGCTTAAATATCTATTAAATTTATGTGACTTAATTTCTCCAAACAAAAGCATGGTCTTAGTAGTTGTTAACAGTTTTTCTTGTCCATTTGCCTATTTTTCACCAGACCATTAAAATTGGATTAGTAAAAGCTAAGAAAAAAGGTTGTCTTGTGTTTGGTGTTGAAAAACACTCATTTAATCTGCCGAATTTACGTTTTGTCAGTCCGTTTACATTATTATTATTATTTTTTTAAAAAGTTAAGTATTTTATAACCAACCAAAAGAAAGGAGCAAGGGAAAGGCCTTGAACTCCAATAAACTATACAAGAAAAGACCAAAACTCCTACCCAGCAAAGGGGCTAGGAAAACAAACGACTGTCCGAGATTGTTACACAAATCTGAAAACAAAAACAGGATCCCTCCAAGCCTCAAACAGCCTTCGATTAGCCGCAGATGAGTCCACATTACGCCATCCATTTAAACAAGCTCGAATGCTCTCTGATCGCCCTTACATTATCTCCATTTACATTGTTACTTAATATATTTTAGTGTTTTGTTGTGTTTGTAGACTTTGGAGACCGATGAATGCAAAAACATGCAAATTAAAAGGTCTTACAAAAGGTTGCCGCGAAGATTAACTAGCATTTATTCGGCGGAGAGAACAAGATAGAAATAGAATTGGGCTTATGAATTTTGCACCTGTTATCCACGTGGGCTTAGAAGTGAAATTGTTACTGCTAGAATTGTTATGCTATGAAGGGACCGGCTAGAGCCACCGACCCACCCCTTCCCGATTTTCCATCGACCGGCAAGCAGGGTCCACTTTGGGTCCCTCACGGATGATCTGAACAGTTCAACAATTTAAAAGAAAAAATTGAGTGAGCCTCGTGAAAAATCAGTTCAATCTAATATGTGCAGGTACTCGATCCAATTTGTCCATTTTTTAAAAATCGGGAAAAATTGGAAGATTGGATGAAAAATGAGAAGATTAAATCGAACACCTACACATATCGGTCCATTTCCATACCCGGATGAGTTCTGCCTCGAACTAATTAATCCGGCCTAGGAGGATTAAATATGAATGGCTCAAACCTAGTTCATAAATAATCCAGCTGAATTTTGACCATATTACCCCTCCTCATCCACCCTCCCCCAACCCCAGTTTACATAATCATAAACAAATTAAAGACAGCCAAAGAAGAAGAAGAAAAACAACAGAAGACCGATCTGCTTCACTATTGAAATCACAAATAACAACTCCGATCTGCTTCAATAATGATCGAAAGATTTTACCACCAAAATCACAAAATTTGAAGCACCAAAAAACAGAAACACGGTAGATTCCTACAGATTTGTGAAAGAGGGGAAGAAATTTTTTAATTTTGACCTATTATCGAACAATAATCGTTTGAACATCAACCGTCTTCATAATGGCTCGGACCATCATCATTCATCCAGAGCAAAACTTTTGATCACTGCCGCCGTTTGCGATTTGAGATCTAATTATATAGTTTACTTCGGTAATGGGTTCATGGTTTGAGAGAATTAAAGTCGTTGGTAGAGAAATCCAAGAGGCTTAGTAAAACTGCTAGATTCTAGTTGGTCTGCTCTCGTTTCTATAATTTGGTCAGAAAAAAATCGAATGAGCCGATGCAAGCAAGCCCCATTTTTCCGCTAGTTAGAAGGAAAGGGCGCAAAGGGATCGAAGGTCAGTGGATCTCCTGGGTCTAGATCAATGGGCTGAGGATTGGTTGTGGGAGCCTTTGTTCCTATGCTTGTCTGCTGCTTCACTTCTATCTATCGAGAAGCAAGTGTAGTTCACCGGTTCCACCGAATGCTCCTGTCACTCTGCACTTCTATTGAGAAGCAAGTGTGGTTAACCGGATCCACCAAATGCTCCTATCATTCGGCAAAGATCGTACGAGTGTCCACTTCTTTCGGAAAAAAACACACATTACATGCATAAAATGGAAAATTCTGCATCTGAAGTTTAGACAAAAAAAAAAAAAAAGCATATCTAGCGCAAATCAGTTCAGTAAATAACCGAAACAAGAAAGGGTAGTCCTATGGTACACACCCTTTATTAGGGGGTGTACCGTACGCACCATGATTTTAAACCATTGGATTTGAAAGTGAATATTCCGGACCACCAATTTATTAAATCAATTAATAAAATAAAAAAATGGCTTAGCAGGTAATAGGTTGTTCTCTCCTTCTTGACTCTCTCTCCCCTCCCTCATTAGTAAAATACTGCAAATTATATAACATGACCATTATTGTTATGACAACACAAAAAATTGGTATTTCTTTACCACAATGTGTCGTACCAAAGGAATATTTAGAATTGTATATTTCAATATACTTAATATGAAACCAATTTCTCTATTGTAACTAAATGTACGGTTGACTTGCAATCACGACACAATAATGATGATCAAAACCAATGATTTCATTATATTTGTAGATTAACTAATTCACATAATTTTTTGGCTCAATAGCGTTTAGAAAGCCCTTTCATTAGCACCCGAATTTAATAGTAAAAGAATTTTTTTGTCTAATTAAGGGTCTAATGATGAACAATCAACTTCATTCTTGGTACATGTGATCTATTTATATTATGTAAAAGATAGACGGTCCGATAAAAAAAAAAAACATTAGATGGGGCTTGGGTGGTGCATTGTTAGACTTTAATGTATCTGGATACATTAAATACTTTCCAATTACGGAATTGTCGATATCTGATGATATCTAATTTTGGTGACAATGCTGAATATCGTATGACTTAATATTCTAACAGTTATGATCGATCATTTTAAAAATATACTCGCTAACGACATTTAGTTATGATATGGTATTTTGTTGATTATTGTGGTACACAATTGAGAATTTGAAATTTTGAAGGCTATTAATTATAAAATACTTTCTTGTACGTAGGGGTCCTAGTTCCGGCAGAAAATTTGAGAAAGCAGTGGCCTCAAATGCCTCCGCCCTAGTGTTGGGCATGCACTTGTAGATCATCTTATGGCCTATGTCATTGGTGTAAATCAGTATGTCTACTATAATAATTTTTTTAAAAAAGAAAATACAATGACAATAAATTTACAAAATTATTTTGATTGTACTTCTACGACCTAGTTCCAAGGACCACCATTAAATTTGGATTTGTATGCATAAGGTGAAGGTTTAGTATCAATCCGCCTGTCAAATATATAGTGCCAATTGTTAAGTGCACCGCCTTAAATATCTGTATCTTGAGACAGTTGGATAATTATTTGTTTTAGTAATCTCTCATTTTTTCATGAAAATTTGAAGGAATTTTGATTTTTTGAATTAAATTTTGTAGAGAAAGAACATAATTTAGACTAATATTTTGAGAGAAAATTGTAGTTGTATTCAAAAATTTGGGTATAGTACTTACTTTTTGGTGAATTTCTTGGATGAAAATTTTGAGCGAGAACTTCATTTTAGTTTAAATTATTGAGGTATTGTGTAGGGACAAATAAGAATTTGAAAAAATAAAAGAGTGGAATTGAAAATTAAGATAATATGGTGAAAATTTTAAAATTTGGGAAAAAATGTGGCTGGAATTGAAAATAATTAGTGGTATGGTATTTTGCTGATTATAACTATCGTTTACTGAACATTTCGATTGAATTTTTTTTATACGACACGTTGTGGGTATGAAAACGTCAATTTATGGTATTGTCATAACAAATTTGGTTATAATACTGAATTTGTGGTATGGTATTTTGTTGATTATAACTATCGTTAACTGAACATTTGAATTGAATTTTTTTTATATGACACGTTGTTGGTATAAAACGTCAATTTATGGTGTTGTTATAACAAATTTGGTTATATTACTGAATTTGTGAAATGGTATTTTGTTGATTATAACTATCGTTTACTGAACATTCCAATTGAATTTTTTTTATACGACACGATGTGGGTATGAAAACGTAATTTATGGTATTGTCATAACAAATTTGGTTATATTACTCAATTTGTGGTATGATATTTTGCTGATTATAACTATCGCTAATTGAACTTTCTGATTGAAATTTTTTATACGACACGTTGTGGGTATGAAAACGTCAATTTATGGTATTGTCATAACAAATTTGGTTATATTACTGAATTTGTGGTATTTTAGACATGTGTTATTACGAAATATTTTAATTAATTTCCTTTGGTACGGCACATTGTGGTAAGGAAACGTCAATTTATGATATTGTCATAACAATTGTGGTTTGTTATATAATTTGTCGTTTTTTAATATGTTTTCTTTTGATACGACACATTGTGTTAAGAAAACGACAATTTTAGGTGTTGTCATAACAATTGTGGTTATTTTATAAAATTTGTGATATTCTACAAATATTTTTGGCTTGGGTATAACAATTGATAATTCTGATACGACATATTTTGATTTTGTTACAAAATATCATACGAGTCAAAGAATTTTTGGTATGACTCATTGTGGTAAGATAATGCTAATTTATGGTATTGTTATAACATTTGTGGGTAGCATTATTTAATTTTTGATATTGTACGCATATATCTGGTTAGGCTACAAGTATTATGGATTCCGGTACGAATAATTATGGTTATATCATAACAATATTTTTTAATGTGGGTAACCTGCTAGTGACTTGTTCAACAGGTAAATTTTAAAATAAAAGTCGTAACTGAAGTCATAAATATGCATTACAAAATAAAAAATCGACATAATGAAAATCACAAATTGTCATAATTTAAACATACGATACATCTTGTGTTCCATAGATTCTCCCAAACCGATCGAATACCCATCTAGCTTCCTGTCTCCTTCACACACATACATAATTCTCAAAAGGGGTCTCAGCAGCTGAAGCAGCCATAAAAATTTTACCAACTTTTACTAGCAAATCATCCTAAGACAGATGGGCGGGCTGCACTACGTTTTCAGAGGGTTCAAGCGAACCCTTTGAGTTAAAAAAAAAAAGGCACTAAAAATTTA
The DNA here is from genome assembly GCA_025413875.1 of Rhododendron molle. Taxonomy (NCBI): domain Eukaryota; kingdom Viridiplantae; phylum Streptophyta; class Magnoliopsida; order Ericales; family Ericaceae; genus Rhododendron; species Rhododendron molle. Next base: position 1,797,756 of record CM046396.1, on the reverse strand, counting down.
TATTTTTTACATATAACTTGATTTTTTTTTTTTATATTTTCTGCACTGGATCATTCGAAACAACCATAGTAAATGAAAGTTAACTAAAATTGTGTCTAAGTAGATCATATAGCTCAACAAAACCTGATAAACTACACCCAATAAGTTTTAATCAAAATAAATATCCTTATTTTATATATTAGTACTTTGTATATATGCAAAATACTTTGTTATGCGTATTTGTCACCGCTGACTTAAAAATCCTACAGCCGCCCTTTCCTGGTTTTTTTCACAAATGTTTAAGATGTTTTTTTATTTTCTGGAATTGGGTCAATTACTATGTCAAATCATCCGTTCGTGTGTTCTTAATATTATTAATCTGTTAGAATATTTTTAAAAAAAACGCTTTCACTTTTGTGCTGGCCAGGAAGAAAGCACTCGTAGTTGTTTTGCTGAGGGACATGTGGACGACTTCTGGCCCAATATTTAGTTGTTGGGCCGTGCTTTGGGAAAAAAAAAAAGAGAAAGCACTCAAGCGCTCTCACTTGCCGACTGCCTTGGAAAATAAACAAACAAACAAAATATGAGCCCTTAGAAAAAGTGTTCTCGAAAAAAAAAAAAAAAGTGTTCCTGTCCTTTATCCCCTTTGTACATTAAGCAACATTAAATTATTTATACTGGCGGTATAAACATTTGTTTCCTTCAGATTAATTATATTACGCTCTATCACCATGTTCTATTAAATAGGACTATTGTTTTGACAACGTAGCGCAATGTAATCGATTTGGAGAAAGTAAATGTTTGTACCGCCAATTATATAATTTATTCTCTATTTTCTTTGATATGTGAGATTACAAACCTTTTATTTCTTTTTTCTTTTTTGGTAAATATCTTTATTTATAGTTGTGCGGATGCCAATTATAAAGAATAGGCTTTACTGTCTTTATTTTTTTGTTCGTCTAATTCAGCCTTCTTCTTCTTTTTTCCGAAGAATAGGAACTTCATTTAATTCAGTCTTAGTTTTCTGGTTTGTTATTAATTTCATGAGGGAGAGAGGGAGACGGGAGCCCCAAGGGTTAGTCAGGTTGGTTGATAGGTTTGTTCTTTTATACAATTGATTAGGGTTCGATTCTTGGGATCAAGCCGTAAGAAGTAATTTCTATTGAATTCCATAGTCCCGGCATGGCAGCATGAATGACATGTCTTTGACCGGTTGAATTATGCGTAAGTTAACCTGGACACCCTTGAAGGGAGGGAGAGAGAGGTAATTTCTTTTGAATTCCATAGTCCCTGTGTGAAAAGCCTACCTTTGATCAGACCCGGGAGGCAATAAGTTGAGATGTGCGTAAGTTGGCACAAACTGAGAGAGGCAATAAGTTGAGATGTGCGTAAGTTAGCTCAAACAGAGAGAGAGAGAGAGAGAGAGAGAGAGAGAGAGGAGACTAGTGGATCCCATGCATAGGGGTTGTGGTGCTAAGTGGAACATCCCACTCTTTGGCAATTAATTTAACCATTTATGTACCCAAAAAAATTAAGTTAACCATTTTGAATACTTTGGCTCTCTACCTTCGTCCAGGTGTGCTTCCTAAAAACAAATAGAGGGCTTTATGTATTTCTGGCTCAAGGAGTGTTCGGTAATATTGGTGTTTTTACCTTTTTACTTAAAGGTGAAAGAAACGGAATAGAAGATGCTGCCAAGCACCCCATACCAAGCGGGTGTCGAGCAGTCGATCTATCCATTTTTCTCGGCAATCAACTGCTCAAATTTTAACTGAGGAATGAACAATTCAAAATTGCATGTGCTCAGGTTTAATCCGAATCATCCGTGCCAAGATGAACGGTCAACACCGCTTGGCACCTGAATACTTGGAAGCATCCTCCATATACTAAAATGCAATTCTTATTTCGAAATTCAATAACTTGACAATAATCTCTCCATCTTAATTTGCTTGTCCCTTTCGGGGAATGATGATTTTGAGAGGACAAGTAATGATGACATTCACATTTAAATTGAGAGGTATCAATTACCTACATTCCCCCCATATTCTAACTTAACACCACAATCATTGCTATTAACTAGGGATACACCTTCTCACATAGTACTTATTTTGGATTAGACCCTCTGTCTAATGAATGATACTCTAAACCCACTACCATTTCCTCCAAGTTAACTTGTCCTATCAAAAGATTAACAAAACCCTTATATAAAATGGAAAAATAACATAAAAACCCTCGCTATAGTTTAGTTTTTCAAACAAGAGTGTGAAATGTTTTCAACATATTGGGAAAACCGAAAAAGTGTGAGATGTTGTGGAGACTAATAGGACTTTTATTTTCTACTCATTCAGCTACCAAAAAAACGAATATGATATCAACCGTATCCTTTTATAACATTAACCATCCAATGAGATAAAATTAATTATAGGAAGACGTAACAAAAAAATCACGAATGTGACAAAATCACAAAATGACGTAATATTTTCAAAACAGAAAATGGCATTCTACAAAAAAAGTTACCAAAAGAAGGTATAATATTTCACTATCATGCATAACGTTTTTAGTATTTTTAAATTCATTTTTATTACTGTACTTTCTGTTACAACATTAATAACTCAATAACATAACATTTTACGATTGTAAGACAATATAAGAGAGGATACTTTAGGAATCAAATTCTCTATATCGAAATCTTCTGTACTTCTGTACCAATGTGTTTTCGACCATTCAAAAAAATTCACACAATCTAACGATTCAAGGTACAGAGGTACTCCAATTTCTCGATACAGAGAATCTCGGGTGGAATGGCATTTTCATAAGGGAAAAATTCAAAATACCCCCCAACCTTTAAACCAAAATTCAATTAGGCTCCCAACCTTTTAAAAACTTCAATTTTACTCCCAACGTTATCTTCCGTTAATCAAAACGCCCCCTTCCGTCCGAATGACTAACGGATTCCATTAAAGGCTCCGTTAAATATCATCTCAATCGAATTTTGATGATCCGAGCCGCTTAATGTGTTCAAAACGTGATTTTAAGGGTACCCGCATGAAATTAGTAAAAAAATGATCAGGAAGGGCTTCATCTGAACAGTTTTTATTCAATAAAAAACTATTCAGATGAAGCCCTTCCCGATCATTTTTTTTGCCAATTTTTTGAGGGTGCCCTTAAAATCATGTTTTGAACACATTGAGCGGCTTAGATCATCGAAATTCGATCAGAAAAAGGGAGGTGCAAACCGAAGCAAAATCCGGACGTTCGGACTTGAACAAAATCCGGAACAATCCGCCCCTCCTCTTTTCCAATCAAATTTTGATGATCCGAGCCGCTCAATGTGTATAAAACATTATTTTAAGGGTACAAGCGAGAAATCGGCAAAAAAAATGACCCGAAAGGACTTCATCTGAATAGTTTTTTATTGAACTATTCAATAAAAAAATGTTCAGATGAAACCCTTACGGGTCATTTTTTTTGCCGATTTCTCACGGGTACCCTTAAAATCACGTTTTGAACATATTGAGCGGATCGGATCATCAAAATTCGATCGGGATGCTATTTAACGGAGTTTTTAACGAAATCCGTTAGTCATTCTAACGGAAGAGGGCGTTTTGATTAACGGAAGATAACGTTGGGAGTAAAATTGAAGTTTTTAAAAAGTTGGGAGCCTAATTGAATTTTGGTCTAAAGGTTGGGGGGTATTTTGAATTTTTCCCTTTTCATAAAATGAGAAATGCAAAACAAGAAATTCAAGAAAAACAAGAGAAAAGAACAAGATTCATTTTAAACCCACCATGTGGCTTCCGTGGCCCACCCCTCCCTCTCTCTCTCTCTCTCTCTCTCTCTCTCTCCTCTCTTTATTTTTTGGTGAAAAACCCCTCCTCTCATTTCTCCGTTCTCCCAGTGAAAATAACCTCTCGAGCAACAAGAAAGTAGAAAGAAGAAAGAGAGGAAAATGGCTCTGAACCTCAATTCCATCGCCTTGAAATCCCACAAATATCCTTCTTTTGCTACTCCCCCGAAGGCAAATCTCAGATCTCCCAAGTTTCTCAGGGCCTCCACCCTGAGCGTCGGCTCCACGTCAGTTTTTTTCTCACCTCATTTGAATATATCAATCTTCTTTATTCAATTTGCTATTTTTCTATCTGGGTTTGTGGTTCTTTGCCCCTAATTTGGCTATGGAATGGCGGAATTTGCATGGGTCTGCTCCGATCGTGATGTCAGTTTCTATATATTTCTCTCTTCTCAAATGGGTTTTTGTTAATCTTGATTCTCTGATTATTGCTTTTGGGCTGTTTGTGGAGTTAAGGATTGTTTGCATTTGTCAATGCATCTTTCTGCACGCGTACAATTATATATCAAATCGTAAAGGAAATAAAAACTGAACTGTAAAATTGGATTTTTCATTGGTGTTTGGCTTGCTTATTCAAAAAAGGTGGTTTCTTGCATTGTTCTCTAATTGCATGATCTAATGGACACATGCAATGGTAGTTTCGCTTAATTCAATTTGATTGTAATGCTGATTTTAGCTCAAGTATTCAATTTTTTTTCTGCCTCATGCCCTTTTGTTTGACCACATTTTAGTCCCAGTAGTTCAAAATTTTTGTGGGTTTCCCTATTGTCTAAGCAGACTAGACGGATGAAAGCCCACAAAAACACGGATTTCGAGACAGGTCATTCTCCTCAAATATATCAACTAAAAGTCCATGTAGCGGAAACAAATTGTCTAAATTCCTTAAGCTATAGACAAACTTTTTATGAGAAACTCAAGTCGGATTAGATATCGAATGAAATGCTGGATCTAGGGGAGTATATAACCCTCAATATTAGTCCAGCCGAACAAACGGGACTTTATTTCTTTCTTTATTTCGGCCGCATGTTTAAACATGAGTTCTTTGTTCTTGGAACCAGGCTGTTTTACTTCTTGTTTTTGGTTTTTGGTTTCTTTCTTAACTCTTAAGTTTTCTATAGTGTGTTATATTTACTCATGGGCAGTTTTTGTATGTCATTTCGAGTTAGGTAAGGTATGGAGGGGGGTTAGGATTTTTATCACCATTCATTTGATCAAATGGAGGGCCACCAAAGCATTATTCCATCTTAAATGTTTGTTTCCAATTTGTTGGGACTTAGGTTTGAAACTTTTGGGTTGGTGGTTACAGCTGGGATTGTTAATCTGCTGACCCATTTATTATTGATTGGTTCCAATTTTTATATGTTTCTTTTAATTTCTGTAAATACTTTTCATATTGAAATTTTGTTTTTCTCATCCACTCGGTGTTATTATTGGCTTTGATACTTTTGCTTTTCATAATTGTAATACTTGTTAACTACAATAAGTGAATGATTTTGCTCCCGGGTTGAAATGAGCAAAACCACCCCAACTTTGTTTTGTCCTAGTTTCTGTGCTCTATCTTTTGATTGCATTCCGATTTGTTAATTGGCTCTTGCTACATAATAATCAAGTTGGTAATTGTAGTTCTATTAGCAATAATCTTTTCTTCTTCTTGGTTTTGGTAGCTTTCAGTTAGCTACCTAACCTTGTGGATTCTGCTTTAACATTGACTTAATTGTTTCATGAGAAGATTCTTTGGTTTCAAAATATAGAATTAGGTTTTCCTCTCTATTCTCCAATAGTCTTGTTTTACTATCCCTAGTCCTCTGCACTATGTTTTTTCTTTCTTTTGTTTTTTTAACTATAATTATGCATTAATGGTCGAGCATGCTTGTTTTGTATAAGAAGCTCAGTGTACTTCGTGATTCATGAGTTTCGAGCCATTTCCTTTTTCCAGTTCTTTACCATCATACAATTTTATGGTTGATTTGAATGTTGGTATGTGATTATTTATTTGAGTATACAATGACGTTTGTTTTGTGGATTCTGCCAAATGTCTGGTGAATCGTGACTCGTAACTCATGACTCATAAGTAATTAGTCTTATTCTGATAACGAAAAATCTGTGAGAACCAACCATATAAGCACCGACGGTGCACAGATCGGCACGTGGGGCCCACTCCGGGTCTCGCATGGATAATCCAAGCCGTTCAATAATACTAAAACGAATTTTTTTTTTTTTGTGTAATTTGAATGAAAAATTGGAAGATTGGATCAAGCACCTACATTTATCGTAGTGAGCTAATTTATCATGGGCCCACTTGGAAAATTACTTTAAAATTATTGAATGGCTCGGATTATTCGTGCGGGACCCAGAGTGGGCCCTGTGGGCCCATCTGTGCACTGTCTGTGCAGGTTCCCGTAGATGGGCTCTGATGAGAATGTGAACTATGCATTTGTTTTGGGCCATTATTTGACTGTCATTTCTAAGGGTGAATTCTCAGATTTAAGAGCAGGGAGCTCAAATCTCTCGTCTGAAATCCGTCTCTATATGCTTGCTCATCATATATTTCTCAAAGCCAAAAGGCTACTCACAGCTGAAGTGTTTCTCAATTTCTCTTACCATATCTGCGTGTCCTAGCAACATAATATGATTACTAAATCTTGTCAATTGATGAGTTAAGATTGGCGAGTGGAAAATTAGGAATCACGATAACTTGACTGCATGCATGTGAATGTAGTGGGCTCTTGTGCAAACTAAGTGCAAATAATGTATTAATTTTCATATTGTGTAGTAAAATTGTGCTTATATGCTTCTGATCATTAATCCATTGTCTTGGCCTTTCCTTGTACCCAAACTGAAATCGAAGCATTTAATTCCTTCCTGTCTTATTTAGAGTGGTTGAAAGTCTCAAGAAGCCTTTCAGCCCTCCTCGCGAGGTTCATGTTCAAGTAACTCACTCAATGCCACCCGAAAAGATAGAAATCTTTAAAAACTTGGAGGGTTGGGCCGAGCAGAACATCTTGGTTCATTTAAAGCCGGTGGAGAAATGTTGGCAACCACAGGATTTTCTGCCCGATCCTGCTTCCGATGGATTTCATGATCAAGTCATGGAATTAAGGGAAAGGGCAAAGGAGATTCCGGACGATTACTTTGTTGTTTTGGTTGGAGATATGATCACAGAAGAAGCTCTTCCTACTTACCAAACAATGCTAAATACCCTAGATGGTGTTAGGGACGAGACGGGGGCGAGCCCCACTTCTTGGGCAGTGTGGACTAGGGCTTGGACTGCTGAAGAAAACAGGCATGGCGATCTTCTCAATAAGTATCTCTACCTATGTGGACGAGTAGACATGAGGCAGATTGAGAAGACAATTCAGTATCTGATTGGATCGGGAATGGTAAGATGCTTCCAATAACTTTTCAGCTGTTTCTTGTTGATTTCTTTTTTGTCTGTGTCAACATAACGATTAGGCTTTGGTCAATATTTCAATTAGATTGCAAAATATTACGTAGTTCTACCGTCTTCTTACATCTATGGGAAGAAGCATAAATATAAGTTCTGGAAAGCAGGTTTTTCCTACTATGCTAATTAGAGAGGAACAGTTCTTTTTGCTTAGTCAAGTTAGGCTATAACACTCTCCAACTATAATGTCAAACTTAATTCCTGATTTTAATTGTCATTTGTTGAGAATCGACAGGAGTTGTAGCCTTTCTTGATGTATTTGTGAAGCTGCTTTCCAAATATGGGTTGGTACATACCACCTTTTTGGTCTCATGTCATGAGTTTGAGTTACTGATGTAATGGAGTTCCTAGGAAACGTGAACCCCGTCTTGTTCTTATGATTTGGTTTTCTGGGAAAATGTTTCAGGGTAGATTTAAGTTCATACACATATATGGATATCTAATCATGTATTATTCTTTTTCTTTCATTTTGCTCATATCATTATTTTTTGCATCTCAATCTAAAGTATTTGATCGGGAAGAAAAGAAGTCAAATATAGAGAACGAAAAATATCTCAAAATTATGTGCAGGGAAATTAGGAAAGCAGAGTTTTTTTTTTCCTTTTGATTCCAGTTAAATTCTTCTACGCGTCCTTGATCTGAATGCAGCTTTAAAATGATCTGCCACTTCTAAGCTAATAGCCAGATAGTCCTCACTTCTTCTTTTTTGTGTACATGGGTGGCAATCCTTGATGCCTTCTCAATAAAATTTCGTTACTTATCAAAAATAAAAAAAGCTAATAGCCTGATAGGTAAAAGAACAACAATATATTTGGACTCCGAGTTCTAATCCGGCATAAGCGTATCATCACCTTTGATTTTTATTGGTGGATGGCCTTCTCTGCCATGTTTCAGGATCCAAGAACTGAAAACAGTCCCTACCTCGGTTTCATCTACACGTCATTCCAAGAACGAGCAACTTTTATCTCTCATGGGAACACAGCACGACATGCCAAAGAGTATGGGGACTTAAAGTTGGCTCAAATTTGTGGGACCATTGCCTCTGACGAGAAGCGCCACGAAACCGCTTACACCAAGATAGTTGAAAAGCTCTTTGAGATTGACCCAGATGGAACTGTGCTAGCTCTGGCCGACATGATGAGGAAGAAAATAGCTATGCCAGCCCACTTGATGTACGATGGTCGCGAGGACAATCTGTTTGAGCATTTCTCGTCTGTGGCTCAGAGGCTTGGAGTCTACACCGCCAAGGACTATGCGGATATATTGGAGTTTTTGGTTGGGAGGTGGAAAGTGGAGGACATAACTGGGCTTTCTTCAGAGGGACGAAAAGCCCAGGATTATGTTTGTGGGTTGCCTCAGAGAATTAGGCGGCTGGAGGAAAGGTCTCAATTTCAAAGCAGGGCAAAAGAAGCACGTTATGTTCCATTTAGCTGGATCTTCGATAAAGAAGTGAAGCTCTGAGGGCCTAGTTTAAGTCTCTTGCCACAAAAATCAGAAATTGAAGGAGTAATAAAACAGGTGAAATTTTGAAGTTTTGTTTTATTTTTGGTCAGTCTGTTCTCGTTGTTCTTGTTATGTCATGAGATTTAGTTGAGAGGGACTCCTGTTATGTTTGTAGATATGGTTTTTTTTCTTTTCTCGTGAGGTGTCATTAGATTTTCACGAACGGTTGGCTGTTGTCGTTCGCGCATGTTTCTCAAGTAATCTACCATGTTGAGTGTTCTTTTAGTGTGTATGCAACAGATTGTCACTCTTTTGCAATTTTGATGGATTTTCTGCTGTGCAACTTTATTAGAGAATATGAACTTCTTCAAACGTTCGCCAAAGTAGTTGTGTAATTTAGTTACTACCTCTTTTCTTTTGAGCCAGGCTGTGAGAGTTTTTCTTGTGCATTCCCTAGCTCTAGCGCAAATGGCCTACCTTTGACCGAACTAGGGAGATAATGGCCTACCTTTGACCGAACTAGGGAGATGACCGAACTAGGGAGATGATTAATGGATAAGCTGATTTTCACAATGCCAGTTCACAGTGATACAAGAGTCGGGTTTTCGTGGGTTCGAGGGAGCGTGCTTTCAAGGGTTGGACTCGTGACAATTCTCCCTTGGAAGGGATTGTGGTGGGCGCAATATTGCTCCCACCACTAAAAAAGTAGGCTTGCGAGCAGGAGTGCGCAGACGCAAGTCAATGCTTTTCGAACACCTACGGGTTATAAGTTGAGATGATGGAACATCTAGGTCGAAAGAGCAATGTTATGGTGACCGTGTCCGAGTACCACATTTTGGTTACTATGTGAAGGGTCACCATCGCATTGGTAAGATGTGCTCCACTACATGACAAAGGGGCACATTTTATCAACAGAGTGGTTACACATCACATCGTACCTAAAATGCAGTACTCAGACATCGTCACCAAAGACCAACGAACGTGGTAGCATCGTTGGTTGGGGCTCCCTCTTTCCGCAGGCAGGGCTTGATTTCGAGTCGTGCAAGTGGCATGGGATTGGGGATTTTGTGCTCCTGCCAACATGTACCTAGGTGGTGCCGTGGTGACGATATGTGTTCTCATGGACAGTAGCTATGGCTCAACCGGACATTCCATTGGTACGTAGGGAGCCCATATGGTCACGGCTCACGCCCAAGGGGGTTGCTACGTTAAGTCGCCTCCTCCCACCCTTTTTCCCGGTAAAAAAAAAAAAAAAGACAGCGTCACCAAAGCATTAGTGAGGTCGAAGATAAACTATATAGTGGATAGTAGTTTTGCAAAATGTCCATCTCACAAATGTCCTCCGTGGCAAATTGGAGGGCTCGGATTGAAGACCCAAAAATGATCGAACGACCCTATATTTTCGATTCAATTTCCCTATTAATTCGTCAATTCCCAAGCCCCACCACTCCTGATATGGGAACCCATTCCGATCAAAAAAGAAAAATGATTTACCCATTCCGATCAAAAAAGAAAAATGATTTGGGAACCCAGAACGCTCTAATTCGCCTATTCACCATCTCTTCAACTGAACATCGACGCAGCCCTCTTCAGTGCCACCGTCGTGGCCCTTTTATCCGCAAGAAATCGTGATAGGTATGAGATTACAAGTCTTTTTATCCGCAAGAAATCGCAATAGGTATGAGATTACAGATCCTTAACTGCAAAATTGAAGGCTACTGCTTCATTCTAGACTAGACTCTCTTCTATACCTTCTCCAAAGTGTCATCCTAAGAGCATCTCCAACGCCCAGCCATCTCTCCTGCCAATCCTAAATATTGGCTCCCATAGTCCCATGCCATTTTTCAGCCCCCAACGCCAAGCCAAATCTCCGGCCAAAAATGGCCTTGGCCATTAATTTGTGCCATGTCGGCTTCTCATCCCATCTTCAACTACCAAATCCCCGCCAATTTGTCAACTACCAAATCATGGACACCGATTCTCGATTTCTAACTACTCTTTCATTACAAACATATTCTTCTTTGTTTATGCAACGCCCAAATCTCTTACTTTTCTAATGCGTCTCTCTCCAGTGTGTGCACTCTCTTTCTTTTTTTTAATGCACACAACGATTTTGGTATATTGTATTCCGACAATCAGATCAGAACATCTGGTTCAACGAATCACACCCAAGATTCCCGAAGGAATACAGAAATCCCGTAAGGGAAACGGAGGACTCCTGCAAAAGAGAGACTTGTTACACAACCCAAAATACTTTTAGTCCTCCAAAAGAGACTTGTTACACAATCCAAAATACTTTTAGCACTTGAAGGCGTAAAAACGTGATACAAGAACCAGTTTTCCCTGCAAGGAATCAATCTACCATTTAAATCTGATCCGGTGTCCGTTTGCTTTCTTGCTTCTCAGAATCCTATTTTCATTGCAAGTATGGGCTATGGACATTTGTTTATGCTTTTGTCTTTTGCAAGTATGGGCTTGTAATTGAGAGGTACAGTTTGTTAAGAAAATTGGATGGAATGAAATCAAGTCTATCAAGGGAATTTCGTGATTATAGCAGTCTATTAGGAAAGAGGATCACAAAATCAGTGGGTGAAAATTATGAGAATGTTCAACAGATTTAGTGCTCAATTAGCAACTCCAGAAGAGCTTTCACCGGTGTTTGAGCAACTTTCCAGATTTTTCTATATCTATTTATATTCGGTTCTTTTGGGATTTCAAGACCACCGAACATATCAGTGTTGCTCTCCTTTGGCTCCATTATTAAGAAAACACCTAAGGGAGATTGTAGCTTATCTCTTGGAGCAACATATGGTCTGTTGATCATCAACCTTTCTGAATAACTCCAAGCGCTCTTCTCTACCATTGATTCTACTACTTAAAATGTTCTTCCGGTGGATTCTAGAAGTTTCTCGGAGGACTTGAAGATTCAAGACGTACGGCAATCAAACATTTGGTTGACTAAGGAAGGGAATTCTAACTTTTAATATAGTGAGTGGTTGACTAAGGAAGGGAATTCTATTACCTATTCTCGGCAACGCTTATAAAAGGACATCTTGTATAAAGGGGGAGACGATGCTTCAGAGAGCATTCGGCTGAGAGCAGAATAGAAGAAAGAGCTGCACACGGTTCCATGGCCGGCTAAACCCCTTGCCTAGGGGGACGATGAAACTCCACGCCAAGTAATCTTGTCTATGCATAGGTTTTGATTTGTTTTTCGGATTGATTGTAAAACTCAGAACCCTTTTCATTACAATTGAATGAATTGATTTTACTTCTTCCTATCGATTGAGTATTTATGTATTTGTATTCGCGATTTCAAATACCTAATTTTGCAATGGTTTTCACTAATTGTGGTTGGAGTTCTGAGATATATTATGCTTGTAAGACGCTCATAAGACAGACCGTGCCGTTAGGTGGCCAGACCATGCTACTAAAAGACGATCTGTGCAATGGGATAGTTTATGCCTTTTAACAACCCGATTATTTCCTTGACAGTTATCAAAAGCGTTTGCAAACCCTAGCGATAATCTCTTTTGATTCGAATAAATAAATCTAATCTATGCATATTGTTGTTATGCGGTCTGAGTGGATTCAAAACCCTAGATATTTTCCTCCATCGTTTCTAAACCTTTTAATTAAATTGCTCTTTAGTTCAATTAGCTCTTCAAAATAAATAAATCAATCTTTACTTTTCCAAATTAATCTAAAAGTTGATGTAAATTATAATAACTTAGCCAATTTGTCCCTACGGATCGACACTCGGTCTTGACCACTATTCTACGGAGTAGTAGTTAACTCCAAACTTTTATAAATATATTTTTGACACGGAACGAAGTGGTCACATTCACAAGAAAAATCAATTGGTTGCGCAAAAGGTAAAATGGTTTTCCAATATTGGCGGGCACCCATTCACAACAGTAGTAACAACAAAAAACCAAGTGTCGATTACCTCTGCACAATACCATTGAATTTCACAAATCAAAAGTACACCAACAGCAATATATGCAAAATAAATGTTCTAGTAACTAGTAGTATTAATCAGCTTTATTGTTCCAATCTATTACGGCAGAAAAGAAGGAACTTGTCATGATAATTAACACTACCGTTACAGTTCAACTGGATAAATAAAAAACATAGTTTGTCATTCAGATAAATAAAGTTAAACTGATGATAAATAGATCAAAGGTACTTTTCAATTCTGGTACATTACTGGAAAATTGAAACTTCGAAGCCTGATCAATGTCGATGAAAAAAAGCCTGCCAGCCCAACGAAGTTTTTGACTCCCGACGTTTGGCAATGCATGAACTTTCTATCTCCTGCAGATTTTTCATTAACAGCTTATCTCAATGAGATTACTCATCACAAAAAACAACAAAGCCATTTTGCCTTTAGTTTGGAGATTGAAAAATTGCGTATCAAATGTCTTCCACGTGCAGACAACTGTGTCTGAGTGTGTTTGCAAACAGTGGTTATTCAAAACCTGAAGATATTGACAGAGAAATGTACTCGCGGAAAGCCATAAGAGGCAATGATTGAAGTTGGAAGTTGTTTGAGGCGGCCATGATCGGAATTTGAAGGTGCCGAAAACAAAAGAAAATGAAAGGAACATGCGATTCAAGGCCATCGGGATGTGATTCCCACAGATGTCACTCGAAATATGGCTTAAGAAAGAACCAACCAGGAAGATGGAATTACTTGTCTATTGTCAGCTATTTGATACCGGATCAAAAAAAAAGAAGAGAAGCTATTTGATACAAAATGACTGGCTCAATTTCGGCCAAGAAAGAGGATTTTATTTTCTTTGGTTAACGTAAACAGGATATTATCTGGCTTAGACTTGGCATGGATGAAACTTAAATTGCAAAAACAAAACATTGTGGACCTGAGGCGGGGCAGGACTGTGAAATGTCAAACATACCTTGCATGACTTCAGCAGAGGCCGCAAGAAATGCTGTCTGAAGTGTACAACTGATTTTCCAAGAGACGTTCTATCCCATCCTGTTAGTGAGTAAGCCGAAAACACATTACTATACTTAATCAGCTATGGTGGTCAAAACTAAGTGTTAATTACATCCAGTGCAGCTGCTCAAAGTGCTCAGCCAATGAATGGGAACACCCAGAGCAGTATTTTGAAATAACATGATTCCCATTTAAAAACCATCTTCTAATCTACCAATAGCTTTTCTATTCAAGCAATCTCAGAAACCAGAAAGAAGAGATTCAAGCATGTGAATAAACCATAGTAACTACAAACTAAGAGCATCTCCTACCATGCTTCAAATGAATAATGGCATCGGCATGCAATAAAAGAGGAAATCACTTATCCATAGTCGGTGTTCTAAAAGTTGGATGCCTAGGCCAATTAGTCCCCAGCCTAAGCGCTAGGTGGTGGTCCAACGCCATATTAGGCAGCAGACTAGTCAAACGCCTGGTTCCCTCCTAGGCACTAGGCGGCACCTAGGCACCCCTTTCCTGCCTGACAAGCACCTAGCGACTTTTAGGACGTTGTCCACAGCAAGTCCTGCCCTAAATCCTAATAAACCCGACATTGCGTTGGTAGTCACAATACCAGTGGAGACCATGGCAACCACTCATTTGAATAGGCATTGGCTTTTTACAATACTAGGAGAACATTTCTACGCAGCAAATATGTAGTCCATGACCATCATGGATTTCGTGAACCCAAAAAAAAAATGAAATTTTAAACAGGATACAAGTTAACTGAAAGTGAAGTTTGCGCACATACCATCATCACCATCTGCTCCCAAACCAACCATGTTAAGTTCGCCCAAAAGCTGGCAATTTTACGAAGTCATGCAGGAACTTATTATTATCAAAAGATATTATTTAATACCAACCAGATATATTCACCCTTGCACATGGAGATGAGTTGAAAGAGATAAGTAGCATTGTGAACTCAACCAACAATAGTTTTTGAGGTAAAAATCAAGCAAAAATATAGGTTACTCAAATCATGCAACACTCAGATTAATTGTGAGGCTGCAAATTACGGGAGAGACTTTGCTTAGCATCATTGTGCATGAATTTGATGCAAAAAGTAGATGGACAAGAAAGCAAAAAAACCGCTGTACCACATTGTTGTAGCCACATTATACTAAATAACAGTGACTTGGAACTTTGAACTTTTGAAGAAACAAAATTACTATTCCACATGGAAGATTCTCACCAGATTCTCGCCTATTGACTTTATTTCCTGATTGTCCATTGATTGCCTTAGTGGAATCTTCCTAATTTCCAGCCTATTGCCTTGTTGCTATTTCCTTGTACAGCACCCATAGTAGCTGTATTTTCACTTGGAGATGAAGATACCTTGTATTTAATTTTTTATTCAACTATAAGTATCAATGAAATGATCTCCTGCAAGATGGCGAAATCCATCCAAGCATCCATCTCAGGATCTTTTCTAATATGGTG
Organism: Rhododendron molle; assembly: GCA_025413875.1. Classification (NCBI taxonomy): domain Eukaryota; kingdom Viridiplantae; phylum Streptophyta; class Magnoliopsida; order Ericales; family Ericaceae; genus Rhododendron; species Rhododendron molle. The sequence continues at coordinate 1,782,606 of CM046396.1, read as the reverse complement.
TCAGAGTGGTGAAAGATCTGACTCTTTGTAACAATGGCAGAGAAATAAGATTGGTTTCGTCGATAGATCAATAGAAAAGTCCCAAGGATACTGACGAGTTGCGTCCAGGGGATGATGCAACATTCTAGTCACTTCATGGATTGTCAACTCCATAGAAAGTGAGATCCGCAGAAGCATTCTCTATGGAGTGTCAACGATGGGGCTGTTATGGCTGTACCTCTCAACATCGGGCTATTTGCTGCACCAAGAGCGGGGTCGTCAACCAAACTGTTCGTTCAATCAACACCACACAAATTCTAATCAACGCAATATTGGTCAAGGCTACTGCAAACAGGAAAACCATGGTGCACTGTGATTACTGCAATCGAGAGCACCTACTACAAATAAAAGTTATAAGCTGCATGGTTGTCCCACAAATAAACCAAAGAATTCTCTTTTGAGTTCTTCATCTCCGGGACCTTCACGATCCAACAATTGAGCAATGGTGTCAGCTCCATTGATTACTCAGGTGCAATACAACAGTATTTTGGCCATGCTTATATGAGATAGCATCAATTTCAATTAACAACTTGGCAAGTATGCTCTTCCTACCCCATCATTTTCTACTTGAATTGTTGACACGGGTGCGAGCTACCACAATTTTTCCTCACTATACCTCTTCTCAGCCTATGAACCTTGCACTAATCCATCCTTTGTTCAATTTCCTGGTGATCCTGATGCACAGAATACTCACATGTGGCCAATTGGGCACGTTAATTCTTTTAAAAGAGTCCGTGAAATATAGGCTTAGCTTCCTCTACTTCAAAGATGAAAGAATAGAAAAAGAAGGGAGAATTTTTTATAGGTCCACTATAGGATTTTTGTAACCCCACTAGTCCACCTCTTACTTTACTAACCTCCCCACTTCCTTAATAAGACCCAAACCCATTACAAAAATACCCCTCTCTCTCTCTCTCTCTCTTTCTCTCTCTCTGATTCAGACGCCGTCTGCCTTTTCGGCGTCGGCGATCTACCACTCCTCCAGCAGAAGGATCTCAAGAGTCAAGACGTCAGTGATCTACCATGTCCCCCTTTTCGACGTCGTCCCCGTCGCCGTTGTCCTTCCCTTCCTCGCCGTTGTCCTCGTCATCGTTCCCTTCGTCATCGCATTCGTTTGCCTTGGCCGCCGCCATGTTTTCTTTCATCGCCATCATCTTCCCGCCATGTTTTCCAGTCCGTTGATTAGGGTTTTTAGTAGTTTGTTTGTACTCATCTTAGAGTTTGATGCAGATATGGTTATCTTTCTATATTTTGACAGATGTAGTTATCTTCCTATAATCTGAATTTGTTTTGTCATCTTAGAGTTTGATGCAGATATGGTTATCTTCCTATATTTTGACAGATGTAGTTATCTTCCTATAATCTGAATTTGTTTTGTTTGACAGATGTGGTTATCAGCCCATATGTATACTCTGAAATGTGGTTATCTGTCATTTCGACAAATGTGGTTATCTTCTTGTATCGGAGTTTGTTGGCTTTGGAATTACATTAACATCAACAAATATGGTTATCCAATTCTGTTATATGAATGTTTCCAAAAAAACAGATAGATATGGTGGTTATCTTTGAAATTTTGGTTTCTTTATTGTGCCAATGACACCAACAGATTATGATATCTGTCCAATTCTGTTCTCTGTATCTTGCCAAGAAAATAGACAGACTTGGTTATTTGTGAAAATCCAGATTATTTGCTATGCCACTAACATCAATAGATTATGATATCTGTCAAACTCTGTTCGCCGGAGGTAGTCGCCGGAAAATCACTAGTGTCGATTACCGAAGGTAGTCGTCGCCCCGTCGGAGGTGGCGTCAATCTCATGGTCGGACGTGGTAGTAGTAAAGATAAATTGGATTTAAAACATAAATGGGCATTTTTGTCTTGTTAAAGATAGGAGATGGACCTTAGACCTTATAAGGATAAATTGGATTATGATTGCCTTGTTCGTTTCACATTTTAGTTTTGTTTTCGTTATGTTTTCTAATCATTACCCTATTTCTCTCTTCAATTATTACCCTATTTCTTGAATTATTATTTTCATTTCTCTCTGTCTCTCTCTACTCATTACCAATCTCTCCAATCATTACTCTATTTCTCTCTCCACCCACTACCAAAACTAAAATACCCAAAAATGCAAAACGAACAAATACGATATCTGTCAAATTTTGTTCTCCGTATCTTGCCAAGAAAATAGACAAACTTTTATCTGTGAAAATCCGGATTCTTTGATATGCCACTAACATCAACAGATTATGATATATGTCAAACTCTGTTCGCCAGAGGTAGTCGCCGGAAAATCACTAGTGTCGATTACCGAAGGTAGTCGTCGGAGGTGGCGTCAATCTCATAGTCGGACGTGGTAGCAGTAAGGAAAAATTGGATTTAAAACATAAAAGGGCATTTTTGTCTTGCTAAAGATAGGAGATGGACCTTAGACCTTACAAACTATCATAAGTGGACACGACACCTTAGTAAACTAAGAGGTGGACTAGTGGGGTTACGAAATTCACATAATGGACCTAAGACCAATTTTTTAAAAGAAGAAATGCACCACTTTTGACCATCGACTATTACCATGCTTGTCGATATACTGGAGCCTATCAGAGATACAATGTAAATGTTGAACTATCCAGTTTACCACCAACCAATTGCAAGAGATCTAGACTAAACTACTAAAACTTTGGAGTTGCGAGCATGTGATCAGTGAGTACCTTGGAAAGGGTTGGAACAGATGTAGGGTCAAATTCTTCACAAAGATTTGGGTCTATGGGAACACACACATGACCTGGGGAAAAAGAAAGATATCAATAACATAAAAAAACATTCTATCCAAATACAAGAAGCTCTCAATTGCCAAAAAAGAACATCGCGTGATCAAAACGAACAAGCATTCATGCTTTCCTTTTAAGAAATTGTCATACTTGTCAAAACGTGAGATGAATAGTAAGAGTCTGGTATACTTATGCTTTTGCCAATTAGATGAACTACTTAGCCTTGAATAGTATACTTATTTTTTGATTGTGAATTGCATATGTCACTTATTAATATAGGTAGAAGAAAATGTTAATGCATCTTCAAATAACATATGAAGGTTGAACCTGAAGTATCACAGAACATGTCGCAAGAAATGCCGGAAAGGCCTCATAGCTGCAGTGCTTTCCACCATCTTTGGAGGTGCAGATATGGTACTTACCATGATAGACTATCGTATGAGAGGTACTTATATGCAGACATTCAATAGAGAATATTATAATTCGAAAAGTGACAAATCGCTATAACACATAAAAAATAAGGAATCAAGGTTCAAGATAGAGCTTAATGATCCAAACTTCAAGATGAAGGTTCAACACAAGTGCCAAACGATCCATACAACATCGCAAGTCCCAAACTGCTCAATTTCTTAATGTAACCAATTGTCTTAATGAAACCATCATGTATAATCTAGTTCTAATAGAAACAAAGGTCTCATAATTGACCTTCAATGCTTTGTGTACCATGGACACAACTTTTTTTTTTTTTTTGTGTGCGCGCCATTTAGAAGCAATTAAATCTCCTCAACAAACATCTGAAATTGATTAACCACGGAGAAAAGAAGAAGAAGAAGAAGAAGAAGACGATTTGGATTATTCGATGGTACATCAACTTATTCAATCAATTACCGATGCACACATCAATTTTGCAGGTTCACCGATCAATTCGAGGCCATGTTTTAATTCATTCAACCAATTTAATCAACTAAGGCTTGGAAAATATTGAATTGGAAAATTGCAATGTGTAACAAGAAGACCAAATAAATTGTAATAATAATTGTCATCTTGCAACAACGTTCATTTTCTTTTATCAAATATGTCTGAGCTGTTACTATCACAAAAAATAGATACAGACCTGTTTTGGGGTGTACGCAGAATGGTGCCTTGAGCAAATGGTTCATTTGTTTTGATACCTGAGACAGATGCAAATGAGTTCCATGTGACGTAGAGTTCTACAAAAACTATATTAAACTTATGAAGTGTATATGCTTCGTACTCCCACACAACTGACGAACAAATAGAATATGTAGTTTTAAGAATTTAATAATTTTAGAAAAACATATTCCTGTGCTTCTACCAAATAGAAAAGAAAAGAAAAGAAACCACACACCCACAAAGCGTACAAAGATTATCTGAATGACTACGGGGAGAAAGAGGAAAATGCTTGACAAACCTCCATATCAAGCCTGGGATAAGCATAACTGCATAAGAGAGTGCAATCTCTTCAACAAATTTGCGAAGACCCTGTTTGAACATGAAACAGGACGAACAAAATTCCTTTACAAACTACAAGCATAGACTATATTTGCTGAAAAAATTACTCAGAGAGTCATCCCAGGACCCATGGATTGTGAAATCCAAAAATGTTTGAACCCGAAAAAAGTGGTACAGAAATTATAACTTAGGCATGCTTGCAGCAGAAATAATATTAAGTGATGGAAATGTTAAGCACAAAACCTAGATGCTCAACATTCGTCAGGACACAACAAACTGGACTGTCATAAACACACAGTGGTCTTGACCATAAATTGTCCTCTTCTAGATGGGATTGTTATATTGTTGAAGTAATTTCTCACCTTGTGTTTCCTAGACTGTAGCTTACACTTTAATAGCTCCCACCGAGAAACATTTGCTCCATTCAAATTGGAGTAACGCCTGCTCTCTTGCCATGCTCCCCGAAGCTCTGAAGTAACAGCTGCAAACAAAACTTCTTAGAATGTGTACTAATGATTGCACAACACATTGTGTCTGTGAATCACTTAGGGCAGGAGAAAAATGACAGGGACGAAGGTTGCATACATTCATCAGGAATCATTTCTAAGATCTTCTCAAAGCTCTCCTCGTTTGAAAACAAATTCTGACTGGAAACCAGTTTCTCCTTGAAGTGTTTTTCCGATATCTTGGAGGATCTTCTGCAGAATTTGAAGGAGCCTTGGTGTACAAACAAGCACAAAAATTACAGAAAGATCAACAACACAAATTAATCACGTACATAACGAAAGGATGCATTGGGCCGTCCATCAGAGAAACCTTTTTCTGACTATTTTCATTGCCCTGTGCAAGAAATAAGATGAACTCCATTACACCTCAATCTATGAAAATATACCAACTTCGCTGAAATCGGAAACAGTAGGAAACAACCTTGTATAGGTAAAGATAATTAGCAATTGATGCCCTCTGCTCGTCATTTAACCTGAAAATCGACATTTTGGAACATTAAAAATCATCACTCAGATTGCAAAGCAGATGAATCGGCCTTCCATTTCCAACTATCTGGGTCATTTACCTTCTTGCTTTCCCATCGCAAACCCAACAGTGGACACCACGCAGGCCACTGTACACCCACAGAATGTGATTGAATCCAAAGTCGACTGCAATAGAAAAATAGATACACATTCAGACAAGCATAGAAACATGCCAGTGCACATATCTACTTGTATCTTAAGAACATATCATTAGGTAATGTCCAAACCTTCAAACAGAACTATCTCCCAAGTCTAGCAAAAAAAATTTAACCAAGAGAAGAGGTTCAGGGGCAGAAAATATAGTCACCATAATATGATATGATTATCAAGCTAAAAACAGTGTGTTAACTTATACACAAAACAGATATCTGTAACTAAAGTTCATCTGGCAGTGATACTTAAGCACTGTAAGCACCATGTTCAATAGTCTACGATTAGCAATTTCTGCTTTCAATGCCGATAGATTACATCAAACAATGCTAATGTAACAAAGAAATTCCAAGCACTTGAGCATTGATAGCTGTTACATTGTTTTTGTAGTGGTATTTATATCCTACATGAGCTACAACCCCGTAAACTTTTTCAGAAGACATGAGAATAAAAATGACAATAATCTAACCTCTGAGAGAGACATCAATCACTTTAATAGCAACTGTCATTAGTGGCCAGCAGTCCAAGCACACATCAGCGCCTGAGCAGCAATATCTTACATCATCATAATCTGTTATATCCTACGAGGTGAAACGTAAAACACAAACGTCACAAAGACTGAAAAGCTTTATCCATGCTTTTTTAGGTTGCAGCCCTTTAGAAACTGATTTAACTTACTACATCAAAAATAAGCTCCCTCTCCACTGGAGTGAAACCATTATCACCAGATTGTGCATAAGCGTGCCGCTATGCAGGCTGCAAAATAAGGAATAAATAGAAAAACCAAGAATCGCCATATCAGCAGAACTATAAAGGGGGGCAGAAAAAGAATCCCCTAGTGTAATTACAAATCATTGCTTGGAAACACCATGAATTGGGGATAATTACAAGATTAAGCAACTGACAAAAAACACCTTGCCAAGTGAATCATGCAACATGATCTATTCCATGTTCCCATTACCCTGTGAAGTAATGGGACTATAGAACCGTATATCAGCATCAAAAAGAGTTGAAAAAATACTTGTCCCAATCTGCAGATTTTCACTAAAGCAAGTCGAACTAAGCTTTAGCAATTCAAAATGTAAATCTTACATCTACATTGTAGACTGCCCCGATATCAATTTTGACGGGACACTTCTCGTTGATTGATTTCTTTAGCTCAGATACACTGTTGAAAGACTGAAAACGGAGGTATATGTCATTATCCAGAGTGAAAGAGAACTCTCGCCGTCCGAAGTATGATTGGTCGCATCCAGGATGCTTTCTATCTGCAGATGTGTGGTTCTATTTGAATCAATAGAATAAATAAGAACAATAAAATTATAACCCCATGTTCTTACATACCATTTCCGTAAGACAACCATTTAAAGATATCTTCATGTGGGAAAAGCTTCCCTGCCACAAATAAAGGTTAAACCCATTAAAAAGGTGTAAATAATTGGCAAAAAAAAGTTTCAAATCTATGCATCCAGTTTTGGGGTAATTAAAATGGTGTTTGTTTAACCCAAAGTATCACAAAAGCCACTAATGAAACCCATAGATCCAATCAGTAATAAGAATCTTGCAAAAACCACCCTCAATATCACCAGCATACTCTATCTATATGCAATCAGGGACCAACTAGAGTGTGGAAGAAAGACATTAATTAACTGCAATACTCGGTAAGATAAAATGAATATCAAGATTACCAACAACAAATTCGTACTGCAGGAGCAATTACCGTAGTAAATTTTGAGGTAATCAGGGTTGAATCCATCAGGGACAGCGTGTCCTCGTTCAGGTTCAGGCACAGGACCGTCAATTTGCATATTGTCTCTTCCATTCTCAGCCTCTTCTCTTGCCATTTTTCAGTTCTAAACTTTTTTGGGTAAGGTAAAATTTTATTAGAAACAACCACATTACACAATTTAGGGGCATACCCCTATCCAACCAACTAAACAAGTTAACAGGAACATACTCCTGAAACTATCACAGCACGAAACCAAGGCAAAAAAGAAGAAAACCCTCAACAATTACACACTGCCAAACACTCTAACTGGGATATTCCATAGAGCACAAAGAGCTTTGTTAGAACCTGATGGTTTCACATTCCTCCAGAAACTAACACATGCTCGGGTATCAATTCGCACTTTAGTTTCCAACTGCTGACCAGAAATCCCATAGCCTTTGAAAATTCTGCCATTCCTTTCACCCCAAACATGGTACAGAAGATCAGCAAGAGCAACTTTAGATAACAGGCAAGAAAACTGTGTCCCCTTATCAACTTGAATCATCCAGTCCATAATTTGGGGCAGCCCGTCAACAGGGCACTGAGGCATCAAATCCTTTTGCAAAGACTTCCAAAGTTGAGAAGAGTAAGGGCACTGAAAGAAGAGGTGTTGATGGTTCTCTATAGCAGCAGAACACAAAACACACTGATCAGTTATGGCCATCCCCCATTTAAGGAGTCTATCCTTTGTAGCAAGTCTCCCCAGGTTTGCAAGCCACTGGATACCAGCGTGGAACATGATGCTTAAACCAAATAATTGGGCACCAATTAACTTGGGGATGCTGCCTTCTAACAGCATTCCAAGCTGACTTGATAGAGAATTTGTTATTAGGGGTTAGGTTCCAAATAACTCTGTCCTCTTGCAAAGGGTGAGGGACAAAATGAGCAGGGGTGGCCCTCGCAATGTCCCTAGTCACAGAATTTCTACCTCATGGCCATTGCGAAGATTGGTCAGAAATGATGGTGTCAACTTTAGCATGGAGATGCCTTCCCAGATTATAAACAAACCTGGAGCCAAATCTAGCAAAAAGAAGACCTAGAGGATGCTAGTTGTCCAGCCATAAAAACGTATTCTTACCATTGCCCACCACATTAGTTATCCAAGGATGAACTAGAGGCCTCAGGTTAAACAATTTCCTAACTGTCCAAGAAGCAGAAGCAGGAATAGGGATGGTCCAGAGGCATTGATCTTTGATTATGTAAGTGTGAGTCCACTTAACCCACAAAGTGTCAGCTTTCAAGGCAAGAGCCCATAAGTGTTTGGTCATACCAGCCTTGTTCCAATCTTTAAGGACTCTAAAGCCCAAACCCCCCTTCATCTTTAGGACAGACAGCCTCCCAAGTCACTTTAGCACCACTAGACTTCATTTGGATTCCAGTCCAGAAAAAAGATCTTAGCAAGGCCTCTATTTTGTTAAGGATTTTCTGGGGAATCATAAAGATAGAGCTCCAATAGATTTGGACACTAAAGAGGACAGAATGGATAAGTTGACCACGACCTCCATAAGATAATATTTTGTTATTCCAGGACTGAATTCTGCCCACAATTTTATCCAACAAAACTTGACAATCAGAGATTCAGAAGCATGAAGCCTAGCTGGAATGAGAGGGACAACAAGATACTTAACAGAAAGTCTCCCTTCTGAAATAGCTAAGATTGGCATAAGAACATCCTTGCCTTCATCAGAGGCCCCAGAAAAGTAGGTACAACTCTGATGGAGATTAGGTTTTAGCCCAGAAATGGAGTAAAAATCATTCAACATGGTTCTAACAAGCTGAAAGGAGGAAGGATCTGCTTCACACATTATGATCAAATCATCAGCAAAGAGGAAAAGATAAGGGACAAGGGGTCCCCCTGCCTAAGACCCTTTTTCCCTGGGAAATACCCAACAAGACCACCATTGATGACTATGGAATACAAGGCTGTAGTGACACACTGATGCACCCATGTGATAAACAGATAAGGAAACCCCATAATCTGCATAATTTCAAAGAGATAGCCCCAGGACACTGAATCATAGGCCTTCATAAGATCTAGCTTAAGAGCACATCTAGCCACCCCTGAATCCTTATGGTAATCTAAAACCAATTCTTGCATGAGTAAGATATTATCCACAATAGACCTCCCCTTAATGAAAGCAGATTGATTAGGCTGAATAATAGAAGCCAACAAAGGCTGAAGCCTGGAAACCAGCACCTTGGAAATACATTTGTAGATGACATTACAGCATGATATAGGCCTGAAGTCTTTAACAGGGAGTAGGAACTTTGGGGACTAAAGAGATGGCTGTAGAATTCCATTCTCTCAACAGATAACCAGTACTAAAGAATTGTTTTACTGCCAAGGTGACATTAGGCCCCACTATCTCCCAATTTTTATGGAAAAACGAGGAGCTATACCCATCAAGACCTGGGGCTTTATCCCCATTTATGGAAAACATAGCATTTTTTATCTCAAGATCAGAGACAGGATGGACCAAGGCAGCACACATATCATCAGGGATCATAGAACCCACTGCCTGCCTTAGCTTAGCATTGAAATCACCAGCAGAGTTAAAAGATGAACCAAGGAAGCCTTGATAGAACCCCAGAATTTCGTCCTGGATATCCTGAGGACTCTCCAATCTAAGATCAGAATCATTTACCAGGTTTAAGATCTTATTTTGAATCCTATGAGCAGACATTTTTTGGTGGAAAATCTAGTGTTTTGATCCCCAAGTGAAAGCCATTTCACTCTGGATTTCTGCTTTTTGAACCCTTCTTCAGCCAAGCTCAATTCCATATAATGCCGTTTTTCAGCATCACAAAGAGCAGTATCATAGGGATGAGTAAAAAAGGCCTCTTGGGCTTGGTGTAAACTGAACCTAGCTTGCTCAACTCGTAAACTGATGTTAGAATAATGTTCCATGTTCAAAGCCCTCAAAACAGGTTTAAGTCTTTTCAACTTAAGACTAAGTTGCAACATACAAGACTGAGCATTCACAGGATCAGCCCAAGATTGAGCTAACAAAGGTTTAAAAGAACCATGAAGCATCCAGAAACAAAAGAATTTGAAAGGTTTCCTCATAACAGGGGTAGTAAGAATGGTTACCAGAATTTTGCAATGATCAGAGACTCCAGGGGCAAGGAAGCAAGCTGCAGAGTCAGGGAAAGCATCCATCCATGTTGTATTCACCAAAACCCTATCCAATTTGCTCTTATTATCCCCAGCACCCCCACGCTTGTTGGACCAAGTATACCAGAACCCAGTAGCAGGAAGATCATCCATCTCTACATCAAAAAGACAGGAATTGAATTCAGCAGCAGCAGTAGAATCAAACCCCACCAAACGCTCAGTTGGCTTCCTTAAAACATTAAAATCACCAAGTTGAATCCATGCAGCATTATCAATGACCAGTTTAGCACTTCTAATCTCTCCCCAAAGCTGCCTCCTATCTCTACTACCATTAGCACCATATATGACAGAAACATAGAATTCCTTATTACACACCTACAACCTTCACCAAATCCATTTGGGAAGATAGAGAAACAGTGCTGATGTTGAAGACTAAAGAATCCCAAGCCAAAATGATTCGAGCTGGAGAACCCACACCATCTCGATTAGAGAGATGGTTGCAATTAGGGGGAAAGCAATGACTAACTGTGGAAGACAAGTGCTCTCTCCTAACCTTTGTTTCAACAATACCACACAAACCAAGTCTTTGAGACTGCACAAAAGAAAAGATTTCTTTCTGTTTAAGAGGGCTGTTCAGCCCCCTAATATTCCATGAAGCAATTTTCAGCATATGGAAATAACAGAATTTATCTCCTCCCCTTATTCATAGGAGGAGCCCCAATTCCACCTCCCCCTTTACCCTTTGCATTCCCCTTAGTCCACTTAGTGACCAAGGGAAGGACAGAGGAACTAGGGCACTCATCAGGTAAGGGAGAATCAGAAGCCATTTCCATGGCAGGAATAGATTGCTCATCCTCAAACATAGTGGATTGCAGAATAACAAAGTATTAGAAAGGCCAGAAGAGACCTTGGGAGGGGAAAGACTACTGGGGGGGCCGGGGGAGTCTTAACTTCCAAACCCTAGTGCTGACCTACCCAGCCGGAAGCAACCCCATCTGTCATGACAATGGAATTCCTTGGCAGAGAACCAACAGCAGGAGATGCCAGATTAGGAGAGTGGCTATGCTAAGCCGCTGCCCCTTTTCTGTTGTCTCATCTGCATGCAGGGGTTTGCCTATGGCAATAGCAATGTAACTAAGCCCTTGTTCAGTCCAAAATTCCAATGGGACGTTATCAAATTGCACCCATATAAGAATAGTACTCAGTTTCTCCTTAGGACCATTTGAGGCTCCCATGGCTTGAGGATCAACAGTTTCCCAGTAATATGCCAGGGTCCAGCCTTCATAACAGTACAATAAGCATCAGCCTTAGAAAATTTAAAGAAGAAAAACCCTTGATCATCGGCTAAGACTTCAGAAATGCCAAATTTCTCACAGATCCACATAACAGATTAGGAGAGTGGCTATGCTAAGCCGCTGCCCCTTTTCTGTTGTCTCATCTGCATGCAGGGGTTTGCCTATGGCAATAGCAATGTAACTAAGCCCTTGTTCAGTCCAAAATTCCAATGGGACGTTATCAAATTGCACCCATATAGGAATAGTACTCAGTTTCTCCTTAGGACCATTTGAGGCTCCCATGGCTTGAGGATCAACAGTTTCCCAGTAATATGCCAGGGTCCAGCCTTCATAACAGTACAATAAGCATCAGCCTTAGAAAATTTAAAGAAGAAAAACCCTTGATCATCGGCTAAGACTTCAGAAATGCCAAATTTCTCACAGATCCACATAATAATGTTCTTGACAAGAGGAAAGGGAACCCTCTTATCAAGGAAATTCCACTCTACACTATCTGCCCAAAGATTAGATCCAAGATCAATCACTTCTCGAGGGGGACATGTTGGGGAAAAACTGCATAAGCTTAGGGATATCTTGCAGAAATTATCAAGAATGAGGGAGAAGGGAAATCTTTTCACATACCTGGAGCGAAATTCATCATCTACAGTCTTGGAAGAACCTAGAGTGCTCTACCCCAGGTGATGGTTATTTTTTCAGCCGATGGGAAAAAGAAAACGCAAGCCCCTTTTATCTCACCGGGGACGGCTTCTCTACAACAGATACACCATATGTTTCCCTTCCCATCATAAAAACAATGGAATCAATGGTGGGGATTTAATCTCACCAAATATTATTGGAAAACCACTACCCAATAGGAAAAAACCATGCTGCCAAGTAGATCACTTAATTTGACTAGCATGACCCAATCTATTAAGTCCAATAATCACATTGCAATCCAATTTAGAAAATACAGTGCATAGGACCACATAAAAATAAATACTCCTTATTTTTTCCCAACAATCTCCCACTTGGTCCATGCACCTCATATTGAAAATACATGAAACTAATACTTGGATTGCAACAGACATCGAAACTCAAATGGCCACTCATTTTGCTTTGAAAACAATTATCAAACCAATAGATTGGTACTTCAAACACTCTTATCCATAGACTTCCTCGATATAAGATTATGAATGCTTAGACAAGTAATATATCAGTCTAAACAGTTCCACAATCACAATATCAAATTGTTTTAGGACTCAAGTAATTATACTTCATGTGGGTTTTGCTTCATTTAGTGATGATGTGTAAACTGCATGTGATCTAAAACACATCTCACCGCCGTCTTGCTTCATACCACAATGGCATGTCACCTAGACATATACACCAATCTTCAATCTTTTGTCTAGCATGTGGGTTAACCGTTATGCCCATCCCATATCTAGCCCAAGCTATCCTCATGGAGTCTAAAAAACACTCCCAGGCATTCTTCAAAAATAGTGCTTGGATTTACCGATGTGTGTCCAACCCACATCTAGTCCAAACCAACTTCATCGAGTATCAAAACTCCTCCAGACTTTGTTTAGCAAGTGCACAACGTATATAAATCATGAGAAAAGTAAAGATGCTAAGCATCGTAACTTCATTGACATATATTACCAAATGTCACTGCATGCTAATAGTAAACTAGCAAAAGATTACTAATAGCATAACTACAACATAACATCCAACAGTAACTAAGAAAGTACAAGTCACATATCACAGGACAAGATAACGACTCGCGAAACCCACCCTAGTCACTTGATGTCTATAAGAACTCCTAAGTAGAACAGGATCAGAAGGAGGTTGAACTAAAACTCAAATCCGAAATCACATTTATCCTTCATTTGGTAAGTAAATCGGGCCTATCTTCTTTCAGATCGCATTGCCCTTTCTTTCTAGGTTCAGCCTTGTCTAATTCCCCTAGGGCTTTTCTTAAGTTAAGTCCCATAGTCGTCCTATCTGTTCATTCTGTCTAATAAGTGTTGGAATCTTTCGCAGCTTTCCCTTACGTAAGCTTCTGGAAGAGGAAAAATCAAAGGCATTGCAAGGGAATCACTCGATTGAGTCATTGGGAAAACATGCACAACATCAAGAAAAGAAGAAACTAACACGGAAGGTTGCTCTTCGAAAGAACGAAGACTACGATGTTCAAGACTCCCACTAGAAACGTCATTATCGGCAAACTATGCATGAAGAGTCTAAATAATTTCCAATAAAAGGCTGTACCCTTTAGATCTCTCTAGGTACCCAATGAAATATCAAGTGACAGTATGAGGGTCAAACTACTTAATATTACGATTATACAATTTGACCACTGCATGGCATCCCCAAACATGCAAATGATAAAGATTTGGCTTACACCCGGTCCAAAGCTTATAAGGTATTCCAAGAGCTGCTATATGGGGTACTCTATTAAGAATGTAGATAGTTGTTTTAAAGGCTTCTCCTAAAAAACTTTCTAGAGATGAAGAGTGCCTCATCATACTTCAAATAACATCCCAGTAAGAGCGATTTCTCTATTCTACAACCCCATTCTGCTCAGGATAACCAGGATGAGTGAATTGTGGTACGATACCTTGCTCTCTAAGGTATGCAAATCAAGGAAAAACACCAATAAGGCTCAAAAAATATCTTTGTCCATCTTCCCCAGTTGCCTACGCCAAAACATTGAGGAATGAAAACAGGAAAACATAAAGCAGGCATATGGGAATCATGTAGCAACAACTAATATAAAACATCAACCAAGTGTCCTTATCCAACTAAGTCATTACCACGAAGTATACACACATGTCCATCACCAAAAGAGACAATATCCAAAAGTATCAAGTTTTGTAACAAACACCAAGTTCCTTCAAAAAGCTGGAACATAGATAACATCATGAAGCTCCAGACAAAAACCAGTGTCCAGTCCTAAGCGAACCGAACACAAACCGCATTAGTGTTGCCCTAATCTAAGCAAACTTCATCCTTAGGTTTTTGCAGGCTGTGAAGGCCCTGATTGGTTCTTCTTCAACCAGTCCTTAAACCCATTGCAATCCTTCTTAAGATGCCCAGTTTTCTTGCAAAACCAACTCCCAATGTCACCAAGACTTTTGCCTTTTCCTTTCACAGCAGTTTTCTTCATTTTCACAGTTTTAGGTTGACTTCCCTGTTGGAAACCTTTGTTCTTGTTCTTAAACTCATTCTTGTTAGCCACTGCCAAATGAGCCAACTCAGGTTTGGTACCCTTGAGTCACTCCTCCTCGGTAACACAAAGTGCCAAAAGTTGGTTAATGCTCCAATTAGCTTCTCCTGTGAATTGTAGTTCAGGTGAAATTTCTCAAAAGGCTTAGGAAGAGAGTAAATCACCATGTGAACCAAGAGCTCATCATCAAATGCTAGTCCTTGCTCCCTTAGGCCATTAACCAACCTACACATCTTATAGATGTGCTCTCTCACTGAACCTAGACCATCATATCGGGTATTTATGAGTTGTGTCAGATAGTAGTACTGCAACTATTTCTTGGTACCAACAAATTGTGTCTTGATCAATTCAAGAAGCTCTTTGGCAGTGTCTTTTGAAGGAATGCCACCTCAAATGGCCTCACTAATCAATGCACGAATTAGCCTGATAGCCATAGTGTTGGCCTTGTTCCATTTTTCATATCTGAGTTTATTTGCCTCAGAAGTCTCCGCAGTAGGTTTTGGAGGTTTTTCCTCAGTGAGAACAAACTCATAATCAGACAGACCCAACATGATGTCAACTCATGTCTTCCAAGCAGTATAGTTTGAACCATTTAGTGGTTCAATCCCTGCGAGCTGTCTATAAACTGCAGTAACATCCATAACTGGAGTGGAAATAATTAGGATGTCATATCATGAAGCAAATAGTCATGATATAAAAGGGCAGCTGCAAGGACAACACTATGTAATTCGAGTTTGGGGTTTTAAACCGAATTACACAGGGTGTATACAAATTTATAAGAAAACTGTCACCCTGCGGGAACAAGCATCATGCTCATTTAAAGTCACCTTCGGGCAGAATTAAAGTAGCATACTGCCCCCCAAGATCGCATACCATATGCGCATAGACCTAGTTGATTGTATTTGAAAAATTGGTAAACACTCCCACTACCTTTAGGCAAGTAGCTCCAATTCAAATAGTCACAACTATTCTATCCACTCACATGCGTTAGACACTTCGATCACGTTTAGGCAGAAGTAAGCTCCTAATGCAAATGAGTGCCGAACGTGACCTTAAACAACATCAAACAATAATAAACTCCATGAGTAAGTCACCTTTGGGCAGACAAAACTCACATTTTTTTTCAATTAAAATGGTCACAATAGCGATCTTCCTAAGACCCCAAGGAAAAATCTAAACTGCAGTGTACCAAAACAAAAAAAAGGATCACCGAAAAGGATATACAAATCCATGACATATAATGCCGAAACCTTCCATTGAACCAAATAAACAAAACTATAGCACTGAACTTAATACCACTGAGATGGGAACGCCATTGGAGTAGATCGATATTAGAGACAAAACAGTAAACAATTATGTGATGTCGGTGTGGTTAGCAGCAAAGAATCCAAAAAGGAACCACAAAACACCATGGAATCTCACATTATTATAACGATGATACACAAGAGAGCAAACAAGTATGAAATCCACTAGAGCAAAAAATTGACAACATTGACGAGAAACCGACTCCATTAAAAAATAGACTACCGATTCACATATTGGGTGCTAGATTGGAAGCAAACAATATTATAACTAGAAAACATGCCGACAACGTGAGTCGAACAGATTTCGAAGAGTAATCGACCAAACTTCACCTATTTTTGTAAGAAAACCCTAAGTACCGCTCTAATACCAAATGTTGGGGAAAAACTGCATAATCTTAGGGATATCTTGCAAAAATTATCAAGAATGAGGGAGAAGGGAAAATCTTTGCACATACCTGGAGCGAAATTCATCATCTACAGTGTTGGAGAACCTAGAGTGCTCTACCCCAGGTGATGGTCATTTTTTCAGCCGATGGGAAAAAGAAAACGTAAGCCCCTTTTATAAAGGGAGACCTAGGGAGACCTTACAC
Source organism: Rhododendron molle (assembly GCA_025413875.1). Lineage (NCBI taxonomy): Eukaryota > Viridiplantae > Streptophyta > Magnoliopsida > Ericales > Ericaceae > Rhododendron > Rhododendron molle. The sequence goes on along the minus strand of CM046396.1, from coordinate 1,765,867 downwards.
AAAATAATCTCACTGGGGACGGATTCTCTACAACGGATACACCATATGTTTCCCTTCCCATCATAGAAACAATGGAATCAATGGCACTACCCAATAGGAAAAAAACCATGCTTAGCATGACCCAATCTATTAAGTCCAATAATCACATTGCAATCCAATTTAGAAAATACAGTGCATAGGACCACATAAAAATAAATACTCTTTATTTTTTCCCAACAGGACAGACCACCACTTTCGCATCACGACGCTGGGGGATGGTAAGATAGAGTCATGCGAGTCAAACCAGAAGTATTCGAAGGCGAAGCCGCAACCTCCGTCCATTTAGGTTTAGCGGACTCCAGACAAGGACTACCCGCAGGATTTGGAATTGGTACCACAGGGGAAGACGCTGCGTCCAAACAATCCAACAGTTTCACAGAATGAACTCTAGATACAGAGGGCAATCCATTCATCACAGCGGATGAGTTAGAGTTTTTAGGGTTTTCCGAATTTTTAGGGATTTTAGGGCTTTCTGAATTTTTCGGGCTTTTATCTAGGGAAGACGAACGTAAAACAGGAAAGTGATCATCTAACTCCATTATAGGAGAAGAAACAAACACAAACACGAACTAAGAATCCAAAATCGCCATGGCAAACGAGAGAGAATTACGAAGGGAAACCTGTAATCAGAGATGACAGAGATCACACCTGACAGACGACCACACCGGAAGACGACGGCGAACGAACAGCGGCCAGTCGGAAAAATGGAAGGCCAAGACTTCACTACCACAATCTATTTTCTGCACATAGATTTGGGGGGCTTCGAGTGTTGACGGCGGTTTGATGTGGCAAGTGCGATGCCCGGAGACGGCTTATGGTGTGTGGAGTTTTTGGAGGGAAAAATTGGAGCTGTGTCACGGAGTTTTGGAGGGAAAATTTGGCCATTAATTTGTGGCACGTCGGCTTTCAATCCCATCTTCAAATACCAAATACCGTCCCATTTGTCAACTATCAAATCGTGGATACAGATTCTTGATTTCTAAGGTGCCGTTCCACGTTCTAATAAAATGAAGTTTTAGGGGAAAAAAAAATAATAATAATTTTAAACTTAAAAATTATGTATTTATGTAAATAATTTTTTTACTATTATAGATCTTGTTTGATAGATCTCATTGAGATCTTTTAAACGGTGCCAAAAAAATCAAAAAATTATTTTCTATTTTCGTTGTATTTGAGTTTGAATTACCTTTTTTTTTTTTTTTAAGGTTTAGAAAGAAAACGGAACGGGGTTAACTACTGTTTCATTACAGACATATTCTTCTTTGTTTATGCAACACCCAAATCTCTCATTTTTCTGACGCGTCTCTCTAGTAAATATATGTGCACTCACCTTTTTTTTTTTAATGCACACAACGATTTGGGTATATTGTATTCCGACAATCAGATCGGAACATCTGGTTCAACGAATCACACCCAAGATTCCCGAAGGAATAAAGAAATTCCGTAAGGGAAACGGAGGACTTCCGCAAAAGAGAGACTTGTTACACAACCCAAAATACTTTTAGCACTTGAAGAGGTAAAAATGTGATACAAGAACCAATTTTCGCCGCAAGGAATCAATCTTCCATTTAAATCTGATTCGGTGTTGGTTTGCTTTCTTGCCTCTCGGAATCCTCTTTTCATTGCTTTTATGGGCTACGGGCATTTGTTTACGCTTTTGTCTTTTGCAAGTATTATTTGTTTATGCATTTAGGAAGTTAGGAACTACTTGTTTAATTGTTTATAAAGTAGTAGAATTAAAGCCATGTGATTTGTGATTTTGTGTAGTGGTGCGCTTGATATGATTCCATTAAAATACAATATATTGGAATGTGGTGGTGTATATGGAATAAAATACGCGTATAAGAGAGTCCAATTGATAACATTTTCTATTTCTTAGTCTATAATATAAAATATGGGTTGCTTATGCTTAGAATACTTTTGACTATTCTGATTACAATTGCCTTGGGGTAAATTAAGAAGTTTTTCGAAGTTAAAACTGATCAAAACTTACCTTCGATCAGCCATGGCACAAGACAGGTTGAATGGATTAGTCATGTTATCCATTGAAAATGATTTCGCAATAAAACTATACTATGCAAGCTTAATTGATTTATTTGCCTCTAAAAATGCAAAAAGAGCAATGTTCAAGTAATACTTATTAGATATTGTGATGTTAAGTAATTTTTATAACCCCGCCATATATATAAATATTTGCAAGTTTTATAATTGTATATCTTTTGGAACTATATCACTTTTTATTTGTGAAGGGCCCCAAATTGATTGGCTGCCTATGGCCTCGGAAAACTCCAGGTCGGATTTGCACACAAGGGAGACTTATTACATTCCCACAATAATCTAACAGAAAAATTGAAAGTCTCAATCTACACTACTTCTTTTTCAATGTACGAAGGGTGTTGTCTACTTTTTGCATTCCACAAATGCCCCAAGCACCTGCAACTAATACATGTCTCATCTTACGCCTCTTCCTAAACGGCACAATACAACGCTCCAACGAAATCGGTACAAAACAACAACGGCTCCCCATAAACGCATTACAGGTTCTCCAAAATCGCTGCGTCATTAACCCCCCCCGCCAAATCGCTCTCTCAGTCCATTCTCCTCGTTAATGCACCCTCTCCCCCAAGGAATCACTCTAGCTAGTACTCACGGCCGGCTTAACTCACCGCTCAAAATTGGTTTATCGATATTGGGAGAAGCTCATATATATATAAATAAAATACAAGGGGTCATCTATTTATTTAGACTCACAAATTGAAGGATAAAAAGAATATCAAGCCGACGCTTCGATCTCTTTCTCTCTCACTCTTTATTTATTTAGACTCACAAATTAGAGGATAAAAAGAATATCAAGCCAACGCTTCTCTTTCTCTCTCTCTTTTTTTTATATGGAAACCTAGAAACAATAATAATTTCGCTTCTCTTTCTCTCTCCCTCTTTTTTTTTTATACGGAAATTAAACCTAGAAACAATAATAGTTTCGCTTCAAATGTGACTGTTTATGTGAACCTGTTTTGCAAATTTTTTTTTTTTGATTAAATTAAAGTTTTGCATATTCAGCTGCACCATATTTAGTCATTTTTAAAAAATGCATGTGCAATGTATGCCAAACCTGGGGAAAAAATTGAAAATTAAATGCATGTTCTATGCATTGTTGACACAAGTTTGAATATCAGCATCAAAGAGGTTGGCAATTATCTGGCCATCTACAAATTTAATAAGACCCATGTGATCAGTAAAGTATACTCACATGATTTCATGATCATTATAGAACCCAATACTAAAGTACAAATACGATTCTAGACCTACTTAAATACTCCAAAGTCTCTCTTTTTTTTTTTTTTTTTTATTTAACCGAACTTGCCTACACACATGATTAACAACAAAATAATAATTTCATCTCTTGTCTTTCTTTTTTTCTTTCTCTTGTTTTTTTTTTACCAACTTTTTTTTTTTTTTTGGGGATCAATTTTACCAACTTGAGCATGAATTCGAAGCAATAAAATGTTTAAATATTTGAGGAAAAGCTAAATATTTGAGCTAAAGATACGAAATTAAGAAGTTATTCCATATCACACGAATATATGAACAGATAGTATTTTAAAAAAATATATATACACAATTGAATTAATTAAGCTATATATAAAGACGAGTGGTTAATATTTTTTTTAATGCAAAAGACGTATAGTACGTTTTACATTTAGATCAATAAAACCAAATATTATAGTTAGAAATGATCTGTTAGACCGCACCACATAAACTAATCACCCTGTATATATATTTTCGAGTCCCTCAACAAAATTGTATAACTTTGATGCTAACTTTTGAGATATATACATGATATAAAGATGCTCTTAGTTTAATCTGTATCTTCTACGTACACTAATTATCCTATTTATAACCCAAAAACCACTTCTTCCAAAGCACAACCCATTTGTCTTCCCACTTCAACACACAGCTCCATCCCTCCTCGATCTGCAATTCTGAAAACCAAAACCTGAGCAAATCTCCAGATCATGGCACCCAAGGGTATTAAAATGGACTAGTCGTGTTCCCTGTCCTCATGCTTTGCAACGTCCATGCGGCTCTATCGCAATGCAGGCCCAACGTATGTATCCCATTCCTGGTTGACGGGAATTTAGGCGATGCAGTTATTGATGCCGAATTTACCGTTGATCTCCAAGTTGCTAGTAAAAATGCGCAGACTCCAACCGAACCATCGATCTGAGTCAAGCAATCCAACAGCTGGTATGTGAGCTCTTTTTGATCTGAATGTTTTTTGGACGAAGAAATTTTTGGCCTAATATCGCATAAAACTGATGCAGGAGCAGGTTCCAAAACAGTGCCTTCAACAGATGGTGCCTCGTCTGGTGGTGGCACCGTCGATAACTGCATTGCCCAAATTCCCGTCAACTGGGAATGGGATACATACGTTGGGCCCGCATTGCAATAGAGCCGCATCGACGTTCCATAGCATGAGGACAGGGAGCACGACTAGTCCCATTTTAATATCCTTGGGTGCCATGATCTAAAGATTTGCCCTTGTTTTGGTTTTCCGGAAACTGAGATGTCGGAGAGGAGGGATATATGAAGCTGTGTGCTAAAGTGGGAAGACAAATGGGTTGTGCTTTACGAGTAGAAGTTATGTAATTTTGGTTTCATCGCAACCTTAAATACTGTTGTCCAATCTGGATAGATTTTGTTGTGTTGCATAATACTCCCTCCGTCCCAAAATGATTGTCCGGTCCGCAAAACGGAGTGTTAAAAATAATGCAATTTTTTCAAAAAAAAATTCAAACTTTTTTCACAAATTAAAACTACTCATTGATATCTAGTAAGTTGTTAAAAAAACTTTTGATTTTTTCTTGCAAAAATTGTATTATTTTTAACACTCCGTTATGCAGACCGGACAATCATTTTGGGACGGAGGGAGTAATTTTTTTGCCTGAATTACGTGAATTGTATATGTGAACTATGTGCACTGCATATGCAACTTGTATCTGTGAACTATTCGAATTGTTTGTGACTCAAGGGGTATTTTTGTCAGAAATAATAGGCCGGGACTATGTTGGGTAACAATAATATGCGCAAAGACTAATTTGGGCCCGAACCTAATTTACGGGACCGGCCTATAAAAAACCCCTATTAGATAGTGGGCCACACATATTTGAACTTTGAAGGCCCAAGTAGTATATCTTCTATACAGTATTAAAGGTTTTACAGTTTTTACTTTCCATTGTGATACGATGTGGGGCCCGCATTGCGATCGAGCCGCATCGACGTTCCATAGCATGAGGACAGGGAACACGACTAGTCCCATTTTAATACCCTTGGGTGCCATGATCGATCTGGAGATTTGCTCTTGTTTTGGTTTTCCGGAAACTGAAATGGCAGAGAGGAGGGATGGAGTCGGAGCTGTGTGTTAAAGTGGGAAGACAAATGGGTTGTGCTTTACGAGTTGAAGTTTTGTAATTTCGGTTTCGTCGCAACCCTAAATATTATTGCCCAACCTGAATAGACTGTTGCATAATAATTTTTTGCTTGGATTATGTGAATTATGTGCACTGCATATGCGACTTGTATCTGTGAACCATGCGAATTATTTGTGACTCGAGAGGTATTTTTGTCCAAAATAACAGACCGGGACTATGTTGGGTAACAATAATATGCGCAGAGACTAATTTGAGCCCGAACATAATTTACAGGGCCGGCCTATAAAAACCCCCTATTATATAGTGGGTCGCACATAATTGAACTTAGAAGGCCCAAGTAGTATATATCTTCTATACGGTATTACAGGTTTTACAGTTTTTACTTCCCATTGTGATACGACGTGGGACTATTCCAATTATGGATAGAAGAGATAGCCGTAGTACAACAATTGCCAAGCACCAATGGAGAACCAAAATTGCAGGGCCGACGAGTGATAAAGAGATGCGAAAGAATCAAAGAAGAGTAGTTTTTTTTTTAACGGTGTTTACCCTCATAAGACCTAAATCCTCCTCCTCCTGATGATGAGTGTTTTTCTGTCCTGCTGTCCAAAAACAATATCGATCTGAAAATATGTTATGCAAAGTTAAATATGAAACCGATGAAGTTCAAAATGGAATCTTGTTTAGAAAGTAGTGCTGCATTCAAACGCATACAGTTCATTTGGATTCTGGGGTTGGAAAGGGAAACGAAGGGTTTGGAGGTGGGAAATGGTTAGAAATCCTGATTGCAAACGAAGCAATCCCTTCATCAGCAAACATTCCACAGCTATGGAGGTAGAAATCCTGGTTCAGATACCAACTACAGGTAGAGTAAACAGCTAAAGGATGATCTGGGAAACTTACTTTTGGTTCAGGTACGAATTACATAAGCAGGCTCCGATGTCATAACCATGCCATCGATAACTACGTTAGATGGTTCGGGAACCATCGCGAACCATCTAACGCCTTGCCACGAATTATTTGAACTTCATAATCAAAGTTTGCATCATCTGAAAAATAGTGTGATTCATAAATAATACCTGCCCTTCAGATGAAGTAAAAAGAACACCAGTGAATTAGACAGAACTAGACAGGAACGCATGTGCCAGAATAGTCTATTCTATTAATCGCATTTCTCAAATCACTAACTGGATACAAGAAAATAAGAAATGATGATTACATTTTTGGAACTAACCCAGTAATCACAGTAGCGATTCCTTCCTATGAAGGAAAATAATGTACTTTCCCAAGAGATTCCAACGGAGACTGGAATTTTGGCGTTCAAATACAATGCCGATAACTAAGCCTGAACCTCTACTGGTCTAGGGCCATGTTCAGGTATCAACAAGCCAATACCTTCCTTTTGATTGGATTCGACTGAGCTTTGATATCTGTTCAGATATAAAGGATTTGATGTCAAGACCCTCAAATCCGAATTCCCTATTATTTCTAAAACTTCTGGCAATCGGTCACCACATCCCTTTGACATACCCACATCTATCCGAATTGCCCGATTTTTACAAACCCCGTTAATTCCACTCTCTTGAATTGTATGACCCATGATCATCCTCTTCGCACCAGGAATTGTCCTGAGGACATGTTCAAGCGTAGAACAATCGCAATTTTTCGCCAATTCATCAGAGAACCTCCTTAACCAAACAACAGAATTCCTCCCACGGATTAAACCAGAAGGAACAACTCCTTGTTTCATTCCACTGATCCAATTCCTCACTTCCTCATTAATTCGATCCAAACCGTAAGTGACATGATTTGGTAACAGCCCTCCATGAACAAACACAGACTCGCCAACAACAGCAACAGTCAAATTGTTTGCCAGAAATCGACTTGAAATAGGGCCTTCTGGTCTCAATGCAGCAATTCTAGCCCTGACTCCATCAGTGATTTCACTTTTAACATTAGGGAAAACTGAAGGCAGTCCGCGAAACGGATCCTTTGGTTTCTCCAACCCATTACAAAGACTCTTCATTGAATTGCCTATACAGTACCAATCAGCCCAAACCTTAAATTCATCGAGACCTGCCTGAGTAACGTACCTGAAATAGATTATGTAAGTTGAATGTCAAAAGCACTACCAAAAGGATTTTCTGGCTTTTCTTTCATGCAAATTGTAAGCTATGTAGCACCGGCACTCTAAAAGGGCGCCGTGTCCACGTATTGGACACCGGGACGCGACGGGGACATGCCCAAATACGTATTGGACACGCCACAATAATTTTTATTATTTTTTGATAGGGGACACGGCTGGGGGTCAAAATGTAATATTTTTTAAATTTTGGGGGGTTAATATGAAATTATTCAAAACATTTAGGTTAAACTGTAATTTTCCCTTTGAAACAAATTTATACAATTTGTGAAATTATTCATATATAATGGTTCATAATATATATATATATATATATATGTACATATATTTATTTTTTATTTATTTATACAAGTGGCGTGTCCCCCGCCATGTCCATATCCCTATTTTTTTTGGAATTGCCGTATCCCGTGTCTGTGTCCGTATCCGTATGCGTGTGCGTGCTACATAGATTATAAGTTTATGCAACTTAACTTTTGGCAAAATATGAAAATCGAAAACAAAAGTAAAAAAGTAACAAATCGAAACTTCTCAAAAATCAGTTTGTTTGAGCTTTTCTATTGTTTTTACCTCAGAAAATGCTCTCGGCAGAGATCTCCTCATAACGAACTAGACACAAATGGCATCCTGAGCCGTGCAACACGTGCATTGAATGGCCCCGAACGCAAATTGGAAACATAAGAATAATATGGCCCAAGATTTGAAGAATGTGGCATAAAACCCAAACATCGAATAACAACAAAAAAACTTTGGAAAATTTTACTTTTCCTCAAGAACCAGAAAAGAACAAATTATCGCAAAATTCAAAAATCTAACTCAGAACTTTTATGACTTGTTTTCTTCTCTGCTTAAAAAGAATTTTTCAAAAGATTCCCCTTAGATTCTCCCTACTTCCAATATGTCTCTCTCATCTCTCCACTTATTATCCCTACTATTTTTCAAAAAAAATTTCAAATTCCAATCCAAACAAAGCATAATAAAGTTCTATCAGAAAAGACAACAAAATCCGCAAAAGTCAAATTATGAAGGAAAATGCTAACCACAACCTAAGGGTGGTCGACAATGTGTAAAAAATGCATTGATATATGAAAAAGTACATTGATATCCGGGAAAAATGTCCTAAAATTTCAATTTGTTTCGCATTATAGTATGGGTGTGTTTCCACTAATATTTTTTGTCCTTCATGCTAATGGCAATAGTCAATAGTCAAGTTATTTTCGCTAAATGGTATTATAAGTGATGGAGAATGACATGCCAAGAAACCCGTAAAAGCATGAGTTTTAGTTCATTTTAATTTTACACAAGAAACTCATCCTACATTGTATACCGTGTAGTGCTCGCTAGGGGGTGGTTAGCAATGTCCAATTACCAAATGTATTCATAAGAAAGTTGAGTACAAAAATCAAACCAATTTTTAAACTATTTCCAAACACAGCCTAAGCCAATCAACCCAAACCTAAAATTGGGCTGCTTTCTTCTAAACCCTTATTTTTGTATTTTTTTTTACTTTTCGTAACTTTTTATTTAAATTTTCATCGTAATTTTTAGAATTAATCATTCGTCTTGACAAGACACATCAGAAAAGAAAAGAGAAATGGACCAATGTTGGGAAAAAATTCATATAAGACGACATTTAGACAAAAAAAAGTTTGATATTTTTTTCGTTTTAGCAAACTCTTTTTTTGTTGCTTTTGGTTGTAATTTTTTATTTTTCAGACTTCTCAATTATAATTTTTTATTTTTCAGACTTCTATCGTTGAGACCGATATTAATCCCAAAAAATATAACACAAATCCAATAAAAATTCAAAAAAAAAAAACTAACAAAACACACAAAATGAAAAAAATAATAAATTCACAAGAACCCAGCCTTAATATTACTTCCCGCACCTGAAATCCCCATCGATGTTCATGATCTCGTGATTCCCATTCATCGTCACCACTCTTCCCCCACACTTTACCGCCTCCCTCCTCAGCTTCTCCAGAAAGTAAAGTATCTTCAGCTCCTCCCCGCCTCGATCGAGCACGTCTCCGACCTGGACCACCGTCGCCGCGCCGCCAGTCCACCGGCCCGACGCGTCGATGAGGCCGGCGAGGGTCAGGGCATGTCTGGACTTGTGGAGGTCGCCGTGGAGGTCCCCGATTGCGACGAGGCGGTTTGGGGAGGGGTATGTGGTTTGTAATGGAGGTGGGTTAGGGTTATTAGGGTTATTGTTAGGGTTAAGGGGGTTGGGGGGTATGAATAGGCCGCCGCTGACGGAGAAGTCGACGAAGGTGTCGACGAAGGAGGAGAGGAGGTGGGGGAGGGTTTGGCATGTGATGGAGGTGGTGGGATGGTGATGATCTGTTGTACTTGCCGTAGTATCTGCTACGCCTACGCCCGCCATGTCTTCTCTCTCTACAAGTATTTTCTGCAGAGAGAGAGAGAGAAAGAGAGGGGTGTTCTGTTCCGTTCCGTCTTCTTTGGTATATAGTCAAGGTGACTCAAACTGTCAACAGCACGTGCCAGATATGAGTGGTAAATTTGTTTTTACTTTTTCAGAGATGGTAGATTTAAAAAATAATTTCTATATATCGTTGATTTCGGTTATTAGGCTGTGTTCTACAAAAGGAACAACCTCTTCTTTTTTTCGCTCTGATTTTTTTTTTAGAATTTTTGGACGGTTCGGATCGGCCGTTCGGTCGCCGGAGACGGCCCGCCGGCGGCCGTCGGTACGATTTCGGTTTGCCCCCTGTCGGTACATATAGCAGTACTCTTTTTCCAAAATAAGAACCCTTGTTTCAGTAAAATAAGAATAACCCACTTATTTGTCCAGAATTTTATAGGTTTCAATTGGCGCCGGAGAGGCAAATCGTACCGGCGGCCGCACCTGCCAGTCTCCGGCCACTGGACTGCCGATCCGAGCCGTCCAAAAATTCCAAAAAAAACCGAGGGGGCTAACGCGGGAATCAACTGCATCTGAGGTGTGTAGGGTGCTTGATCCGAGCACCCCTTTTCCAAGTATATATCACCCCTCGGTTTTTTTTTTTGAATTTTTGGACGGCTCGGATCGGCCGTCCAGTGGCCGGAGACTGGCAGGCGCGGCCGCCGGTACGATTTGCCTCCGCCAGCGCCCAACACAATAGCAACAGTTTATTTTTTGTATACGGCAATTCAAGCTCAAAAATCATGTGTTTACTCAAATAATTTTCTTATACTATGGATTTTATTTGATAGATCTCATTGAGATCTTTAACACGGTGCGAAAAAAAAAATTTCATTTACATTATTTTTGGGTTTGAAAGTGTGAAGTAAATTTGGTATTTGAATTTTGTGGAAGACCTTATTATTTTCGAAAAAGAAGTGTAAGAAATAAGCTCTTATTTTTTAAGAAGGTTTCCGAAACGGAGCCTTAATTGTTTAAATTAAAAAATATATATTTTGGAAGAGAATAAATTCTTTAAATTTAAATTAAAGAATCAACTTGGATATTTAATTTTGTGTTTTCAAATTTAAAAAATTATGCACAAAAATACTTGATATTTTAAAAAAATTATCCGTCTTTTTGTAGTGTACTCTCCGTTAGAAACAAGAATGAAAAATTGTGTGAAAATCAATTCCTATCGAGAAACTCTAGTCTCTAAAAAAATTTAACATCCCCATATAAGCCAATGGTGGAGCTACCATAACAATTGTTCATCAACAACTTGCATACGCTTTGTTGGGTTTGATCATTTGATCAATTTCTTGTTGGTGTACTCTTCATTTGATATGGATGTGTTATTGTCTCAATCGTGTGTAGTCAGTTGTATTAGATGCACATGATGAGTTGCAATCCTTGTTGTTAGTGAAATTCTTACTCTTCCAAAAAAAATCTAAAAGCTCACAATTAATTCATGCTCAGTTTGGATGGCCGAAATTTTGAGTAGGAATAGAAATGTGATTATTAGAAATCAAATTCCTAGGAATTTGATTGAGTGGGAATATGAATATGATTCATTCTTAGAAATACAATACCTGAAGTAATTTCATTTTCGTGTTTGGATTAATTCAGTAATTTTATGTCAAAATCAATTATTTTGAAAATTTATCAATTTATGTTTCCCACGGGGTGAGGGATGGATCATATTCTCACTAAATCTGGTAATGTGATTCATAGTCAGATGTGACATCAGGAATCACAATTCTATTTTTATCTCTCCCAAACATGAGAATCTTGAAAGTGTGGCATCACATTCCTATTCTTGTTCCTTCCGAACATCGAAATTATGGAAGTATGACATTACATTCATATTCCTTCTCAAAATTTCTGCCATCCAAACGGAGCCTCAGTAGAATTTGCCTCAAGCTTAGGAATTGATGCACGAACAAAATCACTCATGTTTAAGCTTGAGTTAGCTCGTTAAAAATGTTAAGGAAATGAATCCCACATTGTTTGAAAGTGGAATGGACAATTACTTAATAACATCTTGGACTTCTCCTCCACTCATTCCCAATTGGATAGAGATGGATGTAAAGTTTGTTAAGGAAATGATCATTCCCAATTGGATAGAGATGGATGTAAAGTTTGTTAAGGAAATGAATCACATTGCTTGGGAGTAGAATGGGTAATTACTTAATAACATCTGAGACCTCTCTACCAACTGTCAATTAATTTTGAGATGGATATAAAATTTCTAAAAAAACTTCAAACAAATGAAATTTGCATATATTTTTGAAGCCCATCAAGCTTTCAAACCAACCAAGCTCAAACAAACTATAACTCGGCTTGTTTGATATAGTAGTATGATACTTAAAAAAATTTAAGCGAATTGAGATCGGTTTGTGTCAGCTAGATTAACATTCATTTGCGATCGGTTTGTCTCACAAATATGGAGTGTCTAAACATATTTTTAAACTTCATTTTCGCTAAACTATGGACAATCATGTTTTCATAGATTTCTAAAGAGGCCATTCTCCTCATTTACATTAACTTCCTCTAAAATACTATTCCTATTTAGCCGAAACAAACTATTGGCATTAGGGCTCCATTTGTTTGGGCGTAAAATGTTTTTCGGTAAAATATTTTTGTAACGCCCCGATTTTCGAAGGTAAAATCGGAGGTATTAAATACTAATTCTTGAAAAACTTATTAAATCCAATTTAAAATCCAAAACAGGTAATTCATCCTAATGATTTATCTATTACAAACCCTTGTGAAAATATTGGAAATAGTCTTTAAAGGGATATGCTAAACAGATATTAGAGCCATCTTCTAAGTCTGATATGGGTCCCAAGCGTATTCAGCTCAACTCCCACTTAGGATTCTCCTCAAGATAAAACTGCTTCGCGGAATCCTGTGTTTCCGGTTTTGCAAAATCGACACGGATGCCGGAAAATCCGTGCACGAGTGAAAGAGTTCACCTAACTATAATCCAACCCAAATACCCCTCTTACAATACAGCTAGCAAGCAACAGGATATATATGGTGCGGAAAAGTAAAACAGAGATAATCCATACAACTTGATTCATTACTATCCATTAACTTAATCTGAAATCTAAGATCTCTCCACGAGATCTTTCATCCCCAACCACTACCCATGCTCAGTCCCATGAGATCACTTCCCTTTGTTGTCGCAGGAACACCTAAGTTATGTACCGAGTGTGCACCCCCAATAACTACAACAAGGGGTAAGCTTATCATGCCGGTATCATGACTAGGGTTCGCCTATCTTATAAACCACATCACAATTCTTTTCACAATCATCACTGGACACCCGCCAGTCTATCAATTCATCACTGGACACCCGCCAGTATCAATTCTCATCACAATCTCATCATATCACAACATCACGCCTGCAGGCAACCTCTAAACAGAAATAAACTTCACAATTTATCCATTACTTAACATCGTCTACGTGATTTCTAATTCGCATACCACCCCATGTCCCTAGGGTCCAATCTAACAGTCCACTGAAGTATCGATACAATATCAATCACAATAATAATTGAAAACGAATAACAGACGGATCGAAACAGTTAATAAGCAATGCAATCACATAACTTTTTATGATTGGGCCGTTGCCCTTAATCTCGTATGATCACAAAGTAATTAAGAATGTAAGATTTATTTAATTAAGCTTAAATAATAATTTTCTAAACTTTTATTAATTAATTATAAGTAATTAAGCTAATTAAATACTAATTAAATTCATTAATTAGGTAAAAATATTAAAATAAATATCGTAACCTTAATAAAGGTCCTAACAGTCCCCTATAATAAGTTCAAGTGCTAAAAGTTGGGTTTGGATGCTCACGGAATTAATTTAAATAAAAAGATTAAATTAATAGACTAAACAAGCATAAATAAACAATAAATAATTAAATAGTTGGAAATATTTTTATATTTACAGAATATCATTATAGGGCTGTAAATAGTCTAAATAAAATTATTTGGAATTTTGAACCTTCTTTATAATATTTTACGATATTATTATTAAGGAACAATGCTTAAATAATAATAAATAGTAACCCAAATAAATAAAATTTTATTTTAATAAAATATCACCTTTGAACTGTCAGGAGTCTAGGAAAAATATTTTCGATGTTAAAAATATTTTTTATAAGGTTGTTATTAATTTTCGTTTATATCTTTAATTAAAAAATAAAATAAATATCAAATAACATCAAAAAGTTATAAAATCAACAACTTATGACCTTAAATAAGTTAGGAATCTAAGAAAAATAGTTTGGGGATTTATAGAGTAATTTAAAAGGTCGTAACGAATTTTAGTTTACAAACGATCTCACGATTACGAATAAAAATTAAATAAATAGTAGATTAAATAAAAAAAATATAAAACTAACAAGTTATGAACTTTAGAATGTTAGGAACCTAGGATAAAAATTTCGGAGTCAAAATCTAATTTTAACAGGTCGAAAAATCAATTCGAAACCGTAAAAAAAATATCGCGCGGCTGGGCAATAACAGAGTTCGCGGCCGCGAGGTTGGCCGCCTGGTTCTTGCGGCTGGAATCCCGAACCTTGCGGCCGCAAGGTCGCTGCACAGTTTTGTTTTTTTGCTTTTTCTTGATTGTTTTCGATGCATGGGGCTACGGGACTTCTTGGGTTATGTCTATAAACACTTAATATACGTAGAGGAGGCTTCGGATTGAATTATAATACCTTGGTTCGGATTAATTTCGTTTTCGATCGAAAACGTGATTTTGGGGAAGACGACTTTAATTCCTTCGATCGGAGGACCTTGGGACCGAATTGCTTGATCTACGGTGATCCTTGGGACTGTGGTAAACAACTTGAACGATCAATTTGGGTTTCGGACGAGCGGAACCTCGAAACCCACTTTTCTCTCTCTCTTTTTCTCTCTCTAGAATTCTATCTATTGTAATTGATTTCTCTCTGATTTTTCTCTCTTTTCTGACTCCGTGGGAGGTGGTAGAATAATGTACGTGCCCTAGGGTCGGTGTGGTGTGTATATATAGGAGAATTGGATGAGTTTCGAATTAAAACGAGTCCTAACAGTACCGGGTTTTTGCATGGACGAATTACGCACGAATTTTGGGTTATGGATGAGGTAGAAATTGAGTAGGAGAGTGAGGGAGAGGATAAACGTGCATGCATGCAATTATATGTATGTATGTAATGCTAAATTAATTTTTAAAAGCTTAATTAGATAGAATAGCTTATTTTTTGTAATTATCTACTAATTATTAAATAAGAAAAATAATATTATCATAAATAAATAATTCTTTTGAATATTTTTATTAGTTAAATTTTTAGTTATTACAACCTATCCCCTTAAATAAAATTTCGTCCTCGAAATTAAAGTGTACCTTTAGGAGGAAACAGATTTGGGTAATTGGTGCGCATAGTATCCTCTCTTTCCCATGTTGATTCCTCAATTCCTCGATGTCGCCAGAGGATTCGGACTAGTCGAATCGTTTTGCCTCGAATGCACTTCTCACTGTAATCTTGGATCTCCACTGGCTGTTCCTCTAGAGTGACGTCATCGTTGAGTTCGATGTTTTCCCAATTGATGATGTGGGAAGGATGCGTCATGTACTTTCGGAGCATCGACACGTGGAATACATTATGAACTCGGTCCAGTTGGGGTGGTAGCGCCAGGCGGTACGCCACTTCAACAATTTTCTCAAGGATCTCAAAAGGGCCAATGTATCGTGGTGATAGCTTTCCCTTCTTTCCAAATCGAATAACTCCCCTTCGTGGTCTAATCTTTAAGAACACATGTTCTCCAACTTGAAAGGTCAATGGTCTAGTCCTTTTGTCGGCGTAGCTCTTCTGTCGACTTTGAGCGGTCAGGAGCCGTTGGCGGATGGTTATGATCTTTTCCGTCGTCTCTTGGACTAACTCTGGTCCTAGTAACCTTGCTTCTCCCAGTTCAGCCCAACAAACTGGCGATCGGCAGGGTCGTCCATACAAAGCTTCATATGGTGCCATCTCAATGCTCGATTGATAGCTGTTGTTATAGGCGAACTCTACTAAGGGTAGATGTCGTTCCCAGCTCCCCTTAAAGTCCAATACGCAAGCTCGGAGCATGTCTTCCAAGATTTGGATTGTTCTTTCGGATTGTCCGTCTGTCTGTGGGTGAAATGCAGTGCTGAGACGAAAATCGGTTCCCAAAGCTTTCTGTAGGCTTTCCCAAAATGTTGGCGTAAATCGTGAATCTCGATCACTCACAATGGATACAGGTACTCCATGTAATCGCACGATTTCTCGGATGTAGAGTCTACTGAGAGAGTCCATAGAATCTGTCATCTTCATGGGTAAAAAGTGGGCGGATTTGGTTAAACGGTCAATTATTACCCAAATGGCGGTATTCGATTGTGGAGACCTTGGTAGTCCTGTCACAAAATCCATGGCGATATGTTCCCACTTCCATCCGGGTATAGGCAAGGGTTGCAGGGTTCCACCGGGTTTCTGATGTTCCGCTTTTACTTGTTGGCATGTGAGGCATGTCGAAACGTAATTGGCCATGTCCTTCTTAATTCCAGTCCACCAGTACTGTCGGCGGAGGTCTTGGTACATTTTGGTGCTTCCTGGATGGACGGCGAAATTGGAATGGTGGAACTCTTTAAGTACTGCTTCCCGGAGGGTACCAATGTCAGGTACAAAAATTCTCCCTTGAAAGCGGAGGCTCTTGTCAGCATGGATTTCCCATCCAGCTGCTGCTTTTCCATTTGCGAGTTGATACCTGATGAAACCACACTCTTGTTCAAAGGTTTGGGCTAGAAGAATTTCTGGGTGTAAGACTGGGGTTGCGACTATGGCGGAGAGACAAGCGTCGGTGTCTTCTGCAGTTGGCTGTAGCTTGAATTCGTTAAGGTCTTCCATCATCTTCCATTCTCTTACGGCTAAACTAGCCACCTGTCCTCGGTTCTTGCGACTCAGCGCATCAGCGACCACGTTTGCCTTTCCAGGATGATAGGACATTGTGAAATTGAAATCCTCCAGGTATTCCACCCATCTCCTTTGTCTCATGTTTAGCTCCTTCTGGGTAAACAGATATTTCAAACTCTTGTGGTCCGTGAATACCTCGAACTGCACTCCGTATAGGTAATGTCGCCAAGACTTTAGGGCGAACACTACTGCTGCCAGTTCTAAGTCGTGTGTCGGATAATTCCTCTCATGCGGCCTCAATTGTCGGGATCCGTATGCAACGACCTTCCCGTTCTGCATGAGTACAGCTCCCAATCCATCTTTGGATGCGTCGCAGTACACGGTATATCCGACGTCTCGTTCGAGTACGATTAATATAGGCGCGCGTTAGTCAATCTCTTCTTAAGTTCTTGGAAGGATCTCTCACATGCTTCGTTCCATTCAAACTTAACTCCTTTTTGGGTCAATCTCGTCAATGGTTTTCCCAAAATGGAGAAATCTTGAATGAATCTTCTGTAATAACCAGCTAATCCCAGGAAACTTCTAATCTCGAATACTGAAGAAGGTCGTTTCCAATCCATGACTGCTTCCACTTTGCTGTCGTCGACTGAAATTCCTTTCTCAGACACCACGTGTCCTAGGAATTTGACTTCCTTCATCCAAAATTCACACTTGCTAGCTTTAGCATACAGATGGTTGTCTCGAAGTACTTGGAGTACAATTCTCAAGTGGTCCTCATGTTCCTTCTCCGTTGGAGAGTATATCAGAATATCATCAATGAACACTACCACGAACTTGTCCAGGTACGGGGTGAAAATCTGGTTCATCAGACACATGAAAACTGCAGGAGCGTTGGTTAGACCAAACGGCATGACTACAAACTCGTAGTGTCCGTAGCGCGTGCGGAACGCCGTCTTAGGTATATCACCATATCGAATTCGTAATTGGTGATACCCAGACCTTAGATCGATCTTCGAGAAACAGGTCGACCCTCTCAGTTGGTCAAACAAGTCGTCTATTCTAGGTAAGGGGTATCGGTTCTTGATTGTGACCTTGTTGAGTTGGCGGTAGTCGATACAAAGCCGGAGCGTTCCCTCTTTCTTTTTGACAAATAGAGCAGGGGCTCCCCAAGGTGAGGTACTAGGTCTGATGAAACCCTTCTCTAAAAGTTCTTGGAGTTGCGTTTTCAACTCTCGTAGTTCTGCTGGGGCCATTCGATATGGGGCCATAGAAATAGGGGCGGTGCCGGGTTGTAACTCTATGGTGAAATCCATTTCCCTTGACGGCGGTAATCCTGGTAACTCTTCAGGAAATACATCCTCGTACTCACAGACGATATGAGGAAGACCCAATTCCATCCGGTCCGTTTCCCCCAACGTGAGACTTGCTAACCATCCAGCAAGCGTCCTATGCCACTTCGTTTTGTGCGTGTGGGGTGCAAAAGGGTCTTGTCTATCCCCCTTAAATTTGAAACACGTACCATCTGGCGCTAGCTGTCACTATCTTCCTATGGCAGTCTATGACAGCTCGGTGTGCGGTCAACCAGTCCATCCCCAGTATGACGTCAAAGTCCGTCATTTCAATTACTCGTAAATCGCAAGGTTAGTCGCAAGTTCGATACTTCTAGTTCGCACCCTTTACAGATTAGCACCGAAATCTTACCCCCCAATGGTGAGGTCACATGCATAGTCGTCTTTAGGGGTTCAGTTTCTAATCCAAGTGTGGATACACATGCGGTAGATATGAATGAGTGCGAAGCTCCAGAATCAAATAGTGCGAACGCAGGTAGTATAAAGAGTGAGGGTACCTTGAATTACTGCGGGGTACATTCCTTCTTCCCTTCCTTGTAGTGCAAACATCCTCCCTACGGTTGAGTTGGCCCGTTCGGTCCTCTGTTTTGAGGAGGGCGAGTTGGTGCTTAGTTCCATCCGCCACGGGGCTGGTTCTGAACTCCAGGTTGATTACCATTCCAGACCGGCCTTACTTGATTCTGATTTTGATTTCCAGGTTCTGCGGTCCTGATCGGGTTTTGCGGCGGTCCTCCAAAATTTCCAGCGCCGTTCAGCTTGGGACAATTCCTCCTGATATGTCCCCCTAATGGTGAGGTCACATGCATAGTTGTTTTTAGGGTTTTGGTTTCTAATCCAGGGTTAGGGTTTGGGCCTCGGTTTTGTACTTGGATCTGGTTTGGATTAGGGTTAGGGTTTCGATTGAAAACTGGGTTAGGGTTCCTCCATACTGGGTTGAATTGTGCTGGCTGAGGGCGAGGGTAGTTTTGCTGGTAGGGTTGAGAGGTTTGGATACTCCTGCTGGTAGGGTTGTTGCGGATAGGTCCTCCAACTGCGGGTATCGGTTTCTTCTGCTCACGCCTTGTCTTGTAATCCAAGTTCTCTCTCTCCATCTTTAGCGCACATTGCACCACTTGTGAGTAAGTGGGAAGTGACTGTGCCACTACCGTTCGGCGTGTCTCATTGAGCCCCCACTCAAATTTCCTTGCCTTGTCATCATCAGTAGGTATGATCGTTGCACCGTAGCGAGATAGTTCCTCAAACCGTGCTGCGTACTGGGTGACGGTCATCGTACCCTGCTCTAGATTCATGAACTCAAGGGCCATTGCCTGTTTGACAGGTGTTGGAAAGTACTTGTCAAGGAAGATTTTCTCGAATCTTTCCCAAGTCATTGTCGCCACGTCATGAGTGTTCTTCATCAGATTCCACCAATGCTTAGCTTCACCCTGCATCTGATAGGTGGCCAGAGCAATACGATTGCTAGCTTCTTGAATATCTAGGGTTTCAAGAATTTCTTGATTTCTTCCAACCAAGCTTCTGCAGCGGTGGGGTTAGGTTCTCCCTGAAAGTAGGGCGGGCGACGCTTGCAAAATTCATTCAGTGCCTGACTCCTAGTCATTGGCCCTCGAGGTGTGTGTGGGGGTCCGCGGTTCTGGTTGTTGGCAGTTGCAGCGGCGATAAACGCCTGCATTAGTTGGACTATCTCAGGAGCCCCAAATTGGCCGTTTGGTTGAGGGTTTCCATTGTTCTGCCCGTTGTTTTGGTTGTTTTCTGCTCCCTCCATCTAGGTACCGTTATGTTAAAAAAACATTAGTAAGGGGGGTTTTATTATATGAACATATATATTTCTATATCTATATGTGAAAAACAGAACATCAAAAGAAACCTTATTCTTATTAATCAAAAGGAATTAAACCTCTGTTCCTATCAAAACATACTACTCAAAAGTGTTACTTCTGAAAGTCAAGCTAATTTCCACTACCACAATTGTTTTTCTAAAAAAAAAAAAAAATCTTGTGTAAAACAAATTCTAAGAGATGCTAAGAGAATCGATCAATCAAAAAGCCCTGGAAAGTGTTCCTCTAGTATACTCCGCCTCTCAACGGTGTCCTCTGTAAGTCCGTAGCAACGCCAAGTCACTCGCCAAAGTTGTTCTTGCTGTCCTCCGTGAGAGTTTGGGTTGTGATAGGTCTCTAGGCGGATGGGTACCTCTACATAGGTGACGTGATCAGTAAAATCGGCATTCTCAGTAATGATACGATGCTCTTGCTCGGGGCGGGCCCTTGTGACGCGAGAATAGTGGATGCGGTCGGTGTAATGCTCTTTGAATCCTCGGGGTACAGTCATAAGGTAATATCCATTGTAGCATGGAGCTATGATCCTTAATGGCCCTAAATAAGCGGACTGTGCTCGAATCTTGAATGGGCAAGGGTATAGCGGCTCCAACTGTATATAGACCATAGTGCCAGGGTCATAATCGGAATAGTGTCCTACCCATGGGATTCCTGCGGGTCGAGTCATCCTAGGGCGAGGTGGAGGATCGGCATCTATGACTTCACACTCACTGTCGGACTCTTCTATTGGTGCGGGGACTGGAAGAGGTAGGGGTTCTTGCATCTCAAGTCGTTGGGTTGTCAGCCACCACTGTAACTCGGCATCCATATCTCTAAGTGCATCTACAGGTAGCATCCAACCATAATCATCCTCCTCTAGGTCTTCCAAAAACTCATCCTCAGTGTTAGCATTACTTCCTGCATCTCCTTCTGACCCAGACCCAGCATTGTCCATCTCTTCATCCTGATTCTGCTCTACTGGAACTTCCTCTTCCTCAAGAGGTTCTTCAGGATCCTCTTCTTGCTCAGGAGGTTCCTCAGGATCTTCCTCCTCTTCAGGGGGTTCCTCAGGATCTTCTTCTTCCTCAGGCGGTTCTTCAGGATCTTCCTCCTCCTCAAGGGGTTCCTCAGGATCTCCTAGCGGTCCAATTTCTATTCCAAGGATGTAGGCTAACACGGCTTCCCTCTCGTGGTGTCCCCTAGTCAACCCCGTGATGGTATCAGTGAGAACTCTAGCTCTTTGGAAGTCCTGCCTTATCTGGAAGAGAGTAGGAAACATTCCAGCCAAATAATCATCTTCCATCGGAAAATCTGGAGTGTCTATCATGAAGGCTCTTAGGTTTTCCACTTCTGTAGCTAACTGGGCTGCGAGTGCGGGGTCCATCTACAAAATAAGGAAGAAATCTAATTATCGAACGGTTTTGGTATATTTCAGATAACGTTATCTTAAAAGGCGTAAGGATATACTAAATTCTACGTGAATTTATCCAATCTACCCAATCTACCCAAGGCCGAGGGTTGAACCTATGCTCTGATACCAAGTTGTAACGCCCCGATTTTCGAAGGTAAAATCGGAGGTATTAAATACTAATTCTTGAAAAACTTATTAAATCCAATTTAAAATCCAAAACAAGTAATTCATCCTAATGATTTATCTATTACAAACCCTTGTGAAAATATTGGAAATAGTCTTTAAAGGGATATGCTAAACAGATATTAGAGCCATCTTCTAAGTCTGATATGGGTCCCAAGCGTATTCTGGCTCAACTCCCACTTCCGGATTCTCCTCAGCATAAAACTGTTCGCCCGCGGAATCCTGTGTTTCCTGGTTTTCTGCAAAATCTGACACAGATGCCAGAAAATCCGTGCCTGAGTGAAAGAGTTCACCCCGAACTATAATCCAACCCAAATACCCCTCTTACAATACAGTTAGCAGGCAAACAGGATATATATGGTGCGGAAAAGTAAAACAGAGATAATCCATACAACTTGATTCATTACTATCCATTAACTTAATCTGAAATCTAAGATCTCTCCACGAGATCTTTCATCCCCAACCACTAGCCATGCTCAGTCCCATGAGATCACTTCCCTTTGTTGTCGCAGGAACACCTAAGTTATGTACCGAGTGTGCACCCCTAATAACTACAACAAGGGGTAAGCTTATCATGCCGGTATCATGACTAGGGTTCGCCTATCTTATAAACCACATCACAATTCTTTTCACAATCATCACTGGACACCCGCCAGTCTATCAATTCATCACCGGACACCCGATTATCAATTCTCATCACAATCTCATCATATCACAACATCACGCCTGCAGGAAAATGAGAGTGTAAATAAACTTCACAATTTATCCATTACTTAACATCGTCTCGTGATTTCTAATTCGCATACCACCCCATGTCCCTAGGGTCCAATCTAACGTTCCTGAAGTATCGATACAATATCAATCACAATAATAATTGAAAACGAATAACAGACGGATCGAAACAGTTAATAAGCAATGCAATCACATAACTTTTTATGATTGGGCCGTTGCCCTTAATCTCGTATGATCACAAAGTATTTAAGAATGTAAGATTTATTTAATTAAGCTTAAATAATAATTTTCTAAACTTTTATTAATTAATTATAAGTAATTAAGCTAATTAAATACTAATTAAATTCATTAATTAGGTAAAAATATTAAAATAAATATCGTAACCTTAATAAAGGTCCTAACAGTCCCCTATAATAAGTTCAAGTGCTAAAAGTTGGGTTTGGATGCTCACGGAATTAATTTAAATAAAAAGATTAAATTAATAGACTAAACAAGCATAAATAAACAATAAATAATTAAATAGTTAGAAATATTTTTATATTTACAGAATATCATTATAGGGCTGTAAATAGTCTAAATAAAATTATTTGGAATTTTGAACCTTCTTTATAATATTTTACGATATTATTATTAAGGAACAATGCTTAAATAATAATAAATAGTAACCCAAATAAATAAAATTTTATTTTAATAAAATATCACCTTTGAACTGCCAGGAGTCTAGGAAAAATATTTTCGATGTTAAAAATATTTTTTATAAGGTTGTTATTAATTTTCGTTTATATCTTTAATTAAAAATAAAATAAATATCAAATAACATCAAAAAGTTATGAAATCAACAACTTATGACCTTAAATAAGTTAGGAATCTAAGAAAAATAGTTTGGGGATTTATAGAGTAATTTAAAAGGTCGTAACGAATTTTAGTTTACAAACGATCTCACGATTACGAATAAAAATTAAATAAATAATAGATTAAATAAAAAAATATGAAACTAACAAGTTATGAACTTTAGAATGTTAGGAACCTAGGATAAAAATTTCGGAGTCAAAATATAATTTTAGCAGTCGAAAAATCAATTAAAACCGTAAAAAATATCGCGGTAGGCAATATGAGTTCGCGGCGCGAGGTTGGCGCTTTGGTTCTTGCGGCTGGAATCCCGAACCTTGCGGCGCAAGGTCGCTGCCTGATTTTGTTTTTGCTTTTTCTTGATTGTTTTCGATGCATGGGACTATGGGGGCCTTTGGGTTATGTCTATAAACACTTAATATACGTAGGGGCTCTGATTGAATTATAATACCTTGGTTCGGATTAATTTCGTTTTCGATCGAAAACGTGATTTTGGGGAAGACGACTTTAATTCCTTCGGTCGGAGGACCTTGGGACCGAATTGCTTGATCTACGGTGATCCTTGGGACTGTGGTAAACAACTTGAACGATCAATTTGGGTTTCGGACGAGCGGAACCTCGAAACCCACTTTTCTCTCTCTAGAATTCTATCTATTGTAATTGATTTCTCTCTGGTTTTTCTCTCTTTTCTGACTCCGTGGGAGGTGGTAGAATAATGTACGTGCCCTAGGGTCGGTGTGGTGTGTATATATAGGAGAATTGGATGAGTTTCGAATTAAAACGAGTCCTAACGGTACCGGGTTTTTGCATGGACGAATTACGCACGAATTTTAGGTTATGGATGAGGTAGAAATTGAGTAGGAGAGTGAGGGAGAGGATAAACGTGCATGCATGCAATTATATGTATGTATGTAATGCTAAATTAATTTTTAAAAGCTTAATTAGATAGAATAGCTTATTTTTTGTAATTATCTACTAATTATTAAATAAGAAAAATAATATTATCATAAATAAATAATTCTTTTGAATATTTTTATTAGTTAAATTTTCGGGTTATTACAATTTTACCTATTAAAGTGTTTGGTTGTATAAAAATGAGATTCCATTAATTGGATGAAAATGACTTACCCTTAAATTTTTCGTAAGTTATTTTCCGAAATGAACTTGCTGCCTTCTACTACAATTCTCACTGCTCAGTTTTCTCGATCGTCAGTCCTGACCCACGTTCAATTCCAATTTTCTTTGCCGTTTATGTCCCCTCTCTATCTCTCTACATTATTTTGTCGATTTCTAAAAATATTTTTTAAGTGCCAACCAAACACCAAAACATGAAAGTTTAAAATTTGGTTTTTAAAAAATATTTTACATGAAAACACAATTTATATTGTAAAACATTTTACATCGAATCAAAGGGGGCCTAGCTTCCATTAAACCGACCAAGTTACTGTTTACACCCAATTTTGAACAAAAAATAAGGAAAAGATTTTTAAATGCCAACAGAGGTGTGAAAGACCAGTATTAAACTTAAAAGAGGCGCTCGCTTTAGCCCTAGGCATTTGTTTGCCCCTTCTCTATGTAGAGCATGACCCAGATTCATATGGCTATTATTTGGGGGAATGTTTGGTACGGCCTGGACCTTCGTAATAAACACGATAAAGGTCATTCTGACCGAGAAGCAGGGCATCCGATCCTTTTTTTTGGCCACTTGTCTCGGTAGGTCCAAATCAATTTAAAGGCCTGCTTCTAAAAGGCTTGCTCCAGAGCGAGCAATATCATGTCGGCTTGTTCTTGAAAGGGCGGAGGCGAGTTAGGAGGACTGGGCTCTACATGGGTCGGGCCTACGAAGGGTTCACAACGGGCCCAATGCATTTTCAGGGCCTAGTGTTTTGGGGCCCGGGCCTAATATCTTTTTGTGTAGAATCGTGGAGATCTAGAAAAAGTGGTGACATAAGGCTTGGGAGGAAACTTGCTAGAGGAAGAATGGATCCCATGCCACAAGTTCCAAGGTCGGCCTTCAATCAAGGGCTGGCTGAGGGCAGGCAGCTTACCTTGGCTTTGTTCAGCTTGGTGCACAAGAAAGGATGGACCAAGTCCCAAAAATTCTTGTTGCATCGAAGCTGCTCCCTTAAGGGACCAATCTGGAGGAGAAATTATTCGGTGCTCTTGGGGCAACACGTGGCGCTGCCCCAGCACATCCGAGCCGTCCATTCAGCCTTTGAAGCAGAGAGAAAAAGGGGAGAGAGAAAGGAGGAGAGAGGGTGTTTTAATCTCAACCGTTCGGTACCCGAACGGACGGCTCGGATCGTGCCGAGGGGCACCACGTGTCCCTGCCCTTGGGGCAAGGAATAATTTCTCAATCTGGAGCCTTCAAAGGACCTCAACAATAGAGAAAGTAGCTGAGGAGTCTGTTGGTTTTGCAGAAAGGTCTCAGGTTTTTCCCCAAAGATCTTCCTTGTGACAAGATTTAGGCCTGAAAGGTTTTTATTTCAGACCTCGAGCAAAGGCGCCAGCCGAAACCTTGGAGTGAGAAGCAAGAAAAGAAGGGTTGGCATGCATTCATTGGAGACCTTGGCAAGGGTCCACGACTTCAAGAGCTCACAATTTGTGCAACTTCATCTTCATTCCTTTTACAAACAATGCTTGTACCTATTGCAACATAAGTTTAAGCTTTTTCGTTGTAATCCTTGTACCCAAATTTGGTTAGGTCGTTAATGGAATTGTTTTAATTTCATAGCACATTGTTTCTTTGTCTTTTCATTTTTTAACAACGGTTATGAAAATTCTAAGTCTTTATCCAATAAAGACGAACAACAAACCATCTCTGGACTCTTGCCCTTGGACCTAGCACGAACACTTGGACCTAGCACGAACACCTGAGAGACGTTAGATTTTGAGGTTCAATGACCTTAAAAACAATTTGGACTACCGTACAGTCCTGGCACACCCCCAGCATAAGCCAATCTGTTTTTCTTGTACTTTTTGTGGAGAAACAGTTACTCCCTCCGTCCCTAAATAAGTGTCCGGCGAGCAAAATTAGGCCTTACAAAAGATGCATATTTTTCGTTAAAAAATCTATTTTTTTCCATAATCTAATAAAACCCATTGCCATCTATTGATTTGTAAAAAAAAATTGATTTTTTAAACGAAACAAATACATTTTTTTAAAGGCCTAGGTTTGCGTGCCGGATACTTATTTAGGGACGGAGGGAGTACTTTGATTTAAAACGCCACGTGTAGCAGCAACCCTAAACCCTCTGCCAAGAAAAACCAAGAGGGAAACCCCCGAATCCGAGCTTCCCCTTAAACCCTTCTTCTCCCACCCACCGCATTCGAAAGTGAGAGAGAGAGAGAGAGGAGAGAGAGAGAGAGAGATGGATCGCATAGCAGCAGCGGAAGAGCAAATAGTGACGGAGAGATTGAGGAGAAAGCTGAACGATGTTAACACAGCCGCTCAAACCCATCTCTCTCCTGTCCAAGACCACGTCAATTTCACTCTCCAGGTCCCCTCTCTCTCTTTCTCTCTCTCTCTAAACATCCGCTTTCTATGTATTTATGCACTGATGAATCCTCTGGTTGAAGCACCATACATTATTCAGATAATTGTTAAAGATAATTACGAAATTATGAGGGTTAGCCCCCAAATTAAAGGAGTTCTTGCCCTTGTTCCATTATAGCATCATCTTAAGCCATGTTTTTGGGCGTTTAAAAAAGTCGACTTCGAAAATCTAAGCAAAAGCAGCTAGGTCCTAGCTAAATTTTCCGAGTTATTGTGTCTCTGTTATTTTTTTGCTTTGTGGATTAACGGGAAAGAGTGTGGATCGAAAAATGATGGCTTTTAGCTGTGCTATGTAAGGGCTACTTTTGTTGAGGTTTTTGGCTGAAAAGAGCATGAAAATTTTGAACTTTTTGGTGTTATTATTCTGGGACGTGATAAGGATATTGTAAAATTTGAGGGTTAGCCCGCAAATTAAAGGAGTTCTCACACCCTTACTCCTGTCTAGCATGATCTTAGTCTACGTTTTGGGTTTTTAAAAAAGTCGTCTTTTTTGCTAGAAAATCCAAGTATAAACAGCTAGCTCCTTGTTAAGTTGTTTGAGTCGTTACTGTTTGGAACACAACGAAAGGAAGGGTAGGGAAAAGAAGTGAAATAAGTAAGAGGGAAATTAGAGGGAAGTTAAACAAAAAATGGAGAAAAAGTTTCTCTTTCTCTAGGAACCAAACGGAGATTTTTTACATATTTATTTTTGCTTTGTGGATTCATGCTATCTTAGGTGTATTTTTGGTTGAAAAAGAACAGGAATTCTGTAAACTATTTGGTTTTAAAGCTTGCTTCTTTTGACCTACCAAACACAGCCTTATTTTATAGTCAATGTTGCCAAGGGATGTCTAGTTAAGTATTTCATTGTTTGTCTCTCTCTCTCTCTCTTTTTCTCTTGTTGGTGGAACTGGATGTTTTTCTTCAAACTTTCTTGGCAAACTTTAAATCCTGAATCTGTCCCTGCATGATGTGTGTTGTGTAACTCGTTGTTTTGAATGTTCGCTGCAGCAAGCATACTTCAGATGCGCGTATGAGTGCTTTGACCGGAGTAGAACCCAAGATGAGATCAACAGTTGTGTGGAGAATTGCAGTGTCCCAGTCATGAGAGCCCAGAATCTGGTTGAGAGTGAAATGGCCAAGTTTCAGGTAAATGCGGTGTTTTATCTGGATATTGTGTGAAGCTTGAAGAGAAATTTTTGAGAATCGTTACCACCACCAATTTATGCTTGTTTGAACTAGTTAGAATTGTA
Organism: Rhododendron molle; assembly: GCA_025413875.1. Classification (NCBI taxonomy): domain Eukaryota; kingdom Viridiplantae; phylum Streptophyta; class Magnoliopsida; order Ericales; family Ericaceae; genus Rhododendron; species Rhododendron molle. The sequence goes on along the minus strand of CM046396.1, from coordinate 1,737,797 downwards.
GACAGTCTTTGGCCTTAGCTGGTCCATTTTTCCCTACGTGTGCATGCACAAATGTGAGGGCTACCACTTTGTGCTTTTAATGCCAAAAGGTTATGAGTGTAACCAATCTATCTCTTGGAGACTATTTTTTGCATTTAGTAGTTGGAGGTATAGATTGCAAACCAGACATCACGTCTAAAACAAGGGGTGCTAGCCAACATCTTGGTCTTTCCCAGACCCTATAAATGAAGTGCCAAAGGGGTGCACTTTTTTTGAAGAAGGCAACTGGGTGCAATTTTTAGTTGTTTATATTTCAATTTTCACAAGTACGTCCCTTGCTTGAAGAAGGCTAGGTTAGTAAAGCTTTGATGGCTTGAATCATTCTGAAGATAGTGTTTTGGCCATGCAAATGAATACAATGGGAGAGAATGATTTATAAGTGCAGAGTATACTGTATACAGAGGTCACACCGTGTGCATAAGGCTCCCACTTGCTATGATTGGCATAGGGTTCCCACTTACAATAGTTTATGGAAGAGGTAGTCAGTAGTCTGTAGGCTTACCCCAAGTTTTGGATGGAGAGGTTTATCTTAGTGACCTGAATTGGTTCCTCAATATTTGGAGGGCAAACATTGTCATCGTGTTAGGGCATTGCCTCTATCCTAAGAAGCACACATAAAGACATGCGGACATGTCATTTCTCAAAAAATTAGCGCACAGACATGTTAGGGACATTCTGAACATTAAATAGTGCAATATGTTCTACATACAAACATTATACATTTATCTAGGAATTCATATCAAAGTACAGAGCATTTTATTGTAAAAAGGGGAACCCAAATATTTGTGTCCAACATGTATCTGGAGGGTGAACCGGTGGAGTATCATGTTCGTGTCTGACATGTGTCGGACACAGACGTGTGAGGCCTGGTAGATGTGTCTATGTTTCTTTGCCTCTATATATACATCAAGAGTTTTAGTGCATTGAGGCAATGTTCCATGGCTTGCATTTTCTCTTTATCTTGTCTTCATTAGGTTGAAGTATACTTTACTAAACTCTGAACATTCTAAATTTAGAGCCCCTTAGTCATAGCAGTTATCCACCTTGTCCCCATTTTTTTTTAGAATTCCCATGTCCCGTGTCCCTTGTCCCGTCTTACATAGCTCACAGCATGATAATTCAGCACATGGAATGGAAGCATGTTCAAGAGAAAACGACAGTATCATATCCATGTGAAGTTTAACTGCAAATGTGAGAAAATTTACCGAATCAGAGTGAGGCTCAACGTTGGTTGTAAGTTAGATTCATTGTAAATCTGTTATATCTGTTGCCATGAACTTTGAACATGGTTAGCATGAACAGCCCTGTGAATTCAGAAAAATGTTACCTTGTCCATTCATGCTATTCCTCTTAATGGAACCAAATGGATAATAGATAAAGGTAGTAGGCTAAGAACAGCCAATTATAGACACTTCTTCTTTCACTTTTGTATTTTTATTTTGTTTCTTGGGATTAACCCATTATCTCTCGGGAATTTGGATGCAAATTACAACACCTTTAAGTCTATAAGTGTAACCCATTCCTTTTCTTATCTTTGTGTAATCTAACTCCACTTTTCAAAATAACCCGGTTCTTTCTTAAACAACTTCTTCCCGAGTGTTCTGAAAACTTTTTGTTTGAAGTGTGTTGTAGCAGTATTGTATAAGCTAATACAGCTTGTGCATATTATTTGAAACATCTTTTCTGATGCCTCCAGGAAAGAATGAACAGGTCTCTGATGGTCTGCCAAGACAAATTTGAGGCAGCCAAGCTCCAACAAATCAAAACTGATGCAATGAAGGATTTGGAGTCATGTGTTGACCAGTCGGTACAAGACAGCATCAAGACCCTGCCACATCTTGTCGGAAGATTGAAGGCCTCTCTCTCGATCAGCGATTAGAGCAACGTAGTCGTGTATTATCCGTCAAACTACCGCGACCGTGCCTTGTTTTGTTTCATTAATTTTTATGCTCTGGTTACCAATTGGTTTACTTCTATTTTGTAATGAGGCAACACAATGAATAATTTTAGCCCTCTCTGTTAGATCCCACTTCATTAACAACCGTGAGGGAGCAAATAGGATAGAAATCACAACTTTTAGATGTTGCTTTTGTTGAATTGGTTACAAATTATGGCAGCAGTCTGATTAGATTGTTGCCATCAATAATTTCAAATGCTGAGCCTGCTAAATTTGTGTTGATTGGCATAGGATTTTTGTTTTGCTCGTTTCTCTGCTGGTTGTTAATAACTGTGGATGAATATCGCTGGGTGCGAGTAGGCAAACACAGCTTTTGGATTGACCTCTGTACCTAAGTTAGAGCTATCAGTTTTTAGTATTCCCTCATGAAACAAAGCTGGAAATGTTCTCTCGCCCTGTGTTCGGATCATGGATTTGTAAAAATGAAAACAAAATGAACTAGACCGCATGGTCATGGCCCTACGGGCAAAGCTAGTCCATGGTGGCTATATCTCTCCAAGAAGGCAACAAGATGAGTAAAGGATCTATATTTTTCTCTACGGGTTTTCCATCAATTTATTTCCTAGAAAAGAAATTAAGACTGATATGGTCTTTTCTCACGCAGTCAACACCGGTACCAAGTGCATCACTGCATGGATGTGGCCTTTGGTGCCAAACTTGAAGGCCAAACTTGCTTCGCCCTCGCTCTTTGTTGTTTGCTCTTCGAACTTATCAATGGCGATATGGTGGTCTATGATTCTTCAAACTTATCAATGGCAATATGATTCTTCAAACTTGCTTCACACATGACCCTGCAGCATCTTGTTTGAAGATTGAAGGCCTCTCTTTCCATCAGTGAGTCAAAATACACGGTGGTATATGATTCTTCAAACTTCAGGGCCACCATTATGCAGGTGGTTCAATAAATTTATGAACGCGTGACCTGATTGATTTGACTCTGGCGGCCAAAGTTCACTATCGGCTGGTTCATTTGCATCGCTAGTTATTACCACCAAAATTAAGTCTAGCTCTAGCCTAACTTATTTGATTTTGATTATTTTGTTTTTTCTTCAATTTTGATTGTGCATACGGTCAAATTTTTTTGAATTATCCACTCATCTTCTTGGCATGAATAATTGAAAAAAGTATAAAAATGTGGCTAAATGGTCAAAAGGAGTCCACGATAGATAAAAATAAGCTGAAACTGACAAATTTGTTGCTTATTTTAATTGCTTTAAAACTTTTTTCAATCTCAGTCTGTAGTTTTTGTTTTTTTTTTTTGTTTTTGTCTTGCTCGACGAGACATATTGAAAGGCCAAATAATTCTATCAAGAGCTAAAAAATTTCACTGACAACGCAATATAATTCACATATTACCATTAAAGTAACAATTTCCAAATTCATCTTGCTTGGGATAGAGAGAGAAATTGCATTACAAACATAAACATCACTGGTACAAATAACAAGCCTTGCACACAACTTGTAAATAAGTATGAAAACCAACCCCCTTTTTTTTTGTTTTATCGGCAAAAATACCATTTTATTTAGGAAAACTTGACAACTGGTACATCAAGTCAGGGGAGGGGAGGAGAATCCAACCAACCATTGGATGAAAAGAAAAAAAAAAAAAAACTCAAATGGGACAAAGCCCAATACGCCCAACAAGCTGATCCCAAAATACCTAAAAGGGCAAAACCCCGACAGTCAAATGGGCAAAGCCCAAACAAGAAAACCCAAAACCAACCCTTTAAACAGACAGGGTCATCATTATTTTTGAGGCACACCAACATTATCATCCACACAGAGAGCAATCACAGCACACACAGTTGGAGTTAACGCATATGCCACACTGAGTTTTACATCGGTTGTTGCATATGGACCGACTGCATTGTCCTTGTCCTAAAACTGAATCCATTCACCACAAAGTCAATTCAAGAGAATCCTTGAGCTAAGCTATAGGTATATACATTCATGTGCATACACCGCCGTGGCGTACATATGCATTTTGGGTCCGTCTCAGGTTCGAATTTGCCTGTAGAATATATGCTTGAATTCTGAAGCAAAGTTGACTTGTTTCGTAATAGCCTTTACCGATATCTTAATTAAAAAAATGATTTTTTATAGGAACCCTAAACAAACTATTTTCAACAAAATGTGCGGTTCGGCTCATTTTTTTGATATCCAAGACGGACCCAAAATACGTATGTACTCATATTCTTTTCATATTTCGTTTACTCAGAGATCATCTTGCTATTTATTTAGTCAGAGAATCGCATCTTCAATTGCAGGTCTCTTGTTGAAGTGTTTTATTGTCCTAAAAATAATGTCTCTATGTAGTGAATGTCATGAATTTACCATTTTCACTCTTTCTTTGTCAAATTACAGAATTAAGCCCAAAGTATAAGGGAAGTTGACACTCCCTAAATTGAGGATGACACTATACTGCACAAATTATAGGGGTGTGTGTTAACTTAACACATCCCGTTAAACCCCGCTAACTATATCATGTGGCAAAAAAAAAGAAAGACCTCCAGGCTGTCGTTATGCGGGTTTAATCCAAGATGCACGGGACATTTCATGAATTCAATGATTTTCGGAAAATGTTAGTCCTGAACTTAAACATTTGAATGACCATTTTCCCCCCGGCTCTTTTTCTGCTAAAATGGTCGTTTTTAGTAAAATCGGGTTTTCTACTCGGATTTTCATACAGAAAAATGGTATAAGACCAGATATAGAAAGATTAAAAATCGAGAGTCTCAGATATTTGGTTCGACAGACTCGAGATTTAAAATGACCATTTTACACCTAATTGGGCAAAATTAGTAAAAATCCTAGCTCCGCCGCTGCTTAAAATTCTAACCTTAATTAACATGGGAAAATGAGTTTTAGGGCAACAAAAATGGAGAACGTACCTGTGGCCACAAGAAACATCAAGATAAGGAAAACCATTATGTAGTGGGCCGAAATATTCCAAGGGGTTCATACGGTCCAAAAGATTGCACCGGGGGTCTATCGTTCAATTGTCTCAGTTTGCTTATTGCTGAGTTGGCATATTGACACATCATCCGTCTTTCACCGAACGTAAAGAGGTCATAGGACTGCTGGCCGAACGTAACTTGTCTGAACGTCGGCGTTCAATCGTTTGTTCGGCGGAGAACTCCTTTGTTCGGCATAGCACGTTCCCGTTCCCTAATCCTGGCCTTCGTTTGTTCGGCCAGTAATCTTTCCTTCGGGACCGCTTTGTTCGGAGACCGCTGGTACAGAACATTCCAGAACCTTCCAATGATACGTGAGTTGCCTTCTCTTCTCACTGCCGTGACGCCTCTTCATGATGTGACATGTCTGACATGAACCCATGTGCCTCTGCAAACCTGGGAAGACGGCCTTCATTAAATGCCTCTGACAGGTGACGTCATCCGAGCGTAGGAACGCGCGTGTATCCTATGCTCGGATGGCTTAGCGTGCAAGACTCCCTTGCCTATAAATATGGAGGTACATCTTACCACAAAAGGGCTGATACACTCCTCCCTCTCCCATAAGCAGTTCCTCTTTTCCAAACAAATACTTCCCCTCTTACTCTTCCTTCCCCTACTAACTAGATCGTCGGATCTTCTACCCGGAGGAACACCCCCCTCCGGTCTGCAGGTACCCGGCGAGCCACGTCAACCTTCTACGGCACAATAACGGAGGAGCAAAGGGTTCAAGAGGTTCAGGTTGAAAACAGCCCCCCACACATTAGAACCCAGCGCATGGAGTACGCCATCTTGAGGGAGAAAGTTCCTGGAAAATAAACCAGATGTGTGTGTGTGAGAGAGAAGGGGGTTGCAAATGTAAGATGGGTCTTCCTGGTTTCATTCCTGACTTATCTAGTCTCATGTTTTCCGACACTACCTCTGTCCCAAATTGCCTACCCCCTACAAAAAGTCATGCAATTTCCGGTTCAAAAAATAAAGTACTTTCAAATATCATTTTTCAAATTTCCTTACACCAAATTAAAGTACTTCAAGAGCCTTTTAATATGGTGCAAAGAAATTTAAAAAATGATAGCGCTAAATTATTTTATTTTTGGAACTCAAAATTGCACGTTTTTTTGTCACATTCGGATAAGTCAATAATGATGGCTTGGATGTGATTCGGATTTCCTAATTTTCCACAAGCGTTAGGCTATCTAGTTGGATTGAAAGCGAAGGTAGTTTTGGAAGCTTGTATGTTACTTACTACTGATGCTTTTATGCATCTATTCAAGGGGCGTGAAAATATGGTGATAGGCACAGAGAAGAAAAAGACTGCCAGTTAGTATCCTATTGTAAATTGTCAAAGGTAATTCTAATTGGGGTGGGTAGTGCCATAGGAACGGGTGGTCAATATTCCTTGATTTCATAGATGTTGACGAACTTGGGAATGAGGATTGTGTTGAAAGTGGTTCCAAATTTTGGACATCCCTCGGAATGAATATTGTGTTGCTATACAATAATTCCACTTTGTAGTGGGGTTAGGTTGGCCATCACTTGGGCATTGCACCTTGATCACAAGGACACGCAACCCGTCCACGGCCTAGCCAAACGGGCATTGATGTCCCCTACAACGTCTTCAGATGCACGGGGAACGTCTTTTTGGACCGGAGCTACCACCGATCTTCATCTTTTGTTGATGGACTTCGGTTTTCATTTTGCTCAATTTCTCTGCTGGTTGTCAAGGGCAAGAAGAACAGCCGAGCTAAAAGATCACTTTAGCTATTTTGGAGAGCGTGCACAGTCAAAATCAGCTCCAGTTGGGTGCAATAGTAGTCTTTTTGGATAGAGCGACAGTACCTCGCAAGATCAGACAAGGTTGATCTAGACTTTTTAGACAGAGCTGCAGTAACTCGCATTTTTCGTCGGCCTGGACTCTCGCTCTCTCTCTGAGAACAAATGCATGCACATTATAACATCCCATCCTTCTCGATCATAATCAGCAATTCATCATCTCTCTATGAACACCACCGAACGATCTGGAAATTGCTGCAAACTGCTGGAATACGATCTGAATAATCAAATCTAGAATTTCATACTAAACAGCCGAAAATTGACGAAAAGAACGATAATCAGGTCGTTTTATATGTGGTATTGTGGTTATAAACCCCTTCCTACTGCAGGTACATGTGGTTATCACTGACAAGTCAGAACAGAAAGAGTTAAAGAAGCAGCAAACTAATCAGATGTCAAGTACCTTTGTCTAGTATCTGTAACAAAGAATTCAGCTATGAACTTCATACATTAACACAAGGATTAAAAATCTCCCTCTTTGCCCTCTAAGATCTGTCTTTCGTTGTTTTCTCCTTAACCACATACATAAAAACACGCTACTCCCAAAAACATCATGTATGTTACGATAAACTCGCAAAACGAGACACAAGAAGCTTTATTTGAGAGGAAAAGATGACTGGTCTTCTCTCACACAATCAACACCGCACCTAAATACATCACTTCGAGGACCGCAAAAGTCAGGCCTTCGATGCCAAACTTGCTTCACCATCACTCTTGTTTTTCTTCTCTTCAAACTTATCAATAGCTATCTGAAGTTCGTCGGTACCTCCAACAGCTCTCATGGTGTAGAAATACACGCCAAACACAAATGCTGTCAACCCCCCCGCGACAACCATATTCTTAGTCTTTGGTGCAAGGCGGCCAAATCCCCCAGCCATCTCACGAAAATAACTTATTCTGAAGGGCCTTCAAACTGCAAACCTGGACACAGATCAATTGATTTCATCAGTTGCAGAGAAAGTCAAGAATAATGACATAGGTTTTTTCAGAACTCTTTCAATCGAAGACACATAGGGAACAAGAAATATGATACATCCTACTTTTGCGGCCTTTTAGCACATAAAGATCCACTAACTTCAGATACCAAAAGGTAACAAATCCAGAAGAGACATTCATTGAACATAATGAAACTTCTTGAAATAGTTCAACATCGTGATTGAAGTTCAATTCAGAAAGAAAAGGAGAAACAAATAACACCCACATAACTGGAAGTATGAAGTATTCAGATAACTGGAAGTATGAAGCAAAAGATGATAGACTAGAACTCAACAAGGTTATCAACCATCTTTGAAACGTTCACAAGATATAACTGTCCTGAACGCATACTTACCCCTTGCTTTTCATTCAGAAAGACCCCCAAAACAAGCCCCAGAGAATCATACCTACAATTACGCACCTAATGTATGTAACCAACCATGGCATATATTCATCGTTTGAACTTTAAGCTTAGAACGAAGGGAGGAGATTGGAAACAGTACGGTTAGCTGAGGAGGCTGATGCTCGTCACATTTGCCTTATATTTTGATGACTACTATGCAGAACCATGATACTTATACCACAGGTTATACAAAAATCAACATCCTTTTCGCCCCGAAAGTGCATGCAGCCAAAGAAGGAAAAGAATGACATTTAATAACTACGATTGAGCAGGCAGGGTAAGAATTTGGAAAAGGTTAAGGAAAGGTATCACAAGTCACTAATGCTCCGTTGGATAGTTATGGATTTCAAGTAAAGGGAGCACTTGGCTGAACGGTTGTGTATCTGCATTTAAATGTAGTGAATTTGAGGATTTTGTGGATCAAAAAAAAAAAAAAAAGGTTGTGGATTCAACTCCTATGGAACGGAAGTTGACACCTTGTTAATGGGTTCGGATGGGGTTTAGGTAGTACAAACGCTTTGGTCATATGACAAGAAAACCAAGTAATGGATTTCAATTGAATAGATGTAATGGTTAATATCAGCAGGGGGAAAAAAAGGGAAAGAACGCGGGCAAGAGCCGGTCTTCGATATTCCTGCGCACCTAACGGGTACGGCAAAAAACAAAATTTGGCAGATGGGCAAATACGAAATTGGAATCGAATCACTGTATTGATAACAAAGAACACAATTATCGAACAAGAAAACCATGCACATTCACATACTTGGCCCAGAACAAGCCGATTTACCTCTGATCTCACATCAGAGACATCGAGTCCAAAACAATATAACATGTTACGCGTTAGGGGCATTTTGGCACGTTTCAGGCATTTGAAATAAAACTAACTTGAATTGAAACAAGAATGCATACCTAAACAATAAAACCAATTGGCAATGAATTAGGGTTTTGAGTCAAGAGGGGGTTTGGTGGGAAGAAAGACAGACGGAGAGGAAGAGCTGGGCTTGCTGACACTGGGAACGCTTCAGAGTGGTGCCGCCGCTGGAACAGAGGCTCCGAACGGCCTCTACTTCAGTGGGGCAGGCCTCCTCCACCAGGCACTCCGCCAGCGATCGGCTCAAGTGGCGGCATGCCGCTTCCTGCCCCGGACCCTTGGGGACACGACGGTGGCACTCGCTCAGGGCCCGGTGCAACCGCTCGCACCGAACTCCGTGGCTTCCTGCTGACATGTCTTATGTCGGCCCCACAAGCCGTATTTTTTTTGATAGATTAGCTTAATATGAAAGAGAGACTTACAATTCTGTAAGTATAAATTAACTGAAGCACATAAAGATACAAAACACAATAAACCTGTAAATCTGTAAGAGTGCCTTAGGATTTGTTCGATCAAACAACCCTAATATAACGGAAAGTTAGGGTTTTTGTTCGAATTTCAATCAAACAAACCTAATGAAACAACGAAAAGCTAGGGTTTTGTTGGATCAAGCAGCAAAATAGTGGAAAACTGAGGGAGAAATGGGATGAATGAACGAACCTGATACTACTCTCTGAGAAAGCTTGGCTGGAGCGTCCGGTGGGACGAATTGGAGTTTTAAGAGTCGAGTTCTAGGTTGGGCCGGGTTAACACTTTTCAAGGAATTGTAGCCCAGCACTAGACTGAACTCGACCCGGGCAAGATAGAGCAACTACCGCTTTCTGCTCCAAATATACAAATTTTAGGCTGCGTTCTTGTAAACTTATAGGAGGCGGTTTCGGGGACACCTAAAAAAATACCCTATGGTTTTTGATCAAATTTTGATGATCCGAGCCGCTCAATGTGATCAGAATGTGATTTTAAGGGTACACGTTAAAAATCAGCAAAAAAAATGACCGGGAAGGGTTTGATCTGAACAGTTTTGAACAATTATTATTGAACGGTTCAAATAAAAACTGCTCAAATCAAGCATTTCCCGGTTATTTTTTTTGCTAATTTCTCGCGGACACCCTTAAAATCACATTCTGTACACATTGAGCGGTTCGGATCATAAAAATTCAATCGGGAACTATCAGATTGAGATTTTGGGTGTCCCCGTTGGGTGTTTTATTAGGGTGTTCATTGAACCATTTCCAAACTTATAAGTATAAAACTTATTGTGGGCTCCCGCGCCCGAAAAGCGCTAACTCGAAGAGTCGCCACCCGGATTTTTGAGATGGATGATCCGAAAAACCGAGAGCTTGATTTGAAAAAGAAAGGCTTTTGGTCTAGCGAAAACGTTGAGATTTTGGATTCGGGAGCCACGTTACGAACGGAGAAGGTTTTATTGAAAAAACACCCTGCTCGCCCGGTAAAACCGGTCTCTACTAAGCATTTTAAATGGGGGATTTAATATCATTTGAAAAACTTAATTTTAAAACATATACGGGAAAGAGACACGGGATTAAAAATAACACCTTGGCGTGCTTGTAGTGCGAACTGTACAGTATGAAATGGATAGCAATGTACAGAAAATGAAATAACAACATCACAACAGACTGTCAATACCACAAGAGGTGCCGCGCGATACACCGGATGCATCGCACGGTACAACCAAAGTACCGTGCGGTACACCTGTCTGCACATTCCAGAATCAGTCTGCTTTTACATGATAGAACAACCCATGGGTCTGCAAAATAGTTTGTTATATTTTCTGGATTTTCGAAAAATGATTTATGGGACCCTTTTGTTTATCTTATCATGTAAAATAATGTTAAAAGTTTTTTGAAATGTTGAGAGATCTCATAAAGGAAAAAAAAAAAGAAAAACTTTCAACATGAAACTTGAATCTAGAATGTACCCGCACGATCTTTAAGCAATATTAGCCGAAATATGAAAAGAAGAAGCAAAGAAAAGAAAAAGAAAAAGAAAAAGAAAAGAAAAGAAAAGAAAGACTTTGAATGTAAAGTTCGTTTAAAACCCAAACTCGGTATAGAAAGACCGAGAAGGGCCTCGATCGGCTCCCCTCAAGGCCAAAACGGGGTTTAGCCCAAGGAAAATGGATTTATACCTTTTGATCGAAGCTTGGATGTGCTTGAAGGTGGAGGAATGAAAGTTGATTTGGATTGAACTTGAAAGATTTGAGAGCAAATGGGTGTAGAGAGAGAGATATGTATAGTGGTGGTCGGTGTAAGAAGTTGTAGAGAGAGAATTAAAAGAGAGTATTTTTAGAGAGAGAGAGTGAGAGCCAAAAAAATGACATAGTAACTTTACTTGGAGTTGAAGGGGTACTTCTCAACTAGAGAGGGGGTGTATTTATAGGCAAAAGAGGCAAGGATGATCACTAAAGGAGGGGAGGTGACTTCTGGGCCGAATAAAACTCATTTTCTGGCACAGACGCTCCTCCTGCAGGCGTGACCGACAGCTTTCTGCGACTGTAAGAACTTTTTTTCAAGGTGCCGTGCGACGTAGTGGAGTCCCATGCGAGAGAGTGATTTTTTGAATTTTCTAAGGTGCCGCGCGCCCTTTTGAAGTGCCGCGCGCTATGTGAATCAGCACAATACACCGAACTTCGCGAGGACGCCCCGGATACTCTCGAACTCGGATTTGGACGCGGTTTGAAGCGTTGGAAAGTTCGTCGAGTCCTCTTTCTAACCCAATTGGTTTCACTCAAAGCCATTTTATACATTGAAATGTGTGCCCATTTTATCCTCAGTGTGTCATGGAAAAAGTTATTTTTGACAAAACAAACGCATCTTTCTCTTTTGCAATTGAACCGAGGGCCACCCTACATTGTTGAAAAGGGATTTTCTTGATGTTAAAGAAGGAGTAGCAAAGAAGTAGCAAAGGAGCAACAATCCAAGCCTCGAAGGTATATTTTTCCTTATTTCATCATCGGGGAAACTTAAAGATTATTCAGGGGTCCAGATTGGGGTGTCTACAGTAGTCTCTCTTTAATGGAATTTAGGTACCATTGCTTGGTATAAGTGACGTTAAAGATTAGACATTCCAATCCATCGCTCCAAAGTCTTTAAATTAAATGCAAGAATGCAATAAAGGTGGTCGCGCTCATGGAGCTGCCTACGTACCCCGTTGTAGGGATCAGACCAGCGTAATTCGATTGGAAAAATGCAAGTAAAGCGAGTCCCGGAGGACAAATTGCTAAAGTAAACTAAGATTGAGTGCTTGAAGTGTCGAGTGTTGTGAAATTCCTTGAGACGAGTCCTTGAAGGTCGAAAGCAAGACAAGTCTCGAAGGACTAAAACGAGACAAGTCCCTGAAGGACTAAAATGAGATGAGTCCCGGGGGACTAAAATGAACTTTTTAATCTAGGCACGGTTTTCTTTATTATTATTTTTTTTTGAAAAACTTGAATTTTGAGTTTTGGAAGTAACTTTAGCTAGAATTTTGAAAGAGACTTGAATTTGAATTTTGAAAGAGACTTCAATTTGCAGATTTTGAATTTTGAAAGAAACTTGAATTTGAATAACTTGTATTTTGAATTTTGAAAGAGACCTTGAGTTCGAATAACTTGAATTTTGAAAGGGGCTTGAATTTGAACAGCTTAAATTTGAATAGAGACTTGAGTTTGAATGGCTTGAATTTTGAAAGAGACTTGAATTTTGAAAAGCTTGAATTTTAAAAGAGACTTGAGTTTGAATAGTTTGAATTTTGAAAGAGACTTAAACTTTGAAAGAGATTTTGAGTTTGAATAGTTTGAATTTTAAAAGGGACTTGAATTTGAGTAGAGACTTGAATTTTGAAAAACTTGAATTTTGAAAGAAGTTTGAATTTTGAAAGAGACTTGAATTTTGAAAGAGACTTGAACTTTGAAAGAGATTTTGAGTTTGAATAACTTGAATTTTGAAAGAGACTTGAATTTTGAAAAAGACTTGAACTTTGAAAGAGACGTTGAGTTTGAATAGCTTGCATTATGAAAGAGATTTGAATTTTGAGAGACTTGAATTTTGAAATGAGATTTGAATTTTGAGAGACCAGAAGTAACTTAAGCTTGAATTTTGAAAAAGATACTTGAATTTAAATAGCTTGAATTTTGAAAATTTTGAATTTTGGAAGAGACTTGAAATTGAATAATTTGAATTTTGAAGAGCTCGAACATCTAAAGAGACTTGAATTTGACATTCGATTAAGACAATATATGAATGATGATACAAGTTGACATGTCAATAAATGTCACGTAAGCATGCAAAATCAATGTAGGTATGACAAAAGTAAGTCCCGGAGGACGAGTGCTAAACAAAGTGAAGTCCCAGAGGACAAAGTGCTAGACAAAGTGCAGTCCCAGAGGACGAAGTGCAGATAGAGTGTGAGTACTAGAGGACAAAGTGCTGATTGAGTGCAAGTCTCGGAGGACAAAGTGCTAGACTAAGTGAAGTCTCAGAGGACAAAGTGCTGATAGAGTGCGAGTTCCGGAGGACAAAGTGCTAGACTAAGTGAAGTCTTAGAGGACAAAGTGCTGATAGAGTGCGAGTCCCGGAGGACGAAGTGCTACTCGAGAGACTAAAAGGCTTCTAGGTCGGTTGGGAGAAACTACATGCTTAAAAGACCGTGGATTGATTTTGGAATTGACTCTTGAACAATCATTCGAGATTTGCCTATGACACCGAACAACAATGATGACGATATTCCTTGAAAAATAGGGGATGTGTCTGAGCACCCTATTTGTTTTACTGTCTTTGGCCAGTGGACCAGTATTCTCAGGAGCTTTGAATTTGGGTTGGATTTCGTGTCGGATTTAAACTGGTGTTTGTCTTTGGCCGATGTTCGAATCTTGGATTTGCTTTGTCCGGTAGACGACATTGAGCCGATGTACCCCAGCGAGTAACGACCTCCAGTTCTGACAGTTTTGACAAGCAGTTGTCCAAGAGCAATCTAGGCTATGGTTTTGCTCGGGTATTAACACTCTCCTTTTGCGCTCTAAATTTTGCCTAGTACCACCCTTTCGGGTTTTCGGTCTAGCGAGCTCTTTTGATTAACTGCCTTAATTTTTGCCTAAGCCGCCCTTGCGGGTTTTCAACCTAGCAGGCTTTTACTCTAATTTTTGCTTGGGTCTGCCCGCCCTTGCGGTTTTCAGCCCAACGAGCTTCTCTCAGGGGTGGTATTCTTTCATGCGTTGAAATGACTTCCACGAGTCGAGAATTGACCAAACCAGGATGACTCTTTTGACTTTTGGCAAAAGGGGTGGATTTTGACAAGACTACGTTGACGCAAATGAGGGAGAGAAAGACGAAGTGACTTTCGAATGGTGCCCCTGATTGGACGAAGAGTTTGACTATTTTGAAATGGTCGACATGCCCAGGTTCTTGGAATTCTCCTTTTGGAATTTCAAAATTATTTTACTCCATCAATTGATTTTCATTCAAATCTTTCGATTTTGTTAAAACAAGAGAGTTTTTGTCATGAACCGTGCCCCAGGTTGTTGATGATGGCCCGTGGATCAAAAATGTCCCAGTCTGGATTTTTGCTTTGGGCAATGCTTTGACTTTTCTCCATGTATTAATTTTCGATCATGCCTCTTAACGCCTAAGGTTCTTGCTATCAAGTTGCGCTTTCCAATCTGAAAGGACTTTTTGGGTTGTAATGTGGGCCATGGTTTGGGCTTAACAAAGAAAGGACAATTGGCTCAAAATTTCACTTTCTTTTGGGTTTTCAAAGCTAACAGCTATTTTTGAATTGTAGGTGCCTTCTTTTCATTTTTCATTTGCTTTCTCATGCCTTCAATGCCTTTCAGTGTGTTTAACACTTTTATCATTTTGATGCTTTGAATCTTGATGTGTCTGGCATTTTCACTCTTTTGATGCTTTGAATTTCAATATTTCTTCTTGCACTTTTATTTTGCATTTTACCCCGATACGGGGGATAACTGGCCAGCTGGGGTTCAAAGAATTTGATTGAGGCTCAAAAGGGGCTATCAAAAGATATATCTTTATGCGTAGGATGAAAGAAACGATGGCCTTTCTTCATTTTGGATTGCGCAACCTAACAACTAAATCCTAGATGCTCAATTGAGAGGCTTTTGTTTGCATGCTCTAACTTTTGCCTAGGTTAGATTTTGAAGTTTTGACCTAGCGAGCCTTTTCAGAGTCACGACATTGCTTCTTGGAATGGATATGGCATTGGGAAGTGGTCCCTTGAAATCCTTCTTCTTTCCTAAGGCGAGGTTTTAATAAAAAATCATCTCATGTTTTAAACTGATTATCATGATTTTCAACTGATGGTGGAAAATAATTTCAAAATCCTGAGTTTATTACGGAGATGTGACTTTCAAAGGACAGCGACTGACTCAAAAGACCATGACCGAACATTGGGATTGACTCGAATACTCGTGACCGGGCCTCAGGGTGAGACTGCCTACGTATCCTGCAAAGGAATCAGGTCACAACGTAGTTCAGGCACACGAAACTGACACTTTTTTTTTTTTACTCTTACAGACTTAAGATTGAAAACACACAGACACAACGGTGAAAGCACGAAAGACTCAAGGTACAAACTGACTCAGACATAAAGATGGTTATTTAGAGGACAAGGACTTAGAGCTTGAAAACTCCCAGACTCGTGGAAGATCGGACCGTTGCATGGCTCTTGATGGTTTACCCTTCTTTGCTGAAGACAGCGGCATTGATGTAAGGATTGCGCTTGGACATGATGTCTAGCTATAGTTGAGGAGGTGCCTCAATGACCTTGTTGTCGATGAGGTCTTGGATTTTGTGACGGAGACGGTAACACTTATCGGTAACATGGCCGGGCATCTGGTGAAAGGAGCAGAAGGCATTCGGGTCATGGTAGGCTGGAAGCTTTTGGGGTAGAGGAGTTGGAAGAAGCGGCTTGATGAGACCGGCTTTGAGGAGTTGTTCATAGATTGTGGATAGGGGTGTGCTGAATTGGGTGAATGTGCGAGTTGGTTTATCAGCTATCTGGTTTATTTCGAGGGGTTTGGCATTTGAAGAGTTCCCGACGTGGAAGGTATTGTTGTTTTCGGAAAGGATTTCACCATTGTCAGGATGGTGTCCCTTGCCTTTTAAGATGGGTTCTTTCTTCTCGAGAGTACCATCCCTAAGTGCTTCCTCAACAGCCAATCCAGAATCGTAGAAGGTCTCGAAATTCGGAGAGGCCTGTGAGAGGATCATGTAAGGTGCGAAGGCATTGGGCAAGTTCTTTGTTATAATCCGAATCTGTTCCTTCAGATCTGGCTTATTCTGCATTTGGGCGGCCTTGGCTCTCCACCTTTTTACATAGTCAACAAAACTCTCATTTTCGCCCATTTTTGTATTCTCAAGTTCTTGGGTGGTCATTTTCAGCTCAACGTTGAAGTCGTATTGGGACACAAAAGCCATTCCAATGTCCTCCCATGTCTTTTTCTTCGAAGGTGCCAAGGAAAGGAACCATTGCAGCGCCGGACCTGACAGAGATTCGTGAAACAGCTGTGTCATGGCTTCCTTTTCAATTCCCCGCATGGTGAGAGAACCAACATACCCCTGACGGTGTGCCTTTGGATCTCCGGTGCCGTCGAATTTTGCAAAGTCCACGCCTTTGAACTTTTCTGGTAGTTTAGCGTTTGGGAATAAGCACAGCTTGCTCATGTCAATTTCTCCCTTCCCAAGCCGCTTGGTTTCTTGAACAGACTCCTCTAGCTTACTGATTTTGGCGATGAGGGCAGCCAGGTTAGGGTCTGCTACTGGTCTTTCTTCTTTGAGTTGTTCGGGCTGTGGAGGTGACCTAGTCTGAAGCTTATCGCTGATTTCTTGCATACTTTCCATTATCATGAGCATGTCATTTTGCATGGAGGTAACAGAAGCCTCGAGTTGCGCGTTGACATTGGCGCTGGATTGCTTAAACTGAGTATCCAAAGCTGCCATGTTCTGCCTGAGTTCTTCTATTTCATTCATTTGCCCCGCCATTTCAGATATCACCGTCGGTAACTGAGCTTCTTTTTACGGACGGTTTCAATTGGGTGACGTCCTTCGACAAACGTTTCAGAACTGACAGTAAAGCAAAAAGGTGACTCAAATTCAGCCCGAGAATCATGTCCATGCAATGTCGTTGGCATCGTCTACATCCTAAGACCTACCTCAACTCCAAATCTCACTTAGGATATGATTGTACCAAGGGTTTCAGCAGCCACGGGTAAGTCGTGTCAGGCAGGTTAAATTCCGAATGCTTCGGAATCAGAGCCAATCTCCTTATCTTGACCATCGGAGACAAAGCAATAAGGTTACCGAAACCTAGATATAAGCACATCCTAGGGCTAGATCCAGACCAGAGGGGCCGTTCGGGCACGGCGAACACCGGAGGTATCTCATACTCCATAGATTTAAAGTCTTCTAGACCGACAGAAAACGGTTTTAAAAAAAAGTTGTCTCGATCCTCAGAGTTTCTTTTGACAATATATCCTTTATAAACAACGAAACTTAAGAGATATCAAAACAAACTAAGTCTTCATTCATTTTTTTCTTTTTTCAAAGGTTCAATTTTTGTTTTTGAAATGACGTGGTAAAAATGACGCGGCATTATAACCAGGTGGCGTGAGCGACGTGGCGCTATTAGCCTAAACGGTATAAGTATCACGGCATTATTACTTTAGTCATTCTATTTTTTTTGGTATTTGAACATTTGATTGAAAAATGTATCGAAAACTTAGTAAGAATTGATTTCCTTCAAACGCGTCATTTTAAGGATTAATTAGTATTAAGCAACGTACGTCCCATGGGATACGACTCTTCATCGGGTGTTAGCAACTTTCTAAAGACCGTGGAACCTAGAATTATTCTAAAAGACAAATTAGCCTACCGGTTTGTGTGGGGCTTGTCCTCTAGCCTGCATGAGTGCGTGATGAATGCATGATGTGCTTGAGGCATGACAATATAAGATGAACACGTAAGCAGGATATAGCACATAAGTCCTAACCATGGGTTCCTGTCCTAGTTGGGATGGTTCTATGGCTATATACAAGTGCAAAGGCCGGTTTTGGTCTCAAAAGGGTTCCCCGGACTAGAGCCAAGATGTACTACCCCATGTCAAGTGTATTGCAAGACAATGGTCGAACAGCACGATGGCCCATCATAGTCGAGGGTTGCTAGGCATCCCGGGAGAGGTTGTCACCGGTAAATCGGGCAAGATAGCCGAAACACGGGTAGCGAGACTTGTGCCGTGCATAGTGTAAAAAAAAAAAGTTAAGATTCTCAAATGATTTTAAATCCCCAAAAAAAAAAATGTCTTTCAAGCTTGGCTCTCTTGATTATTCAATACTTTTTATTCTTCTTTTTTTTTATTTAAAAAAAAGCACAAGTAAAGTATTGAATAAAAGTCCCCAGCAGAGTCGCCACTGTGGGCTCCCGCGCCCGAAAAGCGCTAACTCGAAGAGTCGCCACCCGGATTTTTGAGATGGATGATCCGAGAAACCGAGAGCTTGATTTGAAAAAGAGAGGCTTTTGGTCTAGCGAAAACGTTGAGATTTTGGATTCGGGAGCCACGTTACGAACGGGGAAGATTTTGTTGAAAAAGCACCCCGCTCGCCCGGTAAAACCGATCTCTACTAAGCATTTTAAATGGGGGATTTAATATCATTTGAAAAACTTAACTTTAAAACATATACGGGAAAAGGACACGGGATATAATATAACACAATGGCGTGCTTGTGGTGCGAACTGTACAGTATGAAATGGATGAGTAATGTACAGGAAATGAAATAACAACAGACTGTCAATACCACAAGAGGTGCCGCGCGATACACCGGATGCATCGCACGGTACAACCAAAGTACCGTGCGGTACACCTGTCTGCACATTTCAGAATCAGTTTGCTTTTACATGACAGAACAACCCATGGGTCCGCAAAATAGTTTGTTATATTTTCTGGATCTTCGAAAAATGATTTATGGGACCCTTTTGTTTATCTTATCATGTAAAATAATCTTAAAATTTTTTTGAAATGTTGAGAGATCTCATAAAGGAAAAAAAAAAAGAAAGACTTTCAACATGAAACTTGAATCTAGAATGTACCCGCACGATCTTTAAGCAATATTAGCCGAAATATGAAAAGAAGAAGCAAAGAAAAGAAAACGAAAAAGAAAAAGAAAAAGAAAAGAAAAGAAAGATTTTGAATGTAAAGTTCGTTTAAAACCCAAACTCGGTATAGAAAGACCGAGAAGGGCCTCGATCGGCTCCCCTCAAGGCCAAAACGGGGTTTAGCCCAAGGAAAATGGATTTATACCTTTTGATCGAAGTTTGGATGTGTTTGAAGGTGGAGGAATGAAAGTTGATTTGCATTGAACTTGAAAGACTTGAGAGCAAATGGGTGTAGAGAGAGAGATATGTATAGTGGTGGTGGGTGTAAGAAGTTGTAGAGAGAGAATCAAAAGAGAGTATTTTTAGAGAGAGAGAGTGAGAGCCAAAAAAATAACATAGTAACTTTACTTGGAATTGAAGGGGTACTTCTCAACTAGAGAGGGGGTGTATTTATAGGCAAAAGAGGCAATGATGATCACTAAAGGAGGGGAGGTGACTTCTGGGCTGAATAAAACTCATTTTCTGGCACAGACGCTCCTCCTGCAGGCGTGGCCGACAGCTTTCTGCGACTGTCAGAACTTTTTCTCAAGGTGCCGTGCGACGTAGTGGAGTCTCATGCGAGAGAGTGATTTTTTGAATTTTCTAAGGTGCCGTGCGCCCTTTTGAAGTGCCGCGCGCTATGTGAATCAGCACAGCACACCGAACTTCGCGAGGGCGCCCCGGACACTCCCGAACTCGGATTTGGACGCGATTTAAAGCGTTGGAAAGCTCGTCGAGTCCTCTTTCTAACCCAATTGGTTTCACTCAAAGCCATTTTATACATTGAAATGTGTGCCCATTTTACCCTCAGTGTGTCATGAAAAAAGTTATTTTTGACAAAGCAAACGCATCTTTCTCTTTTGCAATTGAACCGAGGGCCACCCTACATTGTTGAAAATGGATTTTCTTGAGGTTGGAGAAGGAGTAGCAAAGGAGTAGCAAAGGAGTAACAATCCAAGCCTCGAAGGTATATTTTTCCTTATTTTATCATCGGGGAAACTTAAAGATTATTCAGGGGTCCAAATTGGGGTGTCTACACTTATTTTGATATTTTTTTTTTGTTGTTTAGTTTTTCTTCGTAATTTTTGTGGTTAATCTTTTGTCTCAACAAGACGAATCGGAAAAGTATAAAAATATGAGCCGATGTTGAAAAAATTCAAATAGGACCCGGTTAACGCTTTGTAACTTTTTGTTTAGCTTTTCGTTGTAATTTTTGTGGTTAATATGGACCGATGTTGAAAAAATTCAAATAGGACAACACTTTAGACAAATAAGACAGCCGTTTGATACTTTTTTTTTTTGTCTTTTGTGAACTTTTTTTGATTTCCATCATAATTTTGCATTTGTTAGACTCCTCTTGTCGAGATGGATTATTAACCCAAAAAATGTGACACGAATCTAACAAAATTCAGAAAGGATGAACAAAACACACCAAACGAAAAAATTAATTAAGTTCGCCCTTCTATTGTACTTACGCATATTACAAAATTCTGTTCAAAAATTACAGATATAATAATAATCAGATACATGCGAATTTCTTTTTCCCTACAAGCTAAATTCTACGAGCAAGAACGTTTGCATATCATCAACAGCCCATCGAGCAATACAAATTTCAGAAAAGATACAAGAAAGAACCAAAGCTACCTCAACTTCAATCTCAGGCACCTACTGCCGAAGCATATATATTGTTCAAAGATAAAAAAAAATGCTTTGAAATATCAATGGGTTTTGATAACATTTATTGTGCGGGTATAATTACTACTGCTAAAATTACAAAAGAGAGTGAAGCTTGTGACTCAGGAGTCAGGATGCTAACTTATGAATGAGAAATTGAAAAATTAGATCAAGAACTTACAATTATTCTATTGTGCCGATTTTTTGCAAGGCCACTATTCGAAAATTTATTTAAAATTAATTAACGGATTAGATTATTTGTGTGGGATCCCAGAGTGGTCCCACATGATGATTTGTACCATGTAAACCAAAGTTGTCAATCCGGAACAATACCGAGATACACATTAGTACCGGTAAAATGACAGATTCTAGCTTCCTGCGAGTCACTTGGGCTGTTAGGGCTCTGCCCTCTAAGGTTTTTCCGGCTTGGTCCACTGGATGTTTGGGCTTTGTCCCATTTGGTGTTTTTTTTTTAGGGAAAATGACGGCCAAGGACGTGTTTTGATAATTAATAGCCGCTAAGGATATGCTAAGAACATTTGTTAAAGCTAAAAATTTCCTTGGTGGGTATTAATTATCAAAACACGTTCTTAACCATCATTTTCCCTTTTTTTTATTCAACCGTTGGTTGGATTCTCATCCCCTCTATCCGAAGAAGCTCACTGAGAGATGAATTGGGGGTTCTGGAGTTGAGTTTGGGTTGAGCCGAGTGAACTGCATTAAACCTATACAATGAATTGTTGGGCTGGCTTCAGCCCAAGATAGCCCAACACTAGACCCAGAAGAGATGGACCAACCACCAAGCAATGCATTGCAGGGTTTGGTAACTTTAGAGCAAGTTTATCGGTCGGTAGGCATATTACCTTGTGAATAGTCACAATTCTATTTTAACTATCAAACTTTTTCTTTCACAACTATACGAACACTATTTATTTTACCTTACACCAATTAAAATATACATTTTTCCACTCCTTTCACCAAAACCAATTGCAAATTGAGAGAGAGAGAGGGAGAGAGAGAGAGAGAGAGAATAGAAAATTGGGAATCTAGTGAACAGTGCTACGGTAAAGGTAGCGATGTACTATTCAGTATTCACATATGTATTTTACCGCCCCTTTAAGCGAACCTGGTGCAGCTCCCTTTTAGGCCTTTTCCTAATCAAAGTAGCTAATTTACATGTTTGCCTATGCTGGTGTTAATGCTCTTAGATTCTATAAATATGCAAATTTTAGAGGCCCTTCTAATGTGTTGCCCATTAGATTTTACATAATTAATGAGATACATGCGATTAATATATATATTTTTTGGTCTGATGTGTAATATACATTGTTCCAAGCTAAAACTCTGCACCAAATTTAAATTTAAGAGATAGAAGGGTAAAGGGGAAAGGATGAGGATCCTCGACTGGACTTTCCCGTTGACCCACTTTCGGATCCACTTCAATAATCGAAGTGCGCGGGCATGACCGTTATTTAAAAAGTTACGCTTCTTAAAATTTCCTAACTAGCTCTAATTAACATTGTAAAATGAGTTTTAGTGCAGCGAAAGTAGAGATGGAACCTGTGGCCGGCCATGAGAAACATCAAGGTAAGGAAAACGATGAAAACCCAACTCGATCATGTAGCTCGCCATCTTCAAAGAGAAATTTTATGGAAAGTAAAACAAGGGCTGTATGAGAGTGAGAATGGGGTAGCAATGGCAATATGGGCTTTCCTGCAGCTGGTTTCATTCCTCACTTATGTAGCCCTATTTATAAGGTGTATATGTTATGATAGAATATAATCGATCTACTCTAGCTAGGATCATCACGTGTTGGTGTTGGTGTTCAAGTCAACTAAAAAGTAAAAAGTGTACTCGTATTGCCATTTACTTATTGATTTTGAGATACGATATCATGAGTCGATTAAAATTTTCAAGGACGCGAGGGTCACATGTGGTCACTGTGATATATTTTGAATTTTAAAATAGGGTTATACAGTTGGTCCTCTTCTTGGTAAATATGGACATCTAATTTGCATGTTATATAAATAATGGGTTTGGGGGATGCTTATATTTGCACAATTTTAGGATTCATTTAATTTGTTTATCCTCTGGGCACCTAATACATACTACATTTTTCTAGAGGTCCATAGCTTTAGTCCAATAAAATTCATAACTTACACTTTAATTAAGCACTAGTTTAATCAATTCTAAAATTCATTACTTCTTTCTTCAAGTCAATTCCAAAAGCAATTAGCGGATGTTGTACACATCAATAACCGGTTTAAGCATTATCGGTTTAAAAATTGCTGATAAAAAAATTAATCGGTTAAGAATTGATTGTTTTGAAATTTGCGATTAACTTCACAATAAACTTCCAACGAAAGCAAATTCACAAAATTTGAAGCAAGGGGAATCAAATATGTGGTCGTGTTTATCTAGTCACGAGAGAAGCACACGAGTACATATTTGATTCCCCAGCTTCAAATTTTGTAAATTGGCTCTCGACAAAAACCTTATTGTGAATTTTATCACAAACTTCACAAAATAGATATTCTTAAAGTATCGCCATTCTTTATGTTTGTTTTTAAAACCTCTTCATTTTTTCTGATTTCTGTTTATGTTCGATTGAGCTCATAATAACCAGAATCGTTTACTGATTTCATTTTGTGTATAAGATTTGTAATGCTTGTTTAATATTCCCAAAACGTGACCCCCACGGATTTGAAATGAATTATATATATGTCATAATATCAACCCAAAGATGAATTCCATATGATATGATTGGCAATAGAGTTTTTACTAGGGAAGTGGTATTCTAATGGAGTAACTTTATTAACATAATCAATCCTAAAATACGAGTGCACATTTGATTCTTTTTTTTTTTTTTTAAATGGTAGGATCTTTTCATTGAGCAATTTAAGGATCATACAGTATTAATAAAATGGTTGCAGACTGACAAAAAAAATTGGACGGATCTTATGTGAAGTTTATCTTAAAAAGGTCAATGGAGGTTGGTCACGAAATTTATGAAGCAATTTGCGGATCAAAAAAAAAATAAAAAACATTAAGCAATTTTTTATGCTTCTGTTTGTTAACAAAAAAAAATACAGTAACTTGCTTGTGACTTTTTAAACTCGTATTAGTAACGCATTACTCTGACTAGTTACGATCGATCGACAACATACATACAACGTAATAAACAAGTAGTTCTATTATACGAAACTTTCAAAATCATGAAATCCAGTATAAATTGAAAGATATAATTAATCAATTTGAAACATGTTATTTAATGTCGAAAATAGACTAACAAATTCGGACGGATGAAATAATAAAAAAAGACACTAAAGCGAGAAGTGAAGGAAGCTCCATAATGAACACTGATAGACAGATGCATCTCATTAATCATTATACTTTTCAAGGCACGCCCGCCGCCGCAAGCCAATGTTAGTATATCACTCGACGTCGGACCCGATTGGATGGTGTATACGGTGGGTGTATTACACAATACACCCCGATAAGGGATTAATACAGCGTTTGGCATCCATTTTTCTCCCTGTATTAGTTAATTCCCGTATTCGCTAATACACCGAGAACAGCCATAAATTATTGCTACCCCTCAGGCCCTGTTTGGATGGGGAATTTGGCCCCGGATTTGCCAAACCCCTGGACTTGTTCTCCCCCTCTTCTTCTTGTCCGGTGTTTGGATGTGTAAAATGGGAGGGGGATTTGAGGTCCCAGCCGGACTCCATATCTGCCTCTTCCCGTATTAGTTAACGACAGGGGTGACCCTGTCGCTAGTGAATCCGGGTTGGTTTTTGACTGTTTTGCCCTTAACTTTTTCCTTTTGTGGGTTCTCCTCGTTCATTTTAGAACCAGACCGAGAAAGAGAGAAGAGAGAGAGAGAGAAGAAGAAGGAGGTCGCCGATCTACTCTCTGGTGACTCCACCGCCGTACACCGACGGATTCTACTCTCCACCTCGTCTTCCTCTACACGTCCTGACCTTCTTTGTTTGAAAGGGCTGAGGTATGGTTCTGAACTCCATGTTTGTAGTCTTCGTCTGGTTTTGCGATCTGGTTTTCGGTGGTGTACTATAACGACAGGGGTTAGCGATCTGAGTTGCCCTATATATTTTTTTGCGATCTGAATTTTTTTGCGTTCTGGATGTTTTGAGATCTGATTTTTGCTATGTGGATATTTTTGCGATTTGATTTTTGTCACTGAACCGAATATCACTCATCAGTGAGTTAGCGATCTGAGATCTGAGTTGCCCTATTGATTTTTTTTTTCATTTTGCCGTATTTTATGATTTTGACCTAATTTATGATTATGCCACGTTATATGACTAGAGTTTTGGCGTAATTGGCTCCATAAACAACTATTAACGACTGTAACGTTAAAAAAGATATTATCTTGTTGGTGCACACATGCTGTCATGCTCTAAACAAATTCATCTTTTGCCCAGCAAAACATACTACTGGTACTATCACCGCGCGCGGCTCACAGATCTTACAACGATATATGTAATTTGAATAGTCAATCAGACAATGACTTCAAGTTCACCGATAGCAGGCTACTCCCCTTGACATAAATTGCTCTGCATGCTTGATCTTTCTAAATATCTGGTCACTTTCGATGTCAACCTTATTGCTGACAACTGGTCCCTCCTAACAATTACCCATTTGTCGTCCGGTTGGAGAAGAGTAGCTGTAGAGAGCAGACAAAGTGCAACTAGAACATCCACAATGGATTAATCAAAATTGGATAATTAATTACCAGAGTTTTGGTGTAGTTTTTTGGAGACTTGACTGCTATGTATGACTAGAGTTTTGGCTGTTTGATTTTCATACCTGGTTATGTGTAGCGGTCGTGCGATATACTCCAAAACCAAGAACTGGTTTATGGTATATGTCCTATAGTTATTTTATGTGTAATGTTTATCAACGGCTTAGTCATGTCATTTCATTAATCATTTACGTCGAAGCCCTAACAATATGTACTTTTGCACTATATAAGAAGTCCATGTGTAAGGACTTATTTGGCTGTTGACCGCGCAATAGCGTTTACGTTGAGGAAGGGTTTGTTTCCAATCTAAGTAGAACAGAAAGAATTCATAAGAATTGGTATGAATGAGAATTGTGTTGTACAAGCAAGGATTTAGGATAATAGACATTAGACTTTGGGGTTCTTAAATTTTTTCATTGAAGGAAAGGGTAACAAATAGACAAAAGGGTGAAGGATTTGATTAGAGATGAATCTAGTATGCCTTACTAGATACCTCTCATATGGAATCCAATATTTGAATACTAGGGGACTACGATTTTATGAGACGGAATGAAATACATTACTTGTTCATAGAATACCGTTTGTTAAAAAGAAGTTGAGGACTCTATTAAAGTAGGTCATAAAATGTATGCAATTATTTTCCTTTGGTAAGTCATAAATCAAATTATTAAACTAGGTCATAAAGTTGAGGGCTCTATCGAACAACTCTTTGTGATTAAGGTAGAAAACAGTTCATAATTATCCTTTGGTAAGTCATAAATCAAATTATTAAACTAGGTCATAAAATGTATGCAATTATTTTCCTTATGTTTATGAGCAGGTGGCATTGAAGACAATAGGGATTTAGCCAAATAAGGGATTTAGCCAAATAGTAATTGGTGCAGTTTGTGACTATTTTGTATGTTTTGTACATATTTGCTAAAAATGTTTATAGTATAAGTTGCCTTAATTTTGGATTTGTCCTACTATGGTATTTACACTTATTTAAGTTTTGGAGGTTTATGGGTTGGTTTCTGGGATGGTTTCTGCAGGTTTATGGGTTGGTTTCTGGGTTGGTGTCTGCAGGTTTATGGGTTGGTTTCTGCAGGTTTATGGGTTGGTTTCTGCAGGTTTTTGGACTGATTTTTGTGCAAGGTTTGCATGTAGGTTGTTGGCCTGTTTTGTTGGGACTTTTTGGCCTGTTTTCCCCCTGTTTGTTGGGTTGGTTTCTGCAGGTTTTTGGCCTGTTTTTCCCCTGTTTTTTTGGACAATGATGCAATGTTCATTGCAATGAGAAAGAGTTGGTATTGCCTTTGCCTGATGGCCTGAATGGCAAGTTAGTTGCAAATGGTAGTGCTACTTTGATTATGGTACAATTGTCTGAGCCCAACTCTTGCTTTAGATCTTTCATAGCTTGTTGTTTGGACAGTTTTCTTCTTGCAATACGTGCTGTTTTTTGGCTGTTTGCTTGACAGTTTGGTGGCTGGTTTGTGGACAGTTGTGTGGCTGGTTTTTGGATACTTTCTTGCTGCATTCTTTGCAGTTTGTTGGCTGATAATTTGGATAGTTTAGTGGCTGGTATTTGGACATTTTTTGTGGTTGGTTCTGGCTGGTTTTTGGTCAGTTATGGACAGTTTTGGACATTTATGTAGTTTTTTTGCTGTGTGTTGGGCAGTTTCTTGGGCAGTGTTTTGCTATTCCTTGGTTGCCTTACAATCTGTTTCTGGACAGTTTTAAAGCTGGTTTTTGGCCTGATTTGGGGCTGCATTTTTGCCACTTTGTCAGGCCGTTTTCTTAGGCTATGAGGATATTTTTGACACATTTCACGGCGAGACACTTGTCTTGGCGGGATAACTTTTGAGGGTCAATGGTTTACTAACCATTTGGCAACATAAGTTGTAGCCAACTTGTACACTATATGCCGGTGGGAAAAAAATCTGAGCCAACTACATTTCAAAAATTCTTTCTATACTAGTTGGGAGACCGCGGGACTGCAGGTTAATGGATATCCGGGGAACTTGTTCAAAAGATACACCACGTACGATGAAGCGGAAGGAGCATTGTTACAGTTCCATGAGGAAAGATACCGGCTCCTTCAAATGCAGTCAGTTCGAAGCCAACAACAATCAAGTCACAATGGTTCCACATTGGGAAATGGTTTGGAAGTTCAACATCGATCTAGTCTAATCACATACTTCGTTGTAGTTTTTTCCTTAGGTTTCTTATGTTGTATAATCTTGGCACATCTATTTGATTCTGATTGAACTTGTACGTGTTTTTCAAACATTAACGAAATTAAGACTGTAATATGAACACAAAGTAATCATCTCAATTAAATTCAAACATTTAATTGAGGTACATTACGAAGGGTACAAATTTATTGTCCAACATCTGTCTTAAGCTTCCGGCTTCTCCACATCAGTACTCACGTCCAAAGCAATGGCACCATCGATTATAATTCGGAAATTGCATTTCCTTCATTTGCCTAACTCGTCGATTGACCTACACAAATAGTAGCAAAATTGTTTAAAATTTACTGTAAACATGATTTTATATAAATTGCAAGAATATTCATTACTTACTTGGACATATTCATTCCAAACTGCATCTTCTACTAACAGTCTATTTTCAGTTGCATTCCAACCAAACCCGGGTATTTGAAGCATGTGTTGTAATTGGAAACAAGTTTGTTTCCAATTCTTAATCTTTGCCTCAATATGATTTTTGGCAATACCTCCTTGGGGAAAAGAAGATCTCAGTTGATTTTCCAAGACTTCCAAGTACCCGGGATGAAACCCGTGCTCAGCTTGCCAAACACCTTGATCTACAAGAGTCGTAAGTTTTTCTAATAACGACTCCTCCTCCTCATCGCTCCAAGCTCGGCGTGCGGCGCGTGCCATTGTGAGACAAATTACCAAAATAGTTGAAAATTACTTGTAATGGACTAGAGATATGGAATGGGATGAAGGAAATTGTACAAATATATGCCTTTTATAGAAAAATTTACCAAAAAAAGTTGGTGAACATGTGTTTTCAATTACCACACACCCAACAAATTTGTTGACCATGTGCTTTCAACTACCCAACTAATTGAATTAATAATTTACCAAAAAACGAAATTTACAATTACAATTAATTTACCAAAAAATGAAATTTACAATTTATTTTACCAAAAAACGAAATTTCCAATTAATTTATCAACTACCCAACTTATTTACCAAAAAATGAAATTTGTTTTCCTATATAATTTCATAATAATTGAATTATTTTACAATTACAATTAATCTATCATTTAATTCGTTTTTGTAAAAAAAAATAAATAAATTAAGCTTTACACATTTCAAACAGAACTTTGTTTAATTTTAACCAATTTTTTTTTTAAATAATTTATTTATTTATTTTTAATTAAATTAACCTATATTACCCATTAAATTAAAAATACGGGGGCAATAAAGTCATTTTACATATTATCCCATCATATCCACCTTCCAAATCCCCCTTCTCAAAAAATCTTCCAAACACCTCATTACAAATCCACCCTTCTTAAGAGGTGGGGCCACCCTCTTTAACAAATCCCCCCTTACTACATATCCATCTTCAAATCTCCCCTCATTACAAATCCCCCTAAAACAAATCCTCCATCCAAACGGGCCGTCAGGGTAGCAATAGCAATCCGGGTGTATTCGGCTGATTTTTTACCAAAACACCCCTTCTCATCCCCCTCCCCCAACGGCTCTCTCTCTCTCTCTCTCTCTCTCTCTCTCTCAATCTGCTAACAGAGAACGACGAAGAAGAAAAACGGATCACCACCACCACAAAAACAAATACACAAAAAATATGTATGTATACGTAGAGAGAGAGAGAGGTACCTGTTCTTAGGGGTGGATTGTGTACAGATCGGAGAGAGAGACAACCCACCGATCGGAGAGAGAGAGAGAGAGACGATCGGAGAGACAGAGAGAGAGACGATCGGAGAGACGGAGAGAGATTGATAAGCCCTCGAAAGTGTAAATCTTAGGGCTTATCAACCTCGTTTTACGATGCCGTCAAGCGCTCAATACTTGTTTTTGGTTGATATTGCGCGCATAGTTGGTTTTTGTTGAGAAACAGGTTTTTGGTGTAAATATGGGTGATTTCCGAGAGTGCTAAGGATCCCCTGAGGAGTCCGGATATAGAAGGTGTGCATATGGATCCTCGAGTGATCATTCCAAGTCCTAGTCGAAGTGTCCAAGGCATTTGAGGAAGGCCCGGAGCAACCAAGAACCAAGGAAAGCTAGCACAAAGCAGCAGGGCAACCCAAAAGCCTCAGGGATCGATCCCCTATTTCTCAGGGATCGATCCCCCACCATCAGGGAACCTTCAGAAGTTGCAGGGATCGATCCCCCCCTGACCAGGGATCGATCCCTCCCTCCTGCGCGGACATTTCGGGGGCATTTTTGTAAATCTTCTGTGAAGGTGGTATATATACAAACCCTTGCCCGACTTTTAGGGCACTTCTTCTTTTACACTCTCTCTCTCTACCTCCATTAAAGGAGCTCCACCCTCTCTCCTCATTCATGTTGTAAAGCTTGATTTTAGGGACGATCCATTGGGTTTCGAAGCATTTCGCCTTCATTAATGTTGTAAGGAATCTCTTCCTCTTCAAGGATATTGTATTTATTTTGCATTAAATCAATGTTTAGTATTTTCCTTACCTTTCCTCTAGCTCATTTCATGTCTTCTTTGAATATGAGTGAGTAGTGTAGTGGGGTTGGGTTGTGGGATGGTTAACATCCCGTGACCGAGGGTGTAGCTTGGTATTCTCTTTTAAAATCTCATTTTCTAGCTTAAGCGAGGCTTGGACTGATTTTATGTATCGAAACGTAGAGGTGTTAATCTCTTTGATCAAACGTAGGCAAGAGGTAAGCTACTTGCCACGTTTGACGCTTAGAGCTATGTCCCTCTTTGTATTTGTCCAAACGTACCAAACGAGTCCAAGTCTTGTTTAAAACCTTTGTCAAGAAAAGAGAAGAATCGAGCTCGTTGTGTTCCGGGTGTTAACTATCCCTAAACCTAACCTTTAGTTAAACCTCTAGTTAAAAGCCGTAGATAGGTTAGGTAGCTAGTTAACCAAAACTTTCAGTTGGCCGCCTCAACGCCAAAGGTTGGTTGGCGGTCCTAACGCCGAAAACTCTGCACAAGCTAATCTCCATTTTGATCTATGGACGCGCTCCCTGAGGAATCGATCCCGGTCTTCCGGATTTTATTATGCTTACAACCGACTTGACCCTACGCTTGGGGTACTCTTATTACAATACACATAAAGGTCGCAAGCATTTTTGGCGCCGTTGCCGGGGAGCGCTTTCTTTATTAGCTTATATTGGAGGTTCGCCAAACCACTGTAAGTATCTCGCTTAATTTTGCTTCGTGTAGTTTATACTTAATCTAGTGGATACCTCTAACCAGAGTTTCTTCTCTAACTTGAGGTGTAACGAAGCTAGCGTAAGTATAAACTACCGTGTTCCTTGTTGCTTTTACTTTTCGAGGCGGCGGCTTAGCCCCTCGTAGTTGTTGTTAGGAGGTGGCGGCATAGCCCCTCTTGTCTGATAGTTGGTAATTCGCGGTCCATTATTTCTCGAGCAAGGGTTTGCAGTGCATGCGTGGTGGTCATCGGGGAGCCTTTCGGAGCCCGATTT
Source organism: Rhododendron molle (assembly GCA_025413875.1). Classification (NCBI taxonomy): domain Eukaryota; kingdom Viridiplantae; phylum Streptophyta; class Magnoliopsida; order Ericales; family Ericaceae; genus Rhododendron; species Rhododendron molle. The sequence goes on along the minus strand of CM046396.1, from coordinate 1,706,533 downwards.
CTAAAAGGCTTCATCGATCTTTTTCTCCTCCTCGACCCAAAACTCCTCGTCGGGTTAGAGCGAGGACACCACCACCCCAAAGAACTTTTTTTTAACAAATACCCCTCCTTGAGAAAGAATGGTAGCCGCCGGTGGTGGCAACGGTGGAGGTGATGATGTTCCGTCGGTTGTGCCCGAGAGAACTATGAGCGACTACATGAATCCGGCCCGTACTACTCCGCGGCCCACCATAGTTCTCCCGGCCGCAACCGATGCAAACAACTTCACCGTAAAAACGCATCACCTTAACATTTTGCCACAATTTTATGGCAAAGACAAAGAATGCCCGTACAATCACATGCGGGCATTCGAGGAATTGGTTTCTACGATAGTGTCCACGCCGGCTCAACTTGAGTCCGCCAAGCTAAAACTTTTCCCATTTTCGGTTAAGGACAAAGCCAAGGTTTGGTTGAATAACATGAGACCTCAATCCTTGGCTAATTGGGCGGATTTGTCAAAAGCTTTTTACATGAAATTCTTTCCCCCTCAACTCACAAAGGATCTCCTTTTTCAAATTCAAACCTTTAAACAAAAAGAGGGGGAGTCTTTCTACCAATATTGGGAAAGGTTTAAAGATTTGCTAAACTCCATCCCACATCATGGCTATACAACATATCAAAAGGTTGAGTGTGTTTTAAAAGGATGTTTTCCAAGCACTCGACACTTAATGGATAGCATGTGTACGGGGGGAGTCATGACTAAGACTCCCGATGCCGCGTGGGACTTTTTTGAGGAACTGGCTGAAAAGACGCAAAACTGGGATTGCTCGGACCCATCTGATAAGAATGTGGTTAACTCGGTTCCGAGCAGTTCCGGTAAATTCCAATTGAATGAACAAAATGAACTTGCCCACAAGGTCGCCCAGCTGTCCCGCCAAATCGAAACTTTACAGCTTAACAAGGTGGCTGGGGTGGCCTCTGTGGCCAAGGCGGAGGAATTTTGAGTGTTGTGTGATATTGCAGGCCATACCACCGGGGATTGTCAAATGCTTCCAGCCGTTAAGGATATTCTTCAAAGCCCCGGTCCATCGGAGGTCAATGCCGTAAATCAACGCTTTGACCCGTATTCTCAAACTTTCAATCCCGGGTGGAAGATGCATCCTAATTTCCGGTGGAGCGAGCCACAACCTCCCGGACCTTCACAATTTCCACCGCAACAACAACAACAAGCTTTCCGACCTCCTCAATCTCAAGGAGCGCCGCGTTTCTCTCAAAATCAACAACCGCCGGGGTTTGCACCAACGGGACCTCCTCATGTGCCAAATCAGTTCCAACCACAAAAGCGCTCTTTGGAGGATATTCTGTCATCGTACATGCAAAGCCAAACTTCCCTCAATGAGCAAAATACTCAAACTCTCGGGGAGCTCCAGAAACAAATGGCCAAGTTGACAAATACCGTGGGGTTACTTCAGCAAGAAAAGGGGAGGCTTCCGACTCAACCCCAAGCAAGTCCGCAAGGCACTCATTTTGTGGCAAGCTCTTCGGTGCATAGTCCCGAGCAAGCCAAATCAATTATCACGTTGCGGAGTGGGAAGGAAGTGGACACGGCCGTTGCTCCAAAGCCTATCAAGCCCCCGGTTACACCAATTGCTGCCCAAGCCCCGGATGTTATTATTGACTCACCAACTTCGGTGCCTAGTCCCGTTGGTGAGCAATCGGCAAAGTCTCCGGATGAAGAACCAAGGGCCCCCATCTCCCAAATTCCGGCTCCCTTTCCCCAAAGATTGAAAGCTCCGGCCCATGCTCATTCAAACTCCGAGATCTACGAGCTTTTCAAGCAAGTAAAGATCAATATTCCGTTGGTGGATGCCGTCAAGCAAATTCCCTCCTATGCCAAATTTCTCAAGGACTTATGCACTCAAAAGCGTAAGTTGAATGTTCACAAGCGGGTATTGTTGACGGAGCAAGTGAGTTCTATAATCCAAACCAATGTGGTTCCCAAATACAAAGATCCGGGGTGTCCAACCATTTCCGTCACTATCGGGGGTACAAAGATTGAAAAAGCTCTACTTGACTTGGGAGCTAGTGTTAACTTGCTTCCGTACTCCGTGTATGAACAACTTGGTTTGGGGAAGATGCGGCCAACATCGGTGACTTTGCAATTGGCCGATTGTAGTATTCGGGTTCCACGCGGGATGGTGGAAGATGTCTTGGTGCAAGTGGATAACTTTATCTATCCTGTGGATTTCGTAGTGTTGGATACTTGCCCGGTGCCCTCCTCTCAAGCTTCATCATCGACTCCGGTTATCCTTGGGCGCCCATTTTTGGCCACTTCCAATGCCGTTATTCATTGCCGAAGCGGTTTGCTCAATCTCACTTTTGGTAACATGAGGATGGAGGTGAACGTATTTAATATCGGAAGCCAGATGGGGGATGATGAGTGTGTTCATGAAGTAAATCTCATCGATTCTTTGGTTCAAGAGCATGTGGACAATGTGTTGTGCAAGGATCCGTTGGAGGTGTACCTTACCGCAGAAGAAGCATCATTTCTAGAATCACCGGAGGTGGAGTATTTGTGTTCTTTGCTTGATATGGCCGAAGTTTGCGGGACGGATTTATGGTCTCTAAAATTTGAAGAGTTGCCTCCTCTCGAGCGCAAGACCCTTCCCTCGAGTGTTCAACCACCAAAGCTCGAGTTGAAGGTCCTCCCGGACACATTGAAGTATGTTTTCTTAGGTGACAATGAAACCTACCCGGTGGTGATCTCTTCCTCTCTAGACGGCTTGCAAGAATCCCAGCTCCTTGAACTTTTGAGGCGGCATACCAAGGCCATTGGTTGGACTATCGCGGATATCAAAGGGATAGATGCTTCCATTTGCTCCCATCACATTGCTCTCGAAGACGATGTCAAACCTTCTCGCCAACCACAACGCCGTTTGAATCCTATCATGAAAGACGTGGTGAAGGCCGAGATTTTGAAACTCTTAGATGTGGGAATTATTTATCCGAGAGTCCCATCCAAGTGGTTCCCAAGAAATCCGGTGTCACCGTGGTGGCCAACGCCGACAATGAATTGGTCCCGACCCGAGTCACTACCGGTTGGCGCGTTTGTATCGATTACCGAAAACTCAATGCTAGCACTCGAAAGGATCATTTTCCTCTTCCATTCATTGATCAAATATTGGAACGGGTTGCGGGGCACGCCTATTATTGCTTCTTGGACGGATATTCGGGATATAATCAAATTGAGGTCGCTTTGCCCGATCAAGAGAAAACGACGTTCACTTGTCCGTTTGGGACGTTCGCTTATCGTCGCATGCCATTCGGCTTATGCAATGCGCCCGGAACCTTCTCACGATGTATGATGGAAATATTTAGCGATATGATTGAAAAGATCGTCGAAGTATTCATGGATGATTTCTCGGTGTTTGGCGATTCATTTGAAGCTTGTTTGGAAAATTTGGAGAAGGTTTTGGCAAGATGTGAGGAGAAAAACTTGGTACTCAATTGGGAGAAATGCCATTTCATGGTGACTCATGGTATCGTTTTGGGCCATATTGTTTCGTCAAGAGGGATTGAAGTAGACAAAGCCAAGATTGATCTTATCGCCACCCTCCCGACCCCGAAGTGTGTTAAAGATATCCGTTCTTTTCTTGGGCATGCCGGTTTTTACCGGCGGTTTATCAAGGATTTCAGTGCCATATCTCGGCCATTGTGTCACCTTCTTTCCAAGGACACCCTGTTTGAATGGACACCGGCCTGTGAGGAAGCTTTTAAAAAGTTAAAGTCAAGTCTCGTTTCTCCTCCCATTGTGCAAACTCCGGATTGGACGTTGCCCTTCGAGCTCATGTGTGATGCTAGTGATTATGCGGTTGGGGCGGTTCTCGGGCAAAGGAGAGACAAGAACCCCTATGTTATCTACTATGCCAACAAGACTCTCAACGAGGCTCAAATGAACTATTCCACCACGGAAAAAGAGTTGCTTGCCGTCGTCTTTGCCTTAGACAAGTTCCGGTCATATTTGGTGGGATCCCCTATTGTTGTCTATACCGACCATGCGGCATTGAAATACCTCTTCACGAAACAAGATGCGAAAGCACGGCTCATCCGATGGATTTTATTGCTTCAAGAGTTCAATATCACAATCAAGGACAAAAAGGGGGTGGAGAATGTCGTGGCGGATCACTTGTCTCGTCTTGAGTTTGGGGATTCCTCTTCCAAGCTGCCAATTGTTGATACATTTCCGGATGAACAGCTTTTTGCCATATCGAGTTGCCCGTGGTATGCTGACATTGTTAATTATCTTGTCATCGGGCGAATTCCGAACCATTGGACTCCTCAAGACCGGCGGCTCTTTCTTAGCGAGGTGAAAAGATTTTTCTTTGATGATCCTTACCTATTCAAGTATTGCTCGGATCAAATCATTAGACGGTGTGTGCCTGACGAAGATCATCAGGGGATTCTCTCATTTTGTCATACCGAAGCTTGTGGCGGCCATTTCTCTCATAAGAAGACCACAGCAAAAATCCTCCAATGTGGGTTCTATTGGCCGAACCTCCACAAAGACGCTTATGCTTTTTGCCGGGCTTGCGAGCAATGTCAAAAATTAGGTGCGGTGACTCGGAGGAACATGATGCCCCTCACCAATATCCTAGTAGTGGAGATTTTCGATTGTTGGGGCATTGATTTCATGGGCCCCTTTCCAAATTCCGATGGTTACCTATATATTCTCTTAGCGGTGGACTACGTGTCCAAATGGGTTGAAGCCGTGGCCACGCGCACCAATGACTCCAAAGTGGTGGTGAATTTCATTAAGGAGCATATTCTATCACGGTTTGGGATGCCCCGGGCCATCATAAGCGATCAAGGGACCCATTTTTGCAACCGCTCTTTTGAAGCCCTCATGCGGAAGTACGGAATCACCCACAAGGTCTCCACCGCCTATCATCCCCAAACCAACGGTCAAGCCGAGCTTGCCAATCGGGAGGTAAAGCATATTTTAGAAAAAACCGTTAATCCAAATCGGAAGGATTGGTCACAACGTTTGACCGATGCTTTGTGGGCATACCGAACCGCGTATAAGACCGTGTTGGGTGCTTCACCCTATCGGCTTGTCTACGGTAAGGCGTGCCACCTTCCGGTTGAGTTGGAGCATAAGGCATATTGGGCAATAAAATCTTTAAACTTTCGGTTGCCCGAAGCCGGTGCTCATCGTAAACTCCAACTCAACGAATTAGAAGAAATCCGGAGGGATGCTTATGATAACACCAACATTTACAAATCCAAAGTCAAGGAATTTCATGATAAGAATATTCAAAGAAAGAATTTTGAGGTTGGGCAAAAAGTGTTGTTATACAATTCTAAACTTCATGTGTTTCCCGGCAAATTGAGGTCCCGTTGGGAAGGTCCGTATTTTGTGCAAACCATTTTCCCCCATGGGGCAATTGAGGTGGTGAATCCTTCAAATGGCACTATTTTCAAAGTAAACGGCCAACGGCTCAAACCATTTTTGGAAAATTGTGAACAGGATGAAATCACGGAGGATATAGTGGCTCCGGTGTATGTTGATGATCCATTGGTTTGAAAAAGTTCTAAAATTGTTTCCACGGGGAGCTTTTGCGTACTTCTGGACTTAAATGTTTGGAAGGCCCGGCCTCTTCGGAGGTACCCATCATTGACTTGGGTTTATAGTTTCGCACGCCGCTATTCAAATAAGTCGTGTACCCAGCTCCGGTTCGTAAGGGCAAATCTTTTGGGGTCCGGTATAGCCACCCGTGTTTCGCCTAAGGTGTGGTCTCTTTTGCTTTGCAACACCTTAAGCGAACCATGGGAAGAAAAGTAATACCCGTTCAATCACGTGACGATTCGGTGGTTTTAATTCTTGTTGTTCATAATTTTTGTTGCCAGGCTACCACGAGCCGGCGGGACTAATGTCATTTGTCTCCTATTAGGTAGTCGGTTCTTAAGTCTTTTGCAGGGTAAACACGCTACCGCACCAGCCTTGGTAGTTTGGGTCTAAAAGCCGAGGTGAGTGAGGCATTCAGGAGCCCTAAACAAGGGTGCGACTATGTGTCGCGGTTGTCAGTCCAAGAAAGCTCCGGCGATGACCTTGTGCGACTAGCTATGGTTCCGACGGCGGAACCGAAGGAGTGAGCCTTGGAAGCGGTCCCAATGACGAACGGAGGCGATGACGCAAAATCCTCCAACTTGGTCGAGGTATCGGGTGGTTGACATTCCACCCCGTCGGTACATTTTTGTTCTCCCTCTCCTCATTTTCTATCTTTTTGCATCAAGGACGTTGCTCATTTCAAGTTGGGGGGAGTATGTTAATATTTTAAGTTTTCGTTTTTGCGTAGTCTTCCCTTAATTTCATTCTATTTTCGCGTTAAGCTACGTTGCATATGCTCGTTTTTGTTTTCAATTGGCAAAAGCACCGATTTGATGAACCAAATTTTTGAAAATAACCAACTCATTCCATTAGCATGTTCATGTAGTGTGTGGATCGAATTCTTCCGAATGCATTTGAGTTGGTTAAGCACCTCGAGTGGAGGTTCAAATTTTGTTGTATCCCATGTTTTTGAGCTCCATACCCGTAGTTTAGGTGAATAATCTCTCTTGTGCATGCTTGAGTACCGTTGATTTCGTCTATGCATTGCAATGGAGTCGTAGGCGTACTTGAAAGATGATACAAGGCATTCGTTCTATGATTTAACCACTTGATTTTACCTTTGCACCATTTTGTATCCAAGTCCGAGTCTCATTTTGTTGTTTAGCCTGAGAAACCGGATGTTTGGAGGGTTGTTTGGAGTGATCTGGGTTTGTTTTGAATTGATTGGAACACGTTCGGAGTCGAGCCTAGCCGAAATTGGGCCATGGAACTAAGGGAGCAGCAGCCAGCACATTTCAGAGGCCAGGGATCGAACCCACACATTCCAGGGATCGATCCCTCTATGTCAGACCACTTTCAGAAGTTGGGGGGATCGAACCCCCATATCCTAGGGATCGATCCCTAGGGCTTTTTTTCTGAAAAAAATTGTTTTGGCCGACCCTTTTAAAACCCCTTCATCTCCCACTTCCCCATTTCCACGCCATTTCCCAGCCAAATCCCTAACCTCCATAACGCATTCTCTCACTCTTTCTCCCATATCTCTCTCAAATCTCCACCAAATTCCAAAGTTCTTCCACCAATCTTCCACAAATCTTCAAAGCTTCAAGATCCAAGCATCAATTTCAAGGTTTTCTTCCCAAATCAAGGTAACCCATTCTCTCTCTCTCCTATTAGCCGAAAATCACCCATATCTCCCTTCCACCCACGTTTTTTTGTATAACCCTCCACAAAAATCACCCCAAAACCTTCCAAATGGCTAGAATAACACCCAAACTCAACCCCTCAAGCCCTAATCCGAACCCCCCTACCCTAGTTGCGTGGTTTTTGATGTTGTTGGTAGGCCTTGGGTTACTTTCAATGGTTGTGGTCGGGATGGCCGGAGAAAAAAAGAAAGTTACCGCAAAAAGGGCTCGGGGTGGTGGTTCGAATCGGGCTAGGGAAATCGAAGAAGAGGAGGAGGAGATTGACGAGGAAATGGAGGAACCAGAGGGAGCCCAACCGGTCACTCGAAAGAATTGGAAGAGCGGCATGGCCGGGAGGGGATTTAAGAGCGAGCGTCAAGTCGACATCAAGAGTTTGGGCACCGAGCTTCATGGCATTCCACACATCGCCCGTCGAGGTTTGAAATTTTGGTTTAAAGCGTTAAAGGGTTATAATAAGGCGTGTGTGATAGAATTTTATCAAAATATGGTGCTAGTTGGTGATGGGTTGTTGAAAGAATTGTGCATTGAATCCACCATTGACAATATGCGTGTCGTGTTAACCCCGGATGTCATCGCCAAGTATTTGGGTTATGCTCGACCCCCGGCCCAAACCGTGAACTATCCGCTCCCCGAAAGAGCGTACATTGACCCGGCCATCGTTAACAATGCCCTCTAGATTGACATTAAACTTTATGATGGGCGCCTAAAACCGGGTTTGTTTAAGGAAGAGTACCGCCTGTTGAATAAGGCTATCCATGTGAATTTGTACCCGAGGGGGTCGGAGCACCATCCGAGACAAAGGGGGGCGGAGTTGTTGTATGTTTTTGCAAATGAGGATTATGTCTTTGATGCCGCTTTATGGATCTTTCACCAAGTTTATGGCTTCCAAGCCGAGTCCCAAAGTTCCGCCCGGATGCCTTTCCCAAACATGATAAGCAAAATTTGCAAGAGCCAAAAGGTGGTGGGACCGAGGTTTGCTCAGCTTGAACCACCAAAACCCGGACCCCTTGATGCTTCCTATGTGACCAAGAGCAAATCCCAGTCCCATGATCCTCCAAGCCCCAAAAAGAAGGGCAAGTTTGCCAAAATGATTGAAATGCCCGGTCCCAAAGAAAAGCAAGACTCTTGGGTCAAAAAGATGTTTTGCATGGTTGTTCATTTAGTGAAAGAGAATCGAGAAATGAAAAAGGAAAGGAAAGTGGACCGGAAAGTGATTGCGAGGCAGGCTCACAAGGTGGATTGGCTAGTGGAACAATGTCCTGCAGCGAGGGAGTATGTGGCTCCTCCGGAGGTTGAGTCCGATGATAGTGATGAGGATGGAGATGAGGATGACGAAGAATTGAATCCGGGCATGTTCCGCGGCGAGGGTACCGAGTTCTCTGTTGATGCTGGGCCGAGTGGTACTCGGGGTGGTGTGTAGTCTTGGATGGGGGTAGTGATCTTCGTAGTAGTAGGTTATGTTATTTGCTTTCATCTGTTGGAGTCAGTGGCGGTGTCTTGGAGTCTTGTTTGTTCGAGTCGTTGTTGGGTTGTTTTAGTTGGTTGGTAGCATGATGAGTAGGGTAGTGTAGGTTGGCGTTACCGGTCATGGGGTAGTTAGTACCAAGCTAGTATAGACCGGTAACCTTTTGTCTAACCTTTTCTTTGTAACCCGTAACTCATTAAAAGCTGATTAAAGTCCTTAGTAGATTTCGAGTACGCCTATGTTTTTCATGTTTATGCATCTTCGAAAGCTTTTGGTACTTAGCTTTGGCTTGTTACTTTCCGTTTTGTTAGCTTGTCTTGTGCATATTAACTTCTATTTTGGGTGCAAGCAGATTCCTTGAATGTAATGCTTAACTTTTTGCTTCGGTTAATGCATAAGCCTCTCCTGCTTAGTGATTGGGATACATGTTTTGTTTGAGTGTTTCTTGTGCTGAGCGTTATCTCGGTGAGGTTTGGAACCAAAGCTTGGTGTGTTTAGTCTTCTCAAATGCGCTCAATTTAAGTTTGTGAATCATGGTGCTTGGCATGCTAGTTGAATGAGTTGTGACCTTTTGGGGGAGAAAATTTTTAGTCTTTTGCCGTTTCGGAAAATGATGAGCATATGTTTTGTATCTTAGCTTAGTTGGGAAGTTTGCGTGGTTTTTGAGAATTCTTTTGTTGATTACTCGGGACGAGCAATGTTCTAGTTGGGGGGTGTGATAAGCCCTCGAAAGTGTAAATCTTAGGGCTTATCAACCTCGTTTTACGATGCCGTCAAGCGCTCAATACTTGTTTTTGGTTGATATTGCGCGCATAGTTGGTTTTTGTTGAGAAACAGGTTTTTGGTGTAAATATGAGTGATTTCCGAGAGTGCTAAGGATCCCCTGAGGAGTCCGGATATAGAAGGTGTGCATATGGATCCTCGAGTGATCATTCCAAGTCCTAGTCGAAGTGTCCAAGGCATTTGAGGAAGGCCCGGAGCAACCAAGGACCAAGGAAAACTAGCACAAAGCAGCAGGGCAGCCCAAAAGCCTCAGGGATCGATCCCCCATTTCCCAGAGATCGATCCCCCACCATCAAGGAACCTTCAGAAGTTGCAGGGATCGATCCCCCTCTGACCAGGGATCGATCCCTCCCTCCTGCGCGGACATTTCGGTGGCATTTTTGTAAATCTTTTGTGTTGGGGGTATATATACAAACCCTTGCCCGACTTTTAGGGTACTTCTTCTTTTACACTCTCTCTCTCTACCTCCATTAAAGGAGCTCCACCCTCTCTCCTCATTTATGTTGTAAAGCTTGATTTTAGGGACGATCCATTGGGTTTCAAAGCATTTCGTCTTCATTAATGTTGTAAGGAATCTCTTCCTCTTCAAGGATATTGTATTTATTTTGCATTTAATCAATGTTTAGTATTTTCCTTACCTTTCCTCTAGCTCATTTCATGTCTTCTTTGAATATGAGTGAGTAGTGTAGTGGGGTTGGGTTTTGGGATGGTTAACATCCTGTGACCAGGGGTGTAGCTTGGTATTCTCTTTTAAAATCTCATTTTCTAGCTTAAGCGAGGCTTGGACTGATTTTATGTATCGAAACGTAGAGGTGTTAATCTCTTTGATCAAACGTAGGCAAGAGGTAAGCTACTTGCCACGTTTGACGCTTAGAGCTATGTCCCTCTTTGTATTTGTCCAAACGTACCAAACGAGTCCAAGTCTTGTTTAAAACCTTTGTCAAGAAAAGAGAAGAATCGAGCTCGTCCTTGTGTTCCGGGTGTTAACTATCCCTAAACCTAACCTTTAGTTAAACCTCTAGTTAAAAGCCGTAGATAGGTTAGGTAGCTAGTTAACCAAATCTTTCAGTTGGCCGCCTCAACGCCAAAGGTTGGTTGGCGGTCCTAACGCCGAAAACTCTGCACAAGCTAATCTCCAATTTGATCTATGGACGCGCTCCCTGAGGAATCGATCCCGGTCTTCCGGATTTTATTATGCTTACAACCGACTTGACCCTACGCTTGGGGTACTCTTATTACAATACACATAAAGGTCGTAAGCAGAGATGATCGGAGAGCAAGGATCAGTGGTCGCCGTTGCCGCCGCTCTGCTTCTTTTTTCTTCTTTTTTGTTCTTCGCTTCGTCTGTTTCTCTCTCTCTCTCTCTCTCTCTCTCTCGAGTAAACGATATAAGAACGAGGGGAAAAAAGAAAAAATGATTTGGTGTATTTGGTACACAATAGAATGAAAATGAACGGCTGGATGAAAAAAAATTGATGGCTGGGACAAATTGAAAAAGTTTTTAAAACTAAATACTAACATTCTAAGTTTTTTTTATAATGAGTAAATAAAATTTATATTTTAAAAAATTGTTATATTATTTAATTTATTGGTATAGTAAATTATTATAACTTAGAATTATCAGAAAAATCATTAAATATTTTAGGTTTTGTAATTATATAATTAATGTTAGGCATAATAAAATTTGGGACTGCACAAGGGCAAAAGAGTCATTCTACAGTTTTTTTTACATCATACACCCTTCTTTCTAATATATCATCCAAACCATCTACTTTTTAATACACCCTCTATAAATATCACATCAATATGGGCCCTCCCTTCTTAACTAATACCTCTTACTATCTTATCCCCCTTCATAAATAATACACCCAAAACACATACCGCATCCAATCGGGCCGGATTCCATTCTTGCAGCTCCCAGGTTTCCTCTCTACTTCGCATTCATTCTCGCATTTATCGGATCGCAAGCGTCGGCTGGAATACCTAATTCAAAATTCACCACAAAATCAATTCAAGACATTAGTTAAAAATCCTGCATGCTGCTGGAGTTATCTTCATTAATTTGTCTAATTATTCACTCAGAATTAATTACCGCAAACAAATTTGCCGATAACGCACGCGCCACCGGGACATGAGTCCTTGCAAGCGGACAGATCAGTGCATCCTCGTCCTAAAGTAAAGAAACTGATTTTCATGCTCTACTTTTAATGTAAAATTACTAGTAAAATTTTATGAACAAAGTGGAGTGCTATCAGAAATATTATGAGAGAGAGATTATTGTATATTCAACTGTGTGTTATACATCAATACAAGATCCCTTTATATACAAGAAGGGGTATCTAAAGAAGGAAACAAGAATAAGTGATTCTAGAGAATATACTCCATATCCTAGTGATACACATCGATTCTAGAATATCCTAGAGATACACAAATCTAGAATATTCTAACAGCCCCCCTCAAACTCAAGGTGGGAGAGCAGTTACCAACTTGAGTTTGGTAACCAAATCCTGAAATCGTCCCGGGAGGTGAGCCTTGGTGAATATATCAGCTTTCTGTTCAAGGGATGAGACTGGGAGGAGTCGAATAGTACCATGTGTGACATGTTGGCGCACAAAATGACAGTCAATCTCAATATGTTTAGTGCGATCATGAAAAACGTCATTATGTGCAATCTGAATAGCACTGTGATTGTCACAACGAAGTACGGTGGTATTTTTTGAATATTATTGTTAAATTTGCTTATCCACACCCATTTGCTTATTACAATGCGGATGCTCTAAGGTATGAGAGAGTAAGTTTAACAACAAAATCAGACCAGATTCTCAAAGTTCAATGGCTGTGCGTGTGGTGTTTTTTAACACTAATGTATAGCAGTTTGGAATCGTTGGACGGGGTTCATGACGGGTTGAGAAGATTTAGTCCGTAGTAAACCCAACCTGCAACTACGTAGAGCTCATCATTTGCCTAACCCAACTCATTCATTCTCCCCGATTGTGAATGTTGATGGGGTCAGCTCTGGTTGAGTCGATTTTTTGGCTGGTTGACGGATTTTTCGCACACCCATAAGTGGCCCTCTGTACTAGAGTACGAAAATAATCTAAAGAACGCAAGGTCACTCCAGATAGTTGGTGGGGGATTTGGGCCTATAAATTATTCGAAGGGCCCGGGCTCGATACATTTGTGGACTATGGAGAACTGGGCTTAGGCTGTTGGGCTGAATCAAGGCCGAGTAGTGGGCTCTGGAAACCCAAGGCTGGTACTATAAGGCCAGCAGCCGAAAACTATGGACAAAGTGTTTGTTTGGTTGTCAGTTAGATAATTTTTTGTTTTTGGTGGTCAGTTTTATTTATTTTTATAGGTTTGCATATTTTTTTCATTTTTATTATTTTTTTAATATTTTAAAAAATTCTTCTAATTTTTGAATAGAGGTGTGCTATAAACATTAAAAAAGTAAAAATAAGTAAAATTTTGATAAAAATTCACTAAAGACGAAAAAACACTGATGACAAAACAGTTAAAAATTTTGAAGAGTATTTTTGAGAGGGGAGCCAAACAAGGTTAAAATGAGCAAAATAAAAAAGGAGATAATATGAATGAAATATGTACGTGAAGGAAAACTTTCAACCAATTTAAACTTGGTGTTGGGCCAATATGATTGTGTGGTTAATAAGGGACCTGGGACACCACCAGAGGCACTGAATTATTTTTCATGCGACTCTAAGGCTATTTCTGGAAGCAGGGAGAAGAAAGGAAAAAAGGAGGAACAAAAAGTACGAGAAAACTATGGAAAAGGTAAAAGGGAAATTAGAGAAAAAGCTACTCCACAACTTATTTACGAAATTTTTTCCGACACTCTCTGTAGGAACCAAACACGGCAAGGATTTTTATTCATTTCCTTTCACAAATTCGAAACAGAACCTAAGCATAATTAAGGATAACGAAACTCCAACGATACAGCAAAATCAATTACTACTTTTAAAATAAGAGTATGATAAAGTAACATGTACCCAATAAACCCATTTTTCATTCAAAATACAGGATTGTGAATTGAATGAAAAATGACGACATCACAATTTGTCAATAAGAGTCAGATTGAGATTGATCTGGCCGTAGTACAGAGAATGTGCCCGAAAATTAAGGGCAAAAAGCTTCATGAATTTCGTCAGACATAGCTCCATGCATCCAAAAAAGTTTGGGGTTATGCCTTTGTAAGGCCTTGGTTATACACGTCATTGGTCTTTGTTATGCTCGTAATGGTGAAGTTATGCCGATGTGGCTGAGGCACATCACCAAGTGATGTGCTTGTAGCACTTCTCTTTTGAATAAGGGTAAAAAGGAAAAGTTGGACCCATTTTTGTGTTGACTTGTCAAATTGGGCTTTCATTTTGGAACACCCAAAAAAGAAAAGGTGGACTCTTATTTTGGAACGGATGGAGTAATTGAACTTGGTTATATCAAAATGAGAAGTGCTACAGGCACATCACTCAAGTGATGTGCCTGAGCCACATAGGACATAATCTCACCATTACGAGCATAACAAAGACCAATGACATGTATAACCAAGGCCTTACAAAGGCATAACCCCCAAAATCTCCAAAAAAGTCTGGGGTTATGCCTTTGTAAGGCCTTGGTTATACACGTTATTGGTCTTTGTTATGCTCGTAATGGTGAAGTTATGCCGATGTGGCTGAGGCACATCACCAAGTGATGTGCCTGTAGCACTTCTATTTTCAATTCCAAAATGCTACAGGCACATCACTCAAGTGATGTGCCTCAGCCACATCGGGCATAACCTCACCATTACGAGCATAACAAAGACCAATGACGTGTATAACTAAGACCTTACAAAGGCATAACCCCCAAAATCTCCAAAAAAGTCTGGGGTTATGCCTTTGTAAGGCCTTGGTTATACACGTCATTGGTCTTTGTTATGCTCGTAATGGTGAAGTTATGCCGATGTGGCTGAGGCAGTGATGTGCCTGTAGCACTTCTATTTTCAATTCCAAAATGCTACAGGCACATCACTCAATAAAGGCATAATAAAGACCAATGACGTGTATAACCAAGGCCTTACAAAGGCATAACCCCCAAAATCTCCAAAAAAGTTTGGGGTTATGCCTTTGTAAGGCCTTGGTTATACACGTCATTGGTCTTTGTTATGCTCGTAATGGTGAAGTTATGCCGATGTGGCTGAGGCACATCACCAAGTGACGTGCCTGTAGCACTTCTACAGTTATCTGCAACGAATCACATTCCAAATACTTTTTTTTTGCGAAATCACATTCATCAATTATCTGCAACAATCAAGAATGGAAAGGTATATGAAGCAAGCAAGAAGATCACTTTTGGAATCTGATCTGATGCCAAGTTGAAGATTAAGAAGAGATCCCTTTTGGAATCTAATGCCAAGTTGAACAAGAATAGAAAGGGATCTCTGAAGCAAGCAAGCGTGAGGTACCCGAGATTCTTAAACCAAAGATGAAGAAAACTCATGAGAGATAGAGAAGAAGAAAAACAAACAGCAAGTTATAAGTTATTCACTTTATCTTTATTTACAGTAGTACTGATCAATCTTCCTTTCTCTCTCTATATTGCCGGCCACTTCGCTCTCTCTCTCTCTCTCTCTCTCTCTCCTGGACTCGTCATCACACAGAGATCTCGCAAGGTACGTCTATCCCCTCGTGACAAGTTTTCCCAATCCTTTTGGCCCGATCAAGAGTTTCCTGTTTTTGTTAGTAGACTTTGTTTTCATACGTCTTCCTTCAATCAAGGGCTTTATCAACTTCATTGTGTCTCTGCACAGTTGAGAAATGGAATTAATTCTTGATGTTTAGGACATTTTTTTTAAACATTCAAATCTTCAAAACAAAAGGAACTAAATCTTGAGTTGAGTCCTATGTCACAACACAACATATAGGATTGTGAGTTCTACAACATTTTGTTTTAAACCGTCACGCTTAATCTTCAATGGGTGTGTTGACTTTATTTGTTGATGATACGTACACTCATCCGACCGGAATAATATGTCTTCCGAATTGTTTTAGAAGTTGTTCATACTAACTATATATGTGTAATAGAATTTATAGCAATGGCTAACAGAAAGGGCTGTATAATCATTTTAGTATTTAATGGTTATTTTTTCCTTTGATTTATTCAAATCATTATCATTTAATTTCTTAACCTATTGAATTAACCTTGTATTGTTCGATTGGAATAGAAACAAATAACTGGGTAAATTGATAAGTTAATATTCTTACGAACAATATGAATGACAAATATTCCTGCTGGATTCCTACTTTTAGTTTTCCATTGCTAGAATGAATTTCAAATTCTAGATAATATATATGGTACGAAACATATATTTGGTTCATTCATCATCATGTTAATATGGCACCTTTGTTTTTGTTATGAGATCCATGTTTATACATTGGTTTCTTTTTTTGGATTGTGTGACCGCTTGGGTGTTCTCAGTTGACCAGGATTGATAATTGTAATATGTGAAGACTACTATGAAATTCGAAGGTGGACCGATGCTTTTGAGTTTTTTCCCATTTTTTCTCTTGTATAATTTTGAGGGCCTGTTTTGCTAACTGCATTCAAATTTCCTAATCTCTCCATAGAAATAGTTATTCTGTCTCTTTATCTTTTATCTCACAGAGTGAAAAAGTTTGCCAGAAATTGAACTATCCATGATGTAGCAAGTCACTATACCACACATAGGCGACATTGCGGTGGTATGTCTATTTCCCCCTATCTTTTTATGCATGCTTTCTTTGCATTTGAGAGAAGTTTATGATAGTAGAGATCATGTGGGGTTAAGTTTGCTACACTACAAGCGTAACACACATTAGTGCTTCAATCGGTGATCCAATTAAATAGTAGTTTAAATAGCTAATCGTAGAAAGAAAATAGTAGCTTATTATCAAGAAAACCGTAGAGTAGTTAGTTTTTTTTTTGAAAAGCCAAGTATTATAACCAACCAAAAGAAGAGATACAAAGGAGCAAGGGGATGAGTCGGATGACCTTGAAACACCAGGCAAAAATAAACAAACAAAACCGCCCTAACACTTAAACTCAAAACAAGCAAATTTATATGGCCTAAACACAAAACTAGGAACTCTCCAAGACTCCAAAACCCCAACATTAGCTTTCGACTTATCCTCATTCTGCCACCCACAGCGACATCATCTGCCGGCATGCCCTCACACTATCAATAATATGCTCGTAAACCACCTACCAAACCACACCTTTCTGTCTAAAAATCCTACTATTCATTTTTCCCTAAAGGTGATAGATGGATGCAAGAAATACCAGTTTAAAAACCGTGCAGCATATAGACTTCCTTTTACAGAAATTAATACCCCATGAGATTTCCTACTTCAAGGGGGGAGGGAGCCTACTTATTGTGCACTTCAATAACACTTGTTGCCAATTAGCAACAGAAAAGGGGCACACAAAGAATAGATGGTCATGGGATTCCTTAATAGCACCACACAGAACACAGCTCTTGTGAGAAAGAAATCCTCAAGAGCCCTGTCTGTCCCTTGTAGCCAATTTTCCATGAAACGAAAGCCATTGAATCATTGCCCACCTAGGGATATAGTGCTTGAACGATACCAACACATGCCAGATAACTCCAACCCTTGGAACCTCAACACATCCCGAGAAGACCTTGAGAAATATTAATGGATTAGAATCCAAACTACCCTATCCTCCCTCTCAACATGAGTAAGCAAATCAGCTGGGGCGTGCTCAATGTCTTGGCCACCTCCAATTGTTATAAACAATGATAGAACTTACCTTAGCTACAAGAGACCTTCCAAGATCATAAACAACTCTGTCACCATACTTGGCATAAAGAAGCCCCAATGGGTGCCAGTTGTCCAACTAGAGGAAAGTAGAATCACCATTTCTAAAAATATGTCGAATAAGAGGAAAAGCCACAGGGACCCCTAATCTTTCTAAGAGCAGTCAGCAGGGACCTCTATGTTCAATAAGTACTGTGCCTTAATCATAAAACTATGAATCTATCTAACCCACAGAGTATCTGCCCTCATGCTAAGAGCCCATAGATGCATAAGCATAGTGGCTCTATTCCAATCTTTTAGCGGCTTAAAGCCAAGGCCACCTTCAACTTTAGGACAACACATTGATTTCCAACTGAACCTGGCACCATTGTCTTCACATCAACTCCTTTCCAAAAAAAAAAAGATCTAATAATAGACTCAACTTCCTTAAGGAGTTGCTGGGAAGAAAAATAAAAAGTGAAGCACCAATAGCGTTGAACGCCATATTAGAACATAGCTAACCAGTTGATATCTACCACCATATGAGAGTTGCTTGTTGGCCCATGAAGAGATCCTAGCCACGATCCTTGCTTCAAGGACCACACAATCACTATATCTCAACCTATCAAGATGAAATGGACACCCAGGTACTTAACAGGAAGAGAAGCTTCAGGAATAGCCAAAATACTCCTAAGAACCCTCTCCCTTTCTTCAGAAACAAAAGCAAAAAAGATAGCACTTTTTGGAGATTAGGTTGAAGCCCAGAGAAACTATGAAACTCAGACAAAGAACTAGCCACCAATCTAAAGGGGGTGAGCCTCTGCCCCACACAAAATAAACAGATCACCAGGAAAAATAAGGTAGGAAAGACTGAGACAGCTACACCTTAGGTGGAAGATAAAGCCATCATCTTCACTCTTTTTCTAGAAAAGGGCAGTGAAATCCTCCATAACAAGTAAAAACAGGTCAGGGGACAGAGGGCCCTCTTTCCTTATACCCCTCTTCCCATAGAAATAACCCTTGAGTTCTCTATTGATGAGCACAGAAAATCTCGAAGAGGTATTACAAGTCTTCACCCATTGAATAAACAGGTCTGGAAGCTAAACAACATGCATAACATCTAGAAGAAAAGCCCAATCAATTGAATCATAAGCTTTCATTAAATCAAGCTTAATGGCACATCTGGGAATGCCATCATTCTTGTGATAACCTCTCACTAACTCCTGCATAAGGAGAATATTGTCCTTGATAGATCTTCCTTTTGACAAAGGCAGATTTGTTCGAGCTAATAATCAGGGGTAGAACTGTAGAACAGTTTGGAGCCTATTAGCCAAGATCTTGGTAGGACATTTGTACACAATGTTGCAACAAGCAATAGGCCTAAAGTCTTTAATAATAACAGGAGAGGCAATCTTGCGAACAAGGGTAATAGCTGTTGCATTCCAAGCCACAGGCAATTGACCAATACTGGAAAAATACCTAATAGCCTCCATAAGTTAGGCCCAACTATATCCCAGTTCATCTTGAAGAAAGCAGAATTAAACCATCTTGACTAGGAGCCTTATCATTCTTAATAGACTTCAAGGCAGCCACAACTTCTATATCACGCACAGGAGCAATTAAGGCTTCCCTCACATCCATACGAACTACTTTAGAAATCGCACGGGCCAAGGCATCCATAGCTTCAACCCCTGGAAGCAAACTTAGAACCCAAAAGCTTTGTATAATAACCCAGAATTCCCTACTGCAATTCTATATAGGATAATCCAATCTCACACCATCAGCATTCTCCAGACTTAAAATAGTGTTTCTCATTCTATTAGCAACCATTCTATGGTGAAAAAATTTGATATTTTGGTCTCCCAAAGCAAGCCAAGATACTCTAGACTAAAATAGTTAGTTATAACTAGCTAAGAGATAAGTACAAAATTATCACAATGATGCTATCTCCGGGTTGGCTCACTTTAATGTATACAGTCAATCTACTACAGAGAGCTACAAGATGGATCTGCATTCTAGGGTTTTCAAATCCAAAACAATCTCTGAGTAATTTCATTGTGAACTGTGTCTCTATTTCTACTATTTTACTTGATATTACTAATGGAGAAGTTAGGGAGGACTGTAAGTTTGGCTAGCTGTGATTCTCAATTTTTTTTTTTATTTTTGTTGATGTTTAGAGTACTGCTTTATCCTCAATTAAACCTTGTTATATATATTTGTTTCCATATGTACCTTATACAGCTTAAATATTTTTAGGTTGTTCTGCTTAATGAGACGCAATGTGTTTACTGTAGCTTGGTTTCATTTCATTTCAAAACTACTTACCAACATTAAGAGGGGGGCCTGCCGATAGAGGGTAGTTTCATCAAAAGAAGACTTTTGGAAACTTGTTTTCTCCTCGAATTGAACTCAGACCTATACCTATATTGAAAAACTTTCATCGATTTTAAACAAGTTTGGATGTGGGCCTATGTTGCATGCCTTTAGAAAAATTAGTTCTACAAGTTGCACGATAAGGTTCTACTTGTCTGTATGATCATAGTTAAGTGAATGGACATATATATTAAGTAACTTAAGGAATTTTTGTCCAACATACAATTGAATTGTAAATCTACGACGCTAATTAAGATGGGCCCTGCATAGATCTAGAGGTTACAAGCCACCCCTGAATGAATGGCCTAAACCATTCTAGTGTAATAAACATTTCTAATACTTTGTTTAAGAAAAAAATAATTTTTGTTTACTGTTTCAGTTGGCACTAAGCATGCTTTTGGTCTCTCTTTATCTTGGTTTTGGCATTGAACAAAGCTAGTTTATCGTTTCTTGGAACAAAAAAACTGAAACACTACCAAACATAGTCCTAATGATGTGTAGTTTCCAACTCATTTCATAGTCTCTAAATCCAACTTGTTTGAGCTCCCCCTTAGTTTTGTTATTGTATAAATTCACAGTTACAGATATGAATGCAAGATTTTTGTGAGCCATTGTCAAACAAAAAAATTGCCATTATTTCAGGTCTTCAATTTCTCCTTGAAGAAAACCCAACTTTAGGCTGTCCATCTAAAGGTGAACTCCTCTCTTAATATAGCTTTAGTTATATATACTCCAGCAAGAATTTTGGTCACATATGTTAATTTTGGTTGTTCATCCTTGTTGATTAGTGTGAGAGAAGCAAGGAACACAATTGCTGAGGATGGTTGACGCTGTTGTCTCCTTCGTTGTGGATAGACTTGGTGACCTTCTCATCGAACAAGTTATTTTTTTACAAGGAGTGAAAGATGACGTTGAATCGTTGAGAGGCCAATTGGAGTATATGTTGTGTTTCTTGAAAGATGCAGAAGAAAAGCAAGATATCGACAATCGGATGCGCAAGTGGATATCCAATATTAGAGATGTTGCTTATGAGGCTGAGGATATTATTGACAACTTCATCCTCAAAGTAGAAGCAGGGACTCCGAAGAAGATGGGGTTAAAAGAATGCTTTGAGAAGTATTTTTGCATTTGCAGCAAACATTCAAGCCTCATCCAACAAGCAAATCTCTGTCGTATAGGACGGGAAATAAAGACATTGAAGACCAAGCTCAATCAGATCCAACAAAATCAAGAAACTTTCGGGATAAGAAAAATTGACGATGCAAGAGAAGGATCAGATCGCATGAATACAACAGATAATTGGCTGCGAAGAGAATGCCCATATAAAGACGATGAGTATGTTGTAGGCTTCAAGGAGGATGCTAACAAATTGATGTCCGAACTTGTCAAAGAAGTGAAAGATCGGTATGTGATCTCAATCGTGGGCACCGGAGGCTTGGGTAAGACAACTATTGCTCGGAAGCTTTACAACAGTCTTAGTCCTACAGATAAATTTGACGGTTATGCTTGGGTTTCTGTGTCCAATGATTACAACATCCAAGATCTTCTTCGAGCTACAATAAAATCTTTCAAGAAGGAAATCACGACAACAGAGGAATTCAAGCTTTTGGAGAAGATGAATAAAGATGATTTGGAGTCTTACACACGTAATTACTTGAAAGGACGTCGATATTTGGTGGTACTTGACGACGTATGGGACGTAAATGCTTGGCAAAGCTTGAAGAGAGTGTTTCCAAATGATAAAAATGGAAGCAGAGTAATCATGACAACCCGAAACAAAGCTGTTGCTGAGCCTATTGATGAGAGAACATATGTCCATGTGCTCCCATTTCTGAAGGACGAAGAAAGTTGGGAATTGTTTTGTAGTAAAGCATTTCCTAACTACGATGAGGTTGGAAATCAAAAAAGTCATTGCCCTCCAGACTTGGAGAGTTTGGCGAAAGAGATGGCCAGCAAATGTCGTGGCTTACCCCTAGCCATAGTCGTATTGGGTGGTATACTGCGGAAAAAAAATCCTGACAAGTGGCACAAGTTGAACGAGCACATGTGGCGCCATCTAATGGATCATGACTCACATCGTGTTCAACATATATTGGATTTAAGTTTCAACGATTTGCCCCATCGCTTGAAGTCATGCTTTCTTTACTTGGGTTTGTTTCCAGAAGACTTCAAAATTGATGCAAAGAAACTCTGTCGGTTGTGGGTGGCAGAGGGTTTCATAAAACCAGGCAAAGAACCTTTTGAGGAGGTGGCAGAGGTGTATTTGAGAGAGCTAATTGACAGGAGTTTGATTCAAGTAGTGGAAAGAAATTGGAGGAGAATCATAAAATGCCGAGTGCATGATCTGCTCCGTGATTTCGCAATCGAAAAGTCGAAAGAGCTAAATTTTCTTCATATCTATGAAGGAACAGTTGCTCCCAACAGTCGAAGACTAGCCTACTATCGTGGATTTGAGAGGTTTGTTTCATTGCACCAATCAGATATGCATCTACGAACCCTCTTGTTTTTCAATGTAGCAAATGAAGACCCGGAAATAGCAAGGCTACAGTCCTTATGCAGGCAGTTGAGATTACTGAGAGTGCTAGATCTTGAGGTTGATCTATCCAATCGTTATCGACAAAAGGGGAATAAAAGACTGCCCGATGAAATCGGGAAATTGATACACTTGAGGTACCTGGGGTTAAGAAATATGAATGCACTCTCACAGTTCATAGGTAACTTGCATGCCCTGCAAACCCTGGAAGTGCATAAAGTTGGTGGTGCTCCAATTCAGTTACCTGATGAGATATGCAAAGCAAAGCAGCTGAGACATTTAATTGGACGTTTCAAGTGGCCGTTACGAGTGGACAATATGACAAATCTTCAAACTCTCAAAGAGGTGGTTGTCGAGGACCAGATGGAATTTAACCCAATGGATTTGATCAATCTTCGCGAGCTTTCCATACAATATGTCGGAGAGGGCAACAATAGATATACACTAGATTGTATCGGTGGATTAATAAATCTCGAAACCTTGCAGGTAAGTGGGAAAGATTCCGAGGTCGACTTGCAGCCGCTCTGTCGCTGCCAACACCTCCTCCAATTGAGGTTGTTCGGCGATGCCGATTGGAAGCTGCCAACAGAGGTGCTTCCAAATCTCAGGTTCCTCTACTTAAATGCAACCAGTCTTAGTGAAGATCCTATGCCAGTGTTGGAGAAGCTTCCAAAATTGACAATTCTCTTGTTGTTTGATAAACGTGGAAAGATGGTTTGCACCGCTGGAGGATTCCCTCAACTCGAGATCCTACAACTTCTTATTTCTGGCCATGCTTCGATTGAAGTGGAAGAAGGAGGAATGCCTGTGCTTAAGGGTTTGTTGATAGAAGCCCCAGGCGGTGGTGATGGTATTTCGATGCCAGATAGACTACGCTCCATCCCTAGACCGGACCCCCCTTTGGATTGGAAAGAGTGGGCTTACTAATTAAGTATTGAATTAGCTTTGGATAATGCCTGTCTTTTTTTTTTTTTCATTTCGCGAGAATAATATGTTACTCAATTTGTTTAAACAAGCGGATAAGTCTGCTTAATTTGATAAGTAAGATGATGAAGCTTTTCATTTCTATGTACGTACGAAACGTGTTGTATTCTCGGTCTCGTTCCTTAATTTCCTTGCTATAAATAAAGGACATGTCTGATTTTTGTTTTCACCAAAAAATTATCATAATACATTTTTTATTTTGCCATTATCGTTCGTACTATATATTTTGGCAATACTTGTGGGAGACGATACAAGGATCGGTTTGGTTTGCAGTTCAAACAACACATCCGCCCAAAACAAAACAAAAAAAAAAATTAACATAGAGCGAAAGCTCTTTAAAACACTTTCAGAAATCAAACTGATTGATTTGAAATCAATTTGATTAAATTCTAATAGGGAAATCATTTAACATTGATGCCCAGGAAAACGAACCCGGTGTCTTGTTTTGATCTTCACACTCTTCTTTTGTATATTCACATTTTTTTTGTCTTTTAACGAAAAAAATACATACACTTTCAACATACAAAAAAAAAAAAAAGTGAAAATCACTCCCATAGATTTATGGATGCGTTTGTTTACCTTTAGACTTTTTTGAACTTTAGGGTGGATGAATGTTTAGAATTGATTGGATTTGAAGTTTTGGGGCTCTTTTTTTATTTTTATTTTTTTGGAGTATATAAAAAAAAATTGCATGCTCAAATCTGCCCAAACTGCACAAACCGCATTCAAACTGAACCGACCAAACAACACTCACGAACGATTGACGGATGGAGAAAACGACAATCCGCTATGAGCGGATCGGATTGGGAACCGGACCGATCCACCCAAAACCGATCTGCGGGCAACCCTTCTATGGACACCCTTGGCATTTGTAAGTCGTTTTAGCTTAGAACAACAGAAAAGGCTATGGCATTCCTACTCCTAGCATAAAAATTAGTGAACATCTTTTATTGAGAAATTAGCCGAATCATAGGTTTTGCAACACACACAATATGCAGAGACAGAGCTAGAATTTCTATAGAGAAGATGCTGAAACTTAGAATCTAAAATTTCACATATTCACATGGTTGTTGAATGTTTAAGTCTTCCATACATGTAGTGTAACGATCTGGATTTTTCGACCAAATTTTTGGCCACTAGTAGGGTATCACGCATACGTGGTACCCGCAGCCAACCACACGCTGCCAGGAAATGAAAATGTCAGAGGTTATAGCCGGAGACCTACTCAGCACGAAACGTTTTAAAAGTGAACAAAAGTTTTCACTCCGTTAAGATTCTCCCTTCTCTCTCAGCATAAATTTGGAATATTATTCTCTTAAACGTTGTGGAAGTTTTATTTTTTTTTTTGATCTCTTGTATGTTTAACTGAGCTCTTAATAACCAGAATCGTCTGTTAGCAGTTGTTTTCATTATGTGTACAGTATTAGTAATGCTTGTTTAATATTCCCAAAACGTGACCCCCGACGATTGAAAATGAATCATACGTAAATTCATCGGATGAATTGCATGAATATGAAATGATTGGCATCCATAGAGTTTTGATTGGGGAAGTAATATTCTAATAACTTCGTTAACAAGATCCATACTGACATATATGTCTGCCGATTGTATTGAAAATTTAAAAAAAAATTTTGAAAATTTCATAGAATTATGATTCGTTCTCATAGACAACCATTTCAGTTATTTGTCAAACTATTATACGAATTCTATATGATTGGAAATCCACATATAGTTCTATTAACTAGTTTATTAAAGGCTTATTTGTACTGATGGTCCTCAAATTAAGTAATTCCAAAATGTCAATTTGGTCCTCAACATACAAATTGCGTCTATTGCATCCCCAACGTTTACAATGCGCATTTAAATGGTTCCCGAAACTAACTCCATCCGAATTGACCGTTAAATACAGGGGTATTTGTGAAACTTCCTCTCTTAAAGACCATCAGTATCCCCACAGAACTTCAAAATATATAGGCGTAAATGTATTAGGTTGAGGTTTATTTTAGGTTTTGGAGTTCTTATATATATCAAGTACTTTTCTTATTGGTACGCATGCATCTTGCTTATTCTTTTTATACCAATTTCTTTCTCTCTTCCCGAAAAGTCACTTCGCGTTACTAGACATAGAGTAAAGATTTAATTAATTCATGATGGCGTGGAAATTCAATTACAAAGAAATTGGAACGAGTATTAATTTGACACTAATTATTCAAGGAGTAAATAGCTCAACATTTACCAACTTTTTCAAAACTGAAGTGACGGTCATCCAAAATAACTAGGCTAGTTACTAGTTAATTAGTGGGCGGAAACCATGGAATCGTTCATTTTATAGGGTTCAAATATGTTCATGCAATAAATTAGTTTGATCTGACATCAATAACTACATGCAAAATTAAATTTTAGTTTATAAAACAAACGGTCTTATTCTGTCACTAATTTTTTAAGTTATATTGTCCATGACGTGATATTTCATAAACCAAAATTTAATTTTTGATATAGCTATTGATGTCCAATCAAGTTGAATTTTTACGTGGACATATTATTTTGCAGGCCCTACAAGATAAACAATTTAGATTACTGCAGTGAACGTTGAGTGGCGAAAACTATGGAATTTCCACTTCATCCGCAAAAGAATTTAATCTCCCCCTGTATATTGGCACATGAGAAGTTACTTGGTCAAATCATGTCAACTTCAAGAATGCACTAATTATTACTAGTTTACATTCCGCCTTCTTTATTTCTTTTGCTTCGCTCCTACCGGTAGTATTTTTTTGGTTTAATTAATTTAGTTTATTAGACTTTCAATGATTAATTAATTTTGTTATCACAGACTTTCACATGATTGATATATCTCTATTAATTTAATTCTTCTCGTAATACACGTAAAAGATTTCTTCTACCAAGTGGAAAAATATATTATATATAGTGGGCCCCGAGAATAAGCACAAGATATAGATCTTAAAATAGTGGATATATTTTAGTAACTCGTGAGTTGCGAGATTTCTAATGAAGTTTAAGTTTTTAATTCAATTATAACTTTATAAGGTGTTGAATAGAATTCCCACATGCTATCAATTATTGCCATTAAAGTGGATCATTAATTTTAAAATATAACTAATCAACTCAAGATATATTCGTCACATCAAACTGTAGTAACAATAAGCTAATGCTTTGTTTATTTATTACACAAAGTGGAAGAGATATAAATCGATTCTAAAGGTTTTTTTTTTCTCGGCAAACGAAACTTTTATAAACTCGAAAGGGATACATCGAGGGAGCGAATGAAAAAGAAAATAAAACAAACATCCAACAGATAGTTGGATGTAAACCCACCTAAACCTAAATTACAATTTCACTTTTCGGATTCCATCAAGATTTTCCTTAAAATCCTCCACTGAATAAACCTTAATGTCAAATTTTGACTTTATCGACATTGCGATTCTGGTTTTGATAAGCTCCCCAACTTCCCCCACTCCTGTTGTAGCGTTGTTGAATACATAGTCATTTCTCACTAACCATAAGGACCACAGTGTAGCGAAGAACGTTGTTTCCCAAATGTGTTTCTCCAAATTACCAAATCTATTATCAAACCACCAGGTAGAAAGACCCGCCAATGATGATGGGCAAACCCACTTCACATGCCACCCCTCCAAAAAAATGACCAAACAACCCAAGAGAATTGACAATGTATAAATCGATTCTAAAGTTGGTTACTCTTTCTTTCAGTCGATTTCAAAAGCGATTGGTGGATGTTGTACACATTAACAACTGGTTTGAGAATCAATTGTTGTGAAGTTCGTGATTAATTTCACAATGAACTTTTATCGATAGTCAATGCCCAAAATTTGAAGCTACAGAATCAAATATGTGGGTTTTTTTTTTCTAGCGTTAAAGGACATGAACGTACACGAGCACATATTTCATTCCGTAGATTCAAATTTTGTGAATTGGCTCTCGACTATGGTGTAGAACACGTGGAGGTCCAATTTCATAATGAGCTGAACCGTGTCAAGCCTCGAAAGCAAGGACGGAACCAGGATTTTACCCTAGCAGTGGCGAAATGTATACTAAAAAAATCTAGTGGTGGCGAGACTATATAAGTTGGGCATAATTTATTTTTTTACATATGATAATTGCATTTTCTAAAATTCTTGTAGTGGCGGTCGCCGCCACTAGACCCCCCCTGATCCCATCCTTGCTCGAAAGTCCAAACGATATATAATTTCTGATTATCCGATTCGGCAAAATTCGGACGAGCTTGGAATACGTCCAAACTTTTAATGAATCAGGACCTGGTTCTTTAGTTCAAAAAGAAAGAGAGAGAGAGACAACAATCAAGTTTTAAATTTGGTATATTAGGGTTCTCAATGTAGATAAAGGTTGTTATCACTCAGAACCAAAAGAGTGGATCATCGCAGAAAGAAGAAGCTATCTAATCAGATGTCAAGTTCTTTCTTTTATTTCTGAAACACAGCTTTCAGGCTCAGCTACGAACTTTGTACAGAAGCTTCCAAAATCTGATCACTCTTTGCCCTCTAAGATCTGAGTCTTTTCAGATTGTTTTTTTTTTTTTTTTTATAGGCAACAAAATTTTATTAGAACTCAACAAAGAGTACATCGAGGAGAGACCAATTACGAACCTCAGAGGATGAGGTACCATAATAGGCCTACAAAAGTAAGAACAGAAAAGGAGAAGAAATTGCATTGAACAGATATTGAATGAACCTGGGAATAAGAGGCCCAAGATTCAGCACTTTGATCCATTTGAAGATTCTTTTCAGATTGTTTCCCTAACCAAATACATAAAAATGCTTAGCTACCTAATATTTTTAAATTGGGATATGTATCGTGCATCTTTTATTTATTTTATGTATCGTATCGGAATACGTATCGTGTATCGTAGAATACATTACCGAAAACAAATATAATATAAAATAATATTTATACTTAATTGTAATCTAAAAATCTGTTGAATATGTGAAAAGAAGTGTTTAATGTATGGAAAATAGACTTTTAGGATGAAAGTTTTCATATCTCCCAAGGAGAGTCTATCATAGTGAGGCTTTCTAGTGCCTGAATCATGCAATATATATGATCGAAATTTGTTTTTTCTACTATTCGAGCTTTAAATTTTGGTTTTCTATGAATGGTTTCAATAATGTTATAATTAGATCAACCGATTCAGAATGCAATGTATTCCAATTCTTAAAATATGGTATGATTTCTTTCCAATAAGAAATCGTAGGATACGTTCTGAATCGGGATACGCTATTATATCGTAAGATACGTCATTGTATCATAGAATTTCTATACAAAAAGGATACGGGCTGGGATACGTTTCGTTTTTGGAAGGAGATGATACGAATCGTAGGATACGTATCCCGTTTCGTAGGATTTTAACAACTATTCAATGACAAGAAGCTTTATTGAGTGGGAAAGATGACTGATATGTTCTATTCTCACACAATCAATCAACACAGTACATCACTGCATGGAGTACTGCAAAAGTCAGGCCTTCGATGACAAACTTGCTTCACCCTCACTCTTGTTTTTCTGCTCTTCAAACTTATCGTTATATAGCTATCTGAAGCACGTCGGTACCTCCAATAGCTCTCATGGTGTAGAAATAAACGCCAAACACAAATGCTGTCAATCCCCCTGTGATATATATATATATATATATATATAGAGAGAGAGAGAGAGAGAGAGAGAGAGAGAGAGAGAGAGAGAGGTAGCTAAAGATATTGAATTTCGTTTTTCACTTGGATCCTATAACAGTGTGTCTGTTTACTATCTATATGAATTTGGGTTAGGAGGGGTAGGATTTAATTTGTTTATGGAGCTTCATCGCTCATGACAATACATACCTTGTCCTGGATTTGAACTCTAGGGTGTCGAAGATGGATCTGAGAAGTAGTAATTAGATGTCTATGAATGTGGGTTAGAATTTGTTGCGGAAAACCGTTATTTGGTACTGCATCTCAAGTTAGACCGGGACAACGATATTAATCCGTTTTCATCTTTTCTATTTGTCGTAATGAACATTTTGATTTGGTGAATATGAGAGGTACGTAGCTAACCAACTTCTAGGAGTGACATAATTGATTGCATTGATCTCGGTATCTACGCCACCCACGGAATTTAAAGAACCTAAAGAAGCATGCGTCATATATTCTGCGGAACGCCGTTCTTGCCAAGGTTGTATGTCGTTTTGGAATCCAAAGTGTGTTCACTTCAATCAACCCTTTTTGTTTTTTTGAGGTAGACTGAATTTTACAAGGAAAAAAGATTGTTCTTTTTTTGGAAAAAAGATTGTTGCTGAAGACTGTTCCTTTTTTTCTCCGTATTTGGTATTCCTATACGAGTTTTTGCTTGCTTGAATTCGCTTATATGAAATAGACTTGTGAAACTAATTCTGAAGAAGGATTAATTAATTAAGGTGATCAGTTCGTAGGGTTGGTCAATAACAGCACAACCTACCTATTGGAATGAGGGAATTTGTAATTAGGGATAGCCTGAACCTCAGGCAAGTGCTTGACTAGATTGCGAGCTCTATGCTCCTGTACTCGAAGTCTTTGGTTGTACTCATTATGTGGTACTCTTGTTCTTAAGTTTTCTTGAATTTCCGTTTGACCCAAAAAAAAAAAATAACAGCACAACCTGCGTGTCATTTCAGATTGAGGTCACTTATTCTTCGTAAAGCGTTCGGCACTGGCAAGTCGTTAGATTTTGTATGATGCAATAGACAAAGAAAATTAAATCGGATGTCACTGCATGTGAATATATATAGCTTTTGCTAGTGTAAGGAATGCCATTTTTGAAGGGGATATGTTTTTTGCGCTCTTATTTTTATAATTAATTCACACTCCTTTTTTTTTGTCTTTTATCCATTTAAATTTTCTTTAACCAACTGAGCTGTAACCATGCTCGATCTCTGGCCGGAAATGGAAATGAGAAAGCAAGCATGCAGCCGCACTCTAATTGCTTTGTCACAGTGAACACCGGCCGGGCAAATAACTAACCTCCACTGGTATAGTACGTACTACCTTCTTGTTAGATAGAGCCTGATTGGAAGGATATCAGCTAGACACCGCCAAAGAAAGAACTTAATCGAGTAGTACTACGTATGGAGGAGATGACAATATTTATTACTCCCTCCGTCTCGATTAATTTGTTCATCCTGATTTTTAACTCGCTTGGCTTTCTAAACTGGTACTAGCTAGTAACGTATTATTGTGACTAGTTACGATCGATCGACAAGGTACATAGAAAAACATACTCCATCTGTCCTCAAATAATTAATAGTCCAATATTTTATTTTGAGTTGTTCCTAAAATAAATGTTCATTTCGAAAAGTTAATGGACAAAACTTTTGTACAATCATTATTGTGTCCTTTTGAAAAATTAATGGGCAAAAGTTAAGAATGATTTTGAAAAATAGGGGTAAAAGTAGATGATTCGAGCCGCTCAATTTGTTCAAAATATGTTATTTAAGATCCCTCGAAAATATTAGCTCATTAATTTGGATATCAGTTTGAGCATTCACAAAACTTCCAATTTTGCTTCAGAAATTAGGCCTAAATTGTGAAGCAAAGCCGAATAGTTCGTAAACGCTCTTACCAATATTCAAATGAATAGATATTTTGCAAAAACCCAAAACAACTTACAGTATTTTAAACAAAACAAGCGACTTGGATCATCTTTCAGAGACTCAAAATAGATCCTAAAGATGTAATGAACCCTTTTGAACAGTAAAAAAAAACAAGAAGTTGAAAAAGTAGTATTTCGCCATAGCACAAACAGATGTTGTTCACGCAGGCGCCAGACTCGTTCTTTTTGCGGCATCCATTATTGTTGCATTCTCTCTCTTCGCAATCTGTCTTGGTTGCAACAACAAAATCAAAATTCACCACAAAATCAATTCAAGACGATTAATTTACCTAATTATTCACTCAGAAATTACCGCATTGACATAGGCCGGCCACGCTTGTGACAGCACCGGTGCAATGATCCTCGCAAGGTCTCCGATTGCATCCTTGTCCTAAAACTAAATCAATTCACCACAAAAATCATTTCAAGTCATTAACCCTGATGGTACTGTCTTTGTCATTTTTAAGTGTCTACTACAATTCGTCAATTTGATGACAATATGGTATCTTCACATAGCTAAAAAGGGGACACGCAATTATAAAAAAGAGAAGTGTGACAATCACTCCCCTAATTTTTTCCCTCAAACTAACTGAAGTAGACCCAAAGTATTGTAGTGATAATTTCCCTTTTGCTTCTCAAAAGGTCATGATTAACCGTGAAGAAATAATACAAATCGTTAAAAACTCTGCATCAAATTTAAATTTAAGAGATACTCCGTAGAAGGGTAAAAGGGAAAGGATGAGGATGAGGATGAGGATCGTCGACTGGACCTTCCTGTTGATCTATGTATACTTTTGGGTCCACTTCAATAATCAAAGTCAGCACGACTATCATTTAATAAACCTACGCTTCTTAAAATTTCCTTACTAGTTTTAATTAACAGGGTAAAATGAGTTTTAGCGCAACGAAAGTAAAGAAAGAACCTGTGGCCGTGAGAAACGTTAGGGTAAGGAAAATGATGAAAACCCGATTCACGTAGCTTGCCATCTTCAAAGAGAAATTTTCTTAAAAATAAAACAAAGGGCTGTATGAGAGAGAGAGAGAGAGAGAGAGAGAGAGAGAGAGAAGGGGGTAGCAAAGTTAAGATGGACTTTCCTGCAGATTTCATTCCTCACTTATCTAGCCCTATTTATAAGGTGTACGTACGTATATATTCTATCGTATATAATCAGAATATATACTGTACTCTACTATCATCACGTGTTGCTGTTGCCGTGTTGGTGCTCAAGTCAACTAAAATTTAAAAAATGTACTCGTATCACCTCTTTCTTATTGATTTTGAGATCAATCATTTTACTTAATTTCACACCCAATTACACACTCACACCCGTCATAGGAGTGGAGCCCGCACACACTAGGTGTGGGTGTGTAAGTGGGTGTGGATAGAATTTCCGTTTTGCAATACAATATCCATGGGTATTTTGATGCCATTCTATTACGCTAATTTTTGTCAAATGATCGAATAACAGCTGACCGGAACGTAGATTGGTATCACATGCGGTCTATATAAAATTGGGTGACCCCAATTTTGAAGGCTGCGAGTGTCACATGTGGTCTATATAAAATTTTGAATTCCAAATTGAGGTGGACAAGTGGTTTTTTGGGGGAAAGGTTGACAGCTTAGTTGTTTTACAAGGAAGGCTTTTGCTCACAATTGGACTGGGATCAAATAAAGGTGAGAGTGTGTTTTTTATTTATGAAGTTGGTATATAGTCAGCTTCATTTCTTTATTAATTGCTCCGGGATCAAATAATTGTGTTTGTTTTTTTATGCGGTTGGTATTTGATCAGCTTCATTTCTCTCTTAGGAGAATTTT
Organism: Rhododendron molle; assembly: GCA_025413875.1. NCBI lineage: Eukaryota > Viridiplantae > Streptophyta > Magnoliopsida > Ericales > Ericaceae > Rhododendron > Rhododendron molle. The sequence continues at coordinate 1,673,853 of CM046396.1, read as the reverse complement.
AATATCAAGAAATAAATTGAATTAGAGGGGGTTGAAATTTCAGAAAAGGAGATTGGGGATTTTGATGAGTTGGAGGATGGTGGTGCCTCCCTCTCTGTAGAGTTCTGATTTGATTGGATTCTCTGTTTGGGTGTTCGTTGCTGTCTTCTACGTACAGCGTTTCCTTTTCTAATGCTGGTTGTTGCTTAGCCGGGGTTGATTGTGGCTTTGTTTCTCTTTTGGGTTTGCTTTACCGTTCTCTTGATGGTTTGGTGCAAGTGTTTTGAGATTGTTTTGTGTGCTGCTTGTCTGTGCTTGAGGGCTACTTTAGTTTTTTTTTTTTTTTTTGTGGGTGGGGGATGGGGGCTGGAGGTGTTTTCCTTTTAGGAATAGGTGTGTTGGGATTGTTTCTTTTCTTTTGTTGGCTTCTTTTTTTTTCGGAGTACTTTCTAGGTAAGTTTTCTTTGTTCCTAACATTATTGTAACTTATTTTGTAGCACTAATAAGATACCAACAACGTAATACACACACCATAGTGTAATGTAATATATTTTGAATTTTTTTTAATAGGGTTACAGAGTTGGCTCTCTTGGAAAACGTGGATTGGTGGAGTGGGGTTGGGATTGGATTGATAAAATGGGGCTATTATCAATACCTTGTTTGTTTTTCAAAAAACGGTCTGGACTATCAATCCGATGGGATTGTTAAGACCCCAACTTGGGGGTATTGCTAATACCCTATTGGAAATGGTATTGGTAATCTCATCTCAACCTCTCCTAATTATTTATCTATTCTCATTATCAATCTCTTATATCAATTCAATCACATCATTCAATCTCATCCCAAACAAACATAATATTAATAATCCCATCATCGAATCTCATCCCAAACAATCAATTCCTTCTCATTAGCAATCTCAATTACATATCCTTACGAATCTCATCCATCTATCACTATTATCAAATCGGTCGTTGTTTGATAAAGAATGGGTTTGGGGGATGTTTATAGTTGCAACATTTTAGAATTTATTTCATGTGTTTATCCTTGGGCACGCACTACTTTGTGGCCCACTTGAGCTAATGATGATGAGTTTACTTTGTAGTAATATTAATGAGGCTATTAAATTGACAATTTATAAAGAGGGCTTTTTATGTTCTGGTCCGCACCTGTTTATTCACGAACCAAACGCACCCCTATTGTTAACCGACGGAAGATAAGCATTCAATCTCAACCCTAAAATATTTAATTAGGGCGTTAAATATTTGCTACGTACACGAGTAGCCAGGTGTCCAAAATAGTCCAATGCGTTATAGTAAAATTCGACCAACACAACTCATAACTTATACTGTATGCACTAATTTAAGACGAATCCATTTTAGTAACTGAGCATGACAGCTCACGACGAAAATACAACTACCACTATTAAATTTTTTTTAAAAAAAATGAAGTTAAAATGTTGGTTATCACTTGTGCCCAATGTAATATATTTTGAATAAGAGGGTGACTTTGCAATTTTTAAGTACGCGATCGAGGATCACATATGATTAATGTAATATATATTTTGAATTTTAAATAGGGGTATACAGTTGGTTCTTTTGGAAAATGTGGACATCTAATTTGTGTTATTAAAAATGGGTTTGGGGGCCGGAATGCTTATATTTAATTTGCACAATTTTAAGATCCAATACATTCTAGTACGTTTTTCTAGATGGTAGAAGAGATATTATGAGGTCCATAGCTTTAGTCCAATAAAATTCATAACGTACACTATAAGCACTATATATCAGATTCCAAGAGCAATTAGCAGATGTTGTACACATTAATAATTGGTTTAAGAATTGATTGTTCAGAAGTTTAGTTTGTGATTAACTTCACCATAAACTTTCATCGAAAGCCAATTCACAAAATTTGAAGCAAGAGAAATTAAATATTGCTCGTGTTTATCTAGTCAGAGAAGCACACTAGCACATATTTGATTCCGTAGCTTCAAACTTTGTTAATTGGCTCTCGACAAAACCTTTATTGTGAAATTTATCAGAAACTTTAAAAAATAGATTCTTAAACTATTGCCATATTCTTTATGTTTATTTTTCAAAGTACCTCTTCATTTTTCTAATTTCTTTTTATGTTTGATTGAGCTCTTAATAACCAGAATTGATTGTTGATTTCATTTTGAGTAAAAAATTCATTCTTATTGTTTAATATTCCCAAACGTGACCCTCGCTGATTTCAAATGAATTATATCTCATAATGTCAACCCTCATATGCATTCTATATGAAATGATTGGCATCAATATAGTTTTTAACTGGAGAAGTGGAATTCTCATGGAGTAACTTTAATAGCAAAATCAATCCTGACATGTATATATGTCCGCCCAGAACAATACTACAACCACACACGAACATACAAACACTTACACGTGTGGGGCCCACCCCATTTGTGAGTGTGCGTGTGTAAGTGTTTGTGTGTGATTATAAAATTATTGGTCCACCCATTGTACTGAAAACTTCATAAAATATTGTTCCATTTTCAAAGACGAGCCTGGGTAGCTATAGGTACTGACCGTGTGTTACATACAGCGTGCATCGCTGTGTGGGGCTCACTACGGACTCCACACAAAAGATCTGATCCGTTGATAAATTTTAAAATATTTTCTCAAGGCCCTTATGAAAAAGCAGGTCAATTGGATATGTGTAAGTACTTGATTCAGTCTTCTAATTTTTCATTCAGAACTTAGGCAAGAGCCCCGGAAAAAAACAGCTCAACATGGATATGTGTAAGTATTTGATCCAATTTTCTTAATGAAAAGTTAGAAGATTTGATCAAGTACTTACACATATTCAATTGATCTGATTTTTTATGGGACCACTCGAAAAAATATTTTAAAATTATTGGCAAAGACTTGGGGATTCATGAGATCGATCATGCACGCCTTCTTTCCTAATTAGAAGGGAAATATAGTACTATAGGTGGTTGGATAAGGCCAGATTGTTCAAATAAAGAACTCGCACATTTGTTGAATTTTAAATAGGTTATACAGTTGGTTCTCTTGAGAAATGTGGACAGGAAAGTGAATTGAGATAGAAACAATAGAGAGATGACTCTACCCATCTACCAGATCCCACTTCACTGAAAACAAAATGAGTAAAGAAGCTAAAATCTATTTCTAGGCTTTTCTATCAGTTTCCTTTTCCTTCACAAGTCTCTTCACGAATTCATGATTCAAATATATGGTCCAGATCATATCTTAGTAAGTTGCCTGTTGCATTAGTCGCGTTCGCAGATTACTTTGAAACCTGAGGATCGGACTTGGTTTTTGCGTTAAAAAAGAAGTGTGAAAATAGCCTTTCACAAGCTAAAAAAGATAGGTAGATTAATTCACCCTTATTAGGATTTGATGATGACAGGCAAATTTTCTAGGGAATACATCACGACAAGAGAATAACTTGTTATGAGACATATTTTGTAGCTTTCCAAATGTGAAGGTGCAATTTGTTATTTTTTATAAATTAACCTTGAGGTGATTTTGGTAATTTACCCTACAATTTACTATATCTTGATGTGTCATTTTTTAAGAAGGCAATTTGAAACTCAAAAATGATGGGCTTATTGAAATATAAAAATATGCAATATAGATCTTGTTTGAAAGATTTCATTGAGATTTTTAATACAGTGCAAAAAAAATTAAAAAATTATTTTTTATTTACATTATGTTTGAGTTTGAAAATATGAAATAAGTACTTATTTTTAAAAAAGGTGTTCTGGAACAGGCTTTAAGTACAACATCTCGAGATACTTTGAGGCTAAATTGATAATTTTATAAAGAGGGCTTCTATATTATAGTTCGCACTTTGTTTTTTCACGAACCAAACGCACCCCTATTATTATCCAACGGATGATAAGCATTCAATCTCAACCCCCAAAATATTTAATTAGGGTGTTAAATATTTGCTACGTACACGAGTAGCCAGTCTTCGAAAATATATAGTCCAATGCGTAACACTCGACTAACACAACTCATAACTGGTACTGTATGCATTAATTTAAGACGAATCAGTTTTAGTATCCGAGCATGACAGCGCCCGATCGACGAAGTTATCGATAGCGATGGAATAAGAGGGGTGATGGGATGATAGCAATAGAATTAAACGAGAGAGAGTTGACTTTTGCAATTTTCAAGTAGGCGATCGAGGATCACATGTGATTAATGTAATATGTTTTGAATCCTTTAGGGGTACACAGTTGGTTCTTTTGGAAAATGTGGACATCTAATTTGTTTTATAAAAAAATGGGTTTGGGGATGCTTATATTTGCATAGCGGTGGGCATCGTGTCATGTCATTTCGTGTTTCGTGTCTTTTCGAATTCATGTCAAAATACCTGTTAAAATAAACGCGTCAAATATTTTGACGCTAACCCGACCTGCTTAAAATCGTGTCATGTTCGGGTTGACACTAATAAGACCTTTTTATTTTTTAATATTTACGTAAAAGTATATACTCCACTTTTCAATATTTTGAACGAACTACTTATTTAATTTAATAACTAAAGCTAAGACTTTTCAATACCATCATAATCATAGAAACGATAAAATCAGTCAAATCATGACATTGAAAAATGTCTAAAGTCACAACTAGACATAGATCTCAAAATTTACGATTTTCAGCTAAAATAACAAAAAAAGCACCAACAACTATAGAATAAGTCTATACAAATTTTAAATTGAAAGACTAGGCCTAAATAATGAAAAAAAATTCCAGTAAGCCTAAAAAATTCCAATAAGCCTAAAAACATTTCAAAGGTTTAGGGAAAAAAAGAAAAATTAATTTTATTAAGAGATTGCCACATAGGAGAGAGCTTAATTTTATTTTTGGAAACTATATTTGCTTAGTTTATAGTATAGATAGACACGAAACTTTTAAAATATATCGTAAAATCCATTAAAAACTGAAAGATTTAAACAATTTAAAATATGATATGAATGTCGAAAATGAATCAACAAATGCGGACCGAGGAAAAAAAAAGACAAGAAGCACGATGAACACGACAGATAGAGGCATCTCATTATACTTTTCTAGTCACGCTCGCCGCCTTGATATAACTCAAACGCATGTACAGGTTTCATTCTTGCCGCAGCTCCCACTTTTGCTCCCTCCGCGGCATTTAGTGGCGCAATAAATCTCGCAAGGGGCTGGAATAAATAAATCAAAATTCGTCAACAAAGTCAATTCAAAATGCCACCTGACAATCAAAGTCCAAGGAAAGCAAGAATCCAACGCACCAAACAAACTTGAAACCTACTGCCAAAAACTAAACAAAATGCCAAAAGCATCCTAAAGAAAACCTGAAACCAACACCCAAAAAACAAACCAAAGCTTCAAAGAACAGGAAAAAGAACAGGAAAAACGAGCGGAGAGAAGCAAACCAAAGGCCAACGATACTCTAGCTAAGAGTATTTCAATATTACTACTCCTGCAATTTACGTACGTAGACGTTAATCGTAGGCGCTGTACCCAATACACTAGCCGGAGAGGCCTTGAAATTCTCATCATCAAGGGTTCGAATCAAAGCATTCACAAAAGGTCCCACGGCAGTAGCCACCATCACGGGTACGCTTGAGGCAATAATCATCACATGTGCCGGCATTACATTGTCCCTCTACCACCCTCTTAACCATCTCTGCTAACACATACATACACCACAAAATCAATAATAATGTAAAAGAGAATCCTGATCGACCAATCATGAAGTCATCATCTTAATTAATTTGTGTAATAATCAAAGATGATCGATCTCGGTTTTCGTTTAGTATTAGCGAGAGATAAATCATTGGCATATACTCAGTAAGTTTCAGGTAAGGGTGTTCTTATTTTAAATAAAATGTGGTCGTCCCCTTTTTTCGCCTTTCCCGATCAAATTTTGATAATCCGAGCCGCTCAATATATCCAAAACGTGATTTTTAAGGTACTCACGATAAATCAGCAAAAAAAATGACCGGGAAGGGTTTGATTTGAGCAGTTTTTATTTGAACAGTTCGATAAATACAAACAAAAAATGCTCGTATCAAACCCTCAACTTAATAAGTTAGGGGACGTTTTTATTGGATGTTTTCTGTTGGTATATGTACACACAAAACTTCCTTTAAGGGTGCCCTTAACTTATTAAGTTAAGGACATCCCTTTCCCAACCAATTTGCGATGATCCGAGTCGCTCAATATGTTCAAAACGTGATTTTAAGTGTACGCTTTAAAAATCAGTAAAAAAAATAACCGGAAAGGGCTTAATCCAAGTAGTTTTGGGTTATTTTTTATCGAACAGTTCAAATAAAAACTGCTCAAATCAAGCCCTGGCCTTCCCGGTTATTTTTTTGCTGATTTCTCGCGGGTATCGTTAAAATCATGTTTTGAACACATGGAGCGGCCCGAATCATCGAAATTTGATCGAAAAATGGGAGAAAAAAGGAACGTCTGCAATTTATTTAAAATGAGGACGCCCTTATAGGAAGGGGATTATATATATATAAACAAATGTTCAAGCCCACACCACTTACGGTCCACACCGTCCAGACCTCCCATTTTCTGATCGATTTGCGATGATCCGAGCCGCTCAATATGTTCAAAATGTCATTTTAAAGAAACCCACGAGAAATCAATAAAAAAAATGACCGGGAAGGGCTTGATCTGAGCAGTTTTTTATTGAACCGTTCAATAAAAAACTGCTTGGTTCAAGCCCTTCCCGATCATTTTTTTTGTTGATTTCTCGCAATTACTCTTAAAATCACGTTCTGAACATATTGAGCGGCTCAGATCATCGCAAATCGAACGAAAAATGGAAGGTCCGGACCTAAAAACGATATATATATAATAGTTGGAGATGGAGAGAGAGAGAGAGAGAGAGAGAGAGAGTCCCCTTCTAATAAGGACCACCTCATTTTAATAAAATGCGAACCTCCATTTCCTGATCGAATTTCGATGATCCGAGCCGCTCAATGTGTTCAGAACGTGATTTTAAGGGTACTCCCCAAGAAATCAGCCAAAAAAAAAACCGGAAATGGCTTCATCCGAGCAGTTTTTTGTTTATTTTTTATCGAACGGTTCAAATAAAGACCGCTCAAATCAAGCCCTTCCCGGTCATTTTTTTGCCGATTTCTCGCGGGTACCCTTAAAATCACGTTCTGAACACATTGAGCGGCTCGGATCATCAAAATTCAATCGGAAAATGAGAGAAATGGGGTGGTCCGCATTTTAGTTAAAATAAGGTGGTCCTTATTAGATATATCATTGTGTATGTGCGTGTGTGTTGTACCCATCTTCAACTGTTCTGAACACATTGAGCGGCTCGGATCATCAAAATTCAATCGGAAAATGAGAGAAATGGGGTGGTCCGCATTTTAGTTAAAATAAGGTGGTCCTTATTAGATATATCATTGTGTATGTGCGTGTGTGTTGTACCCATCTTCAACTGTAGGTCTATTTTTTAATTTATTGTACGAAAAATATATATAATATGGAAATGATTTTGCCAATTTCTTTTTTGTTAACGTCACTCCCCTACAAGTATATATCATTGTATATGTGTGTATGTGTGGTGTACCCATCTTCAACTGTAGGTCTATTTTTTAATTTATTGTCTTAAAAATATATATAATGGGGAAATGATTTTGCCACTCCCTTTTTTGTTAACGCCACTCCCCTGCAAGTATATTTTTGCACAAAAATACCCTTGCAGGGGAGTGGCATTAACAAAAAAGGGAGTGACAAAATCAGCAACCATATAATATGTCTTTATTGAAAATTAAATAAGCCAAAGTTGGTCATAAAAAAGGGAGTGTATAAGTCAATTAATTTAATTAAGTAGGAAAAGCGAAATTATCAGGTTTACTACTGTTAATTTGAAAAGAAGAAAGTGCAAAAACGGAAAGAGAATTAATTGACTTCTACACTTCCATTTTTATCACATACACTCCATTTTTTGTCCTTTTTAATGTGAATTTACCTTTTTACCCTTTCAAAAGTTCACTTTTTTACACATTAAGGGGCAATCAATTAAATTCACACCAAATAAAAACAAAAATAGGAGTGTATGTGGTAAAAAGGGGAGTGTAGAAGTCCCAAAAATATTATAAAATCCCCAAAGTTGACCAATAATTAGGTATGGAAGAAGTTTTTTTTTTAATGACAAAAATTATTAATGAAACTCGACAATGGATATATCGAAAGAAAGAGAAAAGGAGAGAAAGAAAGAAAGAAAGAGGGCGGCAACCAAAAGGTTACATCGGGCCAAAGTTAATGGGCAAAAAACTTGTGACTTTACTCTTTCACTTTTCCTTTGCAAATTAATGAAAGCCAAAAGAAAAAAAAAAAACAACCACCCCCCAAAAGTACAATTATGAGAATCTCCACCTCAAATGTATTAATTAAGAAAACTAAGTCCAATAATCTTTTTCTTGATCGGCAAAGAGAGCGAACATATCATACCTAGAGGCCAGATAAACCAAAACAAACACAAGCTAACACGCATGACCGACAGGACCAAACCATCGCAAAATAGTCTCACTCTCTAATTAAATTTCCTTACTAACTTGAAATTAATAACATGGTAAAATTAATTTTAGTGCAACAGAAGTAGAGAACGAACCAGTAGCCATGAGAAACATCAGGATAAGGAAAATGAATGAAACCCAACGCATGGAGCACGCCATTTTACGTGGGAGAGAAATCCTCTTGAAAATAAAATAAGGGCGGTGTGAGAGAGGGAAGGCGCAGCAAATGTAAGAGAGTGCTTTCCTGGTTTATTTCCTCGCTAATCTAGCCCTATATATAAAGTGTGCATGTTCTGATGCTACTAGAATATATGGCAAATAACCAAAACCACCCCTGAGGTTTCCGCAACACTGCCCCCTCACGTTTGGAAGATTACAAAATTCACCTGTCTCGTAACAAAAGTACACCCTTGTCGTGACGTAGCCGCTAGAAAATTCGATGGAATATGCCTAATATCATCAAATCCTAATTAATTCTTTGATGGCTTTCTTCGTTTCAACTATTTCTCAAAGTGCTGAACCTTAACTTCCATTTGAAAACTTCACTTTCTGCTTTATACTATCCTCAATTAATTCTTGTCCTTTGAGCCCATTACTAAGTTGGGGTCCTTTCTGAGAAATGGCTAAGTTGCAAAGAAAAAATATTATTGGCAAAGATTTAAGGATTCGTGAGATCATGCACCCCTTCTTTCCTAATTATTAGATGGACCATAGCCGGTTGGATCCAGATTCTTCAAACCTTTCAAAAATAGGTCAATTAATTCATCAAGTACTACATTTAGATTTATTGGCTTTGTTCATACTTCGGGTCATTGCGTATAAGGTTTGCCTATCTCCGAATAATTAATTTGCACATCATTGAACGCTTAATAAGAGAATGATGGGATAAAAAAGTGATAGCAATAGAAACAAGAGAGAGTTGACTTTGCTTATAGGGATAGCAAAGTTGATTCCAATTTTCAAGGACCGAGAGTCACATGTGGTCAATGTAATGTATTTTGAACTTTAAATAGGGTTATACACAGTTGGTCTTCTTGAAAATGGTGGAAATCTAATTTGTTTTATAAATATGAGGGGACTCAGTTCAAAGATTACACCCAGCTCTAACTAAACTCATTACTCCAAACAAACAGAACACTACAGAAAACAACCAAAAACACCCCCACAAACAGAAAAAAGAAGAAGGGAAAAACCGGTAACGGAAACGGACAGAGTCCGTTGTACCGGAGCATACTTCATCCACCCACCTAGATCTCTCACAGGAGGACGCCTCCGGCAATCTGCAAGGCACTACATTCAAAAGCTGTCGGACTGCACGGCGGTATAGGCAGCTGATGGTGGTTTGGAGAGAAAGCGGATGCAGGTGAAGGGAGAAAGAGAGAAAATCTCCAAAATCTGGAATTGGGAAATTGAAAAATCCCACGAGGGGAGAATTCCTCCCCTCTCGTCATCCATTGAGACGTAACACCCTGGAGGAAAGAAAGGAGAGAGACGAGGGCAGCGGCTTTTTTATGGTTAATTCGTTAATCCTCACTTATCTAGCCTTATTTATAAGGTGTATATATTTTGATACTAGAATATTATCTAATATACTGTACTACTCTCTGATCATCACGTGTAGGTGTTGGTGGTGTTGTTCAAGTCAACTAAAAATTAAAAAAAGGAAAATGATTTTGCTATTCTTTTTTTTTTTTTGTTAACGGCACTTCCCTGCAAGTGTATTTTTGCACCAAAAATATAATTGCAGGGGAGTGTCGTTAACAAAAAAAATGTGGCAAAATCAGGAGCCTAAAAAAATTGCCTTTTACTTATTGATTTCGAGTAACAACTGATCCGAACGTAGATTGGTATCACCACGATTCTTTTGCCATTACTTATTTGTAGACATTTATGCCATCAAATATGGTGTAGACATTTATGCCATCAAATATGGAGTATGATATATTTTGAAAAACATGTTGATTGGTTTCTTATAAAGTGTAAATTTTGTCCGGATGAGCCGAAAAAGGAGGTTTTCCGCCACTCCGTGGGCTCCCTTTGCGCATTTTTTTGGGTAATCAAAACCGTGCATCTTGTAGGGCCTGCAAAATAATGTAGTCATGCAAAAAAAAATCAGCTTGTTTGGACATCGATATATAGGTATGTCAAAAGTTGAGTTTTTTGACGTAAAAATATATGAACGGATGTGGACAGTTTAACTCAAAAAAAAAAAAAGTTGACAGATCCAGGCCGTCCATTATTTTTTCGTCTAGAACTCAACTTTTAACATACCTATCAATATCCGAACAAACTGATTTTTTGCGTAAATACATTATTTTACAAGCCCTACGAAATGTGCTGTTTCAATTACCCAAAAAATGCAAGAAGGGGCCCATGGGGGGTGCTAGAGGAAAACCCTCCCTGTCCGGCTATGTTCCGCAACTAAAAATAAGTACTTATTTTTTAAGAAGACAATTTCAAGCTCAAAAATGATGTGTTTACACAAATAGTTTTCCTAGCACTATGGATCTTGTTTGATAGATCTTATCGAGATCTTTTATACGGTGCAAAAAAAATAATATTTTATTTACATTATTTTTGAGTTTGAAAATATAAAATAAGTACTTATTTTTTAAAAAGGTGTTCTGGAACGGAGCCAAACCTTTTATGCAGTTTGAAGTGAGCTTACTTTTTTTTTTTGTCAAAACCATAACTGCTTTATTGATAAGAAACAGCAATGAACAAAATAATCACCTAGAAGTAGCATCTGTCCATAATCAAGATCCATACTGACATAGAGTTTTAATTGGGGAAGTGGTATTCTAATAATTTTATTAACAAGATCCATATTGACATATATGTCCACCAATATATTGTACTGAAAATTTCATAAAATTCTATGAATTGTTTTCGAATTCTATGCTATTGGCATCCACAGAGTTTTTACAAGAGAAATAGTTTTATTAACTATAGTTTATTCACAACAACTACATAGACATTAGGTTGAGGTTTGGGTTCCATCTGAACATGTATTCTCATGATATAGGTGTAATTGTAGGAGTTGGGGGGGCTGCTGTGACTTGAGGGACAGCAGCCTGCTGTCCCGGGGAAAAACGATATCCTCCCGAGCCCGGAAACTTGCCTGGAGGCTGCAAAAGTCAGGCCTTCGATGCCAAACGTACTTCACCTTCATTGTACGTTGTTTTTCTTCTCTTCAAAATAATCCGTAGCTATCTGAAGTTCATCGGTACCGTACCTCCAAAAGCTCTCACGGTGTAGAAATACACGCCAAACACAAACGCTGTTAACCCACATGCGACAACGAGATTCTTGTGTTCTGAGGTGATTTCAAACTGCATATTAGACAGGCATCAATTGATTTTAGGCCTAACTACCTAAATGGTCCTTACAAAATACAAGTTGTGTCAATTTCGTCCCTGCAAAATTTTTTGTTTCAATTTCATCCTTACGTTTTTGAAATCAATTCAATGTTGTCCTTGCCGCCATATCCCTAACGGCAGAACCCCCTCCTTTGCACGGCGCAGACACGCGCCTCCATTGCACGGCGCGTGAGAACACTTCGGTGATCGGTTGACGACGGTTCTTGCGGGGTTGTAATCGTCTCACTGAGCCGAACCTGGGTATGCTATCAGAAAATTTTTTCGATCACGTTTCGGAACTAGGTTTTACTGGACAGGTCTCGTGGTGCATGCTCCTCCGTCGAACGGAGCGTGTGACTTCTGTAGTGCTCGGTTTGCGACGGGCCTTGGTGCTTTGGAATCGTCTCGGAGAGACGCACGAGACTCAGTGCTTAAACTGAGTTTTTGATCAGAATTCCGTGACTGTAATTTTCTAGACAGAAACGGAAAACAAAGCCGAAACAAACTCCGTTTCTTCTCTGTTTTGCGAAACAAACTCTGTAATTACAGTCTCGTGCGTCTCTCTGAGACGATTCCAACGCACCAAGGCCCGTCGCAAATCAAGCACTACATAAGTCACACGCTCTGTTCGACGGAGGAGCATGCACCACGAGACCTGTCCAGTAAAACCCAGTTCCAAAACGTGATCGGCAAAATTTTCTGATAGCATACCCAGGTTCGGCTCAGTGAGATGATTACAACCCCGCAAGAACCGTCGTCAACCGATCACCGAAGTGTTCTCACGCGCCGTGCAAAGGAGGGGGTTCTGCCGTTAGGGATGTGACGGCAAGGACAACATTGAATTGATTTTAAAAACGTAAGGATGAAATTGAAACAAAAAATTTTGCAGGGACGAAATTGACACAACTTATATTTTGTAAGGACCATTTAGGTAGTTAGACCTTGATTTTAGTCGGTTGCAAATGAAGTCAATAATCCTCTTCCTTCTTTTTTTCCCTACAACGTACATTCAAGCCATGTTGGCTTCAGATTAAATTTTTCTATTTTGAGGTGTTAGTTTAGGGAGGTGTCTCTTGGGTATTGTTTTGAAGTTTTAGATGTGTCTTTGGGTGTTGATTTGAATCTTAGGTGTCAGGTGTCTCTTTGGGAATGGTACGCTAGCTGTTTTTGTCTTTGTTGGCTTCTTGCTTCTTGCCAACTCTAGAGTTGATTATTCTCTCCCTTCGGGTCTTAGTGGTATATGATTGTTGGAGTTATTTGTTGCCTCTTGTGGATTTGCTCTTAGCTAAAATCTTCTACGCCCAGCAACGACGACATTGATCAATGTCAGTTATATAATATTCGAAGTTCAATCCCGAAAGCCATCAAAAACCAAATTATACCCAGAAAACGGAAAGGATGAAGTAAGTAATGATAGACTGACATCGGATTGCAGCGATGCTTTAAACTTTAACATCGGATTGCAGCGATGCTATATATAGGTAATGATATCGTTGGTACGTAGTGGAGCAAATCTTGTCACATTCGCCTAATGTTTTGATGACTACTTTCAAGAACGATAAGGATACCGGAGATAAAAGAAATGAAACCAACCTCAATTACCCAAAAACATTAGTCCACCTCCTCCTTGTCGCCATGACAGTGCGTGCAGCTAAAGAAATGAACGTATTACTGACATAACCGTAATTTGAGCATGCAGAGTAACATTGAAAAGGGTACTTAAGGCTGGCTAGCTCAAAATGTTTTCCAAAACTGTTTTTTAAGAAAAATTGTCCCTTATCCCATAAATGATCCCACGCGGATCAACTAGGGCTAATTCAGTTGGTCAGGACTCTTGTATCTCACTAGGAGGTCAGGAGTTGAGTCTCCCCACCTGCGTGTGGCTGTTTTTCCCTTAAAGGGCTTTTCTTTATCTATACCCTATAATGGGCTTATTTCTTGTATTGGTTTTTTTTTTTTTTTATCCACATTTCTTGCATTTGTTGAGTTGTTGGGCTTAGGTGTCTCGTGTCCATTTTCACAATTGATGTAGTGTCCTAGATTTGTCCTCTGTACTTCATATATGATGTAAAATGATTTATTCTATCGATTGACAAAAAAAAGAAAAACCTCGTGCGAATCACACATGGGATCGATTAGAATTAGGGATGAAATTAATCCACAAGAAGATAGGGACTACCAATCGGAGGAATGTTAATTCCGTTTGTTTCAATTCGTGAATCATAAGAGGCGAAAATGAATAGATTATCTAATGTCAACAAAGCATAAAATAAAAGGCCAAAATAAATGAATAGGTAGTAGCTTCCGAGTCGGGTTTCGAGTTTGGCCGATCAAACCATGTGAAACCTTGTTAACAATTTGTCGGCCCAGGATAGCCCAGCCCATAGACTGAACTCGGCCCAGCTCTGTTTACGTTAGCCCCGAAATGACGAAAATAATCATCAAGACCACATTTTGTACATCAAATTTCTGGATCTACCACTGAGTAGCGAGACTGTTGAACATGCTCTAATAAGTTTTGGTGTGAAATGAAAATAGAATATGCAAAAAAAAAAATCTAGAAAAATCATGTTCTTATAATCATGTCAAGTTGTTGAAGGCGCTTTCTTCCTTTTATTTCCTCTATTTTGAGAATATAACATTCTCCTTCTCTGGACATATAGAGATAATATGACCGACATATATAATTAAAGTCACCAAGTTTTCTTTTGCTTTCCCAATTCTCCTCCACCTTACATTATTTTTTGCTTCCTACACTGCTTTGTTGAAAATGGGGGTATTCTTGTCCAACATGCAAAAACTTAATATATATCCCACAAAAATATGGTTAAATGAAGGAGTTTATATATTTTTATCATATGGCTCAATGGAATTTGTTAACAAAAACCCATAACGCAAAGAAAAAGAGAGTTGATGGGTTTATTTTCATTGTCATTTATTTTGTATACTTAAATTTTTAAAGAATTTTTAGGGCATTTTTTTGCATTTTTTTAAAACCCAAGGCAAAAGGCTTGAGAAAAGTTCGAAAAACAGTCCTTGTAGTTTGCCACAGGTTCTATTTTTGTCCCTTTACGGTGAATTTCTCCAATTGCCCCTTCATTTTAAAAGTGATACTGAGGGACGTTATAACAGGGACGAATGGAGGACAAAATGAAAATAGAATGTTGAATTTGGAACAACTGATACTACAAGGATGAAAAATGAACGTTTTATTACAAGGACCGTTTCTAAAATAATTTCCAAATTAGAACCCATTAATAGTCACATCATTCTACACCTTAAGAACAAACTCGAACAATTCCAAATTTGCAGTGGAAAATTCCTCACGTCGATGGCTTCATTATTGATTTGGCTTACAAATTATTCTTCAAACATTAACACGTAAAAAAAATGAGAAAATTAAAACCCACTAAGAGTCACATATTCTACTACAACTTAGAGCAAACGACATTGCTACGAGCAATGTAAAACTTTCCAGTCGATAAATCTTCACGCGGAAGCAAGGCTACCCTAGCCCCAATCTCCGCGGCATCATCTGCCGAATGAGTTCCCTTTCCACGAGTCATAGAGGTCTGAGTGAAACCGGGGCAAAAGCAGTTCACGCTCAAACCGCGCCCTTGGTATCGCTTCGCCAACACCTTGGAATAGGCATTAAGCGCGAGTTTGGACACCGCGTAGTCCGTCCACGCTTCCGGCCAGCCTTGGGTTTTCCATGTTCCTTGCTTTACGTTTTGAAGGAATAGGTTTACAATGCTGTCGATTTGTTCTACAGATAGTCTCTCTTCATTTTCAAGTATCTCCTTTATCTTCTGGTTTTTGAGCTTCTGCTGTAATAACATGTTAGAAATTTCAAAAAATAAACATAATAAAAAGTTGCACAACCAAATTAATTACTTCAAATTCGAATGTGATTCCCACTGTATCGACTAGAATCAGAAATAATTTTCGGTGCAATTTTTATGTGTCTTGGACTAAACTAATTATTTCTTAACGCGATTCTCACGGTTTGTGAAATTTTCTTTAACTTTTTATTCAAGTTTATGTGGTTAATTATTCGTCCCTACAAAAGAATTCACAAAAACAAATACAGATACAAATTCAAATTGAAGTTAAAAAATTTAGAAAATAAATCAAACTTTGTAACTATCTTTTCAGAATTAGTATTATTTTTAGTGAATTGCTTTTAGCTTTTAGCCATAATTTTTTTCTTAAATTAATTGAAAAATTGTAAAGCAAAACCAACAAAAGTTTGGAGAATTCTATGGAAAAACAAAATTGAGGCCGAATCTTACATTGAGATAAATGGAAGCATACTGAATGCACTACAATCAAGAGAGGAGCCACTAAGAGACAAGTGGGTTCACTTGACTCCACTTTCTTTGATTTTTGAATAACGAATTTTAAATTTTTGGACCCTATATTTGCTATTTTGACTCCATAATATATTAACCTAGGACCCTGCACGTTGTCCCTAAGGGGTTAGCATGGGTGTTGACCCCATCCGAGCCGTCCATACTCGGCAATGAACGGTTCAGATTTCATCTCAGTCAAATGACTAAGATTTGTTCTTTCGAGATGAAATCTAAACCGTCCATTGCCAACCATGGATGAGCCGGATGTAGCCAATACCCATATTGTCCCCTCTGGGTGCCCCATTCAATAATAGAGCTCTCAATTGGTCCTAAACTTCTATTATTTTTGTTTTTGACCTTACATAAAATAGAATTCTGATTTCACCACTGACTGATATGCCACTTACATCGAATAGGCCAAGTCGAGAGCTAACGTTGAGTACCCGGCTTGAGGAAAACCGAAAAAAGGGCAAGAGGGACTCAGTCAGCAACTTTGTTCCATAGAAATTAGTGTTGACCACCGTTTCAACATGCTCCATGGACGCACAGTCTTCACCGATTTCATTAAATGATACTCCCGCATTGTTTACCTGAATAATAAGAATTGATCAATGAAAGAGTCAAAAAGCAATTGGGATATATATGATATTGCTTACACTGCAAACGAACCAAGCTAGCTCATTAGCAATTCAAGGCGAGGCTCGTTAAGGGGTGTACGTGGTCCAATCGACTCGCTTAGTAATCAAGTCAAGCTTGAGTTCAAGTTTTTGACTTGTATAGTAAATGAGCCGAGCTCAACACTCTAAAGCTCAGCTCGTTTGTATAGGCTCGACATGTTTATAGTTTTCTTGCTTTCTACATATATAAGAAATAAATAAATAAATAACATGTAATTTCATGAAAAATGTGAGCCACTAATAAGAACCGGCCCTAACTTTTCAGATGTTTAAAGCGAAAATAAAAATGAGGCTCTTTTGTTGGACTATTATAAGGAGTAAAAAAGTGTAAGGGACCCCTAAAATTCGAAAAAAAAAAATTAGAGACCTAAAGCTGCCGCAACACAAGTTTTAGCTCAAGGCCGGCTGTGGCCACTTACCAGGATATCCAAGGCTGAAAATCTGTCTTTGAACCAAGAAACAAAGGATTGAATGGAAGCAGGGTCAGAAACATCAAGCCTAAAGAAGTGCGCATGGAGTCCTTGAGCCACGAGAGCCTCCACTGCTTCAAGTCCCCTCCCATTGTCTCTAGCCGTTAGGATGACAGTCAGTCCTAACTCTGCAAATCTCTTCACCAATGCAAACCCTATGCCCTTGTTTGCACCTGTGACTATGGCTACTGTGTCTTTGGACCACCATCTGCAATTTTAAGTCCATGCATGCATGCATGACCATAATATGTATAGGTTAAAGCAATGTTTTGGAAATTGAACCGGTGAGCAAACCGGAGAAGGGACCGGCTGGATGGTATTTATGCAAAAAACACCGCTAGAATGATTTGGCAACTGCATCTTTGTGCGCACAGAAGCCATCGTCTTCGTGTTTTTTATATTGAAATGGAAGTTCCGCTACAACTTCCCAGCCAAATCATACTATATGGAAATTAAACTTTGTGTGAATTTAATCAATTTATATTATTACATAACATCGATATAAACGTTATAGAAAATTTTGAGTCACATTTTCTCCTTTAGAGATATATCGAGCATATCTCTATTAGAGAAACAATAAACTTTATAGAAAATTTGGAGTCATATTTTCTCCTTTAGAGATATATCGATCATATATATCTCTATTCTATTATAGAAACAATAATAATTATAGGAGTCTTATATTTACATCTTTTCATTTTGTATTTATTTTGAATTTATATATCATTACTATATTGTATCTGAATCTGCGTTAGTATATGCTAAGCATGTGTATTCGTAAGCTGAAGTTTTAATTATGGGCTTGAGGTGTAACAAATCCAACCTGCGGCTGGATGGTGTGTTTTATTTCTTTATGTTTCTTATTTCGTGGTTGAGCAAGTTCGCTCTTCCTTCTTATCCCCTCCATGTACCCCTTTCGAGATTTATAAAATTGTTTCGTTTGCCAAGCCCAAAAAAAAAAAAAAAAGCATGTGTAGTTTAATGGGTCACTCCCTTTATTTTTTTTGCAAAGAAAAAGGTCAAAAAAATCAAAGATAAATTCGCCTGGCATTTCAATCCTGCCTCCTTCACCTTCCATTTTATTCTCTTAATTAATTAAAGAACTAGTATTTAAAGAAAACACAACCTAAATTAGAATTCAAAATCATGGGTCAATCCTTCATAAAAAGGGTTCTTAAAATTTAACAATTGCAAAATCTTCCTAAAACGAAGTCAAAAGGGGAAAAAAATTGTCACCAAGGAAAAAAAATACGCCAATTAGACTTGTGATGATTCCCAGAAATATTGTCAAATTCTCAAAACTTAATTTGACTATACTATCTTGCCATAGAAAAATTATTATTTCGAAAAAGGACATCTTAAGCCATAGATTTTTTTTTTATTTTCTCGGCAAAAGAAATTTATTAATCTTTAAAAAAGAGATACAAAGATTAAACGGACCAAGACGGCGCAACGACTAGCGCTATCCGATACCCAAAGAAAAAACAAGAAAGGCAATATGCCAACCAACAACAAAGACCCTACAAAAACCACTCAAGCCAAACCTCCTAAACACGCACCTCAAAACCAAAGAAACTAAGACGAAATAAATGCCACCTCCAACATGGAAAAATGAACATGAACGCTACTAGGAACCTCAAAAGTAAACACCCAAAACGAACGCAAACCAAAATAAAAACTGAAACACCATCACCAAACAAACAGAAGCATAACCTCCTACTTCTATGTGTACATGTCGATGGAGAGTGAGAGAGAGAGAGAGAGAGAGACCTGGAGGAGAGGCAAGGGGAAGAGAAGGAGGGTATTTCTGGTTCCTTGGAGCTCATTGCAAGGAAGTGATGCTGCAGTATGGGTATTGAAAGGAGAGAAGTGGCAGCCTATAGATGATGGCCTGTGCTCACAGACTCGCATTAAATAAGGCCAGCTTTTTATTCATTTCGTTTCAATACCCCAATTAATAAAGAATTCCTCCATTTTTTTATTTTTTTTGAGAGTTGACGCATGTGTGTGGTCCGAAAGAGGGCAGGAAACTTAATTTAAAAATACTAGCTAGCACCCTCAAAATAAAATTATTGGGTCGGTAAAGCGAGAACTTTTAAAAATAATACATTTTTTATTTCAGGCTTTTTTCACAAATAACTTGATACCGTTAAATTTCTTCCATAATATGTAAAAGTAAATTCAACTTTTGTAACAAAAGTATATTCTTTGAAGTTTTCGTTCCACGAAACAAACAATTTTATTTCTAACGGGATACAAAAGGGGGGGAGGGGGGCTGATCTCCTCTGTCCCGAAAATCTTGTGCCTCAGTGACGAGAGGTTTTTCTGTCATTGAATTGTGTGATTTTTTTTTATATTTTAAATTCAACAGCCGAAAAAACCTCTCGACACAAATTAAGAACATGATTTTTCGCCACAGATGATCATCCCTCGCAGAAAAGGGCCCGGTGCAAAACATGTGCTGCGGCCTAACTGCATTGATAAAGGTGCCCCATCTCTCTCTCTCTCATCATCCTTCCGTTTTGGGTAATTTCTAGTAGAGGATTACATGTGCATCACTCGCATCCCCTCTGTTTGCTAGTCCAATATTGATCAGAGAATTGCCAATACAATAAACGATAATATGCACATCATCATCGTGCATAACATGTCTGAAATTCAGCACGGCATTACTTCATTGTGGTTGAAAATTAGCAATCTACCTAACGACCGATGAAACAGTGTCACATTAGCTTGTTGTGCACAATACTGTACAGATTGTTGTGTTTCTAAACTTTCTCAAGAGAGAAAGCTAATGTAATGCCTTTTTTCATGTACTTTTTTAGTGTAGTAACATATAGTACGTTGTCTATCAGAAATTAAAAATGAAGTTATCAAGATTTATAGGGATCTTATGGTTATGGTTCATGAGTAACGCACATTCTTTATAGTTGGATTAAGATGTGTTCCACTAACTAAAATAAATATTTATTTTTTAAATTAAAGGTGATGTATTGTAAAAGAATGACATGTCTTGTAAAACAGAAAATAAGTACTTAAAACATAAGAACGCTAGCGGGTCGAGATCACATATTTTTAATTATTTTGATCATTTGTTATAACATTGATGATTGGCTCTTCTTCATGTATCAATATCATGAAGCGGGTGCTTTGCCCCTCTTTGCTTCCTCGATATACCCTTTGTCGAGTTTATAAAAACATTTTTGCCGTTTCAAAAAAAAAAAACATTGATGATTGGCGTATTATTCTGTTCAGCTACAAATGGGTTTTTGCGGTGATTTTTGTCACTTATTTTAGCTGGTTTTGCAACTATTTGGTGATAGTAAGGAATTAATTTGGTTAGGTAACGCAAATTCTTGTCAAAATTGTACCATAGACGTATCTTCCTTTGAGGAGATTTTTTTGGAAAAAAATATTTTGTCAATCGAAGATCGATAGACGTACCGGTATCAGTGAGATACCACGTACCGTTTTGATTTTATCACCATCGATATTTTTCACATCAAATAATTTATATACATTTATTTGAAGATAAAAAAAAACAATTTTAAAGTACTGTGATAACTATTCGGTACCATCGACCGAAATAAGCAGTGGAATTTAGCCCCTAAGATTAGTCAAACTTCGCATAAGCTAGTTCGATACTAGAGTTATAGAAGAAGAAAAAAAGCATTCAAACAATATAGTGATCATGTTTGTGCACCATATTTAAGTATTATCTCATGCAATATGCAATGTTACGCAATCAGGTCATATATAGCGTACGTCCATCTTAAGGATGTGTTTGGTTTTTCTATTTTCTTAAACGCATTTTTTTTTATCCCACTCTTATCTCATTCCCTAACATCATAAACTCTCTATACACAGCAATGTTGATCTAAAAGTCGCTAGGCGCTAGTCAAGTGGTAAAGAGCCGTCTAGCACCCAAGCGGCCAACTATCTCATTCACTAACATCATAAACACTCTTACACAAGCACACTCTCGGAATACGCTTTTGAAAGAGCGTCTCCCAATCAATTTTTGTGTAAAATGAGCTCTCCGTCAAACCAACAACATGATGAACACTTTGAAAGAGCGTCTCACACAACGGCATCTAATGTCAAACTTGGATCCTATGGGCCACATCATCAGCAATCTCTTTACCTTTACTACTAATTGAGCCTAAATACCTAATATGGTCACTTTTTGGTATCTCTTGGTCTTAGAGGAGCTAGACTATGAATAATTAAAAATAAAATTAATATTTTTGATGCACAAAATTATTGCCTTCCAATGATAACATTAGTTTTAATTTTTAAGGTTTGGGGGTGACGATATAGTAAACATTTGTACTTTGAATGTTTATTTGGCGCTATATTTATGGCTAATTATTTATTGACTTTATTCTAGTAATGTTGAGTGTGACCCTAGCATCCCCAACCTTAGTGTAACACTCACGTGAATTAAAACCCCACACGCACAGAACTGTTCAGAGTGGGTGGTCCCTCGATCAATGCGTGTGAATGTATGCAATTTAATTTGTGTTCCGTTCATTAGGCTCTTATTTGGCTTTCGCTCGTCGTTGACGTGTCTTAATTATTGTAACAGCGATAACACATTGTACTTTTCTTACTATCAATAATAACGCGTTATCTCTTTGTTAGCGCATTATCTCTAATCGTCTAGATATTTGTTGTCTTATTTCTCGGCCAACACTCTATTCTTGTAAATGTGTGTACAACAATTCAAAAGGTTATATAAACCACCTAGCTTGGAAAACAAAAAAAAACAAAGAACAAATAAACAAATACTCTCATAAACTATCTTCGTTGTGATGCTTTCTTGCCTTTTCAATTATACTTTTCTTATCTATCAATAAAATTTTCTTCGCCGTTCAAAAAAAAATATTATCTGAACTGAAGTGAACCACCAAAAGATCAACCCATTTATAAAAAAACAAAAAAAAAAATATTACAAAAAGAAGTTGCGTTCTACACCATTGCTTTCTACACCTTAAAAAACAATTTGCTTTCTACACCTCCTTGAAAAACAATTTGCTTTCTACACCATATTTCAGCTATAATTCGCTACCAAAGTTGCAATCAATACTAGTATTTAATTTTTCTTCCTCCATGTGCAATTTGATGCATAGAAAAAACATCAAGAGTTGGGAGTTTACTTTAATTTGTTTAAGAACCCTCTCTTTAGACTGCTCCACCAATTAGCAATAGTAATAGATTTCCATTTCTTGGTATTCATTCTCCTCTTTACATAACGTGTTTGCTTAGAATATCGATCAACTTTTTCTGCTTTGCATGTGTGGAATCCACAGTTGGTGGTTTCTAGCTAATCAAACAAAAGCTGTTTTAAATTTTCACAAGTAGGCATCAGCCAAACCCCTAGCTAACTAACTTTGCTAGTAGTACTAGTATTAGTTTACTTCCCTCAAAACACTTTTTAGCCTTTGAGTTTGTTCACATGCCATGCTATATATTGATCATGCTTTCAAACAACTCTTTTGACCAAAATATTGTAAGACGCCACAATGGAAACTATGATCGCGCGTCACAATACTCAAAGTTATATGGAATCTGAACGAAAGAGAACGAGGGAACTCGACGAACATGAATGTCCTTTGCATCAGACGGCCGTTGCCAAACTCTACTCTTGACTTGGATTATAAAGCAGTTCAAATTCCCGCCAGTTACGAGCCAAACCCAACTAACTTCGTTACGAATTAGTTTGTTTCTTAGTGCTTTTCAGCCCTCATGTTTGTTTTGTTCACATACTACGCTATTCATGCTTTCTCATAATTTTTTGACAAAAATATGGTGAGAACTGAGAAGCCACAATTGAACCCATGAACATAAAAATCCATGCGTGTAGATGCTTATACGGAGCGGCTGCTATACATACACACTCCAAAAGGGCAAAAAAAGAACGAAAGAAAGCATACATTTTCGGTAAGTACACTGCCATTATCCCACGACTACAGAAGAGACTGTAACAATAATATTACCACAAACTGTCATTAACTAGGACTTTCATGTTGTAAACCCGCTCGTGAGACAGTTCGACCTCTCCATATCATGATCGAGTCAATTACGCTACAATAATCTATGACTAACACAACAAACCTTATAGTTTGGGGATACGCTCGCTTTCTTCTATGTATGAGAATTGATGTGCCGTTGTGGAACTTAAATCAAGTGGTCTGCTCTGATCATCCCTCCATTTATTCCTCAACTTGAGAGGATGGAGTTTGATACTCCAAATATAGAAAATTTAAAAAATTTAAAAAAAATATTGTCCTCTCAAATCCTCTTTGAAATGAAGATAGTGTTGAATATGGATTGAAAGTACAAATTGAGTAGGGGAAAACTGAGAATATTTGAAAGAAAGACGAAAGAAAGATGTATAGAGAGAATCAGTATGAACAGTAAAATCATCTAACCCAATCCTTTATTATCAAAATACTTACTATTGTCCTTCCTATTCCAAAAAAATTAAAAAATACTTTAGCTAGATGATGTAAATGGTTTCTTGATGCACTAAGGAAAACACCTCGGAGAATCTGTAGCTCAATAATGTAACCCAAGATCCCCTACTCTGTTTTCCGATGTGAAACTCAGCAAAAACAATCGCACGACACAAGAAAACACGGTTATATGTGGTTCGGTACTGTGCCTACATCCATAGGGCAAGAAATAACAATTCAATAATCGCGGTAAAAATTACAATACAACATGGATATGTATTTAAACCCTTAAACGAAGATGCATAATGTTTGGTTTAGCAAGACACGTGGAACGGGGTGAACATTCGACACAAAACCTATCTCTCAGTAAGGAGAGACCATTTCTATACCTTCTCCTGCGATACAAATCAGGAATGTCGGCAACACAGCAGAATGAGAACAAGAAAGTTGCTTCTAACATCACCTTCTCTAGAACATACATTGTCTACGCCCGAAACATGATTGTGTTAGGGGTTATATTATCTGTAGTAATAATACTTCGCATTTGGAACGGGACCCCATTGAGCTAAGAAATAAAAACTACTTATGTATGCCAGGAATAAATATAACATATCCAAACCAAAAGGAAACTCTAAAGTGAAAATCGCCATTGCAGCCAAAGGCTTGACCCATTAATCCAACTTAAAACCACTCGATCTTGGCAGCTAATTATATCAACTGGAAACCAATAACATTTACCAACCAATAGTAACGAAGCAATCTAATAAATGGCATGATCTCAATTGCAGCAT
This sequence comes from Rhododendron molle, assembly GCA_025413875.1. Lineage (NCBI taxonomy): Eukaryota > Viridiplantae > Streptophyta > Magnoliopsida > Ericales > Ericaceae > Rhododendron > Rhododendron molle. Next base: position 1,649,225 of record CM046396.1, on the reverse strand, counting down.
AACCTCTCAAAGTGGGATAACAGACAATTGAGTTGAAAATTGTGAGCAAACCTTAACTACCGTGTGCAGACCATATAAACTATTATGTTGGGACTTGCAAAATGTTATTCAAGCCACCGGTTGCATTTTCTCGCATTCTTCTCGTATCGATTGGAAAAGAACAGATGAGAGGTACCGTTCACCGAAGCTCGGGAAAACAACCTGCAAACATTTGAAGATCTCAAAAATTCGAACTGCATATTCCTATATTTCACAGTGTTTGTTATAGTTGAGGAACCAGTGATGGGAAAAGGTGTTTAGACATGATGCTCGGAACTAGTTTAGGACAGTGATTATTCACGGCCCAGTCATTCTGCACAAATGGTTTCCAAATCATGTCATGACAAGGCAATTACAAGTTCGTAACCAGAAAGTATCAACCGATAGCCTAAATAAGAAATCTCACTATCAAGCATAGCAAGAGAATTAAATGACAAAAATCTCACTATCAAGCATAGCAAGAGAAATGACACAATTCCTTGTAATATTCCTGACTCTCGAGATTCACAAAACGAAAATAGGCTTTGCTAATAGATAGCTCTTAATAGAAGGGAGCTCCTCAAGCTTTCCAACCCTTTTTCACTCTTCCTTTGTCCAACATTCAACACTCTTAATGTATGAGATCTATGTCCGGCATATTTAGTTGGACATTCTCCTTTCAAGTACACCTTGGAATTCGAATTTATCATCAAGTACACATAGAACTCCTATCGGGCACCTTGTAAACACCATTCATCCAAGAAAACGACAAGCATATCTGCACCCAAGACCCGTAGCCAAATCCGTTAACATATGCTAAATTTTAATATTAGGAAGATGGGCACATTGACCAAAACAAAAGTGGGTAGAGTGAATTCTTCCCTTGGTCTTGTCATTTGTTTTCCAACTATCAGTACAAGCACCCCACAGAATCATGGATTAGTACCCTCACAGTCAACTACAAACTTCTAGGATATAAGACCGAAAACAAGTTAATTTTCCTAAGAGAACTGAATCACAGGATAAAGATCTAAAGGCAATCACTAGGATCTCAAGTTGGTTAACTTTTCCACTTAACATAAACAACTTCGACTTATGGACTAAATAGGTTGATGAGCAATTTCCTTACCTGTCGTGGTATATCTTTTTCAAAGAGTTCAAAACTAAAATGGAAATTAGAAATTACAAAACTTATAGACATGATGTTTAGAGCCGAAAGGGGTTAAATTCAAATTGGCAAAAATAATGGAGGTTCTACTACGGTTTACGAGAATATTTAAATGAAGTGAGTGAAATATCAACCACCGAAAAGTGACAGCAGCTAAGGCTAGGATGGAAAGGAAAGTTTTATGAGGTGGTTTGATGATGAGCAACAGAACCTCCCGAAGCAGTAATCAAGATGAGGGCCGAATCCCAATCACACATGAGAGATGGGGAACTGGCCTTCTAGCCCGCGAAAAGGCCTCTCCGGACATTCTTAACATGAAATTGAAGACTCTACAATTAGGAGAAAGGGATGGCATGTAGTATGAGTTTTAACGAAGGATATGGCCGAAGAAAATTTTGAATGACAAAGTTCAATTTTCCAAGACTTCTTCTCAACTCTAATTGGATAAAATCGCACGTAGTAGATATCAACAAAAAGGAGAAACTGCAAAGATGCATACCGCAATAAGTTTTCCGGCATTCTCAGGTCTCTTTCCAACCTTGAGAGCAGCTGCTGCAGCTGCTCCAGAAGAAATTCCAACCTGATAAAGAAATGAAGTAAGATATGAGGAAGATAAACTAAAAATAATCCCGACTATTTATGGTAGATATACAGGGGAAAAACAGAGAAACAATTACAAACTTTTGAGCACCACCATTTTTCAATAGCATAAACACAGAAGTATGTCCAGCTATTTGTTTTTGCATTTTTAGATAGAAAAAGCAAGGAAAACAGAATACATCATCTTTGATCAACTTTTCCTCACACGTTATAGTGAAGGTCTACAAGTTAACAAGAAACACTAACCAACAAGCCCTCTTGGAGTGCCAGCTGCTTTGCATTTTCAATAGCTTCATCGCTAGATATCTGGATTTAATAACATGCCACGAGAAATGAGACAAATCTATACAGAAAAATCTGGCACCATCATCTATATAATAACAGTTGTAGAACAGAACTTAACACACAAAATCAATGACAAATTCGAAAATAAGAAAATCCATACTCCTGAAACGAGTGTGCTACACATCACATGAGCACCTCACAGGGGACAGCCCGACAAAAACCAAGATAGAAAGATAACTTCTCATAAAAGTGGTTATATAAACCACTTAAAAATTGGAGAGCAATTCAACATTTTGGTTTATGACCAAAGGTAATCTTACATAAGTGGGCAATGTGCATCATAGCTACATCACCCTAAGAATTCATAAATCATGCATGCCAAGTTCCTTCACTATGAATGCATTGTAATCATGCTCCCAGGTGTAATTCACACACCAGAATTTAACTCAAAGGATGTAGATTTTGTTGGTCAGGAATCAATTCTATTAAATGGTTCTTTGTTGAGTTCCAAAACATGAAAACCCTAACAAGATTTTGCTACATGTATTCAGAAGCCGGCTTCTATCCCATCATTCAGTTACAAAGGTTTAACGACTTCAACCTGTCATTTACTCAAACATGTGTCACCACAAGTTTGTGCGGACGTAAGAATGTTAGTTGTGGCTATAACTCATGGTGACAGTTGTACCCCATAGCTGTTATGGTGCTGAAAAGACCCAAGTAGAATGATTGTGTAAGCAGTATTTCAGGTCGTCATTGGCAATGCTTATACTATTATGCTGAACATGTTCATCTACAACAAACATTGTAGCACAATAAAAAATCCCCAGGAAGGGGACTCGAACTAAATTTCAGGAATATGAATGACACAGTCGAAAAGAAAAAATAAGAAGGGTCACTCAGAAATACCCAAGAACACAGGAAGTAGCATCTGAGCAACAAGGTAACTATGGCCTATGGGATATTGTTTAATTCATGGTGCATGTAAAACAAACATCCAAACCAAAGGAAATCATAATGGTAGACCTGTATGACTTCATCAACCACATCTTGATCCAAATTTCTTGGTATGAAACCTGCTCCAATTCCTTGAATTTTGTGAGGCCCTGCATTTCAGATGGTTAAAGCTAGAACAAGACCTAGAAACGATGTTCAAACACAAAAAGTAGTAGTCGTAATAATAATAATGACAATGTTCACTTGCTGTCTTACCAGGCTTCCCGCCAGAAAGTACGTTGCTTTCTAGAGGTTCTACACCAATTACCTGATACAACAGGAGGACAATGAAAAACAGGAGAGAGGACAAGTACAAAAGGAACTTATGTTTGTAAACATTTCCCGTGCCAACTTTCGCAAAGACTTGCAAAACCTTTTTGGCTCCATCTCATTTACGCAAATAATGTAGTATTACAGTGGCTCCAATGAATATAAACATGTAAAAATTCTTTTATAAGTTCGTTTTGGCCAATATAAAAGGCAAAGCGAAGTACCTTTACGCTAGGATTTTTCTCTTTAAGGAACCGACCAACCCCACTAATTGTTCCACCAGTGCCAATCCCTGCAACAAAAAAATCCACCTTGCCTCTTGTATCTTCCCAGATCTCAGGACCAGTTGTCTCATAGTGAACCTGCAAAAAATAGAAGGAACTGAAATTTCAAATTAAGACATCAAAGAAAAAATCGGAGTTCATGAACCGAAATAGTTCATAACTTCTACATCAAATCTACTTCCAACTCTTTTTAGAAGTTGGAAAAAAATCAAATCAGGTTTCGACTCTTCAGCTAGAAGTAGGATATCTATTCTATCACCCTGTAAACAATACCAATTTGGAATAGAACAAAACCACTGCCCCATTGTGGATAAACAGAAATATCCAACACAGAGCGTTCTCTCCAAATTATGACATCAGAGGATAGAGAAACAGCACCATACTATCTAACATGAAGCCACAACACTAGCACCTATTTTTGCCAACAAGATGCCTAGGTAGAACTGTAGAAGGTCCAAGCCATCTGACCATAGATACGCTAATATTGTAAACATCCAAGCAATTTACTCTAGTAGAATCCCAAATATTATGGATACGTAAAAAGATAAATACCAACAAATAGGATAGTTTTAGGCCTTGTGTGCACTTGGGTGCCAACTATGACCGGCTGAAATAAGGACGATCCAGGAGAATGAAGGACCTAAGTAATGCAATAAAAAATTAAACTGATCCCATCAGGCCCAGATTGAGAAGTCGAACGGTAGATTTGCGGAAAATAGACTCGTGTCCACAAGTACATAACAACGGGAAATAATTTCCTAATAGACATTTCGATAGTAATATAAATCCTGGAGCAAGACTAGCCTTCTAGTGACTATAAAAAAAAACATGGCGCGCAGAAAAAACAAATTAAATTACCTTTGGATTTGCTGGATTGTCAAACTGTTGAAGCATGAAGGCATTTGGGGTGCTATTCAAAATTTCTTCAGCTTTCTGAACTGCTCCCTTCATGCCCGTAGCAGAATCAGTCAAAACAAGCTCAGCCCCAAAAGCTTTCATAAGAACCCTTCTCTCCAGACTCATAGAAGTGGGCATTGTCAAGATGAGCTTATACCCTTTTGAAGCTGCTATAAAAGCGAGGCCAATGCCAGTGTTTCCACTTGTAGGCTCCACCAGAATACTCTAGAGAGAGAGGAGGAGAACAAGAGAACAAAAGGAGACAATAGCAAAATTAGAATGAAAGACGGGATAATGTCAATTTCAATTGAAGCAATATCAAGGTATTGACTCAAACAAAGTTGCCTTACGGAGTAAATGTCATACGCAGGAAGAGTAACCAGACATAAATACATCTAGTATATTGCTACCTTCTTTTGATAACCAAAGATTTGTATGTTACAGTAATGACCTCATGTAATAGATAGAAAAACAGATTGAGAAGCATATGTGCCACCTTGCGTGATGAACTCGTTTCTTACATACACAAATAGAAAAGAACAGAGAGAAAAGGTGCCAAAAGATCAATATTCTTTTATCAATGTATGATGAACTCATTTCTCACATGTGCCATTTGCAATGAGATAGTTGTTGCTTTGGTGGGTTAAAAGGCTTTTTACAGTCCCCAGAGATATGCCAGTAAAGACTCGAACTATTTTACAGGATGCATGACCAAGCAGACAACTTGTTTAACACATATGCAGAGGAAAATATCCCGTCAAAGGTGACGGACCTAGAAGTTTTGAGAAAAACTATAATAGTGTGCATGGACATGAACATCTGAATGATTCGTGATTATTCGTGACTTAAACAATGATATATTGCTGGTAATACTTTCCTACCCGGGGATACAATCCCGAGGCACGATGAGAATACCATTCAGGGATGGTAGGCCATGGAACTGATCATTGTCCGCAGTTAAGGCACCGTGTCCAAGACCTTGACGTTGGCTGTACAATCCCATTGTTGCATTTCCCTTCCAATTTCAGCTATGGCCTAAGGTGGACAATATGTACCTCCTTGCACTTGTGGTCCCAGGGAAAGGAGAACTCAATTTTTTGCAGCAAGACCAAAAGAAATGACAGGAGAGCATTCTATCAGTGTCCCCTAGAACGAACCATAAGGATTATAACAAATCAGCTTTTACAGCTGTCCTATTAAAGCTCCATCTCTTGGTTCTTTACAGTTTATTTTTCTCTCTTAGAGTATCAAGGAAACAAGTAGAACAAACTCCAAGATAGCCATGGATCACTAATTCTATGTTTTGAAAGATAGGTGTTCCCAAAACAGTCAACCTCATCCACCTGAACAAAGCCTATCAGCACTTGATAAAGTCCAAGCCGTTAATCCACAACGTATAGGCTTCATAGGTTGTTCCATGTCTGTTAAATCAACTGAGCCAGAAACCAAATACATCGAGAATGGCAAACATCTTCAGCTGGATTGGACCTTAAATTTTTTCCGCATATTGAAGGGAAGCATTGTGAGCTAAATGGAAGAATATACAACAAAAGGTGTTATATGCATCCATGTTCAGTTCTACTCACAAGATCTATGTCACGGGGTCCATACTCCACATCAAACCAAACAAATTAGGCAAGGTGCATCAAGTGGATTGAAAACATCCTTAACCTAGTGTAAGGGTTGTATTCATAATTTTATTACCTTTCCTGGTGTTATAAGACCCTCCTTCTCAGCCTCAGTAATCATGCTGTATCCTATCCTGAAACCAAAAGGAAAACAAATAAGTAAACTCATTCATCCCCATCTTAAACCGAATACTTCTAGACAGCGCTCAGAATCAAATTGTAGACTCAAAATGTGTTCCTTATTACTCTTTCGCTTTGTCTAGAAAGGGAGACACACATTTATCAAGAATCATATTCTCTTCTGTTATCATATACCTCACTAGGACCATTAGAGAATCAGTATAATCTATGGGTTTCCTAACCTTGTTCGGAAGAACAATATAGAGTAAAATCCATGCAATGCAACATTGCTGTTGTACCCTAGTGCAAGACCCAAACGCTATGTTCAAAACAACCATAATCATACGATATTGAACCACATAATATGATGGCTTCTATAGAATTTGAAATAAACTCAGGATTTCCACTTGTCTAGACGAGTGTAGATAACATAGAGACTAGAAGAAGGTAGGCTCTAGATGGCACAGTACCAGTGGAGGCAGAAAAATGAGAGTTAGCACAACCAGAGAGAGAGAGAGAGACCAGTGTACAAGATGATTTGGATTCTTATCTCTCTCGCATGGGGATGTAGCCCCGAACACATAAAACGAGGAAACCACTCTCGTGAGGACTAGGGATGGCAATGGGGCAGGGCCGAGTCTGATTTATGGTACCCGTCTAACTCCTGTTCCATATCGGGACGAAGTCGGAGCACGGAAAATAGGGGAGGCGGTGGGGCTGGTGAATAATCGATTCCCCATTCACCATTGCTATTTGCACCAACTTTGTTCTCTTCAGAGGGTTTTGACAAGAATAATTTGTATAAGTAATGAGTTAATAAGATATAAACAAGAAAACAAAGAAATGAATTGGATTTATCAATGGTATTCTACTCGTATTATTTTTGAACAAATGAAATCTACATGGATGTAGAAAACTAGAAATATAAAACAAATTAATTACTATAATCGGGGGCTGTGCGAGTAAAACAGGGTGGGGAAGCAAATACTATCCCCACCTCATTTTCGTATCGATCATAGAATACCCACTCTAATCAGGGCGGGAGGTCGGAGACTAGGACGGGGACAATCGCCATCCCTAGAGAGGATAGGTGGCATCCTCTCTTTGGTGTTCATCGGACGAGTAGTGGACTCGTAGTTCGTGGGCATGTCTCTAACACTCAATGGAGATCGTGGTTCATGGCTATACAAGGCGTTTTTGAGCAGAAAACCCTATGGCAGTCATGCTACACAACCTGATCAACTCAGCCACGATCTGACAGGATCAGTGACAGAGGATGGATGTTAGTTATAGTCAGCATCCATCTTGATCCCCTTTTTTAGCTGGGTCCAGGGGAGGGAGCCCTCCTCAAGAAGGGGGATTGCCTTGCGGCCTTGCCCCAACAAGCTCCAACTCTAGCTTTCAATTCACGTATCGTTGTCCTACACAAGGTGTTTGGGCCCTACTCATAGCCTATACGGGGTGAGTGTGCCCTCGATTTCAATGCAAGGGTGTAAATCGATGCAAGGGTGTCAAGGGTCATCTACTATCTTTTCGATGTCAAGGAGGCATATGGCTTGAAGGCCTTGGCAAAGGAGAACATTCTTCAAGGAAGGGTGGAGACATGTTCTCAAGTCCATTCCATATGTCACCCAAGGTGGGGCCAGGCTAGGTAGCCACCACGTGTCAGGGCACATCGTGGGTCTAGACAGACATGCCTACAACAAGCTTGTTAGATATGAACATAATCTTCAAAATATCCAAATATCTGGAAAAACAAACAAAAAAAGATTGCTTCGTACCTGTCCTTGACACTACAGCACGGCTCCATGATCTCAAGCTTGGCAGCTATGTTTGCAAGAGACCCCTTAACAATTTTATTCAAGAACACCATCGGGGTTCTCCCAATAAGCTGTCACCAAGCAACAAAAGCAAAAAGGTAAATATACGCATGGTGACTGTATTTACCGAAATAACATCCATAATCTCTTATCAAAGAAAAGGTCCAAAAAGACACAAGCACAATATCCAAATACAAGATGACTCTATAAAACACGCATCTTAAATAATATTATCACACAAAACTGTCCTTACAGTCATTAAAAGGATGACATTTGTATACTTTTAAGTCATCTAGCTATAATCCTAGCCCATTGAATACTAGCATTTACTTATTTTCCTCCATCAACCCATGCCATACTTCCATAGTTCCATGAGCATTCTAAACAAAGTTGATCGTATAAAATGATTTCAATGGTAAAGGCAAGGAAAAGAACACACTGGATTCATCGCACCACAATTGATAATAGTGACATAATACTACCAATAAGCATATAGTTGACCTCAGCCGGACAAAATTACATGATGCACAAACTTCATAAAATCACTAAATTGCATTCGTATCAGATTTTAAGGAACAAGAATACTAAATATATGACTATAACGAAATAAACATACATACTTCTCATCAATCAGATAAGCAAACCGTATCCTCGTTCATACTTATTCTTGTCAATTCAACATCAAACATAACCATTGTTAAAAAATAAAAATAAAAAAGACATCAACACCGATTTTACAAAGAAGCTAAACAAATTTTCATTTTTTTGGTAATTAAAAGTAAACAAATTTCCCATCTCATTCTCACAATAAGAGTTGACTTTCAAAAGTCCCATCTAAAGTTGCCAATTCACAATCAAAACCCAATATGAATTAGCAACAACCCAGTTCAAATTCCCCGAAGTACCCAAAAAAAAAAGCGGGACTTAATTCCAATAAACAATCCAAAGGAAAACAAAATGGCAATAAAAAAATATCCCCATTTAAAACTCTTGAGATTTGGAGCTAGAGAAGAGTTGAATTTTCTCTCACCTGACTGACGTCTTCGGCAATGTTCAGGGCTTGAATCTCAGTTTGGTTATCGAAAGAAACAGCTTTGCATACTATTGGACGAAAAGAAGAGACCTTTACAGATTTCTGTAGGCTTTGAGAAGTGAACCTAAAACTAGTGCTAGTTTTATTACTCAGGAATGGAGGTTTTGAATTAGGGTTGCCGAGAGGGGTCAAGGGCTTGTTCATCACAGAATGAGAAGCCATTGTTGTTCTCTCTCTCTCTCTCTCTCTCCTCCCGTGTCTTATCGAATTTTTGTGGGTTGATTTCGTTTCCGAAAAGTCTACGAACACAGTTCATGCAATAGGAGAAATTTTTGGGTGTCAGGGGTTATATCACACCGTGATGCCGCTCAACACTCCTGAACCGTCCGATATACTTTTGGACAGTTTAAATTAAATAGAAATGCTAAGCCCACCGAACCCAAAAGCGGTGGCCGGCCACCGCACGCGCGTGTAGGCTCCGGGCGGATCCGAGCCGCTCAATAATTTTAAAAAAAAATCGAGTGGGACCCGTGAAAAATCACCCCCGTCCGATACGTGTAAGTGCTCGATCCAAACTTTCAAAAATCAGATGATCCGAGCCGTTCAAAAGAGAAAGATTGAATCGAGCACTTACACTTATCGGACGGGGGTGATTTCGCACGGGTCCCACTCGGTTTTTTTTTTAAAATTATTAAGCGGCTCGGATTTTCCGTGCGGGGCCCGGAGTGGGCCCCACACGCGTGCGGTGGCCGGCCACCGCTTTTGGGTTCAGTGGCCATAGCATTGCTCTAAATTAAAATATTCTCTCTCCTCTCATTCCTCATCTCTTTCTTCTTTTTCTCTCTCCAAATTCGAGCTGTCTAAAAATACATTGAACTGCTCGGATGTGCCGAGCGGACACCACATGGTACCCATCCGACACTGAAAAATTTCTCGTACAATTGTGATCAGAACGGTTGAGGGGTGTTTCCGATAGTGAAAAATTTGTAGATTTTTATTTGTAGTTGAAAAATTGTTAGGTATTTCTTTTTTGAAAATGTTATTAGGTATTTCCGGTAGTGAATAAGTTGTTAAAAATGTCAAGTTATTTTCGGCAGTGAATAAATTATTGATGAGTTTGTAAGTAGAATTACTATAGAAAAAAAAAATTCTTGACATTTTTTTTAGGGGAAACAAAATGATAAAATGTTTAAAAAAAATTTGTAATTGGATACGAGATGGTAAAATGCGTTAAATTTTTAGTGATTTTTGTTAGTGAAAACACCCCCTGAATGCGCATGCATGTTGTGTTTCAAAGTTGCGTGCATCTAACGGCTCCTGACACACTTATAACCGGAGAAGTGTTTTTAAAATTATTTATATTGCTCGATCGTTTTTATGCCCCGAATTATTCGCAATTTATTTACTTCGTCCCTTGACGATATGGTTCGAGGTTGTTTGGCCAAAAAAATCACTGGCATTTCCGCCAAATTTTTTTTTGTCCTTATTCAAATTTTTTGTGTATCACTTGGTTTATCATCATTTTTTTGGAGATTATTGCATCCTCATAACAAGAGGAATCTAAAAAGTAAAAATTTTTGGTCGAAATTCAAATTTTTTTGAATAAAGACGAAAAAAAGTAGCTTTCCCTCCAATTTTCGTCGAAATTCAAAAAAAATTGGATTTCGATCAAAATTTTTTACTTTTTAGATTCCTCTTATCATGAGGATGCAATAATCTTCCAAAAATTGATGATAAGCCAAGTGATACGAAAAAAATTTGAATAAAGACAAAAAATAAGCTACTTTGATTTATTTATCCAAACAACCCCGAAGTATGAACCTATTAGGTTCTCCATATTATGGAGAAATTTTGGAAATAGAATCTCTAGTTTTAATGAAATTTGAATTTCTTCCCTCTAGTGTGACTCGTGTCAGTTTTAACCCATAGTTTTTTTAAATTTGTTGACGGCATGATGTGAACACACAAAATTGAAGACAGAGCGTAAGCTAGTGATATTTTTGGCTACTAGACTTTAGCCATTTAGGGGTGTAGCATTTCACCACTTCGCCTAGCAACACGACGCTTGTATTGCTCTCCCACAATCCTATTTTTTGCGATTTAAGCTGCTCCCAATTCGATCTTCGTTACTACGAAAATCACTTTTGCTTTCTTTTCCTTTGGCTACTAAGATGTTTCAATTTGTCAAGTTGTCTCTTGTCTGCCCATAGATTTAGCAGCAATTTGAAAGATTGACTTACTCGTGAATCTTCGAATCTATACTTATTTTCAACTCTCATCTTCATGGTTAAAGTTGTCATTTATCTTATCAGAGGGACGAAATTTAGATTTTAAGCAATCTCAATAGACTATTTGTGAAATTTTACCTTTACTTTCATTTCTTTAAAATAACAATAACAATAATCAAACGTAACGGAGTATTTCTTTTGTCTCAATTTGTGATACTAAAGGAATTAATTAAATCTTACATTTATAGAGGATGGCGTAGAGCAATATTCTAACACTATCAAATAATTTCTTCTTGTATATTTTATATTTACTAGTGGTCTGAACCAAAGACTTTTTTTTTAGGGTAAAAGAATCGAAAACTTATGTTCCATCATGTTGTGCAGAGCACGAGTTTTTGCTAGCCAGTATGAACTTGTATGGTGGTTCAGAATTATCTTGCAATTAGTTGAGGCGCACCGTGCACCCCAACGTACATTATACCGAGAGTTATTTTAAAAAAAATTGACAAATGTTCAAAATCCAAATTGGCATTCTGCTAATCACTTTTTACACTCTTTCTAGTTATCTCTAGTTTTTTGTTTTTTTATTTTTTCTTCCAAAAGATTTCCCCTTTAACGCATGATGCATGCTTTTAGAGATACAGCTACCCGATTTATCTCCAACAACATGGGGAAAATATCGCAGCTTCTTCTGGGGAGAAATTTTTCAGTGTCGGATGGGTACCACGTGGTGTTCACTCTGCACATCCGAGCCGTCCGATGCTATTTTGGACAATTCGGATTTGGAGAGAGAAAAAAAAAAGAGAAAGAGGAGGGGTGAAAGGAGATAGAAAGTTTTATTCTAAACCGTCCAAAAATGTATCAGCCGGGACGGCTCAAGAGTGCTAAGCAGACACATCCACTCGGCACCGAAAAATTTCTCTCTTCTGGGAGGCAATAATGTAAGTGGTGGAGCCCATCAGCTTCGTGAGAACTGAGAAGATACGGTGGTTCGAATAGTCAAGAGTTTGACAATCTCCAACCAATTGTTGGCTTTCCTTTTTAAAACCATCGAAATTCGGAGACAAGAAATGGAGGCGGGGGGGCTGCTCCCCCCAAGAGGGGAGCAGCGTGCTGCTGCGCCCAGAAATGGGCCCACTCCGATCTTGCCCTGATGATCGAAATCGTTCACTTTGTAGAGCTCGTCGAGTAAAACGATCATATAAAAAATCAGCTTAATCAGATATCGTTAAATGCCTGATCGGAGCCCATATAACTCTCGGTCCATGGGTTCAAGTGGATTTAATTCAGTGTTTTAGATCCATTCTTTTCAAGATAAAAAGGTTCCGATCAAGCATTTAATGATATCCGATTAAGCTGATTTTTTGCATGGTCGTTCTACCCGATGAGCTCTACAAAGTGAACGATTCCGATCATCTGGGCAAGACCGGAGTGGGCCCATTTCTAGGCGCAGCAGCACGCTGCTCCCCTCTTGGGGGAGCAGCCCCCCGCCTCCAGAAATAAAGGAAGAGGAATCAATATCTTGTGAAATTTGACCAAAAATTGCAAAACCTGCAGTTGGCTATTTGTTGGCTTCTTGTCGGACCTAATTCAACAATCTGTTCCGTCCATATTGTAGATCTCGTCAAAACACATAAGTGTAGTTAGAGTAAATCGATCTCCTTTTTTTTTCCTTATAAATTTTGGCCAGTTCCATGGATGCTATGCGATTATAATCCTAAATTAGTCGTGTGAAAAAATCGAACGCATATGATACCAAACTGGGAAATCGATAAGTTAGGTGATTAAAGAAACGTAACACCTCATTCTCGAAGTTTTTATACATCATAAGCTGAACGAGCCGCGTAATAATTTCTTCGAACTTTGGTTTGAAATCTTAAAAAGTTTCAAAAAAAAAAGAAGAAGTTCAAAGACAATAATTTATTTGTGAAATAACCCGATCGTAAATGAGCTTTTAACAATTAAACACGAGGTCGAACTTGAGCAACTTTGGTTTGTTTATCAACCCTAGACTTTAGATACATTCTTATAATGAACTTTTACACAGCTTCTCTAAATTATCCTGAAAATATACATAATTCGTAACTTCTATATCTTATTACCCTTTGAGAGAAAACTTATGTCAAGAATATAAAATTTTCAATTTGATGCTCAAGGGAAATGGGATATCTGAGAACAACGCCCCACAAAACAAGTTTCAGATACGCACAACCACAAGTTTCGTGCTCTTCACAAAAAGGGGACCGAAAACAGATTTTGAAAAGAGAGAAAAAACTTATTTGCGGCAGTCACCAGAGCCGTGAAAAGTTCTTTACAGCAGTAACCAATCGCGCATGTCCAAAAGTATTCTGGACGGTCCGAATTTTAATAAAATTTTTGCGGGAAAAAATTTAACATTTCCCCGGAAAAGGTTTTTTTAAATCGAGACCATCCAAAACACTTTGCACAGGCGAGATTCACCTCCGTAAACCCATTTTCACGAAAACCTCCGTAAAGAAGATATTTTCTCTTTTGAAAAATAGCAACAAAAACGGAATGAATCAATTTTTTAATAGCTTCGAAAGAGCAAAAATCATACAAGCAAAAGTTGTGGCTCAATCAAACAGGCTTCAAAAGGACAGCGGGCTTAACCCAGCCGGTCGGGTAGTCCCATCCAGTAGAAATTCTGGGTTCGACTCTTATGGAAAGGATGTATTCCTTGGTCTTAACTCCAACATCTGCAAACATACTATTGCTATCCACACACTGACACACACACACGCGCGAAAAAAATATTGAGTTCAGAAAACTACTCAAAACTGGCCAAATGAAGCACTTCTCTGCATCGAGACTCCAAGCAGCAAATTCACAGACGTAAAGCTTTTCAAAGAGAATAGAACAATGAGTACCCTTCGACCCAACTGAAACCACCAACAGTCAATGGCGAAAGGAAGATTAAACAGCACCCTTTCTCAAGGAGAGTTCATAGCAGTCAGCTTGCGATACTTCCAGTTGACCATCAACAAGTTTGCACACATACACAGAAAGGAAGATAAAAAGGAACAAATATACGTTTCGGTCAGGAAAGCAACGGGAAGATGTACCAAATCCAAATAACCAACGTTGGCCACTATCATTTCCTAAATAAAAGCCTATTTAAGGGAAGAGCATTGGAAGCTTCAAGCTGTTCTTCGATCACATATTTGTGGAGGGATTTATGGAAGTAGATGATTCCTCAACTATTTTCTTTTCCACTTGTTTGGGCTTAAGATTTTCGGGTACCTACCCCCGGTGCGGTTCAAAGAATTGGTTGTTACGTCAGTTGAAGGATGCTCCTAATCCATGGATTGCTAGAGAGGGAGTTTGCTTATTATGGGTGTTCGGAACAAGATTGTTTTTTGTGGTAGAGAGGGGGAGGGTTGAAGAGGGATGGTAGAGACGTGGAGGGTTGAAGAGGGACTCCAATTGGCATATTCCCGGCTGGGTTCTATTCGATCTTTTGTGAAGAAGGTTGATGAGGTGGTGCTATTGGGTTCTGTGTGAGTGTGTGGTGGTGGTGGGGGGTGCTTGCGTCAACTTGTGTTCAGGAAGAATGATGAGGGAGGATTGACGATGATTCTGATGTTCTTGGTTGATGCGGCGCGGTGTAGGGATTCTTGGAAGGGTGCGGCTGCTTGGTGTCCGCTATCCAATCAGTCCTTTCTGCAGGAAAAAGAAGGTTAGGAGAGTGTCCGCATTGTCAGCTTTGATGGTAAGAGGAATTGGCAGTATTGGATGCTCTTCAATGGGCTCATTGAAGATCGTTTTCCAAAGTGGAGATCTTTACTGAGTGCTTGTCCAGGCCTTGAGACGTGCGGATTGTGCGGATGTTTTTGTTAAGCCTGTAATTGTTGACATTATGAACGTTGTATGTCTTTTTGACTATCTGGCGATCACTAAGGTTACTAGAGATGTTGTAAAGATCGCCCATAACCTGGCTAAGTCTGTAAAACAAACCCATATCCAACCACATCCAAGAGAGGGTGGGTGTTGAAACAATCCAACAAGCAAAAAAGAGGAAAGAACAACAGCCAGACAATGAACAAAACTTCCGCATAGTTCTTACAAAAAGGTCCATCCATATGCAGAGTAGGGATAAATCGATGCATGAATATACATGCTGCAATTCTATTAGACCCAAATGCATGTCAATTCAAGTCGTCGAAATTCAGGTTACACTCACAGAACAAACGCAAGCTCTTACTGGTTTTTAGGGCATGTTGATGGAATCACAGAACGGTGGTCCACAGACATTCAGAAACAATTAAACTTCCCCAAGAAAAATCTGCTTGTCGCTACTACAAGATCCAATGATTGGTTCAGTGGGATGGAACACAGTTTCATTCACAGATCCCGCGTGCCCTGGTAGCCTGTACAAGATGCGCCGAGAAGTGGTATCCCAAATATACACCAACCGATCAGAACTACCAGCCGTGACCTTACTCCCATCTGGCGACCACCCGCATTTCAACAAGTTCTTCTCAAAGTTGTGCTGGTGACCTTCCAAAATCTTAACGCAACGATTCTGCGGAGCGTACGGTCGCATATCCCAGATACAGAGTTTGCAATCCATGCCATTGGTTAGAAGGTAGGACCCATCCGGACTCAACTGCATTCCGGTTATCATATCCTGATGTCCTTGAAGAGTCATGGTCACCTCGTTCCTACGCAAATCCCACACCTTTATATCGTTGTCTATCCCACCAGTGTAGATTTTATCTGATGCATCGGCAAAACCAACGGCTGTGATTTGGTACTTGTCTGGAAAAGTTTGGATTGCACCCCTCTGACGCATATCCCAGAGCTTTGCAGTCCCATCGTCAGATCCGCTGACTACAAGAGGTGGACCCCGACGAGAAGTACAGCATGAGTTCACAACTTCGTTGTGTTCCGCCATTTTCTTGACCTGTTTCCCGGTTTCTACGTCCCATGCCCTAAGGGTCTTGTCAGGACTGGCGGATATTATCTGAGACCCATCAGTGGTCCACTGGAGATCCAAGATGGCGTTTTTGTGCCCTCTCAACACCATGAAGTTCTTGCATTCCCCGTGCACGTTCCAGAGGAATATCTCCCTGTCGTGAGACCCAGATGCGATGATTGTTCCTGCCGGATTGAACTTCATCGTGTATACAGCACTCTGATGGCCTGTTAACAGCATGATTGGCGATTCCAAACTTGATGTCCGCTGTTGCTTTCCGTTTGCCCCAGGCTGTGGAGGAGCACTGTAAGGAACAGTGGACCATTCCATTGGCCTTGGACCGACTACTGACAGAGCACTTTCACCATCTCTCGGTAAAGGTTGCATCATGGCTTCGGTGCTAGTTTGTATCTAAAGACAAGGATTTAACCACTATCAATTCTGTTCAAAAAGCAACAAATTAAGTTAGCCATCACATAAAGAAACACAGCATTAAACCAAAACTGAGATGTTTAAAAAGATTATATCAAGCACCTCAAGGTCTTGCACATGTTCTACACTGAAACTAAAATTCAAGCTTCTAAGAGACAAGAAATCACATACTGCTAAGATCATCAGAAAATATATTATCAATGACGTAATAAATGGAATAATAGACACCAATGTAGGATGGAAGGTGCAAACAGCTGCAGGCAGCTGCAGTTTCTCTTAAAATAATCAGTCACCCCCACCCAACATCACAACTCCCCTCAAATGAGTAGGAATATGAGTAAAAAAACTTTTATCACCGCTACTTGTGCCCATTATTTTACTTGCTCACCACCATTAAAAGTCAAGAAACAAAAACTCAAAATCTATATTCGATGACTCCCACTCAATATCACCCCTAGGCAAAGAGAACACCAATACATCACATAAAGATATCTCTTAGCATTGAGAGTAGAGAAACCCATTGGGCCTTTGGGCTTTGGACAGGCTTCGATCGCAAAAAAGACTGGTCGTTAAAATGACTCGCTTTCACAAGCCCTTGGGCCCAAACTCATAAAATGGAAGGCCCACTATTGCAAATACACCCGCTGGAATCGCTGCAGAACCGGAGTAATGCACGTTCAGTTCTAGGGCTTTCCTCCACTCTAGGGTTTACAAACAGAAATCTTCGCTCAGGTACTCTCTCTCTCGCGCACACACACAAACAAATCTGTAGATGTTGAATCGTGTTTGTGCTTCGTTTTCTTATCTATACTGGTTGTATTTTTGTCGGTACTAGTAATAGGAGAGAAAAACACTATCGTTGAAACGCTTGTCGAGACGCGCATTTTAGGGTTAGAAGGGCGATTTAAGTCGAAAAAGAAGTGGGATACGGCAAAGTGGAAGAAGAGATTGTAGAAATCTGCTTCTCGGGAAGACTAAGGGGGAAGAATATTTTGAGAAGACGAGTTAAACGACGTGAAAGCCCGTGAAAAGTAAGAAAATACAGTAATCCGAGTGATGTGGGAGCTGCATCCAAGTGATGTGGGAGCTGCTTTCAGAGTAGAGAATGTCGCAGAGGCATATTAGAGCAACTTCAGTAGTCTTGGATCAAGTATCTTGGTTCATCTCCAGTTATCTAGGGTTTTTTTTTAGCTCAATTTTGAAGTTTTTTTTTTTAATTTACTCCCTCTGTCGAGCAAATTTGTTTTTCCTTTTTTTGGGGGTTCGCGCGCGCGACTTTTAAATTGCTTTAATTTTTCTGCTTTTATGTGCTTTGAAAATGTTGTTGAATAGAACTAATGGAGCTAGATTAGATCAAACAACATCGTATTGCATATGAAAATTATTATCACTTTTAGGCATAAGCAATTTTCTATCCGGTTAGAAACTTAGAATAGGATGAGGGGCAAATAAATTGGGGCGGAAGGAGTATCATTTTGACAGATTGAACTGTCTATAAGTTTCGACAAAACACAAATAACTAAGATCAATAGCAGCTTACCAAACACAGATATAGAACTTCTGTTCATGTTCAAAAATCAACTAAGGTAGACAAGCATTATAGAAAACAATCATGTTAGCAGTTATAAATCCCCAAATGATGCCAAACAGTAAACACACTTCAAAAAAGCCCATTCCTTCATTTAGGCACAATTAAGCATGGCCCAAAATACTGACAGTCTAAGATTTAAGCCCCAGCTTCCTTCCTTATCCATCATTTTCTCAGCAGCTAAACAGACATGGAAAGACCAGGAACCAAGCTTTCATAGAGGTGAACAGAGTGGATCCAAGGGAAATCTTGTTATCATACAGTTCAAATCTAGTTTGTAACCCTAAAATCGAAATCATTTCGAACACTAACCCTAAAATCAAAATCATCAATAAAAAAAAAGCCCTTTTCTTGGTTCGAGTAAAAAAAACCCTAAAACCCGTTCTGGTTTTTGCAGAAAATGCAGATCTCTCTCTCTCTCTCTCTCTCTCTCTCTCTCTCTCGAGCTAGGTTCGAATCGGCAAAAAAAGCCAAAAAAAAAAGCCCTAATTTTAGCTGATTTCGAACAGGTTTTGCTGCTTTTGAAAGGGTCTCGAACCCTAACCAGATTTTTCGAGAGAGAGAGAGAGAGATACCTTGGTGGATGCGGAATCGCGTACAGATTTCTGGCTTCGATCTTCGTCGTTTCTGGCTTCGATCTTCGTCGTTCTTCGTTCTTCTCTGGTACGAGTCTCTCTCTCTCTCTCTCTCCAAAGCGGTCTGCGTGAAATGAACGAAAGGGGAAAGTGTGAGCCGGAGAGGGGGGTGGTTTAGGGCATGTTCATGAGAATAGCAAAAACCATCTTTTTAGCTATTTTACCTAATTAAAGGCAACAAAATTACTTAGAGCAAGTTTATCAACAAAAAGGTAAAAAAAGGTAAAATACCTGTAAACAGTGCATTTTTTTTATTTTATCTACTCACATTCCTCTCAACACTACACCAATACTATCTATTTAACCTATTCTCTATTAAAATACACATTTTTTCAACTTTTTCCTTTATCCTATTATTATAATATGAGAGAGAGAAGGGGGAGAGAGAGGAAATAATAAACACTAATTTTTTAATGGGAAGATGATGCACAGTACTTCGGTAGAAGTAGCTAACAACTATTCACCAAGGGAGAATACATGCCCTTTTACAGAATCTGCTGCAGGTAAGATTTTTTATATTTTGACTATTTTGCTTAGGTAAAATAGAGAAAAATGTATTATACCTCATTTGGTGTACTTGCTCTTATAGCAGGCTAGGTAAACAAAGAGCAATTTTACGTCAGCCCAAAAACCTCTCCAAATATACTGATCTACTATTCACGATGTATTTAATAAAATATTATTTTCTCTCTCTCTTTTCTCATCTGGTCTTCATGATCCAGAGTATTATTTTTTCTCTCTTTCCTCATCCGGTCTTCAGAGTCCAGAGTCCAGAGTCCAGACCACATCTAACCCTCTCCAATCCTCATCGGCTCGATTCCAAGTATGTCGTGGCCGTGCTCCTGCAGTAGACAAGCGGCGGAGTAAGAATCGGGCAACGGCGGAGAGGGCTTGATTGGGGAAAGAGAAAGGGGAGAGCAGCAACAGGGAGAAGGGTCGGCGTCAACGGACACATCTGCGAAACGATCGACGTCCATCTTCGTCCATTGATCTCGTTGGAGTATTTCTCTGATTCTTCATCTCTGCAACGAACTATTCCTTGGCTAGCTCGTCCATCTTCGTCAATTTGTGGGTTCTGTTGTCATCAATGATTTGTGGGTTTCGTCGTCGTCGATGATTTGTGGGTTTCGTCATCGACTCGTCGGTGATTTGTGCGTTTGTGGGTTTCGTCTCTGCGTGTATGGATTTGTATATCTGTATGTGTAGGCATGTATTTTCTTTGTATGCATAATATTTTTATTGTATTTAATAAGGATAAAGATGAGAATAGAGAGGATTGGTGTAGAGTTGAAACTGATTTGCTAGGTAAATACACTGTTTACTAGCATTTTTTGCTCAAATATAGCTAACTTTAGTGTACTTGCTCTTAGGGATCCCGGAAATTGGTTTGGTGCGGGACTGTGTTCTCAGCCCTTGGATTTAATCCAAGGGCCAGGGAAAGAAAAGGCTAAAAACCGCACAAATTACACTAACCCCCCTCTTCGGCTCACACTTTCCCGTTTCGTTCATTTCACAATTCACGCAGACCGCTTTGGAGAGAGAAAGGGCTCCGGCTATGATGCTCCCAGGTAGTTTTGAAAGCATCATACTCTCATTTTGTCTAAACCGCTAGATCAACTTCTTTTAATCCCAGCCAAAGAATTCCTTCTCTTTCTTCCTCCCAATTACCTCATATTCCCAATTATCTCTGATCCTTACCAGTTACCAGTTGACCTGAAAATTTTTGGAAGCCCTAATATTTTGGCTCCTCCTCCCTCACGCCTCTATCTTCTCTGCTCCTCTCGACCGTCGCCCTCTTGTCTCTCTCCTTTGCTCCTCGGCCTCCATGGCCTCTGCACCTCCACGGCTCCATATCGCAGACGACGAAACCTCCACGGCTCCATAACGCAGACGACGAAATCAGAGCCGGATGCCTCTCATCTCTCTCTCCTCTGTACAGTTGACCAAACCTCCACAACTCTCCCACCTCCACACCTCTACAGCCGCAAACGACGAAGCCCTCCCTCGTCCCTAATAGTTAGTCACAATGAAAAGCCCTCTCCTTCAACTCTTTCTCTCTCGAACACACAGCCACCACTACGAGTGTGGTATTTTTGCATCACGATCATTTCAAAGGTAAGATGATTGTTCTTGCTTCAATTACACAATTTATTTAGTTTTTATGTTTCCCCATTGCTTTATGATGAAGGCAACAGATCCCTCATGCAATGTAATCTTATGAATGGAGTCATTTCTTAATATTTTGTTTGGTAACTGTTCGATAAAATGTTCCAAAGACCGTGAAAAATCCACCTTATCGAAAACTCAATTCAAGACAATTGCTTATGAATGCTCTAATCCTTGAACAGTTATAGTGTCACAATGCATCATTTCCATTAAACATAAGTTAGATTTTATATAAGGATGATTGCATGAGTAAGAATTTATTAGCTCAGGTTGAAGTGTAATTGCCTAAAGTATAGAAAATTGTAATGAGGCACCATTTTGATGATGAATCAAAGGACACTTAATTTTGTCTTTTGAACAACTTAGATAAGTGTAGCTATAGCCTATAGGTATGTATGGGGGTTTTGTCCCTTTTCAAGTTGAGAGAGCCAACACAAGTTAGAACCAAAACAAAAATGTAAAAAAAAAAAAAAAATCAAGAAAAAAAGAAAGAAAGAAAGAATACATAGACATGTGTCTCCCTTAGGCTTTAGTTAGCAGGAAAAGAAACTCCTCACATTCTGAATTTCGATCTTGGCGATGCTTAAGGAGGTAATTAGTTCTCATATTTTATGTTTTGACTTGAGTATTTGATCCATGTTTAGGATTACCAATTAAGGTAGAGACCTGTGTTATGTTGTGGGTCTAGTTCCCACGTCACTTGGATTTTTATTTAAGTAAATTGGTTAGTATTGAATCTCATTCCAACTCCTTGATATTAAAGTTAAGTGTTGAAACTCCTTTGGTCTTTGTATTAATATAAAATTCTTTTTCACTATTAAAAAAAAAAAAGAGCTAAGCGTTGAAACTATAGGTTAAATATTGGGATTATTAGGTTAAATATTAGGATTAGGTGCCTGATAGTGTTGAAATATAAGATGAATTCCTCAATTTTTAGATGAAGCAAGATGAAAAAGTGAGGTGGGGGGGCAAGGAGACATTTTTCTAGTGCCCTGGATGTGGTGAACCATGGCTTAAAAATGATTGTTTAATTATGGGTTCAAGTTTTGGGGCAAGGAGACATTTTTCTAGTGTTCTGGATGTGTTTAATTATGGGTTCAAGTTTGAGAACAATCACTTTTTTTCCCCTTTCTCAAGGCCATATCCTTGAGGTTTTTGGGCTTGATCCCTTATAATAATATCGTGCTGTAGGAAAAAAATGTAGTGACCTAGCGATGTATCCAACAAACGTGAAATTCGGCCATGTTCTCGTGTCTTCCGGTATGACAATTAGACGAATCCAACACTTAAATGAATGTCAGCACTCGACACCTTTATGTGAGTTATGTATTATAGCTTTGAGTTTTGGAATTATTATGGTACTGAAAAAGAATAGCACGAGCAATATAAGTTTTCATCTGGACACTAAACTACTCATTGAGACACTCCTCAGTTTGAGACACTTTACAATGGTTTGAATCGTGAAAATTTGGTTGAAGTTGAAATGAAAATTTGAAACTTTGCCGAATATTGTGTAGCAGTACACACCATGTCGGCAGTCCTTTTCGTACGGTTGACAGTTAAAACTGCAAATTTGGTGTCGTTGGATACCATTACCAAGGCCTCTGTGTGAAATTGGATTGGCAATGATCTACTGAGTGGTGATGGGTTTAGCCCGTTTAGGTTTACCGCTGTATTCTAGCTAGTCGTCATATTGTCATAACTTTTGGGTCCATAGACTTCGATGGCATTTGATTTTCTTTAAGTCGTTATATTGTTACATTACATGTTTGCATAGAACTTTTCCTTAGTTAATCTAAGCTTTTCCATTGACAGGTCTATTTTTTTTTAAGAATTGAAAAATGGTTGAAAAAGACCATAAAGCTGCTACCAAGCATCCTTGTAATGGATGGAACATTTGATGACAGTGGGGAGACAAAGAATGATAGATGTCTCTTTTAGTGGGTTTAAAGTGCAAATGCTGTCTTTTTTGATATACGACTCATGTTAACATTAAACTTGACGTGTTATGTAAACAGTAAATGGCTCATGTAAATTTGATATGGCTCATGTAAACATTAATTGGCATATGCTACATTTTTGTATGGTTCATGGAGACAAACAATGATAGAAGGCTCTTGTTGTTTGATCAAATGTTGATGAATGTGATGTGCCTTGGTAGCTATTGTTGTTTGATTAATGCTGAACATGTTGTGTTGTGCCTTTGTGGTGGTGTTATTGGGTATGTCGTGACCAGATTGTACTTACCATTTCAATTTTCGTACTTACCATATAAAGAGGGTGTACTAACTAAAATCTGGGCATACTTACCATGAAAAAGTAAAAAAGATTGTATATCCATGTAGTGGATAAGGCACGAACATGAAATAACTATCATTTTTATAACCATACTTACTACAAATACAGAATTCTTTTACTAAAATCTGG
Organism: Rhododendron molle; assembly: GCA_025413875.1. Taxonomy (NCBI): domain Eukaryota; kingdom Viridiplantae; phylum Streptophyta; class Magnoliopsida; order Ericales; family Ericaceae; genus Rhododendron; species Rhododendron molle. Next base: position 1,625,694 of record CM046396.1, on the reverse strand, counting down.
ATATGCTTACCACAAAAAGATTGTACATCTATTGTAGTGGGTAAGGCATGAATGGGGAGTACCTACCATTTTCATAACCATACTTACCACAAATACTAGGTTCTCTTACTAAAATCTGGATATGCATACCACAAAAAGATTGTGAAATATTTATTCAAGATTCTTTAACTTATGATCTTTCGGTAAGTTGGTACGAAGTAATAATCATAACTAAATTCAGTTTGTTCTTGGAAAAAACTTATTTGGTGAGCTTCTTCAACCTGTTATGGAGCCTCTTTTTTAATTTTTGTTTTTTTGGACAAGAGGATAGATAAATGAGAGTTAAAGGGGTTAGAGTGGATAAGTTTGTAGGGTTTAAGGTAGCGATGGAGAAACCTAGTACTATTAATGCCATAATTGGTGGTAGGTAAACAAGATAATTGGCAAAACGTGATCAGTTTGCGTGGTAAAACTAGTTTAAGCATATAGTCGTTTACCCTTATTTCATGATAAGTATTGTCAGCCACTTGGTAAGTGTTATCAACGAATATTAGTCCATCGTAAAAATTCAATTTTTATAGTATCTTTAACCTTATGCTTTGGTAAGTAATCCTTACTTTATAGTAAGTACGACATTAATGACGAGTATGTATACATTTATGTATCATCATTAATATCATAGTACCTACCACATTAAATTTTATTTGAATCTACTTGTATTACTTTTATGATAAATTAAATAAAAGTATTTATATTAGTAAAATTATTTTTTAAAAAGGATCAAATAAATGAGATATTTTAATTTACTGGTTCATTAGTAGTTACTCCTACATTGGCTAAATAATAAATGTTAACCATAAAAACTGTTACTCATTCAATTGCTACGTGATCAATGTTAACCATCAAATAATCATTTTTGAAATTTGTTAATTGTGTAACTTGAAGGATTGAAATAGTTAAGTCTGTAGTTAAGCAATTAAACAAATTAGTTAGCCTACTTTAGCCAATTTACTGGTTCATTAGTGGTTACTCCTACATTGGCCAAGTGATCAATGTTAACCATAAAGATTGTTACTCATTCATTTGCTAAGTGATCAATGTTAATCATCAAATAACCATTTTTGAAATTTGTTAATTATGTAACTTGAAGAATTGAAATAGATAAGTCTATGGTTAAACAATTAAACAAATTAGTCAGCTACTTTAGGCAATTTACTGGTTCATTAGTGGTTACTCCTACATTGATCAAGTGATCAATGTTAACCACAAAAACCGTTACTCATTCATTTGCTAAGTGGTCAATATTAATCATCAAATAACCATTTTTGAAATTTGTTAATTGTGTAACTTGAAGAATTGAAATAGATAAGTATGTGGTTAAGCAATTAAACAAACTAGTCAGCCTATTTTAGCCAATTTATTGGTTCATTAATGGTTACTCCTACATTGGCCAAGTGATCAATGTTAACTACAAAGACTGTTACTCACTCATTTGCTAAATGATCAATGTTAACCTTCAAATAACCATTTTTGAAATTTGCTAATTGTGTAACTTGAAAGATTGAAATAGATAAATCTGTGGTGAATCAATTACACAAATTAGTTAGCCTACTTTAGCCAATTATATTAATTTTCACTAATCACTGTCAATCAAGATCATTGTTAACTACCACATTTGCCAAATATGATCTTAATCAATAATCATTTGATCAATTGGCTGAACATATAACCAAATCAATCAATTACAAATGAATCAATTCTCATTGATTGATCGCTACCAAGTATATTAGTATCAACACTATTAGTTGTTAGATTTTCAAAATATATCATATTGATCACTATAAACTATATTAATGAAACTGAATAGCCTAATTTCATTAAATATTACCATAAATTCAATTGAGAATTCTACAAAATTATTCAATAGCTATTAAACAAAAATATATTTATTGTTCAATTTTGTTGTAACAATCAACTTATAGCATTATTTTATAATATATATTAACTAAATTTGTAAGCTATCAAAATATTAGTAAATATCTTGTTTTTTCCATAATATTTAAAACTAAGTTACTTAAATATATCTATAATAAATGATTATTTGAAAATTAATTAACTAAATAAATTTATAATGTCATTTGGAAATTATGAAAAATATTTTTTAAATTTTTATATTTTCAAAACAAATTAAAATTTTAAATTAGATTTATAAATGAACACCATTTTTTAGATAATTCTTTTAATATATAAATCCTTAAAATTTGCAAATTTTTAAGCCAAAAAATCGGGTACTCTATTTTTTATTTATTTAATGGTAACACGTTACCTGACCAACCGATCGTAGTAAGTGTTGTCTGTTTGTGTGATAAGTGTTACCTTATACAATGATAAGTGTTACCTTATACAATGATAAGTGTTGCCTTTTAGTGATTGATAAGTGTTGCCTTTTAGTGATTGGTATGTGTTATCTGTTCCGTGGTAAATAATCCTTCGTTTTTTTGGTCAAAACCACCTCGTTTTTAACAAAACTACCCTACTTTTGATTTCTGATTTTGATCCAAGGAATATAATTTACCGATTTTTAATCCAATGGTCCATATTCATTGGGAGTATGATGCTCCCATACCATTTGGGAGCATCATAGAAGTTTTGGAGGGAGAGAGAAAGAAAGAAACTTGTACCAGAGAAGAACGAAGAACGACGAAGATCGAAGCCAGAAACGACGAAGATCGAAGCCAGAAATCTGTACGCGATTCCGCATCGACCAGGGTATCTCTCTCTCTCTCTCAAAAAAAATCTGGTTAGGGTTCGAGACCCTTTCAAAAGCAGCAAAACCTGTTTGAAATCAGCTAAAATTAGGGCTTTTTTTTTTTTTTTTTTGGCTTTTTTTGCCGACTCGAACCTAGCTGCATTTTCTGCAAAAACCAGAACGGGTTTTAGGGTTTTTTTTACTCGAACCAAAAAAAGGGCATTTTTTGATCGATGATTTTGATTTTAGGGTTACTGTTCGAAATGATTTCGATTTTAGAGTTACAAACTAGATTTGAACTGTACGATAACAAGATTTCCTTCGGATCCACTCTGTTCACCTCTATGAAAGCTTGGTTCCTGGTCTTTTCATGTCTGTTTAGCTGCTGAGAAAATGATGGATAAGGAAGGAAGCTGGGACTTAAATCTTAGACTGTTTGTATTTTGGGCCATGCTTAATTGTGCCTAAATGAAGGAATGGGCTTTGTTGAAGTGTGTTTACTGTTTGGCATCACTTGGGAAATTATAACTGCTACCATGATTGTTTTCTACAATGCTTATCTTAGTTGATTTTTGAACATGAACAGAAGTTCTATATTTGTGTTTGATAAGCTGCCATTGATCTTAGTTATTTGTGTTTTGTCGAAACTTTATAGACAGTTCAATCTGTCGTTTGTCTCTGTTTTTGCTTTAATGAAATGGTATTGCCTTCATAATGATTGCTCAGTGAAGCGTACCAATGAAGAGTTCAACCTGCCAAATGGACCTTTATATTCTTGTCCTTGATGGAAATTATCAACTGTTCTTTTCACTGAAATGAGGTACTGAAAATTTCTGTTGCTTTCTTGGCCTAATTCAGGGCAATCATGTCTTTGAAGTTCCAAATGGCTATAAATTGAGGATCACATCAGGAAATTCAGTTATTTAGTAAATTTTAGGCATATAGCCAAGTGGTTCCTTTATGAGTTGATTCTATTGATTATATAGAGTTGATTAGTCACATTCCCTTGTAGTTAACAATGTTTAGTGTCAATCTCTGAGGGGGCATGTTGATATATTGGGGTTTATTTTATTTTCATTATATTTCTTGCCTTTTCTTCTGTTTTGGTTTCAAACTCTCTTTTTCGTTCTCTTTTGGCATCCTTTGGTTACTCTTCCTTTTCTACTTCTGTTTTTGCTCTCATTGAATTTATGATACAATGGAAGATGTCGTTTGAATTTTGTGTTGCAGACCTTGATATGGCATTATCTCCCCTATTGTTTCCACGACTAGGAGCATATAATAATGCACTTTTTTCCACCTCTTCTACTATTATCCAAACAAGTGAGAAAGTTACCACTTGAACTTCTCTTATTCTCTTTACTAAGCTTTTCTTTTCTTTGCTTGCCTAGTTTTCTAATGGCTGTCCATTTGCTTTCTTTTTAAAATAAGACGCATTGAAACCATCTAGTTGATGATATTTTCGAATTTTCTCCCCTTTTTAAAATTGGAACTTCTTTTAGTAGTTTGTCACACTCAATCTTCTTAGTCGAGGATATCGAACTTATCTTGGTGTTTGTGTGCCTTGTGACAGTTGGTGGAACTTATGGGCACACGCCCCTGAAAATCCCGCGTTTTCGGTTCGCGAAAAGTTCGGTTTGCGCCCTTTTGTTTGAAAGCATGACGAAATGCTGTTTTGAGAGAGTCGCCACCCGGGTTTTGCGGAAAATACCCAAGAAACCGATTTTGAAAACGTTTTTGTTCACGTTTGTTTGATTTGATTTGAAAAGACTTGTAGACTGGACCGTCGTCACCTTCGATATCTGAGGTTCGAGAGTCAGGTTACGAGAGGGGAACGGTTTTATGGCACCCCTCTCGCCCAATCCGAAAATCGGTCTTTACTCAGGCATTTTGGTAAACATTTGCATTTTTCTCTCTTTCAATCATTTTCAGCCAATTAGGACGGGGGAACAGTTAATGGGGATTAACATAGTGGCAAGTTGCATTTATATGGCAAAATGATGGGAATGGCTATGAACAATGTATAATAGATTGAGAACAAGCACTTCTGTGAGTATTTTAGACAAACTGGCACACACTAGCCCGGGATGGTGCACGCAGGAACGAACTCAGATGACCGGTCATGCCATCGCATACAGAGGCGCGTCGCCACACACTAAGTACGCGGCCGTGAGCCTAAACCCACAGCTTCTGAACTCAACCCTCTGGGCTCTGGAATGGACCAGTGCACACCCAGGACAAGCCACGCAGTTAATATCACAGTTTATTTACAATTATAGGGAGCAGCAACAAACCAAACAGAAATAAATGGACTGAAAACCCCATAAACAGAGTGGGGGGAATTAAACAAAGGCCCGATCCAAACTAGGAAAGCAAAGGCCAGCCACTGGAACTTGAAGCACTGGCGCACGCTGGTCATGGATGGCCGCGCGCCAGTTATCAATGTATTCCAGTGCTTGGCTTTGCTTCCTCTGGGTTCTGGAACAGGACCAGAAGGATCCCAGAGGCCTTGCTAAGCAGCTATAACTAACTACACAGTTCTAAAGTATGGAAAGCTGTAAACTGGTTTTTAGCATGCTAAAAGGTGAGCAGAATGAAAAGAAAGCAAAGTGATCCTCACACCTTTCGCCATGCACCACATTGGCGCACGGCTATGGGGATCAAGGCGCGCCATCGGGTCTTATCACGACATTGCTTATTTGTTAGCTTTGAGGTCGACGTGGTATTGATTACCACAGGCTCGCATCCCCCTCAGGGGTCAGAACAGAAAGTTAACAAAAGGTGGTATACCTTTGGATTGAAGTTGATGGATGGTTGAACTTTGATCTTGGAATGGGTGAATGGAGGATAAGAATGGCAATGTAGGGACCAGGGGCTGCTCTTCCTTGCTTTATCTTTCAATGGATGAAAGAAAAACAAGAGGGAGCTAGAGAGAGATAGTGGAAGGAAGCTTGGAGCTCTTTATGTTTTTGTAACCCCTGACTTGGTGAACCTTTTGCAAGAGTGAGAGAGGGAGTATATATAGAGGAGAGGGGGGCTGGTAACCAGCTTAGTTGGGGCTGGTTGGATTTGGAGGGAGAGAGTTTCATGCATTAAATGCATGGGACTAGTTGATGGAGGGTGTATGAGAGAAGGGGAGACAGTTCTGGACGATATAATCATCAGGAGAACTGTAGACTACGTTAGGGCGGCCAAGAAAGTCTCGGGCAAGTGGTCCCGAAAAGGTGATTTGACTGGGAACAAGTGGCGTGCGCCACTACTTGACTGGCGTGCGCCAATGGAAACTGGTTTTATGCTTGATGACTGACACGTGGCACTACACCAGCGTGCGTCAGTCGATCACCAGCGTGCCGGAGCAGTGTTTTACTGAGGCTATTTGGTTCTGGCTTGAAGGGTTTGAAAAGGGCTTTGAAAGGGTTTGGATGAGGTTCGGGACGCTCAAAGCTCAAACACTCCATCAACTTCGGATGTTCTCGACCTTTAATCATCATTGGGGAATCAAAGACCGTAAATAAACTACTCTGGATAGTCCAAAATAGGGTCTCTACAGAACTGAAAAATGGGGAGACCTACAACAGGCATTTGGTAAACTGTGGTACTTGGATGAACGTACATCTTCGTGGAGTCATGTACTTATAAGTTCTTCTATTCTTTCATTCCTTTTTCTCTGTGTTTTTTCTTTATTATTTGGGTGTACAATTGAATTGCATCATTGTTCAGTAAATTTGGACTTTGATGGATTGCGCATCTTTTTTTCAGAATACACAAAGATGATAAAATCGTTGGTGTTCGAATAAGTACTGAACACAATCGTATCATGTTTTCAACATGAGCCCAACCTTCATTATCGTTCTTTCCTTGCTCATTAAATCTACTACTGTCTGCATAGTGGAGTGCTTGAAAGTTAAGACTGCTTAACATGATTAAATGAGGTCAAAAGGGCTTAAAATGCTCTCAACAGGATCGTCTAGTCCCATAAAAATTAGAGAAATTGACCCTTTGATGTGTACCCCTTTCGTCCCAAATCATACGTTGTTTCCTAAAACTTGTGTCATTTTTTGAACAACAAAATAAAAAAATTATTAATATTAGATCAATTAAAAAATTTATGCTAACTTCATTTGTATTCACGTTGGTAATTCTTTTATCTCTTGCATCTATCTATAGAAAATTTATTAATTTTAAAAGCAAATATATTGAGTTCTCAAAAACCTCCGAACTCTCAATTCTAAATTCTTATAAATTTTGATTTTATTTTTAAAAAATAAAAAAAAGACATAGGGAGAGAAAAAAAAATCATGAGAGAGAGAGAGAGAGAGGGGAGTGGTAATTTTGAGTGAGAGATACTTGTTCATTTTGGATTTTGAAGGAAGTTTGAGTGGAGAGAGATATATATAGAGAAAATGTATTGATGATCATGCACAGGGATTTTAAAACCCCCAAATGAACAAGCATTTTTTAGCTAAAGAAGATAAATAAAAATCACACTTCTTAGTTTTTGTTCATCTATTGTGACTATCTGAATATTACTTTATTTTATTCAAATTTGCAAAATTTTAATTTATTAGGGTAGATAAATACCTTCCGGTGCTGCATAAGACGGGCGGGACCCTAACTCATGTTTTTATTTTTCGGCTGAAAATGAATCAAGCAGTTTGCAAACTTAATTATGCTCGTTAAGAGGGACTCAATTTGATTAAAAAGACTCGTTTAGTAAATGACTAAATTCAGCTCATTAAGGCTAGGGGTGTTCAAGAAATCCGCCCGAACCGTAAAACCGGTCCAATCCGGACCAAACCGTCCTATTTGGTCGGGTTCTGTGGTTCTACAATCAGGTTATGGTTCCAAAAAAATAAGAACCGTTAATTTTGGTTCGGTTATTGGTTCTCAATTAATGAACTGTGGTTAGAACCGAACCAAACCGTTTAAAACTAAGATAAATATAGAAATACATATGTGTGTAATTAAATATGTATTTGAATTTGGTAAGTTAATCTTTTCCTTGCTAAACTTAATTTATTTAGAGATGAAATCTCATTTGTTAGGAAAACTTTTATTTTCTTTCTTCCTTTCCTATTCCAGTAGATTATCTTCCTATTTCTTTAATTTTTTGAGTTCATATCTAATTATGAATAAGTGTTTGGATGCTTATTGGACAGAACCGGAACCGAACCAAAACCGGACCCCAAAGTTCTAGAACCGTTTGAAATGGTCCGGTTACTGGTTTTCTAGAGAACCGGACCAATCCGGACCGTGTACACCCCTAATTAAGGCTTGAGTTCCAATTTTTGAATCATTAGTGAATTAGTGAATGAGCCGAGCTGGCAAAGCGCCTTGGCTCATTTACAAAAAATTTTAATAAATAACTAAACTCAGCACATTAAAATTTGAGTCAAACTCGAGCTTTAATTTTTTAATCATTTTATAAACGAGCCGAGCTCGACAAAAGAGAAGGTTTTGGGCGCTCGAATTTGCTCGGGTGGGCCGACGCTTGCTCTCTACTCCTCCTTTTCAGTTTTATACCCCTAATCTCATTTCGCACAGACAAGGAAAGAGACAGAGAGCTCGCTCACCGGAAGAGGTCGGCGGTTCTCAGAGACTAGCCTTCTCTCTCTCTCTCTCTCTCTCTCTCTCTCTCGGTTGGTTGCACCGTGCTTCTCTTTCTTCGTAAAACGTCTGCTCTCTACTCAGAGTCTCATACAGCTTCAAGTGCCCGAACTCTGAGCGTATCGGATAACCGAATGAGGACTGACTGAATGAGTAAAACGCATACAAGATGGTGGCTGTGCTTCGGCTGAGGTGGGTGTTATTATACTATTATCTAGTTCGTACAAAGCCTTTCTTATCCTTCACTTTTTCTACTTTCGAAACACACACACACACATCCACAGCTACTACACTTCTTTTTTTTTCTTTTTGCCTATGTTAGTTAGTTAAGTTACTACGAAGGGGCAGTCCGCTACTCCATCAGTTCGAACCAGCGACCTCACCCTAAGGACTCGAACCCAAGGGGAAAGACCATGAGCTACAACACTTCAAAAGTGGGAACAAATCAAATATACCTGCCAAAAGACAGGCACCCAAAACTCAAAATCCATAGGAGGTTTAAATCTTTTTCCAGTGCTTTAATTTGCTATGCAATGCCATTGTCAGAATTCTCCTGTTACTGACCTTCAGAATGAGATTCAGATTAGTCTGCCACTCTGATTAGTAATATAGTACTAACTAGAGAATGGCAATTGCTGCACATTACCTGTTTGTGAAAATGTTTATGCTGGTATTACTATTAGGCCCTCCAGTATTTGAAGTATAACGCTATTTTTTTGAAAGGAGAAAAGAGAAGTGAAATTAAGAGTACTTGAAATAGGCCCCGTAGATGCCAAACAGGACATTATACCACAGCAGGATTTTAAACAATGTGAACACTATACTTTTATTTGCTTACGTATTGGCCAATACAGTCTGATATGGACCAATATTGACTGCTATACGGTCATGTCACCGATACCGTTGCATTTCCCGATACCGTGATTTAAAACCCTGTACCACAGTTAAGGCAATGCAGAAATAATTGATTTATCTTCAGTGATCTGCATTCATTCAACATTTTGCAAATTCTTTGTTCATGCATAAGAGGTTGCTAGAAAAGCAGTCCTCAGTTATGTTTCTAGCATTGGGTTGTCTTTGATAATCATATTTAGCTCACTTAGCAGTTCGATTTCGTCTCTTTTTGTTTTTTGTTTTTTTTCCTTCAACTCTTAGTAGTTTTGCAAGTATTGAAAACAATTAGGCTCCGTTTGGATGGATATGGATTTCAAAAATGTGGGGTTTCTAAGTTCAATTGCTGGAAATAAATGTTCAGTGGTAGGTGGCTCGTGAACTAAAGGGGAACATGGATTTAAGGTAGAAGAGTTGATAATGACTTGAATCTTTATCAGGGAGGATTTCAAATCTTTTTGATTATATAGTTTTCTCAAATGCAATCGTGATAAGGCTACCAAATTCAATGTCAAAATCCGTAAGCAAGCTATCAAATTTGAAGTCCCCACCTACCCAAACGGAGCCTTTTAGTACTAGAGACTGTATGTTAATGCTTGTCTTTTTTTTGGGCAGTGAAAATTATGCATTGGCGCTCCACCATGTTCGGCAGTTTACCACATCTCAAGGATGGGAATGGCTTTAAGATAGGTTATCCTTGTTTCAGTTATGTAAACCAAAGGAAATACAGTAGCCAGAAATTTTCAGAACCGATCAGCAAAACTGTTACAGCCAACGGTCAAGTTTGCAATATTGCCGATCCCATACCCAAAATTTGGCATCCTGAAACTCATTCCATTCTACAATCAAGTGGTCTTCAGCACTGGTTCAAAAATTGGCAAGAACTAAGGAAGCACAAGCTGACAGCAAGCACTTTTAGTGGCGCTGTTGGATTTTGGCCTCGGAGAAGAGTCCAGCTCTGGTTGGAGAAGCTTGGAGCGATTGAGCCATTCACTGGTAACCTTGCCACTTGTTGGAGTAACATAAAAGAAGAGGAAGCACTTGAAAGGTACAAACTGATAACAGGGAACGACGTATTATTTCCTGAATTTCAGGTCTATAAGAAAAACCCAGATGATGATTGGCTTGCCGCTTCTCCAGATGGGGTTGTTGACACGCTTGTTTATGGTTTGCCTTCTCGAGGAATTCTAGAAATAAAGTGCCCATTTTTTGGTGGTGATATGAAAAAGGCTTCCCCTTGGTCACGAATTCCCCTTTATTGTATTCCACAAACTCAAGGTTTGATGGAAATTATGGATAGGGATTGGATGGATTTCTATGTTTGGACTCCTAATGGGAGCAGTTTATTTAGATTGTATCGAGATGTAGAATACTGGGATGCCTTGAGAATAGCATTATCTGACTTCTGGTGGAAGCATGTCCAGCCAGCGAGGGAGGTTTGTAGTAAATCTGTGATCACAAATCCCCTCACTCAGTTAAGTGACCTAAGACCAGCACCTAGGCATGATCTGTGTAGTTTCCTTGTATACGAAAGTAAACATCTCATTGATGAGTCCACGTTACTGATGCGGGAAATTCATGGAAAATTGCAGAGCTGATGCACCTTTCGAAATTTTGCTGCATTTCATTTAGATGGAATGTTGAGAGTGACTGCTTTGAAGGATTGAAGAACTTTGAGTTGGGAGTTATATATTCATGCGGCATATACGGTAGGAGTGAACTATAACATATAAGCCATGTTGTTTGGTTGAGTGTTGATGAATATCTGAAACACTTAGATAGCCAGCAAGGAGTGACCTATCATGTAATGGTTTGCGACACACACGTGTAAAGCAAAAATGTATTTTGAGGTAAGGGACTGGTGAAATTTTCTCCTATAAAGTTTTGGTTTGACTGATAATTGATTTCTTCATATTTTGTATAGGCCGGTAGGAAACACTACAATTGTCTTGCTTTTTGAGTTGAAGAAATGTCTTATCACCTGGAATTCTATACTTGCCGGATGTCCGAAGTACTGGCGAAGATTTGCCAGGGAAGCGGAACTCATGATGTAAGCTTCTGTTTTTCTGCTTTGTGTCTATACCCATACTTGTATCGAATATCCATTAAGTAATAAAGATGGTAGTAAGACTTGGTTGCATTGACTTTTCCTTTGTAATTTTTTTTTTTATCCCATTCATCTCTTTACGTGCAAAGTACGGAGCAAGGGGAAAGAAAATTATCTATGGATACCACGCGATACAAACATGTTGAGTCATCGGCTTATTAAACTTTAAAGAGTGCACATATATGAGGACATTGAGGAGGATTCTTTTTTTTTTTTTTGCCGCGGGGGGGTGGTTGGGGGGTTTAAGTTTTATAACCAACCAAAAGAGAGCAACAGAGGGCAAGGGCATACCCTTGGGACCCCAACCATGAATCACAAACAGCCATACCAAGGCCTATAAGCTAAGCCAAGGGACACCAGAACACAGAACAGAACACTAATAATTAAATAGGTTTAATCACAACCTTAGGAACCCTACAAACTTCCAGAATTCTAACATTACCCACACATGATCAACATTACGCCACCCCCATAATCCCCACAATCTGGTTGAAGACCTCCTTCCATTTGACACCTTTCAGCTTGAAGACTCGGCTATACGCTCACCCTAGATATGATAGAAGGAAGCAGCAAACACAAGCTTAAAAATGATGCAACTGATAGATGGACCCCTGCAGAAATTAATACCCCAGATAATCTCTCTCGAAGGCATAGGAGGTCTAGAAAAGCAACACTTCAACAAGGCATGCTGCCATACAGAGGCAGAGAAAGGAGAAATAAAGAAAAGATGGTCATTGGATTCCACAAAGGCCCCCCCCCAATAAACACCCCAAGAAGCAGGCCTATCTATAGTAGATAACCTCCCATGGATAGTAATCCACTGAAAAATAGCCTACCTAGAGATGTGATGCTTGAACCAAACCAGCTTATGCCAACTCACTTCCTCCCTTGAAACTATTAAAGCTTCCCAGATTCACCAGATTTTTTAAGAGTCCAAACAACCTTGTCCTCACCATCAGAATGGGGGAGCAGATTATCAGGAGAATGCCTCATAATCTCCTGGGTAACAGCATTCCTGGGTCAAGGCCACCTCCACCTAGTATTAAGGATGATGGAACCGACCCTAGCTACAAGGGGCCTAGCAATGTTGTAAACCCCTGTATCCCCAAACTTGGCATAAAGAGGCCTCAACGGGTGCCAATTGTCCAATGACAAAAACGTGGAAGCCTCATTACCTGTATGAAGATATTAATGTAAATACCACTGTTTACATATATTCTTCTTCTAAGTATCACATGAAAGTTAAAAAGTGATTAGCCATAATATAATATAGGTGGCAAGTTATCTTTGTAATTGAAATATGAGATGTCCATTAAATTTCTGAAATTCTTCTTAAGATGTCGATTTTTTAATAATAATAATAATAATGAAGGTTTTGTTCTATGGTCATGGACATGGAAGATATAATGGTAGTCAGTCACTCAGTCTCAATTATTTTCATAGTGTTTCTCGGTAAGTTGTAGGACTCCAATTCTTGTTCTCTATGAATAATCGAAGTACATTAGTCTTGTTATGTGTTGCTTAACACTTAATAGTTATTCTTTGGTGCTATATTACAACTCCTTACATGTTAATATTAAGGTCTCGAATACTAAGCATTGGCTCTTGCTATGAATAGTGAATACAACCAAACAGACCTGACATGTGCAGAATTTACCTATCAAGTCGTTTGAGGTATGGGCTTCCCATCAGAATTCACGGTTTTTTGTTAGTTTTCAGGAAATTTTCATTTTTGTTTTCGTTTTTGGGTAATTGTTGGGTTTTATTGTATGATGTTGTCTGGGGGTTTGTTTTAGGTTCATACGTGAGTGCTGCTTTTTGGTGAAGCTGTTTATTAATCAGCTGGATGAAATGGATTATGTAATTTACTGGGAGCCGGCGAGATGAGCTCTTTTGGAGACTCGCTTATTGACTGTGATTAGCTGATTGTCCACGGGTGCTAGTTGGTTTTGTTGTGCTTTGACCCAAAGCAACACACACTCGCACCAAGAATAATCGAGCAACAAATAGAAAATGTACGCTAGTATAAAGATTTCTGACGCGGTAATTGGGTACATCGACGGCTCCTGCGAGTTCCACTAACTGTCAAACGAAGTGTTGTATGGATTATACGGCTGCAGTGTATACAGAATAGTTATCGTAAGTTTAAAATCATCAATTACCCTAGTAGTAAGCGAAGTGGCAAATCAAGTCCAAATCAAACTTCGCAAACCCAATTGTTTTTGGAAAATTTGTGTTTATATATATATATATATATATATTGGCTTTTGAATGCTGGTTCTTGGTTTCTTCTTGTTCTTTTGGTGGGTCTGGCTCTTTTGATCTTATCATGATTGAGGTTCGTGCCTATTTTCTCATTTTGAAAATTTTCGATATTGTCGGCGTTATTGTATTGTTGATCTTTTGGGACTACTGATGATGAAAAGGTCTATTTTGGTATGTGGACCCTTCGTATTTGCTTGGTTGCTACGTTGATCATCAGGTTTTGGTGGAGAACATAAACCAAACGAAACCGAGCCTTGAGTCCCATCGTTGGCTACATGAATCTGTTTTCGATGGGAGAACGTCTTTTTATATTATTAACTGCTGCAATTAAGTTTTTTAGTCTATGAAGGGTGTTTGAAATACTATACATAATCTAAAGAAGTTACCCAAGAGTTTTCTTCGCCTTAGTCCATCTATAAGGCGTAAGCATGTGACTTGGGTGATCCCTAAGTTTGTCTGAAGATAGGGTTACAAAAGTTGTAAGGCCAGTTGGTACAGCTTTGCAACAGGTATGTTCAATTCCTTTTCTCTCCCATAGCATATGCCATAGACAAGTATCCCTGCTAGTTGATAACGTGATATCGATGAATTAGCCGTTTGTTCCCCTATCCCAAAATCTTGTTAGTGTTTGAGGGATTTAAGAGGGAAATGCTAATAGTTTCCTTGTTTGGATTGTTTTTCAAGACATGAATGGGTTGGTGGGGAAGAAATGGCCCCCTGTTCAGGGCTTAGTTGCAGGGAGCTCCTAAAATGGTGCCGCTCCCACCTTGGGAGCCCGCTTTGCGCTCCTAAGTAAGGAGCTTGAAGGGAGCTCGCTCCCATCGAGGTGGGAGCTCGCTCCTTACAAAGATGGGAGCTTTTGTATGATATTTGTATAGAAAACCAAGGATTTATCACTTGGCTTTATTAATTAGTCTTCGATGAACTCATATATCTAGCCTAAGTCATGATATCTTGAAAAGAAAATCATATGTTGTACCACCAGCCCATTTCTTACACTTATGGAGGACTTGGCCCATATTTTTACTTCATAAATTTTTGTACTTTTACAGTGGAATACTCTATGCTACATTATTTTCATAATATATGTACACGCTCCTCTCACGCTCCCAACCTTGGGAGCTTCTATATTCTCTCGCTCCCCCGCTCCCGCCCCCGCTTCCGCTCCCGCTTCGTGCAACTAAGGTTCAGGGCAAGTTTTCATCCCCTTCAAAATTGTGAGGAAAGGAAAGGGGAAGAATTCTTCTCGAAACTAATTTCGATACCAGCCATAGTTTGGGATAATGTAGGTATAGAATTAGTTTCCACAGTGCATATTCCGATCCTGCACCTCTCTTCCTTTACAAGTTATTGTCGAACAAAGCAAGATTTTTTGGTCGATTACTGTGGAAAAGAAATCTCTCTAACACTATTTCTTCCTTTGAAAGTTTTTCCTCATGGCTAACACTTTTCTTTACTTGCTTCATATGTATCCAAGCATAGAATTAGGAAATCACCCTTGGGAATATTGGTTTTTCTAGTTCCATTAGTCTGAATAGTAGAGAAAAAGTTCTTTTTGGAATTTATATTAGTTGAGATACTTTGTGGGAGCTTCTCTTTTTAGGAGAATTATGCTCCAATCTTCCATGGAGACACCTCAGACTTTCTTTCAACATTAATGAATGTCAAAATGTGGGAAACCAGCAACATCTGCGCTAATCACATCGTATTTTGTGATTTGATATGTCTTGAAATCTTTCCTTCTTGTCTCATGTATTGCAAGCAGATTTACATGGGTTTGGAGGTCTTTGAGAAAAGTCTTCGCGTGGACCCCAATGATCCAATTGTCTCCTTTGTTCTTTTCATCGGAACCTCAGCTACTTTGTGGTATAGATGTTGCTTTATGTTTCTATTTACTTCTTATTTGCAAGTTATGTTTCCTATACAACGTCGTTTTTTCGCGAGGTGATGATTGGGGTTTGCAAGGCCTACTTTCCGAAAGGGGTAGGAAGAACAAGCGGTTTTTATGATTAATGTTGCGGAAGCAGGGGTTCTTACTGGTTTTTTACCTATGGTGGATACGCGGGAGATTTATCCTCTAAGTCAACTTTTGAACTCTTGTCGGGGAACGAGAATGTTGTGCTCATTGATGTCCGGCCTGAGGCAAGAGACTGTAAATTTTTCCAGCCTTTTCTGTTGTGAGATACTGGGATATAAGGATATTTGCTGTCATGATTTCTGTCTTCTGATAATACCTTGAAATTAGGAATACCAATCATATTCATAGACTCTATTATGTTACATAAGTTTGGAGCACCTGCTGTTGTTGTTTTTGTTTGTAGTATTGAATTTTTACTTAGCTATACCAGTTTTTGTTGGAGTTGGAAATTTCCGCCCACTGCGTCTTGGATGAAGATAATTGCTTTATGAAAATTTCAAGCCTAACCATGTCTATAATCTTTGGTTCTCTGTACCACTTTCCTCACCTTCAATCATCATAGAACAAATGGTTGCACCATTTCTGTTTAATCTTGGAAGATCTAGTTGTTAATGGTCTTTGGTTCTGGGATTTGTCTTTGTGAAGGATCTCAGGGAAAGAGATGGCATCCCTGATCTTCGACAGTCCGCTCGGTTTAGATATGGCAATGTAACACTACCTGAGGTAGGTTAACAAACTCAAAGGAATTATGTGTCATTTTTTCAAAGTGAGAAAGGATTAGTATTCACGGAGAGGATCAGAAACTGGGATACAAAGAAAATAGGATATCTTATAATGCTGTTCTGTTGTCACCATTGTTTTCAATTTTTAGGTCGATGGTTCTGTAAGGAAATTGTTGAAGAGTGGAAAAGACCTTGATGATACCTTGACCGCAGCTGTCATTCGGAACTTGAAGATCATTCAAGTGCGTTATTATTTTTCCATATGGCTTTCTAGTCAATATATTTTGACAGCTTTTTACGTCTTAAACAAGCTAATGGAAGTGCATGATAGAAGAATGGAGTCATAAAATTTGACAGTCAGTTTTAGATCTTGAACTACTGCTTGTTCTTCTTCTTTTTTTTTTTTTTGACCAGCTTGAACTACTGCTTCTATTATAAAACTCTTCAATTTTTTCCACATAAAGTGAAAACGACGTGGAAATGAGCGAAGGCAAAGGCTCATACTTTGTCAAATTAATGTTCATAAGGTAGTATTTTATGACCTTGGCTTTTATGCCGATTAATTAAAACTCAGGATTAGGTGCCGATGGTAAACATAGGAGGAAAAAATCAGTTTTCTAAGTTGTATGATCGGGTATTTTGTAAGGATGTTGTATAAAGATAGTATGAATTTTGAAGTGACAGCTTCAGAGTAGTGTCGTTATTCTATCTATAGGACAGGTCCAAGGTCGTCATTTTGGATGCCGATGGTACACGCTCCAAGAGCATTGCAAGATCACTGAAGAAGCTTGGGGTCAAGGCAAGTATCATTTGAACTAATCATTACCATCTATCTGTTGTTGGCAATGAAGTGATCAGGATTGTAAAAATCTTCACTCTGTTGTTTTATTCTGCAAAAATCCAGTAAATTGTCTGTGGTGACCTCAACACCTCGTCTGTCGTGGTTTGTTTTTTATTTTTTTTTCTTCTTTCAAATGGGGAATGTGTTTTCCAGAATTGACCCTTGGTACGTGTTGCTTCTTTTGAAGGTTCATTACTCAGCGAGTGAAATGAGAAAGCCATCCATGCTGTTTCAGCCACTACTGGGGAAGCTCGAGCTTGTTTTGATTGTGCGTTGTGATGGTTGCAGTCAATCGGCTATAAACACGTCCAAGTTTGGAAAGACTCTGCAGAATTCTCTTTCTTGTTAGTTTTCCTAGAGCATCTCTAATGGGGATAACAAATTTCCATATCAAATTAGCTTTGATAGGACAAGTGGGAAGTTGGAGATAGACTTGCAACAAGTCTAAAAATTTTATTTTTTATTACTCCTTTAACATGAAGGAACCCCGTTGTCAAAGAAATTAATTAATTTGCTAATCATAAATATTACATTTGAGGATGTAACGGTTTGAAGAGTCAAATTCTCACTCTTTTAAGAGTAGTGAGAGAACTACACCAAAGTAGTTAGTAAGAGTAGTCAAATTGGCTACACCAAATAGTAAATTTACTATCTCCATTGGAGTGCCTGGTTCTGACAATTGTTTTTTTTTTTCCCAGTCATCCTACTTGCACATATATTTTTGCACATATCTTGCACATACACTTTTATATGGCCCACCTCAGGTCCCACCAATATGATCCGAATCGCTCATTATTTTTGAAATAATTTTTTAAGGGTTTCTGTAAAAAACCAACTAGATAGGATATCGGTAAGGGCTTTTTCAGAAATCATAGGGTGAAACAGTCTGATTCGCCCTGCGATTTCTGAAAAAGTCCTTTCAGATATCCTATAGAGTTGATTTTTTACAGAAACTCTTAAAACATTATTATAAAAATAATGAGCGGTTCGGATCATATTGGTGGGACCCGAGGTGGGCCCCATAAAAGTGTATGTGCAAGATATGTGTAAAAATGTATGTGTCCTTAGATTTATTGTTTTTTTTCTGCTACCTCTCTTAGAGATGCTATTATTTTCTTTTTCTCTCTTGAAGTTCTAAACAAAGCCACCTACTGAATTAAGTGCACAAGGCTTTCACTAACAACAGGATTTTTGAGAGGCAAGATGTAAATAGCCTTGACCACTCCTTTCTTTGGAGAGTTCCAATCCACACATATAGGAGAAAGTTCTATATGAAACGGGGATAGGAGGGGTGGGTAGTGTGCCCCTCCTTCGTTTTCAATTTTTCGGCCATTTCCCGAACACACTTTGATGACTGGCTCCGTTCATTTTATAGAGCTCGGCGAAAATATTAATCTTGTCAAAAATTGTATTAAAATCCGATACATCTTTGGCACATATGAAAATTGCAGAAAAACACAAAAAAGGTTCTGATTTAGTGTATTTTTTTATCCAATTTTTGTTTTTCTTCAATTTTCACTTGTGCAAATTGTTATAAGTACAAAAAAAAGAGCGTGGGTTTTATTTAACAAATGTTGTATTTAGCAAATTGTGAGCTGCAAATAGAACACGCCCCAGCCCTCCCATAAGGGTAAAGGATTCCATCCACCACGCGTTATGGAACCATCGTTGAATCTCCTTGTGAACTTTTGATAGTGAATTTTTGTCCGTCCTTTCTCCTTGTGAAGTTTTCGTTGCACTCAATTTTCTCTAAGGCGTTGAGTTGCACGGAAAGGAGAGAAAAGTCAATTTTTCTGTAATTTTCTGTATGTTCAGTTGCCAAAAAAGTTGTAGGTTTTACAATTTCAACTTTTTCACTGAAAAAAAAACTTTTGAAGAAATTTACTTTTTCGTTTGCCTCATTTTACTTTTTTTGGGAAACCAATTTTTCACGTAATATTCCCGACAAGGGCCTAAGGAAAATTGCAAAGAAAAATGTAAGAAATCACTCACGTGGACTTGGATAAAAGTGCTTCTACAACTACAACTACAACCTGCAGGGTTCACACCCAGTGGGTATCGGTAATATATAGTTTGGCTTTCTGGGTTTTTTTTTTTTTGGTTGGGTTATTTATAAATTTCCCATGTTTTGAATTGTCAAATTCTATGAACCAACTTAATTATTCTTGACACAGTCGGTATTAATTGATTTTTGGTGGTCTTTTATTTAGCTTACTGTCAATTTTTTCGTACTTAATCGCTGGTCTCATCTGCGAGACGACTTAAATCAATAAGGTTAAATTGTCAACTCAAGTTTAAAAAAGTTTAGATAAGATGACACAAAAACACTAAAAGATAGTTGTAGTTGGTTTTTTTGATAATCTAATAATGTCTAGTGCATCTTACATGCACAACGACTTAAAAGAATCATTTCGAGGGCTGTATTCGGCTGCCATTTATTTTTAGTTTTAGTTTTATTTTTTAATCATTACTCTATATTTTTAATTATTAATTTCATTTTTCTCACTATCTCTCTCCAATCATTATCCCTCTCTTCAATAATTACACTATTTTTCTCTCTACCCACTACTAAAACTAAATTAAACTAAACTACCAACCAAAAAAAGCCCTTGTCTTTACTTTTTCTTTACTATTCATAATGATTTTTTACTTCAAGACCACAATAACTATACAAATAAATTTACCAAAATTCCAGACTAGAAAAACACTATTTTGAAATTTCTAGGCAAAAGGATTTTCCCCACTTGTTCCCATTTTGTGTTTGGTTGGAGTTTAGTTTAGTTTAGTTTTGGTAGTGAGTGGAAAGAGAAATAGAGTAATGATTAAAGATAGAGGTAATGATTGGAGAGAGACAGAGAGAGATAGAAAAATAATAATTGAAAAAATAAGGTAATAATTAAAAAAAATAAGGTAATAATTGAAAACAAAACTAAAACTAAAACTAAAACTAAACGGGTAAAGGAACAAAGATATATATCTTTGAAGTTGTCAACATACAGTTTGAGAGCTTCCAATTCCAATCTGGGAATCAGACCCCTATCTCTTCTTCCATTCTCCCAAGGGGAAAGTCACCAAAGAGGAGAGATACTACATCTAACAGGATTCAAGTTATCAAAATCTTGATTCTTGGCCCAATCAAAATTGCAACAGCATGGAGGCCAAGCAAGATGATGGAAATTCTCCCATGGGAGCTTCGCCATCACCAAGAACAAGATCAAATGGTTCTACTTCTTCATGGGAGGAAGAATCCATGGTGGGATTCGAAGAGGAGGCAATGATGATCAAAGAACGACTCACTGGAGGACCAAAGCAGCTAGAGGTCATTTCAATTGTTGGCATGGCTGGGCTAGGTAAGACCACTTTAGCCGCTAATTTGTACAAAGATGGTTTGATTGAATATCACTTCCACATTCGCGCGTGGATTTCTGTATCTCAAGAGTATAGCAAGAGGGATTTGTTAATTAGCTTGGTGAGTTCTGTTGTCCCTCAAATAAGTGGAATTGATCAAATGAGCAATGAGAAATTAAGTGATAAGCTGTACAAAGGCTTAAAGGGAAGGAGATATTTGATTGTGGTTGATGATGTATGGGAAAGTAAAGCTTGGGATGATTTGAACAATCATTTCCCTAATGACAGTAATGGAAGTAGGATTATGCTCACTAGTCGGCACGCAGAGGTGGCTTTGCACGCCAAGCGCAGTTACCCTTACCTTCCTCTGCGCTTTTTAGCCGAGGATGAAAGTTGGGATCTGTTCAGGAAGAAGGTGTTTCGGAGAGAAACTTTCCCTTTGGAGCTTAAGGAGATAGGAAAGCACATAGTCACAAGGTGTCAAGGACTTCCACTGGCAATAGTTGTGGTAGCTGGAGTTCTTGCAAATGAAGAGAAGAGTCGAGAAAGGTGGAGGCAAGTAGGGGAAGCCATGAATTCACCGATGGTTGCCGACCAACAACGATGGATGAACACGCTGGCCTTGAGTTACAGCCACTTGCCTAACCACTTGAAACTGTGCTTTCTCTATTTTGGAGCATTTCCGGAAGATTTCCAAGTTCCCGTGTGGAAGTTGATTTGGTTGTGGATTGCTGAGGGATTTGTGCAGAAAACTGAGGGAAAAAGCTTGGAGGATGTAGCAGAGGGTTACTTGATGGATTTAATTGGTAGAAGTCTCGTATTAGTTTCCACCAGAAGGTATGATGGCGAAATCAAAGCATGTGGTATTCATGACTTGTTACGGGAGTATTGTATTAAAAAAGCTAGGGAAGATTATTTTCTCCTGCGAATTTCATGTAATCAGCATCTTTCCTCTCCTTTACGAAAGCAATTTTCCTGCATGCGTCTTCTGTCCATTGATGGTTCGGTAAATCTTTGGGACGTTACCTCTAAAATCAGTTCTGCGGCCAATACCAGCTCTGTCTTGTGCTTTGGATCTAGAGGTACTCCATGGAATTCTGAGATGTTTCCTCCTACTTTCTCTCCTGAATGGTTCAATCTTCTTAGTGTGTTGGATATGAGTTCTGTAGGCTTTACCAGGTATCCTACAGAGATCGAACGATTTGTCCTTTTGAGGTACTTGTCACTTCGCATATACTCCTTGAACTCTGAAACTTATCTTCCAAAGTCAATATCCAACCTCTTGAATTTGGAAACCCTTATTGTTTGTACGCATACATTACTCCCGTGTGCTGTACAGTTGATGAATCTCTCTTTAACTAGACAAGAGTTGGATAAGTTTCTTGGCAAAAGTTCTTCTGTTACTCTACCTCACTGTGTGAGAAATATGGTAAAGTTGAGGCATATCCGTCTAACTGGTCATGGGACTCACAGAATCGAAAGGCAAGATTACAGTCCAGCCTTCTTGTTGGAAAACCTACAAACTCTTTCGTGGGTAAATCCAACATCTTGCCAGGATTTCTTGGTAGGGACTCCAAATATAAGAAAATTGGGATTTCGGGGACAACTGATATTTGGGGGATGCTTGTCTTTTCCTCATTTAGGCGTTCTAAACAACCTCCAAGAGTTGAAGTTGTTTAACACAGGCTCGACAGAATTGGGCTGGTTGTCAAATAACCTTGGAACAGTGAAGTTCCCAACCAATCTTAAGAAGCTAACTCTGAAGGAAACATATCTGAAGTGGGAGGAAATGTCAACCCTTGGCAATTTACTACCCAACCTTGAGAGTCTCAAACTATTAGCTCATGCCTGCACAGGAGAACATTGGGAAACAAGCGATGGGGATTTCCCGCAACTCAAGTTCTTGAAATTGGAATCCTTGGGTATTGTGCAGTGGGAATTTTCCAGTAGTCACTTTCCCAGGCTTCATCGATTAGAGGTCAGTCACTGCTATTGGCTCGAAAAAATCCAATCCGAAATTGGGGATATACCCACACTACAGATGATGACGGTACATTGGTGCAGCCTTTCTCTTGCCGATTCTGCCAGGGAAATTAAGGAAGAACAAGAAAGCATCGGAAACAGTTGGTTGCGGTTTACTGAATCCAACAACATTGCTACACCGGAAATGTTAGAAGTAAGTGCTTAAGGCAATCAGATCATGCTTTCTTGTTTACATCCTTCATTTTGTGTTTGTCCATGTGTTCTAATTTTTAATTTTGTTACCTTTTTATACTTTCTTATAACTGGCTTGATCTAGCAGAAAGATCGTAAGTAGATACTGGTATGAAAGTTCAATTGAGATTCATAGTTTTGGATACTCACATCAATGGAACTTTTCCCATGTGCTTTCCTCCACCAGCAAATGAGGATCGACATATGATTACTATTTGGATCTTCTTGTCCTTTCATGTCATTCTTTTTTGGAATATGGGTTGAAATATCATTTGTAAGGTTGAGGAAATGATAAGTACAAAATAAAAGTCTTTTAACTATTGAACGAGCAAAGGGAGCCATGTTGATGCTTCCCATAGGACTGAAATACCCAATATTGTCTTCTTCAATGTTAATTTTTCCAAGCCATGCTTCTCTGCTCCCTAATAATTTTCTCGAAATTTGGTTCCAATCGTGATATCCCATATCCTTAAAGGACAACTAGACCAAAGAGTCAACTGCTCCACCCCAAAGAAAATGTCTAGGGAGAAACCACAACTGACAACTCATTACAAGTGATCTTCGTGAGAAACCAATTACTTTGGCTAGGTTTGGATCTTGGATTTGCCAAGGATGGAAGATGTATATATAGTTGTGTCCCAGTTCTAAAGCTATGTCACTTTTTTCGGGGTCTGAAATGCCTATATGTGCCACAGCTTTGTATTTCTATTTTATAGATGCTTCAGTTTTTTTCTTCTTTTTTTTTCCTATTCCATTTCCATTTTACAGGGAATGTAATTGATAAACGTTTCAAACTCCTATTTCTGCATGAGTTTTGTTCGCAGCACATCCCTTGGGTGTGGACACCTTCTTGTGAAAGGTAAATGGAATAATTTAGTGCAACCTAGGTGCTTAGGAGCTAAATTTTATACACTACATTATTATTTCACAGGGACGTGCAGAAAATAACGGTGGGCGGAAGAGTACTTTCAGCACCTTGTCTTCATTACAGCAATGGAAACACTATATGGACTATGGAGGGCCAAATCTGAACTGAGCAGACACTCCAAATATTTTATCCGGTACGTACTTTGATTATGTGAAGCAACGTCATTTGCAATGTATCTGATAAGAAACTCCCTTGTCTCATTTTTATTTCTTCAAGAAAACTTCGTTTATTTCTCCTATATGTTGTGCACAAGGATGCCTATGCTTTTCTTTGACTAATATACGAATCTAATCTTTACGATCTTCCATTGGAATTTGCTTTTTAAAATGCTATTTTCATTGCTAAGCCGATGGAAACATGAAGACTTGCCATTTCACCATTTTAGGGACCTGGTTACATGAATACATCAACTCATTTTCACTTTATGATCAAGTTTTGGTAGGTTGTCAGCTAACTAGATGACAAACAATAAAAATGCATATACTCCATCCCCATTTTCTTTCTAGTTACACAAAATTTGAGTTGGTCCAAAATCCAAATCCAGTTATAGTTTTACTTGCAATTAGTTTGCTATTCTACGGGATTGCAATCATTGCACTTTGGTGATTGCCTTTATGTAGAAGTTGATTATCCTCTTCTACTTGGAGTGGCTGACTGGGCACTCACTTATAGGGGGTTCTGTTGTTTTCGCCGGTCCAATTCTTTTGTCTGCAACCTTAAAGAATTTGTGTGGTCCCATTGTTTTTGGCAAGTCCATTTTGCATCTAATGTTTAGTCTAGAACCTCTTATGCTCTTTCCCCCAGTGGTGCAATTTTACCGTTGAGTTACTTGAATAGACTATTGTCTTTGAAATGATCACACACTTATTTGGGTCGCATTCGTTCTATTATCGTCTATTCATCTAAGTTTTGAAGGCTTGGACTTTGTATTCCTTTGCTTTCAACTACTTCGATGTTGCAGTTGTCATTCCAATCTCTCTCAAAGCACGAAAAGCCAAATTACAGCTAGTGTGCAAGAACAGGTCTGCAATTGTGTTTCCAAGGCGTAAGATTTGTTTAAATCATGCAGGTAGACACTGTCGTGTGACAAAGAGAGATTTGCAGAGTCCAAAAAGGAGCTTGACGCCCTCCTTCCGGGTAAATCACTTGCTGACGTCCCGTTTCTCATACTTCGTAATAAGATTGGTATACCCTATGCTGCCTCTGTGGATGAGTTGGAATATCACTTGAGTTTGACTGGCATTACTACTGGAGAGTGTAAGATTAACCTTGTCGAATCTGGTCCCTGTCCGCTTGAGATTTTCATGTGCAGCATTGTGAGAATGATGGGATACGGTGAGGGATTTAAATGGCTTTCACAATACATTTAGTTAGAAGAATGAAGGAACAAGCAGATTTCCAAATCTACTTATACATTTAAGTTACTTGTACACATCTTTGTTTTGCTTATTGTTTTTTGGAGAAAAGGTATAGCTGACTCTCTCTCTCTCTCTCTCTCTCTCTCTCTCTCTCTCTCTCTCTCTCTCTCTCGTCATGACTAAAGAAATCTTTATTGTCTTAGTATTTGGCTAGCAGACAGATGAGACTCACATACAAC
The DNA here is from genome assembly GCA_025413875.1 of Rhododendron molle. NCBI lineage: Eukaryota > Viridiplantae > Streptophyta > Magnoliopsida > Ericales > Ericaceae > Rhododendron > Rhododendron molle. Next base: position 1,600,528 of record CM046396.1, on the reverse strand, counting down.
ATTACATGTAAGAGAATAGGCAAATGATTTGGTTCAATGGATACAAATCCTGCCATTTGACTGCAGACCAATGCTTTGCTTTTTATTATCTTTAGTTCTTTACGCAAGACAAATTGGAGCTACTTTGTTTTCTTTGTTCTTTACTGTTGGAGAGATCTCGAATTTGGATAAATTTTATGGCTTTTTTTTGTATTTGGATTTTTTTTTTTTTTCCTTTTTCGAGCCTGGTATATCATGTCGAGCAAAGTTTGTTGGTGCAAATACTGTATCTGATGAAAGTGGATAAAGATGGAGAAAATAAATGGTCGCTTCAAGGCACGTCAAAGATGCTGCCCTTAGGAAGATATTAGCCTCCACAATTTTGTGAGAATATTGTGTGCACCAGGTTAACCGCAAAGTCGTCTCCAAGATATAATCAAAGCCAAGTAATAAGGACTGTTATCTAATGGCAACATGCACTAACGAAGAAGGGTTCAGCTCAGCTCCAGTTCACTCCAGTCCAGTATCCTCCAGTGAAGGGCTGAGATTAAATCAGCCAATTCACACTAATATCTTCGGCTATCCCATTGCCACGTGGACCAGCCTTTTTTCCACCCAAAATCCCTCTGTTTTGACCATCTGTTGTGACCCTTTTGCTCCCCCTTTTGCTCCCGCCAGTCCAAAATCCCCCCAAAACACACTTTTATTCCCACCAAAATGGTACCTGTACATGCACACTTTCATTCCCTCCAAAAAGCTATACTACCACTACCTTTCCGTCTTCCAATTGAGAATATCCTTTTACGGAGAATACCGTGAAAATGGATTTACGGAACCCAATCGCGTGCGCCCAAATTATTTTTGGACGGTCCGGATTAAAAATCAATTTTGACTGGTCAAGATTAAAAAGCAATATCAACCATTGATTGCGGAAACGGATGACTGTGATTGCACGATAAAGAAGAACTTCGTAGATAATAAAGAGTCATTACATCCCAATGTTCACGAAGTTACGAAACAAATAATACACAATCTTGAATACACATCAATTACTCCATTTGTATCCTCAAGATTATAGACATAATAAGTAGGAGTAAATCAAAAATTACAAAATGGGCACATTAACATCACATTGGATTTGGGTCTCCAAAAAAATTCATGCCCCAAAACATCCCTTGCACATCCTGCTTTATTCTACCTGTCATTTAGAAGAAAAAGAAAAAAAGACTAGGTGAGAATGCAAACATAAAAAAGTAGTGCAACAAAAAAGAAAAGTCAGTATTCAATAACCAACGGCATATCACCTCATTATTTCGAGAACTCATAAAGCCAAGTAAATCTTCATATGAAGTGTCATCCCCATTAACATCTCAGTGTAACTTTGTGGAGGCACACCTTCAAAGTATCCATGCTTATCATTCAACAATTCATTGGAATGTCTTGAATCCTAGTAATAATTAAGTAAACAAGTTATTGTCAAAATCTGGATTTTTTTCAAATATGACAACATACTAAGGACAAATATTACCTCCAATGAATGAAATGTTGTGTGAGGAGGGGAAGTTGAAATCACCATGTCCGAAGCTACTTGAGTTTGAACCTTTCTTTTTTTAGATCCTTTTTCAAGACAACTTTTGTATCTTCGATTTCCCCGCTGCAATAGGCCTCTTTTCTTCAATCCTTTTACTTGTACCCCACCCGTGCTTAACAAATCAGTTGGTGTGGAGGAGCACGTATTTTCCTCACAAGTAGATGGAGAGGACCCTTTGTGCTCTTGAGGTGATTGTATGGTCAAGATTTTTTCAACTTGTGCATTGACCTCAGCATAATTCCTTGCTAGGAGATCCCGAGCTTCTTCACAAACAACCGCCTTACCCACCAATTTCACATAGGCTGAACACAAGAAATTATAGCTCATACTCATCTCTAATTTGGGATTTTCTATAATTTCACGTTCATTAACATCCATTGCACATCCAGCCCTCGCTTGTTTAGTCCATCTCTTTAAAATGAAGTGTTCAGGAATCATCATTTTTATTCTCAAATCATCCAGTACCTTTATAACATGTCCACACAAAATACCAACGAAATCAAAAGTCTTACAGCTACAATGAGCAAGGCCATCAGCATGCACAAAAGTAACTGTATATTGCTTTGAATGTCCAAGCAAGCTTATTCTATACTCATAGACTAGCTCCCTCTGTATGCAAGACTCAACAATCATGCACAATGATTGCTCATATTCATCTTGGAACATATCAAAAGCGGGTTCTGTATACACATCCCTAGCGTGCCTCAAGATAGGAACATCAACTTTCAATATTGGTATTTTCTGGCTCATATAAACATTTGCAAGCACTTCCTTGTCGCGCCTATCATCAACCGCCCTTTGAAAATGTTTAAAAAATTGCACCAAGTCCAAGTCAGATTTCAAGTAATTTTTTATGTGAGCGTTAAAACTCTCACTTACTTGAGTAGTTTTCTTTCCAGCAGAAAAATGTTCCCTTCCATACGCCATAGCCCATTTCTCCCTTATTCTATACAAACCCTCCAACCCAGTGTTTTCTTGAAGGTTATAGGTACTTACCAGATAATTCCATGATTGCAAGAACTCTTCCTCATCCACACAATCATACACACATCTATTAAAGTCCCTGCCAAAAGAATCTGAGCTCTTGAAATGGTGATTGAGATGCTTCAATGCATTTTGGGACAAATGCCACAAACACAATCTATGATGAGTTTCAGGCATTACCAAAGGTATTGCTTTTGCCATCGCAACATCTTGATCGGTAAAAATCGTGTTAGGCTTTTTCCCTGACATACACTTGAAAAAAGTGTCAAACAACCATTCAAATGAATCAGCAGTTTCATTGTATAACAACGAAGCTCCAAATACCACTTGCTGATAATGATGATTTAATCCAATAAACGCTCCAAATGGGCGACAATCTTTGTTAGTTCGGTATGTAGTATCAAAGAACAATACATCACCAAAACAATCATAGTCCACCACCATTTTAGCAATGAATAAATCTGCAAGTATTATTCTTTGACAAGTTTAGGAGGATAATTGTTTGGGGTAAATTGGAAAAAGATGCACAGCTAAACCTCGAGTATATAACAAACGTTAACAAAACACAAAATTATTTTTAACGACACCAGGAATTATTTTTATACATACCTGAGATCCTTCTTCAATTTGTTGAAATACAATAGTGTCAAAAGGACTTCTTGCTTTGCTCTGGTTTTTCCATAATCTAATTGGAAGAAGGAAAGGTGGTGTACCTTTTTGGAGGGAATGAAAGTGTGTGTGTTTTGGCGGGATTAGACAGAGGGATTTTGGGGTGGCAAAACAGAGGGATTTTGGACTGGCGGGAGCAAAAGGGGGAGCAAAAGGGTCACAACAGAGGGTCAAAACAGAGGGGTTTTGGGTGGAAAAAAGGCTGGTCCACGTGGCAATGGGATAGCCGAAGATATTAATGTGAATTGGCTGATTTAATCTCAGCCCTTCACTGGAGGATACTGGACTGGAGTGAACTGGAGCTGAGCTGATCCCAACGAAGAAAGTCTAGAATACCTTCAGATTCTGCGAATCCACCAAGTAAGAGATTAATTCTAAGGGAGAGAATCCTAGAGTGCAAGAACAAGTAGTAATGTTCTGACTTCTTCTCAAATAGGTGAAACCCCTAGCCTTTACCTAGGCATGGACTGGTGATCGTTGGCTCGAACCCGTTCACCAATAACAACATTTAGCAATCATTTTTAATGTTTTGGAAATGTTCCACAAAGTTAGCCAAGTAAAGCTGTTGGAAACGAAACTTGTAGATTTGATTTTTTGAATCACCAAAAAGCAGGTTGATGGACATTATATGATATGGTGGGATAATGGAATATGCATGGAAGCAAATGTTCATGTGATTGCAACATCAGAACGAGACATAACAGATGAAATTCTGAAAAACTATACAAATTATTTGTTACTTTTTTCTCCTTCTCTAGTACCCATTTTGTACATTTACCTTTTCTAAGACTATACAAATCATTTCATATAATGAACGTCAAGATTTGTTTGTATTGTTGTTCTGAACGATACTAGTGTCATTTTTATGTGACGACAGCATCAAAAGGTTGTGTTTGGATCGTGAATTTGTAGAACTATTTTTGCAGAAAAACGTAGATGGTTGAGAAAACCTTCTCCTGTTATTTTATCTCCGCATCGTTCGCTTTGCCATTTCTGCTAGCCAACTTGGATTTTACGCATCTCAAAGCTTGAGCTTGTGTACCAGTACTACTCAAGAAGCCTCTTCTCACTTGTATGCATAGAGCTTTAAAGGAGAAGAGGCTGGCAAAGCTTGTATAATCTGCTACTCTTGTATGGTTTTCGGTGACACTGCTCGCCAGAGACGGACTTACTGGTGGGCTATAGGACTAATAGGAGGCCGGGCCGACCCTCTATTTGGAAAACCTCTTGTTTGGCTGGTAGTTTAGTTTAATTAAGTTTTGGTAGTGGGTAGAGAGAGAAATAGGGTAATGATCAGAGAGATGGGTAATGATTGGAGAGAAATAGAGAGAGAAATAAAATTAATAATTGGTAATGATTGGAGAACAAAACTAAAAACTCATAATTGTGTTTTTTTCTACAAATGAAACTTGTAACATGTCAACATCCCCACAGGCCGCGACTTGACTTAACACACACACATATATCATTTGCTCATTTGAGATCACAACTCAAATCTAAGTTCACACAAAACTAACCATCTCTCTCTCTCTAAATTAGTTTACCCGATAAGAAAATAGGTCTGTCATCCGAGTAACTCTAGTAAAAAAGTGACATTTTTTGATCGATTTCGTAGAGGAGTCCGATAAGATATATCGGGATTCAATCCATTAGTTATTTGATAAGATTCAATCCATTAGTTTTCGAAATATTGGATACAGATCAAACACACACACACACACACACACACACACACATATATCTACCTCCTAAATAAAAAGAACTGGTTTAGAGGGACAATTTTCAATTTCGGACCGATTTGCCCTTTAATTTCGGGCATTTTACAGATTGCCCAGGCCAAATTGTATAATCGTAATTTTATTTGGCCCCTCCGTTTCTCCTTACATGGGACAGATGGTTCTAGACCATCAGAGAACTCTCTCCACTTCTCAGAGAGTTGGGTGTTTCCAGATGAAACCAGCGGAGATGATTTCCTAATCTGCTCGCCCTTCTCGCCGCCTGCCTCTTCCGTCCGTCCGATCCCCCCGTCATCCTCTACCGCGCCTTCTCCAGGGGGAATCACGTCCACCCATGTGGGAATCTTTTAGTCCTGGTGTCTGTGTCTTGGCTTCTCTCTCTACGAATGGATGCTTTCAAAGATGGGTTTCTTGGCCCTGGATATTCCGATCGTCTGTTGCACGTTGGCGTTCTCTTTTCCGATCTCGTCGGCAGCTGTGACTCGTCCCGTGAGGTTAGATTCTGTTTTTTTTTTTTTAATTTCTTCCTCGCCTTTTCTTGGTTGGTGTTCTCTGCGTCTTGTTCAATGCGATGAATCTAAGCGTAAGGTATTGTTGTTGCTTAAAAAAATTCATAGTCTCGAGTTTGTATTTTTTTTTTGTTGCTCCAGTTCTCTTTTTCTGACCTTGTTAATAGTTATTTGGAGTGATTGCTTATCTGATCTGGTTAGGGCTAACGTGTAGGGTTTCTCGTCGCTTCAAATCGTTGCTGGGCCGAGTTCGTTTGAGTTGTTCGATGAGTCTAGAATAATGTTTTGCATCAATGATTCCGGTTTGAGGGGATTATTTGCAAATTTTGGTGGGTTTGGTTTTTGGGTGTGGGTGTGGGTTTTTTTTCCATCTTCTTCCTTCTTATTTTCAATTTCATATGCTTCCAATCAATCGTTTGTCCTGTAATCAATTTCTTTGTTATCTGTCTACGTGGAGTTTGATATGCTCTTCTTGGTTCAAACAAGAGGTTGAAGGTGAATGCTTGGTTAGTTCCAGTTTGAGGATTTCACACTGGTGTTTTTGTTTAGGCTCATCCTTGATTCAGTATTTTCTTGATGTGAATTCCCTGGAACTTCATTTGCAGCCCTGACGATATACTCGGAAGGAGTTTTTACTGATAAGATGTTCACATTTTTGTTCTCTTATTTTCCTTCTCACTGGCCCATTGCGTAGTTATAGTTGTCCTGCAATTGTCTGCAAATGACAATTGTTTGTTCCTTTTTTTTTTTTTGGGTGCATGTATGAAGTTTTGTCGTGGTATTTGATATGCGTGTACAACATTCTATGCTGTGAGTGGTGTGTTCGACGTGAATTTGTTTTCTTTCATTTTGACTTTATCATTTGTTTCCTTGACCTTCTTGCTTTTGCTGTCCTGTCGCCACGGGTGGTGAAGATTATGGTGAGTCTTTGTACATCTATTTCTTTAGATATGGTCCTCAACTGTCTTTCATTTAGCTTAATGTCTTGCTATATCTTGTACTTATCAGATTCTTTAGAGTCAGATGAGGAAGAAGATGCCCCCATAGGCATCATGGGGAATGGTACGTTTTGCATCATGAGTTGGTATGCCAGTTATAATTTAGGTTTTAAATATTTAAGATATGCTTATTAAATTTATCAGGGAAAATTAAACCTGAAGTCAAGGGAGCAAAGCCAGCTGCAAGTAAGGGTAAAATTGGCAAACCTGAATCTTTAGCCAAGGCAAAGGTGGTTGTGGAGCCCAAGAAAAAGGATGAATCAGATGAAGATGATATGAATCAAAGGATGAGGTAACTCATAAAAATACTTTATATTTAATGAATTTTAGGGTTATTCTCCTGCATAAATAAAAATTGTTGGTTATTTTCCTCAAGACAAGTTTTTTTTTTTTTTTTTGTAATAAATCTTTACCGTGCTTGCATAATTTGTACTGTGCCTTATTATATTTGTTTTCCTGGGGTTAAGAGCTGGTGTTTGGGTCGTTTTAAGGGCTAAGGGTCTTAAGAGCTGGTTATAGTTATAGAGTATCTCTTCATCTTTTCTCCTCGACCATGTAAAAGAAAAATAACAAATTCTTGTTTCTCTTTCTGTCTGTGGTCTCTTTTCTTACATATTCCAACTCTCTTTTCTTCTTCCTCATGTGCCAAAAATAGGAGACCTATTCGTAAGACATATTTTGGGCGTGATAGAAATATGGAGGGAACATTAGTGGATGACTATTTGACCTCCGGAGTCAAATTGTGATCAATGTGCAACAAGAGTGCAAGTGTGGTTTACCAGATTCTACCTTGACTTCTCTTTATTTTTGGTATGTCGACGGTCGAAGTGGACCTATGTCTTCTCCAAAGAAAAAAGAACGGGATTTAAAATTCTATTCTTAGCTATAAATTGGTAGATGTCTTACAATTAAAACGTTTATAGCACCATATTGTAAGAATAGTTTGAACTTACTATGGAGTTTGGCTCCATTTTACAATGATCATCAAGGATGCGATCTATTTTTAGGTCCCATGTTTAAATCTTGATTTTATGATCTCCCTTCCTTTATTGGATTCCTTTTTTTTTTTTTGTTGGAAGAGCAAGAACTTCATTATATACAAAATAAACCTACAACAGAAACATGAAAAGGAAATAAAACAAGATCAGAAGATCTGAAGATTTGAGACAAAAATGAAAATCTGTCATGGGTTTGGAAAACGCTAGAAGGAGAAAAGTGCAGGGCACTTTCTCTCTCTAATCCTCTCGGCTGTTGCATTTCTATTGGATTCTTTGGAAACGTTGTTTGTTTAGCTATTATTAATTCTTATTTTTATTTTGGTTGGATTGTTGCTTAGGACATGTTAAATGCTTCGGATGACATTGGTGACTCACATGACTTGGATGATGAGATGAAGATGAGGAGACTCCTCATAAGGTATTGACAATTGGCCAGTTCGGGAAAATTTAAGATTGTGGACATCCAATGCTATGCATCTTTCTCTAACTTATTTTTGTTGTATTGATGTTTCATTGTGAAGGCTATTTGTGGCCAGAATAACAGCTTTATGGCCTATACTTGCACCGTGTCTTGTGATACTGTTTTACATTGTGTTCTCCAATTATCATGTAACTTCTTAGGAAATTGGTAAAGAAGCAGTATGTCTTATGTATCCTGAATTGTTTTTGCGTGTCAGTTTTGTGGATTTAGCCCCTGAATTGAAGTTTTACTATTCTTTGCTTGGGTTGATTTTGCTTTCGGCTTGCGTGTGCAGGTTGTTGGCGTTAATGTGTTGTGGGTCTGTAGTTATGCAGATGAAATTTCTCGGCTGCGTTCTTCTGTTTGATGGGTGTTTTTGTTGTGTACTGCATACCTATGGGTTTTTTTTTTCCTGTTGGAATAGATTGTTTGTGTGATTTTTTAGATTTATGTATTGGATCTGTCAAACATAGAGTCACCATTTTGTTTATTTCTTGATTTTAGCTCTTGTTGATGATTTGTGCATTCTTGGAAGTTGAGTATTAGGAAAAACAGTTGTCTGACTCAGAACTATATTCGTTCGGTCCGTTCGGTTGCTAATTTACGTTATATGCTAAAGCACTATGGCGATTCAGTCTCCGTTTATTCGCTGGACTTTAGAAAGGCATCCTACTACTGCAGATGGTATTCATGTCTTTTATTATGTTCTGTTACTGATCAAGCTCAAAAAATAATTGCTACATTATCTTACCCCGCAGAAAATGGTATTTTCCATTTTCGCGTTCCTGCATATGCACACCAAAATCAAACCACAGCAAGCATAAATGAACTCCTTCACAAACTTGCCAAGCACAACTTCATCAATGCATATATACTCCCTTAATGACCATTAACAACATCTTACACTTACAACAATGCACTCAGAACCCAGAAAAACTATTGGCCCCAAACACAACTTTTCCCCTTCAACGGGCATGGCATTCGTGCCTTGCACGAACGGAAAACCTAGTATATATATATATATGTCGAAAGGAAAATCAAACAGATTATTGGATCTTATTTTCGAGACAATGGGGAGACAAGCAATTCATTAATCATTGTTAGTATTGTTAATGCTAGTTTACCAATGGTGATTGGGGTATCAAGCAATATGTCAACCAAATATTCAACAGAATCGGTCAAGACTAACTCGTCCATATTGGTCGACGATCTTATTTTGATAATCGGAGTGATATTGTGTTGGTTCCCATGAGATCTAATCCTGATCTAATGCTTATTGGAACTTATGTTGATAATCAGATTTTTATTTTGGTATACATATTATTGAAACTTTTGTGGATTATTGATTCGTGTTCGATGAAAAGAATAAGAAAAGTAAAAAAATTATTACCAAAAGTCTTTCATCAAGAAAGTTTGAGACAAAACTAACAAGCGCAAAAAAATTTGAATAAAGATAAAGTAAAACTCCAACTTGGTTTTGTTTAGGAAAACTCGACTTGATTTGTTTAGAGGCCCTTCATGAAAAAAATGAGTTCCAAAAATTTTAAAAAGAGGAGATTTTGTTTGGGAATTGATATTTATACTACCATTTTCTATATTCACTTTCTTTTTTATTTTTAGTAAAAAATATATCCACTTTCAATATTAAAAATAAAAAAAAGAAAAGAAAGTATGGATATTAAAAAAAGGTGTATGAAAACTAATTTCCTTTGGTTTTTTTGGATCTCCATACCCACAAAATAACGAGAGGCAAATAGGAGCCAAACCCTTGAAGCTAACGGCTTCAACAAACGCCACACGATTCCTCAAAACACATCTCTCCTACCTCTCATTAGTCATTCCCATTTCCACGTCAATATCAATTGGATAATTCAATATCCAAACCCATTTCCAGAATCCTTCATTCATTCCCATTTCCACGTCAGTATCAATTGGATAATTCAATATCGAAACCCATTTCCAGAATCCTTAATTTTCAGAGTCAGACCAAGTTGTAGCTTCACTCCTCTTCTGCACACAGCCCTTTGATTTCAACCCAAGAATTTGAAAATTCAGAAAACCCATTTGCTGAATTGACATTAAACCCACCAACTTCGATGGGTTGGTTTTCTTGAATAGAATTTCGATCAAGATTGCATTTTTCTTCCCTTGTGAATTCAGTTTTTGTGGGTTTGGGATGGATTGAGGTTCAAAGATTTTATATGTTGCTTTGCTGAGGTTTGTTTGGGTTTATGTTGCTTCAAGCATAAAATGAGAGTTAAAAGGACATAGCTTTTTGACTGAATAAAGCAGCTTTACATGAGAATGTTGCCCGTTTGCTCAGCCACCACCAGTTGTTCTCAGGTGAGAAGGCTCACTTCTCTCTTTCATTCACATTGTTGAAGTTTTAGTGTAGCTAAGTAGGCTCTAAATGCTTTTCATTTTTTTGGTTCTGGTTGCATTGGGTTGTAGGGAGCTGCCTCTAGGGGTATACCCCTGCTGGTAATTTGTTTGTGTGCCTTTTCTTTTGGTATAAAAACGAATTTACCAAATAATAATAATAATAATAACAACAACTTTGCTGAACTGTTCTGCAGAAACGATTTTCTCTCCAAATTGAAATGGGTAGTAGGCATCTGATGTCACTCTTCACCGTCCAGCTCTAGTAGTCTTGATGTGTTTGTATATGCATATTTCCATTCATCTGCCTATCTAGCGGTGACTGTGTTTTTGTTTGTGCGCTTTTTTCCTAGTTCATCATGCTATTCAATTAGTCAACCATAAGGTTCTTAAATTGATTCCATTGTGGCAAGGGTCCAAGAGATCAGTATGCAATAAAAGCATTAAACAGACACTACTACGGTACTTTGTAGTTGAATCTAGAACCTTACCTGTGTTAATATCTGCATAGGGGGCACCAAATATATATTGTCGCTCATAATTGGTTTTGAAACTGGAAGTCACTGAAGGGAAAAACAGTATCTCCTATGTCTCCAATGGTGTAATTTAGTCACCTTAGGTTGTACATTGTACTCGTAGTCGTCAATAAACAGTTGAAAGTAATGGTCAGCTGCTGAAGTCAAAACTGCTCCTAAGATATGCATGCCACATGTAAAGATGCTATTACTGATTTGGATGTTGCTTTAATCAGAGTAGTTATTCTAGAAAATTGTTGGTGATTTTAGGAAGTGATTGTTTGCATAATGTCTATACTTCATAAAATTGTAAACCTTGAAGTGATGAACCAGGTAGTGTCTTACTGATTTTTTTTAAGGTTGTTTATTTTTCAGTTGGAAAGACAGTATTGGGTCCTTGATATGACAGATTTGATTATTTTTATCAATGGAACATAAAGTGAGATCAGATTTGAACTAGTGTTACTATGTTGTTTTTTAATCCGAGGTCGTCTCTGATTCCCTATGCCCCTGTAACTCCAGAAAGCCATTTTCTTTGCAGAAGAACAGAAGCCATGTTTCGCAGAGTCTCCTTTACGAGAAATTAAGTTTGGAAGACGTTACACCCTCCAAAATTTTGAAAATCAAAACATTTATGGCTTACATTTATACATGTTGTGATCTAGTAATTTATACTACATGAAATTTATGATCTTACAGATTTCATTACATGGAGGGTTGCAACACTTCCCGAAGGCATTTGATGTTAGATGCAGTGCAGAAGGGAGGGTGGTTTTGGACTTGTCCAGCGGCAATCATATTCAGGGAGTTTCTTTGAAAACAGAAGCCGCTTCACTTTTCTATTCTAGTTTTGTTGATGGGAGAGAACAATCTGGCTCTACGTGTTTAATCAATGTGCCTCCATTCAAAAATGAATTTAGTGACAGCAACTCTGAATATTTTGGTAACTGGAGTTATAAAATGAGTGGAATAAATGCACCACATTATGTAGGGATGGAAGATCTGAAGTTTGTAGCAAGTTCAAGTGTCTCTGATTCGTTGACCGTAGACACCGATGCATTGTCTAGTGGGAAAACAGATATTCAAGGGACTTTGGGTGGGGTTAGTGAGTCTATTAGCTTTTCAGTCAAAAAGGGAGGAATTGCTCTGGAAAACTCAGTTGATGTAGTTACTAATTCCATAACGTCTGCTCTGAAAGGTGCTAATGAAGGATTGGATAGTGCTCTTAGTGAAGTGATCTCTTCTATTGATCACGTGGGAGAATTTGCCAATAAAAAATTCATAGGCTTCTCCAATGACTTGAAGGAAGCCTCAAAAAAAATGGGTGCTATTTCTGTTGAGTTCTTGAGGGGGGCAATTGTTCAAATTGAGGATTCTTTAAAACAGGGTGCTACCTATGTCGTTTCTGCTTATGGATCCACAAAGGATCTGCTTCCTTCAGAAGTCCAAAATATCCTAAGTTTGTCTGAAGATAGGGTCACAAAAGTCGTAAGGCCAGTTGGTACAGCTTTGCAACAGGTATGTTCAATTCCTTTAGTAGTTATTGTCCAGCAAAGCAAGATTTTTTGGTTGATTACTGTGTAAAAGAAATCCCTCTAACACTATTTCTTCCTTTGAAAGTTTTTCCTCATGACTAACACTTCTCTTTACTTGCTTCATATGTATCCAAGCATAGAATTAGGAAATCACCCTTGGGAATATTGGTTTTTCTAGTTCCATTAGTCTGAATAGTAGAGAAAAAGTTCTTTTTGGAATTTATATTAGTTGAGATACTTTGTGGGAGCTTCTCTTTTTAGGAGAATTATGCTCCAATCTTCCATGGAGATACCTCAGACTTTCTTTCAACATTAATGAATGTCAAAATGTGGGAAACCAGCAACATCTGCACTAATCACATCCTACTTTGTGATTTGATATGCCTTGAAATCTTTCCTTCTTGTCTCATGTATTGCAAGCAGATTTACATGGGTTTGGAGGTCTTCGAGAAAAGTTTTGGCTTGGACCCCAATGATCCAATTGTCACCTTTGTTCTTTTCATCGGAACCTCAGCTACTTTGTGGTAGGGATGTTGCTTTCTGTTTATATTTACTTCTTATTTGCAAGTTATGTTTCCTATATAACGTTGTTTTTTCACGGGGTGAGGATTGGGGTTTGCAAGGCCTACTTTCCGCAAGGGGTAGGAAGAACAAGCGGTTTTTATGATTAATGTTGTGGAAGAAGTTTATCATTTATCAGATTTGTGCAGGGGTTCTTACTGGTTTTTTACCTATGGTGGATACGCGGGAGATTTATCCCCTAAGTCAACTTTTGAACTCTTGTCAGGGAACGAGAATGTTGTGCTCATTGATGTCCGGCCCGAGGCAAGAGACTGTAAATTTTTCCAGCCTTTTCTGTTGTGGGATACTGGGATATTTGCTGTCATGATTTCTGTCTTCTGATAATACCTTGAAATTAGGAATACCAATCATATTCATAGACTCTATTATGTTAAATAAGTTTGGAGCATCTGCTATTGTTGTTTTTGTTTGTAGTAGTGAATTTTTCAGTGGATTTATACTTAGCTATACCATTTTTTGATGGAGTTGGAAATTTCCACCCACTGCCTCTTGGATGAAGATAATTGCTTTATGAAAATTTCAAGCCTAACCATGTCTATAATCTTTGGTTCTCTGTACCACTTTCCTCACCTTCAATCATCATAGAACAAAAGGTTGCACCGTTTCTGTTTAATCTTGGAAGATCTAGTTGTTAATGGTCTTTGGTTCTGGGCTTTGTCTTTGTGAAGGATCTCAGGGAAAGAGATGGCATCCCTGATCTTCGACGGGCGGCTCGGTTTAGATATGGCAATGTAACACTACCTGAGGTAGGTTAACAAAATCCAAGGAATTATGTGTCATTTTTTCGCAGGGAAAAAGGATTATTATTTCACGGACTTCTTTGTAAATAAGCGAGGATCAGAAACTGGGATACAAGAAAATAGGATATCTTATACTCTTCTGCTGGTCTGTTGTCATCATTGTTTCGATTTTCAGGTCGATGGTTCTGTAAGGAAATTGTTGAAGAGTGGAAAAGAGCTTGATGATACCTTGACTGCAGCTGTCATTCGGAACTTGAAGATCATTCAAGTGCGTAGTTATTTTTCCATATGGCTTTCTGGTCAATACATTTTGACAGCTTTTTACATCTTAAACAAGCTAATGAAAGTGCATGATAGAAGAATGGAGTCATAAAATTTGACATTGTCAGTTTTAGATCTTGAATTACAGCTTCTATTAAAACTCTTCAATTGACATGGCAACGAGCAAAGGCAAAGACTAATACTTTGTCAAATTAATGTTCATAAGTTTGTATTTTATGAACTTGGCTTTTACGCAGAAAGTTAAAACCCAGGATTAGGTTCTGATGGTAAACATAGGAGGAAAAGATCAGTTTTCTAAGTTGTATGATCGGGTACTTTGTAAGGATGTTGTATAAAAGATATGAATTTTGAAGTGACGCTTCAGAGTAATGTCGTCATCCTATCTATAGGACAGGTCCAAGGTCGTCATTTTGGATGCCGATGGTTCACGCTCCAAGAGCATTGCAAGATCACTGAAGAAACTTGGGGTCAAGGCAAGTATCATTTGAACTAATCTTTTATCATCTATCTGTTGTAGGCAATGAAGTGATTAGGATTGTAAATAACTCATTCATGAATCAAGAAAGGAAGAAGCAATGATGAAAAGCAAGCTTACCAGTGAAGGATTCCACAATGTGTTGCGAAACAAAGATTTGGGTATCTTCTGAGAATAAGTCATGATTTTGGGGTTCCTATGTACAATGTTTGTGGTAGGCACTTAAGCTGAATCTCTTGATATATAATTTGTGCTGAAAACCTAATCCTTTGAAGCTAAAATTCCACTAATGGAAGATAAAAAGTCTTCTTGAAGCTTTTTAAGCTAACTAACATCTAATATTTTTGGAAATTATGTTTACCTCCTCTTATGCTCAAGGCTAAGACTCTTCTTCCCTTTGTTGACTTCTCATGTGATAGAGTCATTTTCGTCTTGTTTGTAACTTTTAGTGCACAGGATGGCTGTTCTCTTGGTGGGACTAATGTCAATTTCGACTTTTAAAATCATTTCAGAATTCCTGGCGTCGACTCGACTGGGATATGTTTTATCTTTGTTTTATGCTTCTGATAAAGTGATTTTATAGAGAGAACAACTCTCAGTATCCACTTGGTTGATAGTAATGAAATTACTGGAACCTATTTCGTCCTATTTGACGTAAACGTTTTCAACACTGGATTTGGAGATAATGTTCATACTGTAGTATTTTAGGCATTGGGTTTGCCCAACATTAGCTGCTCTCTGAAAATCACTGACGGTTGGTTTGCCAAAGCTTGGTGGTTACGTGTCTGGACATGAGCTGACAAAAATTCAGACCATTCAAAGGGAATGTTAAGGCCCGGACACATGATCATTATTAATGTATCTAAATTTGATTGCATCATTTGGTCATAGTCAGACATCTCTGAAGACAGTTTGTTTTACACGCTGCATGGTGCAATGAGGAAATTTTCCTACTCAAAGTTTCTTGCTTAAGAATCCCAAAGTAGGTTGTTCAATGTAAACTCAAATATTACCCTTTCTTATCGTAGCAACCATATCTGGTCCAAGGTGGCTTCCAATCTTGGGTGAAAGAAGGTCTTCGTATTAAGGAGCTAAAACCTGAGACGACGCTTACCATAATCAATGAGGTAAAAGACTTAGTTCCCTCCCCAAGTTGCTAATCTGTACCGATTATTCTCTGTTCTCTTCTATATTTTCGTTCCATCTTCGAGTTTTTTTTCCGTAGCCATATGTAATAAGCTTCACTAACATGGAGTAATTTGCAATTTGCTTTCTTTTCTACTACTTACGTAGTTACTATTTGTTGCTTTGACTTGCCTGGTTTTTTGAAGTTTCATCCTATGCTTATGAATATTTTGGATAATATCAGGAAGCTGAGGCTATCCTAGAAGATCTCAATCCTACTCCACTTAAAGTTGTTGGCTACGGGATGGTAAGACATGTTTGTTTACACGTCCATGTTTAATTGTATTGTGTTTGTATATCAAAATGCTGTTTTTTTCTTGGTAATTTGTACCTAAGTGGTTATGTTATTTGTGCAAAAGTGTATAGTTTGTGATTTTTCTTGTGTGGAGTCTACTTACAATCACAAAACATCTCCAATACCGCAAGACTTAATGCCTTGCGCACGTTTTATCAAAATTTAGAGTTATTTCTTTGTTATAATCACTAGGTAAAGATTTCCTGCGTCATGAAATATCTTGCTATCTATTTTCCATTTCTTACACATGCTGTACTAACAAGGCAAAACAATTCTATTGACAGGGTTTCGTAGCGGCAGCATATGCATTACTAGGTACGCATATTATTTTTCTCCAATACATATTGTGTGCTATAAGATAATTGAGGAAAAGTGGTGGTATTTAGTGGAAAACACTGAAAGGATATTTGGTATACGTGCATATACGTAGAGGTTAGTGTTTTTCCTATAATGGTTGTGGAAAACCAACCTCGAGATCTCTCATTCTTTCTCTTTGGAAGAAGAGTACTTTTTCCATGAATGTGGGATCAAAGTAAATCACCCTCCAAAACAACCGATTTTAAGTTTCTTATCATCACTCGTAAAATAACAAAACATTGATCTGTTTGATCCTTGCATCTGATTTTCAAGCTTTTCCAGCCCTATTTTGAGCAATGGGCACACGTGCAAATAATAATTCAATGGCCTTGTCAAAAACTTGGCGACCTGCCATTTATCTTCCAAATTACGATATTTCCCTGGAATGAATCGGATATAATAGTTCTTTAAGGAACCCAACTTTCATAGCATTCGACAAAGATCGTAGACATTCAGGAGAGAAAGAAGGCCTTCAAAGCTGCTTCTTCGTGAATCACAATTATTTAATTTGTTTGCGCTATGATGGCTTTTGTATACACAATATTACTATCAAGTGATGGAATTTGCTTTAATCTGTTATACAAGGAATGACTCCTCTGACTGATCCATTATTTACTGGTTTCCTGAATCTCTCTCTCTCTCTCTCTACACATGCACAACCGCAGATCCATACTATCTATTTTTAGTATTATTGGGCTTTGCATGATTGCATCTAGGTTTGTAAATTCAGAACCATAAAAGGATTATAGGCCCATCATCCAATGCCTATGCATGTCATCTGAGAATATTTATTCTGTTTCAGAGTGGGAGAAGACACTACAATTTGTTGGCGTTATTGGCCTTGGTCAGGTACTTATTCTTTTGCGTCCAATTAAAAGTTCCAATGGAGATTTTAAACTTCACTTTACAAGGAAATGAAACCAACCTCGAAGAATAACTTCTTGTGATGTTGTCATCAATTGAAGCAATATATCCAAATTGGGTAAAGATCATTTATGTGACTCAAGACTATGGTTAATCCTCCCTCCGTCCCTCTTTTTTAATCAGTTTTTCACTTTTGGTTGCCCTGTAAAGAATGTCCTCTTTGAAAGTCAAGGATCAAAATTTTGTGAGATTCGTATCATAAAGCAATAAGAACGACGGGTACTAAACATTTTATGAAAAAAATTAAAAATTAAGAGTCACCATTGATACGTCTAGTCTAAAATCACTCAAGTGATTGGAAGTGTTGAAGGATAATATCGTGAAGTTACACTTACAAAGTGGGACGAGGGGAGTATGTAATATCTTTGTTTGGCATCCAAAGTTTGACGTTTTGAATTTATGTGACATAAGACCAATAAGTTACTTATCACAAAAAAAAAATAAAAAAATACGGCCGGATTGTGACTTCTCATCATTGCTCGATGATTTGTGACTTCTCCCAGACTATATACCGGCGGATTGCTTCTTATGAGGATGTTGATGATTTTAAGCAAGATGTGAGGTAAAGTGCTTCCAGTCATTAATAGTGTAATGGAACAATAATGATTTTAGCAATTTTTTATTTTGATAGCTCTGGTCACATGCATGGTTTTATGGAGATTCAAAGTTACCACTTACCAACGATATATAATCCTTTGGCTGAGGCAGGCTATCATGATTAACCCTTCTCCTATGCCTGGCTGCTTCTCGCTCACCGAATCTAGTCTTTGAATTTATCTTGTTATTTTTCTCATGATCTTACGGGAAGTTATAAATAGGTTGTCACAGTACTTTGAACAACTTCTGTTTCGTGAATTGTTTAGAAAAGCAACAGTTCCTTGCTGAATCATGTCCTTCTTGGGGTCAAGATTAGCAATCTTCATTTGAGATTTTAAAAAGGGGGTGTTTACGGTGAGGGAACATATTTTAGATTATAGCTTTAGATTCTGTTTTAAAAAGCTGAAAATCAACTTACGGAATTCTTAGAATCTAAAATCTCTGTTCGAAAAGAATCTCAAACCCAGCTTCTCTAGAATCATATTTTAGACTATTTTCAGCTTCTAGGAATCCCTAGAATCCCCAAATCTGTTGATAAGAATTTTTGAGGCACACCCACAACAGCTTTTTAAAATATAAAAAGTTCCCGAAATTTTTCGTAATCACAGACTCAAGATTGTGTGTTGGCACTATATTTTTTAACTTTTTTAGCGAACGACAAAGTTTAGAGGGGAGAAATTGCTAGAGTAGCAACCCTAGAAATCTGACTTTGAGAACTTATTACTTACTACATATGTTTTCTGGAGTTGACCCAACGGTCAAGTAGATGCACTTAGTGCAGTGAGGTTGTAGGTTTAACTACGATGAAAGGGTGTGGATGCACTTTCTGTGTATTTTTCTAGCTTAGTGTCCATTCTTTTGAGATGACCTTCATGTTCTGTCTAAGTTTCGAAATGTTTCAAAATACTTTCGAAGTGTTCCACTTTTCCTAGCTGATGAAATCAGTCTTTCAATTATGTAAGTTGTGATCCTTGATAGTAATATTGTAGGACTTCTAATTTAATGCTTTTACGTCGGAATAAGATGCCATTGTGATAGTGATATTGACCATCTTTCATTGTGCGTTTTTTCTTCAAGTAAATTGCTTGCACCTGTTAGACTGGGAGGTCAGGCAATTTCATGGGCTGCTGGGAAGTTGGAAACTAATGGCATGGGATTGCCAACGTCGCCATCATCCTCTGATGTTCAAAGCCGGGTGTTGCAGGCAGTGGCAAAGCATGAATCTCAACCGTCCGATGGTGAAGAAAAGCAAGATTCATCTCCTGATCTAACGACCGAGAACATCGATCTTTCTGAAGCATAGGGTCGAAAAATTTGGTTTGCAGATTATGTATAGTTTCAAGTTGAGCTGCTTTGTACGTTTCGACAGTGAGTGCTCAGCTGAGTTGTATCATTCATCAGATTTGTGGAAAGTGGATTTGGGGTAATACTGTTGAATGGGGAGAAAATCCATTTGGAGACATTTTCCTGCAATAAAAGCTTTCAATTTCCTTGTATGTTAAGTCAACATGAATTTTGATCTGTACAATAATGAAGCCAACTTGTGGGGACATCTATTTGCAGCACACAATTTACCCCATACAACCCATTAAAAAATTACTCCTAGAACATTTAAGTCAAAAATTCCCTAATGTGTAAAGACAAGAATGCCCCAATGTGTAAAACTTTCCTCATCTTCATACTTCTCCTTCATTTTCCCTCAGAGTCACAAACTTTCCTTCTGTATCTCCATCTCTTGACTCTTGACTGCCACAACACTCTCTCCTTCTCTTCTCTGTTCATCCATGGAATTTTCTCCCTCCTTCGTCATACACTTCAAACCATAGTCTTCCAGACTACAAATCACTCACCTCTTTCATTTTTCGTCTCTTTCTCAATGGAAAATGAATCAATGGTGCCACGGACATGGTGGTTTGGGAGCCGAAACCATGCACAGAGAAGCCCACAAAAAATCAATATCAATTAGTTTTTTCCCAATGTTATCCGATATCCAATCCCAAAATCCATAGGATAAAGATGCACATATTTTCATATTCTAAAATTTGAAAAATTGCACATCCTTTCGGTTTTTAATATTCAAAGGATTTTTGAACCATGGACAAGAAATATATACTAATATTCAGATTTTAAAATCCGAAAGATGCGCATATTTTTTTCAGATTCTAAAATTTGAAAGGAGTCGTATTTTCTGATTTTAAAATGTGAACGTTCTATATATTTCTTGTGCATGGTTCGAAAATACTTCCGGAAATTAAAATTCGAAAAGATGTGTAACTTTGAAATTGTAAAATAAGAAAATACATGCAGATTTTCAGATTTTAAAATCTTGAGACAATTTTTTGATTCTTACATTTTGTGGTGTTAATGAATGATAGGGTGATGGGAAGGAGTTGTGGAGAGGAGGGAGGGAGTGAATTTGCTGGTGGTGATGGAGTTCGCTAGCAGCAGTGGCGGCGGCGACGACTTGAACAGAGAATGGAGAGAAATTGGGAGAGAGAGTAGGGAGGCGAGAGAGAAAAGGGGGAAGTTCAAATTTTCGGAAAAATATTGAGGTCTTTGTTAGGGATAGAATATCAAAAACGCTAGGTTCCCAATCATCCAAACATAACATCAAATATAATTCCTCGCATACACGTGAGGCCCGCGTGTTAAATATATGTGCGAGATCTACATGTATGTGAGGAAGTGTGTTTACAATATCAAATATAATTTCTCACATACACGTGAGGCCCGCTTGTGTAAATGTATGTGAGATCTACATGTATGTGAGGGAGTGTGTTTGGTGTCGTGTTCATATAATTGTGCACCTAACCTAGCATATGAAACTTTTAGGAATTTTGGGGATAAAAAAAAAAACTTTTAGGAATTTTATAAGTTGTATTTAGCAAATTGTTATAAGATTTCTTTCGGAACTAAAAATAAGTACTTATTTTTTAAGAAGGCAATTTCAAATAAAAAAAATAAAGTATTTATGCAAATAATTTTTCTAACAATATGGATCTGATTTAATAGATTTTATCGAGACATTTTATACGGTAGAAAAAAAATTTGTTAGTTACATTATTTTAAAATTTAAAAATATAAAATAAATACTTATTTTTTAAAAAGTTCTAGAACGGAGCCTAAATACAAAAATGAACATAGGTTTTTATTTTTAGCAAAATTGTGGCCGGTTCTATTTGCAATTTACCAGTCACATTTCTTCTCTTTCTTTATTCCTTTCCACGAGTTTTACAATCCCAGCCGAAGGGAGACTCTTCTGCATCGTAATTGCCACCAAGAAATCGTTGACAGGAGGAAAGAACACAACCAATAATCGTTGTTGCCATCAAGACTCCAAAGCCCATTCGATCGGTTTCTACGAACAGGAGAAAGGTACCCATTCGATTATTGATCTGCATTTGATCTATAATACAAATTATGGCGATGATTATACTGTAGTCTGATAGGGTGTTAGTAATCGTTTAGCTGGATTTGGTAAAAGATTTGTGTGTTCATGTGAATCTGGTTCATTGTGAGGGTTCGACTCATTGGCTTTGAGTACAGTTATGATGTTGTTTTGATTAGGGTTTTGAAAAGATGGGAGTGGTAAAGATAGATGAGTGTAATTAGGGCTTGGGACCGATCCATTGAATCGAAGTAATTGGACCGTACTGGACAGATCTTCACATGAGAGAGAAGCTTTGATCGTTAACCTTCTCTCTCTTCCCTGCTCGAGTGACTTTGGGCTAAATTAACTTTTCTCAAAAACAGTCGGATAAATGTGATATGTAGTGATTTTTTATTCATCTTTTGTCAATATTTTCGGGATTAATCAATCGTCCTGAAGAAAGAATCATAAAAGGAAAACCGAAGTTAGAAAATGTTCACTACTGCACGGTCTTTTTCAAACTCTTTTTGGTTTTTAGTGAATTTTTTGCAATTTTTTGTCATAATATTTTACTTTTCAAATTCCATCTGTGAAGACCAAGTGACCAATGGTTAATCCAAAAAGTCTGACCCATATCTAGAGATTCAGAGAAAACAACAAAAAAGACAGTGAAAAAAATACCCCTAAATGTAAGCCAAAGTGGACTTAACAAGTTCGTCTTTGGGTTATCGTTGCTTGGTTTTGGCACAAAATTCCGATGTATTCAGTTTCTGTATTTGCGCTCTCTTTATCAGGCCATTCATTTTCTTCATCAGGAGCTGTGAACGTCATCTCAAGCTCTTATGGACTACTAAATCAGTTCGTTGAGAGATCATGGATTCAACTGGTGAGTGCCTTTAATTTCGTATGTTTTTTGTTATTTATTTCCCCCCCTCTTTTCCCCGTGAGGGAAGATGTGAAGTTGTTTATACAAAGAGAGCGAGAATAGAGGGAAGATGTAACGTTGTTTACACGATGAGAGTTTTGCATTCGTGAGTATTTTGTCTTATCAAATTTATGAATGAATATGTTTGGTTGTAGATTGATTACAATCTTTCACCATGTTGGTTGGGGATGTATTGAGAGAGGGTACATTTCTTCTTTTATTCTCATGAAGATTCACTTGTATTTTGTTGGGCTGGCATTGATGGAGGGTACATTTCCTCAATTCTTATGCCGGATATACTTGAACTTTTTGCAGTATAAGGCTAAAGAGATGCTCAGTGTTAACCTCAAGTTGATGCATCCTCCAAATCTCTATATAACATTTGTGAACACCTGTAACTCAATGCAAAGTGCAAATGGGGCTTGGGAACCTCGTCATGATGTCATTTACTATGTGAATGATTCTTTTAGAAATGATTGTCTGGGTATTAAGTTCAGGATCAACTCAAAAGCTTCCTTATCTGGTTGGCAATGCTCATTATGGGCTTGGACTTGGTGAATACTTGGTGAATATGTTGTTCGTATATCTGACAACCCAGCTTGCTGGGCATTATGAGATGATGAAATACATTGGAGTAACAGCATGCCATTTACTTTTCTACTTGAACCCTAATTCAGTCAGATGATTATCGTTCAGCCAACTTTCTGAGTGAGGTTTAAGGTATCATGTTTATTGGCCAATAATATATGCATCACTCAATGGCTATGGTCGTTGATGAATTTGAAAGTTGGACTTAAGCACAAATGTGGACTTTAAGAGGAACTCCAACCGATGATGTCAAAGTTGACCAGGCATGCCAAGTTTATGAATTGGCATCTGAACCAACTCCACCCATTATGTCAATTGCTTAAACCTCACTCAGAATTTAACTAGTACTGACGTGAAGATTTGACGTCAAGGTTTGCCGTGATGTCAAATCTTTTATTTGATTACTTTACTCCCCAAAACTTAATTAGTACACTTAAATAACAAATTTGGCATATTGGTTGGAGTGGGCATTTTAGAGATTCCAAATTCTAACATGTTAAATTCCCACACAAGCTTCAAAAAAATTTGACATCCTCGCACTTGAAACCAAGGTTGGAGATGGTCTAATTAAGCACAATATTTTCCTTTGCTGTGTCATTTTGTTACATGATCATCTTGTCCTTGGTCTCTTGCATCATTCTCTTTATGCTGTAATGAGCATGTTGCCAAGAGATGTGATACGCCTCATTCTACCTAGGTTATTTCCATAAAGGATTCTCTTTATGCTAGGTTCTCTTTATGCCGTAATGAGCATGTTGCCAAGAGATGTGATACAATCTCATTCTACCTAGGTTATTTCCATAAAGGATATAGATGTTTAATAATGTAATGTGTTCAGTTACCTACTCTTTTCTAAGATAACGCTATTTCACAATTCAAGGTTATGTTTACCTTTTTATGTTATTGTATAGCTCGCTCCCCTCAATTATCATTTGTCCATTACACACTGCTTAATTGTTTTCTCGTTTTATTTGGTGTTTGTTGCAGCCAGTTGTTTCCGGGACACTTCTGTTGTTGTGGTCACGCTGGAATCCAGTGAAGTATATATTGTGGTCAGCTTATCCTTTAGGAGTAGCACTCAGGTGATTTATGTTGACCCAACAACTGGGGCTCTTTGTTATAATGGGAAACTGGGTTCTGATGTTTTTGGCTCCCAAAATGAAGCTTTAGAATACGTTACAAATGGATCAAAGTGGCTTTGCAAGAGTATAATCTATGCCAGGGCAATATTGGGTTATGCGGCCCTGGGGAGTTTTGGTGTGCTTCTTGTTGCAACAAAGGTGACTCCCAGCATTCCAGCTTTGCCTGGTGGAGGGTGTGTATATACTGTGTCTGAGAGCCAATGGATCAAAATTTCACTTCAAAACCCTCAACCCCAGGGAAAAGGGGAAATAAAGAATGTTCAAGAACTGACGGAGCTTGATATTGATGGCAAGCACTTCTTTTGTGAAACAAGGGACATTACTCGGCCTTTCCCAAGCCGCATGCCTTTGCATCAGCCTGATCAGGAATTTGTTTGGAATGGATGGTTTTCTAAGTCTTTTGAAAACATTGGTCTGCCACAGCATTGTGTCATTCTTCTGCAGGTTTTGGCTTATACTTGGTATCTTTGTGATTTTTATCTGATTCGTTGATACTCTTTTACCTGGCTAGTGCCTTTACCAGGTTGCCTTCTCTATGAATAATGAATGACACACGAAGTGTTTAGTCACTTAATGACATTTATACAGCTGTTTGGCTTGGATTATTAGTGTGCACGTGCATACAGTTTATGTTGCTATAAGGATGTTCATATGTAACAACCATGTTGATTGAATAATATGTGATCACTGATTGTCCCAAAGCTTAAGTTAGGAAGTGGGCCTGAAAATGTATACCATGTTAGCACTCTCCCTCGCATGCGTTTCTGTTTCTAGGAGAACGTAACACAACAATAGTGGAATTCTAAGCTTCAATTGTTTCACGCAACACGTACGGAAATGTACGAAACAAACTGAAACACTGAGTTGTTTGGATACCTACTAGAAATATCGAACCATGACATTTTCACTCAACCAAATTCTTTGACATTTCTGTTCGCGTTTTGACTAAGTTTTTGAATTGTTTCTGTAACATTTCCAAAATGTTTCCTTTTTGTAGCTAACTGTACAAAATTTCAATCCTTGCATGCAACCCACCCAACACTTAGAGAGACAAAATGAATATATATTTTTTGAACTGGATAGACAAAATGATGGACTTGAACAATGTGCATGAAAAAGGGCAGACGAGGGTGCACAATGACGTAGATAGCAACATGACAAGATCTTGCACCCAAAACCTGGAGCTCTGATACCATGTTAGATCACTAATTGTTCAAAAAGCTTAAGACATGCATCCAACATTGTATATCAAACAAACAATTAGTAAGAAGTGCCCTTTTAAAGGAGTGGCATATCTTCATCATGTCAAGGCAATGATTGTGGATGGTTTCACATTTGACCCAGAATTCAGACAGATGCAGCGGCTTTATAATGACTTGGCAGTAAATTACCTTGATTGATATGTTGATACACAATGAATAGCCCAAGGAAGTTTTGACTTTTTGTAGTTGCTTCGATGTACCGTCTTCTTTTCTGTTTGAGAGAGCATATGCTCTGGAACTTGTTTCCTTGGCACATGTGCTATTGGTTGGGATCTGATCTCTTTTTTCCTGTAAAAGGCAGAAGAGAGTGCGCAATGACATAGATAACAGTGTGACAAGATGTTGGTGGCTTTGTAAGGACTTGGGAGTAAATTCCGTTGATTGATATGGTGATAGGCAATGAATAGCCCAGGGAAGCTTTGACTTTTTGTGATTGCTTAGATGTTCCTCTTGTTTTTATTTTGAGAGAAGATATGCTCTAGAACTTGTCTCCTTGGTACATATGCTATTGAGTTGGATCTGATTTCTGTTGCTGAATCATATTTCTTTTTGCTCTGGAAATGCATCTTTTGGTAAATGACTTTGTCATCGTATGATTTTTGCAGTTACATTTGTTACTTTTCCAAGGTGATTATTTTGCCGCCTTGTCTCGCCATTAACCTTGCTCTGTTTAAAACTTGCCTTCGAATATCTGAGAAACACCTTTTCTTATTTACATTCACTGTATTACAATCAACCAGCTCTGCAACATATTTTTTTTTTTGGGATAATAACCAGCTCTACAACTGGGAGTGATCAAAAGGCCATCTGATGTACTTTGGTTATGCTAAGACATAGATGGATGATACTATGTTCACTTGATATCTACTCATAGGGGTTTGCAGAATGTAGAAGCTTTGGAAGCTTGGGTCAGGAAGAAGGGATAGTTGCTCTTACTGCTCGTAGGAGCAGACTACATCCTGGTACTCGTTACTTGGCAAGGGGCTTGAATTCGTGTTTCAGCACAGGTAAAATAATTATTTGGCATCCTTGAATGTGATTCTTGTTTAGCTATGTTTTGTGAAAAGGCAATTCTACCTTCAAAATGAATAGGCACATGTCATTCAAAGGTTGCTTTTATCCGCTTACCTATTTGCTCAGGCTAAATCCATTTGTGGCCACCACTTTTTCGAACTGCTGTGCTAGTTTGAAGGAATCATTGCACCTATAGGTCATCTTCCCGCACCTTTGCTTTAGTTTTCATTTTTTGGTTTACATTCCATTGTTATGTGCGTATGCCATCGCATGGAAATTCAGGAACCTAATACCAGCCAAGGTGCAGGATTTTTAACCTCGATTCTTCTCTAGAGTGATAAAGCATATACTTTTTGAAAAATAAACTTTTGTTCTCTGTGATGTACGTTTGTTGTTCACTTTATTGATCCGGGTCATTATAGATGAATGATGCCTTGGAAAGTGCATTTGGCTTCAGTTTGTTTGAGCTTAGGACTAATCACGATACAGGATAATGACACCATGTTGTGACTTTTTGATTTCTAATGGTTTTTTTTGGGCACGGGAGTGGGTTAGTGGTTAGTTTCCGGATTTTCAGTTTTATGTTTTGGGATTCATACATAATGTTGCGCTCTTCAAATTGCATTGAGTCAGTTTCAATTTATTCCTTGTACTCAAGATGTAGTTTTATATTTACATCATCGTCCACACCAAAGAACAATAATTATCTTGAGCAATTGGTTTTGTTTTCTGTAATGAATCTAGCTGTTTATATTGCTTATTCGAATTTATGGAAACTTATAAGACTGTATTTCAGGCAATGAAGTGGAGTGTGAGCAACTCGTATGGGTTCCAAAAAAGGCTGGCCAAAGTGTTCCTTTCAACACATACATTTGGCGGCGGGGGACCATACCAATATGGTGGGGGGCAGAATTAAAGATGACTGCGGCAGAAGCAGAAATATATGTTTCAGATGATCCTTACAAAGGCAGTGCACAGTATTATAAGAGGTTGGGTGAGAGATATGATGCACGGAACCTTGATGTAGCTGTTGGGGGCAACCAGAAGAAAGTTGTGGTTCCAATTGTGTGCATCAACTTGCTTAGAAATGGAGAAGGAAAATCAGAATCCATTCTAGTTCAGCATTTTGTGGAATCCATGAATTTTATCAAATCAACTGGAAAACTTCCCTATACTCGAGTTCATTTGATTAACTATGATTGGCATACCAGTATAAAATTAAAAGGTGAGCAGCAAACAATTGAAGGATTGTGGAAACTACTGAAAGGACCTACAGTGTCTATAGGATTTTGCGAGGGGGATTATTTGCCTTCTCGTCAGCGTGTTAAGGACTGCACAGGTGAAATCATCTTTAATGATGATCTTGAAGGTGCATTCTGCTTGAGATCACATCAAAATGGAGTTATACGTTACAACTGTGCTGATTCTTTAGATAGAACCAATGCTGCTAGTTATTTTGGATCGCTTCAAGTATTCATAGAGCAATGTAGACGCCTAATGATCTCGCTAGATAGTGATCTCGCATTTGGTTATCAGTCTGCTAATAATTATGGTGGATATACTGCTCCACTGCCACCTGGCTGGGAGAAGCGGTCTGATGCAGTAACCGGGAAGACATATTTTATTGATCACAACACTCGAACCACAACGTGGAATCATCCATGTCCAGATAAACCATGGAAGAGGTTTGATATGACATTTGAGGATTTCAAGAGATCAACAATTTTGTCACCAGTATCTCAACTGGCTGATCTTTTCCTCCTTGCTGGTGATATTCATGCGACATTGTATACTGGTTCTAAAGCTATGCACAGCCAAATTCTAAGCATCTTCAATGAGGAAGCCGGAAAATTTAAGCAGTTTTCTGTCGCTCAAAATATGAAAATCACTTTGCAGAGGAGATATAAAAATGCCATTGTAGATAGTTCTCGTCAGAAGCAGTTAGAGATGTTTCTTGGATTGAGGCTTTTCAGGCATCTTCCATCAGTTCCACTTCAACCTTTACATGTATGTTATTCTTCCTTTATTCCCACATTAGCCAAATGAACACTTTTTCTATTGCTTTATGACGTGTATTGTGGTTCTTGCATCTAGCACTAACTGTAAGATACGCAGATATCATTGCCGTGATCAACCTTTAAGATTTCACCTCAATTGGATGATTTCAGTGTAATCTGACCATCTGATTCTCAAGAAACTCTGATTTGAATTTATTTCCTTACTCCTACACCCCCATAGAAACATAAGACTTACTTTCTCTATCTTCAATTTATTGATCCAACCCTCCTTTATGTAACCGAAAACGAATACCTTGATTAATAGACTCACCTAGGTCTGGAGCTTATTAAACTTACATATTCTATGTTGTCTTCTCAAGGCAGACACGAAGAGAATGAATTTGTAAGGAGATGTGATTGTGTCGGTACCCTAGCAAAAAAAATTAATAAAACAAAATAATTACTACCACCAAAAAGATAGTGGTAAGTACTCCGAGTATCGTCCTTAGGGATTACAAAGGCTAAGTTGTGATTGCTTCAATCAGTTTCTAGGTTAATTCGAGCAAAAGAGATTTTGGTTTCGTTTCCTAAAATTATGAAAGCTAAATAAAATTAAAGCAATTAAAAGTAAGGAGAGTTTATAAGAGAAAAGACCTAGGATTTTGAATCCACCCGATCCTTTGTAATGAATTTATGTAATGACTAGAGCTAAGGGTGTCACCTAAAGATAATCGCGAATCATCAAATGGCATGGGATATCGCTGCCTAGCGCAAACCGTCTCTACCAGTACGACCCGTCTCTTAGGCACAGATCATCTAATAGCATGGCGCGTCTTACGGAGCATAACCCATCTCACCCAATTATCTCGAAGCTAATAAAACTGTTGTATGAATTGCTTGAAATCTGGAAAGACAAACACAACATATTGAATGGAAAGAATTATCAATTAGTTAAACCTTGATTCATACGTCGATACGACCATTGTTCGAATGGGAAAATCCTAAAACAAAACGTAAACTACATTACTCGGAGATTGTGCTTCATCTACGCCCTAGGGGAGCGTTTAGCCGGACATTGGAGTCGAATACATTGAGGCTTGGTTCTGTTCCTCTGCTGTGATTGGTATTTGGCAGCCCACCGCCTTTAAATTCTCTACTGTTGCCGTAGCCTATGTGCTTTTTCGAGCCCTCTGTTATTCGTGCTCTTTTTGTTGCTGTATAGTGCGTGCAGCTTCTGTTTTCTTATTGAATGCGTGGTGTCTCATGTGTAAGATAAAAGTTCCCTTTCATAAATTGCTGTACCGCCAATCCAAAACCCTATTCCTTTAGTTGTAAGCACCGCCTCTTTTTTTCTTCTTCCAGGAGACTGCCAACTTTGTCTCTTTCGCCCCATCACTGAGTCAAAGTAACTAATAAACATTGGGCCCACCTAGTAGACTAAAATACAAGTCCAATTACTTATTTTTACTTTCAGTGAAAGTCCAATTCCTTTGCCAGTTGGCTTGCAAATCATTATTTCGTCAGTACTCATGCCCGTGGATTAAGTTCAGTATGGCAATTTGGACCCTCTACTTGATTGAATTCGGAACAGCCCAACTTTGAACACTGTTTTGTATTCTGGTAGCTTAGATTTCGAGTCAACTCTGCACAAATCGGAACGAACGCCTGAAATACTTTTCATTAGCATCTCAAGCCTCAAAATACCTATAACACAAAAATCAAGCATTATACTCCAAGTAACAATATAAATGGACTTAGCAAAGTTAACTGAGGGGCGCGCATGAACATTCACGCGCCTATCAAGGTACGTGTCCATATTAAAGTGACAAAACAGAATGCAGCCTAGCCTCGTTGTGTTGGCTTTAAAACCCTTGACGCACTCCTCCAATTATTTGCATTCCACAGAAAATATGAGTGTCTTAATATGCCCCCACCGAAATATCCATGCGTCCGAGCACATATTGCCACGTCTCTCTCCCTCTCTCTCATCCCAATACGAACTCTACCTCAACAGGATTATCTTTTTAGTCTCTTTAGCCAAGTCTAACTTTGTATGGTTTTAACATTACAAGAGATTGGAGAGCTTTTTTGTAGTGTGTGAGATTTGTTGTATTCTTTTCTTTTCGTTTCGGAGGACTTTGTTTCCTCATCCTTGTGTTTCTTCTTAGTCCATTTTTATAAAATAATATCATTTTGTTGCTGATCTAAAAGTATCTTTTTGTACGTGGGAGTGTTTCGTCTCTAAAAAGTACTGACGTAAAGATGAAAAATCTTGTTGATTTAGTTGTTTCCATGTCATGACAACGTATATTTGATTTTCATGCCTATCATTGCAGGTACCATCTCGGGCATCTTGCTTGCTTAAGCCAGTTCCGAACATGTTTCCAAGTTCTGATGGTGGAGCCAGTCTTCTTAGTTTCAAGCGAAAAGACCTTATCTGGGTACTCTACTTTTTCTTTACGTCATGATCGGCATCCTAGTATAACTCAAAACTTCATACTACTATCGATTGAGCAGTCCTCTTCTCTCGTACAAGCCCTTTTTGTTTTCTTTGTCCGAAACATATTCAAACAAGTTAGTTTGACGGAGTGTTTACTTTGTGATGGTTAATCCCACAGGTGTGTCCACAGTCCACAGATGTTGTTGAACTCTTTATCTATCTTGGAGAGCCTTGCCATGTCTGTCAGCTTCTTCTTACAATTGCTCATGGTGCTGATGATTCAACTTTTCCATCAACAGTTGACGTGCGGACTGGACGTTATTTGGATGGGCTTAAACTTGTTGTTGAGGTGTGACCAATTTCATTTATAAGTTGGGACTTCACATCCATGCTTGGCCTTAAAATTTAGTTTAAGCTTATGTTTTGAGAGCTGTTCATTGGTAGGTCTTGGATTCTTGATAAATAACTCTCATGCATGTAGTTGGAAAAGCACAATATATTGCATCCTAGTTTTGTTAAAGCTTCCTACTCAAAGTTGATTGATTGAGTGGGGAGAGCTACTGAGGCTCATGTACTAGCTTTGGAGCAATTTAACCGATTTTAAAAAGTTTTGAGCATGTCCACTCTTGTGGACAAGAGTGTAATACTTGTTTTTTGAATGGCGAAAAGAAATTTTATTAACCTTAAAAAGATTACCAGGATCAAGGAGAGAACAACAATAGTGTCCAATCCGAGACCCAAACCCAAGATTGGCAAGTTGCCAACCAAGGAAACACCTAAATGGGACAAGCCCAAACACCCGAAAGGCCTAAAGCCTAGATACATGGTACAAGCCCAACAGTTAAACCAATGGGACGCAGCCCAGAACTCCTAAAGGGCCTGAAGCCCATATACAAGGACAAGCCCAAACAAATCAGCCCAAACAAAACCCTAACTCAAAGCACACCCCAGCCACGCCGCCGACCATATTGCCCACCACCACAGAAGCAGAACACCACCCAAGAGGCCGACAGACCGTCACCGCCGCTCACGGAGCCGCTAGGCCAAGGAAACAATTAATCTCAGGAGATTAACCGTCGGAGACAAACATAACTTGCACCCACACGCCAGACCAAGCCTTGCCAACAGGCGGAACCAATTAACCTAGTAAGCAAATCGGCGGACTACCGAAATGGCGGGGAAGAGCCGAAGAGCAAAGCCAAGCAGAGGAGACGGTAAGACGGCTACGAGTGAGAGGATGAGCAGAGAGGAAAGGGGGCGGAACCTCGTTGATAACCCAATGCTACCGCGAGCAAAGACGCGGGAGCCCGAGACTGCTGTGAGCTAGCCGTATGTTGCCGGCCCCAAAAACAGTCTGGAAGCACTAGATGCAGGGCCAAATGCCGTCGGGATCACCAGAGGAGCGCCGCACCGCGCCACGCCACCACCACCTGTAAAAACAGGAAGAAAAGAAAAAGAAAGGAGGGCCGGGGGGGAGTAGGGTGGAGGGTGGCCCCCCCCCCCCCAAGGTTGGATAACCAGTTTGGTGAGAGTATAGAGAGAGGGGTAGAGAGAGATGGTGATAGAGGAGAGGGGGGTGGGCGGCAGGGGTACGGGGAGGGTGCGGCAGTAGGTTCTCAAACCCTAGGGGAGAAAAGTTCTTAGAGCCCGTTCTGCTTTCTCAAATAAGTACTTGACAAATAAAGACCTATTTTCAAGTTTAAAAATAATGAGCTTACGAATATATATATATATATATATATATATATATATATATATATATATATATATATATATATATATATATATATATATATATATATATATATGTGTGTGTGTGTGTGTGTGCGCGCGCGCGCGCAGGGTTTGATAGATCTCATCGAAATCTATCAAACAAGATCCATATTGCATATTTTTTGATTTCATTAAGCTTATTATTTTTAAGCTTGAAAATTGCAAATAAGTACTTATTTTTTAAGGGGCAATCCGGAACACACCCTTAGTGCGCAAGGATCAGTTACTCAAGAGTGTAATACTTGTTCACCTGTGTCCGTTTGGAGTACAGTCCATGCTCACATAATGAGTATCATGTAGATCACTTAGGTCACGAGCCGCAAGCAAGACTATTTCAAATCCAACAGTTGCCTGTAGTGATTATTTCTTCTCCTCGTTTAGGATTACGGTGTTCAAGTCACTCTGTAATAGGAGATT
Source organism: Rhododendron molle (assembly GCA_025413875.1). Lineage (NCBI taxonomy): Eukaryota > Viridiplantae > Streptophyta > Magnoliopsida > Ericales > Ericaceae > Rhododendron > Rhododendron molle. Next base: position 1,567,810 of record CM046396.1, on the reverse strand, counting down.
TGCCTAAAATAGATCTTTGTAAAGTGCTTTTTCTTTCTTGTCTTCTTTGGAAAGCCGGACTGCTGGACACATTACTTCCTCTTTAGTCTCCCCCTTGACTTAGTAGGGCGGGCTTACAGATCTTGGGTTGGGATTGTCAGGAGATCAATTGCGATTGTGAGTTAGGGTATACAAATGTTTGGCAATCCTTGGTAGAGCTTATTCACGATTTTGTGCCGAACCCTTTAAACAACCAAATTAGTGGTCTTTCAGGAAATGTTAAACAAAAGTTTTCCCCTCGCATCTCGGTAGCTTTCCTCAAGGCTCCCCTGTTGATCGGAGGAGCGAGTGCAGTGGAATTATAATTTCCTAGGCGTCCCTGCATCCGATCAATTCATGATTCACCCAAGCGACAAGAACTTGAAAGCTGCTTTTTCAAGTGTCAGTAGCGGGGACGTTTTGTGTGTCGGGGATGCGGTGTCTTCTCTCTCCACATTATTGCTCAGTTGTTATGCTCCTGTTTTCGATGTAAAACAAAGGTAACGAATCACCTTAACCCCTCTGCGGCTTTTATTTCTCTCTTAAGACAATGGTTCTATAGCATAACAATCAAAACTGAACGAGGTTGACTTTGGCACAAACAAGTGGGAATCAACCACTACAGAAGTATAGAGCTTGCCCAGAACCTCCTAGAGTCCAGCTCTGATATCTTGTTGCAATCTTGCGTGTTGTGCAACTCAGTGTCTTAAAAGGCAAGCACCTTGCACGCCTAGGCACTGAGGCGAGGAGAGGCACAGTCATAGGGCCTCGGACACCTTGAGGCGAGGAGTAGTTCTTGGAGCGCACTTGAGGTGCGCTTCTTGCATGAGCTGCGGGCCTGAATGACTTTTTTTATCTGTTCAAGATTGATCTCGTCCATTAATTCGTAAGGGATTATGTGTTGGGAAACACTTAATAAAATCCTTCTAGTTAAAAGAGCTCGGATTGTTAGCCCTAATAGCAAAAAATTAACTCACATTGTGAAATCTGGAGGCTAATTCCCGGTATGCTCTATTTTTCCCCCCGATCTTCTTCTACTCCTTTTGCCCTATTTTCTCTCCCGTCTCATTCTTATCCATTGTCTGGTGGCTTAGGAGTCTTGGACCTCATTTTTTCTTGGTATATAATTGAATTCGTTCTTCCTGAGTAGAGTGTCAGAGCATCTACATTCCTGGAGAGGTAAATGGTGTGGGGGGGAACAAATTTATGTACATACTCCCCCTTTGTCTAATGCTGGGAGAGGAACTGACAATATTTTGATAGGGTAGGAAGTCATTTGTTCAATTTTTTTTTGTAGCTTGTATACTAGGGGTTCGAGGGATTGAAATCCTTCCCTGGACAAAGTTTTAGACATGATAGGTCTCTATGATTCCAATAGTTGTGTATAGGCCCTTCTGTTCCTCGGTGTCTTTTTTATGCGGATGTATTCCTCGTTTGATTTGCGGATTAATTGCCTGGGATAGGACTAAATGTACCTAATCCGGAGTTGTCCCACGTTTGGTTCCCGAAATGACTGTCGGGATTATTAATCCCTATATGGGGGTACTAAATAATCCTGGGGGAGGTGGGATTGCGTAGGATTAACAAATAAGGAATTGTTTTCAAAAATATTTTGATGATATTGAGATTGATTTCAAAAAGCATTTTCAGAATTATTTTCTGTAATATTAATTTCAGAAAATGTTTTTAAAAAAAATTAGAAAAAAAAAATTTCAGAAATTGTTTTGAAAAAACTTTTTTTAAAAAATATTTATTTTCAAAACTTTCTTATTTTACAAAAACTTAAAAAAAAAAAACTATTTTCAAAACTTTCATGTTTTTCAAAAATGTTTTCAGAAATTATTTTTGTTAAAAAAATACGAAAAATGTTTTTTAAAACTTTCTTTTCTCAAAAAATGATTTCAAAAACTATTTTGTTTGAAAAATGTTTTCAAAAAACCTTTTTCTTCAAAAAAAGTTTCAAAAACTAGTTTTTCTTTTCTTTCAAAAAATTGATTTTCAACTTTTTAAAGAAATTTGTTTTTTTTTTAAAAATTAGTTCAAAAAAAAAAACTTTTCCCAAATTGTTTTGTAATAAAAATGTTTCACAAAAATATTTGTTTTAAAATGTTTCTTTTTTCGAAAAATGTTTTTGAATTTTTTTTAAAAAAAATTATTATTCCTTATCGCATAATTAATCCCACGCGAATCAAACATGGGATTGGGTGAAATTAGAGATGAAATTAATCCAGGACAAATAATCCAAGGACTATTAATCCTAGGACTGTTAATCTCATCATTTTCAGTCCGCGAATCAAACGAGGCCTAGTGTTGGTAGTTTATGCATTTTTTTTACTTATGTACAGAAGTAGTAGTTAACAAATGCGAGACAAGCTTGTAAAAAGTTTCATTAACCTTCAGCTACGTCTTTGTTTCCGATTGTTTTTCCCACTTCATTTACTTTGACTGGAATGGATGTGCACAAATCTTGGACTATTGCTATATTGGATTTTTTTTAGCCTTCAAGTATTCATGAGTCTCCAAGATACACATACCCAAAGGAATATTAGGTCTACACTGGAGCAAAGGTAGGTGTTCTTTCAAATTGTTTTCTAGTGTAGTATGTTTAAGAACAAGATACTTTTTGGTCATTTGTGAAAAAAAACTGATCGATGCAATGGTACAAAAAGTGATGTCGATGGAAAAACTAGGGGGTTGAAGACCTAAATTGATGTAGTAGGATTTGTGCTTTATTTACACTTTTTTTTTGAACAACCTTGTTAACATCTTGTTGGCTCGTTGTTTTTGGTAAATGAGTATGGTGCCTTGAGACTTATTTGTACACAAACCACTACTAAGTGGAAATGTTGCTGCTAATATATAGCTATGTCCCAATAGAAATTACACAGTTAATGTTATTGTTTTGGTGACTAAAGTATGTCACCATATGAAGCACCGACACTCCTAGAGGTCGGCGCATCTGTGTTTGACACATTGGGGCGTGGGACACACCATGGGCTCTACAAAAAAGTATGGGACATGCCACAAGGTGTGTCATACTAAGTTTTTTTTTATTTTTTTTTTATGGGGACATGACAGGGATGGGGTGGACACATATGTTGACATGTTAGGGTTCTGGGTTTGAATATCTTATTTTCAAACTGTTTAGGAAAAAGTAGGGATGGCAATCGGGGCGTTCGGGGCGGCTATGGGGAATTCCGTACCCGATCCCCGAAACCAAACCCCTACCCATATCCGCCCCAATACGCGAACGGGGAGAGTAAAAAGAAACCATAACTGAACCATTCGGGGTTCGGGTAATCCCTGAACCGATTGGGTACCCGAACCAGACTTGGTTTTTTATCCAAAAAAAGAGGAGAAAACATGGTAATGGCTCTTGGGGTGGGTTCTCTCGTAACAGAGAGAGAGAGAGAGAGAGAGAGAGAGAGAGAGAGAGAGGAAATGGCCTTTGGGGTGGGTTCATTCGTAACAGAGAGAGAGAGAGGAGTATTTGTGTTTGGACGTCGTCGGAGCCGCAGATTTGTGAGTTCGATTGAAGATTTTGCTCGACACCATGGGAGAAGGTGTGCGGGGCTTTTCTCATGCCTGTGATTGAGAGAGAGAGAGAGAGAGAGAGAGAGAGAGAGAGAGAGAGAGAGAGAGAGAGAGAACAACCGATGACGACGAATGGTGGAGACCGCGAGGGGTGCAGAGGAGAGGAGGGGGTGGGTTTGAGGTCTGCGTGGGGTGAGCTGCTGACTACTGTTATAAATTTATATAAAAGGTTATCACATTCTAGGTCCTTAGACCTTAAAACATGCAACAATTTGGTCCCTAAATTTCTGGACATATGCACTTCGACTACTGGTCTCTTTTAACTCCTGTATGTGTGTGTGTGTGTATATATATATATATATATATATATATAGGGGAGGGATCTAGGGACAAAACTTTTGCCAAAACATTTGACACTAAATCCTAGTCATTAATTTGGACGGTTGAGATTAAAAATTAAAAGACACACTCTCTCTCTTCCCCATCCAATCTCACGTGTTCTCCTCTTTCTCTCTAGTTCTCTGTTCTCCCCCCCTCCTCTCTCTATCTCTCTACGCTACTCCCTCACGCTCCATCCCACGAAAACTCCCACCGTTGAGCATCTACTGCTGAATTTCTGACCTCCGGCGTCGAATGAAATCCACTGAGTGCTCTCTGTTTGTGATAATGGAACATAAATTGTCTTGGTTTTCTTGTTTCTTCATTTGAACAAAATGGAAGGTAAGAGAAACGTAACCTAAAGATGAATAACAGAAAGACCTAATAGAACTTCTTGGTTGAATTTTGGTTTTCTGGTAGAAGTTAGGCTGATAACCCATTCACTTGTCGGACTGTTATTAGTTGGGAAATTTGTGATCGTGCCGTACAATTTTGAAGATTGCAGAAGAAAAATGGGACCAGCTTAGATTTTCTTAATCTTTTTCTCCTGTCTCTTTGAATGGGGAAGAATTTATCAAAAGAAGTTAAACTGGGTTTCAATGTTTTTGTTGACCATGGATGAAATCTCCGCAATTATACACTGGATGTTGCAAGGCGTTTGCACGTTTTGGTAGTCCGTTGATTTCGTATCCCAATTGAAGTGTGACTTGTTTGATTGAATGAGGGAAGAGAGATTATGACTGGTTTAAGGGAGTAGCATAGAGAGAGAGAGAGAACAGAGAACTGTAGAGAGAGAGAAAGGGGAGAACACGTGAGATTGGATGGGGAAGAGAGAGAGTGTGCCTTTTAATTTTTAATCTCAACCGTCCAAATTAATGGCTAGGATTTAGTGTCAAATATTTTGGCAAAAGTTTTGTCCCTAGATCCCTCCCCATATATATATATGTGTGTGTGTGTGTGTGTGAAGGTTCGTAATTATATGGTTTTGGTTCGGTTCGGTTTGGGGATCTGTTGAAGCATACCAGCACCGATACCCGTTCGGTTATCCAAGGCCTCAACCATACCCATACCCACGGGGAATTTTTCGGTTATGGTTCGGGGAAAAATTTCGGTCACGGTTCAGGTACCCATCGGTTCCGTTCACTTTGCCATCCCTAGGAAAAACATGTATGATTTCAAAGATTTTGCGTTAGAAGTGTAATATGTCGTATATATTTCGATGCTTCATGCTTCTCTGCAATCTGCATAATACTATAATTATGTTTTCTCCGATTTAGAACTATTTATCTACTTTTGCTGTGTCCCCTGCCCTGTCGGCTATCCGTGCCCTCATTTTATTAGTAATTCCGTATCCCGTGTTCGTGTCCATATCCTTGCTGCATAGATCTCACCCATGTGATCAAATACTTATAAGGTGTTCAATTCATGAACTGAGAAGATCAAACGAACTTTGGAGTTGGATACAACATAAGGTGGACCATGCCGGTTGTGGAAAGTACCAAACATCTAGGACATCTCACCCATGTGATCAAATACTTATAAGGTGTTCAAACAAACTTTGGAGTTGGATACAACATAAGGTGGACCATGCCGGTTGTGGAAAGTACCAAACATCTAGGACACAGGCACAAAGCCATGGCAATATGTACATATCGATTTGTTTCTATGCATGAAGCTGAAGACAAGAAGACACAAGATGATAATATAGAGTTGGTAAAAAATTGATATTTTTGGGTGCAATGGTTGTGTGATGGTTTCCAAACTGATCTCCACCATTCCTCTCCCCAGAAAATGTTAATAGTTGTAAATCTCTCTCTATTTCTGTCTCTCTGTCTCTGTCTGTCTCTCACTAGTTTCTATGAAAGTGTTTGGCTTTATGAGAGTTCTCAAGGGACAATTTAAGGAACAGAACTCGCTTTAGTTGCAGTTAGTGTCAAAGACAGTGGGGCTTACTGGAAATCCATGTCAAAAGCTGAGAAGGAACCTTTTGTCAAAATTGCTGTTCGTGGATGTTATCATGATCGGGCATAGTTCGTTGGCTTGCTTGCTGTATGTGTGTAGGGTGTTTTTTCTGTTGCTTATAAGAAAAAGAGGATGTCACTAACCAGGTGCTTATCTGTAAATCTTTACTGTTTGGTATGCCACTTTGCTCTTTGTTTTTCCTATTGATTTCCAGGTGGGGTTCTTGTTAGTCCAACTGAAAACCATATACATCTGTATTGCACAAAAAAAAAAAAAAAACCTTTTATTTGTGCTCTTAGTTAAATTTTGCTGGTGATAATCCAAAATACTATATGCATGAACGAGTACTGTTGTATGGGTGAACTAGTTTTCTAGTTGTTTCTGTTGAACTTTATTCTCTCTCTCTCTCTCTCTCTCTCTCTCTCTCTCTCCGTTCTCTGTGTGTGTGCATGGATGAATAACTCTTCTAGTTCATGACTGGAGTTGATTTCTCTTGACAGGGTGCTTCTATACCTCAATGCGCAAATGGCACAAACATGTTGATACATTTACCGGGACCAATTAGTGCAGAGGATATGGCTGTCACTGGAGCAGGTGCACGCCTCCATTCTCAGGACACCTCCAGTCTTGCTTTATTATATGAATATGAAGAATTGGAGGGAGAGTTGGACTTTCTTACTCGAGTTGTTGCACTTACCTTCTATCCCGTTGTGTCTGGAACAACCCCGTTAACACTGGGTGAGGTACAAAGAAATTTTTTGAAGTATGTGAATGATTCATCTTTTTGTTATTGTCTACTTGTAGCAGCCTATGGAGTGTCTCTCCTCCTCTCATATATGTGATGATTCTAGGTTATATTAGAGCTTTTGCGAACTTTTACTTATAAAAAAATAAACAAACAAAAAACTATGTGCTCTTTTGAAGATGGATGCAACATCTGGATTGTTTGATATTCTTCAGAAGATGGGATATCGGAGTTTAGAAACCAGTACCCATGAAATTCCATGAACGATTTCTTTTGCTGCATGAGTACATGGGAATATAAGATCTAGGTTGATTGATGAGGTTTGATATCTTTGTCGATGCCAATATCTGAAGTGTGTTTGTCTTTGAAAGTGCTCATCTAGTACCTTTCATTCTTCTATGTTTTGTTGGCCTTGAACTTGATGGGTCAATAGAAAATTGGTGTAGCAAGAGCACAGGGCTCCAAGGACGCTTGTCACTGTGCCAGGTCAGACTTCTTCATTGATGGACAACAAAATAAAGTAGGGCATGCAAATACCCGCTATCAATTTAAGAACTACATATAAAATTATAAAAGAGACAAAATGTTGTATTTCCAAAGGAATAGCTCTATGTATTTACAAACTAACTAAAACAGAGTGTGGGTTGACCCTCTTCGAGAGCTTTATTGTTAAAATCCCAGGCATCCTGTTTTTTCAAGTAGGACTGAGTTTCTGCCAGTCCTATCGAAATTAGCTTTTTGCTGGATTGAAGTAGGCGAACAACCCTTGACTTATAGGGTTCTTCAAAGAGATTAAATTCCTTACACCGCCGGTGTAAACATTTGTTTCCTCCAAATCAATTATATTATGCCACGTCGCCATGTTTTATTGATTGGAACCACTATTTTGCAATGTAATTGATTTGGAGGAAACAAATGTTTACATCGGCGGTGTAAAGAATTTATTCTCTTCTTCAAATAGTTTATTAACAGAATATGCATAGATCAGTGCGTGTTGTCTCCATGTAATCAACGTTGGAATGACATGAGTGATGCTGGTGAGGCAAAGGCTGTTGCTTCATTAGAGGGTTGAAAAGGCTGTGTTCTGAAGATGTCATTTGATTGAGGCTGATCAATCACTATTTCCTTTCCTTTCGTTTATTTATTTATTTATTTTTGGGTACTGCAGTATATGTCCTAGGAGTTGTACATAATGCTGTGGCTAATTTTCAAATTTCTTTCCTCCATGTGGCTGTCTTATTCTGGGGTTTTCAGATTATGGAAATGGAAAGCTAATTTCTCTGCTAAAAAGAGAACCAACCCTGAAAATGCTACATGGAATTTGTACTTTCCTCGAATTGGAGTTCTCATATTATGTAGGTTATTGGGTGTACATCAACTGAGTCATTTGCATAACTCGAAGATCTTTAGCCCTGAACTGTTAAAGTATCCAACTCAAAACCAATTGGCAACGAGTGGAAAGGCTGCCTGGGCTCAGATACAAGTTTTGGAGGTTATAATTAAACAAAGTGGGACAAGCTCTAACACTCCCCCGCACGTGTAATCCCTGACCCGCACATGGAGACGAAGGATCCATAACATTGGGAACAACAAACAAGGTGCACTAATGGCACAAACAACTGGGGAATCAATCAAGAGAGTCTTTGTCCAAAAGCCTGGCTCTGATACCATGTTAAAGCATCCAACTCCAAACCAATTGGCCATGAGTGGAGAGGTTGCTTAGGCTCATATACTAGTTTTGGAGGTTATATTTAACCAATGTGGGATAAACTCTTAACAGTTATTTTTCTGTAAATCCCGTTGATGAAAAGGAAAGTGCAGATTTTCAATTTCCCTGCAATCATGTCTTCCTCACAACCTAGTTTATGACTATCCATTCTTTGGTGCGTATTCTGCTGCTTTCTACTTGGGTCAAATCAGTAGTCATTACTATTCATCACTTTGTCTTGCTTCACTTGCGGGACGATCTTGATTAAGTTTTTATGTTGTCTTGAATTTTTCCTGTACTTCTAGTTCTGACTATTGTTTTCGTTTGTTCTTCTATACTTGGTGCATTGGTGGTTATGCATTTGCACCTTTCTGGCCTGCATCCTATTTGTTCTTGATGTCATGTTAATCAAGTTAGTTTCTGATTGGTTAAAGAGAGCTTTGATGATGGTTTGGAGTTTGTATTGTAGACTTTTCTAAATGATTGATGTTTTTATAGGTTGTGGTATGATTGTTGCTTCACAATAATGTGTGGTGATTTCTGTTACAGGTAGAGGTTCTTGGAGTTTCTCTTCCTTGGAAAGGCATATTTAGTCGTGAAGGCCCAGCATCAAGGCTGTTTGAGCTTATGGACAATTGTCAGACAGAACCCAATCCTAGTATGCCTAATTTGGGCATTAATCCGTTTGGTGATGCTGCTTTATCCAATGATGAAAAACTTGCGGCACCGGTGCAACAAAACATATCTGCCAACTGGTTAGATCTTTTGACAGGAGACAACATTCTGTCAGAATCCATTTCTCAACCAGTAACGGAGGATTCTGTACATGAGGGAGGTGGCTTTCTTGACTTCGACAAAGCTGTAGTTGAACATGCGAATGGGGAGACCAATTCTAAATTAGCTTCACAAGACAATATAACTTCAGATAGTGGTGTTCAGCAGTATATAAATTGTTTCAAGTTCCTTGCGGGCCCACATATGGTACGTTAGTATCTCTTGTATTAATTTTTGTCACTGGCCATCGTCATACTAAAATGCTATTTCCTTGTGCTATGACGTGCATTTTTGGTGATGCCTTGACATCTTGTGTTTCCCTTCCGTTGTGGATTCCACCACACAATCTTATATGCAATGCTGGACTATAACAGCTCCATACTGATTCAAAATGACACCTTTTTCCATAGTTACTGTAATACTTTAGAAGATGGTCTACTACGCTCTATATTTCAGCCAGACGGTTGAACAAACCACTGATTCTCAAAGGAGGTATTTGGAAATAATCTTGGGACACTAGAGACTTGACAGAAGAGTGTAGTTGGCACTCTGTTTGTGGTCCTGGATTCAATCAGAACAGAAGTATTCAATGGAATGAGACAATTTGCAATGTGATGAGCGCATTAATTGGACCAACATCACTAAGCAGGCATCAGGGTACAAATTCCTGAGTTTACTGGGAGACTCAATCCCGAATGATTTCTTTTCTGGCTTAATAGCTTTGAAAAGCTTTTTGACCCCTTAAAAATGGGAAGTTTGCTGGTACTCGTGAGACGTGCCGTGTTTTTGTTTACTAGATTCAAACCGACGATTGAAAGGTAGGAATTATTGGAACGTGGGAGAAAATGGAGTCCAGATTACGTGGAAAGTTCGTCCCGCACATTCTGTTCCTAAAACCCTTAAACCCTTAATAAACCACGGATAACAAGTAGATGAGGGAACCCCCTTTTAATCCAGACATGCTGGCAAACTTATTATCAAAAATCCTCACTCGACTGGACGTAGCATTTGCGGTTGGAGTCATTAGCCAATTCATGCATGCTCCTCGATCTCCATGTTTCGGCAGTCTTGCGTATTTTTAGGTACCTCAAATCCACCATTGGCTATGGGATCATCTGTGCACCCAACATCTACCGTTGATATTGTTAGTTGGGTGTATATTCCACTCCCCATTGCCTAGATACGTAATAATATGCTTTTGTAATCAATTTCCTCCGATATTCAAGTTGCACGAATCGGTGCATTGTTTGGGGATGCCTGTGTGTGAGTAATTGGGTATAGTACAGGTTGTATCCGAGCCAAACTATCCCACACCAGCCATGGGTACTGCGGGGGGACGACAATGCTTTGTGGTTGAGGGACTGCTTGGGGTGCTGGAGAGGTTCCCTATGAGGACGTGTTGTTGTCATACTCCAAGAGCTGGTCTCCTAGGCAATATGATGGCCATGTGACACTGTTTTAGAAAGTGCACTTGAGCGCACTCCGAAGCGAAGCAAACTGATGCGCAGGTACTGTGCTTCGATATGCTGAAGCGAAGTGAGGGTGGCAAAGTGCAGTCGAGGCGCATGAAGCACGCACATCAGGGCTAAGGGCAAGGCGCAGAAGCGCGTTTAAGTCTCTAACTTTCAGATCTTTGTATTTAATCACAGTTTTCCAAGTTCTAAGCCTACCAAGCACTTAATGAGGGTCAATTTACCATATCATAGCTTGGAATTTAGGTTGTTAAGTTCGTTAAAGTTCTAATTTAATTTTCATGGGCACCTTCCCTCTTCTGCCTTGAGGGACTTCTCTCCGTCAGATGAGGAAGATGAATGGGAACAAGTAGAATGGGACGATGGAGACTCAGATGAAGGAGAAGAGGAAGATGCGGATGGGTGTAAATCAACTGATAATGATGAAGATGAAGCTATTCATGATTTGGATGGCTTCAAGGCATGCATGACTTCCAATATTAGACCACTATGTACCTACTATTTGTTTATCATGTTTCTGAAGCTAAACATTTAGTTTTTGATGAATGGATGGATATTATGGTTTTTTTTGTTTGTATGACATAATTTATAACTTGAAATTCCATGTATGATGATTAAGTTCTAACTTTTAGGACTTTAGACTCTATGGAGTATGGTACTTGTTATGATGAATCTTATCTCTAGTCATAGATGTCATACTTGATGTAATAGGTGATTTGGTCCCTTGATGAAACATATTCGACTATTTTCCAAACTTGCACTTAACTTCACAAGGCACGCGCCTCACTCCGCGCTTCATCAGTTTGGCTCCGGGGGCCCTTGGTGCTTCGATGGGTCTTGGGTCTTTGAAAACATTAATCGGACAATCCAATGGTTCTAATAGGAGGCTTTTTGGAAATAATCTCGCGATTCTAGAGTTCGATAAGTGAAGTGAGTAGGTTAGGGGAGGTGCTAGATTCCAATACCACATGCCTAGATAGCTAAGTAGATACGAATATACGATTGTAAGTCATACCTTTGATATTCAAGTTGCGTGTATAGGTGGTTTGTCTGGGGAACATTGGCTGTTTGGCATTATATTGGCTCATAGATGATGCCCACTCAAAGCAGATGAATTGTTCTGGGCCTATGTGGCATTGCCGATGTGGTGAGTAGTAGCACTAGTATGTGGGTGTTAGATTTAAGCTTCTCATTGTCATTGTATACGAGAAAGTATCTTGACAACGTATTTTTCCCCACTTGAGAATGATAAAAAAATAAACTGAACGCTTTGCCTGCTTTTTTAATTTTTACAGCGCCTGCTGCATAGTGTTAATCGGTAATTGTTGGGATTCACATTTTTACCATGTGTGGTAATGCCTGTGGAAGGTAGATTTTTGTCTGAAAAATTATTCTTTAATGTGGACTTGTTGGTAACTTCTCCCGTGCTGAACAATGCATTGCAGGAAAGGAAACTAGGATTCATAGAAGCCATGAAACTTGAAATTGAAAGGCTTCGCCTAAATCTTTCAGCCGCTGAGAGGGATAGAGCTTTACTTTCGGTTGGCATTGATACTGCTACTATAAATCCAAATGTACTGCTTGATGAATCTTACACAGGGAGATTATGCCGGGTTGCAAACACTCTGGCCTTGCTTGGGCAGGCTTCAGTTGAAGACAAAATTACTGCTGCAATTGGTCTGGAGTCTACTGATGGGAGTGCTATAGATTTTTGGAATATTCCTGGGATTGGGGATAGTTGTTCTGGTGGCATGTGTCAGGTTCATGCTGAAACTAGGGCAGCTGGATATGCATCCTCTACCTTGTCGCCTTCAGCAGCTTCGCAATCCATCTTTTTGTGTTCCCAATGTGGGAGGAAGGTTTGCAAAATTTGTGCTTCTGGGAGAGGATCTCTTCTGCTAGCAAGCTACAACTTGAGGGAGGCATCAAATTATAATGGTGTATTGAGCCAGGGTGGATCAAGCCATGGCAGCCCCGCAGATCTACCTTCAAATCGTTCAATGACCCTGGACGAGGTTATTTGTAAGCAATGCTGCAATGAAACTGTGCTTGATGCATTAGCCTTGGACTATGTAAGGGTTCTAGTGAGTCTGCGAAGAAGTGCTCGTGCAGACAATGCTGTACAGAAAGCTTTGGGCCATGTCATTGGCTTTCCTTCTAAAAGAAATCAGTCTTCTGGTAGGAAGGAAAGTGTTGAAGTCTCAAGACAACTACTTAATGGAGATGAATCACTTGCTGAATTTCCATTTGCCAGCTTTTTGCACTCAGTATGTTCTTTCCTTGTCTTTCTCCTGTATATTGGTGTATGCTTAAACGTGGTTTCTCTTATACTTCCAAATTATTTTTAGTGAGAAAGTGGGTAGGTCTAACAGTTCTCAGATCTACCATGTGTTTCATTCCTTGCAACTTTCTAGCACTGGTCATGTTGGTTTTATCACCATTTAGTGTTCACATTGGTAAAGGTCCATGGTGATCTTTGTAAAAAGCTAGAGTCTGTCTACTGCTTCTGTGACCAATGATATCTTCTTTCTTCCACATGTGAGATTTTGTCTGGTATGATCTATTAGTGTGTTCAGAGATGTTCTGACTAAATTACTTGATTACATATTTCTCAATTCAAGCTTTTGGAAATTATTTGATTGGTAAGATGGGTGGTTTGTTTATTCTGTTAACATTGTAGCTGTTTACGTAATGGAGGACATTTCTGCAAGATGGTACGATCTCATTTCAAATGGTGAATTTACCGATTGAAGATCCCAAATTATAGTCCTAATATTTCCTTAATGGTCTCCTAGGGAAGAAATGAATAATGGACCATAATGCTTCTAGAAATTAGCTATGCATGGTCAATTTGAACGGAATCTATCGTCTTTCATCGGATATCTAATAGTTAATGGAAAATTGCCCAAGAGTATCTTAAATTATCCGTGTATGATACTACAGTCCAAGTCTATCTCTATTATTCCACATTTCTGTTAGACGTACTCGAAAGAACCACAGTCCAAGTAACATAGATTTAGCTTGCACATAGTGCTTGAAGACATTGCACCTTTAAGGTTTTCACTGTTGTTTTTTCTGAGCATGCCTTAAAAGTGTTGAGCTCAAACAACTCAATACTAAACGAGCCAAGCTATGACAAATGAGCCAAGCTACAAATAACTCGAGCTTGGCTCGTTTACTAAACAAGCTTAAAACTTGAGTTTGACTCATTTACTATTGAACTGAGCCGAGCCGAGCCGATAAGGAGCTGAACCTTGAGCTGTTTGCCAATAGCTCGGTTCGTTTGCAGCCCTACATTTGACTGACTTCAAATCAGTTAAGGTAGCTTTGTTGTTGAGGTTAAGAGTTCAATCCCATACAATTAGGTTGTATCATCTCCCATTTTATTTTAGAATCATGGCAGTAGCAGTCACTAGCAGCTATATATTACTGATGGCCGAGCTTGGTTCAGTCAGGCTTTCAGAGCTGATTGTCAAGGCCCGTCACGGGTATTGTTCTAAAAGAATCTGATTATGTGCTATTTACTCTAATATTGTTACAGAATGAACTTCTAGATGCCTTTGATACTGCCATGTCACTTTCATTTCCTAGTGCAGAAATATTTCTTCAATCAATATCAGAAGGCTTAAGTTGCTTCATCTAAATCAACATGATCATATCACATGATGTGCTCTTACATGCTGGAAGACTTTGACACCTACACTGCCTTGTCTATTTAATGCCACAAGACTAATAGACAGAACTTCTCTTTTGGCAACCAGATGTTTTATCTTGCTTTCTGATGTTTAATTTTGTTGCAATATTTTAGGTTGAAACAGCACCAGGTTCAGCATCGTTCTTGTCATTGCTTGCACCACTTGATTTTGGATCGCAACATTCCTACTGGAAAGCTCCTCATAATACCTCCTCTGTTGAATTTGTTGTTGTTCTTGGTGATCTTTCTGATGTATCAGGGGTGGTCCTACTTGTTAGTCCCTGTGGCTATTCAATGTCTGATGCTCCTAGCGTAAGTACACCAATCTTTGTGCTTCTTTTTGCCTGAATATCTGCAGATGTATCTGTTTGAACGAGAAGCCTAAAACTTTAAATAATACCTGTCTTTGTGCTTCTTTTTGCTGGATGTTCTTTCAAATTCCTATTCTTTTTACTGGCAGATATAAATATTGGGTTGCCTATACTATGGTTGTTCTTAATGAAATTTCATGTCCAGACTTCTGGTGCGGATTGAATAATTCTCATCTTATCCTTCCTTGTTCAACAGGAGTCAAGTCAGTAACTCCTTGTGTATTGTTAGGGATGAGTTTGTGAGGGTATTGGAAGTGTGTAAATAGTGTTTTCATGTATGCCCATCTCTTTATAGCTGTTCAGTGTGTTCTTTAATTCCTTGCTCAGTTTGACTGAAATCAGTTATTGCTCAATCTTGTAGAGCGCATACTATACCCAGCTATTCTATAGACGGGCAAATCTTTTTATGGGTCTAGGTTGATTCTTATTAAAAGTACTCCATCTAGTATGCTAACACACTTCATGTCATTTTCAGCATCCCCTTTATGTTCGGTCGTAGAGAAATTTCTCAGAGAGTTGTAGGTGAAAGGTGTGGGGAAGAGTTCAAATATATATTGTTGATTGGGAGGCACTTTCGATGTTTGGTAACTTAGGAAAGTGGAATACATTTTTGTTGGTTTGGTGGCTATGCACAAGACTGTGGTGTGTGGGATTTGTTTTGTTTTCTGTGACATTCCTTTCATTTATCATCTTACTGACGGAAACTGTGAGTTTCTCCAGTAAACTCTGATTTTTCAGTGTTTTCTGTTAGTGATAGCCCTCTATTGTTGGCACAGGTGCAAATTTGGGCCAGCAATAAGATACACAAGGAAGAAAGATCGTGCATGGGAAAATGGGAAGTTCGATCCCTAATCACCTCTTCCTCAGAACTGTGTGGACCAGCAAATTCGAGTACAGGAGCTGAAGTTCCTAGGAATGTTAAATTTGCCTTCCGAAATCCTGTTCGATGCCGGATCATTTGGATAACTCTACGTCTTCAAAGAGTTGGTTCAAGTTCCGTAAATTTGGGGAACGACTTTAATCTTTTGTCCCTTGATGAAAACCCTTTTTCTCAACTTGATCGACGTGCCTCTTTTGGAGGGACGATTGAAAGTGAGCCATGTCTTCACGCAAAAAGAATTCTAGTAGTTGGAAGTCCAGTGAGAAAAGATACTGGGCTTACATCACCTCAGGGCTCTGATCAGATAAATATACGAAGCTGGTTGGAAAAAGGTCCACAGTTGAATAGATTCAAGGTGCATCTAATGTGGTTGACAGTGTCCTTTCATTAATAGGTTTTCTATTGACTACATTGCAGCTTAATTCGGAATGATATTTTTTTCCCCAGGTTCCAATAGAGGCTGAGAGGTTAATCGGCAATGATCTCGTTTTGGAACAGTATCTACTACCAGGTTCACCTCAGCTGGCGGGATTCCGTCTTGATGGCTTCAGTGCAATACGGCCTCGAGTTACCCACTCGCCTTCTTCAGATGTAAATATATGTGAAACTTCGTCAACATTTTTAGAAGATAGACATATATCTCCAGCTGTACTCTATATCCAAGTATCTGTTTTCCAGGTACTCACAACACCCAGTTTATTATACTGCCATATCATTCATGTTGTGTGCTACATCTATCTGCTATTTTGATCTGATTCCCTTGAGGTGGTTTTTGTTGCTCCAGTAGTAGTCAGTTATGTAGTGCTGGCTGTCTTCGTACTGGTGTGATTGTGTTGTTCACATCAGCTGATAAAGTTAAAACCAGTAATAATTAATCCTGTTCAGGATAACGGGGATATAAGATTCCTACTGATTCTAATTGCTTAGATCTGTATCTCCTGCATGCTCTTACTTGTGATTGCTTGTGTTCTTAAAGTAGGGCTTAGTGGCTTACACTAATTAGAGAGCTTTTAACATATGATGAACTAATCCCCTTCTAGTTAGCGGTAATGTATCTCAAGTATTGTGATTAATGATGTTTAAGTTATTCTGATTTCATAGTGATAAATCATTATGTGGTCTTAAAAATTGGAGCAGCTACAATCAATCCTGGAGACGCGAGAGGCCTATCTTTGTTGTTAAAGTGGGCACCACATAGTACTCAAATTGTTTCAGTGATCTGTAACTGTTGTAATATGGTCTAAATAGAGTCCTAAAAAACCGGATCAGATGGTGTCTAGTTCAGAAATAGCACTACCATCATAGCAGTAGAAATCCAAAGGTGAATGCTTGTTATGAAATCAGCAATATCTCGAAAGGGAGATAAGGGTATATTATCTTCTTTAAGGAATTCTTATAGTGAAGCACCTTAAATCAGACAAGAGGAAGAGGGGTGGGGGATCGTACCTTCTCTTACCTCCCATTTCTTCCACCATCCATCTTTATATGCAAATTTTTGTGGGAAGTCCTGAGCAGAGTTGTGAAAAATCAGGTACCTAAATGAGGCGCTTTTATGTAATTTAATATTTTTCTCTGCAGAATGAATATGTAATGGAGATTGATGGTTGTAATTGATAGGCTTGCGATCTCAGTTTACATGTTTTTCCCACAAGTGCTCGAAACTTAAGAACTCAGAATATTTGGTCTTCTAGTTCTATGCTTGTTAAACATGTTAGTTTCTCTACATACGATTGAGGCCAATTAATGTAACAAGAACAGGATGCCTAGTTTTGCTTTCTTGATTCACTTTCTGGCTTGCACACATCAATTAGAATCATGACGAGAGATATATGCAATTTACAGGAGCCTCATAATATGGTAACTCTTGCTGAGTATCGTTTGCCAGAGGTTAAACCTGGGACAGCTATGTATTTTGATTTTCCTAGACGAATACAAACCCGCCGAATCTCATTCAGACTTTTTGGAGATGTCTCTGCATTCACAGATGACCCAGCAGAACAGGAAGATTCCGATTCCAGGGCACTACCATTGGCTGCTGGTTTGTCTTTATCAAATAGAGTCAAGTTGTATTATTATGGTGATCCTTACGAACTCGGAAAATGGGCTAGCCTTTCTGCTGTTTGATTCTATTTTTTGCACGAAGGAAGGAGGTTTGTAGTATTTTGTCATATTTCAATTCTTTGTTGTAATGGTAGATGCCTGTAATAGTGTTAATATCATTCAAATGGAATAATAGTGGTGCTGGAGAAAAACCAATATAGGGTTTCTGTTTTTCCTAAAGAAAAGATACACTGTATGAGCATTTGGTCGGATGCAATTGTAATTGAAACCTGATTCCTTGGTGGCTTGTCTTTGGTTTTGTAAGTACATTGTTTGCTAGTAATGTCTTGGGCAGCTCTTCGGCTTTTTCTTTTCTTTTTTTTTTTTTTTGGAAAATGGTTTATTTTGTTTAGTAGTTCTGTAATATCGTTTCCTTCGAATTTATGAACTTAATTTCCTACTGCTAGAAATTGATCCAATTGAATTGAATAGTGATTGCCTGCCTTTGCAACCATGCATGAAATTCCAAGCTTCTTGTGTTCTAATAATAATGGGTTTTTTTTTTTGTGGTAAAAAAATAATATATTTTGGCATATGCGAGTAAGAAATACTCCCTCCGTCCCCTTTTTTATGGTATAAAATCTTATTTTGCGTCGTCTCTAAATGGGGGTTCATTTTGAAAAGTTAGTTGGTAAAAGTTGAAATATTTTTCATTTTGTTTTTAAAAGTAGATTTTATTTTAAAAAATTAGTGGTTAAAGTGTAATGACGATGTCTCTATGAAAGTCACTAGTGGAAAGTTGAAATTCACTTGGGATGACTTTGTTTGTCAGAATGAAATGTCTATGACAGGACACCCTATCTAGTATCTAGGGTTTGAGAATCAAAACATAGCCGCTATTATTCATCCCCCAAACATATACGAAGGAAATGAAAAAATTGGAAGAAATAGGAGAAGAAATAAGCCGTTCAAAATTTCGGGGGAAGGAATTAGTTCTCTTTTTCTTCTTTGGGTAAAGATATATTTTTTTCTTGACCAATACTTGCTTAATTTGAAAAGTGGAAACTGGAAAAGAAAATTTTTCGAAGAATTTAGAAATCCACGTTTGGATAGTGGAGCTTTGTGTCCTTTGCATTTGTTGAGTAATCAATAAACGTTTATTTAATTGAGATTTATCAACCAATGTTTGTATCGCATATAAAATGGTTTATTATTCTAAAAAATAGTTTTTTTTTATCCAAAATTGCGACTGTGCGAGTAATTTTTAAAATAAAAGAATCTGAAAATAATTTCCCAATGTTATATTTAGATCAAGGGGAAAAAAAAAAAAGAATAGGTAAATGAAACACAAATTGAATTTGTATTGAAAAATCCAAAACATGTTTTTTTTTTTTGTCCTTTCCATTTAGGGAGTTTTCGGAGTAAACTACAATAACGGAAAAGGTAAGGCACAGAGTTCCTCCCAAACGGCACTTCGAAATCAATAATTCCGATGCGTTGACCAAAAAAACCAAAGCAAAACCCAACACACAGAGAGAGAGAGAGAAGCGATTTCTACGGTTTAGAAATCATTCAAGTGGAATAATAGTGGTGCTGGAGAAAAACCAAAATAGGGTTTCTGTTTTTCCAAAAGAAAAGATATACTGTGTGAGCATTTGGTAGGATGCAATTGTAATTGGAACCTGATTCCTTGGTGGCTTGTCTGTGGTTTCGTAAGTGCATTGTTCTGCTACTTATGTCTTGGGTAGCTCTTCGGCTTTTTTTTTTTTTTTTTGAAAACGGTTTCTTTCCTTTAGTAGTTCTGTGCTATCGTTCCCTTCGAATTTATGATCTTAATTTCCTACTGCTGGAAATTGATCCGACTAATAGTGATTGCCTGCCTTCGCAACCATGCATGAAATTCCCAGCTTCTTGGGTTCTAATAATAATTGTTCTTGTGATATTTTGGCGAATGTGGGTAAGAAATGCTAGTTTTTTACGTAAAAAAAAAATTCCTTTTAAGGATCAAACGAAATGTCAATATCTAACAGGAAACCTTAACCAGGGTTTGAAAACAACCATACCTTAGCAAACTTTTTTTTACTGATGAAAAGGGTAGCTGTCCCAACCCCCAAAAATTTGAGGTGCAAACCCGCCAGTCTCGTATTCCTTTTCGTGTTCATTAATTGGCCAATTTACATATATCAGTAATTACATAATTCAAAGTTTCGAATTAGAAGGTGGGCTGGGTGAGGATGGTAGGGTGGTGGTTATGATAAGTGATTTTAAATTTGATTATTTTATCCATTCCAATTATTTAATGACAAGTTAAATACTCGAACAAAAAATTTAAGTACTTATTTTTTATAAGGGTATTTAAGAAAATCACTTTTGTGATGGAATTTCAAAAATAGAAGACACCAAAAACTCTTTATATATTAATAATATTAGGATAGATGGTAACGTGCAGCCTGCAGGCAAAATGATTCTATCTAGATGGTGAATACTTGCGGCAGCAAGTAACATGATTTCGGCAATTAATGACAGCAAGTAGGTAGTATAAAAAAGAGGTCAATTGGAGTTTCTTACAAGGATCCGAGTTGTACTCTACCGAGTGCGATTTGACATTTTTAGTTGTATATATGTGCAGGAGAACATTTCCTTTTTCTACAGGGTACATCCTAACTTTCTTAAGTCACATAATACAAGTTCGGATGCGTGAAGGGTTTCTTAAGTCACATAATACAAGTTCGGATGCGTGAGGGGGAGTGCAAGTGAAAGTGAGAACGTAAAAGCATCTATCAAAAATATACTATCAAATTACTCAAATTCATGAAAGTGAAGATTGAGATCGCAAGGTGAGAATTGAGAGCAAGAGCAGATGCCCACTTGAAAGATGATGCGACTAAGACGATACATCTACGCACATAAACCTTTTCTTTTTGTATGGTGAAGTTACTAGACTTTCTTCCTTATCCCCATCATGCTATAAATAAATTATAGCTAGTTTTACTGGCCACCTTGATTTTTTGACGCAACCACTAATTGATCCGGAGGTCTTGATCGTTGTATTTGTCCTACCTTTTGTTCTACACATGGGGATTGTATTAACAAGTGTGGTACCGAGCTATGAATGGAGGTACGATTTTTAAATATGTATTTTTATCTCTCCTCGATTTATGATTTAATATTCTAAGAAAATTTTATTGAAAGACGAAACTTAAATACAGGTGGAGGTTTGATTTTTTTGCATCACTCTAAAGGTGAAAAATCAAAGGAGACATATGGTACACTACAAAATATGGTTGTGACACTATTTGGCGTGAAAATTTAGTGTTGTTGGTTGTGTGCTTCACCAAATACAATTGTTGGTTGTGTGCTTCACCAATACAATTTCAAAGGGACATCAGATTCTGTAGTCAACTCTCTCTCTCTCTCTCTCTCTCTCTCTCTCTCTCTCTATCAATTTGATAATGTTGAATGTGTTCTTTACCATATAATTCAATTTCAAAGAGACGTCACAGCTGTGCTCGATCAACTCTTTCTCTCAATTCGTTATTGTTGATTGTACTTGTCACCAGATTGATTAAAAAACTCTTACCACCTGTGGTCTTCCTCTCTCTCAATTTTCGATTATTGGTTGAGTTCCTCACCAGACTCAATTTGGAAGAGAAGACATCACGGTCATCTCTATCTTCCACTCAAATCGCAGTCTACTCTCTCTCTCTCTCTCTCTCTCAAGGAGACGTCATAGCTGTGGTCAACTCTGTCTCTCAATTCATTACTGTTGATTGTGCTTGTCACTAGATTAGATTTTAAGAGCTGTGCTACTTGCCGATAAAATAGGAAAAAGAGCCGTACTACTTGCACAGATATTTTTACACATATCAAAAACATACATTTTTGTGGAAGGAATCCATATCGGGTCCTATAAAAATGATCCAAGCCGCTCATATTTTTACAAATATTATTTTGATGATTTTTATTAAAAATCTACTCCAACGGATATCTATAAGAACTTTTTTAGAAATCGTAGGGTGAATTATTCTATTTTGCCCCACAATTTTTTAAAAAGCGCTTATCGGTATTCGTTGGACCTGATTTTTTTAAATAAAAAATCTAAAAAAAAATATTTTAAAAAAATGCGCAGTTCAAATCATTTTTGTAAGGCTCGATATGAATGAACCCCACAAAAAGATACGTGCATGATCTGTGTTGATTTAAAGGTTTATCCTATTGTGCTTTCATCCTTCGAAGCATTGACTTCTAATGCTGTGCGCTGGATTAAGCTACCCACCATGTATACTCGCACGAGAAATGCTAAGTGCAAAGAAAAGACTCTTAAAGTGTACATGAACGGCTCAGATTCACAGTGCAGTGAATCTGAGCTAAAATTTTTGGGGGAGAAGGGGGTGGAGATTGGGGCGAATATGCATATCCAATTTTTTTAATGGTTTTCAAAGTTAAAGTAGGGTTTATTTTAAATTGTAGGGGGCGACAACGTCTACTAGCCCTCCTCTGGCTTCATCCTTGTGTACGTGAATACGTTTTCGAGTGTGACATAATATAATCGGGTCTTTTTATGGGGGCGTTTTTTTTTTTTTTTGGTTCTCGTTGTTTGGCGTATTTTATTTTATTTATTGTACTTCTCATGTTTTGGTAAATATGAGATGATCTTGTTTGATACGGGATGATCTTGTTGTTTGGCATTTTTTGTGATATATATGAGATGATCTTTAGAGCTCCTTTTTCTTTTTAATTTGTATTTTGAAATTCTAAATTTTTGGATTACAATCAAAATAAATTGAAAATTTGCAGAGTGTTTGTGAAATGTACGCAACAAATAGAATAGTGTTTGGGAGTATAATCATCGAAAAATATTAAGAATTGATTTTTTATTATGTTGCCATTGGTTATTTGTTATAGTATAATTAATAGGCTTATGAATAAATAACCCTTTAAAAGTCTCAAATATATATTTTTTTTTTGCTAAGCACAAAGTCCAAAATATTACTACATCTTAAAAATTTGCTATTACCATTTTAGCTTAAAGTAGCGATCAACATATTTGGTGATGAGATAGAAAATTAAATCATAAAGAAAAAATCGGGTTTTGGAGAGAAATTAATAAATTTAAAACTAGAGATAGAAATGAAGAATTGGATTGGAGTTGATGTGAATAGTTTGCATTCTTCGCGCTTATTTTTTTGAATAAAATAATATAAATTTGAGAAATGGAATTGGAGATGCTCGATCTAATGCAGCTCCCACAAGTGTATCCAATATTCTCGTCAACAAATGCAATCTTATCTCGTCAACAAATGAAAAAATGGAATTGAAGCGAGAAAGAGTAAACGGAAGGAAATTAAATATGATGATGAAGTCTGTAATTTCCTAAACTAATTCAGTTTGGGAATCCATCTTGACCGAATAAAGGGTACGAATTGCTACAGTACAGGACCATCTTGTAACCTTGGATTGGAGGCAACTCCGATCCAATTGAGCAGATCCGGTGGTTGGCATACTATAAGGATACATCTAGCTACTTACAGTATAAGAGCATGTACATCAACAAAAGGCATTTTATCTGCATAATAATCCATTTTTTTTTATTTTACCTACTCAAATTTCTCTCAACCTCACTCCAATTTTCTTTATTATACCTCTTTATCCTTATTATTAAATATAAAAAAAAAGAGAGAGACAAAGACAGTGGTAGAGAGAGAATGAGGGAGTGGTAAGAAGGAGAGAGAAGAATAATAATATTTTAAGGTTTTGCTCATGAAGAGCATTTTTTCAAAAGGCAAAATACCTTCCAGTTCTTCGAGCCTGCTGCAAACTGTTTTGGGGGCTTGAACTAGGTAAAATGGCTGTAAATGTGGCTTTTGCTAGCTTGGTGTATATGCCCTAATTCAACAATGAGTACCGCCAAATCTACAGTACTATATACTATAAGAGCAAGTACACTAGCTCCTTTAAAATAGCTTTGTAGTTATTTTCCCTCACAAAAAGGGCAAAAACATCCCACAGTAGAGGAGCTAAACCCGGATCCATTTTCCCTCCATCTACGGTTGTAAGCTAAAAATAGCTTATAACTATTCACAAGCAATTCATTTTTTTTATTGTTTCCTCTCTCTCTCTCTCTCACTCTCTCTCTCTCTCTCTCTCTCTCTCTCTCTCACTTTATTAATATTTTAATAAATAATAGGTAAAATAGATTGTATTGGTGTAGTGTTGAGAGATATGTAAGTAGGTAAAATGAAAAAAATGTACTGTTGATCAGCCTTTTTACATGTTTATTGGTGTACATGCTCTAAGAATGTAGTTACTCATAATAAAAGTAAACACTCTCCTTAACTCTTTTTCCTACATGAAATTTTCACAAATTTTTTTTTATCTTTTTATTCATTATTCTACATTTTTACCTAAAATATATACTAGTTTTTTTTGTTTGAAAAGAAAACTAAGCTCAATCAATAACATAACAACAAATATATACTGTATTTTGCATGAAACTATTTTCTTTCTTTCTATCTTTTTTTATTTTATTTTATTTATTGTTGTGGAATTTTTCTAATTTTTTTGGCGAGAAAAAGGAGTAAATTTCAAGAGCCATAACCTATTAATGCGCAGGACTACAAGAAAAAGGTTTTCACTAATTTTTTTCCCGTTCTTGTTCATCGAACGGGCAAGACGCTAGTTGCTAGATTATAGTAGTAATGTTGCTCCAATGATGCATTGCTATTTCTTCTACTCCCTCTATCCTCAAATAAATGTCCAGACTGAAAATCAAGGCTTAAAAAATATGCATTTTTTTGTTCAAAAAAATTGAAAAAACATACCTTTGCAAATTTATTTAGGGACAGAGGGAGTTTTTTTTTTTTATTTATTTATTTACAAAATGTCAATTTGATGCCGATTGTGAGTTTCAGGATGAGAGGTAGAAACAAAGAAACATGCTAAATTATGACAATAGCTATATTTGGCACAACGTATAGCTATACGTAAACCGTAAATGTAGCATTTGTTTTACCTCACCATTGATAAAGAAAATTTAGACCTTTATAGTTTATACTATAATATAGCTGTGGTAGTATAATATATATATATATATATCAGTTAACTCCGTCTGGTTTGTGTTTAGAACCTTATTTTTAGTTAGCGGCCGGTCTCAAGCCCGGATAAAAGAGAATGGTTGTGTGTTAGGTAGCTGATAGCCAGCACGTAAAAAGTCCGTCAGATCTTTATGACATGAATCCAAATATGAAAACGAGACATGCTAGAGTGTTCCCTTTAAGCGACGCGTTGTGCTTGCCTTCGGGTGAATCGAAAAATGAGCAAGGGGTGCCACACCGGCGCCAGGGTGTGGTGATAAGTGAGCAAGGGTTCTCGCGCGTCTGAACGAGCACAGGTAAAGAAGCTAGCCCAGGATTATAGGATTCGTTTAACAACTTGAAATATAGGGTCATTAACAAGAAAGACTAGAAAGCTAGTTGACACTATGCTTAGGAGGAGGATTAGTATAGCTTACTTTCTGGAGACTAAGTGGGTAGGGGAGAAAACTAAGGAGATAGAGGACACATGTTATAAGCTTTACTATACGGGTAAGGATAGACATAGAAATGTGGTAGGTATTGTAGTAGATAAAACACCTGAAAGATTCGGTAGTTATAGTCACGAAAAGGAGATCGAATTATTTTAGTTAAGCTTGTGATCGGAAGGAGCATAGTTAATATTATTAGTGCTTACGCACCATAAGTAGGTTTGGATGATCTTATTAAAGAGTAATTCTGGGAGCAGATGGATGACGTGATTCAAGAGATCCCTTTTAGGGAGAAACTATTTATAGGAGGCGATTTCAATGGTCATGTGGGAGTGCATAAGTAAGGGTTTGAGAAGGTGCATGGTGGCTTTGGATTTGGTGACCTTAACAAAGGTGGTCGGAGAATTTTAGATTTTGAAGTAGCTTTTGACCTTATAGTGGAGAATACTCTCTATAGGAAGCGAGAAGAGTATTTAATTACCTTTAAGAGCGGAGCTAATAGAAGCCAAATTGACTATTTTCTTGCTAGAGGTGCAGACCACTTGACATATAAGGATTGTAAGGTTATCCCCAGAGAGTGTCTAGTGACACACCATAGACTTTTGATCTTAGATATTTGTCTAAAAGGGAATATTAGAAGGAGAAAGGAAACTAGATGCCCACAAACTAAATGGTGGGGCCTAAGAGGGGAGAAACTAAAGGTATTTAAAGAAAAAATGTCTCAAGAAGTACGGTGGGGAGTGGAAGGCAATAGTGACACTATGTGGAATACCATAGCTGACGGTATTAGAAAAATATCGAAAGAAGTTCTTAGGAAGTCGAAGGGAAAAAATTCGATTTCTAAGGAGACATGGTGGTGGAATGACGAGATTCAAATCATGGTAAAAACCAAGAAGGAGTGCTTTAAAAAGTGACAAAAGGATCAGAATGCAGAAAATTTTCAGAGCTATAAGCAACCTAGTAAGGAAGCTAAGAAGCCCTTAGGTATGCTAAGTTGAAAGTCTATGAGAGTTTCTACGCTAGACTCGATAGTAAAGATGGAGAAAAAATTATTTATAAACTTACTAAGTTACGAGAAAAGAGAGTTAGAAATGTTTCTCAAGTTAAGTATATAAAAGGTATTGATTCGGTGGTGTTGGTGAAAGATGAGGCGATCAGGGATAGATGGAAGTCGTATTTCGAGAAATTGTTAAATGAGAAACAAGAAGGAGGCTTTGGTGGGAAAGAAGTGTATATACCTGACAAGAATATAGAATATGAATTTTATCAGAAAATACAAAAGTTTGAAATGATTAAAGTTTTGAAAAGGATAAAATCGGGTAATGCCTTAGGACCAGATGGTATCCCTATTGAAGTGTGCAAAAGTCTAGGTGACCTGAGGTCGACTTGGTTGACGAAGTTGTTCAACAAGATTATTATGACTAGGAAGATACCCGACGAATGGAGAAGGAGCACGCTAGTATCTATCTATAAGAATAAAGGGGATATTCAAAACTGCAACAACTATAGAGGTATTAGATTGATGAGTCATACGATGAAATTGTGGGAAAGAGTTATTGAGCATCGCCTGAAGATGGTGACTACGGTGTCAGCGAAACAGTTCGGATTTATGCCTGGAAGATCAATCATAGAAGCTATCTACCTATTAAAGAAAATGGTAGAAAAACACAGAGTAAAGAAGAAGGATCTCCATATGGTTTTCATAGATTTAGAAAAGGCCTATGATAGGGCGCCTAGAGACACCATATGGTGGGTTCTAGAGAGAAAATGTCTGACCAAAGGGTATATCGAGGTGATTCGAGACATGTATGAAGGTGCCGTCACTACCATTCGATCACCAGTACGGAAAACGAGTGAATTTTCAATCACTGTAGGATTGCACCAAGGGTCAGCCTTGAGTCTGTACCTCTTTGCCTTAGTTATGGATGAATTGACTAGAAACTTTCAGAAAAATATCCCATAGGGAAAATTTCAAAATACCCCCCAACCTTTACACCAAAATTCAATTAGACTCCTAACCTTTTAAAAACTTCAATTTTACTCCCAACGTTATCTTCCGCTAATCAAAGCGTCCCCTTCCGTCAAATGACTAACGGATTTCGTTAAAAACTCCGTTAAATAGCGTCTCGATCGAATTTTAATGATCCGAGCCGCTCAATGTGTTCAAAACGTGATTTTAAGGGTACTTCCAAAAAAAATTGGGAAAAAAATGATCCGAAATGACTTCATCTGAACGATTTTTTATTGAATAGTTCAATTGTTCACATGAAGCCCTTTCGGATCATTTTTTTGCCGATTTCTCACGGGTACTTTTAAAATCACATTTTGAACACATTGAGCGGCTCGGATCATCAAAATTCGATTGGGAAAGGGGAGGTGCGGATTGATCCGGATTTTGTTCAAGTCCAAACGTCCGGATTTTGCTTCGGTTTGCACCTTTCTTTTTCTGATCGAATTTCGATGATCCAAGCTACTCAATGTGTTCAAAACGTGATTTTAAGGGTACTTGTAAGAAATCGGCAAAAAAAATGACTCGGAAGGGTTTCATCTGAACAGTTTTTTATTGAATAGTTCAATAAAAAACTATTCACATGAAGCCCTTCCCGATTATTTTTTTTGCTAATTTCTCACGAGTACCCTTAAAATCACGGTTTAAACACATTGAGCGGCTCGGATCATCAAAATTCGATTGGAATGATATTTAACGGAGTCTTTAACGGAACCCGTTAGTCATTCGGACGGAAGGGGGCGTTTTGATTAACGGAAGATAACGTTGGGAGTAAAATTAAAATTTTTAAAAGGTTGGGAGCCTAATTGAATTTTGGTCTAAAGATTGTGGGGTATTTTGAATTTTTCCCTATCCCATGTTGTATGATGTTTGCTGATGACATTGTCCTCGTGGATGAAACTACTAGAGTTGTTAATATGAAACTAGAAATTTGGAGGGAAGCATTAGAATCAATGGGTTTTCAAATAAGTAGGAGTAAAACTGAGTATGATGTGCAAATTTAGTGGTACCAGCAGTGCGCATGAAGAAAGAGTGATGATCTAAGACCAGGAGATACTTAAGACTGATTATTTTAAGTACTTAGACTCAATTATTAGTAGTGATGGAGAGATTGCCGATGATGTGACCCATAGGATCCAAGTGGAGTGGCTGAAGTGGAGGAGCGCTACGAGTGTACTGTGTGACAAGATGGTACCTAAAAAATTGAAAGGA
This sequence comes from Rhododendron molle, assembly GCA_025413875.1. Classification (NCBI taxonomy): domain Eukaryota; kingdom Viridiplantae; phylum Streptophyta; class Magnoliopsida; order Ericales; family Ericaceae; genus Rhododendron; species Rhododendron molle. The sequence goes on along the minus strand of CM046396.1, from coordinate 1,539,492 downwards.
AAATGTTATGAAACTGCCATCAGACCAGCGATACTTTACGGGACGGAATGTTGGCCTGTTAAGAAACAACAAGTGAGTAAGATGAGTGTAGCAGAAATGAGAATGTTGAGGTGGATGTGTGGTAAAACTAGACGAGACAAGATTAGAAATGAAATGGTTCGTGAGATGGTAGGTGTAGCACCTATAGAAGAGAAGTTGAGGGAAAATAGGATAAGGTGGTTTAGGTATGTTTACCGTAGACCAGAAGATGCGGTAGTTAAGAAAGCGGATATGATAGATTTGGATAGCAATGTACGGGGAGAGATAGATCTAAATTGACATTAGATGTTGTAGTGCGCAAGGATATGAATACATTAGGTCTGTGTGAACAAGTGGCTATTGACAGAACTCAATGGAGAAAAAAGATTCATGTAGCCGACCTCAACTGATTGGGACATAAGACTCAGTTTGATTTGGTTTGGTTTATATATATCAGTTAGGATATCCTATACATACATATATATATATACTGCTGATTTTCACACTTTTTTTTTGTTAACGCCACTCCCCTACAAGTATATTTTTGTACAAAATACACTTGAAGGGAGTGACATTAACAAAAAAAGAAGTGAAAAAATCATCCCCCTCCCCCCCTCCCCCCCCCACCACCACCACCACCACATGTAGCATGCCGTTGGAGATGCTCTAATATTCGAGAACTTAGGATTTTTTTTTTTTATGGAACAAGTTTTGTCGAGAACTTGCTCAACTCTTCTTTTTGGTTGGAACTTGCTCAATGTATAATAATTGGTTTTAGGTTGGAACCCTCTAAGAAATTTAACATGGTATCATAGCTAAGTCTTGGGAGGCCTCACATCGCGTGGTCAAGTCTCCGTCGCCTGAGTCAATCGCCTCATCTCATCTATTCATACCTCCACGTGCATCCGGGCTGCATGTGAGGGGTCACCCGAGTCAAATCTCCTGATTTCCTCAATTCGTACCTCTACGTGCATCTGGGCTGCACGCGAGGGGGAGTGTTAGACTTAATCTCATATCGCTCATCTAAATCACCCAAGTTTGGTTAATATATTCTAAAAGGTTACTCCACCTACTACCAATTGACTTTAGGTTAAACCCTCCAAAAAATGTAACAGTTTTTATTGTTTTTCTTTATTTAATGTTGACTAATTAGCTTGTATTGTCATTAGATTGTGGGTGGGTGCCAAATGCAGGGGCGGCTCCACCTTAAGTTTAGAAGGTTTAGGTGAATCCCCGGAGTTCAAATACATTCAGTTCAAATACACTAAAATTTTGTATTTTTCAAAAAAAAATTGATTTTTCTCTAGTATTGTTGGCACTGATATATAATTCATCCGTAGCCAATGTAAATGAAAATTTACTTAAATTTGTGAATAAGTAGATAATATAGCTCAACAACATAAAAATAAATTAGGCTCGATAAAATTTCAAACGAAATTAATATGTATAGTTGATATAGAGCTTCGTACGTAAAAATTTCTTTATGTTTTTATCACCACTAAACTAAAATTCTAGAGCCGCCCCTAATGAGAGGAATTGGCAACCGCGGGAGCCGAATTAAGATGTCGGAAAGAGGAAAGAGGGTTTTGAATTATCCAATTCTCTAGCTCCTCGCGCACACAAAGAGACTCTTTTCAGATGAACCTCATGACTTCTATTGAAAAAGCCTAGCGATACTTGCAAGAAATTCCTTTCGAAATTTATATATAATAATACTAATAAGAACCTAATACACACAATACAAGAAATCTTCCAATACCTGCTGTACAATTTTGAACTACTAAAATACTAATTTTGTTTTTCTCGTGTTTCTTCAGATCAACAACTTGTTGTAATCTATGATAGTTTTGTCTCTCCTTTATGTGAAAGTTTTGGCTCTTTTAATGAGAGTTTTTAGTTTCGTCTTTCGGCGAATATTACGTCTACAGATTGGGTTCTTTCAAATGATGTTGTTTCACAATGGTATCTGTATCAACAGTACTCTACTACTTCCGTATGATACCTTTGTTGGAAGAATTCATGATGGCTTGTCAGATCTGTAGTTTTAGGAGTTCATTAACGCATTCATACTTGGTTGGAGAGTTTGTCTCATCGTCTGGGTATCTATTGTCTCTTTTCTTGACTAACACTTTATCTCTTTTTGAGACTGTTAGGCATTATTAAATTTTAGCAAAATGTGCGTCAGGCGATGCTGGGTAGGGGTGAAAGACATCAACATTCAACCGTCTTGTACTTTTCTCGTTTTGTACAGTTAGATGATTAGTTTGACTTTGTCCAAGATATTTGTAATAAATTCTGTATTGTAATTTGTACTTGCCGTTAACTTACATCAATACAACTGCTCACTTTTGTAATAAAAAAAAGTCAAAAGTTGCCCCAAGCAAAAAAAAAAAAAAAAAACCATTTATGAAGATTGTTATAATCGGTTTTTCAATTGGCTAGAGAATAAGAGCAGGAATGGAATGATAACTTGCTTATTTTTGAAACATACTAATTTTTTAGCAACCTTTCTAAATAATAAGTCTAACTTGTATTGTGTTGGAATTACATTAGAATTCATTAGGAGATCGAGTTAATAAAATAAGTAAATCACGGATGCTTTCTCATTTTTTAAAACAAGAGAAGTCATTAACAGCTTCTGTAAATCAAATCCGTAGGCCATCAATTAATTTACAATGTTAAGAACATAATTTAATATACAATTTCGCGCACAATTTAATGTCAAGAACATAATTTAATATACAATTTCTCGCACAATTACATAGAAAACCATTTGATGCACATAGTTTCATATGTACATTTTACCGCGTCGAACATGTACAATTGTATCCTGAAGTTATAGCCGTAGGCTTTCTGATAAAAAAGTGAAAGTGGCAGAATTAATATGAAAAATGATACACAGATCTGGAACACGGAATTGCTACAGAACAATCCGTTGGCTTTAGGTACGAGCAAATCTGTTGCCATATGAAAACAATAGTGCTTGCCCGTGCCTACTGCAATATGCACCCCGGTTGAAATTACCCACGCCTACGGCACTTGCTAGTTAGTGACTCAAACACTAAATCGGTTCATTAGTGTGTAATTAGCAAATAATGCCCTATTCCTACTGGCCTAATACTTTCAAGGCCATCTATGTACTCAACGTGAAAATTAAATCATTACCAAATCCGGAAAATTAAATACCAAAACTGAAAGAATCAGTACTCAACCTTTTATTCCAGAAAATGTAAAGTATTTACGAAAATTCAATTATTTTGTATGTGAAGGCTAGAGAAATCTGGACCGTTGAATTTGTTTGTATGGGTAGATAAAATTTGTGTTAGGGCGAAATCTGAACCGTTGAGAGAGAATATTATTTAGGAATATTTCCAATTAGAAAAGGATGAGAACTATTAGGTAGATACTATTACAATCAATTATCAATTAGGAAAGGATGAAAACTATAATTATGGAATTTGACTGATTCTAACATATGTGATTGATGAGTGGTGGGTGCCACCTAGGACAAAGGGTGCCACATAGGACAAAGGTGCCACGTAGGACAAACACCCTTTTGTTTTATAAAATAGATAACTCACGTATACTGTAGCAAATACTTCCACAAACTCTTCTGTAACATGAGTTACATGACCATATGTCGCGTGAGTGAATTTGTGTAAATAATTGTGCGTGGTTGTTGCAAGATTGATTACACCAATTTGCCATAATATATTGCCCCCTTATATAGCTGGCAGACGGAGACTTCGAACATACACTAGAAAAAGTCATCTTACACTTCAAATACTCCCCTGCATAAAAGTTGCGCTTTCTCAAAAAAAAATTTATAATCTAAAACAGGCGGCAATGACCAAAGACGTGGAATATTAAAATAAGCTACACTTCGAACTCCTCCATATATTGTATAAAGGCTGTCCTCGAGATATGGTAATCCCTACAACCCAACTTGTATTCGTCATCTTGCTAATTGTTCACCAAGCATTCCCAATTTCTGTTTTCTCATATGGCTACGGATTTGCTCATACCTGCAGCCGAGGGAATCCTGAATGGGTTGCTTCCCTTAGCGACCAAGCAGATTAACCGGGCATGGAGTTTCAAGAAAGACCTTGAAAACCTCCGCGAAAGGTTACAAAACATTCAAGCTCTCTTACATGATGCCGAGGACCGCAAAATGACATCACGTGCTATGATGGCGTGGCTAAAGAATGTCAAGGCTGCAATCTGCGATGCTGAGAATGTGCTGGATGAATTGGCCTATGAGGATCTTAAGAGAAAGATTGAGGTTCAAAACCCGATGAAGAACAAGGTGCGTGATATGCTCTCCCTCTCCGATCCATTGTCGTTTCGTTTCAAGATGGCTAATAAGGTCAATAACATCAATAAGCTGTTAAACGAAATTTATAAACAAGCAGAGGTTCTCGGTCTTAAGCAAGCTGGGAACCTCATAGGTCCTATTGTTGTACCTAGGGAATTCAGGCTGACTGACCCCTTTATAGGCGATTCAAATGTTTACGGAAGGGATGATGATGTGTCTGTAGTGATGAACATGATACTTGGCTCTGACAAAGAAGAAAATTTGTCTGTAATTGCCATTGTAGGAATGGGTGGAATAGGGAAGACAACCCTTGCTCGGCTAGTTTACAATCACACGAAGGAGAAGTTTGGTGATAAAAGGATGTGGATTTGTGTGTCTGATAATTTTGAGGTTGAAAGGATATTGATTGAAATGGTGCAGTCTCTCACTGGAGAAAGATTTGAGAAACAAAACATTGAAGGAGTGGTGAAAAAGCTTAGAGAAAACCTGTGTGGGAAAAAATACTTGCTTGTATTGGACGATGTTTGGAATACAAATCCAAAAATATGGGTAGATATGAGAAATTCTTTGGTTGGAATAGGTGGCTCTAAGGAAAGCAAAATTTTAGTTACTACCCGTAATATGGAAGTCGTTTCAGCAATGCAAACATTCCCATCTTTTACCCATCAGTTGACGGAACTATCGGCAAAAGACAGTTGGGTAATGTTTCATAAAAGAGCATTTGCCAATAGAGAACCAAGTGAAACTCAAACTTTAGAGGATATTGGTAAAAGAATGGTAGAGAAGTGTAAGCGTTTGCCATTAGCGATAAACCTATTAGGAGGTTTACTGCGCTCGATACAGGATGAAAGAGAATGGAAGTCCATCGAGAAGAGTGAAATATGTTCATTAAAAAATGAAAATGGAATCCTACCAGTATTGAGGCTTAGTTATGACCATTTTCCGTCAACATCTTTGAAACAATCCTTTGCGTATTGTTCTATTTTTCCAAAGGATCAAGTCATCATAAAGGATGAATTGATTCAACTTTGGATGGGTCTAGGATATCTTCATACTTCTTCAAGAAGAGAGGTAGAAATGGAAGAGTTAGGCAATGAGTATTTTAATACGCTATTGCACAATTATTGTTTCCGGGAAGTGGAATATGATGAGTACAACAACATCACAAGTTGCAAGATGCATGATCTTGTACATGATCTGGCACTCCATGTCTCACAAGGTAATTGTTTGACTTTGGAAGCTAGCGAGGTCAAGAATAAACCCGGCGTTCAACATTTGTCGCTGGTTCTTAGAAAAGAAACAGAGTTAGACATTTCAGAAGAAAATGTTGGGAAATTGAGAACACTTTTCTTGAAAGGTCCTCTCCCTAAAACCACCAAAGTTTTGAAGTGTATTCGTGCCTTGCGTTTAGTGGACTCTTGTGTGGAAGAGTTGCCGAGTTCAATATCCAAGTCCATACATTTAAGATTTCTTGACATCTCTCAGTCCTCTATTGTGAAAGTCCCAAATTTCATCTCCAAGCTCTACAATTTGGAAACACTGAAACTGCCAAAGTTTCTTAAAGAGCTTCCGAAAGATTTCCATCACTTGGTCAACTTGAGACATTTTTATCTTGGAGATACAGATGAAAATAGAAAATTGATGCCAATGAACATAGGTCAGTTGAAATCTTTGCAAACATTACCATTCTTTGTTGTGGGCAAAGAGAGTGGCCATGGAATTGAAGAGTTGGGTACCTTAAACAAGCTAAGAGGTAGTTTACATGTGTACGATCTTCAGAACGTGAAGGACAAGGCAGAAGCAAAGAAGGCTAATATGATAGGAAAATCATGCATTCAAGAGTTGAGATTGCATTGGCATAGAGATTTTGAAAACTGCGACAATAATTATGAGGATGTGTTGGACGGACTCAAACCTCACGGGAATGTTAAGGGATTAATACTTGCAAATTTTGGGGGAACAAGATTAGCATCATGGCTAAGTAGCGATGCCCGCTCGCTTCAAAATCTGGTTAAGATAGAATTAAGAGATTTCAGGTTATGCGAGCAAGCCCCTGGGCTCGGACACCTTCCAGCATTGAGGGTATTTAAACTTATTAATATGCCCAAGCTAAAAGAATGGTTAGACGTATCATCATTGGCCTCTGATGCCACGAGTACAACGGAGTTCTTTCCTTCTCTCCAGAAGTTATTTATTTCGAGCTGCCCCAAGTTGTTGACCATTCCAGGTCATTTGTTATCCATTCAGAAGTTAGTCATTTCATCGAGCTTTACTAACCATCATGAGCAGGAAATGACGTATGGCCCATCCCTGCTAATAGAGGTAGATAGGGATTGCAAAAATATTGCTATTTTATTAGAAGATGTGCTAAAAAAAAGCAATAAATCCCTAAGAGATGTGTCAATAGAGAAAATGAATTGGTTGTTTTATTTGCCAAACCAGCTACAAAACCTAGCGTTGCTTGAGAAGTTAGAAATATCTCGTTGCCGTAACCTGACGGGTCAAATCGATGAAACTGAAGCAGAATTCAACGGCTTGACGTCCCTTCAACAACTTTCGATAGCAGGGTGCCCGGAGTTGAGATTTTTGCCAAAATGGCTGCTACAACCAACCCTTGTCGATATACGCCTCTATGATTGTCAGAAGTTAAAAATTCTCAGTCCAGATGCATTACGCCACCTCACATCCCTCAAGAAGCTAGAAGTTATAGAATGTCCAAAATTGGGGAGTTATTGGGAGGGAGGGCTGGTTTGTCCAACCAGCCTTCAATCATTGGTTATAGGTTATTTCACAGAGGAGTTTAGGTATTTCCCCTGGCCATCACCACCATGGTGCAATTTCACCACCCTGGAGTCTCTAGTTTTATTGGGATGGCCAGAGGTCAAGTCTCTGCCTAATCAACTGAAGCACCTCACTGCCTTGAGAGATTTGGAGATGGTATGTTTCAAGGGGTTGGAATCTCTACCGGTGTGGCTGACGAACCTTTCATCTCTTCAATGTTTGAAAATAGCTCGGTGTCCCCTTCTTAAGAAAAGATACGAAAAGGAAAGAGGTGAAGATTGGCACAAGATTGCTCATATTGCATCCATTGAAATAGGTAACTTAATATTTGAATTTCATGTTTCATTTATTAATTTCTCCTCCGTGCCTCTCTCTCTCTCTCTGATTTCTCACACAGGACGTGTGTCTTGTCCGTGTGCGTGTGCGCAATAATCCTTGGAAAATGTTATCCAACCGATTTCTTTGGTGTGATTATTGGTCTTTCAGATTGAAGGAAAAGAGTGTGAGCTGAAGTACCCTCTCCGTGCAGATAAAGCGCGAAAGTCCCATGCCAATCATGTAATTTCTCACTTTCTGAATTTTCTTTGTCTGCATTTTTTCATACTAGGCACTCTTTCAGTGTCAATAAGTGGGCTTGTTGATGCCGGTCAAAGTCCTTGAAGTTATTCAAGAAGTCATTGAGTCCATCAAACACATATTTCAATTAGTCTATGGTCAAGTCTTTTTAATTTGTGTCTTGAAAATGTAAGGGTCTTCTCCTATTCTTGTAGGGTTGTTCCAAGTAGCCTATAAATTATGTTGCTATGAACGAAATAAGTAGTTTTGAGTGTTGAATTAAAATAGCATTTGGCTTATGAGAAGATTTATCTTCTTGTTAACTCTTATCCTTCTATAGATTCCGATAGGTGGCGAGTTTTCCGTTTCTGTATCTCTTAGGTGGATTTCTTAGAGTGGTGAGCGGTCCTTAGCCCTATATTCCTCATTAAATCCTCGGAGGGTGTCAATCTGTATCTCATTGGTTTTCTAATTTGGGTGGTGAGTTTTACCCTTTTTATCCTTTTTACTTTTCTTCCTTCCCATTTGCAACATCTGGCATCACTCGTTCTCTCGCTGTTGGGCATCCAGCCATTAGGATTTCCGAGACCTCCGCACAAATGAAACCACAATGGTTGTGAAAGAGGACTCTGTTGAAGAAAGTAGTTCTTAACAATTTAGCTCTTTATGTATTTAAATCCTGTGAGTGAAATGGTTTTAGTATCCTGTTCTTTGTTCACTGAGCACCCAGTGGACAAACTGAAAACGCTCAAGGTCTAGCTTTGTAAGACTAGCTAACAAATTAGCTATGAGACTTCTTATCAATTTTCCCCCCCTTGTTTGCAGCATTCCTAGGTGGTTTTTATTCCGAAGACATTTTATGTGTCGCGCATGTAGGAGAGGTATGGGGTTTAAATAACATCGGATATGTAATTTCACAAGTGGAGGACATCCTATCAATATTAATCCGAGGGGATAATATATCGCTTCACTGTTAATCCCGTCGAGCAATCAGGTCCTATGTTTTTTCTTTTTGACAATTTTAATTTCTCATCAACTACTTGGACACAAGCACGAAGGCTATTGAAGCTTTCGTTGACATTTTAATGTGAAAACCGACAGAAGAATTGTCACTGGCAGTTGCAACAAAAAATCTGGAATCATTAGAATGTCCCGAGTAAACTTGATCAAGTACAGAGTTTCCAGCTTGCTTGAGGACTGGTCCTAAAGCTTTCACTGAAAAAAAGAGTAGCAGTACACACAGCAATTGTGCGTTCTTCTTGATATCTTTGAATCCAATTTTGGAAACACTTCGTATCAAAAAAAGGTTGCTCAATTCTAAATGATTTGGATTGCAGGTTGGATCCAGAATGGTGGCTGCTTAAGAGGGAGAGTTCAAGTCACAGGCGAAGGCAAGGGAGTGATCCGGTAATGGGCCCCAGGTGGAAGGATAAGAGAACAGATGAGAGTGAGAGGTTCTCATGGCGTGCGCAGTGGTTCAAGAGGCTGTCCAAACCAATGGCGAAATCAAACCAAGCAACTAGTGCCGAAGCAGCATCACAGAATGCAGTTGCCGAGCAATCCAAGCTGTCTTCTGAGTAAAATAGAAAGGAAACAAGGGGAGGAATCCGCGAATTAACAGGGCAGGAATAGAATCATAATTTCGGGAAAAAAGAAAGAACGAAAGGAAGTTGGAGTCGTATGTACTTATTTTTACATTTTTGTTTTCAATCAGAAACTTTTATTTCCTGAAAGAGATTGTATGTACATGCTACGTTTGCTGAGAGTGTGCGTAGCCTTATAATTGAGCTTTGTATTCAGCCACCGGAAGTTGCATAATAGTATTGGAGGAAATTTTTCTGTAGCACAGGTTTTTCCACCCTTACTTTTGGTAATATATAGAAGCAGATGCTTAGGGATTGGTATATTCTACAACTATTTGAAGTCACCTGATAATCAATTTTTTTTTTTTTTTTTTTTTGTTTTGAATCGGCAAACCTGATAATCAATTTCGTCTGAACACTCTCTAATTATTGCTCTTTCTCGAATATTTGGAGGAGGCTTTCTATTAGTTTGACTTGTCTAATGATAACATGTTCCTAGTTTGTACTGTATTGTATATATATTTTTTTTGAATCAGTCAATTTCATTCAAGCCCAAAGGCGAAAATTACATCGCAAAATACAAGAGTGCACCAAACTACCTAATTCAGGACCCTAGGACACCTTGCAAAAGCAAATCAACATTAGATGCCGATATGAGAATCCCATCCGGGACAAGACAGAAAGATCTCAAATGAAATCCCAACACAAACCATTACACAATAAGGAGCGGATGTAATCGAAAACAACAAACAGAATACAAGCGTAAAGGAAGAAACAACCCTCATGGACAGACCACACCGGCCACCGGCCGACTGGAACAGAGACCATTCCAGCAAAGGAGAAACTTTGGGGAGATTCCATGGCAAGCCTCCGCTGTCACGCAAAGCTCTGGGCGCGAGAACCGAGGCAAACGCCGGGAAGCTACTCCGACAGGCTCAAGCGACCGCGGCGGCCAAAGACCAGACCCTCCATCACAACCGATCTGCCGTTGACGGCCTAGAACAACCAAACCAATGCTGTTACGAAGACCCCCAACACCGTCAACACAGCTGCCGCTGTCGGAAAACTCCACAACACCACTGAATCAGCCACCGAACACAACCCTCAAAACCTACCCCCATCAAAACCTAACTAAATTTATTTCGCCCACCACCCAAACCAGTACTGTATTGTTATGCCGAAGGAAATGTTGAATTATAGGTTAAGCCTTGAGAAGACGTAAAGGTTACGCCTTGAAGAACATTCAAATGAACCTGAAGGTTAAGCCTTGAAATGAGTGTTCAGGTTAGGAACGTATTGGGGTTGATTGATAAATAATTGGATTTGTTTCTACCTTATTTGCCGGAGTGGTACTCTTGAATACTATTAGATACTTGTCTTTCGAGGAATTGATTTTGGCAGATAAATTCTTGGGAGATGGGGACAAATGTGTGCAAGGGTTGATTGTCTTTGGAAATTTGAAATGTAGAAACCTAATGCTAAGGTTATTAATTGAGCGTACTCTCGTTGATATTGTGGTCATTCTGGTTGTTGTCTACTCTTTGATTTCACAAATAATTTTGTACTCGCAATTAATGTTTGGAAATCATGTTCATGTTGTGAATGAGGGAAAAGACCCAGGCTAAGGCCGTGGTGACCCTAGTGCCCTATGAGTGAGGAATGATACTTGGGTGAAGTCATGGTGACTCTCTTTCGGATCAACTTAGGGAAAAGACCCGGGAAAAGCAGTGGTGACTCCAAGGGTGATGTTGGTTGTGTTACATCAGTTTTTGGATATCTAGTGGTATTTGGTGATCTGTAATGATGATTTCAGTTGTAGGGTTTCGACTACCCTATTATCGTTATGTGTCGTTCAGGGGTTTCATTTGGTAAAGCATTTGGTAGAAAGGCATAGTTGATCTATCGTGGTGTGACACATTGACGAAGGTCTTTATGGGCGTTTGTATGTTTTTTAGATTACTAAAGGAAATTTGACAAATAGAAATCCGGTAGAGGTTAGGTTTGGATGTGAGAAAAAAGGAGTTGGTGCATGTATTACTGGGTAGTTCACATGATGAATTGAGATTGAACGAAACCTAGGATAATGTGATTCAAAAGCAGATACATAAGAGTGAAAAAGATTCGCATGATGAATCGTGATGATGTCATAGGTTTATAATATGTTGGATCTCCTACCATTTCGGAAACACCGTAAGAAAATGACATAATAAAACCAGTTAAAATATAACTAAAACCTTTGGATGTATAACTAAAACTATTGGAATGTATAAACTAAGACGTAACAAAAAAAATTGTCTACCCATGCAACCGGTCATCAACCTTTAACTCACCCCTTTAACTCCGGTTAACATTTTTATCCTCTACTACACATCTATCCTCTACATCTCTTTCTCTTTAACCATGTTCATCTCCTTGAGCAATTTTTCTCCTCTCTCCTCCGTCCCTCCACACCTCACACCCACCCTGTCGACGTTGCCCGTGCGCCACCACCAACACCCACTACAAGAAACACTACAACACATATGGCTTTCTATAATGTAATTATACAGCGTTCTTTTGCAAATGGTATTATTGAGTAGCAATTATAGCGTTCTTCAAGGCTAAAAGAAAGGAAATACATGGAACGCTTTTAAACAGCATTCCATTAAAGCCATACACAGCGTTCCGCAAAAATCAGAAGCGCCAGTCTCCTCGCGCCCAAAAATCAAACACACCTTAGAAGTTTTCAATCGATTTTTCAATCGATTTTAGAATCTTGAAATACGAGTTGTACTCTAGCTATGAACTTGTGCGAGATTTCTCAAGAACTGGGGGGAGATTTCTAGGGTTTTAATCTTCAGTATCAGGTATGTTTCTTGTTCTCTATTTCTTCCAATAGCTGATCGATTAAGCTTTGTTCCCTACTGTTAGCCTGACCTTCATGTTTCTCTGCCCCCTCCTTCCGTAATCGGAAGAGAATCAAAACCATTTTCAAACCTAACGCACTGATTGAAGCAAAGAGTCAGGGAGTCCAAATACAAGGGTACGATTTCAATCTTCCTTCGTTAGCACAAGATAATCAGTTTAGGGTTTACAAGGTTATCCATTTAAAGGGTTAGGATTTACTTTATCTGAGGTATCAGTTTTCAATCGAAAACAAGCTCAATGGAATCTCTTGCATTCTTCTTCTTCGGCATCTCATGAAGCAATCAAAACCTGCTCGAAACTTCTCGCAACCATCACACGACCACCAAATCCGGAAACGGAAATCTTGCAAATTCCTATCCTTAAATGATCTGATTTTGCTGAATTTTGGATTTCTTAAAAGTATGCGTTCTATCTGTTCGACGAAATGAGAAAGATACACACACACGCGCGTATGGATAATCTAACCCATCTTATGAAATAATTTTGTGCAATCTATAGAGCCTTAATTGCCATATAACAGCATGTATTTGGAAAGTACCAATTGATTATCTTTTCATCTTGTTATAATACATGCCCTTGGTTTTGTCCCGTTCTCTCTCACACTCTCTCTGCAGCTTCGAAACATCATTCAAAATATGGAATTTACCTTCGCAATGCCGCAACCGTTTTCCTAGCGAGTTTCGGTAAGCATACAACTTTGTAAAATCTTCATGATTTCATAACAATGCTTATTGTTTTACTCCCTGTTCACCCTAAAAAAAGTTTGTGCATGAAGTTCATTTGTAGGTCTTTGAGTGTGTCAATTCATTTCGCAGGTATAAGATTTTGGCAATTGCAAGAATGTTGGATCTCAAACCTGTCTCTCCGCCTCAATAACTCTACGCAACTCACGGTTATGCCATCCGCTTGGTATTTCTTTCTCTATGTTGTCACTAGAAAGTAGAAACTGATTACTGGATTTAGGCATTGTGTTGCTAAATACAGTTGAAGCTTATATCTCATTCCGCACAATTATCTCTTGTGGGTAGTCGACTAGTTGGTAATGGTACCTTACCCACTCGTGTTTAGATGTGCATTGTCGCATGATGTGCGGATAATTTGTCTGATGTGTAGAACAATAAGCAAGACTATATGATGTGCAAAATAATAAGCAAAACTGTTATTCACACAAGACATAAGCAAACTAATAAAAGTACTAGGCACGTTTAGACACTTCCTTTTCCATAATGATTTTTGCATTTTTTTCATTTTGGGATATGAATAATATGCACACACCACTCCATGAGATATCTACACCAACGAATTTCAATTGTAAAAATCATTACAGTAAGGAATGTATCTTGTTTGCTTAAAATATGACCTTGAGTGTTGGATTATGAATTCAAATTGCTGAAACTGAATATTAGTTGCTATCTTTTACCCCCAGAATGATTTTTGTGCTAAAAGGGTGTTTATTAAGATTGCCTTGTTTGATTAGCACATTGGTTATTCATTCGAAACGTACTTTAAATGCCTCATTTACTTGGATTATGGTTAATAAAATAGCTTAGAAAGGGCACATGACTTATGAAGTTTTTTTTTTCCCTAACAAAAGCCTTGATCGGGAATGTTAGACCTAAATTAGAACATAGTTGACTTGGAGACATGACATCATTGATGCAGTTTGACTTGTTCTATGTATACGTTTGTGATTTCATGGTTATGTTCCATCATTCTAGTGTAGACACTCCAATCTAGGCTTCCGAATAATCTTTAAGTTTCCCCGATGATGAAATAAGGAAAAATATACCTTCGAGGCTTGGATTGTTGCTCCTTTGCTTCTCCTTTGCTACTCCTTCTCTAACCTCAAGAAAACCCCTTTTCAACCATGTAGGGTGGCCCCCGGTTCAATTGCAAAAGAGAAAAATGTGTTTACCTTGTCAAAAATAACTTTTTCCATGACACATTGATGGTAAAATGGGCACACATTTCAATGTATAAAATGGCTTTGAGTAAAACCAATTGGGTTAGAAAGAGGACTCGACAAGCTTTCCAACGGTTCGAACTGCGTCCAAATCCGAGTTCGGGAGTGTCTGGGGCGCTCTCGCGAAGTTTGGTATACTGAGCTGTTTACAGTACCGCGTGGTACCTTCAAAGTGCAGCGTGACACCTCAAAATGCAGCGCGGCATGTCAGAAAAATCACTCTGCCACACGGGACTTCAATATTGCGCGCGGCACTTTGGGGAAAAGTTCTGACAGTAGCAGAAAGTTGTTGGCCATAATCCTGCAAATACAAATAATTGAAAAATGGCTCGGCCAAAGCACATTTTGCACGTTTTTCTCCATTGGGTGCACTCCAAGCATATTTTTTGCCTATAAATACACTCCCTCTCTAGTTGAGAAGTACCCCCTTCAACTCAAAGTAAAGTTACTATGCCATTTTTTTTGGCTCTCACTCTCTCTCTCTAAAAATACTCCCTTTTGATTCTCTCTCTACAACTTCTTACACCCACCACCACTATACACATCTCTCTCTCTCTACACCTATTTGTTCTCAAGTCTCTCAAGTGCAATCCAAATCAACTTCCATTCCTCCACCTTCAAGCACATCCAAACTTCGATCAAAAGGTATAAATCCATTTCCTTGGGCTAAACTACATTTAGCCTTGAGGGGAGCCGATCGAGGCCCTTCTCGGTCTTTCTATACCGAGCTTGAATCTCAAACGAGCTTTACATTCAAAATCTTTCTTTTCTTTTCTTTTTCTTTTCTTTTTTTACTTTTTCTTTTCATATTTCGACTAATATTATTTAAAAATCGTGCGGATACATTCTAAATTCAAGTTTTATGTTAAAAATCTTTTTTTTTTTTTTTACTTCATAAGATCTTTCAACATTTCAAAAAAATTTTAACATTATTTTACATGATAAGATGAACAAATAGGTCTCATAATCATTTTTCAAAGATTCGGAAAATATAACAAACTATTTTGCGGACCTATGGTTTGTTTTGTCATGTAAAAGCAAACTGATTCTGGAATGTGTAGACAGGTGTTCCACACGGTGTGTTGGTTGCACCGTGCGGTCCATTTGATTTATCGCACGGCGTATCATGTTTAAGCGCACGGCACTTCATTAGCTATTGTTTTCTTGTCTGAGCTGTCTGGATCATGGCCATCATTCATCGGGCCCATTGTTGTTGTTGAGATACTGACATTAGTATTTTCGGAACAAGACCATATCTACAAGCCATATTTTATTTCATAAATAAGATTTCTTAGATCATCTTGGATGATCAAATGTAGCAAAAATTATTTGGTGTTCATGGCTTGATGGAGTGGTACTGTCCCGAGGTCGGGTGACGCCCGAATGCTTGTAATGTATTGACAAATAGAATGTATACCACGCGCGGCATGTCAAGAGCCGTAAGGGCATTACAAGCAGCCGCGTAGAAGAAATGGCCGCGGTCCAGACAGCTTGTCAAATGTTTTTCATTATATTTGTTTGCATCATTCTTATCATTCTGTACAATTCGCACCACAAGCACGCCAATGTGTTATATTCTATCCCGTGTCCCTTCCCCGTACATGTTTTCAAGTTAAGTTTTTCAAATGGTATTAAATCCCCCATTTAAAATGTTTAGTAGAGACCGGTTTTACCGGGCGAGCGGGGTGCTTTTTCAACAAAATCTTCCCTGTTCGTAACGTGGCTCCCGGATCCAAAATCTCAACGTTTTCGCTAGACCAAAAGGCTTTTTTTTTCAAATCAAACTCTCGGTTTCTCAGATCATCCATCTCAAAAATCCGAGTGGCGATTCTTCGAGTTAGCGCTTTCGGGCGCGGGAGCCCACAGTGGCAACTCTACTGGGGACTTTTATTCAATACTTTACTTGTGCTTTTTTTTTTTAAAAAAAAGGAAAATGTTTTTTTTTAAAAGAAAAAAGAATAAAAAGTGTTGAATAATCAAGAGGGCCAAGCTTGAAAAGCATTTTTCTTGGGGGATTTTAAATCATTTGAAAATCTTAACTTTTTTTATACTATGCACCGCACAAGCCTCGCTAGTGTGTTTCGGCTATCTTGCCCGGTTTACCGGTGACAAGCTCTCCCGGGATGCCTAGCAACCCTCGACTATGATGAGCCATCGTGCTGTTCGACCATTGTCTTGCAATACATTTGACATGGGGTAGTACATCTTGGCTCTAGTTCGGGGAACCCTTTTGAGACCAAAACCAGCCTTCTGCACTTGTACATAACCATAGAACATTCTCAACTAGGACAGGAACCCGTGGTTAGAACTTATGTGATATATCTTGTTTATGTGCATATCTTTTCTGTACATACATATCGTCCATTCATCATTGCATTCATGCAGGCTAAAGGTCAGGTCCTCGCAAACCGATAGTTTAATCCGTCTTTTAGAATACTTCTAGGTTCCACAGTTTTTAGAAGGTTGCTAACACCCGATGAAGAGTCGTGCCCCATGGGACGCACGTTGCTTAATACTAATTAGTCCTTGAAATGACGCATTTGAGGGAAATCAATTCTTACTAAGTTTTCGATACATTTTTCAATCAAATGTTCAAATACCAAAAAAATGGAATGACTAAAGTATTAATGATGTGATACTTACACCATTTAGGCTAATATCGCCACGTCGCTCACGCCACCCGGTCACAATACCACGTCATTTTTACTACGTCATTTCAAAAATAGAAATTGAACCTTTAAAAAAAAAATGAAGACTTAGTTTATTTTGACATCTCTTAAGTTTCGTTGTTTATAAAGGATACATTGTCAAAAGAAACTCTGAGGATTGAGGTAACCTTTCGAAGCCGTTTTCTGTGAGTCTAAGAGACTTAAAATCTATGGAGTTTGAGATACCTCCGGTGTTCGCCGTGCCCGAACGGCCCCTTTGGTCTGGATCTAGCCTTAGGATGTGCTTATATCTAGGTTTCGGCAGCCTTATTGCTTTGTCTCGGATGGTCAAGATAAGGAGATTGGCTCTGGCTCTGGTTCCGAAACATTCGGAATTTAACCTGCCTGACACGACTTACCCGTGGCTGCTGAAACCCTTGGTGCAATCATATCCTAAGTGAGATTTGGAGTCGAGGTAGGTTTTAGGATGTAGACGACACCAACGACATTGCATGGACATGATTCTCGGGTAGAATTTGAGCCACCTTTTTGCTTTACTGTCAGTTCTGAAACATTTGTCAAAGGACTTCACCCAATTGGAACCGTCTGCAAAGAGAGGCTCAATCACCGGTTGTGATATCCGAAATGGTGGGTCAAAAGAATGAAATAGGGAAAATCAGGCAGGCTATGGTTGACCTAGAAGATCAACTCAGGTAGTCAATTACGAACATAGATGGCCAGATCAAGTCAGTCGTCGCCGATGTCCAAAAGAACATGATCATGATGTTCGAATCAATACAAGAAATCAATGACCGCCTACCAGCCAAATCTACTCCGAATCCAAAATCATCGCTCGCCAGGGATACGCCCATTGCTGATCCCCAAGTGGCAGCATTGATTGCCAAAATCAACAAACTCGAGGAATCTATTCTCGAAACATAAAGGATGGGGAGGGGTGAAATAGACATGGATCGTTTAAATCTGTTTCCCAATGCAAAACTGCCTGAGAAATTCAAAGGGATGGACTTTGCCAAATTCGATAGGACTACTGATCCAAAGGCCCACCTGTTAGGGTATGTTGGGTCCCTTTCCATGCGAGGGGTCGAAAAAGAAGCCATGGCTCAACTGTTGATAGGTGCTGAAAAGCACTCATCTAATCCTTTTAATTTGTGCCTTGTTAAGTCCAGTTATATTGTTATTTGGAGATTAGTGATGCGTTTCTTGTGTTTGTAGATATTTGGAGGCTTGACATTATAATGAGTTAAAGTGCAAACTTTAAGAAGTTTAGAGACCAGCTCGTAGCATGTTCCAAGTCTAAGGACCTAGGGTGTAATAACTCTATTATAAAGCCATGTTATGGCCTGGCAGTAAAAAAAGGAACTTTACGAAGAACGGGATTGGGGACGAAAAAAAGGTCTGACAGGAGACAAGGGTTTTTCAGAAGACTTCGGCAGCAGCAGTTCATGGACGTGGGGCTCTCGATTAGATCAGCAGATTATCTAACATTCCAACCATGATTTCATCAATCCACACCTCTACGGTTCTCGTTTCCATGGCCGGCTAAATCCCTTGTCTAGGGTAAGATGAAACTTCATGTCAAGTAACTCTGTTTATGCGTAGGATTTTGGTTTATTATTCGGATCAATTGTATGACTAAGAACCCGTTTTGTTTTGATCAAACGGAATGATTTTTAATGGTTTTAATCTATTAAGTATTTGTATGCGCGCTTTCTACGAGTTATACAATGGTTTTCATTGATTGCGATTGGAGTTCTGAGATAGATTATGCTCGTAAGACGGATCGTGCCGTTAGGCGGCCTGACCGTGCTACTGAGACGGTCCGTGCTATGGGATAGTCTATGCCTTTTAACAATGCAATTATTTTCTTGACGATTATCGAAAGGGTTTGCAAGTCCTAGCGATAATCCCTTCTGATTCGAATAATTAAACCTAGCCTATGTATAACGTTGTTACGTGGTCGGAGTGGATTCGAAACCCTAGACCTTTTTCCCATCAACTTTTAAACTCTTACTTTAATTGTTTCCTTTATTTAATCAATTCTCAAAATCAAATCAATCCAACTTTTTATGTCCGAATTAATCTAAAAGTTAATCGAATTTAGCGTAACTTAGCCATATTGTCCCTGAGGATCGACACTCGGTCTTAACCACTATTCTACGGAGTAGTAGTTAACTCCAAGTTTTTATAAATTTATTTTTGACACGGAACGACGCGGTCAACTGTTCCACGAGTCACTTACTGGCCCGGCGCTACAATGGTTCCTTTCCTTGGCACCCGCAAAGAAAAAGACGTGGGAGGACGTTGGAATGGCTTTTGTGTCCCAATACGACTTCAACGCTGAGCTGAAAATGACCACCCGAGAACTTGAGAACACCAAAATGGGCGAAAATGAGAGTTTCGTTGACTATGTAAAAAGGTGGAGAGCCAAGGCCGCCCAAATGCAGAATAAGCCAGACCTGAAGGAACAGATTCGGATTATAACAAAGAACTTGCCCAGTGCCTTCGCACCTTACATGATCCTCTCACAGGCCTCTCCGAATTTTGAGACCTTCTATGATTCTGGATTGGCTGTTGAAGAAGCTCTTAGGGATGGTACCCTCGAGAAGAAAGAACCAGTCTTTAAGGGACTCCATCTCAGCAATGGCGAAGTCCTTTTCGGAGATAGCAATACCTTCCAGGTCGGGAACTCGTCAAATGCCAAACCCCTCGAAATAAACCAGATAGCTGATAAACCAACTCGCACTTTCACCCAATTCAGCACACCCCTATCCACACTCTATGAAAAGCTCCTCAAAGCCGGTCTCATCAAGCCACTCCTTCCAACTCCTCTGACCCAAAAGCTTCCAGTCTACCATGACCCAAATGCCTTCTGCGCCTTTCACCAAATGCCCGGCCATGTTACCGATAAGTGTCACCGTCTTCGTCACAAGATTCAAGACCTTATCGATAACGAAACCATCCTTCCGCCACCAAAGGAATCAAGCACCTTGTCAATCCACCACATCAACACTAACTCCACTACATTTGACCCCACTCCCTATATCATCCCTGCTCACCTACCCAAACCAATTGTACCCATTCCCGATGAAATCAGTATTTCAGTATTGGAATTTGAACCGACAACGGAGCAAACAGAACTTAAAGAGTTAAGGAAGGCTGTGGAGGAAATGGGCCGAAAAATGGATGCGCAAATGATCCAAATGGGGGCTTTAACACAAAAGATGGATAGTCTCCTCACCTACATAGTTTCAGATCCAAAGCAAAATGCTAAGGAAGACATGGATGAAGGGCATTCACCCCCAAAGATGGAGCTTTCCGAAATGTTCAAAGGCCTAGCCGAAGCAAGTGAGGCCTGCAATACAAGTAAAGATTCTGGTAGTATAATGAGCCCTCAGCTTAAACGCAGCACCAAATCAAGACCCTTTTCCCGCTTCTCCGCACCCCAATCCATGGTTTATGGGGAGCTCCTCAAAGCTGGCCTCATTAAGCCACTCCCTCCAGCTCCTCTACCTCAAAAGCTCTCGGCATCCCATAACCCCGGTACCTTCTGCATCTTCCATCAAATGTCCGACCATAACACAAACAACTGCATCCGCCTCTGCCATGCTATCCAAGATCTCATTGACAACAAGGTCATTGAGGCACCTCTTCAACCAAAGCCAGACTCCGTGTCCAAGCGCAATCCTTGCATCAATGCCGCCTTCTTCAGCAAAGAAGGGTAAACCATCAAGAGCCATGCAACGGTTCGACCTTCCATGAGTCTGGGAGTTTTCAAGTTTCGAGTCCCTGTCCTCTAAATAACCATCTTTGTGTTTGAGTCAGTTTGTACCTCGAGTCTTTTATGCTTTCACTGTTGTGTCTGTGTGTTCTCAATTTTAACTTTGTAAGAGTCAAAAAAAAAAAAAAAAAAGCGTCAGTTTCGTGGGCCTGAACTACGTTATGACCTGATTCCTTTACAGGATACGTAGGTAGCCTCATCCTGAGGCCCGGTCACGAGCATTCAAGTCAATCCCAAGGTTCGATCATGGTCTATTGAGTCAATCCCTAGTGGTTCGGTCACTGTCTTTCGAACGGCACATCTCTGTAATAAACTCAGGATTTCGAAATTATTCTTTACCGTCAGTTGAAAATCACGATAATCACTTCAAAACACGGGATGATTTTTGATTGAACCCCCACCTCAGGAAAGAAGAAGAATTTCAAGGCACCACTTCCCAATACCATATCCATTCTAAGAAGCAATGTCGTGAATCTGAAAAGGCTCGCTAGGTCAAAACTTCAAAATCTGACCTAGGCAAAAGTTAGAGCATGCAAACAAGAGCCTCTCAATTAAGCATCTAGGATTCAGTTGTTAGGTTGCGCAATCCAAAATGAAGAAAGGCCATCGTTTCTTTCATCCTACGTATAAAGATATATCTTTTGATACCCCTTTTGGGCCCCAATCAAATTCTTTGAATCCCAGCTAGCCAGCTATCCCCCGCATCGGGGTGAATTGAAAGATAAAAATGCCAAAAGAAACATTGAAATTCAAAGCATCAAAAGAGTGAAAGTGCCAGACATATCGAGATTCAAAGCATCAAAATGATGAAAGTGTCAAACACACTGAAAGGCATTGAAGGCATGAGAAATCAAGAGAAAACGTCAATCAAAGCAAATGGGCACAAAAAGTTCAAAGATAGCTGCTTAGCTTTGAAAACTCAAAAAGAAAGTGAAATTTTTGAGCCAATTGTCCTTTCTTTGTTCAGCCCAAACCATGGCCCCCATTACAACCCAAAAAGTCTTTTCAGATTGGAAAGCGCAACTTGATAGCAAGAACCCTAGGCGTTAAGAGGCATGACCGAAATCAATACATGGAGAAAAGTCGAAAGCAAAAAATTCAAACTGGGGTCATCGTCAGCAACCTGGGACACGGTTCATGATAAAAACTCTTGTGTTTTGACAAATCGAAAGATTTGAATGAAAATCAATTGATGGAGTAAAATAATTTTGAAATTCACCTGGGCTTGTCTATCATTTCAAATAGTCAAACTCTCCGTCCAATCAAGGGCCACCATTCGAAAGTAGCTTCGTCTTTCTCTCCCTTATTTGCGTCAACGTAGTCTTGTCAAAATCCACTCATTTTATCGAAAGTCAAAAGAGTCATCTCGGTTTGGTCAATTCTTGACTCGTGAAAGTCATTTCAACGCATGGAAGAATACACCCTTGAGAGAAGCTCGTTCGGGTGAAAACCGCAAGGGCGGGCAGACCCAAGCAAAAATTAGAGCAAAAGCCTGCTAGGTTGAAAACCCGCAAGGGCGGCCTAGGCAAAAGTTAAGGCGGTTAATCAAAAGAGCTCGTTAGACCGAAAACCCGAAAGGGCGGTACTAGGCAAAATTTAGAGCGCAAAAGGAGAGTGTTAATACCCGAGCGAAACCATAGCCTAGATTGCGCTTGGACAACTGCTTGTCAAAATCATCAGGACTTGGGGGTCGTCACTCACTGGGGTACATTGGCTCAATGTCGTCTGCTGGGAAAAGCAAATCCAAGATTCAAACCCCGGCCAAAGGCAAACACCAGCTCAAATCCGGCATGAAATCCAACCCAAATTCAAAGCTTCTGAGAATACCGGTCCACTGGCCAAAGACAGTAAAGTAAATAGGGTGCTCAGAAACGTCCCTTGTTTTTCAAAGAATATCACCATCAATGTCGTTAGGTGTCATAGGCGAATCTCGAATGATTGTTCAAGAGTCAATTCCAAGATCAATCCACGGTCCTTTAAGCCTTTAGTTTCTCTCAAGCTATGGTCTAACCGACCTAAGGCCTTTAGTCTCTCGAGCAGTGGTTTGTCCTCTAGGACTGCACTCTGTTTAGCACTTCGTCTTCTGGGACTGCACTTCGTCCTCTGGGACTTCACATTGTCTAACACTTTGTCCTCTGGGGACTACACTATATTTAGCACTTTGTCCTCCGGAACTCGCACCCTATCTGCACTTCGTCCTCCGGGACTGCAATTTGTCTCACACTTTGTCTTCTGGACTTCACTTTGTCATCTGGGACTTCCATTTGTCTCGCACTTTGTTTTCACTTTGTCTCGCACTTTGTCCTCTGGGACTTCACTTTGTCTCGCACTTTGTCCTTCGGGACTTACTTTTGTCATACTTGCATTGATTTTGCATGCTTACGTGACATTCATTGACATATCAACTTGCATCATCGTTCATGTATTGTCTCAATCGAACATCAAGCTCTTCAAGTTCAAGCCACTTTTACAAAATCAAGCTCTTCAAAATTCAATTTTCGGTCTCTTCGAAAATTCAAGTTATTCAAATTCAAGTCTTCCAAAATTCAAGCCATTCAAACTCAAGTCCCTATTCAAATTCAAGCAATTCAAAATTCAAGTCTCTTTCAAAATTCAAGTTATTCAAACTCAAAGTCTCTTTGAAAATTCAAAAATTCAAGTCTCCCTCAAAATTCAAGCAAGTCAAAATTCAAGCTATTCAAACTCAAAGTCTCTTTCAAAATTCAAAATTCAATTTTCGCCTCCCGATGGCTCGTCTCAAGAATTCAAAATTCAATTTTCGCCTCCCGAGGGCTCGTCTCAAAAATTCAAAATTCAATTTTCAATTTTCGCCTCCCGAGGGCTCGTCTCAAGAATTCAAAATTCAATTTTCGCCTCCCGAAGGCTCGTCTCAAAAATTCAAAATTCAATTTTCAATTTTCGCCTCCCGAGGGCTCGTCTTAAAAATTCAAAATTCAATTTTCACCTCTTGAGGACTCGTCTCAAAAATTCAAAATTCAATTTCCGCCTCCCGAGGGCTTGTCTCAAAAATTCAAAATTCAAGATTCAATTTTCACCTCCCGAGGGCTCGTTATGAGTTTTATTGCGCTTTTTTGAATGACACACCACCACTATACACATCTCTAAAAATACTCCCTTTTGATTCTCTCTCTACAACTTCTTACACCCACCATCACTACACACATCTCTCTCTCTCTCTACACCCATTTGCTCTCAAGTGCAATCCAAATCAACTTCCATTCCTCCACCTTCAAGCACATCCAAACTTCGATCAAAAGGTATAAATCCATTTCCTTGGGCTAAACTACATTTAGCCTTGAGGGGAGCCGATCGAGTCCCTTCTCGGTCTTTCTATACCGAGCTTGGATCTCAAACGAGTTTTACATTCAAAGTCTTTCTTTTCTTTTTCTTTTCTTTTTTTACTTTTTCTTTTCATATTTCGACTAATATTGCTTAAAGATTGTGCGGATATATTCTAGATTCAAGTTTTATGTTAAAAGTCCTTTTTTTTTTTTTACTTCATAAGATCTTTCAACATTTCAAAAAACTTTTAACATTATTTTACATGATAAGATGAACAAATAGGTCTCATAAATCATTTTTCAAAGATTCGGAAAATATAACAAACTATTTTGCGGACCTATGGTTTGTTTTTGTCATGTAAAAGCAAACTGATTCTGGAATGTGTAGACAGGTGTACCGCACGGTGTGTTGGTTGCACCGTGCGATGCATCCGGGCATCGCACGGCGTATCATGTTTAAGCGCATGGCACTTCATTAGCTATTGTTTTTTTGTCTGAGCTGTCTGGATCATGGCCATCATTCATCGGGCCCATTGTTGTTGAGATACTGACATTAGTATTTTCGGAACAAGACCATATCTACAAGCCATATTTTATTTCATAAATAAGATTTCTTAGATCATCTTGGATGATCAAATGTAACAAAAATTATTTGGTGTTCATGGCTTGATGGAGTGGTACTGTCCCGAGGTCGGGTGACGTCCTGAATGCTTGTAACAGATTGACAGCAGAACAGATACCACGCGCGGCATGCTGAAGAGCCGTGCGGGGCATTACAGTGTGCCGCGTAAGAAATGGCCGCGGTCCAGACAGCTTGTCAAATGTTTTTCATTATATTTGCTTGCATCATTCTTATCATTCTGTACAGTTCGCACCACAAACACGCCAATGTGTTATATTCTATCCCGTGTCCCTTCCCCATACATGTTTTCAAGTTAAGTTTTTCAAATGGTATTAAATCCCCCATTTAAAATGCTTAGTAGAGACCGGTTTTATCGGGCGAGCGGGGTGCTTTTTCAACAAAACCTTCCCCGTTCGTAACGTGGCTCCCGGATCCAAAATCTCAACGTTTTCGCTAGACCAAAAGGCTTTCTTTTTCAAATCAAACTCTCGATTTCTCGGATCATCCATCTCAAAAATCCGAGTGGCGACTCTTCGAGTTATCACTTTCGAACGCGGGAGCCCACATCTAGTAAAGTGCTTCATGAATGCAGATTTGTATGGACTCTCACCTGTTTATATATGTAGCAAAGTTATCCCTACTCTCGCTATATATATATATAATTAAGATATGTATTCTGTCGTCTTCTTTTTTTGTCCTGGTGCTGTTGCTATTGTTCTGCTGAGGTTGGGGTTAGTATTTGTAAGGGTATGGTGCTGTTTTGCCTTAGTCACACTAGGTATTTGTAGCCCACAAACAATTGGGGAACTAACTGGCCGGCCCATTTTTGTAGCTCTTTACCCGTTCAGGCCCCTCGCGCGTCTAATACCACCCATCTAAGCCCTGTTTTAAGTGATTTACCCAAAATACCCCACAAACTATTCCAAACCCTGCCGACAAATCAATATAGATCTGAGAACACCAAAAGACGGAGAAGATGGACTCAAATCTGAATTCTGTGAATTCGAGCACGGCATCGACAGGGTCTTGGTTCTCCAACATGCTCTCCAGCCACCGGAAGAAGCAGTCGGCGTTCAGCCAGAGTATGGGTCCGAACCGCAATCGGGGCATGTCTTTGTCTATGGTTTCGGATAATGGCAACAAGGCGGAGTGGCTTGACAGATCGAGCGAGTACTCATCGTCGACGTTGTTGCAAAGCTAGTGGCAGATGCCGAGGAGGGAAGCGGCGGCATCATGGCACGGCGACGGAGGAGGACGGCTGAATCAGTCAGTTAGTGCAAGCCCTAATCGACACTGGAATCGGAAAGAAGTAACGCCAGACTTTCTAATGATAACATAATGTCCCAAATGGGGAAGGTTCATCCACTGCCGTTGGTTTGTCTTCATTCTATAGTGTTCAACAACCAGAGAATGCTTTGCTTCCATTTGTTCTCTTTTTGATCCGCAATTATGCTTCGTTTTCTTCTTTCTTTAGCTATTGTTGGAGTCGTAGAACCCGTAGTGAATTATGCTACCGTCGTCATTTTTTTTCTTTCTGGTCCAACCACAATCATAATGGATGCACCGTAATTGCCCTTTGTATTTTTTATTCTCTTTTTTTAACAATTAACATAATTAATAGTCTAAATTCATAATTAAAAGTGTGTGAATTTGGTATGAATTCTACATTTAGGGGTGTAAATTCAGTATTTAAAGGTGTGAATTCTGTATTTTAGGAGTGTGAATTATGTATTTTATAATTTGAGGGGTGTGAATTCTGTATTTAGAGATGTGAATTGTGCAGATGGGCTGCATTTCGGGGTGTGAATTCTGCAAATGATCGTGAATTCTAGAGGTGTAAATTCACACCAATAAATACAGAATTCACACCCCCGAAAATGAAACAGGGTGTGAATTCTGGGGGTATGAATATTGCAAAGGGGTGTGAATACTGTGGGTGTGAATTCTGAGATATGTGAATTTTGGGTGTATGAATAGTGCAGATGGGGCGTGAATTCTGTTAAAAAAAAAAGAAAGTGAATTTTATAAAGGCGTGTGAATTCTGGGATGTGCGAATTCTAGGAGGTGTGAATTTTCGGGGGTGTGAATTCTGGGAGGTGTGAATTCTGGGAGGTGTGAATTCTCGAGGGTGTGAATTCTGGGAGGTGTGAATTCTTGGGGGTGTGAATTTTCGGAGGTGTAAATTCTGAGAGGTGTGAATTCTTGAAGTATGAAAAGTGATAGGGGCAAAATAGTAAACGCATTCACCCTCGGATCCAAGGGTGTGAATTCTATAAACGGTGTAAATTCTGTAAAAGCGTGTGAATTCTTGCAAACGAGTGTGAATTCTAGGGGGTGTGAATTCTGTGGGGTGCAAATTTTGGGCGGGGTGTGAATTCTTGGGATATGAATTCTGCAGGGTGTGAATTTTAGGGGGTGTGAATTCTCGGGGGGTGTGAATTCTGGGGGGTGTGAATTTTAGGGGGTGTGAATTCTCGGGGGGTGTGAATTCTGGGCAGTGTGAATTTTGGGGGTGTAAATTTTGAGAGGTGTGAATTCTTAGGGTATGAAAAGTGATAGGGACAAAATAGTAAAAGTATCTTTAAAAGGGGTCTAGATGGGATAGCACTTTAAAAAAGGATTTGCATGGAACCCCATATAAAATTTAGGACTGGCCAGGAATTTCCTCCAAACAATTCTGATCTTGAACCTAGATTTCCCTCTGTCAGCCC
This sequence comes from Rhododendron molle, assembly GCA_025413875.1. NCBI lineage: Eukaryota > Viridiplantae > Streptophyta > Magnoliopsida > Ericales > Ericaceae > Rhododendron > Rhododendron molle. The sequence continues at coordinate 1,512,288 of CM046396.1, read as the reverse complement.
AATGATTTAGGTGCTTTGGGGTCTCAAAATGAGGTGCTAGCAGCTGCACGACCCATTTGTAACTATGGTGATGGGCATGTTAGTACTCAACATTGGTGGTGTTGGTCAGTTGGTATATCATATTTTCGGGAAGGCATAAATTCAACATGTAGGGTGATTATAGGATTTTTTTTCTTTAAAGACATTTTATGCATCATATGGCATTTGGCTGCTGCTTCTTGTTTGTTTTTTCATCTTGATCAGTTCATTCATAAATGGGAAGCACAGTAGATTCATGTAGAGACCCGTAAATTTCTTTATTTAATTTTAATGTTTGTAATTGAGGAAAATGGGTGAAAATGACGCGAATGTGAATGTGGAGGTTAAATGTGCAAAAGGTTGAAAGATATGGGTGTTAGTGCATTTAGTGCATGTGCAGGGAATTCATTTCCCATTTCCTCCTCTCCATCTCTCAGTCTCTCACGCTCTCTCTCGACTCTCTCTATCTCTCACACTCCATCACCCAACAACTCATCTCCAAATTCAAAACCCACAACAATCAACCTCCACCTCATCTTCTACTTGCGTATTGGAGCTCGTATCTCGTTGGATAGAGCTCAGTTCGGAGTATTTTGTTCGGTTTGGATTCCAGAAGCTAGTGCTTACTCAATCTCTTCGGTTTCGGCTTGGATGCTAGAGGTAGGGAATTCTACCTCTCTTTATATGTTATTTGAGTATTTCTCTGCCTTGTTCGAGTTTGTGTTTGTTGTTATTGAGGTTGGATCGAAACTTGAAATTGTCTGTCTAAAATCGTCTGTAAGTTGCTCTCTCTACCGGTAGGAATTGAATGTCTACCGGTAGGTCGGTTGAGAAATTCATATGTAACCAACTCAAACGTACAGCAGCAGCTCAAAAGCTACTGAACGTATCCAATGTCTACCAGTAGGAATTGAATACCTACCGGTAGGTCAAGTTCAACGTATTCAATCTCTACCGGTAGGAATTGAATACCTACCGGTAGGTCAAATGCAAAAATCGTCTATTCAAATGTTGGCCTTCCTGTCTCCATTTTGTACCGGTAGGTCAAGTTCTACAGCTGCTTGATTGAGCTGCTGCAGTATCTTTTAGCTGCTTTCCTATATCTTTCAAATCACATTTTGAAACTTCTCGTCGATCCTAATGGGTCTGTTTACACATTCTTTCAAGTGTCTTAGAGAGTATTAATTGTCTCACACTTAGAGTGGTATCTAATGGACTAGAATGAACTCATTGTGTTAAGAAATTAGAAAACGAACGTTATTACACATTGAAATACGAACGATTCGCCTGAGCAAGTCTAGGGATCCGATGAGTCGTATTGAAATCCTTTTTCTCTTGACTCGTAGAATTCTTTAGATTCCTTTAGCATATCCTTTACGGACTCCAAGTATAGAAACTAGAAGATCGGGCACCGCAGAGTCTAGTCGTGGGTTGATATGTGGTGTGTGAAGGTACGGGGGCGTACTTAGAGGTACGATGAGGACGTGTGGTATCGTGGTATGCCTAAAGGGAAGGGCGTGTATTAATTAATTGGTCGGAATCTTGACATGGTTGACAGTTTGGAACGTTTGAAATGAAATCCATGTGGTGGATTGATAGATCATTTTAAAAGCTTGAAGCAAATCGATGTTGGGATAGAACAGTTTGAAATGATTGAACAGTGATTGTTATTATCGAGGGAATAGATTCGGGATGACCCTGCGCTCGAGGGAACTAGACCCGAGGTGACCCAATTGATTGTTATATTTTAGGGAATAGACTCGGGGTGATCCTGCGCTAGAGGGAACTAGACCCGAGGTGACCCAATTGATTGTTATATTTGAGGGAATAGATTCGGGGTGACCCTGCGCTCGAGGGAACTAGACCCGAGGTGACCCAATTGACTATTATTATTGAGGGAATAGACTCGGAGTGACCCTGCACTTGAGGGAAATAGACCCGAGGTGACCCAATTGATTGTTATATTTGAGGGAATAGACTTGGGATGACCCTGCGCTCGAGGGAATTAGACCCGAGGTGACCCAAGTGATTACTAACGATGGGAAACACGTGATTAAAAGAAAGGAAAGGTTTTTCAAAAAAAAAGGGGATTTGATGATGATCAATGTGGACACGGTAAAGATTGTAGCATCGTACGAAGAATAATAAGATGTTTTAAATTGATTATAGACAAATATGGAATGACATGAGTTTATTAACGTATTTAGTTAAAGAAGCAAACGATTAGTGACATTGAGGTGAAGTCAAGAACCCTTAGACTATGGTCGGTGGCTCGTTGGCAATCATTCGTACTTTAGGCGTTTCAGTCTATGTTTACTCACTTGTGGTGCTTGATTCGTCTCATTTGCATAGAGAGTTTGCGTAGACTTTTCTACTGAGCTAGTGTAGCTCAACCTATCATTTTCAGATATTTTGCAGGTCATCGTCTTGGAGTGCATGATGTTGTTATTGATTAAAGCTATTTTGGGAGTACTCCACTATCTTTGTAAAATAATCCTCGTTGTATTAACTTTATCTACTTTGGAACTCTGTAATTTATAGAATTGGGGACTGAACTACCTTTTTGGGTTATTAATTGTAACTCCTGTGAGGATTTCAAATTATCAAATGTCATTATTATTTATGTTGAAAAACGAGGGCGTGACAGATCATGTTTCCAAAGGTATTTTTTACTAGAAGTTCTCAGTTGCATTGTAAAATGAACTAGACGGCTTAAGCATTGTTAATGACGAGGTTGACTGGAGGCTTCATTGTGATCACAAAAAGGATAAACAAGCAAAGCTCAATTTGAATCTTGAGCTCATTAACATTGCACTGACTACGACCTTTCCTTTATTAGCTCATAAGCAACTCGAATACTAGATTATTATCACCCCTAAACCCTAAACTGCTATTCATGATTGTAGGGTAGATCACTTCAAAATTTTGACTGAGATTGAGCAACCCAGTGGTCAGCTTGACTTGGCTCATTTGTGCCCCTAGTTTTCAGTTTTGGGTTGACAGGGATTAGCACAAAGTGGGTGTCTGGTTTTCATATTTTTGGTCATACAGAATAATGCCTTGGTCTGGTTATTCATATGTCCCTATGCTTGCACTTTTGGTACGATAAATCATTGTAATCTGTTGAATAAACCATATCAAATTGTTGAATAGGCTACATAAAGTCGAAGTTTTTACTAGGGTGTTGTTTTGCTGCTTTTCACAGGCTTGTCTTAACGGCTGGATTTGTCGAAGAAGCATCTTTCCATTAAAATTCTTGTGATCATTCTGTTAACATGTGTTCTGTTCACTACTCTGGCATTTATTGCTTCAGTGGCATGCTATGTCTACGGAAGGTGAAAAATGTCATGTACATAGGTCCATCTTCTTATCAGACAAATATACAAGTTACAATAGTGCTACAAACCTTATAAGTCACAGATTTTCTTCAGCACCTGGATCAAGAGTTTATACTGATTCACCAATTAAACCTATCACAGGTAAATTAGGACTTATTTTACACAAGCTTGAAAAGAATCCGGGATATTTAGAGTATGTCTCTTTTAACCGATGAGAATTTTGAATACACAGGTTGCATCTTAGTGTCAGTCATTTACTAAGTAGTAAGAGAAACTTGGCCTTAGTTTTTTCTAAATCAATTATGGAACTGTCCTTAATTGCAGGTTGCATTCGATTAATATTGAGAAGCAATACAAAAACAATACATGGGACAATTCTACAATTTTCCTATCCTGAGCTGGAGGATGCAACCAATAAGTTCTCCGATTCTATTTTGATAGCTGCTCATGACATTGATAGGGCAGTTATGCTATTGTTGTAAGTTTTTTGTGAATGAATGAATGGGTTGTTTTGTTTTCCGAAGAAAGAATAATGCAAAACACAAGGAAATGGTTACTGTTTCATCTTCAAAAATTGGCCACGGTGGTTGTTACTCCGAAAAGATGGAGGATAGTTGCTTACCTTAATGTCAAGTCTAGTAATTCATTTGGTTTTATGATTTTTGTGATAGCATTTGGTCACCTATAATAAAATGGAGATGTAATTCATTTGGTCACCTAACCTAGTTGAGAGTTTTTGTGATAGCATTTGGTTTAATGGTTTTTGTTGTGAATGGATAACTTGGCAATAGATTTTGGATATGAATGTGGCTTGTGAATGGTGATTTAGAATGAGAAATGTCCAACATGGGTTCGAGCATAACCTAATGTTGTTCCAGTTGTTATTGTTGTATTGACAAAGACGTGAGACGTCAGGCTAGGACCAAAAACGGGGGAGATTTTACCGAAATTTTTGCAAAAACTACCTTTGTGAACGGACATGAGACAAGGACACGCAGACACAGACACGACATGACAAGAATCCATGTTATCAAAGTATAATGGAAAGCTGCCAAAGTAACGAAAATGCTAAATAGGTTGATTTTTCTAACTTGTCACACATGAAAGTGCATTGATGTTTATTTAATGCTTATTTTGGGTAGCTTTCACACTGTGGCCTCTAATTTCGAACTGTATTTAACATTTTGACAACATGCAGTTAATGTGCATTTGTCTCATTTTAGCTATATCCACATGCATACATCAAATCTTTAAAAAAGCCGGTGAAGCTTACAAAAATGGTGACGGGCGGTGCAACGCCCGGTGGCGGTGGATGGCGGTCTATGGCATTTTTGTGGTCTAAGGCGGCGCCAGCAGCAGTGGGTAGCGGTCGATGACGTCTCCGATGGTTGGTGACTTCTGGTCGCGTTGGAGTCTTAGTGGCGGTGAGGGCAGCGGTTGGGGGCACTTGATTGCAGAAGGGTGGATCTGGCGCAGTGGTAAAGCAGCCCCATTGCGGCTTGAACATCACAGGTTCAATTCTCAGAAATGGCTTCTTTCCTTGCAGGGATAAGTTTGTGTACATCAACCCTTTCCCATACCCGGCATGCAGGAGCTTCATGTATTGGGTACCGGGTATGCTCCTGCCAGTGTGAATAATTTCTTCATTGCTTATTTTATATCATTTGGAATATGATTATAGATATTTATAGTGCTAGATTAGGAAACCTACCAATGTTATGCTTTTCACTTTCCATGATTAACGACTTACATTTCGAACCATCGCTAGATGGAATAGAGGACCAACTATAGGGTCCGAGGGAGTACTTCTCAACTACTACGGCTCCCTGATGTGTAAAGAGAAGGTAAGATAATGCCTAAAGAGAAGAAGTTACTTCTCACAAAGTTTTGTTGCTTTTGGTGAGAGAACTCTAGACCAAGCACATTCAACTTTATCAATACAATCTCCTTTTGTTGGTTATTATTATTATTTTTTTTTTGATAGGCTCCTTTTGTTGGTTACTAACAAAGAATATAAGTGCACATTATTCACTAGTAGCACAAAATACTTAACCTAGAAGCCAGAAGCTCCTAATAGATAATGTAAAAATATGTATATAAAATATTTTTAAATACTTGACCATTAAAGGAAAAGTGATACGGAAAATTTCCCGATCTTAAAGTGGTAATTATTGGAAATTATATATTATCAATTTGCAAAACTTCTTGACTAATATGATTCTCATATTCTTATTTCCACAATTACATAACTCTCTTAAAAGTAAGAGAATAACTGTCTTAACGGCCCGATAAGCTCCCAACTTAGTTAGGAGCGAGCTCCAATCCCGTCAAGCTCCCATCTTGAAAGCGCCGATTTAAGCTCCCGTCTCGGGAGCCCTCCCATTTTAGAAGGATCATGCTACTAAGGGCTTTCCCTACTGTACAGGAATGTCAATATAGTTTTGTTGTACAAAAAGTAGAATTTGAAACAGAAACAGGAAGGGGGGAAAAAAAAAAGGTAAAAGAACTTAATACCTCTCTGGATGGAATGCCTGTCCTGTGCAATATTTACGAAAGGATCTCAAGCACTGCCACATGAAGAGTTTCTGTTTGAAAATCTTGAGCAGCACTAATATCTTGGAGTCTAAAGTACCCGCACAAAGATTCCTTTTTCTCTGCACAACACTCTGCACATGAATACACAAAACTATCCAGGTGAATTTAAGGGGGTTTAATTAACTAGTCCCTGAACCAAACTTGAGTAAGAAATGAAGCGAAAGGACAAAGACACTATATGTAATATGTCGAATGCTCAAGGTTGCTATTATCTTTTGAAGTGTCTCAAGCAAGGAACAGATGTATAGCAAAAAGCTGCAGAAGAAGGCAATAATTAACTGTGAAAATAAGAGGACAGCATTTGTTCAATGAGGATAGTCATGTTATTCATCAGCTGCTAACAGTTCTTATCTTCTGAGCATTTGTTCAATGGTTTGAAGTTTTCAACTTCAGACGATCATAGTATAGCGTTTGTAATGATCCAGTTAATGTACTGGAGAGCATCTCAATCTGTTACTCTTATCTTATGAATCTGCTAAATCAAGGGTATCACAAACACGGTAACTCAAGCAAATCAAATCAACGAGCAAAAAAAAACGAAAATACTTCAACCTTGAAACTGAAGAGGAAAAATCCCCTATTTAAGAGCTTAAATGCAATAGAGACTTCATTTGATGCTTTGGATACCATCATCAAATACAGAAGCAGCTGTGTTTTTCAGTCTGCAGAATGAGTGCTATTTATGAACATATCTCTGCTTCACTTCAAGGATTGAGACACATAAGCAAACTATTGAAAACCTTTTTCTTCAACAGTGTTATTCATATTGTGCCACAACCAATGTTACTTAACTGTTACTGGAGGTTTTCACAGTTGGATGCACAGGACGAAAACCTGTTGAACAAAATTACTCATGAACACTGACCAGTGACCGGAGATTCTAGAGTTGAAAAATAAGGCAGACTAATGAGCTGCAGAAAGAGCGAAACCTGAACAATTAAATAAACAGAGATCTTTCATGCTTTATCTTCATGAAATAGAATTCCAAGGACACGATGCACCTGTCTGGACGCCTCAAACACCTAATTAGGCATGACAAACAAGTTGGGCATAAAAGAGTTTACATGCACTTCCTTACCCACATGGACAAAACATAGACACAGACACAGGTAATGGGTAAAAGGAGAAAATAAGTAAAATGGTATTGAAAAAAGAGCGTGCGCGTACACAGAGAGAGAGAGAGAGAGAGAGAGAGAGAGAGAGAGAGAAGTTATTAAGATTAGTGGGATGAGAGAAGAAACCATGAGTACGTGGAATCTGGAGAACAAGAAAGTTACCGGCTTCAGGTTGCTGTAGCAGAAAACGCAATATTGACTGATGGAATGTGGGCAATCTTCTGCCATTCTGGGCCAACTCCCCTTTTGCATCTTTTCCTCAAGAGGGGGCAATTTTCTACAGTTAAGTTTAGTAAAAAGGCAAGGCGCTCCGTTGGGAAGCTCATCAGGTTGTTGCAACTATAGACCTCCAGAGATTGGAGAGATGAAATGTTTGCCAGCCAATCTGGAAGAGCTTGTAACAAATGAAAGGAGTGAATTGACAACTCTCTCAAGTTAGTAAGGTGCTGCAGTCCTTCGGGCAGATGAGCGAGCTTTTCCCAACCCAATAAACGCAGAGACCTCAGGGACATGAAGGAAAACTGTTGGGGTTGCATAGCATCTGCAATAGAAGTACTTGTGGAGGGTTGCGATGAGGAGTTACTACATTGGAGGCAGAGTTCGATATGCACGCCACATCGGAGGCAGCGTTGGATACCCACACCCACATTTGCATTTGAAGCATCACTTATGAAGGGCCAGGGAAAAGATTGAAGGTTCACTGAGAAGTCACCTATCTCCAATCTTTGAAGCTTCATCGGGCAGAATTGCCTGCCCTCCCAACAACTCACCAAGCTTGGACAACCACTGATCGTAAGATTCATAAGGGATGTGAGGTTGCGCAATTCAGCTTCAATTAGGCTCGGACAGCTATTTAATTCTAATGTTACTATGGTTTTTTGTAGAAGTCCCTTTGGCAAATATCTCAAACTTTTGCAATGCTTAACTGAAACCTGTTGAAGAGGTATCAGGCTGTCGGATCCTTCCACTCCGCTATCAGAATCCAGATTAGAGCATTCGATAATCTCCAGCTTCTTGAGAGACGCTAGGCTCCATAGATTGTTTGGCAAATGACGCAGCTCATCCAATCCCATAAGAGTCAGATTTCTTAGGGACTCACTGCTTTTTTCCAGTAAATCATTCGTATTAGCAGAATTCCATTCTGTTGAGCAAATAATCAAACAAGGGTGACACCTCATTCCACTTTCAGCATCAGAACGCTTTATTGAGGATATAGTCAATTCTTTAATGGAAAATAAATGACATGGAATGTTAATAAATTTAGGGCAACCTGAAATACATAACTCCTCCAGATGAGGAAAGCACTTGGCTGGCCTGCTCGTGTCAGCTGGCAATGACCATATTTCTAGCATTGGCATACGATCAAGAGTGAGTTTTCTGAGTGCTCGAAATGGTACTTCTCGTGCTATGTTTCCAAAGAATTCGGGACCAATACACTCTAGACTATTCAATTCAACCATTTCAATAATCTCGAGAAGCGGAAGGTCTCCAAGCGATGGGACTTGTTTACATAGGCTGCAGCCCCTTAACTCAATCTTCACCAACTTTCGGAGTGATGCTGTCCACAATGGAAACATCTTCCCTCCAAAATTTTTAAGTATTAAGCCCCGAAGATTGCCATGTGGTTGAAGTCCTTCCAACACATGCTGTTGGTTATCAATGTCGGTGTCTTCTCCAACTTCTGCCTGATAATCCCAATGAAATCCCAACTCTCGGATGCTTGATTTTGCTGAAATCTTAGCCTTTGTTGCTTCTTCTATGCCTTTTACACGCTCGAGACCGTAAATGTGTAATCTACCTCTTAGCATGTTTAAGCTTCCCAACTCTTCGATTTTACTTCCATTATCCTCGCCAACAACAAAGAATGGTAATGTCTGCAAACATATCAACTGCCCTATCTTCATTGGCATCAATTTCCGAGTATTGACGGTATCATCTATGCAGTAATGTCTCAAGCTAACCAACTTATGGAAGTCTTTTGGCAGCTCTATCAAGTCCGTTGGTAGTTTCAGTGTCTGCAGATTGTAGAGCTTGGTGATAAAGGTTGGAAGTGTTCGGATTGAAGTCTCTGAGAGGTCAAGATACCGCAAACGTATCAACTTGCGTATTGAACTGGGCAAGTTTTCCACATCATCTCCAAACAAACCTAAGGCAAGTGTACGATTAACATCAACAACTTTGGGAAGAAGTGTCCTCACTTTTTCCACATTTCCTTTTGGAAATTCTAAGCTTGTTTCCTTCCAAAAATCCGATGACAAATGTTGAATCTCCAAATGAGACTTCCCCTCACTTGGCTCCAAAGTCAAACAACGACCCTCAGAGACATGCATTGCAAGATCATGCATATGATTGTGTATTGTGCAACTTGTAATATTTTGGTACTCATCCACTTCAACATCTTGAAATACAGAATTGAGCAAGAGAATAGCAAAATACGCATCACCTAGATCTTCCGTAACTGTTGTCGTTCCCAAAGGAGAATGAAGATATCCTAGATTCATCCAAAGTTGAATCAACTCATCCTTTTTTATGACAGAGCCCTTTGGAAATACAGAGCAATATGCAAAACAACGTTTTAGAGATGGTGATGGCAATCTATCAAAACTTGTCCTTAACAACTGTAAGAAATCAGAATTCCATGTTTCATCGTTCTCCATTGACCCCCATTCTTCTTCATCTAGCTTAGAGTGTAATAATTCTGCTACTGACTCTATTAGGAATGGTAAACCCTTGCACTTTTCTACGATTCTTCGACCAATTTCGACCAAAGTATCAGTTTCTCTTGGACTTCCATCTTTAAATGCTATTTTCCGAAATATGGTCCAACTATCATCACCTGACAGTTCATCTAAATTATGTGTGATACATGGAAATTTTTGCATAGTCAATACCACTTCCATTGTGCGGGTTGTAACTAATATTTTGCTACCCTGAGAGTCACTTATTCCTTGAAACCAACTTCTCATGTCTACCAACGTTTTTGCATTTGCATTCCAAATGCCATCTAATACAAGTAAGAATTTTCCTCCAGCCAGTTTCTGCCCAAGCAGTTCCTGTACACATTCAACATTTCCATTCGATGTGTCAGGCAGACCTCCAAGAAGAGATTGCATCATCTCATTCAATAGTCTTCCAACATTGAAATCGTCAGATGCAGAAATAAACATTCTCTTAGCACCAAAATTCTCAACAACTTTCTCATCCTTATAAACTAGCTGAGCAAGTGTTGTCTTCCCAACTCCACCCAATCCTACAAGGGCAACAACCGATAAATTATCACCGCCTTCCCTAGAGCCAACAGGAAGTAAACTGTCTCTCACTATCGAAACACGTCTATCCCATCCCAAACCTTTTGAATTGCGTGCAGAGTAATTAAGCTTGAACATCGTAGGTTGATCTTGAGCAATTCTACGGTAATCTTCGGGTTTAATATCGAGGTTGTATGCCCGTCCAAGACAGTTGTCCTCAACTGGTGTAAGACCGACGTCATTTGCTTGGTTGCTAATTTTTTCCATCAGTAAATTGATATGCTTAATCTTCGGAACTAGCTTGAGACGAAATGTCAATGGATTTGAGAGGGAGAAGAAGTCGCGTACCTTGTTATGTACCTCAATCCTCCTTCGAGCAGATTCATACTCCAATTCATCCAACACATCCGAAGCACCGCGGATTACAGGCCTGAGATTGATTAGCAGCTCTTTCATGGATACTGACCGTATTCTCCGGTTCTCAGCGTCACGTAACAAATCTCGAATGGTTGTTAACTTAACATTGAGATTTATGAGGTCTCTCTGGAAACCCCATCCCCGGCTTATCTGCCGCTCTGCTACGGCACTTAAGCCGTCAAGAGCTCCCAGGGCAGTGGCTATGAGGAAACCGTCACTCACGTTTTCCATGTGAAATCAGAGCAGGAAATTGGGGGGGACTTAGCAGAAATGGCAATGCTATTGGAAACAATCAGCCAGGGAAACAATTAGCCAGCAAGTAACCCAAAGGGCTTGGCCTGCTCGTCAACGCCTACGAAAGGGGAAGACAGAGAGAGAGAGAGAGAGAGAGAGACTTACCCAAAAAAATAAAGACTGAGAGAGAGACCCGGAGAAACCGGATAGTTGGGTACCTAGCAAGCATTTTTGCTTTCTAAATTCTACTCCTACTCGACTAGTTTATTTAAAGGTGAAATTACATGGAGACCCTCTCATCTATACACTTTCGACACGGACACCCCCTAACATTTAAAAATGCCCACAGACACCCCCCTCATCTACTTGAAACTCAAAAATAATAAACTATGTTAACAGAATGGCTGAAATGACAATTTTACCCTTGTTATAATAACACGCACCAAGAGCCCTCACACTTCTATCAGAAAACTGGACAGACCCACTCTCTCAGAGCATCTCCAACAAGCTCAGTTGCATCCTAAGCAAATTGATTACTCAAAACACCAAAATTCTACTTTGACTACTCACAAAATACACCCACCTTCCAACAGTCTAAGCAAAATGCCTACTCAAATCCCAAAACTTCTAAAAAAAATCAAAATCACAAAAAATCCCTTCCCACCGCCACCACCACCGGCAGCAGCCATAACCACCATCTGAATCAAGCCAAAACCACAAATCAGCACTAGAATCATAAACCCACAAATCAGTCGAAAACCTACAAATCAATTCAAAAACCCACAAATCCACAAATCAGTCGAAAACCCACAAATCCACAAAATCGAAAACCCACAAATCACAAACCCACCGTCGCCGTCGAGTTCGATTTCGATTTCATCGTCGAAGACCCATAATACTACAGAAATACACCTTGCTGTTGAGTTCAATTCCACCTTCAAATTTCCAGTTCGTGGGTTTCCAGACCCAGCATGTGTGTGTGTGTGTGTGAGAGAGAGAGAGAAAGAGAGAGAAGCGAGGCTCAAAAACCTCGCTGGCCCTGTTGTGGTTCTGTAGCAATCACCGGAGAGACGAGGTGTTCGAAGACGGTGTCGTCGTCCCCCATCACGAACCACCGGATCTCCTCCCCCTCCCCGTCTCTGTCCAGACCCAGCCAGAACGTCTCCGTGTACGCGAACCGGGAGGTGTTCGAGGAGGTTTTGATCACGGGCAGGGGCTCGCCCCGCCGGGTGCCGACCGGCTTGTCCAGCCAGGCGACGCCGCGGGTCCGGTTCGGCTCCCACCACAGCTTTATGTAGTTCTTCCTCTGCTCCCACAGCTTGGCCGACGCCGCAATGCCAAACACGATGTGCCTCAGCTCCGTCCTCTACAATTCGGACGGGTTCGCCCCGGTTCCTCGAATTCGGGTCGGGCCGTGTCCGACGGGAAATTGTGAGATTGGGGTAAGGAGAGGCGGGTGTGGCGGCGGAAGGCGGAGAGGGGGTCGCCGTCGTCGGTGGAGGAGCAGCAGCTTCCACCAGGTTTGTGTTGGCAGCTTCCATGGCTGTCAGAGGGGGAGAGAGAGCATAAGTGAAAGGTTGAGAGGGACATAGACCCATTCAAGGGTATTTTTGTCTAAAAATGCCAAAAATACTGGCATGTGTCATTGAAACAAACAGTAATCCAACGGAAGGGGTTCACTTGGGTAACGGTAACACATGAGGGGGTGTCTGTGGGCATTTTTAAATGTTAGGGGGTGTCCGTGTCGAAAGTGTATAGATGAGGGGGTCTCCGTGTAATTTCACCTTATTTAAATTTCCATGCGAGGGCTTGGTCATAGCCAACTGTTGGGCTCATGATGGTATATAAATACTCACATAGTATGTATATTTAGGCTCTGTTTGGAACTTAACCAAAGGAAAGGAAAAGAAAAGAGGGGAAAAAAAGTGAAGAAAGTGATTCTTTTATCTTGTTTGGTTGTAGAAAGAAAATGAAATGAAACTATGAGAAAAATGAATTTCTCGTGTTTGGCTTCAAGCGAAAAAATGTAAAGAAGAGAAAAAAATTTAACTGTCTCTTTCTTATAAATTCGAAAGTTAGTTGCTTCTATCGTCCAAAACCACACAATGGAACACGCGTGGGAGATCAAAAGCCAAAACTAAAAGCACCTGAAATAGAAATTGCATAAATAAGAAATCACGCCAGGGGTGATCAAAGCTTTTCCTTTTCTTTCCAAGAAAATGAGTGGGCAGCGTGCAAAATCAACTCGATCCAATCTTTTCATTTTTGAAAAATCGAAAAAAAAATGGAAAGATTGGATGAAAAATGGAACGATTGGATCGAGCACATACACATATCGAGCCCACTCGGTTTTATTTTTTAAAATTATTGAATGGCTCCGTAGTGGGCCCAGCATAGCCGTCGGCACGGTATACGTCGGTACCTATAGCAGTGTTCTTTTCCTTTTCCTATTCTTGAGGGATCAAAGCTTTTCTTTTTTCCTTTTTCTTTTCCTCGGCTCCGTTTAGTTGTCGGAAATGTTGTGTGAAAAATTAATTCCCAGAAAAAGTGAAGTGAGGTGAAGTAAAGGAAAGTGAAATTTATTTTCTTGTATGTGTTCTCTTGGGTCCCGTCTAGTTGCATGGAAAGGATGGAAAAAGAAAAATCAAATTTCCTGTAACTTTTTATATGTTTTATTACCAAGAAAGTTGTAGGACTCACAGTTGCAACTTTCTCACTGAGAACCACTTTCTTGCAAAATAGGACTTGCCAAAAGGGAGGAAGAAATTCTTGTTTTCCTGCAGGATTTTTTGCAAAGAGAACACACATAGGAAAATAAATTTCTTTTTTCTTTACTTCAGCTCACTTCACTTTTCCTAAGAACCAATTTTTCACACAACATTCCCGAAAACTGAACGGAGCCTTGACTGAAATGTTGCAGAAAAACAAGAATTCTTTCATTTTGGCAAGATCTATTTTGTAGGAAAGTGTTTCCCAATTAATAAGAAAGTTGAAATTGTGAATTCTATAACTTTCTTGGTAATTGATCTATTTTATTGCTTCATTTCCTTTGACCCAGGAGCGGTCATTGCAGCAAGGCTTTTGTGTGTATCATGTGTATTTGGGTTTTTAATCTATAAGTTCAGCAGAAGACATTTATCCACGTTTGATAGCATAGAAGGTTTTTTGAATAGTCAGAATCACCTTGTGCCTAATAGGTACTCCTACTCGGAAATCAAGAAGATGACAAATGGTTTTAAGGACAAGTTGGGGGAAGGAGGCTATGGTTCTGTATACAAAGGAAAGCTCCGAAGTGCCCCTCCCGTAGCAGTTAAAATGCTTAGCAAGCCGAAAGCTAATAGACAAGAGTTCATCAACGAAGTTGCTACCATTGGAAGGATTCATCATGTCAATGTTGTTCAACTAATTGGATATTGTGCCGAGAGATCTAAGCATGCTCTTGTGTATGACTTCATGCCTAATGGGTCTCTAGAGAAGTACATCTTTTCTGCCGAAGGAAAATTGTCTTTAAGTTGTAAGCAAATGTATGAGATTTCTCTCGGAGTGGCTCATGGCATTGGATATCTGCGTCAGGGTTGTGACATGCAGATCTTGCATTTTGATATAAAACTTCATAACATTCTTCTTAACTAGAATTTCACTCCCAAAGTTTCTGATTTTGGGCTTGCAAAATTGTATCCAACCGATGACAGTATTGTGACAATGACTGCAGCAAGAGGAACCTTGGGTTATTTGGCTCCAGAGTTTTTTCTAAAAAACATCGGAGGTGTTTCCCATAAAGCTGACATTTATAGTTTCGGAATGTTGTGAATGGCAGGCAAGAAAAAAAAAAATGGAATTCATCAGCTGAGAACATATACAAAACTACAGGAAATTTGATTTTTCCATCATTTCTCATCATTTCCATTCAACTGAACGGGGCCTAAAATGGGAACCAAACAACCATCAAGGAAATTTTTTTTTATTTTCCTTTCTTTTCCCTCATTTTCCTTAGGAAAATAAGAGTGTCATGGCTCAAACCCCTAACATGGCGGGTGCAGAGCAAGAGTGCCTCCATTGGGAAACTCGGAGCTTCGGTAATTAATCTTGTGCTTATCCCCAAAGAACGTTATCATGAACTAATTGTCCCCTCGTGTCAGTTTTTCAGCCAAACTCATGATGTGTCATTAATTTTTAACTAATTCATACAAAAGCTTAGAAGTTCGATGCTAGTGTGGCCTGGGTTTGTACAATTGTACAGTAGTTGGAACATGGAATGGAAGGAGACTTAAACTAAAACAATGGTTTGAAGTTCAAACCATAACCATATGATTCAACACAACAAATGACAAAATAGAGCAGAAGCAAAAGATATATTATGGCTTCATCATTGAGCAAAATGCTACAAGCAAAATAGCACAATATTACGGAGCCAGAAAACACATTTTAGCATAAATGCATCAAATGAACAATTAACGATCACGCGGGTGCACAAGTGTCTGCAACTAGTAGTACTATTGGCCATTGACTATTATAGCCACATTCCAAACACAAATATCTCACTGAGGCACGTTACGCACGTAACTACATGTGATGTTCAAACAAGACAACAACTGAAACAGCACACTTCTTCATTTTACTGATCCAACAAATTCATCGACTAGTTCCTCATGATTAATTTTGCCCTTGCATGTCCTTCACTTATCTGAAACCGATCACCTATGCCAAGATGAGCCATCAACAACCAAACCAAAGTGAGGAGTTGTCCACCTTTACTGAGTTGTGCCACGTGGTCATTGGCTCTGCAATGGCTCGCTGCATAGCACAATAATTCGACCCATACTTTGCTTATTATTTGCCACATTCTTTGCCTTTCTAATTTTTTCAGCTCGTTGGCCAGCATGCTCGCGTCAAACAACAAAGATTTGCTTTTGTCTCCCTTAATAGCGGAAGGTTCAACTAATGTTTTAACAACAAGGATACTTTCACAAGCTTGTTCCTGTAATCTATCTCGTCCCTTTTCCCCTTTGGAGCAGCATTTATTACAAAAGCAACTGGTTTGACTCTGGCTCTGACACACTTCCGATTCATTGCCATAGAAGCATTTGCCAAAGTTCAGACAACAGATATTCCATCCCTTTGACTTCGTCATTATGCTTCCACGAAAAAATTTCTGGGCCTCAGCAGAGGTATCTCTGAACCTTTTCTGCCCAATACCTGCCACAGTGGACAACATTGTGGATTGCATGATTAGTAGGTATAACAAGTAATCCGAAAGGAGCTTAGACGACTCCTTATAATCTTTATTATCTTCATTGTCTGAGTTCGTTGAGCCCAAGTTTGAAGGATCTCCACCATCATTGGCGTTTGTGTTGACTTCATCAGTGTAGTAGCAGAGGTCAGTGGCAATGTGCCACAGAATAAGGCTCTCATCAAACTCAACCTCACTGATCCAACGAAGCAAATCGGTGCATCTTTCAGACCGAAGAATCCAGTCGCCTCGGGCTGAAAATATGTCCTTGGTCGTTTCTAGGTCATCTGCCTGCTTAGATTTCTTTTTCAACTCCTCAAAAATAAGATCTCTCAAGTCAATAGTGAAATTCTCAGTTTTCACATATTTCATCCCATCTAGCAGGTTGTTTAGGCCCAAAATGCCAATAGGTGTCTTCAACCATTTCGAACGTGGGTGCAGACAATAGTTTATTAAGTTGTACTTGGAGAGAGATTCACACCACCTGAGGCGTACAATATTCATGATCTTCCCAAAGGAAAAGCATCGCTTTTTTCCAGGATTTTTAGGCCACCTCACCCAATCAATTAGGAACCTGCTCAGTATCTTAGTAAACCAATTAGGGTGGTCTGACTTAGTGAGTGCCACAACAATCCAGTCCGACTGAAGGACCATTATACCAGCTATTATATCTAGAGCAATAGCACCAAAAAGCAAAGTATAGGAAATTCCAATATCAATTTTTTTAAATTCCTTCTTTTCGATTGAATAGAAGAGCCCAGCGGCTACACAATTTAAACCAAATGAAAGTATACGCAGAGAGTATCCAAACAGATCATGCAACACCGTGGCCTTAGTGTAGAGAATCTCATAGAAGAAATTAAGTTCTACCTCAACAACTTTGAAAGCATCTTTTGACGTTCGCTTGAGGAAAAAATCTCGGCTCTGGTCCCGCTCACGGAAGCTAAAGATCACATCGGCAATCAGTCCTTTGAAGGTGTCAAAATATTTGTAAGCTACTTGCACCACCTTCAAATCAGACGATCCATCCCGGTCTTCATTATTTACCTTTCTGTTGACCCTACTAGGTTCCGGATTCCATTCTCTTTTCTTCTGAAGTCCTTCTCCCGTATTTGAAGCGAGCTCAGCCATGAGCTTGGCATAGTTAGGCCCAGGATCAGGCTCTGTGAGCAAAGACTCTTTGAATTTTTTGGAGCTGGCAAGATAGAGAGCACGTGTCCGCTCACCATACTTGATAACCCCTACCGCGAACATGAGCAACGTGGGGAGCCAAAACTTGTGATTGGGAAATGATAGAGAGAAGGCATAAGCGACAGCCAACCCCTGGGATACTAGACCAAGCAAATGCCTGAGCCAGAGCTCATTATCCTCAAGGGCAAAAGCAGTAATTGCGTCGGGACCCCCAAGGTGTACCAAGAGAAAGGGAGCCCAGAATGCCAGAAGGGTCAGATTAGAGAAAGGGCCATGGGTGTCGCACTGGCTCTTGGAAATGAGTCCCACTCCATAGGTAGCAATCACGTCTGCAAGCAAGTAAGCAAACCATAGGGGCGTGGTTAGCCAAGCCGTTGATACTCGCTTTCTCAAAGGTGCAAAGAATATCAAAAAGATTTGTAGGACAAGACTAAAGAGGATTACAACCCGGAGATCCCACGTTGCCCAGAGTAGCTGCGACCTTGATACAGTGATCTCCATTCTGCAAACCCACTACCCACTCTCTCTCTCTCTCTCTCTCTCTCAGATAAAATACAAACACCCGTTGCTATATGGAGATGGTAAAGATTAGAACAAACAAAATCTGAATGCATACCTAAAAAGATTCCCAGTGTTCTGGTGGAGAAGGTTCTGTTGTCGTAAAATATGGTAAGAATTATCTGCACCAAATGGGAATTCGTGCGCAAATTTTGTTAATAAAAAAAAAGGTCAAGTGGCGTATTTAACCCAAATCAACCGTAGGTTTGGCTGCCTTAAGTTAGGGATTGTCATTCTAAATAAGGCAAGTGGCTTATTTTTTTTGTTCTTATTCAATTTTTTTTTTGCATTTGTTAATGGATCGTCAATTTTTTGAGAATTATTGTTTCGTTGTGACGAGAGGAATCTAAAAAGTAAAAAATTTCGATCAAAACCTAATTTTTTTGAATAAAGACAAAAATAAGCGAATAAGTCAATTTTTTTGTCTTTATTAAAAAAAATAGATTTCGATCGTAATTTTTTACTTTTTAGATTCCTCCCGTCATGATGAAGCAATAATCTCCAAAAAATTGACGATAAACTAACAAATGCGAATCAAATTTTTTTGTCGTAATTTATGGGGAATCAAATTGACAGTTCGGTAATACTTTATGAACAAAAAAATAAGTCCGTCCTAGTTTTTTGTCTATAACGTGGGATGCTGGTAATGATCGGATCATATGGGTTGCAATCGGGAAATTGAGGGATGAAATAGGTGGTTTTAAAGTAGACAAAGGCATATAATTTAGGGGATTAAAAAAAAAACTCTTTACTCCATTCTTGGAAACTTATTTTTCTTCTTGTTGTGCGTTTTGTTCATCTTTTTTAAATTTTTGTTAGATTCACATGATATTTTTTTGGATTAATCATCCATCTTGATGAGAGTAGTTTAAAAAGTACAAAATTATGACCAAAAGCAAAAAAAAAAAAAAAGTTTACTAAAAAAAAAATCAAAAAGTTTTCTTAGTTGTCTAAAATACTGTCTTATTTGAATTTTTTTAATATTAGTCCATATTTTTATACTTTTTCGATTCATCATGTCGAGAAAAACGATTAATCCTAAAAATTATGAAAAAAGTTAAAATCAGAAGTTAATAAAAATAAAAAAAATACCGAAATAATTCAAATTTATAACTTTACTAGAATTACACAGAATGGACTGATTTACCATACGGAGGCAAGTGGATTTTATTGGCTTCTATTCATGTTTTGGGTGCACTTGAATTGATTAGAGGTGATCTCTGTAGTTTGCATCTTGATAATCAGTCAACGTTTAATTAATTAATACTCCTAAACAAAAGCATGGCCAAATTGCACTGTAATACTCTACGTATTATCTCCACAATGTCAATGACGTTAAGCTGTCCGTGTCAAAAAATAAAAATAAAAATAAAAACAAAAATAATCACGTTAAGCGGTGACCACAATTTTATTTTATTGGATAAAAATCACTGACACCCCTTGAGGTTTTCCTAATGTACAGATTCTCCCCTCAGGTTTGGGAAATGATTTTCCCTACCTTGAGGTTTGGTTCCTCATTACACTTAGGGCTTGTTTGATAACCTTATTCAACACTTAAAACTGAATCAGTTAAGTAATAAGTGATTCAGTAGGTTTGATAACCACATTTTACATTGCTTAACAAGTTAAGTGTCACTTAAAATGTAGGCTAAAAAGTTGGAAAAAAATTAAGTAGCTTTGAGCTACTTAATTCTAACTGAATTTTTTGTATACTTACATTCATCCATCATACCACCACCACAACCTCCCCCACCAACACCTCCACCACTACCACCACTACAACCACTACACACCACCCACCACCCCACCACTACCACCACTACACCACCCACCACCATCACCACCGCCACCATATCACCACCAACACCACAAACCACCATCACCAGCTCCACCACTCCACCACCACCACTACCGCTACTACACCCCGACCATCACTACACCACCACCACCGCTACCACTCCACCACCACCCACCACCACCACTCCACCACCCACCACCACCACCACCACACCACCACCAACACCACAACCACCATCAGCAGCAGCTCCACCACTCCACCACCACCACTATCGCCACTACACCACGACCATCACTACACCACCACCACCGCTCTTACCACCACCTCCACCAATCCACCACCATCACCACCACTCCACCACCACCGCTACTTCACCACCACCACCACTCCTCATTCACCACCACCACTACTAGCACTACACCACCACCACCACTCTACCACCTCCACCATTCCACCACCACCACCACAACCACTACTCCACCACCACCACTCCACCACTCTTCCACCATTACCATAAATATATTGTGACTGTTAGTAAATTAAGAAAGAATTGGAAGAAAATTAATTCATTATTTTTTTAATTCAGTATTTAATATATTTACCAAACAGCTTGTCAGCTTAAAAACTTCAGCATTCAGTTTTCAGTACTTAAATTTTCAGCTTTCAGTTTCAGTTTTCAGTTTTATCAAACAGCCCCTTACACCCCATCTGACTTCTTTGGACCCAACTACCCCCTTATGAATGGTTTTTTTTTTTTTTTTTGAACAGCACAACGTTAAATGGTTCTACGGCTCTCTTAGGACTCTCATATGAGTGTCTTAGAGCCAAAAATTAATTATGATCCTTTAGAATAAAATGATCAGAAAAATAAGATATTCGTGCCGGTTCAAACAGATTAAAAATTGGAGCACTTATTTTTTTAAGACTGTTTCTGGTTGCGATCGTAAAAAAAATTAAGTGCTCCAATTTTCAATCCGTTTGAACCAGTGCGAAGACCTTACTTTTTAGATAATTTTATCCTAAAGAGTCATATTTAATATTTTTCTCTAGGAATCTCATAATTAAATATCTCATCTTCATTTGGTTCTATGGTTATCTTAAGGCTCTCATATGAAAATCCTAGAGCAAAAAATTTAATTATAACCCTTTGGAATAAATTGATTAAAAATAATATATTTGTACCGGTTCAAACAGATTAAAATTGGAGCACTTAATTTTTTTGACGATCACAACCAGAAACAGTTTAAAAAAATTAAGTACTTGAAATTTTAATCTGTTTAAACCAGTGCGAATATCTCATTTTTTTGATCATTACAAACTAGAAGGGCTAAAAAAACGACCCAGTTAAAACTAGAAGGTCTAGAATACCAAGGGACGCAATCATCAAGACAAACTAGAAGGGCTAAAAAAACGACCCAGTTAAAACCGTCTAGTTCCTTAAAAAGACCGGAGGGAATCTCATTCCTTTCAAATATTGATCGGTGGGAATATTGTTTGGGGAAATTGCGAATCAGTTCAAAATGAGGCAATTATTCCCAGAGTGATGGTCAAGTTTTTGGAATTATAATGTCATGGAAAGAGGAAAACTAATTTTGCATACTGGAATGCACATTATATTCGAACAAATACACCCCTCACACTAAACTACGCCACTTTGATGCCAAAGTACCCTCAAACCTCCTCATCCAAGTGCAATGTTATCGCCACTAGGTGACGTGTAATTTCCCTTGGGAGTTCAGCATTTGTCCACACAAGGAGCAAGAGTTGTTTTCCCAAAATAAAAAGTTCAATTAAAATAACTCACTGCCAACCCAATCGTCCTCATTTTGGGTGCAAATTATTGTCAAAGGGAACCATGTAAGTTCACTCAAGACACAACAAAATTTTCATAAAAGGAGTAAAACCTATTTTCCAAAAATGAAAGTGGGATTAAGACAGCACACTGACAACTCAGTGGTCTTCAATCAAATGCAATGTTATTGCCAACGGGTGCTATGTAATTTCGTTTTAAGATGCATATGTAATTTCATTTTAAGATGCATGTTCATACAAGAAGCAACAGGTCTGTTAATGCTCGTTGGTAGTGGATCCCGACTTGGCGACATACGACTGGCGCATGGAAGCAGGGCCGGCCCTAGGCATAGGCCCACCAGGCGACTGCCTAGGGCCTCTCGTTTTGCGCTCAATTATTGGGCCCCGAAATACTGAAATAGGTTTAATATTATGTATGTCAAACATTTGTCAAAGAAGAGAATATAGTGGCGTGGTAAGGTCTCTGCACTTCAACCTAGAGGTCGTGTGTTTAATACACGTTTTTGGAGCTGCTTTTGCAGTTTGACGAAAAAATTATTCAAATAGCGCGGTGGAACTCAAACTTGCGATCTGGGGACTCGGAAAATCATGCTCAAAGCATGTGTTCCACCAAGCTACAAAGCAGTCTTGCTTCTCATATGGGACAACCAATTTATATATAAAAATATGAGAGGTCCTATTTTCATATCTCGCCTGGGGCCTCCAAAATCTCAAGGCGGAAGCCGCGGGACCTGTATGGAAGTTTGGCTACTGGTCTCCCAGCCGTTTGTGAGGGCCAAATCAACGATTCCTTGGTAGCCTCTTGTGGGATCCGGTAGCTTGTGACTATCGCAGTGTTGTAGGCGGCCAGCTGGGCCATGGTCTGGGTGTGTGGTTGAGGCGGCGACGACGGGTGTGGCGGTGATTGTCCGAAGCTGATTGGGTATTGGGGTTTTAGGGTTAGGTTCGGCCTTTTCGGGCTTTGCCTTGGTTTTGGGCTGTATTGTAAAATTGGGCTCTAGGCCTTTGGGTTTTGAGCTTCATAGTTTAAATTTGGGCATTTTAAGGCCCATATGGTGTTTTGGGCTTAATCCCAATAGGTGTTTTCATAATTTTTTATTGAATTTTCCTACCCCCTCTCCCAACTTGATGTATCCCTTGTAAGTTTCTTAATAAAACTTTGTTGCCTATAAAAAAAAATAGTTAAAACTTAAATACTAGTAAAAAAGTAAGATTAAAACAACATACTGTCAACCCAATCGCTTTATTGGGATTTAGGGGGCAATGTTATTCTCAAAAGGCCATATACGAGGAGGAAAAGTTATTTTCCCAAACAAAAAATGTCGCTAAATAAGTACTTATTTCACATTTTCAAACTTAAAAATAATGTAAATGAAAATTAATTTTTCAATTTTTTTCACCGTATTAAAGATCTTAATGAGACCTTTCAAACAAGATCCATATTGCATATTTTTAGATTTCAATAAGCCCATCATTTTTGAGCTTGAAATTGCCTTCTTAAAAAATAAGTAAGTACTTATTTTGCGTTCCGAAACGAATCCTAAGACGGCACAGTGGCAACCTAGTGGTCCTCATTCAAGTGCAATGCTATTATCAAAAGGTGTTGTGTAATTTTACTTAAGGCGCAACATGTAAGGAACAAAGAATATTTGTCCCAAATTTGTACAAAAAAAAAAAAAAAAGATAAACAAGGGTCGGCAGAATAAATAAAATGTGACAATCACTATGCAATAAATGTGTAGTAAAAATTATTTCCTGAACATATTACTATGAGGAGTGATTTTTATACTCTTTGTTTAAACCAATATACTTTTTTCCCCCTCTCTTTATCAATTAACTTTCAAAAGATTCTTCTTTAGATTTGTGGCAAAAATTTATTAGGAATTCACCATTAAATGGCGATTTCGTGATCTCATCTTGAAAGGAAACGGAATAGGTGCTCCCTTCGTCCAATCTATTATAGTTCTTTTTGACAAATTGTGTCACTTTTACATTACTTACATATATCTTAATTTATGAAATTTTATGTGAATTGAAAAAAATTGTTTAATAAAGATAATTGAGTTTTATCAAATAAATATTTATGTCGCGTATATAAATTTCTATTATTTTAAAAATAGTAACTTTTTATCAATTATAATAGAATGAGTGACAAAAAATTGGGACGGTGCGAGTATTCTTAAAATAAAAGAATCTGAAAATGATTTCCCATTGCTATATTTAGATCAAGGGAAAAAAAAAAAAAGAATAGGTTATTTTTGAAACACAATTTGAATTTGTTGAGAAAATTCCAAAACATGTTTTTTTTTTTTTTTTGCCCCCTTTCCATTTAGGGGGTTTCCGCAGTAAACTAAAAGGAAAGGCAACAGAGTTCCGATGCGTTGACCCAAACAAAACACAACAAAACAAAACAAAACCCAACACAGACGCGGAGAGAGAGAGAGAGAGAGAGAGAGAGAAAAGGGTTTTCTAGGGCTCTGAAATGGACGTCTCAGGTCACCCCTCCGACGCCGTGATGTCAGACGCCGCGGCGACGCCGGATCAACCGGCGGCCGGCGGCGAGATCATCCCGGCCATGCTGAGCCACGGCGGGAGATTCATCCAATACAACATATTCGGAAACATCTTCGAAGTGACCGCCAAATACAAACCCCCCATCATGCCCATCGGCAAAGGCGCCTACGGCATAGTCTGGTACTATATCTTTATTGCGATCTTCGTCCATTTTTTGTTGATAGCTCAGGTGTTCGGCCAGCTTCCGCGCACCTCAAATGATCATTGGGATTAATCCCACCGTTCACTAGCGGGGGCAATTAGAAGCGCGTATGGACTGGGGCGTCCCAAAGGAGTTGATAGCGTGGGCTAATCTTCCTCCATGTTTTTGTTAAGTCAGGTGTCCTGGCCAACTTATGCGCGCCTCGATTAATTCTTGGCCAATCCTATCGTCCACTAGCAGGGGCCCCTATATGTCCGTGTAGACTAGGGTGCCCCAAAGGAGTTGATAGTGTGGGCTAATCATGCTCCATTTTTTAGATAAGTCAGGTGTCCGGCCAGCTTACGCATGCCTCGATTAATATTGGGCCAATCCTATCGTCCATTGGCAGGGGCCCAATTAAGGCCCGTGCAGACTGGGGCGTCCAAAGTAGTTGATAGCGTAGGCTAGGCTAATCTTACTCCATTTTTGTAATAAAAGTTGAGTGTCCGGGCCAACTTATGCGTGCCTTGATTAATCCTGGGTCAATCCTATTGTCCACTAGCAGGGGCCCAATTAAAGACCGTCTAGACTGGGGTGCCCCTATGGAGTTGATAGCGTGGGCTAATCTTTCTCCATTTTTTTGATAAGTCATGTGTCAAGGCCAACTAGTGCATGTCTCGATTAATCTTGGGCCAATCCTATCGTCCACTGGCAGGGGCTGAATTAAAGCGTGAGTAGACTGGGGCGCCACAAAGGAATCTTCCTCCATTTTTGTTGTTCAAAAAAATTTGCATTTGTTAATTTTGTTTCATTTTGAATTAGTTCGGCTTTGAATTCGGAGACGGGTGAGCATGTTGCAATCAAGAAGATTGCGAATGCTTTCGACAATAAAATTGATGCGAAGAGGACTCTACGGGAGATCAAGCTTCTACGCCACTTGGATCATGAAAACGTGAGTGATTGGTTTTTATAGCACGGTTTGTGTCACCTAAAGTTACCGGCTGAAATTTTGAATGGGGAATTTCATGTGCATGATAACTCTAATGAGGATTTGTTAGTTGTTACTATTCGTGCAACTCTGAAATGAAGGCGACTAGATATGGAACATTGCTAACGTCCACTCTTAAAAGCTGGATAATTTACAAGAATTGCATTGACATCGTTGAAAAGTGTATTAGAATCTGTGAGTTCCTGTTGAGGGAGATGTGTTTTGGAATTCTAACTTTTCGGCATTTTGTGGCATGAATGAGCAGCGGTTAGCATATCTGGTGATTAAAATCAAACTCTGGGGAGAAATCAAACAAATGAATATTGAATACAGAAGTGTTAAATTCTGTGGGGAAGTGGGGAGTGATTGAGCTTTGGATAGAACATGGGAATGAACGTTAGAGCATTGAATGATTGGGTGTCAGTGTCACATTTTCCCTGGTTCATATTGAAAGAATGAAATGAAGTGGTGTATTATGTGAATACTAGTATCTAATAAGAGTCTTAAGGACAAAAATGCAGTACTTTTCACATCTAATGGTGACAAGTAGTTTGTTAGAATTTCATCACCTCGAAGAAGCAAGTTTCTGGTCTTATGCCACTTGCATTTGCTGTGCAGGTTGTTGCAATTAGAGATATAATACCACCACCTCAAAGGGAGTCATTTAATGATGTTTACATTGCATATGAGCTTATGGACACTGACCTCCATCAAATCATTCGTTCCAATCAAGCATTGTCAGAGGAGCATTGCCAGGTTGTTATTCCCATATTTCCTTCAAAAACACTTTTTGAAAAGTATGGATCATTAGCATATTCTTCTCTCTTTTTTCTTATGTATGACATTATTTTGGGTCGTCTTTACCATTGACACGTTAGCTTGCCTGAAGGCTGAATATCTACACCACTTCCTTTTCTTTTTTTGCAGTATTTTTTGTATCAGATCCTTCGAGGATTGAAGTACATACATTCAGCAAATGTTCTGCACAGGGACTTGAAGCCTAGCAATCTCCTCTTGAATGCCAATTGTGATTTGAAAATTTGTGATTTTGGACTAGCACGTGTTACTTCTGAAACTGATTTCATGACAGAATATGTTGTCACAAGATGGTACAGGCCACCAGAATTGTTGTTGAATTCATCCGATTATACTGCAGCGATTGATGTATGGTCAGTGGGTTGCATATTCATGGAATTGATGGATCGGAAACCTCTATTTGCTGGGAGAGATCATGTGCACCAGCTACGTTTGGTTATAGAGGTAAGTTTGTTCTCAGTTTGATATTGTTTTTTCCTTGACTGCTAGTCTTCTGAAATTCCAAAATTGATTTGCTTCTCTATTTTCTAGCATTTCGGTTTTACGAAGTTTTCATAGACTTAGAAAATGCCTTTGATAGGGTGCCTAGAGACATCATATGGTGGGTTCTGGAGAGAAAGGGAGTGACCAAAGGGTATATCGAGGTGATTAGAGACATGTATGATGGTGCCGTCACTACCATTCGATCACCAGTAGGGGAAACGAGTGAATTCCCAATCACTGTCGGATTGCATTAAGGGTCAGCCTTGAGCCCGTACCTCTTTGCCTTAGTTATGGATGAATTGACTAGACAATTCCAGGAGGATATCCCTTGGTGTATGATGTTTGCAGATGACATTGTCCTCGTAGATAAAACCGCTGGAGGTGTTAATACGAAACTAGAAATTTGGAGGGAAGCATTGGAGTCACAGGATTTTCGAATAAGTAGGAGTAAAACTGAGTATATGGTGTGCAAGTTTAGTGGTACCAGCAGTGCGCTTGAAGAAAGAATAATGATCCAAGATCAGGAGATACCTAAGAGTGATCATTTTAAGTACTTAGGCTCAATTATTAGTAGTGATGGAGAGATTGCCGATGATGTAACCCATAGGATCCAAGTGGGGTGGCTCAAGTGGAGGAGTGCTACTGGTGTATTTTGTGACAAGAGAGTACCCACAAAATTGAAGGGAAAATTCTATGGAACTGCCATCAGACCAGCGATACTTTATGGGACAGAGTGTTGGCTTATTAAGAAACAACAGGTGAACAAGATGAGTGTAGTGGAAATGAGAATGTTGAGGTGGATGTGTGGTAAGACTAGACGAGACAGGATTAGAAATGAAACGGTTCGTGAGATGGTAGGTGTAGCACCTATAGAAGAGAAATTGAGGGAGAATAGGCTTAGGTGGTTTGGGTATGTCTACCGTAGACCAGGAGATGCAGTAGTAAAGAGAGCGGATATGATAGCTTTGGGTAGCAATGCTACGGGAAGGGATAGACCTAAATTGACATTAGATGCCGTGGTGCGCAAAGATTTGAGTATAGTAGGTTTGTGTGAACAAATGGCCCTCGACAGAGCTCAATGGAGAAAAAAGATTCATGTAGCCGACCCCAAGTGATTGGGACATAAGGCTCGGATTGGTTTGGAATCCTTGTTCAGTCGCCAATCCTTGTTCTTCAATAGGAGTTCAAGGGATTGAGTCTTGCTATAGGCAAGATCCCCCTCCCCAGCCTCCGGCCTCCAATTTACCAGAAAGAGGAAAAATTGGGCCGATCAAAAGAAAAGAAAACTTGGAGGAAAAATTGGTTTTAGGAACACCTGTACTTTCCGTAACTTGTCTTAAGGACATTTTAGATGTGCACAAATCCTTCATTAGGCTGGCTCCAATAACATTTTGGAGTGTATCTGGTTACTCCAATATAACCATGTACATGGGAGAGGTTGTCTGTGTTTTGATCCTGTCATGTAGCAATGGAGAAACTGTACCACTGCGCCAGGCTTTCCTTTATATTGTGCCCAATGATGAAGGAAAGTGCTGATGATCGCCCTTGGCGGTGGATAATGCGTAAAGATTGCATTGGTATCCGTAGAGAGTGCATTGTATTCTATGAATGTGCATTGATGTTTTGAAATATGTATTTGGAGTCTAGTTGTTGGAAAAAGCAGATTATTGACGCTGGTTTTGAGAAGTATTGCAAGGATATGCGATGTTTTCCGGATATGTCACAGGTATCAGGGTACTAAGACCGCAGTCCAGGAAAATCAAACGCAGCGCTTCAGAAATATCTGTACACTGAAGCACCTGGCCAAAGCTTTCTTCCTCTCTCTCGTTGGCTCGTTGCCATGTTCTCTGGTGCAAGTGCGCGCTTATCAGCAAGCGTCCGATGCAGTTTGTCTTCTTTGAACTCAAACAGAGAGCAGCCACTGGTCCCTGCTTCTTTGTCAGAAACCCTTAGAAGTTTGAATCTTGAACCCTAACAGATTTCGAGTCCATCTTATCGACGCCACTTCTGCATCTCTGGTTTGCATCTTCTTGACATTGTCTCTCTTTCCTTGCACCAAAGACTTCAAGAATCTAACTGCTCAACCTTGGATTACCAGATGGTACTATTTCTTTCACTGAATGATTCCCAAGAAGGTACTATTCCCCTTTTCCTCCTCCTTCACATTCTGTCTTTGTCTTCATCGTCCTCCTCTGTCACCTTCCTCATCTTTGTCTTTCGATTCGGATAAAGAGCATGGTATAAGTATATGTCCCTTTTTTCTCACTTGCCTCTTTTTGTCACCCAACCCAGTTCTGGCTGGATCTAGGATTTCAGAATCTAGACCTGCTGATTTTCCTAAAGAAGAGGGGGCTTAATTAAGAGGGGGCTTAATCTGGACCTGTATCAACTCTGAAAATAGTTTACCATGATGGACCAGATAATGCAACATCTCCCTGCTTTCCAAACCTATCTCTGACAAATGCTTACAAGTACTTTAAAAGTGGAGACAAAGGGGTATCATAGGAAATCAATGTCGTTTAATGTTCTATTTGAGTGCACTAAATGCATACCCTTTAAAGAAGTTGGAACTGAAATTGGACTTTTTGGGATTGAGGGAGTACATGCTATTAGTCAATTGGTTTCTCCTCCTTATTCAATTCAGTGTACTGATCGGTTGTGAATCTTTCGTTATGGATGTGGTTCAGTGTTTAAGAGTTTGTTGCTTCCATCTGCTGCTTCTTTGACTCCTACTCAAGCTCCTACTACAGCTCCGATTCCCATACCAGTGGTCTTGCCTTTGTGTCTTTCCCGTACCCCCCTTTTTTGTTTTCTTTTCTAATTGAAGGTACCCGTTGCCATTAAGGTCACAAACTGACTTTTGTGTTTATCTTTTATCGCTTGGAAAGCAAAAATTAGTCTGTTATTGCTATTGTATTGCTGAGGTCAAATAGATGCTAGGGCACATGTTATAGCTGCTAAATTGTGATTGGCCGCCTTCATACTTATGGTAATTTTCATGCATGTTAGAGTGCATGCAATTATGATGAAGTGCCACCCCTTGCAGTTGATCGGCACCCCATCAGAGGCTGAATTGGAGTTTTTTAACGACAATGCAAAGAGATACATGAGGCAACTTCCACCTTACCGCCGGCACTCATTTGCTGAAAAGTTTCCACATGTGAACCCTGCCGCTATTGACCTTGTTGAGAAGATGTTAACTTTTGATCCTAGACAGAGAATTACAGGTGAGTTTTTTTAAGCCCCACCATCTGTTAGAAATGTGAATCCGAGATTCACTGTCCATATAGCATTGTATCTCTACTCCTTTCTCAAATCTTGACTCAGACTTAAATTTGAGTAAAAATCACCTATAGCCCTCCTCCACTCCTTATCCAAACCTATACCAAAATTGAGTTTTACTCAAATCTAGACTCAAATTTGGTTAGACTCAAACCCTTACTCAAATTTTTTAAGGCAAATTTCGCACCTTTAAATTTACAATATTGCCATTAATGGAGTTTTTACTCAAATTTGTACATTTTTGTGCTTGGGTTTGAGTTTATCCATTGGAACACAAAATACCAAATGAAGCTTTTACTCATTGGGTAAAATATGAGTAAGGGGTGGAGATGTAATAACTCAAAAGTCTGTATATATCACCATGTGATCTTTCTAATCTAGTAAAGAAAACCCTTCGCCTCTGTCCCCAAATTTGAAGGACCATTTTTAGCAGCTTCCGAGCTCCTTTAGTTTTTATTACGTTGATTTCCTGGAAAAGCCTCCCTACTGCGCTATTATAAAGTTGTTAAATTAATTAGTTTGCTCCATCCTTTCATCCAAATTTTGTTCATGAACCGGTTTACTATTGTACTTCTGTTTTGAGCCGATAAATGCTTCTTATGGCATTCCTTCTTATATTTTGGTGGTTTCAGTCGAGGATGCTCTAGCTCATCCATACCTGACATC
Organism: Rhododendron molle; assembly: GCA_025413875.1. NCBI lineage: Eukaryota > Viridiplantae > Streptophyta > Magnoliopsida > Ericales > Ericaceae > Rhododendron > Rhododendron molle. The sequence goes on along the minus strand of CM046396.1, from coordinate 1,481,804 downwards.
ACTCCATGACGTCAGCGACGAGCCTATTTGCATGACTCCTTTTAACTTTGACTTCGAACAGCATGCCTTGACTGAGAAACAGATGGGGGAGTTGATTTACAGAGAGGCACTTGCTTTTAACCCGGAGTATCAGCAAATGTGAAGAGCCATATGGTACTTGCATCTTGTGGTTTTCAATCAGTATATGTGTGCCGATGTGATATGATACGATGAATTATTGAGTGTATATGTGTGTGTATGTATGTTCCACGAACTGAATAATTGAAATATTCGATTGTAGGACAACTATTTTTTCCGGTATTAGTACAGCTGATATGGTGCTGCTTGTATGGCAATGTTTCCCCTCTTATCAATTTATTACGAGCTGAAATGCTGATGGAGCTCTCTCTCTCTCTCTCTCTCTCTCTCTCTCTCCTACTTGAATTCTTCCTGGATCCATTTTTAGCGTGCCGGAGGTCCATACTGAGTTTTAAAACATGGTTTAAAGCAGAATGCTAGTTTCTTCTTCGCGTTTATACATAATATCATGGTTGTCATAACCAGAAATGAAAGTTGGAAATGACAGAAGAAACCGAAGCGGCAACCACTTTGAAATATTATAGAGAGTGTCTCTGTAATTATTTTGGTGGAATTTATTGACGAAAAAAGCGAAGTTGAAGGAAGACAGTAATCACGTGCAAGAGTCCATCTCAAGTAGCTTAAACATTATATAGTAAATAATAAATAAGCCGAATGAGCCGAGTAATAGCTTGTTTGAGCTTAGTTTAAAATTTGAACGAATTTTTTTAATTAGTTTTAAAAAGCTATTCCAGCTTGATTATGTAAGGAGTTTCAAAAAACTATTCAAAGTTAATTTTATCACTCAATCTATCTCCTTTTTTTATTTTGAATTTATTTTTTAAAATTAAATTGTACATTCAAAAAAGACTGTCCTTTTTTCCCCTCTTCGACGTATATTTTTTCAAGTGGAAGACACATGTAGATACCGAATCTAACCATATAAATAATTGTGACTTTTTTAATGATATTTCTTCTACAAAATGAAGTTTTTATTACTACAATTTACCATTTTATTATTCTTCAAAGCTTTTCTTCTTCTTAAAAATTTACCAACTCGTAATGAAGACAATTGTTTTTCGTTTCAGGTTATGATGACTTAATGAATTTAGCTTGAATAATGCCTATAGGAAACAAAAAAAAAAGATCAAGATACATGAAGCAGAAGATATTAACTTCATAAAAATAAATATAGTAAGATGTATTCATCATTACCCAAATTTGATCAATTATTACTAATTAATTCTATGTGAACATTAAAAAATTCCAATTATTATTATTAGAAGATAAAAAGAACAAGAAGACTTGATCACCCTCAGCACATGCAGCTTCTAAATTTCGTAACGTAGGCCCAACGCAAATGTTAGTACGTTTCTATGTGTACACTTCGTTGCCAAAATTATGCCCACTCCCCGCATTTAGCCATGTCACCACCCACCTCCACCACCATACTCCACCACCATCCACCGCAACTACGCCCCACCCTCGGCCACCACCATGCAGCTACCAATCTCAAAATTACGCAATCGAGTAACCGTTTTGTTTTCAATTTTTTGTTATTTGTAGTAGTAGTAATCAACAATAATTCACGTACGTCAAGAAATTGTTGCCTAACAAGAAGTTTTTTCTCCTTTTTTTTTTTTTTTTTCGTTTTCGTTTGCTGTTGGTTTCAGCAGTGTTTTCGCCTTTTGTGGGACTTTCTCCCCTGCGTGGTACTTTCTCACCCTTTGTGGGTGTTGACTGCCGATTTCATCTCTGTGCTACCATTTCTGGTTTGAGTTGTTTTTCCTACATATCTCTACTACCATTTCTTAGACTGGTCCCTATGCCCGACATTTATGTTGGTCTTCTTTTGCAGTATGTGTCCTAGAGCCTGCTAGCTGGTGCATGTGCTCGCGTCTAGATTTTGGTAGTTTTGGTTCATTATTGTATTTTGTGATGAAATCTTTGTAATGCCTTTGGGCTTTGGAATGAAATTGCGGTTCGGTAAAAAAAAATAAAAAAAAATAAACTGTTGCCTTTAATTATTGAAAAAAGCTACAGCATCGGGGTTAACATGCTAACAGTGTACTGTACAATTTTTTCTTGACGTGGTTAAGACTCTAACTGGTCGTTAGACAAAAATTTCTTGACGTACACTGTGTACTATAAGTACGGAAAAGCGTATTGTCTATGTGTATAAAAAGGAATTGAAATCATAAGTAATTTTGGCCGTTATTTGACATTTAACTAGCGCCTAGCGGGCATGTTATTGACTGACCCTTTGTAATATAGAATTTTTGATCTTAAATGAGATTCATGTTAAGTGCTAGACTTGTAATCAACCCTGAAAACGCAGTTCGGGCTGGTGTTTGTGGTCCTTCAAACTTCTTTTAAAGAGGTATCGGGTTCAAATATCGAAGGATGGACAGAAATCTTTAGCCATCACTCCATCTTGTGTCCAAATACCTCTTCAGCCATAATTAAAAAAAAAAAAAGCCTTAAAAAAAGAAGAAGAAATCGAATAGATAAGAACAGTTTTGACGGGGCAGATTGTAAGTAGAAAATCACCAACCTATTTCAATTTCTAGATTTGTTGAATTCCAAACCAAACCAAACCGAGTCTTGTGTCCCAATCGATTGAGGTCGGCTATGCGAATCTTATTTCTCCATTAAGTAGATAATCACTCACGCATTTCAATCTCTGGATTCGTTGAATTCAATTATGAAGAAAGAAAGGTGAAACAGACCAAAGCCCACAGTTTTTTACTTTTCCTTGGTTGGTGGTCCCTTTGGGAAACTACCGCAGGGCTCAAATAATGCATTGAGGATGCAAAGTCCATTGGTAGTGACATGTTGAATTATGTGTCCACATTGCATAATGTCGTTAGCTTAGACTCTGTAGCAAATTCCATATGCCATCCACCCACATACTTGTTTTACATTATCTTGTTAACAATGCTTTTGTTCTTTCTTCATTGATCCCAAGCGTTGCATTTCTTCTTTTCCTTTGACATCCAGCCCAAGTTTCATTTGTGAACAAGGATTAAGATGTCTGTTTCTCCTCTCATCTCTGCTGCTCAGGCAGTCCTCACAACCTTGATTCCACTAGCAGCTGAACAAATCAGTGGCGCGGCGTGGGGTTTCAAAGGAGACATCAGAACCCTCCGCAGAAGGTTAACATTGATTCAAGCTTTATTACTTGATGCTGACAAACGGAAAATTACATCGAACGTCATGCAGTTCTGGCTCAAGAATCTGAAACTTGCGATTTGTGATGCCGAGAACTTGCTTGATGAGATTGCTTATGAATGTCTTCGAAGCAAGTTGGAGGTGCAAAAGGGGGATAAGGTACGCAACTTCTTTTCACAATCAAATCCCTTGTTATTTCGTCCAAAGATTGCTAACAAGGTCAAGAATGTCAATTCATTGCTAGACAGAATCTGCAAAGAGGCAAATGAAATTGGCCTTAGTCCAGCAAATCAGCTCATAAATGCTAGTTGTATTGTTCAGCCTAGTGAATTCCCAAGGCTGACTCACCCCTTTGTAGATGATTCAGCAGTTGTGGGAAGGAATGGTGATGTCTCTATGGTGAGAGACATGTTACTTGGCTCCGGCACAGAAGATGATTTGTCTGTCGTCGCCATTGTAGGAATGGCTGGGCTAGGGAAGACAACCCTTGCTCAGCTAATTTACATGGACAACAAGGTTGTGAATTGTTTTGGTAGTGAGAGAATGTGGATTTGTGTGTCTGATAATTTCAATGTTCAAGGGCTATTGAATAAGATGATGCAATCTCCAACTGGCGATAAATCTGACACACCAGATATTGAAGGATTAGCAAGAAAACTTCAAGAGAAACTGAAGGGAAAAAAATATCTCCTTGTATTGGATGATGTTTGGAACACAAGTACAAACAAATGGGAAAGCACGAGGAATTCTTTGCAAGGAACTGGTGGTTGCAAGGGAAGCAAAATTATAGTCACAACCCGTAGTATGGAGGTGGTGTCAACCATGCGGACGTCTCCATCTCTCACTCATTGTTTGAGTGAGCTATCCTTTGATGATAGTTGGAACATGTTTAGGAAAAGAGCTTTTGCAAATGGAGGACCAACAGAAAATCAAACATTGGTGGATATTGGCAGAAGAATGGTAGCAGAGTGTAAGGGTGTGCCGTTAGCGATAAACTCTTTAGGAGGTTTATTGTACTCTAAGCAGCATCAAAGGGAATGGGAGTTGATTAAGAAGACTGAAACATGGAAATCACTTGCAAATGAAGATGGGATTCTTCCTGTATTGAGGCTGAGTTATGATCATTTACCATCCCCATGCTTGAAACAATGTTTCGCATACTGTTCTTTTTTTCCAAAGGACTTCGAAATTCAAAAGGATGCGCTGATTTGGCTATGGATGGGTCAGATTCCGTCTTCCCATTTTGTTGGAATTGCTGATGCATAATTGCTGGTATGCTGGAATTTAGCTGAATTAGTGGAAGTCTAGGGTCCTATTTGTGGGTTGCTATCTTAGGGCGAATGCTTACTCCTTGGCTATGCGTTTTTTTTTTCTTTCTTTCTTTCTGTTGTACCTTGTATCTTTCTTGGTTTTTTGGGATATTGGTAGATTTATTTTGGTTGGCTTTTGCCAACCTTGTTGATTTCTTTGTATCCTGGGTGGCATATGATTGTCAAGAGGCTTGGGTGCCAACATAGTTGGGATGCAAGCTTCTTGTTGTGATGCCATCCTACCCCCGGCATTGTTTACTCTTTGTAATCATCTCTTCAAAGATTAATAAATTCCTTTCTTAATCTTTTTAATGTGACAAATAAGGGCATCTTAACACACATATTATGACATACATTTACACTTTGTGGACAACAGTTTTGTCCTCTTGGAGCAGATACTTTAAATTCTAACATCGATACTATACTCAGGCAAAGGCAAGCGAGACAAGAATAATAAGAAAGGGGCTTTTCTTTTAGGCAACTCGATACTTTCCAGATGGCTTTCCCTGCGCTGCAGGTGTGTCCTTTTTTTGGGTAAACCAGGAACATATTAGAAAAATAAACTAAGAAGCATACAAGAGTCTAGGGTTCGCAACCCCATTGGTGTCGTCGCAAAGTTGCGAATTAATCCATACCGGAGCAACATCGAAAACATGAAAATCTATATTAGCTAACAATTCCGTGCACTTGTTTCCTTTTCCTGTAGACATGATCAATCTTCTCCACTCCCAACTGCCTCATCAAGCATTTGCAATCATGGATAAAATTACTCAAATTGTGGTGTAGTTGATTCGGACCCATAATTAGATGGATGGCTGCCGGTGCATTTATTTCCACACAGATGGGTACTAGGTCTTTGCTTTTAGCCAGTTGCAAACCATCCCTGAGAGCCCACATCTCTGCCTCCAGATTGTGCATTGGCCGCAAGGACCTATGGAAACCAATAACCCAGCTCCCATTTTCGTCATGGATTTGACCACCTCCCGTGGCTTGGCTAAGGTCTTTCTTGCGTGCATCATCAGTACTTAATTTAATGCAATTTGTGCAAGGCGGACACCAATTAACAAGCACAGTATTTGTAACATGAGGTTCCAATCCATAATTGCAATATGCTTCCATTCAACTGCCTGGGCGATGGAAATTTTAACAGGGGATTCTAGGTGGTCTCTGCTCCGGTTGGATTCATGGCAGAAAAGGGTTTAACGACACTCCAAGGGATACCCGATCGGTGTTTGGCCTTGGACTCGCAGTTGGTTTTGAGCCAAAAAGGAGAAGAGAAGGAGAAAGAACTAACAGCACTTCTTGGGACGCCAAAACCCTCCCAAACACAGCCCGCCACTAGTCAGTCCCTAAGAACATGGTCCATGTTTTCACTACCAGAATTACATACCTCACAAAGATCATTTTGGATAATTTTTCTCCAAAAAATTTTAAGCCTATTATGAGCAGCAAGCCAAATAAAATTTTGAATTAGAGGATTAGTATGTGCTTTCCATACCCAATTGCAATCCTCAAACAGAGGGGTGCAATCAAAGTCCCTGGTGAGAAGCCAAACAGACCCCATTCGTAGTAAGATTTCAAGCAATTTCGTCGGGTTGGAGGTCCATCCTTAGGGGTTGAACACAGAAGATGCACGCGAGAATTTAAGTAGGGAAAACAAAAGAAATCTAGACAGATCCCAACCGTCATTACCCCACACATCTCTAACACTAAGGCTAGCGTCATCTCTATGTAAAGGTCCCGAGATCAAAGATCTCACAGATCCTAAACCAGTCCAGTTGTGGTGTGGCCAAAACCGACATATTGAGTCCACTCTCATTCGCAAACCCTGAACCCCGAATCCACTGTTAAAATTTGATCTGCAAATGTTGAATCAGGAAGAGTGAAGGATCTAAGAAGTTATTAAAGCAGGGAAGCAAGCCCACATTTAACATTGCTGAAGAACTACAGTATATGGGAGAAAGCAAAAACTGCTGCAAAGAACTTTGGATTGGGCTAGAAGCCTAGAACTGATTAGCCCTGAGGGTGAGATAGATGGTGAGCTACCATGATTGACTGATGGACCACACGAATTGATGTAGCCACAGGAATTGATGCGGCCCTAGACAAAAATCTGCAAAAAATGCATCAATCAATTATTTGGCGTAAACATATTTGTCCCAAAATTAAGCAACATGAGAAAGTAACTAAAAGAAATCGTTGAAAAAGAACTGTAACAGAAACGAAAACTCAAGCTATAATTGACAAAGAGCGACTAAATTTTGCACTCAAATGCGAGCAACAACAAAATGCGGCTAGATAAGAAGTTCATGATTGCGGATCCAAACTATACCGGTTAAAGAACATGTCCCACTATTCATTACAATATTTCAGAACTTTATTTGTAGGGGATTTACCCCAAAAAAAACTTTATTTGTAGGGGAATGCTAACGTACCGCTGTTACTCCCATTGACTTTCACCATAAGAAGACGTAATATTAACAATAAAAAAATGTAACAAACATCATGAGTGGCATAACAAAAAATGACATAACATTTACAAAAAGAATTATAATATTTTCATCATATCATACATTTCAAAATGGCATAACATTTCTAAGACTACTTATTTTAAAGGTGCCCCCGACAAAATAGTGTAACATTCATCACAAAACAACATACCATTGAATTTGACTACCCAAAATCAAATCCCCCACTGCCAGAAGAACACTTGATATACCACTCCCATCAGGCTTTACACCTCACGAATGTATCTTTCGAAACGTTAACATTGATTCCGAATAACATCCACTTAAATTGATCATCCCATTACAACATACCACATTCGGTTCGATCCATTTATCCTCCATATCCTCGAAGACCTCTTTTGCCTCACTTTCATGTTCAAGTCGAGCATACCCCAAAATTAAAGCACTCCAAGAAATCATGTCTGATTCAGACATTGCATTGGGCATCGGGCAATTTACGGGCATCTTTTAACAGGCTGCACATTTGACACAAACCTGTCATCCAGCTTTGATGTAGGAGAGAGCAGTGCATGCCTTGACCACTGTGCGGAGGATGAGGGCTTTGAAAATAAACTGAGGACTTGTATGAAATCATTGAGTTTTGAGCAAGCAAGGTTATTTGTTGAAAAAAAGAAAAAGAAAATACAGGCATAGATTATGGAGTGAATCGTATGAAATTATTGAGCAAGCATAGGTTATTTGTTGAAAAAAAAGAAAAAAGAAAAAACAGGCATAGATTATGGAGTGAATCGAGGTGGAGGAGGTCGTTTGCATCAGCGTAAAACAAAGGTGTTTTGAGTAGGGCGGGAATCGTGTTCCCTGCATGCGAGTTTTGTTGAGATTGTGGCGGGGACACACGCTTTGGGCAAGAAGTTCATCGTCCGAAAAGTAAATAATACGAGTTTAGGGAACGCGAGTTTGCTATTGACTAAAACTTCGCATCTCAAGCTGAGAAGAAGGCTTCTAGGCTGTTTTTGGCAATTTGTGACCATACTTTGGAATCCATTTGATAATCTTCTTCGTCCACATTGTAGAAATTATTATTTAGAATAATTTTGCACAATATCAAGTGGATCTAGTAACTACTGGTAGTTAATTGGTGATCATATATCTCGAAAACAAATGAATCAAAGTTATTTGGGCACACTTGATTAGAGCTTGGAAGACTTGAAAGTAAGAAAAACGGGGTTATGGAACGCGAGTTTTATATTGACCATACTTCGCATCTTGAAAATGCGAAGTTCTCTGAAGAACCGTTTTTGGCAATTTTCGACCTTATTTTGGGTTTACTTTGACGATCCGATACGTCCGCATTATAGAAATTGTTGATTATAATAACTCAAATCGGAGAAGATATAGTCCGAAAAAATTTGAAGAAAAATGAGCTGGGCACATTTAATTATAACTGTTTTCTCAAATGTCTGTTGGTGCTAGTCCGTTATAAACGTTGCAAATGCAAGTCGACCTTCAACGCCGCAAACTCCAAGTGACTCGGGCGATCAGAGCCGGTAAACCCATCGTCTCTCATCCTTCTCTCTCTCCCTCTACAACCACGAGGATTTTCTATTTGCAGCCAAGAATGTGAGGAACAATCTAAGGTACAATGGTTGATTGTTGCATCAAATTCAATTTCTATTAGCATACAAATTAATAGTTTTGCGGGTTTTGATTTTATATAGCTTACGGTACTGTTAGAAATTCATTCAAGGTATCTCCCACGTGTTTGACATTTGGCTTTTGAAGGAAGCCGTTTTTTGGCCTATGGTTTTTTTGAAGTCTCAGATTCAAAAATAAGTAGCCCAGTCGATCGGGATCAGTAGATTTGAACCATTCTTTCTAAAGTTTTCTGGGCAATTGAGGTTCATATGACTTTTTTTTTTTTTTTTTGAAGATGTCATTGAAGGTTCATATGACTTGGAACATCGCAGATGAATGAGGAAGTTTTGGTTGATCCAACATGCCAAAGGGTTGCCGATTGCAATCAACCTTTTTAAAGGGCCGCTCAAAGTGAAGCTATTGCTTAAGGACATCAATGCCGCATCTCCGTTAGAGACACAAGCGAATAATCCAAAGTAGCTGAGTCGCTATCACTATCTTTAAGTGTGTATGAGTAAGTCAATAATTTTCTGTTCGATGAAGTAGTCAATAATGTCTGAAGTAGCATTCTTCTTTTATCACTTGGTTCATTCTTGGCAAATTGGTAAGCACTTGACAGATCAAAAGTCGGATTCTCTGCAATCAAATTAGGATCTCTTAACGGTGATCGATTCCTCTCTCCCACTCTTTCTCAGATCCATCAGTTTTGCAGCCATTTTTTATCGAAGACAATTTATTACATAGTGTCAAGATTGTTAGAATGTGTAGTATTGGGTGAGTGGGGGTTTGTCCCACATCGCCTATTTGACTTAATGTAAACTCCTCCTCGAATATAAATATATGTTATGTGTGTGAGGATTGATATATCCTACACACTTTTCCTCTCCAAACAACATGGTATCAGAGCGGGTTCTTAAATCGCCCTTGAAACCCTAAACCCTAATCTTCGACAGCCACCCCCACCATCATCCACAGCCACCGCAACCCTAAATCCCAACCCAAAACCTCCACAATCCTACAATCACAGCCATACAGCCCAACCTCTTCTTCGTACAGCCCTTCATCTCCAAACTACAGACCAACATCACTGCTCGAAACATCCCTCCTAGCCCTCGTCTGCCGTCAAAACCCCTAAACCCATGCTCGAAACTCCATTTCGAGATCTGAATTTCCAGAAACGTACCTTGATAATCCAGTTCGGAGTTCCAAAACCCTAAAACGTAGATCGAAACCCTTGTTTGCAGCTCGAAAATCCTTTTGCTGTGGTCGGAAACCCTCTTGCTGCTCTGTTCTTGTGGTTGCCGACTCTCGGTGTTCTATATTCCTCATCATCAGTGGTTCAATCATCTCGATTGGGTGTCAGTGTGCACTATTGATCTGATGTGGTAAGATCTGTCTTCGCTTTGTGTTGTATTTGGGCCTGTTACTGCTATGTTATGTCTCTTGTTCCGCTGAGTTTGTCGATTATTACTTCTACTGTGCGGGTGTTGTTCTCGTCGTGGACTTATGTTGGCCAGATTCATGTTGATATGTTGGATTGTAGTGGTGTTTGGTTTGAGCAGTGACAGGTTCATGACTATTGGTTGATTCAGTTGGTTACATACTGGTCATTTATTAGTTATTTTTTCATTCTTATTGGTTGTTGCCTCTCCATTGTTCGGTAGAATGTCTGAAAAAAAGGATTCTGATTCTGGTACTGTTTCTGGCTCCACTTCTACTGTTATTGGTAGTTCATCTAGCTCCTCTCGGTCGCGTGATCGGCGCCCAATTACTTCTACACTATTAAATGGGAAGAATTATGTACTGTGGGCTAAGGCTGTTGAGGTATATTATTTGGGTGAGTCAGAGCGTTCCTATCTGACTGATGATCCCCCTGCCGTGTCCTCTTCCACATATGCGGCATGGCAGGCTGTAGATGCTCGTATTCGGACATAATTGTGGAATAGTATGGACGAGCAGATTTCTAGTACATTGATGTTTTGTGACACAGCCAAGGAAGTGTGGACCCAGGCTCAGGAGCTGTTTTCTGGGGTGAATACTCTCCATCGCATATATGATCTTCATCAGTCCTTCTTTTCAGTATCTTAGGATGATTTATCTTTAGAGGCTTATTATGCGAAGTTTAGTCGCATTTGTAATGAATTGGATGTGTGTGAGCCATTATCGACTGATATTCACATTATTCGCCGCCAGCTTCAGCGTATGCGGGTTACTCGATTCTTGTCAGGTGCTTCATCAATTTATGGGCCGGTGAGCAAGCAAATTCTGGGCTCTCCAGATCTTCCTTCTCTTGGCGAGGTATTCAGCCGTCTTCGTCAGTCGACTGCCTCAACTCCTATCCCACCTACCGTTTCATCTTCTGATCGTTTAGCTTTGGCTTCTAGTTATTCAGAGAGTTTTGGGTTCTCAGTTAGTAGTGGCCATGGTCGTGGCCGTGCTTCTGGATTTCGTGGCCGTGGCCGAGATTCTAGATTCAGTGGTCGTGGTGGTCGTGGTGACTTTGGTGGGCGGTCCACTAATTCTGGGGGTCGTCTGTTTGGTCGTGGCCGCTCGACAGAAGGTGGTGGCCGTGGTCGTGGTCATGGTTCTAGGTTCTGTACACATTGTGAGGGCACAAATCACACAGTGGATACTTGTTATGATCTTCATGGTTTTCCTTCTCAGGCTCACCAGGTGGCTTCCTCTGAGGATATTGGGCAGATTGCTAACCCACCTACAGATCCTATGGTGACTATCCCAGTAGCCATTTCCTGTCCCTTCAGTCTTCCCTTGCAGGTTCATCCTCCACTGCTACGTTGGCTCAGACAGGTCCTTCTCTTGCTTGTGCTGCGTCTTCCTCTTCTCACAGCCCTTGGGTCCTTGACTCTGGCGCCACAGATCATATGACTGGTATTTCTACCATTTTTTCTAATTATCAGTCTGTTGGTACCCATTCACATGTTCGATTAGCCGATGGTTCTAACACTCCTGTGACTGGTTTGGGTTCTGTTCCTGTTACTCCCCTACTTACTTTACAGTCTGTCTTACATGTTCCTCGCCTACCTTTTAATCTGTTGTCCATCAGTAAACTTACGAAATCCTTAAACTGTTCCGTCACATTTCTTCCTCATGGTTGTTTGTTTCAGGATCTCGCAACGGGGAGGAAGATTGGTGGCGGTGTTGAGCGTGGTGGCTTGTACTACCTACTGGATAGTGTGCCTTCTCAGTCTGTTGCTCTTCGGACCTCTACCTCTCCTTATCAACAACACTGCCGCCTTGGTCACCCTTCACTTCAGAGTTTGAAACGCCTAGTGCCAGCTTATCGTTCCCTTCGAGAATTACCTTGTGAAGTGTGTGAATTCAGTAAACACCACCGTGTACCCTTTTATCCCAGAGTAGAGCGTCGTGTGTCTAGACCATTTCAGTTAGTTCACTCTGATATTTGGGGGCCTATCCACGTTCCCAGTGTCTTTGGATTTCATTATTATGTTATTTTTTGTTGATGATTTTTCCCGTATTACATATCTTTATCTTATGAAGGAAAGATCTGAGTTAAAGTCTGTTTTTCTATCATTCTTTAATGAAATAAAGACTCAGTTTGATACTTGCATCCGTATTTTTCGTTCTGATAATGCACGCGAATATTTTCATGGTGTTCTTTCTCAGTTTTTTGATGAACAAGGTATTATTCACCAGTCAGCTTGTGCACGGACCCCACAACAAAATGGGGTTGCCGAACGCAAGATTCGACATATATCGGAAGTAATGCGTGCCCTGTTGTTTCAAATGCATATTCCTAAGTCCTATTGGAGTGATGCTGTCCTAACTGCTTGTCATTTAATTAATCGCATGCCTTCTACAGTTCTTAGTGGTCAGACACCTCACGAGGTCTTGTATCCTGGGCGGCCTCTCCACTTATTACCACCTCGAGTGTTTGGGTGCACCTATTACGTTCATGACCTTGATCCTGATCGTAGTAAACTTGACCCACGGTCGATTAAATGCATCTTTCTTGGTTACTCACGGACTCAAAAAGGATATAAGTGTTATTTCCCGTCCTTACGGCGTCATTTTGTGTGTGCTAACGTCACTTTTAATGAGTCCTTACCATTTTATTCAGGGTCCGTCGACCCTGCTAGTCCTGTCTCTGAGAGTGTTTTCCCTATAGCTGTTCCATCTGGCTCCCCCCTCCCCCCAAACCCTTGCAGGTATATGTGCGTCGTCCGACGGGTCCTCCAACACCCCCGGCAGGCCCACCTCAGGCTGAGCAGGTGCATCCCCCAGCAGGCCCACCTCCGGCTGCACCTCCCTCTCCACCGCACCCGTCGTCTCCCCCCTCGTCGCAAGATCCCCATGCTCGTCGTTATCCTGTCCGTGACAATCGTCGCCCTCCGGTAAAGTATAGTCTCTCTACCTCTTCGAGTACTTCTCATCCTATTGATCGTTTTGTTTCTTATTCTCATCTCTCTCCGTCCCTTCGTGCTTTTACCACTATTGTTTCTTCTATTTCTGTTCCTAACACTGTTCAGGAGGCCTTATCTATGTCTGAGTGGCGGACAGCTATGGAGGATGAAATGACTGCTCTACATCACAATGGTACATGGGACCTGGTTCCTCTTCTGGCTGGTAAAACCACCGTTGGTTGTCGGTGGGTATACACTGTTAAATATCTTCCCGATGGTACTGTTGAGCGCTATAAAGCTCGCCTTGTTGCCAAAGGATACACTCAGACCTATGGTGTGGATTATTCTGAGACTTTTTCTCTCGTTGCCAAATTGGATTCCGTACGGATCTTCATCTCTCTTGCTGCCAATCTTGGTTGGCCATTGTTCCAGCTAGATGTCATAAATGCCTTTCTCCATGGGGATCTCCAAGAGGAAGTCTACATGGAGCAACCACCTGGGTTTGTTGCTCAGGGGGAGAGTCATCAGGTCTATCGTCTTCGTAAAGCCTTGTATGGGCTTAAGCAGTCACCTAGAGCCTGGTTTGGTAAGTTTAGTGATGCAATTATGAAGTTTGGTATGCGACGCAGTCAGTCTGATCATTATGTGTTCTCCCTCACATCTGATCGCGGGAAAGTACTGTTGATTGTTTATGTGGATGACATTATTATTACAGGTGATGACCAGCAAGGTATCGATGAACTCAAATCCTTCTTACATCAGTAGTTTCAGACAAAGGATTTGGGCAAACTACGATACTTCTTAGGTATCGAGGTAGCACGATCCAAAGAAGGTATCAGTTTATCGCAAAGGAAAATCTGTTGGATATTCTTGAGGAAACAGGAATGTTGAGAACGAGGCCTGTTGAGACTCCTATGGATCCCAATGTTAAATTGTATGTTGACCAGGGGGAGCTACTTACTAGTCCTGATCAATATCATAGGTTGGTTGGTAAACTAAATTATCTTACTATTACACGTCCTGATATCTCATTTGCAGTCAGTATGGTGAGTCAGTTCATGGCAGCCCCTCGTCTTCCACATTGGGAGGCAGTTCTCCGGATTGTGAAGTATCTTAAGTCACATCCAGGGCGTGGGCTGTTTTATCGAGCTAATGGGCATTTACGAGTTGAGGCGTTCACTGATTCCGATTGGGCCGGAGGACCGTCTGATAGGAGATCCACTACGGGTTATTGTGTCTTTTTAGGTGGAAATCTCGTTAATTGGAGGAGTAAGAAGCAAACAGTGGTTGCTCGGGTGCAGAAGCGGAGTATAGAGCAATGGCACATACAACGTGTGAGATTGTATGGTTGCGATCGTTCCTCGAAGAGATAGGATTCAATGTGAAGTTGCCCATGCCTTTGTATTGTGATAATCAAGCAGTTATTCATATTGCATCCAATCCGGTGTTTCATGAGAGAACTAAGCATATTGAAGTTGATTGTCATTTAGTGCGAGAGAAGTTGACCGAGGGTGTGATAGCTACTCCGTATGTGTCTACAGGCGCTCAGTTAGCTGATTTATTTACTAAGTCATTATTTAAACCACGGTTAGAGTTGTTATGTAACAAGCTGGGACTTTGTGATATTTATTCTCCAGCTTGAGGGGGAGAGTTAGAATGTGTAGTATTAGGTGAGTGGGAGTTTGTCCCACATCGCCTATTTGACTTAATGTAAACTCCTCCTCGAATATAAATATATGTTATGTGTGTGAGGATTGATATATCCTACACACTTTTCCTCTCCAAACAACAAAGATGATACGAAAACAAGTTGTGGTACTGAGTCATGAATTTTGTGGGCTAGCTAGGCGAGAAGCTATTCCTATCATGCATCATAGCAGGCCATTTGAGTGCGGTTTGAACTATTGATTTGCGTAATTGGAAGTAATCAATCAGGTTTACGATGAAACCTGGAAATCGATCACTTGGTTCAATCTGAGTACCATACAAGAATCAGGAGAGACCTCAACAGAAAATTGAAGAGTAATGACAACAAGTGATAATGTGGGGTTGTTCTTATTTTACCTAAGAGTTTTGAATTTGTCCATATGTACGTGAGAGGTTATATTCGGTGTTGTGTTTGGATTGTTGTGTCCCTAGGCTTTTTGTTTTGGATTAGCCCCTCTTGATTGTATTTCCTCCGAGATGAAAGAAAAGATGGGCAATCTATTGTATGTGAGAGGTTATATTTGGTGTTGTGTTTGGATTATTGTGTCCATAGACTTTTTGTTTTGAATTAGCCCCTCCTGATTGTATTTCCCCCAAGATGAAAGAAAAGATAGGCAATCTATCATTTAAGACAATACCGAATCCTATCTCTTGTAGACGGTGCAAAAGCTCTCCCTTTAACTCAAGAGGGCCTTACACCACTTCCCTTCTACTAATGCGGACGACTTTCAAGTATTGGTGCAACTAACCCTATCGCCTCATCTGATGCATCGGGGGTGCCTGAGCCGCAGCGTTCTGGGCGCGACAGCGCAGCGTCTCTCGTAACGGCTATTGATTGAAGAAGTCTCTTCCGATCCCTATTGCCACTGTCTTCGTGCCTAAATAGTATCAATTCTTCTTGTCCCCATCAGTAACTTTTTGTTCTATTTTTTTCTTTTGGTGCGTAACATCATTCTTTTGATTCAAATATTGTGACTTAGAAGAAGACTACTTCGAATCTCAACTTCTGGAGCTCCTTCCATTTGATTGGTTCTCATGTTTTTATCTCTATTTCCTATTTCCTTTGTGGATCCAGTCCTCGAGAGTGTATGTAATTTGCTTGACAACGTGTGACGTGCAAATACAATACAATAACAAAGGCACTCTTTAAGCTGAGAGAGAGAACGCAAGTTAAATACAAGGGGAGTAAGACCCAAACACAATATAAACGTGGATCTGACTCTAGTAACCTTTTCTTTCCTTTTTTTGCAGGGCAAAATTCAGTAGTGTTAGTTGCTATTAGTGAGGTTTAAACCCTAGGCAAAACTCTAGTAACCATGTGGATTGATTGAAGTTGTAGTTTTGGTGTTGACTCTATCTAGTATAGTTTTACACTTTAGTACTTGTAGCTTGTGAATATTCATAACTTAATGTCTGGAATTATTGCAAATAGTATCTTGGAGTTTGAAGTTCATGAATCGCTTAAAGTTAATTGTCTATTTGAAGTTCATGAAGGATTTAAAGTTAATTGTCTATGTTGTGCTGACACCAGGACCTCAAACCACACACACATACAATCACAGAGACAATTTTGAGAGAAAATTTTCACTACACTCACAATAGTTTACAAAAAACTCTCTCTTTGAAGTCCAAGTCAAGATTTTAGAAGTTGTGGATACTGGGTTCAGGACTCCCTCTTTGTGTTGGGATTTTCTCTTCGAGCTCCTGCTTAGAAGATGAAAACCTTTCCCATTCATCCACATCCTCCCTTTGGAAAGTTTCCTGGACCGGGTTGACCTTTTTTTTAATGATTCTCAACTCCTCATCCAGTTGGTCCAATTGCGCAATCAGCTCTGCATTGAGACTGGTGATGAGCACTCATGTCTTTGTGAAGTGTTCGGTACATTTTCAACTTCCCTTGCATTTGTTGGCAACTCGAAGATTAGCTTCCACTCTGGTTGCCAATTACGAAGGCTGTGTTTAGAACTCCCTCTCGGAGATGGGAATTACTCTATGAGCTCCTTAGAGTCTTAGACACTCTCTAGCCAATATTGACTGTAGGAAATGTCTCCGTCGATCAAATCAGTGTTAGCTCAAGGGCAAACTATGGACAAATAGTGCTAGTCTGAGAACTCTCAGAGCATGGATGAAACAGATGTGCTTAAAGTACTCAGTTTGTAATTTCTGATCCTCTGTTCTGTGCCTTCTTCGGGTGTTTATAGGCGAAGTTTGGCCGCCACCCGGTGTTAACATCTCCTGACTAGGGTGAGGTGCCATCATTACAATCTTTTCCACGATATCCATCATTACCATCTCCTACCCGGGGTTACAATCTTCCAAGTTTGAAGTACCATTTTTAACAGCTTCTGAGCTCCTTTAGTTTTTATTTCTTGATTTCCTGGGAAAGTCTCCCTACTGCACCATTATAAAGTTGTTAAATTAATTCATTTACACCAATACACCATCCTGTCATCCAAATTTCGTTCATAAACCGGTTTACTACTATACTTCTGTTTTTAATTTGTATTAGTATTATTTTTTGGTCTGGTCTAATGATTGAAATGGGGGTTCTGATAAATGCTTCTTAATGCATTCCACCTTATATTTTGGTGGTTTTTCAGTCGAGGACGCTCTAGCTCATCCGTACCTGACATCACTCCATGACGTCAGTGACGAGCCTATTTGCATGACTCCTTTTAACTTTGACTTCGAACAGCATGCCTTGACTGAGAAACAAATGGCCGGGGGAGTTGATTTATAGAGAGGCACTTGTTTTAACCTGGAGTATCAGCAAATGTGAAGAGCCATATGGTACTTGCATCTTGTGGTTTTCATTCAGTATGCGTGCCGATGTAATGTGATACGATGATTATTTCTTCATTATTGAGTGTATATATGTGTGTATGTATGTTCCCTTGAACTGAATAATTGAAATATTCGATTGTAGGACTACTAATTTTTTGGTATTAATCGTTATGACGCTTTGTGCTCTCCATCCTTTTAATCATTGTAACTTTACTTTGACTAATAAATTTATCTTTCTTTGCCGTTCAAAAACTAAATAAATTTGGTATTAGTACTACTGATATGGTGCTGCTTGAATGTTAATAGTTCACCTCTTGCCTATTTATTACGAGCTGATTTTGGTATTAGTACTGTTTTATGGGTGAAGTAGTTTACTCCTCTCTCTCTCTCTCTCTCTCTCTCTCTCTCTCTCTCTCTCTCTCTCTCTCTCTCTCTCTCTCTCTCTCTCTCTCTCTCTCTCCATTTGTGGTATTAAGCTTTTCCTAATGTTATTTTAATTTTCGCGGATAGATTTTACTAGCAATTATTGAAGTTTACTTTTTCTTGAAGCAACAACTGACTAGCTTTGGTTGATTAGAACTGCTAATTGCATCTACTGGTTGCCTAATTATATTTGTCATACTTGTTTTCTTTATAAACCTATCAAACCTTTTAGTGAATTCAATTTCGTCAATCAATAATGCCCTTTCACCTCCATTACGTACCAATATTTAAGTTTTGACACTATACTTTTCATGAAGTTCATTCGATGTGGGTTATTGTTGTACTTGTGAAATCTATTTTGCTTCCGTACTTTAATATCGTCAATCCCACTTACCTCTATTCTTTCTACGGTAAGATTGTAGTATGTAAAATGATATAAAGTTGCATTATTCCATATCGTGGGCCCAACAGATACTATTTTATTTTTGTTCGGCGAAAATTAGTGACCTTTCTATTATTGCTTTTAATTTTATGAATGGTATTTTGCATTTACGCGGTTGGAATTCATCAAACAACTAAATAAGTTTTGACTTTTGTTTTCGCCCGCAAATAGATATTTATTTAATGTTGCATTATTTGTTGTAAATTGTGGCTCACACGTGGGGATCCAGATCCTCTCCTGGCTCTCCACATGTTTTTCTCCCTATACATCTATCTCATCCTTTCACCACAACATGACACCTCATTAATGAATACAACCGACGGCCAAGATTAGATCTCAGCCCAAACTTTAATAAAACGGCTTCGTTCCTTTTACTACCTCCCATACACAGCTAACGTTTTCTCCCTAGAACCCATCTCTTTCCCTTTTTCTTTCTCCGTTTTCTTCTACGTTTTCCCCAACCCATCTCTTTCCCTTTCTCTTTCTCCGTTTTCTTCTACGTTTTCCCCAACCCATCCTGTCACTTCAATTTTCTTCTACGTTTTCCCCAACCCATCTCTTTCCCTATCACTTCAATTTTCATCCCCCCCCTCTCTCTCTCTCTCTCTCTCTCTCTCTCTCTCTGTGTGGGGACTGTAACTATTTGATTCACCTTCAACTATAATATTTATGTAGGGATGACTGATGAATACCAAAAATCACAATCAAAACCCTAATTTGATTTTGCATCTCACTATGTGAAGTATAAAAAATCTAAATCCATATGGAAAGTTCCAAAAACCACAATCGAATCCAATCACAGTACAAACAAAACCCTAATTTTACAGAACAAATACAAACCAAAACAAAATTAAATGAAGAGCCGGGAGAGGCCAAAATCACCGGAGGGATTGTAGGGGGCAGGGGCTGTATTTCTTTGGGAACGAAGACGGTGCTTTTATTCCCTTTTTTTTTTCCCACATTCTGGACAGAGAGAACAAATGGAGAGAAGGAGAAAACGTTAGCTGTGTTAGGAGGGAGTAAAAGGAAGGACACCGTTTTATTAAAGTTGGGACTGAGATCTAATATTGGCTGTCGATTGTATTTATTATTGAGGTGTCATGTTGTCGTAAAAAGATAGGACAGATGGAGAGAGGACCCGGATCTCACACGTGGGCCCTTTTTTCCTAATGCTATGAGGCTTTATTGGGTGCAATTCTGACGGGGCAAAGCAATATTATTGGCTGGTGGACCCCCTGGGAAGCTACTTTAAAGCCCAAATAATGCATTCTGCATTAGAAGATGCACCAGACCCCACTCTCTCTCTGAACCAGAACTCTTGGGTGGAACTCGACGAGGGAAAGCTACGCCAGTTCCGACGAAATCAACTACACCAGTTTCGACGAGGGAAAGCTACACCAGTTCCGACGAAATCAACTACACCAGTTTAGACTTCCGACTAAATCTTGGCTGGAATTGGAGTCGGAGTCGGAGACGGTGATCTCCGGACCTCGAATTAATTTTCAGCAAGCTTCTGGAGTGTTCTTGGAAATTCCGACGACTTCTGACGAGATCAGGTAACTCCGGTTATCTAAAAATCTGGTAGAATCAGTTGGGTGATAACCTGTCAATTTATAGCTGCAGCCAAAAGGGATGAAAACATACATCTCATTTTTCACTTGTGCTATTTTACATCTCCAAAATTGCTATTTTAAATCCCCATTGGAGTAGGTTTTTTTACATCTGGTTGTATTATAACTATAGCACCTGGTTTACATCCCCATTGGGGATGCTCTTAGGTGGGTGCATTCTTTTTAACTTAATTTTCTTTTTCGTTTTGTGTGTTTTGTTCTTTTTCACGTGATTTTTTTTAGATTGATCATCCGTCAAGACAAGAGGAGTCTAAAATGTACAAAATTATAACCGAAAGTTAAAAAAAAGTTCACTAAAGATGGAAAAAAGTACTCCGTATCAAACAACTGCCTTATTTGTCTAAAGCGTCATCTTATTTGAATTCTTTCAGCATCGGTTCACACTTCTATACTTTTCCGATTTTGATCTCAAAAATTATGACGAAAAGCCAAAGAAAAAGTTACAAAAAATAAAAAATATATCAAAATAAGTTTCAAATTTTTAAGTTAAAAAGAACGTAACCGTAGTCAGGGATAGACACATTGGGGCACGTGGGGTCTCGTGCCCCATGCCTTTTTTTAAAAAAAAATGTTAGATATAAATACAAAAAAGTCTCCTACACTAGTACAAACCATTAACATAGTGTAGTGGTCATTACAAATGGTGAAAAGTTCCAAGTGCCTGAGTTTGATTCCCAGGACCCTCCATCTCTTGTTTTTTCTTTATCTCTCCATTTTTGTTCTACCTCTTTTCTTTATTTCTCTATTTTTGTTCTACCTCCTTGTTTTCCTCCCAATCCACAATATTACAAAAATCAAATTACTAAATTACTATATTCTTTAGTTTACTTGCTCTTGATGTTGACATTAATCTTACAGTTGTGATCAATATTTAATGGTTAAACGATAATTTAGTGGTATACATACAGAGAAACATTTTTTAAGATTGTGAATAATAGGTGTTCCAAATATATGAAATTTCTGAGTCCGCCACTAGCCGCAGTGACTAGTCAGTTACGGCCCGTTTGGATGGAGGATTTGTTTTGGGTGGATTTGTAATGAGGGGGGATTTGAAGGTGGATATGTAATGAGGGGTGATATGTTAAGAAAGGTGGTCCCACCTCTTAAGAATGGTGGATTTGTAATGAGGTATTTGGATGATTTATTGAGAAGAAGGATATAGAAGGTGGATATGATGAGATTAGATATTGAATGACTAAATTGCCCCCACTTAGATTTTTAAATGATCAAAATTCGTTTACTTAATTATAATTAAAGTAAATACATATTTATCATTAATTATGGTATAAAATAAATTCATTTTATTTTACAAATGTTTAAATCATATTATTTATTAGAAAAAAAATTATTTTCCGAATTTTAAAAAAAAATGTAATTGAAAAGTGAATTTTTTTTATAAAAAAAATTTATGGGCCTTGGCTCACATATACCCATGGGCCCATCGTTTATATGTACATATATACACAATCCTTGTTTTTATCTTTTCTCCTCCTAAAAAAACCATTCCAGAGGTTTCTCCTCCTTTTTCAACGCCGACACAGACCCGTTCTTCTCAGACGCCGATGAGCTCTGTGAGGTACCTCTCTCTCTCTCTCTCTCTCTCTCTCTCTCTCTCTCTCTCTCTCTCTCTCTCTCTCTCTCTCTTTTCTTCTTATTCGTAAAACACTGTGTGGGGGTGAGGGTGGATTTGGAGGGGTAAAAGAGTCCCAAATCCCCCGGATTTGCTAACGACAGGGGTGAGGCTCGGCTTGGCAAATCCACCCAAAACACTGTTGGAGGTGGATTTGTAGTCCCAACAGTGTTTTAATCCGCCCTCCCAAAAATGCAACCAAAGACCGGATATGAGTGGGACCGGGAGATGAAATCCGGGGACTCCATATCCGGCATCCAAACAAGGCGTTAGAGCCGGTCATATGAGGCCAAAGATTGGTCAAGGCGCATGTTAACTAGCCCAGACACTTGACTCATTAAAAAAGTGAAAGAGAATGTAGACGGGAATTGATTTTGTCGCTCCCCTTTTTGTTAATGTCACTCTCCTTCTCTTATAAAACAAATCACCTAATCAAGACACAAAAGAGAGTGACATTAACAAAAAGGGGAGTGGCAAAATCACTCCCCATGTAGACTTGGTTGTTGTATTCTACTAGCTTCTACAACATATAATAGTTGCACGTTAACTAACCGGACACTTGACTCATTAAAAAGTGAAAGAGAATGTAGACTTGCTGGTTGTATTCTACTACCTTCTGCAGCATATACTAATATTCGAGACGAAATCCTCATCCCAGCTGTGTTTAGCGGTCTCTCTCTCTATGAATCAGCTAAATACAACGTATTCATTATCACAGAAGTAGTTAATTTTTCAAAATTCGTTGTCAATTCGTCATGTGCTGGACACGGAGCAGGTCCATTGGTGATTATACATTGACATTCCTTACTGAATATTTTTGATGAACTGCGTACAAATATTGCTGTAAATTATTCGTAGGGAAAGTTGGCCATGACTCAGTCTTTTGAATAGAAAACAGGGGGTTGGACTTCATATCCTTCACCGTATAATAGTTGTGTTATACCCCACACAAAGTCTCCCATATTCTCTGAGCTAATTGTTCCCCTGAAGAATTCCCATTCTTTTTTCAGTTTGAAAAAATGGCTCAATCTGCCCTCCTATCTGCTGCCGTGGGAATCTTAAACGGCTTGATTCCCCTTGCAACCCAGCAGATTGGCCTGGCATGGGGTTTTGAGGAAGACCTCGAAAATCTCCGCAGAAGACTAACAAACATTCAAGCTCTCTTACGCGATGCTGAGAGAAAGAGAATAGAATGCGAACCTTTGAAGAACTGGCTAAAGAGTCTCAACGCTGGAACCTGCCGTGCTGAGAATGTGCTTGATAAGCTTGCCTATGAAGCTCGTCGAAGGAAGATTGAGGTGCGAAACCCAATTACGGACATGGTAAGAAACTTGAAATTTCGCTTCGAGATGGCTAATAAGGTCAATGACGTTAATTTACTGTTAAAAGAAATTTGCAATGAAGCAAATGAAATCGGTCTTAGCCCAGCAAATCTACTCGCTGGTGCTAGTATTGAATCTAGGGAGTTCAGGCCGACTCTCCCTTTTATAGATGATTCAAATGTTGTGGGAAGGGATCGTGATGTCTCTGTAGTGGTAGACATGTTACTTGGCTCTAACAAGGATGTTGATTTGTCTGTCATTGCCATCCAAGGAATGGGTGGGCTGGGGAAAACGACCCTTGCTAAGCTAGTTTACAAAGACGAGAAGGTTGTTGAGAAGTTTAGTGATAAGAAAATGTGGATTTGTGTGTCTGATAATTTCAAAGTTGAAAGAATATTGAATGAGATGGTGCAATCTCTTACTGGTAATGAGTCTAAGATACCAAACATTGAAGGAACAGTGAGAAGGCTTAGAGAAAAACTGACAGGAGACAAATACTTACTTGTATTAGATGATGTTTGGAATACAAATCCACAAATATGGGAAGACTTGAGAGATTCTTTGATAGCAATAGGTGGCTCCAAGGAGAGCAAAATTTTAGTTACAGCCCGCAGTATGGATGTGGTATCAGCTATGCAAGTATTACCGTCCTTGATTTACTGTTTGGATAAATTATCCGATGTTGATTGTTGGGACATGTTCACAAAAAGAGTATTCTCAAAGGAGGGACCGATAAGGAGACAAAGTTTGGAGGATATCGGTAGAAGAATGGTAAAAAAGTGCAAGGGTGTGCCATTAGCAGTTAACTCATTAGGGGGTCTATTGTACGCTAAGCAGTCTGAACATGAATGGGAGTCCATCGATAAGAATGAAATATGGCGTTCACTTGAAACTGAAAATAGTATTGTACCAGTGTTAAGACTAAGTTACGATCACTTACCATCACCATCATTGAAAAGATGTTTCGCATATTGCTCTGTTTTTCCAAAGGACACTAACATCAACACAGAAATGTTGATTCACCTTTGGATGGGTCTAGGATATCTTCATCCTTTAGCAGGAAGTGAGTTAGAATTGGAAGATGCAGGCAACAAATATTTTAATATCTTGTTGCGGAATTCTTTTTTTCAAGAAGTTAAATTGGACGAGTATGATAACATTACTAGTTGCAAGATGCATGATCTTGTACATGATCTTGCGATTCATGTTGCAGAGGGCAGTTGTTTAACTTTGGAAGCTAGTGAGGTGAAGAACCATCCCGAGGTTCAACATCTCTCATTGCATCTTAAGGAAGAAACAAGTTTAGGGATTCGACAAGAAAATGTTGGAAACCTAAGGACACTGTTGTTAACTGGACATCTCCCAAAAGATGTTGACATAGCCAAATGTGTACGTGTCTTGCGTTTAGTAGAATCACATGTGAAAGGGTTGCCAAGTCCAATGCGCAAGTTCATACATTTGAGGTATCTTGACTTCTCAAACACGAAATTTGAAAACCTACCAAACTTTATCACCAGTTTGTACAATTTAGAAACACTTGTTTTGCCATCATCTCTACAAAAGCTTCCAAAGGATTTTCATAAGTTGGTTAGCTTGAGACATCTCTGTATGGATGAAAGCAAAATTAGTCCGAATGTGATTCCGGCGAAGTTGGGGTGTTTGACTTCTTTGCAGACATTACCCCTCTTTGTTGTGGGTGTAGATGTGGGCCATAAGATTGAAGAGTTGAGAAGCTTAAAACAGCTAAGAGGTAGATTACGTGTTAACAATCTAATGTTCGTGAACAATAGGGAAGAAGCAAAAAAGGCCGATATAGGGAAAAAGGGCATGCAAGAGTTGGCCTTTCACTTTGGACTTGAAAGATCTCACACTAACCATACGGATTTGTTGGAAGGACTTCAACCCCACAAGAACCTTAAGGGTTTAATACTCGAAGAATTTGGAGGGCAAAAATTTGCGTCATGGATGACAAGTGCCGATCCCCAGTTCCTTCAAAATTTGGTGAAGATTGAATTAAGAAGTTGCCAAGTATGTGAACAAGTCCCAACACTCGGACACCTTCCATGTCTTGAAGTTGTTGAACTGGAGGGATTGGATAATTTAAAATGCATTGGTCCCGAATTCTATGGACTGGATGAGGGCATTGTTGGTAGTAGTAGTAGTAGCATTAGCAACAGAAGCAGTGGGGCAACAAGAAACGGAGTAGTATTTCGAGCATTGAGAAAACTTAGTCTTCGTGATATGCCTAAGCTAGAAGAATGGTCAGATGTATCATTGTTGCCAGCAAGTGCCACTAGTGAGATAAAGTTCTTTCCTTGTCTCAAAGAGTTGCTAATCTCCAACTGTCCTCAGTTGATAACTATTCCAGGTCAATTGTTATCTCTCCAGAGCATAACTATTACATCACAAGGTTCCAGATGGGGTAAGAATCAATTGACGGATAGCCCCTCCTTATTGATGAGGGTGGACCGGAAATCGAAACTGGTTGCTCTTTTCATGGAAGATTTGCTTGGAAAAAGCAGATCCCTAAGAAATTTGGAAATAGTGGGATTGGAAAAGCTGCGTTGTTTACCGAACCAGCTACTAAGCCTAACTTCTCTCGAGAAGTTAATTATTAGTCTTTGCTCCAAACTAATTTATATAAACGTTGATGCAATGGTAACAATATCCACTGGCCTGCCGTCCCTTCAACAGCTTTCGATATCATTCTGCCACGAGTTGAGATGTTTGCCGAAGGGGCTGCTACAGCCAACCCTTGCAGAATTTCATATATCGCAGTGTTCCAGTTTGGAATGTGATGAATCGTGCAGTCTGACGTCCCTTAAGAAGATGACTATAAGAGACTGTTCAAGATGGGGAAGTTTTTGGGAGAAGGGGCTGGTCTGCCTGACAAGCCTTCAGGAATTGGAGATAGGTGGATTCTCAAAGCTCCTTCTTCATTTCCCGTGGCCCTCCTATCCCCCTCAACAGTGCCCCTTCATCTCCCTGGAGTCTCTAACCTTAGTGGGTAAGAAAAATTTGACATGTTTACCTGATCTTGACCACCTCACTGCTTTGAAAACATTGAAGATCTATGATTGGAAAAAATTGGAGGCTCTTCCAGAGGGGCTGGGTAACTTGTCATCTCTTCAATCACTGGATATCTCGTTTTGTCGGAATCTCAAGAGTTTGCCCTCCCTTGAAGCAATTCAGCGCCTTGCCAATTTACAAGATCTGTTTATATATGAATGTCCCATTCTAGCGGAACGATTTGAAAAGGGAAGAGGCAAAGAGTGGCACAAGATAGCTCATATACCATGGGTCGATATAAACGGTAATTTCTTTCTATAATACCCATTCTCATGATTCCTTTGCACTTAAAGCAAGCACAATTGCTCAAAGGTCTTATTCTTGTATACCTTTCTTTTTAAACACTTACAGCAAGCACAATGGCTCAAGGGTCTTATTCCAGTGGCCCTCCTATTCCCCTCAACAGTGCCTCTTCGAGTTTTGTGTCATCCTTTTATGTGAGGAATTAACGCAAGGCGGAGGTCCTCAAAGGTCTTATTCTTGTATACCTTTCTTTTTAAACACTTTCCTGAACAATTTGTTCCTCAGCCATGATTCTTTCTGTCTTCAACGTTATTGTTTTTTGGCTTCAGGTCATACTGCGAAAAGGTCCACATTTAATAAGCTTGCAATGCGAGTGGTTGTTGATGGGAATCAAATTTTGGAAAGGTAGCTCAAAGTGACACTTTCGATCAAACGGATTATGCCAAATAGCTGAATCAGTCTTGGGATCTGCCTACAACATTATATTTAGTAACTTGTTGATTGTCTATTTGGATCTATGAAGCAAGAGCCAAGAGCCACCATGGATCCGTACGATACTATATGACAGTGGTGGTATGAAAAATTCTAAAACAATAAGATACTAGCATGCCTAGGATACATTAGACTTGCCAATGTTTTTGTCAATTTTGTAGAAAACTATCAAATTAAAAAGATGAGACTGTTTTCATCTCACTGGTTTTGACAGCATGCGAAATAACTCTGTTGAAGAAACAGGCTTTCAGATAGCACATCTGCTTATGTAACCTCTTAAGACTAGACAACAAATTAGCTATTATCCCTTTTTTTCTTTCTCTTGACCATTTTCTGAGGTTATTTTTTTCTGCTTCCAGATTCTTTGAGACACACTGCGCAATACGTCAAAAATCTAAGGAGTTTAGTACAACGCAGAGGTCCTCCAAAGTCTTATTCATACAATATTCTTTGGTTAACACATCACTGACCATTTTTTCCCCTTTATCCATTAATATTTTGTTTTAGTTGCAAGGCAAAAAAAATTATTTTTGTTTTAGTTCCAATTGTTGTTGAGAAGTTTTGCATGCTGGTTAACTGCAAACTGTGCACACCTAATAAGCTTGTGATGCGTGTGTGGTTGTTGTAGCTCAGAGTGAACGTCCGTTCAAGGACTTCACTGCCTTATCTCCCTCTTATGGCGCTACTGGATACTGCAAATGGGTTATCTGCCTTAAAATTCAACAGGTAAGTCATTGATTTTCCTCTTGCATCAAGCCAATCAATTATTTCTCAATTAGCACTTTTTATTCTTTGTTCATTCATTGTATCCTAGCTTTCCGTGTATGGCCTCTTACACAGTCATGCATGCTAACACGTAGTAGTTTCTTCTCTCTAAGAGATGAGTAGATTTAATTACCAGTTTAATCACAGAATGCTAGGTGCTTATCTTTCGAACTTTTACATACATGTTTAGTTTTCTATTTCCCGGTCTAACTAAATCTTTGTTCTCAAACATATGGTTTGGGTACTTTGGTTTTTGTAAGAGCAACTACTTCTTGTATGACAGTAATGCTTGATATAACTTAAGTGTTCTAAGAAGTATGACGATTTGATTTCAACAATGCCAGGATAGTGGTTGCTGCTGTTTTTGCTGCTGCATCAGGACTTCGTCTGCTGTTTCGGCTGAAATTGCTTTGGCAGTGGTCTTGTTTTCTACAGGTGTCCTGCTGATTATACTTGTTTAGGATGTTGGCTTTCTTCCGAATGCTATATGAGATGCCGGTGTAATCCATTGCTTCTTCTAGTGAGCTCTCAACCTTTGAGAAGGGTGCTATGAGGTTAAAATGTTGAAGATTCCGTCTTTCCATTTGTTGGAATTGCTGATACATAATGGCTGGTATGCTGGAATTTAGCTGAAGTAGTGGAAGTCTAGGGTCCTATGTGTGGGTTGCTATCTTATAGTGAATGCTTACTCCTTAGCTATGGTTTTTTTTATTCGGTTGTACCTTGTATCTTTCTTGGTTTTTTGGGATATTGGTAGATTTATAAAGAGCCAACCTTGTTGCTTTCTTTGTGTCCTAGCTGGCATATGATTGTCAAGAGGCTTGGGGTGCCAACATAGTTGGGATGCGAGTTTCTTGTTGTGATGCTATCGTGCCCTGGATTTTTTTAATCTTTGTAATAATCTCTTCAAGGATTAATAAATTCCTTTCTTAATCTTTTTAATGTGGCATATAAGGGCATCTTAACACACATTATGACAACAGTTTTGTGCTCTTGGAGCAGATCATTCAAATTTTAACATCATTACCATACTTTGCTGCCTCATATAACAATTTTGGATATTAGTTTTGTTAGTGCACTCCAAAAAGATCCTTCAAAAATAATAATAGGATGGACTGATTTTGAGAATATGTTCTCAATTTAACTACTCAGAACTATTTTGTCCTAGATTGATGGCTCGGATTGTTTGCTGGATTTTAATAAAGGGCTCAGATTTTGATCTGAAAAGATCAAGGGTCCCTTTAAAACTTTTCACATAAAAACTTTTTGACTCTTTCCGGAATTTCCAGACCCCAAATCAAAGTCCGAACACTATAATAGCCCTTATGAAGCTCAGTATTTCCTGAATCCGTTGAAGAGTTGTTACAGTGCTCATCATAAAGGGTTTGACAGCCCGATTTAGTCAAATGATATTCCCCGAAGCAGTGAATGCCCATACCACTTGATCTGCAAATGTTGAATCAGGAAGAGTGATGGGGAGGGTCTAAGAAGTTATCAAAGCAGGGAAGCAAGCCCACATTTGACATTGCTGAAGAACTAGAGTATATGGGAGAAAGCAAAAACTGCTGGAAAGATAAAGAAATCAAAAGGGTATCCGAGCGCCGATGAAACTGAAGATTGCTACGATCCATCTACCCCAACAACATCTTTGGATCGGGCTAGAACTGATTAGCCCTGATGGTGAGATAGATGGTGAGCTACTGCACTTTCATTACCAAAAGAAAAAAGAAAAAAAAAAGACAAGAAATCACGGAAAGAGAGAAGTAAAAGAAATAAAACTCCAATACAATGTACAGTTTTTTCTGCTACCCAACACAATATAGACTTATGGATTAAGCTCCGTATTGTTCGAAGGTACTAAAGTGTTTTTTTTTTCCCTCATACTTCAGTCATTGCCAAGTAAATTTCTGACATGTTTTCGATTTTAATCGGGAGCCAACATGTGAGAATCGCATCATATATTCCAAGATTTTTAAAATCCGATGAACAACAATAAAAACTCTATTTGTAACGCCCCCAAAAATCGAGTTCGTTAATTAAACATTTTATTGAATAAATCGGGTAGAGTCTGGCTCATTATTACATCACAAACCCCCTGAGGGAGGGCTGTCCAAGAAAAATCGAGAACCGTGAAACCGGTCCGGACCGAACCGATCCGTGCTTTTTGGATTTTGTCCGCAGATTAATGGTCCGGACACGGATTTGAAAATTAAAAAAGTGAGATACGGATTAAGATTGGATTTTTATTTCAAATCCATGGATTAACCGAATCGAACCGTGAGATATTTAAAAAATTAAAAAATATATATATGTGTGTGTGTGTAATATTTATAAATAATTATAATTCTACTACTTGTTATGAATTTTTTTTTAACAATTTTAAGTTCATAACAATGACTGAAGAAAATCTGCTCCTTATCTGAAATTCCTTACTTTTATTGCACCTGTCTTCCCCCTCTGATTTATAACTTGTAGTTTGCTACTACCACTGCGTAAATAGAACCTCCTACTGCTCCGTGGATGTAACAATGGCTGATGAAACCTGGATAGAATTTTGGACTGAATTTTGAACTAGAAATTTGAAATGATTCATACAGTAGTTGAAGTAATTTTGAGTTTTTTAGTGTTTAATGTTTATGGAAGGAAATTCATGGATAAAACCGAGACCGAACCGTGAGATTTTTGGATTAGGATTGGATTGTATTTTCTAAAAACCGTGAGATACGGATTAGGATTGGATTCATACGAATCCAATCCGATCCGGACCGTGGACACCCCTACCCTAAGGGTACTTATATTACCCAAAAGGGAGGACATCTAAGATTATCTATAGCTCCTTTTCTTCTTCCATCCTTGCAAGCTCTTCGGCTCCAAAAGCCTCTAGGGTATATAGCTCTCCCTGTTCGTCTACGAGGTCTAACACATTATGCTAGCGTTGCTACCAGCATAATATGTCAGGGTCACCAAAAGCAACACCGTAAGCTACAAAGCTCAATAGAATAATTCTAACCCACTAACTCTTAATATACAAGCAAATAACATATATGTACGATTTTCCAAACTTAACATACTTCAACAAAAACATATAACAATTACACATGCGCATTCACTAACTATCGTTGGTGTCATATTTTTCAGGTTTTTTCTACGCGACTCATCGTATAACGTGTCTCATTTTCATTTCCAAAACAACATTTTGAAAATCACATTTTAACACATCCAACCTCGGTTCCGCCGTTCCGGTCTCCCGAGTATCCTCACAATGGTTCCGCCGTCCCGTGTTCCCATTGGCACACATTAGCATTGGCTCCTCTCCGCGGATAACCAAGCCACACACCCAACCTCGGTTCCGCCGTTCCGGTCTCCCGAGTATCCTCACAATGGTTCCGTCGTCCCGGGTTCCCATTGGCACACAACACACACACACATAATGCACCCACAAATGGTCATTATGTAGTTTCAAAAATCCTTTTTATCCATATCAACCACACCCTAGGTATCATGTTTCTACTTTCCAATTTCATGTGTCTCGTATCATGCATAGACTCCGCGGTAGGGTTTTTCACATACAACATGCATTCACAACTAACAAGATCATCCAACTCTATCTTATCATGCTTGTTCATAACCACAAGTAAGGCAAGTAACATACAAACAACTCATGATCATCTAAAAGGTCAAAACACGAATACTACCTTTTTAAAACAACACTTTATCTTTAAAGTAAGAACGTATTTCCTTTCTTTTGGAAGTTCAATAAAACAACATATGTTTATTAACGTGACTTCGTTATCGAAAGCAAGCAACTAGTATTAAAATCATGCATTCAAGTATTCATAAGATCAAAGTAGCAAATTATTCTTAGAAAAGTAGTTCGGGATTCTATAAGATTGTTATCTATACTTAGGGAAGTAGACAGGAATATCTACGTATACTTAGGACTAGAGAGTAAGGACATTCTACCGTTCTTCTTGGCAGTAGGCGGCTACGGAAAGTACGTCGGTGATTGAGCGGAGTGACTTCCTACGGTAAGCTTCCGGTAGTTTCGAAAGATAAATGTTTCTCTTGAAACTAAGTCTCGACCTAAAACTACTTGGCTTTATGGATCGAAAAAGTGTTTTGGGATGAGTTTCTTGAAGAACAAAGAAAGAACTTCAAGAACAACTTAAGAACAAAGCAAGAACAAGTAATAACACTAGACTTTCTTAGAGAGAAAAGTTGGAGAATGGAGGTGTGAGTTGAATGGCATGAGATGAAGGCTATTTATAGGCAAAACATTGGGCTCTCTATCACACCCAAAAAATGAGAAGTGATCGGCCGTGAACCATGAGGCTAATCCATGGAACACGTAGCCTGAATAAATCAAAGTTACCGAAAATCAAATGATCGCTTTTTCGTTATTAATCAAATCAAAAGCCAAATGTATCTCATCATAAACATGGGGCACAACCATCCCATGAACCAAACAATATCCAATGATCCAACAATAATAAAAAGAATTTGTTATCTAACAATTGTTTTCAATGCGGAAGCGTTTATTAAAATAAAATTAGAATGAGACACTCTAAGGAGGTCAACCAAAATAAATCCCCAAGATACTGCCAGAGTCCTTGCCTAACTCTCAAACTAGCCTGAAAGAGATGTTGGAATAAATCCGTCAGCTGACGAGCTCAGTGAATAATAAGTATGTATAATAAATAAAGTTGAAAGCGGGGATTAAAATAATTTACCATTAAACATAATTTGGCATACGAGGTGTCCAGTAGAATAATAAATTAATCAATGAAGCATTTAACCAATAAATATTCTTGTCACACCCCAAAATGGTAAGTGACCGGCCGTGAACCAAGAGGCTAATCCATGGAACACGCAGCCTGAATAAATCAAAGTAACCGAAAATCAAATGATCGCTTTTTCGTTATTAATCAAATCAAAAGCCAAATGTGTCTCATCATAAACATGGGGCACAACCATCCCATGAACCAAACAATATCCAATGATCCAACAGTATTAAAAAGAATTTGTTATCTGACTATTGTTTTCAATGCGGAAGCGTTTATTAAAATAAAATTAGAATGAGACACCCTAAGGAGGTCAACCAAAATAAATCCCCGAGATGCCGCCAGAGTCCATGCCTAAATCCCCAACTTGCCTGAAAAATGAGTTGGAATAAATCCGTCAGCTGACGAGCTCAGTGAGTTGTAACAACCCGGATTTTCGACCGTAATTTTTTTTTAAAAATAATATTATTAATAGCTTTTAAAATAATAATAGCATTATTTTCCCTAATTATATCCTTTTAATAAAAACATTTATTTTGTTAGATAAATACTTATAATTATCTAATTCTATTTTCCTTAGTTACATGCATGCATACACCTTCCCAATCTCTTAATCTCCTACTCCTACTTAGTCTCCATTTTCCCCGTAACCCAAAAACCGAGCTCCATTCGTCCATCTCGAAACCCAATTCCGTTAGGACTCTAATTAATCAAAACCCATCCAATTCTCTTATAAATACGTCACTACTCCGACCCTAGGGCACGCACCATATTTTTCACGCTCTAATCATCCAGAAAAGAGAGAAAAACCGAAGGAAATCGAAGCTCCAATCCATGGAGTTCTAGAGAGAGAAAAGAGAGAGAGAAAAATGGGTTTCGTGCCTAGACCCAACCAAGATCCAATCCGTCCCGAACTCTTTCCACAACCTAGAGCATCACCAAACATCAATCAATTCGGCCCCGAGGTTCCCCGATCAAGAAACCCGAAACTTTCGTTCCAAATTGTCAAGTTTCGATCGAAATCAAATCTAATCCGATTCGAGGTATTATAATTCGATCCGAAGCCTCCTCTAAGTATATTAAGTGTTTATAGACATAACCCAATAGGCCCCGTAGTCCCATGCATCGAAAAAGTACCAAAAAAATCAAGAAAACCGAACTCCCTTAGGCCAGACGCGCTTGGTTGTTTTGAGATCGAATTGGTTTTGCGACCTTTTAAAAATAGATTTTTACTCCGAAATTTTTATACTAGGTTACCCACATTCTAAAGTTCATACCTTGTTAGTTTCATAATTTTTTATTTAATCTTATATTTATTAAATTTCTGTTTGTAATTGTGTAATCGTTTGTAAACAAAAAATCAATACGACCTTATAAACTAATCTATAATTACCCAAACTATTTTCCTAGACTCCCAACATGTTAAAGGTCATAACTTGCTGATTTCGTAGTTAATTTATATTATTAGCTATTTATTTAATTTTTAACTAAAGTTATAAACGAAAATTAATAGCGACCATACAAAAATAATTTAGTATCGAAAATATTTTTCTTAGACTCCTGGCAGTTCAAAGGTGATATGTTATTAAAATAAAATTTTATTTATTTGAATTACTATTTATTATTATTTAAGCATTATTTCTTAATGATAATACCATAAAATATTATAAAGAAGGTTTAAAATTCCAAATAATTTTATTTAGACTTTTCACAGCCCCAGAATGTTATTTTGTAAATATAAATATATTTTCGATTGTTAATTATTTATTGTCTATTTAATCTTGTTTTGCCTATTAATTTAATCTGTTTATTTAAAATAATTCCATAAGCATTCAAACCCAACTTTTAGCACTCGAACTTATTATAGAGGACTGTTAGGACCTTTATTAAAGTTACGATAATTATTCTAATATTTTTACCTAATTAATGTATTTAATTAGTGTTTAATTGACTTAATTACTTATAATTAATTAATAAAAGCCTAGAAAATTATTTTTTAAAATCTTATATAAAATTTCCTACATTGTTATTGATATTTTGGCCATACAAGATTAAGGGCAACGCCCAGTCATAAAAAGTCATGTGATTGCATTACCTAATGTTTGTTTTGATCAGTTTATTATTCGTTTTAATTATTATTGAGAATGATATTGTGTTGATACTGGATTTGAATGTTAGATTGGACCCTAGAGACATGGGGTGGTATGCGAAATAGAAATCACGTAGACGATTCTAAGTAATGGATAAATTGTGAAGTTTCTTTCTGTTTAGAGGTTACCTGCAGGCGTGATTTGAGATCCGATGAGATTTGTGATGTGATTTAAAACCGCAGAGTAAGCCGGAGATGATTTAAGACTGCAGAGTAAGCCCGGTGATGTATGTGATGATTTAAAACCGCAGAGTAAGCCGGAGATGATATAAAACCTGGCGGATAGTCGGTGATGTTTTGATAAAACCTGGCGGTGGTCGAGTGACGTTTTATGTGATAAAACCTGGCGATAGTCGAGAGATGTTTTCTTGATAAAACCTAGCGGTGGCCCATCGATATTTTGTGATGTTAAAACCTGGCGGATGGCCCAGTGATGTTTTGTGACGATAAAACCTGGCAAAGTAAGCCCAGTGATGTTTGTTGATAAAACCTGGCGTGTGTCCAGTGATGTTTTGTGATGGTGTCCTGGCGAGAGTCGAGTGGAACAAATTGATGTCCTAGCGTGGGTCCAGTGGAACAAATTGATGTCCTGGTGTGGGTCCAGTGGAACAAATTGATGTCCTGGCTGGGTCGATGGAACAAATTGATGTCTGGCGTGTGTCCAGTGGAATAAATTGATGTCCTGGCATGTGTCCAATAGTGGAACAAATTGATGTCTTGGCGTGTGTCCAGTGATGATTGTGATGTGGTATATAAGATAGGCGAACCCTAGTTGTGATTCGGCATGATAAGCTAGCCCCTTGTTGTAGTATTGTAACTTAGGTTATCTACGACAACAAAGGGAATTGATCTCATGGGACCGAGCATGGCTAGCGGTTGGGGAGGAAAGATCTCGTAGGGAGATGTTGGATTACACGTTAGGTTAATGGATAGTAATGAACGGTTCATGTGAAAAATCTCTGTTTACTTATTCGTATCATTATTATCTTGTTTGCTTGCTAGTTGTATTGTAAGAGGGTAGTTGGGTTGGATTATTCTATTGGGTGATTTATCACTCACGAATACGTCGTATCCTGGCAAATCGATTGCTTGGGATCAATTTGCTAGAGGGCGCAGGATTCAATGGAAGAGATTCAACGATGATGTAGTTCGACACGGAACGAATATCAGTAACGAGGATCGAGGATGCTTAGGATTCGTATCAAGATTAGAGTCAGCTCTGAAGTTGGTGTATTTTGATTCCGTAAATCTATCTTGAGATTGTATTAGCAAAATCTTTATTTTGGAAAATTATATTTATTTAGCAATATTTTCTTAAGAAATTATTTTATTTTGCGCCCGAAAAGTCAGGGCGTTACATGAGTAGCAAAGCATGTATAGTAAAATAAAGTTGTAAAATAGGGATCAAAATAATTTACCATGTCAAGATAAATTTGGCATACAGGTGAACAATAAAGTAATCCATTAATCCAATTACCGATTCATCCAATAAGTGGTGATCATTGATCACAATCCAATCTCCAACTACAATGGGGAACCACAACCAAAATCAATAGTACCAAGTGCCAGTGAATAAATGTCTCATAAAATTGGATCCAATATTAGAACTTAGAGTCACCACGAGTAGGCAGCCCGTGGAACTTTTCCCTAAGAATGATCCGGTCAATAACAACCGTTGAGCATTAGGGTCACCGGCCTAATCCGGTTTCTTCCCTAATGGCCAGAGTCACCCGCACACAGAGGATTAATTTCCCTGGACTTCCAAAATGTTCCCAATAATATCCATAAAGTTCTCACCAAAAGATTATCCGAACAATAAATACTTTCACCAGTTCGCATGCCAATTTCATATAATCAAATATAACAATGTGTTTCCAATTTCAATCATAAATTTTCCAAAACAACAATTTAAGGGACACGGGGAAGTTCGAAAATACGTAACATGCTTAACCACTCACCTGGGTCCAACGATACTGCAACCAAATAATGCAAAACGAGGCTAACCTGAACAAAAATAGATTATACAAGTGACTAACTAATTGAATATAATACTTACAATACAAATTAGTAACACCCCCAACACATTCCTAATTCCTAAACCACCAGTAGCCTCCAAACATCGATCCACCCACGAAACCCCACGGTTTGTTTGTTTCCCAAAAGCAATACCTGATTCCCCTTCCAAAATCAACCCTAATAAAAAACTATACTACCAGCAAAAGAATGACACAAATCACCACCTCAATTCATCCTTCACAGCCACGCACCACACACCTCACACAAAATCACCACACGGCTGCCACGCACCGCATCGCCACACTTCAACCTTAACCCAAGTCACCTCTAACACTCTACGGTCCAATAGAATTAAAAGGAAACAATCGATGCCATTATAACTTTGCAAAATCAATACAAACCCTTCAAACTCTCTCCACTGCCCTACACTACCCAATAAAATCAAACTCTAATCCAACCCATCTACAACAAAAGGACGAAAATAAAGCAAGAATAAAGAGAACAAGAATTGCTTACCCAATCGACCACCAACGAACTGAATCCTCGACTGCGACTTCTCTCTCTCACGCAAAGTTCTCTCAGACTTCCTATCTCAAACGTTCTCTCCAGATATAACCCTACGCTGTGTATGTATCTCCTTAAAAGTAACTTTACAAAACTTCCCACTTAACACACGTTGCACCCTAAATTATAGCTAAGTAGTTAATTAGAATTTAGATAGAATGTTATACAAATTTATAAAATTACCATCCAGTACCACTATTTTACTTAAAATCAATCTCATATTCCAAAGATTACAAAAAGTATCAATAATACCCATAGCGTGCGCAAAATAATTAATTAGAACCCAACCAATATACTCAATTAATAAATGGCAACGTAATTAATTAAATAAATAAAAATTCCAGGCCGTAACAATTCTTGGTGGTGATCACAACATTAACTCCATCAACAATGGGGAACCACAATCAAACAGTACCATGGCCAAAATAAATCTCAACAAAATTGGATCCAATATCGAACTTAGAGTCACCAGGGTTGGCAGCCCGTGGTACTTTTCCCTAAGACAATCCGGCGAAAGAAAGCCGTTGAGCATTAGGGTCACCGGCCTAACACGGTCTTTTTCCCAATGGCCAGGGTCACCAACACGAGAAGGAATAAGTTCCCTGGACTTCCAAAATAAATGTTCCCATTAATATC
The DNA here is from genome assembly GCA_025413875.1 of Rhododendron molle. Taxonomy (NCBI): domain Eukaryota; kingdom Viridiplantae; phylum Streptophyta; class Magnoliopsida; order Ericales; family Ericaceae; genus Rhododendron; species Rhododendron molle. Next base: position 1,444,127 of record CM046396.1, on the reverse strand, counting down.
CACCAAGATCTCACCAAAAAGAATATTATCAATTGATCTCAGAAAATTCATCGCATGCCAATTAATAGATTAACTTATAAATAATTTTGAGTCTCCGAATATCATTCATATAAATTTATGAAAGAAATACTTTTAAGGGACACATGAATCTTTCGAAAATACGTAACATACTTAACTACTCACCTGGGTCCAAAGCTAATGCAATCGAACAACGCAAAACGAACCTAACCTGAACAAAGAATCGTGTAGTAATATTATTACTATCTGTATTATGTATAATATTGTCTATAACAATGAAGGACTGCCTAAAAGAATATTTAACTAACCTAGACTAATCCTAACTTCTACCACCAGTAACCACCAAAAATCCACCCACGAACTCAAGAGCAAAACCATGATACCACCTGTTTCTCTTCCAAAAATCAATTTTGTCCGCACGTAAACTATGCATATGCCGCACGTACGCACAACATTAAATCAAAGCCAATGTCATTTGATTCCTTCCAAGTGCCGAAACCCATCTGTCCTTTTCCCATACATATAATCCCTATGTTTGCATAAGGTACTAGATTCTGGATGCACCAAATTAAATCACCACTTCACAGGCACGCACGACCACACATTCTCTCTCTCTCTCTCTCTCTCTCTCTCTCTCTCTCTCTCTCTCTCTCTCTCTCTCTCTCTCTCTCTCAAACACACACAATTAAACCTGCCTCTCTATGAATGGTATACTAATCCCACGTTAGTAAACAACCAAGAATTTTACCGAAACTTACCATGTCGGAAGACGAGTACGAAGACAACTCTGATACCCTTATGCGGCCACTGCTCCCTCCAGCCTCTTATCTCCATTGTTAACCCTAATGAATTGATTACCTAACAAAGTGAAACCCTTTTAAACTACCCACTAATAACCACGTACACCCTCAAATATAGCTAATTAGTTAATTAGAATTTAGATAGAACGCAACGCAAATTTATAAAATTACAATTCGGTACCACTGTTTTATCCAAAATCAATCTCATACTCCAAAGATTACAATCGTGTCAATATTACCCATAGCGCACTCAAAATAATTAATTAGGACCCAACCATAACACTCCTACAATAAATGGCAACGTAATTAATTAACTAAATAAAAATGCTAGGCTGTAACACTCTCCCTCTCCCTCTTTGGCCGGCCCCCTCCCTCTCCCTTTGCTCTCATTAATTAGCTCCATGTCTAGTCATTTCATGCTTTTCAAGCATGCCTTGACTTGTCATTTCAAGCTTTGAAAGCATGGCAAATCTTCCATGACTTGTCTTGTCCTAGAATGGGTTAGCTTAAGGCTAATGAGCTAGGTTATCATGACGGGTTTTGGTTTAGTCACTTCATACTTTGAAAGCATGCCAAGTCTAGTCATATCCTGCCAAGTCTTCCATGACTTGTCTTATCCTAATCTTTTTAGGCTTAAGGCTAATAAACTAGGTTATTATGAAGGGTTTCTAGTCAAGTCTTGTCCTAGGGATGCTTTGCTTGCAAGAAAACACAAAATCATTGGCTAGGTAGTCCTTTGGAAGGCTAGGAATGAGTTGGAAAGAAGGTAATAGGCTTAGGGCTATTTGGTTAGCTTGTACAAGTAACCAAGCACACATGCACACACCTCACCTCACCTCTTCCTCTTTCTTCCAACCGGCCCCCCTCCCTTTCCTTGGCTGAAATCCCCTCTCATTGTGTTGTCCAATCATGCTTTGAAAGCATGCAACTTTCTCCTTCATGTGTCAATCAAAGCATGCCAAGGGTTGTCTTTTCCATTTATGGCTAAGTCCTAGGTTATCATGAGGGATTTTGTGAGTTGTCTAGTCCTAGGGAGGATTTGCTTGTCAAAGGACAAGAAAGAATCATCATTGGTTGTACTTTGGTTGAACAAAGGCAAGGAAGGTAGCTTGTTGGAGTGTCCAAACACTAGCACACACTAGCACTCTCTTTCTCTCTCCTCCCTCTTGGCTTTCTCTCTCCTCTCTCTCTCTCTCTTCCTAAAGTATATATATATATAGCTATATATAGATAGACTAGAAAAGTAGGCTTTCAAAAAGGTGCGGGTATTATCCAAGGGATAATGAAAGAGAATCTTGTCATAAAGGCAATGATTACAAGCCAAAAGTAATAAAGGTAATGATTACCAAGCCAAAAGTAATTACTTTTGGAATCTTATGATGGTTTTCTATCGTCCAATGGTCCTAGGATGTTAGGAGGATGTAACTAAGTTAGTTAATAGCTAGGTTAGGCTAACTAACTAGTTGGGAACTAGTTCCACTAACCAATTAGGGTTTTTAGCCGAAAACTAGAACGTTAGGGTCTCGTATCGAATATTCTAGCGTTCTTTTAAAAACCCTAGTCCTTAGAGATTGTCTAAGTCTATCGGTGATGGAAATTCAACTTACGAATATCGAATCTAATTAAGACGGATTATAAGAATTTAAAATACGACTTTTGATTAAACAACGAGATTTTTATTTACTGAAAATCGGAGTTGTTACACTATTGGCATTTATTAATCACCTTGTGGCAGTGGCGGAGGCAATGTATAAGCAGTGGGGGCACGTCCCCCCACTGCAATTTCTAATAATACCAATTTTACCCCGAATTACAAAGGCCATGATAAATTTGTATCCAAAATTATACACCTTTTTCCCCCTTATAACACTTACATCCCCAAATATCTTTGTCAAATTTCAAAGTTTCTTTTACGCATTTTTTTCCATAAAGACATGTTATCTACATGTATATTGTAGCAAATTTTATGTTCTAAGTTCATTTCTTTTACTTTTCGGTTGTTTACTATGAAAGATAGAACATTTTAACACAATGCTAATTAATGGTGCCCCCATCGAGCTAAATTCGTGGCTACGCCACTGCCTTGTGGTTATGTGATTCTCCCCATACCTTGCACTACAAGGACAGAATGAGTGACGAGAAAGGCTTCACAAACAAAGTCTTGTCACATCGAAGGTGTCATTTTAACGGCGTTTGTGTTGCTTAGGAGCTTATGGACACTGATAGTCAGCAAATTTTTAGTTTAAAGCAAGCATTGACAGAGAAGCATAGCCAGGTTCATTGTTCAATTCTTCTTTCAAAAGCACTAGTTTGGATTGAAAACTCATGACCTTACACTTCTCCCCATCTTTTTCTTTTTCTTCCTCCCTCTACCTTGTGCATGATGTTTTTTTTTTTATTCTCGTATGCATCACTTCTAAAAAAAACACACCATATTATAATATGTAACCGTCACTTCATTTATTTGCAGCATTTCCTGCATTAGATCCTTCGTAGATTAAAATATACAACATTGTGCGAATCTATGTACTGCGCAGGGACTTAAAGCATTTCAATACTCTCTCGATTGCCACTCGGGACATGAAATAGTCATATGTGATTTCGAACAACATACTTCATGCTGCAATATGTTTTTTATGGTCAGTGGCCGGGTTGCACTTAGCTTCCGAAGAGGGAGGGATCTAATTATAGGGACCAAACCGGAAGGATAGAAGAGCGGTTAAAGTAAAGAGGCTCTAGTAATCGGAAATCAAATCAACCAACAAAGTGCCAAAGCAAAACATCGCAGAATGCAGTTTACAAAGAAATCCAAAACCATTTTCTATGTCATCTACAAAAGGAATCGTGTTGCTTTCTTTGGGTCCAAGGTGGCATATGATTGCCAAGAGGCTTGTGTACCAACATAGTTGAGATACTTGCCTCTTTTTGTGATGCCGTTGTGCCTCAGGTCCTTCTAATCTTTATAAAAACTTCTTTAAAGATTAATAAACTTCCTTTGCTGCAAAAAATAAAAATACAAAAATGCCTACTTTTTGAAATAGTTGGCACTGGGTTTAGGCCTTTTTGAGTTGAAATGAGTTGATTTGATCATTCTATTCTAAACCTCGATCAGCTGTATTGGTTATTTGTTATATATTTTTTAACTTCATCTATCTGCTGACTATCCTTGTTCTTATTCTTGGTTAAACTTTTTAATGTCCGCCTTCCCTTGTATTCGGCTATCTATTGTTTCCTAGTTTACATTGAACTTCGTTTATGATTCGCTGCTTTTAGTATTTAACTAATCAATTTTTGAAAAAAAAAAATTGCTCTCTTTTTCTTGATTTTACTACGATCAGTTCCCTATTTTCATGTGAAGAGTATGATTTGTGACATGAAAACAATAATTTGAGCGATTGTTTTGGTTCTTATCTAATTCTCATAATTAACTGGCATCTCATCCCAATTTAGATTCGGTTCCTAGGTGCGGTGGCATCTCCTAGAGATAGTGGTGTGGTGTTGGTCTGTCGTTTTCGTACCAAAAATATAATTTATAAAACAGGAAATTAACTAATATTCCGAAAAATAGCGGTCAAGTCCGAGATCGTCCACGAAGAGTAAAAAGCTGAGTTGCTGTACTTTCAATTAGTTTCTAATTTAATTCGAAAAGTAAAGAGAAGTTGGATTTGTGATTGATTTGATTAAACTAAAACTGAACTAGAAAGCAAATTAAAGATTAAAGGAGATGTAAACAGATTAGAAAAGGGACTAGGGTTTCCGATTCAGTCTCCCCTTGTAACGCAATTGTTCCGAAACCTAGGGTTCATATTCAACATTCAACCAGATCACCGTATGGTAGCAATTCCTATCGATAATCCCCAAAAATACAATCAAGATTCGTACTTCGTATAGGCTATCTCAACACGGCACGGATCGTCTCATTGGATTTAACCACGGCACGACCCGTCTCACGTCGTATAGTCTATCTCAAAGTCTATCCTGGAACATTATAAACCATTGCATGACGGTGCTTGAATCCATGGATAAAAACACATTCGAATATTGGAAATATATAAAATTTCATAAAAAGTTATGAATCGATCAAGTCATGCAATCAAGTCGAATATAAAACCCTAGAAATCAACCAACTATGCTACTTGGAGAGACCTCCTCATTACTCTAGTCAAGAAGTTTAGCCACTCATGGAATTGAAACAAATAAGCACGTAAGAACGGAATTCCATTGACAACTAAAAAGCTTTCCTATAAATAACAAGGAAATAAAACCCAAAGCTCCTGTTGTCACTGTTTCTGCCGTGGGAATAATGTTCTGATGGCAGCCCCCCTGCTTGATTTATGCGTGAGAAAAGATCTTGATGGCCGCCTCGTTTTCGGTTTCTGCGGGGGAGAAAGGATGTGCTGATGGCAGCCACCCTTTGGTTTATGCCCCAGAAAAAGAATTATATCCCCTCAATTAAACCCTTCCTCTTTTTGTATTGGCCGTGAGTCAACCCTGGGCTCCAGTCTCCATGTTAATAGCTTAGGCCCACAAGTCAAACTTTAATTCTCCCTGATTTGCCTCATTGGTCCATTATAAATATGGATCCAATAATTAAAATTACAAGCTCAACAAACTTCCTTCCGAATTGAATTTGCTTTCTACGCGGGCTCATCGCATAAAATAATTCTCAATTTAGCTCCGTACGCTATTTAATTGCTCCGCAAGTCCTGAAACGCAATTAATAAATGTCAAACCCTAAGTAGCGCGTTAAATGGACATAACAAACCTAAGTTAGGGGGCGTAAATAGGTATATTTACGCACCTATCAGGTGTGACGGGGTACTACTCCCTGGCGGAAGTGACGGGGTACAATAATACCTGCACTTTCATTACCAAAACAAAAGAGAGAAGAAATCACGGAAAAAGAGAAATAAACGACATAAAAGTCCAACACAATGTAGACTTTTGTTCTTTTAAGCGATTATAAACTCCAATACAAATGTTCTCAGCATGTCTTTGACGGGCATTAATTATTAAAATATGTCTTGAGCCGTCATTTTCCCTTAGTATTTTGTTCTCATTTTTTGTTATATGGGGAGTAGTAATCTGCAAAAACTAGGTACGCCATGAAACTGCTGCCTTTTATTATTGGAAAGTGTTACACTTGTGGTTAAGACTCTCTTTTTTTTTTTTTTTTTGATACTTCGGAATATTATGATTGAGACTCTAACAGTGTACTATAAGTGAAAAGTGTGTTATCTTAAAAAGGGATTGAAATCATAAGTAATTTTTGTCGTTATTTGACTTTTAAATAGCGCCTAGTGAGTATATAATTAGCATCACCCTTTTTTAATTTGGGGCTTTTGATCATCATTTGGGCTAGTTCATAGTGGTCCTTCAATCTATTTTTTAAAGAGGTCTCAAGTTTGAATATCAAAGATGGAGACAAATCTTTAGCCATCACTCCATGTCGAGTCCGTATACCTATTAGCCATAAAAAGAAGAATGGAATACATAAGATCAATTTTGAGGGGGCAAAGCAGTAGACCCAAGTTGTAAAAGAAAATCACCCACACATTTCAATCAGTTGACCAAAGTCCAAAGCTTTATACTTTCCCTTGGTTGGAAATATTGGTTGGCGGTAGGCCTGTCAACGGGCCGGATCGGGGCCGGATCCGATCCGGATCCGACAGATCCGGATCCGATTAGACTTGGATCCGAATCCGATAAGACTCAAATCCGATAGTGGAAATCCGGATCCGATCCGAAAACTTTGGATCCGATCCGATCCGAAAACTTTTTTACTTCAAAAATTTTAGCAAAAAAAAAAATACAATTTTTTTTCAAAAAAAAAAATATTTTCCAAAAAAAAAAATAAACGAAAAAATTGAAAATAAAAATACAACTTCTTAAACATTTTTTTTTCAAAAATTTATAAAAAGTAAAAAAAAATAAAGTTCGGATTCGGATTAATATCGGATTTATTCCGATCCGATCCGGATCCGATAACATTACCGGATTCGGATTATCGGATCGACGTTATCGGATTCGGATTCGGATCGGATTTTTCGAATCGGATCCGGTCCATTGACAGACCTAGTTGGCGGTCCCTTTGGGAAACTGCTGCAAAGCTCAAATAATGCATGATATTTGTAGCATAGATACTATAGCAAATTGTATGAGTAATGTACCCTTAACTTCTTTCTTCATTGATCCCAAGCTTTGTAACTTCTTTTTTCTTTGATCCAACCGAACAGATATTTATCGATACCCAATGAGCAGGATTTTTGTTATTTCTCGACAAGATTTACAAAAGTGGAAGTGAACGGTTTAGATCATCAAACCAGACCAAGCACAAGCCTCGCCGAACTGGACCCAACTACCGACAACCCAACTCCTTTTCAAAATTAGCTCTCAATTTGTTGTCATTTGCTCCACATGGGAGTGGGCCCTTGTTAATTCTACGTTCACACTCCTTTTACTTGTGTGGTCAGTGGTACGTTGTTTACGTAAAGTTGGAGAATTTTCTCAGTGTCGGGTGGGTATATAGCACACGTGGTACCAGCTCGGCACATTCGGGCCGTCCAATACACTTTTGGACGGCTCGGATTAGAACAATTTCTCTCCTCTCACCCCAACACTTTCTCTCTCCAAATCTGAGCCGTCCAAAAACACAATGGACGGCTCGGATGCACCAAGCAGGCACCACGTGGTTTTCCCGCTCGGCACTGAATTTTTTTTCCCCAAATTGACATGACCCAAGTCTTTGGACGTCATATCCTTCACCATGTAATAGTTGTATTAAACAAGTTAACATGATCCAAGTCATTGGACGTCATACCATGTAAGAGTTGTATTAAACAAGTCTCTTGTAGTATTCTCTCTACACGAGTCTCTTGTAGTATCTCTCCTCACAGCTGCTGCCAAGTTGATTTCCCTAGCAACCCAGCAGATTAGCCTGGCATGGGGTTTTGAGAAAGACCTCGGAAAGCTCCGCAGAAGGCTAACAGCCATTCAAGCTCTCTTACGTGATGCTGAGAGAAAGAGAATTAGAATCAGAACCATCTATGTAGTAATCCGCAAAAGGAACCTGTCGACTTTATTTTGATACCATATATGTAGTAATCCGCAAGCTCGGATTTAGTATCAATTGTGCACTTTTGTCGGCAATGGCATTCCATGCGTTCCCCAAGTTCTGAAACAAGAAAACGAGTATCAAACTCTAAGGAATTCACTAAACATACGTAGCAAATATAGCAAATATAAATTATAGGGAAGCATAAATGGGCACATTTACACCCCTATCAAGTAAGTCCAGTAGGGGTTGTTAATCGAACATTACCCATACATTAATTGTAATCACTGGTAGATTTGTTGAATTCCGTTTAAGGGAAAAGGGTGAAACACTAATACAATGGAAACCAAACTACAAAGCCTTGTGAACTAACGCCAAATCCCCTGTCCATGTCAAAATGATTTGTGGTGAACTTTGCAACACTGAAAGAATGCAGAGAGAATCCTCGGGTAGTGACTTGGTTGTTAGACCAGTGAGACTCCTTTTATACAGGCTGTAATTTCTTTGATATTTGTAGATTAGAAACTTGTAGGAAATGTTAACGTTCTCATGTTCTTTTTCATCGATTCCAAGCTTTGTATATTTTTTACCTTCTATCCCAAGCTTTGTATCTTTTTTTCCTTCGATCCCAAGCTTTGTATCTTTCTTCAATCCCAAGCTTTGTATCATATCCTTCACCATATTAATAGTTGTCTGAAAAACCACAGACCACACAAGTCTCTTGTATTAGCTACTTGTTCCCCTGAAGAAGAAGTCCTAAAGAATTTCTCTTCTTTTTTTGAGTTGGAACAAATGGCTGAACCACTCCTCTCATCTGCTACCGAGGCAATCTTGAACGGCTTGATTTCCCTAGCGACCCAGCAGATTAGCCTGGCATGGGGTTTTGAGAAAAACCTCGAAAAGCTCCGCAGATGGCTGACAACCATTCAAGCTTTGTTACAAGATGCTGAGAGAAAGAGAATTCTATCAGAACGCTTTAAAATTTGGCTAAAAAGTCTCAAGGCGGGAGCCTGCCATGCTGAGAATGTGCTGGATGAGTTGGCCTATGAAGCTCTTCGAAGGGAGACCGAGGGACGAAAACCAATCAAGGACCAGGTACGCAACTTGGCATTTCGTTGCAAGATGGCTAAGAAGGTCAATAATGTTATTGTACTGTTAAACGATATTTGCGATGAGGCAAATAAAATCGGTCTTATAGCAAATCAAATCTCAGATGCTAGTGTTGAACCTAGGGTACTCAGGCCGACCCTGCCTTATATAGATGATTCAAATGTTATGGGAAGGCAGGGTGACGTGTCTGAAGTGAGACAGATGTTACTTGGCTCTGACGAACAAGACAATTTGTCTGTCATTGCCATTCAAGGAATGGGTGGGCTTGGGAAGACAACCCTTGCTCAGCTAGTTTACAAGGATAAGAAGGTTGTGGAAAAGTTTGGTAATAAGAGAATGTGGGTTTGTGTATCTGATGATTTTAGAGTTGAAAGGATATTGAATGAGATGGTGCAATCTCTTTCCGGAGATAAGTCTGAGACACCGAACATTCAAGGACTAGTGAAAAAGCTTAAAGAAAAAATGGGTGGAGAAAAATACTTACTTGTATTAGATGACGTTTGGAATGAAGATCATCAAGAATGGGTAAGATTGAGAGATTGTTTGATAGAAATTGGTGGCTCGAAGGGGGGAAAAGTTTTAGTGACAACACGCAAGATGGATGTGGTATCAACAATGCAAATATCATCGTCCTTGACTCACCCTTTGGGGAAATTATCCGATGATGAGTGTTGGGCCATGTTTAGGAAAAGGGTATTCTCAATGGGGGGACCAGAAAGGAGACAAAGTTTGGAGGATATGGGTAGGAGAATGGTAGAAAAGTGTAAGGGTGTGCCATTAGCGGTTAACTCATTAGGAGGTTTATTGTACGCTAAGCACTCTGAACATGAATGGGAGTTTGTCGATAGGAGTGAAATATGGCGTTCTCTTGAAAATGAAAACAGTATTCGACCAGTGTTAAGGCTTAGTTACGATCACTTGCCATCACCCATTTTGAAAAGATGTTTTGCATATTGTTCTGTTTTTCCAAAGGACACTGACATCAACAAAGATGTGTTGATTCACCTTTGGATGGGTCTAGGATATCTTCATCCTATAGCAGAAAGCGGATTAGAAATGGAAGATATGGGCAACAATTATTTTAATATTTTGTTGCGCCATTCTCTCTTTCAAGAAGCTAAATTGGATGAGTTCAATAATATTACTAGTTGCAAGATGCATGATCTTGTACATGATCTTGCGCTTCATGTTGCAGAGGGAAGTTGTTTAACTTTGGAAGCTAGTGAGGTGAAGAACCATTCCGAGGTTCAACATCTCTCATTGCATCTGAACGAAGAAACATGTTTAGGGATTCCACAAGAAAATTTTGGAAACCTGAGGACACTAATGTTAACTGGACATCTCCCCAAAAACTTTGACGCAGCCAAATGTGTACGTGTTCTACGTTTAACAGAATCCCACATGAAAGAGTTGCCAAGTTCAATGCGCAAGTTCATACATTTGAGGTATCTTGACCTCTCAAACACGAAATTTGAAAAACTACCAAACTTCATCACCAGTCTCTACAATTTAGAAACGCTCATTTTGCCATCATCTCTAAAAGAGCTTCCAAAGGATTTTCATAAGTTGGTTAGCTTGAGACATCTCTATATGGATGAAGAAATTAGTCCAAATGTGATTCCGGCGAAGTTAGGCCAAATGACTTCTTTGCAGACATTACCCCTCTTTGTCGTGGGAATGGATGTGGGCCACAAGATTGAAGAGTTGAGAAGCTTAAAACGGTTAAGAGGTCGATTGCGTGTTAAAAATCTAATGTTCGTGAACGATAGGGAAGAAGCAAAAAAGGCCAATATTATAGGGAAAAAGGACGTCCACGAGTTGGCATTTCACTTTGGACATGAAAGATCTCACACTAACCATGCGGATGTGTTGGAAGGACTTCAACCCCACGAGAATCTCAAGGGTTTAACACTCGAAAAATTTGGAGGACAAAAATTTGCGTCATGGATGACCAGTGTCAATCCCCAATTCCTTCAAAATTTGGTGACGATTGAATTATGGAGTTGCCAAGTATGTGAACAAGTCCCAACACTCGGACTCCTTCCACATCTTGAAGTCGTTAAAATGAAGGGATTGGATAATCTAAAATGCATTGGTACCGAATTCTATGGATTGGACGAGGGCATTGTCAGTAGTAGTAGCAGGAGTGGGACAACAAGAGGGGGAGTAGTATTTCCAGCATTGAGAAGACTTAGTCTTGGTGATATGCCGAAGCTAGAAGAATGGTTGGATGTATCATCGTTGCCTGCTGCTGCCACCAGTGAGATGAAGTTCTTTCCTTGTCTCAAACAGTTGCTAATCTCCGATTGTCCTCAGTTGGTAACCATTCCAGGTCAATTGTTATCAGTCCAGAGCATAAGAATTTCAACGGTGAATCCCTGGTGGAGCGAGGATCGAATGATGGATAGCCCATCCTTGTTGATGGGCGTCAATGAGAATTCAGAAAATATTGCTCTTTTCTTGGAGGATTTGCTTGGAAAAAGTAGCAGATCCCTAAGAAATCTGGAAATAGATGGATTGAAGAAGCTGTATCATTTACCGAACCAGCTACTAAACCTAACTTCTCTCGAGAAGTTAGATATAAGTGGGTGCTCTGATCTAATTAATATAATCGAAGAAACAGAGGTAACAATATCCACCGGTCTACCGTCCCTTCAACAGCTTTCGATATGGGACTGCAATGAGTTGAGGTGTCTGCCGAAGGGGCTGCTACAGCCAACCCTTGCTGAATTTCAAATAGAGCGGTGTGGAAGTTTGGAATGTGATGAATCGTGCAGTCTGACGTCCCTTAAGAAGATGACTATCAGATACTGTTCAAGATGGGAAAGTTTTTGTGAGAAGGGGCTGGTCTGCCTGACAAGCCTTCAGGAATTGAGGATTGGTGGATTCTCAGAGCACCTTCTTCATTTCCCATGGCCCTCCTATCCCCCTCAACAGTGCCCCTTCATCTCCCTGGAGTCTCTTGAATTAAAAGGTTGGGGAAACCTCACATGTCTGCCTAATCTTGGCCATCTCACTGCGTTGAAAACATTGATGATCTATGATTGGAAAAAATTGGAAGCTCTCCCAGAGTTGCTGGGTAACTTGTCATCTCTTATATCACTGTTGATCTTTAGTTGTCTGAATCTGATGAGTTTGCCCTCCCGAGAAGCAATTCAGCGCCTTGCATTTCTGTATATTTATGAATGTCCCATTCTAGCGGAACGAATTGAAAAGGGAAGCGGCAAGGAGTGGCACAAGATAGCTCATATACCATTGGTCAGAATAAACGGTAATTTATTTCTCTAATACCCGTTCTCATGATTCCTTTGCACTTAAAGCAAGCACAATTGCTCTCTCTCTCTCTCTCTCTCTCTCTGTGGATTGTGCATATCTTTTGTGGGTCTTTATGTGTGTCAAGGTCCATGTGATGAAATCAGAGAAAGTAAAATATGGAAAATCTTATCTAACCTGTTTCTCTGGCAGGATTTCGTAGGGACCTATGTACATATAGATATTCGCAGAAAGAGCTCAACCAATTCTAACTTTTGAAGGCAAAGCAACCTCCAGCCAATCATGTAATTTCTCAAATTGTGCATTTTCTTTTGTTTGCTTCTTTTTGGGACTACCATCAATGTTAACAATTGGTTTTTGACCCTGCACATCAAGAAATGGTGATTTCTAGTACCTCACGTAACAAGGAACAGTGGATCTGGAAGAGGTGTTCTAATAGATTCACCTTCTTAGGTAATTTCTTTGACTAATCAACAATCTACGTGTGCTCATCTTTTTTCCTTTTCTCTTCCATTTTCTGATAACATTTTTTGTTTCTATATTCGTCGAGACAGTGTGTCATATCCTTTTATGTGAGGAACTAACCCAAGGCGGAGGTCCTCAAAGGTCTTATTCTTGTACACCTCTCTTTTTAAACGCTTGTCTGAACAATTTGTTCGTCAGTCATGATTCTTCCTGTGTTCAATGTTATTGTTTTTGGGTTTCAGGCCATACTGCAAAATGTCCACATTTATAAGCTTGCGATGAGAGCAGTTGTTGATGGGAATCTAATTTTGGAAAGGTAGCTCAAAGTGACCCTTCTTGTCAAGGACCTCAATGCCTAGTCTCATATAATGATGCAAGCAGATTATGCCAAATGGCTGAATCAGTCTTAAGATCCTCACAGTATATTATATTTAGCAAGTCATTGATTTTCTGTTTGGATCTATGAAGCATGGTCTGTTTGGATCTATGAAGCATGGTCTGCTACAGATACAATATTGATTTCATATGACAACGATGATACGGGAAAGTCAAAAAGAAAAAGCTATGAGTACGGCTAAGGTACATTAGACTTACAAATATTTGTGTCATTTTTTAGCATCGTATTATGCAAATTATAAGAATGTTGAGAAATTATTATATTCTTCATATGCAAAATCGTTGCATACAAATTCAATTGGTTACTTGCTGAAACACAATGTTTTTTTTGGGCTAAGCTGCTGAAATACAATGTTATTGGAACATATGTACTACACAATAAGAATATCAAAAAACTTTCAAAAAAGATGTGACTGTTTTCGTCTCACTATACCCTCATTTCCAAAATGTAGGTAAACTATTGAACACCTATGCCTTTTGTATTCCTCGAACCTTCACTCCATAGTCCATACTACGCAAGAAGTGCAATAATCTTAATTTTATAGAAGTTCGAAGACGTGACCTAGAGTTTTCAAAAAGTATATGATACTTCAAAATTTTAATAAACAGATGGTTTATATTTCCGATACTTTTAAATACATATCCGAGGGTATCAGGGGATCATCCGTATCCGATGTGCATACCATACAGTTATAGCACCCATATAGAAGTATATCTGCTTCATACGTTTGGATCAATTTTGTATCATTAGTTTTCACCAGCCCTTTGTGACACTTTTGTTTGTTCTTTGTAGTACACGGTGGCATTGAACACATCAGAAGTTGGACTCCAGACACATTCAAATCTCACTACGGTGACTGAGGCTCTCTCTTTCTCTCTCAAGAGTCACGTCCATCAGTTGTAGTCCTGCTTTTTTATCGCCAATATGTTCTTCATGTAGTGTCAGAGCAATTGTTCCCATTGAGCTTCCTAGCATTCGATGAATGGCGCGCATCTTACAAAGATGAACTAATAGCATAGTAATAATCATTCCATGTTTTGATCATAGACACCGAGCTTTATGATTTTTGTGACGTCCGGTGGCAAGGAACAATAGATGTGCTCCTAGATAGCAATCTGCTTATGTAACTACTGAGACTAGTATTTGCCCAAAAAATAAACTTCCAAGGCTAGTCATACTAGCGGTTAGCCTTTTTATTATTTTGCATGTTAACTATTTTCTGAGGGTTTTTTTTTTTTTTTTCTCTTCAAGGTTCTTTGAGACACGCTGCACAACAGTGCAAAATCTGACGAATTTGGTACAAAACAAAGGTTCACCGAGGTCTTATTCATACAATATTCTTTGTTTAACACATCACTGACCATTTTGTTTTCCTTTATCCATGAATGTTTTTGTTTTAGTTCCAATTGTCGAGGAATTTTGTATTCTGGTGAGCTACAAACTCTACACACCTCAAAAGCTTTCTGATGTGTGTGGTTGTTGTAGCTCAGAGTGAAGCTTTCAGTCAAGGACTTCCCCTCTAATGACCCGACTGGATAATGCAAAACGGCTGAATCTGCCTTGTTATTTTACACGTAAGATTGATTTTCCTCTTGGATCAAACCAATTAATTCATAATTACATCCTTGTTCCCGAACATATTGTTATGGTACTACTCGTGAAGTCCATGGTTTTAGTAAAAGAAACTACTCCTTATTTGACAAAAATGCTTGATATTGCGTAGAGTTCTAAGAAGAATGACGATTTGATCTCAACAATGTTAATGCTGTTTTAGAGGGGGCTGCTGGATTTGATTTTAACAAGAATAACTTTCTGGACCAAAGCAAGATTTGAGATACCTAAAATTTCAGTCTATGATCTTCGGAGGTGCTTCCATGTCATAAGAAAGTTAAAGGATAGTGGTTGCTGCTGTTTCAAGGACTTCTGCATGCTGATCCTCTTCCTCCACTGTTTTGGCTGCTGCATATATCAGGACTTCTTCTGCTGTTTCTGCTGGAAATGCTGAGGCAGTGGTCCAGTTTTCTTCTGCTGGTATCCTGCTGATTGTGCTGGTTTTGGATTTTGGTTTTGCTTCTAATGCTAAATGAGATGCTGGTACAATGCTTTGGCTTCTTCAAGTCAGCTCTCAAAGCTTTGAGAAGGGTGATATGAGGTTAAAATGCTTCTGATTGTCTGTCCATTTTGCTGGAATTAAGCTGAAGTAGTGGACGTGTGGGGTCCTGTTGGTGGGTTGCTATCCTGCAGTGAATGCTTACTCATTGGCTATGCTCTTGGTTTTTGGGGATATTGGTAAACTTAGTTGGGTTGGCTACACGCCAACCGTGTTGCTTTCTTTGGGTCCTAGATGGCATATGATTGTCGAGAGGCTTGTGTGTCAACGTAGTTGAGATGCTTGCCTCTTGTTGTGATTAACAAACTTCATTTCTTTGCTGATAAAAAAAACACACACAAAAATATATATATATATATATATATATATATGCCTATTGTTTTGAAATAGTTGGCATTGGGAGAAGGCCTTTTTGAGTTGAAATGAGTTGATTTGATCATTCTATTCCAAACCTTAGTCAGCTGTATTGGTTATCTGTTAAATTTTTTAACTTCATTTATCTGTTGATTATCCTTGTTCTTATTCTTGGTTCAACTTGTTAATGTCCGCCAACTCGTGTATTTGGCTTTCTATTGTTTCCTAGTTTACACTGAACTCGGTTTATGATTCGCTGCTTTTAGTATCTAACAAATCACTTTAAAAAAAATTATTTGCACCATTTCTTGCATCAAATCCTCAGTAGATTAAAATGTATAATTGTGCAAATCTTCTGCGCAGAGCTTATCATTATTCTCTTGATTGCCACTCGGAACATGATATACTCATATGTGCATGATTTCAAACAATTTACTTTATCCCGCAATATGTTGTTTATGGTCGGTAAGTTGCATGCGGCTACTGAAGAGGGAGTGATCTAATTACAGACCAAACTGAAAGGATAAAAGAGCAGCTAAAGTAAGAGGCTCTCAAGGCACAGTGTTAAACACTGATTTAGTAATCTGAAATCAAGTCAACCAACAAGTGCCAAAGCAAAACATCGCAGAATGCAGCTGCAAAGCAATCCAAAACCATTTTCTATGTCATCGACAAAGGCATCGGTGAATTAACAAGAAGAATTATATTGAACGGTCATTTCCCAAAAATGGAGTTGAGTTATCCGACAAATCGTTTGTAATCATAAAAATCTCATGTTCATAGTCTCCTTGATATATCCCAATGACAAACTTTTTAATTTTTTGAACATCAAACTATCAAAGATGAAAATTGATCCTATTGATAGTATAGTATGGTTCTGTCATCTTGATAGCGATGGTTCTACTAAAAGTTTTCCTTTTTTTTTTTTTCCCATATTTGGTGTTTAGAATGTCTAGTATTGCACTTAGATAAACCTGTCAAGCGACTGGATTCAATTCCGATTCGACAGATTCTTAACTGGGTTTGATTTTAAAATCTCCAAATTCAATTTTTGCAAATTCGTTTACGTCAATCCGAATTCAAAAAATATGAGTCGATTAGTTCGATCCAATCTGATCTGATTCATTTATCCTATTCAAAAAATTAAGCATACAAGCTCAAAATTCCTCAATTGAAAGCACCCTCATCTTTTATGTGCTCCCAATGCAAATGCTCCATTTCTATTTGTGTACACTTCCTTTGTTGCCAAAAAATTATCCCCACTCCCCACATTTTGGAGGGAGCTGGGATTTTCAATCAGAGTAAGTATGCGTGCTCTGTCGCTAGCTAAAGGACCTCAATTTTTCCCCCTTCACTAATCGAGGAGCTCTTTCGTTTTCAAATTTTTTTTCGTTATTTGACAAAGTTGTAATCAGCAATAATTCAGGTACGTCAACAAATTGTTGTCTTTTATTATTATTTTTTTATAATTTAGGTGTCTGGACGAACTTACGCGCACCTCAATTAATCCTGGGGCTCAATCCCACCTCCCACTCGCGGGGAGCCCAATTGCCCAATTAAAATTGGAGCAAAGCTCTGGATGGGCTGGCCCCATAGGAGTTGATAATACATAAGAGGTTTCGAACGAGATCTTAGGATGGAGCAAATCCCTAAGTCCCGAGCCTTAATTGACACTAGGTCAATCCCTTGGGGTTCATTACATTTTATTATTGAAAAATGTTACATCATCGATGGTTAAGACTCTAACAGTGTACTTTTAAGTACGGGAAAGTGTATTATTAGTATATGTGTAAAAAAAGGATTTAATATAATATGTAATTTTTTATTGAGATTCATATTAAAAGTTAGAACTGTAATTAACCTTGATAACATCATTTGGGATTCTAGTGGTGGTCCTTTCAAACTTCTTCAACCATCACTCCATCGTGAGCCCGGATATATACCTCTTCAGCCATAATTTTAAAAGAAGAAATGGAACAGATAAGATCAATTTTGAAAAAAAGGTGAAACATTTCGAAGACCAAAGCTCAAAGTTTATTACTGCTTTTACTTGGTTGGTGGTCCCTTTTGGGAAACTTCTGCAGGGCTCAAATAATAATGCATTGGGGATGAAAAGTCCTTTGGTAGTGACATGTTGCTTAGACAAATGAGACTCCTTCCTTTTGCAGGCTGTTATTTTTTGTGAAAATTTCAGCATTTGGAAATTTCAACATTTTGTAGCTTTGGAAATTTCAGCATTTAGATTCTGTAGCAAATTGTATGACAGCACCATATGCCATCCACCACATACTCCCTTACCTTAGAGAATCAAACCTTTTAGTGAATTGAATTTCGTCAATCAATAATTCCCTTTCACCTCCATTACCAATATTTTAAGTGTTGACACTGTACTTTTCATGAAGTCCATTCGATTCATTTGTGTGAGTTATTGTTGTACTTGTGAAATCTATTTCGCTTTCGTACTTTAATATCGTCAGTCCCACTTACCTCTATTCTTTCTACGGTAAGATTGTAGTATGTAAAATGATAGTATAAAGTTTCATTATTCAATATCGTGGGCCCAACGAATACCATTTTATTTTTGTTCGGCGAAAATTAGTGAGCTTTCCATTATCGCCATCAGGCTTTTTATGAATGGTATTTTGCATTTACACGGTTGGAATTCATCAAACAACTAAATAAGTTTTAACTTTCGTTTTATCCCGCAAATGGCTATTTATTTAATGTTGCATTATGTATATTCAGAATCCTAAAATCTGAATGAAAAATTCAAAGATTGGATGAATTATTTATAAATATTCAACTGAGTTGATTGTTTTTCAAGGTCACTTAAAAAATAATTTCAGAATTATTCAACGGCTTAGATCATTTGTGTGAAATCCCGAAGTGAGTTCCAAACAATTGTACGTGAGAGAGAGAGAGAGGGGAGCAAAAAGTGAAGGCATGTGAGCTTGGGCCCCAAAACCGTGTGGTAGTGACTACTCGGATAGACCAGTGAGACTAGTTGGTTAGACCAATGAGACTCCTTTACAGGCTCTTGGAAATTTTAGCACGAGCCCGCAAATTATGGCTAAACTGGAATTATTTTACCATTTTCGACAACCCAATTTGCCCGCAATTAGTTCTCAATTTGTTGTCATTTGCTTCCACATGGGAGCGGGCCATTGTTAAACTGCTACCTTTTATTATTGGAAAGTGTTACACCTGTGATTGAGACTCGTTTTTTTGTATTTCTGGTACTTCTCGTTTTTTTTTTTTTTTTTTGATATTTCAGAATATTATGGTTGAGACTCTAACAGTGTACTATAAGTGAAAAGTGTGTTATCCTAAAAAGGAATTGAAATCATAAGTGATTTTTGTTGAAACTGAAGGCTGAAAAATTAAGTACCGAAAGCTGAATGCTGAATTTTTTAAGCTGAAAAGCTGTTTGATAAATATATTAAGTGCTAAATTAAAAAATGTTGAATTAATTTGGACTAGTTCATAGTGGTCCTTCAATCTTTTTTTCAAGAGGTCTCAGGTTCGAGCACACATAAAAAGAAGAATGTACTGTAATATGAAAGATCAGTTCTGAGGGTGCAAAGCAATAGACCCAAGTTGTAAAAGAAAATCACCCACACATTTCAATCACTAGACCAAAGCTCAATTAAAGTCAGTACTTTTCTTGGTTGGAGTTATTGGTTGGTGGGTCCCCTTGGGAAACTACTGCGAAGCTGAAATAATGCATTGAGCATTAGAAGTCCTTTGGTAATGACATGTCGATTAGACCAGTGAGACTCCTTTACAGGCTGTTATTTCGTGGAAATTTTAGTACTAGCAGCAATGGTTGTGTGTGTGTGTCCAAATTGCATGATATTTGTAGCATAGATCGATACTATCGCAAATTGTATGACTGCACCAGTTGCCATACACGTTATGGTAATGTACCCGTAACTTCTTTCTTTCATTGATCCCAAAGCTTCGCAACTTCTTTTTCCTTTGATCCAATCAAACAGATATTTATCGATTTGTTATTTCTCGATAAGATTTACAAAAGTGAAAGTGAACAATTTAGATCATCAAATAAGACTTAGCATGAGCCTGCAAATGGCCAAGCTAAACCCAACTACCACAACCCAACCCACTTTTCAAAACTAGCTCTCAATTTGTTGTCATTTGCTCCACATGGCAGTGGGCCCTTGTTAATTCTATGTTCACATGCACTCTTTTTACTGGATATTTGGATGAACAGCCCTACCAAAAGTTGACATGACCCAAGTCTTTGGACGTCATTCCTTCACCATATAATAATGGTACTCCTATTAAACTTCCCCGAGTTCTGAAACAAGAAAATGAGTATAAAAACTCTGAAATACTCTTAACAGATGTTACAAGGATGAATTATGGAGCATAAATGGGCACGTACTTTTACGCCTCTATCAATTAAGTTCCAATTTTGAAGGGATAGAGAAATGGACCCTGGTTGTTATTCGAAAATCACCCATACATTTATTTTAATCGTTAGATTTGTTGAATTCCATTGAAGGAAAAAAGGGTAAAACACTAACACAGTGGAAACCAAACCCAAAAGCAAACTTGTGAACTAATGCCAAATCCCCTGTACCTGTCAAAATTATTTCGTTTTCCTTGGTTTTAATTATTGGTTGGTGAACTCATGCGACGCTGAAAGAATGAAAAGTCCTTGGGTACTGACTTGTTGGTTAGACCGGTGAGACTCCTTTAGGGGATGTTATGTGTCCACATTTTGCATGATATTTGTAGCACATACTACTTTACCCTTATGTACGTATCTTGCTAAAATTCTCCTCCTGTTCTTTTTCATCGATCCCAAGCTTTGTACTATCTTTCTTTTTTTTACGTTGATCCAACCAAACAGATCGTACCGGTTTTCGATGAACATGATTTTTTGCACGATCAAGTTTCTCAACAAGTTCTACAAAGTGAACGTCATCAAAATGGACTCAACATGAGTTCGCAAATGGGCAAACTGGACCCAACTGCTGAAAACCCCACTCTTTTTCGAAATTAGCTGTTTATTTATTGTCATGTGCTGCACATGGGAGTGGGCCATTGTTGTTTACTAATTCTATGTTCACACTCCTTGCTGAATAAATATTAGAAGGAATTGGGTACGTACAATTATTGCTGACCCAAGTCTATGGATAGAAAATGGGTGGTTGGACTTCATAACCTTCACCATATTAATAGGAACACCACTACTGACTACACAAGTCTCTTGTATTCTCTAGCTACTTGTTCCCCTGAAGAAGAAGTCCTAAAGAATTTCTGTTCTTTTTTCAGTTGGAACAAATGGCTGAACCTCTTCTCACATCTGCTACCGAGGCAATCTTGAACGGCTTGATTTCCCTAGCGACCCAGCAGATTAGCCTGGCATGGGGTTTTGAGAAAAACCTCGAAAAGCTCCGCAGAAGGCTAACAACCATTCAAGCTTTGTTACAAGATGCTGAGAGAAAGAGAATTCTACCAGAACACTTTAAAATTTGGCTAAAAAGTCTCAAGGCGGGAGCCTGCCATGCTGAGAATGTGCTGGATGAGTTGGCCTATGAAGCTCTTCGAAGGGAGACCGAGGGACGAAAACCAATCAAGGACAAGGTACGCAACTTGGCATTTCGTCTCAAGATGGCTAAGAAGGTCAATGATGTTATTGAACTGTTAAACGATATTTGCGATGAGGCAAATAAAATCGGTCTTATAGCAAATCAAATCTCAGATGCTAGTGTTGAACCTAGGGTCAGGCCGACCCTGCCTTATATAGATAATTCAAATGTTGTGGGAAGGCAGGGTGACGTGTCTGTAGTGAGACAGATGTTACTTGGCTCTGACGAACAAGACTTGTCTGTCATTGCCATTCAAGGAATGGGTGGGCTCGGGAAGACAACCCTTGCTCAGCTAGTTTACAAGGATGAGAAGGTTGTGGAAAAGTTTGGTGATAAGAGAATGTGGGTTTGTGTATCTGACGATTTTACAGTTGAAAGGATATTGAATGAGATGGTGCAATCTCTAACCGGAGATAAGTCTGAGACACCGAACATTCAAGGAGTAGTGAAAAAGCTTAAAGAAAAAATGGGTGGAGAAAAATACTTACTTGTATTAGATGACGTTTGGAATGAAGATCATCAAGAATGGTTAAGATTGAGAAATTGTTTGATAGAAATTGGTGGCTCGAAGGGGAGCAAAGTTCTAGTGACAACGCGCAAGATGGATGTAGTATCAACAATGCAAATATCATCATCCTTGACTCACCCTTTGGGGAAATTATCTGATGATGAGTGTTGGGCCATGTTTAGGAAAAGGGTATTCTCAATTGGGGGACCGGAAAGGAGACAAAGTTTGGAGGATATGGGTAGGAGAATGGTAGAAAAGTGTAAGGGTGTGCCATTAGCGGTTAACTCATTAGGAGGTTTATTGTACGCTAAGCACTCTGAACGTGAATGGAAGTCTGTCGATAGGAGTGAAATATGGCGTTCTCTTGAAAGTGAAAACAGTATTCGACCAGTGTTAAGGCTAAGTTACGATCACTTGCCATCACCATTTTTGAAAAGATGTTTTGCATATTGTTCTGTTTTTCCAAAGGACACTGACATCAACAAAGATATGTTGATTCACCTTTGGATGGGTCTAGGATATCTTCATCCTATAGCAGAAAGTGCATTAGAAATGGAAGATTTGGGCAACAATTATTTTAATATTTTGTTGCGCCATTCTTTCTTTCAAGAAGCTGAATTGGATGAGTTCAATAATATTACTAGTTGCAAGATGCATGATCTTGTACATGATCTTGCGCTTCATGTTGCAGAGGGAAGTTGTTTAACTTTGGAAGCTAGTGAGGTGAAGAACCATCCCGAGGTTCAACATCTCTCATTGCATCTTAAGGAAGAAACATGTTTAGGGATTCCACAAGAAAATTTTGGAAACCTGAGGACACTAATGTTAACTGGACATCTCCCCAAAAACTTTGACGCAGCCAAATGTGTACGTGTTCTACGTTTAACAGAATCCCACATGAAAGAGTTGCCAAGTTCAATGCGCAAGTTCATACATTTGAGATATCTTGACCTCTCAAACACGGAATTTGAAAAACTACCAAACTTCCTCACCAGTCTCTACAATTTAGAAACGCTCATTTTGCCATCATCTCTGAAAGAGCTTCCAAAGGATTTTCATAAGTTGGTTAGCTTGAGACATCTCTGTATGGATGAAAGCGAAATTAGTCCGAATGTGATTCCAGCGAAGTTAGGGCAATTGACTTCTTTGCAGACATTACCCCTCTTTGTTGTGGGTGTGGATGTG
Organism: Rhododendron molle; assembly: GCA_025413875.1. Taxonomy (NCBI): domain Eukaryota; kingdom Viridiplantae; phylum Streptophyta; class Magnoliopsida; order Ericales; family Ericaceae; genus Rhododendron; species Rhododendron molle. The sequence goes on along the minus strand of CM046396.1, from coordinate 1,421,235 downwards.
GGCTATAAGATTGAAGAGTTGAGAAGCTTAAAACAGCTAAAAGGTCGATTGCGTGTTAACAATCTAATGTTCGTGAGCGACAGGGAAGAAGCGAAAAAGGCTGATATTATAGGGAAAAAAGACATGCAAGAGTTGGCATTTCACTTTGGACGTGAAAGATCTCACACGAACCATATGGATGTGTTGGAAGGACTTCAACCCCACAAGAACCTTAGGGGCTTAATACTCGAAGAATTTGGAGGGCAAAAATTTGCGTCATGGATGACAAGTGCCAATCCCCAATTCCTTCAAAATTTGGTGAAGATTGAATTAAGGAGTTGCCAAGTATGTGAACAAGTCCCCACACTCGGACTCCTTCCACGTCTTGAAGTCGTTAAAATGGAGGGATTCGATAATCTAAAATGCATTGGTCCCGAATTCTACGGATTGGACAAAGGCATTGTCGGTTGTAGTAGCAGCAGCAGTGGGGCAGCAAGAAACGGAGTAGTATTTCCAGCATTGAGAAAACTTGGCCTTCGTGATATGCGAAAGCTAGAAGAATGGTCAGATGTATCATCGTTGCCGGCTGCTGCCACAAGTGAGATAAAGTTCTTTCCTTGTCTCAAACAGTTGCTAATCTCCGATTGTCCTCAGTTGGTAACCATTCCAGGTCAATTGTTATCAGTCCAGAGCATAAATATTTCAACGGTGAATCCCTGGCGGAGAGAGGGTCGAATGATGGATAGCCCATCCTTGTTGATGGGCATCTATGAAAATTCAGAAAATTTTGCTCTTTTCTTGGAGGATTTGCTTGGAAAAAGTAGCAGATCCCTGAGAAATCTGGAAATAGATGGATTGAAGAAGCTGCATCATTTACCGAACCAGCTACTAAACCTTACTTCTCTCGAGAAGTTAGATATAACCCGTTGCTCTGATCTAATTTACATAATTGAAGAAACAGAGGTAACAATATCCACCGGCCTACCGTCCCTTCAAAAGCTTTCGATAGAGTACTGCAACGAGTTGAGGTGTCTGCCGAAGTGGCTGCTACAGCCAACCCTTGCTGAATTTCTTATAGTGCGGTGTGAAAGTTTGGAAAGTGATGAATTATGCAGTCTGACGTCCCTTCAGAATATGACCATCAGAGGCTGTTCAAGATGGGAAAGTTTTTGGGAGAAGGGGCTGCTCTGCCTGACAAGCCTACAGGAATTGAAGATTGATGGATTCTCAGAAAACCTTCTTCACTTCCCCTGGCCGTCCTATCCCCCTCAACAGTGCCCCTTCATCTCCCTGGAGTCTCTAAGATTATTGGGTTGGGAAAACCTCACATGTCTGCCTGATCTTGAGCACCTCACTGCCTTGAAAACATTGGAGATCTGGGAATGGGGAAAATTGGAAGCTCTGCCAGAGTGGCTGGGTAACTTGTCATCTCTTCAATCACTGGATATCTTCCTTGTCCAAATCTGACGAGTTTGCCCTCCCGAGAAGCAATTCAGCGCCTTGCCAATTTCACACATCTGTTCATAGTAGACTGTCCCATTCTAGCGAAACGAATTGAAAAGGGAAGCGGCGAAGAGTGGCACAAGACAGCTCACATACCATTGGTCATAATAAGAGGTAATTTATTTCTGTAACACCCATTCTAATGATTCAATTGCACTTTAAAGCAAGCACAATCTCTCTCTCTCTCTCTCTCTCTCTCTCTCTCTCTCTCTCTCGTGCACATCTTTTGTGGGCCTTTATGCGTGTCAGTGTCCATGTGATGAAATCAGAGAAGGTAATGCATGGAAAATCTTATCTATCCTGTTTCTCTGGCAGGAGGGCGCTGTACATATAGATATTCGCAGAAAGTGTTACCCCAATCCTAGCTTTTGAAGGCAAAGCAACCTCCAGCCAATCATGTAATTTCTCAACTTCTGCATTTTCTTTATTTTTCATCTTTTTAGGACTACCACCAATGTTGACAATCGGTTTTTGATCTTACACGTCCAGAAATGGAGATTTCTAATACCTCAGTGGATCTGACAGCAGGGGAAATTACTGCATTGGAGAAAGAGGTGTTCTAATAGATTCGCCTGCTTATGTAATTTCTGAGACTAATCAACAAATTATCTGTGATCATCTCTCTCTCTTTTTTCTCTATTTTGTTCAATTTTCTGCTAACATTTTCTGTTTCCAGATTCTCCGAGACGTTGTGTCATATTCTTTTATATGAGGAATTAACGCAGGGCGGAGGTCCTCAAAGGTCTTATTCTTGTATACGTCTCTTTTTAAACACTTTTCTGAACAATTTGTTCCTCAGCCATGATTCTTTCTGTCTTCAACGTTATTGTTTTCTGGCTTTAGGTCATACTGCAAAATGTCCACATTTAATAAGCTTGCGATGCGAGAGGTTGTTGATGGGAATCAAATCTCGGAAGGAAGCTCAAAGTGACACTTTCGATCAAGCAGATTATGCCAAGTAGTTGAATCAGTCTTGGGATCTACCCGCAACATTATATTTAGTAAGTCGTTGATTATCTATTTGGATCTATCTAGCAAGAGCCGCTACGGATCCGATACAATACTATATGACAGCGGTGATACGAAAAATTCTAGAAAAATAAGATACGAGTACGGCTAAGATACATTACATACCCATATTTTTGTCATTTTTTAGCATTGTATTATCCTAATTTTAAGAATGTTGAGAAACCCTTATATTCTTCATATGCAAACTTGTTCCCCACAAATCCGCTGGTTACTTGCTGAAATCCAATGTTACTGGAACATATGTAGGACACAATAAAAATATTAAAAGACTATCAAAAGAAGATGAGACTGTTTTCATCTCACTGTATCCTCATTTCTCAAGTGTAAGTAAACTATTGAAAATCTATGCCTTTTGTATTCCTCAAACCTTTACGCCATCCTATGCAAGTCCCATATTCTTAATTTCATAAATGTTCGAACATATGATTATAGTATTCAAAAAGTATCTCATACTTCAAAAATTAAAATTAAATGGCTTTTATATTCTGGATACGTATCCACAAGTATGGGAGGATTATATGTATTCGATGTGGATACCATACAGCTCAGACTTCCATATAGAAGCATCCGTTCTTCCTAGGTTTGGATCAATTCTGTATCAATAGTTCCTCGCTAGACCTTTTTGATGCTCTTTGAAGTATGGTGACACTAGACGCATCAGAAGTTGGACTCCAGACACATCAGAAGTACGTTTCTCACTAGTTTGTCACTCTAGTCAGTTATCGCCAGCATGTTCTTAATATAGTGTCAAAGAGCAATTGTTCCCATTGAGCTTCTTAGCATTCGATGTATGATAAACTATTAGCATAGTAATAATTTCTTCTCTATGTTTTGATCTTAGACACCCAGCTCTTATTATTTCTGTGACCTCCTGTGGCAACGAAATAACAATGGTTTTGACAGCATGCGAAATAACTCTGTTGAAGAAACAGGCTTTCAGATAGCACATCTGCTTATGTAACCTAGTAACACTGGACAATAAATTAGCTATTATCCTTTTTCTTTTTTTCTTGACCATTTTCTAAGGTTATTTTTTCCTGCTTCCAGATTCTTTGAGACACACTGCACAATACTACAAAAATCTGAGGAAACGCAAAGGTCCTCCAACATCTTATTCGTACAATATTCTTTGGTTAACACATCACTGGCCATATTTTCTGTTTTATCAATTAATATTTTTGTTTTAGTTCCAATTGTTGTTGAGAAGTTTTGCATGCTGGTTAACTGCAAACTGTGCACCCCTAATAAGCTTGTGATGCATGTGGTTGTTGTAGCTCAGAGTGAACTTTCGGTCAAGGACTTCACTGCCTTATCTCCCCGTAATGGCACTACCGGATACTGCGAATGGGTGAATCTTCCTTAAAATTCGACCTGTAAGTCATTGCTTTTCCTCTGGCATCAAGCCAATCAATTATCTCTTAATTAGCCCTTTTTATTCTTTGTTCATTCTTCGTATCCTAGCTTTCCATGTATGGCATCTTATCATGCATGCTAACTTATAGTAGTTTCTTCTCTTTTAGCAATGAGTAGATTTACCAGATTAATCATAGAATTCTACGTGCTTGTCTTTCAAACTTTTACATACATGTTTAGTTTTCTATTTCCTGGTCTAACTAGACCTTTGTTCTCGCACATATGGTTAGGGTACTTACTCAGGAACTCCCTGGTTTTGGTAAAAGAAACTACTTCTTGTATGACCATAATGCTTGATATAAATTAGAGTTCTAAGAAGTACGACGATTTGGTTTCAACAATGCCAGGATAGTGGTTGCTGCAGTTTCAAGGCTTCTATTCATCCTCTTCTTCTGTTGTTTTTGCTGCTGCATCAGGACTTCATCTGCTATTTCGGCTGGAATTGCTTTGGCAGTGGTCCTGTTTTCTACTGGTGTCCTGCGGATTATACTTGTTTAGGATGTTGGTTTTGTTCCTAATGCTATATCAGATGCCGGTGTTATCCATTGCTTCTTCAAGTGAGCTCTCAAGCTTTGAGAAGGGTGCTATGAGGTTAACATGCCGCAGATTCTGTCTTTGCATTTCGCTGGAATTGCTGATGCTTAATTGCTGGTATGCTGGAATTAAGCTGAAGTAGGGGAAGTCTAGGATCCTATGATTGGGTTGCTATCTTACAGTGAATACTTACTCCTTAGCTATGGGTTTTTTTTATCCTGTTGTACCTTGTATCTTTCTTGTTTTTTTCGGATATTGGTATATTTATTTTGGTTGGCTCTTTGCCAACCTTGTTGCTTTCTTTGTGTCCTAGGTGGCATATGATTGTCATGAGGCTTTGGTGCCAACATAGTTGGGATGCAAGCTTCTTGTTGTGATGCCGTCGTGCCCCGGATTTTTTTAATCTCTATAATCATTTCTTAAAGGATTAATAAATTCCTTTCTTAATCTTTTTAATGTGTCGTATAAGGGCATCTTATTATGACTTTACATTTACATTTTGTGGACAACAGTTATGTGCTCTTGGAGCAGATCCTTCAAATTTTCACATCACTACTATAACAATTTCGGAGATTAGTTTTGTTAGTGCACTCCAAAAAGATCCTTCAAACATAATAATAGGATGGACTGATTTTGAGAATATGTTCTCAATTAAACTACTCATAACTATTTTGTCCTAGATTGATGGTTCGGATTGTTTGCAGCATTTTAATGAAGGGCTCAGATTTTGATCCAAAAAGATCAAGGATCCCTTTAAAAATTTTCACGTAAAAACTTTGACTCTTTCCGGAATTTCTAGACCCCAAATCAAAGTCCAAACACTATAGCCCTTATGAAGCTCAATATTTGCTCAATCCATTGAAGAGCGGTTACAGTTCTCATCATAGAGGGGTTTGACAGCCCGATTTAGTCAAGTAATATTCCTCGAAGCAGTGAATGGCCAAACCATTTGATCTGCAAATGTTGAATCAGGAAGAGTGATGGAGAGGGTCTAAGTTATCAAAGCAGGGAAGCAAGCCCACATTTAACATTGCTGAAGAACTATATTGGAGAAAGCAAAAACTGCTGGAAAGAAAAAGAAATCACAAGGGAATCCAAACGCTGATGAAACTGAAGATTGCTACGATCCATCTACCCCAACAACATCTTTGGATTGGGCTAGAACCGATTAGCCCTGATGGTGAGATAGATGGTGAGCTACCATGATTGATTGATGGACCGCGCGAATTGATGCAGCCACAGGAATTGATGCGGCCCTAGACAAAAAGCAGCGAAAAATACATCAATCAATTAGATGGCGTAAATATATTTGTCTCGAAATTATGCAACATTTGAAAGGAACTAAAAGAAATCGTTGAACAAGATCACAAGGCCAAAGAACTGTAACAAATGAAAACTCAAGCTATAATTGACAAAGAGGACTAAAGATTGCACTCAAATGCGAGCAACAACGAAATGTAAAATAGGAAGTTCATGATGGCAGATCCAAATTACACTATATCGGTTAAAGAACATGTGCACTATTCATTACAATATTTCAGAACTTTGGGGGTGTTTGGCACCTTCTTTTTCAACTTCTCATTTGTAGGGAAAAGCTAACGTACCCCCGTTACTCCCATTGACTTTCACTATAAGAAGACATAATATTAACAATAAAAAAGGGGTAGTCCTATGGTACACACCCCTTATTAGGGGGTGTACCGTACGCATCATGATTTTAAACCCTTGGATTTCAAAGTAAATAATCCGGACCACCCATTTATTAAATCAATTAATAAAATAAACAAAGGGCTTAGCAGGTAACAGGTTGTTCTCTCCTCCTTGACTTTCTCTCCCTCTCCCTCATGTGTAAAATACTACAAAGTATATAACATAACCACAATTGTTATGACAACACAAAAAATTGACACTTTCTTACCACAATGTGTCGTACCAAAAGAAATCGATCAAAAGATACTAGATACAAGACCTAAATATATCGTAGCACAATCAATAATACTATGCCTTAGCAAGATACAAGTCTAAAATATCACAAATTAAATATTGTAAAACTTAACATTCTAACAGTCCTGATCGATCATTTTAAAAATACACTCACTAAGGACATTTAGATTGTACAGTCAATTTATATTTTGTATGAAACCTAACCCACTTATAACTTGCCCAATTTGGCCCAAATCCGCCCATTTGGCATCCCTAGCACTTTACTCCAATTATGAGAAGAAATAAACCGTTGAACCCAATGACTCAAATATAAGTTGGCAATAGGAGCCCTTAGATCGGCATATTCTCCTAGAGATACCGCCCTATGTTATTATACCTAGCTGCTAGATACATACAGCGAGCGGGAAAAAAAAGATACATACCGAAAGACTGCGAGAGAGAGCACACCTGATGTTCTAAATAACTTCGGGATGCATTAAATGAGACACAATAATGACGATCGAAACCGTTGATTGCATTATCTTTGTTTATTACATCATCCACGAAATTTTTTGCTATTATCAAGTTTAGAAAGCCTCTTTATCGGCTCCCTAATTCAATAAAAAAAGAATATTTTCATCCGATTAATGGTCTAATGATAAGCGATGACCTTCATTCTTAGTACATTTAATCTAATTCATATTCTGTACAAGATAGACGGGTCCGATTGAAAAAAATTGCTTACATGGGGTTCAGTTGTTGCATTATTAGATATTAATATGCATATGGATACATTAAAAGTCTTTCGATTACATAGTTGCCGATATCCAATAATCTCTAATTTTGGTGACAATGTTGAATGTCATATAACTTGGCATTCTAACAGTCCTGATCGATCATTCTAAAATTACACTTACTAACGACATTTAGATTGTACATTCAATTTATGTTTGATATGAAACCTAGTCCTCTGTTGTAGTTGAATGTAAGGTAGCCATGCGATCGTGACACAATAATGACGATCAATTCCGTTGAGTTTTGTATGTTTGTTGATTAAGTCACCTACGTAAATTTTTGCCTCGATCTGATTTAGGAAGGTCCATCATCGACATGCAAATTTAATAATATAATGATATTTTCATCCAATTAAGTGTCTACCTATAAGCCATCAACTTCATTCTTGGTACGAATGACCTAATTGATATTATGTAAAAGATAGACGATTTCGATAAAATAATTAAAAAATATATTTAACACCTTACGTGGGGCTCAGATGGTGCATTTTAGATTTTATTGTTATATTGAAATTAAACGACTAAATTTTTCAAAGTATAAAACTACAAGGACTAACTATGTAATTTAACCTTAAAAAACAACATTCTTAAAAAAAGAAAGGAATGAAGGGTGCAAGACTTGAACCCCTGATCTTTTAAATAAATGTCCAAATTCCAACACCTTGTCATTCCGATTAAATTTTTTTTATACGACACGTTGTGGGTATGAAAACGCCAATTTATGGTGTTGTCATAACAAATTTGGTTATAATACTGAATTTGTGGTATGATATTTTGCTGATTATAACTATCGCTAATTGAACTTTCTGATTGAAATTTTTTATACGACACGTTGTGGGTATGAAAACGTCAATTTATGGTATTGTCATAACAAATTTGGTTATATTACTGAATTTGTGGTATTTTAGACATGTGTAATTACGAAATATTTTAATTAATTTCCTTTGGTACGACACATTGTGGTAAGAAAACGTCAATTTATGATATTGTCATAACAATTGTGGTTTGTTATATAATTTGTGGTATTTAAATATGTTTTCTTTTAATACGACACATTGTGTTAAGAAAACGACAATTTTAGGTGTTGTCATAACAATTGTGGTTATTTTATAAAATTTATGGCATTCTACAAACATTTTTGTCTTGAGTATAACAATTAATGATTCTGATACGACATATTTTGATTTTGTTACGGAATATCATACGAGTCAAAGAATTTTTGGTACGACTCATTGTGGTAAGACAATGCCAATTTATGGTGTTGTTATAACATTTGTGGGTAGCATTATTTAATTTTTGATATTGTACGCATATATCTGGTTAGGGTACAAGTATTATGGATTCGGGTACGAATAATTATGGTTATATCATAACAATATTTTTTAACTATGGGTAACCTGCTAGTGACCTGTTCAATAGGTAAATTGTAAAGTTCAAGTCGTAACTGAGTCATAAATATGCATTATAAAACCAAAAATCGACATAATGAAAATCACAAATTGTCATAATTTAAACATACCGTATACCCTGTGTACCATAACTTCCTCCATAAAAAAGACGTAACAAAAATCATGAGTGGTGTAGCAAAAGTATACCATAAAATGACATAACATTTATCAAAAGAATGCATAGTATTTTCATCATATCATGCATTTCAAAATGGCATAACAGTTCTAAGACTACTTATTTTAAAGATGCCCCCGACAAAGTATTGTCATCACAAGATAACATACCATTGAATTTGACTACCCAAAATCGAATCCTCCAAATCCCCCACTGCCGGAAGAACAGTTGATATACCACTCTCATTAGGCTTTACCCCTTGCGAATGCATCTTTCAAAACGTCAACAGTGATTCCGAATAACATCCACTCTAATTAATCATCCCATTACAAGATATATACCACATTCGGTTCAATCCGTTTATCCTCCATATCCTCAAAGATCTCTTTTGCCTCACTTTCATGTCCAAGTATAAAAAAAGGGATCTAAATCGAGCAGTTTAGGGGATCTTTTAATAGACGGCACATTTGACATACGTAAAGGACAACTGAACAAACGGATCTGAATTGAGCCCTGATACCGACGCAATGCCACGAACCTGTCGTCCAGCTTTGACGTGGGATAGAGCAGTGCATGCCTTGACCACTGTGCGGAGGATGAAGGCTTTGAAAATAAACTGAGGTTTTGTATGAAATTATTGAGTTTTGAGCAAGCATAGGTTATTTGTCGGGGAAAACAGGCATAGATTATGGACTGAATCGACGAGGAGGAGGTCGTGAAACAGAGGTGGTTGACGCAGAATAGCCGAGTAGGCGGAAATCGTGTTCCCTGCATGCGATTTTTGTTGAGAATGTGTTGGCGAATGGGGATAAACGCTTTGGGGAAGAAGTACAACGACAAAAAGTAAATACCGCGGGTTCAGGAAACGCGAGTTTACTATTGACTAACTTCGCATTTTTCACCTGCGAAGTGAGATTCTGTGCAGCATTTGGCAATTTGCGACCTTACTTTGGAATCAATTTGGTTATCTTCTTCGTCCACATTGCATAAATTGTTAATTCAAAATATTCTCGTAAAATATCAAGTGGATCGAGTAAATACTGGTATTCAATCGGCGATCATATATCTCAAAAACAAATAAAACAAAGTTACCTGGGCACACTGGATTACTGCTTGAGAGACTCAAAAATAAGAACAAATGAGACGGGCTTATGGATCGCGAGGTTTGTATTGACCCATGCGAAGGCCGGCCCTATTTTGTCATTCCTTATCTGTTCAAACCCACCCTATGTCAAACCCTAGTCACATAAGTCCTATTTTAAGTGAAGTACCAAACATAACCCCGCCAGAATCTTCCGTTTTTTCCTCTCTATCCCATCTCTCTCCACCTCCGAATATTGGCCATGGACATACTGTCCAGAAGATTCACGACGGTACCTCCTCCTCCTCCTCCTCGTCTCCGCCATTACCACCGCCGCGTGTCACGTCACTCCTCGAGACGATGACATCGGATTCGCATACACTTTCGATCGGAGATGAGGAAGATCACGCTCGCGATCACGGAGAAGCTCGGGTCGTCGCTGATCCAGATGGCTCTCGAAGACGAAGATGACGAGAGTTTGCTCAAACAGGCTGCAGATCTAAAGGCTTCGAAGAATCAGTGAGCTTGATCTGGCCGTTGTGGGACAAATTGTCGGCGGAGATCGGGGATTCTTCGTCGTTGCCTACGCACGAGAAGGAGATATCATCTTCTCCGTCGTAGTCGTCGGACTCTTCATCGGACGGCAGCGGCGGCGTGGGTTTTGCTGTCGAGAAATAGAAGCAAGCAAGACAACACATCGGCACTGCACAACGTCGGAGGGTGATTCTGCAAATTGCCAAACAACGACGAAATTCAAGATCTGTTGATTTTTTTTCCCTAGCAACTACCCTAGAGAGAGAGGTACCTGGGGATGGTTATCAGTGCATAAAGAGGCTCCACATCGTTGTATCTCAAGTTTCTGTGTCTATGTTTTGTTTTGTTTTGTTTTAAAACTAATCCTGTATCTATGATTTGTGTCTTTAGTGGCGGTGGGTGAGGTTTTAGGCCTGTGAATTGTATAATTTGAGGGGTGAATGTTGTAGATGGAGTGTGAATTTTGGAAGTGTGAATTCTGCAAACGATGTTAAATTTTTTGGGAATTGAATTCTGAAAAGAGATGTGAATTCTGGAGGTGTGAATTTTTGGCGAAGTACACAAAGAATTCACACCCCAAAGAATTCACACTTCGAAGAATTCACACCTCAAGAGTTCACATCTCAAGAATTCAATTGATCGATTTGTTCAGTATAGATCACAAGTCTCTCAATTGATTTCTCTTGTTTTGATGGTGTGAAAAGTATAGATAGGATGTGAATTTTTGTCTTTTTTAAGGTGTGAATTGTGTCTTTTCCGAACATGTGAATTCTTTATTTAGGTGTGAATTGTGTCTTTTTTTAAAGAAGTGAACTCTAGGAGTGTGAATAGTGCGAATGTGTGTGAATTTCTGGAGATGTAAATTCTGCAAAAGGGTATAAATTCTGTAAAATGATGTGGATTTGAGGGGTGTGAATTCTGCAAATGAGTAAATTCTCGGAGGTGTGAATTCTCGAGGGTGTGAATTCTCGAGGATGTGAATTCTTACAAGGTTTATGAATTCTGCAAAGGTGTGAATTCTCAAGGATGTGAATTCTTGAGGGTGTGAATTCTTTTAAGATGTGTGAATTCTTGAGAGTGTGAATTATTGGGGGTGTGAATTCTTGGATGTGTGAATTCTTTAAAAAGGTGTGAATTCTGTGGGTGCTGAAAAGTGAAAAGGGCAAAATAGTAAAAACATATTTAAAAGGGGCCTAGATGGAATAGCACTTATAAAAGAGGGTTTGCATGGAACCCACACAAAAAAATAGGACCGGCCAGGAATTTCCTGTTTTTCAAATGGCTTTTGGTGCTAGTCCGTTATATAACGGACTTGCAAATGCAAGTCGACCCGCTAAATCCAAGTGATCTCGGGCGATCGGAGCCGGTGAGCGCATCGTCTCTCATCCTTCTCTCTCTCTACAATCACCAGGGTTTTCTATTTGCAGCCAAGAATGTGAGGAATAATATGAGGTACAATGGTTGATTGATTGTTGCATCTAATTCAATTTCTATCAGCGTACAAATTAATAGTTTTGCGGGTTTTGATTTTATATAGCTTAGGGTACTTTTAGAAATTCATTCAAGGTATATGCCTTCCACGTGTTTGACATTTGGCTTTTGAAGAAGCCGTTTTTTGGCCTATGATTTTTTTGAAGTCTCGATTCAAAAATAAGTAGCCCAGTTGATCGGGATCAGTAGATTTGAATCATTCTTTCTGCAGTTTTCTGGGCAATTGAGGTTCATATGACTTGGAACATCGCAGATGAATGATGAAGTTTTGGTTGATCCAACATGCCAAAGGGACTGAAATTGAAAATTCCATTGTTCTGGTGCAGAAGTTCCTATTTTAGGAAATGCCCTACCTTTGAGTGCGGTTTGAACTATTGATTTGCGTAATTGGAAGTAATCAATTAGGTTTACGATGAAACCTGGAAATCAATCACTGGTTCAATTTGAGTACCATACAAGAATCAGGATAGACATAAACAGAAAATTGAAGAGTAAGGACAACAAGTGATAATGTGGGGGCTATTCTTACCTAAGAGTTTTTAATTGGTCCATATGTACGTGAGAGGTTATATTTGGTGTTGTGTTTGGATTGTTGTGTCCCTAGGCTTTTTGTTTTGGATTAGCCTCTATTGATTGTATTTCCTCCGAGATGAAAGAATAGATAGGGAATCTATTTTATGTGAGAGGTTGTATTTAGTGTTGTGTCCATAGCCCTCCTGATTGTATTTCCCCCAAGATGAAAGAAAAGATAGGCAATATATCTTTTAAGACAATACCGAATCCTATCTCTTGTAGGGAGGTGCAAAAGCTCTCCCTTTGACTCAAGAGGGCCTTACACCACTTCACTTCTACTAATGCAGATGACTTTCAAGTATTGGTGTGCAACTAACCCTATCCCCTCATCTGATGCATCGGGGGTGCCTGAGCCGCAGTGTTCTGGGCGCGACAGCGCAGCGTCTCTCGTAACGGCCATTGATTGTAGAAGTCTCTTCCGATCCCTACTGCCACTGTCTTTGTGCCTAAATAGTATCAGTTCTTCTTGTCTCCATCGGTAACTTTTTGTTATTTACCCAAAAAAATAACTTTGATTCAAGTATTGTGACTTAGAAGAAGACTATTTCGAATCTCAACTTCTGGAGCTCCTTCCATTTGATTGGTTCTCATGTTTTTATCTCTATTTCTTATTTCCTTTGTGGATCCAGTCCTCGAGAGTGTGTGGAATTTGCTTGACAACGTGTGACGTGCAAATACAATACAATAGCAAAGGCATTCTTTAAGTTGAGAGAGAAAACTCAAGTTAAATACAAGGGGAGAAAGACCCAAACACAATATAAACATGGATCTGACTCTAGTAACCTTTTTTTTTTGTTTGGTGGGGCAAAAGTTGGTAGTGTTAGTTGGTATTAGTGAGGTTTGAACCATAGGCAAAACTCTAGTAACCATGTGGATTGATTGAAGTTGTAGTTTTGGTGTTGACTCTATCTAGTATAGTTTTTCACTTTAGTACTTGTAGCTTGTGAATATTCATAACTTATTGTCTGTGGAATTAGGGCAAATAGTATCTTGGAGTTTGAAGTTCATGAATTGCTTAAAGTTAATTGTCTATTTGAAGTTCATGAATCATTCAAACCACACACACATACAATCACAGAGAAAATTTTCACTACACTCACAATAGTTTACAAAAAACTCTCTCTTTGATGTCCAAGTCAAGATTTTAGAAGTTGTGGATACTGGGTTCAGGACTCCCTCTTTGTGTTGGGATTTTCTCTTTGAGCTCTTGATTAGAAGATGAAAACCTTTCTCATTCATCCACATCCTCCCTTTGGAAAGTTTCCTGGACCGGGTTGACCTTTTTTTTTAATGATTCTCAACTCCTCATCCAGTTGGTCCAATTGCGCAATCAGCTTTGCATTGAGACTGGTGATGAGCGCTCATGTCTTTGTGAAGTGTTCGGTACGTTTTCAACTTCCCTTGCATTTGTTGGCAACTCGATGATTAGCTCCCACTCTGTTCGCCAATTATGAAGGCTGTGTTTAGAACTCCCTCTCGGAGATGGGAATTACTCTATGAGCTCCTTAGAGTCTTAGACACACTCTAGCCAATATTGACTGTAGGATATGTCTCCATCGATCAAATCAGTGTTAGCTCAAGGGCAAACTATGGACAAATAGTGTTAGCTCAAGGGCAAACAGATGTGCTTAAAGTTCTCAGTTTGTAATTTCTGATCCTCTGTTCTGTGCCTTATTCGGGTGTTTATAGGCAAAGTTTGGCCGCCACCCGGTGTTACCATCTGCTGACTAGGGTGAGGTGCCATCATTACAATCTTTTCCACGATATCCATCATTACCATCTCCTACCCGGGGTTACAATCTTTTCCAAGTTTAAAGGACCATTTTTAGCAGCTTCTGAGCTCCGTTAGTTTTTATTTCTTGATTTCCTGGGAAAGTCTCCCTACTGCACCATTATAAAGTTGTTAAATCAATTCATTTACACCATCCTGTCATCCAAATTTCGTTCATAAACCGGTTTACTACTGTACTTCTGTTTTTAATTTTTATTAGTATTATTTTTTGGTCCGGTCTAATGATTGAAATGGGGGGTTCTGATAAATGCTTCTTAATGCATTCCTCATATTTTGGTGGTTTTTCAATCAAGGACGCTCTAGCTCATCCGTACCTGACATCACTCCATGACGTCAGCGACGAGCCTATTTGCATGACTCCTTTTAACTTTGGCTTCGAACAGCATACCTTGGCTGAGAAACAGATGGGGGAGTTGATTTACAGAGAGGCACTTGCTTTTAACCCAGAGTATCAGCAAATGTGAAGAGCCATATGGTATTTGCATCTTGTGGTTTTCAATCAGTATGAGTGCCGATGTAATATGATACGATGATTATTTCTTCATTATTGAGTGTATATAATAAATATGTGTGTATGTTTGTTCCCTCGAACTGAATAATTGAAATATTCGATTGTAGGACTACTAATTTTTTGGTATTAGTCGTTATGACGCTTTGTGCTCTCCGTTCTTTTAATCATTGTAACTTTATTTTGATTAATAAATTTATCTTTCTTTGCCGTTCAAAAAATAAATAAATTTGGTATTAGTACAGCTGATATAGTGCTGCTTGTATGGTAATTTTTCACCTCTTGCCTATTTATTACGCGCTGATTTTGGTATTAGTACTGTTTTATGGGTGAAGTAGTTTACTACTCTCTCTCTCTCTCTCTCTCTCTCTCTCTCTCTCTCTCTCCATTTGTGGTATTAAGCTTTTCCTAATGTTATTTTAACTATTTTAATTTTCGCGGATAGATTTTCCTTGCAATTATTGAAGTTTACTTTTCTTGAAGCAACAACTGACGAGCTTTGGTTGATTAGAACTGTTAATTGCATCTACTGGTTGCCTAATTATATTTGTCACACTTGTTTTCTTTATATAAACCTATCAAACCTTTTTCAATTTCGTCAATCAATAATGCCCTTTCACCTCCATTACCAATATTTAAGTTTTGACACTATACTTTTCATGAAGTCCATTCGATCCATTTATGTGAGTTATTGTTGTACTTGTGAAACCTATTTTGCTTCCGTACTTTAATATCCCACTTACCTCTATTCTTTTTACGGTAAGATTGTAGTATGTAAAATGATATAAAGTTGCATTATTCAATATCGTGGACCCGACAGATACTATTTTATTTTTGTTCGGTTCAAATTAGTGACCTTTCTATTATCGCCATCAGGCTTTTTATGAATGGTATTTTGCATTTATGCGGTTGAAATTCATCAAACAACTATATAAGTTTTAACTTTTGTTTTGTCCCGCAAATGGCTATTTATTTAATGTTGCATTATTTATAAATTGTCGCTCACACGGGGCCCTTTTTTCTAATGCGATGATGAGGCTTTCTAGGGTGCAATTCTGAAGGGGCAAAGCAATATTATTGGTTGGTGGGTCCCCCTGGGAAGCTACTTGGAAGCTCAAATAAAGCATTCAGCATTACAAGTCCTTTAGTGGGTGCAATCTTTTTAATTGAATTTTCTTTTTTTTCTGTTTGTTTTATTCGTCTTTTTTAAATTTTTGTTAGATTTGCTTGATTTTTTTTTGGATTAATTATCCATCCCGACATGAGGAGTTTAAAATTTACAAAATTATGACAGAAAGCAAAAAAAAAAAAAAGTTCACTAAAGACGGAAAAAATATCAAACAGCTGTCTTATTTGAATTCTTCGGCATCAGTTCACACTTTAATATTTTTCTGATTTTATTTCCAAAAATTACGGCAAAAAGTTGCAAAAAATAAAAAATAATGTACCAAAATAAGTTTTAGACTTACAAGAACGTAGCCGTAATAACTAGTCGGTTAGACCAGTGAGATTCCTTTACAGGTTCGTGGAAATTTTAGCATGAGCCCGCAAATTATGGCTAAACTGGACGTCTGGACGGCTGGACCTAACTACCAACAACCCAATTTGCCTGCATTTAGCTCTCAATTTGTTGTCATTTGCTCCACATGGGGGTGGGCTCTTGTTAATTCTACGTTCACACTCCTTTTACTAGATACTAGCGTTTGTGTCCGTTTGACGTACGAAATAAAAAATTCACGTTAGTGATTTTCGGTCATGTGTGTCGAGCGGGCCAAACGCTAGTTGATAATAGTCGTACTCCTATTAAACACCACTGACCACTCAAGTCTCTTGTATACTCTTAGCTAATTGTTGTCCTCGTGAACAAGTCCTAAAGAATTTCGTTCCTTTTCTACCTTGGAAAAAAATGGTTGAATCTCTTCCCCGCACAACTGCTGCCGAGTTGATTTCCCAAGCAAACCAGCAGATTAGCCTGGCATGGGGTTTTGAAAAAGACCTTGGGAAGCCCCGCCAGAAGGCTAACAACCATTCAACCTCTCTTACGCGATGCTGAGAGAATGAGAATGGAATCGGAACCCTTGAATATTTGGCTAATGAGTCTCAAAGTGGGACCGGACATTCTATTGGCAGGTAGGGAGCCCCTATGGTCACGTCCAAAGAGAGTTGCTACGCTGGTTGCCCCCTCTCATCTTTTTTTATTATAAAAAAAAAAAGTCGACTTTATTTTGACACCATGTGGTAATCCCGGCAGCGGAGGCATATGAGGACCAGTGGGGGCACAGGCCCCGGTGGATGGATTTATTTCGGGTTTTTTAAATTTATTTTTGGCATTTGTAAAAAACCCATAGAAATTTTAGTGCATCACATTTGAAGAAGGAAAAATCAGTGAAGGCATTGCTAGTTTGCTACATGGTGTTTCAACGTTCTTCTCCAACACATATTAATGTGGACTCTCAAGACTAAATATATGAATTCAGTATAAATATGTGATGGAGAATGGTGTTGGGACACCACCTATCAATTCCAGAATCACAAAATAATTAATCACTCGCAAGGAAGCCTCCATTCACTGAACATTCGCCTCCAAACCACCAAGTGTTTATGAAATTATAAGTACGTATGAATTATTATCTTATTAGAAAATACAAATCAAACGACCGCTCCTTTTCACCCTTTTCCTTATTTCTTTATTTTTCTTATTAAATCTTTTAATAAGACATCTCTTTTGTATTAAAAGATGATTCATTAAGACCACTTGGGGAACTTATAAATTTATCTACAAGATATGATTATTTTAATTTTTTTCATAGCTATTTTAAGATTATTCGATAGTTAAACACTTTTCAAATAGAAATAAGTCTTGAACAAATCGTGCAAAAAAAAAAAAAAAAATTCAAGGCATGTCAAGTTCGTTAAAAAAAGAAAATTTCTCTCTTTTTTTACGATAAAGTCGCGTGTATGGATTGTGCCCCCATTGGTGCGATTTTCTAGCTATGCCACTGTAATTACAAGCTCATATTTGAGTTTCAATTGTGTGCTTTTGTCGCAAACGGCATTCCATCCGTTTCCCAAGTTTTGAAACAAGAAAACGAGTACCAAACTCTAAGTATAATATACTAAACAGACGTAACAAGTAGAAATTATGGAGTGTACGTAAATGGACACATTCACGCCCCTATCGGGTAAGTTCCAATTTCGAAGGGGCAGAGAAATAGACCCTGGTTGTTAATCGAAAATCACCCATACATTTGTTTTAATCATTAGATAGATTTGTTGAATTCCATTGAAGGAAAAAAAAAAAGGGTGAAAAAAGAATGCAGAGAGCACGAAAAGTCTTTGGGGAGTGACTTGCTGGTTAGACGTACCAGTGAGATTCCTTTTGCAGACTGTTATTTCTTTGAAATTTCCATACTTCTGATGAACTCCTTTACGGGCTGTTATTAATTTCTTGGAAATTTCAATACTGGTGTCATGTGTCCACATTTTCCATGATATTTGCAGCTAAGTCACTGGTAGGAAATGCATGGTATGACAGCACCATATGCCATCCACCCTCCACATTCTACTTTTACCCTTATAAAACTTGTTAAAATTCTTCTCCTGTTCCTTTTGATCAATCCCAAGCTTTTTACCTCCGTCCCAAAATATTTGTTCGGTTTGCAAAATGAGAATTCAAAAATAATACAATTTTTTTAAAGAAAAAATTAAATTTTTTAAACAACTCATCGATATCTAGTGAAATGTTGAAAATTTGTAAATTTTTCTTATAAAAATTGTATTATTTTTACGTTCTCGTTTTGTGGACGGGACAAACATTATGGGACGGAGGGAGTATCTTTTTTCACTTGGACCCAACTGCTGAGAACCCGACTCCTTTTTGAAATTAGCTGTCAATTTATTGTCATGCGCTACACATATCGGATTAATTGAGATGACTTTTCACGTAGCCCACCCGGTTTTTTTTATAAAAAATTATTGAGCTACTCGGATCATCTGTGTAAGGTCCGGAGTGGGCCTCACACGCGTGCGGTGGATGGGTGTTCGGTGGGTATATCATTAAGGTATTACCAATAGTTGGAGATAAACTTTTTTACGGCAGATCCGTGAAAATAATTTACAGTGCTCAATTGCGTGCTTTCAAATATGTTTTAGACTGTCCGAATTTTGAAAAAACTATTCTCATAAAGAGTTTAACTCACGAATAATCTTTTTTACATCCGGATTTTTAATTTTGCCAAAATAGAAAATCAATTTCCTTCTCTCTCCGGGGTAGTAGTTGTCTGAAACACCACCGACCACACAAGTCTCTTGTATTCTGTAGCTTCTTGTTCCCCCGAACAAAGTCCTCAAGAATTTCTCTTCTTTTTTCAGTTGGAACGAATGCCTCTATCTGCCCTCATATCTGGTGCCGTGGGAATCTTGAACGGCTTGATTCCCCTAGCAACCCAGCAGATTAGCCTGGCATGGGGTTTTGAGAAAGACCTCGAAAAGCTCCGCAGAAGACTAACAAACGTTCAAGCTCTCTTATGCGATGCTGAGAGAAAGAGAATAGAATCAGAACCTTTGAAGAATTGGCTGAAGAGTCTCAACGCTGGAACCTGCCGTGCTGAGAATGTGCTTGATAAGCTTGCCTATGAAGCTCTTCGAAGGAAGATTGAGGGACAAAACCCACTCAAGGACAAGGTACGCAACTTGGCTTTTCGTTTGAAGATGGTTAAAAAGGTCAATGATGTTAATTTACTGTTAAGAGAAATAAGCAAGGAAGCAGCTGACATCGGTCTTAGCCCAGCAAATCTACTTGCAGATGCTAGTAGTGTTGAAACTAGGGAATTCCGGCAGACTCACCCTTTTATAGATGATTCAAATGTTGTGGGAAGGGATGGTGATGTGTCTACAGTTATAGACATGTTGCTTGGTTCGGACGAAGAAGACAATTTCTCTGTCATTGCAATTGAAGGAATGGCTGGGCTCGGGAAGACAACCCTTGCTCAGCTAGTTTACAAAGATGAGAAGGTTGTGGCTAAGTTTGGTGATAAGAGAATGTGGATTTGTGTATCTGATAATTTTAGAGTTGAAAGGATATTGAATGAGATGGTGCAATCTCTTACTGGAGATAAGTCTGAGACACCAAACATTCAAGGAATAGTGAGAAAGCTTAATGAAAAACTGGGTGGAGACAAATACTTACTTGTATTAGATGACGTTTGGAATGAAGATCAACAAGAATGGGTACGAATGAGAGATTGTCTGATAGAAATTGGTGGCTCCAAGGGGAGCAAAATTTTAGTGACGACGCGCAAGATGGATGTTGTATCAACAATGCAAATATCATCGTCCTTGACTCACCATTTGGATAAATTATCCAAAGACGAGTGTTGGGCCATGTTTATGAAAAGAGTATTCTCAAGTGGGGGACCGATAAGAAAACAAAGTTTGGAGGATATTGGTAGAAGAATGGTAGAAAAGTGTAAGGGTGTGCCATTAGCGGTTAATTCATTAGGAGGTTTATTGTACGCTAAGCGCTCTGAACGTGAATGGGAGTCTGTCGATAAGAGTGAAATATGGTGTTCTCTTGAAAGTGAAAATAGTATTCTACCAGTGTTAAGACTAAGTTACGATCACTTACCATCACCATCTTTGAAAAGATGTTTTGCATATTGTTCTGTTTTTCCAAAGGACACTAACATCAACAAAGATATGTTGATTCACCTTTGGATGGGTCTAGGATATCTTCATCCTATGGTAGAAAGCGCATTAGAAGTGGAAGATTTAGGCAATGATTATTTTAATATTTTATTGCGCAATTCTTTCTTTCAAGAAGCTAAATTGGACGAGTTCAATAATATTACTAATTGCAAGATGCATGATCTTGTACATGATCTTGCGCTTCATGTTGCAGCGGGAAGTTGTATAACTTTGGAAGCTAGTGAGGTGAAGAACCATCCTGAGGTTCAACATCTAACATTGCTTCTTGGGAAAGAAACGAGGTTAGATATTCCACAAGAAAAAGTTGGAAACTTGAGGACACTATTTTTAACTGGATATCTCCCCCAGAAAACTGACTTTGTCAAATGTGTACGTGTCCTACGTTTAGAAGGATCCTATGTGCAAGAGTTGCGCAAGTTCGTACATTTGAGGTATCTTGACCTCTCTCACACCAAATTTGAAAAACTACCAAACTTTATCACCGGTCTCTACAATTTAGAAACACTCGTTTTGCCATCATCTCTACAAGAGCTCCCAAAGGATTTTCATAAGTTGGTTAGCTTGAGACATCTCTGTATGGATGAAAGAAAAATTAGTCCAAAGGTAATACCTGCGAAGTTAGGGCATTTGACTTCTTTGCAGACATTACCCCTCTTTGTTGTGGGTGTGGATGTGGGCCATAAGATTGAAGAGTTGAGAACGTTAAAACACCTAAGAGGTCGATTGCGTGTTAACAATCTAATGTTTGTGAACGACAGGGAAGAAGCAGAAAAGACCGATATGATAGGAAAAAAGGACGTCCAAGAATTGGTATTTCAGTTTGGACTAGAAAGATCTCACACAAACCATGCGGAGGTGTTGGAAGGACTTCAACCCCACAAGAATCTTAAGGGTTTAATACTCGAAGAATTTGGAGGACAAAAATTTGCGTCATGGATGACCAGTGCCAATCCCGAGTTCCTTCAAAATTTGGTGAAGATTGAATTAAGTAGTTGCCAAGTATGCGAACAAGTCCCAACACTCGGACACCTTCCACATCTTGAAGTCGTTAAAATGAAGGGATTGGATAATCTGAAACGCATTGGTACCGAATTCTATGGATTGGACGAGGGCATTGTCAGTAGTAGTAGCAGGAGTGGGACAACAAGAGGGGTAGTAGTATTTCCAGCATTGAGAACACTTAGTCTTGGTGATATGCCGAAGCTAGAAGAATGGTTGGATGTATCATCGTTGCCTGCTGCTGCCACCAGTGTGATAAAATTCTTTCCTTGTCTCCAACAGTTGCTAATCTCCAATTGTCCTCAGCTGGTAACCATTCCAGGTCAATTGTTATCAGTCCAGAGCATAAGTATTTCAACGGTGGATCCCTGCTGGAGCGAGGGTCGAATGATGGATAGCCCATCCTTGTTGATGGAAGTCAATGAGAATTCAGAAAATATTGCTCTTTTCTTGGAGGATTTTCTTGGAAAAAGTAGCAGAACCCTAAGAAATCTGGAAATTGATGGATTGAAGAAGCTGGGTTGTTTACCGAACCAGCTATTAAACCTTACTTCTCTCGAGAAGTTAGTTATAGAGTGCTGCCCTGTTCTAATTTATATAATCGAAGAAAAAGAGGTAACAATATCCACCAGCCTTCCGTCCCTTCAACAGCTTTCGATTTTGGACTGCCCTCAGTTGAGATGTTTGCCGAAGGGACTGTTACAGCCAACCCTTGCAGAATTTCGTATAGAGTGGTGTGGAAGTTTGGAATGTGATGAATCGTGCAGTCTGACGTCCCTTAAGAAGATGACTATCATAGGCTGTTCGAGATTGGGAAGTTTTTGGGAGAAGGGGCTGGTCTGCCTGACGAGCCTTCAGAGATTGGTGATTGGTGGATTCTCAGGGCACCTTCTTCATTTCCCCTGGCCCTCCTATCCCCCTCAACAGTGCCCCTTCATCTCTCTGAAGTATCTAAGATTAAAGGGTTGGGGAAACCTCACATGTCTGCCTGATCTTGAACACCTCACTGCCTTGACAACATTGGAGATCTGGGAATGGGGAAAATTGGAAACTCTGCCAGAGTGGCTGGGTAACTTGTCATCTCTTCAATCACTGGAGATCTGGAGTTGTCCGAATCTGAAGAGTTTGCCCTCCCGAGAAGCAATTCAGCGCCTTGCCAATTTACAACATCTGTTTATATCGAGATGTCCCATTCTAGCAGATCGAATTGAAAAGGGAAGCGGCGAAGAGTGGCACAAGATAGCTTATATACCATTGGTCCAAATACGCCATGGTAATTTACTTCTCTAATACCCGTTCTCATGATTCCTTTGCAGTTAAAGCAAGCACAATTGCGTGCTCTCTCTCTCTCTCTAGATCTCTTGTGAATATATTTTGTGGGTCTTTATACGTGTCGGTGTCCATGTGATGAAATCAGAGAAAGTAAAACATGGAAAATCTTTACATATCTAACCTGTTTCACTTGCAGGGTATGGTGCATGCAGTAAATATAGATATTCAAAGAGCAATCTCCAGCCAATCAAGTAATTTCTCAACTTTTGCATTTTCTTTAGTTTGCATCTTTTGGGACTAGCATCAATGTTAACAATTGGTTTTTATACGTGTCAGTGTCCAGAAACGGTGATTTCTAATGCCTCAGGTAACAAGGAAGGAACAGTGGATCTGACAGCAGGGGACATAACTCCATTGGAGAAAGAGGTGCTCTAGTAGATTCGCTTGCTTATGTAATTTCTGAGACTAATCAACAAATTATCAGAGCTCATCTTTTTTATTCTCTTTTTTGTTCCATTTTCTGCTAACTTTTTCTGTGTCCAGATTCTTCGAGACAGTGTGTCATATCCTTTTATACGAGGAATTAACGCAAGGCGGAGATCCTCAAAGGTCTTATCTTGTATACCTCTCTTTTTAAACACTTATCTTAACAATTTGTTCCTCAGCCATGATTCTTTCTGTCTTCAACGTTATTGATTTTTGGCTTCAGGTCATACTGCAAAAATGTCCACATTTAATAAGCTTTCAATGCGAGAGGTTGTTGATGGGAATCAAATTTTGGAAAGGTAGCTCAAAGTGACACTTTCGATCATGCAGAGTATGCCAAATAGCTGAATCGGTCTTAGGATCTGCCCACAACATTGGAGTATTTAGTAAGTCGTTGAAGCAACGGATCCGATACGATACTATATGGCAGCGGTGATACGAAAAATTCTAAAAAAATAAGATATGAGTACGGCTGGGCTACATTACTTGCCAATGTTTTTGTCATTTCTTAGCATTATAATATGCTAATTTTAAGAATGTTGGGAAACCGTTATATTCTTCATATGCAAACTTGTTCCCCGCAAATTCACTGGTTACTTGCTGAAATTCAATGTTATTTGGAACATATCATATGTAGGACATGAGACTGTTTTCATCTCACTGTATCCTCATTTCTAAAGTGTAAGTAAACTATTGAACATCTATGCTTTTTGTATTCCTCAAACCTTTATGCCATCCTATGCAATTCCCGTATTCTTAATTTCATAAATGTTCGAACATATGACCTAGAGTATTCAAAAAGTGTTTGATACTTCAAAAATTAAAATTAAATGGCTTTTATATTTTGGATACTTCTGGAAACGTATCCACAAGTATGGGAGGATTATCTGTATTCGATGTGGATACCATACAGCTCAGACTCCCATATAGAAGCATCCGTTCTTCCTAGGTTTGGATCAATTCTGTATCAATAGTTTCTCACTAGCCCTTTTTGACGTTCTTTCTTTGAAGTACGGTGACACTAGACACATCAGAAGTTGGACTCTGGACAATCAGAAGTTGGACTCAGGACACATCAGAAGTACGTTTCTCACTCTAGTCACTTATCACCAACATGTTCTTAATATAGTGTCAAAGGGCAATTGTTCCCATTGAGCTTCTTAGCATTCGATGTATGGCATCTTACAAAGATAAACTATTAGTATAGTAATATGTTTTGATCTCAGACACCCAGCTCTTATTATTTCTGTGACCTCCTGTGGCAACGAAATAACAATGATTTTGACAGCATGCGAAATAACTCTGTTGAAGAAACAGGCTTTCAGAGTAGCACATCTGCTTATGTAACCTCTTAAGACTAGACAACAAATTAGCTATTATCTTTTTTCTTTTTTTCTTGACCATTTTCTGAGGTTATTTTTTCCTGCTTCCAGATTCTTTGAGACACACTGCGCAATACTTAAGAGTTCTTTTATGACCATTATGCTTGATATAACTTAGAGTTCTACGAAGTGCGACGATTTGATTTCGACAATGCCAGGATAGTGGTTGCTGCAGTTTCAAGGCTTCTATTGATCCTCTTCTTCTGTGTTTTAGCTGCTGCATCAGGACTTCGTCTGCTGTTTCGGCGGGAATTGCTTTGGCAGTGGTCCTGTTTTCTACTGGTGTCCTGCAGATTATACTTGTTTAGGATGTTGGTTTTGTTCCTAATGCTATATCAGATGCCGGTGTTATCCATTGCTTCTTGAAGTGAGCTTGCAAGCTTTGAGAAGGGTGCTATGAGGTTAACATGCTGCAGATTCTGTCTTTACATTTCGCCGGAATTGCTGATGCATAATTGCTGGTATGCTGGAATTAAGCTGAAGTAGGGGAAGTCAAGGATCCTATGAGTGGGTTGCTATCTTACAGTGAATGCTTACTCCTTAGCTATGGTTTTTTGTTTTTTTATTCTGTTGTCCCTTGTATCTTTCTTGGTTTTTTGGATATTGGTAGATTTATTTTGGTTGGCTCTTTGCCTACGTTGTTGCTTTCTTTGTGTCCTGGGTAGCATATGATTGTCAAGAGGCTTGGGTGCCAACATACTTGGAATGGAAGCTTCTTGTTGTGATACCGTCGTGCCCCAAATTTTCCTAATCTTTTTAATCATTTCTTCAAGGATTAATAAATTCCTTTCTTAATCTTTTTAATGTGACATTTAACGGCATCTTAACACACATATTACGACTTTACATTTACATTTTGTGCACGTCAGTTTTTAAAAATGAGGAGTAAATTGTGTTTTTAAAAATGAGGGATGGGTTATATGAAGAAATTTGGTTGTGTGGAGTAAATAGTGAGTTGCGAATAGCAACCGCCTATAAGAGCCAACCTTTTTGATTTTTTTGTGTATTGGGTGGCATTTGATTGTCAAGAGGCTTGGAGGCTTGGTTGCCAACATAGTTGGGATGCAAGCTTCTTGTTGTGATGCCATGCGGCATCGTGCCCCTGGCATTGTTTAATCTTTGTAATCATCTCTTTAAAGATTAATAAATTCCTTCCTTGATCTTTTTAATGTGGCATTTAAGGGCATCTTAGCACACATATTAGAGCATCTCCAATAGACTCAATGGGATCCTAAGCAGCCACCAAATATTTTTACTACCCAATAGCATAGACAAATCCCTACCCAAATCCCAAAACTCCCTTGATTTAGAAAGAAAGAGAAAAGAAAAGAAAAACACTCACCGCCACCACTGTCCCTCATCTCTGACACCTCCATAGCCACCACAGAGAGAGGAGAGCGTAAATTGTACTTACCTCCGCCAGAGCCAACAACGGCAAGGGCGATAGCGATGCAGTGGTTCACGGCGTAGATTTGGTGGCTTTGAGAGAGAGAGAGACCAAGCGAGTGCTCCAGTGTCTCGTTGGTAGTGCCAAGTCACTGTAGCAAAGCGGAAAGTAGTAGAGGGTCCCTACGAGACTGCTGGTTTCCGTTTTGAGCCCCTTTGCTCGGCAAAACCTTCAAATTCGACAAGTCGGCTGCTTCCGACAAGTCTATTGGAGATGCTCTTATGACAACAGTATTGTGCTCTTGAAGCAGATCCTTCAATTTTTAACATCAATACCATACTGCTACCTCATATAACAATTTCGGAGAATAGTTTTTGTAGTGCACTCCAAAAAGATCCTGCAAACATAATAGGAAAATAATAGGATGGACTGATTTTGAGAATATGTTCTCAATTTAACTACTCAAAACTATTTTGTCCTAGATTGATGGTTCGGATTGTTTGCAGCATTTTAATAAAGGGCTCAGATTTTGATCCGAAAAGATCAAGGATCCCTTTAAAACTTTTCACATAAAAACTTCAACCCTTATCGGAATTTCAAGACCCCAAACACTATAGCCCTTATGAAGCTCAGTATTTCCGGAATCCGTTGAAGAGTTGTTACAGTGCTCATCGTAGAGGGTTTGACAGCCCGATTTAGTCGAGTAATATTCCTCGAAGCAGTGAATGGCCAAAACCATTTGATCTGCAAATGTTGAATCAGGAAGAGTGATGGAGAGGACCTAAGAAGTCATGAAAGCAGGGAAGCAATCCCACATTTTAATCTGTATGGTCAGAGCTTGGTTAAACCATGCTGAAGAACTATATGGAAGAAAGCAAAAACTGCTGGAAAGAAAAAGAAATCACAAGGTAATCGGATCGCTGATGAAACTGAAGATTGCTACAATCCATCTACGCCAAGAACTTTGGATCGGGCTAGAGCCGATTAGCCCTGATGATGAGATAGATGGTTAGATACCATGATTGACTGATGAACCACACGAATTGATGCGGTCCTAGACAAAAAGCGGAGAAAAAAATACATCAATCTATTAGATGGAACTCGAAATTATGCAAACTAAAAGAGATCGTCGTCGAAGAAGATCACCCGGCAAAAGAACTATAACAAATTGAAAACTCAACCTATAATTGATAAAGAGCGACTAGATTGCACTCAAACGCAAATAACAACGAAATGAGGCTAGTTAAGAAGCTCACGATGGCGGATCCAAATTGCACCGTACCGGTTAAAGAACTTGTTCCACTATCATTACAATATTCAGAACTTTACTTGTAGGGGAATGCTAAGGTATTTCCCGAAATTTCCCGAAATACGTTATCCCCTTGACTGTCACCATAAGAAGACATAATTTTAATAATAAGAATGCGTAACAAAAAAATCATGAGTGACGTAACAAAAACTACAAAATGGCATAACAAAAGCATACCACAAAATTGACATGACATTTTCTAAAGTATGCATAACATTTTCAAAAGTATATATCATGCATTTCAAAATGACATATTTTTAAAATTTATTTTTTCAGGGTGACCCCACAAAATAGTGTAACATTCACCATAAAAAAGGTATAGCATGTTATGCATTGGTCACAACACCATAAGAGGGAAGTACAGTAGATTTTCACTGCATGCACTACTATCAAAAGGAAAATTTATTCAATCTCATGTCCTTAAGTATCGTCACGTAGTACCTCAAACTCATCATCTACAATACGTTAGTATAGGTTCTAAAAAATATTTGTGGAACCCATACAAATCTATATTATAAAACAGAGTGATTTTTGTCTATACACACAAATATGAGCACTTCTACAACCATTAATTGCCTTCAAGCTAAGATCATAGCCGCCTAATTAAGATAGTGTTTCCTTAAGTTATACTTTTACCCCTGCCGTTGTAATATATGCATTTTCCTTTACAATTTATAATCTTTTGATTTTTTCCATTTTAGGTTAAAATTATTTCAAGAGGGTTGACAATTAACCTGTAAATTTTTTTTTATTTCTTCTCTCTACCTTGGCATTAGCTTTTTAAAATGAGGCAGAGAATGAGAAGGTCATATTGGACGGATAAAGCAGACGGATAGAGCATACAATTTATTTAAGTTGAGACTGTATTTAGTTTGGAGGGCATCCGTTAGTATGTGATAAAGAAGAGTCGGGGGCATGGAATAATTATTCCATCAGAAAAATACGTAATACACAACCAACGAAGGAACCGGACCAAACCAACCACAAGCCTCCAGATCTCTCTCTCTCTCTCTCTCTCTCTCTCTCTCATGAATATCCTGTACAACTAAAGAAGTCAATCAGAAGATTCAGAACCTGATCAAATTCTACTCTCTTTTTTTGATCCGCTGATCAAGTTCTACTTGAAAGCCATGAAACCCCCAAGAAACCCAGTTTCTCTCCACCACCTCCTCAAACCACCCTCCTCCATTCCTCTCAGCCGTCCATTATCCCACCACAATTCACCACTCCACACACTTGTTTCCTATTTCCTCACTGTTGATTCTGCCCCAATACAAACAACACCAGAATCCCTCATAATTTCCACCCAAATCCTTTCATCTTCTTCTCTGAACCCCCAAGATTCTAGATCTATCAATACCCACTTGCCCCTTTTGCCTAATCCATTAAAACAATCTAAACCCACCAAAAAAACCAACTTTAAATCCGAAATCCTTTCTCCAAACCACAAGAACAATGAACCCATCAACGCATACTTTCTTGGTTTATCTAACCAGTCAAAACCCATCACCAAAAGCCTCTCACGTGATCCAACGCTGTCCAAATTTTTCACTCAAACGAGGTCCTTTTCAGCTGGATCATCGGACCCATATAATCCAATTCCTGTTGTTTCAACTGTGAATTCGTCATTGGAGAGCTCTCAGCCTATCGACGCGGGGTCTTCGATTCGAAAGCCAATAAGCTTGTGGCCTGGAATGTACCATTCACCTGTGACTAATGCCTTGTGGGAGGCAAGATCAAGCATTTTCGAAAGGCTGTCAAATGTACCAAATGATGATGCCCTTCCACAGAGTGAGTTGATCACCAAAACTCCCTCACAAAGTAGGACTAGCATTCTGTACAAATTCTCAGATGATTATATACTTAGAGAGCAGTATAGGAACCCCTGGAATGAGATTAGGATAGGGAAATTGCTTGAAGACCTTGATGCTTTGGCTGGAACTATATCCTATAAGGTACTAAATGGGTTTTTGAAAGCCCTAACTCTTTGACCGAAAATTGATTTTTTTCTTTGTAAGTTATTGCATATTGTCGTATTACTCAAAGTCTGTTGCTTTAGATTAGTGGGCAGTTCTTATAGGGGCCGTTTCATTGGCTGAAGTAAACGTGGGATTGGATTACACAACACATATCTGGCTACTGAGGGATAGCTTCGAACAATTATTGGGTTTGGTTCATTCTTTGACTACTCTGCTCCCCCACAAAAAAGGGGGAGACTTGTTCTTGCTCTGCTCATTCAATTGGTAGTGGGATTTCAAATCGGTTATATTATTAAGTGGTCTTAGTCAATATTGCTGCGATGCCAATGTTGGCGGTTTGGCTTGCGAAATACGGCTGGAAGTTTCTTACATGATAAATCAGTAACATTAGGCATTGACTGCATTAATTTGGATCGTCTAGTATTGGTGGCCATATATCTATCTTGGAAGTATTAGATGCTTTCTCTGCAGCTATACCTTTGGGCCATGCATGCTGAAGTGCACAGGGGTGGCAAGAGCAAGAACCATCTTTGGGTGCAAGAGATAGTAGGATGGTTACAATCCTATTATATTTAGTCTTCGGATTATATGAGAAAGTGAGAGCGGATTACAAAGGGGTTTGGGTTATGTACTTTAGCTCGAGTATAGTTTTGTACCGTTCAGTTTCTCTCAGTGAAGAAAAAATCTCTCCCCTGTGGAAGTAGGCAGAGTTTCGCTCAACCATGTAAATCTAATGTGTTCTGTTTTTTGATTTTCCAATTGTCACTTGTTTGTTGTGCCTGTGGTTACGAATGGTTTTATTTCGAAATCTTGGCTTAGGTTCACTTATTCAAAATCCCAACAATTACTCAACCGTATTATATAACCTCTCACTAGTTGTCCAATCAATCAGACAAGGCCATATGGGGCTTTGGCGCAGATTGAAGTTTATTAATGGCCTCTATTACTGTTGAGCTGCTGCCTCAGATTGTCCCGTTATACACAATTCCACCTTTTACTATTAAATGTGGTTTTGTGCTTTTGCACAAGTTTTTTAAATCTGTAGCACTGTACTCAATGTGGGCATTATTGCGCAATTCGTTAAGGCGTAGTAGGGTTGGCTACAAGAGTAAAAGAAACATGTAAAATTTGTTACCTGGTGATTTGTTTAGTCTGCTTTGTATTAGGTTCCATTGTGTATCAATCAGGGCAGGATAATCCGCCTCGTTTAGAAGTGAATTCAGGTTCTAGTACCTGGTGATTTGTTTAGTCTGCTTTGTATTAGGTTCCATTGTGTATCAGTAATCAGTCAGGGCGAGACAATCTGCCTCATTTAGAAGTGAATTCAGGTTCTAGTACATAACTGAGCTCCTGTCGTGTACATCGATTCCTATTTATTTGTGATGTATTCAACCATTCACTTAATCATGATATACACACTTCTTCATGTTTCAAAAGGAGAAATGGCTACTTTATTTATACCTTTGTGAATTAGCACTGTTTCAACAGTGAGGGCAAAACAAGGCCCCTTCTGCTAGTCACTGCATCGGTGGACAAGATGGTCCTAAAGAAGCCTATCCATATTGATACTGATCTGCAAATAGCTGGTGCTGTTACATGGGTTGGACGGTCGTCAATGGAGATTCAACTAGAAGTGACTCAGTCTACTGAAGGTACATGTAATCTAATCATTCTCTTTCTTATGTTCTTTTCCTTCCATTATTTTCTTAATATAAGCTTTGATTTGCCTTCACATGTCATTCCCTTATTTTCTTTACGTAATGAAACGTTTTAGAGTTTCCAGTTTCGTAGGTACTGTCATCAGCCGTCTTTCCCTATATTCGTACTTAACTTCATGACCTTCAACGCGTAGTCAACTTGCTGCTTCTATTTTTTATGCTGTGGCATGTGGTGTGATAAAGCCTATTCTTTTGCAGAAACAACTGATCTTTCAGACTCGGAAGCTCTTGTTGCAAACTTCACATTTGTTGCTCGCGACTCAAAGACTGGAAAATCAGCCGTTATTAACAAGATATCACCTGAAACTGAAAGAGAAAAAGTGCTTTGGAAAGAAGCAGAAGAAAGGAACCAAATGAGAAAACAAAAGAGGGGACAACAAAGAAAGGAGATCGAAGACGGTGAAGTAGATAGGCTGAAAGAGCTATTGGCTGAAGGGAGGATATTTTGTGACATGCCTGCCTTAGCAGACAGAGACAGCATTCTAGTAAGGGATACTTGCCTTGAAAACTCTCTGATGTGCCAGCCGCAGCAAAGAAATATTCATGGTCGAATTTTTGGTGGGTTTTTAATGCGTAGAGCTTTTGAACTGGCTTTTGCAACAGCTTATGCTTTCGCTGGCAGTGCACCATGCTTTCTAGAAGTTGATCATGTGGACTTCTTAAGACCTGTGAGTAGGAATCCTACTAATTTTCTTGAATCTTATTGTTCCTTTCTTGTATCGGTGAAGTAGATAGGCTGAAAGAACCTCATCGTTTCATGGATATTTCGAAGGGTGAATCCGAGGCTAAATTTGGTTTTCAGAATTTATGTTATAAATAATAACTCTATCCAATTCCTTTCACCAGCATATTATTTCGTTTAGTTGGTTTGAGAACAAGTATCTCCAATGCTTATTCTATGGGGTACTGAACTACAAGTGTCATATATAGCAGAACCAAAAGTCAAAAGAAAATACGAATGGATTAGACTTTAAAGGATACAGTAATACACTTAAAAGTATTATGTTCAGTACAAATAAGTTTGTGGGAGTGTAGGTTTCTTTTAAAGATGATAAAAGAAAAAAAATGAGAGCTAATGAGAGTCAGTTTTTATTTCTGTAGGATTCTGAAGATCCTTTTTGGGCCAAAAACCACTATTGTGTAGTAGACTAAGTAGAATTCATCCTTATACATCTGTTATTAAAAGGTCACTATAACTAAGATTAACACATCTTTGCAAAAAAACAAAACGTTAGGTGTGGTGAAACTTGTCACTAGCATGTGTGTTCGGTTTGGAACTCCAAACCCAAAATTTTGGAAAAAGTAATTTTTCTACTTTTTCTCCCTCCAACTTTTCAATCAGTACTCTCATTTTTCACTCTATCTCTCTCTACTTTTTACCTCTCTCCACAATCATTACTCTCATTTCTCTTTCTACCTTTATTCAAAAACACTACTCAAAACCCATACACGCTTCATTAAGGTATCCATATTTTCCCGATCTCAGGTAACTTTTTTTTTTTTGGATCCGCGATCTCAGGTAACTTCAGTTTCTTGCTATATAATCATATCATATATAATTACTCTCTACTGGCTCGCACACAAATTTGTTAAAAATCTTCAAAAATGTTTCAGCTGAAAGTTCATTTCAATGCTAAGGAAAAACGGACTTCACCATCTTGAAATGTTTGACTTATCTTTGTGCAGGTGGATGTTGGCAATTTCCTCCGCCTCAAGTCGTGTGTTCTGTACACAGAACTTGAGAACCCAGATCAACCTCTCATTAACGTGGAAGTTGTAGCGCATGTTACGCAACCTGAATTTAGGTCCAGTGAGGTGAACATCTACCATTCTATATTTTTCAAGCTATTCAACAATTTCGATATTGTGTTGCCAAACAAAGAATCATTCAGGAGGAGATTAGTTCATCAAATGGACTTTATTCATTTCCTCGTGTTAAAATTCAATACTTTGTCCTCCCTAGTGCACAATTAAACAGCCCTACGGTGGTGTTTGGATCTTGGATTGTGAAGGGATTTCTTGAGTGGAAAGAAAAAGGGAAAAGATGAGAAAGAAATGGATATTTTAAGTACCTTCCGTCCTTCTCCTTTCTTATCTTTGCCCCATACGGGCTCCTCTAGCAATCCATAGATGAAACACAAAAGAAAAATCTTATGAAGAATTGAAAAACTGTAGAGCAATCCGTAGTTACTGATGGGCACCTCAACACTGGTATTCCATCTATGACCTGAAACAAATGAAATTTTTTTGCTTTCATGTGTTAGCTATGACGGGAGGCATTAAACTTTGCATATGTTTTGCATCTTGAACAGGTATCCAACAAGTTCTATTTCACCTTCACGATTCGTTCAGAGGCTATGCAAAACGGGTCGAGGATTCGAAATGTTGTTCCTGCTACAGAGGAGGAAGCAAGAAGGGTCATTGAACGCATGGACGCAGAGAGCTTGTAGTCTGATAATTCATTTATGAATTTGTCTTCCGTTGAAGGAAAACACGAGCACCAAAATGTGCTCTACCTAAGATCAACTTTCTTTGCTTTGTTTTCAAGAACCACCCCATCTCTCGGCACCGTTCCCAATAAGTTCTCCCTAATTATTACTCTCATTTGTCCTTCTATCTATTGCCAATCATTACTCCAAAAACCTCCCTCAAACTCCGGGGAATCATTTGTAAATTTAACTTGGGTAGTAATTTCTCATGTGTCCAAAGAGGGTAGTAATTTCTCATGTGTCATTATTTGCTCCTGGAACATGAAAAGGGAGCATCTGTGATTGGTGATATCGAGCTTGCGACGCTTCTTTAGAATATGATTTCGAAGATTTCTGAACTCGTTTCTGGGTTTTATTCGAAATGAATCCTAGAAAAAGTCGGACACGCATTACTGCAAAAAGAATAACCACCCAGAAATAAACCAGGTGAAATCCACTGTTAGGGCTGCAAACGAACCGAGCGGCTCGTTAGTAGCTCGTTCAAGCTCGGCTCGGAAGTTAAACGAACGAGCTCGAGCTGATTTTTTCAGCTCGAGCTAGGATAAGCTCGGCTCGAGTCAGCTCGCGAGCTGGGGTATATATACTTAAGTTTAGGGTTTTTATTGTTATTTCATAATTTGTTCTTTCCGTTTTCACTTTCCAGTCAACCAAGGGAGACGAGAACACACGCACACCAGTACACCCCCGCTCCATAGGAAAATGAAAGATATATACCTTCACAATTAAAATATTTTTGGTTGCATTAAGCCTATGCAAGGATACATATACATTTTTCGTTGGTCCGTTGAGGCTCGTGAACAAGCTCAAGCTCGAGTCAAGCCAAGGTCCGCTCAGCTCGAGCTCAACTCGTTAAATTTTCATTGAGCTCGAACTTGGGTTCGTTAAAAACTTAATGAACAAGCTTAAACACTAGAAAGCTCGGCTCGTTTGCAGCCCAATCCACTGTATACAGAAGATGCTTCTACAAACCATAGGCTTTGTTTGGATCACGCAATTGTGGAGGGACGGGTTTACCGTTTACCCAGAAAGAAAATGATAGGAAAACAGATACACAAATAAATTCAGCTTCATCCCCGCGGTCTTTTCTCATCTTTTCCCCCTGCAAATTCTTTTTCCCGTCTCCAGAATCCCAGATCCAAACAAAGCCCAACAGAAAGAGACATAAATCCGACGGAAAAAAACACAAATTCTCCCCACTTTTTGCCTCCTGCCAAATCCAAAAGGAAACATAGTATCTATTTCGACGCGCTCGACCAACCCCTACTCATAATGAAAATGTATATTCCTATTCCGGTCTGGTCTGACATGGAATGAACCTATAAACATGGCTCAACTCGATCATCAGATCATAGATTATGAGTTCAAAACCCTAGCCCATTCCTATTTTGGACGGAACGTTCCTGCACATCATACCCTCTTCATTTGAGAGAGATTCGAACGAGCTACAGATGAATAAATGAAGTTGATGCAGGTTCATTAAGTCTTGCAAAATCAAGTTTACCATAGATTTACAATATAGCATAACTAAAAAGATTCCACCAACCCAACCGCATTATTTCACAATGTCAATGTCAATTTGCTACCTGTATATTACATAGAGGGGGTGAAACTATTCCAAATCTTATGCACAGAAACTAAAGGCCTGCAAAAAGATTACCGCCAGACCTCGTCCACATTCATCACCAGTTTCTGATAGGCATGGCGGTCCAATCATGCAATGGACCCAAAAACATTGTACAGAAAAATATCCAGAATACACTAGCAAAACTGCATTCTTTATCGCGTAATGCGAGCTCCACTTAGAACGAATGCAGTGATGCAAGCGCTAACATTCTGGATATTGTTTTCTGAAATTTCTGGGTCCATACTGTCTTCCATTGAGCAAGAGAACACAAAACCGACTCCTATTCGACATTTCAAGGCAAAGATGAGCTTTCATCATCAGAGGAACCATCGTGCCGCCTTTGTATGAATCCAGGGAAAACCGGCGGAAGGCTTGAACTTAACGGCTGAGGAAACGGACGTGCGGAACTAACTGTGCTTCTCTCATTTATCTTTCCAACATCTTTGCATACCTGATCAAGGATGGAAAGAAAGTCCCTAACCACCATGAATATACGGAAAGGGTGAGCTTCTTCCTTGGCAGAATTTCCATGGAAATACTCTGTTAATTCCTTCACCACAGAGAGAGCAGCACTCTCTTGAGCTTGTACCTTCACAATCTCCGACTCGGCCTTTTTCAAGAACTCGTTCATCGAACCCACAAAGTTCCGTGTACTACTCTCCTTCAATACACCCTCCTCAACTAATTTCAACACTTCCTTAATCTTACTGCTTCCTAGGGCTAGTTTTGTAACTTCAGTACTAAGAACGTCTGAATCCATGGCAGCAGCTTTCTTCACGTTGGTGAGCTCTCCACCCAAGCTCGAAACAACTTGGAGGCCAATTTTCCGAAATTCAATGTCATTGGGAAAATCGGATTGTGGATTTTCATCATCAGGAGTAACTTCATTGACTCCAGAAATATGAGAACCTTCAGCTCTGCTGATTTCTTGAACAACAAAATGCAAGAGAGTTGTTTTCCTGTCAGTGCCCTTAATGTCCACAAGCTTTAGGAGTGTATCTAGCTTGAAGGCATGGGCATCACCACGTGTAGTTCCGACATTCATACGGTTCCCAGTTTTCAAAACAGCTTCTAGAAGCTTTAGGAACATTCTGCTTTTCTTCAGTTCTTCACAAGCAGCCTGTGAAAGGAAAGAGACAATTCGTGTATGATGTGGCTAACAGAAGGCCAATGACAGCTACCGCCATTTGCAATAAAGTGATAAAACCAAGTAATAACAGCGATTTTCAATATATTACTAATGAGCTAACAAGCACGAAACACACCTCCTGGCCTCACAGAGACGGACACAACATTCTCTGGGCACGTCAATGTCGGCACACAATTATAGTATTTTCTTTAGTCATGCACGTTGAAACACGCTAGGACACGTCAAGATCACATTTAGGGTCAAACTGCCATTCTTAAAAGTTGGTACGGTTTTACTCTTCATGGATGATTAGTTCATGAATACTTACCCGTGCGGCGTGCCCCCTATAGAAGCATAACTTCTATCCTTGCGGAAATCAATAGTTTCAATGTTTGATTTTCATCTGTGTTGCACATGTACAGAGAAGTTTGTTGTATCTTGTCCATGATAATGTACATATATGCAATAAGAAGTACTCTATTTATTTGCCTTGCCTTTACTTCCTATAGTATGAACAATTATTGCCCTCTCACACATTACAGTAATAAAACCTTAGTTATGTTTACTTTTCTGCACATTGAGAAATCTAATAACTAATTTCACGTTTTAGTAAACTAGAATCTATAGGGAAAAAATAAATTGAGTTTCCACTGAAAATCAAGTTCGCAATTGAATTAGAGTAAACCATGGTTGATGGCTTGATGCTGATGATGACACTAAAGCATGACAGGATATCCCGACTACAATAACAAGCAAATAGTGTTTACCTCCAGTGTTTCAAAAGACCTTTTAAGATACTCGACCTCTGAGTCGAAATTGGCAATATAAAGCATGGCATCCACTCTCTGAAATGCAAATGGTATATCAAGCACAGCCTTCAGAAATTTTTCAGCAGGGCCCAGCTTAACAGGTGATTCATCTTTGAACTCTTTCAGATTACGTTCTTCCTCCTTGGTTGGAGCCATCTTTAATAAACTTTCAAGAAGTTCTGTCCCCAGTGTATCAGCGTTACCTGTGACAAGTACATTTCAAAGGGGAAAAAAATTAAAAACTTAATCACAAGCAGCATCTTCAATGAAACTACGTCAGTTTCTCTTGCTTTTTTACGATGTGTTAGTGTGAAAACATATTGATCGGCAAATCGGCTCTTCCCAAGCACAATAACATGCAAATATGCAATCATTGCCATGTAAGAGGGGCAGAACATGATTTTATAATGAAGTCCGCAACATATCATGACCATTGACTGTATACACCACTTCTGCAATTCTAGCTCACAGAATCAAACATGACTAAATACCTTGGCAATATAACGAATGAAATGTCTAGTTTTACCCATGGAAAAGAACATCATTCCAATTGGAAACGGCTAGTTTTACTTATGCTTGGATAGAAGAGGAGCTTTATACCTTCCAAAAGGGCTTCACAAACTTCATCTATTGTCACATTAAGTGCTCTCAACAAAATTGCAATGTTCTGAGACTTCTTTGGATCAAGAACCCGATTCTCTTGATTCAGCATCGTTGGCCGAGAGTTATCTTTGGGAGTCAAACTCGAAGAATTTACCATGAACAACGTCTCAATCATCTCCTCATCTAACCTGCAAACATAACAGGTGTGCGATTCGAAAACTTATAAACTTACTCGGAAAATCAAACAGTTAACCAATAATTCCCGCTAAGTGGTGGCTAGATGATTTCCATCCATACAAGCAATAGAGGTAGACGAAACAATCACACAACACAAGAGAACACAAGATAAGAAATAAGCAAAATCTGAAGAATTCATAACGAAAAAAGACAACAGCACAACACAAGATAACTAATAAGCGACTGACTTCGCAAAATACATGGTAAAATGTTTTTCGTTTGTCTACACTAAGGCCTCGCGGTAGCCATTGCTTATATCCTCATTTCTTGCTACAAGCAAAACCTAGAAACATGTAAAATCGTTTGGCTATCAATTGCTTATTTTCTTTGCTCATTCCTTTCGTTGGATTCTTATGAAATAAGAAACCAATGGGTCTAGATGTATTAGACAATCCATTTTTAAGCAATAAAGGTGCACCAAACAGGCCCTACAGGCTTATACATTAAGTGAGAGTCAAGTTTTTTATTACTAATAATAACAACGATCTTACAACCTACTGTGTGTAGCCAATACAGGTAAAAAAGCGACCTAATGCAACAAGAGAGCAAACATCCATATCGAAAAGAAATTCAGCGATTAAACAGAGATTAACCCAAAGGATGCACCAAACGAGCTTTGACAAGACGAGACGATCAAGAGTGAACTTAAATACTACAACAACAGCAGAAAATCTTTAACATAGCAAATGAAATAATCGAAATTAGCACACAACAATCAAGAATGCTGAGTTCAAAAGAACTCACTGGAACGAGCTAGATTTCAGGTGGTCCCACACCATAGCCCTGTCCGAGCTCGCCCTAACCTTGTCCCAATGCAATGCCTTCAACTTGGGCTTCACAGTTTCCTCACTCCTCTCCACACTCCCCACCAAATCACTCCCTCCTCCTTCACCCATTTCCAAATTCCGAAACGCAACTGGCCTCGAGGGCGTCACCAGCACCGGCGGCCCGTCTCGAGCCTCCCAAAACCCCGGCGGAGGCAACGGCGGCGGTGTCGGCGGCCCGTCTCTAACCACATTGGAATAATCTCTTATCACAGGGGTATTCTGGATACTTTCCGAATCGACACCGGAATCACTTGCAGGGGTATTCTGGGTATTTTCCGAAAATGCCTGCTGATTTGGAATTGGCGGTGGCGGACGTGACGGAGCTGGGAAAAAACCGACGGCCTTCGGTTTAGGTCTTGTGGGGCTTATTAAATTGAGGGGTATATAAGGACTGCTGGACATGGAGTAATTTGATGGTGAAGCAGAATTTGAAGAAGATGGGTGTGAAATATTTGAAATATTTGAAGCACTTCTTGAATTATTCTCTTCAGATTCCACTGACAAAAACACTCTCTTGGGACTCTCCTTTCTCCCGGAAGAAGACCTGGGCGAGAAAAACTCCTCCTCTTCTTCATTTTCTTGATTTTCTTCATTGGAAACACTCCGCCGGAAAATCGGCAGGCGGGGAAGCGGCGGGAGAGGGCGGAGCTCCGGCGAGCCCAGCTTCTGATAAGCCGGCAGCATGGAAGAATTAGTGGTTGCATTGCTTGAATCTGAAGGGTATTTTTTGTGGGTGATATCTTCGTTTATTCCGTTGAGGGTACCGAGGTAAAGAAACTCCGTCGAGCTGGCCGCGGAGGCGCTACGCGACGGCGGCCGTGGAGGCTTGTGACCGCCGGCGCCGTCGCTGTCGGAGGCGGTGGTGTTGGGGGGGAACAAACGGATGCTGTCTGCTTTCGGGGTTTTGTCGCTTTTGCTGTCGTGGATGGAGGAGGTGAAGCTGCCGTGGCGGCGGTGGTGGAGGAGGAAGGCGGCGACGGCGGTGACGAGGGCGGCGGAGAGGAGGGAGAGGGAGACGGCGACGGCGACGAGCTTCTTGGAAATGGGTTTGGAGGGGTGAGAGGTTTGGGGGAGGATGAGGGAGGAGATGTTGGCAGGGAATGTGGCTTGGGCGGTGGAAGGAGGTTTTGGCGGTGGTGGAGAAGAGTAGAACGGGAAGAACGGGTTTTTCGGAGTGTTGGGTGGGGAGGAGGAGGAGAAAGGGTACTTGGGTAGCTGGTGTTTTTGCTGTTCGGGTTGGGATTGAGGAGCTTGGAGTGGCGGTTGGGTGATTTGGGGGAAAAAAGGCTGGTGGAGGATCCGGCGGTGGCGGTGGGGTTTGGTGGCGGAGGATGATATGATTGGTGTTGATATGAGGATCAGTATGGTTAAGAGGGTGAAGGAAATGGGTGCCATTTCTTGCTTTTTATTCTGAGCTCACTCTCTCTCTCTCTCTCTCTCTCTGGAACTAGAGAAGGGGGAGGGAGGAATGTAGTGTCGGTTGTGGGGACTGTTTTGCCATTGAGAGAGAGAGAAGGCTGTTGTTTGATGGATACCCTTCACAGTCCAACCAGAAAGAGTGAGTGGAAGTTTAGAAGGGTTGTTGAAGAATGTCCAAAACAACCTCTATCAATGTGAGGGGGAGAATGTTGGTGCTCACTGTGATACTCGGAGAGAGAGAGAGAGAGAGAGAGACAGAGGAAATGGTGGATGAGAGAGTGTAGGTGAAGGAGGAAAGAGAACGGTAGCTCTCAAAGTTCCGAAAAGGGAGAGAAAATAATTGAAGCCCACAGGTAGAAACAAACCGTGTTTAATTTGTGATCCTTTAAAATTAAATTTGCAAAAAGGAGGAACTTTGAACCATAAGACAAAGGGATCATCCTCTGGAAAGCAAAGGGGTAAAGAAATTGGGATATGCAGCAACAGTGCTCTGTACTTGCATTTTAATGGACGGTAGAAAATGAAAAGGAGGGGGGAGGGGGAAGGGGGAAGATGATGATGATGATGATGAGGAACGGGGAAAAAATCTCTGACAATATATTGACCATTGGGATTATCATTTTACACCTCGTTGAGAGATTCTCGTAAGATTTGGGGAGGGGGCTCCTCTCCGATCCATGGGAAAAAATTGGACCGTCATGTTTGTTCTTTTTTTGGATTATAAAAAATCATGTTCGTTTTAGGAGTTGTGTTATCGATAGCGAAAAATTTATAGTAAATTTTTATTTATAGTTGAGAAGTTGTTAGATTTTTATTAGTGAAAAAAACTTATTGAGAAATATTTTCAGTAGTAAATAAATTATTGATAGGCTTATGAGTAGAGTTACCGTAACAAAAATAGTTTTTGTTGACAATTTTTTTTATTAGTAAAAATGAGATGATAAAATGTTGAAAAATTTTACTCAAAATGAACACAACAGCGCATGGCTGTTTTCATCCATTCTATTCATATAGTTTATACCTTTTGAAGAATATTGACGAAGTCGAAAAAGATGTAAATTGAATATCGGTTGAAATGGTTTTATAATGTATTTATCTTGAGACATATGTAAATGTGTGAAACCGCTAGTTAACCGAAACATCCTGACCCTGTTCGGTTTTAAAAATAATGAACGAAGACAAATAAAAAATATATATTGAAAATGGTGTCCCAAAAATTTTACAGTAACCAATGTCAAAAAAAAAAAAAGATTTACAGTAAGGCTCCGTTCCGCAACTCAAATTAAGTACTTATTTTTTAAGAAGGCAATTTCAAGCTCAAAAATTATGTGTTTACGCAAATAATTTTCCTATCACTATGGATCTTGTTTGATAGATCTCATTGAGATTCTTAATACGGTGCAAAAAAAATTAAAAAAATATTTTTTATTTACATTATTTTTGAATTTAAAAATATGAAATAAGCTGTTTATTTTTTAAGAAGGTTTCTGGAACGGGGCCTAAGACCCCAAAATAAAGAAAGCCCTTGAATTACAAAAATGGAAAAAATGGTAGCGGGTGGGGATGAGCTGTAAACCGTGATAGTCTGGCCCTGCAGAGCTGTGGGAGGTGGTGAAGATTTTAGCGGGAACCATCGGACACCTTTCAGCTTTTCCCATTCACATACATACACAGATTCAATGAGTCATCAAAATCAAAGTGACACACCCTGCCTTTTCTTTCTCCTTTATTTGTTTCGTGTGTAGGAAAAGTTAGGGGATTTTGGCGTATTGTGTCTATTGACAAGCCATGAAAATTTGTTGGGTTTTGCTTTTGCAAAATTGTTCTTTTTAGCTTTAAGGCTCTTTTTTTTTCCTTTTTTTTTATTGTTTGACAATTAGAATGTTCGGATCAACTTACGCTCATCTAAATTTATCTCTTCCATGGTCCAGTAAAAGGTAAGTCTTCCACGCTCGGACTTAAAAATCCACAATAAATTACTTTCTTGTAACTTGACCTCAACATTAAAATTCTGATCAATTGTGTATGGAGCAAACTCACCAACCAACTGGACTAAGGTACTGTTTGATAAAACTAAAACTTGAAATTGAAAACTGAAAAACTACTGCTGAAAGCTGAATTATTTAAGCAAAAAGCTATTTGGTAAACAAATTAAGTATTAAATTAAAACAAATAATGAATTAATTTTAGTTCCCTTAATTATAGTGATTCTCTTTTAATATTACTAATGGACACTGTATAATTTATGGTAGTTGTAGACTGGTGGTGGTGGTGGAGTGGTGGCATAGTGATGGACTAGTTGGAGTGGATGTACTAGTGGTGCAATGTTGGTGGATAAATAGTAGTGGTGCAATGTTGGTGGAAATTGGTACCGGTGGTGCTGATGGTAATGATAGTGGTGGCGGCAACGATGGAGTGTTATGTTTATGGTGGAGTAGTGATGGTGGTGGTAGTGGCAACCAGAGTGGTAGTGGTAGTAGAGTGATGGTGGTGACGACAACGGTAGGGGTGGCGGCTGTAGAGGTCGTGGAGGAGTAAATGGGTGAACTCAAGTGCTCATAAATTCAGTCACAATTAAAAACTCATATCTACTAATTTTTTATCAACTTGTTAGCCTAGATTTTAAGAGGTACTTACAAGAATAAATTCTTTATACCGTCGGTGTAAATATTTAATTTCTCCAAATCAATAACATTGCGTCACGTTGCAAAACAGTGGTCCCAATCAATAAAACATGGCGACGTGGCGCAATATAATTGATTTGGAGAAAACAAATGTTTACCCCAGCGGTCTAAAGAATTTAATCTCGATACTTAATATTTTAAGCAATGTAGATATAGTTATCACTTACTATTACTTTTTTTTCACAAAAAACCACTTAAATTACTTAATTCGTCAATTTTAAGTGTTGAATTTTGATCAATATCAAACGACCCCAACTTTGGAGCTTAGCTTTAAGGCTTTGAGAATATGTTTTTTCTTTTTGGGCAAAAGTTAGAGAGGTAGTATGCATCAAAAGATTTTTATGGGGAAATGTTGGGAGTCCGAACCACTAAAATTGAAGCCCCGAAACATAGCAAGAAAACCATCTGACTGAAAAGTTTCCAACGGACATCCGAACTTCAGACGCGAAATTGAGAGAAAAGACGGTTCGACTGTAAGAAAAAGAGAACAGAGGGATAGAGATCAGAGGGGGGCGGGGGAGAGATCGGAGAGAAGGAGAGAATGGATCCCTCCTCTCCCGCCGTCTGAGAAGGAGGGAGGGAAAAGGTTGTTGGCAGCTAGGTTTTGGATATTTGTAGAGAGGGAGAGCCCATAATAACAACCAATATGTGGACCCGTGCTCTTTTAGTGCGGTCCAGTCATTTTTTCCCAACACGGTAAATTATACTTTACACCATCGTAACTTTTAAAATTAAATATTTGCTACTGAATTTTAAAGGTTATCCAATTTAACCCTCATCTATTGATTATTTTCAATTGTGTAATTGACGCATAAGTTTTCTAATGAAAGTTTCCGCATGTCAAGCGTCAAGTGTAGAGTGCAACGCTGGGTTTTTCTTGGTGTCACCAGCCGGGTATCAATAATAAATGAGATTTGGTGACTTGTCGTCATCACTATGGAATTCATTTATGTAATTATTCGGTTAAAAAATGTCAACTTTTTTTATTTTCAAAATATTGACCACAAGTTATCTTTAGTAAGTATTAAAGCAGGGTTACTCTTATTTTCGGAGAGCCAGATCAGCGACACGTGACACTTTTCTTTAAAAGAAAATTCCAGTTATAGGAACTCCAACACGATTGTATTGATTACTTCATTTGTCCAAAAAATACGAATTATAGCCGACACAATAGTGAATATTGTCCTGAGACGTGCTATGAATGTACCTCGGTCCAATATAACATGAGTCTTGCTAAACCGTTGTCCATGGTGGATAATATGTGTATAACCCCAAATAAGTTAGAATTTTAATCCACATTTTACGAATATCAATGCATTATCAAATATATAAATAGATTTTTCTCATCGATACACTTTTTACACATTATTCACCGCTTTATAATGTTTCGAATTTCCTAGATAACCTAATATAATTGACTTACGAGATACATATATAATCGGCACACTATGAGAAAATGGCCCTATAAGGACTTCTTTAAGTTCTTGAGTTATTTAGCTACTCTGTTATTCATGAATATTTGGATAATTTTATAGCAGTGGGAACTTCAAAATACACATGTTTCTGATTTTGATTTTGATATAGGAAATTGATTTTGACACTCCACTTTTGGAGTGCAAATGGTAAACTTTGGAGAGTGCTTGCGAAGAGCTTGTGAATTAACTGCGGTTGTCCTTTTTTTTTTTGTTGTCCGCTTTTGTCCAAATTAGATACTCCATTTTAGATTTGGCTTGCATAACCCAAAATCCCAATCCCATCTAAAAAAAACAAAATCCCAACGGCTACTTAAAAAAGAAAAGAATAGTAGGGTTGGCATTCATTTCGCTGTCCTTTATTGGTGGGAAGAAAATTTAGGATCTCTCAGG
Organism: Rhododendron molle; assembly: GCA_025413875.1. NCBI lineage: Eukaryota > Viridiplantae > Streptophyta > Magnoliopsida > Ericales > Ericaceae > Rhododendron > Rhododendron molle. The sequence goes on along the minus strand of CM046396.1, from coordinate 1,376,594 downwards.
CCTTTCATCAGCTTCACTCCATTCCAAAATTTCATACGGTCATTTTTGTTGGGAATTAATATTCACACTCCATTTTTTGTTATTCACACCATTTTTTTTTTAAACAAAAAATACATCCTTTTTCAACACCAAAAAATAAAAAATGAAGTGTGGATATGGAGTGTAAATATCAATTTCCTTCTTGTATGTGGACAGAATTTGATAAAAGCTAGGATTGGCGTTGGAGTGTCATGCATGTTAGCTTCCCAGCAAATCGTCCAGACGAAACACAAATCAATTGCATCGATCCAGCTCTAGTTGTAACAGTCAAGGATGAAGTCAAGGCAGTGGTGCATCCATGAATCCGATCGACAAAATCATAAGCTTGATATTTTTCTGAACCTCTTGATTTAAAAATCTAACTATCAGTTCAAAGCTGTGTCAAGTATATATTGAACAAAACAAGAAAGTCCACACAATTGAATTGACTTTGCGAATGTCAATATATAGCTATTACGAAGCGTGCATTGACAAAGATATTGCTAGATGTTTTAATGTTAATTCTATCATCTCTGCTTTTAACTTACGACATGAAAAAACTAGAAAGCGAGGTCTCTGTAGTGAGCCGCCTACAGGGCCCCGGATCCAAAACCTTTGAACATTTAGTGTGTCCCAAAACTCCCGATAAGTAGTTATCTTTTAAGAAGACAATTTCAAGCTACAAAATTTCTAACAATATGGAACTTGTTTGATAGATCTCATTGACATCTTTTGAACGGTGCAAAAAAAAAATGGGAAAATTATTCTTCATTTACATTATTTTTTAGTTTGAAAATGTGAAATAGACTGCTTATTTTTTAAGAAAGTTTCTGGAACGGGATAAATTACTCCCTCTGTTCCTAATTGTTAGTTCCTTATTCTATTTTGAGATGTTCCAAAATGATTATTCTTTTTCAAAAATAGAAGTAGAAATTTGATAAAATTCCAATAGTGTCTCTCATATGTGAATTAAGATGGTGCAAAATAGGTAGAATCTAGGGGTTATGGTGGAAAGTTAGTGTAATCATTACATGCCTCCTTAAAAAATTCGAATTCCAATGAGGGACTAACAATATGCATGGAACGGAGGGAGTACTATTTTGTTGCATACACGTTCATCATCAGGGGTTTAAATCTTGGCTCCGTTCTTGACCACAGTGCTATCTAAACGAAATTATTTAGGAGTTAGGTGAGCTATTATTAATATCATTAATGCTAAATGTATTTATTCTAACTGTGCAAGTTAACGCTAATTAGAATGTACTAATGTAGGAGTATAGATCATAGAAGGGACCACTGAGAGAATTTTCATCCGGGCTTTTGTATCGGACATTTCAACCGAGTTGTCTTGTCTGTTTTTCTTGCTTGATTATGAAGGTTTTCTTTTCGAAATGCAGTGCAACATGTACATTCTGATTCTCTCTCTTTCTTTCTTTTTTTGTTCTTTTTTTCTTTAATGTAGAAAAACGCAAGTTATATTGATAAGAGCCGAAGCAAATTGCCCGATTCGTAGGCCTAAGAAACAACAGATATAACAAATGACCCCAATAGTACCGTACACGAAACAATAGAGAACAAAAAGAAAAAACAACATAACAAAAAGTTACAAAAAAAAAAAAAAACAGCTACAAAGTTAGAAACCACCGATCCGCTCGTAGATGTGACTGAAGGAAGTTGGAGGACTCACATAATTACTGGTGCTCGCCGTGCCTTCATCCCACTGTAGCTGTTGTTGCTCGGTGCCACTGCCACTGTTGTTGGAGAACATACCGATTTGTCTCCTAGTCGCCTAGGCTAATCGGGTCTGAGGGCCTAACAATCCGGATCTAAAAAACCAAATCGGGGTCACTACCATTCAAAAATTATGGGGTGATCGTGGGAGACCTTTTTTTTTTAGGACGAGGGACTCAGTCACCACACAACGAAAGCAGAGGGGAGAGAGGAGCTGTCGGGAAAGGGAAACAAGAAGGGGGCGGCATCCGGCCGTTTTTTATCTCGGCATGGACGGTTCAGATTGAATCTGAATTCATACAGATTTAAACCGATCATTATTTAGTCAAGAATGAAGCCATTAATTCTCGAAATAAACGGTCGAATCGACCGCTCGACACCGTATCACTGGAGATTCAATTCACAAGGTTGGCACTAAAAAAACTAGACAATGAAATGCTACCCAAGACCAGCACAGAAAACGAAAAACACATCCACTGGGAAAATTGAATGAGAAGTGAAAACAAAGAAGAAGAAAAACTAGCCAACCGCAAACTGGAAGCCTTAATTTTTATACTTGGGATAGAAGGCCTTAAACTCAGATTCTTGAATTCTTGATGTGTTCTCTTCACTTCTCAAAAAGAATTGACCCATCATTGCCAACGGCCGTCCAAATTTAATTACATTCATCTGGAAAACGGGATCTTGTAGTGTAGCAAACGCAATATGGGATTTTAGCACATGTCGCCGAGCACTTTGTTTGTTAAAATCAAGTTAATCGAATACTTGTAAGTTGTAAACATATATGCTCTCATCCGTCTGAATTTATTTATTGATTTATTTATTAATTTTTAATTTAATTCGTGCCATCTTTTAATTGATTAAGCCTTATAGTTAAGTAGGAGTATAATGTTTAGATGATTTTGAATTTAACCAATTTTCTATCTGACTATAATAGAACGCGGGAAGCAAGCGTAGACTTGTTTTCAGCCCAAATTTTCAACCACTTTGCCGACAAGTTCTTATTTTGGGTGTCGAGCGCGTACCACACATGTGTTATCCCGTCAGTGATCTTAACTGTCCAAATGTGCCTGATTTTGGAGAAAAATTAATAGAGAAGAGAGAGTGGTCGGGTGAAGAGAGAGAGAGAGAGAGAAAATAAATCTGAATTGTTCAAAACACATTTGAACAACTGAGATCGCCGATAAATACCGTATGCCACGTGGTAGCCGCTCGACGTCCAGAAATTTCTACTCTTTCCGAGTGTCTCTGGCATCCTCAACAGTGAAAGCTCGATTCCCCAACACAAGCAAAAAATTGTCTGTGTCATGCCAGTACCGAAGACTGATCCCTGTGCGCACTTCACGGGTTTACACTTCTCAAGCACCTGCCGACGTTTTTCTTTTCAGTTGCATCCCTATCCTCTCCAAAAACGACCAGTCATAGATAAAACCGCACCGACGTTTTACATATGGATTCAAAATAGATGCTTTTGCATTAGAATCGTTCGATGTCGAAGACTCTTATGCTAAAAAGTTTTGTTCATAATGAATCAAGTTATTTCGAATGCAGTTATGTTTGGATCGGTGTAAGTGTATAAACATCTATGAGTACATATTTGTTAGGCTCCGTTCCGGAACATCTTTTTTTTGCACCGTAAACAAGATCCGTATTGCATATTTTTATATTTCAATAAATCTATTATTTTTTAACTTAATTTCTTAAAAAATAAGAACTTTTTTTACGTATCAAAATTTTTATTTCTTTTAATGATATTTGGGGTGTAGTGGTAGATTCTTATAAGAAAATTGGGAAATTATCTTCAGTAGTTTGGTACCTTGCCTACTAGCTACTACAGTTTGTGTTTGGTTGTTTTTTTCTATATCATTCCTCTTGTAATATTTTGTTAGTACTGTTGCCTGTGTCTACAGCAATACGCAACCCGATAGTGTCGTAATTTTTGTTTTTTTATGCTAACGTCAGAAGCAGAGCAGTGGGTAAAAAAAACCAATGGCATTTTTGTAATATATTTGTAAGAGTGTGGGTGTTTTCTTAAGAAAGTTGAAGATCATACATCGGATTAAACGAATCTCAACCCTTCTCTGAACTTATGTTTCTGTGATCTCCACACCGTTGTATTTTATTAGGTAGATGTGTATGTGCATAATGAGTGCCACATAGGACAAAGATACTCCGTAAGACAAACAGCCTTCTATTTTATTAGATAGATTATTAATGATTTTTTTTCCTTTGTCGTTCAAAAAAAAACTTTTGGTGCTAAATTTTTGCAACGTTGCCCATGAATTTGCGTATGGGTTTAATCCGAATGTCTGCATTTGAAATTTTGTCATTTTGCGCCAATTTTTTTTTGACTTCCGACGAGACAAATCAAAAAAGTAATTTTTTTTTTACTTTTACCCAAATATTTTGATCAATGACCACTTTTAAGCTCAAAAAGTGACTTTTTCAACTTTTTTAGCTTCAAAGTGGTCCATTTTTCCGATAGACGAATTAAAAAGTTAAAAAAAAATTGACGCAAAACTAAAAATTTTGAAAAAGTTCAAACACGGACAAAACAAGACAAAACTCAAAAAACCCAAAGAAACTCAGCACCTGAACATGCTTTTTAGAAGCCTTAATTGACTTATCTTTTTTTTTTTTTCCCTGTTAAACCTAATATACTATATCCTAGGGAGTTTGGGGAGGGAATGAATGCTTACGGGAATCGAACCATGTCTATATGCATGAGAGTATAAGTGAGACACCAAATGCACTCTTGCACTCTACTACATTTGCCATAATTGACTTATATGTGTCTTTGGTTATTATCTAGTGTGAAATCGAATTAATAAACAAAGACCCTTATCGATACTCAATTGAGCTAATTTTCTAAGACTCTTCTAACGTTTTGGAAACAGTAACCGCCCACAGATCATTCACGTGGAACCCCGAGGTGGGTCCAACCCCACCTTCCAAACATTTGAACATATTGAAAATGGGGTGTTGAGTACTGTGCTGCGTATTGTCCTCTTCTCTCTCAATCAAACGACAATTTTACCATAAATTTTGTTGGCAAAAATTAATTGACACTTGCCAAATCTAAGATAATTTTTCGTTTGTGGATGTAGCACTGAATTTGTCATTTCATGGGAATGACACGAAATTCTACCAATTCATGACCCCGGTGTGGATGCTCTAAGCGAAAAAAAAAATACGCCGCTAGAGCCACTAGAAATTTGTGACATGTGTAGCGTAAATCGAAAATATTAGCGGGACTGAAATTCAGGAGCCTGAAATTACGGGGTCTTTTTTTTTCATTTGCAAAGGAAGCTGTAACTTACGTTAGCAACGCCTTTAATTGATTAAAACATTGAGAATTGGTGCAAATGAAATTTCCTGTCATTGTCCAAAGTTTGAAAAATGGGTCATGACTTTGCTCATTAGCTGGCACCTTTAATTTAAACCTTTTTTTTGTACTGTATATTCTCATTCTCTTTTATTTTGGGGAATTTGAAAGTGGGATTAAAGTTGATCCATTTGACAAAAAGGAACCCTATTCTATAATGGCAAAAACTTTAGCAATGTCAAATCATACAAACTTTTTCGGTTGAACTTCACAAGTGCATTATGAGATTCTGTTCTTCTTCTTGTGCATTGTTTTCAATAAATGTTTTTTTATTTGTTTATCTTAACTCATTGTAAAAACTTTCATCAAAACTCAATCGAACAGCTGGTGGAAAATGGATTGGGAGCTCAAGAGGTTTTCAGAAATGCAAGTTGTTTGATAGAGATCCTGTAGAGCGAGCTGCCCTACAGGACTGTAGTCCACTTCAATCATTATTTTAATTGCGAGCTGCCCTACAGGACTGTAGTCCACTTCGTTCACTATTCTAATTGCATCTAAACCACCACCCCCCCCCCCCCCCCCCCCCCCCCATAACATTTCAAAACGAGGAGGCAACCCCAAAATCCTATATTATATACACATATAGAGGACTAGAACCAACTCGGGGATCCAGCAGCATATGTGTTATTCCCCATCCAAATCGTTCATCTCGATAATTAATGGTTCAGGATCCCCCATTTGGACCTGAACACGTCTATATTTACGTTCTAGTCTGCTACTAGCATGCAAAAGTCCAGGTTAATTCTTAAGAAGTCAACAGGAGTACGCAGTAGGATCGGAAGTCACGGGGAGCTTTATTTTGAACCAAGATTTCAATTCCCAAAAAACTCATATGTTTTTTTTTTTTTTTTTTAAAAAAAAAAAAACAGCAAACAACATCAAAGGAAGGGGCTATACAATTGTATAAGGAACTTGGAAATTGATTTTCGCGTCTCATTTTTTACTGATGACGCTCCACTTTTAACGTGAAGTTACTAATAATTTTATGAACAAAGTAGAACACCATCAGTAACAAGAGGAGCGCGAATATCAAAATCCCTTGGGGGTGGTGCTATAATTAGGCCCCGTTTCAGAAACCTTCTTGAAACATAACCGGTTTATTTCATATTTTTAAACTGAAAAATAATGTAAATGAAAATTTATTTATTTATTTTAAACCGTTTAAAAGATCTCAATGAGATCTATCACAAGATCCACATTGTCAGATAAATTCTTTGCATAAACACTTGATTTTTGAGTTTGAAATTATCTTCTTAAAAAATAAGTACTTATTCCTTTCTGAATCGGGGCCATAAAGCGGAAGATCTTGTAATAAAGTTGCCCAATAATTTATAGTAGTATTTATTTTGGTAGATAGGGGTTCAATCTTCCTACATTAGATACGACGAATTTAGTGGGCAGGATTTAAATAGGCTCCATTCCCTGGGGACCCATCTACTTCCAAATTTAGTACTAATTAGGCTTTTACAATCCTTTGTGGTTCCAAACAATTCATGAAAAACAAAAACTAAACATGATTTTATTCTTCTGATTAAAAAAACCAAATACTATGATTCTAGGAATATCCATATTTCCTCTCCGTACTCCGTACCAACTTTTCTAAATGCTTATTTGTAAATTTCATTTCATGCTTATATATCACCAAATACCCAAACCGTCCCTATTTGATTTGGGTTTCGAGAGAGGTTTTTGAAAATAATGAATGGAAAAAGATAAATAAAGAAAATTTATTAAAAACTATGTACAGAAATTTTGAGACCCAAATAATTATGTATTTTCCTCGGGTTGTATTCCGCCCGATTTGCTTTCTCTTCTGAACTCCGATGTACAAAGTTGATTCCGTTTTCCATGATTATGTCCTTTTCAAAAAAAAAAAAAAAAAACAGGTATGACTCCTCTTTAAAATCAGCTTCAATTGTAAGGAACTTGAGGTGGTGGTCCAATTAAAGTAGGAGATCTTTGTAACAAAGCCGCCCAATAATTTAACTATATTTTGGTAGATAGGGGGTCATCCTCCTACATTAGATACGACGAGTTTAGTGGGAAGGATTAAATAGGCTCCATTCCTTGGGGACCCATCTACTTCCAAATTTATTAAGTAATTAGGCTTTACAATCTTTTGTGGTTCCAAACAATTCAAGAAAACAAAACAAAACAAAACATAATTTTTATCCTTCTGATTAAAAGCCAAAAATGATTTTAGGAATATTCATATCTCCTCTCCGTACCAACTTTTCTAAATGCTTATTTGTAAATTTCGTTTCGTGCTATATACTATCACCAAATATCCAAACCGACCCTATTTGATTTGGGTTTTGAGAGAGTTTTTTAGAGTAATGGATGGAGAAAGATAGATAGAAAAAATTTATTGAAGACCGTGCGCAGAGTTTTTGAGACCTAAAGCGAACAAGTATGACTCTCTTTAAAATCAGCTTCACATCTAAAACTCTTCCGTTATTTTTTTAAGTGTAAAATTTAATCTGCACTGTTATTATTTTTTTTTTTGCCATAAAAATTTACATTGAAGCTAATTTAATCCTTCTTTTCACAATTGAAAGGGCGGTGTTATGAATTGAAATGAATGGAGACGCAAAAGATTTGGATATGGTAACAAAGAAAGGTGAAAAGAAAATTAATTAACCAACTTAATTATTTACAATTATAGAAGAAAATTGGATCCTCTCCCGTCCCTTTGTGGGACTGAACAATTCTATCTCATCCATTGTTTGGCTTTATATTAAATATATGTAATGAATTACGTTATGTTAGTGTCGTTCAACTGCTATTAAAATAATCTTCTTCATTTTCTTAATTAAGAAAAAAATAATTGAAAGGCGATATGTATAACTGCACATGTTTTGTGAAATTATTAGTTGATCTAGTCACAGGAGTATTTTTTTTTTTATGCTGCAAAGAAGACTAGATTATCATTTACTATTTTCTTTATTTTTTTGGTCTTAATTTATCATATTTTTTTTTACAAATATGAGAAGATGTATTCAACTGTGAGACGAAATCCCTGCACGACATATCTTAAATCTTGACTATTCTTAATTTTCGTAGAAAGAGAAATTGTCATTCTGTGGCCATTTTTTATTTTATTGAATCTGAGTGAATTAACTTGTTCCTAATTCTGGGATTAATGTCAGGTAACAGAGACGACATATATTCCTAATCTCGGTTATCACAGAAAATTAGAAGAATTGTACCGATAAGCAAAAACATACTGTACTGGATTATTTTATCCAAAAGCGTCATTAATAAAATCTTTGTAAAAGAACAAACACTGACACAATGTGCTGATTAATTTAAAATTGGATTACCGAGCAAGTGATTAATTAAAAACGCTTTTGTTGTTTAAATAGTCAATACAGGGAGCACAAAGAACAAAATATTGCGTAAGTATTTAAACAATGACGTTCGTGTCTATTTTTAATCAATGCAGCTTTATTTTTTTAAATGTGTTTTTTTATAACTCAGGTGTCCGGGTCATCTTACGCACATAATTAATTTTAGGGGACCAATTTTATCGTCCACTTACGAAAGTCACAATTAAAACTAGAATAAATCTTCGTACAAACTATTAGATTACTACAAAGGCCAGATTGCAGCACGTAGGAGTCTAACCCTTGGCCTCGTTTCATTCGGAGATTAAAATAGACATGATTAAGAGTCCTGAGATTAGTAATCCTGAACTATTTATCCGGGACTAATTTAGCCCTGAATCCTATACAATCCCCTGTTTGATTAATATAGGCCCCGTTTGATAACAGTGATAGATGGATGGGATTCGTAAGGAGATGGGATTAGGATTGGGATTCGTAAGGAGATGGGATTGGTAAGGAGATGGGATTGATAATGAGTATGTTTGTTTGGGATGGGATTAGATGATGGGATTATTAATATCATGTTTGTTTGAGATGGGATTAGATGATGGGATTGGATTGTTAGAAGAAATTGGTAATGAAAAGGGATTGGTAATGTGAAGGAGTTAGGATTGGACTATTAATACCCCGTAATACCAAGTCCCACGGGGTATTAACAATACCCCCTAATACCCCCTCTATTAATCCCTTGGGACTCCCAATCCCAACCTCAAATGTGCAACCAAACAAAGAATTGTGAAACCCATGGGATTCATAATCCCAACCCAACCCATAAGCCGGTTATCAAACGGGCCCTAGATATCCCATGCAGAGGCCAATTCCAGGTTTGGTTTTGTCACTAAATTTCGAGATTGATTTAACTATTTCTCTCTCTAACACACACAGGCAATCTACCAACAAATTCTTGAAATCATTTCTCAAAAGAACCATTTTTTTTTTCATTGCATAATTGATCATTCTCACAAATTCTTGTCCCCACAACAAAAAAAAAGGGAAAAAAAACTTTACGTTTGTAACCTGGGCATTCATTACCTTTTCTCAAGCAATTCATAACAAAACCTAAACTCTACACTCTGCGTAACCTGATCTGGGCAATACACTTTCTCAAGCAATTCATAACCTGGGCATTACCCAAGGTAATTTGTACTCCGTATGTATTTTCCAATGCTCAAACGTACTTGTTAATTACCTGGGGTAATGCTTCGAATTTGCCAAAAAAAAAAAAAAAATTTGTTAGGAAATTAATTTTAGCACTCCAAAAATTAATTGAAAGACTCCAAATCAACATCGTTTTGTGTATCAACACAGTTCAATTTTGGAGTCCCTCTGTTAAGTTTTGAAAGGTCAAAATCACAGTCCTTATTGGTATCATTGTTTTGAATCTTTTGATGACAGACAAGTCTTCATGGTTGGTCAAAGCACTTCCCAATAAAACAAGATTTGGGCATATTATTATAAAAATGAAAGCATCATACATATTTCCCAATAAAGGAATTCAAAGATTTTGTGTTTTTCTTATTTCCAAGCATCATGTCGTAAACATTGTAGGCCAACTCTAGACATCCTTGTCGATCTTTTACTTTTAGTGGAGTCTACTTATTTTATCCACCACATACGAATCCATTTTGTGTAATACAATTTCACCCAAATTAACATATATATATATATATTTATGTGTGTGTGTGAGTGTGAGTGTGAGTGTGTGTGTCTTTATTCAGATCGAAAAAAGTTAGAGTAACTCATAGGGAAAAAACAAATTATTGTACCAAATCTTAATTTTGATGTGTCGTTCCGATTTCAAGAATTAAAGAGTCACGTGGATGAAGTATTGCATTACACACGATACTCCTTCAACTTTAATTTTATTCTTTCTTTAAATTTTACGGACTCACTTTGTCGAATGAATCATTTTTTTCTCACTAATTTTTTTGGAGCCTATGCGAGTTTGCAATTTGAAGAGTTATTTATCATCCTTCAAACCTCAAGTAGGAAAAGAGCGCACTACGATAATTTAGTTCATAAACTTTACTTCCTCCATTAAAGATGTACGTATTTACAGAAATAACCCTCAAATTTTTTGTTGTAGATGTGACGGTATATGGAGTATCAATTTTCCTTTATTTTATTTTCTCCAATTGTAACGTGTCTATTGCGGTAGCTTCCATCTTTAATATTGTGGTAGCTTTCATCTTTATGAGGATGTACCAATAAGAAAACTATAGGAATTAATTTTTTTAAAAATTAGAGTATGTTTGTATATTGAAATATTATTACTTATCAAAATACACAAGGGTGGGTCCTCCAATTCTAATCAAACACCCATCTCTAATAATTGACACAATCTTTCTATCGTGGCTTTGCATTTAACTCCACTATTTGTTTATTAAGGCCCATCATTGAACGAAAAGTACACCATTGGTGAGCAATTATTTATGTAACCATCCATTTAATCGACATGCTAAAATAAATTGATGCATATGCATGTATGCGCTCTTGATAACTCCAACGTTCGGCCTACTGGTCGAATGCTTGAGATTTAGGAGTTTGTTTTTTCCGAACGTCTCAGGTTCGAAACTTTTTAGGTGTTATTAGTTTCTTTATTTGGAAATCAGTCCATACAAAGTTTCGCTGTGAATTTAATCGGGACCCTCGCAAGTGGACGATGAGATTGGACCTATAATCGAGGTGTACGTAAGTTGACCTGATGGGACACTTGAGTTATAAAAAAATGTTTGTGTTCTTGATATGAGAATGATAGTCCATCCACCAAGCTAGTAATTTAGTAGGACTGATTGCTTCATTTGGAATTAATTTACTTCGGTGGGTAGATGATCACACCTCAAGTCCAATAAGGAGAGTCCGAAGCCAGGCCCATGTTAGGCCCAAATACAAGTAGATTTACCAGACATTTTAAGGGTCCCATGGGCCTAACTTTGGTTGTGTTAATTTAATTTAATTTTTGTAATATTAGGGTATAATTGTTATATTATATTATTTGGCTTGACGAGAGAAATAAAAAAAAAGTATAGACAAAACTTGAAAAAAGTCCATATAAGACGACGAAAAGACAGTTTGCTTTTCCGATCACTTTCATCGTTACGAAAATATAATGTTAAAATTTGACCCAAGTTTGATAAAGATTAACAAAAAAAAAACCAAAAAGAACGTGCTGGAAAGTCAAAAAGAAGTTGGGCCAAATAGCGCCTAACTAGTGAAGTAACTTAATGGGCTGATAAGGAAAGTTGGTGAAAGCCCATTTCTTTTCCCAGCTCGTAGTGGGCCTAAACCCATTTCTATTCCCAAATCGATGTGGATTCACTCTCCAGGGTGTTTGCCGTTAGGAATGAGCATACACTGGATTGGTCCGGTTTTTATAAAAAATCAAGGCAAACCACTCTTTGCAATTATGAATTTGGAGTAACAAATCAATCCATAAATTTCATAGAACCAAACTAATACAAATATTGTAAAACACGATTTGCTTGAATTGAGATATCGTCTTCATAAACTATTTGAAAGTACTTAATATTGCATGGCTTAACGAAACAAAAACTCATATCAAAACCAATTCTGTTAAAATTACCAAAATTCACTAACATCGATCAACTGAAGAAGAGTGGAATACCAGTAATTAGTGAATGGATAGGGCCATGAAATATAGTGTGAGATTAGGAAATTATCAATTACCGACTTGGCTCTGATACCATTTGGGGGCGGAAGGAAGACATAGCAGATGAACAAGACATTATCAGAGTAAATCAGGCGGCTGAGCCGACCATCAACAGAAAATTAAACAATTAGTAAGGCGGCTGGACCGACCATGAACAGATAATAAACAATTAGGTGGCTGAGCCAACCATAGCAAGTAATAATCAAAAACAATACATCAGTTTAACATTGATAGAGATCAGAGAGGATCAACTCATCAGTGAACATTACCAGTAACAAACTTACTGGTTTAACAGGGGGAGGAGGAGAACCTCCGTGACTGAGGGGAGAGAGAGAGAACTTCAATTCAGAAGTTTAACATTTAGAGAGAAGAGAGAGAAGAGAGAGAATTAGATCCTGGTCTAATTCGGGATGATTAACCAGAGCCAACTCTATCCTTTTATAGATGAAGGATGAGAGGCAATACAATTATCAGGGGTTCATTGTGAACCTTTTGGACCTTCTACTTTCGGTGGAAAAGTAAACAGGACCTCAGCAGGTGTTTGAACAGTGTTGAGCAGTACTGTGTGAACAGTAGTTGATTAGCTGGATGAACAGTAAAAAGTGAATAGTGGTTTTACTATTCATGATTTTAATAAGCTGGTAAAGAAGGTGCCAGCTGTTGAGCAGGTTTGACTGGGACTGGCGTTGGGAGGCCAGCTGTTGACTGTAGTGTCATCATCCAAAAGGGTCCTGGGCATCTTGGAATGCAGACCCATATGGGTTCTTATCAGTTGTTGATCCTTCGGAAGAGTTGTCTTCTTCTTCCTGGCTTGCTTGGGCAATTAATTGTTGAGCCAACATGAGCAGTTGTGAGCATTTTGTTTTTGACTTGGATGGCCTTGACGACCGTTGAGCAGGGCTATTGAGCCTGATGTTTGAAACTGTGGGGGAATTAGTTTGAACAAGAGGGTCTTCTTGCTTGACTGGTTGAACTTGTTTTATTGGTGTTGGGATTTTAACAGGCGTTGGAACTTTGACTGGAAATTCCAACATAACTTGATCAATTATCTTCTGGTGGTTGTAACTACCCCACCACTTTACCAAATACTGTCGTATGACAGTTCTGTCTTCAATGTTGTATCTCCATTTAAGGATCCATGGGACCTTATATTTTGATACAAACCGCAGCAAAGCAGGGAATTGACTAGTGTGATTAGTGACTTTACTTATTGTAGCAAAGTAGTTGACTTGATCCATCAATTCAGCAGGCAAAATATCTGGGATGGCTCCATTCTGGTGCCACCATCGGTTGAACCATGAAGGAATAACTGAGTTGAATTTGTGGTCAAATTGGATGAACCACGAATGGGTAAATGCTTCATTTTCATAAAGGAGGATTTTGAACCAAGCATCAATGTAGTCATAGTAATTATATTCAACAGGGTGATCAGGAAGTTTTTTGTGAACAGAGGGATGACCCCATTGATCAAGGCTAACAATGTTGTGAATATAAAGTGAGTGGTAGATCACTTTATTGGGGTTAATCTTGTCTTTGATTGGTTTAATAAGAATGGATTTGTGGAGTTGGAGAATATCCCTGTAGAAAGATAGGGATTTATCAGGATGAGCAGGAACAAAATGCCATCCGGGAGGAAAGAAAGAGTTTACCAGTTCAATGGGTTGATGAACATTTTGGTGTACAGGTTCAATAGAGAAGAGTTTAGTAGTTATTGGTTTGAGCAGGTATTCCGTTGGGGTAGATGTTTTAGCAGGATAATTTGGTTGACTGGATTGACCAGGTTGTATGGACTGATTTGAACAGAAAGGATCAGGGGTAATGCATGGGCTAGATGAAGGGATATAAGCAAGGGCAGATTTGTACTCAAGTTTGGGGGGGATTTGCCCAAGAACTTAGTATCTATTTTTACTAGGGTTTTTACTGGATTGATCAGCCCACGAGGGTAGGGTTAACTGTTTCTTTTTGTCCGCCATTTTCTGCAGGAGAAGTTAGATTAAATATTATATAATGCAGCGTGATACCCTGCAGGAAATATAGTGAATAATGTCTCTGCTAATTAAGTGCTCAGTGGTGCAATGAATGCTTAGTGAGTGCTCGATGTCTCTGGTGTACAGGATGATGTTTAATCACTTACCAAGGAGAAATTCTCGAGTGAGAAAATCTGGGATTGAATTTTGACTTCCTTTAATATATTCAATTTTGAAATCAAAAATACTTAATATAGATTGCCATCGGGCAAAGATTTGTTTACTAGCAATATTTTCAACATCTTTTTCCAAAACATATTTAGCACTTTTACAGTCAACTCTGACTAAAAAGTTTTGGTTTAATACATCATCCTGGAATTTAGAAATACACAGGACAATAGATAGTATTTCCTTTTTAATAGTACTGTAATTACTCTGTGCCGTATTCCATCGACCAGAGTGAAAACGAACAATTTGTTCATCAGAATTGGGGCTAATTCTTTGGAGGAGAATCCCACCATAACCAATTTCAGAAGCATCTGTTTGAATAATTTTAAAAGAGTTTATTGTAGGAATCCCTAAACAAGGAAGAGTTTTAACATATTGTTTAATTTTTCTGACAATGTCAGAATGAGTGGATGACCAAGGGGGTGGATTAGTTTTTAATCGGTCAAACAGAGGTTGACAGATTTTTCTTAGATCTTTATAAAATTCAGCAATATAATTTAATGATCCAAGAAATCTTTGTAACTGATTTTTATCAAGAATTTCATCAGGAAATTTATCAGCAAATTGGATGGCTCTACTAATTGGTGTTATAGTAGACTGATAAATATCATATCCCAAAAATCTTATTTTTGTTTGAAACAATTTAATTTTTGGAGCAGAAATTACTAAGCCATTATGCTTAATAATTTGAACAAAAGATTTTAAATGTTTCCAATGCTCATCAATTGAGTTTGAGAAAACAAGCACATCATCAATGTAAACAATAATAAAATGACTAAATGGGTTAAATATGTCATTCATTATGTTTTGGAACTCACTAGGAGCATTTTTTAATCCAAATGGCATGACATTCCATTCATAATGACCAAAGGGGGTAGTAAAAGCAGTTTTATATCGATCATCAGGGTGTAACTGGATTTGCCAGAAACCACTCTTCAAATCAAATTTTGAAAAAATGACTGCTTTACTTAATCGGCTAATCAAATCTTTTTTTATTAGGAATAGGATATCGAATCCATTCCAAAACAGCATTTAATGGTTTATAATTAATAACAAGGCGTGGTACCCCTCTTTCTTTTTCAGCATTTTTATTAACATAGAAAGCAGGACAGGACCAAGGTGATTTACTATCTTGAATAATGTTATTAGCCAGTAAAGTAGCAATTTCATCTTTACAAGTTTTTAAAACATCAGGGTTCATTTGAATAGGCCTAGATTTAGTAGGAATCTGGGATTCATTAAAACTTTTAATATATGGTAAAGTTACTATATGCTTTTTCCTATGCCAAAAGGCACTTGGAAGATTAGCACAAATTTCATTTTCTAATTTTTCCTTGAACTCTTCAATTTGTTTAGTAAGCAAAGTAGTGGTAAGCTGATCTTCAATCTTTTTATAATTAATCTCTTCTTGTAAGAATTTTAATTGATTTTTCTTTAAATTTAGCTTATCAATAGTTAAATAGTTTAACTGTACTAATTCAGGTTTTGTTAAAAATTTAAACATAACTTGCTGACCAAAAGGTTTAGTAATTAATCCTTCTTCATTAGTGGTAAAAGGATAAAGTAAACAGATAAATGGTGTTCCTAAGATCAAATTATCAGTTAAATCAGGAACTAAAACAATAGTGCTTTGAAAACAAATTTTATCCTGGCAAATATGTGCATTAGGTAGCTTGTATTCTATATCCATTTTACTATCATTAGCAGCCCTTAATATAGCAGTAGTTTTATGAAAATACATTGTAGGTACTATACCTTGAGCAATACAATTTAAATCAGCACCAGTATCAATGAGAGCATTAATTTCTATTTGATAATCTCGTATTACTAGTTTAACCTTTGTATACCATTTCTGGTAATATTCTTTTTTTATCATTTTTACCATTTTTAATATCTTTGTCAGAATTTTCAGACTCAGATTCTTTTAATTTTTTAATATCTTTTTTAACAATTTTAACCTCATGTTTTAAATCTTGTGTAGTTGTGTTATTAATTTTTACCAATTTATTATCCACAGATTTATTATCATATTTAATAACTTTTAGGGAAGAAGTTGAGCAAACAGAAGACAAAGACATGGGTTTAGTAGGAATAACAATTTTTTCTAAATAGTCAAAGAAGTAGATTTCAATATTATTATCTTCCATGTATTGTTGCCATTGGTCTATCATTTTTTCTTGTTGACTAGATGAATATTTACTACGCCAATTTTTTCTCTTTTGTTTATTCTTTTTTGATTTAAATTCTTCATATAATTCATCATATTCATCATCAGAATCATCATTATTAATCCTAGTTAATACACGAAGTGCTGGATCAACTTGATTTGGTGGATTAACAGGAGGTGTTGTTCCTTCAAAATCAGTAAGAGTAGGAGACCCTGGAGATGTCTCACTATCATCAAAATTTGACTGTGTTGAATAACAGGGTTTACTAATTTGTGAGCTTGTTTCAATTCCTCGTAATTTAACATGAGGATTAATAAGATTCTTATCATGCCTAGGTAGGCTAACAGAACTACTTGATCTGCTTAATTCCTTAATCCTAAGGGGTGGATTTATCCTTTGTTGATCAAAACTAATCCTAACAGTACCATCTAGATATTGCTTAATATAATCTAAATCAACAGTATCATTTTGCATCTTATGGGGATAACTATCATTTTCACTAACCCAACTGGTGGGTAAAGTAATATCATTCCAGGAAATAGTTTTCGGTACTTGAATATTAGCATTAGTATTACTTTGAATCAAAACAGTTTTATCCTTAGGGCTTTTAACCAAAGCATGAATATTTAAATTAGTTTTCATACACTTATAATAAATACGATAAATCAAGGCAAGTGCGTGACTACCCTCAAGCATATTAGTAATAGCACCAGCAGTTTGAATATTTAAAGTTAAAGCTTTTAATATGTTTTTATCCTTTAAACTAAGAGGTAAATCAGGATAACAATTAAAGTAAATTGGACCATTGTGCAAACTTGACTCCATTAGTCCAACATGAATATAATTATATTCTCTGTCGAGGTGTCGATTGCATCTAAATATTCTGTTCATTTTAATAAATAGAGCCTGGAGTGAATCGAGGGACTGGTGGACGGATCTGCTTCTGAACAAGGGGAGGGACTGGTGGATGAATGACTACTAAATAATATATTCTTTTTCCCAAAAGAAATGGATTTTAAAAATTTATAATTTAAAGAAAATCCTTTTTATCATCCATAGTCTCTGCAGTTTTTCTATACCTGATTTGTATGTGTCTTGGACAGGAACTCATCTACACTCATAATTCAGACACTGTAATTTTCTGTATTTGATACCTATGCGTTTTAGAACTACCCTAATACTTCCGATACTCAAATCTGTTGTTTCCCCGTTCACACATACCTAGCACCCTGATGCTTCCAACCCTTAACTGCCCTAAACGCCACCTGGCTCAAGCGGGACTTACTCGACGAGATCTTTTACAGAAAACCAGAGGACTAGGTGGCTACAGTCAGAAACAACATACTTATTTACTGGAAGTATTTCTGGGCACCAAAACCATTGAACCATGAACTCATGCCCATATAATCAAATACAGACTCTTACCTGTCAAATACTGGGTGTAGAACATAGTGCCAAAACAAACACATGCAACTCATGTTCATATAATCAGATATAAACTCTGTCCAATCGATCGTGAACAATAAGCAAGATCACTTGCCAAAATAATTTTTAATTTCATTTTCTTTTCTGAAAATAAATACTTTACTTAGTAACTATTCATCCACCGGCCTCTACCACCGGCTCAGGGGCAACCCATACCACCAACCACCTACCTCACTACTCCCGACTTGGCTCTGAAGATTTAGGTTTATCATTAGAAGATTTAGGTTTATCATAAAACTTATCTTTAGAAGGTTCAGTGGTTTTATCCTTTTTATCCTTTTTCTTTTCAATCTTTTTCTTTCTGCGAGATGGTGCTACAGGGGGTAGACCATATTGTTCACAGAAGTTACCAAGCTCATATTTAGCTTTATCTTTATCCTTTTGACTTTGTTTAGCAATTTTCATATCAATACACATTCTTAATCCTTCTTTTTGAATAGTGCTGACTATATCACCATAAGTTAATCTATCATATTCAATAGTTCCAGTAGGTTGACTAAGAACATCTCTAATTTTGTGAGCAAATAAGCCGGGTAAGCCATTAATGAATTTTTCTTTCCAAAATGTTTTAGTACAATCATCTCTCATCATGACTCTAGAGATGAATACATCTTTGTACCATCTAAAGTCACTCAGTGTTGGGCAATGTAAATTACTTAACTGATCATGAATCCTAGAGGTAATATTACTAGGTTGACCAACAAAATGTTTAATAATGGTGTAAATTAGGGTATTAACTCCATCTAGGATAACCCTATCTACAGTCCCCATTTCATGATCGAAAATGGGTACTCCACTGTTATCAGTTTGAATAGCATGTTTAATCTCTTGTCTGTTAATACTGGTGAGGTACTTGTCCCACCAGGCTTTTAGCATTCCAGTAAAACCAGAAGTTAATAGATCAACAATTTGTGTTTGATCTAGATCAGTATTACTAAGGTAACTATTAGCAGCCATAGACATATGATTTAATTTTTCTAGAATTTGATGCTCACTTAGACCATCAATATTCCATTCATACAATTTACTAGAAGAAACAGAAAATTGATTAGCAATGTTATTTTCTTCAAATTGTAAATCAGGAAGGGTAGGTCTAGAATACCAATTTTTGGTAAGACTAGTTGGATTAGTAGTTGGGTAAATCAAACGTTTAATGTTACCTGGATTACCTGGTTGACTAGAAAATTGTGCTTGGAGATTAGAGATCTCATCATCAGTGGACGAGGGTTGACTGGAATCCTCATCTTCTTGAGTTAATACAGCTACTTGGGTTTTAACAGGTTCTGACTTGACAATTAATTTTTGCAACATGTCTTCAATTTTTTGAATATTTTTATCAGGATTTAATTTAATTTGTGACCTTTTTTCAGGTAACAATATCAAAGGTTTTTCAATAATTTTACTAGATGATGGTATACAATTAGTTTCACCTTCATCAATCTTGGTTTCAATTTTATCTAGTTGTTCACCAATGACTTTCAAACATTGATTAGTGTAATTAACTTGTTCAATAATTTGTTTACAGTCAGATCTATCACTAGGCAATTTAAAAGGAGAAGCAATTAAACTTGTTCCTTTATAATCAAGAATAATTGGTTCTAGTGGTGGATGACTAGATTTTATAGCAGTGTTATCTGGTTTTTCCCATTTAGATTTAGTAATGACTTTTAGTTCAGTTTGATCAATTGGTTTACTAATCTTTTTACTAGGTTTATGAAACTGTAAATAACTGGAGAAGGGAAGGCTAACATCCTTTTCCTTCATGAATTGTTTCCATTTAGTAATTAATTCTTCATCAGAGAGATCTTTTTTAACAGGAGAAGGTGGTTTAATATTTTTAATATTATTTTTTGCATCTTTAATAATATCATTTTTTCTATTGTTATTTCTGACTTCTATTATTAAATTTCTTAATATGGTTCTTTTATCAATCTGTTTGTCAGGTGACTTTACTGATTTTACCGATTTTACCGATCCTATTTCCCTTAGGGAAGGAAGTGAGTAATTATTGTATTTATTATAAGAATAGGAACTTTCAGCATAGTTATCATAAAAATATCTATATTTATTACTTTCAAAAATAGATTTATCAGAAGAAATAGATTTAGTATCATAGTTAATATGATCATCTTCATGATCTTGTTCATCAAAGTTTACTGTGTCAGAATTATCAAATGACTCATGATTATCGTAAACAGGTTGATTATCATAATCAAATTCATTATCAGATGACTCATGATTATCATCATAAACAGGTTGGTTATCATAATCAAATTCATCATAAGAAACCACACGATAATCAGAATAATAATCCATTATTAATTAGAGCCTTGGAGTGAATCGAGGGACTGGTGGATGAACTTATGCCTGAATAAGGGAGAGACCGGTGGATGAACGATACCTGGATAGTCTATTCCTTTTCCTAAAAGAAACTGATCCGAGACTTATATATAAATTAATCTTTCCATTTAAACTTAATTTTGAAATTCATTTTTCACTTCTGTGTAGACCTATAACATATTAAAAACGGATCCTTTTAAATCCACTTCTTAAATGTTGTTCATCTGTCACCTGTATAGACCCATAACATGTTTAAACAAACGGATCCTAAAATTTTTACTACCTTGCTGCTGTTTCTATTTTACTACCCGTTTTGGCTGCTTCCAACACTCTTCTGCCCTAGACGCCTCCCTGGCTAAAGCGGGACTTACCATGGCTGGATCTGACCATTAGGATCATACTTTCAAAACAGCAGTTTGATAACAAAAATTAGGCTTTAGTTTATAAACCTAGATCATCTACAGATGGCAAACTACCAACATCAAATTGGTGAAAGTCAGGCTTTAGTTTAAAACCTAGATCATCTACAGTCGTTCCATTTGTTTTCCAAAACTCAAAAAATAAATAGATTAATGAAGATATAAGAAACATTTCCATTTTCTTTTACAAACAGGAATAAACTACCCAGTAATTACTCATCCACACATCTCCGACTCCTTCAGACACAACCCATCCACCACCCCTAGCTCACTACTCCCGACTTGGCTTTGATACCATTACAACGGAAGACTTGCAGGGAAAGGGAAGAACAAGACATAATCAGAGTTAAATCAGGCGGCTGAGCCGACCATCAACAGAAAATTAAACAGTTAGTAAAGGCGGCAGAGCCGACCATGAACAGAAATTAAACAATTAGGTGGCAAAGCCAACCATAGCAAGTAATAATAAAAAACAATACATCAGTTTAGCATTGATAGAGATCAGAGAGGATCAACTCATCAGTGAACATTACCAGTAACATACTTACTGGTTTAACAGGGGGAGGTTGAGGGGAGAGAGAGAGAGAGAGAGAATTAGATCCTGGTCTAATTCGGGGTGTGTTTACCAGTGCCAACTCTATCCTTTTATAGATGAAGGATGAGGGGCAATACAATTATCAGGGGTTCATTGTGAACCTTTTGGACCTTCTACTTTCGGTGGAAAAGTAAACAGGACCTCAGCAGGTGTTTGAACAGTGTTGAGCAGTACTGTGTGAACAGTAGTTGATTAGCTGGATGAACAGTAAAAAATGAATAGTGATTTTACTATTCATGATTTTAATAAGCCGGTAAAAGATGTGCCAGCTGTTGAGCAGGGTGAGCAGGTTTGTGTTGAGCATGCTTTTAGCAGTTTGACCGAGAAATGGGACTGGCATTGAAGTGGCCAGTTGTTGGGATGCATCAGTAGTTTTAACCATCATGGTTAGTATTCCATCATATTATCAAGGTTATGTAATTCTTCAGAGGACAAATTATCCCAACAATTATCATAATCAGTATCTGGAGTGGTAGCAGGTGAATCTTGTTGAGTATCAGCAAGTCGATCTTGATATGCCTTTACCAATATTTTATTTTGGGTATGATAGATGAATGGAACTTCTTGAATAGGTTCAACAGAGCGAATCTTCTGGATTGAATCCTCGCAAATTAAATAGTTTAATTTAGGATCGGCATAAACATGGAGGTCATCACTGAGATCAATCTCTCCAAGTTTAGTGGCAATTGAATAAGCCCTATAATGGCGTATTTGACTGCGGATTGACTTTGAACAAGGCCAGGGTTCCTCATCACCAACCAGGTGAATGGGTAGATGGACCCTACTGAATGGCCAGTTGACTGTGATATGCATAATGTGTTGAGCTGGAATAATGCTTCCAGTCCAAGTCCATTCTGGCATCTTGCTTTTGATCAAAACTTGGCATCTCAAGTCTCCATATTTAGCAAACAGGTTTAAAATGGAGACAGAAAGTTTTCTACCAAAATAATCAGTCTGCTCCGGATCAGAAAAAATAATTTGTCTTAATAGTCCATGATCCAATAGGGTCATTGGAGTGATTTCAATTAATTTTTTATTATATTCAACATTAATATTTTTGAAATGCTGCATATCTATGCAAGCACGTGGAATACTATATATTAAATTGCAGGGACAATCCATTCTGTGCAATGGATAATTTGAGCAAATAGGATTAGTTTTTGGGCAAATAACCCTATCTTGGTCTTTATTATAAAGAGTTTCCCAAGATATTTCCAAACCAGGAGTAGATTTAGTAGATAAATCAATAAGTAATTGGAATAGAAATTCCTGAAAATAGTGGCCGTCCCTTTTAGCCATGTTTTGAATATCTTTAATCAAATCAACAGGAAAATCCTGTGGAAAAACAATTTGATTTTTTAATGAGACAGGAATCTTAGGAAGACCCTGTAAGAGATTAGAGAAATAGTTCCTCATAGAGGCAATATGCTTAGCATGATCCTTACATCTAGGGTCTCTGGGGTTAATCACAGCAAGCTCACGATCACTCGCGGGTTTATGCTCACTTTTCTGTTCTCTCAATGAGAAACACTCCTTTTTAGCATTTTTTAAATCATGATGCATGATATGCAGTTTAGCCTGTGTTTTAACATTTTCTTCAAATAGGTTTGAATATTTAGCAGATAAATGATGCAACTCAGAGGCCATTGAGGCATAAGCCTTATCATTATTTTTTAACAGTGAATTTTGTTCACAAAAATAATAATTCAAGCAATTCAGGCTTTCAATAAATTGTTTATTATGACGATTTTCCCCACACAAGTTCCATAGAGCATCTAGGAGACATTGTTGGGTTTCGTCTATGTTTTGCAAATGGTTTAATTTTTTAAATTGAAGGCTGGATCCTTCAGGAAGGACTGGCAAACTGGTTGAACCAAATTTCAGGCTGTTGTACGTCATCTGTAGACAAAGCAGAATGGTTAATAGAGTAATTTTGTAATTGCAACAAATCATTTTGACTCGGTGCCGAAAGTAATTCAAAATTTATTTGTTGACCAGAGAAGGTAGAAGTGATTTTATCAAAATTAACTGTAAATAGGTAGAGTAGATAAATAAAAGGCATTCCTAAAATGACTTTATCAGTTAGATTTTTGACTAAAACAAATGATGTTTTAAAACAAACTTCATTTTGGCAAATATTAACTGTAGGTAATTTGTGACTAATTATCATTTTACTGCCATTAGCAGAGCTTAACCTTTCAGTCGTTTTTTGATAATATTGACTGGGTATTAATTCTTCTTGAATACAATTTAAATCTGCTCCAGTATCAATTAAAGCAGTAATATTTAACACAAAATCACCAATTAACAATTTGACTTGTGCATGCCATTTTTGAACAAAAATTTGGTTAACTAAATTTAACCGAAGATCATCCTGGGTATCAAGAGATGGTAACTCAGGATTATTTTTATCAACAGATTCATCAGAGGATTGACCGCTTAATCTGACATATTTTTTATTTCTTTGTTTCCATTTTGGAAACTGTGATTTTAACAAATTGACTTCATTTTTTAATATTTCAATATCTAATTGCAAATCCTGCAGGGTGACTACTTTTGTAGTCTTTTCAAACCTTTCGAAGGTTGTATGCAAATTTATAATAGGTTTATTATAAACAGGTTTTTGACTTTGTTGAGCAAAAACTTGTTTTAATTTTTTAATATATTGTTGCTTTAATACAATGTCATCAACTTTACTAATGAGATCAATAAGCAATTCTTCTTCAGATAATTCTTTAGTAAGAACATTTATTTTTCTACAGCAGTTATCAACACATCCTATCTTAATTTGATCATGACTTGAATCATCACTAATAGAGTGGTATTCTGAGGATTCACTACTTTCTGTATCATTTA
This sequence comes from Rhododendron molle, assembly GCA_025413875.1. Classification (NCBI taxonomy): domain Eukaryota; kingdom Viridiplantae; phylum Streptophyta; class Magnoliopsida; order Ericales; family Ericaceae; genus Rhododendron; species Rhododendron molle. Next base: position 1,352,346 of record CM046396.1, on the reverse strand, counting down.
AATTAGACATTTTAAAAATATCTAAAATTTTTTGTTTATCATCGTCAGATATAAACAGCTGACTAATTTTTTCTTTAACCTTGCATTGGGATTTATAATGTCCCTTTTTCCCACAGTTAAAACAGGTTACATTGGTTGGACCAGTTTTCTTTTTATCAGGAGAATCAGTTTTCTTTTTATCAGGAAAATTAGTCTTTTATATATATATATAAATATATATATATCTATATATAGAGAGAGAGAGAGAGAGAGAGAGAGAGAGAGAGAGAGAGAGAGAAGTTTAGGGAATTAATCTTGGAGGTGTAGGAATAGAGTCGTTGAATGGAGCATATTGGGAAATTAATAGAATATGGAAATAAAGTTTACTCCGTTTGTTTGTGTGTCAATATAAATACGGTTCGGATCAGTCCACTTGGAGAGTTACGAAGTGCAAATCTTGAGCAGCCCTTAATAATTTCGAACCAAAAGGTCCAAAACAATCGACGAATTATACATTTTGCTTCACACATATTTCGCTGCACAAGAACACACAAAACTTCCAAGTTTATGTAAAGAACATGGGCATATTTAACTTTTACTTGAACCAACTTTAATTGTGAAAAGAATAACAAGAGGAAAAGGCAGCAAAATGCAGAAAGTAACTTGTTAAGACACTGTAATTAAAGGAATGAACCATACACTAAGTCTCAAAATGGGAAATTCTATACATACAACGCGATCGCAGGAGAAGACAAGCATTAACTGGGAGAATATCAGCACAATATCTCTTCATTAAGATCACAAATGCAGTTATATCACATCAAACACAATAAGACTTCATTCTTGGTACAGAAGTTTTAACCCAGAATAAGAACAGGTATAATCAAGGCCTACATCTACATGTATATATTTAGTTAAAAAGTTGAAATAAACCGAATAATATCCTCTGAAATCCAAACTGAAACTCGATGCATGTTTCAACGCCTTCGGATTAGTTGCCTCCCACTCAAGCTGCCTTTCTGCATAAACAAATCAATACAAGTCACAAAGTTCTTATGACTGTAGTGCTCAGAAAAATTTAAGGGGACTTTTTACATAGTTGTAATCAGGAGACTTATACCTCCTTTTGCAGTTAATTGGTAGAAGGATGGATGATGCCCAAAGTCCGGCTAAGTTTCTGCAAGGGTGTCAGTATGTGCTTCCTTGAGTTGAGCTATATTACCATCAAACAAATTCTCTTTCATAAAAGCACCTCTTTTACCAACTCTGTCAAGAAAAAAAGAGTTTTTCTTCTAAGACATACAGCGGAGACGTCTTGGCGTTTAACTAGTAACATTGTAAAACAGTAGAAAGCTCCAATCAGAAAAAAAGCTATCGCAGAAAGGGTCCCAACAAGCAATCAAATCAAATTTAGTTCTAGCCTTTAAGGCCACAATTCATCAATGCTGCAATGTAATCTAAAGAGTTGCATTACTGTTTGGGTCCCTACTGTTTGTGCCATCTTGTAAAGAGACAGAGAGAGAGGGAGAGTCACAGAGTGTACCAATGAGATAATACCTTAAGCATTTGGGGAGTCATGAATGCAAATCTTGAGCAGCACTTAATCTTTTTTAACCAAAACCATCGACCAAATTATTTTCCTTTTTGCTTCACATGGTAGTACTCTGCAAATGAACATACAAAACTTTCAGGCTGATGCAGAGATGATATGTATATTTACCCTGTAATTGAACCAAAAATACTTGCAAGTTGCAAGATGAAGAGTAAGAGGAGAAGGCAAGAAAATGTTGCAAGTAGCTTGTTAGACACTGCAAAGGAACCTATCATACACTCAAGTGTCCAAATGTTACAGAAAAGATTAGATATATAGTTCCATAATACAAGAAACAAGGGTTAATAAATTAGTTCTCGGTACAAAAGTTTGACGCACAATAAGAACCAAGGATGATCAACATGTAAATGTAGCTAAAATGTCGAAATATACAAAATCATATCCTCAGAACTCTGAACTTAAACTAGATGCATGTTTCAACCCCATCAAGTTAGTCCCCTCCCACTCAAAGTGCCTTCGTTCATCAGTGCATGAAACAAATCAATACAACTCACGAAAGTGCTATAATTGGAGTGGTCACATGAGATTGATTAGCGAGGGGACTTTCACGTAGATGTAGGAACATCAATAACTATGCCTTTTAAAATCAGTGAAGCAAAATCTAGGCATGGAAAAACTGTTGGAAAATACGGCTGCTGCAATTCTGAACAGTTGACGAAAACTCCACAAAACCTGAAATACACTTCGAGTCACGACTATGTCGCTTTCCTAAAGACAGTATTTACCCCCACCAGACGGTATGCAAAGGGTTACAGCAAATCTGCCTTCAAGATAAATCGAAGCCCGAACTCGAAGTTCTACCGTTTGCGTTTGCACTAACGAAAAACGGACAGAATACCCGTTGTGTGTATATAAGAACCGAGAACCACTGATTCTGTTTTCTGCAGCAAAACAGAATGCAGAATGAATGCTAGAAATATAGAGAGAGATGTGGGAGAAATTCGGCTTATGTGTGTGTCCGAATTCTGACAGGTAGTGGTCTATTTATAGGCCACTACGCACCCATTGTGAATGGGTACGCACCCGATCTAGTCTGACCGTTGGATTAGATCCTACGGTCTTGATCAATCAGTCACACCCAATCACACCGAACTAGTGTATTGTTTCATTCACACCTAATCGGATTTAATCCAATCCGTTGGATCGTGCCCATTCGCGGCCGACGGCTGGGATCGCAACCCACGAACCAGTGCACCCGTTGGCTCAAGTTGCACCCGATCGGAACCGCTCTGTGTGACTCACCTGCCACGCGTGTGACACGCGGCATCCACGTCAGCGCCACCTTACTGCCAACTCGCAATAAGAAATGGCGCCTGCCGACGTGCTAAGTGCAAAGTGCGCCGCTAAAGCGCCACAATGCACCACAGCCCATGCCGCGCGCGTGTGTGGGTGTGTCCTTGTGCAAAGCACCGGCTCCGCCGGTATGGTGCAAAGCACCATAGGGCTGCACCACACTGGATTATTAGTTATTCACATTAGGAATGTTCCCTAATATACATCACTCCAACATGTCTCAACTAACCAATGTGGGACAAAGCTCACAAAGACAAAAACCAAGCATTCAAAGGAAACAAGGAAATTTTACAAAACCAAAATGAAGACTCTTTTATTTTGAAAATCTCTAACAAAAACCTGTGATATACTCTGCTACTGATAGGAATTTCAGTTGGGACAATAAGACATTAGCGCAGTTGACAAGGTGTGCATTAAGTCATTTAGGGCAGGAGCTTCCTTAGGTAAAATGAAAAGGGAAAAAAAACCCCGGAAACCACCAGATAACTACTGATCAGTGATTAGAAATTGAAAACATGTCATTTCAAGAAATCCCATAGATGAGTTCATAATCTCATACTTCTAGCTCCACAGTATCCTCTCCATCAGTGCTTGAAACAGAGTTGGACTCATAAACTTCCACATCCTCTCTTAATTTTTTGGCACTTTGATTAAGATGGCAGAGAATTGCTAGCCTACTAAATTTACTCTCTGGAGAAGAAAAAAGAGGGAGATAAGAGATTAAATACCTGGTTTTGTCAAGTCAAGATAACAACGTGGAGGGGAACGGCACTGCACAAGCAGTTGAAGTGGTGGTCGGAGAGGAGGGTGACTACCAGTGGGAGGTGACGGTGATTGATGTCGGTGGGTTGGGGTCAACACCGGTAACGACTCTGGTGGAAGAATCGAATCGGAGTTGAAGGGAATTAGAGTCGAGGAGATGGACCGGCCCACCAGCCCGTTGGGAGTACCAGTACTTTAATTATATTGGATAGATAGATTGCGGTAAATCTCGGGCCTTTCTTCGCTGCTTTCCTTTTTGATTCTTTCCATTAGTAGGGGACAACCATAGAGAAACACAGTGTGCAAACTGGTGAGGCGTTGGATTGTTTCCAGTGAGGGAAAACTCATCAAGCTGCTGCAATCATGTAGGTGCAAAGTTTGAAGCGACGAAAGGTCGCCCAACCACTCAGGCAAAGCTTCCAACCCTTCGAAAGAGCGAATTTTCAACTCTCTCAAGGTAGTGAGGTGCTGAAGTTGGTCAGGTAGAAACTTAAGCTTATCCCAGCCCCCTAAACTCAGAGACTCGAGAGAGATTAAGGGGAATTCTTGCTTAGCAGCAGTAGCACTACTGCTGGAAGCAGCAGTCGCCCCACTAGGGGAGGAGGGCCAGGGGAAAAATTCAAGCTCCTTTGAGAAGTACCCTATCTCCAATTTTTTAAGGCTGGTAAGGCAGAGCAGCCCCTCCTCCCAATAACTCTTCCATTTCGGACAGCTTTTTATTCTCAGATTCTCAAGGGATGAGAGGGTGCACAATTCATCTGGATGCGCCATTTCTAAATTCGGACACTCAGAAATCTCTAATGTTACAAGGGTTGGTTGTAGTAGCCCTTTTGGCAAACATCTCAACTTATAGCACCCCCCAATCGCAAGCAATTGAAGAGACGTTAGGCCATCGAATGCTGCTTCTTTATCTTCAACTATATCCACCAGATTAGGGCTGTAGGTTATCTCTAATATCTCAAGAGACGATAGGTCCAGTAGCTGGTTTGGCAAATAACACATCTTGAAGATCTGTATTGCCAGAACCCTTAGGGATTTACGGCTTTTTTCAAGCAATTCTGCAAAGAGAATTTCATTTTCTGTTCTTGATGAATCAAATAAGTCTACAACCACGTAGGGCCAGTAGGAACCACCCAGCCATTCTGCCATAAAGCGACCCCCGCTACCTATATTTAAAGTTTGAATGGACAACAAATGGGCTGGAATAATTTCCATCTTTCTGCACCACGAGATACATAACTTCTCAAGACAAGGAAAGAACTTTATCGTACTCATGTCAATGACAGGCGATGATGATATGTCTGACCGTTCTTCTAGTCCAGAAATACACTTAAGAGTGAGTTCTCTCAATGCCGGGAAAATTACTGCTGCTGGTGCAGCCCGTGTTCTACTACTACCGCCACCAACAATTACTTCATTCAATCCGTAGAAGTCGGGACCAAAACGCTTCAGCTTATTGAAATTACTCATTACAACAACTTCAAGATGCGGTAGGTGTCCGAGTGTTGGGACTTGTTCACAATTGAAGCAGTGTATCAATTCAATCTTAACCACATTTTGTAGAAAATGGCCTTCTCCCCTCATCCATGATGCGAGTCTTCGTCCCCCAAATTTTATGAGTAATAAATTCTGCACATTCCTACCAGGTTTGAGTCCTTCCAACACATCCTCATGGTTAACGTTGGAATCTCTGAAGAACCCATCCCAATGTAACTCCAACTCGGTAATGCCTGATTTCTCTTGCATTTTACTTTTTTCTGCTTCTTCCTTGTCTTTTACGTGCTGGAGGCCATAAAGATAAAGTCTTCCTCTTAATTGGCTTAAACTTCCCAGCTCTTCAATGTTGTTGCCCTTGTCCTTGCCAACCACAAAGAATGGTAATGTTTGCAAAGAAGTCAATCGCCCTATCTTCTTCGATGTCAACTTCTCTCCTTTACCACTGATACAGAGATGTCTCAAGCTAACCAATTTATGTAATTCTTTTGGAATTTCTGACAACGAGGTGGGCAGTCTCAATGTTTGCAAATTGTAGAAACTAGTGATATAACTTGGCAGCTTTTCAATTGAAGTCCATGAGAGGTCAAGATATCTCAAATGTTTTAGCTTGCGCATTGAACTTGGCAACTCTTTGACGTCAGAGCTCTCTAAAGATGTCACCAAAGTTAGGGCACGAATATGTTTGACATCTTTAAAGTCCTTGGGAAGATGTCCCGTTAAAGAGAGTGTCCTCAATTTCTTACCATCTTTTAATTTCTCAAAGCCTTCTCCTTCTCCAAGATGCAATGTTAGATGTTGAACCTTAGAAAGGTCCTTCACCTCGCCAACCTTCAAAGTCAAACAACTACCCTCTGAGACATCCAGTGCAAGATCATGCACTAGATCATGCATCTTGCAACTTTTAATATCATCATTCTCATCCAATTCCACGTCTTGCAATAACGAACTGCGCAACAAAATGTTGAAATACTCATTACCAACATCTTCCATTTCCGAATTGCCTCCGGAGGAAGACTGAAGATATCCCAGACCCATCCATAGCCAAATCAGCTCATCCTTTGGCATTTTGAAGTCCTTCGGAAAAAAAGAACAGAATGCAAAACATTGTTTCAAGCATGGGGACGGTAAATGATCATAACTCAGCCTCAATACAGGAAGAATCCCATCTTCATTTGCAAGTAATTTCCATGTTTCAGTCTTCTCAATCGACTCCCATTCCCTTTGATGCTGCTTAGAGTACAATAAACCTCCCAAAGAGTTTATTGCTAATGGCACGCCCTTACATTGTGCTACCAATCTTCTGCCAATATCCACCAAAGCTTGATTTTCTTCTGGTCCCCCATGCGCGAAAGCTCTTTTCCTGAACATGTTCCAACTATCATCATACGATAGCTCACTCAAACGATGAGTGAGAGATGGAGATGTTTGCATGGTTGATACCACCTTCGTACTACGGGTTGTGACTATAATTTTACTTCCCTTGCAACCACCAAGTTCTTGCAAATATACCCTCATGCGCTCCCATAGGGTAAAGCTTTCGTTCCAAACATCGTCCAGTACAAGGAGATATTTCTGCCGACTTAGTTTGTCGCGAAGATTTCTCACTATTCCTTCAATGTTTGTTGTGTCTGATTTATTTCCAGTCAGAGATTGCAGCATCTCATTCAGCAGCCTTGGAACGTCGAAATCATTAGACACACAAATCCACATTAATTTCTTATCAAAATAACTCACCACCTCCTCGTCTTTGTAGAGTAGCTGGGCAAGGGTTGTCTTCCCAAGCCCAGCCATTCCTACAATGGCAACCACAGATAAATCATTTTCTACACCAGAGCCAAGTAACATGTCTCTCACCATAGAGAAATCGGCATCCCTTCCCACAACCTTTGAATTATCTATAAAAGGTACAGTCAGCCTCAATTGATCACTAGGCTTAACATCAGTAGCAGCATTTATGAGCTGATTTGCTGCGCTAAGGCCCATTTTATTTGCCTCTTCGCAGATTTTATCAAGCAATGAATTGACATTGTTGACCTTATAAGCAATCTTGGGACGAAATGCCAAGGGATTAAAGAATTTGCTTACCTGGTCCTTTTTTCGTACCTCCAACTTGCTTCGAAGAGATTCATAAGCAACTTCATCAAGCACGTTCTCGGCATCACAAATTGCGAGTTTGAGATTTTTCAGCCACAGTTTCAGAACTTCTGATTTTATCTTTCTTGCGCTATCTTCAGCGTCGCTCAAGAGAGCTTCAATCGTTGATAACCTTCTGCCAAGTGTTTCGAGGTCTCCTTTGAAACCCCACGTCGCTCCTTTGATTGCTCCAGTTGCTTCTTTTGCGAGTGGAATCAAGATTTTCACGCCTGCCAGAGCTGCAGAGATGAGTGGAGAAATAGTCATCTTTCTTTTTTTTTTGTTTTTTTGTTTTTATTTCGGGGAAAAAGAACAGAGTTTTGCTGGATGGCTCAAGCCTCAAACAGAGTTGCAAAGCTTGGAAACAATGGAGAGAGAGAGAGAGAGAGAGAAAGCGCAGAGCAGAGCGTAACAAGAGAGTTTTGTTGTGGCAAGACAATGTTTTTGTGGAGTGATTATCTAGTGGCGGTGCCTCGGAAAGTGCCTGGGCTGCACCAACTATGGATAATTTTTAATTTTCCCCTTTCGGTTAGCCCCACATAAAATTTGTAGTATCTTCTTTATTTTTTTCTTAAAATAAATGTCTATGCCTTTACAGGTTTTCGTACACAAATCGACAATTATATATTCAAACACGCGATGGAAATAAGTCGGAAATGACTTTTATCTAAAAATTCACCCTTTATGATAATATAAAGTAATGAAAGACTATCAACTCCCACTTGTTTTGAATCAAAATGGTATTTTACCCATTGAAGGAGCATTTTTTTTTAAAGAAAGGTAAAATTTATTACCAACTATTTCTTTTTTACTTCTTGAAAGAACTAGTTTTTGGTCATAAAGGAAAGATTTATTAGTTTTTGTTAAAAATAATTGAGAATTGAGAGCTTTTTATTTATTTTTAAAAAAAGGATGAATTTGTCCATATAAGACACTTGTAGCTAATTCTATCACGTGTATAGGTGAACAGTTGTTAGTTGTGTGTCAGTGAAATGAACATTGAACCACATCAGCTTTATAATTATTTCTCATACGTGACAGGCTACACCCCAACACCGAGATTGCCTTCAATTAACCATACATTTCCATACTCCTCTTTGCGGGGTTCATTCTCAATCTACACCAATGTTTGAAACCGTTGATCTCATACATCTCGCGGAGAACAACATTCGTACGCGAATATCTACTTGATATCAATTAGATATGTATCATACAAGCCAGTTACATACAAATATCGATTCAGAATTATTTTTTGTATAGATATTTTTCTCCACACGATGATTGAGATAATTGGCTCAGATCATCAATCATCAATGTGGTTTATGAAAGTATGATTATGTAGTATGGTTGACATCGAAGCAGAGCTACTTTTCTTGTAATTATTTTTTTATTTTGTTATATTGATCGTAATTTTGTTCTTGTTTTATATGGGCTGATCTACCCTTAAAAAAAAGAAAGGTACTGGGGGAGCCCCAACGCACCCTACTTGCTTCCTCGAACATTCAATGTGAAAACATATATGCTACTCCTACTATATTCAACGAATCAACTCCTTTACATAAAAAATAAGAATATATATGAATCAACCAGCGCCCCCTATTGAAGCGAACGAGAAAGGAATCCACAAACAATATTGAAGTCTTCTTTAAAGACAGTTCAGTTTTTTAAAAGCATCTCTAGAGTTTATCATTTTTTCTGGTCAAAATTAAAATGTGAGAATTTCTCTTCGAAATTTATTTGAATTCTGACTTAGAGCAATATCAAATTAGGTTTTGTGGTGGGCCGAACCTGACTACGGCCATGGGACGAACCCAAATGAACATATGTGCTGACGATTATACGACCAGCGTGGGGACATTGGGCCGAGCCAAATGCCCACACGCTCCGTTTTGGATAGAATAAATCTAGACTAAGAAAGAAAAGAAATTTCGAAACTTCCTTAATTAAAAAGAGGCATAACCAGGAGAGATGTGGTTAGAATAAATAAATCTAGACTAAGAAGAACTCGCCATGTTGCAAACTTCACCAACTAGACTCGGAAGAACTCTACCATAATCGGATCCCTCCTCAGTACAGTCGTTGACCCTCGCGCTGTCGCATTTTACAATTTGGAAAGGCAACAATTTCATGACATATGCAGCTGAATTAAACAATGGCCAATTGCGACCCCACTCCCATGTGCAGCACATGAAAACAAATTGACAGCTAATTTTGAAAATTCAACAACTTGTTGCGTGATTATTTATTTATTTATACATCACATTTAATTGATTCGGAGGAGAGAGAGCTAAACACAGCTGGGATGTGCCTTTCTTCTCGAATATGCTGCGGAAGTGAGTAGAACACACACAAAAGAGTCAACATTCTCGGGCAAGCGTTACACATTAGATGCTCCTTAGACGAGTTTTGGGCTGGTTTGGGTGATGGAAACCGTAATTTTTCTTTCACACTATTTTTTTTTGAAAGGCGAAGCAAATATTTTATTAGAGGAAAAAGAGAGAATTTTAACCAAAAGTTGGAAAATACACCCAAAGGGCCGAAGCCCTAACAATACCCAAGGGTCAAAAGCCCAGATACTACAATAAAGTACAAACACCCAAAAAGCCAAAAAAACCAGATAAAAACAATACAGTCCAGCCCAGAAGAAAACCAAAACCTACCAAGATCACTGTCCTCCCCAACCGCCGGCCAACAAACTCCACCAACCACTGGCCACCCGACGGAGTTGCAACCCGCACACGAACCTCTCAAACAACCACAACAGATCAGACCACCACCCACCGCCGCCCAACCCGATCTGGTAACACAACACCCACCACCCGTCAGCCACCATCATCCTCCACCAAACCACCACTGGTCACCCAACTATGGAGCAAACCGGAACCCAGCGAACCTGCTACCGTGGAAGCTAAACATTCCAAATTGATACCAAGTGCGTTAGTCTAATTTTAGACTTGCAGTCTATTTACTGAACAACGAAGACATGTTCTTTTTGTGCGGTTGACATTGAGGCTTATTATTGATTTATGGTCATTCGATTTGATGATTAACATGGAACAGTTACCGCCAACTGTGAGGTGCATATTTACCGTAGGTTTATATATGGATATAAGTTAGCGTAATTCTCTTCCATTTAGAACCTCTCTCTCTCTATCAAAAGTACCACAGTTTTTCTCCTTAAAGTTATAAGGGAGAATTCTGCTGTTTGAGAAGCATCACAGTAAAACAGTAAGAATTCCCAATGAGACTAGCAATTGCACGATAGACCCAAACAAGCAATCACATATACTCCACTCAATAACTAACCTCCTAGACCACAATCGAGATACTGCCATATATCAATTATTTAATCTGAAGCTGTGAATAACTAGCGAATTACTTGTTTTGGTGGCAACTGCCATCTCGTAACGAGATAGAGAGCATACCAATGTGATGGTATCTTAACTACATAGAGAATTAACGAATTTCAAATCTTGAGCAGCACTTGATCTTTTCGAACCAAAACAATTGACCGAATTATACTTTTTTCTTCACATGTAAATCTCTGCACATGAAACATACAAAACTTTGACACAGAGATGATGGCCGTATTTAACTTGTACATGAAACCAACTTCAACTGTGAACAAAATGTAGCTAGTAGTTTGCTAGCTAGATGCGGAAGACCTAAGGAATGAATCATCTATCCATCTACCTATACTTCTCTTAAAGGACGGAAGTGTTTGTTAACTTTTCCTGTACCCATACTAACCTTGCATTATTTCAAATACCAAAACGCCCCACCGAACGATGCCTCAAAATCACAATAACAATACGGCACAACGACTTAGTGGCATGATCATCACGAATCAACGGCAACCTAATTGCAACAAAACTCTGTTGGGTCTCCCTCTCCTGTCTTGCTTCAATTCCACCATTATTGTTTATTTTTATGTTTTCCAACTGTTTTGATGAACTAGGCTTGTTGAGACTTCTATAGATCCCAATGCCAAATTGTGTGTTGACCAAGGGGAGTTGCTCTAAAATTCTGATGAGTATCGTCGCTTGGTTGGTAAGTTAAACTACCTTACGATCACAGTCCAGATATCTCGTTTGTAGTTAGTATGGTGAGTCAGTTTATGTCTGCTTGTCTTCCACATTGGGAGGCTGTTCTTAGAATTATAGAGTATCTCATGTCACATTCAGGGAGTGGTCGTTTTATAGAGTTAGTGGACACTTACGTGTTGAGGTTTTTACTGATTCTGATTGGGCAGGAGGACCATCTAATAAGAGATTTACTACTGGATATTGTTTCTTCCTTGGTGGAAATCTTGTCAATTGGAAGAGTAAGAAGCAGACAGTGATTGCTCGGTCTAGTGCAGAAGTTGAGTATAGAGCCATGGCACACACGACGTAGGTCTTTTCTCGAAGACTAAGCATTTCATGAGAAGACTAAGCATATTGAAGTTGATTGTCATCTAGTGCGTGAGAAGTTAATTGATGGTTTGATAGCTACTCCATTTGTGTCTACAGGCGCTCAATTGGTAGAAATGTTTACTAAGTTGTTGTTCAAGCCATAGTTAGAATTGTTGTGTAATAAGCTGTGACTTTGTGATATCTATTCTCCAGTTTGAGGGGGAGTGTTAGAATTGGAAGTAGGGACTGTGTTGTGCACTATCTGGATTGTCCGTCTCGGTAATCAATGGTCCAGGTTAAAATCAAACTTTTCTGGGGAAGAGTTAGTTTTTTGAAATCTGGACCATCCAAAATAATTTTGAACTGTTGAGATCGCACAACACCGTGCTAGGTGCACAACATGCCCCCCACCGGTCCATTAGAATTCTATTAGACTTTGTCCCACATTGATAACTTATCTTATAATATAAATAATACTGATTGTGTTAGGGTTCAATAACCCCTATACACGTTCTCTTACCTGTAACAACTACTTTCGCAGATAGAGACACACAAACTATACAGGCAATCTTGGTACAATCAAAAGTAAGACCATATAATATATCTCATTCCCCCCCCCCCACACACACACACAAAGTGATATATGGAACTTGTCAAATGTAAGAGGCAAAGACACAAATCATGAAAATGGGAAATTCGAGAAGTAAGTTACTGTAAAATTTGATTGATGAAACATATGCAATCTTGTGCCAATCTTCTTTTTAATTGAAAACAGGAAGGTGTTACTAAATTTTCTGGTTTCTACCCAATCGACGGGGATGAGCCAATCGACAGAACAAAATTTGATGTTTGCTGGAATGTGGGTGTTTTGTGAAGTGGAGTTTGGTTCCTTGCCGTGTTTCAGGACTTCTTTGGAAGCAAACGTAGTAATATGGAGTGAAATGGAATGGAATTGAAGACTTAATAAAAGAGACTTTTATTGAATCTCTAAGTAGAAGCACAAAATCGACAGGGTATGGCCTAATCGACAGAGTGCAATTTACTTGACAGTTACTCCTACTCCTAGAAAAGAAAAGATAAAGGCCTGTTGGCGTTGTTTGTGTGTGTCGAAAACTGTCACGATCTCAAACATAAATAGAGGCCCTCTCAAGTTTGAATTTGAATCCTCCCTCCAAGGTGGCAGTTAAGTCTCCCTTCATATTTTGGTAAATAACTTCCACGAAATATGAGGTATTCACGTCTGAAAAAACCGCCCCCTTAATCATGAATAACTGCTCCTTTTGATCATGGGAGAACTGAACACATTTCCATCTGACACCTGTAACTTGATCGACAAAGGAAACAAATCAAATTAGACTTAATTGACAAAGGGAATATGCCACATATTGGCCACTCGACAGTCAAATAATCCCTACAACTTTATCATAGTTTCATTATAACTAATCTTATTTTATTAAGGCAAACTGAAATCACCTTTCATAAACCGAAATCACCTTTTATTATAACTAATCTTATTTTCTAAGAAACTTCTATAGAAAGTAATTTCTAAATGCCTGCGCAATACTCTTAACTTAGGTTAGAGTAGTCTCAACCAAGAACTTCGACCTACAAACCCAAGAGTAAAACTCATAGATTTAAAAAAGCAAGGCATCAAGTCTGCAATTTTATTTGTTGGCTACCTATTGAAATGAAAGAATCAGAATATGAATTTTTCATTCTGAAAAAACTAAATCATGAAACAGACTAAAGTAAGAAAAGAAAATGAAATTTTGAGAGCTTAAGCCTCTATTCCACATTATCTTGCAATTTCATTTCTGTTACTTTTTTCTGTAGCAGATCATTTCTATGTGCAGCAAATCCTTTCCATGAGCACCAAAGCAAATCCTTTCCATGAGCACGAACTTCTTTTTCCCAATACTTTCACGAACCGGCCCAGTAATAACTTGACTAACGTCCACCGCTCTCAAATACAAAATAATATTGATTTCCTTCCACTTCCTAAACAGACACTCTAGGAATAAATAAAAAATAAATTACAACTCGATATTTAAGGATACAATTATAGTGTGTTTTGTCGTGAAATTTGCCAACACAAAGAGACCTGGCCTATGGTCCTGTAGACACCATATTTTGGACTTGCCAGAATAGTTTATTTACGGTCTCTGATTCCCCGATGATGAATGTGGTCGAGAACATCCTAAGTTGATGGTGTGTTTGAGCTCTGAGCATTCCGAACCTCGTTCAAACCCTTTCAAAGCCCTTTTCAAACCCTTCGGGCCAGAACCAAACGGCCTCAGCAAAACCCTCGTTCCGGCTGGTGATCAAGCGACGCCTTGCAGTGCGGTACCACGTGTTAGTCATCAAGCATGGAACCCGGTTTCGATGGCGCACGCCCGATCCACCATGGCGCACGCCCGATCAACCCGATCAAATCACCTTTCGGGACCACTTGCCCGAGACTTTTGTAGCCACCCTGGCGTGTCTACAGTTCCTTTGATGATTATATCGTCCAGCTGTCTCCCCTCTCTCCTACACATCTCCCATCACCCTTCCTCTCATTAAAGAGAAGGAAGCCTTCCACTTCAAACCCAGCCCATTGACCGTGTTACCAGCCCCCTCTCCTCTATGTATACTCCCTCTCTCACTCTTGCAAAAGGTTCACCAAGTCAAGGGTTAACACTCATAATAGCTCCTAAGCTTTCTTCCACCTTCTCTCTCTAGCTCTTTCTCTTGTTTTTCTTTCATCCATTGAAAAACAAGACAAGAGAGAGTAGTCTCTGGTCCTACATTGTCTTTCTTCATCATCCATCCATCCATCCATCCATCTCAAGGCTCAAACCATCTATCAATCTCAAACCAAAGGTATACCACCTTTGCTTCGAAACTATTTTGACCCGAGGAGCTAGCAGAGGCGGTGGTAATCAATACCAAGTCCGGACTCAAAGCTAACAAATAAAACAATAATGTAGAAAGATCTGGCGTGCGCCGATCGTTTATATCGTCTGATCATGGCGACATGGCGGTGGCGGCGTTGAGATCACCGATCATTCTCATTCCTCCTCTTTCTTTCGATCACCGTGAAACATGCTAAAATCGAGTTTATTGCTTTCCATATTTGAGAACTGTGTAGCCTATTATTAGTTTAAAGCTGTTTAATAAGGCCACTTTGGGGATCCCAGTCTGTTCGGAACCAGCGATAAAGCCAAGCCTTTGGATCAAAGGGTATCTTGGCGCCGCAGTCCTCATGTCTTGCACGCCGTTGTTCACGAGCTCAGTGGTCGGCCCCTTGCTTCCTAGCTCGATTCGGCCTCTGTTTGATTCCCCACCCTGTTCATGGGGTTGTCGGCCCATTTATATCTGTTTGATTTGTTGTTGTGTTCTTAACAATAAATATGCTGCTATATCAAGCTGCGTGATTTGTCACAGGTGTGCCGGTCCATTCGAGCCAGAGGTTGAGTTCGAATTTGTGAGTTTGGCGCGCACTGCCGACGCCTTGATCCTATGGTGGCGCACGCATGTGATCTCCTATGTGCAGTGGCCTGGCCAGTAGTCACCTCCTGCGTGTATCACTCTGGGTTAGTGTGTTCTAGTTCGTCCAAAATGCTCATAGAAGCGCTTGTTCTCAATCTATTACATTATTCATAGTCCATACATTACATCGTGCCATGTAAATGCAACTTGCCATTTGTTAATCCCCATTAACTGTTCCCCCGCCCTAATTGGCTGAATAAATGATTAAAAGAGAGAAAAATACAAATGTTTTACAAAAATGCCTAAGTAGAGACCGATCTTCGGATTGGGTGAGAGGGGTGCCATAAAACCCTTTCCCTCTCGTAATCTGGCCCCCGAACCTCAGATATCGAAGGTGACGACGGTCCAGTCTACAAACCTTTTCAAATCAAACAAACGTGAACAAAAACGTTTTTTAAAATCGGTTTCTTGGGTGTTTTCCGCAAAACCCGGGTGGCGACTCTCTCAAAACGGCATTTCGTCATGCTTTCAAACAAAAAGGGCGCAAACCTAACCCCGCATACCGAAAACGCGGGGATTTTCAGGGGCGTGTGCCCCCAGGTCCTAACATTAATCATTTTTTCGGTCAACTAATTAAAATGTGAGATTTTTTTTTTTTAAAATTGTTTCAATTCTTGTTTCGTAGCTATATCAAATTAAGCCTTACTCAAATAAAACAATCCCAATTTCTTACACAATTGTAGAAGAGTATTTCTCCCTTTCACATTTACAAATACGCGGTTAATGACATTTGTTCTCATATTTTTATGTACAGTTGAATATAATCCAGTAGAATGGTTCATATTTAATTATATTCTTTTTAATTTAAGTTAAATGCACGAGCTGTAGTGCCGTGCTCGTCACTTCTCTACTTGAGTTGTTAAATTGTATCCATAGAACATCTGGCATAGCATAGACAATGAATAAATAAAACTGAACCTAACCAAACATCATCTAGCAAAGAAATCACACATATCACTAAATTGTCTCAGGCCTAAGTATTGAATGAGTATCTGGCTAAGATTTTATATATTGGTGGATTGTAGATTGTAGAGTTTGGATTATGAAAAGCTCAAAAATAGAATTTGTGAAAATGTTTGGTAAAAGTGTGAAAAATAGAGTATGTATTTGTTTAGTCTTTGGAAGTATAATAAGATTATTGGTGCTTTCCGGCAGGGCGGTGGCATGAGCAGTGGGGATTCGATCAGTTTTTGGATGTTTAGGACTTTGGTTGGTCTCAGACCAGCGATTGGGTCTCGGGTTGTGTGGAGATTGAGTAATTTTAATTTCCTTTCTGTCATTATCCTTTTAATCTTTGTAATTTTGTAGAGATTAATAAAAAATTTTGCCGATAAAAAAAAAGTATAATAAGATTATTGTATTGTGGGTGAATATTTGACCACAATGCCCTTGCTATTATGTGGCTGGTTTGGAACAACGGCGTAGCCATGAATTTCTCTCGGTGGGGGTACCATTAAATATGGTCTTTAAAATTTCTTATCTTTTTTTTTTCTTTTGATAAACGGATGTTCAAATCAACTTATGCCCAAGAGTTGGCCTTGTAGTCAAGGCTTGAGACTTCGTGGTTTGCTCATTTCTAACGTCTATGGTTCGAAACCTCTTACCTGCTATCAACTCCTCTGGAACCAATCCATACGGAGCTTTGCTCTTACTTTAATTGGGACCCCCGCAAATGGACGATGGAATTGGTCATCCGGAATTAACTGAGGTACTGCCTCTGCCGTTGTATGTCGTTTGCTTTTTCGGTAAGTAGTATTCGTAAGTAGTTAAAAAAGGTTGATGATAGAATGGGTCATCAAATTTTTATAATCTAGAATCAGAAGCTACTTTTGAGATGTTGTGTCTCGTTATCCCTGTTTTGATAATCCATTCTGCCACAAGCTATTTTCAGAATCCCTACCAAACAATTCCACAATCCAGATTCAAGTCCTAGAATCTGTGTCGAAACTTGAGTGAAGGAGTGGACAGAGCATTGAGAAATTTGCAATCGATTTGTTTATTCTTCTCCGATTTGGACTCTCTCTCTCTCTCTCTCTCTCTCTCTCTCTCTCTGGAGAAGGTGTTGTGTTTAACTTGGGCTGCACGTAAAGTCACCTCTTTAATTCCAAATGGAAGGTGGAAGTGGCCAAGGCCTAGCAGTTGAATTATTAGGCATATTACTGTCAGTACTCCAACTTATTAAATGCAATAAAATAATATCTTAAGCATTTGGGGAGTAATGAATGCCAATCTTGAGGGGACCGGATCCCCTGTCCAAATTTTGTCTGTTCCACTCTCTGTCTCAGTCTTATACTTGTGCCACGTGTCCACTGCTTCTTCCCCTCTAACAGCGTTAGTTTCCCAGTTAAACTCTAACTACTCCGTTTCCTATTACGGCGTAAAAGTCTGTTTGGGAAAGCCCCCAATTTCTAGTTTGCATCACACAAATTATCATTTTCTCTCGCTCTCTGGGCCTCCAGTAAATTCCACTACTCCGTCCCCAAGTCCACTCTGAGAGAGAGAGAGAGAGTGATGGGTTTGGACAGCGTAGGAGGAGCTCTTGTGATCCACGAGATTCTATCAAAATTGGGTCCCACCGACACGGCCGCGGTCGGCTGCTTAAACGAGAGGTTCCGTGATTGGGCCGCCGACGAGTCCCTCTGGTCCAAATTCTGTGCCGATGAGCTCGACCTTTCCTCCCCTCAGGACCCTCTTGGAAATCCCTCGCCCACTTTCAAGGTACACCCATTTTCCATCAGTTTTGTTTTTGCAGTCTCTAATTTAGATTTTGCGCCACCCCGAGGCGGCTAGATGAACAGATTGTTGGCTTTTCATGTGTAATTTTTCTGTGATGGGTTGGTGTTGTTTTTCCTTGCCACTATTTTCTGATGGAATCGTTGTAAGTGCCGTTCGGAATATTAATGGAATATACTTCGATTAGAAAAAATCGACTGATTGTTGGCTTTTCACGTGTAATTTCTCTATGATGGGTTGATATTGTTTTTCCTTGCCACTATTTTCGGATGGAATCGTTGCAAGTGCCGTTTGGCATATTAATGGAATATACTTTGATTAGAAAAAATCAATGATTATTGGCTTTTCATGTGTAATTTCTCTGTGATGGGTTGATGTTGTTTTTCCTTGCCACTATTTTCGGATTAAATCTCTGTAAGTGCCGTTCTGCATTTTAATGGAATATACTTCGATTAAAAAAAAAAATCTAACTTGTCACGTGATTTTTCAAATTCTATGTTTTTTGATCTTAATGTGTTTATACTATGTTTATAGTATGAGTAGTGCACACCAGTGACTGGAGAATAATATTTTGGACCGGAGAAGTGGGGGAAGCTAAAAAGGAATCCACAAGGGGCCACTAAAGGAGGATTGGAATTTTACTGTGCAAGTGAGCGATGAAGTTTTGTTGCCCAATTTGGCCTTTTTTTCCCCTCTTTGTTGTGGAGTATTCCTGGCAAATATACTTGTTCACATAGGGGCGTTTTCGTCATTCCGCGCGTTTTGTGATGGGCCTGAGCCACTATTTGTCCATTTTCCAAATTACTAATATGGGTTTTCTGACTTTCTTAATATTCCGTTTGTGTCCCCAAAAAAGCAATTCTATTTTGTCTTTTAGCATCTGGCATTTTAAGTTTTGTTGGGGGTATTTTAGTCTCCTCATATTCTCACCTGACAAGTTCACGCGGTTTCTGCAGAGTGACGTATGTCTTCATCTTTCTCTTCTCTGTTTGTGCATCTCTCTCTGTATATCTCTCAAGAACAACTGTAATTTCCCAGCCCTCTCTCTCTCTCTCTCTCTCTCTCTCTCAACTGTAATTTTCCAAAACTCGGCGAGGATTTCATCACTCCGATTACAATCGATGATCCCCCGGAGAACTGCCTCCACTTCTCTGTTCTATCCGAGGATTTCACTCTGATTACAATCTCTGTGCTTTCAACTTGTTGTGGTTGATTACAGAGATAGAGACAGAAATCTCCACAACCGATTCAAACTCCTCGAACAGCAACTCCAAAACCGATTCAAACTCCTTAGATTCAGCTCTGTCGACAGATTGTGAGAGTAATCGACAGCTTGGATTGCCGACTCCGAGTCGATCGACTCGCTGTCGAGTCTGGAAATTGTGGCGAGTTACAGCGTGGGATTGGATGCATCGATTCAGCTCTGTCGACAGATTGTGAGGGTAATCGACAGCTTGGATTGCCGACTCCGAGTCGATCGACTCGCTGTCAGAGTCTGGAAATTGTGGCGAGTTACAGCGTGGGATTGGATGCATCGATAATGTTGGTTGGCGTGGGAGGGTGATCGACAACCTCGACGTTGATTGTGAGGGTAATTGACAGCTTGGATTACCGACTCCGAGTCGATCGACTCGCTGTCGAGTCTGGAAATTAAGTTGTTGTATCCTAATTGTGCTCCATATGTTTTTTGCTATAACTGCTGTGATTTTCTTTTTGCACATGCCATGTGGAGAACAAATTTGTGGACCAAAATGGAACATCTTTAATTGTGAAGCTGTTTCCTCGATGGATAAGAATCAAACAGGACTGGATTTATTATCTATTGTCCATATAATGCCTGATTCCTTTGTCTTTCAATCCTTCCATCCAGAAGGAGCCTACTTGATGGGAACTTATGTTTCCTTTTATATTCCATCAATATTGTCATCTCATATTCAGTAGATATATCTCAAATCTGTCAAATAAATAATGTTGGCTGTGAAGTTGGTTTGGTGAGCTTTATTCTGTGAAGATCTTTTGTCATAAACTCTATCCTGGTGTTATTTTGGTGATGTAAATGCTGCCGTAACACTGTCTACTGTCCAACTCATTTGAAAACCTTTGATCTCCTAATCCCGTAGTTCAAGCTATGACTTACCCTGTTTGCATGGAAACCTTTGATCTCCTACTTGTCGGGACATTCTTGTGCTTAGAATTCAGTACTTGGTTTTTAATTTCCTTTTTGTTCCTGAATGTAACATGTTACAATTAGTATAATTCCATGCTTTATGATGATCACTGTTGATTTTCATCAGTATGTTCCATCCGTAACTTTGGAATATATGTTCCATTGGTTCTTTTTAAGTACTTTATCGAATGATTTGTAATTTCCTGAGCATCCTGTTTATGCTATTCTAATAACAGGTCATCGAATGATTGCAGTTGATGGGGTGCATGCACATGCTAAATGCTGTTTTTCTTCTTCTTGATACCACTGTTAATGATCTTGTGAGTATCCTCGTATCGTTAACAACTGGGAAACAGATTACATTACGAACTCATGGTAGCCACTCTTCATGGCTTCCACTTCTTTGATGAAAATGTCTTTGCTTGGCAGCCATTTCCCTGGTTTCGATTAGCATATTTTGTGCTGTGGAGCTGCTGCTATGTTCTTTTCCAGTGGGTCATTCATGCCTGTGGTTATTCATTGTAATCTTCTACTCCAGTTTCCAATTTTTTTTTGAA
The DNA here is from genome assembly GCA_025413875.1 of Rhododendron molle. Taxonomy (NCBI): domain Eukaryota; kingdom Viridiplantae; phylum Streptophyta; class Magnoliopsida; order Ericales; family Ericaceae; genus Rhododendron; species Rhododendron molle. The sequence goes on along the minus strand of CM046396.1, from coordinate 1,331,688 downwards.
ACAATTCACTGCAGTGTTTCTTTCTTGCAGTGGGAGGTATGCCTACTTTGTTCTCTGCTAGATACATGGCTAAGTTATTTGCCAAACCTTATCATTTGAAAATTGTGATCCCTAATTCTAACATCAAACCTAATCTTTTCAAGTATGGGGATGGTGGCCTTTGAAATATAGGCAAGACTGTCTATATTTTGGTGATTCTCTCTTTGTGCCAAATGTACGAAACCATAGTTGCCCGAGCAATTTTCGATTATAAACGATACTGCTATGAAAGGACTCCCCACCAAGCTTCCTTTCGAGCTAGGAATCTCATCATCCCATGATAGAGGAGCCTTAGACGTACCATAACTGACACACTTGTTGTCAAAGGGTATTTGAAGAATAGGTGATTTATCCCTTCATTCTGAGGATTAAGTTGTATCCTAATTGTGCTCCATATGTTTTTTGCTATAACTGCTGTCATTTTCTTTTTGCATCTTCATAGGGTAGTATCCTTCTTTTGTTAAATGCATTTGTTCCTCTTTTATGTGAAATGAACCATTATTTATTGCTTCTTGTGTACGTAAATAACGGATCTCGTATATTACTTTTATAGTTTTGTTAATGGTTACCAAGCGTGATTATTATGACTCTCTTCAATAATGCCGCATGGAGAATATAAGGGTGAGCTGACCTCCTAAGGGTTGCAACTTGCAATACACGCGCTCATTCAGCTACCAAATATTCTACCCTTGCAGCCTTGCTTTCTGGATTATAGCTTTTGTTTTCCTTGTATTATTTCTTTCTTTCCCTTCAATTGTGTAGTCAGCAGCAAATTTAACTACTTAGTTGTTTTAGGTTGTGATGCTTGGCCTGGATGCTGCTGGTAAAACAACAATCCTGTACAAACTGCACATTGGAGAAGTTTTATTGACTGTTCCTACAATTGGTATGTCACCAACAGTAAGAAGCCTGTTACAGCAGTTGTATTTTTTGAGTTGCTGTATAGATTATGGTGTTCAATCTACTGAATTTGTTTAATGCCTGACCTGATTATTGCTTCTTTAGGTTTCCCCTTCACTTAATGAAATGGTTTGGTTCATCATTGAAGTCAGAAAAGAAGTTTTCCTAAATAGGTAATGGACTCAGAGAAAGAACAAGCAAATTCCATGTATTTCATTGACAGATACCTCAAAACTTCCGTTTAAAAAAATACAGAAGAACTTGAGTTTTGTCTTTCAAAGTTTATAAAATGGAAGTATATGAAGAATCTATTTGGTGAAAAATCATAAGAGAATGGATCTCTCCCGCTTACTAGAAGTCTAGCTTGTTATATGTCAGCTTAGGTGTAGTGGTTTATGTACAAAGCACCAGGAGTAAGGTGGTGGCCGAACCTACACCAAGAGCAAATCAAATTCTACGCAGATGTAGGGGAACCTACACCATTGTGTGCATTCGTTTTTATTTTTCTTTACATGCTTTAAATTCTTTGGCAAAGGGCCGGAACTAGGGATGACAAATTGGCAATGGGGTGGGTCGGAGTCGGGTTTATAGTCTCCTGCCCCCTTCCTGTTCCATATTGGGTTTGGGGCGGAGTTGGAGTGGGGGAAATCACGGAGACCCCAAAAACGTCGGAGTCGGGGAACAATCGGGGCCCCATTCGTAATTGGGTCCTCCACCACTGCTCTACAATCATCACAACCATGACCGCGCCAACCATACCACCAAAGTTTGTAACTCTATCCTTGGAATTCTGCGGTTACCGTCTAATTATTTTTCCTATTTATGATCGTAGGAGTAATTTTCCTATTTACCATCAAACTATGTAGGCTCACCATCTCCAGGGTTTTCATTGAAAAATAATATCATTGTCATTTGTCCCTTTAGGTTTTTAGGAAGGCTGCCCACACCAAGCAATCCAAAGCCAAGTGGTGAACTCCTGCCAATTGTGTGCAATGAACAAGTTTGTGTACCGGACACCAACATTTTGCTCATCTTGCAATAAACATATCAAGCATGGTTTGAAGAAAGGTGTCCCAAGTCTAAATTTTGAAATTTTGAAATTTTATTATGACTAAAGTGAAGCTAAAGATGTCCGAAGTCAACTCCGTGATTAATCCCTAAGCTTTGTGCTTTTTATTCTGTTTTGGGCAGTGACAACAATGATTTGCGTAAAGAAACTCTGGATCAGCAATGTGAAGTGGTAAAATATCGATCTTCTGAAGTAGTTGGAATTTCTGTAGAACTTGAGATTGAGTAGAAATATGGAAAGTAAGAACTTTGAAGTTTGGATAGCTTCACTAGATAATCCTGTGTATCTATTGTCAAAGTTAGAAATGTTCTACTAACGCTCGTGGTCTATTGATTAATGATGCTTGAGTGGCCTCCACCAGTCCAAATGATTCATCTTGATTGGATTGACAGGTTCGGAGGAGGACAGTAAATGGGGATAAAGGGGGCAGCTCCCATGTTATGAAGTATGGAAATACCAAGCTTGGCAAGAATCCTCTGTTCTCTTACTTGGGTTCAAATCCTGCAAATGATGACTATACCTTCATTAGACACGATTCCTTGGCACCAATTATGAAGGCTGTTGGCCAACGTGATGCGGAGCTTCTTCACTTTTGGCACAAGGTCTGTTTTGTTTGCTTTGTTTGTCAATCCTGATTCGTTATTTTTTTGTTCCACTAAGCATGTGAAAATCCAAGGTTATACCGAACTCAGGTTTAAAATGTCTTCGGAACCTGTCATCTGCACAAAAATGAGCGAACTTACTGTCCTTGGATTAATTGTTGCCTTATTGATCCATGAAGTACTTTGTCAATTTCTCCAGTACTGCAAGGCTCCTAGAGGATCTCAAAAGAAACTCACGGCTGAGAAGCAATTGCGTGATGCAATAAAGCATAGGGCGCACATAGATGAGAGTATGATGTCTATTGCGAAGATTTTGTTCAGATCTGCAAATGGTCTGATGACACTGGAAACCGTTAGACCAGCTGGGTAGCCTCTTGTAGATGACTGGAGCTGCTTCAAGGCCCTTGTGAGTTATTTAATTCATATTTATTTACCTTTCACATATTCAATACTAGATGATGGAACTACATACTTGTAACTAACCCATAACTCAATTGATGCTTTCATCTGGGATTCGAAAGAACTGATGCTTGTGCTGCTGCAAAGACATTGTCAATGACTACTGAAGAAGATGTCAGAGCATGTGTGAATCTATAGGTGATATTTGGTTCCACCTCCGTTACCATCTTGCAGACACCAAGCTCCAATCTTTATCAGTCTTACCATTTCTTCTCTATGATGTTGCATGTCTTCATCCATGTTTTCGACAATGTCAATCAATCTGTCCTCCTCGGTCTTCTCCTGCAGTACTCTAAGCAGATGGGAGCTAGAGCCTGACTGGGTTCTATCAAAATTCTTCCGACCACTGACTATTTCAAGAAGAACAATTCCAAAACTATATGTGTCTACTTTTACTGTGATTTGATACATTCCTATGCGTGTGTGACGTTAAACTTTGCCTGTCTTCAACACATATCTCTCTGTTAACAAATCTTGTTTTTCTTTCACACACGCATAGGAATGTATCTATAGTGACCGTAATGTTTATGGTCATGGATGCAAACTTTGACGGCGTGAACGCAATATTTTTGGGAACAGACGCTTAGTTTAGCGTCACGGCCGCAACATTTTCACGACAACACCTTTTCAAGTGAAAGGGAAAAACGTGAGATTAGGGTCAAATAGAGGGGCCAAAGTGGGATTTTTCCAGAAAAATTGGAGAATGGAATCGTGTTCGAAACACGCAGCAGAGGCCACCATCCAACAGCTGTTCTCTCCTCTCTCTCTCTCTCTCTCTCTCTCTTTCTCTCTCTCTCCCCCCTGTTTACTCGATAAGTATGGGATCGGTGTTCGGTTCGACAGCAAAGAGTAAAGAAGAAATAGAAATGGCTCTATCCAAGGTGAAGGAAATTGTTGACTCTAACCCCGTTGTCGTCTTCTTCTTCTTCTTCTTCTTCTTCTTCTTATTGTTCTGAAGCTTTTTAAAGCAGTTGATGACCTTTATCTTATTGGATTACTGTATGAAATCTGGCCAAACTGAGATTCTCTTGTCCCAGTCGTATGGCATTGTTCAGCTAGGGGTGTTCTGGGAACTCCATTCTTTCAAAATGTTCTATTAGATTCTGAATTGTGGATTGCAAATCAGAGTTTTTGATTAAGGAGAATCTATAGAAGTGTTTGACTGATTTGTGTAAAATAGATTTTTTAGGGCGACTTTGTGATTGAAAGTATCATCAGAATCCAAAAAGTTTAAGAACTTCTGCAAGCCGCAAGATCTCGTCCTTCTGAGCCTCATATACGAGCTCAGGAACTCTACAATTACGCTCCCAATCGATCAATGAAGGCAAAACCTAATGTGGATATTAATTTTGTGCCGCCGAAGTATAACTTAATCTGATATTCTATTGCAGTAAAACCTACTGCGGATATTGCAAGCAGGTCAAGCAACTGCTTTCCAAACAAAATGCAACTTACAAGGTCGTTGAATTGGATGAGGAAAGTGAGTATTTACTTATAGCCACAATAGCAAATGATGCTTTCATGTATCCTTTTCCACTTATCTGAGAAATTCCTTAATCATTCTCTGTAGATGATGGAAGTGAAATGCAACAAGCTCTAGCAGAATTGACCGGGCAGGGTACTGTACCCAATGTGTTCATTGGTGGAAAACACATCGGCGGCTGTGATGGTAAGGCCATCAACCACTCTCACGTTCAGTTTTTCTCTTAATTTGTGGTCTTGCTAAATTAGATTGTTTTACCATATTTTTAGGGGAATCTTAATCTCTCATGTGATTGCAGCGGTCTTGCAGAAGCATCAGCGTGGTGAGCTTGTTCCCCTCCTCACTGAAGCCGGTGCTATCAGCAAGTAACTCCCCTCTGCTGTAAGTAAATGTACACAAGACAGATGATGTGCATGTAAAGTGTAGAAGCAAAAATAAGTTCACCAGATACGAACTGTATGACATGGTTTGTAAGGAGATTTGATCAATGAATGCAAGTTATATTTGTGTGCCGATATGATGTTTACCAATTGAACTTTCTGCTATTTAACGTACTCCTGCTATGTTTGCGTTTCTCTTTTGCATGCTTTTATCTCAGAGAGCTCTGGAGTTATGCAAGCTTGAAACTTGCCTAACCTTTCATAAATTGTAAACCAGTTTGCATGTTATTGACTTCTACTTTTGGGACTTGTTATGTCCATTGAAAGTGTGGTGACAGTGAGATGGAATGCACTCGGGGTTCCTTCTGCCGTCCTCTTCAATATGGGCTTGGGATGGAGAGAATCTAGACAGAAGGGTCAGGACTTGGCTTTCTTCTCTCTTCATGAGCTTGGATAACCCAAAATCGGAGACTTTGGCATTGAATTTCTCGTTCAGGAGAATGTTTTGTGGTTTTATATCAAGGTGTACTATTCTCTGCCGGCAATCTTCATGTAGATAAGCCAACCCTTTGGCTCTGTCAAGCATTATCTTCTTCCGGGTTTGCCAACCAAGACCTGGTTTTTTTGCTGCCACGATATATCCAGTTATCCAAAGACCCATTGCTCATCCACTTGAGGCCACTAAAGGAGGATTGGACTTCCGTACACGTGTAAGCGATGAAATTAATGTATTGCCAATTTGACCCTTTTGTTGTGGAATATTCTTGGCGTATACCTGGTTCATATAAGGGCATTTTCGTCATTTCGTGCATTTTGTGGTGGGCCGGAGCTACTGTTTTGCCATTTTCCAAATTACTAATATGGGTTTTCTGACTTTCTTGATATTCCGTTTGTGTCCCCAAAAAAGTAATTCTATTTTGTCTTTTAGCATCTAGCATTTTAAGTTTTGTTTAAGGGTATTTTAGTCGTCTCTTATTCTCACCTGACAGGTTCACGCGGTTTCTGCAGAGAGTGACGTCTATCTTCTGTCTTCGTCTCTTCTCTTCTCTGTTTGTGTATTTATTTCTCTCTCTCTCTCTCTCTCTCTCAAGAACAGCTGTAAACTCACCCTCAGTGCTGAACAACAATGGGCTGGGCGGCGGCATGCGCTACGAGATCGGGCAAAACGCCTAAAACCGATTCAAACTCCTCAAAGACCATGGGATTCTTCCTCCTCGACAGAGTTTCACGCCAAAAACCGATTCAAACTCCTCAAAGACCATGGGATTCTTCCTCCTCGATTCTGAGACATAATCTTCATTCAGTTCGAGCGGTGGTCGACAACGCGGTGTGTGGGCCCGACTTCGAGTTGATCGACCAGCTGTCGAGTCTGGAAATTGTGGCGATTACAGCGTGGGCTTGGATAAGATCGATTTGGGAAGTGTGAGGAGAGAAGGATTGGGGTTACGAATACTCCCGATGTGCTTACGGACGACAACAACGATGACGTAGAAGTCGCTCTCGCTCTCGGTCTCTCAGTCTCTCTCCCTCTCTCTCTCTATATATATATATCAATTATATATATGACTTGTTTCTTCTGTCGATTATGAAATGACTCTCTCTCTCTCTCTCTATATATATATATATATCAATAACAATATCAGTGAGAAACTGTATAAAGCTTTATAAAATTATTCAACTGTCGATTGCCCAGTGTATAACAAGTTTTCTCCGTCGATTATGTATTCTATGATTTGTTTCTTCTGTCGATCCAGTTACAGGTGGTAAAACGAAGTATGTTTAGTTGTCCCATGATTGTGATTCAATAGAAATTAAGTCGCATTTCTTGCTGAAATGGAGCTAGATGGATTGATGGTCAGAGCAGGAAAAAAAAGGTGGAGCTAGATTCCATCCCGTATGCATGAAAGTATGGCTCTCTGTCGCTGTTTGTTGGGTTTGTTTTTGTGGTGGACCAAACTTTGTGCTGCCTTCATGTCTAGCACACTTAGAGTATACTAATTCATAGTCAAACGCAATTACTAGAATTTAACCTCTTTTACAGAGAGCAGAATTTATTCCTTTGGGTGTATATTATTCATTTCAAATGTTTGATTTCTTCTGCTTCCTACTAAAAAACACCTTGGCCTGTTTTGTGAAAACTTGAAAGTACCATCTGTGTGTATGCTTCTTTGATCGCGTCTCCTCGTCGACATGAAAACTTTAAAACACCTTGGCCTGTTTTGTGTATGCTTCTTTGTTCTCTTCTGTGCCTTTCCCAGTGTCTTTGTTATCCAAAAGCATTTCCTATTCAGGTGTAGGCACTTGTGGATCTGAAATTTTGGACACATATCGTGATATCTTCGAAATTAAGGTTCAGAAGTTCTGGCACTTGGACACGCATTCTGATACCCTTACCTGATAGTAATACTCATATCCGAGTTCAAGTAACATAGGATCCGTCTCATTTTTGTGGATTGTTTTATCGGACCAGTAGTATGCACCAGTAGTATGCTTCCTGTAGAGTAATTGCAGAAAGTTTAAAAAGCTACCACTTCACTTGCATAATGAAGCAAGCATGGGTTCAAAAAGATCTGTACCCTTCAACCAGGGGTTGCGGGACTCCTAATTGGTACTTTTATCAGTAGGGAGCCTCTTAATTGATAAGAATGGACTTTAGAGTTGCAATAAGAGTGTGTTTACGCTTGAAGTTATAGTACATTTACATGCTATGCTACCTCAGCTGATAACTTCTCGACACCAATAAATGGAACGCTTCCTACTATTTCAGCTTAGTGTGTTTCTGAAAGGGTGAAAGCCTATATCATTGTTGCATCCATTTTTAGCATTTTAGCTTCAGGAAGTATCCTTTATTTTCTCTATAGCAGTGGCTGTGATCTACGTGTATCATGTAACCCTTAACCATGATGTCTTACAGTAATGTGTCATATTGTGTCATGTAATGAAAATTGAAACATTAATTACAATGAAGGATATGTCCGGAGTTTGTTTCATGCATTGATACGCCCTTGCGCGCACAAGGCTGAATCCCATAGGGAGTAATTACAAGGGCATTTTACCACTAGGTACAAAAAATTGCATCTTAATTCTCATTAAGGTATAAAACTTTATTAAATTACCACTAAGTTTAGGCATGTGTTGAGAACGTCAGAGAAAAAATCATCACTAAGTCTAGGCGTGTGCTGTGAACGTCTAACAAAGTTCTTAGAACTGATCGATGTTGTCGTCGGAAGGTAAGAGAAACCGTTTATCTGTTCGTTTCTTTTGTAGTGTATCTTTCTTCTTTAGATAATGTACTTCTCACATTTGCATTGGAGTTTGTTATTTGAGTTTCTGATAGCAAGATTTGACTTATTTGTTTTTGGTGTTGTCAACTTGGCAGACAACTCTCCTGGACTACATACGGACGAGCAAGGTATCCAGAAGCTTAATCATATTGTGCTTTGTTTGATATGTTAGCAACTGGACTACATACGGTTTGTATAAGTGTTGGAACCGGGACACACCAAAGTATTCTTTTTTTTTATGTTTCTTTTACTTTCTAGGATGAATGATGTTTACGAGATGTTGTTTCATGGATAGTGTAAGTTAGTAATCTCCATGATTCTATAGTTTTAGCTTTAGTCGTCGTTATACATTATTGTAGCACGAGTATCTGAAGAGCATACCATGTTTTGCTACAAGATGGTGTATTCTGAGTTTGATTTATATATATTCATCCGGAAATTACAGTCTGACTTCTAGACAGTATAGGTAGTTGCTTCTGAAGCCGGTGGGATTACACAAGGAATTGGGGCAGATGTGGTACCCGTACCTATTGATGGAAAGTTGCAAACATGTGTATTTCTTGATACTCCTGGACATGAGGTTAGCTCTTGGGGCATTTCTTTTCTCTAACTTTGAGTTTCTTTGACAGAAATGTGTTGTTCAGTAGCTCTCAAATGTCCCCCTCCTATTGTCAATTTACTTATTGATTTGTTGTGCATCTGATTACCTTTGGTTTGTTGGGTGTTCTGCCTCATCTGTGACAAGAAGTTACTAATTTTTCTGTCAATGGTATCTGTTTATCCACTGATGTAGGCTTTTGGGGCAATGAGAGCTCGTGGAGCGAGGGTGACAGACATTGCTATCATTGTAGTGGCTGCTGATGATGATATCCGTCCTCAAACAAATGAGGCCATAGCTCATGCCAAAGCAGCTGGTGTACCCATCGTGATTGCAATAAATAAGGTATCTTAGGTGTACTAGCACCTTTCTAAGCTCAAACATAACTCAACTTGCCATTCATTAAGTTTCGCTTCTAGAGTAGAAGACACTCAGTTTTCTATATTCAATAATGCAGATAGATAGAGATGGAGCTAATCCAGATCGGGTGATGGACGAGCTTGGTTCAATTGGTTTAATGCCAGAAAATTGGGGTGGTGATGTCCCAGTGGTTCAGGTGTTTGTACTATAACGACTGTGAAAATTTTAACAGTGATGCTTTATATCGGTGATGCTTTATATCAGTGATCCTTGGAATTGCCCAGGATGAACCTTTAAGAGGAATCTCCTTGTATTTTCCTTTACCCAACCCTTATATCGGTGAATAGGGAATATCCGTTGGCTTCATACTAATTAATTCATATATTGTCACAGGGAGTTGGCATTTTGCTGTCTGGATTGTATGGAACCGTGAATGGATCCTCCATGTCAGTGTAAGAACCAACACCAAAAACATTTATGATCATAAATTCATTGGCTTTCTATGCTTATTAACTGAGACAGAACGAACATAGAAATGACTTTTCCTGGTTTAACTGCAGTGAGAATGCTGGTCTTTTAGCTTTGACTCGTGTTGGCAGTAGAAGGGTTGTGCAAATATCTGCTGGCTTCATGATTTTCTTTTTTATCACTCATGCGGATGAGGTCAACTCAGGATTTGAAGGGGAGATTGACTGTTCATTTCCAAGGGGAGGAAGGCATTGATGCAGGTGGACTTACCAGGGAATGGTATCAGTTGTTGTCTAGGGTCATTTTCGATAAGGGAGCACTACTATTTACAACTGTGGGCAATGACTCAACATTTCAACCGAATCCTAACTCTGTCTACCAAATGGAACATCTTTCGTACTTTAAGTTTGTTGGGCGCGTTGTGAGTATCTTTCTCATTAATGCATTCTTGTTTGAGTTGCTTAGCATATGGCTTTTCTTATTACCAGAAAAGAATATGCATAACATCTTTAGCTGATTGAAAAAGACCAGTCGGCTGTTAGTTGATCAATATAATGCTCTACGTACGTATGCAACTGAATAACGACTGATAATACCATACACCAACTCGTGTCTCATTGATCCAATTATCAACTATATATGTGGATATTCTTTTTCAGTCTCCTTTTTATAAGGGCGACCTTATTCAGCAAAATACGAACCTCCCATTTCTCGATCAAATTTCAATGATCCAAGCCGTTCAATGTGATCAGAATGTGATTTCAAGGGTTCTCGTGAGAAATCAGCAAAAAATATGGCCGGAAAGTGCTTCATCCGAGCAGTTTTCATTGAACGGTTTAATAAAAAACTGTTCAAATCAAGCCCTTTCCGGTCATATTTTTTGTCAATTTTTTCAGAGGACCATTAAAATCACATTCTGAACACATTGAACGGCTCGGATCATCAAAATTTGATCGGAAAAAGGGAGATTCGCATTTTAGCAAGTTAAGGGCACTCATATATGATGACTGGTGTTCTTTTTCAACCAAATTTTAATTCCAGCTACTCCATATATTATAGCATAAGACAACTCCAATGCACTCATGCTGAATTATCCGATGTGCTTACGGACGACAACGACGACGACGTAAAAATCACTCTCGCGCTCGGTCTCTCGGTCTCTCTCTCTCTCTCTCTCTCTATATATATATATATATATATATATATATCAATTACAATATCAGTGAGAAACTGTATAAAGCTTTATAAAATTATTCAACTGTCGATTGCCCAGTGTATAACAAGTTTTCTCTGTCGATTATGTAATCTATGACTTGTTTCTTCTGTCGATTATGAAATCACTCTCTCTCTCTCTCTCTCTCTCTATATATATATATATATATATATATATATATATATCAATTACAATGTCCGTGAGAAACTGTATAAAGCTTTATAAAATTATTCAACTGTCAATTGCCCAGTGTATAACAAGTTTTCTCCGTCGATTATGTATTCTATGATTTGTTTCTTCTGTCGATCCCGTTTCTTCTGTCGATCCAGTTACAAGTGGTAAACCGAAGTACGTTTAGTTGTCCCATGATTGTGATTCAATAGAAATTAAGTCGCATTTCTTGCTGAATTCAATTTGTTGTTGGTTTCTCCTTCTAATGTTGTTCGTGGGGATCTTTATCCGATTAGACATGCTTATAGAGCTGATTGAGGAAAATCATGTCAAAAGGCATAAAAATGGAACTTCTTAAGGGTTATTTGGGGATATTTTGATTTTGTTTAGGGTTATTTGAGGAAAACCATGTCAAAGGGTTTCCGTTGTTTTAATGCACTTGTAAGTATGGTTATTTGAGTAGTCAGGAAATTTGAGAATGAAGAGTCTGGATTTTTTCGATTTCAGGAAATACAAAATTCAGGATGATGCATATGCATAGATGTGGTCTTCACGAAACCTTGGTCAGGTTAGTGCAATAGTTATTATGCTTCTCTTTTCGCGGTAACAGAATGTACCCTCGAGTAACTTATATGGTTGAAAATTTGTTGGGCTTAAGTGAGTCTGTTGAAGCATCTAATGCATACCCAAACCCAGAAACATCTAATGCATACCCAAACCCAGAAAGGCCCTAGGAGATGGGACAGATAATAACAAGATGTTTTTTGGTGAGACAGAGGCAGAGAAAAATAGGTGGTTGTTCTAAGAGGTGGCAAAAGAGGACAAGAAGTGGTTGTCCAATAGAGAGATGGAAAAAGAGGAAAATAGATAGTTGTCTAGCGAAGTAGAGGAGGAGGACAGTGAACACGGGATGCATCTCACATGGACATTCAAGTTTGAGTGTAGTGATTGAAGGTTAGGGGATGTAATGGGAGAGCAGAAAGAGATACCCACCAAATGGGTATGTGAGATAGATTGGCTACATGTTAGGTCTCATTTTCTGTTAAATAATGTTGAAATGGTTACTGATTGTCTCTGGCCATAAAAAGCCAGCTTTTTAAATCACCATTGTGAACTTGAGTAACTTCATAATTGGTGTCACCTACAAATCATGGATAAAAGAAGTGTATTTGGGAAAAGCAAATAGATATGGATAAGGGCCTACAGAACTTAGTGATAGAGTGCCTCCTTCATTTGTTTCCCCATCAAATCCAGCTAAAAAACAAAGCATATGTTTTCTCCACCTTTTCACTGGACTGAGAGGAGAGTAGCAGTTTTGCCTTAAGGGAAGGTTTCTTGGCTACTTTGATAGGTGAAGCATTTTCAGAATCAAGCATTGTAGGTCAAGCAGTAGAATGGTTAACAAGTCTTATCCTGGTTTTCCACTTTGTATACAGTACAATTGGGAAGACAAAAGCAGTCACAAGACTCTGGAATTTTTGGAAGTAGAAATTCAGAATTTCCAACGTAGCTGCTCTCTTAATTCAATTTCACTACTCAACCAACCCCACATGCTGAATCACCCCAAACAGATGCTGGCCAGAAACCCAACTCACCCTTTGTCCATTTACTCTCTCTCTCTCTCCACCATTTTTAGCGGTCAGCAAGCAAAAAAAAAAAAGCTGACAATGTAATGATAACAACAAAACAAGAAATGCTACAAATCTTAATGCCCCACACTACCCATATGCTCTCACGCCTTCCGCTGACCAACAATGTCAACATATATCACCCCTCCTCCCACAGCTTCATTCAATATTGCTTTTGTCTTCAACCATCCCCTTCTTCATTCTAAATTGACCCATAATGTATTCACAGACTTGGAAATCCATGGCAATGGCTGTGGTAGTGCTTCTTCAGCTTATAACGGCTGAGTCCTCTTTTAGTTTCTAGCAAGTACCATTTAATTTGCTTAATCTCCATACACAATCTACAGTTCATTTCAAAATAAGGTCTGACCTGGTGGAACAGTGTTATGTTTTGGTGGAAAGTTTTTTGTTTCTTCTTATGTTTTCGGTGGGACACATTGTCTCAATTAGTTATCACAGTTGTTGATTGCGTTTCAACTTTTAATTAACACATGGACATGGGTTGGCTATTTGTTTGAGGTTGTAGTATGTGATCTTTCTATCTCTGGCTTGTTCACTTATTCTTTACTTTTTGTTACTTGATTTCTAGCATTTGCCAACTTTTGCTGTACTTATTTGATTATTTTCGTATTAATTCTTGAATACTCCTTGTTAGCCACAAGCATGTGCAGTCATCGCGACAATTAATGTACTGTGGATGCTTATATCACCTCTTAACAGTAATGTAGGGAAACAAAGTTGTTGTCCTCCCATGATTTGATCATTCTTTGGATTTCTATTTTGTGAGCGATGACCAAACCGCTCTACAATAAAACTGGTCCAAACTGTACGTATCACTCTGGTGGACAATTTTATGGTTCGATCTTTTATTTTGGACAGCCGTAAATGTTAATCCACGGGCAAGTCTTCTTAAGGCGCTGCAGATATTTCCAGCTCAAGAAGAAGAAGTTTTGCTGCTATTGGAGCGTGTCTCAGATGCCAGAAGAATATCCCAAATGGTACTAGGTAGCCTATATGGCACCTGAGATATTGAAGAGGGAGATGCACAATGAAAAATCAGATGCATATAGTTTTGGGATAACAATCAAGTAAAATTCAAATCTTTCTGCCTCCTTCAATTATAACAAGTTGAAATGCAATTATGTGTTTACATCAATGTTATAGCAGATCAACGTGAACTTTCTTGAAATTTTCAATTTGCTTATTTTGGACTATTAGTCATTGTTTTAGATCATAAAACTGTGCTTTGATAATGTTGAATATAACCACCACCTGCACTGTGAACTTGGTTACCTCTAAAAGGCATGATGAATCTGCTCAACTAATACTTGGCAGGTATTGGACATTTTAGCGGCTACTTCCTGGTTAGTTACCTTATCTTAGAAGTTGATGATTGAAAAAGCTTTAGGCTGCTAAAATGTTAATCATTCGGACACCAGTTTCGTAATTGGCTGGGAAATGTTTGATCTCACATATGCTACAAGCTTCTATTGCAGAGAGTCTGTAAGTTAATAGGCCACAGGTGCTTTAAAAAGTAGGACAAATAGTACCGGTCAAGTGCCTAATGGAGATCAAATTACGAAGAATAAAAATGTAGAGGTAGCTCTTAAGAAATACTCTTCTGAAGTTCCACTAGCATCAGCCTCGTGGTTAGTATCACGTCACAGCGGTCCGTGAGAGAATAGATGCTGGAAATTTATCTCCCATATGTTCTTCATTGAACTTAAAGAATTACGCATGGCCGCATGGGTATGCTCATTTCTATACAATTGCAGCTTGTTTAGGACCTTGACTACAACTTTTCAAAGACTAGAACTTAGATACTGTGAATATTTTTGCAATATTGAAACTTCAAAGGACCATACCTGACTAAAGTACCAAAGTATAATGAACTTTTAAGATTAAGCGAGAAAACATGAATTAACCAGACAAACAGTTTACCTAAAAGACATAAATAGGACCTGACCTACGGAATCATAGGTAGCCTGAACATGTTGTCGATGCTATCTAGATGGCACACATCTTTATGCTTCTCATAACCACGGTGTTTGATAGAATGCTATCATCTGCAATGACATGTATATGAAGCATTTTGGTCATTATATATGAACATAACTCTGATTGCAATGTGTTGCAGTGAGCTGCTTACTGGTGTTGTCCCATACACCAATCTTCGCGCAGAAGTGCAGGTTTGACTTTTTTGCCAATTTATCTCCACCTTTATTTGTTGTAGGAATTCGGCCAACCCACCCACCGGTGCCGAGGTCTATCCTAGCCACCATCCGAGCCTCTACCACTACATAATTTTCCATGGGTGACCTCACCAACTACCATAGCCACAGGGGTGGCCCTAAAATTGCAATGCCATATGTGACATTGGAATAGAAAGCACTTATACATGTTTATAACACCAAGTTTTGGAAGCATTTATAGAATTAAGGGCCCGTTTGGGAGTTTCATTAACACGTAATTAACAAGTTTTGGATGATGTATTAAAGAATTCCTATTGTATGGGAGAAAGGGGCCAGAATGCATACTTCAATGGATTCTCAATTGTTTAAAGACCCATAGGATGAAATCAGAGATTATGATACAAAATGGACTTCCTGGATCATGAACATAGACCCATGATAGATCTAGAGGAGTGGACTGCTTAATCCACAAGCTCATTCTTTCCACCAGATAATCAGTTCTCCTTTATATAGGTAATTACGCGCACCCTCTGCCTTGGAAGTTGAGCATTGTACTTTAGCTCAAGTATCGGTGCTAATGCACAATTTACGGGTTCCATACAAGTCATACGATGCAATTGTAGAAAATGCACTGCTCACAGACAGTTGATACTCACTTTTCAAGGACTTCAGGCTCATTCTCTACCATAAAGACAACACAAACCAACCATTAACATGCAGCTATTTTGGGAATACTGTAGTGCATTTTTTTTAGTGCTTTATGGGTTGTTTGCTGGCAAATATAGTGCAGTTTTTTGACTGCTAAGTGGCATGTTTTCATGTGTTAGCTGGGCAGTGTGTTGACTGCTTTGTGGGCTGTCTCCATGTGATTTCTGGGCTGGTTTTTTCAGGTTGTTAACTTGTGGCAATGATGAAAATTATCTGAGCCATAATGTCAGAAATGAAGGCTGAGTTAGAATTGCAGTTTTCATGGATATTGGAGGCTGTTTTACTGCATTATTTTTTCGGTTATATGTACGCCATGATGATTTCGAGACAATTTTCTGCAGTTTTTGGTACCCCTAATAGGACAATGATGAAACAATTACAATGTAAATAAACATAGTGCCTTGGCGGGGCAACTTTTGGTTGCAGCCATGAGTACCCTCGTGCGTTTCGTAGCACTTTCTGCACCCTCGTGCATTTTGTAGTACTTTCTGAGCCCACTATGATGGTTGGAGAGGGATGGTGTGTGTGTGTGTGCCACATCCAATCGAGCCCTATCCTATGTCCAAGCTTTCTTGGCTGTTGTTACCATTGGTTCTGTTGTGTGTGAGTTGGGTTTTGGTGCTGATTTTCTATGTGTTTTAGAATTATGTTCCAATTTTGTACCTCAGTTGCAGCAGGTGTGTGTGGGGGGGGGGCATGGTCTCTGTTGTTCAGGTTCAGTGCAGGATTCAGGCTGTTGTTTGGTCTCTGTTATTGGTCTGCAGGTTCAAAATGCAGGTTTTTGTTTTCAAAATCTGAGGCAGATTTGTGTCCAAACTAGATACACCTGCTGGGGGTGTGTGAGCAAAACTGGTGCAAAAAATGCAGGTTTTTGGAAATCTGTGATGTTTGTATCTGTTTTGGTTGGTATTGCTGCTGCATTGTTTTGTGCAGCATTGTTGCATTTTGTGCTTCTGATGCATTGTTTGCTTGGCTTGTTGACTGTTAATGCAAGTCATTTGCAGTTCCAAAATCTGCGCAGTCCCATTTTTGTTTTTTGTTTTTTTGGGCTATGATGATATGTACACACATTCCAAGGCTAGCACTAAACTTGGTAGGACACTTGTGAGGGTCAACGGGTTAGCGACCGTTCGGCAACATAAGGTCCATCCAAGTGGTGCATTGTGTGCCAATGGAACAAATATCTCTGCCACAAACAAGTTTTTAACTCTGCCTGTGCAATTCTTAGTACACAGTCGGTCCCAAGCCCGGAGAAAAGGAGGAGGGTTGATTAGGTAGCTTCTACCGTGTAAAAAACTTGTTGATTTTCTCCATATTTTATATTTTTCATTAGGCTTTGTTGGGCAATTGAATCCAGAAATGTGTATGTGAAACCATCTATTAAGAGATCTACTTCTCTGTCTTCACTTGGTTTTCTTATTTAATATGCAGCATATTGGTCACTACACATTTTGTCCTCTTGAACTAGAATACATTGATCGTCATGCTTGTCACTTCTCCTCCGTCACTTTCTCTAATTCAGTTGTCTCAATTTTTTTGGTGCCACCTTTTCATGCCTGCATGTGTATCTGCAGCTGTACTGAAATTCCGATTTCTTCAGCAAGTAGTGAAGATACAAGTTCACGAGCTGATATTGCCGGCTCTTTCCAAGTAATAATATTCCTTTGTGTGCATGCCTCTGGGCATCATAAACTATATCAATCATAATAGCTCCTATCTTTTTTACTTGGTTTTTCCCCCATGAACCATGAAAACTTGTTGCAGCGAGTTGCAGTGTTACATCTGGACGAAAGGTGTGAACGAGCGGTTGAATGGGCATTGAAGATTGAGCCCTCCATAAAATATTTGGTTATGTAAATGCAATTGTTGGCACTTGTATTTCATTCCGAATGAAGTTTGTACATTTATTTTCAAGATTTTGGAAATGAAGATACATTACATTACAATGCTACAAACTCATAAGATTTTCGAGCAACTCCTCCTTCTCGCTCCAAGTCCGGCGTGCCAGTCAACTAATGAAAAAAATATTTTGGAAAAACTCACATTTGTGCCAAACTTTTGTGGTTATTGATTCGTCTTGACGAGACAAATCGGATTTTTTACTTTTACCGAATATTTTGGAAAATAATCATTTTTAGCAACAACAAAAAAATCAACTTTTTTTTTTGCTAAATAATGGTTATTTCCCAAAATGCCCTTGGAATAAGCTAGAGTAGGTTCTTCCAATGAAAAATATTAGTACTGTGCTCCAAATTTGTAGTTATTGCAAATATTGCTCGCATTTGATTGTCTCAATTACTTATGGCACAAATCAGTACTCCGAAAAGAAGGTTGAGATTCATTTAGGTGAAAAAACCCAATCATCAGTAGTATTGCTGAGAAATATAAAAGAATACAATTGATTCATTCAACTTTTATGTTCCAAAATGAATTACAAGAGCACACAGAGAACCATTGCATTGGTCCTCACATTTGGTGAGAATTACGAAAACACCAATAAAATCTGCAACAAGTTCACTGCTATGTAACAGAGTATTGGTGTATAATGGATGCAGATATTGTTTTTATTAATCTGTACAAGGGTTTGGATTTGCTCAAAAGGTATGTCTCTTCACTTTCAGAGTCAAGAACTCTCTAATTTACATACACAATGGGAATATTGCATGCAAAATATATGCTGAAATGGTCAATGATATAAATCATCCATATAGTTAGCATAATTCTGCTTCCCAATAGTTTCTTTTAATTGATCATACCATATAATATTTAAACTAAATTAGCAGAACAATCTTGTTTCGCATTATGCTTTTAGTTGACAAACATTATATTAGTATACACCGACGCGCGTAGCGCGTCGGCACGCACTAGTAGGAAAGAAATAGGAAACGGAGTAATAGGAAACGGAGTAGTTAGAGTTTAGCTAGGAAACTAACGCTGTTAGAGGGGAAGAAGGAGTGGACACGTGGCACAAGCATAAGACTGGGATACGGAGTGGGACAGGCAAAATTTGGACAGGGGATCCGGTGCCAATCTTGAGTAGCACTTAGGCCCCGTTCCAAAACGCTTCTTAAAAAATAAGTACTTATTTTGCGTCTTCTCATTCCAAAATAATCCACCCTTCTTATTTTTCTCAAACAAAAAGTTTCTTTCACATTTTCAAACTTAAATAAAACGTAAATGAAAAAAAAAATTTTTTTTTTGCACCGCATTAAAGATCTCAATGAGATCTATCAAATAAGATACATAGTGGTAGAAATTTTTTTTGCGTAACCCTATTTTTTTTGACCTGGAAGTTGTCCTATACAAACAGTGGACTGTTGGTACACTAAATGAGGGCCGGAGGACGGAAACCGATTGGCAGCCGCGCCGGGTCGTCTCCGGCCGCCGGATGGCCGATCCGAGCCGTCCAAAAATTCTAAAAATTAAAAACAAGGGGGCTTGCGCGGGAATCAATGGCATCCGAGATGTGTAAGGTGCTCAGATCGAGAGATCTTTTTCCATGTATATATGAGTAACAATATGTTTTGATACATACACGAATAAGGATGCTCAGATCAAGCACCCTACGCACCTCGGATGCCGTTGATTCACGCGAAAGCCCCCTTGTTTTTTTCTTTTTATAGAATTTTTGGACTTTTCGGATCGGCCGTCCGGTGGCCGGAGACGGCCCGGCGTGGCTGCCGGTTGATTTCCGACCGCCGGCCCTCAAGGAACCAATATAAATTCTTCCACCCTTCTTATTTTTCTGGAACGGCCCTTCTTATTTCACAAAAAATAAGTTCTTAATTCAGTTGTGGAACACAGCTAAACTTTTCTAACCAACAAAACCATCGACCAAATTATTTTTCTTTTTTCTTCACATGTACTCTGCAAATGAACATACAAGCTGAAGTTGAGATGATGTGCAAGTACTTTTAAGGGACACAGCTACAGTACACACCCTTTATTTGGGTGTGTATTATGCACCCCTAAAATGTTATGATTCATATTGCTGAAAAGTTACGATTTTAGTATAAAAGTAACGAGACGCACCAAAACGTTATGATCCTGTTGAAAATGTTACGTATCCTAAACGTTACGAATTCTATTGTTGAAAAGCTATGGTTTTTTAGTATAAAAGTAACGAGACAAACCAGAATATTATGAATCATAGTGACAATGTTACGAATCCTATTGCTGAAAGGTTACGAGTTCTAAAATAAAAGTTATGAAACGCACCAAAATATTACGAATAAAGGTACATATGATAAGGAGTAGACTTTTCCAAGTATGTGAGCACATCATCTCTATAGTAAGTTTAGAAAAAGGGACTCAAGGGTCAATAACTTAGTTCTAGAATGTCGAAATATACATAATCACATAAGATTGATTAACGAGGGGACTTTCAGGTAGCCGTAGGGAACATCAATAACTGTGCCTTTAAAAATCAGTGAAAACAAAATCTAGGCATGGGAAAACCTGTGATGTGCTCTGCTACTGATATGAAGCTATCAGTTGGCACAACAATAAGACATTATTAGCCCAGTTGAAAAGGTATGCATTATATCATTTATGGGCATAAGATGTTTACCACAAAAAGTGTCAAACCAAATTGGCCTGTAATGCGCGGGCGTGCCAGGACAGGTCTGCTGTCCAAATTGTTTTTAAGGCCTTCATGCCTGAGAATCTGGCTCTTATCGAGCGACTGTGCTTGGCCTAAAGGGTAAGGCCTCGTGATGGTTCGTTGGCTGCCTTAACGAAAAGGACTTTAGAATTTCCTACCGTTGTAAAAAATGAGAAGAAAGTAACACAAGGACTAAAACGGGATTGAAAAGGTCTTCATTAACGGTTTAATGAAGATGAAACGGGACTAAACTTGGATCAAACGAACTCCATTAACGTTTTAATGAAGGCTGGATACAAGGATTATGATAAAACTTAAACTACTATGAAGTGAATACAAGAAAGGGTAAAAGAAATGGATATGAAATTGCATAAGCTTTGAGCTTTTGAGGTCGTGGACCCTTGGGAGCCCTCAAAATTGGTATTTATAGGAGCCACATGACTTGAGCTGCTTCAAAATGCCCCAATGCATGGCTGCCATGTGGCTTTTCAGTAGAGGGCTGGGCTTGAGCAGATTCAAAATGCTCCAATGAAGAGCCATTCTCTGAAAAAAACGTGTCTTTTACTTTAAGAAAACGGCAAAAGCCTGAGAAAGCCTTCTTCTTGGACAAACTTTCCAGAAAGGGCAAAAAGAATAGTAATTCCTGCAACTTTCAGCCCTTTTGAGCTGCTTTGACACTCAAACTACTGTTTGAATGGGTTTCTTCCGGGCCCACCACTGATTTTCCCAGGCATTTCCATCATTTTACTGGACCTTGCATCCCTTGTGGGCCCTTAAATCCTTTGGGCGTGGCTCCTTATAGAAGAAGGTCCAGAAACCAAAATCAAGCAGGCTTGGGTGAGCTGCTTGTGAGCAGCTTGCTTAGGTCTGCAAGAGTCATCTACTAGCCTCTCTCAGGGTTGCATGCACGCCACCTGTCTCAAGCTAAAGCAGGGGGACCCATCGGTTTAGACCTTGAGCTGCTTGTGAGCAGCTTACACAGACCTAGATAGCAAGAACATTCCAGGCCTTTAAGCTTCTGGTAAGCAGATTTTAAGGCCCTTTGTGCTGATAGTGAGCAATTTTAAGGCCTTTGAACTGATAATGAGCAATTGTAAGGCCTTTGAACTGATAATGAGCAATTGTAAGGCCTTTAGTGCTTAATCAAAGGCCTTAAGGCACGTTTTGAAAGTAGTGGGCCTATCGGTTGGGCCGGAACATGTAGTAAATCACGGGTCTTTACCCATTGTAAGCCTTCTGAGCCCAGGCCTGGAGAGAAGGCCTGGCTTTAACTGATTCGGACCTACTTGAAGTCCTTGTCACCTTTCGGGGCGGGGCTGGTCTTAATCCTTTGGGCAATCTTGGGCTTGGGCCTGCGATAATGAAGTCCAGACATTAACTTGACCCAAGCCTTCATAAAATTCTATTCAATCTATGGCTTTCAAACTGGCCCAATTTCGTGGGCCAATAATCACAAGGTATTTCAAGGCCCAAGGCTGACTTTCAAGGCCATCTTTAACCCATAAACTTACTTATTGATTTTTGGCCAAAAATGGGTGTAAACATAAGCTTCATTAGTTAAAATGGGAAAAAAAACGCATAAAAAATAATCACTGATCCGTGATTAAAAATTGAAAACATGTCGTTTCATCTAATCCGGTCGATGAGTTCATAATCTCATACGTCCAGCACCACAGTCTCCTCTCCATTGGTGCTTGAAACCGAGTTGGACTCATAAAAATCCCTCATCGAACAGTGGAATTGTTTTATTACCGTGGAACAACTCGAAGTGGTCTCTCTTAGTTTTTCTGCAAGATGGCAGAGATTTGCTAGCCTGCCTACTTAAGGCAAAAAGAGATTGACAATGTAACAAATGCGAAATTTTTTTTGCAATAGACAGTTATATACATCTCTATGGTGAAAATTTAACCACCACAAACATGGAATGAAAGCACACTGTCATTTGCAATTGGTAAACATAGTAACTGATGCTCAAAGTCCGGCTGAGGTTCCGAGGGTACCAGTGTATGTGCTACCTTGCGTTATGCTAATTGCTTGCACGTCAGGAGTATTCTAACCTATTAACTGATATAATCAAAAATGGAAAGACAAACATGTTGTGAAAGTTCCAAATATAGCATTTTATCAATCACTATTAAATCCACGGATTGCTAAGAGAGAAGAAATAAATGCTCATTGTGATGATGCCATGCATGGAATGCTATGAAGCTCAATGACAACATTTTGTCAGGACTCAGGGAGATGACAAATCACCTTAACAAGATCCGAATTTGATTGCAGTGAGTCCAAGTTTAAGAAGTACTTCCAAGCAACAATGAATGAATAAAGAGGGCTAAATAAGAAAGTAGTGATTTCTTTGCTCAAAAGGAAAATCAAAAACTTAATAAACGATATAATCTACATGTCAACACTCCAGGTTCCCATATTGATGATGCAGCTATTTTGCACAATTCATTTGCCAAATTAATGGGAGATTGACCATTGAAATCCTTGACCAAATTCTTCACATTGAGCATATTACAATCCAAAAACCTCGTTTCTTCAACGCAGTTGTTTCACGATCTGTCAAAACCAGTGTTCATTTATTTTTAACGGAGGTCACATAGTGACATAAATCATAGGCAAACACAGAACGATGCAGATAGAGACCCACAAAAAGTACGGGTAAATGGAAGTAAGACTGAAACCATATCACACACACACAGAGTCGTGAAAATGGAAATAAGTTACCATAAAATCGATTGATGGAACATAAGCAATCTTTTGCTACTCTTCATTTTAATTGAACAGGAAGGTAGGGGCTGAACCTCTGAAGGCTTCCAACTTCTTCAACTCAATTGGGGGTAGCATAAATGGATCAATCACAGGGTTGCACAGTGTCCTCCAACTCACGGCACCCTCTTCTTCCCTTTTCGCTTCCTACAATAAATCAACATTTTTCATTAATGTCAACATTTTAACCATTTTGTACAAATGGCTAATTCAATGATATACTTCCAACCTAGAAACAACGATTAGAACATAACGAAAGAGCACAAGGACTTAGTTTGTGAAGCCTATTTACGGGATTAGGTCCAGAAAGAACTGCAATTGACCAGTGGATACGATCATCAAACTAAGATCACAAAAGAGCTGTGACTGCCTCAAGTGGTGACAGAAACTGTAAGAAACTTCTACAGATAGTAATGCATAATTGCCTTTCACTACTCTCAGGTCAGAGTACTCCAAACTTCAAACTTGGAACCCAAGAGTTAAACTCGCCGGATTTAAAAAATCAATGCATCAAGTCTGCAATTTTATTTGGTGGCTACCTATTGAAATGAAAGTATCGTTATGTTTGTGTTCCCCACAAAACCGGAAGATTAATTTATCTTTCTGAAAAAAGTAGATCATGAAGTGGACTAAATTACAAGAAAAGCATGAAAAGAACTTATTACCTTGGACTCAATTTGGAAAGCTTTAAGCCACTAGTCCATATTGTCTTGAATTTTCATTTCTGTTACTTTTTTCTCTTCACCTCATTTCTTGTGGCCGGGTGATGCAGCGCAGCCTCCTTTTACGAAATTAGTTGCAAGAAGAGATCACGAACTTGCTTATGTTAAAGGTTCTATCTCTATATGTGTTTGTGTTTCAAAGGGAGAACCTTTAACATACAAGAGACCTGCATTTTGTCCAAAATGAGATTTACGAGAGAGAGAGAGAGAGAGAGAGAGAGAGAGAGAGAGAGAGAGAGAGAGAGAGAGAGAGAGTACCAGCACTCATTGTATTTGATAGATACATTGCGGTAAATCTTGGGCAATTCTCCGCCACTTTCCTCACAGATAGCATTCATTAGAAGGTGACAATCATTCAGAAACACAGTATGCAAATTGGTGAGGCGTTGCATTGTTTCCAGTGAGGGAAAACTCGTCAGGCTGTTGCAATTCCAGAGGTGCAAACTTTCAAGAGATGAAAGGTTGCCCAACCACTCAGGCAGAGCTTCCAACCCTTCGAAAGAGTGAAATTTCAACTCTCTCAAGGTAGTGAGGTGTTGAAGTTGGTTTGGCAGATACTTAATGTTTTTCCAGCCCATTAAACTCAGAGACTCTAGGGAGATGAAGGGGAATTCTTCGTTAGCAACAGTAGCCGCAGCAATACTAGGGGCAGAGGGCCAAGGGAAATATTCAAGCTCCTCTGAGAAGCCACCTATCTCCAATTTTTTAAGGCTGGCGGGCCAGAGCAGCCCCTTCTCCCAACAACTCTTCAATCTTGGACACCCTTCAATGCACACATTCTTAAGGGATGAGAGGGTGCACAATTCATCTGGTTCCTCCATTTCTAAATTCGGACACTCTGAAATCTCTAATGTTACGAGTGTTGGTTGTAGTAGCCATTTTGGCAAACATCTCAAATTATCACACTGCTGAATTGAAAGCCGTTCAAGATATGTTAGGCCGTCGAATGCTGCTTCTTTATCTTCAATTATATACGTCAGATTAGAGCAATTG
Organism: Rhododendron molle; assembly: GCA_025413875.1. Lineage (NCBI taxonomy): Eukaryota > Viridiplantae > Streptophyta > Magnoliopsida > Ericales > Ericaceae > Rhododendron > Rhododendron molle. Next base: position 1,307,044 of record CM046396.1, on the reverse strand, counting down.
CTTATCTCTAACGTCTCAAGAGACGATAGTTCCAGTAGCTGGTTTGGCAAATACCGCAGCTCCAATCTCTGTATCTCCAGATTCCTGAGGGATTCGCTACTTTCATCAAACCATATTGGCATGAGAAGAGGAATACTTGTTGAATCACGTACCCCGAAGGTCAAGTAGAGGCCACCCAGCCATGTTATGTTAAAGTAAGCAGACCCCCCACCAGCAATAGTTAAACTTTGAATGGATAACAAATGGCTTGGAAACGTTCTCAACTGTGGGCAATCAAAGATACGCAACTTCTCAAGACAAGGAAAGAACTCCAACTTCCTCCCGGCAATGACATGCGATGATATGTCTGACCATTCTTCTAGTTGAGACATATCATAAACAGAGATTTCTCGCAATGCCGGAAATACTGCTGCTGCTGCTGCTGGTGCAGCCCCATTACAACTACTATCGCCACCAACAATTATTTCATCCAATCCGTAGAAGTCGGGGCCAATACGCTTCAGATTAGCAAAATGCCTCATTACAACAACTTCAAGATGTGGTAGGTGTCCGAGTGTTGGGACTTGTTCACAATTGATGCAGCTTATCAATTCAATCTTAACCAAATTTTGTAGAAAACGGCCATCTCCCCTCATCCATGGTGCGAGTCTCCGTCCCCCGAAATGTGTGAGTAATAAATTCTGCACATTCCTACCAGGTTTGAGTCCTTGCAACACATTCTCATGGTTAACATTAGATTCGCCATAGTCCCCATCAGATTCGCCATAGTCCCCATCAGATTCGCCATAGTCCCCATCCCAATGTAACTCCAACTCGGTAATGCCTGATTTTTCTAGCATTTTAGCCTTTTTTGCTTCTTCCTCATCTTTTACGTGCTGGAGACCATAAACATGAAGTCTTCCTCTTAACTTGCTTAAGCTTCCAAGCTCTTCAATGTTGTTGCCTTTGTCCTCGCCAACCACAAAGAATGGTAGTGTCTGCAAAGAAGTCAATTGCCCTATCATCTTCGGCATCAACTCCATAGTAATTTCTGTAAATCTGAAATGTCCTATATCACTGATGCAGAAATGTCTCAAGCTACGCAACTTATGGAATTCTTCTGGAACTTCTGCCAACATTTTGTTGTTTGGTCTCAATGTCTGCAAATTGTAGAAACTAGTGATAAAATTTGGTAGCTTCTCAATTGAAGTGTCTATGACGTTGAGATACCTCAAATGTTTTAGCTTGCGCATTGAACTTGGCAACTCTTTGACATCAAACATCTTTAAAGTTAAGGCACGAATATGTTTGACATCTTTAAAGTCCTTGGGAAGATGTCCAGTTAATGAGAGTGTCCTCAATTTTTTGGCATCTTTTAGTTTCTCAAACCCTTCTCCTTTTCCAAGATGCAATGTTAGATGTTGAACCTCAGAAAGGTCCTTCACCTCACCATCCTTCAAAGTCAAACAACTACCCTCTGAGACATCCAGTGCAAGATCATGCACTAGATCATGCATCTTGCAACTTTTAATATCATCATTCTCATCCAATTCCACGTCTTGAAAAAAAGAATTTCGCAGCAGAACATTAAAATATTCATTACCCACATCTTCCATTTCCAAATTGCTTCCTGAGGAAGACTGAAGATATCCAAGACCCATCCACAGCCAAATCAGCTCATCCTTCGGAATTCTAAAGTCCTTTGGAAAAAAAGAACAGAATGCAAAACATTGTTTCAAGCATGGGGACGGTAAATGATCGTAACTCAGCCTCAATACAGGAAGAATCCCATCTTCATTTGCAAGTGATTTCCATAATTCAGTCTTCTCAATCGACACCCATTCCCTATGATCTTGCTTTGAGTACAATAAACCTCCCAAAGAGTTTATCGCTAACGGCACGCCCTTACACTGTGCTACCAATCTTCTGCCAATACCCACCAAAGCTTGACTTTCTCTTGGTCCCCCATGCGCAAAAGCTCTTTTCCTGAACATGTTCCAACTATCATCATACGATAGCTCACTCAAACGATGAGTGAGAGATGGAGATGTTTGCATGGTTGATACCACCTTCGTACTACGGGTTGTGACTATAATTTTACTTCCCTTGCAACCACCAATTTCTTGCAAATATACCCTCATGCGCTCCCATAGGGTAAAGCTTTCATTCCAAACATCGTCCAGCACAAGCAGATATTTCTGTCCACTTAGTTTGTTGCGAAGATCTCTCACTATTCCTTCAATGTTTGTCGTGTCTGATTTATTTCCAGTCAGAGATTGCAGCATGTCATTCAGCAGCCTTGGAACGTCGAAATCATCAGACACACAAATCCACATTAATTTCTTATCAAAATAACTCACCACCTCCTCGTCTTTGTAGAGTAGCTGGGCAAGGGTCGTCTTCCCAAGCCCAGCCATTCCTACAATGAAAACCACAGACAAATCATCTTCTACTCCGGATCCGAGTAACATGTCTCTCACCTTAGCGAGATCGGCATCCCTTCCCACAACCTTTGAATTATCTATAAAAGGTCCAGTCAGCCTCAATTGATCAATAGGCTTAACAGCAGTAGCAGCATTTATGAGCTGATTTGCTGCGCTAAGGCCAATGTCATTTGCCTCTTTGCAGATTCTATCAAGCAATGAATTGACATTCTTAACCTTAAAAGCAATCTTGGGACGAAATGCCAAGGGATTAAAGAATTTGCTTACCTTGTCCCTCATTCGTACCTCCAACTTGCTTCGAAGAGATTTATAAGCAACCTCATCCAGCACGTTCTCGGCAACACAAATTGCAAGCTTGAGATTCTTCAGCCACAGTTTCAGAACTTCTGATTCTATCTTTCTTGGGCTATTTTCAGCGTCGCTTAAGAGAGCTTCAATCGTTGATAACCTTCTGCCAAGTGTTTCGAGGTCTCCTTTGAAACCCCACGTCGCTCCTTTGATTGCTCCAGTTGTTTCTTTTGCGATAGGAATCAAGATTTTCACGCCTGCCAGAGCAGCAGAGATGAGAGGAGAAATAGTCATCTTTCTTTTTTTTGTTTTTTTGTTTTTATTTCGGGGAAAAAGAACAGAGTTTTGCTGAATGGCTCAAGCCTCAAACAGAGTTGCAAAGCTTGGGAACAATGGAGAGAGAGAGAGAGAGAGAGAGAGAGAGAGAGAGAGAGAGAGCGCAGAGCAGAGCAGAGCAGAGAGCAGAGAGAAACAAGAGAGTTTTGTTGTGGCAAGACAATGTTTTGGTGGAGTGATTATCTAGTGGCGGTGCCTCGGAACGTGTCTGGGCTGCACCACTTAGGCAACCATGGATAATTTTTTATTTTTCCCTTTCGGTTAGCCCCACATACAATTTGTAGTAGTATCTTCTTTATTTTTTTTTTCTTAAAAAAAATGTCTATGCCTTTACAGGTTTTCGTATACAAATCGACAATTATATATTCAAACACGCAATGGAATAAGTCGGAAATGATTTTTATCTAAAAATTCACCCTTTATGATAATAAAAAGTAATGGAAGACTATCAACTCCCACTTGTTTTGAATCAAAATGGTATTTTACCCATTGAAGGAGCATTTTTTTAAAAGAAAGGTAAAATTTATTACCAACTATTTCTTTTGTACTTCTTGAAAGAACTAGTTTTTGGTCATAAAGGAAAGATTTATTAGTTTTTGTTAAAAATAATTGAGAATTGAGAGCTTTTTATTTATTTTTAAAAAAAGGATGAATTTGTCCATACAAGACACTTGTAGCTAATTCTATCACGTGTATAGGTGAACCGTTGTTGGTTGTGTGTCAGTGAAATGAACATTGAACCACATCAACTTTATAATTATTTCTCATACGTGACGGGCTACACCCCAACACCGAGATTGCCTTCAATTAGCCATACATTTCCATACTCCTCTTTGCGGGGTTTATTCTCAATCTACACCAATGTTTGAAACCGTTGATCTCATACATCTCGCGGAGAACAACATTCGTATGCGAATATCTACTTGATATCAATTAGGTATGTATCATACAAACCAGTTACATACAAATATCGATTCAGAATTATTTTTTGTATAGATATTTTTCTCCACACGATGATTGAGATAATTGGCTCAGATCATCAATCATCAATGTGGTTTATGAAAGTATGATTATGTAGTATGGTTGACATCGAAGCAGAGCTACTTTTCTTGTAATTTTTTTTTTAATTTTGTTATATTGATCATAATTTTGTTCTTGTTTTATATGGGCTGATCTCCCCTTAAAAAAAAGGTAATGGGGGAGCCCCAACGCACCCTACTTGCTTCCTCGAACGTTCAATGTGAAAACATATATGTTACTATATTCAATGAATCAACTCCTTTACATAAAAAAAATAAGAATATATATGAATCAACCAGCGCCCCCTATTGAAGGAAACGAGAAAAGAATCCAAGAACAATATTGAAGTCTTCCTTAAAGACAGTTCAGTTTTTTAAAAGCATCTCTAGAGTTTATCATTTTTTCTGGTCAAAATTAAAATGTGAGAATTTCTCTTCAAAATTTATTTGAATTCTGACTTAGAGCAATATCAAATTAGGTTTTGTGGTGGGCCGAACCTGACTACGGCCATGGGACGAACCCAAATGAACATATGGGCTGACGATTATACGACCAGAGTGGGGACATTGAGCCGAGCCAAATGCCCACACGCTCCGTTTTGGTTAAAATAAATCTAGACTAAGAAAGAGTAGAAATTTTGAAACTTCCTTAATTAAAACGAGGCATAACCAGGAATAAATCTAGACTAAGAAGAACTCGCCATGTTGCAAACTTCACCAACTAGACTCGGAAGAACTCATAGTATAGTCGTTGACCGCTGCGCTGTCGCATTTTACAATTTGAAAAGGCAACAATTTCATGACACATCTGAATTAAACAATGGCCGATTGCCACCCACTCCCATTTGCAGCACATGAAAACAAATTGACAGCTAATTTTGAAAATTCAACAACTTGTTGCGTGATTATTTATTTATATATACATCACATTTAATTGATTCGGAGGAGAGAGAGCTAAACACAGCTGGGATGTGCCTTTCTTCTCGAATATGCTGCGGAAGTGAGTAGAACACACACAAAAAAGTCAACATTCTCGTGCAAGCGTTACACATTAGATGCTCCTTAGTCGAGTTTTAGGCTGGTTTGGGTGATGGAAACCGTAATGTTCGTATCACTGGCAGAGAAGGAAATTCATGTCAAAATTTAGCTTGATCAGATATCAATAACTACATCAACGAATTGTATTTGTGAAATTGATATACATTGACTCTTCGAAAACACCGCCAATTTTGAGTTTTGGAAAAAAAGAACAGAGTTTTGTTGGTTCGCTCAAGCCTCAAAGAGGGATGGCAATATGGGAAACAATGGAGAGAGACAGAGAGCGTGAGAGTTGAGAAACAAGAAAATTTCGTTGAGCCGAAGACGACAGGAGAATCTATTGGTGGTGGTGGGCTCAACCATCCCTTAAAGTCAACACCCCAACCAATAATCCAAATAGTTGATATCAATAAATACACGCAAATACTAACTTGTATGAGATGGACAAAAAAATAATATGAAATTTAAACCGTCGCTTTTATACGAGTTATTCACATACTTACGATTTTTTTAGAAGAAATATTTTCCTTTCAAAGATGTATGAGATCAATGGTTTCATATCATCAATGTGAGTTCAAAATATGGCCTACAAGGCTACAAATGGAACTATGAACAAGTATGGTTGATTAAGGTATTGAGGGGAGCTGACCCCCATGGTTCAGTGTGAAAACATCGATGTTGTATTCCCTCTCATTGTAGTTGGTCAACCTAAGTAAAGTAACCATACAAGGCTAGATTAGTTAATTAGGTTTTTTGCATTTCACTACGAGGTAAGTAGTTTGAATTTGAAGTTTATAGAACCAAACCAGTTCAAACATTAAAATGCGGTTCGGTTTTGGTTTTGAATAACGATTTTACAAATTTTGTCAAAATTTGATCAAACAAACGATAATCGGAAAGTTGTTTTGCATAATCTATCAAATTTTGACTTGAACATGCATTGCGTGTGCCCCGGCCTCTAGTCGTTGTTTATACGTTACAAAAGCATGTCTAACTGTAATCGTTATTTGATTGTTATGGATTTTATTGTATTATGCGAATGTAACTACAGTACCGGGATGAGTCGTAACAAATGAAAATCTATTCTAAAATACGAAAAAGATTAGAAATGGCAATTGGAGGGAAAACTATGACAATACGCAGAGAGAAAGGGTTGAGTCTCTAGACCCAAACCGAACAATACAATAAGTTTTACCAACTGGAACCAAAGGGGAATTTTTGCTAATTTTACCAACAGTTATTCCTCATATATGAAGATCAGGAATTCTAATCGGGGAAAAAAAATATTGGGATTGAACTGAATCATTGCTTATCAGGAAAAAAAAATTGAATCATTATAAGCGTATCTACATTACCTACAACTGATCGGTGAAGTCTTTCTTTGTTCAGCAGTCGAAGAGTGGTCGAAGCTTTTGTGTGTGTGTGTGTGAAAGTGTCAACATGGGTGTGGCAGTTGGGAGGCAGTTTTTTGCGGGTCTTCCTGTTTTGCCCCCTACAGTTTTTACCCACAGTAGTTGAATGCCTTGTAAATAGTAAGTTTTTAATGAGGCATTTTCAGTATAGAAAAATCCGTACAGTTTAATTTTTAGGGCGACACCAAAAGGTGATCTCCCTTGAGATATTAGAATAGATGTACCATACATTAAGTTTTTCAAAATGCGGAAATTAATACATACAACCCGATTGCAGGAGAAGACAAGCATTAAATGGGAGAATTTTAGCACAATATCTCCTCATGAAGATCAGATATGGAGTTATACCACATGAAACACAAAAAGACTTAAATTCTTTGGTACAAAAGTTTTAATCCAGAATAAGAACAGGAATAATCAACGCCTACATCTACATCTACATGCATATGTATATTTAGTTAAAAAGTTGAAATAAACCGAATCGTATCCTCTGAAATCCAAACTGAAACTCGATGCATGTTTCAACGCCTTCGGATTAGTTGCCTCCCACTCAAACTTCCTTCCTGCATAAACAGATCACTATAAGTCGCAAAGTTTTTGTAACTGGAGTGCTCAGAAAAATTTGAGTAATAAGGGGACTTTTACATAGCTGTAATCAGGAGACTTATACCTCCTTTTGCAATTGGTAGAAGTACGGATGATGTCTGAAGTCCGGCTAAGTTTCTGCAAGGGTGTCAGTATGTGCTTCCTTGAGTTGAGCTATATCACCATCAAACAAATTCTCTTTCATAAGAGCACCTCTTTTACCAACTCCGTCAAGAAAAAAGTAGTTTTTCTTCTAAGACATGCAGCAGAGACGTCTTGGCGTTTAACTAGTAACATTGTAAAACAGTAGAAAGCTCCAATCAGAAAAAAAGCTATCGCAGAAAGGGTCCCATCAAGCAATCAAATCAAATTAGTTGTAGCCTCTAAGGCCACAATTCATCAATGCTGCAGTGTAATCTAAAGAGTTGAATTACTATTTGTGCCATCTTGTAAAAAGACAGAGAGAGAGACAGGGAGAGAGACTGAGTGTACCAATGAGATAATATCTCAAGCATTTGGGGAGTTATGAATGCAAATCTTGAGCAGCACTTATTCTTTTCTAACCAAAACCATCGACCAAATTATTTTTCTTTTTTCTTAACATGTAGTACTCTGCAAATGAACATACAAAATATACTTAGAGATGATGTTAATATTTACCTTGTAAAACCAAATATACTTGCAAGATGAAGAACAAGAGGAAAAGGCAAGAAAGTGCTGCAAGTAACTTGTTAGATGCTGAAAAGGAGTGAAATCTTAAACTCAAGCTAAAGTGTTCAAATGCCGCAGAAAAACGGAGGCATTAAGTTGGAGAATACGAGCACATCATCTCTACAGCAAGATTAGATATACAGTTCTCGCTACAAAAGTATAACGCACAATGAGAACAAGTATGACCAACGTGTAAGTATAGCTAAAATGTTGAAATATACAGAATTATATCCTTGGAACTCTGAACTCAAACTAGATGCATCCTTCAACCCGATCAAGTTAGTTGCCTCCCACTCAAATTGCCTTCGTGCATGAAACAAATCAATAGAACTCACTGGCGGCTCTACAGCTTGGCCTAGATGGTCACATGACCACCCCAATTATATTTTTTTTACTTATAATAGATGTAAAAAATTTAGGTTAGTAAAAAATTTAGGTTACTCCATCAATTGAACTCCCAGTCCAAAATTAAATGAACACCACGCAAAATATTAGCCCACAATTAAATCCATTTGAATGGGAGATCAATGGATGAATGATTGCTTGGTTACTTATATCGAGAGTGATGTATTTGATACCTTTAATAATGAATCTACTATGCAACGGTTTCAAAATATGAAAACTTGTCGAGGGTAGTTGTGATATTGTTTATACTTTGGTATTTTTGGATGGTATTGTGGATATTAATAGATAATTTTTGTTTATATATAATAGTGGTTTCTAGAGTTAGCATCGTGCAAGTTTTTATGACAACACTTCTAAGAATTCCTGGAGCCGCCACTGATAGAACTCACGTAAGTGCGACAATTGGAGTGGTCACATAAGGTTGATTAACGAGGGGTCTTTCACGTAGCCGTAGGGAACATCAATAATTATGACTTTTTAGAAAAAGTGAAACAAAATCTAGGCATGGAAAAACCTGCGATATGCTCTGCTACTGACATAAAACTTTCAGTTGGCAAAACCATAACACATCAGCTCAGTTGAAAAGGTATGCATTATATCATCTAAAGGCATATGCTTCATTAGTTAGAATGAAAAAAAAAAAACAGAAACCATCAAATAATCACTGATCCGTGATTAAAAATTGGAAAAAAATTGTCATTTTCATCAAATCCCATAGATGAGTTCATAATCTCATACTTCTAGCTCCACAGTACCTCTCCATTAGTGCTTGAAACAGAGTTGGACTCATAAAAATTCCTCATTGAACACAGTGGAGTTGTTTTGTTAGTGTGGAACAACTCGAAGGGGTCTCTTAATTTTTCTGCAAGATGGCAGAGATCTGCTAGCCTACTTAAGGCACAAAGACATATTGACAATCTAACAAATGCAAAAAAAAGAGAAAAGAAAGAAAGAATAAAGAATACTACTTTGTAACATATGGTAGATAGTTTTATACATCTCTATGGTGACAATTTAACATGTTCCACAAACATTTTATCAATCACTATTAAATTCAGGCATCGCTAAAAGAGAAGAAATAAATGCTCATTGTTGGTTGTTTATGATGCCATGGATGGAATGCTAGGAAGCTCAATGACAATAATTTTTCGCAAGTATTAAGATTGCAGTGAGTCCAAGTTTATTGAGTTAAGTACTACCAAACAACAATGAAAGAACAGAGAGGGCTAAATAAGAAATTATTGATTTGTTTATTCAAAAGGAAACTAAAAAACTTACTAAACAATATAATGTACCTTTTGAGACTGCAGGTTCTCAAACTGATGATTAGGGGTGTAAACGAACCGAGCCGAACCAAGCTTCGGCGAGCTCAAGCTCGGCTCGTTTACTAAACGAGCTAAAAACTTGAGCTCAAGCTCGGCTCGAGCCTTAACGAGTCGAGCCCTTAACGAGCCGAGTTTAATCATTTACTAAACGAGCCTCTTTAATTGAGCCGAGCCTCCCTTAACAAGCCGAGCTTTTGTTGAACGAGACGAGTTTCACTCAACTCGTTTACTAAACGAGCCGAAAACTCGAGCTCAAGCTCGGCTTGTTTACTAAATGACCTGATTCAAGCCGAGCCTTAACGAGTTGAACCGAGCCGAGCTCACGAGCTGCTCGGTTCGTTTACAGCCCTACTAATGGTGCAGCTATTTTGCACAATTCACTTGCCAAATTAATGGGAGATTGAACAAATTCTTCACATTGAGCATATTACAGTCCAAAAACCTCTTTCTTCAACGGAGTTATTTAACGATCTGTCACAACCAGTGTTCATTTATTTTTAACGGAGGTCACAGAAATCATAATGGCTCGATAGGTAAGATCAAAATACATTGACTTGAAGTTCTACTCTGAAAACTGCAAAGTAAAGAAAATGCAGAAATTGAGAACTTACGTGATTGGCTGGAGATTTTCTTCGCTTTGTCTTCATGAAATCCAATTCAAAAGGGATCTGTTATACTTGAGCACACACAAATGTCTATTTACCTAAAAAGCCACATATGACATATCATGCCAAGAAATTATATTAGATAACATTGACTACTTTCACATATGCAAACACAGAACCATGCAGATAGAGACCCATGTATAGTACTGGCAAATGGAAGTTAGACTGAAACCGTATCACACACACACACACACAGAGTCATGAAAATGGAAATAAGTTACCGTAAAATCCATTGATGGAACATAAGCAATCTTTTGCTACACTTCTTTTTAATTGAACAGGATGGTAGGGGCTGAAGCTCCCAAGGCTTCTAGCTTCTTCAACTCAATTGGGGGTAGCATATATGGATCAATAACAGGGTTGCAGTGTCGTCCAGCTCACTGCACCCTCTTCTTCCCATTTCGCTTTTCCTATAATAAATCAACATTTTTCATTATGTCAAAATTTTAACCATTTTGTACAAATGGCTAATTCAATGATATACTTCCAACCTAGAAACAATAATCAGAACATAACGAAAGAGCATAAGGACTTGGTTTGTAAAGCCTATTTACGGGATAAGGTCCAGAAAGAACTGCAATTGACCAGTGGATACGACCGTCAAACTAAGATCTCAAAAGAGCTGTGACTGCCTCAAGTGGTGACAGAAACTGTAAGAAACTTCTACACTCTTAGGTCAGAACCCAAGAGTAAAACTCACCAGATTTAAAAAATCAAGGCATCAAGTCTGCAATTTTATTTGTTGGCTACCTATTGAAATGAAAGTATCATTACGTTTGTGTTCCCCACAAAACCCAGAAGATTAATTTATCTTTCTGAAAAAGTAGATCATGAAACGGACTAAATTACGAGAAAAAGAACTTATTACCTTGGACTCAATATTGAAAGCTTAAGCCTCTAGTCCATATTGTCTTGAATTTTTCGTTTCTTCTACTTTTTTCTCTTCACCTGATTTCTTGTGGGCTGGTTAATAAATTTTATTAGGGTTCGAGGGATTGGGATTATTCTGATCAATGGGGAAGTGAGAGAGAGGGAGGAGAGGGGAAGAGATATAACGGCGAAAAGGGTTGGGCTGGTTGGCCCAGTCGAGGCCTTGGGCCATTCTTCGCTGCTTTCCTCTCTAATTCTTTCCATTAGTAGGGGACAATCAAACAGAAACACAGTATGCAAATTTGTCATGCGTTGGATTGTTTCCAGCGAGGGAAAACTCATCAGGCTGTGGCAAAAGCTGAGGCGCAAACTTTGAAGAGACGAAAGGTTGCCAAACCACTCAGGCAGAGCTTCCATCCTTCCGAAAGATTCAATTCTCAACTCTCTCAAGGTAGTGAGGTGCTGAAGTTGGTCAGGCAGATGCTTAAGCTTCCTCCGGCCCACTAAACTCAGAGACTCCTGGGAGATGAAGGGGAATTCTTCGTTAGCGGCAATAGCACTACTGGTGGAAGCAGCAGCTGCCCTACTAGCGGAGGAGGGCCAAGGGAAATATTCAAGCTCCTCTGAGAAGTCCCCTATCACCTCTGAGAAGCCACCTATCACCAAATTTTTAAGGCTGGCAGGCCAGAGCAGCCCCTCCTCCCAACAACTCTTCAATCTTGGACACCGATCAATGCTCAGATTCTCAAGGGATGAGAGGGTGCACAATTCATATGGATGCTCCATTTCTAAATTCGGACACTCTGAAATCTCTAATGTTACGAGTGTTGGTTGTAGTAGCCATTTTGGCAAACATCTCAAATTATCACACCGCCGAATCGAAAGCCGTTCAAGAGATGTTAGGCCGTCGAATGCTGCTTCTTTATCTTCAATTATATACGTCAGATTAGAGCAATTGCTTATCTCTAACGTCTCAAGAGACGATAGTTCCAGAAGCTGGTTTGGCAAACACCACAGCTCCTCCAATCTCTGTATCTCCAGATTCCGTAGGGATTCGCTGCTTTCATCAAGCAATATTGCCATGAGAAGAGCATCACTTGTTGAATCATGTACCCCTATGGTCAAGTAGGGGCCACCCCGCCATTTTGCGTTAAACTGAGGAGACCCCCCAGCAATAGTTAAAGTTTGAATGGAAAACAAATGGCCTGGAATCATTATCAACTCAGGGCACTCCGAGATACGCAACTCCTCAAGACAAGGAAAGAACTCCATCGTACTCGCGGCAACGACGGGCAATGATGATATGTCTGACCATTCTTCTAGTTGAGGCATATCATAAAGAGTGAGTTTTCTCAATGCCGGAAATACTGCTGCTGCTGGTGCAGCCCCATTACAACTACTACCACCACCAACAATTATTTCATTCAATCCATAGAAGTCGGGGCCAATATGCTTCAGATTAGCAAAATTACTCATTACAACAACTTCAAGATGTGGAAGGTGTCCGAGTCTTGGGACTTGTTCACAATTGAAGCAGCTTATCAATTCAATCTTAACCAAATTTTGTAGAAACTGGCCATCTCCCCTCATCCATGATGCGAGTCTTCGTCCCCCGAAATGTGTGAGTAATAAATTCTTCACATTCCTACCAGGTTTGAGTCCTTGCAATACATCCTCATGGTTAACGTTCCATTCGCCATATTCCCCATCCCAATGTAATCCCAACTCAGTAATGCCTGATTTCTCTTGCATTTTACCTTTTTCCGCTTCTTCCTCGTCTTTTACGTGCTGGAGACCATAAACATGAAGTCTTCCTCTTAACTGGCTTAAACTTCCCAGCTCTTCAATGTTGTTGCCCTTGTCCTTGCCAACCACAAAGAATGGTAGTGTCTGCAAAGAAGTCAATTGCCCTATCCTCTTCAGCATCAAGTTCCTAGTATTTCCAGTATCACTAATACAGAAATGTCTCAAGCTAAACAACTTATGGAATTCTTCTGGAATTTCTGGCGGCAGCAACTCGGGAAACATGTGGGGCAGTCTCAATGTCTGCAAATTGTAGAAACTACTGATATAAGTTGGCAACTTTCTAATTGAAGTCCTTGAGAGGTCGAGATACCTCAAATAATTTAGCTTGCGCATTGAACATGGCAACTCTTGGACCTCTGGCATATCCAATGTTAGGGCACGGATATGTTTGACATTTTTGAAGTCCTTGGGAAGATGTCCAGTTAAATATAGTGTCCTCAATTTTTTACCATCTTTCAAATTCTCAAAGCCTTCTCCTTTTCCAAGATGAAAGGTTAGATGTTGAATCTCGGAATGGTCCTCCACCGCACTAGCCTTCAAAGTCAAACAACTACCCTCTGATACATCTAGTGCAAGATCATGCACAAGATCATGCATCTTGCACCATTTAATATCATTGCTCCAATCCATTTCCACCTCTTGCAATAACGAATTGCGCATCAAAATGTTGAAATACTCATTACCTACATCTTCCATTTCCAAATTGCTTCCTGAAGAAGACTGAAGATATCCTAGACCCATCCATAGCCAAATCAGCGTATCCTTATGAATTTCGAAGTCCTTTGGAAAAAAAGAACAGAATGCGAAACATTGTTTCAAGCATGGGAATGGTAAATGATCGTAACTCAACCTCAATATGGGAAGAATCCCATCTTCTTTTGCAAGTGATTTCCACATTTCAGTCTTCTCAATCAACTCCCAATCCCTATGATCTTTCTTTGAGTACAATAAACCTCCTAAAGAGTTTATTGCTAATGGTACACCCTTACACTGCGCTACCATTCTTCTACCAATATCCACCAAAGTTTGATTTTCTCTTGGTCCTCCATTTGCAAAAGCTCTTTTCCTAAACATGTTCCAGCTATCTTCATACGAAAGCTCACTCAAGCGATGAGTGAGAGATGGAGATGTTCGCATGGTTGATACCGCCTCTATACTACGGGTTGTGACTATAATTTTACTTCCCTTGCAACCACCAATTTCTTGCAAATAATCCCTCATGCGTTCCCATAGGGTAAAACTTTCATTCCAAACATCATCCAGTACAAGGAGATATTTCTGTCCATTTAGTTTGTCGTGAAGATTTCTCACTATTCCTTCAATGTTTGTTGCGTCTGATTTATTTCCAGGCAGAGATTGCATCATCTCATTCAGTAGCCTTTTAACATCGAAATTATCAGATACACAAACCCACATTAATTTCTTATCAAAATAACTCACCACCTCCTCGTCTTTGTAGAGTAGCTGGGCAAGGGTTGTCTTCCCAAGCCCAGCCATTCCTACAATGGCAACCACAGATAAATCATCTTCTACACCAGAGCCAAGTAACATGTCTCTCACCATAGAGACATCACCATCCCTTCCCACAACCTTTGATTCATCTATAAAAGGTACAGTCAGCCTCAATTGATCAATAGGCTTAACAGCAGTAGCAGCATTTATGAGCTGATTTGCTGCGCTAAGGCCAATGTCATTTGCCTCTTTGCAGATTCTATCAAGCAATGAATTGACATTGTTGACCTTAAAAGCAATCTTGGGACGAAATGCCAAGGGATTAAAGAAGTTGCTTACCTTGTCCCTCTTTCGTACCTCCAACTTGCTTCGAAGAGATTTATAAGCAACCTCATCCAGCACGTTCTCGGCATCACAAATTGCAAGTTTGAGATTCTTCAGCCACAGTTTCAGAACTTCTGATTCTATCTTTCTTGGGCTATTTTCAGCGTCGCTTAAGAGAGCTTCAATCGTTGATAACCTTCTGCCAAGTGTTTCGAGGTCTCCTTTGAAACCCCACGTCGCTCCTTTGATTGCTCCAGTTGCTTCTTTTGCGAGTGGAATCAAGATTTTCACGCTGGCCAGAGCAGCAGAGATGAGAGGAGAAATAGTCATCTTTCCTTTTTTTTCTTTTTTTCCGGGAAAATAGAACAGAGTTTTGTTGGATGCCTCAAGCCTCAAACAGAGTAGCAAAGCTTGGAAACAATGGAGAGAGAGAGAGAGAGAGAGTGTGTAAAAAGTAAACTTTGCCGTGCCAAGACAAGAGAATAATGTTTTGGTGGAAACAACGGTGAAAGCTGAGAGAAAACAAAGAGGGAAAAATTTTCAGGGCCTAGCCGATGCACATGTTGTCTGCTTGGGCATTCGAGCTGTCTATTTTTTTTTGAACGACTCAGATTTGAAAAGAGAAAAAGAGAGAAAGTATTGAGACGAGAGAAAAGAAAAGATTTCAATTCAAGCCGTCTAATAGTGTATCAAACGGCTCAGATACGCCGAACGAATACCAGATATATCCACTCCGCACTTAAAAATCTCTCAACAAGGAGGGTTTTGGTGGCCCCACATACAATTTGCAGTCTCTTTAATTTTCCTCTTTTTTTCCCTTTACAACTTTTCGTACACAAATCGGCCATTATTTATCCAAACACATAACGAAATTAGTTGGAAATGACTTTTATCTAAAAATTCACCCTTTATATGATAAAATAGAGTAATGAAAAACTACCAACTCTCAGATGTTTTGAATCAAAATAGTAATTTTTTTATCCATTGATGGAGCAGTTTTTAACAAAAAGTTAAAATTTATTACAAACTATTTTTTTTTGGTCATAGAGGATATATTAATTACTTTTTGGTCTAAAGATTGGGAAGTGAGTGCTTTTTATTTTTTATTATATTATTAGAAGTGATGAATTTGTCAATATAAGACACTTATACCTAATTCTATCACGTGTTTAATCGAACAGTTGCTGGTTGAGTGTCGGCGAAATGAACATTGAAATCACATGAGATTTATAGTCATTTCTCATATGTGAGGAGATACACCTCAATCCCGAGATTGCCTCCAATTCACCTACGTCTCCACTCTCCATACTCCTCTGTGTGGGGTTCATTTTGGACCTACATCAATAATTGAAGCCCTTGATCTCATACATCTTGTGGAGAACAATATTTGTGGTGAAATTTACATCATTTCAATCAATAAAAAAGAAGGTAATATTTATCTTATTAAGTAGAGGATGAACAAAACTCAACTCTGTGAACAATAACATATATGCTACTACATTCAATGAATCAACCAGCGCCCCCTATTATCGGCAGTTAGTTGACCCGATTAAAGCAAAACGAGCAAGGAATTTGATCTTGTAGCACCTTTTGAATCCCCAAACACTATTCAAGTCTTCCTTAGAGGAACTTCTTTTTCAAATTTCAACATTTGAAATACTCCTTCGTGGTGGAGAGAGAGAAGAACATGGGGGAGAGAGAATAGAAATTTCGTAACTTCCTTAATTAAAAGGGTAAAGTCTGCGTTGACTCCTATGGTTTGGGGCATGTACGAATACACTCTTTATGATTCAAAATATGCACATATCACTCTGTGGTTTGTGAAATATACAGATACACTCCCTGCCGTCATGTTATGTTTTCCATTCATATTACCAGAATTTTGAAATAAAAAAGAGGGGAAAATACCATTTTGCCACCAAAATCTAATTCGAGCAACTCAAGATGTACTAACCATAGAATAGAGCATCTCTGTAAAAAATTAACTGGATCTGACATCAATTACTCATGTTCTAATTTTTGTTAAAATGAATGATCAATAAATTTAATTTTTAAAAATTACTTTCCAATAAAGTCAAAATGACCATGAGGTTTATATTTTTTGATCGACTCGAATTTTGGTATGGATATAGTACTCGTCAAACTCTACAATATCAATGATTCAGATCCAATTATTAGTACATGAGATGGATTGGTTAGATTCAAGGAATAAGAAGAATCAAGAGAAGAGATGAGAGCATATCGGACTTTTAATTCTATGTATGTTAATATGGACGAAAAACATGATGACAAGGGGTGTGTCTACACATTTCACAAATCATAGGGCGTTTTGTGCACACTTTTGAACAATAGAGGTGTATCCACACATGACCCAAACGGGTCAGAGTGGACTTTGCCGTAATTAAAAATAGGCATAACTAGGAGAGATATGGTTAGTTATAAAACTATGGGTACACCAAATGTACACCACGTTCTGTGCAACCCACTGGGTCCCACACAAATGATCGGGGTCGCTCAATATTTTTTAAACATTTTTTTAAGAGTCATTTCAAAAAAATCAGCTCAGTTGGATATCGATAAGAGCATGATCAATTTTACGCCTGATTTCTCAACAAAATTGAGAAAATGATCAATTTGTTGAGTTGCCAGTGGAATCAAGGTTGTGAGGACTGCCGGGGCGGCAGAGATGAGAGGAGAAACAGGCAGTCTTAATCCTTCTTCACAAAATGAAACTTGGGCTGGATATCAAAGGAAATGAAAAAACGCAAAGCTTGGGATCAATGAAGAAAGAACAAAAGCATTGCTAACAAGATAAGGTGAAGAAGTATGTGGTGGATGGCTTATGGTGCTGTCAGTGTCAATACCATTTGCTACAGGGAGTCTGTAAAGCTACCGACAAATGCTGAAATTCCCGCAAAATAACAGCAAGGAAAAGGAAGGAGTCTCATTTGTACGTCCAAGCAACATGTCACTACCAAAGGACTTTTCATCCTCAATGCATTATTATTTGAGCCCTGCAGAAGTTTCCCAAAGGGACCACCAACCAAGGAAAACGCGTGAGTGATTTTCTACTTACAACATGGGTCTATTACTCGCTCTCTCTGCCCCGTCAAAACTGATCTTATCTGTTAGATTTCTTCTTTTTAATTATGGCTGAAGCGAAGAGGTATCCGGACTCTAGATGGAGGAGGAGTTTTTCAGTGCCGAACGGATATTGTCGACATGGTATCCGCTCGGCACATTTAAGCCGTTCGATACACTTTTGAACGGCTCGAATTGAAACTCTCTCTCTCCTCTCACCTCAACACTTTATCTCTTCTTTTTCTCTCTTTAAATATGAGCCATTAATTCAAACACTCAATGGACGGCTCGGATGCTTGAACGGACACTACGCGGTATCCGTTCGGCACTGAAATTTTTTCCCTAGATGGAGTACTGAGACCTCTTTAAAAGAAGTTGAAGGACCACTAGCTCTAGCCCGAACGACATTTTCAAGGTTGATTACAAGTCTAGCGCTTAGGCGCGTTGTTTTAATCTTATTTGGAGCTTAACTTATTTTCTAAGTTTTGTCTTTATTAAAATATTTAATGCATATTAAATGTAATTATTGGTGAACGGTTTTAATCTAAGAGACGTCTATTCAGGTTAAAAGAATAGACGTGAATATTAGATTTAAGCACAAAATTTGTCTATTTAGGCTAAAAGAATAGACGTGATCAAATCAAAAGGTATGACTATTAGGGTCAAATGAATAGACATGACTATTGAGATTAATCAAAAAGATGCGATCTTTGGCGAACAGATAGAGGATTTTACCAATTCAGAGTGAGATAATCATGGAAGTAAAGGAATAGAGTCATGGAATGGAGCCAATTTGTGTGTGTTTTCTATATACATACAGTTCGGATCAATCTGGAAACTTGTGCCATCTCGTAACTAGATGGAGAGCATACCAATGCCATAGTATCTTAACCACTTGGAGAGTTACAAAGGACAAACCTTGAGCAGCACTTAATCTTTTCGTACCATAACAATCGACCCAATTATACATATTGCTTCATGTGTAATTCGCTGCCCATGAACATACAAAGCTTCCAAGTTTACATAGAGAGGATGGGCACATTTAACTTTCACTTGAACCAACTTTTAATAACTCTGAAATGAATAACAAGAGGAAAAGGCAACAAAATGCAGAAAGTTTTAACCCAGAATAAGAACAGGTATAATCAACGCCTACATCTACATGTATTTATGTATATTTAGTTAAAAAGTTGGAATAAACCAAATCATATCCTCTGAAATCCAAACTGATCACTCGATGCATGTTTCAACGCCTTCAGATTAGTTGCCTCCCACTCAAACTGCCTTCCTGCATAAACAGATCACTATAAGCCACAAAGTATTTATAACCGGAGTGCTCAGGAAAAATTGAGTAATAAGGGGACTTTTACATAGTTGTAATCAGGAGACTTATACCTCCTTTTGCAATTGGTAGAAGTACGGATGGTGCCCAAAGTCCCGCTAAGTTTCTGTAAGGGTGTCATTACGTATTTACGCTGCTTCCTCGAGCTAAGCTATATCATCAACGAACAAGTTCTCTTTCATAAGAGCCTCTTTTACCAACTCCGTCAAGGAAAAAGTAGTTTTGCTTCTAAAACATGCAGCGAAGACGTCTGGCGTTTGACAAGTAACATTGTAAAACAGTAGAAAGATCCGATTAGAAAAAAGCTATCACAGAAAGGGTCCCAACAAGCAATCAAATCAAATTAGTTGTAGCCTCTAAGGCCACAATTCATCAATGCTGCAGTGTAATCTAAAGAGTTGAATTACTGTTTGTGCCATCTTGTAAAGAGACAAGAGAGATGGAGAGATACGGAGTGTGCCAATGAGATAATATCTTAAGCATTTGGGGAGTTATGAATGCAAATCTTGAGCAGCACTTAATCTTTTCTAACCAAAACCATCGACCAAATTATTTTTCATTTTGCTTTACATGTAGTACTCTGCAAATGAACATACCAAAATTTCAGGCTGATGTAGAGCAGATGTGCATATTTACCTTGTAATTGAACCGAAAAGGAAAAGACGAGAAAATGTTGCAAGAAACTTGTTAGACACTGAAAAGGAACGCATCATACACTCAAGTGTCCAAATGTTACAGAAAAGAATAGATATATAGTTCCATAATACAAGAAACAAGGGTTAATAAGAACAGAGATGATCAACATGTAAATCTAGCTGAAGTGTTGAAATATAAAAAATCATATCCTCGGAACTCTGAACTTAAACTAGTTGCCTGTTTCAACCCCATCAAGTTAGTCCCCTCCCATTCAAAGTGCCCTTGTGCATCAGTGCAGGAAACAAATCGATACAACACATGAAAGTGCTATAATTGGAGTGGTCACATGAGATTGATTAGCGAGCGGACTTTCACGTAGCTGTAGGGAACGTCAATAACTATGCCTTTCAAGATCACTGAAAGTGCTATAATTGGAGTGGTCCACATTTGATTTTGGGAAATGATTTTGCTACTCCCTTTTTTTGTTAACGCCATCCCTTGCAAGTGTATTTTTGCACCAAAAATACACTTGCAGGGGAGTGGCGTTAACAAAAAAGGGAGTGACAAAATCAGCAGCCTTGATTTTTGTTTTTTTCTCATATTAACTGTTGTCTTCTGTACTGTACATGTTTGTTCTGTTTAATTTCAACATTATGGCTACAGATAGGATGTTAGTGAATTAGTTTACTTTCGAGGGATGTTGATAGTGTTAACCCACGACAGGTCTAATTTTCAACTGGTGTTCTCAAGTCGAAGTCCTGGCTCATTGGGCGGTGGGGTGTTTCATGACTCACTGCGGTTGGAACTCAACACTCGAGGCTCTAACCTTGGGTGTTCCCGCGGTGGCTGTGCAACAATGGACGGATCAAGCGACTGCGAAGTTTATTGTGGATGTGTGGAATGAGGGTTGAGGGTAAAGGCCAACGACAAGGGTATTATCACTGGAGAAGAGATAGAAGTGAGTGTTAAAGAAGTTATGGAGGGAGAAAGAGGGAATGAGCTTAGAAGGAATGCTGCTTGTTGGAAAGAATTGGCCAAAGAGGCAATTGGTGAAGGTGGAAGCTCTGCTAAGAACATTGATCAATTGGTTTCAGAAATTGGCAGCTAAGTAGTTTCTGAGACATTCAAGTACTCCTTCGGTCCCACGTTCTCGTGAGCATCTCAAACAATTGTTTATTTTTTTTCTGTTTTCTTCGATTTTCTAATTATCTTAAAAACTTTTTCCGCAAGATCTAATTGAGATTTTATTATTTGTGGTCAAAACTGTAAAATCAAATCACACAAAAGTACTTTAGTTGTTTATGTTAAACCAAGTTGAATTCGCAGATCAACTACCCAAAGGTTGAGCGGTTTTTCCTTTTGTTTTCTTGTTGTTTCTGCGTATTTTGTTGTGTTTTGTTATACTTGTTCTTGTTATAATATATACATGGAATGATCGTATTCATAAAAAAAAGGGTAAATTTTCGTAGTAGTTCCTGTAGTTTTACGGTTGTCTCACTTTCGTCCCTCTAGTTTCAAAGTACTCAAATTTCGTCCCTGTAGTTTGTTTTACATCTCAATTTGGTACAATCGTTCACGAAACTAACGGAAAAATATGATTAAAAAATTAAGTGCTCCAATTTTCAATCCTGTTGAACCGGCGCGAAAATCTTATTTTTTTGATCATTTTATTCTAAATCGTCGTAATGACTTTTTGGCTCTAAGGCCTTTCAACGAGCATCCGAAGACTCATTATTTAGTTTCAGAGCTCTCTTAGGGTGCTCATTGAAAGGCCTTAGAGTCAAAAATCCATTATGACCATTTAAGATAAAATGATCAGAAAAATAAGATATTCGCACCGGTTCAAACGGATTGAAAATTGGAACACTTATTTTTTTTAACGGTGTAAAAAAAATAAGTGTTCCAATTTTCAATCCGTTTGAACCGGTGCGAATATCTTATTTTTCTGATCATTTTATCTTAAATGGTCATAATGGATTTTTGACTCTAAGGCCTTTCAATGAGCACCCTAAGAGAGCTCTGAAACTAAATAATGAGTCTTCGGATGCTCGTTGAAAGGCCTTAGAGCCAAAAATTCATTACGACCATTTAGGATAAAATGATCAAAAAAATAAGATCTTTGCGCTGGTTAAACCAGATTGAAAATTGGAGCACTTAATTTTTTAATCATATTTTTCCGTTAGTTTCGTTAACACCGTTAACGATTTTACCAAATTGAGACGTAAAACAAACTACAGGGACGAAATTCGAGCACTTTGAAACTAGAGAAACGAAAGTGAGACAACCGTAAAACTACAGGGACTACTACGAAAATTTGCCCTAAAAAAAAAAGACGTCATTGGTATCCATTCGTAAGCATCAAAAGTCTTGTGTTCGTATACTGCTAGCCACCCCATTCCAAGCGAAAAGGTTGCCATATACAAAAATAGAAAATAATTCCTGATCATCAAATAGGACAGCAAATGAGCCCTCAATAACCCTTACCGAGCCTTTTCCTGAGCAAAGCCTTTGTCGAGTTCTTATTGAGCCAAGCTTCAGCCTACTCAAGCTCGGCTCGTATACTAATCGAGCTCGATATTCATGCTCGAGCTTGTTTGTTACATGAAATTTAATAGCGAATAGTCATAATTATTTTCCCAAAATCAACAAGCGTTTACTAAGTAATCGCACACAACTGAATACGAACAGACGCTTATCTGCAGGCGGTTGTTTTTTACCACCAAAGATGAGCATATCTTAGGTCATATTGAACGTAACTCATAAGAACGTAGAGTTAGGATGCGTAGTGAAAATTTACAAAATGGAGAACTTGTAATTCTGTCAAAGTTATCAAAATTGAAGAAAAAAGGCCCTTAATGAACTTCGAGATATTCAACTAATTTCAGCATAGAAGACAAAGCAGAATTGCCAATTATACTCAAACATGCATCAATATTTGACAAAACTTTGTCATGTCAAGTACAAAAGATAGTAATTAAGAAGCCAAGAACTAGGAGCCTCCGTGTACATAAAAGTCGTCTTGTTACCACAATTTCACCACTGATTTTTACAGCACTAGAAACGCATGGTTTTTCATAAGACTGCTTGAAAGAACTACTATAAACCTTTTCTATGTCAGTTAGGAAGCATAGCCCCCGGGTAACAATCGTAAAAGATAGTTAAAAAAAAAACATTGACAGTCGTAACAAGAAGCACAAGAGATTGCCTCCTATCCTAATCTACGTCTCCCCAGCTTCGGCTGAAACAACTTCTTCTGCTCGACTTCCCAATCTCACAATGTCTTCAACAAGAATCTTACCATATGTAGAAATCAAGTTCATAAGAATATCACTCCACAAGATGAAAGTTTCACACAAACATGTGTACCTCAAAAACTTGAAAAAACAACTGAGATTTATCTTGAAATCAATATTCAAGAGAAAGCTTTCTAAACATTTTTAAAACCGACAAGGAGAAAGTTATGGTACACATGGTGTGTAACATAGAGATGTTTTTGTGGTATAGGAATGAACAGGTTTATAGCACAGAAAAGTTGATTTGTTACAACAATATTCTGTGGCGTTTTTGTAACGCCGGTATGTATGGTGCGTATGGAGGTGTTAAAAATAATTATGGCTAGTTACGGGTTATGGCAGCGAAAAATGTGGTTTAGAGTGTACCATTACTTCCCAGGAAATAGACATGCATATAATTGCAGATTTTAACATGTTCGGAAAGAGACAAATATCAAGCATCAGGAGTTACCAACACCAGACCTACATTTCAGTTACCACCAATGCACGAAATCTCAATACAAAGGATATATAAGCAGGACAGTGGATTAGGATTCAGGATTAGTCTGGCCTAATCTGATTATATAAATCAAGGTTAACACTTCTGCGTCCCAAAAGACTGCAAGAAATTGGAGCTGATGACTAACCCATCCCTCTTAAGTCTTAACAACATATAATCTCAACAGTAAAAAGATTAATCAAACTTCTAGAACTCAGGGGGAAAAAACAACAACAGGGCATACAAGTACGTAGACGATCACAAACCTGTCAAGTAGCCGCCATCGGTTGCCAATTTTGGCATCCACATCATCAATTTCCTTTTCAAGGTTCTGAAGCATAGCGTCAACCTGGAGTATGAAATACGACATTAAATAGCTAATTTGTCAGATGCTTCAGTATCCATCACCCTTCGTCGGCCAAAATAGGAACAATGAGAAGGCGATTTCACAAGAAAATGGAGATATGTACCCTATCTATGAGTGCTGATGAAACCTCATCACGTTCAGCCACATCAGGATATGCTCTGCTACTGATAGGAAATTTTCAGTTGGCACAATAAGACATTAGCTCAGTTGACAACGTATGCATATCAATTTTGAAAGCTTAAGCCGCTAGTCCATATTGTCTTGAATTTTCATTTCTGTTACTTTTTCTCTTCACCTGAGTTCTT
Source organism: Rhododendron molle (assembly GCA_025413875.1). NCBI lineage: Eukaryota > Viridiplantae > Streptophyta > Magnoliopsida > Ericales > Ericaceae > Rhododendron > Rhododendron molle. Next base: position 1,282,883 of record CM046396.1, on the reverse strand, counting down.
GTGGTCGGTTAATAAAGAGGTCACCACACCTGCATTTTGTCCAAAAGAAGATTTACACCACACAAACACACACACACACACACACAGAGAGATTGAACTAAAAGCTGAATAGAGGAGAAGAAATCACGAATACCGGCAAGTGGGGGAGATAAGATAATATAGCCACTAATGATTTTCCCCTAAAGAAAATCTCATGATGAAGATTATCTTTTTACCCTTCAACTACCAGTGAAATTCACTAAATACAATTTCACACTTTACTCCCCTCCCACCTCCCCCAGGAACTACTTTTGGCCGGTAACAGACGACCACACCTCTGGCCGGCAATAAAAGTTAGTGAAATTCACGGCGCTGCAGAAGCAGTTGAAGTGGTGGTCAGAGAGGAGGGCGACTTCCGGCGGGAGGCAATGGCGATCGATGTCGGTGGGGTTGGGTCAACGCCGGTAACGACTCTGTTTGTGCGGACCCGAAATCGGAAAGGACTTGGTCGGAGATAGTCTAGGTACTTGATAGACAGATTGCAGTAAATCTTGGGCCTATCTTCACTGCTTTCGTTTTTGATTCTTTCCATTAGAAAGGGACATCGAAACAGAAACACAGTATGCAAATTGGTGAGGCGTTGGAATGTTTCCAGTGACGGAAAACTCGTCAATAAGAGGGAGATTAAGCAGTTAATTCCTTGACCAAAAGCTTCACTCAGAGCTACAACCACCACACGCATCACAAGCTTATTAGGTGTGCACAGTTTGCAGTTCACCAGCATGCAAAATTTCTCAAACAATTAGAACTACAACAGAAATATTCACGTATATAGGACAAAATTAGAAAGGGTCAGTGACGTGTTAAGCAAAGAATATTGTACATTTGTACGAATAAGAACTCGAAGGACCAGCAGGGAAAAATAACATCAGAAAATGGTTAAGAAAAAGGCTATCCGAATAGATTGTATAGTCTTACAAGTTACATAAGCAGATGTGCTATCTGAAAGTCTATTTCTTCAGCGGAGTTACTTCGCATGCTTCACATGCAATGTCGTTTAATTGCCACCGTAGGCTACAGAAAACCTAAGAGCTGGGTGTCTAAGATAAGAAAATGGAGAAGAGTTCATCTTTGTAAGATGCCATATATTGAATACTAGGAAGCTCAATGGGAACAATTGCTCTTTGACACTACATGAAGACCATATTGGCGATAAAAAAAAGCAGGTCTAGAGCTGCAAGCTAAGTTTCCCAACGCTTCTTACACCTTCCAAAAGCCCTGTTGTCGCGTCCAACAATCTACGAGGCCTGCAAACACCATGAATCCATTAATCCGTAGCAAGTCGCAATATAAATAGACACAAGTGTAAATTATGGGGCTTAATTAAGCACAACTAAGCACTAATCACTACCTTTTCCAAAATTTTATTCCCATCAACAACTGCTCACATCGCAAGCATATTAAATGTGGACATTTTGCAGTATGACCTGAAACCAAAAAGTGGCAATTTGAAGACAGAAAGAATCACGGCTGAGGAACAAATTGTTCTTAGAAGTGTTAATAAAAGAGGTATACGAAAATAAGACCATTGAGAACCTCTGTCGTGCGACAATTTTTCTCCGATCAAAAACCAATTGTTTACATTGACAAGAGATGCAAACTAAAGAAAATGCGGAAGTTGAGAAATTACATGATAGGCTAAAGATGCTTTGCCTTCAAAAGTTAGAATAGGTCGAGCTCTTTCTATGAACATCTATATGTTACACGGCGGTCCCTACAAAATCCTGCCAGAGAAACAGGTTAGATAAGATTTTCCATCTACTACTTTCTCTGATTTCATCACATAGACACTTACACGCATAAAGACCCATGAAAGATATGCACAATTCACACACACACACACACACACACACATATATGCGTCCCCTTCAGGTAAGGGCGTCCTCATTTTAAATAAAATGCGGACATTCCCTTTTCTCATATTTTCCGATCAAATTTTAATGATCCGAGCCGCTCAATGTGTTCAGAACGTGATTTTAAAGATTTTCGTGTGAAATCAGCAAAAAAAATGATCGGGAAGGACTTGATTTGAGCAGTCTTTATTTAAACCGTTCGATAAAATACAAACAAAAACTGCTCGGATCAAGCCCTCTTCGGTCATTTTTTTTGCTGATTTTTAGCGGATACCCTTAACATCACATTCTGAATATATTGAGCGGCTCAGATCGTCGCAAATTCGTCGGAAAAGGGACGTCCTGAACTTAATACGGTAAGGGCACCCTTACTTGAAGTTTTGTATGTATGTGTGTGTGTATATATATATATATATATATATATATATAGAGAGAGAGAGAGAGAGAGAGAGAGAGAGAGAGAGAGCTTGCTTTAAGTGCAAAGGAATCATGAGAACGGGTATTAGAGAAATAAATTACCATCTATTTCGACCCATGGTAAATGAGCTATCTTGTGCCACTCTTCGCGGCTTCCCTTTTCAATTCGTTCCGCTAGAATGGGGCAGTCCAATATAAACAGATGTTGTAAATTGGCAAGGCGCTGAATTGCTTCTCTGGAGGGCAAACTCATCAGATTCGGACACCACCAGATCTCCAGTGATTGAAGAGATGACAAGTTACACAACCACTCTGGCAGAGCTTCCAATTCTTCCCAAAATGAAAAATTCAATGTTTTCAAGGCAGTGAGGTGTTGAAGATCAGGCAGACATGTGTAGTTTCCCCAACCCATTAACCTTAGAGACTCTAGGGAGATGAAGGGGCACTGTTGAGGGGGGTAGGAGGGCCACGGGAAATGAAGAAGGTGTTCTGAGAATCCACCAATCTCCAATTTTTGAAGGCTTGTCAAGCAGAGCAGCCCCTTCTCCCAAAAACTTCCCCATCTTGAACAGCCTATTATAGTCATCTTCTTAAGGGACGTCAGAATGCACGATTCATCACATGCCAAACTCTCACATCGCTCTATTTGAAATTCTGCAAGGGTTGGCTGTAGTAGCCCCTTCGCCAGACACCTCAACTCATGGCAGTCCTCTATCAAAAGCTGTTTAAGGGACGGTAGGCCGGTGGATATTGTTACCTCTGTTTCTTCAATTATATAAATTAGATCAGAGCACTGTCTTATAACTAACTTCTCGAGAGAAGTAAGATTTAGTAGCTGGTTCGGTAGATGATGCAGCTTCTCCAATCCCATTATTTCCAGATTTCTTAGGGACTTGCTACTTTTTCCAAGCAAATCCTCCAAGAAAAGAGCAATATTTTTTGAATGCTGATTGATACCCATCAACAAGGATGGGCTATCTCCGTTGAGAGACCTATCCATCATTTGACGCTTCCTCCAGCGGGGAGTCAACCCATAAATACTTATGCTCTGGAAGTGGACTGACAATTGACCTGGAGTGGTTACCAACAGAGGACAGTTGGAGATTAGCAACTCTTTGAGACAAGGAAAGAACTTTATCTCACTGGTGGCAGTTGCTGGCAAGGATGATACATCTGACCATTCTTCTAGCTTACGCATATAACGAACACTAAGTTTTCTCAATGATGGAAATACTACCCCGCTTCTTGCTGCCCCACTGCTGCTGCTACTACAACCAACAATGCCTTTGTCCAATCCATAGAATTCGGGACCAATGCGTTTTAGATTATCAAATCCCTCCATTACAACAACTTCAAGATGTGGAAGATGTCCAAGTGTCGGGACTCGTTCACATACCTGGCAACTCCTTAATTCAATCTTCACCAAATTTTGAAGGATCTGGGGATTGGCAGTGGTCATCCATGACGCAAATTTTTGTCCTCTAAATTGTTCGAGTATTAAACCCTTAAGATTCTTGTGGGGTTGAAGTCCTTCCAACACATCCGCATGATTACTGTGCAATCTTCCAAGTCCAAAGTGAAATACCAGCTCTTGCATGCCCTTTTTCGCTATCATATCAGCCGTTTCTGCTTCTTCCCTGTCTTTAACGAGCATTAGATTGTTAACATGTAATCTACCTCTTAGCTGCTTTAAGCTTCCCAACTCTTCAATCTTATGGCCCGTATCCTCACCCACAACAAAGCATGGTAATGTCTGCAAAGAAGTCAAATGCCCTATCATCGGCGGACTCACCTTCGAACTAGTTTCTCTTTCATCCATACATAGATGTCTCAAGCTAACCAACTTATGGATTTCTTTTGGAAGGTCCTGTAGAGATGATGGCAAACTCAGCGTTTCCAAATTGTAGAGACTGGTGACAAAGTTGGGTAGTTTTCTAATTCTTGTGTTGGAGAGGTCAAGATTCCTCAAATGTATGCACTTGCGCACTGAAATTGGCAACACTGTCACATAGGTGTCTACTAACCTTAGGACATGTACACATTTGACAAAGTTAATTTTTTGGGGGAGATGTCCAGATAAAAATACTGTCCTCAAGTTTCCAACTTTAACTTTTGCAATATCTAACCTCGTTTCTGCCCCAAGGTTCAATGAGAGATGCTGAACATCTGGATGGTTCTTAACTTCACTAGCTTCCAAAGTCAAACAATTGCTCTCTGCAACATGAAGTGCAAGATCATGTACAAGGTCATGCATCTTGCAGCTAGTAATATTATGGTACTCATCCAATTTAACTTCTTGAAAAAAAGAATTACGCAACAAGATATTAAAATATTCGTTGCCTACATCTTCCATTTCCAAATTACCTCCCGAAGAAGACTGAAGATATCCTAGACCCATCCATAGCCAAATCAGCCCATCCTTTTGAATTTCAAAGTCCTTCGGAAAAAAAGAACAGTATGCAAAACATTGTTTCAAGCATGGGGACGGTAAATGATCATAACTCAGCCTCAATATAGTAAGAATCCCATCTTCATTTGCAAGTGATTTCCACATTTCAGTCTTCTCAATCAACTCCCAATCCCTATGATCTTGCTTTGAGTACAATAAACCTCCTAAAGATTTTATCGCCAACGGCACACCCTTACACTGTGCTACCATTCTTCTGCCAATATCCACCAAAGTTAGACTTTCTCTTGGTCCTCCATTCGCAAAAGCTCTTTTCCTAAACATGTTCCAACTTTCTGCATATGACAGCTCACTCAAGCGATGAGTGAGAGATGGAGATGTTCGCATGGTTGATACCACCTCCATACTACGGGTTGTGACTATAATTTTACTTCCCTTGCAACCACCAATTTCTTGCAAATAATCCCTCATGCGTTCCCATAGGGTAAAACTTTCATTCCAAACATCGTCCAGTACAAGGAGATATTTCTGTCCGTTTAGTTTGTCGCGAAGATTTCTCACTATTCCTTCAATGCTTGTTGTGTCTGATTTATCTCCAGGCAGAGATTGCATCATCTCATTCAGTAGCCTTTCAACATTGAAATTATCAGATACACAAATCCACATTAATTTCTTATCAAAATAACTCACCACCTCCTCGTCTTTGTAGAGTAGCTGGGCAAGGGTCGTCTTCCCAAGCCCAGCCATTCCCACAATGGCAACCACAGATAAATCATTTTCTACACCAGAGCCAAGTAACATGTCTTTCACCATAGAGACATCGGCATCCCTTCCCACAACCTTTGAATTATCAATAAAAGGTACAGTTAGCCTCAATTGATCACTAGGCTTAACAGCAGTAGCAGCATTTACGAACTGATTTGCTGCACTAAGGCCAATTTCATTAGCCTCTTTGCAGATTTTGTCTAGTAATAAATTGATACTCTTGACCTTGTTAGCAATCTTTGGACGAAATAACAGGGGATTGGAGTGTGAAAAGAAGCTGCTTACCTTGTCCCTCTTTCGTACCTCCAAGTTGCTTCGAAGAGATTCATAATCAATCTCATCAAGCACGTTCTCGGCATCACAAATTGCAAGTTTGAGATTCTTCAGCCACAGTTTCAGAACTTCTGATTTTATCTTTCTTGGGCTATTTTCAGCGTCGCTCAAGAGAGCTTGAATCATGGTTAACCTTCTGTGGAGAGACGTGAGATCATCTTGGAAATTAAACACTGCCCCTTTGATTTGTTCAGTTGCTAGTGGAATCAAGCTAGTCAGGGCTGCCTGAGCAGCAGAGATGAGAGGAGAAATAGTCATCTTCCTTTTTCTTTTTCTTTTTTTGAGTTTTGGGGGAAAAAAAAGAACCAGAGTTTTGTTGGTTCGCTTAAGCCTCAAAGAGAGATGGCAATATGGGAAACAATGGAGAGAGACAGAGAGCGTGAGAATTGAGAAACAAGAATATTTCGTTGAGCCAAAGACAAGAGAATCTATTGGTGGTGGTGGGCTCAACCATCCCTTAAAGTCAACCCCCCAACCAATAATCCAAAGGGGTTGTGCTATGGTCCCCGGTGGAAATGGGGACACCATAATAATTGGCATGACTTGGACCACTGAAAGAATAACTAAAACCATTCGGTGGCATAACTAAGGTATAACAAATTGTCCAAAGTTTCCCTGGTACTTAAAGAACCGGTTAAAAAAAAAATCCCTTTGCCCTGCCCTCTTAACCACGGTTAAAGGAATTTTTTCCCCTACAACCATGATCCTGTACATCCTTTCTCCATCCGAACCCTTTAATCCCTCTTTAACCTAATCCTACTCTCCTCATCTCCCATTACCACCCAGAAAGAAAACCCACTGCCCCCACGTTCATCTCCCACCCATCAGCAAGTCCCCCTCGTCTGGTGTCTGGTGTCCCGGAATGGATTGATCGATTTGAACAAGTCTTCTATCTCTCCCTTTCCTTCTCTCGTCCTCCGTCCCCTCCTCCCCCACCTGACATCCAACCCGTGGACATCGCCGCCAACACGAACTGGAGTCCAGGCCGCCATCGGACATTCCGGATTCGATCTTGATTGAAGATCCGAAACCCACTCCTTCGACGAGCTAGGCCAAGATCCTGACGCTGAAGGTCACCCACGCCCACCTCCAATCCAATATTCGTGTTCAGGTATAATGTTACTCCCTGTTTTATTTTTGGAGGAATGCATGAGGATTTACATGCATGAGGATTTACATCCCTTAGTTTTAGTTGATCAGACTATTTTTGGCAACGTTTGATTTCGGATCCCTGTTGTCTGAGTTATGATTTTCAAAGTTGTGATTTGTGGCACTATAAGGGAAAGGGAAACATAGATTTGTGGGTCAGTTTTGGGAAAGAAAAAAAATGCCTGGAAAAAATAGTTTTGGGAAAGACAAAAAATGCCACAAAAAAAAATGGTCCAGTTGAGAAATCAAATCTCTCACCACCACAGTTGAAGTTGAAATCAATAAAGCATTAGTGAGTTAGTTAGTGCTTAGAAACTGTGAAAAGTATAAAATGTTTCAATTCCTGAGTTTGAAAAAATTTGAAAACCAATTATTTATACCTTTTATAATCCTTGGAACCAACTATTGCACCAGTATTGGTTGAAATGTAGAGAGGAAAAAACATTTGATCATCTAATTGAGATGTCTTCGTACCTATTGTTGATCTATGTGTTATGGTGTATGTTGTTACACTATATTTGATTTTGATCACACAAACCCATATATGTTGTTGGTTAAGGTGTTCGCATATATTGTTAAAATAAAATGTATTGTTGATTGTATAGTATAAGTGTGAGATATAGCAATGGTGTTTATGGTCCATTGATACTTAGTGTTACTGTTGTAAAAATAAACAACTGATCTATTGGTTTCAAAAGTTTCGTCATCGAAGTCTATAATGCTTGTGTTGTTTTGGTGACATAAGTCTGTTGGAAACCCATTTAGAAAGCATATGAGCTGTCACGAAATAGATGTATTAAATAGACAGATGATTATCACTATGAACTCGACAATTTAGTTATAGGTCATATCATGTCTATGTAACCTACTTCACGTAGGTATGTCTTGTGGATTAAAAGTTGTGGCAATGTGGTTTATTATTTAGGTGCGATGGAAACTCCCAATAGTAGTACCAACAGCAAGGGTGTGAAGGTAGATTCGTATGATTGGGAATCCAATTCCTAATATTGTCCTGATAGTTCGGAAGATTCACAGAGGAGTAATACATTTGGAGAGAATGATGTGGATGTGGAAAGGGAAGGGGAAGGGTCAGCTTGTAGTGTAGATGATAGTTTTCGTTTGCTCACTGATACGGAGATTGTGCAAATGACATTTGTTTCTGAAGATGAGGCTGGTCAATTCTACAATGCATATGCAAAGGCAATTGGTTTTAGTGTACGCAAGTATAAAAGTAGACGACAAACAGGCAATGAAATGTACGTAAGGTGGAGGGTGTGGGTTTGTTCTAGGGAAGGTCAAAAAAACAAGAACCACTTAGAACGCAGAAATCGGAAACGACGTCATAGAGCTGAAACAAGAACTGGTTGTGGTGCTAAGTTTCGTGTTTGTCGTATGAGCCCAACCATGACAAATTACGTTGTCACAGAGTTTGTGAGTGCCCACAACCATCCCTTAGCAGTGCCGCAATGTGTTCCTTTTCTGCGGTCGCACAGACATGTGAGTGATGCAGACATAGCTCAGGTAATGGCCATGCAAAATGTAGGCATGAAGGCAGCCGAGATTATGGACTATATGACATGTCAGTCTGGGGGATTCCATAATGTGGGGTTCACTATAAAAGATTTGCGCAACAAATTGCAGAGCAGTCGTAAAGAAGAAATAAGAAATGGAGATGCTGAGGGAGCATTGGGATACTTGGCTGCTCAGGTTAGCACTGATCCGTTATTTTTCTTCAAGTACACTGTTGATGAGGATGACCGGTTGGAGACACTATTCTGGTCAGATGGGAGGTCTCAGATGGATTATGCTGCATTTGGAGATGTATTAGTTTTCGACACGACATATCGGACCAATGCTTACAAGAAGCCATTTGTTATATTGGCGGGTGTGAGTAATAACTTTACGACGACTATATTTGGGTGTGCGTTATTGTCGAAGGAGACGGATGATACGTACAATTGGGTTCTTTCAGCATTTTTGGAGGCTATGGATGGTAAACGGCCCATCTCGGTAGTAACAAATGGTGATTTAGCGATGCGAAATGCAATTAGAAACATTTTTCCAGATGCAAGGCCTCGCCTATGTTCGTGGCATTTGGAGTGAAATGCCGCTAAAAATGTTCACATACCGGAATTCGTATCCGATTTTACCACTTTGATGCAAATGGAATGTGATGTTGAAGAATTTAAAACTATTTGGGCTGACATGGTATCACACTACGGCCTACAGACAAATGCTTGGGTGGTAGAGATGTATAGCGATCGTGAAAGATGGGCTGAGGCATATCTTCTTGGCCATTTCTTTGCTGGGATGAGGAGCACTCAACGTTGTGAAGTTATGAACAGTTATTTGAATCGGATTGTAACAGTAAGGCTAAGGCTTTTCGAATTTGTCCAGCAGTACCACCGCGGTCTGACTAGGATGCGAGTTGCGGATGCAGGGGCTGAGACGGCAACAGAGCATAGTACCCCTGTCTTGATCACGCAATTGAAAAGCTTAGAGAAGAATGGAACTGAGGTGTACACACAATACATTTTCAAATTTTTTTAGGATGAAATACAGCACGCGTCTGCATTGATTGTGGCGCGTCGTGTTAACGAGGTGGAGCGTCTATTGTACTTCATTGAGATGTACTTACGTCCAGAATCCAATTTGACGGTCGAGTATTATCCAATTGATAGCAGAATCAACTGTAGTTGTTTGATGTTTGAGTCATTTGGTCTACCTTGTTGTCACATGATTGTGGTAATGAAATATGAACACCTATCAACCATTCCCCCTAGTTTAGTTATGCAAAGATGGACAAGGTCTGGTGGGCCTCCGGCCCAACAACGAAATATCGGAGAAATTTCTCGCAGTATATCCCACACGGCTAGGTATGGGATTTTGAGTTTGGGTTTCAAATTGATGTCATTCTATGCGGCGCATGCCCAGGACTCATTTGAAGATGCTAGGCAAGTGGAGCATGAAATGACATCCTGGATGAGGATGCGGTGGGAGATGAGAAAGAATAAGGAGTGTAACGCAGACATTGGTGAACCAAGTGATGGCAATACTTTGTTTGGTGTGAGCAATCCACCTGTGGTGAAGACCAAAGGCAACCCTGGGAAGAAGTCTACCGCCCAACACTCTCGAAATCCCAGGAAATGTAGCCATTGCAAGTGCCGAGGTCATGATAAGTGGACATGTCCAAAATTGTCATCAATACCTCCAATTGATGATGTTCCTATTTAGTCAATTTGTATTTGTTTGGCTGATGTTGATGTAGTGTTTGTGGAACTTTATAACTTAAGGCCTCAAATGATGTAATTCTATCGGATCCTTTTGTCATGTTATTAAAATGTAATAAAATGATATACGATACTGTGCTGCAATTGAATGTATCATAAGTTTGGTGCTCTTTTATTACTCATTTCTGTTCGCGTAATTGAATATTGTTATCTTCACTTTGTGTGTTAATCTATGTTGGTGTATTCAAATATGCTGAATTGGTTTATTTGTATCTCTGATACCTTTCTGGAATTTCATGTGTGATAGGTTTGGTGTTATTACTAATTTTCCTTCGCTGATGATTAAGAACCGTACACCTCAAATGTAATAATCCACCCAACCCAATAAGCTCAACAGCAAGGCGTTGATCTTTGCTTAACTTTTGTACTATTCCAACAATCGACTTTAACGAAATACGGTTCTGTAACTTTCTCTGCAAAAATCAACAACCATCACCAAATAAGTTGGCATTCCAAAATCAAGTCATACCATGTTTACCTACTTATACAGGTCCCTACAATTTTTATTTACTTTTTTGGGTTTTGGAGGAAGTAAAGCTTTCTGCTTGGCAAGGTCCTCTTTGGCCAATTTAGCCAAATGTTTGTACTTTTGCCTGTCTTCGACAAGTTTTTCCATTGCTGACCAATGTCCCTCTTTATCTACAATATGTACCAATCATGCAATATGATCATACAAACTTATTAACAACATTATATTAAATAGAAGTTCAAAAAAATCAATGATAACCCAACATGTGAAAATTTTAATTTTACCTCATTTGTTATTCTTGTACCAACGTCTTTTAGTTTGGCTATCACTTCATTGCTACTTGCACAAACATAAAGCACTAGTCAGACATTGGGCTACAAAAACACATGACTAAGTAAGCCTTAAATCACCATTACAATAATTAAATTTTCATTAACAACGATTACTTATATAGAATGAAGGCCGATGGCGCCCTTCTTCCATTCAAAGTTCCATCCTCAATAATCTCGTCTCTCATGCTGAAAATACATAATTCATCATGGGAGTGTTACAATCAAACATAATATCAACATGAAAAAGTAATAATCAGCAATAAATATTCAATCACATCGGGAAATGGGGGTAAAATAAAGGAGGTCGAACATAGAATTCGATTTCATCCACCAGATCATACATATGATCATGCAATCAAGCCATGAAAAAATTAAAGGTGATAACTACTTATATCCTCTGTATTCTCACATCTAATCGTTAAAATTTACTCCAACTCACCAGACCTCTCTTTCCAAAGATAAATTTCAAAATAATTACTGATTTATACTTCTCATGCATCTTTCATGCCCTACAGCCGACGAATTAACAAACACAACAATGCTGTCTAGACGATTCACAACTAACACTCAGATGACTTCTATGAACACAAAATCGAGTTTATCATTACAGAATCAACAACATTGGGGGACAAAATTAGATGATGCATGGGTTAGAAAACAAAACCGACATACCTTGCAGATGGTAATGACACATGTGGCGGCGAACGCGTGACTCGGGTGGATGGAGATGGCACTGGAGAATTTCTTGCCTGATCTTTTGGGTCGTTCGTCCTCCACGTCCTTCAGTTTCGGGGGAGACCAACAGCTTCAGAATGGGTTGACAGATGAGATGAAGGTGAGGGGATGGAGAGAGGGTTAGGTCAAACAAACTTCGGCGAAATCACTCGTGTGGATGGATGGTGTTGGCTTCGTGTCGATTGTGACGGCAGAAGGAGGCGGCGTCGTGTACTCGTGGATGGTGGTGTCGGATAAGCCGTTGTGGAGGAGAGCCCTAACACACAGTCACAGCAGTCGTGACCTTCAATGGTTTTGGGCAAAAAGTTTTTCGCAGACTACTTGGTGGTTAATGCTCCACGTCATCCAAAGTTTCAAAATTTTGGGACTTTCTTTTTTCCCTACGGCAATTTTCCCACATAATAGGGGGAAAATATTGCATGGGTCGCGTTTAATGTGACCGAACAAATTAAAGTGTTATACTCTATTACCCAATTTCCACGTGAGATTTTTTATTGCAATCAGAACCTTCTATCTTTTACATAATAGGGATTAAATTCTTCATACGAAAAATGGAGTAAATCTGTTATCGTTGCATAGTTGATCAAGGGAACAATATCATTCTAATAATGAACCGGCGTTCTGATCAAGAGGCTTTCAAAATCTGGTGGACCCTAAACTTTTGGGGAATGATTAAATAATCGAGCACAATAGAATAAACAGTATCGATCGTCATATTAATGACGCAATCGTGTGGCTCCAGTACAATAGATTATAGCACAAGACATTGGTTCATAATCAACTAAGATCGATGTATAGATTTTAACGGTAGTTGCCAACTACTTTGTTCATATACTCCATCTAAACCGTTATGATTGCACATCTTATCGATTCTATATTTGTCGCCAACTTCAGTGATAATCGGATGTCAGTAACCTCGTGATCGGAACACATTCTTTTCTTACGAACCTATTAAAGTCCTATAGTTCACCACTCGATGACTGTTTAAGCAATTCTTTCATAATCCAAACCATCTATCTTTTACGCAACAGAGATTATATCATTCCTGCCAAGAATGAAAGAAATTGGTTATCGTTACCAACTTTATCGGGAATAACTTATCATTCTTATAATGAATTTTGGCACCGATCAAACACCTTCATAAACCAGATGGAGACCAAATTTTACTAGATGGAGCCCAAATTTTCCAAATTTACTAAATCAACAATAACAACCAAATCAACGTCCTCGATTATTAAAATTTATTTTTTTACTACGGTTCATTACATTTTACTCATCAATATAATTGAATAAGACATATACATTTAAATATTTTCGCCACTTAACCACGGTTAAACTTTTGAAAATAAATAAACAAAACAAAATAAGATTGGTTGGGTATCATTATTCTTTTTCAGGTTATTGTTATGCCTTATAAAGGTTATTGTTATGCTTATATGTGGTCATATTATGCTTCCTTAACTTTTTCCTCTTTTTGTTACGGTCCTCCGCTTTTTGTTATGCCTACAATGGTATTTGTTATGCTCATAGATGGTTTCTCCATTATGCCTCGCCTGTTACGCCATTTAGTAGTCTTGTTATGCCTATTGTGGAGACTGTTATATCTTTTTAGTTCATGTTATACTCATGTTATGCCGCTCAATTGCCTATACAGCACATATATCCACATCTGTAATACCTTTTGTTAAACAATTGATCAATCGGAGGAGAAATGGATCTGGAAGTAGTGGGACGCCCTCCTCTTGGAGGATGACGCGACGGCGGCTTCTTCAACAGCTTTTCTATCTTTGTTCTCTCCCAACCCCAAGCGCAGCAAAGGGGGACGATCGGTGACACAAAATGCTGCGGCAAAGTTTCTGAACCGGAAAAGTTTTTGATTTTGCGGTGCATGGGTGTATGGGTTTTTGCTGGTAATATTTGCTGAAAATGGTTTTGAGATTTGAGAGAGAGAGGGGAGGGGGATTGGGATGAAATGGGTTTTTTCAGCATGATTTATGGGATTTAGAAACTAATATGGAATCTTTTCTAATTTGGGCAAATGGTGACCAACGGGGACTTGTGGAGTTATGTTTTAGTCCCAAAAATCTTTGCCTATATATACATAATATTATATATATACTAGTCAATGTATTTTTATATAATAAAGGGCAATCGTGGAATTATTTAAAAGCGGGGATGGAAACAAAATTGTTCAAAATGACCGGGATGAATACTTACGTGAGATGAGATTTAAGGATGGTTATTTAAAAACTCCATTAAAGTGTTATGCCTTTTTCGTATAACTTGTTATGCCCTTACTGGTTATGTTATGCCGAATTTTGGTGACCTGTTGGGATGACTGGTTTGACCGGTCATCTTTGGTCAAACTTGCATTGTTGGCCTTGTTTCCCACCGTTGGATGGGAGTTATGGTGTCCCCGATTTGCAGGTGGACACCATAGTTTTTCCCTAATCGAAATAGTTGATATCAATAAATGCACGCAAATACTAACTTGTATGAGATGGGCAAAAAAATAATAAGAAATTTAAGCCGTCGCTTTTATACGAGTTATTCACATACTTACGAATATTGAAGCAAGGTGACCAAGTATGGTTGATTAAGGTATTGAGGGGAGCTGACCCCCATGCTTCAGTGTGAAAACATCGAGTTGTATTCTCTCTCATTTTAGTTGGTCAACCTGAGTAAAGTAACCATACGAGGCTAGATCAGTTAACCATCAATAGTTTGAAGTTGAAGTCTATAGAACCAAACCAATTCAAACATTAAAATGCGGTTCGGTTTTGGTTTTGAATCACGATTTTGCAAATTTTGTCAAAATTTGATCAAACAAATGATAAGCGGAAAGTTATTTTGCATATTCTATAAAAATTTGACTTGCGCACGTATTGCTTGTGCCCCAGCCTCTAGTCGTTGTTTATACATTACTAAAGCGTGTCTAACTGTAAGCTGTATTTGATTGTTATGGATTTTATCGTATTTTGCGAATGCAACTACAGTACCGGGATGAGTCGTAACAAATGAAAATCTATTCTAAAATAAGAAAAAGATTAGAAATGGAAATTGGAGGGAAAACTATGACAATAAGCAGACAGAAAGGGTTGAAGAACAGGAATTCTAAACGGGAAAAAAAATTTGCTTATCAGGAAAAGAAAATTTGCCAAAGGGGAAAATTTGCTAATTTTACCAACAGTTATTCCCCATATATGAAGAACAGGAATTCTAAACGGGAAAAAAAATTATTGGGATTGAACTGAATCATTGCTTATCAGGAAAAAAAATTGAATCATTGTAAGTGTAATAATGCATGCGAAGTAATAAATTCAATTTTCAGTCACTCCATTATCTACAACTGATCGTTGAAGTCTTTCTTCGTTCAGCAGTCGAAGAGCGGTTGAAGCTTCTTTTTTTTTGTGTGAAAGTGTCAACATGGGTATGGCAGACGGGAGGCAGTTTCTTTCGGGTCTTCCTGTTTTGGCCCCTACAGTTTTTACCCACAGTAGTTGAATGCCTTGTAAATAGTAAGTTTTTAATGAGGCATTTTCGGTATGTAAAAATCCATACAGTTCAATTTTTAGGGTGGCACCAAATGGTGCTCTCCCTTTAGATATTAGAATAGATGTACCATACACTAAGTTTTTCAAAATGCGGAAATCAATACATACAACCCGATCGCAGGAGAAGACAAGCATTAAATGGGAGAATTTTAGCACAATATCTCTTCATTAAGATCAGATACAGAGTTATACTACATGAAACACAATAAGACTTAAATTCTTTGGTACAAAAGTTTTAATCCAGAATAAGAACAGGAATAATCAACGCCTACATCACATGTACATGTATATTTAGTTAAAAAGTTGAAATAAACCGAATCGTATCCTCTGAAATCCAAACTGAAACTCGAAGCATGTTTCAACGCCTTCGGATTAGTTGCCTCCCACTCAAACTTCCTTCCTGCATAAACAGATCACTATAAGTCGCAAAGTTTTGTAACTGGAGTGCTCTGAAAAATTTGAGTAATAAGGGGACTTTTACATAGCTGTAATCAGGAGACTTATACCTCCTTTTGCAATTGGTAGAAGTACGGATGATGCCCAAAGTCCGGCTAAGTTTCTGCGAGGGTGTCAGTATGTGCTTCCTCGAGTTGAGCTATATCACCATCAAAAAAATTCTCTTTCATAAGAGCACCTCTTTTACCAACTCCGTCAAGAAAGTAGTTTTTCTTCTAAGACATGCAGCGGAGACGTCTTGGCGTTTAACTAGTAACATTGTAAAACAGTAGAAAGCTCCAATCAGAAAAAAACTGCTATCGCAGAAAGGGTCCCAACAAGCAATCAAATCAAGTTTAGTTGTAGCCTCTAAGGCCACAATTCATCAATGCTGCAATGTAATCTAAAGAGTTGAATTACTGTTTGTGCAATCTTGTAAAGAGACAGAGAGAGAGGGAGAGCGACGGAGTGTACCAATGAGATAATACCTTAAGCATTTGGGGAGTTATGAATGCAAATCTTGAGCAGCACTAAATCTTTTCTAACCAAAACCATCAACCAAATTATTTTTCTTTTTGCTTCACATGTAGTACTCTGCAAATGAACATACAAAACTTCAGGCTGATGTAGAGATGATGTGTATATTTACCCTGTAATTGAACCAAAAATACTTGCAAGTTGCAAGATGAAGAGTAAGAGGACAAGGCAAGAAAATGTTGCAAGTAACTTGTTAGACACTGCAAAGGAACCTATCATACACTCAAGTGTCCAAATGTTACATAAAAGATTAGATATATAGTTCCATAAAACCATAAACAAATGTTAATAAATTAGTTCTCGGTACAAAAGTTTGACGCCATTAGACCAGCGATGCTTTACGGGACGGAATGTTGGCCTATTAAGAAACAACAGGTGAACAAGATGAGTGTAGCAGAAATGAGAATGTTGAGGTGGATGTGTGGTAAGACTAGACATGACAGGATTAGAAATGAAACGGTTCGTGAGATGGTAGGTGTAGCACCTATAGAAGAGAAGTTGAGGGAAAATAGGCTGAGGTGGTTTGGGCATGTCTACCGTAGACCAGAAGATGCGATAGTTAAGAGAGCGGATATAATAGCTTTGGATAGTAATGCTACGGGGAGAGGTAGACCGAAATTGACATTAGATGCTGTAGTGCGCAAAGATATGAGTATATTAGGTCTGTATGAACAAGTGGCTCTTGACAGAGCTCAATGGCGGAAACGGATTCATGTAGCCGACACCGAGTGATTGGGACATAAGGCTCGGTTTGGTTTGGTTTACGAAAGTTTGACGCACAATAAGAACAAGGATGATCAACATGTAAATGTAGCTAAAATGTCGAAATATACAAAATCATATCCTCAGAACTCTGAACTTAAACTAGATGCATGTTTCAACCCCATCAAGTTAGTCCCCTCCCACTCAAAGTGCAGTCGTTCATCAGTGCATGAAACAAATCAATACAACTCACGAAAGTGCTATAATTGGAGTGGTCACATGAGATTGATTAGCGAGCGGACTTTCACGTAGATGTAGGAACATCAATAACTATGCCTTCTAAAATCAGTGAAGCAAAATCTAGGCATGGAAAAACCTGTGATTTGCTCTGCTACTGATACGAAATTTCAGTTGGGACAATAAGACATTAGCTCAGTTGACAAGGTATGCATTAAGTCATTTAGGGCAGGAGCTTCCTTGGGTAAAATGAAAAGGGGAAAAAAAAACCCGAAAACCATCAGATAACTACTGATCAGTGATTAGAAATTGAAAGCATGTCATTTCAAGAAATCCCAAAGACGAGTTCATAATCTCATACTTCTAGCTCCACAGTATCCTCTCCATCAGTGCTTGAAACAGAGTTGGACTCATAAACTTCCACATCCTTTCTTAATTTTTTTGGCACTTTGATTAAGATGGCAGAGAACTGCTAGCCTACTAAATTTACTCTCTGGAGAAGAAAAAAGAGGGAGATAAGAGATTAAATACCTGGTTCTGTCAAGCCAAGATAACGACGTGGTGGGGAATGGTGCTGCAGAAGCAGTTGGACTGGTGGTCGGAGAGGAGGGTGACTACCATCAGGAGGTGATGGGGATCGATGTCGGTGGGGTTGGGGTCAACACCGGTAACGACTCTGGTGGAAGAATCGAATTGGAGTTGAAGGGAATTAGAGTCGAGGAGATGGACCGGCCCACCAGCCCGTTGGGAGTACCAGTACTTTACTTATATTGGATAGATAGATTGCGGTAAATCTTGGGCCTTTCTTCGTTGCTTTCCTTTTTGATTCTTTCCATTAGTAGGGGACAACCATACAAAAACACAGTGTGCAAACTGGTGAGGCGTTGGATTGTTTCCAGCGAGGGAAAACTCATCAAGCTGCTGCAATCATCTAGGTGCAAAGTTTGAAGCGACGAAAGGTTGCCCAACCACTCAGGCAAAGCTTCCAACCCTTCAAAAGAGCGAATTTTCAACTCTCTCAAGGTAGTGAGGTGCTGAAGTTGGTCAGGCAGATACTTAAGCTTATCCCAGCCCCCTAAACTCAGAGACTCCAGAGAGATGAAGGGGAATTCTTGGTTAGCAGCAGTAGCACTACTGCTGGAAGCTGCTGTTGCCCTACTAGCGGAGGAGGGCCAGGGGAAATATTCAAGCTCCTTTGAGAAGTACCCAATCTCCAATTTTTTAAGACTGGTAAGGCAGAGCAGCCCCTCCTCCCAATAACTCTTCCATTTTGGACAGCATTTAATTGTCACATTCTGAAGGGATGAAAGGGTGCACAATTCATCTGGATGCACAATTTCTAAATTCGGACACCACGAAATCTCTAATGTTACAAGGGTTGGCTTTAGTAGCCCTTTTGGCAAGAATCCCAAATTATGACACTCTGCAATCGAAACCAATTGAAGAGACGTTAGGCCATCGAATGCTGCTTCTTTATCTTCAACTATATGCTCCAGATTCCTGCAGTAGCCTATCTTTAATATCTCAAGAGACGATAGGTCCAGTAGCTGGTTTGGCAAATAACGCACCTCCTTCAAGCTATTTATACTCAGAATCCTTAGGGATTTGCAGCATTTTTCAAGCAATTCTGCTAAGAGTCCTTTTGTTGCTTTTACTTGACTTTTTGTTGATTCCGAAAAGGTTACAACCGCGTAGGGCCAGTAGGAACCACCCAGCCGTTCTGCCATAAAGCGTTCTGCCATAAAGCGACCCCAGTCACATATATATAAAGTTTGAATGGACAACAAATGGGCTGGAATCGTTTTCAACTTCCCGCACCCCCAGATACATAACTTCTCAAGACAAGGAAAGAACTTTATCTTACTCACGTCAACGACAGACGATGATGATATGTCTGACCATTCTTTCAGTCGAAACATATCCTCAAGAGTGAGTTCTCTCAATGCCGGGAATATTACTGCCGCTGGTGCAGCCCGTGTTCTATTACTACCACCACCGACAATTATTTCGTTCAATCCGTAGAAGTCAGGACCAATACGCTTCAGATTAGAGAAAAGATTCATTACAACAACTTCAAGATGCGGTAGATGTCCGAGTGTTGGGACTTGTTCACAATCTCTGCAGCTCCTTAATTCTATCTTAACCAAATTTTGTAGGACCTGGACATCTCCACTCATCCATGATGCAAGTCTTCGTCCCCCAAAATTTTTGAGTAATAAATTCTTCACATTCCTACCAGGTTTGAGTCCTTCCAACACATCCTCATGGTTAACGTTGGATTTTCTGAAGTCCCCATCCCAATGTAACTCCAACTCGGTAATGCCTGATTTCTCTTGCATTTTACCTTTTTCTGCTTCTTCTTTGTCTTTTACGTGCTGGAGACCATAAAGACAAAGTCTTCCTCTTAATTGGCTTAAACTTCCCAGCTCTTCAATGTTGTTGCCCTTGTCCTTGCCAACCACAAAGAATGGTAGTGCTTGCAAAGAAGTCAATTGCCCTATCATCTTCGGCATCAATTTCCTATAAGTTCTTGCATCACTGATGCAGAAATGTCTCAAGCTACACAACTTATGGAATTCTTTTGGAATTTTTGACAACGAGGTGGGCAGTCTCAATGTTTGCAAATTGTAGAAACTGGTGATAAAATTTGGTAGCTTCTCAATTGAAGTCCATGAGAGGTCGAGATATCTCAAATGTTTTAGCTTGCGCATTGAACTTGGCAACTCTTTGACATCAGGGCTCTCTACAGATGTCACCAAAGTTAAGGCACGAATATGTTTGACATCTTTAAAGTCCTTGGGAAGATGTCCAGTCAAAGAGAGCATCCTCAATTTTTTACCATCTTTTAATTTCTCAAAGCCTTCTCCTTCTCCAAGATGCAAAGTTAGATGTTGAACCTCAGAAAGGTCCTTCACCTCACCGGCCTTCAAAGTCAAACAACTACCCTCTGAGACATCCAGTGCAAGATCATGCACTAGATCATGCATCTTGCAACTTTTAATATCATCATTCTCGTCCAAAACCACGTCTTGCAATAACGAATTGCGCAACAAAATGTTGAAATACTCATTACCCACATCTTCCATTTCTAAATTCCCTCCTAAGGAAGACTGAAGATATCCAAGACCCATCCACAGCCAAACCAGCTCATCCTTTTGAATTCTGAAGTCCTTCGGGAAAAAAGAACAGAATGCAAAACATTGTTTCAAGCATGGGGACTGTAGATGATCATAACTCAGCCTCAATACAGGAAGAATCCCATCTTCATTTGCAAGTGTTTTCCACATTTCAGTCTTCTCAATCAACTCCCATTCCGTTTGATACTCCTTAGAGTACAATAAACCTCCTAACGCATTTATCGCTAACGGCACACCTTTACATTTTGCTACCATTCTTTTTCCAATATACACCAACGTTTGATTTTCTCTTGGTCCCCCATGCGCAAAAGCTCTTTTCCTGAACATGTTCCAACTGTCATCATGCGATAGCTCACTCAAACGATGAGTGCTAGATGGAGACGTTCGCATGGTTGATACCACCTCCATACTACGGGTTGTGACTATAATTTTGCTTCCGTTGCAACCACAAATTTGTTGCAAACAATTCCAAATTGATTCCCATTTGTTACGACTTGTGTTCCAAACATCATCCAGTACAAGGAGATATTTCTTTCCACTTAGTTTCTCGTGAAGTCTTCCCACTATTCCTTCAATGTTTGGTGTATCAAATTTATGTCCAGTCAGAGATTGCATAATCTCGTTCAGTATCCTTTGAATATGAAAATCATCAGACACACAAATCCACATTTTATGATCAAAACAACTCACCACATCCTTGTCTTTGTAGAGTAGCTGAGCAAGGGTTGTCTTCCCAAGCCCAGCCATTCCAACAATGGCAACCACAGATAAATCATCTTCTACACCAGAGCCAAGTAACATGTTTCTCACCGTAGAGACATCACCATCCCTTCCCACAATCTTTGAATCATCTACAAAGGGGTGAGTCAGCCTAGTGAATTCACTAGACTCAACAACAACCCTAGCATTTATGAGCTGGTTTGCTGGAGAAAGGCCAATTTCATTTGCCTCTTTGCAGATTCTGTCTAGCAATGAATTGACATTCTTGACCTTATCGGCAATCTTGGGACGAAATTCCAAGGGGTTAAAGAATTTACTTACCTGGTCCCTCATTCGTGCCTCCAACTTGGTCCGAAGAGATTCATAAGCAATCTCATTCAGCACGTTCTCGGCATCACAAATTGCAAGTTTGAGATTCTTCAGCCACAGTTTCAGAACTTTTGATTCTCTCTTTGTTGTGCTATTTTCAGCGTCGCTCAAGAGAGCTTCAATCATTTCTAACCTTCCGCCGAGCTTTTCGAGGTCTCCTTTGAAACCCGACGTCGCTCCTTTGATTAATTCATATGCTTCTTTTGCGAGTGGAATCAACATGTTCAGTCCTGCCAGAGCAACAGAGATGAGAGGATGAACAGACATCTTTCCCTTTACGATTTTGAAAAAAAATACAGAACAGAGTTTTGTTGGATCGCTCTAGCCTCAAAGAGAGTTGCAAAGATGGGAAACAATGGAGAGAGAGAGAGAGAGAGAGAGAGAGAGAGAGAGAGAGCGAGAAACAAGAAAACTTTGCCGTGCCAAGACAAAGAGAATATTATGGGCTCAACCATCCATCCCTTCAAGTCAACACCCCAACCCGGGATCAGCTCCATTCACCTTACTACTCACAGTACTCCTCCATGCTCCTGTTGTGGGGCTCGTTAACCAAACTCAATAATCCAAACAGTTGATATCGTATGTCTCGCGAAGAACAATCCATATACGGAAAAATAGCTTTATATTGGATATCGATCGATAACTGGTATAAGATGGGCGAAAAGATAGTTTCAAACTTAAACCGTCATTTTTATACAAGGCATTCTTACAGTACTTATAGATATCGAAGCAATGTGATTTTTTGGCATAATATTTCCTTCCGAAAATGTACGAGATCAATGGTTCAGATCATCAACGTGAGTTCAAAATTGGCCTACAAATGGGATTATGAATAGGTTTGATTGACTGAGGTATTGAGGGAAGCTGACCCCTGTGGCACCCCAGTTGCTCCCTTGATGGTTCAGTGCGAAAACATGGATGCTATATTCCCTCTCTCATCATTGTAGTTGGTCAACCAGATTAAAGTAATCATACGGAGCTACCTCGGTTCAGGACTTTTTCATTATACTATGTCGGGGTGTTATTTCTTTTGTATTTGTATTTGTATTTGATGAGTTTATAGTAACTGTGGAATTGCTTGGAATTGTGTCTTCCCCGATGGGACTTTAAAAAAAAAAAAAAAAAAACTGATTAAAGTCGAGGAGAAAGGAAGCCAAAAACTCTATAGAAGTCTTTCCTAAACGATAGTTCAGCTTTTTAAGAGCATCTCTGGAGTTTATCATTTTTGCAGTCAACTAAAATGTGAGATTTTTTTTTTATTTTAAATTGTTTCAATTCTTGACTCATAGCTGTATCAAATTACCCCTGACTCAAAAATAAAACAGTCCCAATTTCCTACACAAATTTTAGAAGAGAATTTTCTCCCTTTCACATTTACAAATACGCGGTTAATGACATTCGTTCTCATATTTTTATGTACAGGTGAATATAATCCATTAGAATGGTTCGTCTTTAAATATGTTTTTTTTAAAGTAAAGTTATACGTAAGAGCTGTAGTGCCGTGCTCGTCACGTCTCTACTTGAGTTGTTAAATTGTATCCATAGAACATTTGGCGTAGCACAGACAATATAAGTGTTAATGTATCATTATAATTGAGTATCAAATGTAAGAAAGCGAACCTAACCAAACATCATCTAACGAAGAAATCACACATATCAAGAAATTGTCGGAGGCCTAACTTTGAATGAGTATTTGGCATAGATTATGGTGCGTGGATTATAGATTGTAGAGTATGGATTATGAAAAGCTCAAAATCAGAGTTCGTGAAAATGTTTGGTAAAAATGTGAAAAATAGAGTATGGGTTTGTGAAGTCTTTGGAAGTATTAATCAGATTATTGGATTGTGGGCGAATATTTGACCATAATGGCCTTGCTATTATGCGGCTGGTTTGGAACAATAGGGTTTTTCCACAGGAGAAGTCAAGGAAGCCTAAAAAAGAAGAAGCTAAAAATGGGGCCTCCAAATTCTTAGAACCCCTACATAGATTAGGACGGAATATATTTAATCTAAGCCTTCTTTACACAAAATATGCCCAATTTAAATTTTTTAATGGTAAATCTTTTGTAATGTGTTTTTATTATGAAACTCTTTGTCAATCAACTTATCTATGAAAAATTTAGAGTAGGCTTCATTCAAGAATTCGCTTCCGAACCCCAAAAGTTATGAGCTGGTTCTAACCGTAGCAACGTATTCGGGGAATACTGAGCTTCAAAAGGCTATGTGTAATTTGGACTTTGATTTAGGGCCTAGATATTGTGGAAAGAGTCAAAGTTTTTCTGTGGAAGAGTTTTAAAGGGATCCTTGATCTTTTTGGATCAAAATCTGAGCAATTATTAAAATGTTGCAAGCAATCTGAACCATCAGTCAAGGGAAAAATAGATCTGAGCCCTTCATTTGAACGCATATTTTCAAAATTAGTCCCTTCTCATCATATAGATTCTTTTTCTATTGATAATACTGTGTTCCAAGGTTATGTTTGAAGTATCTTCTTCGAGTGCACTACAGAAATTATTATTTGAAAATTTTTATATGAGGTAGCAAAGTATAGTACTACTATTGAGAGAGAGAGAGAGAGAGAGAGTATCTCAAGCACTTACAAAGCTATGCTTTGCAAAAATTCAGTAGCAGTTAATCGTCCGAATTATTCTTTTCCCTTCCTAAACTGTGCTCACATGAACATGAGGGGCGGGCTATTCACAGCGAGATGAAGAAAAAGTTGTGGAAAAGACGGACATTAACAAGTTAAATCACGAATAGGAACAAGGATAACAGATAACCAATACAGCTGACCAAGGTCTAGAATTTAGGATCAAATCCGACTCAACTCAAAAAGGCCTTCTCCCTGTACCAGCTATTTCGAAAAAGAGTCCCACTTTGATTTGTTTTTTATTAGCAAAGAAAGGAGTTTATTAAAATTTCCGGGGCATGATGGCATCACAACAAGAAGCAAGCATCTCGACTATGTTGGCACCAATGCCTCTCGACAATCACATGTCACCCAAGACCCAAAGAAACCAACACGGTTGGCAATGAGCCAACCAAAATAAGTCTACCAGTATCCCTGAAAACCAAGAAAGATACAAGGTACAACAAATTACAAGAGCATAGCCAAGGACCCGACCCATAGGACCCTACGCTTCCCCTTCTTCAGCTTAGTTCCAGCATCCCAGCAGCTATGCATATCAGAAATTCCAGCAAAATGGAAAGACAGAATCTGCAACATTTTAACCTCAGAGCACCCTTCTCAAAGCTTGAGAGATCAGTTGACGAAGCATAGCATTACACCAGCATCCTTAACAGCAGAAGCCCTTGAAACTGCAGCTCCTGGCATTATTGCAATAAGATCGTCATACTTCTTAGAACTTGTTTACACCCATTTTTGGCCAAAATTAGAAAAAGGATAGAAGAATGGCCTTGGAGGTAGTTTTAGGCCTTGAGAAGCCTTATAAATCGGTCACCTGCAGAATTGGGCCTTTGGAAGATTTTAAAGTGGCCACAATTAGTCCAAATTGAGTTTGGAAAGGTAGGAGAGAGTTTGAAAATTGATTAAGCCGCATTAATATTTGGAGCATGGCCTAATTAGTCAAGGCCCAAATTGATTTTCAGATATGGGCCCATTTTCAGGCCTTGGCCCGACTAATCAAACCCCGGACTAGTTTTTCAAGCATATTCAGCCCAATAAGGCCAAGATTCGTTTTTCAAGTCTGGGCCCATTTTTTCGGATTTATTCAAGCCTAAAACTGACCAAGTCAAGAAGGCCATAAGCTGCTTGGTCGTGCTTGGGAAGCAAGCTGCTCACAAACAGCTCAAAGGCCTAGAATATTCTTGCTGGGCAGATCTAGGTAAGCTGCTTACAAGCAGCTCAAAGGCCTAGAATGTTCTTGTTGGGCAGATTCAGGTAAGTTGCTTACAAGCAGCTCAAGGCCTGAGTCTCTACTATCCTTCAGCATGAAGCAAGGCTTGGGGCACATGGCAGCCATGCATGGGGATATCCCAAGCAGCTTGCAAGCAGCTTAAGCCTGCACAAGCAGCTCAAAGGCCAAGAAGGTTCTCTCTAATATCATTCAAGCAGCTTACAAGCTGCTCAACTAGGCTTGGTGATTGAAGTTAAAGCAAGTGGGCTCTAAAAAAGGACTCAAAAGCCAATATAATGGCTGAAAGGCCTGAAAAAACTTCGGCCTTTGACCTTGGTGGGCCCAAGATCTTCTATCTAGGCATTCAAGCAGCTTACAAGCAGCTCAAAAGGCCTGGAGATTGTGCACAGCCGAAATTTCGTTTGCTTTTTACAAGTTTTATGTAGGAAATGAGAGTTTTTTCAGGCCTTTCAGGCCTTAGCTGATTTCTTGGAGTAAGGAGCAAGGCTTAGATAGGTGGCAATCACTCATTGGAGGAAGTAGAAGCAACTCAAGCCTAAGCCTTTACCAGGAGGACACTTGGCAGCCATGCAAGAAGGCCTGTGGAAGTAGCTCAAGCAGCTCAAGGCCTAAAACTTCTACCTATAAATACCAGTTTTGAAGGCCTTATCAAGGGTCCACGACCATCAAGCCCACGGTTTATCCAATTTATCTTTCAATTATCTTTACTTTCCCGTTCAATCTAGCCAAACCTAGATTTTATTTCATTTCCTTGTAACCAAACTTTGTTAAACCGTTAATAAAGTCCTTTTAATTCTGTTTTAGGCCTTGTTCTACTTTTCTTTCCATTTTCTAACAACGATTAGGAATTTTTAAGTCCTTTTAATTAAGGCAAACCACGAACCACATACGGCCTTACCCCTTAGGTCATACGCAATTGTCTTACAGAAGTCAGATTGAGGCATCCAGGCCTTGATACGAATTTGGACTGCAATCCAGTCTTGGCACGCCCGCAACGCCAAATTGATCTGGTTTTTGCACTTTTGTGGAGAAACAGAACTCGATCTAAGTAATATCAAGCATTAAGGTCATACAAGAAGTAGTTTATTTTACTAAAACCATGAAGTGCGCGAGTAAGTACGTACCCTAACCATATTTGCAAGAATAAAGATGTAGTTAGACTGGGAAATAGAAAACAAATCACGTACGTTAAAGTTCGAAAGATAATCACGTACGTACCCTAACCATATTTTTCTCCCCTTCGCTCTTTACTCAGGCTTGTTTTGTTTTTGTTATAATACGATTCATTCGCCAAAAAAAAAAAAATTGGAGATAATTGTTGGAGAGTGAAATTAAAAAGTGGCTACTTAAACTAGATTTTTGTACATTTTGAGTACGTATTTTGGCTCAAACTATTGTACATGCTCTAAACGAGAAGTCTGTTGGGCGGTTTCTAGAGGAACCTTTTTCTTAATATAGACGACTGTCAACTTTGTGTGGCTTGGAATTCTTCGATCATATGTGCCGATGGTACGAGAAATGTCATAGTACAAGTTTCATCACTTCATCAGCATGTCATGATAATCATTCAATTTGTTGATCAAATGTTATATACATCAATGGGAGAGGCTGCCATAAATCCTATACCAACGTTGTCTTGTTCTCTTAGGACGACTTTCATAAATTGTTCCATCGTCTCAACAACTTCCTCCTATCTTAACCCGTCTCGTTTATTGTTTATTCGTCCATGCATGCAGAGTGTGTTCTTTTGACTAGTATAAGTACTTTTTTTTAAATAAGTTCTTATTTTTTAAACTAAAGGTAATGTATTGTCCTGCAAAGCGAAAAATAAGTAGTTTAAAAACAATTAATCAAAGTCCATGAATAATAATATAAAATGGAACAACAGAATTTGAAATTTTGAGTGCTATTTTTGTATCAGCTAAGTTCTAAACTGGCGTAGTAAATTTACAACACGTCGTCGTGTTGAGCAGGTCGCAACTTAATTTAACTCATCGAGTGACGCATTTTAATTACGAAAAAGCGACGAGATATCGTTCTAGTAGACGAATGGGTTAGATATTGTTCTAACAGACAGATAAATTATATCTTCTCTTAAAAGACGGGCTCTTGACTACAAGGAAAAATATAAATGTCTTGCATATGACGAATATAGAGAACTATAAATTTTATTGGATAATTGAACAGATTGCCAAAGAGGGTTGCATCCTTATTTATAGGTAGAGAAATCCTAAATTATAAGAGTAAAAGCTACAGTAATAAATGTTGACTTGTGGCTCTCCCCCTCCTCCTGCATGTTCATAGCACACCAGAGTTGCCAAATCAGTCCAATTGGTGTTGACGAGGAATTTTTCAGTGCGGCGCGGGTACCATATGGTACCCGCTCGGTGCATCCGGGCCGTCAATTTCGGTTTTGGACGGTCCGGATTTGGAGAGAGAAAAAGGATAGAGAAAGAGGAGAGAGAGTGTTTCAATCTGAGCCGTTCAATATACTTTTGAACGGCTCGAATGTGCCCGCTCGGGCACCACATCAGCCGGGTGATGTGGTATCCAAAAAATTTCTCACGATGATGTGGTACCTACCCGGCACCAAAAAAATTTCTTGTTAAGAGAAATTGTGAAGAGGGTCCCCTCCTCCTGTTCTTAGTTTCGTATCAGAGAGTGACAGAGAAAATTAAACCTGCTGGGAGTGTGTGAATTTGTAATCATTCTGATGGAGTGTGTACCTACATGGTAAAGCTCTCCGTGGAGGTACCCGTTTTTTGGGAACCACCTAAATATCCTTTGTCCCTGTGTGTGTTTTTGGTTTGAAACTACGTGCAATTTTCAAACTTAAAAAAGAACATATTTAGTAAAATAATTTTTTATTTTTTTTGTACCGTTCAAAAAATCTCATCGAGATTTATTAAACTTGATTTATAGTGCAACAAAAATTCTTCGGTAAGTACATTAATTTCAACCTTGAAAATTGCATGTAATTTCGTAGGGAACTAGCTTTATAAAACGGAATGAATAGTTTTTATAACGAAAGTTTTCTTATTAAAATGGATGGTAATAATGCCAAAATTCTCGTGCATAAAAGAATTGTACCAGATTATAGGTTATAAGACTCTTCTACACTAAAATTTTGATATTATCGTTTTCCTAATAAAATAGCCCAATTAACGATTCAAGTACCTTGATTTTTGCTTGTCGAATCTTTCCAGATTGCTCTACGTCATCAACCGATATGGACCAGTTTGTACACTCGTTGCCTGCAATTTTATATGTGGTCAGTTGCTGATTAAGTAGATACTAGATAGAGAGAGAGAGGAACAAATGGCTGGAAAATTTCTCGGGATGACACAATATCCACTCGGCACTGAAAAATTTCTCGTTAAAGAGAAATTATGAAAAGGGTCCCCTCTAGTTTTGTATCAGAGTGCAACAGAGAAAACTGCTGGGAATGTTTTGCAAAACTCTCCGTGTAGGTCCTCGTTTTTTTTAACCACGTAAATATCATTTGTCTCTGTGTGTGTGTTTATGGTTGGTTTGGTTTAAAACAACGCGCAATTATCAAAACTTAAAAAAGAACGTATTTACTGAGGAAATTGATTTTCACGTTTCACTTTTTACTGATGACGCTCCAATTTTAAAGTGAAGTTACATGAACAAAGTGGGGTGCGAATATCAATTTTCATTTACTAAAATAATTTTTTAATTTTTTTTCACCGTTCAAAAGATCTCATCGAGATTTATTAAACAAAATTCATATTGCGCATAAATTTTTTGGGTAAGTACATTAATTTCAAGCTTGAAAATTGCACGTAATTTCGTAAGGGACTAATTTTATAGGACAAAGGGAGTAATTTTTATGACGAAAGTTGTCATAATAAAATGGATGGTGATAATGACAAAATTCTAGTTCATAAAAGAATTATACCATTTAAATGTTATAGGTTATAAGACTCTTCTACACTAAAATTTTGACATTAACAAACACAATTTTGACATTATCGTTTTCGTAATAAAATAACCCAATTAACGATTCAAATACCTTGATTTTTGCTTGTCGAATCTTTCCAGATTGCTCTACAACATCAAGCGATATGGACCAGTTTGTACACTCGTAGCCTGCAATTTTAGAGTGTGTTCCACAAACGTAAAAAGCTCTTTTTTTTTGTTGGAAAAGAAGGGCCGTTCCAGAATAGAAGCTCTTATTCTTAGTCAGTCTCTTGAATTTCCTTGGGTACCCCACAGCCGGAGAGGGCGGCGGCCGCGCCCGGCCGGATCCGGCCACCGGACGGCCGATCCGAGCCGTCCAAAAATTCTAAAAAAAAAAAACAAGGGGACCCACGCTAGAATCAATGGCATCCGAGGTGCGTAGGGTGCTTGATCTGAGCAATCCTTATTCGTGTATGTATCAAAGCATATTGTTACTCATATATACATGGAAAAAGATTGCTCGATCTGAGCACCTTACACACCTCGGATGCCATTGATTCTCGCGCTAGCCCCCTTTTTTTAAATTGGACGGCTCGGATCGGCCGTCCGGCGGCCGGAGACGGCCCGGCGCGGCTGCCGGTCGGTTTCCGACCGCCGGCCCCCTTGTAGTGTACCAATAGTGCTGTGTTTGTATGGGCAACTTCCAGGTCAAAAAAAATAGGGTTACGCAAAAAATTTTCCTACCACTATGGATCTTGTTTGATAGATCTCATTGAGATCTTTAATACGGTGCAAAAAAAAAATTTTTTTTTTTCTTTTACGTTATATTTGAGTTTGAAAATGTGAAAAAAACTTTTTGTTTGGAAAAAATAAGAAGGTGGAATAAGAAGTTTGAGAAATAAATACTTATTTTTTAAGAAAGTTTCCGGAACGGGCCCTTAGAAGATCTGGTCACCACACTATATGTGGTCAGTTGCTGATTAAGTAGAGAGAGAGAGAGAGAGAGGAACAAATGGCTGGAAAAACTCATGTTCTAGTCATTCCTTTCCCAGCACAAGGTCACATGAACCCAATGCTACAATTCTCCAAGCACTTGACTTCAAAAGGTGTGAAGGTCACATTCTTACTCACCCCCGGAGCCTTTAGCACCAACATCCAACTCCAAGCCAACTTCGTGAACATTGCGTGCATTTCCGACGGTTCCGGTCAAGGCGACCAAGCTGAGGGCATGGTCGCATACGTCGAGCGCTTCAGAGCTGCAGTGTCTCTGAGCTTAGCCGAACTCATCGGTAAACAAAAGAGCTCCGACAACGACCCTGCTACGGTATGTTGGATAATTTTGATCCTTGAACTTGGATAATTAAAGCGTTACTACCTTTGGACATGTCATTTCTTTGAACAATATTAATTTTGTGATGAATTCCCAACAAGGTACTCGTGTATGACTCGGGTATGCCATGGGCTCTAGAAATAGCGCAACGCTTCGGCCTCCGTGGAGCTCCATTCTTTACGCAATCCTGTGCAGTTAGTGCCATCTACTATCATGTGTACGAAGGGAATTTCAAGCTTCCGTTAGAAGGGGTTACGGTTGCGTTGCCTTCGATGCCACTACTGGAGACGAACGACCTTCCGTCTTTCATTTCTGACGCGGGCATGTACCCAGGTCTGCTGAGCCTACTTATCAACCAGTTCTCCAATATTCAGAAGGCAGATTGGCTCTTGTTTAACACCTTTGACAAGTTGGAAGAAGAGGTATGTACCTTATGGCATCCGGAAAACTCGCTCCTCTTGTACCGATGCACGTACAGGTGCAGCCTGCAGGAAGTGATAGGAGTATCGCAAAATTACATATCCTGAAAAGACATACTTTTTAGGAAATACTGAGTTTTTGGGTCTTTTTTGTCATCTTATATGAATTTTTTTCGACTTTGGTCCAGTGACGAAAGGAGTGACATCTTGGCAAAACTAGTAGGGAAAAGTCACTGGAAAAGTTAGCCTTAAGGACCCCGAGAGTGCATTAGGACAGATTTTTGGCAAGGACAATCTCATATCATCTTTCAATGCATACAAACGTACAGAGTGACATCTTGGCAAACTAGTCATCCCCTGCCGCAAATCCTAAGCTCTCTTGCCACCACACAATATGCAACAAATTGAATACAATAGTAGAGAAGTAAAATGTGTAAAGTGCAACGATGAGTTCCTTAGTAAGTATGAATCCCCAAAAGAGACTACCAATCAGGGGCAGAGAGAGTAAAATTCTAGCATATAAAATGGATTGGGGAGGCTGCATTTTCTTCATATTTGTGTTTTAACCATATTGTTATCCATGTTGCAAACTTTCCATCTACTAGATAGTGAACTGGATGGCAAGTCAATGGCCTGTAAAGACAATAGGGCCAACCATTCCATCAACGTATTTGGACAGGAGGTTGGAGAATGACAAAGACTATGGCCTCAACCTCTTCCAGCCCGGTGCTGAAGCTTGCATTAAATGGCTAGACACAATGGAAAAAGGTTCGGTCGTTTACGTATCGTTTGGGAGCTTGGCGAGCTTAACCGAAAACCAGATGGAGGAAATTGCATGTGGCCTGAAAAACTGCGGCAGCTACTTCTTGTGGGTGGTTAGGGATTCTGAAGAGAGCAAGCTTCCCCGCGGTTTCATGGAAGAAACATCAGAGAAAGGTCCACATTTAATTTTTGGTTTTTTTTTTTTTTCATATTAGCTGTTGCCTTCTGGTAGGGGAAAAAAAAGATGTACAGCTCTGTTCTATTCAATTTCAACA
This sequence comes from Rhododendron molle, assembly GCA_025413875.1. Taxonomy (NCBI): domain Eukaryota; kingdom Viridiplantae; phylum Streptophyta; class Magnoliopsida; order Ericales; family Ericaceae; genus Rhododendron; species Rhododendron molle. The sequence continues at coordinate 1,250,816 of CM046396.1, read as the reverse complement.
TTATGGCTAGAGATGGGACGTTAGTGGATTAGTTCACTTTCGAGGGATGTTGATATTTCTTCATCAGCCGGAAAATTTTAACTGTAGGCCAACGTTTGGAAATTGCATTTTTAACCTCGTGTCGTAAAGTGTCCAAAATGGGTTCGACTAAACAAAATGTAATAAAAACTGGACATGTATCTAGCTGTGTCCAACATTTATTCAGAAACTGTTGTGTCGTGTCCGTTACATGTCGGACACAGATACGTGAGATCGGTAGTGTGTCTGTGCTTCTTAGACAGCACACCTAGTTCTGATTTTCTGGATAGTTGAGAAAGACTTTTGACACTCGTGTTGTTATAATCTATGTGAAAGGTGCACTAGGAGATTCGTGATTTGTAAGTGCCTGTACAAAAGGAGGCAAATATGCCTCAAAGACGATGACACTTGTTGTGCCTCTGAACCTCTCGCAGACTTCATAGGCAACTTTCCTTCATCTCTCAAGTCTACTAGCTTATTGCTTTATTAATTTTTCTGTCATTTTTTGGTTCATAATGCTCAATGGCATGTAGTTCTTGATAAATCGAGTAGTGTTTTAACCCCACGACAGGTCTAATTGTCAACTGGTGTTCTCAAGTCGAAGTCCTGGCTCACCGGGCGGTGGGGTGTTTCATGACTCATTGCGGTTGGAACTCAACGCTCGAGGCTCTAAGCTTGGGGGTTCCCGTGGTGGCTGTGCCACAGTGGACAGATCAAGCGACCAATGCGAAGTTTATTGTGGATGTGTGGAATGTAGGGTTGAGGGTAAAGGCCAACGACAAGGGTATTATTACTGGAGAAGAGATAGAAGTGAGTGTAAAAGAAGTTATGGAGGGAGAAAGAGGGAATGAGCTTAGAAGGAATGCTGCTTGTTGGAAAGAATTGGCCAAAGAGGCAGTTGATGAAGGTGGAAGCTCTGCTAAGAACATTGATCAATTTGTTTCAGAAATTGTGCAACTAAGTAGTACCTGATACATACAAGTACTCCCTCGGTCCCATGTTCTCCTGAACGTCTCAAACAATTGTTTGTATTTTTTATTTTCTTCAATATTCTAATTATCTTAAAACTTTTCCCGCAAGATCTATTTGAGATCATATTATTTGTGTTCAAAACTGAAATCAAATCACACAAAAGTACATTATTTGTTTTTGTTAAACTCATTACTCGCCTCAAAAGTATTGTGTTCGTATGCTGCTAGCCACATCCTTCCTAGCCAAAGGTTGCCATATACAAAAATAGAAAACAACTCCTTCTGATCATCAAATAGGATGGCGAACGAGCCCTTACAAACCCCTATCAAGCCTTTTACCAAGCAAAGCCTTTGTCGAGTTCTTATCGAGCAAAGCTTCAGCTTACTCAAACTCGGCTCGTATCCTAATCGAGTATTCTTGCTTGAGCTTGTTTGTTAACGAGACAAATCAAGCCCTTACCGAGCCAACCTCGCAAACAGCTCAATTCCTTTTAACCACCAATAGTCATAATTATTATTTTCCTAAAATCAACAAGCATTTAGTAAGTAATCACGCACAACTGAATACAAACAGACGCAAATCTGCAGGCGGTCGTTTTTACCACCAAGTATGAGCATATCTTAGGCCACACTGAACGTAACTCATAAGAACGTAGAATTAGGATGTGGTGAAAATTTACAGAATGGAGAACTTGTAATTCTGCCAAAGTCATCAATATTGAAGAAAAAGGGCCTTTAAGAAACTTCGAGATATTCAACTAAATTCAGCATAGAAGACAACCCAGAATTACCAATTATACTCAAACATGCATCAGTATTTGACAAAACTTTCTCATGTCAAGTACAAAAGATAGTACAGTAATTATGAAGCCAAGAACTAGGAGCCTCCGTGTACATAAATGTCATCTTGTTACCACAATTTCACCACTGATTCTTACAGCACTAGAAAACGCAATGTTTTTCATAAGACTGCTAGAAAGAACTACTATAAACTTTCTCTATATATCACTTAGGAAATATAGCCCCCGGGTAACAGTCGTAAAAGATAGTTGAAAAAATAGACAGTCGTAACAAGAAGCACAAGAGATTGCCTCCTATCCTAATCTACCTCTCCCCAGCTTCAGCTGAAATGGCTTCTTCTGCTCGACTACCCAATCTCACAATGTCTTCAACAAGAATCTTACCATCTGTAGATGAAAGTTTCACACAAACATGTACCTCAAAAACTTGAAAAAACAACTGAGATTTAGCTTGAAATTCACACTTTTAGATAGGGAGAAAGCTACGGTACACATGGTGTGTAACATGGAGATGTTTTTGTGGTGTTAGTACGAAGTTTTGTGGTTTAGGTATGAATAGGTTTATAGCAAAGAAAAGTTGATTTGTTAAAACAATATTCTGTGGCGTTTTTGTCACACCGGTATGTATGGTGCGTATGGAAGTGTTACAAATAATTATGGCTAGTTACGGGTTATGGCAACGAAAAATGCGGTTTAGAGTGTACCATTACTTCTCAGGAACTAGAGATGCACATAACCAATAATTGAAACTTTAAAGAATAACTGACCTCCGTCTTTGGAAAGGTTGCTAATGAGTTCTTGGACCCCCTCCTTGCCTAAAGTATCCTTCAAGTACATAGCTGCAGCTGCCACCTCCTCAGCAGTTACTTTGCCATCATGATCCCTGCTCATATAATTGCAGATTTTAACTTTCTTGGAAAGAGACAAATACAAAACCAAGGTTTACATACGAGACCAACACCAGACCAACATAAAAAACCAAGGTTCAGGAGTAACCAACACCAGACCTACATTTCAGTTACCACACAAGAAATCTCAATACAAAGGATATATAAGCAGGACAGTGAAATAGGATTCAGGATTAGTCTGGCCTAATCTGATTATTTAAATCAAGGTTCATATACGAATCATATGCGTGGATATAACACTTCTGCGGCCCAAAAGACTGCAGGAAATTGGAACCGATGACTAACCCAGAACAAGATCAGATACGTCGTATCCAAAGGTCATCCAACATTCGATCTCAACAGCAAAAAGCTTAATCAACTTGTAGAACTCGGGGGGGGGGGGCGGAGGAACAGGTACATAGATGACTACGAACCTGTCAAGTAGCCGCCATCGGTCGCCAATTTTAGCATCCACATCATCAATTTCCTTTTCAAGGTTCTGAAGCATAGCATCAACCTGAAGTATAAAATATGACATTAAATAACTAATTTGTCAGATGCTTCAGTTCTATCACCCTTCGTGGGCCAAAATAGGAAAGATTAGAAGGCGATTTCACAAGAAAACGGAGATACTCACCCTATCTATGAGTGCTGATGACACCTCATCACGTTCAGCCACATCAGGATCCTGGTCGCTTTCGTCACGTACTGCTCTATATGCTTTCATGGCCTCGCCTTCGTCTGTACCTTCTTTCTCTACCATGCTATTGTAGAGTTCTATCTGAATATATTAGAGCTATCTAACATTAGTGCGTTACAAAATAGAAGCCATATAACTTTTGCTTTGAAGAAAAAAGGAAAAAAGAACACAACAAAGAGGAAAGGACCGAAAGGTTGATCTATGTGGGCATGTTCACATGCACCCTCCTTCCCCTAGGATGCAAGAAGCATTAGAGAAAGATAGGCACGTAAAAAAGAACAAGAAAATGATAACCAATTAACCAACTTTCCAAACTGAAAGTCTAGTGTTTATCCAAAGAAACAAAGTAAACAATAATTACCCAAAAAAAAAAAAAAAAACAAAGTAAACAATAACAAAAAGGAAAGCCTAGTTGGTTGACCAAAAGGAAGACATACAAGAGCTAAAAATGGATATTTTGCCAATAGGAAATTTACTGGGACAATTAATTAGTTTGACCTCCCGGAAGATTCAAAAGTGACATCGAAGCATTCATGTGACTTAACATACGGACACCATGTTTGATTGGTCAAACCACTGTTGAGGTTACATGTGATCCCATCAGATGGGTGTTCTCACCGTACTAATAGTGAGGGCACATCCCGCAACACATGTCCATTTTGACCAGTCAAGGAGGAAAAATTGGTACATTCATTTTTTTCCCCTTCCTTCTATATTCAAAATTCAATCACAAAAGTGGAAGGAAAATACATTGATGTTAAAAGAAAAAGTACATCATTGCATTTCAAATAGACGGGTAATTTTGGAATGTCATATACTGTGAATACTAATGATGATGTCACCTTAAACTGTTGGAATCACAAAGAGGGGCAAAAATTTGGGACGGAGAGAACATATCCTATTTTGTGGGATTGGTTGTCCAATAGATTTGTGAACCCCTTCACTGATTGTTGCATTCAAATTCAAGACGTGCGATCCCACGAAATTTGTAGCCCAATCCTATGCCCAACTATGTATCACCGACACTCCTGGAGGCCGGCGTGTCCCCGTGTCTAACAGGATTCTCCAATAAATTTAATTAATTTTCTTAGAGGGACACGTATGGGGACACAGCAAGAGTGAAATATGCAATTTTTTAAAAACTTTGGGGGGGTTAATGTGTGATTGTTTCAAATATTTTGGAATAAATATTTTGTTTTAAGATGTATATATGATGCTTGCTTATAAATATTGAAGCTTCATGCTTATACACCTAACTATATTTTCACTCGTATACAACAAATATTATTTATTTATTTATTCCATGTCCCCACTTTTTAAGAAATCCCATGTCCCGTGTTTGTATCTGTGTCCGAGTCTGTATCTGTGCTACATAGATGCCCAATGCACAACTACGAGACGATAATTAAAAACAACTCAGATCCAGCACATGTTCAAAAAAAACCTTTATCTTCAAGTGGGATACATGCACATGGGGTTTTTCTTTTCTTTTCTTTTTTTTCAATATTGTTCCCTCTTTTCTTTTTGGTGGGGACAGGAGGGTTTATCTTAAGAATCGGCCAGAAAGAAGCATGAAACTATCTTCGAACAAATATACAAAAGAGTTCCTGAAAATAAATGCTATTCGTCAAGAGCTACAAGACATATCAATGATTCAGAATACCTCTTTATTTACTAGCCTCAGGAACTCTTCACGCTCAGTACTGACTGACTGCACAGTTTGTGGCAAAAAGGAAATTAGTACGCAGAGGAGGCCAACAAAGCTTCAGAAAGCTTTACAGTCAAAGAGAGCTCAACACGGTTAAAGAAGTTGGTCCTTAGTCTTACAGATGCAGAAGCTAAAACAGCCAAAGCACGGCTGATTTCACAAAGCTGCTCATGTTTTTCCATTGTTCTTGCTCTAGCTTGATCTTGTGCTTCCCTCGCTGTTGGAATTGCCATCTCTTTCAAAGCCACGTCCTCTTGACTAATAGCAGATTCCGTCATCCTAGCTTGCTCCACTTCCTCTTTCTCTTCCTCCTCCTATAATCAAGTAGTTTAGAACCATAAAAACTGGTTGAAACTGCTCCTTCATTAGAGATGCTTAAAAGACAATGAGGCTCAAACTTAAAGACAAGCTTTAAAGTAAATAAACCATACTTTATCGGCAAGGCACAAGCTTTCCACAAGCTGAAGCCTTCAAGATAAAGTCTTCTATCACAAAAAAAAATGTTCTCGAATTGGGTGTTAAGCTCATTTCATAGCAAACCCTATTCTAACCACAGTGCTGAAAGCGTTAAACAAGTTTCCCATTTTCTGTTTGTGAAGGAATCGGAGCTATTACAGAACATAAGGAAAAACAATAAATTTCGTAGGTAGAACTACTGTCCTGGCATATTGTCAGAAAAATTATAATCCCTAACCTTGATGAGTTCTTCCTGCATTTCAAGGTACTCCAATTTTCTCCTCCTTTCTGAAACAGAATCTTCAGATGGCAAAGCTGTGACACCAACAGTATCCACAACCTCATCTGGGAGTGAAGACAATGTAGCCCCAACAGCTTCCTCTGGTCTTATCCTTCCTGCAACATGGAAGGCTCTGTGCAGAGTACCAAAACAGAGAATTAATCAATTGCAGTCCAAATTACATATAGAAGCAAACAGGTGGAGATTCCAACTTTAATCAGAGAACTGAAAGAGCTTTTAAAATACCTGGAAAGGATCAGAAGTGATGATGGTACAGAGTGATTGAGAGATAAATCCAACCAATCACGAAGCTACAGAAAGAAGTTACTCTTCATTAAACTTGTGTCCATATAGAGATTCATTATAACTGAGAAAGATCAAAACTATCAACGACATGCTAAACCTAAAAATTCGTTTGTTTACCTTTCCAAAACATATGATACATGGCGTCCACACATGAACACCAATAGCACGAAATCCAAGCAACCAACAACCATTTCACGGCCATAATCGTAAACTAGTTTTGATTCATGAAATTTAAGTCGTAAGTTTACCAAACAAACCAACCCAACAAAAAAAAAACCGTAACGAGAAAGAAAATATGCATTCAGCAAAGTAAGAAGTTGGTAACTTGGTACACCCATGACTGGGTGGGCTGTTTGGATTTTAGCACAAACTTCTTGGTGCAAGTGTGCAACAATAGGTTATAACACCATCACCCATCAAATATGTACTTTACAAAGAAACACCAATAGAAGCCACCATGGCCATCCACGTAACTTCATATTGATTTCAAAATTTTTGGGTAAATTTAGTAAGCCAATCCACCCACAAGAGGGAAAAAACCGGGAAAAAAAATAAAAATAAAATAAAAACCCAATTCAAGTTGGTAAGGCCATAGGATTGGATGGGCTGGTTCGATCGTACCACAAAACCCCCTTGGTGGAACAACAGGTTATGCAAAACTGTTTATTTAAACATGAACTTTCTGCAAAGAAACCACCTATGGAACCAGAACATAATGTCTAGCATGTAAAACCATTGGGGTTGGTATGAGAAGTCACAGCCACATTCAATCGACAGTAATCTATGTAATTGGACAGAATTCAAGATGAAGGCATCTGTTTGAATGCAGATTGACAAGCCTAAACAGAGCAATGCACCGTGGATCCAAGAGTGAATAAAGTGACAGGAAAACAAAAAAGAAACAGAAAATACCTGTTGACGCATTTCTTCAACAGAACGTAACCCAAGCATGCCTCGCTCTCTACAATCTTCACGAAGTTCTGCTTCTGAAAGAGACTCCACACCCTCGGCTTGTATCATTTTGTCATCATTCTTTATCCTTAAATGCAAATAACAAAAAAAAAAACAATAAGTGGAAGATATCTACCATTTATCTCAAGTAAGCCCTAAGGTGATTTCAAACCACCTGAATGTCAGCAGGTCTTCATGCAATTACCCTTAAAAGATAATACTTTTAGCAGCACAATATCCGTTAGTCCTCACAAACAAAAAAACAAAATAACCATAAACCGAAAGGAGTTCAAAGATGAGCTTATGCATAGGACCATGTCCATTTCTGTGAACTAGGTCCGCTGGCTTTGTATCTTTCAAAGCCTCTGCATCAAGATAACAGATTGAACTTTCAAGATAATGACGCACTTGAAAGAGGCTTTTCATACATTTTCAGTTTTTTCCCAGAGACACAAACAAAAGGCGAATATATCTGTTATCTAGTGCTGAGGTGCCAAACCAACACAAATCCACACCACTTTCTGTTACCACATTATGAACTATCCCAGAAAACTCATGTCAATTTGTTTCCAAACACTACAAACACAAGAGTAGAGCAAAGCAACTATGTCTTTCTTCCCAATTTGAGCGAGAAATCAAGAACATCTATAACTCGTCAATTCAAATAAGAGCAGAAACGGGTCAAAAAGTTCAAAAGTAAAGCTCAAAAGAGAGCCCGAGCTTTACCAAGCAGGTCCTGACACCTGTCTTAATTCTATACTTCTGTCTAATGAGTAATCTCATCTTTCAGCCCCTTAGGTTGTACACATACTGGTATGAATTGAAAAGCAGCATAAATTGGAATCATATATCTCACCATTGTAATCTTTTTCGAAGCATAAAACGCAAATATGCATCTGTTCCAAAAGGATTGATTCCCATATACTTGCACATGTTCACTAACCGAGGCCTGAGCAAAGAGTCCAAAAGAAGAAGGAAAAGACATCACACTATGAATCTGTAAGCAGAGAACAATAGAAATACAAATTCCAATTAACGTCAATGTAGCATAACAGACAAGTAACGGGAGGGAAGTTCAACCTGCTAATATTATCCAGTGTAAGTTCATCATTGAACAACTTAGCAAAGCCCAGAATTTCATCATTGGATACGCTGGAACCGGTTCTAACCTAAATCAACATACCAGGTCATATATGCTGTGATTACCAACAGGAGGGCAAACAAATTATAAAAGGCACAGAAATTTATAACAGTCAGTGACTGACCTTGCTCAAAAATTCATCAAGATCTTCAGCTGTTTTCTTAGTTTCTCCACTCCGCGAGTTTTGGACTTCCTTCGCCATTTCTTTAACAGTTTCCTGAAGAAATTTTGCATATTCTATTCTGGCTCTTAGCCTCCTTTTTAATGCTTCCTACAAGTTAAGCATTTGACATAAATCAACTGTCATCCTTAAAACAGGCGCAAAGAGGAAATGCATGACCTAGGTGACCATGATGTAACAGTTTGTGTGCATGCAGAAAGTACATGAAGGTTTTTGCTCCTTAATTGCAGCATTGTGGCATGGTCTACAATAGGATCACTTAATTCAGTTCCAGAGGTGCAAGTTTTCGTTCTGTAAACAACCATACAAAAGACTCCAAGAACAAGAACTTAATCAAACCTTCATGCATCTATGGAACCATACGACATGGTAACCCAGTACCAACATCACAACAGCTCTCAATAAGATCTTACAGACAAGAAGCATTTTACACAGTGCCAAAAAAGAGAACAACAACGAAAATGCAGCAATTTTCCACCATTAAAAATAGACAGAAGCATGAAGCCCAAACACTAAAATTCCAAAAGAATCAGTACCTGTTCTTTCATTTTATCTTGAAACGTTGACGGCAACATATTGGGAAATAACTTCAGGAAAACTGGGAGCAAGAATTCCATGAATGGGATGATGATAAAAACCGCAACGGGAACTAGCCTGAAAATATCAGCTGTGGTTCGGGTTAGCTGTTGCCTCTCCCTCCTGGATAGACTCTTCCCACCAGCAAGTTTAAGCAGCAATCTCGAACTGATCCTCACATCAGCCCAGAGTAGCTTAAAACCTAGCCAATAATGTTGCAATGTTGATATAAATTCATCCTTCCAATGAATTAGCTTCTTTGCCCAATCTTCCCTAAAACGCAAAAAAGTGATCAATTGAGCTTGAATGTGACACATGTTGGCTCTATAATGGACAAATAGATGAAGAATGGAAGTCGTTTTAACCTGCTCATTGACGCAACAGCTCTCAAAGCTGGACCAATCCCAAGTAATATAGCCTGTACTCTCTGCAAGATAGATTTAGCAACCTTTTCAGATTCCTGCAATCGTTTGGCTTTAGCTTTAGCTTTCGCAGAACTCAGACCTTCAACTGCTTGATCACATTCCTCAGGAGATGCTTCCTTTCTCTTTTTAGCAGCCAAGTCTTCATTGTCTTCATTATCACTTCCCACATCACGTTGACCTGCCGCTGCTGTAGACGCATAACGTACAGATTGTGGCATAAACCTCATCCCTGTTGGGGAACCAAATTGAGACCCCACAGTCACATAACCAGATACCATATCCCCATAGCATTTACGCCTAAAGAGTCCCAATGACGAAAAGCTCAGTAAATCTTCATTCATAGGTAAAATTGTATCCCCTTTCTTCATGCGGTCAATATCTCCAGAAGAATGATTTGCAGCAGACTTCAGACCATGAGAATCAGCATGCTGACTAGATAACCCATGTCCCAGGCTTTGAAAACATTGAATTGAGCGGGCAGAGACCTTCAAATAATCGGAGACAACCCTCCTCTTCCTTAATATTGCTCTAGAAGCCATGATTAGAGTTTCCCCCTCCCCAAATTGACTCACAGCCACATTTCACAAGCATCAACTTACTTAAGCTGGTCAGCAAAACAATAGCAAGGTTAATCTGTGACCAATTAAAACATAAAAAACAATAAGGCCTTCCATAAGAAACTAGAATACTATGGGTATGTCCCTTATTGGAGTTTACGGTTGTAGGGTTTTTTTTCTTCGTACCCCCTTGATGCTCTTTCAATAGAATCTAATATGTATAAACAAAAACTATGACAGCATATGCACGCTATAATCTCTTGTAATACTATACAATTGATTAATAAAATCTTTTTTGCCTTTCAAAAAAAAACACTATGACAGTATACGGATGCTATAATCTCGCAAAACCTTTAGTTATCTTTTAAACATTCCACCTCTTGCCAATTGTTAATTGGAAGGACATTCCACAACAAACAGGAAAAAAAATGATACAATCGAACTAAAGAAAATTTTATGCAGGGATTAATTGACAAAGAGAACTAGATTTCTTGCACATGTTAAATAACTTAAACATATTCATCTGAAATTTGAACCGCCCAAAAATAAGGTAGTCTTCAAGGATTGGAAGGCTAAAAAACTTTACACTACTCGTTCGAGAAAAAGGAGGTGGAACCATGGACATCAAGAAAATATGCAAATTCTTACATATTCCAGTTGAGGTACAGTCCAGTCCCACTACATCCAGTCCGTCCATTTTGGTTTTTGAGGGCCCATCCCAGGCTCAGAACAATAATCGGGACAGTTCATTTTGCGAGCTTGTCAAATTTTCCAATCAATGCCTTATCGGAACACATTAATCTTGAAACAAAAGATGAATGTGTTCTCATAAGGTATTGATCGCTATCCGACTAACATGATTATTTACATGGTTAAAGTGCTAGACGATCTCTACAAAATAAATGGCTCTGATCACTACTGCGGGCCCATATCAGGTCCACAAAAACCAAACTGGGCGGGACGGGATGGTAGGGTGACTGGACTAGGCCTGAACCCTATTCCAAGAAATCAATTTCAAGAATCACAACTTCTTCAATCGAAGCAACTGTATTTCCATACACACACACACACACACATCTCTGCACCACACTTACGTATAACTACACGACTCCGGACACACAAGCATATAAAAAAAATCATGTACGAACCAAAATGGCCAAATGAGGATACGAAATTGACAGCAGAAAATAAATTCTGACGAGAGGAAACACGCAGGCAGGCTCAGCGTAATTCTTCAAATCAGTAACAACGCGATTACTCTAAGAAGAACGTAAACATCGACGGTAGTTGCGTATGATAAGAACTTACAGTTGGTGCAAGAAACAAACTCGGAGCAGTAAAATCGCCGGAAGCGAAACAGATGAAAGGTGTGTTGTGAATGCGCTTTGAGAGAGAGAGAGAGAGAGAGAGAGAGAGAGGGGTTTTAGGGTCGCGCAGTATTAACGAGAAAATGGGGGGCGAGGAAGAGTTTTTAGAGGGAGAAGGAGGGGTGTGGGAGGGATCGTCTGCGGCGGAGGGTCATGGCGTCTATATGGTTTGCACCGCTTGATGCCGTTGATGTGTTTCGTGAGGGGTGGGAGAGATATTTTAGGTGGGTCCCCGGAGGATTGTCTATAGTCAAGAGAGATCCGAGAAAGGGGTGCGTATATCCGAGTGCAATTGCAATTTGCAAACCAAAATGGGGGAAATTACGTTATTAAACATTGTAGTTTTTGCCATGTTTCATTATGGTTCGTATGGTCTTGGATCTATGAGAATGCACCTTATAATTCATTTCCGTTTTCGATAAGTTAGGTTTTCGGGCAAACTTACGCACACATCGACTAATCTTGGGGGACCAGTCCCACTATCCACTAGCTGAGGCCCCTCCGATCTTTTCCACTTTGTTCTCCGATCTTTTCCACTTTGTTTCCGTTACAATGTATAATATGTTTGTGATCAGTCATAAATCAAAGAGAATAAATTTTATCCACTGCTGGTCTAAAACCTCATTTTTTCACCGCCACCTATTATGGGCCCCACTTAGTGTCTATTGTTGTGATCTGAACCGTTTATATTTTAAGACACACAATAAAGTATTGTCATGCAAAAAATCAACTTGATCGGAAGTCGATAGATATATCCAAATTTTGATTTATAAAATGGACGATTTGATTTCTATTAATAATAATAAAGAAAAATTTATTTTTTGATACTCCCAACGATGTCCAATCAAGTTTATTTTTTGCATAGATACACAATTATGAGGATTTTACAAGATGAACGGTTCAAATCAACAATAAACACACGATAGGATCGAAAAATGTGGTGGTGAAAAAGTGGGATTTTCCACCACCGGTGGAAAGAATTTAATCTCGAAATCAAAAGGACATTTTAAAATTAGGGGACGAAACTTTGTATGACTAAAATATAGAAATGACTAGCTTGATTAATTGTTTTTTCTTGAACTAAAATTGTGGTGAAAAATCTAAAATACTCCACGAAATTAGTCACTCAAGTTGCACGTATGCTTTTGTTTTTTAATGGAAGCCCAATTTCAGAACAATAAATAAAAGCTTTAAGGAGTAAAATTTCACAAACAAAGTAATGTATAACTAAAATAACAAGGATCAATAATGTATTTTAACCATATTTGCGACAACCGAACTTACTCTAAAATGAGGACACTGTATGGTTGCAATTTCATTAGACTTGAAGGGCACGAATGCTTTTGATGTCTTCATCTCCAAGAAAGTCAAAAAGTGTATTTTACTAAGAGTAGTTTATCAATAATTCTAACATCACATCCAACTATACACCCACATTCGCAATAGAGGTGGGTCTCATACATTGAGTGTGTAGTATGTGTAGGCGTCACCCTTATTGTGAATGTGAATGTGTGATTGGGTGTGGTGGTAGAATAATTGGTAGTAGTAGTTTATAGTGTAATATACATTTGCTTTCCATGCCCAAATATAGGGTGATGTTATTCGCAGCTACGTATTTTCTCCCATAGCCCGCTAAAAATTTTCAACTATACTCGACAATTACATACCGAAATTGAGATACATTTTCAGCACCCAATTACCGAAATATAATCTTTTTTTCAATAGCTACTTACCGAAATGTATGTATTAGCAGTTGCATACCGAAGGTTGAACATATTTTCGACATGCAGTTGCCGAAATATAATTTTGTTTTCAACATCTATTTACCGAAATGTTATTTATAATTTTCAACAACTACCTACCGAAATATAGCGGGCTATGAGAGAAAATACGTAGCTGCAAATAACACCACCCCAAATATATTTTCTACCTAAACCCACGGGAATGACAGGATATACCTTCTTCTTTTTTATACCCAAATTCAGTTGGACTGTTGTCTATTCCCACTTATTTGAGTAATGGTGTGATGATCTGGGGGGAAGTATTTAAGGCCGTTTCTCAGCCCTTTGTGCTCGAACATTTACCTAGATTCATACTCCAATAGACAACACTCAAATGAATTATCGTATCGGAGTCCTAAATTTGACAAATTTCAAACCAATTATCGTATCGGGCTCCAAAATTTTTTTCAAATTTAGGTACCCGGTTACATTTAAGTTGGTTATATATAACAACAAACAAGTACAATCCGGTTCCTATCCACGCCCCTTACGGTCTGCACCGTCCGCACCTCTCATTTTCCGATCAAATTTTGATGATCCAAATCGTTCAATGTGTTTAAAATATGATTTCAAGGGTACCCGCGAGAGATTATCTTAAAAAAAATATCGAGAAGGACTTGATACGTGTAGTTTTTCATAAAACAGTTTCTATCAGCACTTATGAAAAACTGCTCAGATTAAGTCCTTCACGATCTTTTTTTTTTTTTTGCCAATTTCTTAAAGATACCCTTAAAATCACGTTTTAAACATATTGAACGGTTCAGATCATCAAAATTTGATCAGAAAATGAGAGGCACAGACGGTGTGGACCTAAACCGGATTGCTAACAAGTAATACTAAAGATAATCATTGTTTCACTAATAGCAGTGATGAAGCCACCCATAGACTAGTGGGGGCATCTCCCACTCACATTTCTTTTAATTTATTTTTTCCAAATCATTTTGTTAAGCGAGCTTTGGCATAAAAAGGATGAACCATTAACTCCAAACTCACCTCAATGACATTAAATTCTGCTCCACCACTAACTAGAGTGTAGCCTACCGACAATTGGCTTCACTTAACAAACAAGACCAGTAGCCAAAGCTCCCTCCCATGTTAGAGGTCGCCTTAGGCTCAAAAATTTCAAGACCGGCCCTGGTTACCAAGTATGACCACCAAGACAAAAGAAAAAATCGTTCGCGTCTTCTTGTACTGTCTTCCTTATAAGCATCAATAACCATCGAACTAAAAGAAAAGATCTTTCACATATTATACATTGAAAGGAACTGTTCCAGCTCCTGGAAGAAAACAAACAACAAAACGTGACACTAATTCCATTCAGGCCCAGTTTATTTTCCCCCAAAATATATTTTTTTTCGGAGGAAAAAAATCCTTTCTTGTAATTTCACATTAATAACATAATCTGAAGCTCCCAAATAATTCTGAGTATATAAAGGGGGCGGCCCCCACTCTTAACCTTTTTCTTTCCTGTACCTGGAGTAACTAGATACCTCCTGTTATATCCTGCACAACATGGAAATGATAGGTATAAGAAACAAAACCAGAAAATAATGGATCAAAAAAAAAAAATTACAGTTTTTTTCGGCTTCTTTTTTCCTGTCTACAGAAGATTTATTGTCATATTTGATCCATATATTTTATTTTCCTGATTCTTCCGGTCGAAAGTGTAGATGAATAAAGCATATAGTCATGATCCAACGAGTTAAGTCCACTCTGTTCCTCTTTGCTTTCTATCATTATAAAGTAGATGATTGCCATCAACCAAACCGCCGCACCTACAGTGAATTTGCAAATCAAGCCCATTGTTGCAGCTTTACTGACCAATTTCATCTTTAGATTGATTTATGTATCTCATCGACGATTTATCATTACAATCGTATAGAAGAAGCTAGCAGCTGTGCTATACAAATCCAGTGTTGCAAGTGCGCTAGAATCTACCAAACCAACCGAGCCTTAAGTCTTAATCAATTGGGGTTAGCTACATGAACCCGTTGTTGCTGTTACTGTTACTTTTGTCCTTTTTGAATTTGCAAGCACAACAATGCATTAGGGGTTAGTAATTAGTGTGGGTTGAAGGGCAGACTGCGGACTTGAATCCAGGATCGAGTCCAACAGCCTGGGGCTTTCGACATAAAAATCCTATTCGCCTGGGCTTTGCTATCACATGTCATATGGGGTATTCAACCAGTCTCCAGTCATCAAGTAATCAAATACTTGACTCACTCACACCTGCGTTTGATTTTCCTTACAATTCTTCAGAACACTATTCAAGTGGAAGGCAGGGGAGATCAAAGGGTATAAATAACTCAGTAGATGATTTTTTCTTCTATGCTAACTCACTATTTCTATCATCTGAACCTTTTTTGACCACCTAAGCATAAGGCTATTAACAGTAACAAAAGCTTGTTGTACAAACAGATCAAGAGCCTTTGAATTTTTTCCGAATGTGCAAAATACGTCAGCATCTTCTTTACACGTCTGTTAATTTTGTGTATTGACTTAATAAGCCCCCCAAAAATTAAGAGTCTACTATATTGTACCCTTGGATACCCAGCAAGAGAAACATACCATGGGAGCTTAAAGGTGTCTTTCCACCCTCCATGTTTGGAGCAGTTTGCAACAATTTTGTCCAACCGAATTATTATTTCCGAGAAAGTCGGTCTTATGACAGTTTCTGGATCCCAACATTCTTCAATCAACCTATGCATGAAGGAAAGTAAACAAAAAAAAAAAATCATAAAGACGTTTCCTTTCAACTTCAGTCCAGGGAATTGTAAAGCCATGGAAAACTATATGACATCACCAAAAAAGGAGAAGATTAAGAATCCATAACCAACTTATGGTAACAACTTGAATTTCAACTTTGAGACATTCCCCTCATCAAAAATAAGAGGGAAGAGGGAGACAAAAATAGAAATATCCATGCACAAAATTCATTGTCATCTTAAACTAGGTGGGCAGGCATAAGGAAATCAAATAGAATAAGAGACAATGATGGTAATCAAACCACCTCATTCTGAGAAGAGCAGAGAAGAAAGGCCACCCGTGTATCATTGAAGAAGACCTAGTCCCATTTGCCCACAGTGGAAATGTGCCAAATTAACCACTAAGACAAGACGATCTTTTGGATAGTCAAACTTGAAACATCTCATATGATCAATACTCTGGACTTATCTATCGAATGTTGATTGAGTACTTGACATTATCATTCCAAGTTACAAACACAATAACTACTTCAAGAAAAGAGCCATTTTCATTCCGTTCTTTCAAAAATGAAAAAATCCTGGATTTGTAATGAAGCTTCTGTGATTATTAGGATCGTATGTTTCATGGACTCTGGAATGCTATCTGGTTTATCTGACGGTATCATCTAATTCTCATGTCCAAGTACACAAGAATACCACTACATTTCTTGCTTTTGAAATACACCTCTCATTCATTTTGGGTATAATTGAAGAGGGATTCTCCCGAACAGGAAGACTCAGTCCCGAACATATGCGTAACACTTGACTTGTGCAGGGGCACCATGTGAGGGTAAAACAGAATAAACCAAGCATGTAAATTACTTGGTGGCACCACGTAAGGGTGCCCGGTTGGTTTGCCGAACAGCTAAGTGGTAGGATGGAGGAAGCAAAGGGAAGCTCGACGTGATAGGCAAGTACCCTGTGAATAAGGGGCAGAGATCGAGTTTCCATATGGAGGGGAATTCCATATGGGCTAGGTTTCCCAGCGGGAAAGGAACCCAAGGCAAGGAAGGAAACTTGAGGAGCAAGCCAATCCTAATCTCTAAATAAGAGGTAACACCTACGGGTAAAGGTATGCTCTGATTTACTGTCATAAGCATTACCAGTTAGGGTTTCTGTGCAGTACGTGATACTAACTTAGGCATTGGAGAGCCTTGGCCGACGAGAGGCAAAGGTGCGCTCACTGTGGTGTATTTTGCAGAGCTACGGTTCCAGTGAAGGGCATGTGCAGTTGGTCTCGTTAGGAGTCGTACATCACTACGCGGATTTTCTCCCCGTACGATAATGTCTGTTACAAAACTTTTGATGCATCAAATGGGATCCATACACCACAATTAATAAGTCCACATAAGTAATCCTTTCAGGTACAATTTCACTTTTGGGATAAGATCTTGATATATGGTTAATAAAAATTATTCCAAACTAGTAAAACAAAGTTGCTAGGAGTGTACTTTCTACTGCTATTAACTAGACAGAAATTTAATAGCTTAAAACTGCAGCAAAGTACGCAACTTCTCACAGGAGAGCGACTTACTCTTTCAGATCTGGAGGATAATGTTTGCTTTTTGTCTTGAATGGTGGTCTCTTTCCTTCCAAACACATCAATTTAGCGGCATCTTCTGTAGACCTGGGGTGAAATGGTTGGACTCCCTCCAGCATCTGAACCCAATAGGAAGGTAAATGCCATGGAAGAAAGAACTAGGTAATGGCTTTTTTTGTTTGGGTAAGTTAACTAGTTAACCACTTTGTTCTCAACAGAACAATGTGCTTAAATGATAGCATGACAGATTCAAGTAAAAGATTTACAAACTCCATGAATGCCACTAGATATGTAAGGTGTAAAGAAGAGTTGATAGTTAAATTAGTCGAATGAAGGTCAGAGTTGTTCCTACAAGGGAAAAAATTGTCAAGTTAAACTGCAAGTCCAGGTCAATTCTGTAGCTTAGCTAGTGTACCAATAAAGTAGTACAAACATTTGGAAATTAGATTTTATTTCAAGAAGATAAAAAACAATCACTCTTACAAACATATGAAAATAAGTGTTTGGAAACTACTCCGTATTTATGAATGACAGGACAAATAAATAAATGGAACATACCTCATAAAGAATGAGACCGAATGAGTACACATCCACACTTCTGTCAAATATTTCATCTCTATAAACCTCAGGTGCCAAATACAAACCTTGAAACAATAACGAGAGATCAGTAACTAAACACTACTTAAGAGTTGCACAACGATTGGAAACCCAGGTTCTTCAGCCAAATTTACAATGAAAAAATATCTTGTTGTATTATGCATACAATTCTTGAGTAGCTTACCTCCTTAATATAATATCTTACTTGTTATTGGGAATTTATCCAAGTGATTGCATTACCTACTCCAATGAAAGCAACATACTTGAATTTTAAAATCACAAGCCAATCAATTGGACGTATCAATCTCCTAAAACAGAAATTTTCATAGAGAAAAATAAACTATATTATAGCAATATGCAGTCACGCTTTAGCAATTGCCGTATTCAGACCATAAAGCCTTTCACGCACTTACTTGATGCCTCAAACGGTCAAACCTAACATTGTCGTATGCTAGAACAAGAATGTTCCTTTCAAAAAAAAAAGTTCGACTGCCAATATCAGTCAGTTTCACCAATCAGCAGAACACAATTGCAATTATATGATGACACAGAAGCAAATTTGAGTAATTTAAGTTGACAGTTTTGGTTGCAATGCTGAATGCTAATTCCACGCCAAATGGCAAGATGTTGTCCAACGGAGTATAACTAAAGGTATGCAAGGACCAACCAGAAAATGTTGGTAAAAAAGTATGGCGAGTGTAAAAACTTACTTGAACGGTCAATCTGAGCGTCTGACTGCAATAGCTTTGCCTTGTCTGATGATAATTTAGACAATTTTATCAAACCAAATCCAGCTACTTTCAACTGACCTCCAGAGTCCAGCAAAATATTTCTGGCACCTTACCAAGATTTCAAATATTAAAAACAGCACATAACTCTGAGTTCACAAATATACACATCAGAATCAACTGTTGCATTTAGTTGCCTTACTTAGGCTTTAAATCGCAGTGGATAATTGGGTCTGGTTTACATCCTTGAAGATAATTCATGCCCCTGTTAACATGAAATCAAGCAAAGAAAGCACAATGTAACAAGATGGGACTCAAACAACCAAATGTTCAAATGGAACAACCATCAAATAGTTTGTCGGCGAATTACAGACAAAAACAAAGGAGCAAAACACCAGTAAATGCAAGAAGAAAAAGAGAAGAAAGAACATTGATTATTAACTGAGCAGAATCAGGGGGAGAAAATTAGGAGTACAAAATTTACTCAAGGAAAATTGCCCATGCCTTGCAATATCAAGAGCAAATCTTAGAGCTTTAGGTAGAGACAGACGCCCTTTCTTTTGAAGATAGCACCCGAGGTCACCCTGAAAATCACCATCAAGGAGAGCAATGTGAATCTGCAATGCACTTCCTCGTATAGAGAAAATCAATCTAAAGTAAGTACGAAATCATTTCAGACAAAAGCAACACAAAAACTCACACATGCTTACCTTAGAATGATACTCTGAAACAATCATCATAGGTATATTTTGGGTAACAGCTCCAACGAATTGAACAACATTAGGATGTCGGACCTTTTCTAACAAAGTTAACTCATGTTTGAAAGCATTTCTGCAGAGAAGCGAATAAGTCGTAATGTTAGAGACATGTACTTAGATAATTATGCATCAATTATCCAGTATTCCCAGCAAAACAGCAAGAGGTGAAACAAAAGCACTAGATATGAGTGAAAAAATGAAGAAATACACCTGCTTCCAACTCACACAAGTGCGAAAATAGCATCACAAGAAAAATTCATTGGATGCCGAAAAGATAAAGACATGGGTCTGAACTTTTTGCTTTCTTTAGATAACAAGAAGTGATCAGACTCTACTTCTTTCTTAGCAAGTACGTCCATTAAAACAAATATAACTTGAAAGCCTAATGTTCTTCTTCATAAACTACAATACATAAGGTTAACCAAAAATTAAACACTAAGAGTGCGGAAGGAGACATCGGTGTTATCGAGCGCTTACATGCTTTCAGGGTCTGCATAACGGTCCTTATCAAGTATCTTTACAGAAACTTTTGTGCCGTTCCATTTAGCTACTTGGTATGTCCCCTGTGACAAGGTGTGGAAGACATTTAGAAACCATCCACATATAAACAGTTAGCTCTAGAGAATCCACAAAGGGAAAACCGAAGAAGAGGAAATAAGGAGGACAAAAACCTTCACACAAACACATCAACACACACAACCAGGCACACAGAGAGAGAGTGGACATATACAAACATATGCTCTTTATCAGGTGCCTGAAAGATCCTTTAACCTAAATGCACCTTCTCAAATAACAGTGACTATGCATGACACCTTAGAGAACATTTCAAAAATTCACACACATAAGAGATAAGAACTAGTCACCTAACATAAACTGACTGAGGTTCCTATACACAATTCAAGTTCCAACAAAATAACTATGATCAATAACACCTTTTAGTAGCTTTAGATGGACATTTAAGTATTTCTATAGTATAGGATATTGCAGAAGGATAAATAGTCACAATCTTCAAATCATTTCACAATGATCCACGACATGCAAGAAACGGTTTATGAGAAGAAACATGCTTCCTGGAAAAAGAGCATCTTGGAAAACGGAAAAGGTTCTGCATGATAAAGCTTGAACACATTCTCTTCCACAAAAACAGAACTACCGCGAAAACTTGTTGATATTTCATATCCGTGGACATGAGTCTCAAAGTATTACCGGGCTTCTTACAATGAACTTCTAAAGAACATACCTTTGTAATACCATCACTCTTGCGAACCTGAAGCTCTAGAGGATTGAGCTCATACTCTGGAACTTCTCGAGGATTTGCAACCACCATTGGTGTCTTTCTGATTTTCTAGGAATGAGAAACACGTTTGCATTAAAATTCGCTAACTTCAAAGATTTTCAACCAAAGAAAAACGAGTTAGTTTCACAATTACCGGAATTTTGGCTCCACGGGCCTTCAGGATATTGTAAACTTCTACATGTCCGTAGTATTTTGCATCAGCGGCTGCCTATAATAATAAAAGAATTAATTACATAAAGGCCACATTATTCTAATAGCCAATACAAGTCGCATAAGAATGCAATGCTCCATTAATATGCAACCAGAGGGAACAATAAACAAGTCATATAAGATGGAAACACTGGCAAGCTACAAATGGGAGAAGGGCCAATGTATCACATTCCCTGCCTCCTCCCCTTGGAGCCTTAGACAAGTAGTATTAAAGCACTGATGTCCTATAAAAAAATTTGTCAATTTCGTTTCATTTTTTTTTATACTTTTTCTAATTCCTCGATTCCTCTCATTGAAACAAACAAATGCTACTAAATGTTTGACGAAAAGTTAAAAAAAGACCACTGAAAGTAAAATAATACAGACTGTTTTAAGACATTAATTTCGGCAAATGCACCCTATTCCCTACCGCTGCTCCAACAATCGTTTCAATGGACCTTAAGGAGCAAACTCCTAAGTCTTAGAGCTTCACCACCAGTCCAACCCATTCCCATTGGATTAAAAGCATGATTATCAATGGACATTTGCACAGTACAGCTCTTTTGACTCAGCAAAGCAAAAAACGAGAAGAACATACCGTACTGCCCCACCGATCGCGGGCATCAATATTAGCCTTCCGGGTGAGCAACAGCTTCACAACCTCCACGTGCCCTTCGCACGCCGCGATGTGCAGAGCCGTGCGCCCGTCCAAATCGATGCTATTCACGTCAATGCCACCGTCGTCAAGCAAATCCTGCACTCCCCTCACATCGCCCCTGCATAAATGTACCTAACATACTTAATACTCATATAATAGTACGCTGTTCTACATCAAACAATCCATTATTGATTATACCAACAAAATACACGTTTTCATAGTTTAATCGTCCATCGAAATAGAACATAAACAATTTAACGATCTACCACAATGGAACTCGACATTCTTTCAAATCTTAAAACTATCCATGATTCTAAACCAATTCCAGAGAATTTTCTTATATAAGCAAAATGTCCAAGAGAAAATCGTACTCCTTTTTGCTCTGTCCACCGGAGCAAGTCCACCAATGTCCCGAATCCCATGCCAAAGCAAAAATTTGGCATCAAGAATGGCAAAAACCTCTCCCCCCTTGCACCAAACTAAATGCCAAATTTTTGACAACGCCATTCTTGGTGCCAAATTTGGCATCCAATTTGACAATTAACAAATTTACCACATCACCCAAACCATTCAATTTGCATGGAATAATGGGATGAGCTTAATTTAATGGCCCGGCTTTGAAATTGTGCTAAAATGACACCAAACCGGTGCCATGACATTGCTATTTTTTGGCAAAAAGCCAAAAAATGTAATCTGCAATGTCATTTTGGCACCAACGAGTGGACTTGCTTTTACTGCGCAAAGCCTTTTCTATTTGGAAAATTCGGTGGCACTCCCCTCCTCACTAATTGCCTCCAGCCCTTACCTACACGCCATGAACAGCAGCTGCATCGTGCAGTCGAGATTCTCCGGCACCGACAGCTCGTCGTTGGCAGGGCTGCTCCGCCGGATGGGGTCGAGAGACGACTGGCGCCCGAAGCTGAACCGGAGCGTGTTGCGCCGCGGATCGAGCGAGTTCTGCCTCTTGAAGCTGAATTTCCCGCTCAGGCGCAAGGACCCCGTCGAGAATTGACGGGATATCCCCCGCTTCAACTGCGCCGCTACCTCCATTGAACACACAACCTCTCTCTAGAAATTTTGATTTTCCACCAAACAAATCAATAATTCCTTAATAATTAGCCCCTGTTTAGTTTTAACCCCTGTTCTTTCTTTTTAGTTTCCACAACAAGAAGGTGATCTCTCTCTCTCTCTCTCTCTCTCTCTCTCTCTCTCTCTCTCTCTCTGTGCGAGTAGAAATTGTGGTTTGTTGTTTTAGCCCGAGAGAAACGGTGTCGGGTCAAGGGGATTGGTGGGTGGGGAGAAAAACTACATGGGGAAAGAAATGTGAAAGAAAGAGAGGAGAATGAAGGATTCGAGAATGTGTTTGTAGTGAGGGGGAAGATAGAGGAAAGGTGGATCGAGAGCTCAGGGGGAAGCTCTCGATGGGAGGAGTGAGGACGAGGTGAGAGGTTAGATTCAGAGAGAGAGAGAGAGAGAAAGAGAGAGAAGATCAGAGATCCGAAAAAGACGGTGGAGAGAGAGAGAGAGAGAGGAATGGATGAGAGGCAAGTCCGAGTTTTGCGTATTTCTCTGTCTGGCATCTCTCTCTCCTACGGAAACAACTCCGACAAAGCTGTAACGTTTTAGAGTACTCCACTTGTTTATTTTTCATGCAAGTGAACCAGTGGGATGGGGTCTATCTCTACCGCGCCAGATGGAGACGTCATTTTGGGGAAAATTGCTTTCCCACCCCCGACATCCCCAGGCCCCACTCCTCCTTTTCCCTCTCTACCCCGGCCCCCCTCCTCTCTCTCTCTCTCTCTCTTTCATTTTATTTTTTTTTTAAATGGTAATAACTTTTTTACAACTTATTTATTTAAAATAAATTTTATATTTTTGAAATCTACTCAACGAAACCTATCAAACGAGTCTAATATTGATGTGAAATAATAGAAAATGAAAGAATTATATATTTTTGTGGTAGTTTAAACGGTATAAAGAGGTTGGAAAATTAAGTGTTCCAAAATTAAATCCGTTTGAACGTTGATTAACCCTAAGAAAGTCGTAGGGTTAATTTTTTTCTTTCCAGTTTGGTCTTTTTATTATTTTTATTCAGGATTCTTTTATTCTTTTTTTACCGTTTGGTTCTTTTTTTTTATTTTTTCCTTTTCTTTCTTTGTTTCCAATTTGTGTTTTTTTCATTTTATTTTATTTTCTTTCTTTTCAGTTTGATTTTATTCTAAATTGCCATAATGAATTTTTTTGATGATTTTATTCTAAATGGCGCGAAAAATTTATTACGACCATTTTATGATGAAATGAAAATTGAAATACTTATTTTTGTAACTATATTTTTAATCTATAAAGAACAAAAAAAAAAAAATAGGACCATTTGTCAAGATTGGGGTGGGAGGCCACCAACCATATTAGGGTTCATTTGTTAATCTGGGGTTGGGGAGGCCAACCATATTAGGGTCCATTTGTCAAGATTGGGTTAGGGGAGGGGGGCCAACCATATGAGGATCCATTTGTCAATACTGGGGTTGGGGGAGGGGGGGCCAACCATATTGGGGTCTATTTGTCAAGATTGGGGTTGGGGGAGGGGGGCCCGACCATATTGAGGTCCATTTGTCAAGATTGGGGTGGGGGGGCGGCCATATTGGGGTTGGGGGGGGGGAGAGAAGTTCTCATTTTGCTATAAATAGAACCATTTGTCAAGATTTAGAAGTCACACGTTGTGAAAAATTCACCACCCGACCAGCCTCTCGATCCAAAAAATTTAGTAGTTTAGTCAAAATTTAGTTTCGAGAGAAAAAGAAAGTTTTTACTTTTCTCTTTCGAAGCTACCGTAAGACGATTGTGGAAAATTCTTGCCGGAACAATGGATGAGTACAACATTTCAATTTCAGATAGTTGGTCTTTTGAGAATGATGTTCGTAGTGAGGACAGCATCTCTCACAATCGTCGCGATTATACACCCGAATTTACCACCGACCAGGTTAGTTTTTACTGTTATTATTTTGCATATTCGTTATTTATGCTAAGACTGCTTAATGTTGTACTTATACATATTCCTTTTTTTATATAGATTTTTGAAAGTAGAGAAGATATGTTAACTTGGGCTCGGAGCGTTGGTTTAAAATATGGTATTGTGGTGGTTATTTTAAATTCTGCTAATTTAAAAGGCGGCAAGCTGCCGAAGTGCATTCTTGGTTGTGAAAGAGGAGGAAAGTACGAACGGCCACGGTATCTGGTTGAAGGGCAATCCTTGCAAAGAAACACTGGAACTAAAAAATGTGATTGTCCATTTCAGCTACGAGGTATACCAGAACCTCCATACGGTATCAGGTGGGGTTTAAAGGTTGTTAATAGTGTCCATAACCATGAGATAGCGAAACACATTGAGGGCCACGAGTACCCGTCTAGGCTAAAACCAATAGAGAAACAATTTGTGGCCGACATGGCCAACAGCACCGCGCCTCGTGAGCTGCTTAATATTTTGAAGGAAAAAGACCCGCCAAACACTACGGGCATCAAGAGCATTTACAACGCTATTTTTAAAAACAAAGCAACCAAACTGGATGGTCTAACTCCTACTCAGTATGTCATAAATCAATTACTTAAGAAAGATTACCTCCATCAATTTCTTACAAATCCAGATACCAACGAAATCACAGATATTATTTGGGTTCATCCTATGAGCCTAGAGCTATCTGTCAACTTTCCATCCGTATTGATCATTGACGCCACGTACAAGACCAATGAGTATCGAATACCACTATTGGAGGTTGTGGGTATCACATCCACATGGCGAACTTACTCGGTTATGTTTGCATATCTTAGTAACGAGAGAGAAGAGACACTGACATGGGCATTGGATACCTTAAAAAACTGGATGCTTCAAAAGGGGGCATCGTTGCCATTGGTATTTGTTTCAGATCGGGATTTAGCACTTATGAACGCAATTGAAGCATGTTTCCCCACGGCACGGCACATCCTATGTATTTGGCACATAAATCAGTGCGTCATGAAGAACTGCAGCCGTCTGCTTGGTCCTGAATGGAAGCGTTTTCTCATGTCATGGCACTCGCTTATCAATTCATCTACACATTCGTCTTTCGAACAGAAGTGGCAAGCCATGTGCGACGATTTTCGCCAATTCCCGAATGTCATAAATTACCTGTGGCAAACGTGGTTAAGGTCGTACAAAGAGCAATTTGTTTCAGCATGGACAGATACTTGTATGCACCTCGGAAGCAATTCAAGTCAAAGGTATAATTGTTTTTTAACTTTACTAGTAAATTTTAATTTTTTTGCATTTCTCTAGTACACAAACGAATACTTTTTGATACTTTATTCTATTACAGGGCAGAGTCTGCACATTCGAGACTAAAGCTATATTTGGGGGATACCATGTCATCGCTACAAACATCTTTTGATAAAATAGACAAGATGTTGAAAACTCAGTTCGGGGAAATTAAGAAGTCGTTCGAGAAATCATTGCACATTCCACGTCACAAACAAATACATGACGGCATTTTTGATCAGGTAAGGTGTCGCATTTCATTAGAGGCAATGGAGTTCATACATGATCAGCTAGAAAGCGCTTTAGAAGTATCCCCCCACAGTGTCGGCTATTGCAACTGTACGATCAAAATCACACACGGATTGCCATGCATGCACGATCTTGCATATTATCGTTCCATTTCAACTCCAATTCCGCTATGCAATATCCACGCTCATTGGACTAGGTTGTCTATGCATGCAACCGAGTTTAATGAGGACGGAACACGACCCGATAGGACATCTCAGGTCGTTGAGATATTAGATGGGATGGATCCACGTATGCGAGAGCATATCATAGACAGGATTATCGATATGGCAGATCCATCTCGTAGCACAGTTCGACCTCCATCATACAACACAGAACATAGAGGCCGACTTGCAGGTAGAGATGAGCAAAGTACACGTCGCATACCTTCTTCCTTAGAAGCATCCACTTCAGGATCAAGGACTACAACATCGCGAGTGAGAGGGAGAGGGAGACGTGGGAGGGGTTCAGGAGTTCGCAACACTCAATTTACAGTTCCACCCATTCCTGATTGCTACATTCAGCGATTACCTCAGGCTTTTCAGTGTTATATTTCCCACATTGTGGATGTGCTTGGTGATGGTCATTGTGGATTCAGAGCGATAGCTGCACAAATCGGGTATGGTGAAAATTAGGGGTGATACGAAAAACCGAAAAACCGAAAAAATCGAAAAAACCGACCGAAGTAATCGGTTCGGTTCGGTTTTGGGGAGGAGGTCGGTTCGGTTCGATTTTTGGATACAGAAAATTATTTTTCGGTTCGGTTTTCGGTTTCTATGAATCTTCCACCGAAAAAACCGAACCGAACCGAAGTTACATACCCTGCCATAGTTTTTAATCCTAACCCTTCATCTCTAACAGCTTGGGGTAATCCTAGCCGTTTATGTACAAAGCCCTAAAATCTATCATACACATTACACAGCCGCACAACACACACAATTTAGATCCATCTCTGTCTCTCTCTCTGATCTGAGGCGATGAAGCCAGAGGATCTGAGGCGATGAAACCCTCCGGCCTTCTACGTTCATCTCAGATCGATCCATCTCCCTCTCTCTGAACGACGCCATCTCTCTCTCTCTGAAAACCTCACGCAGCCACGCTATTGAAGGTAAGACGGCGCCATTAGAGCTTCTCTCTAAGACTCGAGATCTGATTTTTAGTTCTAACTTCTAAGTTCTAGCCAGAAGTGAATAAATCTGGGTTTTCGCTGTTGTATGCTTGAAGCTTCTCTAATCTCAGATCTCTCGATTCTCACGACCTCACGGGAACACTAAGGTAAAAAATCAAATTTTGGTGATGGGTTTAATCATGGTGTTTGTGTTGTTTGCTGTTGGGTTTGTGAGCGTGTAGATGGGTTTAAGTTTTCTTACGGAGTCTCTGCTATTTAGCCTATTTTTATGGACCCCCATTTTGAACACATTTGGTGATTTGGCAAAACCGAAAGAGTTGCATTGGACCAGAATGCCAACGATGTTGCTGTTTCTTGTAAGCTTCATAAGATTCGGGAACCTCGCAAAGTGCCTGAAAATTTGTTCCACATACACACAACATTACTTATCCTGCTATGCAGAATTCTCCAGCTGTAGGAGATGCTGTAGATCTGCAATCAAGTTCTACAGAGAATATCAACGTAAAACTTGGGGCAGTATGCCTATTGTTCATAAAAGTCCCAATTATTATGCCAAATCACCAAATGTGTCAGCCCCATTTTATAAGTACAGCTCCATAATTAAGTTCCTTCTTGAAATTCAACATACTTGTTACTGAGATTCGAAGTATTTGTGTTCTTTTTCAGATGGATGCTATTGCGGAAGAAATCGATGCAATTGAACCTAAAGCTGATGTAGAAGAAGAGGAACAAAATGATGGTGCAACATGTCAGCCCGGCAAGAGATCTATGGTATGGAATCACTTTAAACGTCTAGGAGAAGAAACCGATCCCAATCCTAGGGCTGAATGTACCTGGTGTGGTACAACTTATGCATGTCATGGGAAAAGAAATGGAACAACTGCCATGAAAACTCACATAAAATTGCAGTGTCGTAAATACCCATTTAGCCAAAGGAATCTTGACAAGAAGCAAAAAACCCTTGGCTTTGAACCCATAAAAGGTGAGGACGGTCTTGAAATAGGTGCAAAAGTTACCATTGTGAACTTTAGCGTGGAGGCTTGTGTGAAAGCCTTGGCTGAAATGATTATCCTTGATGAGTTGCCTTTCAAATTTGTTGAGGGTGAGGGCTTTAAGTGGTTCGTGCGTGTAGTTCAACCTAAGTGGAAACCTCCCGGTAGATTAGTTATGGCAAAAGAATGTTTGAAAGTGTATCAACATGAGAAGACAATTTTAAAGAAGGCACTCAAGGGTCAACGAATTTGCTTCACCATCGACACTTGGACATCACTCCAAAATTTGAATTACATGTGTCTCACGGCGCATTATATTGATTCCAATTGGAAACTACACAAAAAGATTCTCAATTTTTGTTTAGTTCCTAATCACAAGGGTGAAACTCTCGGTAAGGTGGTCGAAGAATGTTTGGTTGATTGGGGGATCGATAAAATATTGACAGTCACTGTTGATAATGCAAGCTCAAATAGTGGTTTAATTAAATTCTTGGAACGAAAGACCAAAGAGCGGAAGAGTACCATTTCCGACCACAAGTTTTTGCACGTTAGGTGTTGTGCCCATATCTTAAATCTCATTGTATGTGAGGGTTTGAAAGATATGGACACATCAATTATGAGGGTGCGGAATGTGGTGAAGTTTGTGAAATCTTCGCCATCTAGGATGGCTACATTTAGGTCTTGTGTTGAGAAAGAAGGTATTACTTGTGATCTTGTACCTTGTTTAGATGTGCCTACTCGATGGAACTCAACGTACTTCATGTTGGAAAGAGCTTTACGGTATCGAAAAGCCTTTGAGCGATTGGAAGATGAAAATACACTCTTCTCATTGAGTGTTAGAGAGGATGAGCTTGCGGAGGCTGATGGTGTTGAGAATAGTGGGAAAGTGAGTAAGAGAACATATGGGACTCCAACTAGCGATGATTGGGACATGGTTAGATTGTATACATCAGTTTTGTCATTGTTTCATGATGCGACCGAGCGTTTTTCAGGATCTCAATATGTGACTTGCAATTCTTTTTTTATGGATATGATGTTGATTCGTTTGGAAATTGTTAGATTGAGTGAGGAACAAGAAAATGATCTTTTGAAGTCCTTCGCACGTGCAATGAAGACTAAATTTGAAAAGTACTGGAAGTTTGAAAATGTGAATGTTTTGTTGTTGTTTGGCTTTGTTCTTGATCCTCGCTATAAATTCAAGTATGTGAACTGGTGCCTTAAGAAATGTTATGAAGAAGAAGTTGTTAAGCAAATGATTGTGGAGGTTAAGGCCGAGATGTCTCGTTTTTATGGTTGGTATGAGAAGAATGGGTGTCATGGATTGCAAGTACAAGATGTGGGTCAATCATCTAATAAAAGGAAGTTTTTGAGTGACGAAAATGGTATGGCTTCCTTGGAGAAAATGAAATTTCAATTCAAGATGCATTTAGAGGAAGAAGATAATCTCGTTAGTAAGTCTGAGTTGGAGAGATATTGGATGGAGGGTTGTGAAATTGATAACGATCAGTTTCACTTGTTAGGTTGGTGGAAGGCTAATTCCGCCAAGTATCCTATTCTCTCTCAAGTTGCCCGAGATATTCTAGCCATACCCGTGTCAACCGTTGCTTCGGAATCTGCTTTTAGCACAGGAGGACGGGTTCTTGATCCGTACCGAACTTCTCTTTCTCCCAAAACAGCCGAGGCTCTAATTTGTACTCAAGATTGGTTGCGTTCTCCGACCAGAATTCGACTTAGAGACTACATGGATGAGGCAGAAAAATTGGAACAAGGTAATTATCCTTCTCCACTAATTAACTTAGTTGTCTTATTAAATATTTCTCTTTTTTTTTTTGTTTAACTTGTTCTTTTTGTATTGCTCTATACATAGATCTTGCAGAAACTAACACTATTGACGAGTAAGTTGTCAATGATGTTTGAATGAGAATGGGCTGTGTTTTTTGTGGCTGTTACAACTTACTAAGGTAGGAGTAAGTGTTATATTCTGTTTTTTTTTTAAATTTTCTGTCACTGATGTTTTTGAAAGTTACTAAATATTCTATCACTGGATTTATCTAGGTCTTGCTCGGATGGGACTTGTTTTTGAGGAGCTGCTCGTGGATATGATGACCACTTATTTCTGTTTTGCTTCTGCCTTTTAGTTTTATGCCTTCAAACATTATTATGTATTTATGTTATGTGGGAACTTCAGAACTTGTAACTTATGTGGGACGTTTGAACTTTGGTTGATGCAATTTGCTAATCTGGGAAGTTTAATTAGTATAGTATTTCAGAAGCATAACAGACCACTTACACTAAAAAATAAAAATAACTTTGGTCTGTTATCCAATTGTCCTTCTGTTTTTTATTTTTTAGTGTAAGTGGACTATGCTACTTTGAAGTTTAATTAACTTAGTTGTCTTATTATTATTTCTCTTTTATTTTATGGCAAAGTGGAATGTTGCATTGGGATGTATGAAATTTATTTATGCTTGGCAATTGGCATGCTTATGTTTTGCAAAAATTTTGTTGTTTTAGTCTTTTGCTAATATATGTGGTTTGTATTTCCGTTTGAATTTCTGGCCCAAATGAAGCTTTAAAAGTATGAAATTTGTTTATGTATTTTGGCCCAAAATCAAATGATTTGTAGTGTATTAAGAATTTAAGATGTATAAAACTTGCATTTTTAGCCCAAATGGGCCCAATAAATGTGTGAATCATTATTTTGTTCCATTTTTTGAGGCCCAAAAGAGGCCCATAAAACTAAAAACCGAAAACCGAATGAAACCGATCGAAAACCGAATGAACCGAAACCGAAAAAACCGATACCCCTTTCGGTCGGTTTCAGTATGGGAATATGGAAAACCGAACCGATATTTCGGTTGCTAAAATTCCAAAAAACCGAACCGACCGAACCGATATCACCCCTAGTGAAAATGGTTGGTTTCGAGTACGACAAGAGCTTATTGAAGAGATTCAACAAAATCATGATTTATACAGCGCGGTTTTCCCAGCAGATGATTGGCCAAACCGTCTAGTAATCTTATTGAATTGGTTCGAGCATACGGCACCAGACAACCATTGGATGGAGGCTATGACTTTAGGAATTGTCATCGCAACAAGGTACAACCTTGTACTGCATACATTTGATGCGGATGTTTACGGTTGTTTTACTCATTTGCCATTGAGGTCTCCTCCAGTTCCACTAGAATACCGCCGGGAAATTGCTATTGCCCGTGTTAATAACAATCATTTCGTACAAGTTTTCTTACAACCTCAATACCCCCTACCGCCCATCCCAATATGGTGGGAGAGGAATGCATTGGACGAAGCTATAGGATGGGCTGCCGGTTATGAAGCACGTTTGCTATTGTGGTATGAAGTAATGGGTATAAACCCGCCAGGAGCAGCATTTGGAGGAGATATTGATTAAAATTTGTGTTTTTTATTTTTTTCATGTTTTGACAATATGTACTCAATTATAATAAAATGCAATTTTGTTTAAATTTATTATTGTTCATTACAAGTTATTTTTCTTATTCATTGTTAAGAAAAATTAATTTACTAATTAAAAGAATATAAATTTCATTGAAATTACAATTTTAGTTAACAAAAAAAAAAGGCTGTAAATAGGAAAAGAAACAAATAAAGAAAATCGGAAAGAAAAAAAAGAAAACCGGAAAGAAAAAAAGAAAAAAGGGGGAAAAAACCGGGGGAAAAAAAACCGCAAAGGAAAAAAGAAAACCGGGAAAAAAAAAAGAAAATCGAAAAAAAAAAACATAAAACCGGGAAAAAAAAGAAAACCGAAAAAAAAAACATAAAACCGGAAAAAAAAAAAGAAAACCGAAAAAAAAAAACATCAAACCGGGGAAAAAAAAAAAAGAAAACCGAAAAAAAAAACAACATAAAACCGAAAAAAAAGGGGTGGTTTAGAGTGTAATTATTGAGA
Source organism: Rhododendron molle (assembly GCA_025413875.1). Taxonomy (NCBI): domain Eukaryota; kingdom Viridiplantae; phylum Streptophyta; class Magnoliopsida; order Ericales; family Ericaceae; genus Rhododendron; species Rhododendron molle. Next base: position 1,218,584 of record CM046396.1, on the reverse strand, counting down.
ATAGTAAAGGGTAATTTGGGAAAATGGGGTGGGGTCCAAGGGGGGGGGGGGGGGGAAAGCAGTGCTCCATTTTGGGATTATGTTTCTCCGTTGCAATAAAGTCTACGTATAAGGATTAAAAAAAAAAAAAAACAAATCTCCGTACACAACACTAAACTACTATTACAGTTGTATTCGATTGTCATTTTTTTTTAGTTTTAGTTTTAATTTTTCAATCATTATTCTATATCTTTCTTCAATCATTAACCTATATCTTCAATTATTAATTTTATTTCTCTCTCTATCTCTTTCCAATCGATACCCCCCAATTATTACTTTATTTCTCCCTCTACCCACCACCAAAATTAAACTAAACTAAACTACCAACCAAATAAAACCGTCATTCATTACATTTTTTATAGGGCTTATTTCGAATCCCATAAAAAATACAGAAAAATATTTATAAATTTTAAAATAATATTTTAGGAGGTTCTGTAAAAAAAATCAGTTCTAACGGATATCGGTAAGTATTATTTCTAGATTTATAGGAGCGAAAATGCTCAACTGCACAGTTTCGAACATTTTTGTAGGAGCAAAATGTAGTGGATAGTATAATGATTTAGTGTAGTGTATATAGCATCTCTCATCTCTGATCTCTCTTCTCGTTTTGGGGAGTGAGGAACGCGGGCAACTTTTCCAAGAGAGCTGCTAATCCTCACCCCCCCCGGCCCACCTCCCTTTTCCCGAACTACCCCGCCTCTCTTTCTAGGACCATTTATTACGACCATTTAAGATGAAATGATCAGAAAAATAACATCTTTGTACCGGTTCAAACAAATTGAAAATTGAAACACATAACCCATGCTGGGATTAACAACTTTTTTCCAGACGGTTATTAGGATTTTCTAGTAACACAAGGTAGACGGCTCGTGCTAGAACGGGGATTTTCGTGCTCGTTGTTTTAAAGCAACATACTACTGAATCAGTTAAGAGTATCTATGCTAAATAATAGTTAACAAATTTATTAAACTAGAGGCTGGTGCACACGCGATGCGTGTGCAAGTCGGATTTTCACAACGTTTTTGTAAAAATGCTTTTCACTTATTGTTTGATCAAATTTTCACAAAATGTTGTGAAAATCTGACTTGCACACATATCGCGTGTGCCCCGACCTCTAGTCATCAATAACTCACCACTCTCTCGTCTTCTTGGCTGCCCAACTATTCTTTCTAAAATGTTCACGCTCAACCGAGTGAGGGGCCGTTTCGATTTTTCAAAAAAAGTAATTTTTGAAAAAGAAGGTAATTTTAAGTTAAAAAATCATGTGTTTACGCAAAAAATTTCCTACCAATATGGATCTTGTTTGATAGATCCATTAAGATCTTTTAAAGGGTGCAAAAAAATTTAAAAAAATATTTTTCATTTTCATTATATTTGAGTTTGAAATTCAAACATTTTGAAAAAAAAATTATTTTTTTTTAAAGTGGAACACCACCTGAGAAAAGCCAAAGAAAATTACAGAACACAAATCAAGAAATTGTGAAAATCTGACAATCAAAATGCAGAAAACAGTAAATTAAACAGTGAAGGCAATCAAAATGACAAACATCGTGAACTGCACAGCACCATGAGAATTCTTCATTTTTTTTTTCCCCTTTAATCAAAGCTTCACCAACACTTCAGTCTAAACCATCCTTCTATTACAATGGCCCGATTGGATGGTGTATATGGAGGGTGTATTACACAATACACCCGGATAAGGAGCTAATACACAGTTTGGCATCCATTTTTTCTCCTGTATTAACTAATCCCCGTATTCGCTAATACACCGTACACAGCCATAAATTATTGCTACCCCTCCAGGTAGCATTAGCTAATACGGGTGTATCCACCTGATTTTTGACCAAAACACCCCTCCTCATCCCCTCCCCAACGGCTCTCTCTCTCTCAATCTGCCAACAGAGACAGCGAAGAAGAAGAAGAAGAAGAAGAAGAAGAAGAAGAAGAAGAACAGATCACCACCACCACCACAGAAACACACACAAAAAATATGCCTGTATATGTAGAGATAGAGACGATCAAATACTTACCCAAAAAAAAAAAACGAGATGATTTGAGAGAGATGATCGGAGAGAGGGAGAGGGTGGGGGCGCCGCTGCTACTTCTCCTTCTTCTTCTACGCGTACACAGTGGGTGAGGTTGGCGTTGGTGTGATTTGGCTGTCTGGGGTTTTGTTCAATTTTTTGGGGTTGGGGATGAGAAGAAGAGTAAAGTGAGAGAGAGAGAGAGAGGGTGGGCGGTTTGCCTTGCCGTTTACTTTTTTTATTATTTTAGAATGCATAATGAATTAAAATGTTGCCATGTGTCCATGTCCATTAAAATTAAATGCATAATTAATTAAAATGCACTCACAATTAAATCATAAATATAAATTAAAGACCAAATGTATTAAAAAACAATTTTATATTTTACAAAACTGTGAAATTTTTTAATTCATTAGTGTTATGCATAATAAAGTTTGGGATTGTAAAAGGGCAAAAAAGTCATTTTATAGTTTTTTACATCATCCACCCAATCTTATCTCCATCATCCAAACCATCTACTTTTTAATACACTCTCTATAAATGTCACATCATTGTGGGTCCTCCCTTCTTAACTAATACCCCTTACTATCTTATCCACCCTTCATAAATAATACACCCAAAACTCATACGGTGTCCAATCGGGCCCTTAATCCCTAAAAACAGGCAAATTTTAAAACAGGCAATTGGTACCGTATAAGAAAGGGAAGGGGAAAAGATGGACAGATGAGAGCACTTCAAACACACCACACAGTTGTCAGATTGTCTTTCACTTTTGTAGCCTTGATCTTGACGAGTGTGCAGTCCAAACAAATTGAAGCCAAAAGCAGAAAACACGCCTGTCACTCTCTCTCTCTCTCTCTCTCTCTCTCTCTCCCAATCTTTGCTTGTATGTGAAAAAGGTACTGTGTTTTGAAGAAGAAATGGAAAGAAATGAGAGCAGTTCAAGAAAAAGACGTGGGCATCGCAGTTGGGAGGCAGTTTTATTTGGAGTCTTACTGTTTTACCCCTACAGTTTTTACCCACAGAAATTACGGGTTTGAGGGTATTTTGGGGGAAAAAAAATACTACATGACAGATTGTACTATAGTTAAAAAAAAATAATCCTAAATACAACATTTGTATTCTGAATTAGTACGTCGTTTGTAAAATACATTTCGTAATTAATTCCCGAACGTTAATTATAATCTTAATGAAAAAGGAGGTGGGGCCGGGGGTGTCGGGGGGGAGATTAGCAATTTACGTTTTGGAATTTTTTTGTTTTTTGAAAAGATCACCTTTTCAAATTCAGGATCATGACTTCATTGACTTGGCATTTGCACATAATGCTCCTCACCTTTACTCACATATAGTAGTAGTAATCGATAATTGTTCGGAATGCCTTGCTTTCACTCTAAATTGTCGTACTTTGCTCGCACTTTTAATTCTCGTATCGTGACTTTTAATATGGGAATGGTATCATCTCCGATCTAAGTTTTGGACCGGAGAAAAATAGTTCAAATCTGGATTATACATTGAAAAAATATATGGTTCAGATCTACTCAAGTATGTTACATGTAGAATATACTTTTTAAAAATTAGACTATTGATTGTAGGGATGGACGATTGGAACGGCTCCAAAAATTTTATCCAGCGGTGACATAAATACAAAATGTAACAAAAAACTCTATGCAAAAAAGAAACTCCAACTTGGCAAGATATAGTGTGAGGAAGTGAAATGTTTACAGAGATTCCCTTTTTATTTGTTTACCAATCTCTTTTTTAGCAGCGGCGAAGCGAGAATTTTAACCACAGAGGGGGCCAACTTAGTAGACATATATTTTTTATGAAAACGTATACTTATTATATCATAAGATTTTTGCTTTCCAATATATTTGTACATTAAAATAATTCTTTAGGCTACATCAACTATCACGTGCGTATTTTTTTATTTATGAAATAAATTGAGAAGTGAGAATGTAAAATAACCGATTTTTTATCAATTCGAACCTAAATTATTGCGATTATAGGTAGCTATACACAAATAATTATCAATAATATTCAAAATCAGGCATATACAAAATAAAAATTTTAAAACTCAAACGCTCAGAGAGCTGAGGCCGGGGCCCAACATAGCTCTGCCTCTGTTTTTTAGGTTCCAAAATTTATTATTGGGGAGCTTATTTAAACACACACTCATAACGGGACGCAAAACACTTATTGTGGACATGCACTGCAAGCGTTTGTCTACGTGTGTGTGTGGGGGATATTTTTATTTATTTCTTCTCTGTGCGAGTATTTCAATGCGCACAGCAGATCTTTGCACAGATTGTGCACAGATCGAGTTGTGAGGCCCATTAAGAATCCCATACAAATAATCCGATCCGTTAATTATGTTTAAAATATTTTTTCAAGGGCCTCTGCAAAAAATTAGCTCAATCCGATACCTGTAAGTACTTGATCTAATCGTCTAACATTTCATTCATTTTTTTAGAGAATGAAAAGTTAGACGATTAGATCAAGTACTTACAGGTATCGGATTGAGCTAATTTTTTGCGGAGGCCCTTGAAAATATGTCTTAAGCATAATGAACGGTTCGGATTATTTGTATGGGAGCCTTAATAGGCCCCACAATGTGATCTGTGCACAATCTGTGCATAGATCCGCTGTGCAAATAGACTTTCTGTTTCAATGCCGACAATGCAAATAAGTTTGCAGTAAATTGCGTGTGTCTTGGTCACTATAACGGTGATTTGATAAAGAGGGGGGGAGGGATAAGATTGGTCCACAAGGAGGCAGAAGTTCGTTCGGCCACGTAGATAATTCCAATATTAATAATGAGGAGATCATATCAACATGAATGAAAAAGACTTCTGACAATTTAAAAAAAAAAAAAAGAAGACTTCAAAAATGGCCGACTTTTTTTTTTTTTTTTTTGAACAGTAAAAATGGCCGACTTCAAAAACAGACATCATTTGGTTTGGAATACAAATGCACACTACATTGTGGGGATCTATTTCGGGATACCATCCAACTTATGGATACAGTGCAGAATACACAGACGTGGGACTTATTTGGAGATTTCACACTAATGATCGAAACTTTTTTAAGTTGTTTAAAATATTATTTTAAAGGTCCTTGCAAAAAATAAACGTATTCGAATATCAATAAGAATTTGATTAATTCATTTAATTTTTGTTCTCACGAATTCAAGGACGAAAACCAATCAAGCCGTTACTAATTGACTATGGGTACACCGTAGCTAAACTTATTAGGATATAAAATAAGAGTTTGATCAGTTTATTTAATTTTTGTTCTCACGAATTAAGGACGAAAATCAATCAAGCCATTACTAATTTACTATGGGTACACGATATGGTGTCCACCAAATGTACATCATGTTGTGGGGGTTCCATCTCACACGATATGGTGTCCACCAAATGTACATCATGTTGTGGGGGTTCCATCTCAGGATCCCACCCCAGTTATGGGCAGTGTAAAATGTACAGACGTGAGATTTATTTGGAGATTTCACACTAATGTTCGAGACTTTAAGTTGTTTAAAACATTATTTTTAAGGGCTCTTGCAAAAAATACACTTATTCTACGTCCCTTTTTGAATTGCTTATATATTTCAATCTATAATGTTTTTCATAATTTTTACCCTTGAATGGTGGTGGAGGTGATAGTGTTGGCGATGTAGTGCTGTGGTGGCAACTCTAGACTGGTGGAGTAGTTTTGGTGGAAAAGAAAGTTCAGATGCACTTAAAATAAGTAAGCCTTAACTAATTAATTTTAGAGAAAGAGAAATGATTTTGTCACTTTATTTAATTTTATGCACTGAATTAGCTTATCAAACCACTTCACACAACGCCCTCTCTCCGAGGGGATTTGTAATTATAAGAACCGCAAGGGTAGATTGTATTTGACCGATGATAAAAAAAAAAAAAAAGATTGTATTTGACCGAATGTATTTGTATTTTATCAAAAAATAAAATAAAAATAACTATTGAACTCTAAACAACGCTGTTATGGAAACCGACCAAGCGTACGGATGGAATGCGAGTCCTACCTACGGATGATTTAAGTCATTTAAATATTTTTTTTTAAAAAATTGAGTGGGTCTTTGAAAAATGAGTTCAATTTGATATGTGTAAGTTTTCGATCCAATTTTTTCATTTTTCATCCAATCTTCCTATTTTTACCAAAAATGGAAAGATTGGATTGAGCATTTGCATATATTGAATTGAGATGAAATTATTAAACGACTCAAATCTTCTGTGCAGAACCCGGGATGGATCCCGTGTGCCGTCGGTACACACGATCGGTGTGCCCTGATCGGTTTCTATAGCCTTTGCAAACTCAATCCTCAAGTACAGGGGAAAAAAAAGAGCTGTGCTACGTGCACAGTAAGCTGTGCACAGACCCCTTTTTCTCCTTCCTCGGGTTGCACAAAGACGATCGGAGCCGCTCATTTTGTTCAAAATATGTTGTTTAAGGTCTTTGTAAAAAATGAGTTTCATTTGATATCGTAAGAGGCGTTATTTTGGGTGTTTTTGTGCACAGCTGAAGTGATTTTGGGTGTTTTGTTAACGCCTCTTACGATATCGAACGAAGCTCATTTTTTACAGAGACCTTAGTTCTTAAATGACATATTTTGAACAAAATGAACGGCTCTGATCATCTTTATGCGACCCGAGGCGGGAGTAAAAGGGGTTTGTGCACAGCTTGCTGGGCGTGTAGCTTTATTGAACAAAAAAACCCTCCTAAAGTTTAGAAGGACAAAAATGAAAAGAAAAAAAAAAAAAAGTAAATAACGTCCCTCGTTATCAACAAATGAGTGCAATTTTGTTCACACTCCTTAAAAGAAGGTGTACATTATCCTCTCTTTTATTGGTTGAAATAATGTGAATTCCACCACAAAGTGATGTCATGCTCACCATGCAATACACTTTTTGCACAGTACAGCCACAGAGACGACGGAGAAGAAGAAGAAAGAGACTACCAGCTGAGGGTATGTGTTCCCGTATTTAATTACTCTCGAATTCAGCTTTTTTATTTGTTATTTTTTGTGTGTTTTTAATTTTCATGGGTGACGGTCCAAATGGTTTTGTTGTTCTGTTTTGTCTAATCTCAAATCAGCTTTCCATTTGAAATTTGGTTCTAAACTGAACATGGGTTCACTTTCGATTCAACTCTCTCTCTCTCTCTCTCTCTCTCTCTCTCTCAATGGGGGTTAATGAATTAAATTATGAGCTGTTTTTTTTCCCGTTTAGAGAAGTTAATTGGGACTGCAATTTGTTGGGTTTGAGAAGTTCTCTCTCTCTCCCCCCTTTCTAATTGAGGCAAAAATGTTCAGAAGCATTTGTGTCACGAGCTTAGCACAAGAACCTAAATTTAGGGAGAAACCAAGTTTGATTTCATATATGTGATCTGGTTTTTTTTTTTTTTTTTTGCAGTTATATTGTGCAGGTGCTGGTTGATTATTTCATGCCCAATTCTTGATTATACTGCCAAGGTAGAGTGGCTCAAGATTTCTCATTTTGATTCTCATTAGTGCTTTTTAGCCCTTTGGCGTTGACACCATTGAATTGTGTTTACAGAGGTTGAGACACTTCGAAATTCTTGTTCATGAATTGTTAAGAGCATGTCGAATAACTTATGCCGAGTATACATCGATTTCACTTACACGAGCTACTAGAGGTTGGTCTCAGATTTGCTTCAATGAATTTGGTGTGGGGTTTTTATGAGATGATACAATCCTCTTTGTAATCCGTTTAGGTATTTGCTTGGAATAGAGAAATGGGACACCCAATTATCTGTCAGAAATTTCTGGTTGAAGCTCCTTGTTTGCATTTGATTTCTGCCCAAGTGGGCCTTAGTTCTGGTATCGGCAATGGTCTCCCATCAAAAACATTGGCAGCTCACTTCTCCAATACTCTAAAGTGTAGGGGACATGTTGGCTGTAGAAGAACTACATTTTCATTGCAGTGTAGAGCCCATCAATTAGGCATTTGTGTGGATAAAGTTAATGAGGGTGACGAGGATGCCTTGAGCTCAGATAGCTACTTGATGGGTCTTGAAAAGAACAATAGAGTCGACAGACGACAAATGTTCCGCAATAAATATTTATTACCTCAACGTTGTCTTTAGATGTGGTCTTTGTCGAGAATGATGAAGAATCCAACAATGAAATCCTTCAACGCTTCAGTAGTAATGGGAAGGTAGCCGACGCATCATACTTGATCAACGTGATGGCTCATCTGAACCAAATCCCTCATTTCCCATCTTGCGTAAACATAATCAGGGGCCTAGTCAAGATAGCCCGAACAGAAAGTGCTTACGAAATCTTGAAAATCATGGTCATGTCCGGTGGTGTTCCAGATATCATCACGTACAACATGTTAATTGGTGGTTTGTGTAAGAAGGGACAATTAGAACATGCCGTTCAAGTCTTGGATGACATGAGCTCAAGTGGTTGCCCCCCGGATGTAATTACATATAATACGATACTACGCGCTATGTCTGACAATGGTAGGTTTGATCAGGCTATTGGCTTTTGGAGGGACCAGCTGAGGAAGGGATGCCCTCCTTATGCTATCTCTTCTACAGTTCTTCTTAAGCTAGTTTGTGAGCACTGTGGGGTTGTAAGAGCTATGGAAGTATTGGAAGATTTGGCTGTTGAAGGGTTCTGTCCGGATCACGTGACCTACAGTATGTTAATTAATTTTACTTGTAAAAAAAGAAACTTTGGAGATACAGTTATGGTTTTGTGTAACCAGCTGTCATTAGGGATGGAGCCCGATTCCGTAACATACAACACTCTCCTCCACTCTCTTTGTAGCAGCGGATACTGGGATGAGGTGGAGCAGATATTTTTGCTCATGAATGAGACTTCCAATCCTCCGACCGTCATCACTTACAATATTTTGATCAACTGGCTTTGCAAATATGGGCTTCTAGATCGTGCCATTGACTTTTTCGAACAAATGGTTTACCGAAACTTCCCTCCAGACATCAGCACATATAACTCCCTCCTCCATGGTCTTTGTAAAGAGGAAATGACAGATGAAGCCCTCAAAGTTCTTTATTTGCTGGAAGATACTGGCTGTTCTCCTAGTTTGATAATGTATGCTATTGTGATTGATGGTTTATCGAAAGAGGGTTGTATGGAGAAAGCAATGGGAGTCTATGGGCACATGAAAGAGAGTGGGATTATGCCTGATGTTGTTACCCATTGATGTTTACTATATGGGTTTCTGGGGGAAGATCTAGTTGAGGAAGCAGTGGAGATTCTTAAGGAAATGGTTAAACGAAAGCATGTAGTCAGAAACACTGATTACAGATCGATGCTCCGTGTTTTGTGTAAGATCAAGAAAGTGGATACTGTGATAGAGGTCTTACAAGTGATGAATTCAGGTGGGTATTGTCCTCCGAAAAAAGTTTATTCTGACATACTTAAAGGAATAGCTGCAACTGGCTTGAGAGAAGAGGCTGTACAATTGCAGCAAAAGTTGATTGCATTGAATGTCTTAAAAGAAGAAGCTGCATTCGATTGAACAGATAAATGGAAGATTTTGAATACGCAACTACAAGGTTTACCATCAGCCTTAGGCAATAAGGCAGCTGTCTTGAAAAGTGATCTGTGTTTACAAAGCTAATCTGCCACCTTCTGCAGTCTGCAGACTCTGCACCTCGGTGAATGTTCCTTCTTTTAGAAATTCTGTTTTTACCTATCCCTCTTGACCTGATTTTGTGCAGTATAATTTGTTCTATTGTTGAATTTATCTAGCTAGTCTTTTTCTTTGTTGAGTGGTTTAGGGGTCAAGCTGCTCTTTGAGTCCATGGAAGCTTGCCTTTCATTGCGGATCAATGCCCAAACTTAACTACTACCAACTACCGCCATCTATCTTTTGATCGAGGGAAGCGATTGGAATGTGTTGAAACTTAGGAACCACGACAGAGACAAGGATGTCAGGGCCCTAACAGATTCTCTTTTCTACATGCACTTGGATATGAGGTTCTTGTTTTTCCCTCTTACTAGCTGAATCTGTGTTAAGTTGGGAAAAAAATGAGGTGAATCTTGAGTTGGGTGGTCTATCTGGAAGACCGTTCCTACTTAAAGCTTGAGCTTCTGTAGTGTTTCCGAAGATGCAGCGATGCTGAAAAAGTTCTGTAATTTACCATGCAATAATTTTCCAAGTTCGGAATGTAGTGTTTTTTTCCCCTAGCCCTAAGATTTGTTGATTGAATTGTTGATTCACCTTTTCTTGAGGTATCCTAGCCCTAATAGTGGCTGCATTTTTGACTGATGTTGATTCACCTTTTCTTGAGGTATTTTAGCTATTTGGTTCTGCTATGATATTTCTAAATGAAGGCCTCGATTCCATCTATGAACTTTCTTTAACATGTAGTATTGCTTTTTCAGAACGATAGTGACAAAGCTGCAAAATGGCAATCCCAATTCTGCCAATACAATTGTTTGCATGGATTTTGTGTATTGCACCTCCTATTTGTAGTTTAGGACTAGTGAAGTCCATTATTTGGTCCTGTAAAAGGCCAAGTATATAACAGCTATGGATTGGTGCTCAGGTCCGAGTCTTATTGCTGCGAATTGGATCTTCCGTGACGGTCTTTCTCATACCGATCGCTCAAAATATTAATTGGCATCCTGCACTGAGGGAAGTGCAAAAGGAAAATTGGCAATGCGTCAACTGCAAAATTAGCCTATCCCTGTAGCAGAAATGTATCTGCAGAGACTACTGAAAACTAGTAGGTACCCCCCCTCCCCCCCTTAATCAGGACTCGTGGCTTTAGCACGACCCAGAGAATAATCCAGATAAACAGATGAAACAAATACCGTCCATTTGTGTAGCCTTTTGCAATAGCAAATTTTCTAAAACCATATGCGTAGCCTTCTTGGCATTTCATTTGTCAAACTTCCCTATTGCTATTGGGACAATCAGATGATATCACCACTAATCCTCTATTTTCAGGACCCTAATCTTCATCATTGGAATTGATCTAAGTAAAAGACACAGAGAGCTGTGTAATAGATTGATAAATTGTTATAAATACAGCATTATACACGATGGAAAGCCACCAACAGCCAATAGGCACGTTACGCTACATCTGCACTTTGTTGAACAAGAAACAGCACCTGATTCTCATACTTCTGAAGAAGTCTAACTCCCCGCATGGATTTCTTATCAGGTTATGAAATTATGTGCTTTCACATGTACCCTGTAAAGAATGCCAAAGAAATAGCTTTTCTGGGCATATGTCATTCATAACTGTCTTCAGCTCGCCTAAAGGTAACTTCTCTTGAAGTTCAATTTCCAGAGACTCGGAGAGATGCTGAGGTGAAGAAAGGAACAACTAATTAAGTCAAGTTCCTGCAATTAACTTATAATTCAACTTAAAACTTGGGGGGAAAAGTCCATTACCTTTATCAACCACAAGATGTACGTTGAAGAAAATGCGGCGTGTGCTTGGAAATCTTCAAAGTCATTATCTTGAATAGTAGAGCAGGAGCGGACGAGTCCCAACTCATTGTTCATAAAGACGCTAATCTCATGACTCGTGCTATCTTTGTGATAAGAACGGCAGGACACATCATGAATATCAGTTGCAAAGTACTTCATCCAACAAAAGAGAGAGGAACCGGCGACGCAGCCATAGCGCCTGCCAAGTATGACCAAGCTGTAATCTACATGGGTTCATTGCCCAGCCCGACGGCTGTATACCTAGTGCGTATTGGGTGAATTCAAAACAAAGGAGGGACTTTGGCGCCACCTATTCTTGAACAACTTGGAGAGGGATGGAGACGGGGCATCAATAGTAATGGAGATGGGGCATCAATAGTTTTATATATTTCTAGTTTCCACCAGTTTTATGTTGCACGGGTGCATGAACACAAGAATGGCAAAAATGTCAAAAGAAAGCATTTTACAAGCTTCAGTTTTCATTTTTGGAGTAACTAAATGTCAAAATTAGGACTGCCAATGCATCTGAAAATGCATGCATTGTTGGAGAGAAAGGTTACAATCATTTATATTCACAACCAGTGTGGCAAGACTCTTCTCCATCCCCATACAGGTTAAACATGCATATGTACTTCTAATTAACAATGAGTTTCGAACACATGATCTAGTACGTGTACCAATATCATGTGATATCTTTAAATACCTACTCATCTAAATGCTTATGTTGTTAGAGAACTGATCTAATTCATTGGCTCCAAGCTCCCTGCTGACGAGTATACTGCTTTCAAGTGGATCCAAAGTCGACTTCATAGTGTTCTTCCTTAAGCTAATCTTTCATCTACCTTACTGAAATGCATCTAACTCGCGAAATAGCCACTTATGCTAGTCCTAAGTCTAAACAATGGCCATACTTCCAGATTGGCTCCTGGGAGGAAATTTGTGGTTCTGCCCTAGCATAACCCAAGGGTTGATAGCCTTAGTTTTAGACCACTTCTACACACAATTGCAACTCATTGAGTCAAAGATCAAGAGAAACCTAAAAGATGAGGCTTTTCTAAGTCATTCCAGAAGCACTCCAATTTCTGCCTCAATGGAATAGCTGCAGAGAAACTTGTTTGACCCAAAGAGAGCAAGAAAGAAATACTAAAACAACTTCTTGTTCTACTGTACAAAAATCCATACATGGGAGGCCAAGATATAAAATCCTTGCAAACAGAGGACTCTTGAGTTTGATCAAACTACCTCTCGCCCAATATGATGCTTTATCAAAAGTTCATTCCAGTCAAGCTCCTCCTGCAACACTCACCATCAAAATGTTAACAAGTTTTTTTTTTGAACAGCAAAAATGTTAACTAGTTTGAAGAGTTTATAGGAGCATACTGATGCAAAACGATAAGTTCCACAGGACTACTTACTATAGCTATCATGGGGTCTTATGGCTGAATCAGGATAAACATCGGTACCAGTAATATGGGGGTTTTATTGGTAAATCTCGGCACCAGAGGTCCGAATTTCCGATATGTACTGATGGATACCACATATCATCTGATTTTTACAACCATACCTATATAATCCATTGTACAGGGGCATCAGGTGAACTATATATGACTTCTCAACAGTAGATTGTAAGTTGTAACATGCATATTTCATCTTTCCACAGAATTATCAGTTATCCGAAATTAACTACACCAACACCATTCTCATGTAACATAGCCGCATATTCCCTTATTACTCAAAAGAACCAACACTAACAATCCATAATATGCAGTCATAGAACAACTCATTTTTGAAAACTTAGTGAATGGAAAAGAAAACCCCGGTAATATGTCCCCTTTCCTAAGTATAAAGTAATGAAATAAAGCATCACTTTACCTATAACTGTTAATTCAGCGACCTACCCTAAGGTTTGGACTGAGCCAAACAAAAAAGAATAAACTCAAGTCAGATACGTATATTGACACATCTGGGATTTGACACAACAAGGAGCAAATTTGCTGCAAGAGAATGGAAATTGTAAGGCAATGATCTCATTCAAAATCAGGTTAAAGACCATTTATATATAAAGATACAAGGCAAGAGCACACCTTCCACATTCGACGAAGTTTTGCACTATGACCAGGGGATCCAGTTAGATTTTCTTTATCCCGCGACTCTTGTAACATCTTGAGCATTAAAAGCTGCAGCTAATGAAGTCTTATCACTATTTGAAAGATGACTCCCTAAAATCACCAAGAACTGAAATGGTTTTGCTTCACTTATGGCTGATTTTGGTAAGTAGTACTCATTTCATATTGCACAGAGCTCTATACATTTTTTGCATTTCTTTACGAGTTTTATACTATTACATGGGCAATATACTTTCCTAACATATATTTTAATAACATTCCTGCACTCATTATACGCTTGGTAGCCGTGACTGACTAGCCCTTTGATCGGAACACTTGCACAAAATGCCGTTCACTATTTCCAGATACTGCCAAGGCCCACACAAGTTACTGGAAATTTGTGGGCTGGTAAAATGTGATCCATCACATAGAATAAAAAACAGTACCGTAAAGTATATGGTAGCTATGGAATGGACATATCTGTCCAAAAATCCTGGAATTGCACTGGAATTTAAGAGGATAAATATCAGCTTTCCAAAACAAATGACGTCTTTAAACTAAGAATACTTATATGCAAAGACACACTTATATTCGCATCAATGTCATCTACCAATCAGATAGATTTGAAAGTATCAGACTTGAGAACCAAAACTAGGAAACTCACTGTGCGGTAGTGAAAGCAGGAGTTATCAGCGATGTGCAATCTAGCCCAATCTCTTGACCTGTTCAACTCTTCCAAGACCTAGTGCAACAAAAGATATCATATATGAGAATGCCTTCATGCACATCCAGTGCATGTGGACAGGAACAAAATAAAAAGGAATGAAGGGCGGAATGCTTTAAGGTACTTGGGAACAAATCTAGACACATATAGAGCGACCAAAATTGGGGCAGCATACTTCAACCATACGGAAAACCAACCAACCACAACTGCCTCAAATCAAACTGTTTATGACCATTTCAAAATGAATGGAGGCACATAGAGAAAAATACGGAAATGATTTCAAAATGCTTGCAAAATCCAGAAACTTGAACCTGACCTGTCCTTCCGACATGTAGGAAACTAACCAGCAGCAATGGTTCCATGCGCGATAATTCATTTTTTGTTTCTGCCAATGAAAGTGAGAAGTCAATCAACAAGAGGCCTTTCTTTTGGGACATGTGAAGTCATTGTAGCTAATCTCTATCAACTAAACCTGATAGATGTACGAAAACCTAGAGAACGATTTTACAGATGTAATAAACAAAATCCAACTTGAGGAGTAACATGGACTTGCAGTATCCAATATTTTATGAACAGTTTTCCCCATCAATATTTTAGGAGCTGCCTCAGATCCATTATAAAATATGTCGGGAACCTATTATTCTAAAATTGTCAACGAGGGATGCCAAATGCAGGACTGCAAGAAGCTTATATTGTTTTTAAGGAAACAAAAGGAAAGAGTGGAAATAGGAGACTAAATTCAAACCTCAAAAATATATATATGTGTGTGTGTGTGCGTGCATTTTACTCTATATGTATACATATATATGTGTGAGTTACTGAAAAAAGTTATTTAAACTTCAGAAAAACCAGTTCCTGAACTGAAATTAACCTCAACTATTCTCGTCACTAACTCAGTTTCTTTTTCCATAATCTCCCGGAGATTTGAACACTTTCCAACCAGCATTTTGATCACCCACCGCCTATAAATAATTGACATGCATAAGGACAGGGTTCAATTACCATAGAAAAAACAGCCGCAGCAAAGAGTCTCAAAACTTCAATACTACAAAAAAACACCTGCATTAGCATGTACATCCCACAAAGCAACTCTGCTTAATAAACTACAGATTCTCAGTACCTGTGGCTCCAAGAAGATTCACTTTTTGGTGCATATGAAAGAACCAATGCTGACAAGAACAGTTCCCCTAAAAAATATCTGAACATTATTCTTCTTCGACAAAACTAGTTTCCTGCACAGTACATGAAACATGTACAAGGTGTCATTACCAATTTTGTATGATAGGTCAGAAACAAACTCCATACAATGGTATCACAGCAATTTAATAGGGCTATGAAATCCAGAATCCATCCAATCGTTCTTTCTGCAGAAGTTGGCAGATGGGAAAAGATTGTCCTGCCTAATTAAATTGAATCCATAAGAGATAAAATTACAGCATAAGCACTTTTTGTAAAGAAACAAATACAAACGTATATGGTTCTTGCTACATGTATGGTGCTAACCTCCGCTTGCGTATGGTTTCATTTTCTCTTCTAGCCACCTCCTCAAGACAATGTTCGACTTTTTGTTAATCAAACTATGCATTATTGCGCTTTGACATACCACCCAAGGATCCTTATTCAACAAGATATGTTAGCTATTAGTAATTGATTTCATTATTACCTACCAGACTTTACATTCCTCTTGTAACAACCACAGTTTTGTGATAAAACTAAGCTCCTATGGAGCCTTGATTACTTGACTGCTTACTGTTTTGGTGTATTTAAACCTAATGTATACAACTGATGAAAAGGAAATAGAGGCGTTGGCATGCAATACATAAAAGGGGTAAAACCTGGAATTCCATGCAGTGACAAAATCACAGCTTAGCAACAAAAGAGCCCTGCTATGCTTCATGAGTTCACTTTCCAGGATGTTTAGGGAAGGTGAAAAGCAGCTTGACATATCGTTGCCTCCAGATTCATCTTTCTTTGCAGAAACACTGCTATGACTCCTGTATCTTTCAAGTGAGGCCATAAATGCATGCTTTGCAGCATTATATAGTGGAAGAAGAACCTGCGTTGAAATGCCCAACTTATGATCTCGACACCAGAAAACCGTTTCTGAAGAATTAACTTCTGGGACTCTTGGTCGCAGGACTCCATCTTCTGACTGAGGGGTAGTTCGCACAGAAGAGGCAAGAGAGCCACCAGCCTCTCTATTGAGCGTGACAAACTGGGATGGATGAATAAACCCCACTTCATCACTGGATACAAATGGAATACATAAGATGACAACTATTTTGAAAATTGAAAATAACACTTTGTTGAGCGTTTTGCTACCAAAGGAACTGTAGAACCATGAACTCCCTGCCTAAGCCCGTTCAGTTTACCCAAACTGTCGGCCCATCAAATTGGCTGCATTAGACATGGGATTGGAAATTGGATTTCAAGTCCTATGGGATCGCATTTCTATATGTTTCAATGCAACGATTGATGGAGGGATTATAAATCCCACAAAATATGGAAAATGCAATACGTTGGGTAAGTGGTATTAGAAATCCCTACTTTTTTGTACATTACCATAAATCATCATACTTCATTATCAATAGTGTGAAGATGGCCTAATACACAAGAGAACTGGCGGGCCAACCGCCTCTCTTAAACATTTCAAAACCTTATTACTACGTTGGTATTCTTTATAAATCATTTCAAACTTGAATGGTTTCGCCACTCCAACATTAACCCGATAAATAACTGCCACTCTGTACGCATTCACCTTCCCGAGGTTAAAATCCTGCGCCGGTCCGTGTTTGATTAAAACCATACAAAACAAAACATTCGAAAATCCGGAGGTTTCCAATGGATTCACGAATGAATTTGTAAATCCTATGCTTCAAAACCTACCAACCAAGCCAAGATTCAACAAAAATGCATAAATACAGCATATGAAATTATATGAAGGCCAAACATTCCAAAGGCCACCGGAGATCGGGTATCGTTAACTTCGCGACTCTGGAATTAGTCAACGTGTGCACAAGCTGGCCAGACATCCGGTTATATAAAAAAAACAACATATGAAATTATATACACATATCTATGATGAAATTATATGATGAAGCAGACTTACACAAGATGGTCAGAATCCAAAATATCCTCCAACTGATTCAATAACGCGAAAGAGTTTCCTTCGGTCATTAGAGTCAGCTGAGAGTTCAGATTTTTTTAGTATCTGATGACAAATGGGGTGCTGCCGTAGTCGATTGACTAGGATTTCAGGCTCGTGCCTTTCCGATGTAGTTTGGGTTCGAACGATGTTGAGATTCGCCCCGTGTGCTTGTGCTGAGTTCGATTTGGTCGAAGGTTTCTGCACAAAGATCCAAACATAGCGTTGAGACTGAAGTTTGGTCAGCGTGTAAAAGCCGTACCAATGCTCCGCAACCGTCGGAGACAGCTTCTTCTTCTTTTTTCTTTCATTTTAAAAAAAATTCTTTTTTGCGAAACTGTCGAGCACGAGTTTTCGGCTCCTTCGGTAAATTGGCCGAACGAAGCTCGTCTTGTTCGACAAAAGGTCGGATCGATTAAAGAGACTCGTATAATAAATAATTATGCTCAATTTATTAAGACTCGAGCTTAAATATTTGGCTCGTTTAGTAAACAAGCGAACTCGAGCTGGACTTCTTTTTTTTCCGTCCTCTAAATAATTATTACGCTCAGTTCGTTTCGGCCGGAATGAAAACATTTTTCTGAAACATTTTATGTTAAATAAGTGTCCGGCGCGCAAACTTAGGCCTTTAAAAAAATGCATTTGTTTCATTTAAAAAATCAAAATTTTTTTACAAATCAATAGATGGTCATGGGTTCTATTAGATTGTGGAAAAAAAATTAGATTTTTTAACGAAAAACATGCATCTTTTGTAAGGCTTAGTTTTACGCGCCGGACACTTATTTAGGGACGGAGAGAGTATGTTTTATTTTTTTAAACGCATCCTATGAAAGTTTGCAAACTGCATGATTTTGTGTGCTCTATTCATCATACGTTAGAAGATTTGCACGAATAATCTGTAATCAATTACTCCAGTTGAAGGGATTTTTCCCAAACACCTTATGGGGAGCTTTAGAAAATCAGGATTTTCGGGATAGGGAAACGATGAGAGAGAAAGAGAGAGAGAGAGAGAGAGAGATGGGGGACGAGAACAGAGAGAGTGATGAGGGAGATGGGGGACAATTACCTGAGGTCTTGGGTCGGGGTGTCGCGAGCATCATCAAGTCGTCTCTCAGAAAGTGTTTTCCGGAGCTATTTTTCGGAAATCATTTTCCACACTTTCTTGAAGGGACATTTTTCGGCTGAAATGATTGGTTTTTCGTTTTAGTATTTTTAGTTGACTAAATAAGAAACTGTTTCTCGTTCACTTATGTTTTCTGTTTTACTACTAAAAACACCAAAAATTCAAAATTCAAAAATTTTATATCCCATTGATGAAGCAGTTTTTGGTCACTTCCAAAGGAGGGGTTCCTCAACCGTCCATCTAGTCCTCCAGCGGATGAAGCGGCTTCCTGTGGGCTCGATTAATGACTTGCAAAACAGACACGGTAAACTATGGGCACCGGCGTGGCTGTTGCCATCACCCCTCTGATGCCTAAGTCAGTCGAGATATGGAGATATTGGACTAAGTATGAGTTCCGTATCGTTTGTATTGCGTACCGTTGTGATGTAGATGTGTGATCTTTATATAGGCATCTTGGGAAGAATCCCTTAGGATTGGGACTCTTAAGTCTCATCCGCTCGTGGCGAGTATAGATAGATGTTTGGAGTGTCCTCCTCACCTTAGGACTCCCCTGATCCTTATCAGGTTTGGAGAGTCCCTTCACCTTTGGACTCTGCTATTGTTATCAAGATTAAGAGTCCTTACGATGCAAAGGTCTCCATTGGGACAGGAATAGATTGGTGATGGAGTGTCCTCCCTACCTAGGACTTCTTTGGTCTTTATTAGGTTTGAGAAGTCCCTTCACCTTTGGACTCTTGTACCTGCTTATCAGGTTAAGAGTCCTTACGGTGCTGGGACCTCTTGGACTTATCCGCATATGACGGAAATAGGTTGGAGTGTCCTCCTTACCTTAGGACTCCCCTGATCCTTATTAGGTTTGGGAGTTCTCCTCTTCTTCGAACTCTGTGATTATCCTCTAAGACTCATGACCTAATCTCCTCGGATGAGATAAAGTCCTAGCTGTTCTATGAGTCCCATAGACTATACGAACTTCTGTCGTGGAGTGTTTTATAAGTCTGGCTGCAGGTTTGTCATATTTGCTGAGCTCACCTGGTAAGCTGAGCTCGGTATTCTTTTATGAGTTGTGCTCATGAGATGGCCTCTGTCCTTGGACTAGTTTAATAGAGGCTAGCTCTTATTGGCTAGATTCCATGTTCTTAGGACTCTAGTTTGAGCCTTTAGGGTTGTGCTTGTGAGCTCTGTGGTTTGGGCTGACCTTGGGATAACCTTTGCCCTTGGGCTGGTCCATTGGGCTAAGCTCTTCAAGCTAAGCTCTGCGTCACTTAGGTCCCCTATATGGCCCTTCGTGTTGTGCTGGGCTTCCCGGCCTGGGCGGACCTAAGGAGGTTATTTCCTAAAAAGTCATATCCTTTGATATACAAACAATATTGGATCCGAACTACTTGGGTTAGAAAGTATACTCAACAAGCTTTTTAACAGTTTAAACCTTGCAAAATTAGGAATTCGTAAGTGCTCGGGAGAAGCCCGCAAAATTTGACAAATTATGGATTTTCAAAGTGCCTGAGGAGCATCTTATTGCGCCCGGGGCGCATGAAATGGCGCCCAGGCGCCTTCAAACTCCACAATTTGTCAATCTTATTGCGCCCGGGGCGCATGAAATGGCGCCCAGGCGCCCTCAAACTCCACAATTTGTCAAACTTTCCAATCTTGTTCCAGACACTCCCGAGCTTTGATTTTCGCAAGGTTTGAACCGTTAAAAAGCTTGTTGAATCTATTTTCTAACCCGAATAGTTTTGATCCAAAGTTATTTCTACATAAAAAGATGTGACTATTTTACCCTTAGTGAGTCAAAAAATAAATCATTTTGTAAAATGCTCGTATCTCCTTTATTTTATACCAGACTGAAACTTATTTTATATCTATACAGAGGGTATTCGACGTATTAAAAGATGATTGTATGAAACCATAAAATAATAAATTTTAGTTTATAAAAAGTTGGTCGAAAGTAGACTAATTCAAAAATTGTCATTATAAAACACATTTTCACGCCCCTTCCACTCATTATAAGTTCCATTCAACACTCACATTCTAGCTCTAAGGTACTCTTTTATTTCTCAAGAGTTGTAGAGAATTCATAAGGCTTTTCACAATTCATCAAAGTACATAAAAACTGCTTAATCATCGTGATAATCCTAAGAAGTACGCTTGACAAGGATTATACATTTAAAACAAATTTTGGTGTCAATACCACCACTGTTTTACGGGCGTGACTCTTAGGGAAAATGTTTTTGGGGTTCTATAAATAATAGAGGACCATCCCCATTGGTTTTAATTCATTTTAAGTTCTCTCTTCTCTATCTCCTTTATTTTATACGGACAATTCAATTCATACTTGGCATCCATGTTTTCCACCGATAGTGTAACGTAGAGACAAACTGTAAGATTTGTGAGTTGTATCTTGAAATTGTATTCAGCCATTAGAACTTATACGAAACGAAGCAAATATGGCTGTAGGACAGATGTCGTGCCTCTCATCCATCTCACAGACTATTTCTCCCAACTCTACTTATCTAAGTATCTTTGATTATTTGAGTTCATGATTTTAGTGTTTTGATGGAATAAATCCCTACAATCTGAAGCCATTCGATTCCATTATTAGGAAGAGTCTCTGATACATATAACAAAAGTGGAGAAATGGTTCTAAACGTATTCTGTGGCCTTGATGAAGAAGTTCAGTGGTATTACTTTGTTGTATCTTTATATTTTGTGACATTAATCACAATTGGATATGAAACACATACACAAATAACGTTTCAAGGAAAAATTAGGTATGACTAGGCCCGGAGGGTTTACGAAATACGAAGTGCTGGTTTATTCGAGCGAACAAGCTTGGAGCTCGCTGTGTTAAGGCCCCAGACTTCCAAAAGCGAGGGGCCATTCCCCAGCTTGCTTCAAGCGCAGAGAGCGACAAGGAGGAAGGGGGGTTGTTGCTGGGATTGTGGGTTGAGCAAGACATTCACCTAATAACACTCGCGACCCGCCAAACATCCCGAGAGAAACCCGCGGTCTCTCGGCTGCTGATTTGTCCGTCTTAATGTAATTGTGATGTGCATCTAGCTAGTTGTATCAATTGGGTATCAGCCAAGACTTTGTAGCCAAAATAACATGTTGCGCCAACATACTCCGTTGTGGAGGTTGCAATCGAAAAGTTAGATAATCGATCTTTACATCTTTATTCAAAAAGTTCACGTATTAATGAAAGAAGGGCGAAGGAGGAAAAACATTGAAAGCTGGCACTCCATATTTTGATAACTACACTTCAATATTTGTCTTTTTAGTGATCATATCATACATATTTTGAACGCTAAAGAATAAATATTGGATGGTGTCAAAAAGTAGAGTGCCAAAATAATTTATTTTCCTAAAATTGGACAACAATTTGCGATAGTCGACACTTGCTGCCATCAGGTTTGGAGAAACCATCTTTCTTTCGCAAGGGATAAGATTATTCACGGAACTTCCGTTTAAGCCATGTTGTACGGACATCCGTTGGCAACTTGACACCTCACCTAATAGGGACGAAGACGGAGGGACCATAAACCAAGAGATAATATTCTTCACAAAACTTCTATTCAAGCCATGTTGTACGGCCATCCGTTAGCAACTTGGTGGAGGAGGGGTGGTAGTGCTCCCATGATCTTTTTAGTAGTCTATTTTCTACCAATTTTTCATAAACTAAAACTTCATTATTTTTATGGCTGGATTCTACTATCTTTTAGTACTTTCAAAACCCTCTTTATCGATATATATAACAGGACTTTATCCATTTTAAAATGAAGGTGATGTCAGGGTTAATTACAGGAACGATTTACATTTCGACTGACTGAGGGTAAAATAGTCATATAATTTGGTATACAAACAATATTGGTTGCAAAGTACTTGGGTTAAAAAGTAAACTCACAAGCTTTCTAAGGGTTCAAACTTTTACAAAAATCGAAGTTCGGAAGTGTTCGGAAGAAGCCCGCAAAATTTGACAAAATTTTTATCTTCAATGCGCCTGAGGCGCATCTTGTTGGGCCCGGGGCGCACGAAATGGAGCCTAGGCATGCTGTACGGCCATCCATTAGCAACTTGACACCTCACCTAATAGGTCCAAACATGTGAGAAAAAGCCCAAACTTGCTTTCATCAAGATCAAATGACCACCCACCAAAACCTGGACATTCCCCCGCATAAAGCATTGTTTGGGCTTGTATTCTTGCAATTGTTTACCCCGACAAAAATATTCGTATCCGTTTCTAAATCATCTACCTTTGAGAAACCATCAAGATTCGCACATGTGACAGGCCAAGTTTTTTTTTTTTCCCGATCAATAGAAGAGATCATTTATATCATATATGAAGTACAAAGTAAAAACTCAGGACCCTATATCCATTGTGAGAGTCCACGAGATAAGTCAAATAACAAAATCCAACACTCAACTAATACAAGAGATAAAATCCATTATAGGGTAGAAACAAAAAAAGAAAGGAAAAGTCTTCTGAGAGAAGAATACTCACACGTAGTTGGGGATTCGAACCCCTAACATTCTAATGAGATACAAAAGTGGCTAATTGAGCTAGCCCCAGTTGGTTACAACAGTCGACTTGCTCAGGCCAATTATGCATAAATAAACCCACTTTCCAACACTCCCTTCACCTCTTGCAAAATCCAACATGGCTGCAACTGCAACTCCTTCCAATCTTGAAGAAATGATCTTGACACTGCCCAAGAGTGTTCAAGAAATATCCATAAAAGGAGACGAACCCCCACAGCCATTTATCGTTAGGGACGACGTCCCTTTTGGTCCCGTAGACACTACCCCTCCGTTAGCTTCAATCCCCACCATTGATATCAGTCTCTTTTCGCCATTACCATCCTCACTGGAATCGTCCATACAAGAGTATTTGGTCATTCATTAAGAGTTTCACATGGTTCATAGGGCTTTCCATACTTCATTAATTCATCAAAATCCGTTTAATCATCACGATTCATAAAGGAGAGGCTTGTACATTTACGAAACCAAATCGGTTATCACTATCTCTTAACCACTACGACTACGAAAGTACCATGACCATCGTCATTCGACCGCCACCCCCTTTCACCCCACTAACAAAGCCGTCAGCACCTCGATCGCTTTAACTTCACAACTGCACGTTCACATCACCCCCAATCAATTATCATAATATCACCATAACAATATCTTAGTGCTACACCACCGTCACTTCACCGCCACTTTAACCATTCCTTCACCACATCAAAACGCACAAAATAGTTTAAAATGACCGGAACAGAAAAATCTACCGACATCACTACGGAAACATGATCTCCACTATCAGCTAATACATCGAGAATATTTTGCAGTCTAAAATTTTTGAGGACTTCAGCATTCTATTTGGATTGGGAATATTTCCCTGAATAGAGAATGTCAGGAATCCGTTGTGGAGGCACTATATATCCTAGTTGTAATTTAGGGGCAGTTGATTGAAAAGAGTTTCAATCCATTTCGGTGTTCTCGAGTGGAAATATTCTCAATTTTTGTTGTGTCGAATGTTTTAGATGCCCAAATTTGAATTTGAAAATATTTGAGACACGCTTTTGCCCAAGGTTGTTGATGAAGCAAATTCACCTAAGGTATTTGGTCATTCATTAAGAGTTTCACATGGTTCATAGGGCTTTCCATACTTCATTAATTCATCACAATCCGTTTAATCATCATGATTCATAAAGGAGAGGCTTGTACATTTAAGAAACCAAATCGGTCAGCACTATCTCTTAACCACTACGACTACGAAAGTACCATGACCATCGTCATTTGACCGCCACCCCCTTTCACCCCACTAACAAAGCCGTCAGCACCTCGATCGCTTTAACTTCACAACTGCACGTTCACATCACCCCCAATCAATTATCATAATATCACCATAACAATATCTTAGTGCTACACCACCGTCACTTCACCGCCACTTTATCCATTCTTTCACCACAACAAAACGCACAAAATAGTTTAAAATGACCGCAACAGAAAAATCTACCGACATCACTACGGAAACATGATCTCCACTATCAGCTAATACATCAAGAATATTTTGCAGTGTAAAATTTTTGAGGACTTCAGCATCGTATTTGGATTGGGAATATTTCCCTGAATAGAGAATGTCAGGAATCCATTGTGGAGGCACTTTATATCCTAGTTGTAATTTAGGGGCAGTTGATCGACATATAGAAAAGAGTTTCAGACCATTTCGGTGTTCTCGAGTGGAAATATTCTCAATTTTTGTTGTGTCGAATGTTTTAGACGCCCAAATTTGAATTTGAAAATATTTGAGACCCGCTTTTGGCCAAGGTTGTTGATGAAGCAAATTCTCCTGCGCTTTAACGAAGTGTGTATACTCTGTGAACGTTGTGAAACAATTAGGCAGAGAAGAAATACCTTCGAATTAGGAATTTGATTACCAAATGGAAGGGAGAATGTGTTTTAGGCTTACTGGGTTCGACGATTTTTGTAGTTGGCTGGCTTCTACCCAATTTTCATGGACGAAAAGAAAATATTTTTATCGTTGGACTTACCATTCTTTTAGTGCTTTAAAAACACTATTTTTTGACATATGATGGGTCTTGATCCAATTTAAAATGGGAAACATAGACGCGTTTTACCAAAATGAGTCATATTTTCGCCCAACGAGGGTAAAATGGTCATTTCCTTTGATGTACAAATGAACTTTCATCAAAAGTACTTGGCTAGAAAGTAAATTGGACAAGCTTTCTAACGGTCCAAACCACGCGCAAATTGGAGTTCGGGAGTGTCCGGGGCATGTCCTCAAAGTTTGACGTGTATTGGAGCACTAACGCGCCTCAGGCGCTATCTCATGCGCCCCAGGCGCATTTCAGTGCGCCCCGGGCGCATCCTGAACATTGCACAACAAGCCCAAATTTGCAGACTCGCCCCGAACACTACCGAACTCCGATATACGCATGGTTTGAACCGTTAGAAAGCTTGTTCAATCTACTTTCCTACCGAATTTTTTTCGATGAAAACTAATTTGTACATCAAAATACATGACCATTTTACCCTTAGGTGGTCAAAAAATAAATTTTTTTTAGTAAAACGCCCGTATTGCCGTCATTTTAAATCAGATTAAGACAAATTATATAGTGATAAATAAGGCATTCCATGTACGGAAAGATGACGGAAAAGAACAATGAAAATAATAATGTTTGGTCTAAAAAAAAGTTGGTGAGAGGGAGACCAATTCAAAGATCGGCAAAGCCACAGCGGCTAAAGTACATTTTCGTGCCCATTTGCACATTCTAAATTCTATTGGACCGGCGCATCCTTAGTTCTAAAGTACCATGACCATCGTCATTTGACCGCCACCCCCTTTCACCCCACTAACAAAGCAGTCAGCACCTCGATCGCTTTAACTTCACAACTGCACGTTCACATCACCCCCAATCAATTATCATAATATCACCATAACAATATCTTAGTGCTACACCACCGTCACTTCACCGCCACTTTATCCATTCTTTCACCACAACAAAACGCACAAAATAGTTTAAAATGACCGCAACAGAAAAATCTACCGACATCACTACAGAAACATGATCTCCACTATCAGCTAATACATCAAGAATATTTCGCAGTGTCAAATTTTTGAGGACTTCAGCATCGTATTTGGATTGGGAATATTTCCCTGAATAGAGAATGTCAGGAATCCGTTGTGGAGGCACTTTATATCCTAGTTGTAATTTAGGGGCAGTTGATCGACATATAGAAAAGAGTTTCAGACCATTTCGGTGTTCTCGAGTGGAAATATTCTCAATTTTTGTCGTGTCGAATGTTTTAGACGCCCAAATTTGAAATTGAAAATATTTGAGACCCTCTTTTGGCCAAAGTTGTTGATGAAGCAAATTCTCCTGCGCTTTGACGAAGTGTGTATACTCTGTGAACGTTGTGAAACAATTAGGCAGAGAAGAAATACCTTCGAATTAGGAATTTGATTACCAAATGGAAGGGAGAATGTGTTTTAGGCTTACTGGGTTCGACGATTTTTGTAGTTGGCTGGCTTCTACCCAATTTTCATGGACGAAAAGAAAATATTTTTATCGTTGGACTTACCATTCTTTTAGTACTATAAAAACACTATTTTTTGACATATGATGGGTCTTGATCCAATTTAAAATGGTAACCATAGACGCGTTTTACCAAAATGAGTCGTATTTTTGCCCACCGAGGGTAAAATAGTCATTTCCTTTGATGTACAAATGAACTTTCATCAAAAGTACTTGGGCTAGAAAGTAAATTGGACAAGCTTTCTAACGGTCCAAACCAAGCGCAAATTGGAGTTCGGGAGTGTCCGGGGCATGTCCGCAAAATTTGACGTGTATTGGAGCACTAACGCGCCTCAGGCGCAATCTCATGCGCCCCAGGCGCATTTCAGTGCGCCCCGGGCGCATCCTGAACATTGCACAACAAGCCCAACTTTGCGGACTCGCCCCAGACACTACCGAACTCCGATATGCGCATGGTTTGAACCGTTAGAAAGCTTGTTCAATCTACTTTCCCACCGAATTTTTTTCGATGAAAACTAATTTGTACATCAAAATACATGACCATTTTACCCTTAGGTGGTCAAAAATTAAAAAAAACTTAGTAAAACGCCCGTATTGCCATCATTTTAAATAAGATTAAGACAAATTATATAGTGATAAATATGGCATTCCTTGTACGGAAGGATGACGGAAAAGAACTATGAAAATAATAATGTTTGGTCTAAAAAAAAGTTGGTGAGAGGGGACCACTTCAAAGATCGGCAAAGCCACAACGGCTAAAGCACAGTTTTGCGCCCATTTGCACATTCTAAATTCTATTGGACCGGCGCATCCTTAGTTCTAAGGTATTTGGTCATTCATTAAGAGTTTCACATGGTTCATAGGGCTTTCCATACTTCATTAATTCATCACAATCCGTTTAATCATCATGATTCACAAAGGAGCGGCTTTTACATTTACGAAACCAAATCGGTCAGCACAATCTCTTAACCACTACGACTACGAAAGTACCATGACCATCGTCATTTGACCGCCACCCCCTTTCACCCCACTAACAAAGCCGTCAGCACCTCGATCGCTTTACCTTCACAACTGCACGTTCACATCACCCCGAATCATTTATCATAATATCACCATAACAATATCTTAGTGCTACACCACCGTCACTTCACCGCCACTTTATCCATTCCTTCACCACAACAAAACGCACAACGTAGTTTAAAATGACCGTAACAGAAAAATCTACCGACATCACTACGGAAACATGATCTCCACTATCAGCTAATACATCAAGAATATTTCGCAGTGTAAAATTTTTGAGGACTTCAGCATCGTATTTGGATTGGGAATATTTCCCTAAATAGAGAATGTCAGGAATCCGTTGTGGAGGCACTTTATATCCTAGTTGTAATTTAGGGGCAGTTGATCGACATATAGAAAAGAGTTTCAAACCATTTCGGTGTTCTCGAGTGGAAATATTCTCAATTTTTGTTGTGTCGAATGTTTTAGATGCCCAAATTTGAATTTGAAAATATTTGAGACCCGCTTTTGGCGAAGGTTGTTGATGAAGCAAATTCTCCTGCGCTTTGACGAAGTGTGTATACTCTGTGAACGTTGTGAAACAATTAGGCAGAGAAGAAATACCTTCGAATTAGGAATTTGATTACCAAATGGAAGGGAGAATGTGTTTTAGGCTTACTGGGTTCGACGATTTTTGTAGTTGGCTGGCTTCTACCCAATTTTCATGGACGAAAAGAAAATATTTTTATCGTTGGACTTACCATTCTTTTAGTACTTAAAAAACACTCTTTTTTGACATATGATGGGTCTTGATCCAATTTAAAATGGGAAACATAGACGCGTTTAACCAAAATGAGTCGTATTTTCGCCCAATGAGGGTAAAATGGTCATTTCCTTTGATGTACAAACGAAATTTCATCAAAAGTACCTGGGCTAGAAAGTAAATTGGACAAGCTTTCTAACGGTCCAAACCACGCGCAAATTGGAGTTCGGGAGTGTCCAGGGCATGTCCGCAAAGTTTGACGTGTATTGGAGCACTAACGCGCCTCAGGCGCAATCTCATGCGCCCCAGGCGCATTTCAGTGCGCCCCGGGCGCATCTTGAACATTGCACAACAAGCCCAACTTTGCGGACTCGCCCCGGGCACTACCGAACTCCGATATGCGCATGGCTTGAACCGTTAGAAAGCTTGTTCAATCTACTTTCCCACCGAATTTTTTTCGATGAAAACTAATTTGTACATCAAAATACATGACCATTTTACCCTTAGGTGGTCAAAAAATAAAAAAAACTTAGTAAAACGCCCGTATTGCCGTCATTTTAAATCAGATTAAGACAAATTATATAGTGATAAATATGGCATTCCATGTACGGAAGGATGACGGAAAAGAACAATGAAAATAATAATGTTTGGTCTAAAAAAAAGTTGGTGAGAGGGAGACCAATTCAAAGATCGGCAAAGCCACAGCGGCTAAAGTACATTTTCGCGCCCATTTGCACATTCTAAATTTTATTGGACCGGCGCATCCTTAGTTCTAAGGTATTTGGTCATTCATTAAGAGTTTCACATGGTCCATAGGGCTTTCCATACTTCATTAGTTCATCACAATCCGTTTAATCATCATGATTCACAAAGGAGAGGCTTTTACATTTACGAAACCAAATCGGTCAGCACTATCTCTTAACCACTACGACTACGAAAGTACCATGACCATCGTCATTTGACCGCCACCCCCTTTCACCCCACTAACAAAGCCGTCAGCACCTCGATCGCTTTAACTTCACAACTGCACGTTCACATCACCCCCAATCAATTATCATAATATCACCATAACAATATCTTAGTGCTACACCACCGTCACTTCACCGCCACTTTATCCATTCTTTCACCACAACAAAACGCACAAAATAGTTTAAAATGACCGCAACAGAAAAATCTACCGACATCACTACGGAAACATGATCTCCACTATCAGCTAATACATCAAGAATATTTCGCAGTGTAAAATTTTTGAGGACTTCAGCGTCGTATTTGGATTGGGAATATTTCCCTGAATAGAGAATGTCAGGAATCTGTTGTGGAGCCACTTTACATCCTAGTTGTAATTTAGGGGCAGTTGATCGACATATAGAAAAGAGTTTCAAACCATTTCGGTGTTCTCGAGTGGAAATATTCTCAATTTTTGTTGTGTCGAATGTTTTAAACGCCCAAATTTGAATTTGATAATATTTGAGACCCTCTTTTGGCGAAGGTTGTTGATGAAGGAAATTCTCCTGCGCTTTGACGAAGTGTGTATACTCTGTGAACGTTGTGAAACAATTAGGCAGAGAAGAAATACCTTCGAATTAGGAATTTGATTACCAAATGGAAGGGAGAATGTGTTTTAGGCCTACTGGGTTCGACGATTTTTGTAGTTGGCTGGCTTCTACCCAATTTTCATGCACGAAAAGAAAATATTTTTATCGTTGGACTTACCATTCTTTTAGTACTTTAAAAACACTATTTTTTGACATATGATGGGTCTTGATCCAATTTAAAATGGGAAACATAGACGCGTTTTACCAAAATGAGTCATATTTTCACCCAACGAGGGTAAAATGGTCATTTCCTTTGATGTACAAATGAACATTCATCAAAAGTACTTGGGCTAGAAAGTAAATTGGACAAGCTTTCTAACGGTCCAAACCACGCGCAAATTGGAGTTCGGGAGTGTCCGGGGCATGTCCGCAAAGTTTGACGCGTATTGGAGCACTAACGCGCCTCAGGCGCAATCTCATGCGCCCCAGGCGCATTTTAGTGCGCCCCGGGCGCATCCTGAACATTGCACAACAAGCCCAACTTTGCGGACTCGCCCCGGACACTACCGAACTCCGATATGCGCATGGTTTGAACCGTTAGAAAGCTTGTTCAATCTACTTTCCCACCGAATTTTTTTCGATGAAAACTAATTTGTACATCAAAATACATGACCATTTTACCCTTAGGTGGTCAAAAAATAAAAAAAAATTTAGTAAAACGCCCGTATTGCCGTCATTTTAAATCAGATTAAGACAAATTATATAGTGATAAATATGGCATTCCATGTACGGAAGGATGACGGAAAAGAACAATGAAAATAATAATGTTTGGTCTAAAAAAAGTTGGTGAGAGGGAGACCAATTCAAAGATCAGCAAAGCCACAGCGGCTAAAGTACATTTTCGCACCCATTTGCACATTCTAAATTCTATTGGACCGGCACATCCTCAGTTCTAAGGTATTTGGTCATTCATTAAGAGTTTCACATGGTCCATAGGGCTTTCCATACTTCATTAATTCATCACAATCCGTTTAATCATCATGATTCACAAAGGAGAGGCTTTTACATTTACGAAACCAAATCGGTCAGCACTATCTCTTAACCACTACGACTACGAAAGTACCATGACCACCGTCATTTGACCGCCACCCCTTTTCACCCCACTAACAAAGCCGTCAGCACCTCGATCGCTTTAACTTCACAACTGCACGTTCACATCACCCCTAATCAATTATCATAATATCACTATAACAATATCTTAGTGCTACACCACCGTCACTTCACCGCCACTTTATCCATTCTTTCACCACAACAAAATGCACAAAATAGTTTAAAATGACCGCAACAGAAAAATCTACCGACATCACTACGGAAACATGATCTCCACTATCAGCTAATACATCAAGAATATTTCGCAGTGTCAAATTTTTTAGGACTTCAGCATTGTATTTGGATTGAGAATATTTCCCTTAATAGAGAATGTCAGGAATCCGTTGTGGAGGCACTTTATATCCTAGTTGTAATTTAGGGGCAGTTGATCGACATATAGAAAAGAGTTTCAAACCATTTCGGTGTTCTCGAGTGGAAATATTCTCAATTTTTGTTGTGTCGAATGTTTTAGAAGCCCAAATTTGAATTTGAAAATATTTGAGACCCGCTTTTGGCCAGGGTTGTTGATGAAGCAAATTCTCCTGCGCTTTGACGAAGTGTGTATAATCTGTGAACGTTGTGAAACAATTAGGCAGAGAAAAAATACCTTCAAACTAGGAATTTGATTACCAAATAGAAGGGAGAATGTGTTTTAGGCTTACTGGGTTCGACGATTTTTGTAGTTGGCTGGCTTCTACCCAATTTTCATGCACGAAAAGAAAATATTTTTATCGTTGGACTTACCTTTCTTTTAGTACTTTAAAAACACTCTTTTTTGACATATGATGGGTCTTGATCCAATTTAAAATGGGAAACATAGACGCGTTTTACCAAAATGAGTCATATTTTCGCCCAACGAGGGTAAAATGGTCATTTCCTTTGATGTACAAATGAACTTTCATCAAAAGTACTTGGGCTAGAAAGTAAATTGGGCAAGCTTTCTAAGGGTCCAAACCACGCGCAAATTGGAGTTCGGGAGTGTCCGGGGCATGTCCGCAAAGTTTGACGTGTATTGGAGCACTAACGCACCTCAGGCGCAATCTCATGCGCCCCAGGCGCATTTCAGTGCGCCCCGGGCGCATCCTGAACATTGCACAACAAGCCCAACTTTGCGGACTCGCCCCGGACACTACCGAACTCCGATATGTGCATGGTTTGAACCGTTAGAAAGCTTGTTCAATCTACTTTCCCACCGAATTTTTTTCGATGAAAACTAATTTGTACATCAAAATACATGACCATTTTACCCTTAGGTGGTCAAAAAATAAAAAAAACTTAGTAAAACGCCCGTATTGCCGTCATTTTAAATCAGATTAAGACAAATTATATAGTGATAAATATGGCATTCCATGTACGGAAGGATGACGGAAAAGAACAATGAAAATAATAATGTTTGGTCTAAAAAAAAGTTGGTGAGAGGGAGACCAATTCAAAGATCGGCAAAGCCACAGCGGCTAAAGTACATTTTCGTGCCCATTTGCACATTCTAAATTCTATTGGACCGGTGCATCCTTAGTTCTAAAGTACCATGACCATCGTCATTTGACCGCCACCCCCTTTCACCCCACTAACAAAGCCGTCAGCACCTCGATCGCTTTAACTTCACAACTGCACGTTCACATCACCCCCAATCAATTATCATAATATCACCATAACAATATCTTAGTGCTACATCACCGTCACTTCACCGCCACTTTATCCATTCTTTCACCACAACAAAACGCACAAAATAGTTTAAAATTACCGCAACAGAAAAATCTACCGACATCACTACGGAAACATGATCTCCACTATCAGCTAATACATCAAGAATATTTCGCAGTGTAAAATTTTTAAGGACTTCAGCATCGTATTTTGATT
Organism: Rhododendron molle; assembly: GCA_025413875.1. NCBI lineage: Eukaryota > Viridiplantae > Streptophyta > Magnoliopsida > Ericales > Ericaceae > Rhododendron > Rhododendron molle. The sequence goes on along the minus strand of CM046396.1, from coordinate 1,185,603 downwards.
GGGAATATTTCCCAGAATAGAGAATGTCAGGAATCCGTTGTGGAGGCACTTTATATCCTAGTTGTCATTTAGGGGCTGTTGATCGACATATAGAAAAGAGTTTCAAACCATTTCGGTGTTCTCGAGTGGAAATATTCTCAATTTTTGTTGTGTCGAATGTTTTATAAGCCCAAATTTGAATTCGAAAATATTTGAGACCCGCTTTTGGCGAAGGTTGTTGATGAAGCAAATTCTCCTGCGCTTTGACGAAGTGTGTATACTATGTGAACGTTGTGAAACAATTAGGCAGAGAAGAAATACCTTCGAATTAGGAATTTGATTACCAAATGGAAGGGAGAATGTGTTTTAGGCTTACTGGGTTCGACGATTTTTGTAGTTGGCTGGCTTCTACCCAATTTTCATGCACGAAAAGAAAATATTTTTATCGTTGGACTTACCATTCTTTTAGTACTTTAAAAACACTCTTTTTTGACATATAATGGGTCTTGATCCAATTTAAAATGGGAAACATAGACGCGTTTTTCCAAAATGAGTCATATTTTCGCCCAACGAGGGTAAAATGGTCATTTCCTTTGATGTACAAATGAACTTTCATCAAAAGTACTTGGGCTAGAAAGTAAATTGGACAAGCTTTCTAACGGTCCAAACCACGCGCAAATTGGAGTTCGGGAGTGTCCGGGGCATGTCCGCAAAGTTTGACGTGTATTGGAGCACTAACGCGCCTCAGGCGCAATCTCATGCGCCCCAGGCGCATTTCAGTGCGCCCCGGGCGCATCCTGAACATTGCACAACAAGCCCAACTTTGCGGACTCGCCCCGGACACTACCGAACTCCGATATGCGCATGGTTTGAACCGTTAGAAAGCTTGTTCAATCTACTTTCCCACCGAATTTTTTTCGATGAAAACTAATTTGTACATCAAAATACATGACCATTTTACCCTTAGGTGGTCAAAAAATAAAAAAAACTTCGTAAAACGCCCCTATTGCTGTCATTTTAAATCAGATTAAGACAAATTATATAGTGATAAATATGGCATTCCATGTACGGAAGGATGACGGAAAAGAACAATGAAAATAATAATGTTTGGTCTAAAAAAAAGTTGGTGAGAGGGCGACCAATTCAAAGATCGGCAAACCCACAGCGGCTAAAGTACATTTTCGCGCCCATTTGCACATTCTAAATTCTATTGGACCGGCGCATCCTTAGTTCTAAGGTATTTGGTCATTCATTAAGAGTTTCACATGGTTCATAGGGCTTTCCATACTTCATTAATTCATCACAATCCGTTTAATCATCATGATTCACAAAGGAGAGGCTTTTACATTTACGAAACCAAATCGGTCAGCACTATCTCTTAACCACTACGACTACGAAAGTACCATGACCATCGTCATTTGACCGCCACCCCCTTTCACCCCACTAACAAAGCCGTCAGCACCTCGATCGCTTTAACTTCACAACTGCACGTTCACATCACCCCCAATCAATTATCATAATATCACCATAACAATATCTTAGTGCTACACCACCGTCACTTCACCGCCACTTTATCCATTCTTTCACCACAACAAAACGCACAAAATAGTTTAAAATGACCGCAACAGAAAAATCTACCGACATCACTACGGAAATATGATCTCCACTATCAGCTAATACATCAAGAATATTTCGCAGTGTAAAATTTTTGAGGACTTCAGCATCGTATTTGGATTGGGAATATTTCCCTGAATAGAGAATGTCAGGAATCCGTTGTGGAGGCACTTTATATCCTAGTTGTAATTTAGGGGCTGTTCATCGACATATAGAAAAGAGTTTCAGACCATTTCAGTGTTCTCGAGTGGAAATATTCTCAATTTTTGTTGTGTCGAATGTTTTAGACGCCCAAATTTGAATTTGAAAATATTTGAGACCCGCTTTTGGCCAAGGTTGTTGATGAATCAAATTCTCCTGCGCTTTGACGAAGTGTGTATACTCTGTGAACGTTGTGAAACAAATAGGTAGAGAAGAAATGCCTTCGAATTAGGAATTTGATTAGCAAATGGAAGGGAGAATGTGTTTTAGGCTTGCTGGGTTCGACGATTTTCGTAGTTGGCTGGCTTCTACCCAATTTTCATGCACGAAAAGAAAATATTTTTATCGTTGGACTTACCATTCTTTTTGTACTTTAAAAACACTCTTTTTTTGACATATGATGGGTCTTGATCCAATTTAAAATGGGAAACATAGACGCGTTTTACATAAATGAGTCATATTTTCGCCCAACGAGGGTAAAATGGTCATTTCCTTTGATGTACAAATGAACTTTCATCAAAAGTACTTGGGCTAGAAAGTAAATTGGGCAAGCTTTCTAAGGGTCCAAACCACGCGCAAATTGGAGTTCGGGAGTGTCCGGGGCATGTCCGCAAAGTTTGACGTGTATTGGAGTACTAACGCGCCTCAGGCGCAATCTCATGCGCCCCAGGCGCATTTCAGTGCGCCCCGGGCGCATCCTGAACATTGCACAACAAGCCCAACTTTGCGGACTCGCCCCGGACACTACCGAACTCCGATATGCGCATGGTTTGAACCGTTAGAAAGCTTGTTCAATCTACTTTCCCACCGAATTTTTTTCGATGAAAACTAATTTGTACATCAAAATACATGACCATTTTACCCTTAGGTGGTCAAAAAATAAAAAACACTTAGCAAAACGCCCGTATTGCCGTCATTTTAAATCAGATTAGGACAAATTATATAGTGATAAATATGGCATTCCATGTACGGAAGCATGACGGAAAAGAACAATGAAAATAATAATGTTTGGTCTAAAAAAAAGGTGGTGAGAGGGAGACCAATTCAAAGAGCGGCTAAAGTACATTTTCGCGCCCATTTGCACATACTAAATTCTATTGGACCGCAGCAATCCTTAGTTCTAAGGTATTTGGTCATTCATTAAGAGTTTCACATGGTTCAGAGGGCTTTCCATACTTCATTAATTCATCACAATCCGTTTAATCATCATGATTCACAAAGGAGAGGCTTTTACATTTACGAAACCAAATCGGTCAGCACTATCTCTTAACCACTACGACTACGAAAGTACCATGACCATCGTCATTTGACCGCCACCCCCATTCACCCCACTAACAAATCCGTCAGCACCTCGATCGCTTTTACTTCACAACTGCACGTTCACATCACCCCCAATCAATTATCATAATATCACCATAACAATATCTTAGTGCTACACCACCGTCACGTCACCGCCACTTTATCCATTCTTTCACCACAACAAAACGCACAAAATAGTTTAAAATTACCGCAACAGAAAAATCTACCGACATCACTACGGAAACATGATCTCCACTATCAGCTAATACATCAAGAATATTTTGCAGTGTAAAATTTTTGAGGGCTTCAGCATCGTATTTGGATTGGGAATATTTCCCTGAATAGAGAATGTCAGGAATCCGTTGTGGAGGCACTTTATATCGTAGTTGTAATTTAGGGGCAGTTGATCGACATATAGAAAAGAGTTTCAAACCATTTCGGTGTTCTCGAGTGGAAATATTCTCAATTTTTGTTGTGTCGAATGTTTTAGACGCCCAAATTTGAATTTGAAAATATTTGAGACCCGATTTTGGCCAAGGTTTTTGATGAAGCAAATTCTCCTGCGCTTTAACGAAGTGTGTATACTCTGTGAACGTTGTGAAACAATTAGGCAGAGAAGAAATACCTTCGAATTAGGAAATTGATTACCAAATGGAAGGGAGAATGTGTTTTAGGCTTACTGGGTTCGACAATTTTTGTAGTTGGTTGGCTTCTACCCAATTTTCTTGGACGAAAAGAAAATAATTTTATCGTTGGACTTACCATTCTTTTAGTACTTTAAAAACACTATTTTTTGACATATGATGGGTCTTGATCCAATTTAAAATGGTAAACATAGACGCGTTTTACAAAAATGAGTCATATTTTCGCCCAACGAGGGTAAAATGGTCATTTCCTTTGATGTACAAATGAACTTTCATCAAAAGTACTTGGGCTAGAAAGTAAATTGGACAAGCTTTCTAACGGTCCAAACCACGCGCAAATTGGAGTTCGGGAGTGTCCGGGGCAAGTCCGCAAAGTTTGACGTGTATTGGAGCACTAACGCGCCTCAGGCGCAATCTCATGCGCCCCAGGCGCATTTCAGTGCGCCCCGGGCGCATCCTGAACATTGCACAACAAGCCCAACTTTGCGGACTCGCCCCGGACACTACCGAACTCCGATATGCGCATGGTTTGAACCGTTAGAAAGCTTGTTCAATCTACTTTCCCACGAATTTTTTTCGATGAAAACTAATTTGTACATCAAAATACATGACCATTTTACCCTTAGGTGGTCAAAAAATAAAAAAAACTTCGTAAACCGCCCGTATTGCCGTCATTTTAAATCAGATTAAGACAAATTATATAGTGATAAATATGGCATTCCATGTACGGAAGGATGACAGAAAAGAACAATGAAAATAACAATGTTTGGTCTAAAAAAAAGTTGGTGAGAGGGAGACCAATTCAAAGATCGGCAAAGCCACAGCGGCTAAAGTACATTTTCGCGCCCATTTGCACATTCTAAATTCTATTGGACCGGCGCATCCTTAGTTCTAAGGTATTTGGTCATTCATTAAGAGTTTCACATGGTTCATAGGGCTTTCCATACTTCATTAATTCATCACAATCCGTTTAATCATCATGATTCACAAAGGAGAGGCTTTTACATTTACGAAACCAAATCGGTCAGCACTATCTCTTAACCACTACGACTACGAAAGTACCATGACCATCGTCATTTGACCGCCACCCCCTTCCACCCCACTAACAAAGCCGTCAGCACCTCGATCGCTTTAACTTCACAACTGCACGTTCACATCACCCCCAATCAATTATCATAATATCACCATAACAATATCTTAGTGCTACATCACCGTCACTTCACTGCCACTTTATCCATTCTTTCACCACAACAAAACGCACAAAATAGTTTAAAATTACCGCAACAGAAAAATCTACCGACATCACTACGGAAACATGATCTCCACTATCAGCTAATACATCAAGAATATTTCGCAGTGTCAAATTTTTGAGGACTTCAGCATCGTATTTGGATTGGGAATATTTCCCTGAATAGAGAATGTCAGGAATCCGTTGTGGAGGCACTTTGTATCCTAGTTGTAATTTAGGGGCAGTTGATCGACATATAGAAAAGAGTTTCAAACCATTTCGGTGTTCTCTAGTGGAAATATTCTCAATTTTTGTTGTGTCGATTGTTTTAGACGCCCAAATTTGAATTTGAAAAAATTTGAGACCCGCTTTTGGCCAAGGTTGTTGATGAAGCAAATTCTCCTGCGCTTTGACGAAGTGTGTATACTCTGTGAACGTTGTGAAACAATTAGGCAGGGAATAAATACCTTCGAATTAGGAATTTGATTACCAAATGGAAGGAAGAATGTGTTTTAGGCTTACTGGGTTCGACAATTTTTGTAGTTGGCTGGCTTCTACCCAATTTTCATGCACGAAAAGAAAATATTTTTATCGCTGGACTTACCATTCTTTTAGTACTTTAAAAACACTCTTTTTTGACATACGATGGGTCTTGATCCAATTTAAAATGGGAAACATAGACGCGTTTTACCAAAATGAGTCATATTTTCGCCCAACGAGGGTAAAATGGTCATTTCCTTTGATGTACAAATGAACTTTCATCAAAAGTACTTGGGCTAGAAAGTAAATTGGACAAGCTTTCTAACGGTCCAAACCACGCGCAAATTGGAGTTCGGGAGTGTCCGGGGCATGTCCGCAAAGTTTGACGTGTATTGGAGCACTAATTCGCCTCAGGCGCAATCTCATGCGCCCCAGGCGCATTTTAGTGCGCCCCGGGCGCATCCTGAACATTGCACAACAAGCCCAACTTTGCGGACTCGCCCCGGACACTACCGAACTCCGATATGCGCATGGGTCGAACCGTTAGAAAGCTTGTTCAATCTACTTTCCCACCGAATTTTTTTCGATGAAAACTAATTTGTACATCAAAATACATGACCATTTTACCCTTAGGTGGTCAAAAAATAAAAAAAACTTGGTAAAACGCCCGTATTGCCGTCATTTTAAATCAGATTAAGACAAATTATATAGTGATAAATATGGCATTCCATGTACGGATGGATGACGGAAAAAGAACAATGAAAATAATAATGTTTGGTCTAAAAAAAAGTTGGTGAGAGGGAGACCAATTCAAAGATCGGCTAAAGTACATTTTCGCGCCCATTTGCACATTCTAAATTCTATTGGACCGGCGCATCCTTAGTTCTAAGGTATTTGGTCATTCATTAAGAGTTTCACATGGTTCATAGGGCTTTCCATACTTCATTAATTCATCACAATCCGTTTAATCATCATGATTCACAAAGGAGAGGCTCTTACATTTACGAAACCAAATCGGTCAGCACTATCTCTTAACCACTACGACTACGAAAGTACCATGACCATCGTCATTTGACCGCCACCCCCTTTCACCCCACTAACAAAGCCGTCAGCACCTCGATCGCTTTAACTTCACAACTGCACGTTCACATCACCCCCAATCAATTATCATAATATCACCATAACAATATCTTAGTGCTACACCACCGTCACTTCACCGCCACTTTTTCCATTCTTTCACCACAACAAAACGCACAACATAGTTTAAAATGACCGCAACAGAAAAATCTACCGACATCACTACGGAAACATGATCTCCACAATCAGCTAATACATCAAGAATATTTCGCAGTGTAAAATTTTTGAGGACTTCAGCATCGTATTTGGATTGGGAATATTTCCCTGAATAGAGAATGTCAGGAATCCGTTGTGGAGGCACTTTATATCCTAGTTGTAATTTAGGGGCAGTTGATCGACATATAGAAAAGAGTTTCAAACCATTTCGGTGTTCTCGAGTGGAAATATTCTCAATTTTTTGTTGGGTCGAATGTTTTAGACGCCCAAATTTGAATTTGAAAATATTTGAGACCCGCTTTTGGCCAAGGTTGTTGATGAAGCAAATTCTCCTGCGCTTTGACGAAGTGTGTATACTCTGTGAACGTTGTGAAACAATTAGGCAGAGAAGAAATACCTTCGAATTACGAATTTGATTACCAAATGGAAGGGAGAATGTGTTTTAGGCTTACTGGGTTCGACGATTTTTGTAGTTGGCTGGCTTCTACCCAATTTTCATGCACGAAAAGAAAATATTTTTATCGTTGGACTTACCATTCTTTTAGTACTTTAAAAACACTCTTTTTTGACATATGATGGGTCTTGATCAAATTTAAAATGGGAAACATAGACGCGTTTTACCAAAATGAGTCATATTTTCGCCCAACGAGGGTAAAATGGTCATTTCCTTTGATGTACGAATGAACTTTCATCCAAAGTACTTGGGCTAGAAAGTAAATCGGACAAGCTTTCTAACGGTCCAAACCACGCGCAAATTGGAGTTCGGGAGTGTCCGGGGCATGTCCGCAAAGTTTGACGTGTATTGGAGCACTAACGCGCCTCAGGCGCAATCTCATGCGCCCCAGGCGCGTTTCAGTGTGCCCCGGGCGCATCCTGAACATTGCACAACAAGCCCAACTTTGCGGACTCGCCCCGGACACTACCGAACTCCGATATGTGCATGGTTTGAACCGTTAGAAAGCTTGTTCAATCTACTTTCCCACCGACTTTTTTTTGATGAAAACTAATTTGTACATCAAAATACATGACCATTTTACCCTTAGGTGGTCGAAAAATAAAAAAAACTTAGTAAAACGCCCGTATTGCCGTCATTTTAAATCAGATTAAGATAAATTATATAGTGATAAATATGGCATTCCTTGTACGGAAGGATGACGGAAAAGAACAATGAAAATAATAATGTTAGGTTTAAAAAAAGGTTGGTGAGAGGGAGACCAATTCAAAGATCGGCTAAAGTACATTTTCGCTCCCATTTGCACATTCTAAATTCTATTGGACCGGCGCATCCTTAGTTCTAAGGTATTTGGTCATTCATTAAGAGTTTCACATGGTTCAGAGGGCTTTCCATACTTCATTAATTCATCACAATCCGTTTAATCATCATGATTCACAAAGGAGAGGCTTTTACATTTACGAAACCAAATCGGTCAGCACTATCTCTTAACCACTACGACTACGAAAGTACCATGACCATCGTCATTTGACCGCCACCCCCTTTCACCCCACTAACAAAGCCGTCAGCACCTCGATCGCTTTAACTTCACAACTGCACGTTCACATCACCCCCAATCAATTATCATAATATCACCATAACAATATCTTAGTGCTACATCACCGTCACTTCACTGCCACTTTATCCATTCTTTCACCACAACAAAACGCACAAAATAGTTTAAAATGACCGCAACAGAAAAATCTACCGACATCACTACGGAAACATGATCTCCACTATCAGCTAATACATCAAGAATATTTCGCAGTGTCAAATTTTTGAGGACTTCAGCATCGTATTTGGATTGGGAATATTTCCCTGAATAGAGAATGTCAGGAATCCGTTGTGGAGGCACTTTGTATCCTAGTTGTAATTTAGGGGCAGTTGATCGACATATAGAAAAGAGTTTCAAACCATTTCGGTGTTCTCTAGTGGAAATATTCTCAATTTTTGTTGTGTCGATTGTTTTAGACGCCCAAATTTGAATTTGAAAAAATTTGAGACCCGCTTTTGGCCAAGGTTGTTGATGAAGCAAATTCTCCTGCGCTTTGACGAAGTGTGTATACTCTGTGAACGTTGTGAAACAATTAGGCAGGGAATAAATACCTTCGAATTAGGAATTTGATTACCAAATGGAAGGAAGAATGTGTTTTAGGCTTACTGGGTTCGACAATTTTTGTAGTTGGCTGGCTTCTACCCAATTTTCATGCACGAAAAGAAAATATTTTTATCGCTGGACTTACCATTCTTTTAGTACTTTAAAAACACTCTTTTTTGACATACGATGGGTCTTGATCCAATTTAAAATGGGAAACATAGACGCGTTTTACCAAAATGAGTCATATTTTCGCCCAACGAGGGTAAAATGGTCATTTCCTTTGATGTACAAATGAACTTTCATCAAAAGTACTTGGGCTAGAAAGTAAATTGGACAAGCTTTCTAACGGTCCAAACCACGCGCAAATTGGAGTTCGGGAGTGTCCGGGGCATGTCCGCAAAGTTTGACGTGTATTGGAGCACTAATTCGCCTCAGGCGCAATCTCATGCGCCCCAGGCGCATTTTAGTGCGCCCCGGGCGCATCCTGAACATTGCACAACAAGCCCAACTTTGCGGACTCGCCCCGGACACTACCGAACTCCGATATGCGCATGGTTTGAACCGTTAGAAAGCTTGTTCAATCTACTTTCCCACCGAATTTTTTTCGATGAAAACTAATTTGTACATCAAAACACATGACCATTTTACCATTGGGTGGTCAAAAAATAAAAAAAAACTTAGTAAAACGCCCGTATTGCCGTCATTTTAAATCAGATTAAGACAAATTATATAGTTATAAATATGGCATTCCATGTACGGAAAGATGACGGAAAAGAACAATGAAAATAATAATGTTTGGTCTAAAAAAAAGTTGGTGAGAGGGAGACCAATTCAAAGATCGGCTAAAGTACATTTTCGCGCCCATTTGCACATTCTAAATTCTATAGGACCGGCGCATCCTTATTTCTAAGGTATTTGGTCATTCATTAAGAGTTTCACATGGTTCATAGGGCTTTTCATACTTCATTAATTCATCACAATCCGTTTAATCATCATGATTCACAAAGGAGAGGCTTTTACATTTACGAAACCAAATCGGTCAGCACTATCTCTTAACCACTACAACTACGAAAGTATCATAACCATCGTCATTTGACCGCCACCCCTTTCACCCCACTAACAAAGCCGTCAGCACCTCGATCGCTTTAACTTCACAACTGCACGTTCACATCACCCCCAATCAATTATCATAATATCACCATAACAATATCTTCGTGCTACACCACCGTCACTTCACCGCCACTTTATCCATTCTTTCACCACAACAAAATGCACAAAATAGTTTAAAATGACCGCAACAGAAAAATCTACCGACATCACTACGGAAACATGGATCTCCACTATCAGCTAATACATCAAGAATATTTCGCAGTGTAAAATTTTTGAGGACTTCAGCATCGTATTTGGATTGGGAATATTTCCCTGAATAGAGAATGTCAGGAATCCGTTGTGGAGGCACTTTATGTCCTAGTTGTAATTTAGGGGCAGTTGATCGACATATTGAAAAGAGTTTCAAACCATTTCAGTGTTCTCTAGTGGAAATATTCTCAATTTTTGTTGTGTCGAATGTTTTAGACGCCCAAATTTGAATTTGAAAATATTTGAGACCCGCTTTTGGCCAAGGTTGTTGATGAAGCAAATTCTCCTGCGCTTTGACGAAGTGTGTCTACTCTGTGAACGTTGTGAAACAATTAGGCAGAGAAGAAATACCTTCGAATTAGGAATTTGATTACCAAATGGAAGGGAGAATGTGTTTTAGGCTTACTGGGTTCGACGATTTTTGTAGTTGGCTGGCTTCTACCCAATTTTCATGCACGAAAAGAAAATATTTTTATCGTTGGACTTACCATTCTTTTAGTACTTTAAAAACACTATTTTTTGACATATGATGGGTCTTGATCCAATTTAAAATGGGAAACAGAGACGCGTTTTACCAAAATGAGTCGTATTTTCGCCCAACGAGGGTAAAATGGTCATTTCCTTTGATGTACAAATGAACTTTCATCAAAAGTACTTGGGCTAGAAAGTAAATTGGACAAGCTTTCCAACGGTCAAAACCACGCGCAAATTGGAGTTCGGGAGTGTCCGGGGCATGTCCGCAAAGTTTGACGTGTATCGGAGCACTAACGCGCCTCAGGCGCAATCTCGTGCACCCCAGGCGCATTTCAGTGCGCCCCGGGCGCATCGTGAACATTGCACAACAAGCCCAACTTTGCGGACTCGCCCCGGACACTACCGAACTCCGATATGCGCATGGTTTGAACCGTTAGAAATCTTGTTCAATCTACCTTCCTACCGAATTTTTTTCGATGAAAACTAATTTGTACATCAAAGTAAATGACCATTTTACCCTTAGGTGGTCAAAAAATAAAAAAAATTTAGTAAAACGCCCGTATTGCTGTCATTTTAAATCAGATTAAGACAAATTATATAGTGATAAATATGGCATTCCACGTACGGAAAGATGATGGTAAAGAACAATGAAAATAATAATGTTTGGTCTAAAAAAAAGTTGGTGAGAGGGAGACCCATTCAAAGATCGGCAAAGCCACAGCGGCTAAAGTACATTTTCACGCCCATTTGTACATTCTAAATTCTATTGGACCGGCGCATCCTTAGTTCTAAGGTATTTGGTCATTCATTAAGAGTTTCACATGGTTCATAGGGCTTTCCATACTTCATTATTAAATCACAATCCGTTTAATCATCATGATTCATAAAGGAGAGGCTTGTACATTTACGAAACCAAATCGGTCAGCACTATATCTTAACCACTACGACTACGAAAGTACCATGACCATCGTCATTTGACCGCCACCCCCTTTCACCCCACTAACAAAGCTGTCAGCACCTTGATCGCTTTAACTTCACAACTGCACATTCACATCACCCCCAATTAATTATCATAATATCACCATAACAATATCTTAGTGCTACACCACCGTCACTTCACCGCCACTTAACCATTCTTTCACCACAACAAAATGCACAAAATAGTTTAAGATGACCGCAACAGAAAAATCTACCGACATCACTACGGAAACATGATCTCCACTATCAGCTAATACATCAAGAATATTTCGCAGTGTTAAATTTCTGAGGACTTCTGCATTGTATTTGGATTGGGAATATTTCCCTGAATAGAGAATGTCAGGAATCCGTTGTGGAGGCACTTTATATCCTAGTTGTAATTTAGGGGCAGCTGATTGACATATAGAAAAGAGTTTCAAACCATTCCAGTGTTCTCGAGTGGAAATATTCTCAATTTTTATTGTGTCTAATGTTTTAGACGCCCAAATTTGAATTTGAAAATATATGAGACCCGCTTTTGGCCAAGGTTGTTGATGAAACAAGTTCTCCTACGCTTTGAGGAAGAGTGGATACTCTGTGAACATTGTGAAAAATTTAAGCAAGAAATACCTTGGAATTAGGAATTTGAGTACCAAATGGAAGGCAGAATGTGTTTTAGGCTTACTGGGTTCGACGATTTTTGTAGTTGGCTGGCTTCTACCCAATTTTCATGAACGAAAAATAAATATTTTTATGGTTGGATTTATCATTCTTTTAGTACATTAAAAACAATATTTTTTGACATATGATGGGTCTAGATCCAATTTAAAATGTGAAACATGCACGCTTTTTACCAAAATGAATCATATTTTCACCCATCGAGGGTAAAATTGTCATTTTCATTGATGTACAAATGAACTTTTATCAAAACTACTTGGGCTAGAAAGTAAATTGGACAAGCTTTCTAACGGTCCAAACCACGCGCAAATTGGAGTTCGGGACTGTCCGGGGAATGTCCACAAAGTTTGACGTTTATTGGAGCACTAACGCGCCTCAGGCGCAATCTCATGCGCCCCAGGCGCATTTCAGTGCGCCCCAGGCGCATCCTGAACATTACACAACAAGCTCAACTTTGCGGACTTGACCCGGACACTATCGAACTCCGAATGCACATGGTTTGAACCTTTAGAAAGCTTGTTCAATCTACTTGCCTACCGAATTTTTTTCGATGAAAACTAATTTGTACATCAAAATACATGACCATTTTACCCTTAGGTGGTCGAAAAATAAAATAATTTAGTAAAACGTTCGTATTGCCTTCATTTTAAATCGGATTAAGACAAATTATATAGTGATAAATAAGGTATTCCATATACGGAAAGATGATGGAAAAGAACAATGAAAATAATAATGTTTGTTTTATGAAAAGTTGGTGAGAGGGAGACCAATTCAAAGATCGGCAAAGCCACAGAGGCCAAGGTGCATTTTCGCGCCCATTTACACATTCTAAATTCTATTTGACCGGCGCATCCTTAGCTCAAAGGTATTTGGTCATTCATTAAGAGTTTCACATGGTTCATAGGGCTTTCCATATTTCATTAATTCATCACAATCTGTTTAATCATCATGATTCATAAAGGAGAGACTTGTTCATTTACGAAACCAAATCGGTCATCTACACTACCAGAACTATCTCTTAACCACTATGACTACGAAAGTACCATGACCCATCGTCATTTGACCAACACCCCCTTTCACCCCACTAACAAAGCCGTCAGCTCCTCGATTGCGTTAACTTCACAACTGCACGTTCACATCACCCCCAATCAATTATCATAAGATCACCATAACAATATCTTAGTGCTACAGCACCGTTACTTCACCGCCACTTTAACCATTACTAGGTACATCGCGACGTGCAAGGCACGTCTGTCCTGCCCGTTGAATTGAACGATGTTGAGCATTTTTGAAAGCTAGGCTGCATAAGTTTGAGGTAAAGTTTCATATACATAAGTGCGCCGTCTAGGTGTTCTCAAGACTTTATAGCTATGAGGAAGCAATTGCCATATAAAACTACAACAGTTCGAATGCAGCATCATCATATATGATGAAATGCAATGACATTTTTAGTGAGACGAGTCAGGTGGCACGATCAACAAAATTTTGTATCTGGAGACTACCCCTATGTGGTATTATCAATCAATACTTTTCTAAAGGTCATCTTCACATTCTCATCATGCTAAGGAAAACCTGCCATCTAGTCATCTAGATATATCTTCTATCTAGATATGGCAGGGATACAGTTGGAGGACAGAGCTAAAAGACATCATCGTGTTTTAATTACCAACATTCACACGCCCTGTATCTTCCACTCTATTTTACCATATGATGTGAAGGGTGGAATATATGTACGGGATCAAATCATTGATAAACTTTACAGGAAAATAGAGGATCCTTTTCATTAGTATACTTATGCACTGATAATAATTCACTTTCTCAAATGGAACAACTTAATTTCCTTACCGCGATTTATAAACAAGGACAATCAAGATTCTGGTATGGCTTTGTCCACAACACATTCTCCTTTCAGCTGCAAAATCACCTCCAATGGACCCACCCAAAATAAGTTAGGTGATCCAACCTGACCCAACTCGTCATGGCGCAATGTAGCAATTCGGTGCAAAGAAAGAAGAGTACTGTAAATTCGAGGAACTAAATTAGAAAAGGATGATGAACAGAAACAACCAATAGCATAGAAAATGAATATCAATAAGTAATATAACCATGTATTTAGCTCTAATCTTGCTCTTGTCCCTGTCTGTGACTGTGCACTAGCCTTGAATGATCGGACATACATGACACAGACAGGTGGTCTCAATAAAGCTACCGAAATAACATTAGTTGTGCTAACCGTCGAATATCAGAAAGATCACCAGTGAGCTCATAACTGAGAGAGTAATAGAAGTAGAGCCTGGCAGCTAGAACATCAATGGTTCGCCTATTCAGGTTCTTCAGACGGGTAATACTTGCTGAGGAACATGCTTTAGCCTGATGTATAGCAGCAGTACAAACTAATGTAAGATTTTATAAACGCGGACAATTGCAAGTAGAAACCTACAAGTACTCTTTGTAAACATGCACTGTTCAATACCTCATTGTACCGTTTCTGATCAATTAAATATATTAGCACAAGTAGGTAGCAGTAAATCTCAAGCTCAGGCGAGGAGTGTTTCACAAAGCTTGGATTGTAGACGTTGCTGTACCGACGTCCATGTCATGGTCATCCTCCTACAGATATATTTAAACAAGTAAAATTAGATCAACAATAAACAATTGAACAGTCCGTAAATACACTGACATAGCAGATATATCAGTGAACAGAGTGCTAACATGGCTAGCCACTTCCTCTGCACGACCGTGTCTTGTGGGCTACAGAGGAATGATGACCCTGCAGAACAACGACCGCCGGAGTTTGTGGAGGAGAAAGCCAAGGAAGACCTAGAGAGGGAGGGTAAGAGTAGCAAGTGACCAGTGGCTATAGGTTTGTAATGTTTGTGTAGAGAAGAATCAATTTATTCCTTGGACAATGGAAAGAGTCCCTTTACACAGGTGAGGAGTGAGCTGAGGTCCATCACAGCAAACTGTTAGCAGTCATCTGAGGCCGACCAAATAAGGGGCAGGCTATGGGGTCAATGCTATATGGAGGCTGAGGTCCAGCTTAGCGACGGACTCGTGGCTGACAATATGGAGATCAGGCCTTAAGACAATTGGTCCGAGGTTAGTGATATGTAGGGGCCATATCAACGTCAAGTGGCAGCTATGATTGGTCAATGAGCTCCGTTGAAGTCGGATGATCAGAAATTAGGGACGATACGAAGTCCAATAATTTGTCTTCTGGTCAAAGGTCTTTCTCTAAGATTGGTATGAGGTTCAACACCCAAAAGAAGGCGCGAACCCTTGAGCTCAAGCCTCTAATCCACAATCTTCCGTTTTATCCCAAACAAGTGATGACAATCTTTCATGAATAAATCTCTAGAAAACGGAATCCATCAAATGGAAATGAAAATGAAATGTTGGATAATCAATTCAAGGACTCAAGAAGCAAGATAAATATCAAAGTTTATTCTGTGAAAAATCCTAAAGATGCATAATTCACTCATTTTTATGCATCCATAATCCATATGCCATTGAGCACTCATCACTGCACATGCTTTTGAGTCATCTGAAAGAGTCATCTGACAATTGATATAACACCAACCAGTTTGAATATGTTTAAGCTGTTTATGTAGACCTCTGCAAAAGTGCAAATACTATGGTCATTGCAGCCTAATTTGTCAAAAACATGCTGACTAAAGTTATGCTTTAACCGAAAAATTGGGGGAAAAATATAACCAATAAATGATCTCTCAGTAAAATTGGCATGTAAGGCAACTAATTTTCTTCTTCTTTTTAGTAACACTGAAATCTACACAGTTCGATACTGGGATCATATCCGTACACATTATCTTGCTTTGTGTATTTACATTGGTAAGACAGCTTTAGAAGGGGCGCCTCAAATTGAAAAGGATTGAGACGAATCCTTCTTAAGCCTCTTAACAGAATATTGGGTAAGAGTTTGTTACACTGTGGGACTATACCTCATGATTTTGCTGCAAAATCATTAAAAATGGTTTCCAGTGTTGATTGGCTGATGCTGTATTCTGCTATGCCCATTAAATCCCTATTCCGCTCCAAGTGCCCAAAAACATCAGCAAGGGAGAGATCTTCACCATGTGGCAGCTACAAAAATTCTGGGAGCAATTACTACAGAGATTACAGCAGCCATAAGGCAGGTAATGGAATGGATGCCGTTGTAAAATTTTCCCATTACATGATGTCGTCTACAACACATGATTCGTTGTCACAATGCTGATGCAGTTTCATGGTCTAGGGTACAAAAATCTAGCTATTCTACACACATAAACGCGTGGTTGTAAAATGGTCCAGAGTACCACGTGTCGGACATGCAAAATCGGACATGGAACATGAATGAAGAAGGGGAAAACCATCAAAAACTAAAAATACTACCCCTGAATGAATCAACTTAGACAAATCGAACATAGCAACTAAGCGGTTTCAATAAAACCCCAAAACCAGAACACCGAAAGAACAAAGCCTCGTACAATTGTAATAAATGAACCCACAACCAGAGATTTATGATGACTACACACCACAAATTTTTTCTAGTAATATTGACTGCCATTAATATTGATTTTCATTATTCCATTTTTCAGAATGCTACTCGAAAAATAGAATGGCAGTTCCATGAAAATTATTTCTACATCAAAGAGTATTGTAACAAATTTTGGAAAAAGTGAGCTATACCTGAGAAGCAGATTCGATTGAGGCTATATTTGATGTTTCTGCATTGTGGCATTTAGGGTTGATTGAGAGTTTCAGTCATCGATAGGCTAGGGTTTTGAACATCAGTAGTTACAGTAGAAGTCAATTTAGGGTTTTGAGGTCTGCATGGAGGACGATTTAGGGTTTTGATGTATGGATGGAAGTCGATTTAAGGTTTTCAGATATTAATGGATGTCGATTCAAGATCGCGAGAATGAGGCAGGGTCTGAGGAAGAGGGACAGATGGGATCACTATCTTCACTGGGGGGGGGGGGGGGGAGAGAGAGAGAGAGAGAGATACACCTGGTGGTGGTGCCGCTGATGGAGAAGAGAGGCAGTGCGGCGGTGCAGTGTCATGATAGTGGGTCGGAGGGGAAGAGGGATTGTACAGAAAAAGGGGAGAGAGGAAGGCCAGAGAGGGATCATCGATATGGTGAGAGAGAGAGAGAGAGAGAGAGAGAGAGAGAGGGGTGGAGGAAAAATCGCCGAGAGAGAAAGGGAGAGAGGGGGCTATTACGTGAAGGAGAGGTGGAGGATTACAGGTGGTTGCCTATGATGCACACACCTGGGCCTCACAGCGGAGACACGTGGCCACTACATGCATAAAGCGACACAGCACATGCAAAACCCACAATGCCCATTATACCCAACCCTACAAACAGATAACATCCATGCACTGAGGGATAGAATTGTCCAAACTGGACCAAAAGTGGCAAGCGAAACTGGTCCTTCTTAAAGAGAGGTAGGATTTCACCACAACCAAACGCACAAAATAGTTTTAAATTACCGCAACAGAAAAATCTACCGACATCACTACGGAAACATGATCTCCACTATCAGCTAATACATCAAGAATATTCCGCAGTCTAAAATTTTTGAGGACTTCAGCATTGTATTTGGATTGGGAATATTTCCCTGAATAGAGAATGTCAGGAATCCGTTGTGGAGGCACTATATATCCTACTTGTCACCCATTTAAAATTTTATATCGATGACAGATAATGCCACACCTCAGTCACACCCCTCTTACATACACGTGGGGCTCGTTTTAGTGGGACCCACCAGTATGTGAGAGGAGTGTGGCTAAGGTGTGACACAACTGATGTGCCTCTAGCATTTTTATCTAATAAATTCAAAATTTTATCCCAACTCTATTGCGATTTTATCTGCCATCGATTATCCATCACTAGTTCCTGCACACTACTCTAATATCGAAAATGCTAAAGGTACCCATCAAAGATGCACCGAACGTCACGCAAGGCCCACCCTAAGTTCCGTACGGATAATCTTGTTTTACATTATAGAAAATTGTGATGTGACGCAGTGTAAATAATTTAATTCCTTCGATCAGGAATATTAGTCCAAGAGATACGTGTGGTAAATCAGAACTGAACCTCTCAAAATTTTCCCCCAAAGCTGAAGAGAGGATGATCCCAATAAAGTTAAACAAATTAAACTGAGCTATGATATCTCTTTAAAAAAGCTGTGGGTACATCATTTGGTGTGCAGTAAATGCACACCGGATGGTGTGGGATTCACCTCGAGATCCCACTCAAATGATCTTTGCAGTTCAATTTGTTTAATACATGTTTTAGATTTTTGGAGAGAAAAAACTGTTTAGACGACTCGGCAAAATGTAATTGATTTGGAAGAAACATACGTTTTACATCTAACAGTGACGACTCGGCGCAATGTAATTGATTTAGAAGAAACATATGTTTTACATTGCCAATGTATATAATTTATTCTCCTGATCGAAATACCTTACTCTGCAAATTTTGTCGAAAAAACAATCATGCCAAAGATTTTGTTGATAAAAAAAAATTCCATCGTTATGAGTTCAAAACACATTTATAAATACGGGGGATGATTTTTTGTTCATATTCGACTAACGTGATATTTTGCATGAGCTCGAGAAGTTCTACAAAAAGAATGAGGATCATCAGCGTAGACCCCAAGGATGGCAAAATAAAAAAAATAAAAAACCTAAGCTGGACCAATCCAATTTCAGAAAAAGATCTGAACCATAATTTTGTGGACCCAGCTTATTTCCTTTCGGCTTCTGGGAGAAAGGAGGACTCCTTTTCAGTCCAATTCGTAGAGCCTATTATAGGGTGTATTGCACTAATTTGAGCCATTAATTAATTTTAGAAACTTCTGTGCAAATCATTCATAAAAAGACGGATGCTGATTTTGACACTTTATTTTTAATGTGAACTAGTAACTTTATGTACAAATTAAAGTGGAGCGGGAAAATCAATCCTTAAATCATAGCCTAGTATTATAAGAAAAATTAGACGACAAATATGACTTTGAAAACTGTAGTTCAACTATCTCCTAAGACAAACGCAATGAAACCATTACCTAAGACTTCTCTAATGAGATACAATAAGTCCCTTATTTCTAACAGTAACATTGCAGGAGAGATCAGTAAATCCCTCTGTCCATAGAACGATTAAAATTAACCATTTTGATTGCAGAATGAAATTTTTAATAGCAAAATGTGAGTTGATAGAGCTCTTTTTGTTAAAAGAGCGTTAGTGGAACTCTTTCGCCTAAAAATAAGATGTACGCCTATAGAATGTCAAAATATTACTTTGATGCATAACCATGCTTCCCCACTGGACCCTCAGCCGACAAAAAGGAATGATCAGCAATATGAATATAAGCATATGTGCATCGAAAACTCATGTAGCTAGCTATTATATTCATCAGTCTGCACAAGCGTATCCGTGTCCTTCTGCAGACACATTAAACAGTTGTGGTGTTGTACATAATTGCGGCATAAGACCCTTTCGAGGGAATGAATCATTGGCGATAAACCACGTCAACAAGAACCCGTTTTTTAGTTGACCTACAATGGTAAAGATACCAACTGTGAGAGAGAGGTATAACCACATCTTGTTTTCAATCAATCAAGGGAAGTGATAATTTCACATGTGAATCTTGGGAGAAACAAAGATATTTGTATGGGCGAACCTCTTGTTTGTGTGGAATGTTATCGAAGCTGCTGGGAGGTGCCTTAGGAAACTTCACGTAATAAATCACTTGACACGGAAATTGTATAGATTACTTTCTTCATTAGTCGGATGAGGGAGGTTCAGTTAATGTTGAGCTGGTGCTTTTCTTTTTGCAAGATGAGAGTTTTGGGAGTCAACCCTCCTATCCCCAATATGCTGAGATTTTTCTTTCATCGGCTTGCATTTTTGTGTGGAATGTTATTGAAGCTGCTGGGAGGTGCCTTAGGAAACTTCATGTAATAAATCACTTGACACGGAAAATTGTAACCTAGAGCCAGTCCGAAAAGTTTGGGCTAGACATATGGCTATGGCATGGTAAAGAAAGAAAATTGTCTTACCCCTCTCAGTTGTTGAAGAGACTTGTAAAACAGCTTTTTGGGTACACATGACTATCGGATAGTAATTTGCTGCTACTCTCCCGTCATGTTCACGTTTTCAAAAAGGCAGACTTACGGTGGGTCCCTGCATGTATAAACATGAAAGTGTATATGCTGTTCTGAAAATGGAGAAGACCAACATCAACACTTAACAATAAAATGCATAGCTTGGTTGTGACAATGTGGCAAGGTCAATAGGTGGAAATTCACTGAAAGTAGCTCCTTGAATTCATTTTCTTAAGAATTCAATCCAAACAACTAGTCTCAAAGAAATATCCATCACTTGAATTGTAGCCTCCCTCACCTCACTCAAAAATCACAAGTGAAATTCAAAAATCACTCCATCCATGGCTTTGTTCCTGACATGAAATTATTGGGCTTTAACACTTGAGTGAAGTGTTCAAAAATCCTCCTATGTGATTGACCAGATCATCGCGTGAAGTGTTCAACAACCTACATTTGGAAAACCTTGGCATGTCTCTTATGACAACGGGTCTAACACATGGAAATTAAAATGATCTCATGTACTAATAAAGATGATAAAATCCACCAATTTCCTTTAGTGGCCCCATTTCATGCAATTCAAATGCATCAAAAGTGCATGGGTCCATTCAATTCAAGGGGACGTCCAGACACCCTACCTAACTTTTTTAACTTCTTTATCCAACAAGCAATGTTGGTCCGCAGGCAAATCCTCAAACCACTTACACACACACACAGAGATTCACCAGAAAGCCTGACAATGATGTTTGGCTCAGTACTCATTCCTCCACCTCCTCTGCACTGGTTCCCCTCATGTTTGCAGTAACCTGAATGAGCAGAGTGAGACAATGATAGTAAAGGAAAACGGAAACCATAACAAAAGAGAAATTCTGCAAACCGTGAGCTGGCCAGTTGCCCTCAAATTTGCCTCCAATCTTTCGAGGATTTCATGAGTAATGTCCAATACACCTTTCTGTTGGGTCAGGGACTTCCAGCTAGCAACATGAACAGCCTGAAGACAAGGTTAGAACATGTACAGACAACTTCAACTTGATAGAACAAAGACCCTCCATTTTAATAAATTCTCAAAGATTGGTTTTACATGCTTGGTTAAGTCAAAAGAGACTTAACTAAGTTTCCAATATTACTCCACCTTCGATTTCTTTTAATTATTCTTTCACAATGTGGTTCCGCTACTCACAAGGTCCACGATAGCATCAGCTATGCCCATCTAGATTAAGAAGAAGCCAGACAACATCAATACCATCAGGAACTGTAGGGGCTCGAATTATCGGGAACAGATCCAAGGCTTAGGTTGGCTCCTCCTCCTGCTGCTCCGTGCTTCCGCCGCTGAGACCTGCAACGAGTCACTAGGGGTTGGACACCCCAGTGACCCTCCGACGATCAAGTTAGATCTCAGGAAGAGGAGATAAGTCTAGGGTTAGGGAAGAATGGCATACCTCTCTGGGCTAGAGTCCCTTTGTATTTATAGACCTAGGGTTTCTTGGACTCCAAGCTTGCGCGTGGAGTATACGTTCAGGTAACCGCCTCGGGTGACGTCATATATGACGAGAGGAAGGAAACGGTTACAGAGCACATGGGAAAGGTAAATCCCAATGATTGCATCCGCTGCATGATCTTTGTGGGAACCGCATGGCGTAACAACTTTCTGTTGATGGACTCAAGGATATCTTCTGGGGAGACAGGGCACTGACAGCAACGCAACACACGGGCTTGGCACCGAGAGTAGCACCGAGGAGTCTACCGAGGAATGAAGTCCACTCATGGCTTCGATTCTAGGTTCCTCGAGTGCCGAAGTCACATCATACGGCCAGGTTACCGAGCTCGTAACCGAGGCCACCACAATAGCCCCTCAACTCTTCAGAGCGCAACGCCTGCTTCGGCTTTGGGGAGTTGATTCTTTGCGTGAGCCGGCACAACCGGGGCCTTCGACACCCGAGGCGCTGAGGAGTGAATTGACTTCGGTAGCCGAGGATAGCTAGCCCCAGCCCTAGGAACCACGTGTCAGCATTTGCCGAAGCACTGGAGTCCAAAAGCTGTCTCGACACGTGATACGTCAGGTGATTGGTACGAACCGTCTTGTCAAGGACACTTGTCAGAACACAAATGGCTCAGTTAATCGGGGCCTCTGAACCCGGGGTAGACTCTTCGTTGCTGACCGTCCGATGGAGACGCGTGTCGCCAATCCAGTGGCTCGGTGCACGACGCTTCACTTCCCGCCCAACCGTTCATCCGCTCCATTATAAAAACGGGGGAGAAGGAGAGAGAAAGGTACTGGAGCTCTTGAAAGGACGTCGAACCGCTGCCGTCGTACTGTTCATCCTTTTGATCAAGTTTTGGGGCATTTTAAGGGCAAATCTTCAAACAAAAACCAGGTATGTTGTTCTCCAAACTACAATCTTCAAGTCTTGATAATTTTTTTGAGCTTTTGCGTTGATTTTGTCACCTATTAGGGCGGAGACATCGTTCGCCGCCGCCTGGTTCGCGGCGTCGATGGTGTTTTCCGCCGTGGTTCCTGAAACCGAGGCCCCATGTTCTTCCCAAGGGCAAAGTTCTTCCTGAGGCATGCCCCTGTACTTGGATCCATAGGGATTAGTGCGAGACCCGAGGGGACTCCTCCCGAGGAGGGGTTTCCTTGAGACGACCGAGACTAATCCCCACCAAAGAGTGATGACCATTCCGTCCCGAGCGTCAGGACCTATTGCCTTCCCGAAGCACATAGCTGATGGGTTTTTGCACATTCTTGTCTTTGTTTAGGTAGGGGCGGATGGTCGTTGATCTCTCTTCGGACAGCTCCAGCAGTTCAGACTCTTCCACGCTCGAGGGGATCTTTCGACAAGCTTGGAACTGGAGATTATACCGAATCCCGATCGACTTTATCGAACTGGTTGACCCTGACCGAGCTCAACGCGAAGTGACGACCTTTGACCCGAGTATGACAGAGGCCCCGAGCACATCGAACCAAGGCCCGGGACCCTTCGCGAATGCTCCCGAGGAGGTGCGCGGGCGGAGGAGGCTGATGAGGCCGTGTCCCTTCCTGGGGCAGTACTTCAACGGCATGCCTGCAGCATACGCAGAGTTTAAGAGGGTTTTCAGTATACCTTCGGATGTCGACGTCCAGTTGCTGTGGGATACCGACCCTTTGAAGCTTCCACACCGTCAGGGGAAGTTGATCTTTCCCCTGATGGCTATCACTGAGAGGGGAGTCAGATTCCCCCTTCATCAGTTTGTCCGACGGGTACTCTGTGGGATACCGACCCTTTGAAGCTTCCACACCGTCAGGGGAAGTTGATCTTTCCCCTGATGGCTATCACTGAGAGGGGAGTCAGATTCCCCATTCATCAGTTTGTCCGACGGGTACTCCGGACACTTACCCTTACCTCCTCTCAGCTCACGGTGAACTCTTACCGAATCATAACCAGCATCATAGAGCTGAGGAGGCAGTACAATTTGACCTTTGGTATAGAAAAGCTCTTCGGGGTGTACCTGGTGGGCTTCAACCGATAGTGTGCCCGACACTACCTGTCATGCAGGTCAGACTATGACACCTTCCTGATTGACCACCTACCGGACTCCGAAGAGTGGGCGGGAATATACGTCGCGGTCTCCGGGAACTTCATGTTTGGTCCCGGGGAGAGTGTTGATACAGCCACCACGATTCAATTCGATGCCGGGGCGCCTGGTCGGTAAATTTAGTCTTCGGTTTTTATGATGCATGCTTCCTCAATACCTTGAATATGTACTAACTTCTTTTCCCTTTTGGTGCTTTGTTGCAGCCGAGGGGGTTGTGGCCGGTCTTCGGGAGAGAGCCTCCAAAGCTCGGATCGACGCCGCCTACGCTATTCCAATCACCAACCGATACGCCCCAGAACTGCTCGGGTACAAGCCGACGTACACGAGCTACCTGAAGAAAAGACCAAGGCAACAAGGAGTACCGATGGCCGGCCGAGGACGCGGCCGAGGTCGAGGCGGAGGAGAAGGGGAGAAAGCGGAGGAGTTACACTTAATACCGAGGGGAGCAGCTCCGGGCCTCGGGGGATTATAAGGGAGGAGGCCGACAAGGAGACCTCGGAAAGAACAGGACTGAGCGGAGAAATGGCCGGGCCTGGAACTCACGAGGTGCTGAACCTTAGGCGCCAGAGACCAAGAGGCCAAGGTAGGGGTGCTGCCCCCGTCGGCGCGCCAGGCGCCGGGACTTCGGGGGTGACCCCAGTTTTACCGCAGGGGCCCCAGGAGAAGAAGGCTCGGCACGAGGAGGTGGTCGGCGACAGGAGCAGAGAAAAGGAGCCCATCAACATTGAGGATGATCAGGAGGCAAGGAGGGAGGAGCAACCCGTCGACGAGGAGGAGGGGACCTGGGTCCATCCCCGGGAGCTTCCCTGGACGCCCGAGTTCCGACACTTCGCTGGTCGGTTGATCACCCATGCCGACAGCGTCAAGAACCTCGGCGTGGCCTACAGCATGCTCCAAGGCTGCATCCTTCCTAGGGATGCCCAAGCTATTGACGGTCTTGCCGAGGACCTGACCGCGGAGATTGCCCAAGCCCTTTTCATGGTAAGCCCATTGCTATTCTATTCCTTGTTTCCTTCGGCTAGCGTTTTCGTACTTGTGAAAATTCTCTTTCATTCTGTGCTGGCAGGCTGGCGCTCGGGTCCTTTCGGTTAGCCGCCGATGTAAAGCCCGGGAGGCAGAGAATGAAGAGCTGAGGAAGGCTCTGGCCCAGAAGGAGGAGGATCTGAAGGTGGCTCGGGAGAGCTGCGAACTCTACCTGTCGGACTTTCAGAGGTGCGACAGGGAGAGGCTGTATGCCGAGGGCAGGGCCACCAAGGCCGAGGAAGATGCCAACACCCTGAGGGCCACACGAGCTCGGGAGGTGGAAGGCGCGCTGCAGGCAGGCTATAACCAAGGCTGGGATGTGGCCGGGGTGGAATACAAGAAGCAGGTCCGAGAAATCGAGAACGAGCTGTACCGAGATCGCTACTTGGACGGGTTTCGCTTCGGCCACGAGGCCCTTCTTAAGCTGAACCTCCCCGAGGACTCTACATTTCGAGCCCTGCCCGAAGCACCACCTGAGGAGCTCGCGATGCCCGAGGAGGATGATGAACAGGTGCAGAACCCCGAGGCAGGGATTCCTTCCGAAGGCCAAACCACCGCTGCAGCCGTCAACGCGACCCAAGCTCCTGTTCCTCAGGATACTTAGGATTTTCTCTCTTTTTGCTGTTTCTATTTTTGGCTGGACGGCTCCGAACATTTGGAGTTTGCCGTTCAAGGGATTACTTCGGTGACAGGCGCCGAACAATTGGCCGAAGCCTGATCACTTGTAATAGCTAAGTAGGATTTTAACTTGACCGCTTGTTTTGAATGGTTCTTTTTCGTTGAATGAATGCTTCCTTTTTCCGAACGCTGTTTTTTATCTTTTGAGATGCTTGTATGGTTTTTATAGCTACCACCGAAGGGTATCGCTGCCCCCTGCTTTAGTTAAACATTTGGAACAAACCAAAGTGTAACCGAAGCATAAACTGAGGTGCTCTCGAAGACGTATAGAGTTGTTGCAGAAAAGGGAGTGTTGGATAGCCCCTGTGCCCGGTAAGTTTGCATGGTAGGCAGGCAGGAAATAACCGAAGTGAAGGCAACGATCACCGAAGCTCCTGTGTTTTAAAGAGATCGAGAGACCTAACCCGAAGCAAAGAGGAGTCAAACGTTGAATTTCGCGTGCCCCTGCTTCGAGCTAGGTGCCTCGGTCGCTGGTTGATTAGGTAGCCCGAGTGATAGATACTTAGGGTGGGATATTCTGTTAAGGGATTGGGCTAGAGTCCCGGAGGGAAATGGCATTGGCCATGCTTCGGGATCCAGCAAATCCGTAACAGTAGATGACGTACAGGGAAGTCGGCAGAAAGGGACTCGGGCAATGGCCGAGTTTCCTTTAGACGAACAACCGAGAGTCCGAACGATTGAGAAGGCCTTGGTGACTTAGTGGGGATCTTCGTCCGAGGGGGGGTACCCATGGGAGGACGTAGTCCCGAAGTCAAGGTAAAACGATTCAAGCAAGGTTGAACCGAGTAGTAAAAAGTAAATGATGAGAGCAATAACACATAGTGATGACAGAAAAATTCGCATTGAAGCAGAAGTAGGACATGCCATTACATAGGTATGCTCACAAGCATTTCTTGGAAAAATAAAAAACGAGGGAAAAAGGGGATAGGTCCTCGGGCGCCTAAGCCTGACTAGCCATAGAACTTCTTGAGATTGTTGGCATTCCAGGTCTTGGCGATTGGAGAACCGTCCTGCTTCTCCAACTTGTAATTGCCCGACCCTACGTGCTTTAGGACTCGGAAGGGACCCTCCCAGTTGGGCATCAACTTCATCTTCTTTGATTTCTCTATCACTTTTTTCCAGACGAGGTCGTCTGGCTTGAAAGACCTACGGCGAACGCTTCAGTTATACCCCTTGGCAACCTCCTGTTGGTACGAGGCGAGCTTGATCCGGGCATTCTCACGCTCTTCCTCGGCCAGGTCGAGATCCGCATCAATGTTCTCATTGTTGACCTCGTAGTCGAAGTTCTCGGTACGGATCGTGGGGAGACCGACTTGTAGAGGAATAACAGCCTCCATACCAAAGGCCAAAGAGAAGGGGGTGCGACCCGTTGAGCGTCGGGGAGTGGTTTGGTAGCCCCAGAGGACTCTTGGCAATTCTTCAGCCCATTTGCCCTGGCGGGATTCGAGTCGGCGTTTGAGGCCTGAGGAGATGGCCTTGTTGGCGGCCTCGGCCTGGCCATTGCCCTGCGGATAGCCCGGCATGGAAGTATCCCATTTAATGCCATACTCGTCCAGGAGAGCTCGGTACCGCTGCCCGGTAAACTGCTTCCTGTTGTCGGTGATAATGGCGAAGGGTACACCGAAGCGAGAAATTATGTTGCGCCAGACGAAGCGAATGACATCTGTTTCCTCAATGGTGACCAGGGGCTCGGCCTTGACCCACTTGGAGAAGTAATCGGTGGCAGTGAGAAGGAACTTGAAGCCTCCGGGAGCGACGGGGAGCTTGCCAACTATGTTCATATCCCATTGAGAGAAGGGCCAGGGGCTGGTGAGTGGGCTGAGGTCCCGAGCCGGCTGGTGGATGATAGGGGCAAACATTTGGCACTTCTGACAACGTTTGACATAGTCCTCAGAATCTTTCTTCATTGTGGGCCACCAGTACCCCTGGGTTATGGCTCGGTGAGCAAGAGAGCGCCCGCCAAAGTGGCAACCGCTGTCGCCGGAATGAAGCTCCTCGATGATACCTGGGACCTGGTGTGGGTGGGCAACCAGCAAGTAGGGGCCGGTGAACGACCTTCGGTAAAGCTTTCTGTTGGAATTGAGCCAGAAGAGTGCACCCCGGTTGTGAAGTCGGTGGGCTTCCTTCTTATCGGCAGGGAGGGTGTCATCCTTTAAGTAACCGACGATCTCATCCATCCAGCTCGGACCGAGCTCGATGTTAAGAACCTCATGGCTTAAAACTTCAAGTTCGAAACTGGATTTGTCGATGGAGCTGAAGGAGATGGAACGATGTTTCGAAGCTGCGCAAGCCCAACGAGAGTGTCATTATGTGAGTTTTGTTCCCGAGCAATGTGTTCGTTGCGAATGCCTGTAAATTTCCTAATCAAGCTAGCAGCTGAGCTGAGTATGTGCGCATGCGCTCGTCACGAGCTTCGTATTCCTCGGTAAGCTTATTGACAACCAATTGCGGATCGCTGTACATGATGAGCTCTTCAACCCCTATTGCGTTGGCGATCTTGAGGCCGGGGATAAGTGCTTCATATTTTGCCTCGTTTTTGGAGGCCGGGGAGAGGAGCACGATGCCAGCCCCGGCGCCTCGGCTGTTAGACGCGCCGTCAACGTACATTTTCCACACATCGCCGTGAAAGAGCTTCCAGGAGGTGCTCGGATTGGCCTGGAGGACGGCTTCGGGACGGGGGGGAGGGGTTGTAGCCAGGACGTCGGCTGGAGTTAGCTCGGCAATCAAGTCAGCAAGAACCTGGGCTTTGATTGCTGTCCGAGGCTGGAAGTGGATTTCGTAATTCGCCAGCTCGACGGCCCACTGGGAGATTCGGTTGGAGAGGTCTGCCTTGCGGAGGAGTGATTTGAGCGGGTACTCGGTAAGTACAATGATGCAGTGGGACTGGAAATATGGGGCAAGCTTCCGAGATGCCGAGACGACGAGACGAGTGGCGAACAAGCTTTTCCAAGCGGAAGATAAATGTGGTCTCTTGGCCAAGTCATCGTCTTTGCCGAGTAGTAGATGGGTTGGTGGTCCCGTCCTTCCTGTCGAACGAGAACCGAACTAATCGCATGTGAAGAGATGGCAAGATACAGGAATAGGTCCTCCTGGTCCCGAGGCGAGATGAGAAGCGGTGCTTAAGAAAGGTAAGTCTTCAACTGTTGCAGGGCTCGGTCACAGTCTTCGGTCCACTGGAAGCTCCGTCGGCTGACTTTCAGGAGGGCGAAGAAAGGCTGGCATTTGTCCGAATAACGACTTATGAACCTGTTCAAGGCTGCTGCCATGCCTGTCAGGCACTGTACGTCCCTTTTGTTGTAGGGAGCCGAGAGCTTCGCAATGGCCAGAAGTTGAGCAGGGTCGGCTTCGATTCCGCGCCAAGACACGAGGTGTCCTAAGAATTTGCCGGAGCTAACGCCGAAGGCACATTTCTCGGCGTTGAGGCGGAGTTTGTGCTGTTTGAGAATTTCAAAGGTTTCGGCGAGATGGGTAAGGTGATCACCGGCGAGCATGCTCTTTACCACCATATCGTCGATGTAAGCCATCATTGTGTCTCCTAGGAGGCGCTCGTAACATCTTGGTTATCATCCGTTGGAAGGTTGCCCCGGCGTTCTTGAGACCGAAGGGCATGACAAGATATCCGAAGATGCCATGGGGGGTGATAAAGGTCGTGTTCTCGACGTCTCCTTCACTCATGGCAATCTGATGGTAGCCTCGATAGGCATCCATAAAGCTGAGTCGGCCGTGGCCGGCCGTGGCATCAACGAGTTGGTCGATCCTTGGGAGGGGAAAAAAGTCCTTCGGGCAAGCGTCTTTGAGGTTGGAATAATCAACGCAGACGCGCTACTTGCCATTCTTCTTCTTAACAACCACGGTATTGGCCAACCACTTGGGGTATTGGACTTCTTGGATGGCATTGGCGTTGAGGAGTCGGTTGACTTCCTCGATGACAGCTTCGGAGTGAACAAGAGAAGAGCGCCGGGCCTTTTGAATGACTGGGCGCTTGGTGCGGTCGATGTTGAGCTCATGGCAAATGAATGAGGAATCGACTCCGGGTATCTCGTAGGGAGTCCAGGCAAAACTTCGATATTCTTTTTGAGGAAATCCACCATGTCATTCCGCTCGGTGTCACTGAGTGAGGAACCGACAAAGAAAAAGCGTGATCCGTCTTCGGTAATGGGAAAGGTAACGAGTTCTTCTATTGCTTTCTCGCCGGCGGGTCTGCCGACGTCTTCCAGAACGGGGGCTTCGGGGACCTCGATGAGGTTGACCCGAGAAGTCTTCTTGTTGCTTCGGACTGCGTTAACATAGCATCTCTTTGCAGCGGTTTGGTCACCGTACAGGTCCTCCTGTCGTCCGGTAGCGCCTATGAAGCGGACTACCTGGTGATAAGTGGAGGCGATAAGCCTCCAACTTATGGAGCCAGGTGCGCCCGATGATTGCATTGTAAGGGCTAGGGACGTCAACGACCACGAACTCCATATCGAGAACCACCGAGCCTGCTCGGACGGGGAGAGTGATCAAGCCGAGAGGCCATACTGGGGCCCCGTTGAAGCCTATGAGGGGGACTTCAGAAGGACGGAGGTCGGTGTCCGAGAGTTTCAGATCGTGGAACAGGGAGTAGTACATGACCTCGGCTGAGCTGCCTTGGTCAACGAGGACGCGGCGGACGTTGAAAGTTCCGATGCGGAGTGTGACGACGAGGGCGTCATTATGCGGCAGCTGGACGCGGTCGAGGTCCTTCTCGGTAAACGTGATTGTCCACTTTGAACCGTCGTCGATGCGGGCACGCTTGGTGTCGGGACCGACGAGCATAACCTGTTTGGAGGAGGATGCGTCGTTCAACTCGGCGCGAATGATGCGTGCGGCCTCGGGGTGCAGAGGGCCGTGGATAACGTGAATCGTCTGAATTTCTTCCTCGGGTCTGTGCTCGGCGCGCTCTGCCCAAGCCTTGGTTTTTTCGTGATCGATGAGATGATTGAGGTGACCACCGGCGACAAGCTGCTCCAAGTAGGCCTTGAAGGGCTTGCAGGCAGTAGTGAAGTGGCCTTGCTCATTATGATAACTGCATCGGACGATTGGGTTTTTGATCTTGCCATTCTTGGTGCCAAGCTTCTGATTCGGGAAGGAGAAGAAGGGTTAATCCTTCACCTGATCAATGAGCCGGTAAATAGGAACAGTGAAGACGGTTTTCTCAGCATTGAAGTCGCTTGGCTTCGGTCCCTTCTTCGGGGATTGCTTGATGCTGTTGACCTGCTTCTTAGGCGTTGAAACAGGTGCAGGAACCGAAGAGTTTGTCGAGACAGATGTGATTTTGGAGCTCGTGGATTTCCCGATGCCCCTTTCGGCTTTGGACTCGATGAGCTGGCACCAGCCTTCGATGCGTGTCATGAGGTCCTTCATGGAGTCAGGCTTGTTGCGGGCGAGGTCGTCGTAGACTTGCTCGTCCTAGGAGGTGAGACCGAGTTTGAATCCTCGGGCCGAGATGACACCGTCGCAGCCTTCGATTTCGTTGAATGGCTCCAAGTAACGACCGGCATACTAGCGGAGCGTCTCGTCGGGTAGTTTTCGGAGAGAGAGGAGGGAATCGATCTCCTTCTTGTGCTTGTTGTTAGTGACGAACCGAGCCATGAAGGCATCGCACAGGGAGTCAAACGATGAGATTGACCTGGCAGGCAGCTGGTTAAACCATGTAAGGCCTAGGTTCCTGAGGCTGGCGGGGAAGACCTTACAGAGGAAGGCGTCGTCCGAGGGCTCATTTCGAAGGAAGAGAGACATGACGAGCTTGTACTGCACCAGGTGAGTGTATGCCTCGGTCTTGCCATCGTACTTGGCAAATTTAGGCTGGGTGAATCCTTTTGGGGGGGTGACCGAGTCGATCTCCCATGTGAACAGGGAGGTCGTGAGTCTTTTGAGTCGGGCGTCGCGATGAGGTCGGATCAAACGGTCAAGACCGTCTGGACGCTCTGTTGCGGGACGCTTCTTTGGGACCGACTCGTCCAGCCTTTCGTATTCTTTCCTCTTCGGTGAGATGCTTCCTGATCTCTGATGAGATCGCTCCTGTCGGTCCTTCTTGTAGCTATCTCGAGCGTAGGGCTCGAGGCGCTCCATGACACGGCTTCCGCCACCTTTTTCCCCTGGATGCGAGACGAATGGGCTTTTGGCTCGA
This sequence comes from Rhododendron molle, assembly GCA_025413875.1. Classification (NCBI taxonomy): domain Eukaryota; kingdom Viridiplantae; phylum Streptophyta; class Magnoliopsida; order Ericales; family Ericaceae; genus Rhododendron; species Rhododendron molle. Next base: position 1,153,781 of record CM046396.1, on the reverse strand, counting down.
GCGTTCTTAAGGCGCTCGCGATACCCTTTTGTCTGGAACTCCAGGAGGCCGTCCTCGTCGTTGGCAACTTTGGTGAAGCTAGGGGTGGGCTCACGAGTTCCCTTCCCTCTCCTGACCGGGTGCGTGGAGGAGGCGGAGGCGCTACCGGCACCGAGCCTCTCGAAGGCCGATCGCTTCCTTCGTGGGTCTTTGGGGTCAGGGGAACGAAAGCGTTCCCTACGCCCAGCGCCACCTTCAGTTCGACCACCCTTTGCAATATGAGGCTCGAGACGGTCTTTGACAGAAGGTCGAGGCTGGTGTTCGACCAAACGGCCCCCCTCGCGACTGCGGGAAGGGCTTTGGTGGCTTCTCCTTCCGCCACGGCTTCCCGCGGAATAAGATGTTGAGATCTGGAGGAGATGTTTGATCTCAGCGAGCTCGTCGCAGACGTGCTTGTCTCGTTCCACGGCTGTTGACAAGTCGCGATCTTCCGCTCCAGGTGACGGATGTAAGTGTGGAGTTCGGTGCCGGCTCCCACGTCCTGGGTTGAAGTTCCAGCTCCGACTCCGATTGACATGTGAGCCATCCCTGGGACACCGGCCCCGGCGGGAACCAGGATTGGCTCTCCGAACGGTCCGAGGCCGAGGGTTGTCTCACTGGGGTGAGGATCTTCGACTTCCACCATTGCTGCGACGGGAGGTCCTGACGGAGCTCTTTGGGTGGAGGGAGATGAATGGTTATGAGATTGGCTGTTCCCCAGCAGAGTCGCCAATTGTAGGGGTTCGAATTATCGGGAACAGATCCAAGGCTCAGGTTGGCTCCTCCTCCTGCTGCTCCGTGCTTCCGCTGCTGAGACCTGCAACGAGTCACTAGGGGTTGGACACCCCAGTGACCCTCCGACGATCAAGTTAGATCTCAGGAAGAGGAGATAGGTCTAGAGTTAGGGAAGAATGGCATACCTCTCTGGGCTAGAGTCCCTTTGTATTTATAGACCTAGGGTTTCTTGGACTCCAAGCTTGCGCGTGGAGTATACGCTCAGGTAACCGTCTCGGGTGACGTCATATATGACGAGAGGAAGGAAACGGTTACGGAGCACATGGGAAAGGGGAATCCCAATGATTGCATCCGCTGCAGCCTGCATGATCTTTGTGGGAACCGCATGGCGTAACAACTTTCTGTTGATGGACTCAAGGATATCTTCTGGGGAGACAGGGCACTGACAACAACGCAACACACGGGCTTGGCACCGAGAGTAGCACCGAGGAGTCTACCGAGGAATGAAGTCCACTCATGGCTTCGGTTCTAGGTTCCTCGAGCGCCGGAGTCACATCATACGGCCAGGTTACCGAGCTCGTAACCGAGGCCACCACAGGAACTATTAGATTTAGCATATATTATACTATCTACATATAATGTTGTCAGTGACTCAGCGTAGCCCATTGCATTTTACATGTAAAATTCTATTCCTTGACATTAGCTGGAAAATATCGTACTATACATGTCCACATATCTGATACCCTTACCCTACTGTCTAATTGTCCAACTGATCCAAATCAGCATGACTGCCCCCCTACCCAAATCAAGAACTTAAGATGCAGGGATCGCATAGCTGTACAAAATTATGAAATATATTAAGATGCATAAAGAAGTAACTCTCACCGTTGGAGCCGCGCCTATGATGTTCCATCCGTGGTCGAGAAAGTGACATGCTTCAGTCCGTTTTCCTTCATAAACTAAGGGGCCAACTTGCACAGAAATGGAATCGAAGCTAAATCGTATGAAACTACTTATCAACAACTCACTAAGAAAACTGATATAGAGAAGGAATAGTTGAACAGAAGCAGATATATGATATGACAAAATTGAAATACAACGTACATAGGTGAAACCAGTTGCAACTCTCAGAGGTTTCTCAGGTGTCCATTGAGGCATCTGTGCTAGGTCCCGCAGCGAATTCATGTTCTCAAAAAATCTCGTATTTGGGTATCTACCAAAAGCAAAGGATGTGTTAACACTACAACTGTGACAATCATGGACAACCTACATGGCACTAAGACGTGTTACAGGAGGGCAATAACTTACCGCCAAGGATAAATGGCAATCTCCAAAGTCAGGTGCAGCATGAACAAGAATTAGATCTTCATTCCCCTACAAAAGATAATTGAAAGAATAAATTTCCAATGCTAATATTTGCATGTGGATTGTTTCAATTGCCCCACCCTCAACTTGCCCCAAAATGTATTCTTTGGGTTTCTCTAATTGTTCCCTCCGGATATCCATTTCTAATTTGGCAGTGGAACTCCCACTCCGGTACATTTGAAGCCTCAGGAAGATTTAATATTTCTGGTTTAGGGGAGAGAGCACATTTAGGTCTACTAGCTCCGGTAGCATTAAGCAACATATTTGAATATAGAAAAATATGGTATGGTCACGACCAATTAGCATGAAATTCCAGAGACAGAATATGATCTCCCTAGTTGTTGGCCTAAAAGGAATGCGACAAACATCATCATCACCAGTTAGGAAGTTATCATTCCCTTGCATAGAGATTTGTTGACGAATGGAAAGCATCAAGAGGGAAATGCCGTATATACATCAATAGAAAGGCAAAAGCAAAGCGGCTAGGAATCCTTTCAATCCTCAAAACCTCTCATCTCTATGCATTACAGGCACAAACTACAAAGCCACATGCAAAAGGCTATGAGTCAACTCAAGCCTCAAAATTCTCTACAAATCGTCAATTGTTAGGTAAATTGACCCCACACGCACCTACACAAAGGACCCATACAAATTTAGATTAAAATGGGTTCCTCAGACCCGTCACAATATCAGAAATTTTGTTCACACCTCATTTGTACATCTCAAAATTTAACTTCATACTATCTAGGAGCTTGATGATCGGCATTATAAAGGAGCCACTCTCCAAAACCTTCTCCTGTTTGCTTCTCAAAGTTATGACCTGCCCATTAAGTCAATGAAATACTCTAAAAACTCTACAGTTCTTACCTGTCCATACTCACTCACAATAGCCCATCTGAATGCAAACCCAATTCCAAAGAAAGCCTCAATGCAAACTTTCTAAACAAACCAAACAAGGGGAGAGAGCATAAGTAGTTTACCGAATGAGATACTCCCTCCCTTTCTAATTGTTAATTTAGCAGTGCTTGCAACCCGTGTGCGAAGGGGTCCTAGCAAATGATTATTATGTCACTGAGTTCGCAACAGCTCGGGTCGACAAATGCTTGACAAAGCTTAATCAATCCCATTAACTAACTCAAATTTAAACAGGCAATGGAGCAGAATTTCACGATCCAAAGAACAATGAAAGCTAAAGCAAACAAACTAACCGAGTCCCATGAAAATGAAATCCTTCCTCAGCTGTAGAGCGCGATGAAAATCCCAGAAGGCGAAGGCCCGTTTGAGTGAATTTATTCCGTTTTCAGTAATGAGATTGATCCAGTGTATCCAACTCTATTTTCTTCAAATGAAATTCACTTTGATCCTGCCCGATTATGTATTAATCGGAATACGATTAAGTCTATCTTCAATAAGGTCTATCTTCTTGACGAGTTCTACTAGTTAAACAGTTTGGATCAAGAAATAAATCCAGCACGAGTTCGCAATTTACAGATTACACGCCGCAGTCCCGACGGCGGGAGCTTCAAATGGCGCGCGACGTCGTTTGAATAGCCGCGCGTGTTGAAGATGCGATGTTGCGTACACTCGTCGTTCGATCAAGTGCGGCAAGCTCTATTTTAAGAAAACTAAATTCACATTTATCATCTCCGATTATTTATCAATCTGATTTCGATTCACGTGATATTTAATTATTTCAATATTATTGACAAGATCTACAACTTGAACAGGTTAGATGAAGAAACAAACCAAGAACGAGTTCAGAATTTACCAATTACACCGTTTAATGGACTTCTCAAATCTAAGATGCGAAGTCCTAGTGAATCAACCGACGTCGTTTTAATGAACCTCCAGTGTTGAAGATGCGAGGACATCGAGGTATCTATAAAACCCGGGTTGCCGTCGTTTCAGTCGCCCCCCGCCCGAAATATCGACCCGCCGCCCCAGGTGGGGAAGATCAACAGCAGGGTGTATTGGACATTACTCTGTTGACGACGGTATCTGATTTTGGTTGGGTCATTGAATATCCCCACAGATGCAGATTTTTGTGAAAACCCTCACTGTGGCAAGACCCATCACCCTAGAGGTGGAAAGCTCCGATACAATTGATAATGCGAAGGCAAAGATCCATGATAAGTAGGGCATCGATCCCAACGGATCAGCAGTGGTTGATCCTTGCAGGGAAGCAATTAGAGGATGGGAGGACTCTAGCCGACTACAACATTCACAAGGAGTCGAAGGACAAGCAGACTGTTCGTGGTGCTTTGCTCTTGTTGGCAATGGTGGGTGTGTTACATTCTGTTATTCTTGGTCTGGGCTATTACTAGTATTTAGCTAGAGGTTGTTTATTCTGTTAAAAAAAACTTTTGTGTCCTCAATGAGGAGTTCGAGGATCAAAAGTGCAGAAAACTACTAACGAATCCATGAGTCAACCTTCCATATTTGAAGATAACATTCCACATTTGAGTTTTAACCGGTGGTTTTGGCATTATCAGCTTCCTTTTTTTTATCTCCTAGAGTCCTTAATGCAAATGAGATGCTAATGTATGGGGCACTTTCCTTCAGTTTTGGGCTATCATACGCAAGAAATCGCAGCCCTTGTGGTACCTCGTCTGATATCTCCACTCATGGGCCGACCATCCAACTTTCGTCAATGAGTTGCATTCACAAGTACAATTTTGTTATTAGAAAACTAAGATAGTTCACAATAATTCTATGTGAAGAATTAACAAAGATATGGAGTATATAGTAAGCTAGATATACCTGCCACAAATTGAATCGGCGTAGATCAGATTGCATAATCGAGTACAGCATGTTCACGGCTGATATGATCGGATTGCATAATCGAGTACAACATGTTTGCGGCGGCAGATATGGTTGAATCTCCAGAATGAGACAAGCTAATCTAAACAGGTTGAATATTAATTATACATCCCCACAAATTTCAATACACCTTATTGGTTCACATTTTGATGGCTAAGTAATTATCCAAACTTACGGCTGCAATCTTTACATATCCCACCGATGAGCACCTAATATTGTAGATATTTGGTGCGACTAGTCCCGTCTTATGCTGCTTTTACTTATGTTTATTTAGCTTTTATTGCGTTATTGCACGTAAGGTATTTTTTTAGTGTTTTTCAGGTAAAACGTGCAAATAAGGCGTGTTTCAACGCTATGGATGACCCAAGTGCTTTCAAGTACCCGAAGACCCTGTCGGCCCTTTAAAATCTGTCTAAGTATGGAAAAATGACTTTCTGAAAAAGTATCGATTTTCGAGATAAAAAATGGCGGTAATGGATCCTTGAATTTTTCTAAGAGTAACTACAAAGTTGCAAGGTTTTATTTGAAGAGCAAGGTTATATTTTGAGCCATTTTCTCTCGAGAAAAACGTGCAGTTTTCCATTTTACACTAAAAGTGAGGGGTTGACATTTTGATTTAATTAGAATCTTGAAATTCTGGTAATGCCATTGTTTCCAAATGGGGGGTACTTTCATGAAAATAAGATGCTGAGGAGCTGTGAAGCTACTGGGAGCTGCCTGCTGAAGCTGAGGCCAGGATGCAGGGATAACAACATGGTATCGATACAACCATTTTTGCCGTATCGATACCATAAGGAAACAGAGCCTGGGGAATCCGTAACGAACTGGTATCGATACGGGCTTTTCAGCCGTATCGAAACGGGTACTTTTCTGAAGATATTTCCTGCTTTTTGGACTTTCCTCTTATGGGATATTTCCCACTTTTGGGATATTTTCGGATTTTTCACAGAGAGAGGGAGGCCTCCTTGTATAAATAGCCTCACTCTCTCTCCTTCATAACTCTCGTTCATTTTTACTTTAAGTCTTGAAGTTTATTTTTAGTTTTCCTCCATTAGAGCCCAAGCTTTTCTAGTCTTAGACCTTGAAGTTCTCTTGTAAGTATTTGTCGTTTATTAATTTGTCGTTCATTAACGTTGTAGCTACGGTTAAGGTGATTGTTAATATCAAGTTCGTTTTCGTTTCTATCAGTTAAAAATTATGCCTATTTTTTATGCTTTGTTTTGTGCTTTAAGTATGTTTGAGTAATCGTTTGGCTAAGTCTCGGGATACTCTTTCTCGAGGACTTAGGTTGTTAGTTGGTTCTCGAGCCATCGGGCTTAAAATCATGGTTTTCGGAATTGGATTAACCTAGCCATTTTGGTCTAAGCGAGGGGTGTTAACTCTTTAGTATGTTGTTTAGTCAAGCGGTTTTGGCAAGCGACATATTGAGGGCTCGTGGCCTCCTACGTGTTAGATACATTAGCAAAAATAGGTTGTTTTAGTTCCGGTAAATCACATCTTTTGATAAACGTAGTCTTTAATGCTAAATCCCCCGGGCGTGAGCACGCGGTCGTGACTCTCGTTTGAGTTATAATTGAGAACCAGTAACGGCTTTTGTCAAGGGTTAGAAGATCCTTAGACTTGCCTCTTTAAGTTAAGTAAGCCCAATTCTAGTCTTCGTTTTAGTCTTTCTATTTTCAAAGCAAAACCATAGTTGGCGGGTTTAAACGCCAGAATCCTACCATATGAAACCTACAATTCATCTCAAGCTATCATCTATTCCCTGTGGGTACAATCCCGGACTTCCGGATATTATACTACTGACGACCTAGCCCTACGCTTCGGGTTTTTCAACCTTATATTTGAAGGCAAAGTTTCGACGTAAGCACCCACTGAATCTACCAAACCCGTCCAAAGTTCTTTGAAGGGCGTACTTTGCCATTGATATGAATCCTCTATGAGGATTCTTCCCTGTGAAGATCATGGGATGATTTTTATGGGATCCGGACCGTCCATCTCGACAATCAATGATCCGGATGTGTTTGTATTTTTGACCGGTAAAAATCAACTATTATTGATAAAAAATATAAACACATCCGGACCATTGATTGCCGAGATGGACAGAATGAAAATCCTCACAAGATCCTCATAGAGTATCCGGACAAACATGGCAAAGTGGAGAATTTAGGTGATTAATCTCGACTAATTATACAAATTCTATTTGGCTTAAGAGTGGTTCCCTTATCAGGTCTTAGCCAATAAGAGAGACGATTTTATTCACCCTCTTAAGAAGGGTGAACAAAATTATACTCATCCACCACTACGGTGAGTACCACCATGGAGGGTAGGAGACCGGGGGAGAGGGTTTTGACGGCGGGGGAGGAGGAAAAAGGAGAAACAAAAAGAGAGGTGGGAGTGTGACAGTTGCACCCAGAGAGAAAGAGAGAGTGTGTGTGTGCATCCAATCTATAACAGCTTATTTCAAAATAAACTGACAAGATTCCAACTGTCATGATTACAACAAGAGAGGGCCGGTGAGGGAGAGGAAAAAATGCTCGTAGATTTAAACTAAGAAAATTTGAAATCAAGTATTAGAGCAAGTACATCAGATGAGATGAGGTACATTGACTTCATAGCTTCTTTTTTTTTTTTTTTTTTTGATCAGCAAAAAAATTTTATTAAGGGGAAGAGGGATCCAACCAAAAGTTGGATAAACACCTAAAGGGCAAAGCCCAAACACCTGGGGCCTAAAAGCCCAAATACAACATTAAAGCTCACACCCAAAAGTCTAAACACCCAAATTATTACAATTTAAGCACAAATAGGCCCGAATAACTGGCCCAACACCAAGAAGCTCAAAACCAAAAACCTAACGAGTGAAACATCTTCCACCCACAACCACCTATTCAGCCACCGCCGCCATCATCAATCAAACAACCACCACCACCACACCGGACAGCACCTCCAGAACAACAAACCCACGCCACCACTGGCCACCGCCGGAGGAACATCCGATAGGCCGAACCAATCCAAGATCTGATGTGCGTCTTCGACCAAACCGTTAAGCAATTACCAAGCCGCCCAGCAGCGGAAACTCAGCGGGGAGCCGCACCGGCCAAACCCAAAACAGACGATTACCTTACCGTTAGGCAAAAAGTCGGTACCCCAAGAGGAAAATAAGACCAACCGACAAGTCGACCGTTGAATACGGCCGAGAGATGGAGGCGACAGGAAATACACATGGCTATGAGTAGAATACGGACAACCCTCAAGCAAAAGGCGGCAGAAAACAAAGGGGGGAAGGAAGAGAGACAGAGTAATCGGGATTGACTTACCTACGCCGCCCTCAACGCCTACCGGGGACCCATATTCGCCCCAACAGTCGAGAATCAAAACACCAGCAACCCACCGCAAACCCACGCAGACCCTACGTAGCGCCGCCATCCCGATTGATGGTCTATTTTACGAAAGGAAAACACACAAAAGCAAACTGCAATAGAGGAGGTAAAAGAGATGGTAAAATGACTTTGATGAAATGGTTCCGTAAATGTACCAAGGCACTATTCACGAGCTTTACCATTTCTTTATTACTCCCTCCGTCCCTAAATAAGTGTTCGGCACGCAAAACTAAACCTTACAAAAGATGTATGTTTTTGGTTAAAAAATCTAATTTTTTTCCACAATCTAATAGAACACATTGCCATCTATTGATTTGTGAAAAAAAATTAATTTTTTTAACAAAGTAAATGCATTTTTTTAAAGACCTAGGTTTGCGTGCCAGACACTTATTTAAAGATGGAAGGAGTAGTACTCTCTCTCTCTCTCCCAAAAAAGAAAAAGGAAAATAAAAGTACTGTAATAATATTTTAATAGAGAATATGTTAAATAGATAGTATTGGTATAATGTTAAAAGAAATGTGAGTAGGTAAAATGAAAAAAATGAACTGTTTATCAGCATTTTTACCTAACAACTAGTAAACTAGCTCTAATGGAGGTCAATTTGGAACATAAAAATACTTGTACACTGCGCCGAAATACATGCAAGTGTTGCAACTTCTTGAGCTGAATTCTCTTCTAACACAAGCTCCGGGAGTTATTCGACATGCTAATGCTGTAGAATACAAAAACCACCCAAGGCAGGATTCCCAAAAGAATACATGCCGCGTTCTGAAAGGAGTTCATGCCATCGAGGGGGTTCTTCATCAGAACTGTAGCTCAGAGGAGAAACAAGAACACCACTGCCTCCAATCTACATTACAAAATAGTTAGACCTGAGTACCAGAAAGCCATTATGATAGTCCCTTGATTTTAACAAATGTAAAGGAAAAACGGAAAAGTTAAGAAGATGAAGCTACAGTCCTGAAATTTGCACTTAGATCCAAAAGGAGGGAATGGTGTTTCCTTAGAGTCAAGAATCAGAACTAGTCATCGAATGGAACGAACTACAATGCACTCTTTTAGAATTTTTACGTGTGTCTCTTAGCCTCTATGAAAGCATTTGACCCCTCTCTAATTGAATGGAATGAATTCAAGTTTTCACAAGTAAATAACAGAAAGCAATTGAACCGCGAGTTCTGAGACCGTATTCATGATTCAAGAAGATAGGTTCGAGTTTTCAAGATGTGATTCGGCTTCACTCACTCTTTATTTCTAAACTGTCATCAATTTTTTGATTTTTCCTTTACAAAGCCTCCGTTGAAGCTGTAGTGGAAGTTGACCCCTGGAGCGTACTTTGAACTTCATTTCCCACAGCACAAAGTCATAACCAAATTCATTATGCCTATTTTCGGTGTCTTGCCTATCCAGCAAAGGAAACAAGCCATTTGTATATAACCCAGCAAAGGAAACAAGCCATTTGTTTTGATCATACATGTTTCTTTATAATCTAGCCTCGCGTTGTATATAACCCAACATATTTTCTTACTGCATACAATGGACAAGATTAAACTGATAAAAAGACGGAGGAGTTACCTCCTCAACCTGTTAATTAAACTGAAAACACATAATATCTTCTTAGAACTAGAAACAATACAAACAGAATTTACATCCTCAAGCAAATGCTTGCGTTTTGAGTCAGCTTCCCAAGTTTAAGATTCATCCTGGAATCGACAAACAACTATATCTCATTCATTCAAAGCATTAATCATGCTCGCTACAAGCTCTCTGTGTGGCCAAAAAGTAGTAAAAATTTCAAGCATCATTCATAAGGGCTTTCATAGGCTTGCCACCAAAGCATATGGGAAAAGAAAAAAAATAAAAAGTAAGAACATATGAAATACCCTATCAAACAAACAGAGGTATCAGGCAAGTAAAAAGCATGAAGAGAAGAATCGTACAATGCACATACATACAAAATTAAAGTACACAACACATACACCATATGTACTCCAAGAATATGATGTGTCAATAAAGTAGATGAGAGTGAGAGATGAAAGTTTTACCTCTATAAAAAAAAAAAAAAATTAATGAGTTCCGTCAAGATTGCAAAACTTAGAATTCTCAGGCCAATAGAAATGAGACTACGAAAACAAAACTAGGGTAGAGGACCAGAGGTACAAGAACCTAGATATATAGTGGTTAGTAGACAGGCAGTAGGTGCATGGGCTTGGCTTGTGAAGCACAAACAGTCGTTTTTCCATAGAGAGTGCTGGTGACCAAGGAATTGCAAGAGGTGTCAAAAGAATTTCTAGCAAGGCTGAATTTCCAGATGGTACCTATCAAAATTAGGTTGACTAAAATCATGGTTCTATACACAAACAATCTTGCACGCTTAGGTGTTGAACTTTATTTTGATTATTTTTGGAGATCCAGATGAAGGGACTAATATTATCTTAACTTTGACAACTAAAAACAGTGAGATAAAAGTTGCCCAAGGATTTTGTTTACCTCTTCCTGATGTTCCAGATATCTCCGTACCAATCTGCTTGAGACAGCTGGCAGGAATCCAGAGTATTATCATCTGAACGCCCCTTGATTCTAACACTAAGTTCAGGCATTTCCTCCTCAATCTTGGCAGATGAATCCACCAAAGGACTCCAATCCTTTCTTTAAGTTGATATGATCCCAACAGCACCTCCTCGCATGATCGATATTAAGGAACTTATGCTAAAGCACAATTCTCCATGTCCCACACTGACATGTATGAACCCATTGTTATGGAACTTATGCTAAAGCACAATTCTCCATGTCCCACACTGACATGTATGAACCCATTGTTATGCTGCATTTCCAAGAAACACTAAATATGTGACTCCTATTGCTTAACAATACCTTGATTAGTATAGAGAGAAGTCCCAGTAGAAAACTTCAGCAGAAGCTCATTCCCAGGCAAATTCAAGCATAGCCAATCAAGTGCAGCCTCGAGACTAGCACCGTCAATGGTGAAAATAGTACTCCAGCAAACTAAGATTACAGGACTTCCAGTAATATTTAACACCGACAAAATTATTCAACAAAGCAACAATGAGTAAGAATTAGAAGAGACAGAATAAACCATCGATCTTAGAAATAGCATCAGCAAACTAAGATCCATGTTCGATAGATCTCATTAACAAACTAAGTTACATCGGGCTCTTCCAATAAAAAGAAAAACCAAAGAAGAATATGGACAATGGAATAAAGCAACCATGAACACGGCATTAGAAGAAACCAACATAGGGTTCAGGTGTACAGTACATTATCCATTGAAGATTAGAAAACAAAGAAAAACATGTTGGAAACATATCAAACAAAAAAATGTTGGCAAACACTGAAATAGCAGACAAAGTGGCAAGCTACGAATATTACATTTACATAAACGTACAGCATTTAGTTGAATGTAGTAACATATTATTTGGTCAGTTCACATTACTTATTTCACCCAGAAAAACAATGCAAATACTAAACAATGCTAAATTGCTAACAACTGCCCGTTTAGTGCCAAAATTTGAAATTTGATGCACTTTTCACAAACTTTAGTATAGTTTCACACATTCTAATACACACATTTTGAACCTTAAGAACTGCCCACAGTGGCCGTTTTCCAATTTGACATTAACTATATAATGCAGGAAGTAGAAAATAAATTTAAAAAGAACAATAGCATATAGCAATTGAGGCATGTGTCTGAACTCAACTGGAGTGCAACGGAGTTCAAGTTCTTTTCATCCTCACCTATTTTTCTACATTGTTTCAGAAATGAGACGGAGACTGAATCTTTCAAACAAAAGGTAAGGTACATATTCTTTGTCTACCTATCCAATGAAGATTAGAAAAAACAAAGAAGACAGGTTAGCACTCATCAAACAAAAAATTACGCACACACTGAAAAACTATACAAAACAGATATTGCGTAAACAAAGTACTAGCATTTAGTTAAGTGAAGACCATATAACATATCTTTGCTCAGTTCACATTGCCTATTTACCCACAAAAACAAAGCAGGTAGTAAACACTAAACAGTGATGCTAAGAACCAGTGCTCTACAAGTCGCTAGGTATTAGTCGAGCGGAAGAGGAGTGCCCAGAGGTCCAGCTCCCTAGGCGGCCGAAAAGTCGGCGCCTAGGCCAATTTTTATCTAGGCATTGAACCCCTTGCTCAGCACCTAGGCACCAACTAGTCAGCCGCCTTGACTGATTTTTAGAACAGAGCTAAGAACTGCCCTTGTGACGGTCGAATAATGCCAAGTTTCTAAACTAAATACACTTTACACACATTTTCTTTGTTTACCAGATGTTTGGGCCATTTTGAGCGCACCTCTACTTTTTCACACATTTCAATACCCTTCTGCATACTTCATTGACATTTTCAAACTACAATGCATGTTTTGAACCTTAAAGGCTGCCATTGCATTGGCCATTTCCCAATATGATGCTAATAATATCAAAAAGAAAAAAAAGAAACAAATTGAACAAGAACAATAGCATAGCAATCAAATCGAGGCACGTGCGTTGAGTAAACTGGACTACAACGGAGTTCAATCTTTTCTTAATGCCGTATAATTTCCTACATTTTCTCGTAAACCAAACAGAGAATGAATATTCGAGGCAAAAAAATGCCACCTTCAGAGCAGAGAGAGCGTGTTTGATTTGATCATCGGAGAAGCCTTCGCAAGAGAGCTTCTCGTAGACAGACCAAAGCTTCTTGGCCTTCTGCGCTTTGGAAACAGACAGTTTGGGCGGAGGAAAGCCACGGACCGGCTGGAATTGAGCAAGAGACAGCAGCGGATGATTGAGATTTGGCTTTGGACGAGGAGGATGAAGAAAATGGCAGACAGTGTTTTCCCCCTCATTTGCATACTCATAAAGATAAAAACCAAATTTAGTTTGTCTAGGCTTTTGATTGGAGACTTGGAGTCCACGTGAGATCAATATACTTCACCACAAATATACCTGAAAAGAAACTAAAAGGGAGAGAAAAATGGAAAAAGGAGACCTTGTCTTCAGAAGAATCACTCTCTTCAACTCCCTGGGATCTTATCGACAATTGTCATCAGAATTACCACCACCATCACTTCGCTAGAAGTTTAGAACTAATTAACTCTCCTGCCATGACTTCTACGAAAGCAGGAAAGAACCTAACAGTTTTTTTTTCCCTAAGCAAAGAAAGAGATTTTATTAATCAATGAATGACCAAAGCATTACAAGGATAAAAACGAGACGTGCTTCTTAGATGTCTCTATAATGTATACATTGTATAGACATTCAGCAATTTACTACCACATTAAGTACACCCTCGACAAAACTTCAATTACCTCTAGAATTTAAAAAGTTAACATCAATACAATTATCAACCATAACAGATATAACTAACACGTTGCATCAGAAAACATACGACGTAATTATGAGTTATCTTCCCGTTCCAAGCACACTTTGGTGAGTTTGGTCAATGCGTATAACTGCAGCCACCCAGAGAAAAAGGCAGCCTCACCTCCTTATGCTAACTTAATCCTTCATTAGCTGCACACATGTAAAGAGAACTACAATCAAACACACAAAAGTAAGAGGGCAAGTGGTCAACTCAAAGAAAGAAAAGAGAGCACCAAGGAGATGGAGCCATGCACCTTGATTCGGGAGCCATATGCCTTCCTGTCCTAACCACATTGGAAATATGTGGTTTGCAAAATTTATTCTCCAAATTTCAAATGTTCACCCAAATAACAATAGACCTGGAGGCACCCCTTGTGTGGCCAATGGATTGATCTCAACAGTATATACATCACGAATTTTTTAAAAGGAAAAACTAACATGGACCAAAGCATAAAACATTAGTTGCACACAAACACTCAGAGAGAATTTTTCTTGCTCATAAGGCCAAGTCAAGACTAATCAAGCCACAAAAAACAAGGATAGACCAAACCCTACCAGGCCCATTTGAGCCATCTTAGTTCCAGGATTTATCTTCCAAATTCTCAAGGCAGCCAAGTCAAAACAACCAACTAAGAATCCACCTAGAGAAATAAATCCCATTTATACGACAGTTTCATCTCAAATTATAAAACAGGGAGCAAAAATCGTAATAACAATTGTTACAGAAGCACAATCAGATCAAGGCAATCAAAACCTGAACCCAAAGAAAGGTCTAGACCGAACCTACTTCTTCATCTTTAGCGGTCCAGTCCAAACCAATCAAGCAACAAAAAAATGGATAGACCAAACCCAAACAGACCCATTTGAACTATGTTATTTGCAGGATTTATTTTGTAATTTCAAAACAATCATCTAACCATACAGCTAGAGAAATAAATCCCATGTATACAACAGTTTCATCTCAAAATAGAAAACAGAGCGCAAAAGTGGTTATAACAATTGTCTAGAAGCACAATCAGATTAAGAAAATCAAAACCTGAACCCAAAGAAAGGTCAGACCAAACCCTACTTCTCCGTCTTAAAAGGTCCTGTCCAGAACAATCAAGCAAAAGAAAATTTGGTAGACCAAACCCAAACAGACCCGTTTGAACTATGTCACTTGCACGATTTATTTGATTGACCAAACCCAAATCACCAACCAACAATAAAACTAGAGAAATAAATCCCATTTATACAACAGTTTCATCTAAAATTAGTAAAGGGTGCGACAAAATTCTGAAATGCACAAAAATCACTACAATAATTGTGACAAAAAAAAAGGGTCTAGACCAAACCCTACTTCTTCGTCTTAAGCGGTCCAGTCTTATACCCACCCTTAGTAGGCTTCCCCCATGGCGTCCTAGACCCCTTCCCATGACTCCCACTACTCTTACTCCTCCCCTCCCCCCCTCCATGCGGGTGATCCACCGGGTTCATCGCCACCCCCCTCACCACCGGCCGCCTCCCGAGCCACCGGCTCTGCCCCGCCTTCCTCAGCTTCTTCGCCCCGTGGCCCGGGTTCGACACCGTCCCCACCGTGGCCCTGCAGCGAGTATCAATCAATTTTTCCTTTCCTGAAGGGAGACGGATGAGGACGTGGCGGTTGGCTTTGGGTTCTTTGAGGATCTTGGCGGAGGTGCCCGCTGCCCGGACCAGCTTCCCTCCCTGCCCGGGGTTCATCTCGATGTTGTGGATGAAGGTGCCGATTCGCATCATGGATAGGGGCATGCAGCTGCCGATGTGGGAGCTTGGGTCGAGCTTGAAGATTTGGTAGGCCTCGGCTGGTGTTGTGGATTGAGAGAGCGAGTCGAATGCATCTGTTAACAACATAAAGAGAGAGAGAGAGAGAAATCAGGTAGACATGGGTATATGTGAATCAATGTGTGTGCAGATGGGAGGGAGAGAGAGAGAGTACTGGAGGAGGTGCTGAATGGACGGGAGGTGGTGGAGTGGAGGAGGTTGGTGAGGAGAGAGGAAGAGACGACGGCGCGAGCTCTGGAGAGAGCCATTTTTCCGGCTGTAGAAAAGCTAGGGTTTTGTGATTTGGAGCTTTTTCCTCCCCAGCTTTGGCTGGAAGTTTTACTCAATTTTGTTTTTTTTGGCATACGGTCCGGATTAATGAACCATTCTAAACGGTTTTAACATATTGAAAAGGAAAAAAATTCAAAAAAACCGTTCAACTAGGCCTTCAAATTTAACGTATTTTTAATTTAACCTCCAAAGAAAACAAAAAACTTACAATTAAACCTTTGCCGTCATCTTTTGTCAAGTTACAAACGGAATTGTAAAATGTGTGTTATTCATCCAACGTTTAATATTTATTTGGACCAATTATGGATCTTATAAAGATTATTCAAATTAGCCCAATCAGATATTAGTAGGGCTCTATTAGAGCATCTCCTACCCATACTCTATATCTCTATTTGAGAGTATCAAAACACTCCAACCCATCCTCTCAACCCTCCTCCATTTGAGAGTATCAAAACACTCCAACCCATCCTCTCAACCCTCCTCCATTTGAGAGTATTAGATTTTGATCCTATATATTTAGAGGGTAAGAGAAAATATAGAGGATCATCTCTATAACACTATTCACCTTTTTAAAAGACATTTTTGTCCTTGTAAGCTTTTCTTACTAAATTTCTATACCAATCATATCCTTATGAGAGTATAAAAAAAGGGTTTTTTTTTGTAAAGTGATTTTTTAGAGGGAAAAATAGAGGATTTGTGGTTGGAGTAAATAGGAATAGTAATTTCCTCTAAAATCTTTATGAATAAAATAGAGTATTGTGATACTCTCAAATAGAGTATTGGATTGGAGATGCTCTTAGGATATTCATTGAAAGGTCTTAGAGCCAAAAAATTCATTATGACCATTTATGATAAATTATCATAAAAATAAAATTTTTGCACCGGTTCAAACAGATTGAAAATTAGAGTACCAAATTTTTAACCATGTTTTTTTTTTTAAAATTCACAAACAGATTGAACCAGATAAAAAAAATTAACTGCTCTAATTTTCAATATGTTTGAACCGATGCGAAGATTTTATTTTTCTGATCATTTTTTCCTAAATGGTCATAATAATTTTTTTGCTCTAAGACATTTCAATGAGCACCCTAAGAGTGCCCTAACTCATAGGAGAGCTCTACCAATATTGGATTGGGCTAATTTTTTTCAGAAACCTATAAAAAAATATTTTAAGAATGACTTGCAGTTTGAATCATTTTTATAGGATCTGTAATGGGTCCAAATAAATATTAAACGTTGGATGACCAGTACACATTTCATAATTTCGTTTGTAACTTGACGGAAGATGACAACAAAAGCTTAATTGTAAGTTTTTTGTAAACTTTGGAGGTTAAATTGAAAATACATTAAGTTTGGAGGCCTATGGGACATTACGGTGTAAATTTAGCGAGTTTTTTGAAAATCTAAACATATGTGGAACCTAACCAGAACCAAATCGATTCAATTCCAATTATATTCAATTAGCCTCCAAACACTTATTTACAGCACACACTCAAGATATTTGAGAATTAAAGCACTAGGACTTTTCTAACTAAGAAAATTTCTCCTCTAAATATGTTAACTTTCTAAGAAAAAAAATTAACTAACCAAATCAAAATACATGTTTATATATATTTATGTGTATATAAATGCATAGATATTAATACTAAACGGTCCGGTTTGGTTCTAACCGCGATCCTTAAATTAATAACCAATAACCAAATCAAAATTAAAGATTCTTATTTTTTCAAAATCATAACTTGACCAATGAATCGCAAAACCGGACCAAATAAGATTGTTCAGTCCAGATCAGATGATTTTGCAATTAGGGTGTTTTTTTTAACATCCTCTTTATTTGAGTACGTTTTATTTCCTTGTATGAAGTTCCAGTGAGAATAGCTTGCATTGAATTTATTAATGAAGTTCTTATTCTTTCTTAAAATTTTTAAAAAATAATAGAATTTTTTTTCATTGCATAGTTTTAAATTTGAGAGGCACAAAGTAGTCATCTAAAATTTGAGTACATACGTACGTTGTGCAATGCACATGGGAGAATATTAAAGGCACGGAAAATAAGTAACATCATGTCGTCTACGTTTATTCCGCAAGTATTAGGTGGTGTATTTTTATGGAACTGATTTTGTCATATATTAGCTTTCTTTTAAACTAATTTTCAGTACATGCAACAAATTACACTTAACCCTATACACAAGCGTTTCAAGTGGTTGTCTTCCCTCTTAATAGCGTGTCTGGGCGGTTTTATCAATTTCTTGTGCATCAACATGCCATAATAAGATGTCTAGAACAACTCCCTAGACATGCAATAGAGGATGTCCATGATCTTAATCGTATATCTCTGATTCTTAACAAACGTATATCTTCATACCTAGTAGCTAACGTAGTTTAATGGTTGAACCTCTATTTTTCTAAAAGGCTACCCAATTTTTTGATTATATTTTAACTATATGTCAGTCACCTATTGTTTGCATAAGAAATTTATTGGCCCAATCAAAGAATGACAAATGGCCATTTGCATTGAACAAAACAGAACACGTGTGGATTGAAATGCACAGAATCATGCACTTAAAGGAACGATGACGTTTTGACAAATTCAATGTCGTTTTATGGGTAAAAACAATCATTGCTAGGTGTCACGCAAAAAACAAAGGAAAGGAGAGGAATGCAGTTCGAAGCCCAGGGACACGAGCAATGTCATTTAAATCCCTATTGGAGTAGTTACATTCGTGGGGCACGACCAAGGAAGTTGATTTGGGTATAAAACTACCTAATTTAAGCACGATGTAATCAAAGGAAGTGAAGACAGTGGGTCAATTGAATCACCATGGAACGGTTGCAAGTAAAAGCTCTGGAGGAAAATTTTGAATTAAAAAACAAAAATGACTTCGAAGACAACTTGGCGGGAGATTGGAAGCCATTAAGAAGTCCAAAGAATTTGCTTATAAATAGGAGGGATCTAGAAGGAAAAAAAAACCCAGACAAATCTTCAACAAACAACTACACTATGTTTGGTTTGTTCATAAGCAGTAAATTAGGAACTTAGACTTAGTTTGAAATAGATTGTAGTAGTTACATTGTAATTTGTTCTTGTTCTTTCGAAGTTGGAGAATCATTTGGAAAGCAAGTTGTTTTGAGTTTAGTAGGGTATCTTGTTGTATTTGATTGTTCAATTTCCAGTGAATCATTGTGTCGTTTTAATTAATACTTCAAATGAAAAGTCCTCTTTATTGAAGTAATTGAACCGACATCACAATCACTTGATTAAGTTTGGCTTTTTATAACTTAAATTTGAAAAGAATAATTACAAATTTTTTGTGGTACGCTCGCACACAATTATAATTCCAGAGTAGCCAAATATCCCACCCAAACACCTATACAACAAAGTGATTGAGAATTTTCTTTTCGTTATAAATTTGAAAATCCTCGACAAGGGGAAACCATTATTTTTAAAACTTTGAGGGCACTCTTGCATATTTAGGCTCTGTTTGGAACCCAGGGAAAAGAAAGGAAAATTAAAGAATTTTTCCTCCTATTGTTTGGTTAGAAGAGAAAGTGAGAAAAAAATAAAGATTTTGAGTGTAGTGATTGAGAATTTTCTTTTCGTTATAAATTTGAAAATCCTCGACAAGGGGAAACCATTATTTTTAAAACTTTGAGGGCACTCTTGCATATTTAGTACCAGTACGAGGGTGGTTATATAATTTTCCGCCCCACTAAAGGAGTACTCACTGATCAAATCAACACGTTTCCAGTGGTGCTTACCGTTACAACTTACAACTCTCTCTCTCTCTCTCTCTCTCTCTCTCTCTTATGGCGGCCGTGGCAGCGCACCCCTCACCAGTTCAAGCTCTGAAACAATCTCTAGATTCTGCTAATTCTAAGCTAGGGTTTCCGAAAACTCGAGGGTTTCTTACCTCAATTCCAGGTCTAATTTCCAAGGCACACGGCAATGGGCCCAAGAGACTGGTGGTTTCAGCAAACAGCGTCGATAAGCGCAGCGAAGATAACAGCGAGTCCTTTCTCAACGGTTCAGCTCTTCCCGCGACCACACCACTGTAATCACACCTCTCCTCTGTTACTTTAATAACACCATTAATGTTCGTGTGTTCCTTTAACTGAGCTGTGCTAATTTCCTTTTACTTGTTTGATCTTTGGTTTGTTAGTTAATTCGTTTAGGGTCTCGATTGTTTCGCTACGAAAGCTCATCAATTTGGTGGAGATTATTCACATGGCGGCCCAGGCCCCTTTTCCATGGAAAATTATTCAATGCCCGAGGGGCACCATCACGGGGTGCCCCAAAACTCTTTCTCCCCACATTTGTGTGGTTCCTACCACAAAGTGTGTGGAGCACACTCAAATGTGTGGTAGAGAAGAGTTTGGGAAACTGCCACGTGGTGCCATGCGGCATTGAATAGTTACTCTCTTCCACAGACTGTCTTGGGCCCACCACAATATGTGGTGAAAAGTGGGTCTGGGCCACCATGTGGCCTCTAGGGCCACTGAATAATTTTCCACTTTCGGGGTACAAAAACATAAGTAGCCAACGGGTGAAATACGATCCCGGTTTCCACTAATGGTAGATGATCTGTAGCTGATAAAAAGAAAAAGAAAAGGTAGATGATTTGTAGAGATGAAGAATTTCACTAGAAATTGAGAATTGAGAGCTTTTATTACTGTTGGGTCCAAAAAATTGAGAATTGAGAGCTTTTAATTAGTTATGTTATTATCCAAAAGGATGATTTTGTCAATATAAACCATTTGCGTGTTTGGTCGAACAATGGTTGGTTTGGTGTCGGAGAAATGAACATTAAAACCATAGGGGTTTATAGTCGTTTCCATACATACTTGTTTTTTTGGGCCAAATATTGTATACATCACTGAGGGTTAGTGGGGTTCCGGGGGAGTTAATTAGTCCACACCACAGGGGGTCCATAAGCTGTCCATAGCCCTGAACCCCAAACGCCTCTGCCAAGGCTCGAACCTTGGCCTCCCTTGCTTGAGTACCAGGAGATAACCGCTGGGCTACAAGCCCTTTGGTTAAGGAAAACCCATGGGATGTCAGTGAAATTTGCTTGTAGATCAATCTTTCACTTACACGTCAACCCACCTAGGAAGAGGATTAGGTATAACTTTTATTAGACTTAAAAGCACTTCTTTCATGAGATCAACAACACCAAGAACCAAAAAACTATATTGTCATCTACTTTTAGTCCACAAGTGGTTGGTCATTTATTTTCACCTAGGAAGAGGATTATGTAGAACTGTCGTTAGACTTTAAAGACACTTTGTTCATAAGATCACACCAGCAAAAACAACAATCTCGTCGTCTACATTTATTCCTCAAGTTTTATCACCAAGGAAGAGGGTTAGCTGGTTAGGTAGACTTTTTTTTTTGATCGACAACTTTCATTAGACTTTAAGAGCACTTTGTTCATAAGATCAACAACACCAAAAAAAAAAAAAAAACTATCTTGTCGTCTACATTTACTCCGCAAGTGTTAGGTCAGTTTTTTTTTTCGGAACTAATTTTGTGATTTATTAGGTTTTTTTTATTTATTCGAAATTGTCAGTACATGCAACAAGCTACACTAAGAGGTTTGAACCTATCATAAAAGCGTTACAATTGTTTGTCTCCACTCCTAATAGTGTGTCATGACAATTCCAGGGTGGTTTATCAATTTCTCATCAATATTCCATAAAAGATGCCTGCTAAATTGCTTGCTCCTTGGAGATGCAATATAAAAGGTCCATGAATCTCAATCGTATATGTTTGATTATTTATTTCTAAACAAACGTATATCTTCATGCATAGTAGCTAAAACTAGTATAATGGTTAAACCTCAATTTTTTTTTTTTTTTATAAAAATGCTACCCTATTTGTCGATTACATTAACTAGATGTCAGTCACCTATATAAAATTAAACACACTTCTTTAGCTATCATTTCTCTACTTGGCTGGGCAAACCAACTTCAACATTTGGCAGCAAGGATATAGTTGAATGATTGGGGATTAATCCTCTTTTAGTCATAACTTTGAAAACCTTAACTAGGGGAAACGTCGACTTCAAAAACTTGGAGGGCATTCTTGCATTTAGTAGAAAACGAGCATGTTTGCATAATTTTTCAAACGAGTAAAATAGTCAGCAATCAAACAGACATTTTCAGTGCTTTAACAAACTGTTACAACCTCCTCCTCCTCCTCCTCTCTCTCTCTCTCTTTGTCTCTCTCTCTCTCTCTCTCACACACACACACACACACACACAGAGACGCACATGGCGACCTTCACAGCACACAACACTCTAGTTCATGCTCTAAAACAATCTCTTGGTATTTGTCTCATCATCTATATTGTTTTGTAAGGATACTTGTTGAATGAAGGTAGGTGAGTCAACAACATGCGCAAAGTCTTTCCTCTTCTCCATTGCATTTCCGCTGCCTGAGTTATTCTTTGTTCCCTGCAGTATCGCATGGCTCGTTGACGCCAGCGGTAATGGTTGATACTTGATAGTGGGAGGCCAACCAAGCCCCCCTTAATAAAGCTTTGTTGACAAAGCAAACCATTTTTTTTTTGGATGCTGTTTGTGACATTGCCTTTTAATGGAGATTATTTTATATGGAGTAGTAATCTCTAGTGTGGCCGATCAAAAACAAGTTATCTCTAGTGTGTTTTCTTGATTGTGTTTTTTCCCTGACCTTTTGAATGCTGGGCTCCTCGACTTGGCGAATCCAACTCCCGGGGGGCTCTCAAAGCCTCTTTGTGGATGCTTTATTTGATATGCTTAAATTGGTTACTGGATCACTTATACAAAATATACAGGGTGAGGCGGCACACAATTTCGGTATTTGTTGGCGATGAAAGCGGAATGATAAATAGGATTGCCGGAGTTTTTGCAAGAAGGGGATACAACATCGAGTCCCTCGCTGTTGGTCTGAACAAGGACAAGGCCCTCTTCACCATAGTTGTATCTGGAACTGAAAGAGTGTTGCATCAAGTTATGGAACAGCTTCAAAAGCTTGTGAATGTTTTGAAGGTTATGATCTAATCCTTAACCTTCCATTTGAGAACTCATTGTAAGTCCGTTGTTTGTACATTTTATAAACTCCTTTATATTTTCAAGATTTTCACTTTGTCATGTTGGGAGTCTTTGATTCCTTGCCAGGATTTTTGTACTTAGTTCTCTGAAACTGTTTCAAAACATATTTGCCGATAAAAAAAAAAACTGTTTCAAAACATATGTGTTCCCATTGGGTTCTTCTTATTGTTTTTGAGCTTTGATATATTGCAATTCCCACAATGTGAAACTCTGTTGGAATATCGTGGATCAGATTCTTGTTATTTTTGAGCCCTCTCTTGTTGACTCTAACATTTATCTGTATGGTGGTAGCTTCTCCTTCCTTTGTAGGGAACATTTACTTCAGTCGTAACCTAATCTTTTACTTGTTACAAGGTTGAAGATATATCAAAAGAGCCTCAGGTGGAACGTGAACTGATGCTCATCAAAATCAATGCAGATCCAATGTACCGAGTTGAGGTATTAATGCTTTGTCCTCTGGAGGTTTAGTCCACAGTGCACTTAAACTATTCAGGGGATTCTACCAAAGATAGCACTATTTCTTTAGAGCTCTATACGGCAGTATTTGGTTTACTGGAGTGAAGGTTGGAATGGAATGGTTATTCTCTTGGAATGCTCATGCAGACAAAAAAAAAAAAAAACAGAATGTAGACCACAAACTAGACCAACTAATGTGAGCCTTCGTGCTAACCAAACACTACCGATCTGAAATTTTTATTTTTATTTGAAACAAAATTGCGGTTGCAATGCTTTTCTTGGTTCTTGTGCTGATGTCTGGGAAGGTGTTTGACATCCAACCATCTAAGTTATGCTGGAAATCTATATTGCTACAAAGTACATAGTATTTTGATTGTCTCCTTTTGCTTTTGGAATAATCAATCCTTCTACTTTTAATCTGATCTCCTCACTGAGTTTTTGTGCTAAACCCTCCGAAGAATTGGTAGAGTGACTAGAAGTGTCAGCTCAGAGCCTCCCAATTACCCGAAATGAAGCAAAAATTAAAGCTCTGAGCCCCTCGGCCTCTTATTCGGAAAATTTCTCATAGATAAGAATGACACTCCTAAAGGCTGACAAGTGATGTATTGCCCACTTGGTAACCCTTTCTTATTAGCTTACTTTTGTTAAATAGCTTGATATACATTGTTGGTCCCATTTCCTAGTAGCTTAAGCTTTTGGGACTACTGGTACCTTAACAACTTTGTCTCTGAATCTTTGCTTATTTTGCATGTTGATTTTAACACAAAACAAACAAATAAGAAAAAAATAAGCAAAAGCTAAAAAGCATGCATAGTACTATGGATCATCTTCCAGCACCTGTTTCATACTTCTTTATAAGAATAGTCCTCACCTGTTTTAAATCTTAATTAATCATAATCCAGTTTAAGACTGGAGGGACCTACGTTAAGCTATTTTCCAGTAATTTGTACAAAACGTCCAAGGGTTCCACAAGAGTCGCACATTGAATTTTTAAGGAGAGTATGTAATACTGCTTCTTTAAGTAGCACCAGGCATTATTTTAAAATGGTGAATACAAAGTAAATGAAAAACTAATGTCCCACCAGCCTCTTGTTCTAATTTTTCTTTGGTCAAATTTATTCCGCGTGTTAATGCCATCATCTAACATTGGGTGCATAACTCTAGATCACAAGATTAGGATCATGATGAGAGAGAGGAGTTTCTTCTCGGTGGGTAGCCTTTGTAGCTTATCGAATGGAATAAGGACCTGCCTGCTTCTCTTTCTGACATCAAATTTTAGGAGGCGGTAAATGTATCAGACCTTGCAATAATAACATGCAATACTGTTTTGTGAAGTCAATGTGTTGAGTTCTCAAGAGAGTATTTGTGCCAAAAGTGTTCCTGTTAGTATCTACTGTTTTTTCTTTTCATTTTGGACATTAATTTTTTTTTTTTTTTTTGGCTAT
Source organism: Rhododendron molle (assembly GCA_025413875.1). Classification (NCBI taxonomy): domain Eukaryota; kingdom Viridiplantae; phylum Streptophyta; class Magnoliopsida; order Ericales; family Ericaceae; genus Rhododendron; species Rhododendron molle. The sequence continues at coordinate 1,129,015 of CM046396.1, read as the reverse complement.
AATCTCCAGGTCATGTGGTTGGTGGATGTTTTTAGAGCTAAAATTGTTGATATCTCGGAGCACTCGCTAACTATTGAGGTGGTCCAGGAGAAATGTTACTATTTCTTTACCTGATGATATTTAATGCAATATATGATCTGCATCTTGCACATTGTTGTGTTGGTATTCTAATTGCCTACAGTAGCTATTGCCTGTGTTAGCCTCTATTATGAATTTCATATGCAGTAGCGTGTCTTGTTATTTAGCACATCAGGACATGAAGATGGCTGAGTTTCCAAAGTGCTCATCTTCATCATTTCTATTTCGGGGCAAGATGATGTTGCTTCAGGGTGTAGGTTCATTGGTGCATGGGTGAATTCACATACAGGCTAAACGAGCATTTTAACAAAATTCTAATGGATGAGGAAATCAGAATCATCACAAGGGTATAGGAATTTCTCAACCAATGAACAAAACAAATGCAAATACCCAACAGTTTAATGGAGAAACCCATAGATATAAATCCTAGGGCCAAACTAGGATCCAAACAACCAAAACCATTTCCACTGTTGAATTTGGAAAGTGCAAGGCTCGATATGAAAGGAGCTTCCTTGTTTACCTAAGTTTGCAGTTCTTCACCAAAGTCCACGAGCAGCTCTCAGAGCAGCTCGCTGAGATCCCCATGTGTACAAGATGTACAATTATGACTAGAAACCTTGTCATAAAGTTGAAACCATGCTAATGTCACAGAAATGCTCCGAGTTCAAATGTTCAATAAATGTGCAAAATATCGAGTACAGATTCCATGAGCGCATTTGAGCAAAATGTCATGTGCAGATTGAGCATTGTGGTGTGTCGAAATAATTGGTATGAGCATCTTGCCTCAGAGCAGCTCACTGAGATCCCCATGTGTACAAGATGTACAATTATGACTAGAAATCTTGTCACAAAGTTGAAACCATGCTAATGTCACACAAATGCTCCGAGTTCAATAAATGTGCAAAATATCGAGTACAGATTCCACGAGTATGTTTGAGCAAAATGTCGTGTGCAGATTGAGCATTGTGGTGTGTCAAAATAATTGGTATGAGCTCAGGTGGGCCTCTGGTTCAGATCTGGGCTCAAGCAGTGCAACACGACCTGATCTGCACACTGAACACCCACTGTTAGTGGCTAACGGGTTGGAGGTGACCGGGAAGGCACTCCGATGGTTAAGTAACTGGAGGAATAGGAGAGGCAAATAAGGGTTTAGGGTTGTGTGAAAGACGTACCTCTTTAGGGTTTGGGCTTACCCTTTATACAGAACCTCCAACCTTGCCCTTCAAGTAACCCGGGTTTGGCAAGCGAGGTAAGGATGGAGTCGGTTATGTGCATGTGCACCTTCCGTGCATTACGCGAGTCATACTGTTTGGATCCGAATCAGGTTTACTTTGTTGTTTGGAGAGGAAAAAGTGTGTAGGGTGTTGAATAAACCCTCACACCGATGTTGGACAAACTCCAACATACTTGACATAAATGGGTTCGGATATGGTGACCGGACAGGATCAAGTAAGGAACCAACCTGGTTGCCTGACCCGAAGATAAGAGTATCTCGACTATTAGGACCGATGTTCTGGTTCGGCGCATTTGTTCAGCTAAGCCCCAGTGGCCACGCGTCCCAGGTTCAGAGGCTCATTAGGCCTTTGTGGGTTGCATAGTTTGGCCCATGAGGTATGATGACCCTTCGGCCCATTACAAGTGTGGGTGGTGGTTTCTGGGAACTCTTCTTGGATTGCGTCCTCCCGCCTTCTCCTTCCATGGAGTGACCTGCAAAACAAGGCATGAGGGCTGAGACCAGCCTTACGCCCCTCCGACAGTCAAGTTAGTAGATGGAGGAGTAGGGAGAGTACTGTAGCTAGGAGAAATGGCATAGCCGAACAAATGCGCCGGGCACATGCGAGAACCTGAGTCTTGTATCCTGTATCCAATTACGATACTTGTGTTGTCAACCAGTGGCATTTTCTACTTTTCCTGGAAACTCTTCAGCTTTTACCAGTCTACAATGGCTGCTGGCCGGTGTTGGCTTTCCACAAAACTTGGTAGACATAGGTGATCTTGTCATCTATGCTAGGAGAAATGGCATAGCCGAACAAATGCGCCAGGCACATGCCAGAACCTGAGTCTTGTATCCTGTATCCAATTACGATACTTGTGTTGTCAACCAGTTGCATTTTTTACTTTTCCTGGAAACTCTTCAGCTTTTACGAGTCTACAATGGCTGCTGACCGGTGTTGGCTTTCCACAAAACTTGGTAGACATAGGTGATCTTGTCATCTATGCTTGATGACATTGCCTATTCATTTTGCTTTGATCAGAATTTTATGAAGAGCCTGCTAGCACCCTTCTTGTGGGACCTCTTCTGTATCTCGTAGAGCACTAGTTTTTATGGAGTGCGATATGCATCGTACTGTAGTCGCATTTTCTCGCAGAATCCTTGATGTACTGTTTGCTCAGCCTTCACAATTTTCTGTTTTTAACTGGATGTTCAGGTGACTGGAGACCCAGGCAAAATGGTTGCAGTGCAAAGAAATTTAAGCAAGTTTGGTATTAGAGAAATTGCCAGAACTGGAAAGGTCGGTATAAATGCAGAAGTTACTTCGATGCAGTATTTTAGTCATTCGTTCTTCTACTGTATTACCCTTCAAGCATGCATGCTTTAATGATATTCTGAAAATGTTCTTCAGATTGCTTTAAGAAGGGAAAAGATGGGGGAGTCTGCTCCCTTTTGGCGATATTCAGCGGCGTCATATCCAGATCTGGGAGGAACAATGCCAGTAGATGCTTTTGTAGGGAAAAGAAAGACAACACTTAAAGGAGAATCGGATACTTCTGTTAGGGTATCTGTTTATATAGATCTCTATCTCTTAATTTTGTCCTAGTCTAGCTTAGTGTGCTTCTTTTGCCAACTGCTATAATCAATGAAGCATGGAAGTTTAAAACCAAATGTCATCCGTAGTGGATTCATACTTCGCATGGTACATCTGCATGCTATTTGGTTCGCAAAGCACTTGCGATTAATTTTTTTTAATCTCAATGGAACTCTCAGCTACCAGAAAAAAATAGTGCAATGTGGTAGGTACTAATAAGTTTGATGTTGAGGTGTGAATATCTTCTTCTTTTTTCTTTTGATAAGTAAGAGGTGTGAATATCTTCCTTTCAGTCAGTAGACCTTGCCATTAATTTGTCTCCTTGTCAAATAGGTAATGAGTTTCTCCCCTGGCTTTTGTGAGCTAACGTGGAGAGTAAATGGATGATTCAAGTTTGATTGATTAGGGGTTGCGTATTTGATAAATTTTTCTGTATTCATGAAGGGTGATGTTTATCCTGTGGAAACAACTGATGACTTCCCTATAAGTCAAGTTCTCGATGCACACTGGGGCGTTCTCGATGGTGACAATGTAAGTAAACTTTGTTGCTCATTATCCTATTATATTACTTCTTCAATCTTCTGCAGTGGTTACTTGTAGCACAAATGTGTCCACACTATTTTAAAAGCATGACCCACCTGACTGAAATGTGTGTAGATACCTAATGTGAATGTGATACTGTAGGTTACCCTGTTATTTAGTTGGTATCTGATTTCTTAATTGAACCGTTAAAGATGCTTCGCATTCCTGTTCTCTTCCCAACGGGCTTTTTGTGACCATGGCAAAGTGGCTGGACTAGTTTATCGTCAATCATGTGCTCTAGGATATCACAAACTACTTGATTTGTATTTGCAGGTTACTCCAACCTCAAGTGTAAAAGAGATATCACATGGTGGTCTAGAATGCAAAATATGTTCTGGAACAGTACCACTGTAGCTTGATACTCTGATGCAATGTTTTGAAACCCGGACCGGTGGACAAACCGGAGAAGGGACCGGGCGGATGGGTCGCCGGTTCAACCGTTATCGAACCGCTATTGAACCGTGATGTCATAATTACGTTTAGTATGAAAAAAAAATAAAAAAAAATCTTAAAATTTCCCCATCTCTCTCAGCATATTTTGGGAATATTCTTCTCTCTCCTACTTCACCCTCTCTACATTCCCTGCCAAACCCACACCCAGAGAATCAACAAATTCCAATTTCCTCTATTTTTTTTCCGGACCTCCTCTCTCTCTCTCTCTCGCTCTCCCCCAAATGCAAAAAACTCCAAACCCACTTTTCTCATTCTAATTGTTCCTCATTACTCAAACAATGAAACCTTGGCTAGACCTATTATCATGACCTAGGAAGAAATCGATCTCATTATTTCTCTCTCCTCTTCTCGCTGGACGCTGGGTCATCCACCTCTCTCTCTCTCTCACTCTCTCTCCACAGCTCAGCTTTCTCCGACGGTCGGTATTGGGGCCGACACAAGCCACAATCTTGTTTAAGACCTGAAGAACAAGGAATAGGAGAATTTTACTACCCGGCGGCGTGAAGAAAATGGAAGGGAAGGGGAAGCTTTGGAGAGAGTAGCTGTGAACCGGCTGGTTTGCATGACCTGTGAACGGTTCAAACGGTTTGGTGGTTCAACCGTTGGGTTGATCCGGTTTTCCGTTTTTAGGCCGGTTTTGAAATCAGAACGGTTTTGTAGGTTGACCGGACCGTTGCCCTGACCAGTTGCCGGTTCAACCCGGTTCAACCAGTTGAACCGGCCGGCCCGGTCCGGGTTTCAAAACACTGCTCCGATGGATAATGTGATAAAGGCTAGGCTTAAATACATGACATAGGCGGAATGTCATGAAGTAGCTACATATGTTTCATGGCTGCCAAGTGATCTCATGGCATCACGCTCTCTCTGTTCTTGTTTCCTACTAAGTCCATAGCTCTAGTTAAGTGGAATAGTTTCTTTTAAGCAGTAGTTGTTAAGGAAACTCAGGAAAGTTAATATTTCCAGAATATAAAGCTAGAAAATTTCTTCCGTGGATGTCTAAAGAATGGAACTAATATCGTTAAAAAGCCAAAGGTAACAGTTTTTAGCTTGTAGGTATGGAGTTTTCTTTGTCTTGCTTTCCTGAGGAGTGTATTTGATTCTTTTCCTTATATCAATACCTGCAATATGTTACGTTCTTTGACTATTGTTCCTCGCCTCATTTCTCTTTTTATCAGAACGAACATTTGTGGTAGATACACTGAGTGCTTCGATCATCAATGTTGCATCTTACAACTGAGCATTGTTGTGGCTTGGATGATCTCAAAATCTAGATTTGGTGCTTTAATTCCTATCATTTATTGGGATGCCTTATTGATGGAAAGACAAAAATCAATTCTTTCAGACTCTTCATCTGTTGTTTAATTTGCAATAGCTGCAACAAGGATTGCAAGTTGCACTAGATGACTGTTTGTTTGGATAGGAACACTGGATTGCAGTTATGGTCAGTTATTATCAGAAATCGTCTTACAACTTTGAGTAATTATCATCCTAACCATTATTTTTGGTTGGCTGCAGCAGAAACACTTGTATACATTACACACAGTCACACACACACACACATAAATATATCAGAGTTGCATTTGACAAAGGCCACTTCTGCCCATGGAATTTTCTTGATGGAATGTTGTTGTGTATGTATGGGGGTGAGATAGAGAGTAGACGATGTTGCAAAGAAATGTGGTTTCTTTTTCTTGTCCCTGTTTGGAGTGAGTTGGGAATTTCTTCATACATGGAGTGACCTATTTGATTTTTGGTAAAGGGACTTCTTTGTTAGAGTGCCCCTGTTTTATTGGTATGCATGGAGGAGAGAATGGGAGAGTTCCAAAGATTAGGAGCTCCCCCGGTTGATAAGATTATTAAGCTTGTTACAATTTAGTTTTTTTTCGAAGGCTTTCCATTTTCTTCGGATACTGATATTGAGTTTTTTGGTGATTCGTGTGTTCATACCGGGAGTTAGGAGAGTATGCACTTACATCTTGTGCACCAGGGCTCCGTGTGTGTGGCTTTTGGTGGATAACTTTGCTTATTAAAATTAAGGAATATGAAGAAAAGGTGTTGCTTGAACCTTGAGGCCTATTTCAATATGTTTCAATCTGCTAATAGCTTAGACAACGGATGTAGAATAGTTTAGGAGTGCCTTCTGTATGTAATTTTGGTGATTCTGTTGCTACTGTTGTATAGCTCGATATACATTGTTGGGCCCATTTTCTAAGAACTTAAGCTTTGGGGACAACTGGTAACTTAACTTGGTACCAGAGCTTTGGTTTCTGAAAGGTATTGGTTCAATCTCTCCATTTGCATTTGTTATCCATTTGTATTCTGCATCTCCCCTTCGCATTCTGTTTTTCTCTAGGTATGGATGTGTGAGCCTCCATTTGCAAGACAGCCTTGCAAGTGAGGGAAGGTGTTGGATAGCTTGATATGAATTTGTTGGGCCCTTTTTCAAATAACTTAAGATTTTGGGACAGTTAGTAGCTTAATAGGTACCATGAACTCTAAACATTCTAGAGGATTAAACTTAGAACATATGGTCGAAGATAAAAATTGGAGACCCACTGAAGGATGAAAGCCAGAATCATTCAGATATGGATTCCTATATTAAGTGTTCGGTTTTGTGTGACCGCATATATAAGCTCCTAGTAATTTGGATATATCGGACCCAATTTGAATGACACTTTGATTTTGATCCTCAGCAAAAGGGCTCTTTCAGTGCAAAAATTAATCTTGAACTAGTTGGATTGATGTTGTGAGTTCTACAATGCAGTTAAATATTTCCCCCCTTTCCCATTGGCCTGTTTGCTGCTGTAAAATGTGTGATTTTTGTGGAAAGTTAGTTAAAGACTTCACGATGAGGTGAACAATAATGCTTGGTTTGATACTTCTAGGCAAGTGGGCTTCAGTCGCATACTTTATCCATGCTGGTAAATGACAAGCCTGGAGTTCTCAACATATTAACTGGAGTTTTTGCTCGACGGGGCTATAATATTCAGGTATGTACTTCACTGTTATCTTTCTCTTCTTTGGTTTTCATCTTCCTATTTTCTCCATTTGGTGTACGTGTGATTGTCTTTTCCTTTTTTTTGCCCGTTCAGAGTTTAGCAGTTGGTCATGCCGAAGTTGAGGGGCTTTCTCGTATTACAACTGTTGTTCCTGGCACAGATGAGTCTATTGGCAAGTTGGTTCAGCAACTTTACAAGCTGATAGATCTTCATGAGGTGAGGTTATCCTGGTCCAAGGTGAAGCAACTATTGGTTGATTACGTAACATGAATGATATAAAATTGCCTTTGTTTCTGGAAAATATAGGGCACCACCGTCGTTATTGTATGTCTGCTAGTCAGCCATTGGGTTTTTAAATCTTTGTGCACTCTTATGGAATTCCACCAGATATTTAAATGTTTAAGAATTTGTGATGCTGTGATCACATTGGTTGTGTTCAAGGAACAGAATAATGTTTTGTTTCCAGGTAGATAATCATGATTCGATATTCATAGCCTATGAGAAAGGAAGAATTTGTTTTTGTGGTTAGTTGCTTAGTATGGATGCAATGATTGTGAATTTTGTGACAATTGTTAGGTTATTTTATAAAAGACGCAGTGAGAAGGGCCATATGGGCCCACAAGTGAAATGGTACCTACATCCAAAAATTTTGGCTATGCTTTGGATACATTTGGAGCATGAAGTATGACTTCGCTTGATGTAAATATACATCTTGGGCAGCATCTATTCTGTTTTGTTATCATTGTTTTGGGCAAACTTCACTTAGACCTCCTGTATGGTTTTTGTCCGTTTGTGGATTGCCCTCTGACCTTGATTTATCACCACATAACTCCTTGAGTAATCTAGCACTAGTTATTACTCAGGTACGCTACCTTAAGAGTGGGTCATTGTTTCCAAACAAAAAAGGCATTCTAGTTCTACAAAATTACAAGGATGCCATTGTTTTCGTCACTCATTTTCTCCTCTGGAACCCAACTTGTCTTCTACAACCCTCTATTGTCTCAATTCCATAAGTTCACTTACAGACCTTGCTTACAGGTTGTCTTCCACATGCAACTGTCTTCTACGGCATCCCATTAGTTATAATTATTACCAAAACAAAAGCAATTCTCTCTCTCTCTCTCTCTCTTGATCACCCAACTTTGTTGAACCCCAACCTTTTTCACCTCTCTATATAGAGAAAAGTTGGGCCTGACTGTCAGAGTGGGGTATGAGAGAACTGCTGTTAATTTAGTAACAATTATGTCTGTCAAGATATAAATTCGAAAGTTATTTTTTGGGCTTTGGGAATTTAATGGCCACTGATGTGCAGTCAGAGGTTACTAGGTAGATTCAGTCCTCACCAAAATCTGACACTAATGCTAATCGAAGTACCAATGTTGAATCTCATGGCAATGGGGCAAGGGTTCTGATTCCAAATATGTCCTCCATGGGTTTGCCATGTTTTCTGAACTTTATGTAAGGTGTTTTGTGTGACTAGATTTGGGTTTTTACAGGGATTTAATGAACACACACACACAAATTCGAGAGAGAAATGCGGAATTAAAATGAGGAAGCAAAAAGGTATAGGAGGATTCTTGAATAAGTGGGTCATCTTTCTATGGTCTGGCGAGATTGTGGCGAGCAGCAGGTATGGGACAGGATAGTAGGTGATGATGGGACAAGGCAATGAGGGGGCAATTGATGCTGGTTTTTGTTAGAATTATATATGGATATATGTATTTTGAAGAGATGTGAGGAAGATTTGGGTATGTAGGACAGTTTACAAGGGAGGTTAGTGGAAGGTGACAGTGCATTTTAGTCAATAAAGTACCGGGAGTCAATCCACACATTGACCAAACCACTGGGGGTTTTGTTCTATTTTTTTACATGACGTGTTACTCTAATATTCGGCGATGATCGGAATTTTAAAACCTTGTGAATCATAGTAGATTTAGTGGCATGTACAAATGAGTCATCATAGATTTGGTCGCTCTTTCAGGTTCAGGATCTCACTCACCTGCCGTTTGCTGAGAGGGAACTGATGTTGATAAAGATTGCTGTGAACGCTGCTGCCCGTCGTGATGTTCTTGACATCGCTAGCATTTTTAGAGCCAAAGCTGTTGATGTTTCTGATCATACCATAACACTTGAGGTGATCATCTTTCCAAACTTATTTCCATTCAAGTTTTCTGCATTTTCTTGCACCCACTCTACCAAATTAATCAACATTTTGTGGACAATGACGACATGGCATTTTTAGTTCTTGTACATTAAGTGCTCAGATTTGGCACCATAAATTACAGGACAATGAGTTGGTTTAGCATTCTTGTTTGGTGATTAACATTATTGAAGTTGGTATTGAATGAGCTAGAAGACAGTACTTGACTCTTGCTTTGTCCATACAAAAAAATGATTGATTTTCTTTCTGCTTGTTTTTTCTGTTATCCTTTTCTTGAAAAAATTTAAACTAACAAACGAATTCTTCGTGAGATCCAAGGATGATTCCTGATGTAGCATTAAAAATAAAGCCTGTACAAATCTGATATCACAGGTGATTGTATTTGATTTCTCATTTTTCCACTGAGGCTTCTAGTCCATAATTTCTCTCATATCTTCATGACCTAGAATTAGCCTGTCTCCTATAGTTTGTCCAGTTCCCTTCCCTACAAAGCAAAAGGCTATATCATATATCTTAAGTCGGTACATTCATATTCTCCTTGTCATCTCCTCGTTTTCCTACATTCACCATATGTACTGAAGGTAAAGCTAACGAAAAAGGATTTTCTCATATCCTGAAGAAGTTCGTAGCATTCAGTAGTTCTTCCAAGCATTGCTTTCTTCGCCGATCTTCCACCAGACCTGAAGTTGTTGGGCACAACACCCATGTAATAGCACACGGCATGATTTTTGATAAACTAGACACTTTGAAAACTCCAACCTCACTTGGCAGACTCTCCACACCCTCTGGTCCCACATTACAAGTAGCCAACAAATATCTGTTTACCACATCCTTGGCCAAATTATTCAACATAGTCTATCAAAGACGAGCAACATCACCACTCCAATCCTTGAGCAAAGCTTTTCTGCCGCCCTCTTAGACCCTGTGTTCAAATCTTTCACATTCTAGCCAGTAGTTATAATCTTTTGAGTATAGAGCCCTGTGATTGGAAAAATAAAGCATTGAGTGGTTATCAGCTTGTCAGTTTAGAATTTAGATCCTTGGGTTTCTCTCCAATATATGACTGGTGATTATTGACAACTCTTCTATTGGATATTGTTCCAGCTTACAGGAGATTTAAATAAGATGGTTGCTCTCCAGAGACTGTTGGAGCCATATGGCATTTGTGAGGTCTGTTATTTATCCTCGATTTTGATTTAAGCATTAGCTATTTACTTCTTGTAAGTTGGGGCTCGCTCATATAGGTTTGAGATCTTTGGCCCTGTTCAGTTGCTCCTTGCTAGGGAATGATTGTAAATAGAAGGTGAAAAAAAACGCTACCGATTTATCTTCCTGCATGTGTTCAGGTGGCTGAGGAAAACGTGGGTTCCCCATAACAGTTTTCTTGCAGGAAACAATTTCCTTCAAATCATGTAGGGAATTATGCGCTGCAGGAAAGAAACATATTATTTTACGCAAACTCCCTTGAAAAGTAAACAAGTAATGGTTATTATTTACTTGTTCTTTTCGTTACATTATTACACTTTCCTCTGGAATCGTTTTCTTGGATGCTAATAGAGGAGTCGTGCGTTTCATTTTATATACTTCTTTTGGTTCTTGTTCACGCCAGATTGTTTTCTTCCATCTAAAGCTCGGTTGCTTCTTTCTTTATACTCTTCATACTTAAGATGATCAATGGGTTGTGAATTATCTTAGCTGTTAATGCATTTTTGATGATCAACTGTTGAAAATTCTAGATTCATATGCGGCTGAAGTTCTGTTCTTGTACTATGCAATTTTGTTAATGCGGCTTTTTGTCTGTTATTCTTTTTTGTAGGTGGCACGAACTGGGCGTTTGGCACTGGTTCGTGAATCAGGTGTTGATTCCCGGTACCTCCGCGGGTACTCCTTTCCAGTATAACTTGCCCTTTGATGGTTAATCTTGACTGATGCTATGTAGTTGGGCATTCAAAGGTAGATCCGGTCTTCTGCTTGTGTTGTCTCTGGAAAGATTTGGTCATAGTAGGCTTCCTCTTAGTGAGAAAATCATCCTGGAGAATGAGAAAGCTGTAAAACTCAGAGGCTGAATTACCAAATAGCTTTAAGACTATGGCTTGTTAGATTATTAGTTTAAATTGAGTTGTGGGTATGTTTGATGCAGTTTTCGTGAATTTTGTAAAAATTTGGTTATTTCATGTCCAATAAGCTGTCAAATAGCTTTTTAAAATTGAGTTGTGCTAGATGCAAAGATTTTGTCAGTGGCTTGAAGGGTAATAGAAAATCATCCATGAGAATGCCAGAATAGAAATTTTGTGAAATTGTCGCAGGCTCAACTTATGAGTGCTTTTAAGATTACGCCATTTTAGGTTGTTTTTAAAGTCAGTTGTGAATGTGTTTAATGTAGTTTTTCGTAGATTCTGTAAAAACTTGATTGTGAGTCAAGCAAAATACCCTTAAAAGCTCTCCTTGGTTCTTTAGGTGAAAAAAGCGTGGGCTTTTTTTAATTGTACATAGTAAAATAATCGCAGATAAGCAAAAAAACTCTTCGAATTGGGAATTAAGGTGGTATTTCATAAAACTGAAAATGGGAAGCCGAAAGCTAGAAAATTAAGTACTGAAAGTTAAATGCTGAGTTTTTTAAGTTGGAAAGTTGTTTGATTCGATAAACTTATTAACCAGTAAATTAAAAAAAATGATGAATTAATTTTAGTGCCCTTAGTTATGGTAAGTTTCTTTTAATTTGACTAATTATCAGACTAACTGCACTATTTTCACCTTACATATGTCAAGTTTGTCTTTTCCGACCAACTATTTGTATCTTGATCGTAGGCAACCTTAAGCTCAAAATTTGACGAGCTAAAATAACAGAAAATATTGTGCACTTCTTCTTCTTTTTTTAATAGCAAAAGATCATACCAATTATATTAATATGAAAATCAAGTGCAACAAAAAAAAAAGAAACATAAAACAAAAACAAAACATAACAAACAAAAAGAAAAGCTGCTAAGTGCCAATGTCTATTCAGATCCCTTCCTTCCTCCTCCCCTCTCAATCCGCCACTAACCTGGACCCTCTCTTCTCCTCTTCTACCCCATAGTGGCGAGATGGTTGAGACTCTCTATGGAGATGAGATCTCCTACTCTCTCCATCATTTTTGGGATTCGGAGACCTAGATCTGTAGTTCTAGGTCTAGGCATTGGCTCTTGCAAGGAGACGCATGTCGGTTTGGTACGGGCAGCGGATTCTTGAGCCCTCAAAAACAACGATGACGGGGTTTGAAGGCAAAACCGATGGCGATTCTGCAACCGGAGCAAGCTCCAGTTGGTTACATAGATTTTCTTTCTCGTCAAACAGTTAGCGTGGTTCTTATCATCAATGTAAATTCCATCCACCCCGTAAACATCTACTCATAGACCACTAAATTTTAGTAGGAATGATGACAGGATTTTTTTTTCATGAATGAGATTGCAAGTATTAGAAAGGAACAACTATGCAATATATCCTATTATAGGACACAAAACCTGAATGTCAAAGGGTAATCTGTACTACAGTTCACCAAATTATCTCAGTATCAAAAGGAAAGAAAAAAGAAAGCCAATTAACCATGTCAAAACCTCACAGATAAGTATCATGAGTTATTGAAAAATTGTCACCCAGTTGAGAGGCCAAAATTCATGCTCAAGCATTTTCAAAGCAATAGTAGTCCCACACAATCCTAAATTTGTGAATTGTGACTCAAAAACTAATATCATGCAAAAACTAATTAGATATCTTAATTAACTGATTAAGTACTAAAACTACAAGGCAATAAAACAAGGCATGTTTTCGAAAGGAAAAGCTCGCTACACATCACGTTGAGTTGTGTGAACAAAATGATAATCATTGGTATATAGCTCACCGAACAACGCAAAGTTTGGATCAACGGATCTGCATGGTACTGAAATTGGGTTCTGTGCTCTTAAAATCAAATGGTCACGGAAAGTGTTGTAATAGAAAATGCTCAGTTTTCCCAGCATAATTGTGGAAAATGATAGAGCATATCCTCAAAAGAACAACAAATGACTCCAAAACAAACGAACTTTTTTCTTGAAGCGGATTGTAGCTAATAGTATGATAGAGGATTCAACACTTGCCAATCTAAGACGCGATGGAAGTTCAATTTACAGCAAAGGCATGCTTGAAACCTAAGTAGCACAAAACTACATATAGAGTACATAACCATATTTTCTACAAGTGTGGGCATTAGGAACATCACAATCACCATGAATGACACCATCAAACATGAGACATTATGTTGAAAGGTTTCCTTATCTCAAACAAAAGAATATAAGGAACGTAAGTTACAAAACCAACCATTCGTCAAATCCCATGGCAACAACAGCAGCAAAAAGACGAAATGTGGCTCATAAAATCAGGCTCTACCTCTTAATATTGTTGCTCTCTCAAAGGCTCCCAAACCAACTCAGTCAGTCTCTGTGAGTGCTGGCCTGAACCTTGCCAGCATTTCTTGCACCGACATCAACACGAACCTGGATATTTATAAAAGAAGAAAGAACAGAAACATGTGAAATATAGCAAACTAATATTTCCAAATCAAACCAAACTATGTATTGCATTCCAACCAATTGCGGCTGCTGCAAGAATTATTTTTCTACATTTTTTTATCGGGAAATATTTTTCTCCATTCTGCTCTATCAAGCAAATTAAACAATGACAAAATAACAGAATACAAATAGCAGAAACTCACCGGAGAAAAGAAATAACCAATTGCACATGGTTATAATTTCTCAATTGAATTCCTTGGACAAATATGCAGTTTCATAGTCGAACATCATTCTGTGACCTTTTCTATTTCCTGACAAAAAAGCAAACACCAGGGACATGCTCCCAAGACCCAAATTGCGCATCAAAATACATTGCCAGCATTGTGCGCAAAATACATTGCCAGCATTTAAGAGAATAGGAAAGAGAAACTGTAAGGCTCAAGGAGAAGACAGATCGATTTCTTACAGACCATAGGAAGCTTGAATAAAATTGGCTTCCAAGACAGATTGGAATTGAATTAGGTTTGTATTTGGAGCCAAAAACTGGACAATCCCTACAGCGTTGGCTAAGGGTGGCATCTTTAACTGATGAACTGGTTTTCTTGGATGGAAACCCAAAAGAAAATTTGTGGTATTTCTCAACTATATCTCTCTTTCTTTTATGGACGTAGAAAGGGGTAAGGGCCTGTGAAAGAGGGAGAAGGGCGGAGAGGACTGATGTGATAGTCAGGATTTGCGGGATTTGGTGTTGAAAGATATCTCAACGTCCTCTCCAACAACAATGGAAGCAATCGGGGGTACTTCAAAAGCCTCGTGTTCATAGATATGCACATGTACAATAACAGTATAATACCCTTCAGCTGAAGGTCAGGATTAAGCCATCACATGGGGACATTTTGGGAAGATCAGGCCAAAAAGAAAGCCACACTCAAAGTTGGCCAATTCTCTCATTACATACTTCGTATGGATATTACTAGTATTGGGTCATTTTTCACAAAAAGTAAATAAAGGGCACAAAAGAATGAATGTAAAGCAGAAACCAAGGTAACAAGACAGAGACAAAAATCGCATTCAAAAAGCTGGTTCTAAGTCTCACAGTAACATCAAAATAGAAACCTCACGGTAATGTGAAAACCTGAACAGGTAACATATATACTCAAATACTTATATCAAGCTTCAAGTTTCAACTTGCGGAAAGAAGTCTTTGTTCCTGGAATCGATGCAGAGTTCATCACGCCTGGTTTTAAGACTGACAAGGATTCCAACTTCGTACTCTTAGATCATTGTAGTCCCCAACCTCCTGTTTTCAAAAAACAAAAATGCACACCGTCCAAAAAAAACCAAACTAAATACATAACCGGTTTAGCATTAACAATACGTGTGATCCCAAACTCCAAACATACACAATGGGCCTATATGTTTTTCTCCTGCCTAATTACAACACAAAGCATAAACTACCATTGAAGTAGATTCTCCAGAGAAAACTTTCCAGTGCCTCCAAAAGAAGAAAAGACCAAAACCAAAACAAGCATTTTCTGCCGTGTCTACTGGCTTACTACATTGTCTTCACCATTTTCCTCTTCTCCATTTTTCACTCCTTCAAAGATTTCAAAATCATCAAACCCTGCAAAACCATAACTGGAATTAATTTATTTTGCAACGAAGAAAATAAGATGAAGTTACAAAAGACTATCATTACCTGCACCTAAGTCTTCTACATCATCGGTTGATGGTCCTAGAAGCATTGTGTTCCCCATAGGTGGGTCCACAGTCATCCAATTTGAGCTCCCAAAGTCTTCTGAACATCCTTCCTTCACCATTACCCAATCTCCGACAATACCCATGTTCTCAAACGAAATGGGGTCCACTGCATCCTGTTCTCTGTCCTTCCGAACCCTGTAAAGGATCAATTAGTCCAAGGAAGGCCTTATCTCTTGCACTTTAAATACCTTCTGTGATCTATGAAAAGTTCATATGTTCTCTACACTTACATTTGCCTTAATCGCGAGTTGTAGTGAACAAAAACAAGGTCACTAAGCCTCTGATGCTCAAGATAGTTTTTCGTATCATGCATTTTTTGAATAGTTGTCCGGTCTGTCTTGCAGCTGATCAAACTGCAAGTTTGACTGAGAATACGGATGGCCAAACGAGCCAAATTCGGGCACCCCCCTCCATATGTCGACCACCACTCATCTGAGAGAATCAAATTGTATAAGAATCTGACAAAAAAGTCACATAAAGGCAAAAGTACAGTAATGAAACAAAATCAGCTGGCGAAATATCCATGGAACACAGTCGTGCATAAAGGGTTTATGATAATCCCCATCTTCCCTCCCCTCAAAAAGTAATTAGTGTAATAATTAATCTACTACTAACCACTGCATGCAACCTAGTTTCTAGAATAAAAAACAATGAAAGGAAAAATGGTGTTGTATTAATCGGTGGGATCCACTTATTCCATTACAAGATGTTAAGTAGAACCAGCTTTTGTGCTTGGTTGTTTACTCGTCTGAAATGCAAGTATCAAGCTCTCTTGATTTGTGCCTGAAAACATAAGAGGATTAACTTGGTAAAACTAACATCTTGTCTCTTAATTGCCTGGACATTTACCCAATTCAGAACCTGGTAAATCTTAACCTGTAGAGTTCGTTCAAGAGTTGGGGCCATATTTTGTCTGAAAATGATGTCTACAGAAGCCCTGTAGAGTTTGTTCAAGAGTTGATGTGGATGGAACAGAATAGAAGTGGGAATGGTTTGGCTAACAGATTATGCAAACTTGTTTTTGCCTAACACAGTATACAAACTTGCTTTTGCTTACTCTATACCATATCTTGAAGGAGAGGGATGCTCGACTTTTTCAGATAAGGGAGATGGTGTGGAGGCTATGGTTAAAAGGGTGGAGTCCGACATCCGGAATTGAAGAAGTTCCTGGAAGAATGTCAAGGTTTCCCTTGTCAACAAAAAACTCTGTTTGCTATGGAACATTTTTTCATAAAATTTTGTAACTTCCTAAATCGGTTGTCTATTTTCCCGGTGTAGATGCTATCTTGATGGTAGTCTGTTCCAGAGGCAGGTGGGAGTAATACCCTCTCTTGGTAGGCTTGTTGGAGGATGATTGTCCAGGCTAAGTCCTGTATGGTGGTGTTTATCACTAGGTGTCTTGTGTTTTGGGCGTGTTTGTTCATGGGTATGCCCCTTTGTTGTGCCTTTTTTTTGGCTTTGTTATGCTTTGTTCGGATGGGTTTTTGAGAATTTTTGAGGTAATAAGTGGAAAGAGAAATTAGGGTAATAATTGGAGATAGGGGTAATGAATGGAGAGAGAAATGAGAATAATGATTGGAAATAGGGTAATAAGTGGAGAGAGTAATGATTGAAAGTAGGAATAGTGAGTGTTTCGAGTTGAATTTTTTTTTTTTCAAATTAGCATCCAAACAAGGCATTAATAATTCTCGCAACCAGCATTACATAAAAAAAATATTACGACAGTTATTAGGAAAAAACATTAAGTGCAAAGACAGAAGGCAAAACAAATGAAGTGCATGTCAACAAAGCATTTCTATCACCAAGGTGAGCAGGGAGAATAATTTTTTTTTTTTACAGGCTTAGGTATTTCTTTTTTCGTGTGTTGGAATCAAGTATCACCTAAACGAACAAAGCATGGGTGGTGTCTTAAGGCTCCCCATAAGAAGTCAATATTCTTCAAAGTTGCAAGTTGTAGAGGAACTAGTAAAGCAAACAAACAGGACTCTTATAAAAACTCAAACGGTTACATCTTGTAAACGACCTTACCAGGGGGTAAAGCGTCTCGGGCTCGAATTGCTATCTTCCTGCCAAAATCCCCGACAGCATTGTGGTAAGAAGTCGTCTCTTTCACTATTTTGTCCTGGATTTTTGGGTCGGAAACCAACTTTTCTATACAATCATACACTGATGACCTAATTTGATGATGTATATCTCCTTTAATGCTATAAAAGAACTTGGGATTGAGGTAGAAACCTGCAGCAAGAAGAGGATGGTGCTGTAGTTTTCCCCATCGGTGATCTATAATATTCCAGTAAACCAAGTAATCTTTCTGATCTTTCTTGATTAATTCTTTTGCCCTATAAATCCCCGCATAAACATACCCCATCGCAGGCCTCTTCTCACTGCCAACTAACCTCAAAAGTTGCAGGAGTGGATCTGTTAAACGGAATATTAAGATGCACGAGGACCAAAATGACTGACTACTAATGTGATCTAACATTGCAAATCCCTCTGACTTTTTTGAATAAGAGCATTCCATCCACTCCTCTGAAGTAACCATGGATTGCAAATTGTGTTTGATGTTAACCATTCGTTTTATTGTAGCAAAGTCTGTTGCGGCGCGAGTAGCTCCAATATCGACTAAATCAACACCAAAAGTATACCTTCTCATCATATTCAAAACAACACTGTGGTTGTAAATAAATCTCGAAATAGATTTAGCTTGCTCTATAATCACATTTATCCACTCAAGCTTTTTAAAGTCTTCAAGAATCAAATCGATGCAATGAGCAGCACAAGGAGTCCAAAAAACAGTAGGAAAATCATCGGTCAACCTCTTTGCAGCAATGACATATCTCTCTTCAATATTAGTAACCACTTGCAAAACATTTCTTATCCCAACTTCTTCCACCACTCCCTTAAGTAACTCATACAGAGAATCAGGGGAATCCACGATGTCAGATATATCCACAGACCTCAAGAACGTCATTCCTTCAGGACAAAACACCAAAAAGTTCACCAATGTTCTACCTTTCTCCAAGACCCATTCGTCGACCAAAACAGAACAGCCACTCTTTCCCCACGTCCCCACGCATTGGTCAATGTCATTTCTTACTTCTTGAAGCGCATTTTTCAACATAGAACTACGAAGATCATGATAAGTGGGAGCCACAACACCTGCTTCTCCTTGTGAAGCAATGGCATCAACCATTGCTTGGAAATACATCGATTTCACAGCATCTAAAGGTATGCCAACATCATAAAAAAACCGGCTTATCGCCATACTAGCGTGATTGTTAGTCTTTTTTGAACCGACTAGAGTATTATCATTAACTACAAGAGCATTAGGAATTGAAGAACGCGAGGCTTTTCTGACTCTCCCTTTCTTCTTTCTACCTACTCCTTTGTTGCTTGTACTCTCTCCTTCCTGATTTATTAACAAAGAAGAATCAAGTTCAACCGCTTCAGGAACTGCAATCAACTCGACTCCAGTGTTCAAACCACACTTATTGCCAAAAGGGTCTGTCTCACTCCCCGACGGATCATTAAAACTTGTTATCTCGTCTGCGATTTTTTGTTTCTTCCTCTTCTTCGCCACAGCACAATTTAAGCTCTCTTGCATAAGGAGGCGAACATCGGGCTGCACTCTGAGGCAAGTAGAGGCATTACCCTTCTGTCCGGCAAGATGTTCTTTAATCCTATGAATCCCACCACCCTTGAAGATTTTGCCACAATACAAACACTTGAGCTGAACCCTATCCCCATTTTTAAACATTTGGCAATGTTTCCATGCCGGGTCGTGCTTTTGCGAAGTAAGTGGTACTGGTTCTAACCCAGAAGCCATTTTTCTACCTTCTAACAGATTTCTGCAATGGCAATGGAAATAAAATCAAATGGCTACTTAAAAAATTGACCTTTACTGGAGGAAAGTAATCAGCAAAATACAAGATGGTATATGACATCCAATGCATTACTTTGCATGGAATAAAAACTCAAAGTCTAAATAAAGTGGTACCGGTTCCAACCCAGAAGCCATTTTTCTACCTTTTAACAAATTTCTGCCAGTTCAATGGAAATAAAAGCAAATGGGCTACTTAAAAAACTGACCTTCAATTGTACAGTAGGAAAGCAATAAGCAAAATACAAGATGGGGTATATGACATCCAATGCATTACTTCACATGGAATAATAAAAACTCAAAAGACCAATTAAATGGTGAAAGGAGGGAAGAGTTGAACTTACTTGTCCTTTGATGTTCTTTGAACGCTTTTAGAGAGAGAGAGAGACCGGGTTCTTTGAACGCTTTTATGTGGAACGTGAAACAATCGACGGTTAACCGGATGGACCGGGTAAGGGAAGACGAAGGTGAGGGGGATACGGGCCTTGTGGGTTTTCTTTAATTGGTTAACCGGATGATACGGGAAAAACGCGGTCGAACTTCCCAGATGGGCCGGGTTAGCCGGAGATGGTTGTGACGGAACATAGACCGGCCGGTGACCGCCGATTTTGGACTCGAACCGGCAAGTTTGGTCTCGAACCGGCGATAGGTTTTCAGGCGCTGGGAGAGAGAGGGGTTTGGGAGGAAGACGCTTTTGCGATAGTATTTGTATCTCAAATGGTATAATTGTAAATAACCAAATATTGGGTTGGGTAGGAAGTTTTAGGGTGTGTTTGGACGAGGAAAAACCTTGAAAAGAAGAGAATTTTTTTTAAGAAATAAGTTTACTTTTCTTTTCAATTATTTGGATTTTAGAGTTGTATCAGCTTAGCAAAAAAAGAAAAAAAGAAAAAAGAAAAAGGATTTCAGAGAAAGAGAGGAGAGTTATAAAAAAAAAAAAGTTCAATTCTCGTTCCAATTCCTTCTTAACCCTCTAGTTTTCATTTTCATTATTTTCCCCTCTTTTCCATTTCTTTACAAACTTGAAATGAAGAGGTTCAGGGTGATAATATTTCGGTCCTTTTCCCTTTTCTGGTGATGTGGACACAATACCTGAAAGCATAATCAGGTAATATTTTTTTAAATTATTTTTGCTGATAAAAAAAGAAAAACCTTATTCTGCTTTCACAATGACTTTTTTTTTGGCCACAGCGATATACATCAGCGAGGGTTAGTGGGGGTGTTAGAGTTAGCACGAGAAGACCATAGCCCTGACCCCCTAAAGGGCCTGCCCCTTGTGAGGCTCAAACCCAAGACCTTCCACAATAATGACTCACCAACTGCACTTAGACAGAACTTGAGAAGCAAGAGGTCTGGTAATTTGATTTTAGTCCATCTCCCTTATTCGGCCAATTCGTTAAGCAAGCTCCAATGACTCTTTACGGGCGCTAATTAGACAGAACTTGAGAGGCTAGAGGTCTGGTAATTTGATTTTAGTCCATCTCCCTTATTTGGCCAATTCGTTAAGCAAGCTCCAATGACTCTTTACGGGCGCACGATTGTGTTCATCTGTTTCCCTTAAAGTTAAAAAGAGTTACGTCACCGATTTTGCAATGACCCAGTTGCAAGAGCAGAGACTCTGAGTAGCCGTTCAATACTAACACCTTGAATTTGCATCATGACAAGTAGGTAGACTTTGAGATAGGCCCTGACCAGTGCCATCGCTTGAAGGGACAACACAGACACCGAGCGTGGTTGGTGTAGTAAGAAACATAAGCCATTTTGAAAAATTAAAAGTTGTAAGAAATGGAGTATAAGATACTAGTACTTTTCAGTTCACAATTTGTTCATTAAAGCCAAAGAACATTCCAACGCAACCCAGCAAGAAACTCTTCCTGACACATATCAAGTCAAAAGTATATACACACAAAAAACGCAAAGGCGACTCATTGATCACGAGCAACCAACACCACCTGTTTCCCAATATTGCGACCAGAGAAAAGACCAACCAGAGCCGCTGGTGCATTCTCCAGGCCTTCTGCGATGTCTTCCACATATGTAATTTTCCCTTCTCGTATGAGGGGCAGGACCATGTCAAGATACTTTGGGTACAAGGGATAGTAATCGAAAACCACGAATCCTTCCATTCGGATTCGTTTAGTGATGAGGCAGAACAGGTTGTGTGCACCTTCCCGTTCTTCAAGGTTGTACTGTGAGATCATCCCGCACACAGGAATGCGACCGTGGAGTCTCATGTTCAGAAGTACCATATCAAGCATCTTTCCTCCAACATTCTCGAAGTAGATATCGATGCCATCAGGTAAGCACCTGGCAAACAAATTGAACAGAGGCATAGAGAATGTTGGATATCCCAGCTAAGAGCATATCTAATGCAAAACGGCAGAAAAGGCATCCTGATGTCAAATATTGGCACGCAGCACGCCACATTCCCTACAATGCAAAAATGCAGCAACCTTTCTCCAATCCAAAGAAAGTTATTTCTTCGATTTTCTTCCTAAAAAGTCAAATACAAACTGCATTTTGGGGTCCTATTAAACGATAAAGAGAGAAAACTACGATCAAATTTTAAAAGGTTGAGGAAGAAATGGCAAGCACGACCCATTGTTTGGCCATCGTTTCAAAAAGTGGACAATTACCATTTTCGCATTTGGCATGCAGTTTAGCCATTGCTCGGAGTTGCTCCAATAAGGCATGCAATGTACTGGAAGTTTACAGTAGAAACAAAAAAGCCAACTAAGGTATGTAATGTACTGAAAGTTTACTCGGCCAGTCGGCCTTATTCAGTAGAAGACTATAAGGTCAAGTAAATAGGGTAACTGTGGCATGCGAGCCAATTACTTGTTAAAAAATTTAAGAATTTTAAAGTGAAGTTACAAAACTTAAATGCATTAGACAAGTATACATGGGTTTCTCCTTGGACCCCTGAACTGCCGTTGGAAACCAATGCCCTATGCTTTACGTGTATTCACAGAGAAAGAAAAAACAATCAGCTTTGGTTCTATACTTCTTATTCTTCTTGGCTTATAAAAAAGGGGCTCTCATACGTAGCTCAATATTTTCTAATCATATCAATATAATTTCGACAACTCAATTCGTGACTCATTCAAACCTCTTAGTGGTCGTGAACATCGGATGAGGAATGCTTGTGAGCTCTTGGGTTTAATCTTGGGCTAACACACTCCGGTTGTGCCTTCAGGAGGAGAGGAATATTAGCCTTAACACAGGGCCTAGCATAACTCTCATTCTCTTAGGCAACATCTTTCCTACTTTCACTATTTTCGTATGCTCTTGATTTACTTGGTGTATTTCGATATTTCACGACTTCTAACAATCTAAATAATTAGTGTGCTAAAATGGTGTTTTTGGAATATAGTTCTAACATTACTTTCCTTGAATTAGGTTGATCAATTCAGCAGTCCTTCTACCCATTAATGTACTTAGGCTATGAAACTCCATATTGCTATCGTGTCTTTCTGGAAAAGAAATATGAAACACTCACCTTTTGAGTGCTTTATCCAAGTCGGGTTCGTCTTTATAGTTGAAAGCTTCATCAAACCCGAATTTGTCCTTCAGCAGATCAACCTTTGATCGAAAAAATAGTTGAAGAAAGAAACAATAGGACAACAGAAACAAATAAGAGAGTCATGACCAGTATCTACTATTCGTACAATTTTGGGTATGACAAATTCAGAAACAGAATGATGGTATTTGATAATCTGAAACATCGATTATGCACCAACAGTCACTCTCACACACAGATGTATGCAGAGAGAGAGAGAGAGAGAGAGAGAGAGAGAGAGAGAGAGAGAGAAGAGAGAGAGAGAGAGAAATGCGATGAATTATGCTCATTGCTCTGAAAAGATACTACTCAGCAAGGAAACGAGTTCCTCTGCTTGACAAATACAAGGGAACATGTGCGGAGTACCAGAAATTGTGATCGGGACACTTGAAATGTGTAACTCAAATACTGGTAAAGTACTATCAAACAACGGTAAGGTATATGACATTTCCATTCAGCAATAAATATAGACATGCGCTAAATGGTAATTTAGCATAAATAGCAGAATGGACAAGTGAAAGGCAATAACCTTTTCTTTGGATCCAGCACTTCCAACAACATAACAGTTCTTTAGCTTTGCAAACTGGCCAACAAGCTGACCAACAGCTCCAGATGCAGCAGAAACGAATACGTACTCTCCTTCCTTAGGAGAGCCTACCTCATAAAAACCAGCATAGGCTGTCATACCAGGCATACCTACAAAGTTCAAACTCAACGCAATGAGGATCCATCCAATGTAGCTAAAGTATAAGATCACAGTACAAACTGATCACGACTCATGAGTTCCCTTACAACTGTCTGAATTTTTCAGAAAGAGGTGGTGCACAGGGCTTTGAACAAGGGATGCTACTTCATCAACTTGTCTCGTTTTCTAAAACTGAAAACCATAATTACAAGCCAGTAACTAAATACATATCATCCTTCCAGCTATTCTTCCAAAGAAACTTCCTAGTTGGACCTCCTAGTTTGGATAGATAGCACAATTCAAAAGTAGTGAGCATTAAATTTTCAACAATTAGGGATAAGAGAGGTAACAAAGGATAGATTAGTTTGTACATTTAGCCTAATTCGGAGGTGGTTCGAGCCTGTGTGCTTTCTTGGAGAAATATTCCTAAATCTGTAGACAATGTGAATATTTGTAGGGCTTGGGGTATTCCTTTGTATGTATCCAGTCTCAGGGGCTGTCCTGTCTAATTTTTGGCTGCTAGAGGCTGTGGTGTACCCCTTGTATAGGGGTTTTCTGTAATGATTTGTTTTTGTCTATCTTTGGTCTTGTTTGTAACTTCAAGGCTATCCCCTTGATCTGATTGGTTTGGTTTCCTAATGAAAGTCACTAAATTCCCAAAAAAAAAAAAGGGAAAGCAAAAGGGAGAGTTGTCTACAATTTTCTGCAGTAGTATGCAGTTAGCCGCATTATCTTTCACGTAGTAGCAATACTTAGCCCGAGATATCCCCTTATTAGATCTCACTAATATCATTGGCCTACTTTAAGTTAGCAAATAACTAAATGAAAAACAAAAAAACTACTACCATTTTCTTTTCAGCTCTATATCCTGCTACATCCACAAGCGGTGAGGTTCTGCGACGAATAAATTGAATGCCTTCTTATTGGGATGACAAAAAGAGGAAGATAATCTACCTATTGTACCTGAAGTAATTTGGAGCCTTGGAGGAAACAAATGGAATGAACTTACCAAGGATTCCAGTATAATAAGAAAGAGGCACATCTGTGTGTTCAATTTTAAAGAGCGTCTCTGGTTCTGTAATGAGACTATACTCTTCCCATCCAGTCATTCCCCAAACTAAGTCACCTTTCTTGAAATTTGGATGTCCACAATCAATCACTCTAGCCACTCCAAAACCAGTTATAGGCTGCACAACATCAACATGATCAGTCACTGATGCAGATTTAAGAACTTTCGGGAAGTGGAAAGAAGTTCCTAAATATTGTAGCTATAATGCAATACTGGCCATTGAGTTGACTCAAGAATATTTAAAAAATGATACGACTAATCTCTAGGCATCGATTACTCCCCAACTAATTCGCCTAGATGCTAGGCGGTTCCCGGTTGCCCGACTAGCACTTAGGGACTTTTCGAACACTACAAAAAGGTGTTCCCTTTGTAATAGTAATAGATGATAGATGTATAAACTATATTCGTTTTATTGTTTATTAAGTTTGAACGGAGGAGAGCTATTGGTGCACTATGTGACAAGAGGGTACCCACAAAATTGAAGGGAAACTTCTATGAAACTGCCATCAGACCAGCAATGCTTTACAGGACAGATTATTGGCCTATTAAGAAACAACAGGTGAGCGTAGCGGAAATGAGAATGTTGAGGTGGATATGTGGTAAGATGAGACGAGATAGGATTAGAAATGAAACGGTTCGTGAGATGGTAGGTGTAGCACCTATAGAGGAGAAGTTGAGGGAAAATAGACTAAGGTAGTTTGGACATGTCTAGGGATGACAATTTGAATCGAACCGATGGGTACCTGAACCATAATCGAAATTTCCCCCCGAACCATAACCGATATTTTCCCCGCGGGTATGGGTATGGTTGAGGCCTTGGTTAACCGAACGGGTATAGGTTCGGTTATCATTTAGCTGTTACCCGGATTGATACCCAAACCGAGCCGAAATAAGAAATGACGAAAATACCCTTTACATATATATTTAACAATTGCGTCTTAGGGTTCACAGAATCACACATTCAACCTCACTAACTATACTCACACCCATGCTTCAGTCGCAAACCCCAGCCCCCCCCCCACTCGTAATGGAGCCAGCCAGGATCGAGTGGGAAACCATTAACTCTATATTTGTAAAGGACGATTTGTTTGAGCACATCAATGCTCCACAGTGGGTCGACTTCTCTGCTCCTGACGAACCTATTGACGATGACGCTTGGTTCTGCCTTTTCCGAGAGTGCAGATTGCAATCATCCGAAGACCATCAAAGATTTCCTCAAAGGAACATCTCCTTCAAAGGTTCCCGATTCAGATTTGCATCTATTGTATACAGTTCTCTCTCGCCGTCGCCGTCGATCATCATCTCTCTGGCTGTTGCCGTCATCTCTCTCCTCCATCGAACTGACTTGTCCTTCTCAAATTCGGTTCAGGGATTACCCGACCCCGTTTGATTCGGTTATGGTTCATTCCCCCCCTCTCCGTTCGGGTATCGGGGCGGATTTGGTTTGGCCTTCGGTTTTGGAGTTCAGGTAAGAATATGCCAATATCTGCCCCGAATGTCATCCCTAGGTATGCCAACCGTAGACCAGGAGATGCAATAGTTAAGAGAGCGGATATGATAGCTTTGGGTAGCAATGCTACGGGGAGGGGTAGACCTAAATTGACATTAAATGTTGTGGTGTGCAAAGATATGAGTATAATGAGTTTGTGTGAGCAAGTGGCCCTTGACAGAGCTCAATGAAGAAAAATGATTCATGTAACCGACTCCAAGTGATTGGGACATAAGCCTCAGTTTGGTTTGGTTTGATTTAAGTTTGAACGGAAGTTAATTAAAAGATTAATATAAAAGATTTTCTTAGTCTTTTTACAACGTATATACCAAACAATGATTTTCATAAGAATCCTTCAAAAGGCCATTCATAATTTTCTAATATTGATTTCCAATTTTTTAACAGTAGAAAGTCACATGGAAATTGAATTGAAACTTCTTCATATACTCCTCTCCCCCACTTAGCCATTTATCTTCTCCTCCTAAATTAACTAACCCATGTTTGTTTTCCCTTTCTTTTTCGAGCGATAGGAGAATACAAGTATAAGAATTACATGAAAACAACTCCACAATGACTATAAGCCCAACCCAACTAGTAGCCTCATTAGGGGGAGAAACAATCCCAAACAATTTCCAACTATTAGCCCAATTAGGGGGAGAAATAATCCCAGGAAATACAAAAGGAAGAACACCACACGCAGGTAAAGATATTCGAAGTCCTAACCTCACAGTGAAACGCAAAAGTCCTAGCCAACTGAGCTAGCCCCAGTTTGATACTCCAATATTGTTTTCCTAAACAATTATATTTCCCAAACAATGACATACCCCATTATATTTGACCAAACAATTGTAAAATATTTTCCCTAACAATTGACTACCACTCGTCCACATCCAATATTGTTTTCTCCTCCTAAATCCTTTAGATTTTGCCATCCCTACATCAAAGGACCACAATTAACAATAGTCATGTGATTATCGTAATATCCTAAGAAGTTTACTACGATATTCACAACATTGTAAGAGTCTGCAAGAACATTGTAAAAGTTATCACGAAAGAAAAAGCACCATCAACCTATGCATGTATTTTAATACTTCTATATAACCCCCACTTTATTTGACTAAACAATTAGAGCATGTGTACCAGAATAGGTATTTACATGGTTTTAGGTAAAATAGTGAAAAAAAGTGAAAAAAGTGAACTACACCAGAATAGGTAAATAAGAAGGCAAACTAACTTTGTCAGAAAGCTTCGGCATTTCAAGTGATTAGCATTTCAAGCGAATCACTGTAGCATAGGTATGTATTAAACAACTATTATTTCTTCTCTCTCTTTTGTCTTCTTTCTCCACTCTCTCTCCTCTATCATTGGGAATGTGTAATATTTTATAGTATTTTATAAGGATAGAGATGATAATAAAGAGTATTGGTGTGGGATTGAGAGAGATTTGAATAGGTAAAATGAAAAAAGTATACTATTGAATAGGTGAAATACGGAGTACATTTTCATTGATGTACATGCTCTTATATAGACCCCACAACATTTGCCCAAGCAATTAAAACTAGTGATGGTACAAAAGGGGCATAACGGGGCAACCCCACCTCAAAAATTTGAAAACTCCTCACAGTATCCTAATAAGTTTACGACGATACTCACAATAATCTAAGGGTTTGCAGTCCATCAAGGTTGGAACTAGGGCTGATAAACGAGACCGAACTAGCCGATCGAAACAGTCGATTGTTGAAACTTGATTTGAAAACTTAACCAACTTTAAAAAGATGTTCAAGTTCAACCTTCGTTCCAAACCTTAACCAGCTTCAAAAGATATCAAACGACCGTTTTAACGAGCGAACACAAGCTCGAGCGCTTCGCTTTGTTTATCAGTCCAGGTTGGAATTTCTATCTATATTATAAAACATAGCTATTTATGTTAAAAATATCTAGCCATGTAAACGAGAGCAACATCTACAATTGTTAAATCACCCACTCCCAGTTAACTTTGTAGCCATCAAATCATTTCTTTTTTATACTAATATAGAAGGTGTGTATATAGATAGATAGAGATTGAATCATGAGTTGTAATTAAGTGACTGACCGAACCAGGAGTGAACGAGGCAGTATAGCTGCCTATCGAATTCCTCATGCGGTTACGCATGTAGGGATCGCAAGACAAGTAGAGATTCTTCACCACAACCGATTTCGAACCTTGTGCTGCATTCAGTCGAATCTTACTGCTCCTCACCTCGAAATCTGACTCTTTGGGGAAACCACTCACGTAGTCCCTCAGAATCACTTGCTTGTTGCTCACCTCCTCTACTCTCTCCGCCATATCAACACCCTCTCTCTCTCTCTCTCTCTCTCTCTCTCTCTCTTTCTCTGTGTGTGTGTGTCTGTCTAAATCAAAACGTGGAGAATGAGGGAGGCGATGATCCCGATTCCCGAAGTCAACTAGTGTGTGTGTCTTTTTTTTTTTGGATAAGCAGTGTGTGTGTGTCTTTTGTAGTTTAATAATTTAAATTCTTATACTGGAAAATAAATAAAGTAGGATTAAGATGTAATTAAAGTTTAGAGCAATAAGGTCATCACAGTGGTATAATCAAAAGTCAATTATTTTTAAAGTTAATAATATTTGTGTAAAGCCATCCACAGTGGTATAATTAAAAGTCAATTGTTGTTAAAGTTAACAATATTGGTGCAAAAAATGGCTTACAATGGTATAATCAAACTTAGCAACATCCTTAGAAATAATCAAATTTTAGATTTTGGATAGTCAAAACTAGCAACCTTTTTCAATAATCAAAATTTGTAAATCTCACACCACAAAGTTAACTAGTTCCAAAATTACATACACGTGTATTTCAACTAGTATTTTTTTCTTTTCTTCTTCACCTGCTCCATATCTTCTTCACTTTAATCACAAACTGTTTCTCTTTTTTTCCTTCTAAAAGTGAAACTCATATTTTTCGATCATTTACAATTTAACCCATCGTTGCCGGATTAAGGTATTTCACTCTTCTTTCCCTTTTCTATTTTAGGTTGCGTTCATATGAACTTAACTTAAATCTGAAAATTGTCTTCATTTGAATTTTTTTGCACATTTTAGTTTTGCGCCAAACTTTTATGAGTTATTGATTCGTTTCGATGAGAGGAATCGAAAATTTTTTTTTTTACTTTTACCCAAGTATTTTGAGAAATAATCACTTTTTTCGACTAAAAAGTAGTTATTCCTTTTTTGTTCCTCCCCTATGGTTGAGTAAATGAAGAACCTTGCAAAAAAAAAAAAAAAGAGGAAGGAAGAACCATGTATTCTTTTTCAAATTCAAGAACACATTTGATTTTTTTTGAAAGATTAAGAGAGTGGTGGATTTGTGATATAGGCTACAGGAATAGGAAGAAAAAAAAGTTTCGGTGTTGTTTTGATAGATAACATTAGAAAGAACACCATATGTTCGATATATTTTTGCTAAAAAAAAAAAAAACCGTAATGGAAGGAAAGTGAATAGCGGGAAACAGAGGGGGAGAGAGAGATTGTGTGAAATTGTAGTTGACTCGTTATTTTGGTTATCGACTAGAAATGACCATTGTGAACCTCAACATTTTTAAACTTAACAACCTCTTAAACGAATAATCAAAAGCTGATGTGTCAACTTTTGATTATCCATTTTTGATTATACCACTGTGGATGGCCTAAGATATGGCTCACAATGGTATAATCAAACTTAGCAACATCCTTATAAATAATCAAATTTTAGGCTTTGGATAACTAAAATTAGCAACATTTTCAATAATCAAAATTTATCAACCCCACATCACATAAGTTAATTAGTTCCAAAATTTGTATACACGTTTGTTTCAATTGGTATTTTCTTCTTCTCTTCTTCGCCTATTCTATATCTTCTTTACTTCACCCACAAACTATTTCTCTTTCTTTCCCTCCAAAGTGAAGCTCATATCTCTCGATCATCTTCAGTTCAACCCATCGTCGCCGTATTAAGATATTTCACTCTTCTTTCCCGTTTCTATTCCCCCCCCCCCCCCCAAAAAAAAAAAAAAAAAAAAATATTCATAATAGAAGAAAAGGAAGTCATCGATTTTTTCCCCAAAATTAAGAGAGGGAATCGATATATTTTTGCCAAAAAAACGTAAATGGAGGGAAGTGAATTGCGGGAAACAGAGGGGGAGAGAGAGTGAAATTGTCATGGACCCCTTATTTTGGTTATGGACTAGAAACGACCATTGTAAACCTCAACATTGTTAAACTTAGCAACATCTTAAATGAATAATCAAAAACTGATGTGTCAACTTTTGGTTATCCATTTTTGATTATTCCACTGTGGATGACCTAAGTGGTGAATCTAATTTGTAGTATATAATAATGAAAGTTAAGAGCAGTTACTTAAATTAAGGTGTGTGTCTTTTGTAGTATAATGATAGTAATTAATTTTTTATACTGGAAAATAAATAAAGTAAGATTAAGGTGTAATCAAAGTTAAGAGCAGTAAGGGGTGAATTTAATTTTGTTCACCCTCTTTTACAATACCCTTCTCTTTATTGATTGAAATGGTATGAATCTTACCACAAAATCATGCTTGTTAAAAAGTGTATTACAAATGATAAAATTTACACCATTTTAACAAATAAAATTGAGAAAAATATTAACCCTCTTTTTAGGAGGATAAACAAAATTGCACTTATAAATGGTGCTAAAATAATAGAAGATCTGAAGTCAAAGAGGATAAATAAAATTGCACTTTTAAGTGGTGCTAAAATAATAGAAGATCTGAATTCCTTTGGACCTTACTACCAAGATAATGCTGGGTGTGTGGTGTAGGGAGGAGGGGCACTTTAGAGCAATTGGTGCTAAGACAATGACGCGGGGGTGTGTGGAGTTGCAAAATTTCCTCTCATATTTGGTAAATTACAAAACACAACCCTTCTGATAACAAACTATTCCCTTGTCGTGATGGAACCTAGACCGGCCAGTGACCGGCGATTTTGGGGGGGGGGGGGGGGGGAGGCGCTTTTGCATAGTAGTATTTGTATCTCAAATGGTATTAGGTTTTCGGTAGTAATTTGCAGAAAAAAGTAGACATTTTTAGCATGTTGTTCACACAAATCAACAAGTTTTGACATTTTACCAAGTTGTTTCCGGTAACTAATAACTTGTCAACAAAAACTTTTTTTTGTTATAGTAGCTCTACTCACAAACCCATCTACAACCTATTCACTATCTGAAACACCTAATAACTTGATTGCAACAAATTCTTTCTCAAAACTTATTCACTACCAGAAATGCCCCTAGAAAGTTTTAGGGTGTGTTTGTGATGTCTGATTGTGTAGATGGGAAGGAAGAAAAACAAAGGGGATGAAAGGATAAAGCTCACCATTCAAGTTAGAAAACCACCGGGATACAGAATAACATCACTTGAGGATTTAACGAGGGATACAGGACTAGGGACCGCTCATCACTCTAAAGAATCCACCTAAGAGATACAGAAACGGGGAAGTTACCTATCGGAATCCACTGAAGGATAAGAGTTAGTACAAGAAGAAATTTCTTCTCACAAGTCAAAGGCTATTTTAATTCAACACTCAAAACTACTCATTTCATTCATATCAAATGATTATACTAGATTTGTTGGAACATCCCTCCAAACATAAGCAACATAAACTTAGATTTTCTAGACTAGAATTTAATGTAAATAAAGATAGTTGACTACTTAAAACTAGGAAGACTTCATGAGAATTTAAAAAGACACCTATAAACTTAATTAATTAGACTCTTCGATCGACTCAATCTTTTTGAATGACTTCAAGGACTTTGACCGGCATGAGTTTGGAACTTGAGAAAAAAAATGGAAAAGAAGAGAAATTATTTAATAAATAAGTTTAATTTTCTTTTCAATTGTTTGGTTTTTAAAGAAAGAGAAGTGAAAGTTTAAAAAAAAAAAGTTCAATTTTTTTTTTTCTAATTTCTTCTTTAACTCTCCCTCTAGTTTTCCTCTTCATTATTTTCCCTTCTTTTCCATTTCTTTGCTCAAGCTCGAAAATGCAAACGTCACCAGTTACAAAATACCAATTTCTTGCAGTGATGCAAAATCAACGGAATTTTTTTTTTTTAATACAAAAGCAATTGGTGCCTTCCACTTTTTTTTTTTTTTTGTGATCCTCATTGTTGCCTTCCACTTAATCCAGGTATTAACACACACTCTTCAAAAGAATTCTCTCTCTCTCTCTCTCTCTCTCTCTCTCTCTCTCTCTCTCTCTCTCTCTCTCTCTCTCTCTGTGGCAGCCTTAAAAGGGATGAAGCATTGTCCAAAGCCAAAGGCAAAAAACACTCCATTATCTTGACGATCGGGTTGTTCATACCAAACACGAGTGCGCCAATGAATTTCGGATGCCTCATGATCAGACCCATTCAGAAGTTATCCTCGCCAAAGACATTACACTGCGGCAGAGCATTGTTAATTTGTTCTAACATCATTGTAAAGCAACACATTCCATTGTAAAGCAACACATTCCTAAGGTCCGATATCCGTAATTTTTTGCTATACTACTATAATTTGAAGTTAACCGAAGCGCGATTTTAAGAGGCAATCACCGTCGTCTCTCTCTCTCTCTCTCAACTGCCTCCATGCCTTCCAATTAATCGATATACTAGGTAGTGATTTTATTGAAACATCAAAAAGGTTGGCGTAGAGGCATGGATCGATTATATCTACACGCTTCTACATTTTTAATATTGAACCCGATTATTTAAACAAAATTTAAAAACATGAACATGAATTAGAAGAGGTTCAGGGTGATACTATTTCCTGTCCTTTTCCCTTTTCTGGTGATGTGGACACAATACCTGAAGACATAATCAGATACTCAAGTATTATTTTTTCAATTATTTTAGCGGATAAAAAAAATATCTGCTTTCTCCATGACACTAATTAGACAGAACTTGAGAAGCAAGAGGTCTGGTAATTTGATTTTAGTCTATCTCCCTTATTGGGCAGATTCGTTAACCAAGCTCCAATGACATGACTCTTTATGGATGCATGACTGTGCTCGTCCGGTTCCCCTGACTTAAAAAGAGTTAAGTCATCGATTTTGCAACAACCCAGTTGCAAGAGCGGAGACCCATTAGCCGATCAATACTAAATCCTTGAATTCGCATCATGACAAGTAGGTACTTTGAGATCGGGCCCGACCGGTGCCGTCGCTTGAAGGGACAACACAGACACCGAGCGTGGTTGGTATTGAAAGAAACATAAGCTATTTTGAAAAATTAAAAGTTGTAAGAAATGGAGTATAATTTGTTCATTAAAGCCGAAGAACATTCCAACGCATCCCAGTAAAAAAACTGTTCCTAACACAGCTCAACTCAAAAGTATATTCACGCAAAAAAAGATAGGCGACTCACTCATTCATGAGCAACCAACACCACCTGTTTCCCAACATTGCGACCAGAGAAAACACCAACAAGAGCCGCAGGAGCATTCTCCAGGCCTTCTGCTATGTCTTCCACACATGTAATTTTCCCTTCTCGCATGAAGGGCAGGACCATGTCTCGATACTTTGGATACATGGGAAAGTAATCGGAAACCAAGAATCCTTCCATTCGGACTTGTTTTGTTATGAGGCGGATCAGGTTGTGTGCACCTTCCCGTTCTTCAAGGTTGTACTGTGAGATCATCCCGCACATAGGAATGCGACCGTGGAGTCTCATGTTCAGAAGTACCACATCAAGCATCTTTCCTCCAACATTCTCGAAGTAGATATCTATGCCATCAGGTAAGCACCTGGCAAACAAATTAAACAGAGGCATAGAGAATGTTGGATATCCCAGCTAAGAGCATATCTAATGCAACAGGGCAGAAAAGGCATCCTGATGTCAATATTGGCACGCAGCACGCTGCATTCCCTACAATGCAAAAATGTGGCAACCTTGCTCCAATCTAAAGAAAGTTATTTCTTCAATTTTCTTCCTAAAGAGCCAAATACAAACTGCATTTTGGGGTCCTATTAAAACACAAAGAGAGAAAACTAGGATCAATTTTTTTAAGGTTGCAAGAAGAAATGGAAATTGCCATTTTTTCAAAAAGTGGACAATTGCCATTTTCGTATTTGGCATGCGGTTTAGCCATTGCTCGGAGTTGCTCTAATAAGGCAAGCAATGTACTACTGGTAGTTTACAGCAGAGACAAAAGCCAACTAAGGTATCTAATGTACTGAAACTTTACTCGGCCTTATTCAGCAGGCACCTATTCAGTATAAGGTCAAGTAAAAAGGGTCACCGTGGTCTGCCAGCCAATTACTTATGAATTTTAAAGGGAAGTTTCAAAACTTAAATGCATTAGACAAGTGTACACGGGTTTTTCCTTGGATCCCTGAACTGCGTTGGAAACCTATCCATTTCCTCTTCAATATGAAAGCATTGGATCCACAATATATGAGGGAAGGAATATTAGCCTTAACACAGTGCCTAGCATGACTCTCATTCTCAGAGGCAGCATCTTTCCTACTTTCACTATTTTCGTACGTTCTTGATTTACTCGTTCGATCTTTCATGACTTCTAATAGTCTAAATAATTAGTGTGTGTTTGTCTATTTTTCGCTCTTAGTCGACTAATCGACTGGTAACTGGGTGATTGCTGGAATGTGGGTGTTTGCGGTGGTGGAGTTTGGTTCCCTGCCGTGTTTTAGGACTTCTCTGGAAGCAAACTTAGTGAAGTGCATGGGGATGGAAGAAAAGTAACAAAATGGATTTTATTACTTCTCAAAGTAGAAGTCAGTCGACTACAACAAATAGCCGAGGAGACGGTTAAGTTACAAGCTACTCCTAGTGCTGGAAAAGTAAAGTACAGATAAAAAGTAAAAGCCTTTGGGCGATTGAGTGGGGGTCTCAAATTGTCTTCACTTCTCGTATTTATAGGCTTCACTTCGACTTGAAATTCAAACTCCGCTGAATTCCCTCCATTAATTTGAATCAAGCGGTTACTTCCTTTGTACTTGCTCCATGATCTGTATAAGGCAGTTACTTTGACAGAAAATTCCGTCATTTGCTTCATCTCAACTGCCTCTTCCCATGATCTACATGTGTTTCACTTGTCTTTTATCCAATTGCCACGCATCCAATCAAGCGGTTACTTTTTTGACTAGTTGATCAATCCATTTGATACTTCATCATTATCAAGCTGTAATCAAATTAGCTCATTAACCATTGCCACATGTCATTATTTAGCCCAGTTGATTAGTGATGACTATCTTGCTAAAATATGGTGTAAACAATGCCCCCCTATTTACCTAAGTTAAGAATTAACTTTGGTAAATATTTCTCTTAGTTTTAAATCACCCATTTGTCGATATCGACGGGTGATAACCTTTTACGATGTAAACATTTATGCCCCCCAACTCCCGAAGAGGTTTAGATAATTTTATACCAACCCTTTCATTTTTCGACTGATATCACAAAGCCTTCAAGGCTTAATAACCACTGTGGAGAATAACATGGCTCTGTCTACTAGTTCCCTTGACGGAAACTTTGGTGGTCGAATCGTCCGTCTTCGACTATACAAAAGCATGGAGCCGTATCTAGACATTTTTTATCTATCAAGCGGTTACACGGTGTTTTTGGGAGCCAAAAACAGTTTACCCATCAACTCCACTGCTTTCTCGTGAATCATCGTATAATGAGGCCATTATGGCAGTCGATTTGGCCTTATTAATTTCCTTCTAGAAACTGCAAGCAGTTGCCCCACCTCTTGGGTCATTTTGGACATACGTGGCCTTACCAATAAGCCATTCCTAAAGAAACAATTTCTTTCCTAACCCTGAATTAGGCACTCATGAAGGATTTATGCCATGAGCCTTAATCAAGTACAAGCATTTGTTTACTTAATTTCTCTCCCAACATTTGATAAAGAAATGGCCAAAACACGCGCGTAGCCAACGACAAACATTCCCTTGATCAAATTACGGGAGTTGAGATTCTTTCGATAAAGAAAAGGCCAAAACATGCGCGTAGCCAACGACAAATATTCCCTTTATCGAATTCATCCGAGATTTCGG
Organism: Rhododendron molle; assembly: GCA_025413875.1. NCBI lineage: Eukaryota > Viridiplantae > Streptophyta > Magnoliopsida > Ericales > Ericaceae > Rhododendron > Rhododendron molle. The sequence continues at coordinate 1,092,913 of CM046396.1, read as the reverse complement.
AAAACAAAGTTGAAACAAGAGTAAAGGCCAAAAACAATAATTTCTTTTGGATTTGAAGGCCAATGGAACGCTCAACCTTTCGAGCCCCTTTAATGAATTTTGCCCCCCAAGTTCATTTGGCAAGACCAAATAAAACTGGGCAATTAACGATTTTCACATATTTTTCAAAGGGTTCCTTTGGCCCATAAACATGATTAAAGTTTGTAATCAAGGGTCAATAATACAAGAACCGTTCTTTGAAAGTATGTGCAATATTTGCCAAAAGCCTTGTCCTTTATCGACTGTGCAAAAATCGAGAGGACTATGGCCTATTATTGACAGAAGCATCCTGTGACGATCGACTAGAGCAATTTTATATAGTCGATTACAAATAAAGATAGTCGATCAGATGTTATACTTGTATCTATCCAAGAGTGGCCAAAGCAGATTTGTCGTAGAATTAGCAAATCAACCAAAGCCATATAAACGGCTTTAGAAATCCAATTTGGACACCTGGCAAATACCAAAATCTTCACCTGTTGGGTAAAGGAGCATTTTCATCAACATTACTTGATCAATATAAAAACAATTTACTCGACTGTTCATGACCTCATATTGAACTTGTAGTTGTTCATAATTCACAGCCATAATTGGTTTGAACTCATACTCCATGGTTAAATTTTCACCAATCTTAACCCATATAAATGGAGTGGAGGGACCATCTTCTACTTTGACCATTTATGGTCTAAATTGAACAACTCCAGTCGAATTAATATTTTCATGATTCGACTTCTTTCAAGTTTCGATGTCAAAGCCGAATTTGCCCCCCTTGCAAATTTGTTACCAAAAAGATGGCTGTTTTCATTGCAAGGTTTGGCCAAATATGGAGTGTCATTTTTGTTACTGTCGTAAGTTGACACCATATATTAGAAACCTTGAACAGGCCTTTTCATTGATGGCCAAATGTTCACAGATGGTGTAAACTATTGCCCCGACCAACTGCCAAATGGCACCAAGACAGCCCCAAACCATGACAAAAAAGAGACATGCAGTTAACTTGGTCGATTGCAATTGTCTCTTTAAATACTCGTTTAATCGATCGACTAGTACAATTGACTTTCTCGTTTGAATCGACTAGTTTTTTTTTTTTTTTAAAGCCTTAGTTTCTAGGCTTTCATTCCTCATTACACTGCCTTTTTCTTTTAACTTCCAGAATGATCCCAAAGTGGGCCAACAAGATTGGAAACAGTTTTGGTTCTTCTCCGATGCAAACCACCGAGAATTAGCCAATGAATGGCTTTCTTTGCACGAACAAATTGTCAAGCCTTGTAAGGCTTTTATTAACATCTGATCTTGTTTCTTCCGGATATCATCCATATATGTAAACAGATTCAAGAATTGGCCATTATGGCCATTATCCATTTCTGTCCGTTCCTTTTTTTTTTTTCCAGAAAGCTTCAAGAGTTGGCCAACAAATGGCCGTTATTTCATTTTCGCAAATTGTTCAAGCCTTACATGCAAGGCTTCACAGTTGATCGTTGCCATTACTTCCAATTTAGTGATGGTGTGGACAAAACTGCATGTGGCCAATTTGGCCACTTATACTTGCCCAAAATTGTAGAAAAGTAATGAACATTATCTACACCTCTTAAGCAAAACTGTACATATTTCAACCAAAACCAATACGGATACCAATACAAATGACTCCTGAAAAATTCATACCTCTTTTGAATATTGTTGATCAACAATTGAACAAATAGTTCTGGAGCCCTCGTGGTTGACGTGTAGTGTGCCATAGGAGGCACATATTGGCTTTGATTAGTACCAAAGCTAGGAGGTACATTGAAACCCGTAGGAATGTTTTCATTTTGGCCATTACCACGTTGAGTTTCAATTCCATTACTTCCACTAGTATTTGGAACTAGTTGATAAAAATCTGTAGGCCTTGTTGGGCTAGGCTTAGGTTGACTGGACCGTAATGGAATTCTATTCGCTCCATGTTCAAAAATAGGATTAGTATATACCTGTTGAGGATGCCCCCCAAGCATATCTGAAGTTTCTGGAGTTTTCCTATCGTTAGGCAAACCACTTGAAGAAGGAATTTCTCCTTGTCCTGGTGCGCGCAATCAACCTTCGTAATAGAGTTGAAAATTCTTGGGGCTGATTCATCTTGTGGATTTGCCGAAACATAAGTCAAAACTTGAACGAATTGCTTGAATAGGTGTGCCATTACTTCCAAATTAGTAAGTAGCCCTTCCTCTAGCTCCAAAACTGTTTGTCTATTTTTCGCTCTTAGTCGACTAATCGACTGGTAACTGAGTGATTGCTGGAATGTGGGTGTTTGCGGTGGTGGAGTTTGGTTCCCTGCTGTGTTTCAGAACTTCTTTGGAAGCAAACTTAGTGAAGTGAATGGGGATGGAAGAAAAGTAACAAAATGGACTTTATTACTTCTCAAAGTAGAAGTCAGTCGACTACAACAAATAGCCGAGGAGACGGTTAAGTTACAAGCTACTCCTAGTGCTGGAAAAGTAAAGTACAGATAAAAAGTAAAAGCCTTTGGGCGATTGAGTGGGGGTCTCAAATTGTCTTCACTTCTCGTATTTATAGGCTTCACTTCGACTTGAAATTCAAACTCCGCTGAATTCCCTCCATTAATTTGAATCAAGCGGTTACTTCCTTTGTACTTGCTCCATGATCTGTATAAGGCAGTTACTTTGACAGAAAATTCCGTCATTTGCTTCATCTCAACTGCCTCTTCCCATGATCTACATGTGTTTCACTTGTCTTTTATCCAATTGCCACGCATCCAATCAAGCGGTTACTTTTTTGACTAGTTGATCAATCCATTTGATACTTCATCATTATCAAGCTGTAATCAAATTAGCTCGTTAACCATTGCCATATGTCATTATTTAGCCTAGTCGATTAGTGATGACTATCTTGCTAAAATATGGTGTAAACAGTGTGCTAACATGGTGTTTTTGGAATGTAGTTCTAACATTACTTTCCTTGAATTAGGTTGATCAAACCAGCAGTCCTTCTACCCAATAATTTACTTAGAGTCTGAAACTCCATATTGCCATCGTGTCTTTCTGGAAAAGAAATATGAAACACTCACCTTTTGAGTGCTTTATCCAAGTCGTGTTCTTCTTTATAGTTGAAAGCTTCATCAAACCCGTACTTGTCCTTCAACAGATCAAACTTTGGTAGAAAAATGGTTGAAGGAAGAAACAATAGGACAACAGAAAACTGGTAAGAGAGTCAAGAGCAGTATCTACTATATGTACAATTTTGGAATATGATAAAATTCAGAAATAGAATGATTGTATTTGATAATCTGAAACACCGATTATGCACCAACAATAACTCTCACACACAGATGTATGGAGAGAGAGAGAGAGAGAGAGAGAGAGAACTATGCTCTAAAAAGATACTACACAGCAAGGAAACGAGTTCCTCTAGTGGACAAATACGAGGAAACATGCACAGAGCACCAGAAATTGTGATCGGTGCACTTGAAATTTGTAACACAAATACCGGTAAAGTACTATCAAACAATGGTAAGGTATATGACAATTCCATTAAGCAATAAGTATAGACATGTGCTAAATGATAATTTAGCTCATTTAGCATAAATAGCAGAATGGACATGTGAAATGTGTTGTTTAGGAAGGAAAAGTGTGTAGGGTGTTGATAACCCTAACACATAACAATCTTATTTATATAGACGACTCACATATTAAATACTCCCTCCGTCCCTTTTTAAATGTCCTGCTTCGTAACTCCAACTTATTAAAAAGACATCATCATTACACCTTTCACATCAACTTTTTCCTCCACTTTCCCTACTTACCCATCATCATTACACTTTTACTCACTAACTTTTCAAAAAAGAATCTACTTTTAGGGACAAAATAGACAATGTACCAACTTTTACCCACTAACTTTACAAAATGAACACTTATTAAGGGACAGTCCAAAATGGAATACTGGACTTCTAATAAGGGACGGAGGGAGTAAGTAAACTAAGCAATGTGGGACTACTACTAATACTATATTCTAACACTCCCCCTCAAGCTGGAGACTCTTCAGCTTGTTACATAGCAACCAACGAAATAATTATCTCAACTACTAACAGCAATAACGAAAAACAACCAACTTGTTAAAACAATGGAATAAATTTCAATAGCAACGATGAACGAACGACTTCAACCAACGAGACGACTTTAACCAACGAAACGACTTCAACGATTTCAACGAACGAAACGACTTCAATGATTTCAATGAACGAAACGACTTCAACGACCAACCAACTTCAACGATTTCAACGACCAACGAACGATTTCAACAATTTCTACGAATCAACGAACGAATTCAACGACCAACAGATCAACGAACGAATTCAACGACCAACGAACAACGAGCGAATTCAACGAACAACGAACGAATTCAACGACGAACGACGAACGAACCAATTTCAACTACCAACTTCAACGACCAATAATAACCAACTTCAATTACCAACCAACAATCACCAACTTCAACGAAATAGACGACAAAACAAGATATGTTACCACGCTCACCAAAAGCACGGCCAAAAATCCGACCACGATACCCAGAATCACGGCTGGGACCATGACCATGGCTGAATGAAGAACCAAACCCATCAAAGACAGCGGAAGCAGAATCAGAATCAGAATCAGATCTCATTGCAAATATGTCACCATGCAATAAGAGGCAACCAACCAACTAGAATATCCAACCCTCATTAGATCAATATACCACGATCCAACAACTGAATGATAAACGTGTTGCGTAGAGACCCGGATGAACAGTACGCGTGAACAGTGACCTGTGAACAGTACACGATGAACAGTAATTGGTGAACAGTGATTATGACGATAGATTTCAACGAAAGGGATTAGGGTTAGGACATAGGCTAAGATTAGGGTTCTGATTTTAGGGTTGTGGTGGTTTGGGATTATTGGCAGTAGATTTAGGGTTTCGTGGTGAGATGATGATGGCGGTAGAGGGTGGCGGCTAGGGTTTTGTATATCTAAGGTGGATGGTGAACCTGCTCTGATGCCATGTTGTTTAGAAAGGAAAAGTGTGTAGGGTGTTGATAATCCTAACACATAACAATCTTATTTATATAGACGACTCACATATTAATGTAAACTAAACAATGTGGGACTACTACTAATACTATATTCTAACAAAAGGCACTCACCTTTTCTTTGGATCCAGCACTTCCAACAACATAACAGTTCTTTAACTTTGCAAACTGGCCAACAAGCTGACCAATAGCTCCAGATGCAGCTGAAACGAATACGTACTCTCCTTCCTTAGGAGAGCCTACCTCATAAAAACCAGCATAGGCTGTCAAACCAGGCAGACCTACAAAGTTCAAGATCAACGCAATGAGGATCCATCCAATGTAGCTGAAAGTATAAAGAAGTGGATAAGGAAAACCAGTGATCTCTGCTGTTAAGTTAGCAAATAACTACATGAAAAACCAAAAAAAAAAACTACGATTTTCTTTTCAGCTCTATTTCCAGCTAAATCCACAAGTGGTGAGGTTCCACGACGAATAAATTGAATGCCTTCTTATTGGGATGAGAAAAAGAAGAAGATAATCACCCTATCGTACCTGATGTAATTTGGAGCCTTGGAGGAAACAAATGGAATGAACTTACCCAGGATTCCAGTATAATAAGAAAGAGGCAAATCTGTGTCTTCAATTTTAAAGAGTGTCTATGGTTCTGTAATGAGACTATACTCTTTCCATCCAGTCATTCCCCAAACTAAGTCACCCTTCCTGAAATTTTGATGTCCAGAATCAATAACTTTAGCTACTCCACAACCAGTCATAGGCTGCACAACACCAACAGGATCCGTCACTGATGTAGACTTATTAATTTGAGGTTGAGGCAGGTCGTATATGGATTGAATATATTATGGAGTATGGTTTATGGTTTCATCATTAATATTGCATATTCATATAGTTTCCATGTCTCCGTATATTACAAACTTCGACTTTGATGAAGGTTCAATGCTTTTCATTTTAGATGTCATTTTGGGGAGGGGGTGTAGAATATTTTAAAAAAGATACAACTAATCTCTAGACATCAATTAATCCCCGACTAATTGGCTTAGGTGCTATAGGCAGTGCCCGGCTGGCTGCCTTACTAGCACTTGGGGACTTTTCGTACACTGCAAAAAGGTGTTCCTTTTGTAATAGTAATTTGTTGGAGCTTCGTTCCAAACCTTAACCAGCTAGCTTCAAAAAAGATACTATCATGAAAGGACTGTTCAACGAGCAAGCTCGAACTCGTGCGCTTTGCTTCGTTTATCAGTTCTTGTTGGAATTTCTAAATATACTGCATGAATTTATACAGGTATGTGTGTGTATAGATGATACAGATTGAATCATGAGTTGTAATTAGTGACTGACCGAACCAGGAGTAAATGAGGAAATGTAAGCTGCCTATGGAATTCCTCAGGCGGCTACGCATGTAGAGGTCGCAAGACAAGTAGAGATTCTTCAACACAACCGATTTCGAACCTTGTGGAACATTCAGCCGAAGCTTACTGGTCTTGAACTCGAAATCTGACTCTTTTGGGAGACCGCTCATCACGTAGTCCCTCAGGATACCTGCTTGTTGCTCACCTCCGCCATATCAACACCTCTCTCTCTCTCTCTGGGAGGCGATGAATGAAGAGTTGTGATTTGCCAACAACTCTTGATACGCAAGCGTGTGAAACGGACGTGCTGTCGGAGAGATTGTATGAATTAATTTAAAGCACGTGTAAGTTGATACGAAACACCTGCATTACTTTAGAAGGAAAATATAAAAATAGAGTGTTGACTTGGCCAAATGTTGTCTAAATTTAGCCGTAGTGCTGAAATAATGGGGAAAAGACAAAAGCCAATTTTATCAAATAAATGCTGAAAATGACGAAAAGGGGAAAAAGGGTGTAAATTATCAAAATACACCTTGTCTCATAACAAATTAGTCCCTTGTCTTGATGTAGCCAGTAGCCGCTACGAAGTTCAACAAAATCTGTCCGCCAACATTAAAATCTATTTGCAATGGACCAAATTGTCCTTTTTTAGCCAGTAAAAGGTTATTTTCACACATCTACAACCATTACAAGTTACAAAAGGACAATGTGATTCATTATAATTAGGATTTGAGGATATTAGACAAAGTACGTCGAATAATGCTGCGGCTACATCACAACATGGAAGTAATTTGTTTTGAGACTTATGAGACAAGAGTATTTTGTAATTTCCCAAATGTGAGGCGACAATCTATAATTAGCGTTCTTTTTCCATTCACATTTTGTTATTCTTGTCATATGTTTTAAAATCAAACACTTAATTAGAGCATACTCTAATTTTCAATGACAAACTATGAAATTAGGGCAAAATATGAAATTAGGCAATAAGCAATTAGGGGAAAATTTGAAATTAGGGCAAACTCTGCAATTAGGACGAATCAGGAATTAGGGGAAAATATGAAATTAAGGCAAGCTCGGAAATTAGGGAAAACTCTAAAGAAACAACAAACTTTGAATTAGGGCAAACTCGAAGTTAGGGCAAAATCATAAATCACTTTGGATTTGATGTACACAAACACCCACACCTACAAACTAACAAAATCTGAGAGTACATAGTTGAAATCGACACTAAAATCAAAAACCATTATCGTACAACAAATCTTTAACAATACCTTGGTATTACTGTAAATATTGTGTTGGGTAGGAAGTACTTTATAGTTAGAAAATTAACTTTGTGTTATAGAACAAATTGAAATCTATATTTTTGAAAATTCACATTGAAAGATATACGCAATAAACACAATAAAGACAAAATGAATAATGAACAAACAAAATGGGATTAGGGAGTACAAAGCAGTTGGTGCCTTCCACTTAATTCAGGTATTACGCTTAACCACACGCTCTTCGAAAGAATTATCTCTCTCTGGCAGCCTTAAAAAGGGATGAATCATTGTCCAAAGGCAAAAAATAATGAGAAAAACTTTTTTACGAAGCAACCCGTAAATAAAGTTTACAGTGCTCAATCGAGCGAGTTTAAAAGTGTTTTGAACTATCCGGATTAAAAATCAATTTTGACCGATAAAAATTAATTGTTACCAGTCAAAATTGAAAAACAGATCTCAATTATTGATTGCCGAAATGGACACTGCTTCTTTCTCTTAACTATCTTGACGAACGGATGTTCAAACCAAACACGGGCGCGCCGATGAATTCCGAATGCTACATCAGACCCAATCAAGCCATCAGAAGTTATCCTCTCCGAAGACATTACATTGCGGCAGAGCATTGTTTGTTCTAACATCATTGTAAAGCAACACACCTTGAAAGAGTCCAGACAGTAGACGAAATACACATATGTCAAAAGGTGAGAAAAACTCTCGCCAACTAGGATTGGATCCGGTCAATTTAGCTACCCACGGACCAGTTTGGTCCATTTGATATATCTGAGCCGTTTAAAACACTATAGGATGGCCTAGATTTTAAGGGATGTTTTAAGAGAAAAAAAAATAAAACATCCACCTTAAATCTGGGCTGTCCTATAGTGTTTTGGATGTTTCGAATACACGAAATGAACCAAACTGGTCGGTAGCCAAATTGACCGTATCCGCCCCCATCAGTAGTACAATAGTATCATTACAAAGTTGGGGTAGAATCGAAATCCCAAAACTCTTCACTTATATGCAAAACAAATTAAATACTCCTATTATTTATTTCAACACTTTTTTTTTAATCAACTAAAAAATCAACTTCTGTAAAATAGAAATGTTCCACAGTTCTAAGGTCCGATATCCGTAGTTTTTGCTATACTACTATATTTTGAAGTTAACCGCGATTTTAGGAGACAATCACTGTCGTCTCTCTCTCTCTCTCAACTGCTCCAATGTCTTCCAATTAATCAATCTACTAGGTAGTGATTTTATTGAAACATCAAAAAGGTTGGCTTATAGGCATGGGTCAATTATCTACACGCTTCTACATTTTTATTATTGAGCCTGATTATTTAAACAAAATTTACAAACATGAATTTAAAGAGGTTCAAGGTGATAATATTTTGGTACTTCTCCCTTTTCACAATACCTGAAAGCAGAATCAGGTTTTATTTTTTTTCAATATTTTTGCGGATTAAAAAAAACACCTAATTCTGCTTTTACCATGACAACAATTAGACAGAACTTGAGAAGCAAGAGGTCTGGTAATTTGATTTTAGTCTATCTCCCTTATTGGGCCGATTCATTAGCCAAGCTCCAGTGACATGACTCTTCATGGGCGCAACTGTGCTCGTCCGGTTCCCTGACTTCCACAATTTGTTCATTAAACCCAAAGAACATTCCACGCATCCCAGCAAGAAACTCTTTCTAATTAACACATCTTAAGTCAAAAGCATATACGCACAAAAAACGCATGGCGACTCATTCATGAGCAACCAAAACCACCTGTTTCCCAATATTTCGACCAGAGAAAAGACCAATAAGAGCCGCTGGTGCATTCTCCAGGCCTTCTGCTATGTCTTCCACATATGTAATTTTCCCTTCTCGTATGAGGGGCAGGACCATGTCTCGATACTTTGGATACATGGGAAAGTAATCATGAACCAGAAATCCTTCCATTCGGACTCGTTTTGTGATGAGGCACAACAGGTTGTGTGCACCTTCCTGTTCTTCAAGGTTGTACTGTGAGATCATCCCGCACACAGGAATGCGACTGTGGAGTCTCATGTTCAGAAGTACCACATCAAGCATCTTTCCTCCAACATTCTCAAAGTAGATATCGATGCCATCAGGTAAGCACCTGGCAAACAAATTAAACAGAGGCATATATAGAGAATGTTGGATATCCCAACTAAGAGCATATCTAATGCAAAACGGCAGAAAAGGCATCCTGATGTCAAATATTGGCATGCAGCACGCTACATTCCCTTAAATGCAAAAATGTAGCAACCTTGCTCCAATCCAAAGAAAGTTATTTCTTCAATTTTCTTCCTAAAGAGCCAAATACAAACTGTATTTTGGGGTCCTATTAAAAGATAATGAGAGAAAACTACGATCCAATTTTAAAAGATTGAAAGAAGAAATGGCAACATGGCCCATTGTTTGGCCATCTTTTCAAAAAGTGGACAATTGCTATTTTCCCATTTGGCATGTGGTTTAGCCATTGCTCGGAGTTGCTCAAACAAGGGATGCAATGTACTGGAAGTTTACAGCAGAAACAAAAGCCAACTAAGGTATGTAATGTACTGAAAGTTTACTCGGCCTTATTCAGTATAAAGTCAAGTAAATATGTTGACCGTGGTATGCGAGCCAATTACTTGTTAAAAAATTTATGAATTTTAAAGTAAAATTTCAAAACTTAATGCATTAGACAAGTGTACATGGGTTTTTCCTTGGATCCCTGAACTGCCGTTGGAAACCCATCCATTTCCTCTTCAATATGAATGGATTGCTAAATAAATATTTTACCTTGTGTATTCCCCGACTGTTTGTGCTCTCAAAAAACCTCTATACATAGCCCTATGCTTTACTCGTATTCACAGAGAAAGAAAAACAATCAGCTTTGGCTACTTATTCTATATGTCTTATTCTTCTTTGCTCATAAAAAAAAGGGCTCTCATACGTAGCTCAATATTTTCTAATCATATCAATATACTTTTGGCAACTCGGTTCGTGACTCATTCAAACCTCCTGTTGGTCGTGAACATCCGATGAGGAATGCTTGTGAGCTCTTGGGTTTAATCTTAGGGCTAACACACACCGGTTGTACCTTCACAAGGGGAGGAATATCAGCCTTAGCACAGTGCCAAGCATGACTCTCATTCTTCCAGGCAACATCTTTCCTACTATCACCATTTTCGTACGCTCTTGATTTACTTGGTGTATTTCGATATTTCCTGACTTCTAACGGTATAAATAATTAGTGTGCTAACATGGTGTTTTTGGAATGTAGTTCTAACATTACTTTCCTTGAATTAGGTTGATGAAATCAGAAGTCCTTCACCCAATAATGTACTTAGGCTCTGAAACTCCATATTGCCCTCGTGTCTTTCTGGAAAAGAAATGTGAAACACTCACCTTTTGAGTGCTTTATCCAAGTCGTGTTCTTCTCTATAGTTGAAAGCTTCATCAAACCCGAACTTGTCCTTCAGCAGATCAACCTTTGGTAGAAAAATTGTTGAAGAAAGAAACAATAGGACAACAGAAAACTGATAAGAGAGTCAAGACCAGTATCTACTATTCGTACAATTTTGGAAAATGATAAAATTCAGCAACTGAATGATTGTATTTGATAATCTGAAACACCAACAGTCACTCTCACACAAAGACGTACGGAGAGAGAGAGAGAGAGAGAGAGAGAGAGAGAGAGAGAGAGAGAGAATTCAGCAACTGAATGATTGTATTTGATAATCTGAAACACCGATTATGCACCAACAGTCACTCTCACACAAAGACGTACGCAGAGAGAGAGAGAGAGAGGGATAAAATTTAGCAACTGAATGATCGTATTTGATAATCTGAAACACTGACAATGCACCAACAGTCACTCTCACACAAAGACGTACGCAGAGAGAGAGAGAGAGAGAGAGAGAGAGAGAGAGATAAAATTCAGCAACTGAATGATTGTATTTGATAACCTGAAACACCGATTATGCACCAACAGTCACTCTCACACGAAGACGTACGCAGAGAGAGAGAGAGAGAGAGAGGATGAATGATGCTCTAAAAAGATACTACTCAGAAAAGGAAACGAGTTCCTCTGGTTGACAAATACAAGGGAACATGTACGGAGCACCAGAAATTGTGCTCGGGACACTTGAAATTTGTAACACAAATACTGGTAAAGTACTATCACCTATGAAGCATGGATATAGATATGGGATACAGTTACGGATAAGTCAGGGATACGACTGTGCAAATTATATATTTTTATAATTATTAGTCTCCTACTAGGCATAAGAAGTCAAAATGATAAAATGATTATATTTGTTAGGGGTAAAACTGGGAGATATATATAAAACTGGGAGTCTGGGAGATATAAAACTATAATTTTTAGAAAATAAGGAACTTTGGTATCGTGGTAAAGAACTTAAGGGGTACGATCAAAACAAAAAGAACTTAAGGGGTTATGGTGTAATTTTTGTAATATATATACAAGTATATAACGATCGAGAGAAGCGGCAGAAGCCCTCGATCATTCGATCGAAATCGAGGAGCCCTAAAGCCAGAGTGCCAGCCGCCATCGTCATCTCGTTGTCGTCTCACCGTCGTCGTCTTGCCACCGTCAGTTGTCTCGCTCTCTCTTGTCTCTCTCTCTGTCTCTCTCTCTCTCTTGCTCTCTGTGTGTGTGACTGCTGACTGGGATCACTGGGTAACTCTCTATGTTTTGTTTTGTTTTGACCTCGTTGTATCCAAAAAGTATCTGGCCGTATTCCACGTGTATCACTCCTGTATCCGAAACGTATCCGAAAATTAAAACATTTAATTTAATTACAGGATACTTATTTGCCGTATCAAATACGTATCAGGGCGTATCTGGGAAATATCCAATACCTGTACGTGACTGGTTTTGGCGTATCCGTGCTTCATAGACTATCACAATGGTAAGGTATATGACATTTCCATTGAGAATTAAGTATAGACATGCGCTAAATGGTAATTTAGCATAAATAGCAGAATGGACATGTGAAAGGCACTCACCTTTTCTTTGGATCCAGCACTTCCAACCACATAACAGTTTTTTAACTTTGCAAACTGGCCAACAAGCTGACCAACAGCTCCAGATGCAGCTGAAACGAAAACGTACTCTCCTTCCTTAGGAGAGCCTACCTCATAAAAACCAGCATAGGCTGTCAAACTAGGCATTCCTACAAAGTTCAAACTCAACGGAATGAGGATCCATCCAATGTAGCTGATAGTATAAAGATGTGGATAAGGAAAACCAGTGCAGGACATCTTATAGAGGGAAAACATAGTAACTAAGATCTGTAAAATTCCAAGCAACAAGTGATCTGTGCTGGGAGAAATAACTGATTGAAATATAACAAGATGCTTTCCTTGGTGGAATCTTTACCAATGAACTTGTTGGATCGTCCAAGAGACAATGCAATGCCATCGTAAGAGAGGAATGACAATGAACACGTCAGCTATTGAATACAGCTTATCCTAAATCACAGTACAAACTGATCACTACTCACGAGTTTTTCAGAAAGAGGTGGTCCACAGGGCTTTGAACAAGTGATGCTACTTCATCAACTTGTCTTGTTTTCTAAAACTGAAAACTGTAATTAGACGCCAGTAACTAACTAAATATCCTTATTCCTTCCAGCTATTCTTCCAAAGAAACTTCCTTGGACCACCAAGTTTGGATAGATAGTACAATTCAAAAGTAGGGAGCAATAAATTTTCATCAATTGGGGATAAGAGAGGTAACAAAGGATAGATTAGTTTGTACATTTAGTCTAATTCGGAGGTGGTTCGAGCCGGTGTGCTTTCTTGGAGAAAGATTCCTAAATCTGTTGATAATGTTAATATTTGTAGGGCTTGGGGTATTCCTTTGTATGTATCCAGTCTTAGGGGCTGTCCTGTCTAGTTATTGGCTGCTAGAGGCTGTGGCGTACCCCTTGTATAGGGTTTTTCTGTAATGTTTTGTTTTTGTCTATCTTTGGTCTTGTTTGTAACTTCAACGCTATCCCCTTGATCTGATTGGTTTGGTTGCTTAAACAAAATCACTAAATTAAAAACAAAAAAAAGAAAGCAAAAGGGAGAGTTGTCTGCAATTTTCTGCATCTATTTGATAACAAACACACACACAGAGAGAGAGAGAGAGAGAGAGAGAGAGAGAGAGATTAGTGTCCAAATGGAAAATGTAGTTAGCCGCATTATCTTTCACGTAGTAGGAATACTTAGCCCGAGATACCCCTTATTAGATCTCACTTACCAATGTCATTGCCCTAGTTTAAGTTAGCAAAGAAATAAATGAAAAACAAACAAAAATAAACCACTATTTTCTTTTCAGCTCTATATTTTGCTACATCCACAAGTGGTGAGGTTCCACGACGAATAAATCAAATGCCTTCTTATTGGGATGAGAAAAAGAAGAAGATAATCTACCTATTGTACCTGAAGTAATTTGGAGGAAACAAATGGAATGAACTTACCAAGGATCCCTGTATAATAAGAAAGAGGGACATCTGTGTCTTCAATTTTAAAGAGTGTCTCTGGTTCTGTAATGAGACTATAGTCTTCCCATCCAGTCATTCCCCAAACTAAGTCACCCTTCTTGTAATTTGGATGTCCAGAATCAATAACTTTAGCCACTCCACGACCAGTTATAGGCTGCACAACACCAACAGGATCAGTCACTGACGCAGACTTATTTGAGGTTGAGGCAGGTCGTATATGGATTGAATTATGGAGTATGGTTTATGGTTTCATCATTAATATTGCATATTCATTTAGTTTCCATGTCTCCGTACGTATATTACAGATTTCGATATTGACGGATGGATTAATGAATGAATGTTTAATGCTTTTCATTTTACATGTTATTTTGGGGAGGGGCTGTAGAATATCTAAACAAAGATACAACTAATCTCTAGGCATCAATTAATGCCCGATTAATTGGCCTAGGCGCTAGGTGGTGCCCGGTTGCCCGACTAGCACTTAAAGGACTTTTCGAACACTGCAAAAACGTGTTCCCTTTGTAATAGTTATAGATGATAGACGAATATACTATATAGGTTTTTTGTTTATTGAGTTTGAACGGAACTTGATTAAAAGACTAATATAAAAGATTTTCTCAGTCTTTTTACAACATAGTACATACCTGACAATGATTCATTGGACGGAACCAACGTTAAGGATGCAAGGATTTTCACAAGAATCCTTCAAAAGGCCATACCTAATTTTTCTAATATTGATTTCCAATTTTTTAACAGTAGAAAGTCAAATGGAAACTGAATTGAAACTTCTTAATAGGCAAATATACTCCTCTCCCCCACTTAGCCGTTTATCTTCTCCTCCTAAACATCGTACCTAGAACAAGCTGCGCAGTAATTTGTTCAAGCTTCGTTCCAAACCTTAACCAGCTAGCTTCAAAAGATATCAAAGGACCGTTTGACGAGAACACGAGCTCAAACTCGAGTCCTTTGCTCTGTTTATCACTCCAAGTTGGAATTTCTGAATATACTACATAAATTTACGAAGGTGTGTGTCTGTAAAGAAGATAGAGATTGAATCATGGGTTGTAATTAAGTGACTGACCGAACCAGGTGTGAATGGGGCAATGTAGCTGCCAATGGAATTCCTCATGCGGATACGCATGTAGGGGTCGCAAGACAAGTAGAGATTCTTCACCACAACCGTTTTCGAACCTTGTGCTACACTCAGTCGAATCTTACTGCTCCTCAACTCGAAATCTGACTCTTTTGGGAGACCATTCATCACGTAGTCCCTCAGGATTACCTGCCTGTTGCTCACCTCCGCCATATCAACACCCACTCTCTCTCTCTCTCTCTCTCTCTAAATCCCTCTTTCTGTGCCTTAAATCAAAATTTCTCGTGGTGGAGAATGAGGGAGGCGATGATCCGGATGTCAGCTAGTGTGTGTCTTTGGACCTTACTGCAGGATAGAGCAATAATGACAAAAAGGCGGAAAAAATAGAGGAGTAAATTATCAAAATCACCCCGAGATTTTTTAAAATTATAAAATTTCCCCTCACATTACTTTCTTGTCGTAATTTAGCTAGTACATATATAAAACATGTTTCATAACAAATTACTCTCTTGCTGTTGTAATGTACTGTAGTACAGTAGCTAGTAAACCTGTAGCTACATAAAGCCGCATGCAATGTTTATGTACTGGAAGTTTACGGCAGAAACAAAGGCCAACTAATATACTGAAAGCTTACTCGGCCGTATTCAGTAGTAGTATAAGGTCAAGTAAATAGGGACCTAGGGTGACCCCAATTACTTGTTAAAAGATTTATTATGAATTTTAAAGTGAAGTTTCAAAAACTTATACGCATTAGACAAGTGTACATGGGTTTTCCCTTGGATCCCTGTACTGCCGTTGGAAACCTTTCTATTTCCTCTTCTCAATACAAATGCATTAATTAGATCCAAAATATATTGATTGTTAAATTAGTAAATATTTTACCTTTATGTATTTAACTATTAGCTCCCCAACTGTTTGTGCTCTCAAAAAACTTGCTTTTGCCTAACACAGTATACAAACTTGCTTGCAAATCCCTCTGACTTTTTTGAATAAGAGCATTCCATCCACTCCTCTGAAGTAACCATGGATTGCAATTTGTGTTTGATGTTAACCATTCGTTTTATTGTAGTAAAGTCTGTTATGGCGCGAGTAGCTCCAATATCGACTAAATCAACACCGAAAGTATACCTTCTCATCATATTCAAAACAACACTGTGGTTATAAATAAATCTCGAAATAGATTTTAGCTTGCTCTATAATCACATTTATCCACTCAAGCTTTTTAAAATCTTGAAGAATCAAATCGATGCAATGAGCAGCGCAAGGAGTCCAAAATACCGTAGGAAAATCATCGGTCAACCTCTTTGCAGCAATAATGACATATCTCTCTTCAATATTAGTAACCACTTGCAAAACATTTCTTATCCCAACTTCTTCCACCACTCCCTTAAGAACGTCATTCCTTCAGGACAAAAAACCAAAAAAGTTCACCAATGTTCTACCTTTCTCCAAGACCCATTCGTCGACCAAAACAGAACAGCCCCCACACATTGGTCAATGTCATTTCTTACTTCTTGAAGCGCATTTTTCAACATAGAACTACGAAGATCATGATAAGTGGGAGCCACAACACCTGCTTCTCCTTGTGAAGCAATGGCATCAACCATTGCTTGGAAATACATCGATTTCACAGCATCTAAAGGTATGCCAACATCATTAAAAAAAACTGGGTTATCGCCGTACTAGCGTGATTGTTAGTCCTTTTTGAATCGACTAGAGTATTATCATTAACTACGAGAGTGTTAGGAATTGAAGAACGCGAGTAGGGGTGATTTTAAAAACCGGAAAACCGGATCGGAACCGGATCAATTTTCCGGTATTTCAAAATTTTATTTTCGGTTTGAGAGACTTAAAAACCGGTCTAAACCGGACCGGACCGGATTACACATGTATACAAAAATTTTGCAAGAGGTGTGCCTTGAATCCTCAAGTCTCAACCGACCACAACTTACCGTTGTGCTACACAAGTTGTTGTGAATTTTATTTGTAAAAAATATATTTATTACATAAATACGCTAGATATATAAATACAAACCCCAATTACTAATCCAGATTTCATCCTCACACACCCCGCCAACTGGAGTCCAGGCAATGGCGATTTGCACGACCGACTCTCTCTCTCTCTTCTTCTTTTTCTTCCTCGGTGGCGATGGTGAAGGGCGGCAGCCGGCGACTATTATACGATGACTCCATAGTTGTCAAATCGTGAATCGAAATGGTCATTTTTCGAATCGTGAATCGAATCGAATCGTGAATCGCTCTGATTCAGTCATGACTTCTATAATGTATAGAAACCTATGCTTATTGATTAGGGTAACAACAATATATACTACAAATGAAAGATTTAGGCCTAAATCAATAAAAACCTTCTTCTAAATGTTGATTTGATAATAACGTGGAGTATTAGGTAAGTTGCTTCTATTGCAACTATCAAGAGATGATGATTCGTAAAGCCTACTTATGGTTCTTTTTGTACGAAAGAGTTACAAGTACAAAACAAACCCTTAGAAGGTCTATAGGGTTGTTATATTCCATTTATCTTCCTCATTTTCGATTCACTCTCGTAATAAATATTTTTTTCTTATTATCTATCCATATAACATAGACAAAAGATGACATATAACAATACTAAAGACCTTAAAAAAATATTTGAACCCTTTTCAAACAACAAAAGAAGCAAAACAAGAGTAAAAAATGAGTTTCGGAAATTTTAAGTCAATCGAACGATTCACAACTATTTCCGATTCAGGCAGCCTATTCGTATCGATTACCCACCAAATCGTATTGATTACCCACCGAATTGTATCGAATCGTACGATACGAATCGTGAATCGTACGATTTTGACAACTATGGATGACTCTCTCTCTCTCTCTCTCTCTCTCTCTCTCTCTCTCTACGTCTGTTGATTTTTAGTTTTGTTTGAAACCCCAAACTCAGATCTGGTCTGAGATGGAGCTCGGTGACGGCGCCGGCGGTTGATGCCGACGGGATGGTGCATATTATCTCTCTGTTTGTCTTGAAACCGGATAAACCGAAAAATCGGACCGAAACTGGATAAACCGGACCGGATTTTTTCGACCGGTTCCGGTTTCCATTTATTCCAAACCGGATAACCAGTTTCGACCGAAAAATATGCCGAAACTAGTCGAAACCGGACCGGTATCTTCGCTACCCGCGAGGCTTTTCTAACTCTCCCTTTCTTTTTTCTACCTACTCCTTAGTTGCTTGTACTCTCTCCTAGCTTCCTGATTTATTAACAACGTAGAATCAAGTTCAACCGCTTCAGGAACTGCAATCAACTCGACTTCCGTGTTCAAACCACACTTATTGCCAAAAGGGTCTATCTCACTCCCCGACGGATCATTAAGACTCGTTATCTCGTCTGCGATTTTTTGTTTCTTCCTCTTCTTCTTTTTCTTTGGTCAAACGGAAATATCGGACTGCACTCTGAGGCAAGTAGAGGCATTACCCTTCTGTCCGGCAAGATGTTCTTTAATCCTATGAATCCCACCACCCTCGAAGATTTTGCCACAATACAAACACTTGAGCTGAACCCTATCCCCATTTTTAAACATTTGGCAATGTTTCCATGCCGGGTCGTGCTTTTGCGAAGTAAGTGGTACTGGTTCTAACCCAGAAGCCATTTTTCTACCTTCTAACAGATTTCTGCAATGGCAATGGAAATAAAATCAAATGGGCTACTTAAAAAATTGACCTTTACTGTAGGAAAGTAATAAGTAAAATACAAGATGGTATATGACATCCAATGCATTACTTTACATGGAATAAAAACTCAAGACTAAATAAAGTGGTACCGGTTCCAACCCAGAAGCCATTTTTGTACCTTTTAACAAATTTCTGCCAGTTCAACGGAAATTAAAGCAAATGGGCTACTTAAAAAACTGACCTTCAATTGTACTGTAGGAAAGCAATAAGCAAAATACGAGATGGGTATATGACATCCAATGCATTACTGCACATTACATGGAATAATAAAAACTCAAAAGACCAAATCAATGGAGAAAGGAGGGAAGAGTTGAACTTACTTGTCCTTTGATGTTCTTTGAACGCTTTTAGAGAGAGAGAGAGACCGGGTTCTTTGAACGCTTTTATGTGGAACGTGAAAGAATCGACGGTTAACCGGATGGACCGGGTAAGGGTAGACGAAGGTGGGGTTACGGGCTTGTGGGTTTTCTTTAATTGGTTAACCGGATGAGACGGGCGAAACGCGGTCGAACTTCCCAGATGGGCCGGAGATGGTTGTGACGGAACCTAGACTGACCGGTGACCGGCGATTTTGGGCTCGAACCGGCGATAGGTTTTCAGGCGCGCAGAGAGGGGGGGTTGGGGTTTGGGAGGAAGACGCTTTTGCGATAGTATTTTGCTGGGTCTCAAATGGTATTACTGTAAATATTGTGTTGGGTAGGAAGTTTTAAGGTGTGTTTGGATGGGGAAAAAACTTGAAAAGAAGAGAAATTTTTTAAGAAATAAGTTTACTTTTCTTTTCAATTATTTGGATTTTAGAGAAAGAGAAGTGAAAGTTTTTTTTTAAAAAAGTTCAATTTTCTTTCCAATTTCTTCTTAACTGTCCCTCTACTTTTCCTTTTCATTATTTTCCCTTCTTTTCCATTTCTTTACAACCATGAATTAAAAGGTTCAGGTGATAATATTTCGGTCCTTTTCCCTTTCCGGGTAATGTGGACAAAATACCAACTACCTGATTCTGCTTTTACCATGACACTAATTAGACAGAATTTGAGAAGCAAGAATCCTGGTAATTTGATTTTCATCTCTCTCCCTTATTGGACCGATTCGTAAACCAAGCTCCAATGACATGATTCTTTACAGGTGCACGACTGTGTTCGTCGTGCGCCCCTGGCTTAAAAGGAGTTAAGTCACCAATTTTGTTACAACCCAGTTGCAAGAGCGGAGACTCAGTAGCTAATCAGTATTAACTCCTTGAATTTGCATCATGACAAGTAGGTAGACTTTGAGATAGGCAACCACCAGCGCCGTCGCTTGAAGGGACAACGCAGACACCGAGCGTGGTTGGTATTGTAATAAACATAGCTATTTTGAAAAAGTTGTTCGTCAAATAGAGTATAAGAAACTTTTCAGTTCACAATTTGTTCATTAAAGCCAAAGAACATTCCAACACATCCCAGCAAGAAACTCTTCCTATCACATCTCAAGTCAAACGTATATACACACAAAAAACGCAAGGCGACTCATTCACGAGCAACCAACACCACCTGTTTCCCAATATTGCGACCAGAGAAAAGACCAATAAGAGCTGCTGGTGCATTCTCCAGGCCTTCTGCTATGTCTTCCACATATGTAATTTTCCCTTCTCGTATGAGGGGTAGGACCATGTCAAGATACTTTGGGTACATGGGATAGTAATCAAAAGCCGTGAATCCTTCCATTCGGATTCGTTTTGTGATGAGGCAGAACAGGTTGTGTGCACCTTCCCGTTCTTCAAGGTTGTACTGTGAGCTCATCCCACACACAGGAATGCGACCGTGGAGTCTCATGTTTAGAAGTACCATATCAAGCATCTTTCCTCCAACATTCTCAAAGTAGATATCGATGCCATCAGGTAAGCACCTGGCAAACAAATTAAACAGAGGCATAGAGAATGTTGGATATCCCAGCTAAGAGCATATCTAATGCAAAACGGCAGAAAAGGCATCCTGATGTCAATTATTGGCAAGCAGCACGCTACATTCCCTACAATGCAAAAATGTAGCAACCTTGCTCCAATCCAAAGAAAGTTATTTCTTCTATTTTCTTCCTACAGAGCCAACTACAAACTGCATTTTGGGGTCCTGATAAAGAGAGAAAACTACGATCAAATTTTAAAAGGTTGAAGAAGAAATGGCAAACATGACCCATTGTTTGAAAAAGTGGACAATTGCTATTTTCGCATTTGGCATGAGGTTTAGCCATTGCTCGGAGTTGCTCTAATAAGGCATGCAATGTACTGGAAGTTTACAGCAGAAACAAAAAAGCCAACTAAGGTATGTACTGAAACTTTACTCGGCCTTATTCAATATAAGGTCAAGTAAATAGGGTGACTGTGGTATGCCAGCCAATTACTTGTCAAAAAATTTATGAATTTTAAAGTGAAGTTACACAACATAAATGCATTAGACAAGTGTACATGGGTTTTTCCCTGGATCCCTGAACTGCCGTTGGAAACCCATGCCCTATGCTTTGCACGTATTCACAGAGAAAGAATAAACAATCAGCTTTGGCTTCTTCTTCTATACTTCTTATGCTTCTTTGCTTACAAAAAAAGGCTCTCATACGTAGCTCAATATTTTCTAATCATATCAATATAATTTTGACAACTTAGTTCGTGACTCATTCAAACCTCCTAGTGGTTGTGAACATGAGATGAGGAATGCTTGTGAGTTGTAAGCTCTTGGGTTTAATCTTGGGGCTAACACACTCCGGTTGTACCTTCACGAGGGGAGGAATATTAGCCTTAACACAGTGCCTAGCATGACTCTTAATCTCACAGGCAACATCTTTCCTACTTTCACTATTTTCCTACGCTCTTGATTTACTTGGTGTATTTAGATATTTCAAGACTTCTAACAGTCTAATAATTAGTGTGCTAAAATGGTGTTTGGAATATAGTTCTAACATTACTTTCCTTGAATTAGGTTGATCAAATCAGCAGTCGTTGTACCCATTAATGTACTTAGGCTCTGAAACTCCATATTGCTATCATTTCTTTCTGGAAAAGAAATATGAAACACTCACCTTTTGAGTGCTTTATCTAGGTCGGGTTCCTCTTTATAGTTGAAAGCTTCATCAAACCCGAATTTGTCCTTCAGCAGATCAACCTTTGGTTGGAAAAATGGTTGAAGAAAGAAACAATAGGACAACAGAAACCAATAAGAAAGTCATGACCAGTATCTACTACTCGTACAATTTGGGATATGATAAAATTCAGAAACAGAATGATGGTATTTGATAATCTGAAACATCGATTATGCACCACCAGTCACTCTCACACACGGACGTACGCAGAGAGAGAGAGAGAGAGAGAGAGATGCGATGAATTATGCTCATTGCTCTGAAAAGATACTACTCAGCAAGGAAACGAGTTCCTCTGCTTGACAAATACAAGGGAACATGTTTGGAGTACCAGAAATTGTGATCGGGACATTTGAAATGTGTAACTCAAATACTGGTAAAGTACAATAAAACAATGGTAAGGTATATGACATTTCCATTCAGCGATAAATATAGACATGTGCTAAATGGTAATTTAGCATAAATAGCAGAATGGACAAATGAAAGGCAATAACCTTTTCTTTGGATCCAGCACTTCCAACAACATAACAATTCTTTAGCTTTGCAAACTGGCCAACAAGCTGACCAACAGCTCCAGATGCAGCTGAAACGAATACGTACTCTCCTTCCTTAGGAGAGCCTACCTCATAAAAACCACCATAGGCTGTCATACCAGGCATACCTACAAAGTTCAAACTCAACGCAATGAGGATCCATCCAATGTAGCTGAAAGTATAAGATCACAGTACAAACTGATCATGACTCACGAGTTCCCTTACAACTGTCTGAATTTTTCAGAAAGAGGTGGTGCACAGGGCTTTGAACTAGGGATGCTACTTCATCAACTTGTCTTGTTTTCTAAAACTGAAAACCATAATTACGAGCCAGTAACTAAATATATAGGTATTCCTTTGTATGTATCCAGTCTTAGGGGCTGTCCTGTCTAGTTTTTGGCTGCTAGATGCTGTGGTGTACCCTTGTATAGGGGTTTTCTGTAATGTTTTGTTTTTGTCTATCTTTGGTCTTGCTTGTAACTTCAAGGCTATCCCCTTGATCTGATTGGTTTGGTTTCTTAATGAAAGTCACTAAATTCCCAAAAAAAAAAAAGAAAAGAAAGCAAAAGGGAGAGTTGTCTACAATTTTCTGCATCTATTTAATAACACACACACAGAGAGAGAGAGAGAGAGAGAGAGAGAGAGAGAGAGAGAGAGAGATTAGTGTCCAAATTGAAAATATAGTTAGCCGCATTATCTTTCACGTAGTAGGAATACTTAGCCCGAGATATCCCCTTATTAGATCTCACTAATATCATTGGCCTACTTGAAGTTAGAAAATAACTAAATGAAAAACAAAAAAACTACTATTTTCTTTTCAGCTCTATATCCTGCTACATCCATAAGCGGTGAGGTTCCACGACAAATAAATTGAATGCCTTCTTATTGGGATGAGAAAAAGAAAAAGATAATCAACCTATTGTACCTGAAGTAATTAGGAGGAAACAAATGGAATGAACTTACCAAGGATTCCAGTATAATAAGAAAGAGGCACATCTGTGTGTTCAATTTTAAAGAGTGTCTCTGGTTCTGTAATGAGACTATACTCTTCCCATCCAGTCGTTCCCCAAACTAAGTCACCTATCTTGACATTTGGATGTTCAGAACCAATCACTCTAGCCACTCCATAGCCAGTTATAGGCTGCACAACATCAACATTATCAGTCACTGATGCAGATTTAAGAACTTTCGGGAAGTGGAAAGAAGTTCCTACATATTGTAGCTATAATGCAATACTGGCCATTTAGTTGACTCAAGAATATTTAAAAAATGATACAACTAATCTCTAGGCATTGATTAATCCCCAACTAATTGGCCTAGGCGCTAGGCGGTGCCCGGCTGCCTGACTAGCCCTTGGGGACTTTTCGAACACTGCAAAAAGGTGTTCCCTTTGCAATAGTAATAGATGATAGATGTATATACTATATTCGTTTTTTGTTTATTAAGTTTGAACGGAAGTTGATTAAAAGATTAATATAAAAGATTTTCTGTGTCTTTTTACAACATATATACCAGACAATGATTCATTGGACGGTTTGCTGTGTTTGTTTGGGCTTTACTAGTTGGGCTTGTCCCATGTAATTTGGGCTTTTAGGCCTCTTGGGTGTTTGGGCTGCGTCCCACTTATTTTAACTGTTCTATCCGAGCTCTTAGGCCTTTAGGTGTTGGGACTTTGTTCCCTTTGGGTGTTGCCTTGGTTGACATCTTGCCAATCAAGGGATTGGGTCTCGGATTGGACTTTTTGTTCTCTCCTTGTCCTATTAATCTTTGTATCTCCTTTTAATAAAATCTTTTTTCCGTTCAAAAAAAAAAAAAAAATTCACGGATGCAAGGATTCTCATAAGAATCCTTCAAAAGGTCATACATAATTTTTCTAATATTGATTTCCAATTTTTTAACATTAGAAAGTCGCATGGAAATTGTATTGAAACTTCTTATAGGCACATATACTCCTCTCCCCCACTTAGCCATTATCTTCTCCTCGTAAATTAACTAACCCTTGTTTGTTTTCCCTTTCTTTTTCCGGAGATAGGAGAATACAAGTATAAGAATTAAATGAAACAACTCCACAATCACTATAAGGGGGAGAAATAATCCCAACAAATACAAAAGGAAGAACAACACACGCAAGTAAAGATATTTGAATTCCTACCCTCATAGTGAAACCGCAAAAGTCCTAGCCAACTAAGCTAGCCTCAGTTTGATACTCCAATATTGTTTTCCCAAACAATTATATTTCCCAAACAATTATATACCCCCGTTATATTTGACCAAACAATTGTAAAATATTTTCCCCAACAATTGACTACCACTCATCCACATCCAATATTGTTTTCTCCTCCTAAATCCTTTAGATTTTGCCATCCCTACATCAAAGGACCACAACAAACAAATAGTCATTTGATTATCTTAATATCCTAAGAAGTTTACTAAGATAATACAAAATTGTAAGAGTTTGTAAGAACATTGTAAGAGTTGTCACGAAAGAAAAAAATACATTGGAAGAGTTTGCACCATCAACCTATGCATGTATTTTAGTACTCCTTTATAACCTCTCCCCCACTTTATTTGACTAAACAATTATATTGACCCCACAACATTTGCCCAAGCAATTAAAACTAGTGATGGTACAAAAGGGGCATAACTGGGCAACCCCACCACAAAATTTTGAAAACCCCTCGCAGTATCCTAATAAGTTTACCACGATACTCACAATAATCTAAGGGTTTGCAGTCCATCAACGTTGGAACTAGGGCTGACAAACGAAACCGAAGGAGCCGATAGAAACGGTTGATTGTTGAAACTTAATTTGAAAACTTAATGAACTTTAAAAAGATGTTCAAGTTCAACCTTCGTTCCAAACCTTAACCAGCTTCAAAAGATATCAAACGACCGTTTAACGAGCGAACACGAGCTCGAACTCGAGCGCTTCGCTTTGTTTATCAGTCCAAGTTGGAATTTCTATTTATATCATAAAACAGAGCGATTTCTGTTAAAAATTGTGCAATCTCTACAACTGTTAAATCACACTCTCTGGTAACTTTGTAGCCATCGAATCATTTCTTCTTTTTATTATAATAATATATAGAAGGTGTGTATATAGATAGATACAGATTGAATCATGAGTTGGAAGTGACTGACCGAACCAGGAGTGAAGCTGCCTATCGAATTCCTCATGCGATTACGCATGTAGGGATCGCAAGACAAGTAGAGATTCTTCACCACAACCGATTTCGAACCTTGTGCTGCGTTCAGTCGAATCTTACTGGTTCTCAACTCGAAATCTGACTCTTTGGGGAAACCACTCACGTAGTCCCTCAGAATCACTTGCTTGTTGCTCACCTCCTCTACTCTCTCCGCCATATCAACACCCGCTCTCTCTCTCTCTCTCTGTGTGTAAATCAAAATGTGGAGAATAAGGTAGGCGATGAAGGTCAACTAGTGTGTGTCTTTTGTAGTATAATTAATTAATTTTTCTTACTGGAAAGTAAATAAAGTAAGATTGTAATCAAGTTAAGAGCAATAAGTGGTGAATTTAATTTAATTTTTTTATCATATGGTGAATTTAATTTTGTTCACCTTCTTCTGCTGCTTTGCAGTACCCTTCTTCTTATTATTGATTGAAATAATGTGAATTTCATTACATAGTCATATTTATTAAAGTGTATTACAATGGTGAAATCTACACCATTTTAACTAACAAAAATGAAGATAACGTTCAACATGTTTTAAGAAAGATGAACAAAATTGTATTTATAATAAGTGGTGCTAAAATAATGACAAAAAAGGGAGTAAATTATCAAAATCACCCGAGATTTTTTAAAATTACAAATTTCCCCTCAGATTAGGTAAATTACAAAACGTATCCTGTTTGATACTTAAGAAATTACTCCCTTGTCGTGACGGTTGTCGTGGAACCTAGACCGGCCGGTGATGGGCGATTTTGGGCTTGAACCGGCGAAATTGGTCTCGAACTGGCTATAGGTTTGCAGGCGCTTGGAGAGAGAGGAAGATGCTTTTGCATAGTAATATTTGTATCTCAAATAGTATTATGTTTTTGGTAGTAATTTGCAGAAAAAATGTATACATTTTTAGCATGTCGTTCACACAAATCAACAAATTACTTTTTTTTTATTACAATAACTCTATTCCCAAACCCATCTACAATTTATTCACTACCGGAAATAACTTGATAACAAATTACTCATTACAGGAACACCTAACAACTTGGATTGTAACATATTCTTTCTCAAAATTTATTCACTACCGGAAACGCTCCTAGAAAGTTTTAGGTTGTGTTTGGAACTTGAGGAAAGAAATGGACAAGAAGAGAAATTATTTAATAAATAAGTTTATTTTTCTTTTCAATTGTTCGGTTTTAAAGAAAGAGAAGTGAAAAGTTTAAAAAAAAAAAAAAAGTTCAATTTTTTTTTCCCAATTTCTTCTTTAACTCTCCCTCTAGTTTTCCTCTTCATTATTTTCCCTTCTTTTCCATTTCTTTGCTCAAGCTCCAAAATGCAAACGTCACCAGTTAATCTAAAACACCAATTTCTTGCAGTGATGCAAAATCAACGGAAAAAAAAAAAAAAATTAAATACAAAGGCAATTGGTGCCTTCCACTTTTTTTTTTTTTTTTTTTGTGATCCTCATTGTTGCCTTCCACTTAATCCAGGTATTAACACACACTCTTCAAAAGAATTATATCTCTCTCTCTCTCTCTCTCTGTGGCAGCCTTAAAAGGGATGAAGCATTGTCCAAAGCCAAAGGCAAAAAACACTCCATTATCTTGACGAACGGGTTGTTCATACCAAACACGAGTGCGCCAATGAATTTCGGATGCCTCATGATCAGACCCATTCAGAAGTTATCCTCGCCAAAGACATTACACTGCGGCTGAGCATTGTTAATTTGTTCTAACATCCATTGTAAAGCAACACATTCCTAAGAGGCAATCACCGTAATTTTTTGCTATTCTACTACTACAATTTTTTGACAATAAAAAGAACTTCATAGATAAAAGAGTCATTACATCCCAAAGTTCATTACAATGCAAAGCACAAGGCTGAAAGAAACAAAATAAAAAAATACATCAAACATAACAAAGGTACGATCTTCCATGACAAAAGAACAAAAGAGATAGCTCATCCAGTGTCAAAAGGAAAAGAAGTATCCACTTCAGAATGGATCCTGGAAGATGCCGCAAACTTAGCCAAAATAGATGCTTGATGTAATCTGCTAGGTGCACAGAAAGATAGGTTGCAAAAATGTACAGACTGCACAAGGTAGCAGAAGTCAAAAAACAAGGGAGCGGCAATGACTGGGAACTCCTTAATGCTTCTCGGCTGGGAAATAAGAGAAGAATTATTAGTATGAATGTGGATATGCTACAAATTTCTAGTTAAAGCCCAATTCACTGCCTCAATTAAAGGGAGAATAGAGACGCGCGCATTCTTTTGGAGAGGAAGAGCTTCGGAAAAGAGAGTCCACAGTTCTGGACTGAATTTGAAAAGTTATACCCACACCAGATTTGTTGCGCTGCAAGTTGTAAGCATGGGCACAAAAAATATCCAAAACTGGAGCATCACAATTTGCATAAACATGGAGTGACATGAAAAGCATGCATTTCAGAATGAGAAGGATTAGAGATTCTAGGGAAGGGGGTTTGAGATGGAGAAGACAATGGTTTCACAGAATCAAAAGCGTGGGTGATGGTTTGGTAGAGTTGGTTTGCACGAGAGAGAACGTGAGAAGGGATGGTGAAATACATTAAAAAACAGTCTTGTTTCTTTCCGGCCAAATACACCAAAGAGTACATGAAATTTTTTAGAAAAAGCTCCTATTGTGAAGAGATAAAATGTGGCTCATATGGTGCAACCAACCTAACCAGAAGGAAATAGAGTGATTTAGAGTTAATGAAATGAGAATGCCAAAATCTGATCCAAACCAAATAGCTCTACTACGTACATTTTGAAGTTAACCAAAGCGCGATTTTAAGAGGCATCTCTCTCTCTCTCTCTCTCAACTGCCTCCATGCCTTCCGATTAATCGATCTACTAGGTAGTGATTTTTATTGAAACAATAAAAAGGTTGGCATATAGGCATGGGTCGATTATCTACACGCTTCTACATTTTTATTATTGAGCCCGATTATTTAAACAAAATTTACAAACATGAATTAAAACAGGTTCAGGGTGATACTATTTCGGTCCTTTTCCCATTTCTAGTGATATGGACACAATACCTTGGATGCAGAATCAGATATTATTATTTTTCAATTATTTTTACGGATAAAAAAAATACCTGCATTCACCACGACACTAATTAGACAGAACTTGAGAAGCAAGAGGTCTGGTAATTTGACTTTAGTCTATCTCCCTTATTGGGCCAATTCGTTAACCAAGCTCCAATGACATAACTCTTTATGGGTGCATGACTGTGCTCGTCTGGTTCCCCTGACTTAAAAAGAGTAAAGTCACCGATCTTGCAACAACCTAGTTGCAAAAGCGGAGACTCAGTAGCCGATCAATTCTAAATACTTGAATTTGCATCATGACAACTAGGTTACTTTGAGATAGGGCCTGACCGGTGCCGTCACCTGAAGGGACAACACAGACACCGAGCGTGGTTTTTTTTGAAGAGACACCGAGCGTGGTTGGTGTTGCAAGAAACATAAGCAATTTGTTCATTAAAGCCAAAGAACATTCCAACGCATCCCAGTAAGAAATTATTAAAGCCAAAGAACAATCCAACGCATCCCAGCAAGAAACTCTTTCTAATTAACACATCTCAAGTCAAGAGTATATGCACACAAAAAACGCAAGGCGACTTTGACTCAATCACGAGCAACCAACACCACCTGTTTCCCAATATTGCGACCAGAGAAAAGACCAATAAGAGCCGCTGGTGCATTCTCCAGGCCTTCTGCTATGTCTTCCACATATGTAATTTTCCCTTCTCGTATGAGGGGCAGGACCATGTTTCGATACTTTGGATACATGGGAAAGTAATCGGAAACCAGGAATCCTTCCATTCGGACTCGTTTTGTGATGAGGCAGAACAGGTTGTGTGCACCTTCTTGTTCTTCGAGGTTGTACTGGGAGATCATCCCACACACAGGAATGCGACCGTGGAGTCTCATGTTCAGAAGTACCACATCAAGCATCTTTCCTCCGACATTCTCGAAGTAGATATCGATGCCATCAGGTAAGCACCTGGCAAACAAATTAAACAGAGGCATAGAGAATGTTGGATATCCCAGCTAAGAGCAATAGAGCATATCGAATGCAAAACGGCAGAAAAGGCATCCTGATATCAATTATTGGCACGCAGCACGCTACATTCCCTACAATGCAAAAATGTAGCAACCTTGCTCCAATCCAAAGAAAGTTATTTCTTCATTGTTCTTCCTAAAGAGCCAAATACAAACTGTATTTTGGGGTCCTATTAAAAGAGAAAGAGAGAAAACTACGATCAAATTTTAAAAGATTGAAAGAAGAAATGGCAAACATGGCCCATTGTTTGGCCATCTTTTCAAAAAGTGGACAATTGCAATTTTCGCGTTTGGTATGCGGTTTTGCCATTGCTTAGAGTTGCTCTAACAAGGCAAGCAATGTACTGGAAGCTCACAAGCAGAAACAAAAGCCAACTAAGGTACGTAATGTACTGAAAGTTTAGTCGGCCTTATTCAGTATAAGGTCAAGTAAATAGGGTGACCATGGTATGCCAGCCAATTACTTAAAAAATTTATGAATTTTAAAGTGAAGTTTCAAAACTTAAATGCATTAGACAAGTGTACATGGGTTTTTCCTTGGATCCCTGAACTGCCGTTGGAAACCCATCCATTTCCTCTTCAAAATGAATGGATTGCTAAATAAATATTTTACCTTGTGTATTAACTCCCCAACTGTTTGTGCTTTCAAAAAAACTCTATACATAGCCCTATGCTTTTCACGTATTCACAGAGAAAGAAAAACAATCAGCTTTGGCTTCTTCTTCTTCTTCTTTGCTCAAAAAAAAAAGGGCTCTCATATGTAGCTCAATATTTTCTAATCATATCAATATACTTTTGGCAACTCGGTTCGTGACTCATTCAAACTTCTTGTTGGTCGTGAACATCCGATGAGGAATGCTTGTGAGCTCTTGGGTTTAATCTTGGGGCTAACACACTTCAGTTGTACCTTCACGAGGGGAGGAATATTAGTCTTCAAACAGTGCCTAGCATGACTCTCATTCTCACAAGCAACATCTTTGCTACTTTCACCATTTTCGTACGCTCTTGATTTACTTGGTGTATTTCAATAATTCATGACTTCTAACGGTATAAATAATTAGTGTGCTAACATGGAGTTTTTGGAATGTAGTTCTAACATTACTTTCCTTGAATTAGGTTGATGAAATCAGCAGTCCTTCACCCCATAATGTACTTGGGCTCTGAAACTCCATATTGCCATCGTGTCTTTCTTGAAAAGAAATATGAAACAGTCACCTTTTGAGTGCTTTATCCAAGTCGTGTTCTTCTTTATAGTTGAAAGCTTCATCAAACCCGAACTTGTCCTTCAGCAGATCAACCTTTGGTAGAAAAATGGTTGAAGAAAGAAACAATAGGACAACAGAAAGCCGATAAGAGAGTCAAGACCGGTATCTACTATTCGTACAATTTTGAAATATGATAAAATTCAGAAACAGAATGATTGTATTTGATAATCTGAAACACCGATTATGCACCAACAGTCACTCTCACTTACAGATGTACGGAGAGAGAGAGAGAGAGAGAGAGAGAGAGAGAGAGAGAGAGAGAGAGAGAGAGGGAGATTTATGCTCTAAATGATACTACTCAGCAAGGAAACGAGTTCCTCTGGTTGAAAAATACAAGGGAACATGTATGGAGCACCAGAAATTGTGATCGGAACACTTAAAATTTGTAACACAAATACTGGTAAAGTACTATCAAACAATGGTAAGGGCTCTAAATGATTCTACTCAGCAAGGACACGAGTTCCTCTGGTTGAAAAATACAAGGGAACATGTATGGAGCACCAGAAATTGTGATCGGGACACTTAAAATTTGTAACACAAATACTGGTAAAGTACTATCAAACAATGGTAAGGTATATGACATTTCCATTGAGCAATAAGTAAAGACATGCGCTAAATGGTAATTTAGCATAAATAGCAGAATGGACATGTGAAAGGTACTCACCTTTTCTTTGGATCCAGCACTTCCAACAACATAACAGTTCTTTAACTTTGCAAACTGGCCAACAAGCTGACCAACAGCTCCAGATGCAGCTGAAACGAATACGTACTCTCCCTCCTTAGGAGAGCCTACCTCATAAAAACCAGCATAGGCTGTCAAACTAGGCATACCTACAAAGTTCAAACTCAACGCATTGAGGATCCATCCCATGTAGCTGATAGTATAAAGAAGTGGATAAGGAAAACCAGTGCAGGACATCTTATAGAGGGAAAACATAGTAACTAAGATCTGTAAAATTCCAAGCAACAAGTGATCTGTGCTGGGAGAAATAACTGATTGAAATATAACAAGATGCTTTCCTCGGTGGAATCTTTACCAATGAACTTGTTGGATCGTCCAAGAGACAATGCAATGCCATTGTAAGAGAGGAATGACAATGAACGCGTCAGCTATTGAATACAGCTTATCCTAAATCACAGTACAAACTGATCACTACTCACGAGTTTTTCAGAAAGAGGTGGTCCACAGGGCTTTGAACAACTGATGCTACTTCATCAACTTGTCTTGTTTTCTAAAACTGAAAACTGTAATTAGACGCCAGTAACTAACTAAATATCCTTCCAGCTATTCTTCCAAAGAAACTTCCTAGTTGGACCTCCTAGTTTGGATTGATAGTACAATTCAAAAGTAGGGAGCAATAAATTTTCAACAATTACGGATAAGAGAGGTAACAAAGGATAGATTAGTTTGTACATTTAGTCTAATTCGGAGGTGGTTCGAGCCGGTGTGCTTTCTTGGAGAAAGATTCCTATATCTGTTGATAATGTGAATATTTGTAGGGCTTGGGGTATTCCTTTTTATGTATCCAGTCTTAGGGGCTGTCCTGTCTAGTTTTTGGCTGCTAGAGGCTGTGGTGTACCCCTTGTATAGGGTTTTTCTGTAATGTTTTGTTTTTGTCTATCTTTGGTCTTGTTTGTAATTCAAGGCTATCCCCTTGATCTGATTGGTTTGGTTTCTTAATGAAAGTCACTAAATTGCGAAAAAAAAAGAAAAAGAAAAAGAAAGCAAAAGGGAGAGATGTCTACAATTTTCTGCATCTATTTAATAACACAGAGAGAGAGAGAGAGAGAGAGAGAGAGAGAGAGGGAGATTAGTGTCCAAATGGAAAATGTAGTTAGCCGTATTATCTTTCACTTAGTAGGAATACTTAGCCCGAGATATCCCCTTATTAAATCTCACTTACTAATATCATTGGCCTAGTTTAAGTTAGCAAAGAACTAAATGAAAAAAAAAAAACTACTCTTTTCTTTTCAGCTCTATATCTTGCTACATCAACAAGCGGTGAGGTTCCACGACCAATAAATAGAATGCCTTCTCATTGGGATGACAAAAAGAAGAAGATAATCTGCCTATTGTACCTGAAGTAATTAGGAGGAAACAAATGGAATGAACTTACCGAGGATTCCGGTATAATAAGAAAGAGGCACATCTGTGTCTTCAATTTTATAGAGTGTCTCTGGTTCTGTAATCAGACTATACTCTTCCCATCTAGTCATTCCCCAAACTAAGTCACCCTTCTTGTAATTTGGATGTCCAGAATCAATAACTTTAGCCACTCCACGACCAATTATAGGCTGCACAACACCAACAGGATCAGTCACTGATGCAGACTTATTTGAGGTTGAGGCAGGTTATATATGGATTGACCTATGGAGTATGGTTTATGGTTTCATCGTTAACATTGCATGTTCACTTAGTTTCCATGTATATATATATTACAAACTTCGATTTTGATGAATGGATAGATGGATGAATGTTTAATGCTTTTCATTTTACATGTCATTTTGTCTTAAAGCGATACAACTAATCTCTAGGCATCGATTAATCCCCAACTAGTTGGCCTAGGCGCTAGGCGGTGCCTGGCTGACCGACTAGCACTTAGGGACTTTTCGAACACTGCAAAAAGGTGTTCCCTTTGTAATAGTAATAGATGATAGATGTTTATTGAGTACGAACGAAACTTGATTAAAAGACTAATATAAAAGATTTTCTCAGTCTTTTTACAACATAAATACCAGACAATGATTCATTGGACGGAAGAAACATTACGGATGCAAGAATTTTCGTAAGAATCCTTCAAAAGGCCAAACCTAATTCTTCTAATATTGAATTCCAATTTCTTAACAGTAGAAAGTCACATGGAAATTGAATTGAAACTTCTTATAGGAACAGATACTACTCCTCTCCCCCACTTAACCATTTATCTTCTCCTCCTAAACATCATACCTAGAACGAGCTGCGCAGTAATTTGTTCGAGCTTCGTTCCAAACCTTAACCAGCTAGCTTCAAAAGATATCAAACGACCGTTCAACGAGCGAACACGAGCTCGAACTCGAGCGCTTTGCTTCGTTTATCAGTCCAAGTTGGAATTTCTAAATATAATACATAAATCTATGAAGGGGTGTGTGTATATAGAAGATAGAGATTGAATCATGAGTTGTAATTAAGTGACTGACCGAACCAGGAGTGAATGGGGCAACGTAGCTGCCTGTGGAATTCGTCATGCGGTTACGCATGTAGGGGTCGCAAGACAAATAGAGATTCTTCAACACAACCGATTTCGAACCTTGTGCTACATTCAGCCGAATCTTACTGGTCTTGAACTCGAAATCTGACTCTTTTGGGAAGCCACCCATCACGTAGTCCCTCAGGATTACCTGCTTGTTGCTCACCTCCGCCATACCAACACCCCCTCTCTCTCTCTCTCTCTGTCTCTCTAAATCCCTCACCCTGTGTCTAAATCAAACAAAATGTGGAGAATGAGGCGATGATCACGAATTCACGATGTCTACGAGTGTGTGTGTCTTTGTAGCAGCAGTAATCTTTTATTCCTGGAAAATAAATACAGTAAGATTAAAAGGCTCTGTTTGGAACTAGTGGAAAAGAAAGGAAAGGAAAGGAAAATAAAAGGGAAGGAAAATGAGAGGAAAATGGGAGGGAAAATTTACTGTTCATTACACTTAAAATCCTTATTTTCTTCACACTTTCTCTTCCAACCAAACAATGGAAAGGAAAATTTTTTTATTTTGCTTTCCTTTCCTTTCCTTTCCATGGGTTCCAAACAGACCCTAAGGTATCAAGTTCAAGAGGGGCGACATGGCAAAAAAATCTTTGGGTTTCCAAAATTTTGTGTTCGGTTTTCAATAAATTTTGTGTTTGGTTTTCAATAAATTTCGGTTTCCAAAATTTTGACTTATTACTCTTAATAATCTTTCTCAAAATTCAAAACAAACAGAGACAAAAACTAAACTTTATAAAATTAATGCTGAAAATGAAAAAAAGGCCAAAAAAAAAAAAAGGGTGGGTAAATTATCAAAATCACCTTGAGTTTTTAAAATTAAAAAATTTCTCTTCGCATTAGGTAAATTACAAAACACACCCTATCTCATAAGTCATAACAAATTACTCTCTTGTCGCGACGGAGCCGATAGCCGTTGTGAAGTTCAGCAAAATCTGTCTGCCAACATTGAATTCTATTTGCAATGGACCAACTCGTCCCCTTTTAGCGAGTGAAAGGGTATTTTCACACAACTACGAGTCTACAACCATCACAAGCTACAAAGAACAATGTGGTTCATTGTAATTAGAACCCCACCACAAAAATTGCCCAGGCAATTAAAACTAGTGATGGTACAAAAGGGGCATTAGGGGCAACCCCACCACAAAATATTAAAACAAAAATTCTAACTCCACACCCCCTTACACATCCACACTCATAATAAGGGTGGATCCCATACACACTGGGTGTGTAGTGTGTGCGAGCTCCATCCTTACTGTGAGTGTGGGTGTATAATTGAATGTGTATTTGGGTGTGGAGGTAGAATGATTGATTTTAAAAACTCCTCACAAAATTTGCCCAAGCAATTAAAACTAGTGATGGTACAAAAGGGGCATAAGAGAAAGTGATTGGTTTACCACGATAATCACAATAATCATAATCGAAAAGTAATTTTGGAACTACAAATTTAAGTATTGGTTCTTCATTTTTATCTTTATCCTATGTGAAATTGCTAAATTACTCTTTTTTGTTAGTGTTCTTCCACTTTAGGGAGTATTGTAGTTCTAAATAAAAAAAGTAAAAAATAAAGTGCAAATAATTAAAAGTGGAGTGTCAAAATCAATTTCTTAATATTTATTATATAGGGTATTGAGTTCATTCTCCACTTTGAAAAAAAAAGAAAGTCCTCCACTTAAAGATACGTAAAAGACAGAGAGTAGATCCCATCCGTCTCTCACCTTTGTGTCTTCCCAACATTCTCTATGCCTCTGTTTACTTTGTTTGCTGGTGCATTCTCCAGGCCCTCTGCTATGTCTTCCACATATGTAATTTTCCCTTCTCGTATGAGGGGCAAGACCATGTCTCGATACTTTGGATACATGGGAAAGTAATCAGAAACCAGGAATCCTTCCATTCGGACTCTTTTTGTGATGAGGCAGAACAGGTTGTGTGCACCTTCCTGTTCTTCAAGGTTGTACTGTGAGATCATCCCACACACAGGAATGTGGCCATGGAGTCTCATGTTCAGAAGTACCACATCAAGCATCTTTCCTCCGACATTCTCGAAGTAGATATCGATGCCATCAGGTAAGCACCTGGCAAACAAATTAAACAGAGGCATAGAGAATGTTGGATATCCCAGCTAAGAGCATATCTAATGCAAAACGGCAGACAAGGCATCCTGATGTCAAATATTGGCACGCAGCACGCTACATTCCCTACAATGGGAAAATGTAGCAACCTTGCTCCAATCCAAAGAAGGTTATTTCTTCAATTTTCTTCCCAAAGAGCCAAATACAAACTGTATTTTGGGGTCCTACTAAAAGATAAAGAGAGAAAACTACGATCAAATTTTAAAAGATTGAAAGAAGAAATGGCAACATGGCCCATTGTTTGGCCATTTTTTCAAAAAGTGGACAATTGCCATTTTCCCATTTGGCATGTGGCTTAGCCATTGCTCGGAGTTGCTCTAACAAGGCATGCAATGTACTGGAAGTTTACAGCACAAACAAAAGCCAACTAAGGTATGTAATGTATTCTGAAAGTTTACTCGGCCTATTCAGTATAAAGTCAAGTAAATATGGTGACCGTGGTATGCCAGCCAATTACTGGTTAAAAAATTTATGAATTTTAAAGTAAAATTTCAAAATTTAATGCATTAGACAATTGTGTACATGGGTTTTTCCTTGGATCCCTGAACTGCCGTTGGAAAACCCATCCATTTCCTCTTCAATATGAATGGATTGCTAAATAAATATTTTACCTTGTGGATTAACTCCCCGACTGTTTGTGCTCTCCAAAAAACTCTATACATAGCCCTATGCTTTACACGTATTCACAGAGAAAGAAAAACAATCAGCTTTGGCTTCTTATTCTATACTTCTTATTCTTCTTTGCTCATAAAAAAAGGGCTCTCATACGTAGCTTAATATTTTCTAATCATATCAATATACTTTTGGCAACTCGGTTCGTGATTCATTCAAACCTCCTGTTGGTCGTGAACATCCGATGATGAATGCTTGTGAGCTCTTGGGTTTAATCTTAGGGCTAACACACTCCGGTTGTACCTTCACAAGGGGAGGAATATAATTAAGCTTTAGCACATTGCCTAGCATGACTTCCATTCTTACATGCAACATCTTTCCTACTATCACCATTTTCGTACGCTCTTGATTTACTTGGTGTATTTCGATGATTCAGGACTTCTAACGGTATAAATAATTAGTGTGCTAGCATGGTGTTTTTGGAATGTAGTTCTAACATTACTTTCCTTGAATTAGGTGGATGAAATCAGAAATCCTTCACCCAATAATGTACTTAGGCTCTGAAACTCCATATTGCCATCGTGTCTTTCTGGAAAAGAAATGTGAAATACTCACCTTTTGAGTGCTTTATCCAAGTCGTGTTCTTCTTTATAGTTGAAAGTTTCATCAAACCCGAACTTGTCCTTCAGCAGATCAACCTTTGGTAGAAAAATTGTTGAAGAAAGAAACAATAGGACAACAGAAAACTGATAAGAGAGTCAAGACCAGTATCTACTATTCGTACAATTTTGGAACATGATAAAATTCAGCAACTGAATGATTGCATTTGATAATCTGAAACTCCGATTATGCACCAACAGTCACTCTCACACAAAGAGAGAGAGAGAGAGAGAGAACCCTGCGATTTCCACCGCCTGTGGACATAAGTTAACCTCGCCATAACAAGTGTAAGATACTTTGGAAATTAGAAGTTGTAAGAAACATAAGATACTTTTCAGTTCATAAATTTATTCATCAAAGCCAATATACACTCCAACGCATCCCAGCAAGAAACTCTTCTTAACACAGATCAAGTCAAAAGTATAGCAAGGAATTTACATCCAGAAAACGCGATGTGACTTTCACTCATTCACGAGCAACCAACACTACTTGTTTTCCAATATTGTGACCAGAGAAAAGCCTAATAAGAGCCTTTGGTGCATTCTCTAGGCCTTCTGCTATGTCTTCCACGTACGTAATTTTTCCTTCTCGGATGAGGGGCAGGACCATGTCAAGATACTTTGGGTACATGGGATAGTAATCGAAAACCAGGAATCCTTCCATTCGGACTCGTTTTGTGATGAGGCAGAACAAGTTGTGTACACCTTCAGTCTCTTCAAGGTTGTACTGTGAGATCATCCCACACCCGGGAATGCGACCGTGGAGTCTCATGTTTAGAAGTACCGCATCAAGCATCTTTCCTCCAACATTCTCAAAGTAGATATCGATACCATCGGGAAAGCACCTGGCAAACAAATTAAACAGAGGCATAGAGATTAATGTTAGACATTCAAGTTCATAAAATGGAAGTATGTAGCAACCTTGCTCCGATGCAAAAAAAATGCTATTTCTTCAATTTCCGTCCTAAAGAACCAAATACAAATTGCATTTTTTGGGGTCCTATTAAAAGATAAAGCGAGAAGACCACAGTCAAATTTTAAAAGGCCGCCAATGAAATGGCAAACATGGCCATTGTTTGGAAATCTATTTAGACATGGATTTGAGACGTTTAAAACTGGACGATGGCAATTTCCCGCATTCGGCAAGTGGGTTTAGCCATTGCTCGGAGTTGCTCTAATGAGGCATGTAATATTGTAGTGTACCAAAAGTTTATGGCAGAAATACAACAAAGCCAACTAAGGGCTGAGTTTAGGGCTCCATAAACACCTTGTAAGGACTCCTGATCGATTACTGTCCTTGAATTAGGTTGATCAAATCAGCAGTCCTTCTACCCTACAATGTACTCAAGTTCTAAAACTCCAATTACTATTACGTCTTTTGTTTTGGTAATGCATGGTGTCTCAGGCCAGCTTGTGCGCACTTCGGACTAATCCTGGCAGGCCCTCGTACAACCTTTCACATGCTTACGCATGGGGTCAGGTGGCCCCAACAGTTGCTATCACATCTTTCTCCAAAGGACATATGAAACCCTCACCTTTTGAGAGCTTTATCCAAGTCTTGTTCCTCTTTATAGTTGAAAGCTTCATCGAATCCAAATTTGTTCTTCAGCAGATCAACCTTCAGTTGAAAAACGGTCGAAGAAATAAACAATAGTAAAACGGAAAATGAAGAAGAGTCAATCACCATCATCTAATATTAGTATAAATTTTAGATATGATACATTTCATAAAGAGAATCTTTAGTATTTGATAATCTGAAACATCGATTATGCACCAAGAGCGCCAACGCATCATGCCTTGAGCAGACACTACTCAACAATGAAACAAGTTCTTCTAGCTGACAAATAAAAGAGAACATGTTTGAAGCAGCAGAAATCGTGATCAGGAAACTTGAAATTCGCAACAGAAATACTAGTAAACTGCTATCAAACAATGCTAAGGTATAAGACATTTACATAAGGAATAAATAGACAGGCACTGAATGGTAATTTAGCAAAAACAGCAGAATGGACAAGTGAAAGTCAATCACCTTTTCTTTGGATCCAGCACTTCCAACAACATAACAATTCTTTAACTTTGCAAATTGGCCAACAAGCTGACCAACAGCTCCAAACGCAGATGAAACGAATACATACTCTCCTTCCTTAGGAGAGCCTACCTCATAAAAACCAGCATAGGCTGTCATACCAGGCATGCCTACAAAGAAGAAACTCAACGCAATGAATATTCAATTCCAATGCGCTGAAAGTATATAAAAGTGGAAAACCAGATTAGGATTTCGTAGAGCTAAAGCATAGTAACGGAATGAAATAATAACAAGATGCTTTTCTTGGTGGAATCTTTATCATTAATGAACTTGTTGAGTTGTCCATTATAGAATGCATTGCCATCGTAAGAGAGGATTCATACAAACTGATCACGAGTTCCTGTTGGATAGCGGAAGCAGGTGGTCACAATTATACACATGAATCACACAACACAAAGATATATGTGGTTCGCCAAAATCGGGTACATCCACGGGAGAGGAGATATTTCACTATGGGTACATACAAATACAATGGAGTAGGAGGAGACACTCAGCTCACTCTACTCAACTCACCTCAAATCACTTCACTCATGATTTGTTCTCTCCACTGATGCTGGGGAGAAACCCATATCTCTTGCTTTCACACTCAACTCACTGGTGGGGAAGAACCCCTTGAGGGGGCTCCCTGACTCTCTCTTCCTCTGCTCTCTTCTTCTTTCTGTTTCCCACAGCTGTCGGAATTTTTCAGAAAGAAGTGGTGCAATTGGCTTTGAACAAGTGAATGTTACTTCATCAACTTTTCTTGTTT
Source organism: Rhododendron molle (assembly GCA_025413875.1). NCBI lineage: Eukaryota > Viridiplantae > Streptophyta > Magnoliopsida > Ericales > Ericaceae > Rhododendron > Rhododendron molle. The sequence goes on along the minus strand of CM046396.1, from coordinate 1,052,232 downwards.
TCTAAAAATGAAAACTGTAATTGCACGCAAATAACTCAATAAAAATCCTTCCAGCTATTCTCCAAAGGAACTTCCTAGTTGGAACTCCTCAATATAAGAGTGAGGTAACAAACTCTGTTGGTTTGGATATATAGGTAGCATAATTCCAAAGAAGTGAGAAATAAATTTTCTCTTAGTAAGAAAGCATATACAATTAGGGATAAGGAAGGTAAGAAAAGATCGATTAGATTGCACTTAGTCTGATTTAAAGAAACTGCCAGTCAAAAAATAGTAAAGGGACTGTTAAATCAGCTAAGCAAAAAGGAGGGTTGTCGACCATATCCGTCACTTAGGGTAGTAATATCTTAGCTCTCATTGATTAGTAATATCATTGGCCTACTTTAAGTTAGCAAATAACCAAATGAAAACGAAAAAAAATATACAGTTCTTTCAGCTCCATATCCTGCTATTGTACCTAAGTAAGTTGAAGGAGATAATCTACATGCGTAATTTGAAGGAAACAAATGGAATGAACTTACCAAGGATTCCAGTATAATAAGAAAGAGGCACATCTGTGTGTTCAATTTTAAAAAATGTCTCTGGTTCTGTAATGAGACTATACTCTTCCCATCCAGTCATTCCCCAAACTAAGTCACCTTTCTTGAAATTTGGATGTCCAGAATCAATCACTCTAGCCACTCCATAACCAATTATAGGCTGCACAACATCAACAGGATTAGTAACAGATGCAGATTTAAGAATTTTCCTCACGATGGAAGTCCTAAATATTCTAGTTATTCTGCAATCCTGGCCATTGAGTTGACTCGAGAACCATGGTTTTAACTTTTTCCCAAAGTAATCGAGAACCATGGTTTTAACTTTTTCCCAAAGTAATCGACTAAATCCTGGAGGTGAATTATAGAGAGGCTGTGGAAATTATGTTGCCACATTAACATAGAAAGATGCAAGATCATCAACTAGATATTCATCTTGGTAAGAAATTTCAAAACAAAGTTGAAGATCAAATAATTGTGATGATACCCTAAACTGTTAAACAAAGTCGTACTAATGTAGAAACTGGAGTCTTTTGATCACATTGTTATGATAGTTTCAGAATTTCTCCAATTTTCAACTGCTCCTCCATGTTCTGACCTGTATTCTAAAAATTGCTAGGCGCTAATTGAGTAGAAAGAGGTGCCTAGCACCTAGGTGCCGACTAATCGGCCGACCAGTGCCTAAGCGGGGACTAGGCGCATACTAAATAGCTGCCTAATCTAAGCGTTGGATCACAGCCTAGCGGCTAGGCAGCCGACTTTTAGAACACTGGTTCTGACGTTTGACTTGCTATCCAGTTACCAATTAAATTTTTGGATCTTTCCCATCAAACAAAAAAAACTACAAAATGGGGCAATAAGCATTGGGATCGCAATCAATTTTACTAATCCAGAAATTTCAACCAACAGTCTACTCCTACAGGGTATTACCTCAACATCTCCTAAGTCATCGGACCAGTCTAGATCTTTCAACACAAATCTCAACAACCTTAATGCTCTGTTTGGATAGTTCTGGATTTCAAATGAAGGGGCTTTTTTCCTAAATGAAGAGATTTTATTTTCAGTTTTGACCTAAATTATGTTATCTCAAAACGACGGCATACTTTTATTAATCTTTTCATTAGTTTCCCGTCAAAATTTCTGGGATCAATTATTCTTCCTGAGCAGAGGGATAAAAACTAAGTATGCAAAAATCAACCGAAACTAAAAATGTCAGAACTAGTATAAAATTATCAGAATTTATGGGGTCAATTATTCAGATAGAACGGCACTAAAGACAAGTGATTTCAAACCTTTTTCATCTTTCATGATTTTTGTTCTTGCTTTTGGACGTAATTTTGTACCTATTTAGACTAGTCTTGTCGAAAAGAACAATTAATCCGAAATTACTGTTGTGAATCTAACAAAAATTCAGGAATAACAAAAATACCGAAACAAAAGTTTAGGCCTATAGAGATTTAGCTATAGGTGCATGCGTTGTTAAGCGACTGACCAAACCGGGAGTGAATGAGCGAATGGAGCTGCCGCCACGCATGAAGGGGTCGCAAGACAAGTATAGATTCTTCACCACAACCGATTTCGAACCTTGTGCAACACTCAGTCGAATCTTACTGGTCTTGAACTCGAAATCTGATTCTTTGGGGAAACCACTCAGGTAGTCCCTCAGGATCACCTGCTTGTTGCTCACCTCCTCTACTACTCTCTCCGCCATATCAACACCCTCTCTCTCTCTCTCTCAAAAAGAAAAAAAAAAGTGGAGAATGAGGCGATGAACGATATCGAAGGCAATAGTGGGGATGTTTTAAAATGGGGATTGGAGGGTGAAACACGCAAGAGGAGAGGAGGAAATGGTTTTGGCTTCCAAAACAGAGTACATTTTTTTTTTTCCCCAGAACTTGGAAAAGTCGATCGTGTGATTATTAGGAACAATGGTTGGTTTGGTTGGCTGCAGGGTTCCTCCGGCGGCTGAGAATTTCATTATTAAACTCTCAATACAGATGCAGCCACCACTGGGGATAGAGGTCTTCTCCCTGACCCACTTTTGTTAGAATATTTGTTCATTTGCTTTCTAATTAATTGAAGCTAGCAGACGGGCGGCGCTAGCTACGAAAGCGAACAGAGGGTATATATATAGTCAGTCACTCTTCCGTAAGGACCACTTCATTTTAATAAAATGCGGACCTCTTTTTTTTGATTGAATTTCGATGGTTCGAGCAGCTCAATGTGTTCAGAATGACATTTTAAGGGTACCCGAGAGAAATCAACAAAAAAAAAAAGACCGAAAAGGGCTTCATCCGAGCAATTTTGTTTATTTTTTATCGAACGGTTCAAATAAAAACTGCTTAGATGAAGCTCTTTCCGATCTTTTTTTTTTGCTGATTTCTCTCAAATATCCTTAAAATCACGTTCTGAACATATTGAATGGCTCGAATCATCAAAATTCGATCGAAAAATAAGAGAAATAAAGAGGTCCGCATTTTAACTAAAATGAGGACCCCTCATAGGAAACTGACTATATATATAGTAATACCACTAATTGTTAGTATATAAAAGATGGTTTAGCTTCTAGTGATATCACCAGTCAATCAACGACAATCATCCATATTGAGAATATGATACTCTTGGTGGAGGATATGTGTGTTTCACTTTGCACAGTTCCGTGACTTTTTTAATTTACACGTAACCAGTAATCGGTGCACCTAATATTTTCTAATGACGACAAACATAATTCTGTTTTGGTTTTAGTTTTGTCAATAACTCAACCGAACCGAACCGTTGTGAAAACCCCTAAAAAATGAACGATGCAAATTACAGCAATAAATACATGATGGTCTACGATCACGGTAGCGAAGACCCTGCGATTTCCACCGCCTGCGGACATAAATTAACCTCGTTGTAAGAAGCGTAAGATACTTTGGAAATTAGAAGTTGTTAGAAACATAGTAATATACTTTTCAGTACATAATTTATTCATCAAAGCCAAAAGTACACTCCAACGCATACCAGCAAGAAACTCTTCTTACATCCAGAAAACACAAGGCGACTTTCCCTCATTCACGAGCGACCAACACCACTTGTTTTCCAATATTGCGACCAGAGAAAAGCCCAATAAGAGCCTTTGGTGCATTCTCTAGGCCTTCCGCTATGTCTTCCACGTACGTAATTTTTCCTTCTCGGATGAGGGGCAGGACCGTGTCAAGATACTTTGGGTACAAGGAATAGTGATCAAAAACCGCGAATCCTTCCATTCGGACTCGTTTTGTGATGAGGCAAAACAAGTTGTGTACACCTTCAGTCTCTTCAAGGTTGTACTGTGAGATCATCCCGCACACGGGAATGCGACCGTGGAGTCTCATGTTTAGAAGTACCGCATCAAGCATCTTTCCTCCAACATTCTCGAAGTAGATATCGATACCATCGGGTAAGCGCCTGGCAAACAAATTAAACAGAGGCATAAAGATTAATGTTAGACATTCCAGTTAATGAAATGGGAGAATGTAGCAACCCTGCTCCGCTGCAAAAAATGTGTTATTCCTTCAATTTTCGTCCTGAAGGACCAAACACAAATTGCATTTTTTTGGGGTCCTATTGAAAGACAAAGAGAGAAGACTAGGGTCAAATTTTAAAAGGCCGCCAATGAAATGGCAAACATGGCCATTGTTTGGACATCTATTTAGACATGCATTAGAGACGTTTAAAAACTGGATGATCGCAATTTCCTGCATTGGGCATGTGTGTTTAGTCATTGCCCGGAGTTGGGAATAAGTTTGTATTTTTTGAATTAAATGTGATGTATTGTGAGAAAATGTTATGTCTCGTAAAGCGAAATAAATACTTATTTTTTAAGAAGGGAAAGTGGATTGAGACCGTAATGTACCAAAAGTTTACTGCAGAAATACAATGAAGCCAACACGTTGTAAGAACTCCTGATTACTGTCCTTGAATTAGGTTAATCAAGTCAGCAGTACTTCTACCCAGCAATGTACTCAAGTTCTAAAACTCCAATTATTATCACGTCTTTTTTTTTTTTTTGGTAATGCATGGTGTCCCGGACTAGCTTGTGCGCACTTCGAACTAATCCTAGCAGCCTCTCGTACAACCTTCCAAATTCTGACACATGGGTTGAGGTGACTCCCACAGTTGCTATCACATCTTTCTCCAAAGGAAATATGAAATGCTCACCTTTTGAGAGCTTTATCCAAGTCTTGTTCCTCTTTATAGTTGAAAGCTTCATCGAATCCGAATTTGTTCTTCAGCAGATCAACCTTCAGTTGAAAAATAGTTGAAGAAAGAAACAATAGTAAAACGGAAAATGAAGAAGAGTCAATGACCATTATCTAATATTAGTATAAATTTTAGATATCATACATTTCATACATAGAATCTTTAGTATTTGATAATCTGAAACATCCATTATGCAGAGAGAGAGAGAGAGAGAGAGAGAGAATGGATCATGCCCTGAGCAGACTACTCAACAATGAAACAAGTTCTTCTGGCTGACAAATTAAAGAGAACATGTCTGAAGCAACAGAAATTGTGATCAGGAAACTTGATATTCGCAACACAAACACTAGTAAACTGCTATCAAACAATGCCAAGGTATAAGACATTTACATAAGCAATAAATGAAGACGAATGGTAATTTAGCAAAAATAGCAGAATGGACAAGTGAAAGGCAATCACCTTTTCTTTGGATCCAGCACTTCCAACAACATAACAATTCTTTAACTTCGCAAACTGGCCAACAAGCTGACCAACAGCTCCAGATGCTGCTGAAACGAATACGTACTCTCCTTCCTTTGGAGAGCCTACCTCATAAAAACCAATGTAGGCTGTCATACCAGGCATACCTACAAAGTGCAAACTCAACCCAATGAGGATCCAATTCCAATGTGCTGAAAGTAGAAAGAAGTAGACATTAAAAATGAGTGCAGGACATCTTATTGAACAAAAACATAGTAACGCAATGAAATACTCCTATAAGAAGACGCTTTCATTGTTGGAATCTTTGTCAATGAACTTGTTGAATTTTCCAAGAGAGAATGCAATGCACCGTAAGAGAGGAACAACAATGAGCGTGTGAGCTTTTGAATTTGTTAAAACATTCAACTCAAAATCAATTGGCAATGAATGGAGAGGCCACCAAACTCATATACTAGATTTTGGATGTCATATTTAACTAATGTTGGACAAGCTCTGTTAAAGCATCCAATCGATTATTAGTGGTGGGCACAAATTTCAACCCATTTCTCACAAATTCTCTATTTTAGAGACTCAAATAATAATATTTTGTTTAAAAAGTGTGCTTGGAGAACAATTTAAAAACCCAAGTTTCCCTCCAAATCTTTAGTTTTAATATTTTCTTAAGTTTATCGAATTATGTTGAAGATGGATCTCATTTTAAAGGTGTCGTTGATACCTTTATAAAGGTACCATTTTTTCTACATTAAATCTATGTATATTGAGTTATTTGCAATTACATAAATGGAGATCCATCTCCATTTTGTGAAAGAGTCTCAAACTTGGTTCTCTATTTAGAGACCCAAAATGGAAATGGGTTGGAGGCTTTCCGTTCTCCATTTTGTCACGTCGTTTCTCCATTTTGGAGTTTTGAAGATACGTTGCCTTACTACGCTCTAAAACTCCAAGATGGAGAATGGATGTAACATATATATATTAAGGGAAGAATTTGTAATCTATCACATATTTTCTTAACTTTTTGTAATTTATGGAGGAATTTTGGAGGGACCCATTGTCCTCCAAGATTCCCCATAAAGTACAAAAAGTTAAGAAAAGATGGGATAAATTATAAAATCTTCCCTTCAGATGTCACATCTTGTTTTCCACAAAAAGTGAAAATTAAGATCGCGAGCGTTCTAGGACCGGTTTGTAGTCCAAATGTATTTAAGGCTTAATGGCCTCAAATCTAACTTCGTATCGTGAACATTTGCGTACAATCTAAAGGGCAAATGAAAACTCTGCTAACAGTTTACCAAAGTAGGTTGATACAAGGAAGGAAAAAATCTAGGCCGTTCTAGATGGAAATGGAAAATACAAGATACTTTGTGAGAAAATGAAGATGATTGAAAGACAAATTGCATAAGCGCTGGGCTTACCAAGGATTCCAGTATAATAAGAAAGAGGCAAATCTGTGTGTTCAATTTTAAAAAGTGTCTCTGGTTCTGTAATGAGACTATACTCTTCCCATCCAGTCATACCCCAAACTAAGTCACCTTTCTTGAAATTTGGATGTCCAGAATCAATCACTCTGGCCACTCCATCACCAGTTATAGGCTGCACAACATCAACAAGATCAGATCAGTAACTAATGCGGATTTAAGAATTTTCCGCAAGTTGACAGAAGTCCTAAATATTCTAGTTACTCTGCAATTCTGGCCATTGAGTTGACATGACTGAAGAACCATGGTTTTAACTTTTTCCCAAAGAAATCGACTAAATCCTCGAGGTGAATTATAGAGAGGCTGTGGAAATTAAGTTGCCTCATTAACATAGAAAGATGCAAGATCATCAACTAGATATTCATCTTGGTAAGAAATTTCAAAACAAGGTTGGAGATCAAATAATTGTGATGATACACTTAACTGTTAAACATAGTCGTACGAATGTAGAAACTGGAGTCTTTTGATCACATTGTTGTGATAGTTCCAGAATTTCTCCAATTTTCGACTGCTCCTCCATGTTTTGACCTCTATGTTCTAAAAATCGCTAGGGGCTAGTGAAGAATTTCTGGGATCAATTATTCTTCCCGACGAGAGGGATAAAAACTAGTATGAAAATATCAACCGAAACTCAAAATGTCAAAACTACTATAAAAACTACTACAAAAATATCAAAATTTATGGGTCATCTTTCATGGTTTTTGTTTCTGCTTTTGGACGTAGTTTTTACTTTTTTTTTTAGACTAGTCTTGTCGAAACAAATAATTAATCCGAAATTAATGACATGAATCTAACAGAACAATTCAGAAAAGGAACAACAAAAATACCGAAACAAAAGTTTAGGCCTTATAGAGATTTAGCTATAGATGCATGCGTTGTCAAGTAACTGACCGAACCAGGAGTGAATAAGGGAACCGAGGTGCCTATCGGGTTCCTCATACGGCCACGCATGTAGGGGTCGCAAGACAAGTAGAGATTCTTCACCAAAACCGATTTCGAACCTTGTGCCACATTCAGTCGAATCTTACTGGTTCTCAACTCGAAATCTGATTCTTTGGGGAAACCACTCACGTAGTCCCTCAGAATCACCTGCTTGTTACTCACCTCCTCTACTACTCTCTCCGCCATATCAACACCCTCTCTCTCTCAATAAAAATGTGGAGAATGAGGCGATGATCGATACCGAAGGCAATAGTGTGTGTGTGTTTAAGTGTTAAGTGGGGATGTGGAAAATGGGTTGGGAGGGTGAAACACGCAAGAGGAGAGGGGGAAATGGTTTTGGCTTCCAAAACAGATTTTGTTTCCAGACCTTGGAAAAGTTAGTCGTGTGATTTCTATCCACTTGTTGGAGAAATTCAAGTTCTCAATCGCCTTGCCAGGTGTTTTTAATAGGTGGGCTTCCAGTATACAGTGGCAGCACTAGGAATTTGAAATAGGGTATTTAGAATTTACCTTAATTAGAAATCTCATATAGTTGTATAATGCGGTCAAAAAACATAACTTCTATCCCAAAAAAAAAATAACTACCAAGCGAAATGAGAACTTCAAAAAAAATATATACTATTTTTTTAACAAATATATTTGTTTTGAAAGTTGTTGTGTTGCATTGTAGACAATGTTTCCAAAATGGAGAGGGTAAAATTTTATAGTTGCGCTAGATGAGTTCTCATATTTTGTGCCAACGTTTAACCATATTAATCTATTAAAAACCTTTTGAAAGAAATTATAGTAAGTATGTTGGGTCTGAATTTCTCGAAAATATGTCGTCCTTTAGGATGACATGATGAGATTTTTTATCGTAATCTTAAATTCGAAGAATATTATTCAAGTTAACGGGGTTTGCAATGTAGTTTAGTTTTTTTAAAGCTTTGTCCGTAATTCTATAAGCTAACTAGACAAAAAAAAAATAGTAGTTATTGTAATGAATTCAAAATTAACACATTTAGACCATTGATATTAAAAATAGAGAGATAAGACAGAGCATAACACTTACATCTATAGATTCTTCATTTTCTCTCTTTTTTCAATGTTTTAATGGTTTTTGCCATTTTTTTGATATTTTATTATTGGATATTTAGTGTTTTTAACTCTATTAAAAATGTTGACCGGTTTTGGAAAATGATAATGCCAAAACTGTTTTTGTTAGTACCAAAACTCTAGTATACAAAAGATTTGTACTATGTGCAATGTACAAGACTTTTATACACTAAAGTTTTGACACCAACAAAAACAGTTTTGACATTATCACTATCCTTTGATAAAGCTGAACCAAACTGATAAGCATGATTCGGTTTTGGTTTTAGTTTTGCCAGTAATTCAATTGAACTGAATTGCACCATTGCGAAAGCCCCTAAAAAATGAACGGTTTAAATTACAGTAATAAATGCATAATGGTCTACAATCACAGTAGCAAAAACCCTGTGGTTTTCACTGCCTGAGGACATAAGTTAGCCTTGCCGTAAAAAGCGTAAGATGTTTTGAAAAATTTGAAGTTGTAAGAAACATAAGATACTTTTCAGTTCACAATTGATGGGTGCGTAATTATGCCTATTTACGCCCCCTAACTTAGGTTTGTTATGTCTATTTAGCGCGCTATTTGGGGTTTGATATTTGTTAATTGCATTTCAGGACTCTCGATGCCGATGGATAATATTTAGAGTTAAAAGCACGAGGTTAAATTTGGCGTCAAAGTGAAGCCCGTGAACAACTTAATTCGAATGGTGAGTCTTATTAGAGGTCAAGAAGAGAAGCACCAGTTTCGGCCACAACATATTTTTGACCGTGGTCCACGTACTAATTTGGTTGAAAATTTGGTCGAGGTATATATGTACAAGTAATTTACTTGGACCAGGAAGTTGACAAGGTTTAAGTGGGCCCAAGAATAGTAATTGGACCCAATAGAATTGGCCTACTAATATTTGTTTTGGAAAACAAATTAAAAAGCTAATGAGGAACCGACTTCGGGGGAATATATAAAAGAAAGAAGAAAAGGGTTTTGAAGGGGAGCTTTTCCGGACGCCAAAACAAAACAAAACAGTGGCTGCCGTCAAGTTTCTTTTTCACCGAGCACGCACGAACAGAGACCACGACAGTTCGACAACGCGATCACGGCCAAACCAGCAACAACAGGAGCTTTGGGTTTTATTTATTTTTCATTCAGTCGAAAGCCTTTAGATTGTTGTTCAATGGAGCTTTATTCTTGCTTGGTTATTTATTCTAACTCCATGAGCGGCTAAATCCTTCGGCTAGGGTAACGAGGAAACTTTCTCTGAGTAATGTAATCATTTAATTTTTAGGGCTTTATTCAACAGTGAATTGTATGACTTGGGATGATTCATAGTTTTTATGAAAGAACAGATTTTTCCTATTTATCTATTGTGTTTGTGTTCCGGATATCAAGCACTGTCATACAATAGTTTTCAATTATCCAGGATAGTCTCTGAGATGGGTTATACTGCGTTAGACGGGTCGTGCCGTTGGTTAAATCCAATGAGACGATCCGCGCTATGTTGAGATAGCCTTTACGGTGTATGAGTCCTGTGAATCCTCTTGACGATTTTCGATAGGGATTGCAAGCCCTAGCGACAATCTTATTTGTCTTATGTTGAATAATTACCCTAGGTTTTATAATGATTATGTTGCAAGGGGAAAGTGGAATCGAAGCCCTAGTCTCATCTCTCTTCTGTTTAATTAATCTTTAATCGCTTTCTAATTTAGTTTTAGTTTACTCAAATCAAATCACAAATCCAAACTTCTCTTTACTTTCCGAATTAAATTAGAAATTAATTGAAATTACTGCAACTCAGCTTTTTACTCCCTGCGGACGATTCTGGACTTAACCACTGTTCTTCGAAATACTAGTTAATTCCTTGGTTTTATAAATTATATTTTTGGTACGAAAACGACAGACCAACAATTTATTCATCAAAGCCAAAATACACTCCACGCAGCCCAACTAGAAACTCTTACCAACACAGCTCAAGTCAAAAGCATAGTAGCCATAGTTTTCCGAAGAACTGAAAAAAAGAATGCTAGGCATTTACACGCAGAAAACGCCAGGTGACTTTCACTCATTCACGAGCAACCAACACCACCTGTTTCCCAATGTTGCGACCAGAGAAAAGCCCAATAAGAGCCTTCGGTGCATTCTCTAGGCCTTCAGCTATGTCTTCCACGTACGTAATTTTTCCTTCTCGGATGAGGGGCAGGACCATGTCAAGATACTTTGGGTAGATGGGATAGTAATCGGGAACCATGAATCCTTCCATTCGGATTCGTTTTGTGATGAGGCAGAACAAGTTGTGTACACCTTCAGTCTCTTCAAGGTTGTACTGTGAGATCATCCCGCACCCAGAAATGCGACCGTGGAGTCTCATGTTCAGAAGTACCGCATCAAGCATCTTTCCTCCAACATTCTCAAAGAACCATCGGATAAGCACCTGGCAAACAAATTAAACCGAGGCATAGAGATTAATGTTAGACATTCAAGTTAATAAAATGGAAGAATGTAGCAACCTTGCTCCGATGCAATTTTTTTTTTATTTCTTCAATTTCCGTCCTAAAGAACCAAATACAAATTGCAATTTTTGAGGTCCTATTAAAAAATAAAGGGAGAAGACTACAGTCAAATTTTAAAAGGCCGCCAATGAAATGGCAAACATGGCCATTGTTTGGACATCTAATTAGACATGCATTGGAAACGTTTAAAAACCATGGACGATGGCAATTTCCTGCATTCAGCTTGTGGGTTTAGCCATTGCTCGGAGTTGCTCTAATGAGGCATGTAATATTGTAATGTACCGAAAGTTTACTGCAGAAATACAACAAAGCCAACTAAGGGCTGAGTTTAGGGCACCATAAGCACATTGTAAGGACTCCTGATCGATTACTGTCCTTGAATTAGGTTTGATCAGATCAGCAATTAATCTTTCTACCCAACAATGCACTCAAGTTCTATAACTCCAATTACTATCACGTCTTTTCTACTTCTTATTTTTTTTTGGTAATGCATGTTGTCCCGGGCCAGCTTGTGTGCACTTCGGACTAATCTTGACAACCTCTCATACAACCTTTCAAATGCTTACACATGGGGTAAGGTGGGCCCAACAGTTGCTATCTGTAGCACCCCGTCCCATATCGGAATTCTACATAAATGATCTTGGGCATATAACAAACTTTATGGCCACTATTAGTACCTTGAGCCTAAACTTTTAGGGCCCAACAGTTGCTATCTGTAATATCCCGTCCCACATCGGAAATCTACAAAAATGATCTTGGACATATAACAAACCTTGTGGGCTACTACTAGTACCTTGAGCTTAAGCTTTTGGGCTATGTGGTGTTGCTTGTGGATTAAAAAATCACGGTACTTGGCCAGTGGTCTGCTTGGGGCGTTACACTATCACATCTTTTTCAAAAGGAAATATGAAACCTCACCTTTTGAGAGCTTTATCCAAGTCTTGTTCCTCTTTATAGTTGAACGCTTCATCGAATCCGAATTTGTTCTTCAGCAGATCAACCTCCATTTGAAAAATGGTTGAAGAAATAAACAATAGTAAAACGGAAAATGAAGAAGAGTCAATGACCATTATGTAATATTAGTATAAATCTTATATGATACATTTCATATAAAAATCTTTAGTATTTGATAATTTGAAACATCGATTATGCACAGAGAGAGAGAGAGAGAGTTCTTCTAGTTGACAAATTAAGGAGAACATGTTTAGAGAGAGAGAGAGAGAGTTAGTTCTTCTGGTTGCAAATTAAAGAGAACATATTTGAAGCAACAGAAATTGTGATCAGAAAACTTGAAATTCGCAACACAAATACTAGTAAACTGCTATCAAACAATGCCAAGATATAAGACATTTACATAAGCAATAAATATAGAAAGGCACTGAATGGTAATTTAGCAAAAATAGCAGAATGGACAATTGAAAGGCAATCACCTTTTCTTTGGATCCAGCACTTCCAACAACGTAACAATTCTTCAACTTTGCAAACTGGCCAACAAGCTGACCAACAGCTCCAGATGCTGCTGAAACGAATACGTACTCTCCTTCCTTTGGAGAGCCTACCTCATAAAAACCAATGTAGGCTGTCATACCAGGCATACCTACAAAGTACAAACTCAACGGAATGAGGATCCAATTCCAATGTGCTGAAAACCAGTGCAGGACATCTTATACAATAAAAACATAGAAATGCAATGAAATATAAGTAGATGCTTTTTTTTATAGGCAACAAGATTTTATTAGAACTCGACAAAGGGTACATCGAGGGCAGACCAAATAGGAACCACAGAGGATGAGGTATCATAAGAGGCCTACAAAAGAAAGAAAAGAAGAGGAATAAAAAAACTTGTTGAATTGTCCAAGAGAGAATGCAATGCACCATAAGAGAGGAATGACAATGAGCATGTTAGCTATTGAATTTGTTAAGGCATTCAACTCAAAATTATTTGGCAATGAGTGGAGAGGCCGCTCAGAATCATATACTAGGTTTTGGATGTTATATTTACCCAATGTGGGATAAGCTCTATTAAAGCATCCAACCGGTTATCAGTGGTGGGCACAATTTCATTACGTAGAGTAGTAGTAAGAGGATCTTCAACCCATCTCTCACAAATTCTCTATTTTAGAGACTCAAATAATAATATTTTATTTAGAAAGTGTGTTTGGAGCACAATTCAAAAACACAAGTTTCCCACCAAATCTTTAGTTTTAATATTTTCATAAGTTTATTGAATTATGTCGAAGATAGATCTCATTTTAAAGGTGTTGTCGATACCTTTATAATGGTACCCTTTTTCATACATGAAATCTATATATATTGAGTTATTTGTAATTTACATAAATAGAGATCCATCTCCATTTTTTTGAAAGAGTCTCCATATATGGAGACTCAAGTTCTCTATTAGAGGCCCAAAATGGATGTGGGTTGGGGCCTTTCCGTTCTCCATTTTGTCATATCCTTTCTCCATTTTGGAGTTTTGGAGATGCGCTGGAGATGCTAAGCATCTCACTACCAAGCTCTAAAATTCCAAAATGGAGAATGAATGCAATATATTTAGGGAAGAAATTGTAATCTATCACATATTTTCTTGACTTTTTGTAATTATGGAAAAAATTTGGAGGGATCCATTGTTCTTTTTTAGAGATTTGGTCTCCAAATCTAATTTTGGTCTCCAAAAATGGAGATTACACTTCCATTTTGGAGATCAAATCTCTAAAAAAGACGATGGATTCCTCTAAGATTTCTCCATAAAGTACAAAAAGTTAAGAAAATATAGGATAAATTACAAAATCTCCCCTCAATAAATATGTCACATCCATTCTCTATTTTGAAGTTTTAGAGCTTGGTACTTACCCGCATTTTCTGTCACGTAGCAGGAATGCCTAAGTAATATCACTGGCCTACTTTAAGTTAGCAAATAACCAAATGAATATATATATATATATATGTATATGTATATATATATATATGTATATGTATATATATATATGTAGGTGACGGATCAAGTGAGAGATTAAAATGAGAGACAAAAATGCGGGACTCTCATTTCCCGATCAAATTTTGAAAATCCGAACCGTTCAATGTGTGCAGAACGTGATTTTAAGGGTGTCCGCGAGAAATTAGCAAAAAATGACCGGAAAGGCTTCATTTGAGCAGTTTTTTTGAACCGTTCAATAAAACTGCCCGGATCAAGTCCTTCCTGGTCATTTTTTTTTTGCTGATTTTTAGCGTGTACCCTTAAAATCACATTCTGATCACATTGAGCGGCTCGGATCATCAAAATTTGATCGGGAACCATGGGGTGTTTTTTTAGGTGTCCCCGGAACCGCCCCCATGTATGTATGTATATATATATATACATACATATATATATATATGTATATGTATATGTGTATAGAGTAATTTTCATGTCTACTCGCCCGGATTTTCTTATGTGTGTGTGTGCGCGCGCATGTATATATATATATAGAGTTCTTTCAATTCATCTCCATATCCTGCTATTGTACATAAGTATGTTGAAGGAGATAATCTACCTAAGTAATTTGAAGGAAACAAATGGAATGAACTTACCAAGGATTCCAGTATAATAAGAAAGAGGCACATCTTTGTGTTCAATTTTAAAAAGTGTCTCTTGTTCTGTAATGAGACTATACTCTTCCCATCCCGTCATTCCCCAGACTAAGTCACCTTTCTTGAAATTTGGATGTCCAGAATCAATCACTCTAGCCACTCCATAACCAATTATAGGCTGCACAACATCAACAAGATCAGTAACTGATGCAGATTTAAGAATTTTTCGCAAATTGACAGAAGTCCTAAATATTCTAGACTTCTAATATATATTCTGCAATCCTAGCCATTGAGTTGACTAGAGAACCATGGTTTTTAACTTTTTTGCCAAAGTAATCGACTAAATCCTCGAGGTGAATTATAGAGAGGCTGTGGAAATTAAGTTGCCTCATTAACATACAAAGATGCAAGATCATCAACTAGATATTCATCTTGGTAAGAAATTTCAAAACAAAGTTGAAGATCAAATAATTGTGATGATACCCTAAACTGTAAAACATAGTCATACTAATGTAGAAACTGGAGTCTTTTGATCACATTGTTATGATAGTTTCAGAATTTCTCCAATTTTCGATAGCTCCTCCATGTTCTGGCCTATGTTCTAAAAATCGCTTGGTGCTAGTTGAGTAGAAAGGGGCGCCTAGCACCTAGGCACCGACTAATTGGTCAACTAGTTCCTAACCTGGGAGTAGGTGCAGACTAATTAGCATTGGATCACCGCCTCGTAGCTAGGCGGTTGATTTTTAGAACACTGGTTCTGACGTTTGACTTGCTATCCAGTTACCAATTAAATTTTTGGGTCTTTCCCATCAAATAATAAAACTACAAAAAGGGGCAATGAGAGCAATCAAGTTTAATAATGCAGAAATTTCAACTAACAGTCTACTCCTACAGGTATTACCTCAACAATCAACAACCCATATCTCCAAAGTCATCAGACCAGTCTATATCTTTCCACACAAATCTCAACAACCATAATGCTCTGTTTGGATAGTTTTGGATTTCAAATGAAGGGATTTTTTTTTCCAACACGACAAAATGAAGAGATTTTATGTTCAGTTTTGACCTAAATTATTTTGTCTCAAAACGACGGCATACTTTTTGTATCTGGGATCAATTATTCTTCCCGATGAGGGGGATAAAAACTAGTATGAAAATATCAACCGAAACTCAAAATGTCAAAACTACTAGAGTATATATAAAAACTAGTATAAAGATATCAAAATTTATGGGGTCAATTATTCAGATAGAATGGCACTAAAGACAATTGATTTCAAACTTTTTTCATCTTTCATGATTTTTGTTTTTGTTTTTGGACGTAATTTTTATTACTTTTTTTATACTAGTCTTGTCGAAACAAACAATTAATCTGAAATTACTGACATGAATATAAAAAAAAAAAAAATTCAGAAAGGAACAACAAAAATACTGAAACAAAAGTATAGGCCTCATAGAGATTTAGCTATGCATGGATGGGTCGTAAGTGACTGACCGAACCAGGAGTGAAGGAGGGAATGTAGCTGCCTATCGAGTTCCTCATGCGGCCAAGCATATAGGGGTCGCAAGACAAGTAGATATTCTTCACCACAACCGATTTCGAACCTTGTGCTGCATTCAGTCGAATCTTACTGGTTCTCAACTCGAAATCTGACTCTTTGGGGAAACCACTCACGTAGTCCCTCAGAATCACCTGCTTGTTGCTCACCTCCTCTACTACTCTCTCCGCCATATCAACACCCTCTCTCTCTCTCTCTCTAAATCAAAAGGTGGAGAATGAGGCGATGATCGATATCGAAGGCAATAGTGTGTGTATTGTGGATATGGAAAATGGGGATGGGAGGGTGAAACACGCAAGATCGAGGAGAGGGGGAAATGGTTTTGGCTTTCCTAAACAGATATATATTTTTTCTCCTCATGACCTTGGAAAAGTCGATCGTGTGATTAGTAAATGGTAGACTTTTGAATTAGGGGTAACTCCACAAAAGGAACAATGTTTTGGTTGGCTGCAGGGTTCCTCCGACGGCTGATCGAGAATTTGAGCTTCCAGTGCTCAATCTTCATAGCAGGATCAAATTCAGGCTATTCAGCCAAAGACCAAAGAGTTTAATTAGTGTTGAAGACTAAAACAAATGTGAGACGAATGACAATTATTCCGCCAGTAATGCTTGAATCATCCGACACTACGTCATTGGCATGGATATAAGGGTATTTTGCGTAATAATGATGTGTGTCGGTTCGATTATTATGTGAAACCGAAACCAATACCCAACCGGCTAGTTTTTTGAAATGAAAAACCAAAACCAAAATCACGTACGGTTAAAAATTTGGTTAAAAGCCTCACCAATCGGTTCGGCACGGTTCGGCTTTCCAACGATTCCGGCGAGATTGCCATCGCTATGGATGTCCAAACCAAACTCGAACGTGACAATGAATTCTAGACGCTACATATCAGACCCATTCAAACCATCCAAAGTTATCCTCCCCAAAGCCGTTACATTGCGGTAGAGCATTGTTTGCCTGAACATCCTTGTGAAGCAGTACACTTAAAAGAGTCCAAACAGAATTTAATTTTGTTCGCCCACTCTAAAATTGCACTTGTCCAAATAGTAGCTGAAATACACGCGAAAACGTGAGAGAACATAAATTGCACTCGTCCAAACAGTAGCTTATGCTATTCGAGACAAGTTGATTCCAGGATGAAGCATTAGCATAACGCCGAGAACTTCCCCATCAGCCTCATGAGCTACAGCTTCTGTTCAAGCGTTGCTTTCACCTCTAGAAATTGCGATGTCCACATTTTTTTTTTATCAGCAAAAGTAACACTTTATTAAAGAAAGAGGATTCCACCCTCAGAAAACATCTGGGGGCGATTTACGGGCCGGTACCAAAAATTAGTTCCGTTTCCCTCTTACTCCAGCCCAACGCTGAAAATGTACCCCTAAGGATTGCACTTCCGTTATATGCCAAAAACACCTCTCTTCTCCCTCGCCGGCCACCCTCCTTCACCTCCCCATCCGTCGAAACCCATCCCCAACCAAATCCACTCCTCTATCACCTCTACCACCTCTTCCTCCACAGCCTCCGCCGCCCTTGGTTCACCACCACCTCCTCCACCGCCTCCTCCTCCCTCTCCCTCTCCACCGCCGTTTTCCCCCACCCCTGGTTTGGGACCTCCCGCGTGGCCGCCGCCAAGCGCCATTAATTCACGCTGCACAGCCACCACAACACCCCCCAATTGGGTCCGTTTCCTTTGATATATCCGTAAATAGGTTTCCCAAAACATTTTCTTTTTGTTTGACTAATTTGGCGGTGTATTTGTCTTTAATTTTTCTTTTCCAGATCGGTTGAACATCCACGATTTCGAGCTTGAGGACGCGGTGCGACCCCATTTCCGTGCCCGTACTGTTACGAGGACTTCGACATCGTGTCCCTCTGCTCCCACCCCGAGGATGAGCACTCGTTCGAGTCCAAATCCGCCGTGAGTTTCTCTTTAAACTGATGTACGACAACGCATGGATGTATGTAATAAATGATGTGATTATTATTTTTTTGCGAAACTAGTGAAATTTTGCAGGAAAAAGTCGTTGGCTAGTGGTTGAAAACTAGTGAAATTCACGTGTTGGTTTTTGTGTTTTGAGTTATAGTGAAATTCTAGCATTGTTTTGAATTCTAGTGAAATTCACTAGTTTGGTAATGATGATGATAGTTTGCAATTGTTGTGTTTCGAAATCTAGAAAAATTCACAAGCTCAGAATTAGTGAATTCACGAGCTCCAGGTAAGTGAAATTCACGACCTCAAAGTTAGTGAAATTTATGATTTCGAAACCTAGTTAAATTCACGAGGTTGGAACTCGTGAAATTCATGAGCTTCAAGTCGCTGACTGGAAAAGTTGTTTGCTAGTTAAATTCATAAGTTTTGAATGTTTTTAAAAAATAGTGAAATTTCAAAATTAGTGAATTTCAAGAGTTCCAAACTCGTGAAATTCACGAGGTTAAGCTCATGAAATTAGTGATTTTCAAAATAATTTTTTTTGCAAAAGTAGTGAAATTTCGCCGAAAAAGTCGCCTAACGGGGGTGGTTGCCCGAAAAAGTCGATGGCCAGAGGTGGTCGCTGGAAAAGTTGCGGCCGGAGGTAGTCGTCAGTCGAAAGTGGTTGTGCAATGGAGGTGGAGGGGATGGTTGTATGTAATGAATGGTAAAAGGATAATTTTCATATGAGGTTGTCCTTAGAGATAAATAAAAATTGAGTTCATCCGTAGTGGGAATTAAGTCATGGATGTACATGGGAATCAGACAAAGCCCAAACACACCTGAAGGCCTACAAAACCCAAATATTACAAATAAAGCCCAAAACATTAGATGACCCACAAGCCCAGATCTTATAATTAAGCACATAAAGAAACTTAACCTACCAAAGTGGGCTAGGCCTAGCCAAAGACCAGCCCAAAAGAAAACTCTAAACCTAAACGCACGTTGTCGGCCACGCCCAGCCACCAAAATCAGACAGCAACTGCCAAGAGCAAACGTCGGATCCTATGATGCACCGACACGGACACGGACACCGAAACCGACACCGGGACACGGGAATTCTAAAAAAATGGGGATACGGACACGGCGGGGGACACGCCACGTGTATATTTATTTATTTATTTATTTATATAAATAAATAAATAATTATATTTTAACTCCCAGAAATTTTTAAAAAATTATAATTTGGTACCCAATTTTTTTTAAAAAATTACAATTTGACCCCCAATTTTTTTAAAAATTACAGTTTGGCCCCCAAAATTTTAAAAAAAATTGCAGTTTAGCCCCTGCCGTGTCCCCATCGGTGTCCCCGCCGTGTCCCCAGCCGTGTCCCCCTCAAAATTTAATATTAAATTATGGGACACGCCACGTGGCGTGTCCCCGAGGTATCCCGCCGCGTCCCCGAGGTATCCCGCCGTGTCCCCGTGTCCCCGTGTCCTGACACCGCGATTCTTCGACCTCTAGAGGTGTCGGTGCTTCATAGGTCGGATCACAACCTCTTGGCACCACCACGCCACCACAGACGCACCCCCAGGAGGACGCAAAACGACGGCCACCACCCACTGCCTCGGAATCACACATTAGTCGTTGAGCAAACAACCACAACCACCCAGCAGCAATCGTAGCAGGAGACCACGCCATCCAACCAAAAGCCACCGTTGACTACCAAGCCGTCAGGCAAAAGCCCGGTAAACCCAACAGAAAATCGGAAGGGGGAAACAAACGGAGGGATCAGCAGAGTGAGATCCAGGGAGGAAGAAAGGAGAAAGAGGCGAGGGAAGAAGGAAGAAGGAGCAAGGACCAGTGTGAAAGGGGGTCGGAAAAAAAAAGAGGGAGAAGGGGAGAGACAAAGGAACCAGAAAGCCTTACCGATGTCGCTCTTGTCGCCGTCCGGTGTCCCCACAGATGACCGCAAGGTAATCGCCAATTCGGCACCCATAAACGTCCACGTTTATCTTCACCATATCACTTTTTGGTCGCTGCCATGCCAAGATTCCGTTACCAGCTACTCTCGACAGGGAATGGGGAACCTTGGAATTCGCTTCTAAAAACTCATAAAAATCGCCTTGTGCCTTTCCGCTTATAGCCTCTGTAGCCCAAATCCTTCCATTAAAAATTAAGTCATTCCGGGCACGCCAAGAGGTTCAGGCCGGTGATTTTGCAACAACCCAATTGCAAGAGCGGAGAACTCCCTGAATTAGCATCATAACAAGTACGTAGACTTTAAGGTAAGCCCCGACCAGAGTTTGCAACACAATGTTATCGCTTGGAGGGATGACATCGGAAAATTATTATTTAGAGCATCATCACATGGTGTTTAGGGACCTTCTGCACCATAAATTAGTGTGAGTTCCACCTTCAAATGTGTAGCTTCCACACTAATGTGAGTGATGGAAAAGGCATCTGGAGCACTAAGTGGTGCTCCAGGAGCACTGAATAATAACTAACACAACACCAGCACCGAGCTAGTTGGAACAAACAAAAGATACTTTTCAGTACACAATTTATTCATCAAAGCCAAAACACACTCCACAACGCATCCCAGCAAGAAACTCTTTCTAACACTGCTCAAGTTGCTTAGCCAAAAAAAACAAAAAAACCACAGCTCAAGTCAAAAGTATACTAGCCATAGTTTTCCGAAGCACCAAAAAAAAAAAAAAAGTACGCTTGATATTTACATCCAGAAAACGCTAGGCGACTTTCACTCATTCGCGAGCAACCAACACCACCTGTTTCCCAATATTGCGACCAGAAAAAAGCCCAATAAGAGCCTTTGGTGCATTCTCTAGGCCATCTGCTATGTCTTCCACATACTTAATTTTTCCTTCTCGAATGAGGGGCAGGACCATGTCAAGATACTTTGGGTACATGGGATAGTAATCAAAAACCAGGAATCCTTCCATTCGGATTCGTTGTGTGATGAGGCAGAACAAGTTGTGTACACCTTCAGTTTCTTCAAGGTTGTACTGTGAGATCATCCCGCACACGGGAATGCGACCGTGGAGTTTCATGTTCAGAAGTACTGCATCAAGCATCTTTCCTCCGACATTCTCAAAGTAGATATCGATACCATCAGGAAAGCACCTGGCCAACAAATTAAATAGAGGCATAGAGAATGTTAGATATCCCAGTGACTAAAATGGAAGACTGTAGCAACCTTGCTCCAATGCAAGTTCTCTGTTCAATTTTTGTCCTAAGGAACCAAATACAAATTGCCTTTTTTGGGTCCTATGAAAAGATAAAGAGAGAAGACTACGGTCAAATTTTAAAAGGCCGCCAAGTGAAATGGGAACATGACCATTGTTTGGCCATCTGTTTCGACAGGAATTGGAGATGGCGGCCATTTTCTGAATTTGGCACGTGGCTTTAGCCATTGCTCGGATTTGCTCTAGTAAGGCATGCAATGTACAGAAAGTTTACTGCAGAAATATAACAAAGCCAATTACGGGCTGAGTTTAGCGCACCACAAATACATTGTAGGACTCCTTATCGATTACTGTCCCTGAATTAGGTTGATTAATTCAGCAGTCCTACCCAACAATGTACTAAAGTTCTAAAATTCCAATTGCGATCACATCTTTTTTTTTTTGTAATGTATGGTGTCCCGGGCCAACTTGCGCGGACATCGGACTAATCCCTGCCCTACAGCCTCTCCCACAACCCTTTGACACACTTACGCATGGGGTGAGGTGACCCCAAGAGTTGCTATAATATCTTTCTCAAAAGGAAATATGAAACACTGACTTTTTATTTTTTTGGTACGCAAAACACCCACCTTTTGAGAGCTTTATCCAAGTCTTGTTCGTCTTTATAGTTGAAAGCTTCATCAAATCCGAATTTGTTCTTCAGTAGATCAACCTTGAGTTGAAGAAAGAAACAATAGTAAAACGGAAACGAAGAGGAGTCAATGCCCATTATCTAATATGAGTACCATTTTCAGATTTGATACAATTCAAAGAGAGAATCTTTAGTATTTGATAATTTGAAACATCGATTATTCACTAACACACACACTCACGTCTCACAAACATGAGAGAGAGAGAGAGAGAGAGAGAGAGAGAGAGAGAGAGAGAGAGAGAGAGAGAGAGATGCAATGCATTATGCCCTGAACAGACACTACTCAGCAATGAAACAAGTTCTTCTGGCAGACAAATAAAGAGAACATGTTTGAAGCAACAGAGTGATTGGGACACTTGAAATTTGCAACACAAATACTGGTACACTCCTATAGGCGATAAATGCAGACATGTACTGAATGACAAAAATAGCAGAATGGACATGTGAAAGCCAATCACCTTTTCTTTGGATCCAGCACTTCCAACGACATAACAGTTCTTTAACTTTGCAAACTGGCCAACAAGCTGACCAACAGCTCCAGACGCAGCTGAAATGAATACATACTCTCCTTCCTTAGGAGAGCCTACCTCATAAAAACCAGCGTAGGCTGTCAAACCAGGCATACCTATAAAGTTCAAGATCAACGTAATGAGGATCCAATGTAGCCGAAAGTTTAAAGAAGTGGATAAGGAAAACCATGCAGGACATCTTATAGAGCAAAAACATAGTAACTAAGATCTTTGACTATTCCAAGCAACAAGTGACTCTTCTGGGAGAAATAACTGAATGAAATATAACAAGATGCTTTACTATTGCAATCTTTATCAATGAACTTGTTGGATTGTCCAAGAGAGAATGCAACGCCATTGTAAGAGACGAACAACAATGAACATGTCAGTATTGATTTCAGCTTATCCTAAAATCAAAGTACAAACTGATCACGACTCAGGAGTTCCCTTACAACTGTCTGAATTTTAAGAATGAGGTGGTGCACAGGCCTTCGAACAACTGATGGTACTTCATCAACTTTTCTTATTTTTAAAACTGAAAACTCAAATTACACACCAGTAACTAAATAAACATCCTTCCGGATAATCTTTCAAAGAAACTTTCTAGTTGGACCTCCTTGATATTTAGTCTAATTTGTAGAAATGCCAGTCAATAATAAGAAATTAAGCAAAAAGGAGAGTTGTCTGCAATTTTCTGCATTATTTAATAAAACACAGAGAGAGAGAGAGAGAGAGAGAGAGAGAGAGAGTAAATTGCAAATGGAAAATGTAGTTGGCTGTGTTGTCTTTCACATAGTAGGAATGCCTAGCCCAAGTTATCCCCTTGTTAGATCTCACTTACTAACATCATTAGCCTACTTTCAGTTATCAAATAACTTAAAGAAAACAACAAAAAATACTATTTTTCCCAGCTCCGTATCCTGCTACATCCTCAAGCAGTAAGGCCATTCCACGAAGAATAAATTGAATGCCTTCTTATTGGGAGGAGAAAAAGAAGAAGATAATCTAACTTGCGTCTTTTGTACCTTCAGTAATTTGAAGGAAATAAATGGAATGAACTTACCAAGGATTCCAGTATAATAAGAAAGAGGCACATCTGTGTGCTGAATTTTAAAGAGTGTCTCTGGTTCTGTAAGGAGACTATACTCTTCCCATCCAGTCAGACCCCAAACCAAGTCACCTTTCTTGAAATTTGGATGTCCGGAATCAATAACTCTTGCCACTCCATTACCAGTTATAGGCTGCACAACATCAACAGGATCAGATCACTAACTGATGCAGAATCGCAGATTTAAGAATTTTCGGCAAGTAGAAAGAAGTTCCTAAATATTGTAGTTATAATGCAATACTGGGCCTACTGGCCATTGAGGTGACTCAACACAATGGTTTTTACTTTTTTCTAATAGTAGTTGACTAAATCCTCAGGGTGTATTATAGAGATGCTGTGGAAATTATGTTGCCTCATTAACATAGAAAGATCTTGTCAAAAAAATAAATAAATTAACATACAAAGATGCAAGTTCATCAACTAGACTAATGATTAAAAATTTGAATACATAAACCTTCACCATTTTGTAAAACAAGATTCATATAAACCCAATATGGAACCAACCCATATTGTTTTCTCCCCCAAAATCCTCTACATTTTACCATACCCTGCAGGCACAGAAAATAGTACTTATTAAAAAAAATGGTGGCCAATAAAATAGTACTTAATAAAAGAAACAAATCCACGGGAACGAAAATAGTGATGGAATTAAAGGGGGCAGAATGGGGCAACCCCACCCCAAAATTCCATAGATCCTCACACTATCTTATACAACATTTATCCCATAGTTTTAAAAACCGGCTGCTACGTAGTGCCGACGTAGCAATTTTCCGGACCTCCGGTATTACTACACCCCGCTACACCGGTGCTACCAAAAATTCGCAAGCTTATCGGCCGGTTCACGCTCCTCCCCCTCACTCTGCCAGTCATCTTCTCCTCCAAAATTAACCACCCCCACTTATTTGCCCCAACAACTGACTATCTCACATACACACCCAATATTTTCTAATTGTTTTCTCCTCCTACATCACAACCCCTTGAATCGGACGGGCACAAAAAATAGTGATTGGACTACCTCACAGACACGCCCAATAGTTTATATTTGTTTTCTCCTCCTACATCACAACCCCTTGCAACCAATGGGCACAAAAAATAGTGATTGGACTAATGGGGGCATAACAGGGCAACCCCACCCCAAAATTGTTTTAAAAAAAAATCCTCACAGTAATAATTTTAGTGACGATTACATAAGGGCTTGCAATCCATCAATTTATGCAATGGATGTATACATAGATACCATTTTTGTGAATGATTAGTAAAGTGACTGACCGAACCAGGAGTGAACGGGGGAACATAGCTGCCTGTCAAGTTCCTCATGCGGCTACGCATGTAGGGGTCGCAAGACAAGTAGAGATTCTTTACCACAACCGATTTCGAGCCTTCTGCCACATTCAGGCGAACCTTACTGGTCCTCACCTCGAAATCCGACTCTTTGGGGAAACCATTCACGTAGTCCCTCAGGATCACCTGCTTGTTGCTCGCCTCCTCTAGTCTCTCCGCCATATCAACACCCTCTCTCTCTCTCTAAATCAAAAAGTGGAGAATGAGGCGATGATCGAAGGCAATAGTGTGCTTATTTAAAGTGTGGAGGTGGAAAATGGAGGGTGAAACACGCAGGGGGGTGCGAACTGGGAAGGGAATCGTTTTGGCTTTTTCAAGCGGATATTTTGCCGTACATTTGTGTGTCGGCCCCTTATTAGGGAAAATTTCAAAATACCCCCAACCTTTACATCAAAATTCAATTAGACTCCTAATCTTTTAAAAACTTTAATTTACTCCCAACGTTATCTTCCGTTAATCAAAATGCCCCCTTCCGTCAAAATGACTAACGGATTTCGTTAAAAGCTCCGTTAAATAGCGTCCCAATCGAATTTCAATGATCCGAGCCACTCAATGTGTTCAAAACGTGATTTTAAGGATACCCGCAAAAACTTTATTGAGTAGGGCTTCATCTGAACACTTTTTTATTGAACTATTCAATAAAAAATCGTATGAAGCCCTTCCGGTCATTTTTTGCCGATTTTTGTGGAGTACCCTTAAAATCACGCTTTGAACACATGAGCGGCTCTGATCATCAAAATTCGATTGGAAAAGGGAGGGTGCGGATTGATCCTGATTTTGTTCAAGTCCGAGCGTCCGGATTGTGCTTCTCTACACCTCCCTTTTACAGATCGAATTTCGATGATCCGAACTCCCTTCAATGTGTTCAAAACGTGATTTTCAGGGTACGCGTGAAATCAACAAAAAAAATGACGGGAAGGGCTTGAGCAGCTTTTTATTGAATAGTTCAATAAAAAAACTGTTCAGATGAAGCCCTTCCCGGTCATTTTTTTTTGCTAAATTCTAAAAGGTATCCTTAAAATCACGTTTTGAACACATTGAACGGCTCGGATCATCAAAATTCGATTGGACGATATTTAACGGAGCCTTTAACGGAATCCGTTAGTCATTTAGACGGAAGGGGGCGATTTGATTAACGGAAGATAACGTTGAGAGTAAAATTGAAGTTTTTAAAAGGTTGGGGGTCTAATTGAATTTTGGTCTAAAGGTTGGGGGGTATTTTGAATTTTTCCCCCCTTTTTATGGTAAACTTGAGCAACCGTGCTACTTGTCTAGATAATTTTGCACATATTTTGGACATGTATTTTTGTGGAGCCTATATTGGGGCTTCATAAAATTATCCGAACCATTCATATTTTTTAAAATATTTTTTGGAGATTTTCTGTAAAAAATTAGCTTTAACGGATATCTGTAAGGATTTTTTCAGAATTCATAAGGCAAAACAGAATGATTCGTCCTATAATTTCTGAGAAAGCCCTTATCGATATCCGTTGGAACTAATTTTTTTACAGAAACCCTCCAAAAAATATTTTAAACATGTGTGTGCAAGACATGCGAAAAATTATCTGCGTGACAATCATTACTGAAACTTGAATTAGGGACTCAGCGTAGGAGGAAAATTGGAGCATTCACATCAAACATTTGTATCCACTTGTTGTAGGAGAATTCAACCTCTCAATCCCACTGCCACGAGTTTGTATTCTGGTGGGCCTTCACCATCACATGTTTAGTCATGATAAAAACCAATGTAAATGTGTAGATGTGTGGTGGTTGGGAAACCAATTAAGCTATGTCTAAGTGTGTAGTGGTTGAGAAACCGAGTTGTTCAATTGGTTTGCTTACTTCTCTCTCCGGTGGGGTTCGGAGTTTGAGTTGCACGAAGGGTGAGTTGTATCCTAATATTTTTATTTTCACAATGCTATTGGTGGAGCCCATATGTATTCTAAATTATCGTATACGTACGTATAATTTATATCAAGTCAAGTGCGTGGATAGATGTGAATTAAGGGGGCGATGAGTTTCGCGAGTGGCGTTTGTGTAGTGCCAACATTTTCTAGTAGGCAGGTAGATAAGTACGAAATAGGAAGAGAACCAAAGGAGAAATGGTGAATGGTAGCATCCAGAATATTCAAGATTTCTTCACTTTCTTTTTTTGCATGTTACCCCTGTATTTATAGCAAATTACTGAAAATAATTTAACATGACATAAGATAAGCAACTAAGGGCGTGTTTTCCACTAATAAGAAACACGAAAAACTTAATGCATTTTACCATCTCAGTTTCACTAACAAAATTTTTTTGTCATTTTACCATCTCGTTTCTACTACAAAAAATAGTCAACAAATTTTTTTTTTTTGCTACAGTAACTTTACTCACAAACTCATCAACAACTTATTCACAATCGGAAAACAATTTGGCATTTCTCAACAACTTATTCACTATCGAAAATCCCTAACAACTTCTCAACCACAAATAAAAATTTACAAATTGGATTATTCACTAAAATTTGACAATCATTGACGAGTCAACCAAGGGGTACTTGCCCAAAAAAAAAAAAAAACAAGAAAAGAGAAAAAGGAGACCAAGAGAGGAACCGGGGACACAGCCAAGCTTTCCCTGCCTAGCAACCTGCCAAGCGGGCAAAACGGAGTCGTTTGACCATGCAAGCAGTCGCCAGTTGACAAACGGCGTCCTTTCCATGCAAGCATTACTTGTTTCGTTGGCAGAACAAATTAAGTGTTATTCATTTTCTAATTTTGTG
Organism: Rhododendron molle; assembly: GCA_025413875.1. Taxonomy (NCBI): domain Eukaryota; kingdom Viridiplantae; phylum Streptophyta; class Magnoliopsida; order Ericales; family Ericaceae; genus Rhododendron; species Rhododendron molle. Next base: position 1,024,350 of record CM046396.1, on the reverse strand, counting down.
GGGTTCATTACGGGTTCCACAAAGATGATTCAAACCGCAAGTTATTCTTAAAATATTTTTTATGGGTTCTTGAAAAAAAAAATCAGCTCAATGTGATATCGGGAAGTGCTGTTTTAGAACTCGTAGGGCGCCCTACGAATTCTGAAACATCTTATGAATTTTGAAACAATCCTTACCGATATAGGATTGTGCTAATTTTTCTTAGGAACCCATAAAAAAATATTTTAAAAATAACTTGCTATATTTTGATTTTTGTGAGACCCATTACAAGTTCTACAAATACAATTCAAACTGCAAGTTTATTCTTAAAATATTTTTTTTGGGTTTCTGAAAAAAATTAGTATAATTTGATATCGGGAAGAGTTGTTTAAGAATTCATAGGGCATCCTTCCAATTGTAAAACAACACTTACTGATATTAGATAGAGCTAATTTTTTTGAAAATTAATAAAAAAATATTTTTAATAGTAACTTACAGTTTGAATCATTTTCTAGGACCCCAATGGACCCCACAAAAATAAAAAATGAATAGCAGTTATTCTGCCAACCAATGACGCCGTTTGCCCGTTGTGGCAACTGCTTGTCAAACGACCCCGTTTTACCCGCTTGGCAGGTTGCTGGGCTGGGAAAGCTTGGCTGGCTGTGTCCCCGGTTCCGGGGAGAAAAAGGGGAGATTGCGTTTTTGACAATCACTAAAATTTTTTCAGTACCAGTACCACGGGTGTCCGCTCGGCGTATCTAGGCCGTCCATTGCATTTTTGGACGGCTCAAATTTGGAGAGAGAAAAAGAAAAGATAGTGTTGGAGTGAGAGAAGAGAGAATTTTAATCAGAATCGTCCAAAAGTGTATTGGACGATCTGGATGTGCTGAATGAATATCACGTGGGATATATCCATCCGCTACCGAAAAATTTCTCACAAATGCATAGTGGTGGGCTCCACCCTGTTATGCCCCCAGAGTCACTCACGCACACAACACACACACTGATTTCAGAGGAAAAACTTCATTTTATATATATATATAGGGAACGGTTCAATGAACATCCAATGGGGACACCCAAAATCTCAATCTCATAGTTGCCGATTGAATTTTTATGATCCGAACCGTTTAATGTGTGCAGAATATGATTTTAAGGGTGTCCGCGAAAAATTAGCAAAATAAATGGCCGGGAAAGGCTTGATTTGAGCAGTTTTTATTTGAACCGTTCAATAAATAATTGTTCAAAACTGTTCGGATCAAGCCCTTCCCTAGCTATGCTCACAACTTTGACGGACACCTTTAAAATTACATGTGCTTGTTTTCTTTATTTTAATAAGAAAATCTTATTAACTTGAAAGTTTATTAGATTGCTTAGTACATATTGTACTTATATATATATATACTAGTGCTAGCCCGTGTCTACGGCACTACGCATCCTGATTGGAAGGGGATGACAGTTGTGTGATTTAGGTGAAAACCATAGGTACTTAACCGGAAAGTAGGAGGATGCACTATAGCCTTTGGATCAAATGAATCTAAACCGTTCCAACAACTTATCCCCACACCTTTCTGTTTTATAATATAATATATATATATATATACACACTCACAATATACACAAAACTTGAAAAAACCTCCATGGGGAGAGCCACAATGTTGCTCCCCCCCAACTCACCCCCTCTCAGTCACTACATAGCTACACCACACAACTCTAAGGGCTTGTTTGGATGCATCGATCCCTCTTTTAGTCCGTGGGTCCCAGCCTTAGACCTCATTTGAGAAGTAAAATGGAGGGCGTATTAGCTAAGTTCTGGATTCTATTGTACCCCTTAATACCTCCGGAGGGGGGATTATTTATAGGGAGATTCTGAGGTTTTATTACATAATACCTCCAGATAATACACCTTTCTTTTATTTCAACTACAAAACAATTTTATCCTTTCTTTTTATCTCTCATCCAAATAAAATATTATTTAATCCCTCCGTCATATCAGAGTCCACCATTCTTACATAATACCTCCTATTATTTTATCCCCTTCATAATTAATACCTTCAATCCTTATCCCGCATCCAAACGGGCCATAAGAGCATTGCACAAGCTTATACAGGCAGGGGAGGAGCCAAGAGCAATAAAGGCTCATCACGGGTGAAATCTCCCACAAGATTTTCTAAGGCTGCCATCCAGCAGCCGTTCTTGACTTCAGGGATCTCATTCACACAACACGTGGTGAATTTCCAACACACCCATCACACATCATAACTCAGAATCCATCAGACAGAAATGAAAATTGGAAATTTCCTCCGCTCTTCTTCAATTTTTGGTTATCGTGTTCTCCCTACGTAATTGACGCAAGACTCAAGCTCTCTCTCTCTCTCTCTCTCTCTCTCTCTCTCTCTCTCAAAACTGTCTCTGAAGTTTTCCATTCATGAGTTCTGGTCGTCATCAATGGATAATCTTGAAGTTTTCTTGAAATGGTTTGCGTTTGGGTGGTCAGTTGCAGCTGTTTTGTTATTTGTTGCGACTTGGTTTTACATGCCCAATACGTTTGCAGACAAGGTGATGGAAATAAATATGAAATGGTGGAAGGAGAAGGAGGAGAAGAAGAAAAAGACCAAGGCACAGAAACAACTAGCTCACTTGAGATTCCGAAAGCAAACTACAGTTGACACAGTGCAGAACGCCATGGTAAGGAAGAGAGGACACTGCTCTCTCTCTGGTTTTTTGTTGTTTATACCTTATATATACATCTGCGAAAGTAACGACCCCTGCATTTTCTATTGATTGAGTCATTTTACGTATTAAAACTCCCCGAGTTTTATGAAGAACATTACATTTAGAGCATGTTTGGATCGATTCCGATAGTACTTGTTACAATTTTGGCAATCACCAATTGACCAGAAATAATTGTGACTATAAGAAATTTGAACAATACCAGCGCTTTTTCTACCAGCTAGTGCCAACCATTTCCCAACACCGAAGCAAAAGTGCTAGAATAGACGCTCCATTTACCCAAGAAAAAGCGCTAGAATATATCCCCTTCCCCAAATTCCCTAGGATAGAATAGATTTAGTTTAACTAATGACAAAAAAAAAAAAATGTCTAAAAAACTAGTTGCTCCAATTTTCAAATTCGGTATGAACAATAACACAAAGGGCTACAACTTTCATGTTTATTAACATTGCTAATTTTAATGTTTAAAGGTTCAAAATGACGTTCGATTCAACTTTAATTGCTAATTTTAATGTTAAATATATAACATATATATTAGTTATTTTAAACATATATCGAAATGTATGTGTAGTGTAGTTGGTTGATGTGTTGTGCGTGAAGTCTTTCCGGAATACCTGGGTTTGAAATCTAGGAGTTGCAAGAAGGTTGGTTTTTTTTTTTTTTTTTTTTCTCTATGAAAAAGTCTACACCAGCAGCAAAAAAGCGCTCTTTTGGAAAGCGTTGGTATAACACCTCAGGTCTATAGCAACGGTTTTTGATGTCTTTAGCAGCGCTTTTGGCTGCCGCTACGTATCAACTTTCTCGATTAATTGAACCAGAGGAAAAATGTGTTAACACCTAAATAGTGAATGGGTATTGAAAGAGAGAATGTATTTTGGCTCATGAGTCGGGTTCATATTAGTTTTCCAGTGGTGTAAAAACACAATGTCATAATGTATGTTGACCCAAACACATGAATTATGAAAGAAAGCTATGCTAAGCATATTTTGTTGCATCGGTCAAGTAAACCTATGACCTCTGCAGGTGCCAATGTCTAACTCCACAGCTGGAGACCGGAGCCTCTCCGCTTCACTACTGGGGTTCTGTCATCACATAAGTTTTCTATGAAATGGATGGAACAGGGGATTCCATAAGTAAATCAATACTAATTCCTGGTGTTTCCTATTATATAGTATAATAGAAAAGAATGTACTAATATTTACCACAAACATAGCCTGATATCTATATGCTACCGATGCTACGTTTTTTTGTCATGAGACTTGTGATTTCACAAGGTCTCTAGATCATAGTTCAGTAGGTTGAGAATTTGCCCAAAACTCGATTGGGAATCTATTATATACAAATGGAAACGTATCCGAACGGAATGAAGCACAAACAATGTTATTCTCATTGGTTTATCCGAGTATAGTTATACATCTTGAGCTATATATTTTTAAACTGCGGGATCTATTAGGGTGTTGTGTTAAAAGATCAAAAGATTGTGGCCAGGTGTTTATTCACATTAAACATATATTATTTGATTGCTCGCATCTTCTTATTAAAGATTGTGGGTCTGTTAGTGGTCGATGTAGTTAAGAGTTGCATTTTGTCCATTCATTTTTATTGATCACAAAAAGCTCAAACTAATTTAGAACCACGTTTTCTATTCTTATCATAGATCCATATGTTGGAGAAGCGCAGCTCAAGGATGAGTTACTCATATCTCCTCAATGCAACCAATTGCTTTAGTGATGATAATGTCATTGGGTTAGGGAAATGTGCAACTTTGTACAAAGCAGCAATTGGGAACGGTAATTTCCTCACTGTAAAGAGGTTTCGAGATGTCCCCCACATCGAGCAAAAGTTTATGTGCGAAATAATGACTAACGGCCGGTTAAGACACAAAAATTTAGTTTTCCTATTGGGATTCTGCAAAGAAAAGCAAGAGAAGCTTCTAGTTTACAGTTACATGGCAAATGGTAGCCTATATGACTGGTTGCATCCAATGGAAGTGGGATGCAAAAGGCCTAATTTGAATTGGCCTTTGAGATATGTAATCACAGTTGGGATAGCAAAGAGGTTTGGCATGGCTCCACCACAATTGTAACTACACAGTAACTCATGGCAACATATGCTCCAAATTTATCTTTCTAGATAGGCAGTTTAATCCAAAAATATCGTCTTTTGGAGGGACAAGGATAGCGGGATCAAATTCCGGCAATGTGAGGATGAGAATCTGTGAGAAGAGTGATTTTAGAGAATCAGACGACGTGTATGCTTTTGGAATTCTGCTTGTTGAAGTGATAACAGGAGAAAAACCCGAGGACGTGTCCAATTTGTGTGAAGGTTTTGATGGGACTTTGATTGGTGGAAATCTGCGCAATGCCATCGATAGTTCATTGAGTGGAAAAGGATTTGATAGTGAGATCTCTCAGGTTCTCCAAGTAGCACTTGACTGTATCGGGCTTTCTTCGAACGGAAGGCCAACAATGCTGGAGGTATACAGATGTCTAAGTTCCATTGGAACGAAAAAGGAAAGCGCGTATACTTTTCGGACATCCAATCAAATTGGAGATGGATGTGGTACTCATATGGCTGAACACTCAGGTATTGATATTATTGAAGAAGTTGAATGATCTACATCATTAAAAGCATTGTATTTTTTTAGATAATCACAGTATATATATCCATTTTGGGAACTGATCATGAATATGGTATAATTATTTGTTTGAACTCTTTTTTTTTGGCCATATGTTAATCCTAATTTACTCTATTCTATGGGACTTGAATACACATTGAATATGTATTGAAATTGTACATTAAACGAATCATATATAACATGCATGCCATGTCAATGCGGATAAAAAAATAAAAATAAATGAATGCCATGTCAGTTGATAATGTCTTTACCATGCATTGGACATTATCATTTAGTTTTGGTAAGTTTCTGATTGATCCAATATATTGCTCAGTTCGTCCTTATGAATCCAATAGCAATACTTACCGATATCTATTGGAGCTGGTTTTTTTGCAGGGCCCCATAAAATAATATTAAAAAATTTATATATATTTTTCTAGATTTTTGTGTGATTTGGAATAGGTTCAAACACGTTTTTACTTGCGTGGTTCCCTGCAAATCTTTCTTTGCAAATAGTAGGGCTCTTTTGTGAATGGTTTTTGAAGATTTTTCGGACCAATTTAATGAAGTATAATTGAGACCTTTAAATTGGCGCAAAAACTTTTGAAAACATGTGTACAACACTATTTCATGCATATTTCTCATCCTTATATCGTCCTCCCACAAGTATTGTCAAAATATTGTACCAACGATAATTGGAAAAAAAAATACTCCATAAAGGTAATTTTTTTGGTGAAAGCAAAAACCACACAGTTCCTGTATTTGTAGCAAATTACCGAGAGTAATTTAACATGACATGTATAAGATAAAGCAGGGGCTCGCTTGGATGAGGTATGAGGTTTGGAGGTATTATGCAAGAAGGGAGGATTGGATAGTAGGGGGTATTATGTAAGAATGGTGGGTCCACATTGATGTGATGGGGGGATTAAATAATAGTTGGTTTGGATGAGGTATAAAATGGGGGGATAAGGTTGTTTTGTAGTTGAATGAAAGAGAGAGGGGGTATTATAAGGGGGGATTCTACATAGCCACCTCAAAACCTAGCCATGTGTAATCCCCCCTCAGGTTGTATTAGGAGGGGTTATGGAGCCGGGGGTATTGAGGAATCCCCCGGTTTTGAGCTTGCCAAACCGTGTATTAGATGAGAAAAGGTGTATTGTGAGAGGGTATAAAACAATACACCTTCCTTTAGTGACATCCAAACAGGCCTTTATTCATTAAAATTGGACAATCATCGATCAACGAGTCAACCAAGGGGTACTCGCTGAAAAAAAGAGAGAAGAAAAGAGGAAAAAGGAAAAGGAGACCAAGAGCGCAGCACATTGCACAGCTCTGGAACTATAAAAAGTTTTGTCAGCTTACCAAATGAAAGAAAACGAAAAGCACACATGTCTAAACAAACTGTTGGGAATGATTTGTATTCTTTAGTCCCACATTAATTAATTATTATGTTGTTTTCGTTTTTGTAGCCTATTATAAATAGGACTTTTAGGGAACTTCTAAAGTATCTTTTGGGCTCTTATATTGTGGCATTTCTAGAGCTACGGATTACAGCCGGCTCTTTGTATTTCTTTTTCACGTTGGTTAGTACATCCTCTCTTTCTTCGCCCGTGGATGTACCCATCTTGGGAAACCACGTATATCCTGTGTCTTTGTGATTTCTTGTTTAATTTTTAATTTCTCGTTCTTAGATTGTATTCATAGCGTTCATTACAATACAAACATTATTCCCGAAATGAAAAATACAACGATCCAAAGCTGCGATACTTTATTCCACCTCTTACTGAACTGCCTCAACTCAAAGGTATAACTAATTATAGTTGCTTAGTAACCCCGCTTAGACTCCATTCCGGAAACCTTCTTAAAAAATAAGTACTTATTTCTCCTACTTCTTTTTTGAAAATAATAAGGGTCTTCCACAAAATTCAAATATAAAATTTACTTCACATTTTCAAACTCAAAAATAATGTAAATGAAAAAAAAAAAATTCGCACCGTATTAAAGATCTCAATGAGATTTATCAAATAAGATCTATAGTGATAAGAAAATTATTTGCGTAAAAACATGATTTTTGAGCTTCAAAAAATAAGACTGTTGCTATTGTGTTGGGCGCCGGTGGAGGGAAATCGTACCCGCGGCCGCGCCGGGCCGTCTCCGACTACCAGACGGCCGATCCGAGCCGTCCAAAAATTCTATAAAAAAAAAACCGAGGGGGCCTGCGCGGGAATTAACGGCATCCGAGGTGTGTAGGGTGCTTGATCCGAGCACCCCTTTTCCGTGTACATATGAATATCGGGTTTTTTTTATAGAATTTTTGGATGGCTTGGATCGGCCATCTGGTGGCCGGAGACAGCCCGGCACGGCCATCGGTACGATTTCTTTCCCCGGCCGGTCGGTACCTATACAAATTCTTCCAAAATAAGTAGCAGGCTTCTTATTTTTTGGAACAAGACTTCTTTTTACACAAAAAATAAGTTCTTTTTTTGGTTCTGAAAAACAGCCGACCAAGTGATACCGGGGTCTGGGGCAGGGATCGATGGAGCGTAGTCTATCTGGCATCGAAACATAACCACTCATGACTATTATCAACAAACACTTAAGCACAGGCATTCCTCCTCTTCCCACTTGGATCTCCTTTAGAGAAGCATTCGTATGTTGTAGGATCTCCAGTTGAGGGAATCCTCCAGCGGTGCAAACCAATTTCTTTCCAAGATAACTATCCAATAAGAGAACTTTCAATTTTGGAAGCTTCTCCAACATTGGCATAGGATATTCGGTAAGACTGCTTCCTTGTAAGCGGAGGTACTTGATCATAAGCGGAATGCACAGATAAGTTACCTGCCGGGGGTGGTTGCTGGGAAAAAGTCGATGGCCGGAGGTGGTTGTCAGAAAAAGTTGTTGGCCGGAGGTGGTCGCCGGAAAAGTTGCGGCCGGAGGTGGTCATCGACCGGAAGTGGTTGTGTAATGGAGGTGTAGGGGGTGATTGTATTTAATGAAGGGTAAAAAGATAATTTTCATATGATGTTGTCCTTTGAAGTAAGTAAATATTGAATTCATCCGTAGTGGAAATTAAGTCATGGATTTCTAGACTTGGTAATTTGCTGCATGGGAATCAGATAAAGCCCAAACACACTTGAAGGCCTAGAAAACCCAAATATTACAAATAAAGCTCAAAACATTAGATGACCCACAAGCTCAGATCTTACAATTAAACATATAAAGAAAACTTAATCCACCAAAGTGGGCTAGGCCCAGCCAAAGACCAGCCCAAAAGAAAACCTTAAACCTAAACACACTAAAGCGCCTTCCAGCCGTTGGCCACCCCCAGACACCAAAACTAGACAGCAACTGCCAAGACCAAACGTCGGATCACAACCTCCTAGCACCACCATGCCACCACAGACGCATCCCCGGAGGACGCAAAATGACGGCCACCACCCACTGCCGCGGAATCACACCTTAGCCGTTGAGCAAAAAACCGCAACCACCCAGCAGCAATCATAGTGGGAGACCACGCCATCCAACCAAAAGCCACAGTAGACTACCAAGATGTTAGGCAAAAGCCTGGTAAACCCACCATAAAATCGGAAGGGGGAAACAAATGGAGGGATCGGCAGAATGAGATCCAGGGAGGAAGAGAGGAGAGAGAGGCGAGGGAAGAAGGAGCAAGGACCAGTGTGAAAAGGGGTCGAAAAAAAAGAGAGGGAGAAGGAGAGAGACAAAGGAACCAGAAAGCCTTACCGATGTTGCTCTTGTCGCCGTCTAGTATCCCCACAGATGACAGCAAGGTAACCGCCAATTCGGCACCCATAAACGTCCACGTTTATCTTCACCATATCACTTTTTGGTCGCTGCCACGCCAAGATTCCGTTCCTTGCTACTCTCGACAAGGAATGGTGAACCTTGGAATTTGCTTCTAAAAACTCATAAAAATGGCCTTGTGCCTTTCTGCTTATAGCCTCTGTAGCCCAAATCCTTCCATTAAAAATAAAGTCATTCCGGGCACGCCAAGTGGTTCAGGTCAGTGATTTTGCAACAACCCAATTGCAAGAGCGGAGAACTCCCTGAATTAGCATCATGACAAGTATGTAGACTTTAAGGTAAGCCCCGACTAGAGTTGGCAACACCATGTTATCGCTTGGAGGGATGACATTGGAAAATTATTAATTGTTTCCAGAGCATCATCACATGGTGTTTAGGGACCTTCTTCACCATACATTAGTGTGAGTTCCACCTTCAAATGTGTAGCTTCCACACTAAAGTGAGTGATGGAAAATGCATCTGGAGCACTAAGTGGTGCTCTAGGAGCACTGAATAATAACTAACACAAAACCAGCACCGAGCTAGTTGGAAGAAACAAAAGATACTTTTCAGTACACAATTTATTCTTCAAAGCCAAAACACACTCCACAACGCATCCCAGCAAGAAACTCTTTCTAACACTGCTCAAGTTGCTTAGCCAAAAAAAACAAAAAAACCACAGCTCAAGTCAAAAGTATACTAGCCATAGTTTTCCGAAGCACCAAAAAAAAAAAAAAAAAGTACGCTTGATATTTACATCCAGAAAACGCTAGGCGACTTTCACTCATTCGCGAGCAACCAACACCACCTGTTTCCCAATATTGCGACCAGAAAAAAGCCCAATAAGAGCCTTTGGTGCATTCTCTAGGCCATCTGCTATGTCTTCCACATACTTAATTTTTCCTTCTCGAATGAGGGGCAGGACCATGTCAAGATACTTTGGGTACATGGGATAGTAATCAAAAACCAGGAATCCTTCCATTCGGATTCGTTGTGTGATGAGGTAGAACAAGTTGTGTACACCTTCAGTTTCTTCAAGGTTGTACTGTGAGATCATCCCGCACACGGGAATGCGACCGTGGAGTTTCATGTTCAGAAGTACTGCATCAAGCATCTTTCCTCCGACATTCTCAAAGTAGATATCGATACCATCAGGAAAGCACCTGGCCAACAAATTAAATAGAGGCATAGAGAATGTTAGATATCCCAGTGACTAAAATGGAAGAATGTAGCAACCTTGCTCCAATGCAAGTTCTCTGTTCAATTTTTGTCCTAAGGAACCAAATACAAATTGCCTTTTTTGGGTCCTATGAAAAGATAAAGAGAGAAGACTACGGTCAAATTTTAAAAGGCCGCCAAGTGAAATGGGAACATGACCATTGTTTGGCCATCTGTTTCGACAGGAATTGGAGATGGCGGCCATTTTCTGAATTTGGCACGTGGCTCTAGCCATTGCTCGGATTTGCTCTAGTAAGGCATGCAATGTACAGAAAGTTTACTGCAGAAATATAACAAAGCCAATTACAGGCTGAGTTTAGCGCACCACAAATACATTGTAGGACTCCTTATCGATTACTGTCCCTGAATTAGGTTGATTAATTCAGCAGTCCTACCCAACAATGTACTAAAGTTCTAAAATTCCAATTGCGATCACATCTTTTTTTTTTGTAATGTATGGTGTCCCGGGCCAACTTGCGCGGACATCGGACTAATCCCTGCCCTACAGCCTCTCCCACAACCCTTTGACACACTTACGCATGGGGTGAGGTGACCCCAAGAGTTGCTATAATATCTTTCTCGAAAGGAAATATGAAACACTCACTTTTTATTTTTTTGGTACGCAAAACACCCACCTTTTGAGAGCTTTATCCAAGTCTTGTTCGTCTTTATAGTTGAAAGCTTCATCAAATCCGAATTTGTTCTTCAGTAGATCAACCTTGAGTTGAAGAAAGAAACAATAGTAAAACGGAAACGAAGAAGAGTCAATGCCCATTATCTAATATGAGTACCATTTTCAGATTTGATACAATTCAAAGAGAGAATCTTTAGTATTTGATAATTTGAAACATCGATTATTCACTAACACACACACTCACGTCTCACAAACATGAGAGAGAGAGAGAGAGAGAGAGAGAGAGAGAGATGCAATGCATTATGCCCTGAACAGACACTACTCAGCAATGAAACAAGTTCTTCTGGCAGACAAATAAAGAGAACATGTTTGAAGCAACAGAGTGATTGGGACACTTGAAATTTGCAACACAAATACTGGTACACTCCTATAGGCGATAAATGCAGAGATGTACTGAATGACAAAAATAGCAGAATGGACATGTGAAAGCCAATCACCTTTTCTTTGGATCCAGCACTTCCAACGACATAACAGTTCTTTAACTTTGCAAACTGGCCAACAAGCTGACCAACAGCTCCAGACGCAGCTGAAATGAATACATACTCTCCTTCCTTAGGAGAGCCTACCTCATAAAAACCAGCGTAGGCTGTCAAACCAGGCATACCTATAAAGTTCAAGATCAACGTAATGAGGATCCAATGTAGCCGAAAGTTTAAAGAAGTGGATAAGGAAAACCATGCAGGACATCTTATAGAGCAAAAACATAGTAACTAAGATCTTTGACTATTCCAAGCAACAAGTGACTCTTCTGGGAGAAATAACTGAATGAAATATAACAAGATGCTTTACTATTGCAATCTTTATCAATGAACTTGTTGGATTGTCCAAGAGAGAATGCAACGCCATTGTAAGAGACGAACAACAATGAACATGTCAGTATTGATTTCAGCTTATCCTAAAATCAAAGTACAAACTGATCACGACTCAGGAGTTCCCTTACAACTGTCTGAATTTTCAGAATGAGGTGGTGCACAGGCCTTCGAACAACTGATGGTACTTCATCAACTTTTCTTATTTTTAAAACTGAAAACTGAAATTACACACCAGTAACTAAATAAACATCCTTCCGGATAATCTTCCAAAGAAACTTTCTAGTTGGACCTCCTTGATATTTAGTCTAATTTGTAGAAATGCCAGTCAATAATAAGAAATTAAGCAAAAAGGAGAGTTGTCTGCAATTTTCTGCATTATTTAATAAAACACAGAGAGAGAGAGAGAGAGAGAGAGAGAGAGAGAGAGAGTAAATTGCAAATGGAAAATGTAGTTGGCTGTGTTGTCTTTCACAGAGTAAGAATGCCTAGCCCAAGTTTTCCCCTTGTTAGATCTCACTTACTAATATCATTAGCCTACTTTCAGTTATCAAATAATTAAAAGAAAACAACAAAAAATACTATTTTTCCCAGCTCCGTATCCTACTACATCCTCAAGCAGTAAGGCCATTCCACGAAGAATAAATTGAATGCCTTCTTATTGGGAGGAGAAAAAGAAGAAGATAATCTAACTTGGGTCTTTTGTACCTTCAGTAATTTGAAGGAAATAAATGGAATGAACTTACCAAGGATTCCAGTATAATAAGAAAGAGGCACATCTGTGTGCTCAATTTTAAAGAGTGTCTCTGGTTCTGTAATGAGACTATACTCTTCCCATCCAGTCAGACCCCAAACCAAGTCACCTTTCTTGAAATTTGGATGTCCGGAATCAATAACTCTTGCCACTCCATTACCAGTTATAGGCTGCACAACATCAACAGGATCAGATCACTAACTGATGCAGATTTAAGAATTTTCGGCAAGTAGAAAGAAGTACCTAAATATTGTAGTTATAATGCAATACTGGCCATTGAGTTGACTCAACACCATGGTTTTTACTTTTTTCTAATAGTAGTTGACTAAATCCCCAGGGTGTATTATAGAGATGCTGTGGAAATTATGTTGCCTCATTAACATAGAAAGATCTTGTCAAAAAAATAAATAAATTAACATACAAAGATGCAAGTTCATCAACTAGACTAATGATTAAAAATTTGAATACATAATTTGTAAAACAAGATTCATATAAACCCAATATGGAACCAACCCATATTGTTTTCTCCCCCAAAATCCTCTACATTTTACCATACCCTGCAGGCACAGAAAATAGTACTTATTAAAAAAAATGGTGGCCAATAAAATCGTACTTATTAAAAGAAACAAATCCACGGGAACGAAAATAGTGATGGAATTAAAGGGGGCAGAATGGGGCAACCCCACCCCAAAATTCCATAGATCCTCACACTATCTTATACAACATTTATCCCATAGTTTTAAAAACCGGCTGCTACGTAGTGCCGACGTAGCAATTTTCCGGACCTCCGGTATTGCTACACCCCGCTACACCGGTGCTACCAAAAATTTGCAAGCGCATTGGCCGGTTCACGCTCCTCCCCCTCACTCTGCCAGTCATCTTCTCCTCCAAAATTAACCACCCCCACTTATTTGCCCCAACAACTGACTATCTCACATACACACCCAATATTTTATACTTGTTTTCTCTCCCTACATCACAACCCCTTGCATCGGACGGGCACAAAAAATAGTGATTGGACTACCACACAGACACGCCCAATATTTTATATTTGTTTTCTCCTCCTACATCACAACGCCTTGCAACCAATGGGCACAAAAAATAGTGATTGGACTAATGGGGGCATAACAGGGCAACCCCACCCCAAAATTGTTTAAAAAAAAAATCCTCACAGTAATAATTTTAGTGACGATTACATAAGGGTTTGCAATCCATCAATTTATGCAATGGATGTATACATAGATACCATTTTTGTGAATGATTAGTAAAGTGACTGACCGAACCAGGAGTGAACGGGGGAACATAGCTGCCTGTCAAGTTCCTCATGCGGCTACGCATGTAGGGGTCGCAAGACAAGTAGAGATTCTTCACCACAACCGATTTCGAGCCTTCTGCCACATTCAGGCGAACCTTACTGGTCCTCACCTCGAAATCCGACTCTTTGGGGAAACCATTCACGTAGTCCCTCAGGATCACCTGCTTGTTGCTCGCCTCCTCTAGTCTCTCCGCCATATCAACACGCTCTCTCTCTCTCTTTCTCTCTGAATCAAAAAGTGGAGAATGAGGCGATGATCGAAGGCAATAGTGTGCTTATTTAAAGTGTGGAGGTGGAAAATGGAGGGTGAAACAAGCAGGGGGGTGGGAAGCGAATCGTTTTGGCTTTTCAAGCGGATATTTTGCCGTACATTTGTGTGTCGGCCCCTTTTTAGGGAAAATTTCAAAATACCCCCCAATCTTTACACTAAAATTCAATTAGACTTCTAACCTTTTAAAAATTTCAATTTTACTCCCAACGTTATCATCCGTTAATCAAAATGCCCCATTCCGTCAAAATGACTAACGGATTTCGTTAAAAGCTCCGTTAAATAGCGTCTCAATCGAATTTCAATGATCCGAGCCGCTCAATGTGTTCAAAACGTGATTTTAAAGATACCATCGGGAGATCAGCAAATATGACCGGGAAGGGCTTCATGCGAGCAGTTTTTTATTGAACTATTCAATAAAAAACTGTTCAGATTAAGCCCTTCCGGGTCATTTTTTTTGCCGATTTCTATAGAGTACCCTTAAAATCACGTTTTGAACACATTGAGCGGCTCGGATCATCAAAATTCGATTGGAAAAGGGGAGGTGCGGATTGATCCGGATTTTGTTCAAGTCCGAGCGTTCGGATTTTGCTTCGGTCTACACCTCCCTTTTACAGATCGAATTTCGATGATTTGAGTCACTCAATGTGTTCAAAACGTGATTTTAAGGGTACCCGCGTGAAATCAACAAAAAAAATGACCGGGAAGGGCTTCATCTGAACAGTTTTTTATTGAATAGTTCAATAAAAAAACTGTTCAGATGAAGTCCTTCCCGGTCATTTTTTTTTGCTAAATTCTAAAGGGTATCCTTAAAATCACGTTTTGAACACATTGAATGGCTCGGATCATCAAAATTCGATTGTGACGATATTTAACGGAACCTTTAACGGAATCCGTTAGTCATTTAGACGGAAGGGGGCGTTTTGATTAACGGAAGATAACGTTGGGAGTAAAATTGAAGTTTTTAAAAGGTTGGGAGTCTAATTGAATTTTAGGTTGGGGGGTATTTTGAATTTTTCCCCCCTTTTTATGGTAAACTTGAGCAACCGTGCTACTTGTCTAGATAATTTTGCACAAATTTTGGACATATATTTTTGTGGAGCCTATATTGGGGCTTCATAAAATTATCCGAACCATTCATATTTTTTAAAATATTTTTTGGAGATTTTCTGTAAAAAATTAGCTTTAACGGATATCGGTAAGGACTTTTTCAGAATTCATAAGGCAAAACAGAATGATTCGCCCTACAATTTCTGAGAAAGCCCTTACTGATATCCGTTGGAGCTAATTTTTTTACAGAAACCTTCCAAAAAATATTTTAAATATGTATGTGCAAGACATGTGCAAAATTATCTGCGTGAGAATCATTACTGAAACTTGAATTAGGGACTCAGCGTAGGAGGAAAATTGGAGCATTCACATCAAACATTTGTATCCACTTGTTGTAGGAGAATTCAACCTCTCAATCCCACTGCCACGAGTTTGTATTCTGGTGGGCCTTCACCATCACATGTTTAGTCATGATAAAAACCAATGTAAATGTGTAGATGTGTGGTGGTTGAGAAACCAATTAAGCTATGTCTAAGTGTGTAGTGGTTGAGAAACCGAGTTGTTCAATTGGTTTGCTTACTTCTCCCTCCGGTGGGGTTCGGAGTTTGAGTTGCACGAGGGGTGAGTTTGGGATGCAGGAATATGAAGTCTCTGAATGCACAGTTGACTAATATATTAATACCCCGCATATCATCTAGCAAAAGAAAAAATTGTGGTGGTGGAGGAGGACTTGGTAGTGGTCCTCCAAACGAGCTGATTTGTTCGTGAAGCCCTGTTGACTAATAATTTTTCTTACAACCGAATAATTATTTATTCCTTTCGGAGAGCCATCATGTGATAATTTTTCTTAGTGCAGCAAAAACGGTTCATGAAACTTTTTAAGATAGGAAATGAATGGTCAGATTCACAGTACAGTTAATCTGAATCATTCGTTTCTTTTCCTGGAGAGTTTAATGAACTATTTTTTATGTATCCTAACATTTTTATTTCCACAATGCTATTGGTAGAGCCCATATGTATCCTAAATTATCGTATACGTACGTATAATTTATATCAAGTCAAGTGCGTGGATAGATGTGACTTAAGGGGGCGATGAGTTCCGCGAGTGGCGTTTGTGTACTGCCAACATTTTCTAGTAGGCAGGTAGATAAGTACGAAATAGGAAGAGAACCAAAGGAGAAATGGTGAATGGTAGCATCCAGAATATTCAAGATTTCTTCACTTTCTTTTTTTGCATGTTACCCCTGTATTTATAGCAAATTACTGAAAATAATTTAACATGACATAAGATAAGCAACTAAGGGCGTGTTTTCCACTAATAAGAAACACGAAAAACTTAATGCATTTTACCATCTCAGTTTCACTAACAAAATTTTTTTGTCATTTTACCATCTCGTTTCTACTACAAAAAATAGTCAACAAATTTTTTTTTTTTTGCTACAGTAACTTTACTCACAAACTCATCAACAACTTATTCACAATCGGAAAACAATTTGGCATTTCTCAACAACTTATTCACTATCGAAAATCCCTAACAACTTCTCAACCACAAATAAAAATTTACAAATTGGATTATTCACTAAAATTTGACAATCATTGACGAGTCAACCAAGGGGTACTTGCCCAAAAAAAAAAAAAACAAGAAAAGAGAAAAAGGAGACCAAGAGAGGAACCGGGGACACAGCCAAGCTTTCCCTGCCTAGCAACCTGCCAAGCGGGCAAAACGGAGTCGTTTGACCATGCAAGCAGTCGCCAGTTGACAAACGGCGTCCTTACCATGCAAGCATTACTTGTTTCGTTGGCAGAACAAATTAAGTGTTATTCATTTTCTAATTTTGTGGGGTTCATTACGGGTTCCACAAAGATGATTCAAACCACAAGTTATTCTTAAAATATTTTTTATGGGTTCTTGAAAAAAAAATCAGCTCAATGTGATATCGGTAAGTGCTGTTTTAGAACTCGTAGGGCGCCCTACGAATTCTGAAACATCTTATGAATTTTGAAACAATCCTTACCGATATAGGATTGTGCTAATATTTTTCAGGAACCCATAAAAAAATATTTTAAAAATAACTTGCTATATTTTGATTTTTGTGAGACCCATTACAAGTTCTACAAATACGATTCAAACTGCAAGTTTATTCTTAAAATATTTTTTTTTGGGTTTCTGAAAAAAATTAGTATAATTTGATATCGGGAAGAGTTGTTTCAGAATTCGTAGGGCATCCTTCGAATTGTAAAACAACACTTACTGATATTAGATAGAGCTAATTTTTTTGAAAATTAATAAAAAAATATTTTCAATAGTAACTTACAGTTTGAATCATTTTTTAGGACCCCAATGGACCCCACAAAAATAAAAAATGAATAGCAGTTATTCTGCCAACCAATGACGCCGTTTGCCCGTTGTGGCAACTGCTTGTCAAACGACCCCGTTTTACCCGCTTGGGGGGAAGCTTGGCTGGCTGTGTCCCCGGTTCCGGGAGAAAAAGGGGAGATTGGTTTTTGACAATCACTAAAATTTTTCAGTAGCTGGTACCACGTGTGCCCGCTCGGCGTATCTAGGCCGTCCATTGCATTTTTGGACGGCTCAAATTTGGAGAGAGAAAAAGAAAAGATAGTGTTGGAGTGAGAGAAGAGAGAATTTTAATCAGAATCGTCCAAAAGTGTATTGGACGATCTGGATGTGCTGAATGAATATCACGTGGGATATATCCATCCGCTACCGAAAAATTTCTCACAAATGCATAGTGGTGGGCTCCACCCTGTTATGCCCCAGAGTCACTCACGTACACAACACACACTGATTTCAGAAAAAAAAACTTCATTTTATATATATATATATATATATACACACACACACTCACAATATACACAAAACTTGAAAAAACCTCCCTGGGGAGAGCCACAATGTAGCTCCCCCCCAACTCACCCCCTCTCAGTCACTACATAGCTACACCACACAACTCTAAGGGCTTGTTTGGATGCATCGATCCCTCTTTTAGTCCGTGGGTCCCAGCCTTAGACCTCATTTGAGAAGTAAAATGGAGGGCATATTAGCTAAGTTCTGGATTCTATTGTACCCCTTAATACCTCCGGAGGGGGGATTATTTATGGGGAGATTCTGAGGTTTTATTACATAATACCCTCAGATAATACACCTTTCTTTTATTTCAACTACAAAACAATTTTATCCTTCTTTTTTATCTCTCATCCAAACAAAATACTATTTAATCCCTCCGTCATATCAGAGTCCACCATTCTTACATAATACCTCCTATTATCTTATCCCTTCATAATTAATACCTTCAATCCTTATCCCGCATCCAAACGGGCCATAAGAGCATTGCACAAGCTTATACAGGCAGGGGAGGAGCCAAGAGCAATAAAGGCTCATCACGAGTGAAATCTCCCACAAGATTTTCTAAGGCTGCCATCCAGCAGCCGTTCTTGACTTCAGGGATCTCATTCACACAACACGTGGTGAATTTCCAACACACCCATCACACATCATAACTCAGAATCCATCAGACAGAAATGAAAATTGGAAATTTCCTCCGCTCTTCTTCAATTTTTGGCTATCGTGTTCTCCCTACGTAATTGACGCAAGACTCAAGCTCTCTCTCTCTCTCTCTCTCAAAACTGTCTCTGAAGTTTTCCATTCATGAGTTCTGGTCGTCATCAATGGATAATCTTGAAGTTTTCTTGAAATGGTTTGCGTTTGGGTGGTCAGTTGCAGCTGTTTTGTTATTTGTTGCGACTTGGTTTTACATGCCCAATACGTTTGCAGACAAGGTGATGGAAATAAATATGAAATGGAGGAAGGAGAAGGAGGAGAAGAAGAAAAAGACCAAGGCACAGAAACAACTAGCTCACTTGAGATTCCGAAAGCAAACTACAGTTGACAGAGTGCAGAACGCCATGGTAAGGAAGAGAGGACACTGCTCTCTCTCTGGTTTTTTGTTATGTTTACACCTTATATACATCTGCGAAAGTAACGACCCCTGCATTTTCTATTGATTGAGTCATTTTACGTATTAAAACTCCCCGAGTTTTATGAAGAACATTACATTTAGAGCATGTTTGGATCGATTCCGATAGTACTTGTTACAATTTTGGCAATCACCAATTGACCAGAAATAATTGTGACTATAAGAAATTTGAACAATACCAGCGCTTTTTCTACCAGCTAGTGCCAACCATTTCCCAACACCGAAGCAAAAGTGCTAGAATAGACGCTCCATTTACCCAAGAAAAAGCGCTAGAATATATCCCCTTCCCCAAATTCCCTAGGATAGAATAGATTTAGTTTAACTAATGACAAAAAAAAAAAAATGTCTAAAAAACTAGTTGCTCCAATTTTCAAATTCGGTATGAACAATAACACAAAGGGCTACAACTTTCATGTTTATTAACATTGCTAATTTTAATGTTTAAAGGTTCAAAATGACGTTCGATTCAACTTTAATTGCTAATTTTAATGTTAAATATATAACATATATATTAGTTATTTTAAACATATATCGAAATGTATGTGTAGTGTAGTTGGTTGATGTGTTGTGCGTGAAGTCTTTCCGGAATACCTGGGTTTGAAATCTAGGAGTTGCAAGAAGGTTGGTTTTTTTTTTTTTTTTTTTTCTCTATGAAAAAGTCTACACCAGCAGCAAAAAAGCGCTCTTTTGGAAAGCGTTGGTATAACACCTCAGGTCTATAGCAACGGTTTTTGATGTCTTTAGCAGCGCTTTTGGCTGCCGCTACGTATCAACTTTCTCGATTAATTGAACCAGAGGAAAAATGTGTTAACACCTAAATAGTGAATGGGTATTGAAAGAGAAAATGTATTTTGGCTCATGAGTCGGGTTCATATTAGTTTTCCAGTGGTGTAAAAACACAATGTCATAATGTATGTTGACCCAAACACATGAATTATGAAAGAAAGCTATGCTAAGCATATTTTGTTGCATCGGTCAAGTAAACCTATGACCTCTGCAGGTGCCAATGTCTAACTCCACAGCTGGAGACTGGAGCCTCTCCGCTTCACTACTGGGGTTCTGTCATCACATAAGTTTTCTATGAAATGGATGGAACAGGGGATTCCATAAGTAAATCAATACTAATTCCTGGTGTTTCCTATTATATAGTATAATAGAAAAGAATGTACTAATATTTACCACAAACATAGCCTGATATCTATATGCTACCGATGCTACGTTTTTTTGTCATGAGACTTGTGATTTCACAGGGTCTCTAGAATAGTTCAGTAGGTTGGGAATTTGCCCAAAACTAGATTGGGAATCTATTATATACAAATGGAAACGTATCCGAACGGCATGAAGCACAAACAATGTTATTCTCATTGGTAATTTATCCGAGTATAGTTATACATCTTGAGCTATTTTTAAACTGCGGAATCTATTAGGGTGTTGTGTTAAAAGATCAAAAGATTGTGGCCACGTGTTTATTCACATTAAACATATATTATTTGATTGCTCGCATCTTCTTATTAAAGTTACCCTTCTCTCTTATCCCAAACTTCTCTCATGCTCCTAACTAGCAAAACAAAGTGAAAAGATATTATTATTTCTCTATTTTCTTACATTTCAGCCATAAGATTGTGGGTCTGTTAGTGATCGATGTAGTAAAGAGTTGCATTTTGTCCATTCATTTTTATTGATCACAAAAAGCTCAAACTAATTTAGAACCACGTTTTCTATTCTTATCATAGATCCATATGTTGGAGAAGCGCAGCTCAAGGATGAGTTACTCATATCTCCTCAATGCAACCAATTGCTTTAGTGATGATAATGTCATTGGGTTAGGGAAATGTGCAACTTTGTACAAAACAGCAATTGGGAACGGTAATCTCCTCACTGTAAAGAGGTTTCGAGATTTCCCCCACATCGAGCAAAAGTTTATGTGCGAAATAATGACTAACGGCCGGTTAAGACACAAAAATTTAGTTTTCCTATTGGGATTCTGCAAAGAAAAGCAAGAGAAGCTTCTAGTTTACAGTTACATGGCAAATGGTAGCCTATATGACTGGTTGCATCCAATGGAAGTGGGATGCAAAAGGCCTACTTTGAATTGGCCTCTGAGATATGTAATCACAGTTGGGATAGCAAGAGGTTTGGCATGGCTCCACCACAATTGTAACTACACAGTAACTCATGGCAACATATGCTCCAAATTTATCTTTCTAGATAGGCAGTTTAATCCAAAAATATCGTCTTTTGGAGGGACAAGGATAGCGGGATCAAATTCCGGCAATGTGAGGATGAGAATCTGTGAGGAGTGATTTTAGAGAATCAGACGATGTGTATGCTTTTGGAATTCTGCTTGTTGAAGTGATAACAGGAGAAAAACCCGAGGACGTGTCCAATTTGTGTGAAGGTTTTGATGGGACTTTGATTGGTGGAAATCTGCGCAATGCCATCGATAGTTCATTGAGTGGAAAAGGATTTGATAGTGAGATCTCTCAGGTTCTCCAAGTAGCACTTGACTGTATCGGGCTTTCTTCGAACGGAAGGCCAACAATGCTGGAGGTATACAGATGTCTAAGTTCCATTGGAACGAAAAAGGAAAGCGCGTATACTTTTCGGACATCCAATCAAATTGGAGATGGATGTGGTACTCATATGGCTGAACACTCAGGTATTGATATTATTGAAGAAGTTGAATGATCTACATCATTAAAAGCATTGTATTTTTTTAGATAATCACAGTATATATATCCATTTTGGGAACTGATCATGAATATGGTATAATTATTTGTTTGAACTCTTTTTTTTTGGCCATATGTTAATTCTAATTTACTCTATTCTATGGGACTTGAATACACATTGAATATGTATTGAAATTGTACATTAAACAAATCATATATAACATGAATGCCATGTCAATGCGGATAAAAAAAAAATGAATGCCATGTCAATTGATAATGTCTTCACCATGCGTTGGACATTATCATTTAGTTTTGGTAAGTTTCTGATTGATCCAATAAACTGCTCAGTTCGCCCCTATGAATCCGAAAGTAATACTTACCGATGTCTGTTGGAGTTGATTTTTACAGAGCCTTATAAAATAATATTAAAAAATTTATGGATATTTTTCTAGATTTTGATGGGACCCGGAATCGGCCCAAATGCGTTTTCCCTTGCGTGGTTCTCTACAAATCTTCCTTGCAAATAGTAGGGCTCTTTTGTGAATGGTTTTTAAAGATTTTTCGGACCAATTTAATGAAGTATAATTGAGACCTTTAAATTGGCGCAAAAACTTTTGAAAACATGTGTACAACACTATTTCATGCATATTTCTCATCCTTATATCGTCCTCCCACAAGTATTGTCAAAATATTGTACCAACGATAATTGGAAAAAAAAAATACTCCATAAAGGTAATTTTTTTGGTGAAAGCAAAAACCACACAGTTCCTGTATTTGTAGCAAATTACCGAGAGTAATTTAACATGACATGTATAAGATAAAGCAGGGGCTCGCTTGGATGAGGTATGAGGTTTGGAGGTATTATGCAAGAAGGGGGGATTGGATAGTAGGGGGTATTATGTAAGAATGGTGGGTCCACATTGATGTGACGGGGGGATTAAATAATAGTTGGTTTGGATGAGGTATAAAATGAGGGGATAAGGTTGCTTTGTAGTTGAATGAAAGAGAGATGGGGTATTATAAGGGGGGATTCCACATAGCCACCTCAAAACCTAGCCATGTGTAATCCCCCCTCAGGTTGTATTAGGAGGGGTTATGGAGCCGGGGGTATTGAGGAATCCCCCCGGTTTTGAGCTTGCCAAACCGTGTATTAGATGAGGAAAGGTGTATTGTAAGAGGGTATAAAACAATACACCTTCCTTTAGTGACATCCAAACATGCCCTTTATTCATTAAAATTGGACAATCATCGATCAACGAGTCAACCACGGGGAACTCGCTGAAAAAAAAGAGAAGAAAAGAGGAAAAAGGAAAAGCAGACCAAGAGCGCAGCACATTGCACAGCTCTTGAACTATAAAAAGTTTTGTCAGCTTACCAAATGAAAGAAAACGAAAAGCACACTTGTCTAAACAAACTGTTGGGAATGATTTGTATTCTTTAGTCCCACATTGGTTAATTATTATGTTGTTTTCGTTTTTGTAGCCTATTATAAATAGGACTTTTAGGGAACTTCTAAAGTATCTTTTGGGCTCTTATATTGTGGCATTTCTAGAGCTACGGATTACAGCCGGCTCTTTGTATTTCTTTTTCACGTTGGTTAGTACATCCTCTCTTTCTTCGCCCGTGGATGTACCCATCTTGGGAAACCACGTATATCCTGTGTCTTTGTGATTTCTTGTTTAATTTTTAATTTCTCGTTCTTAGATTGTATTCATAGCGTTCATTACAATACAAACATTATTCCCGAAATGAAAAATACAACGATCCAAAGCTGCGATACTTTATTCCACCTCTTACTGAACTGCCTCAACTCAAAGGTATAACTAATTATAGTTGCTTAGTAACCCCGCTTAGACTCCATTCCGGAAACCTTCTTAAAAAATAAGTACTTATTTCTCCTACTTCTTTTTTGAAAATAATAAGGGTCTTCCACAAAATTCAAATACAAAATTTACTTCACATTTTCAAACTCAAAAATAATGTAAATGAAAAAAAAAAAAATTCGCACCGTATTAAAGATCTCAATGAGATTTATCAAATAAGATCTATAGTGATAAGAAAATTATTTAAAACATGATTTTTGAGCTTCAAAAAATACTTTTGCTATTGTGTTGGGCGCCGGTGGAGGAAAATCGTACCGGCGGCCCGTCTCCGGCCACCGGAGGGCCGATCCGAGCCGTCCAAAAATTCTATAAAAAAAACCGAGGGGCATGCGGGAATTAACGGCATCCGAGGTGTGTAGGGTGCTTGATCCGAGCACCCCTTTTCCGTGTACATATGAATATCGGGTTTTTTTTATAAAATTTGTGGATGGCTCGGATCGGCCATCTGGTGGCCGGAGACAGCCCGGCACGGCCATCGGTATGATTTCTCTCCCCGGCCGGTCGGTACCTATACAAATTCTTCCAAAATAAGTAGCAGACTTCTTATTTTTTGGAACAAGACTTCTTTTTACACAAAAAATAAGTTCTTTTTTTGGTTCTGAAAAACAGCCGACCAAGTGATACCGGGGTCTGGGGCAGGGATCGATGGAGCGTAGTCTATCTGGCATCGAAACATAACCACTCATGACTATTATCAACAAACACTTAAGCACAGGCATTCCTCCTCTTCCCACTTGGATCTCCTTTAGAGAAGCATTCGTATGTTGTAGGATCTCCAGTTGAGGGAATCCTCCAGCGGTGCAAACCAATTTCTTTCCAAGATAACTATCCAATAAGAGAACTTTCAATTTTGGAAGCTTCTCCAACATTGGCATAGGATATTCGGTAAGACTGCTTCCTTGTAAGCGGAGGTACTTGATCATAAGCGGAATGCACAGATAAGTTACCTGCCGGGGGTGGTTGCTGGGAAAAAGTCGATGGCCGGAGGTGGTTGTCAGAAAAAGTTGTCGGCCGGAGGTGGTCGCCGGAAAAGTTGCGGCCGGAGGTGGTCATCGACCGGAAGTGGTTGTGTAATGGAGGTGTAGGGGGTGATTGTATTTAATGAAGGGTAAAAAGATAATTTTCATATGATGTTGTCCTTTGAAGTAAGTAAATATTGAATTCATCCGTAGTGGAAATTAAGTCATGGATTTCTAGACTTGGTAATTTGCTGCATGGGAATCAGATAAAGCCCAAACACACTTGAAGGCCTAGAAAACCCAAATATTACAAATAAAGCTCAAAACATTAGATGACCCACAAGCTCAGATCTTACAATTAAACATATAAAGAAAACTTAACCCACCAAAGTGGGCTAGGCCCAGCCAAAGACCAGCCCAAAAGAAAACCTTAAACCTAAACACACTAAAGCGCCTTCCAGCCGTTGGCCACCCCCAGACACCAAAACTAGACAGCAACTGCCAAGACCAAACGTCGGATCACAACCTCCTAGCACCACCATGCCACCACAGACGCATCCCCGGAGGACGCAAAATGACGGCCACCACCCACTGCCGCGGAATCACACCTTAGCCGTTGAGCAAAAAACCGCAACCACCCAGCAGCAATCATAGTGGGAGACCACGCCATCCAACCAAAAGCCACAGTAGACTACCAAGATGTTAGGCAAAAGCCTGGTAAACCCACCATAAAATCGGAAGGGGGAAACAAATGGAGGGATCGGCAGAATGAGATCCAGGGAGGAAGAGAGGAGAGAGAGGCGAGGGAAGAAGGAGCAAGGACCAGTGTGAAAAGGGGTCGAAAAAAAAGAGAGGGAGAAGGAGAGAGACAAAGGAACCAGAAAGCCTTACCGATGTTGCTCTTGTCGCCGTCTAGTATCCCCACAGATGACAGCAAGGTAACCGCCAATTCGGCACCCATAAACGTCCACGTTTATCTTCAACATATCACTTTTTGGTCGCTGCCACGCCAAGATTCCGTTCCCTGCTACTCTCGACAAGGAATGGTGAACCTTGGAATTTGCTTCTAAAAACTCATAAAAATGGCCTTGTGCCTTTCTGCTTATAGCCTCTGTAGCCCAAATCCTTCCATTAAAAATAAAGTCATTCCGGGCACGCCAAGTGGTTCAGGTCAGTGATTTTGCAACAACCCAATTGCAAGAGCGGAGAACTCCCTGAATTAGCATCATGACAAGTATGTAGACTTTAAGGTAAGCCCCAACTAGAGTTGGCAACACCATGTTATCGCTTGGAGGGATGACATTGGAAAATTATTAATTGTTTCCAGAGCATCATCACATGGTGTTTAGGGACCTTCTTCACCATACATTAGTGTGAGTTCCACCTTCAAATGTGTAGCTTCCACACTAAAGTGAGTGATGGAAAATGCATCTGGAGCACTAAGTGGTGCTCTAGGAGCACTGAATAATAACTAACACAAAACCAGCACCGAGCTAGTTGGAAGAAACAAAAGATACTTTTCATTACACAATTTATTCATCAAAGCCAAAACACACTCCACAACGCATCCCAGCAAGAAACTCCTTCTAACACTGCTCAAGTTGCTTAGCCAAAAAAAACAAAAAAACCACAGCTCAAGTCAAAAGTATACTAGCCATAGTTTTCCGAAGCACCAAAAAAAAAAAAAAAAGTACGCTTGATATTTACATCCAGAAAACGCTAGGCGACTTTCACTCATTCGCGAGCAACCAACACCACCTGTTTCCCAATATTGCGACCAGAAAAAAGCCCAATAAGAGCCTTTGGTGCATTCTCTAGGCCATCTGCTATGTCTTCCACATACTTAATTTTTCCTTCTCGAATGAGGGGCAGGACCATGTCAAGATACTTTGGGTACATGGGATAGTAATCAAAAACCAGGAATCCTTCCATTCGGATTCGTTGTGTGATGAGGCAGAACAAGTTGTGTACACCTTCAGTTTCTTCAAGGTTGTACTGTGAGATCATGCCGCACACGGGAATGCGACCGTGGAGTTTCATGTTCAGAAGTACTGCATCAAGCATCTTTCCTCCGACATTCTCAAAGTAGATATCGATACCATCAGGAAAGCACCTGGCCAACAAATTAAATAGAGGCATAGAGAATGTTAGATATCCCAGTGACTAAAATGGAAGACTGTAGCAACCTTGCTCCAATGCAAGTTCTCTGTTCAATTTTTGTCCTAAGGAACCAAATACAAATTGCCTTTTTTGGGTCCTATGAAAAGATAAAGAGAGAAGACTACGGTCAAATTTTAAAAGGCCGCCAAGTGAAATGGGAACATGACCATTGTTTGGCCATCTGTTTCGACAGGAATTGGAGATGGCGGCCATTTTCTGAATTTGGCACGTGGCTCTAGCCATTGCTCGGATTTGCTCTAGTAAGGCATGCAATGTACAGAAAGTTTACTGCAGAAATATAACAAAGCCAATTACAGGCTGAGTTTAGCGCACCACAAATACATTGTAGGACTCCTTATCGATTACTGTCCCTGAATTAGGTTGATTAATTCAGCAGTCCTACCCAACAATGTACTAAAGTTCTAAAATTCCAATTGCGATCACATCTTTTTTTTTTGTAATGTATGGTGTCCCGGGCCAACTTGCGCGGACATCGGACTAATCCCTGCCCTACAGCCTCTCCCACAACCCTTTGACACACTTACGCATGGGGTGAGGTGACCCCAAGAGTTGCTATAATATCTTTCTCGAAAGGAAATATGAAACACTCACTTTTTATTTTTTTGGTACGCAAAACACCCACCTTTTGAGAGCTTTATCCAAGTCTTGTTCGTCTTTATAGTTGAAAGCTTCATCAAATCCGAATTTGTTCTTCAGTAGATCAACCTTGAGTTGAAGAAAGAAACAATAGTAAAACGGAAACGAAGAGGAGTCAATGCCCATTATCTAATATGAGTACCATTTTCAGATTTGATACAATTCAAAGAGAGAATCTTTAGTATTTGATAATTTGAAACATCGATTATTCACTAACACACACTCACGTCTCACAAACATGAGAGAGAGAGAGAGAGAGAGAGAGATGCAATGCATTATGCCCTGAACAGACACTACTCAGCAATGAAACAAGTTCTTCTGGCAGACAAATAAAGAGAACATGTTTGAAGCAACAGAGTGATTGGGACACTTGAAATTTGCAACACAAATACTGGTACACTCCTATAGGCGATAAATGCAGACATGTACTGAATGACAAAAATAGCAGAATGGACATGTGAAAGCCAATCACCTTTTCTTTGGATCCAGCACTTCCAACGACATAACAGTTCTTTAACTTTGCAAACTGGCCAACAAGCTGACCAACAGCTCCAGACGCAGCTGAAATGAATACATACTCTCCTTCCTTAGGAGAGCCTACCTCATAAAAACCAGCGTAGGCTGTCAAACCAGGCATACCTATAAAGTTCAAGATCAACGTAATGAGGATCCAATGTAGCCGAAAGTTTAAAGAAGTGGATAAGGAAAACCATGCAGGACATCTTATAGAGCAAAACCATAGTAACTAAGATCTTTGACTATTCCAAGCAACAAGTGACTCTTCTGGGAGAAATAACTGAATGAAATATAACAAGATGCTTTACTATTGCAATCTTTATCAATGAACTTGTTGGATTGTCCAAGAGAGAATGCAACGCCATTGTAAGAGACGAACAACAATGAACATGTCAGTATTGATTTCAGCTTATCCTAAAATCAAAGTACAAACTGATCACGACTCAGGAGTTCCCTTACAACTGTCTGAATTTTCAGAATGAGGTGGTGCACAGGCCTTCGAACAACTGATGGTACTTCATCAACTTTTCTTATTTTTAAAACTGAAAACTGAAATTACACACCAGTAACTAAATAAGCATCCTTCCGGATAATCTTCCAAAGAAACTTTCTAGTTGGACCTCCTTGATATTTAGTCTAATTTGTAGAAATGCCAGTCAATAATAAGAAATTAAGCAAAAAGGAGAGTTGTTTGCAATTTTCTGCATTATTTAATAAAACACAGAGAGAGAGAGAGAGAGAGAGAGAGAGAGAGAGAGAGAGAGTAAATTGCAAATGGAAAATGTAGTTGGCTGTGTTGTCTTTCACAGAGTAAGAATGCCTAGCCCAAGTTATCCCCTTGTTAGATCTCACTTACTAATATCATTAGCCTACTTTCAGTTATCAAATAACTTAAAGAAAACAACAAAAAATACTATTTTTCCCAGCTCCGTATCCTGCTACATCCTCAAGCAGTAAGGCCATTCCACGAAGAATAAATTGAATGCCTTCTTATTGGGAGGAGAAAAAGAAGATAATCTAACTTGCGTCTTTTGTACCTTCAGTAATTTGAAGGAAATAAATGGAATGAACTTACCAAGGATTCCAGTATAATAAGAAAGAGGCACATCTGTGTGCTCAATTTTAAAGAGTGTCTCTGGTTCTGTAAGGAGACTATACTCTTCCCATCCAGTCAGACCCCAAACCAAGTCACCTTTCTTGAAATTTGGATGTCCGGAATCAATAACTCTTGCCACTCCATTACCAGTTATAGGCTGCACAACATCAACAGGATCAGATCACTAACTGATGCAGATTTAAGAATTTTCGGCAAGTAGAAAGAAGTTCCTAAATATTGTAGTTATAATGCAATACTGGCCATTGAGTTGACTCAACACCATGGTTTTTACTTTTTTCTAATAGTAGTTGACTAAATCCCCGGGGTGTATTATAGAGATGCTGTGGAAATTATGTTGCCTCATTAACATAGAAAGATCTTGTCAAAAAAATAAATAAATTAACATACAAAGATGCAAGTTCATCAACTAGACTAATGATTAAAAATTTGAATACATAATTTGTAAAACAAGATTCATATAAACCCACTATGGAACCAACCCATATTGTTTTCTCCCCCAAAATCCTCTACATTTTACCATACCCTGCAGGCACAGAAAATAGTACTTATTAAAAAAAATGGTGGCCAATAAAATAGTACTTATTAAAAGAAACAAATCCACGGGAACGAAAATAGTGATGGAATTAAAGGGGGCAGAATGGGGCAACCCCACCCCAAAATTCCATAGATCCTCACACTATCTTATACAACATTTATCCCATAGTTTTAAAAACCGGCTGCTACGTAGTGCCGACGTAGCAATTTTCCGGACCTCCGGTATTACTACACCCCGCTACACCGGTGCTACCAAAAATTCGCAAGCTTATCGGCCGGTTCACGCTCCTCCCCCTCACTCTGCCAGTCATCTTCTCCTCCAAAATTAACCACCCCCACTTATTTGCCCCAACAACTGACTATCTCACATACACACCCAATATTTTCTAATTGTTTTCTCCTCCTACATCACAACCCCTTGAATCGGACGGGCACAAAAAATAGTGATTGGACTACCTCACAGACACGCCCAATATTTTATATTTGTTTTCTCTTCCTACATCACAACCCCTTGCAACCAATGGGCACAAAAAATAGTGATTGGACTAATGGGGGCATAACAGGGCAACCCCACCCCAAAATTGTTTAAAAAAAAAATCCTCACAGTAATAATTTTAGTGACGATTACATAAGGGTTTGCAATCCATCAATTTATGCAATGGATGTATACATAGATACCATTTTTGTGAATGATTAGTAAAGTGACTGACCGAACCAGGAGTGAACGGGGGAACATAGCTGCCTGTCAAGTTCCTCATGCGGCTACGCATGTAGGGGTCGCAAGACAAGTAGAGATTCTTCACCACAACCGATTTCGAGCCTTCTGCCACATTCAGGCGAACCTTACTGGTCCTCACCTCGAAATCCGACTCTTTGGGGAAACCATTCACGTAGTCCCTCAGGATCACCTGCTTGTTGCTCGCCTCCTCTAGTCTCTCCGCCATATCAACACGCTCTCTCTCTCTCTTTCTCTCTGAATCAAAAAGTGGAGAATGAGGCGATGATCGAAGGCAATAGTGTGCTTATTTAAAGTGTGGAGGTGGAAAATGGAGGGTGAAACAAGCAGGGGGGTGGGAAGCGAATCGTTTTGGCTTTTCAAGCGGATATTTTGCCGTACATTTGTGTGTCGGCCCCTTTTTAGGGAAAATTTCAAAATACCCCCCAATCTTTACACTAAAATTCAATTAGACTCCTAACCTTTTAAAAATTTCAATTTTACTCCCAACGTTATCATCCGTTAATCAAAATGCCCCCTTCCGTCAAAATGACTAACGGATTTCGTTAAAAGCTCCGTTAAATAGCGTCCCAATCGAATTTCAATGATCCGAGCCGCTCAATGTGTTCAAAACGTGATTTTAAAGATACCCGCAAAAAAATTGAAAAAAAAATTGACCCAAAAGGGCTTCATCTGAACAGTTTTTTTATTGAACTATTCAATAAAAAACTGTTCAGATTAAGCCCTTCCGGGTCATTTTTTTTGCCGATTTCTATAGAGTACCCTTAAAATCACGTTTTGAACACATTGAGCGGCTCGGATCATCAAAATTCGATTGGAAAAGGGGAGGTGCGGATTGATCCGGATTTTGTTCAAGTCCGGGCGTTCGGATTTTGCTTCGGTCTACACCTCCCTTTTACAGATCGAATTTCGATGATTCGAGTCACTCAATGTGTTCAAAACGTGATTTTAAAGGTACCCGGGTGAAATCAACAAAAAAAATGACCGGGAAGGGCTTCATCTTAACATTTTTTTATTTAATATTTAAAAAAAAAACTTTTAATATGATGCCCTTCCCGGTCTTTTTTTTTTGCTAAATTCTAGAGGGTATCCTTAAAATCACGTTTTGAACACATTGAACGGCTCGGATTATCAAAATTCGATTGGGATGATATTTCACAGAGCCTTTAACAGAATCCGTTAGTCATTCGGACGGAAGGGGGCATTTTGATTAACGGAAGATAACGTTGGGGAGTAAAATTGAAGTTTTTAAAAGGTTGGGAGTCTAATTGAATTTTGGTCTTAAGGTTGTTGAATTTTTCCCCCCTTTTTATGGTAAACTTGAACAACCGTGCTACTTGTCTACTTGTCTAGATAATTTTGCACATACTTTGGACATATATTTTTGTGATGCCTATATCGGGACTTCATAAAATTATCTGAACCACTCATATTTTTTAAAATATTTTTTGGAGATTTTTAAAAAATCAGCTCGAATGAATATCGGTAAGAACTTTTTCAGAAATCGTAGGGCAAATAGAATGATTCGCCGGACAATTTCTTAAAATGTCCTTACCGATATCCATTCAATTTTTTTACAGAAACCTTCCAAAAAATATTTTAAATATGTATGTGCAAGACATGTGCAAAATTATCTGCGTGAGAATCATTACTGAAACTTGAATTAGGGACTCAGCGTAGGAGGAAAATTGGAGCATTCACATCAAACATTTGTATCCACTTGTTGTAGGAGAATTCAACCTCTCAATCCCACTGCCACGAGTTTGTATTCTGGTGGGCCTTCACCATCACATGTTTAGTCATGATAAAAACCAATGTAAATGTGTAGATGTGTGGTGGTTGAGAAACCAATTAAGCTATGTCTAAGTGTGTAGTGGTTGAGAAACCGAGTTGTTCATTTGGTTTGCTTACTTCTCCCTCCGGTGGGGTTCGGAGTTTGAGTTGCACGAGGGGTGAGTTTGGGATGCAGGAATATGAAGTCTCTGAATGCACAGTTGACTAATATATTAATACCCCGCATATCATCTAGCAAAAGAAAAAATTGTGGTGGTGGAGGAGGACTTGGTAGTGGTCCTCCAAACGAGCTGATTTGTTCGTGAAGCCCTGTTGACTAATAATTTTTCTTACAACCGAATAATTATTTATTCCTTTCGGAGAGCCATCATGTGATAATTTTTCTTAGTGCAGCAAAAACGGTTCATGAAACTTTTTAAGATAGGAAATGAATGGTCAGATTCACAGTACAGTTAATCTGAATCATTCGTTTCTTTTCCTGGAGAGTTTAATGAACTATTTTTTATGTATCCTAACATTTTTATTTCCACAATGCTATTGGTGGAGCCCATATGTATCCTAAATTATCGTATACGTACGTATAATTTATATCAAAGTCAAGTGCGTGGATAGATGTGAATTAAGGGGGCGATGGAGTTTCGCGAGTGGCGTTTGTGTAGTGCCAACATTTTCTAGTAGGCAGGTAGATAAGTACGAAATAGGAAGAGAACCAAAGGAGAAATGGTGAATGGTAGCATCCAGAATATTCAAGATTTCTACACTTTCTTGTCTTTGCATGTTACCCGTGTATTTATAGCAAATTACTGAAAATAATTTAACATGACATAAGATAAGCAACTAAGGGGGTGTTTTCCCACTAATAATAAATACTAAAAACTTAATGCATTTTATCATCTCATTTTCACCAACAAAAAAATTTCATCGTTTTACTATTTGGTTTCCACTAACAAAAATAGTCTAACAAATTTTTTTTTTTAGCTACAGTAACTCTACTCACAAACTCATCAACAACGTATTCACTATCAGAAAACAATTTGGCATTTCTCAACAACTTATTCACTATCGAAAATCCCTAACAACTTCTCAACCACAAATAAAAATCTAAAAATTTTTCACTACCGGATTATTCACTAAAATTTGACCATCATTGATGAGTCAACCAAGGGGTGCTTGCCAAAAATAAATAAATAAACACAAGAAAAGAGAAAAAGGAGACGAAGGGAACCGGGGACACAGCCAAGCTTTCCCTCCCTAGCAACCTGCCAAGCGGGCAAAACGGAGTCGTTTGACCATGCAAGCATTACTTGTTTCGTTGGCAGAACAAAGTGTTTTTCATTTTCTAATTTTGTGGGGTTGATTACGGGTTCCACAAAAATGATTCAAACCACAAGTTATTCTTAAAATATTTTTTATGGGTTCTTGAAAAAAAAAAATCAGCTCAATGTGATATCGGTAAGTGTTGTTTTAGAATTCGTAAGGCGCCCTACGAATTCTGAAACATTCTATAAAGTTTGAAATAATCTTTACCAATATAGGATTGTGCTAATTTTTTTTCAGGAACTCATAGAAAAACATTTTGAAAATACCTTGCGATATTTTGATTTTTGTGAGACCCATTACAGGTTCTACAAAGACGATTCAAACCGTAAGTTTATTCTTAAAATATTTTTTTATGGGTTCCTGAAAAAAAATTAGTACAATTTGATATCGGTAAGAGTTGTTTCAGAATTCATAGGGCGTTCTTCGAATTTTAAAACAACACTTACTGATTTAGATTGAGCTAATTTTTTCGAAAATCTATAAAAAATTATTTTAATAATAGCTTATGATTTGAATTATTTTTATAGGACCCCAATGGGCCCCACAAAAAATAAAAAATGAATAGCAGTTATTTTGCCAACCAATGACGCCGTTTGCCCGTTGTGGCAACTGCTGGTCAAACGACCCTGTTTTACCCGCTTGGCAGGTTGCTAGGCCAGGGAAGCTTGGCTGGCTGTGTCCCCGGTTCCGGGAGAAAAAGGGGAGATTGGTTTTTGACAATCACTAAAATTTTTCAGTAGCTGGTACCACGTGTGCCCGTTCTGCGTATCTAAGCCGTCCATTGTATTTTTGGACGACTCAGATTTAGAGAGAGAAAAAGAAGAGAGAGTGTTGGGGTGAGAAGAGAGAGAGTTTTAATCCGAATTGTTCAAAAGCGTATTGGACGATCTGAATGTGCCAAACGGATATCATGTGAGATATATCCGTCCGCTACCGAAGAATTTCTCGCGAATCGCATAGTGGTGGGCTCTACCCATCACACATCATAACTCAGAATCCATCAGACAGAAATGGAAATTGGAAATATCCTCCGCTCTTCTTCAATTTATGGTTACCGTGTGTAGGGGTTCGAATTATCGGGATCAAGACCAAGGTTCTGGTTAGGCTCCTTCTCCCATAGCTTCGCGCTTCTACCGTTGGGACCTGCAACAAGTCACTAGGGCTTGGATAGCCCATTGACCCTCCGACGATCAAGTTAGATCTCAGGGGAAAGCGTATAGGTCTAGAGCTAGGGTAGAATGGCATACCTCTCTCAGGTGAGTATCCCTTTGTATTTATAAACCTAGGGTTACTTGGCCTCCAAGCTTGCGCGTGAAAGGCACGCCTAGTTAACCGCCTCGGGTGACGTCAAAGATGACGAGAGGGGCGAAATGGTTACGAAGCACATGGGAAGGAACGTCCCCAATGATTACGCCTGCAGCACGATCTTTATGGGCCCAACAGGCTGTAACAACTTTCCTTAGATATCCTCGGGAACGTTCGGAGCAGGGACCAGGTCATTGATAGCAACGTGGCACGCAGAGGTCCGGCACCGAGGACTACACCGAACAGGTCACCGAGGAGTAAAACGTACACAGGCTTTGGATTGAGGTTCCCCAAGTGCCCAAGTCACATAACATGGCTAGGTTACCGAGCTGGTAACCAAGGCCACCACAATAGCCCCTCAACTGTTCGGAGCGTAACGACTCCAACTCTGGGGAGTTGATCCCTTTCGTGAACCAGCCTACCCAGGGCTTGTGTGGTCCGAGTCCCTAAGGGATAAACTGGCTTCGGTAGTTATCGGATCTATAGCCCCGGCCTTTGGAGCTACGCGTTAATCATCGTCGAAGCGTCAGAGTCCAAAAGCTGCATCGGCACGTGATATGTCAGATGACTGGCACGAACCGTCATGTCGAGGACATGTGTCGAAATGCAAATGGCTCGGTCAGCGGCGCCTCTGACCCTGGTACAGACTGTTGGATGCTGACCGTTCAATGAAGACGCGTGTCACAAATCGAACGGCTCGGTGCACGACGCTTCGTTTCCCGCGCACCCCCTCTTTCGCTCCATTATAAAAATGGAGAAGCAGGAGAGAGAGAAGCACAGGAGCTTCAGAGGACGTCGAACCGCCGCCGCCGTGATCTTCAACCTTTGATCGAGTTTTGGAGTGATTTGAGAGTGGATCTTCGCACGAAAACCAGGTATGTTGATCTTTAGAACATAATCTTCAAGCTTTGGTAGTTTTTTCAAGCTTTTTCGTAGTTCTTGTCGTATATTGGGGCAAAGACGCCGCTCACCGCCGTCTGGTTTGCGGGGTTCATGGCATTCACCGCCGCTGTTCCTGAAACAGAAGCCCAGATTCTTCCCGAGGCCTAGATTCTTCCCGAGACCCACCTTGACTTGGGACCAAAGGAATCATCCTGAGACCTAAGGGGCTCCTCCCGAAGAGGAATTTCCCAGAAATGACCGAGACCAAGCGCCACCGAAGAGTGATGATCATTCCGTCCCGAGCGTCAGGACCTCTTGCTTTCCCCTAGGCATATAGCTAATGGGTTTTTGCACCTTCTTGTCTTTGTTTAGGAAGGGGCAGATGGTCGTTGATCTCTCTTCGGACAGCTCAAGTAGTTCCGAGCTTTCTTTTGCTGAGTTCCAAGCAATTCGCGAGGAGGTGCGCATCTGAGGTCTATACCGGACCCCATTGGATTACATCGAACCTGTCGTCCCGCCGAGAGTCCTTCGTCAAGTGACCACCTTCGATCCAAATATGACAGAGGCCCCGAGCACCTCAAACCAAGGCCCAGGACCCTTTGCGAATGCTCCCGAGGAGGTGCGGGGGCGAAGGAGACCGATGAGGTGATGAGCACCCAATATTGTAGATATTTGATGCGACTAGTCCCGTTTTATGTTGTTTTAACTTGCATTTATTTAGCTTGGCCAAGCATTTTCATCCCATACATCATCAAGCACCACCAAATATTGATGTCCTTTCAAGTAATCACGTAAATGAGGCTCCAAATCTTCTTCTTTCATCTTCTCTAAGAACTCTAATTCCTCTTTGGTGTTTGGCTTTTTGAAAGATTTTATTGTTGATCGGAGAAGATCTTGGATTTTGTAATCAGTGGACACAGAAACCCAAGCATAACAGTCAAATTCCTTTGTAAGACTAAGAGTATTGTAAAGCTTCCGAGCTATAGTTGTCTTACCCAATCCTCCGGTGCCCACGATTGAGATCACATACCGATCTTTCACTTTCTTGACAAGTTGGGACGTCAATTTGTCAACATCCTCCTTGAACCCTACAACATGCTTATTGTCTTTATATGGGCGTTCTCTTCGCAGCCAGCTATCTTCCGTATTTATGCAATTTGATCCTTCTCTTGCATCATCAATACTTCTTATCCCGAAAGTTACTTGATTTTGTTGGATCTGAGTGAGCTTGGTCTTCAATGTGTTTATTTCCTGTCCTATACCATAGAGATTTGCTTGTTGGATGAGGCTAGCATGTTTGCTACAAATGCAAAAATACTTCTGAAAGCAGTCTTTTAACCCCATCTTATTTGGAGTCTCTGCCTCCATCTTCTTTGGAGTCTCTGCTTCAACTTTGAGGATGAAGTTGTCAATAATATCCTCGGCCTCATAAGCAACATCTCTAATATCAGATATCCACTTGCGGATTCGATTGTCGATATCTTGCTTTTCTTCTGCATCTTTCAAGAAATGCAACATATACTCCAACTGGCCTCTCAACCGTTCAACATCATCTTTCACTCCTCGTAAAAAAATAACTTGTTCAATGAGAAGGTCACCAAGTCTATCCACCACGAAGGAGACAACAGCGTCAACCATCCTTAGCAATTGTGTTCCTTGCTTCTCTCACCCTAATTAATAAACAAGGATAAACAACCAAAATTAACGTATGCGACCAAAATTAAATCTTGCTGGCATGGAGTTGTACTAAAGCTATATCTAGAGAGGAGATCACGTTTAGATGGACTGCATAGAGTTTGGTTTTATTGGTTAATTTGGTTCAGAGAGAAATTGAAGGCCAGATATAATGGCAACTTTTTTGTTTGGCAATGGCTCACAAAAATCTTGCATGCATATCTATGACCTGTTTGGTAGTGTTTCAGTTTTCTTGTTCTCAAAATAGTAAAATAGTCTTTGCTCAGTACCAAACCAAGAAATCGAGACAAAAGTATGTTTAGTGCATACTGTGGTTAACAATTTACTAGCTAGTAGCTTGTGCGCATAGCGAGCAACTTAAGGCCCATTCATCTACGGGCAGTTCGTAACCTCTAGTTCCTCCAACTCGTAAAAACCCAGGCGACTTGCCCACTCTCCGCTCGCTCGCCCCTTTCGCTCACGGGTCACGAACGACAAAGAACTCGCCTTGCCGTTGCCGGTCTCCAGTGTATCTCGCATCTCTGGTTCCCTTACCAACCGGCAACCCATTTGCCCTAACCCGCGATGGCGTGATCTGCCCAGATTTCTTGAGGAAACTCGAATCAGTGATTAAAGCAGGTCTCTCTCTCTCTCCCTCTCTGTAGTCTGTAGACTCTGTACAGTGTACAGTGTAACTGTGGTGGGGTTTTGAATTCGTATGTGGGTGAATTCAAGAAATCAAATAAGGGGTTGTTCTTGTTGGTGATGTATACAGGTGAATATATATATATGATTCTTGTTGGTGAATATATGTTCTTCTGTTTTCCTCTCCATGTTTTTCATCCTATTAGTTTCACGGTTTGGGGTAAAGAATTGAAATCACTTACTGTTATGGTACTTATGTGTTGATTTTACATTATCTCTGTATCAGAAGCGTATATGAGCTATTAGTTGTTTGAAATTTCAAACTTTAGGCTCTCTACTCAAGCTTATAGTGAAGATGACGGTCGGAATTGGTGCATAGAGAGGGAAAGTGCTGATTTATGGGAAATTTGTGTTTCAGTGAAGTGCTTAATGAATATTGAATACCCTACACTACAGGAATTGACCGTAAACCTGTTGACCCAGTAAGTAATTATCGAATCAAAAGTAGAAACCTTAACAAGGGGGCCTTCCCGGGGCATTCTGTTCATTTGGTTTTCTGATGAAGGTTTAGTTCATTTTAGGTTTAGGCAATTGGACTTACGAATATTGGGGTGATTGCTGGATTTGTGCTTGCATTACCATGATGACAGTCTAGCTTTAAAATCTTGTATGCATAAACAGCCATATTAGAAGCTAGAAACCAATTCAATCGAAGGAGTTATCATTTATCGGTTTTCAAAATGCCTAGGAATTGACTTCATTGCACAGCATTAGAGTCCACCTGGAAGGCTGGAAGTTCCTGTCTTGAACGATTGTCTGATGGCTGCTTTGTGTTAAGTTCTCTTTACACCCCGCTCAATGCTGATTTTGAATTTGAATCTGCCTTTCTCCGTTTCTTGTTTTCTACCCATTTTCACTAACTACTACAGGGTCTTAACTATGGTACTTACTACTCAGAAACTTCTGGTAGGTGATGGGAAAGCTGCATCCCGCATCTTCTATCAGCATGAGAAGAAGCACTTGCATTGACATGGGGTTCTCATGTCAGTTTGATTAGCTTTTTGTTAGGCAAGCTATTTCCGAGTTTTTCAGACAGAATAGAATACGTTCCTTTAACCAAGTTTTTGAGTTACCTCTCTTATCGAGCTACTTGATGAGCACACATTATTGACACATGGAAGTTCCATATCAGATATTGTTAGTCCCAAAAAACGCGTAATTGCCTATGGCTATTATATCTTTCATCACTTATATTGGTTTATCATTTTTGCAGGAAAAGATGATAATTAGAGGTATTTTAGCCGGTAAACTAAAAGCATCCAAAGTCAATCTGGAATTGTAGAAAGTGCCGGATTGTGTCCCATTCTGAATGGAAGTTCGCTAGAAGAAAAGAGATAAATTTCTACGTTCAATCAAAATTCGGCCAAATATATGGTTGCTCGAGCTCGATTTTCATGATTTTGGATAAAGATGGAAGTTAGCAAAAGTTTTGGATCAAAGTGCGGAGTGCTTCGAAATTTTGGATGGTTCATTCAATATTAGACAAAGCCTAAGGGCAACTATATAATTAATGCTTTCAATTCCTATAAAACAAACCTTATTACCCTACTGAAGGGCGGCAGCTTTTGGAGAAGATTTTTCCCCGCACAAACAGGGGACCTTCACGGAATACATTCGGATACCACCACCAAGCAGCAGCACATCACGGCATATCTCGGCGCAGAGAAGAAAAATTGGGATTATTCGTTTTCCTTCTTAAGCTATTTTAATGGAGTTTTATCTTTATGTGTTTATGTGTTTTGACTCCATGAGCGGCTAAACTCTTTAACTAGGGCTGAGGATGAAACCCCATTAATGACTATTATTTATATTCATGAGATTGATTTTACCCGAATATTTGGTTTGAATATGATTAAATTGTTCTTACTCCAAATCAATTGTTAGGGATAGATTCTGGATATGAGTTCAATCATGTTTTTCTCATGATTTGGAATTGTCTTTTGCATTGAAAGCTGATTTTTCATCGTTAACTATAAAACTGGATATTTATTGTAATTTGTTAAAAACGGATACAATTAATGATTTGGTTTTATACTTGCGAGCGGAGAGGAACAAACATTAGGCTTTTTGATGAACTTTCACGATGATATTTTCCGTGGTAACAAAATTAGCTTTCAGATTATCATGAAGAAATTTTGGGTAAAATCAATGATCATGAATATCTAATGATATGCGTTAATGGGTGTGGATTCCGAAACCCAAGTATTTTCTCCTTTGGTTAAAAAGAAAGCTTTAATTTTCTCGTCTTTGATAATTTAGTTTATTGTTTTTACTTT
Organism: Rhododendron molle; assembly: GCA_025413875.1. NCBI lineage: Eukaryota > Viridiplantae > Streptophyta > Magnoliopsida > Ericales > Ericaceae > Rhododendron > Rhododendron molle. Next base: position 983,936 of record CM046396.1, on the reverse strand, counting down.
TCACTTTTAGTTTAAAAATCAATCACTAACTTTTGTCAATTAGGTTAGGGTTTAATCGGTTTAAGTTACTTATTTTTCCTAGAAAAAATCGTAAGTCCCTGTGGGTTCGACCTCGCTCTTGCATTACTATACTTCGGTACGATTCGTGCGCTTGCGAGTACTTTAAAATTTCACATCACTACTAGCGAACACACGATTTCTTTAGCTGCCAGCCTGCCACCATGTAGTTGATCGATTTAAGGTGCATCAGTCCATTGTGTTCTCCTTGAATCCCATTTGTATGTATGAAGAAAGTAGTATTATATAACATCCAAACTTTATCTCCATAGCTCTCATTTTTTAGTTTTGTTACAAACTATAGGCAGTGTTCTAAAACTCGGAAATACTCGGCGAGTACTCGGCGAGTACTTGGTACTCGGTGCCTAGCCGAGTAGAGTTAGGGCTACTCGATGGGAATTACTCGGCCAGCCGATTACTCGGCATTACTCGGCATTAAATTTGGAGATGAAGACTTAAATTTTTGTGCTATTTTGATAACTTTTGGAAGCATAAATATTTGATAACTTTTTGGAAGCATACGTGTTTATGAACTTTTGAAGCATATATCATGTTTATAAACTTTTGAAAGCCTATGTGTTATAGATCTTTTTGCAATCAATGTTTGAGCTTAGTGTTATATAATGTTATTTGGATTGCTTTTTTTTTTTTTTGTTGAACAATATAAATAAAAGGTGCCCCAGGATGGGGAATTCCTGGGTCCGCCACTGTCTAGATCTATGCATGGCCCATTCACGTAATTAGCGTTGTATTTGTACAATTCGATTAGTATGGTGGACAAAACAAAAAAAAATTCTTAAGTTATACAAAAACATCTATGTGATACCATTCACTTAAGTATGATCATATAGACAAGTATATAGCAACTTATCATGCAAAACTCATAGATACTAAGGCCCCGTTCGAAACTTGACAAAAAACAAAGGAAAATAAAAGAAAGAAAAGGAAAAGAAAACTTTGAGGAAAGTATAAAGGAAGATTTACTGTTCTTAATTCTTCGTTTTGTTAATTTCCTCTCTGTTTCCTCTCAAACCAAACATGATAAATTAATTATCCTCTCATTTCTTTTCTATTCCATGACCAACTTCCAAGCTCATTTAAAAACGATAAAAGTTGTTCAAATATATGTAAGTGTAGGTCTGACTTCAATTAGAGGGAAAAACATTTAGGAAAGGATTTAGATCTCTACTTATAAGGATACATAATTGCAACATCAACATCTGCTCTACCAAATTTCAGCTTTAAACCCCTGCATGCTGCTCTAACCAACCAGGAACAAAAATGAAAACAAACGTAATTTATCTTTTGAATCCATGAAGAACCAATTAAAATTAAAGATTTAACTTTTAAGGCTTATGAAATCAACTAATCATACAATCAATACAATTTCATCCATGGTTGAACAATTACTAGCACCAAAACATTACTCCCTCTGTCCCAAATTCAATGTCAATTATATCTGTGCCAATTTCAATTCCTTATATATTTCAATGTGGATCACAAAAAATATGCAATATGAATCTTGTTTGATAGTTCTCAATTAGTTCTATTATACAAAGTTTTCAAATTCATAAAAAACATTATAGATTAAAAGACATAAGCGATGAAAAAATGACACGAATTTCAAAATTTGTCAATACAATTTCATCCATGGTTGAACAATTACTGGCTCCAAAACATTAGTTCCAAAGAATCTAGTACTACTTATATGATCACGTGGACAAACCTCTTAAACTACATTGAAAAGCATACAGTCTTATTGTCAACCGAAGACTCACGACAAACTGTTCTCATATATTGGGTTTGATTTGGTCCAAAGAAGAAATGCAGGTTCTCGTGTTCTTCTCCACTTTCGGAGCAAGCCCGACATTCTTGTCTTGCCATTTGGATTTGAAATTTTTTCTCATTTACTCAGCAATTGAGAATCCCACAACATGATTTTCTATTTAACGGTGATAAATATACGCAAAAACTATTTTGACTTCGATTCGGTATGCAATTTCATCGGTCTAATTATTTCGGCTCGGTTGTGGGCTACCTACTTTTCTCGACGTCAAGCAGGACAATCATAAATAATTTTTTTTATATTATTGAACCACCATGGCTTGCCTTCATAGACTCATAAGCCACTGGACTATTACTGTCTTCGTACCCTATCGTCACTATCATCGAACTTCAAACGAAAAACACAAACCTTTAAGGTGCCTCTAGAGCATTTCCATTGAATTCTTTTTGAAACCAGAAATCCCAATTAAAAACCTGTCAACCATTGCAGTTGAGTAAATTTTGTTACGGCCTAGAATTTTTATTTTATTTAATTAATTATGTTGCCATTTATTAATTGAGAATTTTATGGTGTGGGTCATAATTAGTAATTTTCTTTTCCGCGTAATATGTTACTATGTGCATTATTAAAGTTTGAGGGCATAAGTATAAATATTAATTATAGAAGTTGGTCCATATCAGTTGGATATGTAAATTAACTAGTCAGCTACAAATTAGGGATATTTTGTCACGCCCTACCTTTTTCTTTTTCTAATATTTATATTTCCCGTTGTGAGAATTAAATTTTTATGGTGTTGGCCCTAATTATTATTTTTAAAGAGATGTTTGATATAACTTTTTTTTTTTTTATCGGCACCATTGTGGTTCGGAGGGCACAAGTCTAATTATTAAATTATGTGGGTAGTCAATCTTATTTAGAATACGTTAGTTGGCTATATAGCTATAATATAGGGAGTAGTGGGTAGTTTTACAAGTTATGAGTTATTTCTACGGTGTAGGGTTTTACGTGGGCAGAGCGTTTGAGAAAAGAAGTTGAGAGTACTTTGGGTGAGAGAGAAAGAGAGAGAGACTGCAGTCGAAGTTTTGACAGTTCGGTGATTAATCGGGTAAGTAATCTGATTCCTTTATTCTTGTTTCTTCTTCCATTCTTTTTACCGAACGTGGGTCTGGAGTAAATTGTGTTGTTGTTGGGTGGTATTGGACGGTGGCGTTGGTGAGACGATATATAATTAGCTTTTGTTTTTGCGTGTCACACGAACTCACGGGCAAAGATTTCTTACCTTTCATGCTATTGGACCGTGAGGTTGGAGGTGACTTGGGTTTTGATGGTTTTGTGCGTGTGAGGCCTGAATGGATACACTTGGGTTTTACATGGGGTGTTATATTTTGGGTGAATACTTTAAGAAGCAGCAGGCATGACATGGTGTCCACGTGGGGAACAAAACAAGGAGTTTATTCTACTTGAAGATTATAGAATTTGAGTTTCTGGTGGATTTGGTAGAGATTAGCTCTAGGATTAGCAAATTGTAATTTTATGTTAGTCTAATTGTCGCGGTTAGCCGTCACTTGATACTATTGCTGACTGTATACAATTCTTTTATTCAGGTTAACATCTTTTGCGTACTCAAATTGCATTACTTTTGGACTCATGTGAGTGGTTAAGCATGTTACGTACTTGCGAACTTCCCCGTATCCCTTAAATTATTGTTTTAGAAAATTAATTATTGAAATTGGGAACATGTATTTGTTTTATTTGGTTCTTGAAATTGGCATGCGGATTAAGGAAACTATTTATTGTTCGGATGATCTTTTGGTGAGAACTTTGTGGATATTATTGGGAACATATTTTGGAAGTCCAGGGAAATTAATCCTCTGTGTGCGGGTGACTCTGGCCATTAGGGAAGAAACCGGATTAGGCCGGTGACCCTAATGCTCAACGGTTGTTATTGACCGGATCGTTCTTTGGGAAAAGTTCCACGGGCTGCCTACTCGTGGTGACTCTAAGATTCGATATTGGATCCAATTATGAGACATATATTCACTGGCACTAGGTTCTATTTGGTATTGATTGTGGTTCCCCATTGTTGTTGGAGATTGGATTGTGATCACCATTGAGACTTTTTGGTAAATGATTTATGGCCTTATTTGTCGGTTTGACGCACACCTTCGTATGCCAAAATATGTTAACGTGATAATCTATTTTTAGCCGTGTTTTAAAACTGTATTATTATACATGCTTTACTACTCACTGAGCTCGTCAGTTGACGGATTTATTCCAACTTCTTTTTCAGGCAAATTGGGAAGTTAGGCAAGGACACTGGTGGCATCTCGGGGACTTCTTTTAGTTTGACCTCCTTAGGGTGTCTCTTCATATTTTTATTTTGTTAATCGCTTCCGCATTTGAGACATTTGTCAGTTATTGAATTCTCTTTATTATTGGTGGATCACTTGGTATTATTTGGTTCATGGGATGTTTGTGCCCCATGCTTTTGTCTGAACCTTTTTGGCTGATACTGCTTTGAATAAAATTTACTTAGTGATTCAAAGCCTTGGCATCTAAATTATTTTCTTTTTAGGCTGCGTGTTCCATGGGTTAGTCTCATGGTTCACGGCCGGTCACTTACCATTTTGGGGTGTGACAATTGTGGTATCAGAGCCAGGTTTGAAAAAAAAAAAAAAAGCATTTTTCCTTTTTATTCACTTTATATCATGTTCATTTAGTGGAGGTCCGAGTCCCCAGAGTCCTTTAGGTTGTTGCATCCTTATTTATTAGTTATTGCCTTATATATATAGTGCCGCGTATTTATTTCTAGATTGTTCTCTGGTAAAATTCAGGAGATGGATCGTTCACGTCGTAACACTAGGTCGACATACGCTGCTCCTGCAGCTCGTGGCCGTGGTCAGGCGGCTGTTGCAGCTCGTGGTCGCGGACAGGCCACTTCTGCAGCTCGTGGTCGCGGGCAAGCCACTCCTGAAGCTCGTGGTCGTGGTCGGGCCGCTCCTTTACCTCGTGGTCGTGGTAGCACCAATTAGACGGGTCGTGGCCGAGGTGGTGTTGTTGAGCCCGAAGTTGATGCTCATGCAGTTGAAATAGAAAATGATGAAGATCTAGTTGACCCCGTTGAGGATCCAGTTGACCCTATCACAGAAATTGTTGCCAATGCTAGTATACCTACAGGTTCAATTGACCCAGTAGCTGCTGTTCAAGCCTTCCAGACTTTTATGGGAATATTTGCTGGGCATCAGGCTCAGGTGGCACCCGCTAATGTACAAGGTCTTTGACATTGGACAAAGGCAATACTTTTGATAGATTTCTAAAGACTAATCCACCGCCTTTTATGGGGACTGATAAGCCATCGAATGCTGAGGCCTGGCTGTTGCAAATGGAAAAGGTCTTTGATGTATTGGGTTGTTCTGAGGCCCAAAAGGTGTCATTTGCAGTATATAAGCTACAGGGGGGAGCTGAACATTGGTGGCGATCAGCAAAGCAGCATTACAAAGACAAGCAAGATGAATTAGTGTGGACCAATTTCAAAAAGGACTTTGAGGAGAAGTACATTCCTCCAGCAATCAAGGATCAAATGCGGATGGAGTTTTTGAATCTAAGGCAGGGAAATATGTCAGTAGGGGAGTATCAGCTGAAATTTGATGAATTATCAAGGTTTGCTGGAAGTTTAGTGGATAAAGAGGTAGATAAGGTGTGGTATTTTCAGAGGGGGCTTCGGCCTGAGATTCATGGAAGGGTTTCTTTGCTTAACACTGAGACCCTACCAAAACTTGTGACTAGAGCACTAACAGCAGAGATTGATTTAGTAGAGGAAAAGAGGAGTGCAGAGAATCATGCCAAGAGATTCAGGTCAGGACAAGGTAGTGGAGGTGGTTTCACTACAAGAAATGTACGTCCAGCAGCCCAGACTAGTGAAGGGGTGGGGCAGGCATCGAGGCCATGTTTCAAGTGTGGTAAGTCGCACACGGCACTTTATCGTTGTGATGGATCATTGCGAGTTTGTTTCAGTTGTGGCCAGCCTGGTCATATCTCCACCCATTGTAGAGCTCAGGGTGCACCTCAGGGTCAAAGGCAACCAGTGCGTGGAGGTGGGCATAGTCAGCAGCGACAGTTTAATAATCAGGGGAATCATAGGCAGCAAGCTCGAAATGGGGGTCAGGGACAGAAAAATATGACAGAGGGACGTGTGTATGCATTGACTCAGCAGCAAGCTAAGGATGCGCCATCTGTGGTGCAAGGTACTCTTTCTATTTCGAATGTACCAGCTCGAGTTTTGTTTGATTCTGGTTCTACACATTCCTTTGCTGCTCCTAAATATTTGTATCAATTACCTATTGTTGTTGAGGCATTAGGAGTATGTGTTGTGGTGACTACCCCGGTAGGGAAAACAGTGACATTGGATAAGGTTTCTAAGTCTTGTGATGTGGAGATAGATGGTAGTATCTTACCCATAGACCTAATTTCATTGGAGATGCATGACTTTGATGTTATCTTGGGGATGGATTGGTTGTCGAAATACCATGCTACTATAGATTGCAATAAGAAAAGGGTTGTTTTTACTATACCAGGTCAGTCAGAGTTTAGCCTGCAGGGGGATTGGGATGTGTCATCGTTCAGTTTTATTTCGTCTCTTCAGGCAAGTCAATTATTAAAAAAAAGGGTGTTTCGGTTACTTAGCTTATGTGGTGAATGGGGAGGAATCTGTACAAAAATTGGAGGAGTTGCCTATAGTGAAAGATTTTCCTGACATCTTTCCAGAGGATCTACCTGGTCTTCCTCCGGATCGTGAGGTTGAGTTCACGATAGATCTTGTTCGTGGCACAGCGCCTATTTCTAAAGCTCCTTATAGAATGGCACTAGCAGAGTTGAGAGAGTTGCAAGTACAGTTGCAGGAACTACTTGATAAGGGATTTATTCGGCCTAGTGTGTCACCGTGGGGAGCTCCTGTCTTATTTGTGAAAAAGAAGGATGGTACTATGAGGTTGTGTATTGATTATAGGGAGTTGAATAAGGTTACAGTTAAAAATAGGTACCCATTACCGCGTATAGATGACTTGTTTGATCAGTTGCAAGGGGCTCAGGTGTTTTCAAAGATTGATTTAAGGTCTGGATACCATCAGTTAAAGGTGAGAGAGGTGGACATTATGAAAACGGCTTTTAGAACTCGTTATAGGCATTATGAGTTCTTAGTGATGCCATTTGGTCTAACTAATGCTCCGGCGGCATTTATGGATATGATGAATAGAGTCTTCAAACCTCAGCTTGATCATTTTGTGGTGGTGTTTATAGATGATATTTTGATCTATTCCAAAAGTAGGGAGGAACATGAGGAGCATTTGAGGATAGTCTTTCAGATTCTTAGAGAGAAAAAGTTGTATGCAAAGTTTAAGAAATGTGAGTTTTGGTTGGACAGTGTGTCTTTTCTTGGACATGTGATCGGAAAGGAGGGAGTGTCTGTCGATAGTAAGAAGGTGGAAGCTGTTGTTGATTGGCCACGTCCGACATCAGTGACTGAGGTGCGTAGTTTCTTAGGCCTTGCTGGGTATTTACAGGCGTTTTGTGGAAGGGTTTTCTCGTATTGCCCTGCCACTTACCAATCTTACCCGGAAAGGGGTGAAGTATGAGTGGACGGATAGTTGTGAACGAAGTTTTCAGGAACTTAAACGGAGATTGACTACGGCACCTGTTCTTGCATTGGCGACAGATGGTGGTAACTTTGTTATTTATAGTGATGCATCTCTCCAAGGCTTGGGTTGTGTACTTACGCAAAATGATAGAGTGATAGCTTATGCCTCTCGTCAATTGAAGGTGCATGAGAGAAATTATCCAACACATGATTTGGAGTTGGCAACAGTTGTGTTTGCACTAAAGATATGGAGACATTATTTGTATGGGGAGACTTGTGAGATTTACACTGATCATAAGAGCTTGAAGTATATTTTCACTCAAAAAGAACTTAACTTGAGGCAGAGGCGATGGCTTGAGTTGTTGAAGGACTATGATGTGAGTATATTGTACCATCCAGGAAAGGCGAATGTGGTGGCAGATGCATTGAGTAGGAAGTCATCAGGGGGTAGTTTGGCATTTTTGACAGTTCAGCCACATTTGATAGAGGACATTAGAAGATTGCAAGTAGAGGTTGTACGACATGGAGATGGTGCCATATGCAGTCAGTTGACAGTGAAACCAAATTTGTTAGATAGAATTCGAGCAGCTCAACAAGATAACCCTTGGTGTAATAAGATTTTGAAAGGTATGTCGAAAGGCGAGAGACGGGGGTTTACTTTGGGTGAGGATGGAATTCTTAGGTTTGGGGATCGTGTTTGTGTACCAGGTGGTTGTGGTTTAAGGACAGAGATTATGGCTGAGGCTCACAGTTCTGGGTATAGTATTCATCCGGGTAGCACTAAGATGTATAAGGATTTACGAGAACATTTTTGGTGGAATGGTATGAAAAAGGTTATTGCAAGGTATGTGTCTCAATGTCTTATTTGTCAGCAGGTTAAAGTGGAGCATCAGAAACCAGCAGGAAAACTTCAGTCTTTACCGTTACCTGAGTGGAAGTGGGATCATATCTCTATGGATTTTGTATCTGGGTTGCCTCGGACGAGCAGCGGGCACGATGCAGTTTGGGTTATAGTTGACCGACTTACTAAGTCCGCTCATTTTATTGCTATTAACATGACGTATAAATTGGATCGTTTGGCACAGTTGTATGTTAAGGAGATTGTTAGACTCCATGGGGCACCTGTATCAATTGTATCGGATCGTGATCCCCGTTTTGTGTCTAAGTTTTGGGGTGCACTACAGGCGGCAATGGGTACTCGTTTACTTTTTAGCTCTGCCTACCACCCACAGACTGATGGTCAGAGTGAGAGAACTATTCAAACTTTGGAAGATTTATTGAGAGCATGTAGCTTAGAGTGGAAAGGAAATTGGGATGATCAATTACCGTTGATGGAATTTGCATACCATAATAGTTATCATTCGAGTTTGGGAGTTGCTCCTTAAGAGGCTTTGTATGGACGGGAAGTGTAGATCCCCTATCTGTTGGTATGAGGTTGTAGAAAGGCGAATTTTAGGACCTGACTTGGTGGAGGAGGCGACTCAGAAGATTGCCGCTATTCGGGAAAGACTTGTTACAGCTCAGAGTAGACAGAAAAGTTATGCGGATAATCGTAGAAGGGATTTGGAGTTTGGAGTAGGAGATATGGTGTTTCTTAAGGTGTCCCCATGGAAGGGAGTTATTCGGTTTGGCAAAAAAGGAAAGTTGAGTCCTCGCTATATTGGCCCATTTGAGGTTTTGGAAAGGATTGGTGAGGTGGCTTATCGTTTGGCGTTGCCGCCTAATTTGGCTAAGGTTCATAACGTTTTTCATGTGTCGATGTTGAGAAGGTAGGTGCATAGACCGTCCCATGTTATTGATTATGAGCCACTTCATGTTCGGGATGATTTAACCTATGATGAGCAACCCGTGGAGATTCTAGATACGAAGGAGAAAGTGCTTCGTAACAAAACGATTCTACTGGTTAAGGTTTTGTGGCGCAACCATGCGATTGAGGAAGCCACTTGGGAGCGTGATGAGGAGATGCGCGAGAAGTACCCGCATTTATATGAATGAGGTTAGTATGAAATTTCGAGGACGAAATTTATTTTAAGGGGGGAAGGATGTCACGCCCTACCTTTTTCTTTTTCTAATATTTATATTTCCCGTTGTGAGAATTAAATTTTTATGGTGTTGGCCCTAATTATTATTTTTAAAGAGATGTTTGATATAACTTTTTTTTTTTTTTATCGGCACCATTGTGGTTCGGAGGGCACAAGTCTAATTATTAAATTATGTGGGTAGTCAATCTTATTTAGAATACGTTAGTTGGCTATATAGCTATAATATAGGGAGTAGTGGGTAGTTTTATAAGTTATGAGTTATTTCTACGGTGTAGGGTTTTATGTGGGCAGAGCGTTTGAGAAAAGAAGTTGAGAGTACTTTGGGTGAGAGAGAAAGAGAGAGAGACTGCAGTCGAAGTTTTGACAGTTCGGTGATTAATCGGGTAAGTAATCTGATTCCTTTATTCTTGTTTCTTCTTCCATTCTTTATACCGAACGTGGGTCTGGAGTAAATTGTGTTGTTGTTGGGTGGTATTGGACGGTGGCGTTGGTGAGACGATATATAATTAGCTTTTGTTTTTGCGTGTCACACGAACTCACGGGCAAAGATTTCTTACCTTTCATGCTATTGGACCGTGAGGTTGGAGGTGACTTGGGTTTTGATGGTTTTGTGCGTGTGAGGCCTGAATGGATACACTTGGGTTTTACATGGGGTGTTATATTTTGGGTGAATACTTTAAGAAGCAGCAGGCATGACATGGTGTCCACGTGGGGAACAAAACAAGGAGTTTATTCTACTTGAAGATTATAGAATTTGAGTTTCTGGTGGATTTGGTAGAGATTAGCTCTAGGATTAGCAAATTGTAATTTTATGTTAGTCTAATTGTCGCGGTTAGCCGTCACTTGATACTATTGGTGACTGTATACAATTCTTTTATTCAGGTTAGCATCTTTTGCGTACTCAAATTGCATTACTTTTGGACTCAGGTGAGTGGTTAAGCATGTTACGTACTTGCGAACTTCCCCGTATCCCTTAAATTATTGTTTTAGAAAATTAATTATTGAAATTGGGAACATGTATTTGTTTTATTTGGTTCTTGAAATTGGCATGCGGATTGAGGAAACTATTTATTGTTCGGATGATCTTTTGGTGAGAACTTTGTGGATATTATTGGGAACATATTTTGGAAGTCCAGGGAAATTAATCCTCTGTGTGCGGGTGACTCTGGCCATTAGGGAAGAAACCGGATTAGGCCGGTGACCCTAATGCTCAACGGTTGTTATTGACCGGATCGTTCTTTGGGAAAAGTTCCACGGGCTGCCTACTCGTGGTGACTCTAAGATTCGATATTGGATCCAATTATGAGACATATATTCACTGGCACTAGGTTCTATTTGGTATTGATTGTGGTTCCCCATTGTTGTTGGAGATTGGATTGTGATCACCATTGAGACTTTTTGGTAAATGATTTATGGCCTTATTTATCGGTTTGACGCACACCTTCGTATGCCAAAATATGTTAACGTGATAATCTATTTTTAGCCGTGTTTTAAAACTGTATTATTATACATGCTTTACTACTCACTGAGCTCGTCAGCTGACGGATTTATTCCAACTTCTTTTTCAGGCAAATTGGGAAGTTAGGCAAGGACACTGGTGGCATCTCGGGGACTTCTTTTAGTTTGACCTCCTTAGGGTGTCTCTTCATATTTTTATTTTGTTAATCGCTTCCGTATTTGAGACATTTGTCAGTTACTGAATTCTCATTATTATTGGTGGATCACTTGGTATTATTTGGTTCATGGGATGTTTGTGCCCCATGCTTTTGTCTGAACCTTTTTGGCTGATACTGCTTTGAATAAAATTTACTTAGTGATTCAAAGCCTTGGCATCTAAATTATTTTCTTTTTAGGCTGCGTGTTCCATGGGTTAGTCTCATGGTTCACGGCCGGTCACTTACCATTTTGGGGTGTGACATATTTTAGCGGAGTAGGGTTTTTATTTGGAGAGAACATTTGAGATAAGAAGTTTGAGAGAACTTTGTGCGTGAAAGGCAGAAGCCGCAGAGGCGTTTGAGTTCCGCTGATTGGTGGTCAAGCGGGTAAGTGGGTTTTGTTCCCTTAATTCTGCTTCCCTTATTATTCTTCTATTGTACTTGGATCATGGAGTTGGAGGTTATTTGGGTGCGTGGGGATTTGTGTGAAGAGGTGGTGATCGATCTAGTGAAGTGGTGTTCGGAGGAAGGGATTTCGAAGTTGCTCGAAGAATTGGGGAGAGTTCTTAGTTTAATAATTTTGATACTAGTTGCAATAGTGATTTCGACATATATAAATGGGTTTGGCTTGATATAGTTATATGTGCTTTACACATAATTTATTGGTGGGCAAAGGTGATTATTTGGAAGGGGTAACAGGTGGTGACATGATATTGTTATTGGAAATCAAAGAACTCGTTGGGGGTTGTTGTAGGTGGATTTTTGGAGGCTACTGTACGTTGGCTTATATTAGGAAACTAGGTTGGGGTAAATTAAAAGCAGTAGTGTTCCTAGTTTGTTTTGTCAGTATTATATTTAAATTAGTTAGTTACTCGTATGCTCTATTTTTGTGTACAGGATAGTCTCATTTTGCGTCGTTCGATCGTACTAATTTTGGGCTCAGGTGAGTGGTTAAGTATGTTACGTATTTTCGAACTTCCCCGTGTCCCTTAAATTGTTGTTTTAGAAAATCAATTATTGAAATTGGGAACATGTAATTGTTTTATTTGGTTCTTGAAATTGGCATGCGGATTGGTGAAACTATTTACTGTTCGGATAATCTTTTGGTGAGAAATTTGTGGATATTGATGGGAACATATTTTGGAAGTCCAGGGAAATTAATTCTCTGTGTGCGGGTGACTCTGGCCATTTGGGAAGAAACCGGATTCGGCCGGTGACCCTAATGCTCAACGGTTGTTATTGATCGGATCGTTCTTTGGGAAAAGTTCCACGGGCTGCCTACTCGTGGTGACTCTAAGATTCGATATTGGATCCACTTTTTGAGACATTTATTCACTGGCACTTGGTACTATTTGGTATTGGTTGTGGTTCCCCATTGTTGTTGGAGTTTGGATTGTGATCACCATTGAGACTATTTGGTAAATGATTTATGGCCTTATTTGTTGATTTGAAGCACACCTTCGTATGCCAAAATATGTTAACGTGATAATCTATTTTTAGCCATGTTTTGGAACTGTATTATTATACATGCTTTACTACTCACTGAGCTCGTCAGCTGACGGATTTATTCCAACTTCTTTTTCAGGCAAGTCAGGCAGTTAGGTAAGGACTCTAGTGGTAACTTGGGGATTTCATTTTGTTTGACCTCCATAAGGTGTCTCATCCTAATTTCATTTTATTAATTGCTTCCGCATTTGAAACTTTTGATAGATAATGGATTTTTTTTATTATGGTTCGATCACTGGATAATATTTGGTTTATGGGATGTTTGTGCCCCATTTCTTTTTGTGGAATTTATTGGTTGGGGATGTTCTGAATAAAAAAAAAAATGGTTGACTGTTTGGTGGATCTTTGCCTGGGAGTTTTTACGAAATTTTTTTTTAGGCTGCATGTCCTACGAGCTTTGGTCTAGTGGTTCATGGCCGGTCACTTCTCATTTTGGGGTGTGACAAATTTAGACTCCAAAGTATGAGGCTAAAATTAATATAAATGTTCAAACACTACTCTCTACTATTTCTAACATACTAGTAATAATTATGTGAAAGAAATTCAAGACATGCAACCGGCTAAAGGTTAAAGGTTAGCAGCCAACTAAAGTGGCTCTGATCAAGGCTTCGAACAGTTGAAACATGCATAAAAAACAGCTGTTCAATAGCTTCTAGAAAGTACTATTTCATTAAGATCAGAATGGGGAACTAGCTCCATACTCCAGTCATGTTCCAACAGAAAAATGAGACTTACAGCTAACGGTACAAAATTTCCCTCCTTTTGTTTTTAAGTGCTCCAATTTTGAATCTGTTTAAATCAGTGTGAAAATCTTATTTTTCTGATCAATTTATTCTAGAGGATCGTAATTAATTTTTGGCTCTAGAGCTTTCAATGAGAGTCCTAGAACTAAATGGAATTTAAAATGCTCTTTTTTTTTTATCATCATGAAATTTAAGATGTTGGTCACGTACTTTTCCATCCCTCTCACTAACAGAGGAAACCTGTAGACACCCCAATTTGAAAATCCCGGAGACCTTTTAAGTCCTCAATGATGATAAACAAAGCATGATTTAAGCTTTTGGATTCATCTAGACCTTTTGGAGCACTACCCTTCAAAAACCATAGACAAATGGCCGATAAGCTTCCCAAAAATGAAAAATGTGCCTTGAAAGCTTCAAACAATGCTCTTTGTACTCAAAGGAGTAAGAAAACACCTTAGAACTAGGTATGAGAATGCCAAGTGACACTTAGAATGAGTGAGTACGTGTTTTTACTGTCGTGGCACCAACGGTCTTCGGTTTAGTATGCTTTCAGCCCATTTTTCATAAACAAAACTTTCCTATTTTTATGTTTGGAGTCCACAATCTTTTAGTACATTCAAAACCCTCTTTATCGATATATAATAAGCCTTAATCTGATTTGAAATGAGGGAGGTACAAGGATTTTGCCTAAACGACTACTTTTTCGACTACCTGAGAGTGAAATCATCATATCTTTTGATGTACAAAATAGTTTTTATCCAAACCACTTGGGTTAGAAAGTAGACTTGACAAGCTTTCCAACTGTCCAATGAACACCCAAAATTGAGTTTGGGAGTGTCCGAGGCGGCGTTCGGCCTGTTGAGCAGTCATACGGCGGACATATATCTACCGTAAGGTAGAGTTTTTAACCGCTTTAACTTAATTCGGTTGGATGTGCCGTACAGTGGACCCTAGTATCGTACGGTAGACCCATAAGTGCCGTACGGTGGATATTTAGTGCCATACAGTGTCGTACGGTGATCCAAATTCAGGTCAAAAGTGTCAAGGTAGGCGGCAATCAGTTGAGGGCCGAAATTCTTTGTGTGCACGTCAGGTTTGCTTGATTCCTAAGCCATTTTCACTCTATAAAGACCCTTACCTATTCCCATTTAAAACAACAAGCCATTCTTTACTCCTTTTCACTTTCAAAACACAAAAGCACTTCAAAAACCAAACTCAAGCCCTTCATAAACCACCAAAAATCCAAAGGCAAACCATTTTTCACTCTCGATCCATTTCAAAGAAAAGTCATTTTTCACTCTCCCTCACCTTGAAACACCGAAACACCTTAAAACCAAGTCCAAAACTATTTCAAAATTAATCCAAATCCAAAGCCAAGTCTCATACCTTGTCATTACGGTGTACCTAAGCTTCTCCCGCTCATCCAAATTCACAAGGCGGGCCCGCATATCAATCACAACTATCCAAAGAAAGATTTTCGCTCTAAGAGGTATAAATCTTTTATCCAATACTTGTCTCTGTAGTCTGAGGGGAACCACATGGCCTAGACTGGTTCCTTATACCAAGCCCGGGCCAAAATGGTTTAAACATCACATAAAAACAAAACTTGGAACCCTATGCTTCTCCACAGTACGGCACACTACATTGTCGTACGGCAGAGAGCCTCCAGAGGACAGTCCATTTTAACAAACTTTCTCTCTTCTCTATTTCAATTAAAGTGTTGTTTTCTGTCATATGTTTAAAGTGTTTGCCAACAAATCTTATTTACTACGTTAATTCATTTCTATCTTAAAAAGTTCACGTACTAGTCTTATGTTAATTATCTCTTGAATCAAGCACTTTCCATATGATACATCAGCACGCATAAATGTTTTAGATCAATACATGCCAAAATGTTTCATTTCAAATTGACAACCATTTGGGCCAGTACCGTACGGCAGACCCTTGTGCCATAGGGTGGTGCCTGTTTTGGAACAGAATAGTGTAGTTGTTTACATTCAAGCATGATCGTCAATATTTGCCTTTGATACAGACTTTTTTTTGCATGCTTAGTTGTTTATATGCAAAGTTGACTCTGAAGTCTTTTTGTTTTGGCAATTCTATATGACAAAATACATATATTTTATCGAGTTGTAATTTTATTATTTTTATTAAGCTAGTGAGTCTATATAGGATTAGAGTGGAAGGAATAATCTTTATTTGTAATTCCGAGTGAGCATATTGGATAAAAAAAAAGGAAGTCGACTACAGGGAGACGGATTTTGGCGAAGACGGATCAATCGGGTTATCAATCGACACCTTTTGTCATTTAAATGAACGTGAAAAAAAAAAAGAAAAAAGAAAAGGTGCTGGACGTGTTATTTTCGTCCTATGTTTTGACCACACATATAAAAGGGAAAAGGGGGCAAGCCATAAGGATTTTTGATATACAGTGATTGGAAAGAAAAGAAAAGGAGGCAGTAGCATATCTTGGGCGGCGGCAGTAAATGGAAAAATCGAAGCAACTCGATTTTTGAAGTGCCGTTCATAAGGAAGATTTTGGTTAGGTTTTTTGGAGGGCTTGTGGATTCAAGGTCGTTGGTGATCAAAATCACTAGGTGCGGTGTACGTTTGACTCGGCAGGTGATACTTAGAACGTTGTGAGAATTTACTTCGTTTGGATAGGTATACTGTAACTGCACAATGTTTATAGTGATTTGATTCTTTTCCGTGGTTTTTACCCATTCTGGGGTTTTCCATGTATATCTCTGTCTTGTGAGTTAATTGCTTGTGTAGTTTTTGCTGGTAGTATAACCTAGTGATTCGTATTCATACTGTTTTTAAGGATTACTAGGGAATCTTGATTTTTCAACCACAATAACTAGCGCCGTGCGGCACATACCTCTGCCGTGCGGTGGAGTGTTCGTGGGACAGAATGTTGTTTCAGTTATTTTCTGCATTTAAGTGTTTACATTTCAAACATGCATGTTTATGCTTGTATTTGCTGCAATTACATTGTTTACATGCTATAAATTGTTTATGTGATATAACTGTTTATGTGGCATTAGAAGTTAAGCAATAAAATGATTTTCAAATCCCATAAGTATTAGTAGAGATCGATTTTATCGGGCGAGGGGGTGCTTTTCCAAACAAAACCTTTTTCTCTTGTTACCTGGCTTCCGAACTTAAAACTCTCTGTTTTAGACCAAAACCTTTTTTAAAGGGCAAATGAGTCATGTTTTTCTCAAATATGGTTTCTCAGGGTTAATCCTTTTCAAAACTCGGGTGGCAACTCTCAAACGAACCATTTTCCCGAATGGGTTTGTAAACATCAAATGGGTTTGTCCAAGCTCTGTACCCCGAATTAGCTAAATGGTGGTTTGATAATGGATTTTACAGCCTGGATATGAGAAGCTTGTTTCTATGCAACACTTTGGTCTCTGTGGTTGGTAAGGAATAACAATATCTTCAACAACTCTACAAAACAAGTTTGGGAGGTGGCGGTTCTAGTCAAAACTAGAGTTGCAATGTGGATAAAGGCGAAGTTTGACATCAAGGTCTACACCGTTGAAGAGTTCAAGTTATTCTTAGATGGTATCCGAAAATTGAAAATGTAACATAGTGCTTAGGTGGACATCCAACTGTCGGTTGGATGTGGTTGTAAATTTTGCTTTTTCCTCGATGTATCCCGTTCGAGTTTTATAAAATGTTTCGTTTGCCGATAAAATAAAAAAAACGAACCATTTTCCCTTTTTGTAAACACTAAACATACAAAAAGGAGCCATAAAAGGAAAAAATTATTTTTCCGGGCGGCGAGCCCACAAAACCCAAAGTGTGAAACAAGGGAGGTCTATGTCATTTTTCAAAACTAAGGGTACTGTCTGCCATTGTCAGATACCTCAGGGGGTCTGAGTGAAATTTGCCCATTTCTAAAACACTTGGGAAGACAGATTATTACGCTGAGATGAGTATTTCAACAACTAATAAAGTTAACATACGCATTACAAAACTACGCGTGATATTTTAGAGCAAAATATCGAAGTACTCCAATCCTATGCTGTGTGACATAGGCCTGAACCCAAGATTTAGTTCCTTTTGATTACAAGATTTGAATTTGGCCTAGAATACTCTATATATGAAAAGGAATGTCGTAAACATCAAGATCGAACTAATCCCATTCTCAACTCTACAGTCAACAGAGACATAATGAAGTTAAGAAAGCCATTGATGCAGAAAGACGAATGATAACAAATATAGGAACTCGGACCAAAAGGATTGGGATAGAACCATATAACCAAGGAAATTAGAAACTTCTCCGAAATGATTATCATGGTAAAAATCCAAATTAAAAGCTAAATTCGCAGAAGCTAATCCATTCTAAACAAAACAAAAAAGGGGAACTGTTAACTATTTTTCTGGTTTGGTCCAATCGACGGGATCCCGTTTCGTGATTTGCTGGAATGTGGATGTGGTAAGGTGGAGTTTGGTTCCTTGCCGTGTTTTAGGACTTCTCTGGAAGCAAACAATGAAGTGGGTGGAATATGGAAGAAATAAAATAAATGAACTTTATTAAACTTCAAAGTAGAAGAACAATCAACCCAGAGAGTTGAGTGAACAATTACAAGTTATATCTACTCCTAGAAAAGAAAAAGATAAAGGCCTGATTGGCGTTGTTTGTGTGTCTGTAATCTGTCACGATCTCAAACATAAATAGAGGCATTCTCCAATTTGAATTTGAATCTTCCCACCAAGGTGGCAGTTGAGCCTATTCTGACTGATAACTTTCACGACCAGTTGAGCCTTTTTTGGCTGGTGAATTCGTAAACTGCCCACGTTGGAAAATTGCTTCTAATGATTATGAATAACTGCTTCTGGATCGTGAGAATAACTGCACATTTCTCCTTTCAACACCTGTAAATGAGTTGTCACGAGTAGCAAGTCCAATAACACTCAGTGATTAATAAAAATATCCCATATACTGGCCACTCGACGGGCCACTCGACGGGTCAACCATATCTCAAACCTTGTAATAGTTTTATTTTACTTGATTGGGTTAAACCCATAATATTGAGGTGTATCATAATCACATTTCTATTTCCTAATAATCTCTTCTCCTACACGCCACTTGTTATTCAATCGACGGGTCTAAGAAAATCACAGTAATGGAGCAAACAGGAACCCAGTATTTCGGCTACTGCTACCGAACCACGCCAACACATTTTCGCGCAACTCTAATTTGAGCCATAAGTACGAAAAACTGCCAAAAGAGAGAAATTAGCTTTAGAAAATCATAATCTAAGCTATCCTACGCGAATGGGACGTGGGGATGGGGTTTGGATCCTCACCATGTGAATTGCCTATTAATTTCTTGCTCGATCGACCAATTGGGCCAGGCAGTAACTTCGTCTACAGAAGTACTTGCAACTTGCATATTTGATGTGAATGGGCAATCGCTACCTGAATTACTGCTGATGAGAGTTAACCTTGATTATTATTATTTTTGGTAACGGAGTGGCAATCCTTGGGACAAAAAGAAATTGAAAATTTTGAGTTCTTTATTTAACTTGAAAAATAACAGAGTAACAACTCAGTCAAGAGATGAGATGGACTGATGCAATACAGATGTGGAGACATTTTTGTGACGTATTTTATATTATGATCAATTGGTGAGAGATGACATTGATTATTATTGTTATTGCCGGTAAAGGACTGAAATTAGTAAGTGGCAATATTTTTTTTTTTGATCGGCAATAAATTTTATTAAAATTCGACAAAGGGTACGTCAAGGGTTTTTAAAAGTCATATTCAAGCCTCATTAGGAAGATGAGAACAAGGAAAATGACGAAAGGAAAATAACAAAAAAAGGAGACTACATCCAACAGAAAATTGAAACCGGTTAGCAGTTGATTTGAAAGCCATAAAAAGAACTTGAAAATTTGAATTTCTTTATTGAACTTGAGAAATTTATAATTTCAGTCCCTTACCAGCAATGACAATAATCCAGGTCAACTCTCACCAATTGGCCAGCAATATTAAAACTCTCCAATTCCCTTCTACTCGATTTACCCTTTTGAGTTTAATAAAATCTTTTCCTTAGCTGAGCAAAAAAGAAATCTCACCAATTGGCCGGCAATATTAAATCTCATTTTTGTTATAAAAAAAACGTCACAAAAATCTCTCAACATCTTTATTCACACTCGTATCTTAAATGAGTTGTTGCTCTATATATTATTCATCCAAAAAAAAAAGGCATAATTTTTAAAAAGGATAAACAACATTTTTCTGTATATTTTCACACACTTTTCGAGCCTTAACCGGCCATTTTCACATTGGTTTCTGGTAGTAGTTTCTATATTTCTGCACAAGTAGTATATTTTGTTTTTATCCAAGAAAATTCTAAACTATTCTATCCTCGGGGAAAGGGGAGACGGGGATGGGTTTGACCCTCACCAATTGAAGTGTCACCGAACAACTAGGCCAGGGTGCGACTTCGTCAACAGAAGTACTTGCCACTTACGTTTTTGAAGATTCCATTAATTGTTGGCCAACATTATGATATCGAACCTAAAATAATCTTGATTGATAAGAGTTGACCTGGATTGTCATTTTTGCCGGTACGTAAGAGAGAGAAATTAAGTAAGTGGCCATATTGTAGAGCATGCATATTGATTTAAAAGCCAAAAAAATACCTTGAAAAAACATCACAGAGTAACAACTCCTTAAAGAAATGTGGAGAGATTTTTGTGAGGTTTCTTAAAATGCAAGTGAGATTTAATTGAGGATTGAGCAAGTGCTGGAAATGCCCTTTTCATAATTGGGGCTTGTTGAATTTGTGATTACAACTTCAATGGCAAGGTTGGAAAAATCCCTGTTGTATTTCATTGAAAAACGAAAGAGGTGGGAACTAGTTTGTAGACGCGGGGATTCTGTAGTGCGGAGAGTGCACTGAGTTACTTACGTTATAGCACAAGTAGACTTTTACAGTTATGCTCACGATGTTTTTGAAAGAAAAGAGTTCGTAATTTGTTAAATACTGGACTGGAGGCATCGTTTTCACCTTTGGGGCAGCAATAGGGGCTGGTTCCCCTGGTTCCGGCGGAGGTTCAACTGTTCATTCCGGCCGATTATTGGGGGTCTCGGTTTTAAGGTGTTCTGGGTTCTATTTGGTCTCGGACCAACATTTGGGTCTCGGTTTTAAGGTGTTCTGGGTTCTATTTGGTCTCGGACCAACATTTGGGTCTCGGGTAGGGCAGGAGATTAAGTAATTTTAATTTCCTTTTTGCCCTTGTCCTTTAATCTTTGTAATTTATTTGCGGAGATTAATTAAAATTTTTTCCGATTAAAAAAACAAACGTCACTGCCAATTACAATTTCTAATAATTCAAACGAATGGTTCAGATTAAAAAAAAAAAAATTGAAGGTCTTATTGCTAGTAAAATAAGTAAGACTTCGTTTGTTTACAAGTCACACAACCGATATATGTTAGGGGTTAGACTTCACAACCAATTTATAAGAAAAAGATTTTAAATGGGGTGGAAATTTAGCTTAATACCAGATGGGAGTATAAGTATTCCATTCCATAGTGTAAGAATCACATGTAGAAGATGGTCAGATGGATGTTCACCGGTGAAGTTGAACTTCAATGAACATCGTCAAATTTCGTGAATCCCACAGTACGATACTCATACTAATGTTAAATAACCGTACTATGATGGTTACAATTTGTTTTGAAACGAAGAAAAGATTTTATTAATCAATAACAATGATACAATTGATTAAACGGACAAGAGCAAAATGGTATCACAATGAGAAGGCAATATCCCAACGAGGTTTACACCCTTTCCTTCAACAATCATATGCTGCTTCCTTGTTTGATTTTTCCAATTTCTTACGGTTTTATCTATTTCACATGTTTAACTATGAAAAAAGCCAAGGGGTTTGCAAAATTTGAAAGATAAATTAAATACCAAGTCATAAAAACAAAGGGAAAGAGAGGGATTCCAACCCAAGCACAGAATGAGAGGGATTTGAATCCAAGCACAGAAAATGGTACTTATGAAAAAAAAAAATGGTGGGCACAAAAAAGTATTTATCAAAAGAAACAAATCCATGGGCACACAAATAGAGATTGAAGTAAAGGGGGCAGAATGGGGCAACGCCACCCCAAAATTTCCATAAATCTCACACTAGCTATCTTACAACCATTTATCTCATAGTTTCAAAAACCGGCCGCTACGTAGCGCATAAAGTTATATTTCGAGATAAGTTCACATTTAGATGGACTGCATAAAGTTTGGTTTGCTTTAGGGAATTTTTTTTTTTTTTAAGCCAACAACAGAGGTTGTATTAGATTAAAAGGAGTACAGGAGTGATAAGTTTTTACAAATCGAGGAACTAATGTTCCTCTTTGATCATGACACAAAGCTGAAAACAAAAAGTCGGGAGCAGCATGCGGGTATAAAGCAAAAACACCCTGAGTGATTGCTGCATTCTTGGCTAACAAATCAATAACCCTGTTAGCCTCCTAATAGCAAAAAATGACCTGCACCGAGGAAAAATCAGTACCGAGAACCTGAACCTCCTGAAGCATCCTCCTAAGCTGTAGGGAAAAATTGAAGACCTCATATAATGGCAGCTTTTTTGTTTGGCAATGGGTCACAAAAATCTTGCATGCATATCCGTAACCCTGAATTGATAGAATAACGCTTGATTAAGGGGAACTTCAAATCAGTTGGAGTCAGAGACTACCAAATGATCCGTCTTGACCCAAATTCTTTTTCAAATTCAAAATTTGGACAAAAACCTCAAAAACTCATCTCTAATCATGACTCAAACCCATCCCCATGTTTGGGTTTTACCCATTCTTTCTCCCAAATCTAGGACAATTTTTGCCTTGACCCATTTTCACAATGGCTAGTAGAGAGAGAGAGAGAGAGAGAGAGAGAGAGAGAGAGAGAGAGAGAGAGAGAGAGAGAGAGAGACGTACCTGGTATAAACTGTGAAGGAGCTGGTCACAAGCTTTGCTGGAAACAGTGTAGAGCTTTGCCGGAGTTGCAGACTTCACCGGAACTAGTATTGCTGAGCTTCGCTGGAGTTGCTGAGCTACCCCGGGATAGGGGTTTGAGCTGTGGAGGGGAGAGAGAGAGAGAGAGAGAGAGAGAGAGAGAGAGAGAGAGAGAGAGAGAGAGAGAGAGAGAGAGAGAGAGGGTGAGGGGTTCGATGGTGGGGAGGTCTTCGGTGGTCGTAGGGCTGCTTTTGTGGGGCTTTAATGAGGGCTTCGAAGTTGGTGCAGACGTTTGAAGAGGGAGTCCTAGGGAATTTGGGTATGATGATTGGAGATGTGTTTATCCAAAATGGGTTTTTACCCAAAATTTGATTCAAATATAGAGAAAAAATAGGTGAAGGCTGGAGATGCTCTAAGGACCCAAAAAATGCCTTCATTACCTTAAAAAAACACTACACATATATGCAAGGGGAAAACTTATGTACGTACCCAAAATTGACTCATGGCCGTGAGAATTACTTCTGACCACAAATAATTACTTTTTTTTTTTGATAAGCAAAACAAATAATTGCTCTTAGCTGTAACAAATTACTTGTGACCGCAACGAATTACTCCTGATCGCAAATAATTACTCTTGGCCGCAATGAATTGCAGCAAAAAGTAATTCGTTGCGGCCAGGAATAATTGAATCCAAATCTATCTCTATCTTTTCGTTACTATAAGCAAATGTAGTTTTGCCTTCAAACGCATCTAAATCCTCAATCCTAATTTTTTAGAGTTTTGCCTTCAAACGCATCTAAATATTTGAGGGGGGGTGGGGTGTGGGGTGTAAATAGGGAGAGAAGGATTTTAGGAAAATTGAAAATTGAGTTTTACTTATTAGTAAAGAATGATAAGTAAAAATCATACTTTTTAGTTTTTCTTTATTTGTTTTGTTTATCCTACATTTTTTAATTTGAACTCCCACTAGTCTTCTAATTTGAAATTTATTTATTTAATATTCGTCATTTGAATTCATTTTTTTGGTTACAAATTGGTGGTCCATATATACTTTTTTGGCTGTTCAAAAAAAAGTCATTGTTTTTTTCTTAAGCCATATTTTCTATCGACTAGCAGCATCCCCGTTTGATACACAAAGGAATTGAAAAAGACAGCAATGTAAATATTTTTTGTCACATACATCGAACGGACACAACATGTTACACCCCGCCTTTTCTTATTCCTAATAATTATATTTCTATAATAAATAAAAAAGAGGATTTTATGGTTTGGATCCTAATTGATATTTTCTCTGTCTCGACATGGTATAAATTGTTGTCAGTACTATTATAGTGTTGGGGTATAAATCTAAATAGTTTTAGTATTTGGTGTTGTACCGTAATAAGTACTTTTATTAAGTGGTTACATATTATTTAGGGGAGACTAGGGTTTTATATTGGATTATATCTCTCGTTTGAGAGAGAGAGAGAGAGAAAGAGCAGCCGCAGTCGAGGGTTTTTCTTGGTGGAAGATTTGCCGAAGTGGTATGTTCCTCTTCCTTTTTGTTCTTCTTCCTTCTTTTTCTTTCCAAGTTACGGTAGTTTTGGGACTTCAACAAGAAAACAAAACTTGGGTTTATTGAAAGTGTGGATCAGTGGAGTTAATAAAGGGAAAAATGGGTTTTGCTTGTAGTTTTGTACAAAGTTCCCTGGCGAGAATTATTTCCTCTTCATCATACTATTGGACCATGGAATTTGGAGGCGATTTTGGGTTGGTGGGTGGTACGGTGTGTGTGGCGGTGCATGTGGTCTTTTGTGCGTGCGACGCAGTGTGCGTGTTGGCTGGAGTGATTTGTCTAGTATGGGTGAATGGGATAGAATTTAATTACATTATTATTGAATGTGGGATTATGGGATTTGGATGTTTTGGCTCATGGAACAGAAGAGTTTTGGCGGTAGTGCCATGGGTTTGTGCACGTGGACTCTTGGACTTGGAATTATAATGATGGGTGCTTGTAATTGAGGTTGAGTTGGATTAGTCTTAAGTTAGAAGAGTATTTTTCTTAGGGAGTTTCTTATTGCTGTAGATTATATTATATTGATACAGTTAGTGATAATAGTGCTACATGACTCTTGTTCAGGTTAAACTCGTTTCGCATTGTTCATTTGCATTACGTTTGGACCCAGGTGAGTAGTTAAGTATGTTACGTATTTTCGAAAGATTCCTATGTCCTGTAAAAGTATTTCCTTCACAAATTTATATGGATGTTATTCGGAGACTCAAAACTATTTATAAGTTGTTCTATTAATTGGCATGCGATGAATTTTCTGAGATCAATTGATAATATTCTTTTGGTGAGATCTTGGTGGATGTTAATGGGAACATTTATTTCTGAAGTCCAGGGTACTTATTCCTTCTCATGTTGGTGACCCTGGCCATTGGGGAAAAGACCGTGTTAGGCCGGTGACCCTAATGCTCAACGGCTTTCTTTCGCCGGATCGTCTTAGGGAAAAGTACCACGGGCTGCCAACCCTGGTGACTCTAAGGTCGATATTGGATCCAATTTTGTTGAGATTTATTTTAGCCATGGTACTATTTGATTGTGGTTCCCCATTGTTGATGGAGTTAATGTTGTGATCACCACTAAGAATGTTTATTGGTTAAAAGCTTTATTGATTAATTTATTATTCTGCTGGACACCTCGTATGCCAAATTATGTTTAATGGTAAATTATTTTCATCCCTGCTTTCAACTTTATTTAATATACATACTTGCTATTCACTGAGCTCGTCAGCTGACGGATTTATTCCAACTTCTCTTTCAGGCTAGTTGGAGAGTTAGGGAAGGACTCTGGCGGCATCTTAGAGATTTCTTTTGTTGACCTCCATAGGGTGTCTCATTCAAATTTTATTTTAATAAATCGCTTCCGCATTCGAAACAATTGTCAGATAACGACTCCTCTTTATTATTGTTGGATTACTGGATATTGGTTGATTCATGGGATGGTTGTGCCCCATGCTTTTTGTTGAACTTAATTGGTTGGAGTTGTTCTTAATAAAAAAAAATGGTTGACCGCTTATTAGTTCATTGCCTTGGTTTTAATTTCTTTTTAGGCTGCATGTTCTACGAATTTCAGTCTTATAGTTCATGGCCGGTCACTTCCCATTTTGGGGTGTGACACAACACTAGTATGTAAAGTGAACAAGTGGTTTGGGGGCGGTGGCTAAGTTGGTGGATTGGAGGGCCTTCCTGGAAAACAGGCGTGATCCTTGATTGGCAAGTTGGAACCCATTTTTTAGCCCAAAGGGGCAAGGGTCCTAACCAGTTACCCGCCCAACCAGTTCGGTTCAATTTGGAACCATTCATTTTTTAGAGCTTATTGAGAACATTGGTCACGCCAAAAATCACATTGATCGGATATCGTTTGATATGATATCGAAATGCATTTATCTTTAGATAATTGTGTCGAATGGGTTGTAGTCCAGTGTTACACACTTTTTTTTTTCCCAAACTTAATACATTTCGAAACCATATCAAACGATATCTGATCAACGTGATTTTTGGTGTGGCTAATGTTCTCGACGAGCTCTAAAAAATGAACTGTTCCAATCATTAATTGTTGCGAACCCGGAAAGGACCCACAACTGGTCCAAACTGGACCGAACTGGTTGAGTGGTTAACTGGTTAGGACCCTTGCCCAAAAAGTTGATTATGTATATGATGTGGGAATCTTCGTGGTGGAAAGCAGCATATGATTGGAATCTCCGTCGCCTGAGTCAATGGCCTCATCTCATCAATTCATACCTATATGTGCATCCGGCCTGGACGTGAGGGATCGACCGAGTCAAATCTTCTGATTTTCTCAATTCGTACCTCCACGTGTATTCGGGCTGCACGTGAGGGAAAGTGTTAGACTTAATCTCACATCGCTCATCTAGGCCACTCAAGCTTGGTTCCTATTGCCAATTGGTTTTAGGTTAGAACCAAGGCCGGCTCTGAGATTTTGGGGGCCTAAGACGAACATAGATAATGAAGCCCTTAATAAAATTTACGAAAATAAAATAATAAGTAGATAAATGATTTTTTTGAAAGCCAAATGCATGTATTCGATAAAGAAAAAAACCCATGCAAATACTAATTTCTGATCATGTTTTCTCTCCTTTGATCTCTCATTCATCTCCTTCCATTTTATTGTGTGTTCATAGAAATTAGAGCTGTCAGGGTAAAATATGCATAAAACTTATCGAGAAACCCATCACATGGGATCATTTTTCAAGGGGCTCTACATGAAGATAGCCGCCCGAGATCTGCATTTTCTTTTTCCTTTTTTGTTTCCTCTGATTGAGCAAGTCAGGTTGAGCCTGTGTCCCTTAAGTGAAAAATAGGTGGTTTGGGTATTAAAATGGGCCTCTAATGTTGTTATACCTAAAAAGATTGGACATATATAATGGGTATCAAAAAAAGTAGAAGGCCCTAATTTCTACACATTTTTTGGGGGTTTAAGGCGCCGGCCTCTTGAGCCTTAGCCCAGAGCCGGCACTGGTTAGAACCCTCTAAGAAATCTAACAGTTACAATACAAAAAGCTCAAACTAATTTAGAACCATGTTTTTTATTCTTATCATAGATCCATATGTTGGAGAATCACGGCTCAAGGATGAGTTACTTGTATCTCGTCAAAGCAACCGATAGCTTTAGTGATGATAATGTCATTGGGTTAATGAAATTTGCAGCTTTGTACAAAGCAGCCATTGGGAACTGTAATTTCCTCGCTGTAAAGAGGTTTCGAGATTTCCCCCACATCGAGCAAAAGTTTATGTGCGAAATAATGATTAACGGCCGGTTAAGACACATAAATTTGGTATCCCTATTGGGATTCTGCAAAGAAAAGGAAGAGAAGCATCTAGTTTACAGGGCAAATACTAGCTAGTAGCTTGTGCGCATAGCGAGCAACTTAAGGCCCATTCATTTATGGGCAGTTCGTAACCTGTAGATCTATGCATGGCCCATTCACGTAATTAGTGTCGTATTTGTACAATTCGATTAGTATGGTGGACAAAACAAAACAAAAAAAAAAAATACATAAGTTATAAAACATCTATATGATACCATTCACTTAAGTGAGATCAAATAGACAAGTATGTAGCAACTTATTGTGCGACTCGTAGATACTAAGGGCCCGTTATAAACTTGAGAAAAAAAAAGGAAAATAAAAGAAAGAAAAGGAAAAGAAAACTTTGAGGAAAGTGTAGAGGAAGATTTACTGTCCTTAATTCTTCGTTTTGTTAATTTCTTCTCTGTTTCCTCTCAAACCAAACATGATAAATTAATTATCCTCTCATTTCTTTTCTATTCCATAACCAACTTCCAAGCTCGTTTAAAAACGATAAAAGTTGTTCAAATATATATATATGTAAGTGTAGGTCTGAGTTCAATTAGAGGGAAAAACATTTAGGAAAGGATTTAGATCTCTACTTATAAGGATACATAATTGCAACATCAACATCTGCTATTCCAAATTTCAGCTTCAAACCCCCGCATGCTGCTCTAACCAACCAGGAACAAAATTGAAAATTAAACAAACGTAATTTATCTTTTGAATATATGAAGAACCAATTAAAATCAAAGATTTACTTAACTTTTAAGGCTTATGAAATCAACTAATTAATTCATACAATCAATACAATTTCATCCATGGTTGAACAATTACTGGCACCAAAACATTAATTAGAAATGCGGAGAAACAATCAATACAATTTAGTCCCAAAGAATCTTGTACTACTTATATGATCACGCGGACAAACCTCTTAAACAGTTAAACTACATTGAAGAGCATACAATCCTATTGTCAACCGAAGATCGCGACAAACTGTTCTCATATATTGGTTTGATTTGGTCAAAAGAAGAAATGCAGGTTCTCGTGTCCCTCTTCACTTTCGGAGCAAGCCCGACATGCATGTCTTGCCTTTGGATTTGAATTTTTTTCTCATTCACTCGGCATTGAGAATCCCACAACATGATTATCTATTTAACAGTGATATATACAAAAACTATTTTGACTTCGATTCAGTATACAGTTTCACTAGTCTAATTATTTCGGCTAGGCTGTGGGCTACCTACTTTTCTCGACGCCAAACACAACAATCATAATATAAAACAATGTTTTTGTTATTGTTTTTATGAAAACATAAACCTGTTTCTACTTCTAGTTTCTTAAAAGCAAAAAACAAAAAATTAAAAAGGTTATCAAACGTACCCTTAGCAAACCAATCCCCCGGAAAACCGAAAACACAATGGTCGTGCTCGTTGGCGATTGATATGGCAACCACATTAAGTGAAAAATACACATGAACATGAACGGAGGAATGCATGTAACAAATATTTAAGTGATAAAGAAAAATTGGAAAAGAAACTATGCATGCTACCATTGGAGAGAATGATCATTACAATTAAAGAAGAAATTGAGCCACCATGGTTGCCTTCATTCATGGACTCATAAACCACTGGACAATTACTGTCTTCGTACCCTATCGTCACCATCATCCAATTAACTTCAAACGAAACGCACTGACCTTTAAGGTGCCTCTTAGAGCAGTTCCATTGAATTCTTTTTGAAACCAGAAATCCCAATTAAAAACCTGTCAACTACTGCAATTGAGTAAAGGTTATATTAGGTTAGCAGCCAACTAAAGGTGAAAGAAATTATGTGGAAAATGAGGTTAAATTTGAAAATTAGTTTAAATTAGGTTAGCAGCCAACTGTGAAAAATTAGGTTAAATTAGGTTAGCAGCCAACTAAAGGTGCAAGAAATTATGTCAAAAATGAGGTTAAATTAGGTTAGCAGCCAACTGCGAAAAATTATGTGAAAAATGAGGTTAAATTAGGTTAGCAGCCAACTGTGCAGTATGTGTGGGACCCTTGTGTTATGTGAGAGGGTGTGTATTTGGGTGTGTGATTTTAGGTGTGGTGGTAGAATTTTTGTTATTTGAGCTTTGCCATAGTTTCCCAAGGGGACCACCAACCAATAATTCCAACCAGGAAAAGTTAACTTTGAGCTTTTGTCTACTTATTGAGAAGTGTGGGTGATTTTCTTTTACAACTTGGGTCTATTGCTTTGCCCCCTCAGAATTGATCTTATATTGTATTACATTCTTCATTTTATGGCTGACATATTGTATCCAGACTCAACATAGCTGGAAGCCTAGTTCTTTTGCACATAATTTAAATTTGAAAATTGTCCTTATTTGATTTTTTTTTTTTTTTGCATTTGTTAGTTTTGTGCCAAATTTTTGTCGGCTATTGATTCGTCTCGACGAGAAGAATCGGAAAAGTAAAAAAAAATTCATTTTTACCCAAGCATTTTGAGAAATAACAATTTCAATGCAAAAAAAAATTCAATAAGGACAAAATTTTCAAATTGAAGTTAAGTTTAAGTTAAGTACAAAGGAACAATACAATTAACTTAAACTTAACTTAAATTCGAGAATTTTGTCCCTATTTGAATTTTTTCCTCATTTGTTAGTTTTGCGGCAAACTTTTGACGGCTATTGATTCGTCTCGACGAGACGAATCGAAAAAGTAAAATTTTTTCACTTTTACTCAACTATTTTAAGAAATAATCACTTTTTAGAGCAAAAAGTCTAAAAAGTGATTATTTCTTAAAATAGTTGAGTAAAAGTGAAAAAATTTTACTTTCCTGATTTGTCTCGCCGAGACAAATCAATACCCGACAAAAGTTTGGCGCAAAACTAAGAAATGCGAAAAAAATTCAAATAAGAACAAAATTCTTGAATTTAAGTTAAGTTTAAGTACTAAGTGTAAAAGAACAAGGCCTCCATCCTTAGATATTCGAACCTGAGACCTCCTTGAAAAAAGATTGAAGGACCACTATGAACTAGCCCAAATGATGTTTTCAAGGTTAATTATAAGTCATGATTAAAAAAAAAAAAAGGTTAAATATAAGTCTAGCACTTAACATGAATCTCAACAAAGATCAAAAGCCCTAAATTAAAAAAATGGTCTTGCTAATAATATGCTCACTAGCTAGGTGCTAGTTAAAAGTCGAACAATAACCAAAATTACTTATGATTTCTGTTCCTTTTTAGGATAACACACTTTTCTGCACTTATAATTCACTGTTAGAGTCTCAAGCACTTTGTGTAGCATTTTCCAATAATAAAAGGCAACAGTTTCATGATGTACCTGATTTTTGCAGATTACTATTGCCCATATAACAACAAATGAAAACAAAATTCCTCCTCGATTTGTTTTTATTTTTATTTTTTATTTTTTATTTTTTTTATTAGGTCACTGGAATACAAAGAAATAAATGAACAAAACTAAGAAGAGTGGCCTTAAGCAAGATGGTCTCTAAGTCAGGCGGAATACAACCCGTAAAAGATGATAACTTCCTATTCAGATTACGAGAAGCTATCAAATGCGTCGCCTTGTTATATTCTCTTCTGCACCACACGAAGGACCAATTCCTGTCCTTTGCCCAAGCTTGAATATCCCTCACTATAGCCTCTATCTCCCAAGAGCATTGAACATTAGAACCAATTATGAAATCTATAAGATTTTTACAGTCAGACTCAAAAACAACTGTGGGATACCCGAGCTCCATAACCGTCAAACAAGCAATTCTTAAAGCCCATGCCACTATAAACAATGCTGAAGAAGCTTTCACCCGTCCACCACGCCAAACTTGAGCTGACCCACCATGATCTCTAACGATAACGCCAGAGGCAGTTATGCTGCTAGAGGATTTGAATTCTCCATTGCAATTTGCTTTGAAAACAGATGGAGATGGTCGAAACCACCTGCCCACTTGAACCACTCTACTAGTACTCCTCTCAACTCTAGAGAAGACAGCCATAAACAGGGAAATTTCTCTCTTTTAGCTGGCGACAGAACGCTAATTGAGAAGAAATGAAATTGGGTCATCAATCGTCTTGCCTCTTGCAAAATAGTTCTTTAAACACTAACTAAATCATGAAAACTACTACTTTAGTTAGCGTTAACTAAATCAGTAGTTCTTTAGCTACTGACACAATTTTTCACGATTGCTATAAATCAATGATACTATGACCAATATGAGTTGGATTGGTTTTGTAAGTATTCATTATGAAAGCAAAATGCTAAAAAAAAAAAGAAGAAAATCAATTTTACTATTGGAGAAAACTTATTCCATCCAGGAAACCTCAACTCAAATTGAGGTCAAAATTACTTCAACAAGAGAATGGTGCATAGTAACTCTAGCTACCAGGAAATAAAGATTCCTAATCAGGAAAAAAAGTTACAGAAGTACAACTCAAAACCATTTTTGAGAAATCTCAGTTCAACTCCCTCGTTGAGTCACCGTTTCCTTTCTCAATGACATAGGAAACGGCTTTGGATTGCTCTGGGATTGGTTTGGTGCTAGTTGGATGGTTTGATTTCAGATTACTAGATTAGTGTCGTAGCGCTGGCGCCCTGAGAGCCTATTACTTTAGCCGCTTTCTTATCCTTCCGATTTGGTCCTTAGCTAGATGTCTCCTTCTACTGTAGCCATGTGCAACCCACTGACCGTAAACAACATATTGTGGCATGAAATTAGTCAGTTTTAGACATAGCACAAGAGCTAGTCCGAAATCTCGCTGAGCCCAAAAAAAAAAAAAAAACCTAGTACGAAATCACGTACAAGTATTCAAATCACTATTGGCAATCAAGAGAACACTGATAACGTTCAAG
Organism: Rhododendron molle; assembly: GCA_025413875.1. Taxonomy (NCBI): domain Eukaryota; kingdom Viridiplantae; phylum Streptophyta; class Magnoliopsida; order Ericales; family Ericaceae; genus Rhododendron; species Rhododendron molle. The sequence continues at coordinate 951,826 of CM046396.1, read as the reverse complement.
TCCCTGGGCAAAACATATCCAGGAAGGATCTGATACAAAGAAATACTGCAAACCTATGAAGTGGGGGGTTACATATTCAGGCCCAATAATAAGGTGACTTTATTGTACTCATTCAAACGAATAAAAACAACACATCTACAAGGTAGTAGGAGGAAAGAAACGAAAAAGAAAAGAAGGATTGAACATCGAACCCGACAATGCTTCTCTGACAATGCTTGCTTGGAACGAAAAATTTGCTGAAGATCAGTGTCCATAAGCTCCGAACTCCGAGGCAATGTAATTAAACACCGTTAAATGACTCCTTTGGTTTGTGAAGCCTCTTTCGCCACTCACTCTTACCCTGTAGTGCAAGGTATGGGGGAATCACATTACAGCTTGGTGGTTGATATATATAAATGCCTACAGAGTTTTTTTCCGTTGCTCACCGGCTTTTAAAAATATTGGAATCAATGATGAAATCCTCACATGTTGGCTCCCAATTAGAACGGAAACATCATCGTAATATAATTACTGAAAAAAATCAGATTTGGAAATGACTAAAGTACAGTATGAGAAAAACAATAAAGTAGTACATTCGAACAACAGAGAGCTTAAGAACCCTGTTGTCTTCCGTTTTAATTTCTTTCACCTCAAATTACATCCTTGTTCTCGCACTTTGAACGGTTCCGTATGTTCATGTCCAATGTACGGTTTACGAAGCAAAAAGAAAAGAAAACATGAATGAAGAAGTTTGAAAGATAAAGCACGTAGCATTCTATAATTAATCTGGTAAGTCTACTCATCGCTAAAAAGAGAAAAACTACATGTACAGAATGCTAGGATGCTCAATGAAACTAGTATTGAAAGCACCTGGGGTACAACGGCATCACAACAAGAAGCAAGCATCCCAGCTATGTTGCGGCATCACAACAAGAAGCTAGCATCCCAGTTATGTTGCCACCCAAACCTCTTGATGATCATCTATGCCACCCAGGACCCTAAGAAAGCATCACAGTTGGCAAGGATCCGACCAAAATACGTATATACCAATATCCCCCAAAACCAAGGAGATACAAGTTACGCAAAACGTGAAAGCAAAGCCAAAGGTTAAGCATTCACTGTAGGATGTTAAATTTCTTCGAGGGTTCCAACCTAAAACCAATTGGCTATAGGTGGAGTAGCCTCTAGAATTTATTAACCAAGCTTGGGTGGCTTAGATGAGCGATGTGGGACAAGTTTTTTTAACAGATAGCAACCCATCCACAGGGCCCTACTCTTCCCCTAGTTCAACTTAATTCCAGCATGCATCATCAGTTCCAGAAAAATGGAAAGACAAATTCTGCAGCTGTTAAACCACATAGTAGTACCCTTCCCAAAGCTTGAGAGCTCACGTGAAAAAGCAAAGCATTACAACCAAAACCAACATCCTAAGCCAGCATAATCAGCAGGACATCAGCAGAAAACAGCACAGGACCACTGCCTCAGCAATTCCGGCAGAAACAGAGCAGAAACAACAGAAGAAGAGGATCAACAGAAGCCCTTGAAACCGCAGCAACCATTACCCTTAAACTGAACATCGATCTAAAACAGTAGAAGAAAACCTCTATTGGGACATTTCTTGGAACTAATGGAAATCCCCTCAATAGAAACTGCTTCTTCGAAGTTCGAACCTTTAAATTTCTTATGAAATTGAAGCACCTCTGAAAATCATAGATGAAATTTCAGGTATCACAAATCTTGCTTGGATCCAGGTAAGTGGTAACTATCCTTGTTAAGATCAAATCCAGAACCCCTTTAAAACAGCATTAACATTTTTGAAAATCAAATCTTCATATGTTACTTAAAACTCTACTTTATGTCAAGCAAAGTTTATGTGCGATGCCACTTCATAGGTTTGCAGTATAATAATATGTGCAAGAGTTTCTACTTTATGTAAAGCAAAAGTTTCTTCTACTAAAACCATCAAGTTCATGAGTGAGTACCATAATAATATGTGCAAGAACAAGGATGTAATTACTAATTAGACCGGGAAACTGTTTATACCCGTTTTTGGCACCACTGATCGGGCTAGCCGTGATTGAATTTGTAATTAATTCCTTAACTATTTGGGCCGAGCGACGTGTTGAATTAATTGGATAATTCTTGGGCTATTGGCTTTTTCCCATTTGGACCCAAAGAATGTGCGGCCCACTGGAGGAATTTGGACCCAAGATGATTGAGAAGCCGGCCCACGGTAGAAAATGCAACCCACGATTGGGCCCAAGGAGAAATGAGTTTATTCGGCCCATGGGGGATGACCCACGGTTTTTTACCCATAGGGGAGGTTGCCGATTTGGTTTGGGAAGTAAGGTTCCACATTTGTAGGGGGTTGGTTATTCCCTGGCAGTTGGGTTTCAAATTCAAAGGGCCAATTGACTTGGTCAATTGGCCATGTGCTAGAAAACGTGAGGGAAGAAAGGGAAGTAGGGAGATATTTTCTCAAGGCATGGGACACATGTCAATCCATGAGAGGCCCATTACCCATGATCAAATGTAACTGCTCTCAACCTCTGGTAACTGCCCACTAACGTACATGCACCAAAAGTGGAGGGAAACATGGGACACATGTTAGCTGATGGTGCAGTGCAGAAACCGGATTCAGGCCTGAATCAGCATGTTGCTGAGTCTATAAATAGCAGAATCGAAGATGGAAAAAGGGTCCAACACCAATCAAGCATAACGCTAAAAAACCCAAAGCCTTCCCAGCGAAGCAAACACTTTCCTACTTTCAGCAAAGTAGATTATCGAGTCCATGTACTCACCCCCCATTCAAACTCACTTCATCAAGTAGTTTGGATTTTTACTTTTCTTGTACAAACTTTATTATCCCGGTGTAATAAAGTTACGTCTTTACGTTGTTACGTTCCAATTCCTATACGACTAGGAAATTTTAAGTCCACGACCGTGTGGCAAAACCACGAGCCTCATTGTGATCTTCACCTTTGGGTCACACGCAATCGCTCACGAGTTAGAAGTCAAGATTCACGGGAATCTTCTACCAAAGTTAGGCGCTACAAGTCTTGGCACGCCCGCATTCATCCCATTCACGCCTTTGTGCCAAAAACGAGAGTTTTCATTGGCACGCCCGGTGGGACCCTAGTCGATCAAAGGTTCAATCATGCCGCCAAAACCAAAAGCTGGACAGCCGCAACCGGATCCGCCCCAGCCTAATCCGTCACTGCCCGATCCTCCAGGCAGCCCTGAAGGAGTCGCCGTTGATGTACCACTGCGCGAGGAGGCCGCTCCTCAAGTCAGCGCCCAAGATCTTCAAGACGCCACGGATAGCGTCAAGAATTATATGTTTTTTGCAGGACAAGAGATATCACACACCGTGTCACAGACGATTTCTCAGTCCATGGAGCCTTTGAACCAATCAATCAACAACTTGATTGCTACGTTGACTGAAAGGCTGCCGCCAGTCCCTCAACAGCCAGTCATGCCTCAGTTTGGATTTTATGGCAACGGCCATGAACAGACAGGGTTGAAGGACTCAATACCACCGCCACCACCCGCTTTTTATCAAGCTTCTTCGTCAAACAGCCCTGCACCTGCAGTGGAAAGAAGCAAGGGAGTGGTTATTGGAGGAGGACCGACGCCTCCAATAAACAAGGAACAAAGGGCCGTTTTGGTGGAGAACCCAAGCAGGCCTGAGAAGACCGACAAAAGGCCTCCTCACGGAGGACAAGGTGCTGGTAAAGACAAGGGCAATTCTCACGCTCATTCAGCCCCAGACACTCGGGGGGCAAGCCCAGGCGTGAATCTGCAAGCTCAAGAGGCAGGCCCACGGCCGCCTCCTATGCCAGCCGTGATTGGAAGAGATCAAGTCCTGGAGTTGCTTCAGGAGCAGTTAGGGCCTGGATTCAGGCCTGTGGGGAGACCCATGTACAGGAAGCCCCATACGGAAGAGGTTGATAGTGAGCAATTTCCTAAGGGGTATCGAGTGCCCGAGTTTCAGACCTTCACAGGGGAGAACATGCAGTCGACGGTGGAACACATTGCTCGATTTCAAGTGCAGTGTGGGGAGGCTGGGACGAATGACAAGCTCAAGTTAAGGCTTTTTCCGAATTCGTTGACAACAACGGCCTTCTCTTGGTACATCAACTTGCCACCCAATTCTATCCAGACCTGGGCGCAACTTGAGGAGATGTTCCACCAACAGTTTTACAGGGTTGAGCCAGAGATAACGATGGCGGACTTGTCACGCTATCGTCAACTTCCACAAGAAGGCGTGGAGTCCTACCTTTCTCGATTCAAGACAGCGCGCTTCAAGTGCAAGATTCCTTTGCCCGAGGCCGAGTATGTGCGTTTAGCACTGAACGGCCTGGACTTTGAGTTCAAAAAGAAGTACCACGGTACGGAATTTCGGGACTTGTTTGAGCTGTCCGCAAAGGCCTCACGTTATGAGAAGCTTTTGGAGGAAGAGAAGGACAGAAAGGCAGCCTCCAAGGGGACCTACTATCAAGATCCTAATTACGATGTTGCGACCATTGAAACGGAAGAGGGTGTGGATGTTGATGTGGCTGAGATCATCAATAAGAAGCCTTATGCGTGTAAGGCTTTTATCAAGATGGAGCCGACAAAGCAACCGGTCCAAGATGCACCAAGTAGGCCTACCAGGGCCTATACTTTTGATATCAGCAAGGCGGAGGCTATCTTCGATCAGCTCTTGGCGGACAAGTTGCTGAAATTGCCCTTTGGCCACAAGATCCCAGCTAAGGAGGAGCTAAAAGGCAAAGAATACTGTAAGTATCATAATTCTTGGAGCCATTCAACCAACAATTGTTTCGTATTCAGGAATGATATCCAAGACAAGATTGATCGGGGAGAGTTCAAGTTTCCCGAGAAGGATAAGCAGGCCATGGGTGTGGATGGCAATCCATTCCCTTCAGGCCTAAGTGCAAACATGGTCTCGGTGAATTCAAGGCCCATGCCCAGAACTACGCCTAAGCCTAAAGTGAGCCTGGGAGCACCTTCGAGAGCAGCGTCCAGACCTAAATCAGACGGCTATGGGGAGCCGTATTACAAGGAGGATTTCAAGTCTGAAAGGGTGAAGAGGTTTGCTAGGAGGAAGTCTTGGTGGTCAAGGCCTGAAGGAGTCAGAAAGCCGGAGAGGCCGAGCTGTTCACTGGTTTGTTCTGAGTGTGGGCATCATGCAATTCCACCCAGACCTGTATTGAAGAGCATAGTGGTGGGCAGAGCTGAAGTCATTCCTGAGGAGATACTCAGGCCTAAACAGAAGCAACCTCAGATCAGGCGTGAATCAGTCTTTAACAGGATAGAGCCAGGTCTGGTAGAGATAGAGGATGAGCTCAACAATCTCAGAATTTCAGCCCCAGCTAGAGGAAAGCCTAGGACTGTTAAACCTCCTGTCATTCCTTCAAATGAGTGGCAGAGGATTGAACACCCTAAGTTTCCTGCTCCTCAACCTCCTTTGTCCCGTTCCCAAAAAAGACGCCGCCAACGGTTTAGGCAGGCGGAAAGAAGGGCTCAAGAGGAAGCGGATTTACTCGGAGATGTGATGGAGGAAGATGACTTATTAGGAGCTGAGATGATGGAGATACCTACGGAAGAGTTGAAGGTCGAGGCAGTCAAGCCTAGGAAAGAGCACAGGCCCTTGGAGAGGACGTACGGGGAATTGGTCGCTGGTTCATCTTCACAAGGTCTGTTGGGGAAGAAGGCTTTACTGGAAAAAACCATGGAGGAGGCTAGAATTCAGCCTTCTCCAAGGCAGGTCACTCTATTGAAGAAGGAAGCTCCCAAGCCAAAGAAGCAGGACTCGGGGGGCAAGCCAGGGTTGAATCCGCAGGCCAGAGAATTCAGGCCTGGACAGACTTCAAAGATGCCATGCAACATGGTCGTTTTTCTTCCATCTGAGTTAGAAATGAAAGACAACGAGCTTACTGCTATGGAAGGTGATGTGATAGAAATGGGTCAAACCGCGGAAATACTGAAGGAGTCCCTCAATTCAAACCTGAATGGAGGAGGACCTTCGGTGGTAATATTGAAGGATGAAGATAACGCGGAAAGCCAAGCAGCAAGCGTGATATTCGAGAAGCCTACTCCCAAGATGACGAGGCATATCAAGCCCTTGTATATCTCGGGATGTGTGGATGGAATGCCAATCAATCGACTCCTTGTCGATAATGGTTCGGCAGCCAACCTCATGCCAAGATCCACCATGCTCAAGCTGGGTAAGACAGATCAAGACCTGGTTTCAACAACGGCTACATTGACTGACTTCACGGGGCATGAAACGAATTGTCAAGGGATTTTGATCATGAATTTGACGGTTGGCTCGAAGACACTCACTACACCTTTCTTTGTGGTGAACTCACGGTCTTCTTTCAACATTTTGCTGGGCAGGGATTGGATTCACGCCTGCTTAGCCGTACCATCAACCTTGCACCAGTGTTTGGTTTTTTGGAATCAGGAGGATGTTGAGGTGATTTGGGCAGATCGTAGACCTTTTCTCGCCTCAACCAATCATGCCGAGGCAAGATTATACGATGAGGACGTCGGCCCAATGAAGGTGGCAGGCCTAGACAAGTTTGGCCGTCACAAGATTGTACCTGTTTCTGCTCACAAGTCAGTGGAGGAGGTCAAGGCGTTGTACCAAGAGTTAATCGGCCCAATGATCACGGAGTCAAGTAGGCCGATCACTGCTTCAACCAAACGACTGTCTCAATGTCAATAAGGCCCTCAAAAGAAGAAAAAGACGTGGCCTTGCGGGCCATGTTAACAAGGTTTGAGGCCTATTTGGTTGAGAAAAGGCTTTGGGAAGAACAAGAACAAGAAGAAGATTATTCGGCTCATGCAGCCGAAGTAATCGACGAAGATTCAGATCTGGTGGAAAACTTGGATGAGATCCGTTTGGAAGATCTTGAAGCAGCTCCGGCCAAATTGGATGACTTAAAGGCCGATGTTCAAGACCCTCTGGAAGAAGTAAACCTGGGAGATGCGGAAAACCCTAGGCCTGTATATATCAGTCAGCTTCTGCCAGAAGATGTGAAAGAAAAATTCATTCAGCTCTTAACAGAATTCAAGTCCTGTTTTGCCTGGAATTATGACGAACTACCAGGCCTGTCCAGGGACTTGGTGGAACACAAGCTACCAATCCAGCCGGGATTCAGGCCTTTCAAGCAATCGCCAAGGAGGATGTCTAATGAGGTCTACCTGCAAGTGAAGGACGAGATCGAACGCCTCTTCAACGCTGGGTTTATACGCACGGCTAGGTACGTTACTTGGCTTTCTAATGTGGTGCCAGTCCTTAAAAAGAATGGCAAGATTAGGGTGTGCGTGGATTTCAGAAACTTGAACTTGGCGTCTCCAAAGGATGAGTATCCGATGCCAGTGGCAGACTTGTTGGTAGATGGGGCCTCCGGTCATGAAGTCTTATCCTTTATGGACGGCCATTCGGGTTACAATCAGATCTTCATCGACGAGGCCGATACGGCTAAGACTGCTTTCAGGTGCCCTGGAGCTTTGGGAACCTTTGAGTGGGTCGTGATGCCCTTCGGCCTAAAGAATGCTGGCGCTTCGTTCCAACGAGCAATGAACGCCATCTCCCATGACTTCATTGGCCGTTTCATGGAGATTTACATCGACGATATCGTGGTTAAGTCTCAGTCCTATGACGAACACTTGGAACATTTGAAGAGGTCGTTCTTGAGAATGCAACAATTTGACCTGAAGGTTAACCCCTTAAAGTGTGCCTTTGGAGTTTCTGCAGGCAAGTTCCTAGGATTTTTGGTCCACAAAAGGGGGATTGAGATTGATCAGAATAAGGCCAAGGCAATTATGGAAGCAAAGCCTCCTACCACCAAGAAGGAGTTGCAGAAACTCTTGGGATCGCTCAACTTTTTGAGGAGGTTCATTTCAAATTTAGCGGGAAAGGTTCAGGTCTTTTCTCAACTTTTGAAGCTAAAGGATCAAGACGTTTTTGCTTGGGAGGAAGACCACCAAAAGGCCTTTGATGAGATCAAAGGCTATCTAGCAAAGGCTCCAGTTCTTATGCCTCCTATCAAGAACAAGCCGCTGAAGCTCTACATTTCAGCGGCTGAAGGCTCTATTGGATGCCTTTTAGCACAAGATAATGAGCAAGGGAAAGAGCAAGCTGTGTACTATTTAAGTAGGCTGTTAACTCCTTGTGAAAGGAGATATACTCCTATTGAAAAGTTATGTCTTGCTTTGTACTTTGCAGCAATAAAATTGAGGCACTACATGCTTCCCGTTGTGGTTTACATTATGAGTCAAACAGACCTAATTAAGTACTTGCTTTCTCGGCCAATCATGCGAGGCCGAATAGGCAAATGGTCTCTGGCCTTAATGGAGTTCAGTTTTCAGTATGTCCCCCAAAAGGCTGTAAAAGGTCAGGCCTTAGCAGATTTCCTTGCCGATCATCCTTGTGTTGACATCGGCGAGGAAACTGGTTCAGGCCTGACCGCATTCGAGATCTCACTCAAGCCTTGGACTCTTCTCTTTGATGGATCAAAAACCCAACAAGTCTCAGGCTGTGGGATCATTATTATCTCTCCCCAAGGCCTGAGGACTGAATTGTCATTTCAATTTGATTTCCCTTGTACAAATAACCAAGCCGAGTATGAAGCGGTTGTAATAGGCCTTGAAATCCTTAGGGATCTTGAGGCTAGAGAAGTAAACGTTATTGGGGATTAAAACCTCGTAATCAATCACTTGGCAGGAACGTTTAAATGCTATAGTGAGGAGTTAGCTTCTTAGTACATGGCGGCGATGCAATTAATCCAAGACTTTGATAACGTAACTGTCAAGCACGTCTCAAGGGGCATGAATACGGAAGCAAATAGTCTGGCTCAGGCCTCAACCGGCCTAAAGTTGTCACCAGAAACCTTTCGTAAGATCATTACAGTCCAGAAAAGGCTACTCCCTTCTGTAAGGAGAAGAGGTTTAGGCCTAGAAGTATTTGCTTCAGACCTTCCCGAAGAAGAAGAAGAGGAGGGGAAAGCGGATTGGCGTGATCCCATCATTGCTTACTTAAAGAGGCCTCAATTGGGGGCAAGCCGAAAGGTCAAGAGAAGGGCGAGGAGTTATGTCCTCCTTGGAGATGAGTTGTACAAAAAAGGCCTTGAGGACGACTTGCTATTGAGGTGCCTATGTCACACCGAGGCTATGAAGGTGATGGCAGAAGTCCACGAAGGGATTTGTGGGGCACATCAGTCCGGTATCAAGATGAGATGGCTAATTAGAAGGTATGGTTACTATTGGCCTACTATCTTAGAAGATTGCATACGTTTTTCTAAGGGCTGCCAGCCTTGTCAAGCTCATGGCCCTGTACAGCACACACCGGCAACCGATTATCAAGCTGTAGTAAAGCCTTGGCCTTTTAGGGGCTGGGCTTTAGATATTATTGGGATGATTTATCCCCCGTCATCAAAGCAACACAGGTTCATCTTGGTAGCCACAGATTATTTTACGAAATGGGCGGAGGCCATTCCTTTAAAGTCTGTGGATCAACAAGATGTGATCAAAGTGATGAGGGAGAGAATTATCCACAGGTTTGGAATACCGGAATACTTTGTGGCGGATAGAGGCTCAGTGTTCTTTGGGGCACAGGTTCGGGCTTTTACGAGCCAATTCAACATTCAGCTCTCTCACTCGACTCCCTACTATGCTCAAGGGAATGGCCAGGCCGAATCAACCAATAAAACCTTGGTTGGAATTATTGAGAAAATGGTGGAAGACAATCCAAGGATCTGGCATGAACTCCTTTCTGATGCATTATGGGCCTATAGGACTTCGAAGAAAGAGGCCACGAATGTCACGCCTTACATGTTGGTATATGGCCATGACCCCGTACTTCCTATGGAGGTAGCGGTCAGATCGGTCAAGATTGCATACCAAAAGGGCCTAAGTCCTGCTGACTATAGCCAAGCCATGCTGATGGAAATGGAAGACCTTGATGAGGTGAGGATAGCCGCCTTAGACCATATGCTGATCCAAAAGCGTCAAGTAGCCAAGGCCTATAACAGAAGAGTGAGAAGGAAGAGCTTTACTGAGGGTGATTTAGTGTGGGAAGTTGTTCTTCCTTTGGGCGCTCAAACCCCAAGGTACGGAAAGTGGTCTCCAACATGGGAGGGGCCCTATCAAATTTGCAAGGTGTTTGAAGGTAACGTTTATCTTTTAATGGACTTGAATGGTGGCATGCATAAACATACAATCAATGGAAAGTTCTTAAAGCATCATTATCCTACGATGTGGGAAATGAGGGACTTTAAAGAGAAGCTACCATCGAAACCATAAAAGATAGATTTAGGCTTAAACTTGTGGCCGCCATAAAGGCCTGAATCTGATCAGGCCACCAAAAAACAGTAACAGTCAAAAGGCCTAAAGTTCAGGCCACGCAAACACCAAACAGTTCTATGGACTAGAGTTCAGGGCTAAAACAGAAAGTCCTACTTTATTACAAGGCCAGAATGGCCTACAGTTCATTGAGAAGACTGGACCGGAGATTGTCCCATGAAGCAGCAAGACCATTGAGTTGGGCTTCTAACCTTTCTTTTGAGGTTTGGAGGCCCGCCTGACTGGGAACCAAAGGGAGAAGCCTGAGCTTGACAGCCTTGGAAGTAGCAAACAGATCCTTTTGCTGGGCTTCTAGGCCTGATTGCTGGATCACCAAGGCCTCCATACTCTTTTTTGCGTCGCCTTGCTTCTTTCTTAGCTCTTGGATCTGCTCTTCCCAGGCGTGAATGTCTTTGGCCAGGTTAGCTTTCTGCCCTTCGAGTGCTTCGATCTGAGTCTTGTTGGAGGTGTAGCCCTCTACACTCTTGCCCAGCTCTTGGCGAAGATCTTCAATCTCAGTAAGACTTGATTCAACCTTGGAAAGTTCAAGGGCAGCGCCATCATATGTTTTCTGCATTTCTGGGAAGTCTTTGTGGAAGTATTGCAGGGCTGTTTCCGCGGCCTCACCGAAGACTTGAGCCCTAGCCAAGATGCCGAGAGCCTTTTTGAATGAGGAAACTCTCCCCGGATGCAAGGCCGTCCTGATATCCATCTTGATCAAAGCCTTGAATGTCTCCTTAGCCTCGGCAATTTCTTCAACAGTTGGGGGCACTTGGGTTGAACTGGACCCATCTCCAGAGATGCCTGAGAGGGACACTTGGGCAAGGCTTGCAGCAGTTTTGAAGAAGTCCTCCATATCCTCATCGGCTGCTTCTTCAACAACTTCATCCTTTTTGACAGATGGTGGATCAGGCCTGAATGGTGAAACCTTTGATTTCTCAGGAGTGTGGGATGAAGCCTCATGCTCAGGATTGACTGGAGGATCTTCCGAAGTGGCCTGTAAGGAATGGGAGGCATGTGTTACCTAAAAAGAACCAATGGAGAAGTCAAAAGAATCAAGGCTGAGAAGTAATGTTTACCTCCAATGAAGCGGGGGAGGAGTCACTAGAGGCAATTGAAGGGCTTTTCTTCAATTCTGCCTTTTCTTCTTCTTCTTCCTGTGCCTTTTTGGCCCGGGTCATCTTGGGCGTTGCTTTCTTTACGACCTTTGGTGGGTTTGACTCAGCGTGGAGGGCAGTTTCCTTTGATTCGGCCTGAGGAGGAATTCACAAGGCGCAATTCAGGCCTATGTAAAGCGGATTTAGACCTAGATACAGAAATGTTGGAGTAAGGACGTTTACCTGATCAGGGGAGCTGGTTTTGGAGCTGGTCTTGGTATTGCTCCGAGTCCTACCAGCAATGGCAGCGGTCTTCCCCTGCAAGACCTAGACGTTCAGGCCTGAATTACAGAGATGAATAAGGAAGGAGGGGGCTGGTCAAAACTTACCGGTGTTTGTTTCTTTTCCGAGAGTTTCACAAGCCTTTTCTTCCTCGGAGTTTCTTCTGATTCAGGCTTGGTCACCTCTTGCATACCTGAAATAGAGAGCATGTGAGCAAGCAGGACAAAGGCCTGCACCGGAACATTAAGTAAGGAAAATGAGTTTTGTTCCGGATACGTACCCTTCCTTTTTAAGCTCGCGGATGGGGAGGGGCCTTCGGAACGAGAAGCCGTCTTTTTAGGTTTGGAGGCAGTGTCAACCATGATGGCCCCGGGAGTAGTTTTTGCCAAAATCTCACCTAGGTCTTTGGCAAAGTACTTGGTAACATGCTCGGTCCACCACTTCTCAAATCTAAGGAATTTTTCTGGGCGTTCAGGATAAGGCTTTAACTGAAAGGTGGCCTCGTCCTTGGCGAATTGGTTCCTAATGGATTCTAGGGCTTTCTCCGGCACAATGACTCTATCGATGAAGTCCTCATTGCAAGATAGGTAGGGGGAATTGGGATGAGTTGCATTAGGCCGAATTGACGGGCAAATTGGGCTGCATTGTAATACTCCACTCCGCACCTATTGTTGGCCGAGGACACGCCCATGCCGTATAGCAAATCCCTCGAGATGAGGAAGCTAGCCCAAACCTCCTTGTGTTCGTCAAAGTTCTCCCCAGGCTCTCCGGCTGGATTTTTCAGCCATAGAGGTACGGTATCCCTCTCAAATGGCATGTAGCCCTTGCCCAACGAGGTGAGGTCACGATAAAAGTAGGTGAAACAGGAGTCGAAATCATGTGATTGGAGGGCTTGACCTACGTAGTGGCGGCCATAACATGCGTGTGTGGGGGTCTTGTTGATTTTCGGGGCTAGCATGGGAAAGTACGACCAAAGCCAAAGGGTGACGATCCAAAGGGGACCGGGGGCAAAAACAAACTTGTTAGTTAGAAGCTCTTGCATGCCACGGTAGAGATGCGCGAGGACCAATGGGGCTAGGGCCAATTTCTGGCCCGAAGCCAAGGCCTTGGCAATATCAGTAAACTCCTTGGTGATCCTATTAGAAGAGACACAAAAAATACACTTGTTCAACCAATATATGAGGAGAGCCACATGTTCTTCCTCAGTTACTTCGTCCCCGTCCTCTCCAGCGAAGCAATTCAAGAAAATGGAGTAGGCCAGTTGGGCCGATTCAGGATATGTGAAAGATGGGGTTTTCTGTGAAACGAAGCAATCGGCCCTAACCCCATGAGGGCGAAGGCCGGTCAGAAAGGAGACATCTTGGATTGTGATGCCCATCATCCCAATACGGAAGTGAAAAGAGTTAGAAGAAACAGACCAGAACTGGGCCGCAGCCATGAACAGGGCCTTGTCCATGTCAATGAGATGGCGGCTGAGCATGAGGGCTTCATAGATCCCTATCTCCTTCCAAAGCCCCTCCTTCACGGCTGCCACGCGATTGACCCATTGGACGTACCGTTTGTCAGGCCTGTGCCAGAGCCGATTCGGGATGTCCCTTGGGTACGCAGTCCAATCGGCAGTGACGAAGTTGAACGGCAAGGCCTCTTCGGCAAGAGGGTAAAATGGGTAGAGCTGCTCCGGGAAATCACCATTGAAGGCGGGCCCGAGCCCCATCTTGACGGTGGACGAGCGAGTTTGGGAACGATCGATCAAAATCTCGGGGTTGATGGAGAGCTTCTCGGATTTAATAATGGCGGTGATCTCATCGGAAAAAGTGGTTTGGCTCTTAGCCGGTTGTTTGGCCCTAAATGAAGACATGTTTCAGAGCTTGCTGGGTCGACAATGGTGGCAAAAAGGTTTTTTGTTTAGCTCTGGAGAGGGAAGAGGGATGGGTAGCGTGGAGTAAAGAAGGAAGAGAGAGAGAAAGTCAGCCTTAAATGGGACGACACAGATGTTGGGAATGGGGGAGTGAAGTTCAAAAGGTGGAAGTTATGTATCGCCTCCTTTTTCTCCTCCTACTTTTTGAATTTTGTTTCTATCCTAATGAAGACTACACGTGCATTAAAGGAGAGGTTGGATTGGAAAGGGACGTTTTGGAGGCTTTTAGAGTTCCAAGGGAGAAAGGAGTCTTCCTTTATGGGTAGGAGCCCCACATGAAGATCTGATATTGATTACAGCCGTCCCAAGAACATTAGGCCATGTTTGGGGCTGATCTAACAATGAACACATCAAGATCTGCTTGGCGGCCAAAAACAGTATCTTTCCAAACGCCTTAATCTTCACAGAGTCAAGGCGTAGGGGGGGCAATGTTTATACCCGTTTTTGGCACCACTGATCGGGCTAGCCGTGATTGAATTTGCAATTAATTCCTTAACTATTTGGGCCGAGCGACGTGTTGAATTAATTGGATAATTCTTGGGCTATTGGCTTTTTCCCATTTGGACCCAAAGAATGTGCGGCCCACTGGAGGAATTTGGACCCAAGATGATTGAGAAGCCGGCCCACGGTAGAAAATGCAATCCACGATTGGGCCCAAGGAGAAATGAGTTTATTCGGCCCATGGGGGATGACCCACGGTTTTTTACCCATAGGGGAGGTTGCCGATTTGGTTTGGGAAGTAAGGTTCCACATTTGTAGGGGGTTGGTTATTCCCTGGCAGTTGGGTTTCAAATTCAAAGGGCCAATTGACTTGGTCAATTGGCCATGTGCTGGAAAACGTGAGGGAAGAAAGGGAAGTAGGGAGATATTTTCTCAAGGCATGGGACACATGCCAATCCATGAGAGGCCCATTACCCATGATCAAATGTAACTGCTCTCAACCTCTGGTAACTGCCCACTAACGTACATGCACCAAAAGTGGAGGGAAACATGGGACACATGTTAGCTGATGGTGCAGTGCAGAAACCGGATTCAGGCCTGAATCAGCATGTTGCTGAGTCTATAAATAGCAGAATCGAAGATGGAAAAAGGGTCCAACACCAATCAAGCATAACGCTAAAAAACCCAAAGCCTTCCCAGCGAAGCAAACACTTTCCTACTTTCAGCAAAGTAGATTATTGAGTCCATGTACTCACCCCCCATTCAAACTCACTTCATCAAGTAGTTTGGATTTTTACTTTTCTTGTACAAACTTTATTATCCCGGTGTAATAAAGTTACGTCTTTACGTTGTTACGTTCCAATTCCTATACGACTAGGAAATTTTAAGTCCACGACCGTGTGGCAAAACCACGAGCCTCATTGTGATCTTCACCTTTGGGTCACACGCAATCGCTCACGAGTTAGAAGTCAAGATTCATGGGAATCTTCTACCAAAGTTAGGCGCTACAAGTCTTGGCACGCCCGCATTCATCCCATTCACGCCTTTGTGCCAAAAACGAGAGTTTTCAGAAACAGAAACAAAACATTTATGTTAAGGTTCGTAAGATAAACACTAGCGTTGTACAATTAAACTGGTAACTCTACTCATCAATAGAAGAGAAGAAACTACAATATTTTAGCGTACATGACTGTATACGATGCCATACACGGAATGCTAGGATTCTCAATCAAACTAATTATACAAGGATATCAGAGTATAACAAAAGCTGGTCTAAAATTGATGTGAGAGAGAGAGAGAGAGAGAGAGAGAGAGAGAGAGAGAGAGAGAGAGAGAGAGAGAGAGAGAGAGGAATTGATTATTCAGTGCTACCATTACAATGAATGAAAAAGAGCTAAGAAGGTGATAGGTGCGTAAATACGCCTATATTATTTGATTGCTCGCATCTTCTTATTAAAATTACCCTTCTCTCTTATCCCAAATTTCTCTCATGCTCCTAACAAACAAAACACAATGAAAAGATGTTATTTCCCTATTTTCTTGCATTTTAGCCATAAGATTGTGGGCCTATTAGAGGTAAATGTAATAAGAGTTGCATTTTATCCCTTCATATTTATCAATCACAAAAAGCTCAAACTAATTTATATCCATATGCTGGAGAAGCACGGCCCAAGGATGGGTTACTTATATCTATTGGAACTTGTAATCCATAATTTTCTTAATAATTGGGGATGCATGTATCTTTGGTTAGATACATGATAATGTTTTGTTTTATCACATTGGGAGATGTAAAGTCATCTAGAGACTAGTGATTCATTCTCTAGATTCATCCATGTAGTCCTATAAAAGGACACTCTATGTTATTGTTTAAATCAATCAATCAATCAATAAAATAGATCATTACAATCATATTTTCTACTATCAAGTCCTCTTTGGTATAGTTATAGTTGAGCAGGAGCTCTGTAGGGCTCTGCCCTACATCTCCAAAAACCATCTTTTTATTTATTATTATTTGCTTCTGCTGCCCTCAAAAATTCCAACATGGTATCAGAGCGGGTTGCGTTCATTATCTGGGCGTAACCAAGTGATTACATTCCTACCCCTGTTTTTTTGTGCTCAGCCTCAAAAATGTTTTGCCCAAACAACTTGTTTTCAAAATGGTGGATTTCAAAAAAAAAAAAAAAAAATGTTCCCATGATCGAATGCAAAAGGTTTGAAGAAAAATCATTTTTCCAGGGTAGCAAATTACTACAAAAGGTTTTTTAAGAAACCATGAAAGGAAAGCCAAAAATTTTGTGTGGGCAGCATGCCCTGGAATTTTCGGATTCCAAATGCAAGGGTCCAGATCGAGGGAGCGCGAGCGGAAAAGAGGCAAGCGCTCGGAATACAGAGTCGCCACTCGGGTTTGAAGGTCCGACACCCAAGGAACCGTATTTCGAAGCACCTGCCGCGCTGTTTGATTTGAAAAAGTGAAGGCACCAGTCCGTCATAACCATATCTGGGTTCGGGAGCCAGGTTACGAGAGGGGAAGGGTTTTAAGGCGCCCCTCTCGCCCAATCCGGAGATCGGTCTTTACTTAGACATTTTGTGAAAACTTTGTGATTCTTCCTCTTCTTTAATCATTTTTTAGCCAGTTAGGGCGGGGGAACAATTAATCGGGGATTAAAACTGTAACAAGTTTGCAAGATGTGATCTAAACATGGCATGGATGGATGGCTAATATGAAACGGGATAAAACTTAACCCCCTGATTAGGATAAACCAAACTGCTCATGGAATAGGTGTATCACACATGACAGCCACCTTTGCATGCATGGATCAACGTGCATGCAAAAAGGACCATCGCGCGATACACCCATTCCCTCGCACGAGTGTTCAAGTCTCACCACAGGTTGAATTTTATCCCCTTCTGGGCTCTGGAAGGACCAGTGCACACCCAGGGGCAAACCAAGCAGTTAATATGTACTGAAAGTAAGCTAATTATTACAAAATAATACAATCAGAAGCCAAATGAAGGAAATACAACCCCTAAACAGTGGGGGTATTAAAACAAAGGCCAAGAGTCAAGCTGCTCATGCAAGGGCAGTCACTGGAAAATAGAGGACCATCGCGCAAGACAGTGACTCCATCGCGTGAGGGTCCTGACTGGACTTCCAGGAATTGCTTTGCATGCTCTGAGCTCTGGTACAAGTCCAGATGCAACCCTGAAGCATTCCAACAAAGTAAATAAGCAAGAAAAGCTAGTCTATGTGTTTTAACATGCTGAGCAGTGAGCTAAAAGGCCTATCATACTTCAAAACAATGAATAACATTATGAAACAAGAATAACCCGGCACCCCAAACCCCACGAGGATTGTCGCGCGAGACAGTCTATCGCGCGCGTATGTGAGTCTATCGCGCGAGGGAGTGCTGCACAATTCTTGTATTTCTGCTGACTTTAGGGCCAGGACTGGTATTGATTACCAGCCTGGGCCCTGCCAGTTCCCCTCAGAGATCAGAACAGAGAGCCGAACAAAGGTAAGCTATACATTCGGCTTTTGGTTTGAAATGTGTTTGAACTTTGAGTTGAGTTGAGATGAAAAGGGGATTTGAGTGATGGAGGAGGAAGAACAAGCTTTGTTCTTGAGGTGTAAGCCTTTGAATGCCAATTTTGTTAACCCTTTGAAAGTGAACAAATGGGGGGTATTTATAGAGGAAGCCAATGGGCCAAAGGTGGTGGCAAACACCCCTTAGGACCAAACTTGGTGACTAAGCTTGGTGAAAAGGTGATGGGAAGGGTTGTGTGAGGTTGTGTTCCCAAGGCCCTGCACTGTACAGTACCTATGGGGAAAAACGGGGTTCAGAAGCCCTGTAGCCCCCCTGGCAAGCAACCAAGTGGCTGGCAAAAGGTGAAAGGGACAGCCCAGGACCATCGCGCGAGACAGTGAGACTCTCGCGCGAGGGTTCCACCTGTCGCGCGTGGGTCAACAGTCAAATGTTTGACTTTGACCACACCTGGCAAAGTAGACTCTCGCGCGAGGCAATCACTCCCTCGCGCGAGGGTCAACTCCAGACCCAGTGTTGACCATCTTTAATTTCTTGGTTTAAGGGTTCAAAGGGTTCAAAGGGTTTCAAACACTCAAAGCTCAAACACTCGACATTCCCGAGGTGTTCTTGATCCGTTTCATCATCGGGGAATCAAATATCGTAAGTAAAGTAATCTGGAAGCCCAGATTGGGGTGTCTACATTTTGGCATGCCGCAAAGACAATCAAAATTGGGTTTGTCAAATGATGACCAAGGGAGCAAATCTCCCACAAGAAAAGGGCTCGCAAATGCAGTAGCCAAAAGGTTCTAAATATTCAACCTTTTTTTTCAGTATCATGGACAATCAAAACAAGTCCGTCGTCATCAAGATTTCCTTCAAGAATCTCCTCAATGAGATCGTGGACAAATTCGACGTGGCACCACCAATGTGGGAATCCCACCAAACTGTTTAAAAAAAAATTCCGGACAAGTGTTGAGATTCGAGATAATGCTATTGAAGGCTGTTCAATCATACTTCACAGCTCTCCTCACACAAAGAAGATTGATGCAGAGCAAGAGGCGGCTAAAATTGCTATTGACTATTGAGCACTTAGAAGGATATGTTCAATTTTGAAGTTGATGATTTCAACCTTCATGACAAGGAAATGTATCGTCAACATCTCGAACAAGTTGACTTTGCGTTGGTCGAAGCACTACAAGGCTCTCAAGGATGAAATTGCAAAAATCCAAACAAAGGCAAAGGATGCGAAAATTATGAATTAAGGGGGGTATTGGAACTTGTAATCCATAATTTTCTTAATAATTGGGGATGCATGTATCTTTGGTTAGATACATGATAATGTTTTGTTTTATCACATTGGGAGATGTAAAGTCATCTAGAGATTAGTGATTCATTCTCTAGATTCATCCATGTAGTCCTATAAAAGGACACTCTATGTTATTGTTTAAATCAATCAATCAATCAATAAAATAGATCATTACAATCATATTCTCTACTATCAAGTCCTCCTTGGTATAGTTATAGTTGAGCAGGAGCTCTGTAGGGCTCTGCCCTACATCTCCAAAAACCATCTTTTTATTTATTATTATTTGCTGCCGCTGCCCCCAAAAATTCCAACAATATCACCTCAAAGCAACCAATAGCTTTAGTGATGATAATGTCATTGGGTTAATGAAATTTGCATCTTTGTAAAAAGCAGCCATTGGGAATGGTAATTTCCTCTCTGTAAAGAGGTTTCATGATTTACCCCACATAGAGCAAAAGTTTATGTGCGAAATAATGACTAATGGCTGGTTAAGACACGGAAATTCAGTATCCCTATTGGGATTCTGGAAAGAAAAGGAAGAGTGTACAATTACATGGCAAATGGTAGCCTATATGACTGGTTGCATCCAATGGAAGTGGGATACATACAAAAGGCCTACTTTGTATTGTCCTCTGAGATATGTAATCACAGTGAGGATAGCAAGAGGTTTGCCATGGCTCCACCACAATTGTATCTACAGACTGACCTCATGGCAATATATGCTCCAAATTTATCTTTCTAGATAACAAATTTGCTCCAAAAATATCATCTTTTGGAGGGAGAATGATCGTGGGATCACATTTCGGAAATTTGAGGATGAGAATATGTGAGAAGAGTGAATTTACAGAATCAGACAATGTGTATGGCTTTGGAATTCTGCTCGTTGAAGTGGCAACAGGTAAAAAACCCGAAGATGTGTCCAATTTGTGTGAGGGGTGAGGGACTTTGATTAGTGGAAATTTGCGCAGTGCCATCGATAGTTCCTTGAGTGGAAAAGGATTTGATAGCGATATTTCTAAACGAAAGGCCTACAATGCTGGAGTTATACAAAAGTCTAAGATCCATTGGAGCAAAAAAAGGAAGCGTGTATACTTCTGAGATAGCCATGCAAATTG
The DNA here is from genome assembly GCA_025413875.1 of Rhododendron molle. Lineage (NCBI taxonomy): Eukaryota > Viridiplantae > Streptophyta > Magnoliopsida > Ericales > Ericaceae > Rhododendron > Rhododendron molle. The sequence goes on along the minus strand of CM046396.1, from coordinate 931,811 downwards.
GAGATGGAGGTGGTACTCAAATGGCCGAATACTCCGGTATTGATATTGTAACACACAAATTCGTATCCTGTAATAAAGACCGCGAAAAAGATGCACAAAATAATAATCTTATTGATTTAAAGAAATGGATACAATTATCTAATAAATGCTCTTTTAACAAAGAAAAGAACAAAATCCTCTGATTCGATCTCCGGAGTTGTTGGCGTTCTAACGGCTTGAATGCTTATTGTTGGATCGCCTAAACAGTAACCTTCTTTGAATCTTCAGGTTGAATGAACCGAAGAACAAAGCTTGAAGATGACTTGAACTCTAAAGTTTGATCCTTCAAATCTCCAAGAGTTTTGGTTTGCTGAGTGATTTGAGTTGCTGAATGACTTGATGTGGTGGACTTGCAAAGAAATCGACACGATTTTGGTGTTTGATGATTCTCTGCAGGATGTTGAAGAATGCTTGAGTTCTTGAAGAGTTTGAGAGCTCTGAAGAATGCCAAGCACAAAAAGTTCTTTTCTCTCCCTCTTATGAGCCTCTATTTATAGGCTCAAGGAGAGAAGAGCCAAGTACGGCAAGATCTTATAATAAGATCTTTGATTGGCTTGATTGATTTGATTTAATTTGATTGGCTTGATTGATTGACTTGATTGATTGACTTGATTGATCGACTTGATTTGATTTGATTGGCTTGATTGATTGACTTGATTTGATTTGATTTGATTGGCTTGATTGGATCTTGATTCTATTTCATTTCCTATGTAAGAAGATTTTATACTTCTTTTCCGGAAATGATTTTAATTTAAAAGAGAAATAATATATTTATTATTTGACTCTTTTTTTAGGATTTATTTGAAATGGGCCTGCACAGTTGGGCTTGTATAAATCCTTAACCCATTTGGCTAATCAACCTAGCCCAACTCTTTGATCCGTTAGGCTAAATAAGTTAGCCCAATTTGTTGATCCGCTAGGCCAATTAAATTAGACCAACTTATTTTGGTCTTCACTGCATCTCAGATGGATTGAACTGTAAAAATTTGTTGGGTTCAATATTTATTCGAGTGCTTTGACCAATCTTGACTTTAATTAATTAAGACAATTTATCCCAGTTGATCAGACGACGATTAAGTCATGCCGACATTTTAGTGTCTACAAATTTGCCCCCACTTCAAGACTCAGGTGGATGCTTGCTTGCTGGCAATTGAGAGTGAGGCTTGAAGTAGCTTGAATATCCTTATTATCTAAGTATTGTTCATGGAAGTTTGCTCACCCCATATAAATCACGGCCCATGAATGTGCACCAGTCGGTAATGACATTTATTTTATTTTATTTTCTCTCCGGATCATACTTGGCGAGGAGTGAATTTCATTCTCATCTTCGTCCGGCACGTGAATTTCCATAAACATAAATTGTTCAAGACTAACTTGGGCATGTCTGTCGATAGGAAAAGATCGTGAAGCGAGAAAATCAAAACGTGGGGACTTGACTAACTTTGGCAGGTTCACTTAATGGTTTTTTGTATTCCAAGCAACAGTTAACAAAAGAATGGAATTCGGTTGAATAATTTCCTTCTTGAGTTTTGAATTCTCAATCTTGGGGATTTGGCTTTCAAAAGATGACAACTTTGGGAAGGGTTTGGATACCAAAATGAGAGACGGTAAATTCCTTGATTATTATTATTTATTTATTTTCAAATATCTATACGCAAGTATTCAAGTCTCACAAGGAAAGGAGTAGACCCATGGTGTATTTCTTAATTACCAATCAACTGATTTGAGTTTCCAAAGCTGTTTAATTGTAGGAATATTTAAATATTCATCCCTTTTATTCATGCCATGTAAGAATTCATCCCCCCTTTTTTCATGCTTATGATTTCATCCTCTTAGTGTGTGAAATACCCTTATTACCCCTTTGCTTGTTTGATTCCTAAATTAAAGGGATTCAATTGAATACCACAGTCCTAGATAAATCTTCTTAACTCCTAAATTAAAGGGATTCGGTTTTGTCTCACAATCCTCCAATTAAGTGAGAAACAATAGGATGATTTCAAATTTTCGAATGTGTAGATTACCAATTCCCAATGATTTCTACCTTCCTTCTTGATAAACCATCTTTTTGCATTTTAAAATTGTTACATTCGTCTTAGTCCTTCTCCATCTTTTTTCCGCAATGACCATCTTTGCATGATAAGTTCACCACATCTTTACATTTTTTCTTCATTCTTCGAGTAGGCCAACCGGACAACAAAAAATCATATTTTTCATTGATCTTATTACACGGAACATGGCTAAATTACCATGAAAAAAGAAATAAGATGACATATCCAAACCGTTACATGGTTAAATGGTTAAATTACCATGACATTACGTGGTTAAATTACCATGACGATTACAACGTGAACACGATAAATATCCCATGATTCGAACAAAAAAAACATGGTAAACGGTTCAAATATGATTAAATTACCATCAAAACAAGTTATCGTGATCAACGATTCATGGTTAAATTACCATGTCGATTTCAACATTTCATAACGATTCATATACCGATAAGAACCCAACTTCCAAAAAAATCCATATCCCTTGTTGCTCCTCTGATTATCAGAAACCCATCACGGGTCTTGTATTGATACAGAACCCCTCTCGGTTAAAAAAAAAAAAAACACACACAAAACGCAGAAAAGGACGGGTCCTGTATTGATACAGAACTCCTCCCGGTTTAAAAAAAAAACACGGGCAGAATCTCCAAAGTTTTCTTTTTACTTTTCATCTTCAACCTCCATTCTCCTCCATAACTCCATAGTCCATACCCAAAAACTCCACCAAAAACCTCCGTAAATCCACTGCCCACCACCGAAAATTCTCCAAACTTCACAAACACTTCTATTTCTTCAACCTCTACCGCATACTCTTTTCTAAACCCCACCAAAAACCCAAATCTCTACTTACCCAAAAACCCACCACCCATCCCGCCGTCGCCATCCTCCATCGCGTTGGGGTGGGCCGGAACAGTGCTGACTTTACGGCTTGAAGGAGGAGGGAGGAGGTGGAACCGTGGAGGAGGCGGCGCCGTTCTTCATCGCCGGAATTCGCAACCAAGACGACTGGTATGGGTTTTCGACTGGTATGAGTTTCTGCCAAACGTGAAGGATTTTAGGATAGGTAGCAATAATTTATGGGATTAATCTTGAGATCCATAATTTCCGGAATTGATAATCTTGGGATCCATAATTTCCGGAATTGAACGGAAATCGTGGGACGGAAATCGTGATAATCTCGCGAGGACGAAAGGGATTAAGATTTCGTCCCTAATTTCAACGGAAAAGGGGTCGACGAGATTCAAGGGAGGACGAAATGGGTTTATGATTTCATCCCTAATTTTGACTCTATATATATATATATATTAGAAAGTCACGACTAAAAGGGCATAAGCGGTATTACAACCAGTAGGGGGACGAAATCATAAGTAGATGAAACTGGGGGGACGAAATCATAATTCCTCTAGGCTTTGAGGATGATTAATTAAGCCTCCCTTAATTGTATCCAGCCTTTATTTTTTTTCAATAGGGGAGATTGATTCATACACCCACAAAAGGTAAGAATGTAGACCCACCACAGATCTATTTTCCATGAGCCGAGAAAATCAAATATTGACTTTCCCTAGCTACCAATTGTTTCTGTAATGGAGGGATTCAAACAATTTCCTTAGCAGTTTGATTTCCTAGCTGCTATAAATTGTACCTTTTGGGCATACAAAGCTTCACACCTTGCACCGTATTTGCACTGCCTTTGCGTTTCCGTAGCCGTGCTCTGTTCGTCTTCTTGCTGTTGCTTCTCAGAAGGGCAAGCAGAAACTTGGTCTTTGAGGGTAAAGCTCTCCACCACCTCTTCACATGTGTTAATTTATACTCTTTTACACCACGCATGCCCGACCAAACTGAAAAATGCCTGCAGCTGTCTTTGTCTTCTTTCCTCTTTGTTTATTTTTTTTATTTTTTTGCTTCCATGTGAATGTCACCAGCAAATTGTCAAAATGCAGTGAAGTGTTCTTCATGGTTTCCACGTAGAAGTCTAGCATGCCCTTTTAATTTATAGTTTGCACCCAACATTTGGTGGAACCTTGTCTTTTTTGTGGGAATCTTGACAGCACCATTAACGGTCATGCATGTACACGTATCTTCCGGCATCAAACCATAATTGCCGCTGAGATATTCGAGATCCGTCTCGAACTTGATTTATTTGAAGCTTGTTTACTCTTTTACGGAGTATTTTTTTTAATCTTTCTCCTCTTCTTTGGGTGAGTAAACTGCTGAATGAATGTCATTATGCCCAATGCATTTTTTTTGTGTGTGGATATCTGTCTACTTTTCCCAAGACATTATACCCATGCATGTTGTTACAGATTTATTCACGCTTTTGACTTTGATTGCATGAATGAGCAGTTCACGAAGCCATCTCTACATTCCTTGCTTGCTGCCCCCCGCTACAGAATAACGAGGTATATTACTTTTAGCAAAGTTTGCAAAGTTTGGAAAATTTGTCTTCAATTGCTTCGCTTTCCATAATTCTTTGGTATACGTAACACTTTGACCATAGCGGAAAATGCGCATAGTGGGCTAGTCATTGGCTGGTTATCTAAGCACTTTTCCTACCTTTTGAACCATAGGTGGCTAGTTTGACTTCACGGAGAATGCGCCTATTGGGCTAGTCCATGACTAGTTATTTAGACACTTCTTCACACCCACGAACCATAGGTGGTTAGTTCGACTTCGCGGAGAATGCGCCTAGTGGGCTAGCCCTCGACTAGTTATCTAGACACTTCTCCACACCCATGGACCATAGGTGATTAGTTTGATTTAACGGAGAATGTGCCTAGTGGGCTAGTCCTTGACTAGTTATCTGAGGGCGTTGTCACATTGTTGGACTAAAGGTGGCCAATTGGGCTTTGTGAAGAATGCGCCTAGTGGGCTAGCCTTTGGCTAGTTATCTAGGCACTTCACCACAACCTACTTTTGGTAGTTTTGTTTGATTTTGTGGGAGTGCGTCTAGTCAGCCAGCCTTTGACTGGTTATCTAAGCATCTCATTACATTGTTAGACCATGGTGGAGAATGCGCCTAGTGGGCTAGCTATCGGCTAGTTATCTAGACACTTCATTGCAACCTCGATCCTTTGATGGTTTGGTTGACTTTGTGAGAGTGCGCCTAGTGGGCCAGCCTTTGATTGGTTATCTAAGTACCTCATCACATTGTTAGGCCATGGTGACCGCTTTGGTTTTGTGGAGAATGCGCCTAGTGGACTAGCTATCGGCTAGTTACCTAGACACTTCATCACAACTTTGATCCTTCCATGTTTTGTTTTGCCTCGACTCAAATCGCCCATAGAAGAATGCTTACAAAGACCATGTTTGAGTACACATGCCCCCGGGAGAAACCATGTCAAGATGAAGTTGATAGGACATAATATATATATATATATACACACACACACACAATCCCGTTCACCTGCGGGAGCCCGCAATTTTACAAAATGCGGGACATCAAAACGACGTCGTTTTGATGTTCCTTTCACCCGGTTGGTTCTCGCGGGTTAAATGAGTCTGGTCCGGGTAATTTTAACTCGCGGGTCGACTCCTGGGTTAGAACAAAACCCACGGCCCTCTCTCTCTCTCTCTTAATTCTCCCCAATTTTTTGAATTCGCGACCACAGAGAGAGAGAGGCGAGAGAAATTCAAAATTTTTCAAATCGAAACTACGACGATGACGATCGATCTTCGTGCATGGTTATCTTCTCTCTCCCTCTCTCTCTCTGGTCATTGGTTCTTCTCTCTCTCTCTTCAGTCCCCCCCAAATCGATCGTTCGTTCCAGCAGCAGAAGAGAGAGACAGAGGCGATTCAAAAATTTTGAAATTGCGACGACGACGAACGATCTACCCTAGCTTTTGAACATAGGTATCTTCTCTCTCTCCCTCTCTCTCTCTCTCTCTCTGGTCCTTGGTTCTTCTTATATGTAACAGCTAGGGTTTTTGTAACCCTAAGGTTCGAAGAAGAAGAAGAAGAACAACCCGTCACAGGCGAACCAAATAGGAATGTGAGACGACGACGACGATCAGAAGTGATTTGACGACGATCGATACACTGGTATCTTCTCTCTCCCTCTGTCCTTTCTCTCTCTGGTTCTTCTTAGATCGATAAATCAAGGGTTTGGGAAAAAAAAAACCCCTAAATTCCAAAATGCTGGGGTTTGTTGATTTCAATGCATGTGTGATTCTTTGCGAGCCTGAGGTCCTTTCTGGAAGGGAAAATATAAGACATTGTTAGTTTTTTTTGTTTAATAAAAGCTGGTTTACCTTTTCCCCCTCTGGAGTATATATCTGATCAAGTGAAAAAACAATGAAAAAGCAAGTGATACTAGTATTGTTTTGTTGTTTGATGTTTGGAGAGTGGAATAGACAAGTTGGATGTTTAGAAGTCCACGGCTTAATTTTTTTCTTCTACACAGAGTATTAATTTTTTTTTCTTTTGTATGCAATGGGGAAATTAACCAGGAAATCCTTGATTCTATCTTGAACTCGCATTTTGTATGCAATGGGGAAATTAACCAGGTTCGTGTGCTTAGATATAGACATGTGTGTCATTTCTATTTATAGATTTTTGTTAAGATTACTCCGTTACCATGTATTGTAATAAATCCAATTATGAATATGACTTCTCGGAACACGATGCCCTTGATTAGTCTGGTATGGTTTGGCCTAAGCTGCCCTTTATTTTATATATATCTAGAACCATTAGTCTGGTATGGTTTGGCCTTTCCTGTTTTTCAACAAGAAAGTAATATACTTGACATGTTAATTGTTATTGATGGTCTGCCTTTCCTCTCCGGCATCGAGCAAAAGGTTTAAATTATCTTAACAATAGTACCCTCGTTTAACTTTGGTTTACTAATTTAGTAACCAATCAAGAATTCCTTTTTGATTCTTCAGGTGGAGTCTGCCGTTGGGGCTGCATTGCTTGCTTGGAACTCTTTGATGACCCTGGATTAGTTAGGAGCATACAATTGTAAAGTTCGACGTACAACACCTTGTACATTGATTTCTTATGTATGGGATGTATTGTGCTTGTACTCTAGTTTATTTTTTTGTATTGTTGAAAGTTAGTGGAATTTTGTAAAGAAGTCCTTGACCAATCAGAATTTCATAATGGGATGTGCAAAATGCCATTGATCAAGCCTCTTTTATTTTTCTCCACAAATCTCTCCTCAAATCTTCAAGCCACACAACAGTAAGTCCACCAATCCACATGACTGCACATTGGTACATAATATGTAACTATTGGAATGAATTGGATATGTTCAGCACGGTTCTCATCCATGGCTCAATTGCAAGAAAGCTATAAGTTCTGGTTTCTCTTTGGAAACTGTCAAATTAGATACAGATTTGGAGACTTATTTGCATTCTCTTACTATTGGTGGTCTTGATCAGGTTGTTGCCCACAGAGGTAGCAGATTAGGACAAAAACATGGAACATTTGTCATATACATGAGCTTACAAAACCCAGGGCACATACCAAGAAGCAGAGGAAGCACATTACAGACGACAGGAACAACGCCAACTACAGACTACCCAACACCATTCACAAAAAAAATTGCAATTGCAGATTACCAAACACCATGGAACAAAAGATTGCACAGAAACCATGAAACAGAGGCAGCAGATTACCAAATACCAATCCTTTAAGATTGCACAAAGCATGAGTTCACAAAAGTCATTTCCAGGATCCAATTTACAAAACCATATACCAGGATCCAACTTACAAAAATCATCATGGATCCATCCATATTCAACTTACAAAAATCATCATGGAAGTACTATCAACTCAAAAAGTCATCAGTAGCACTAGGACTAGAAGTAGAAAGAACTCAGGACTTCCGAGAGCAAAGCTGCACTACTTGAGGCCCAATTTACAGCAACAATACACGACAGAACAACAGAGGTAAGATGGGTGCAGGAGCATCCAGAGGCCGTATGCAGAGCTCCAATTTAAGCTTCCCAGAAAAACCACAAAAATTGCTGATCAAGGTAACAAAAAAAAACATTATAGTAAGATGGGATAATCAGCCAAATTCGACAAGACTCATCCATTCTCACGAGAAAGTCCCCTGATCCTGAAACACAAATAGGTCTATCACATGAACGAAATATTTAAAAAATTGCATACTTAAGACAACAATTAAATGAACTAAACACTTACAATCATCATAGTCCATGTCATCCTCGTCATCAACATCTTGCGAAGAGCTAAGAAAAGAAGCCAAAAATTGGATGACCCTCCAAAAAAAGCTAACTAAAGATGTAGCTGCAGCTGACCTTCGACGATGAGAAGGTAAAAAATGCACCCTCTTTGGCGAGGTAAGAGGGTGGTTATGACCCTCTAAAAACTGTGTGACAACAAACCCTTCACCTGGCTTGTTTCTCATGACAGCCAATTTTGCACTACAACCATCTCTAATTAAACCACGCCGCCGTATTGTGGGGGCCTGAGAATTTTCTGAACTTTTTGGTGTCCTCTTCCCTTACTTGTAACAAACGTACTCCTTCCTAATTATTTGACCATTCTTATTAACCTTGCTAGAATGGATTCGGACACTAAATCCAGTTTGTCTAGCGTAATTGTTGTAAAATTTCATAACATCGTCTAAGTTGTCAAACTGTGGTTTCATTTTCGGTACAGAAGAACCAGCAGATTCACACGGTTCAGATGGTGCGGGTGAGACCAGTTGTATAGCATCCAAAGACTGCACACTAAAAACAACCCAACAGACAAATATCACTAATTCTACCAGGTTAACCTACTGTTCATGTCAGAGAGAGAGAGAGAACCATACCCTGGTGGTGGTGGTTCGAAAATGGGGTTTGGCCTGCTTACAACTTCTTCTTCCATTTCTTCAAACTCTATTTCTCTATCTGTTACAAATAAGGGGGAAAACACAATTTTTATCCCAAAAAAATTCAAAACTTTAACCCTAACAGTTTTTAACCCAAAAAAAAACAATTTTTTAAAGATTCAGATGGAGAGGAGAAGATACCTTCTTCTTCGTTCATCGATAGTACTTCTTCATCTTCATTCATCGTTCGTTCTTCTTCCTGTGGAGATCGAAATAATAGAAAGAAAAAACCCTCAAAACATTTCGGACTGGTTCCTCAAACATGAGTTCGAGAGAGAGAGGGAAAGAGAGAGCAGAGCCTCTCTTCTTCGACGAATGATTGACTGGTTCGTAGAACATGAGTTCGAACCCTAGGGTTACAGAAACCCTAGCTTTTACTGTACAACCAGAGAGAGAGAGAGAGAGATACATAGGGAGAGAGAGAAGATACCTGTGATGGAACTCCTATAGATCGATCGTCGTCGTCGTCTCCTGTAAAATCGCCTCTCTCTCTCTCTAGTCCTTTCTGGCGTGATTTCAAAAAATTGGGGAGAATGAAGAGAGAGAGGGGGGGCCGGTGGTTTTGTTCTAACCCGGATTGAGACCCGCGAACAAAATTATCCAGACCCAGACTCATTTAACCCGCGAGAACCAACCGGGTGAAAGGAACATCAAAATGACGTCGTTTTGATGTTCCCGCATTTTGCAAAATTGCGGGCTCCCGCGGGTGAACGGGATTTTATGTATGTATATGTATATATATATATATATATATATATATATATATATATGTGTTTTTTGAGTTGGTTGAGCACTTTCAACTGCCTTTGTGCGATTGACCTTACGACCATCTCCTTGATTTGACGACAAAACTTGATTCCATCGTCCGTTTGCTTGAGTTTTCCAGTTTGGTCCCCCATCATGAGCTTTCCAGATTGGTCGGCAATTATGACTTCTTTTGGTGTGAAACCTGGTGGATGTGAAGCATCGTGGCTAGTTCCTCCCATGTTCTGAGCTTCTAACTTGTTCATAAGTGATGCAATCTGGAGGTCTTTATCTTCCACAGTCTTGGTGAGCCTTTCAATGGCGCGCGCCATGGTAGCTAGTTGTTCCTCCACTATTACAGCGCCAGTGGTCATTGCTTGCATAGCCACAGAGTAAGACGATTCTGAATGGTTCGGCGACTCTGAGCGCTTTGGCAAAGAAGGAGAGGATCCTGTGCGCGAACCTGAACTAGAATCTACATCAGAAACTAAATGAGTATGGAGAGGCAAGTTTGCAGACAATGAACTTTCAGAATTGGATGGAAACTTTTCGGAGCCCTCTTCTTCCGTCTTTGCTGCAAGTGTGGCAACACCTCGGCGCTTTCTAGGTGGCACCTTTGATGGGTTAACTTTTGGCGTAGCTCCTTGATTTGTGACGATATCGGTCGCCTTAGCTTTGCTACGCGTCGCAGGGCCAGTAGAAGTGCTACTGCTATTCTTGGCAATGGCAGCATTCTTGCTAGTGTTTTTGTTGATCGGAACGGCTTGAATCTTCTTAGAAGCCATTTGTGAAGAACTTGATTTTGGAGAAAGAGATGAGAGGTAGAGAGGTCCCACCAGGCGTGCCAAATTTGTAACACACAAATTCGTGTCCTACAATAAAGACCGCAAAAAAGATGCACAAAATAATAATCTTATTGATTTAAAGAAATGGATACAATTCTCTAATAAATGCTCTTTTAACAAAGAAAAGAACAAAATCCTCTGATTCGATCTCCGGAGTTGTTGGCGTTCTAACGGCTTGAATGCTTATTATTGGATCGCCTAAACAGTAACCTTCTTTGAATCTTCAGGTTGAATGAACCGAAGAACAAAGCTTGAAGATGACTTGAACTCTGAAGTTTGATCATTCAAATCTCCAAGAGTTTTGGTTTGCTGAGTGATTTGAGTTGCTGAATGACTTGACGTGGTGGACTTGCAAAGAAATCGACACGATTTTGGTGTTTGATGATTCTCTGCAAGATGTTGAAGAATGCTTGAGTTCTTAAAGAGTTTGAGAGCTCTGAAGAATGCCAAGCACAAAAAGTTCTTTTCTCTCCCTCTTATGAGCCTCTATTTATAGGCTCAAGGAGAGAAGAGCCAATTACGGCAAGATCTTATAATAAGATCTTTGATTGGCTTGATTGATTTGATTTAATTTGATTGGCTTGATTGATTGACTTGATTTGATTTGATTGACTTAATTGATCGACTTGATTTGATTTGATTGGCTTGATTGATTGACTTGATTTGATTTGATTTGATTTGATTGGCTTGATTGGATCTTGATTCTATTTCATTTCCTATGTAAGAAGATTTTATACTTCTTTTCCGGGAATGATTTTAATTTAAAAGAGAAATAATATATTTATTATTTGACTCTTTTTTTAGGATTTATTTGAAGTGGGCCTGCACCATTGGGCTTGTATAAATCCTTAACCCATTTGGCTAATCAACCTAGCGCAACTCTTTGATCCGTTAGGCTAAATAAGTTAGCCCAATTTGTTGATCCGTTAGGCGAATTAAATTAGGGCAATTTACCTCTAGGTCCAGAAAATAAAAAGTAATTCCCACCAAGTCTCCTCTAATTAACAAAACGCGAAAACCCTATGAAAGTGCATAAAATCCTAAATACTAAAAGTGCCTAACCCCTAGGGTACCCTATAAAAGTGCCTAAACTTCAGGGTACCCTATAAAAATGCCTAAACCCCTAGGGCACCCTATGAAAGTGCCTAAACCGCTAAAACCCTATAATAGGAAAGTGCACCCTAAAACTCCTATGAAAGTGCCTAAACCTAAACTCTAGCGCTTTATGAAAGTGACTAAACCTAAACCCTAAGGTACCTTAAACCCTAGGGTATTCTAAAACCTAAAATCTTAAGGTACCCTAAAACCTTAGGGTACCCTAAAATCCTAAAATCCTAGGGTACCCTAAGATTTTAGGGTACCCAAGGGTACTAGGGTACCTATTAGGGTACCATAAAACCTTAGCATGCCCTAAAACCCCAGGGTGACACTTCCATTAATAGTAAATGTATGTTTGTAAAAGTTGACTTAGTGGTAATTAAGTATTTCATATATCCTTAATGGGAATTAAGTGTCACTTTTCTGTACTTAGAGGTAATTTTCTCATTAAATTAGCCCAACTTATTTTGGTCTTCACTGCATCTCAGATGGATTGAACCGTAAAAATTTGTTGGGTTCAATATTTATTCGAGTGCTTTGACCAATCTTGACTTTAATTAATTAAGACAATTTATCCCAGTTGATCGGACGACGATTAAGTCATGCCGACATTTTGGTGTCTACAGATATTATTGAAGAAGTTGAATGAAAGATATCACTAATAGCATTGTATTTGTTTTCAGATAATCGATGTATATAAACTTATTATGCGTATTGATGAATATGGTAGACTTATTTGCTTGGAAGTAAAAAGCATGAATGCCATGTCAATTGATACTGTCTTTACCATGTGTTTGAAAAATCCATGGTAGGAATGCTACGATGACTATCTTTGAGCACCATATTTTGGGTACCATGTGATGTGTCACCAAAGTATTGGAATAATGTATTCTACTACATGACAAATCAAACACATTCCATCAAACATATTCCAAAGTATTATTGTCCACCATATATCTGCACACTTTGCTCCATAGTCCATACATCTTAGGCAATTTACAACCTTATATACTTCATTTTACAGTTCACATTTTCTACTGAAAAAGTTAAAACCTTAGACCCAAAACATTTTGAAACATAATAAAACCTTCTAGGTGGTATTTAAGGATAAAAAACTGTATTAGTAATTTTTTGTTATTCTTATCCAGTGTGTGCATAACATCAATTTGATTTGTTTTTTGTACACCCTACACATACTAATTGGTAGCCAATCAATATAATTTTAAATCACAATAATGCCTCTCCTTTAATATTTTTTTAGCCCATTGCAATAGTTTCCATTTTGTTTTCTTTCTTGACACAAAAAGTAGAAAGATGTGAGTTCAATTTGGGTGGTTCGCGTAGCATGAAAAATAAGCAATTTTTTGAATGGGTTTTAAAGATTTTTTGCACCAATTCAAAGAAGAATAATTGCGATCTTTAAACTAGCACAGAACTTTTTGAAAACATTTGGTCAACCCTGTGCATGCATACTTCTCATCCTTGTATCGTCTTCCCACAAATATTGCCAAAATATATCGTACGAACGATAATGAAAAAAATAAAAGCATTATGACAATTCTTTGGTGAAAACAAAAACCACACAGATCCTTTATTTACAGCTTATTCACTAAAAGTGCACAACCATTAACGAGTCAACCAAGGGGTACTCGCTGTAAACAAAAAAGGGAAAAAAAAAAAAAAAACAAGAAAAGAGAAAAAGGAAAAAGGAGGACCACGAACGCAACACTTTCCCTCCTCCTTCCACTTGAAACAAAAGGCAAACTAAAAGCAAACATTATTCCGCGAAATGAAGAAGACAAGATCCAAAGCTGCAATACTATACCCCTCTTACATTACTGTTGCTTTAGTAAGCCCACTCAAACCAATTCAAAGGGGGGTCTGGGGTAGGGATGGAGCGTAGTCTATCTGGGATCAAAACAGGAAAGACTGTTGCTAATGCTATCAACAAACCCTTAAGCATAGGCATTCCTCCTCGTTCCACTTGAATCTCCCTCATCAGGCCATCACGATTGTCAATTTGTAGGATCTCGAGTTGAGGGAATCCTCCAGCGGTGCAAACCAATTTCTCTCCACCATAAAAAGCCAACAAGAGAACTGTCAATTTTGGAAGCTTCTCCAACACTGGCATAGGATCTTCACTAAGACCACTTGCATCTAAGAAGAGGTACCTGAGATTCGGAATTACCTCTGTTGACAGCTTCCAATTTGCCGAGAAAACTCCTCCGTGCCAGTGTCTAACTCCTGCCCCTTGGACCAACCTCAATTGGAGGAGGCGTTGGCAGCGAGAAAGCGGGTGCAAGTGGACCTCGGGAATCGAATCTGCGTCCTTTGCCGAAACTCCTATCTGCAAGGATTCGAGGTTTCTTAATCCACCAATAGAATCTAGTGTGAATCTATTGTTGCCCTCTCCAACATATTGTACCCAAAGCTCGCGAAGATTGATCAGATCCATTGGGTTGAATTGTATCTGGCCCTCGACAAAAACCGTTCTGAGAGTTTGAAGATTTGTCAAATTGTCCACTCGAAATGGCCACTTGAAACATCCAATTAAATGTCTCAACTGCTTTGCTTTGCATATCTCATCAGGTAACTGAATTGCATATCTTTGAAGATCACATTCGCTATGTATTTTTAGTTCAAGGGTTTGCAGGGCAGAATAGTTACCTATAAACTGTGAGAGCTTATTTATGTATGTGCCACCTAACCCCAGATACCTCAAGTGCATCAATTTTCCAATTTCATCAGGCCGTCTTTTAACCTCCTCCTGTTGGTTATGATTGGATGGATCGTGCTCAAGATCTAGCACTCTTAGTAATCTCAACTTCCTGCATAAGGATTGTAGCTGTGCTATTTCCCGGTCTTCATTTACTAAATTGAAAAACAAGAGGCTTCGTAAATGCATATCTGAATGGTCCAACAAAACAAACCTCGGAAATCCACAATAAGAGGCTAGTCTTCGACTGTTGGGAGCGAGCGTTCCTTCATAGATATGAAGGAAATTTAGCTCCTTCGACTTTTCGATTGCAAAATCACGGAGCAGATCATGCACTCGGCATTTTATGATTCTCCTCCAGTTCCTTACTACTACTTGAATCAAACTCCTGTCAATTAGCTCTCTCAAACATGTCTCTGCCTCAAAAGATTCTTCGCCTAGTTTTATGAAACCCTCTGACTCCCACAACCGACAGAGTTTTTTTGCATCAATTTCAAAGTCTTCTGGAAACAAACCCAAGTAAAGAAAGCACGACTTCAAATGATGGGGTAAATCATTGAAACTTAAAGCCAAAATATGTTGAACACGATGTGAGTCATGATCCCTTACATGGCGCCACATGTGATCTTTCAACTTGAGCCACTCACCAGGATCTTTTCTTCGCAGTAGCCCACCCAACACGACTATGGCTAGGGGTAAACCGTGACATTTGTTGGCCATCTCTTGTGCCAAACTCTCTAGGCCTGGAGGGCAACGACTTTTTTGATTTCCAACCTCATCGTAGTCAGGAAATGCTTTATTACAAAACAATTCCAAACTTTCTTCGTCCTTCAGAAATGGGAGCACATGGACATATGTTCTCTCATCGCTAGGCTCGGCAACAACTTTGTTTCGGGTTGTCACGATTACTCTGCTTCCATTTTTATCATTTGGAAACGCTCTCTTCAAGCTTGGCCAAGCATTTACATCCCATACATCATCAAGTACCACCAAATATCGATGTCCTTTCAAGTAATTACGTGTGTAAGACTCCAAATCATCTTTATTCATCTTCTCCAAAAGCATGAATTCCTCTGTGGTCGTGATTTCCTTCTTGAAAGATTTTATTGCTGCTCGAAGAAGATCTTGGATATTGTAATCAGTGGACACAGAAACCCAAGCGTAGCAGTCAAATTTCTTTGTAGAGCTAAGGGTGTTGTAAAGCTGCCGAGCTATAGTTGTCTTACCCAAGCCTCCGGTGCCCAAGATTGAGATCACATACCGATCTTTCAATCCCTTGACAAGTTCAGACATCAATTTGTCAACATCTTCCTTGAACCCTACAACATGCTCATCGTCTTTATATGGGCGTTCTCTTCGCAGCCAACTATCTACCCTATTCATGTGATTTGATCCTTCTCTTGCATCGTCAATACTTCTTATACCAAAGGTTACTTGACTTTGTTGGATCTGAGTGAGCTTGGTCTTCAGTGTGTTTATTTCCTGTCCTATACCATAGAGATTTGCTTGTTGGATGAGGCTAGCATGTTTGCTGCAAATGCAAAAATACTTCTGAAAGCAATCTTTTAACCCCATCTTCTTTGGAGTCCCTACTTCTACTTTGAGGATGAAGTTGTCAATAATATCCTCGGCCTCATAAGCAACATCTCTAATATCGGATATCCACTTGCGCATCCGATTGTCAACATCTTGCTTTTCTTCTGCATCTTTCAAGAAACACAACATATACTCCAATTTGTCTCTCAACCATTTAACATCATCTTCCACTCCTCGTAAAAAAACAACTTGTTCGATGAGAAGGTCACCAAGTCTATTCACCACGAAGGAGACAACAGCGTCAACCATCCTTAGCAATTGTGTTCCTTGCTTCTCTCACACTAATCAGCAAGGATAAACAACCAAAATTAACATATGCGTCCGAAATTCTTGCTGGAGAATATAACTAAAGCTATATTACGAGAGGAGTTCACCTTTAGATGGGCTGCCTAAAGTTTGTTTTGCTTCAGCGAGAAATTAAAGACCTGAAATAATAGCAACTTTTTTGTTTGGCAATGGCTCACAAAAATCTTGCATGCATCTGTAACTGTGAATTTATACAATAACAAAACTAAGGGCCGGGGAACTTCAAAGTTGGAGTTACAGACTATGAAATGAGTTGGAAACTACACATCATCAAGGCTATACTGTTTGGAAGTGTTTTAGTTTTCAGTTTTTGTCGAAACAATAGACTAGTCTTTGTTCAGTGCCAAAACCAAGATAAAGAGAGACCAAAAGCATGTTAATTTAGAGCCAACTGAAAGTACCTTTGGCGGAAGAATGTACATATATATGTACCCCTGGCGACTTAGGCGATTTCAACCCTAAGGGTTTCAGCCGCCGCCGCCTACTACTTGGGGGGACGTTCCCTCATTCCCTCCTCCCCCGGTCAGATTTCCTCTCTCATCCCCCTCTATCTCTCTCTCCTATCCTCTCCTCCTTCAGATCTTGTCCCTTACCCTCTCCTCCTCCGATTTTGATGGGTTTCCGCCTTCTTCGTCGTAGGAGGGTGAGGTGTTTCGTCTCCATCCGGCGGTTCCTTGGCTCTGTCGGTATGCCCAGCGACATGGGTGTCTCATCGGTCGTGGGTGGGTCGGTCTGGTGGCGTGGTGGTCTGGATCTAGTGGGCGTAGGTGGTGGTGCGGTGGTGGGGTGGTCTTCCAGTAGATTTTTTCTAATTTCTGTTTTGCAGGTGTTTCATATATCAAAAAATGATCGGAGAAGATGGCGGCCATTGATTGGTGGTGGTTCAATCCGGTGGTGGTGAAGTGGATGTTGCCCCCGTGGCTGGGTTGCTCTGGTTGTTTTGTGTGCCTAAGTCCGGTCGGCGGCCACTTCGAGCTCTCATTCGGGCACGGGGCCAGCAATTCGTCATACTGGATTGTTGTTGTTGCTGGTATATATTCACCAGTGGAGTTTTGTTTGTGCTGGGGTTCGTTTGGGGTTGCGGTCATTGGTGGTGGTTTGCTCCTTTAGCCTTGATTTGCTTTGATTTTCACTATTTTGAAAAGAGTTTTTTTTGGAAACATCCCTCCAACTATCCACCATGTTTTTACTTAGTCCTCAAACTATGAAAATGGTTTACTTAGTCCTCTAACTATTGGCTTGCGTTTTATTTAGTCCTTTTCGCCAACTTCCGTTAAGTTCCAAACGGAAAAAGGACCTGGGGGCTGAACGGCACCGTTTTGGTGGGAAAAAATTTTTTTACCACCAATTTGCAATCCTATGGAGTAGAAACGTGATTATGAGAGTTTTAGAGACAAAATTTGATTATGTCTCTTTAGAATAATATGAACAAAATAATAAGATCTTCACACCCGTTCAAACAAATTAAAAATTGGAGTACTTAATTTTTTAACCATATTTTTTAATATCTAAACGGTCTCAAAAAATTAAGTGCTCAAATTTTCACTCCGTTTGAATCAATGCAAAAATCTTATTAGTTTTATCATATTATTCTAAAGGGTCATAATTAATTTTTGTCTCTAGGGCTCTCATAATCACATTTCTTACCACCAATTTGCAATCCTATGGAGCAGAAATGTGATTATGAGAGCTCTAGAAACAAAAATTAATTTTGTCTCTTTAGAATAATATGAACAAAATAATAAGATCTTCACACCCGTTCAAACGGATTAAAAATTGGAGCACTTAATTTTTTAACCATATTTTTTAATATATGAACGGTCTCAAAAAATTAAGTGCTCAAATTTTCACTCCGTTTGAATCAATGCAAAGATCTTGTTATTCTTATCATATTATTCTAAAGGGTCATAATTAATTTTTGTCTTTAGGGCTCTCATAATCACATTTCTTACCACCAATTTGCAATCCTATGGAGCTGAAACGTGATTATGAGAGCCTTAGAGACAAAATTTGATTATGACCCTTTCGAATAATATGATAAGAATAACAAGATCTTTGCATTGATTCAAACGGAGTGAAAATTTGAGTACTTAATTTTTTGATACTTAATTTTTTGAGACTCTTTATATATTAAAAAATATGGTTAAAAAATTAAGTGCTCCAATTTTTAATCCGTTTGAACGGGTGTGAAGATCTTATTATTTTGTTTATATTATTCTAAAGAGACATAATCAAATTTTGTCTCTAAGGCTCTCATAATCACGTTTCTGCTCCATAGGATTGCAAATTGGTGGTAAGAATTTTTTTTGCACCAAAACGGTGCCGTTTCAGCCCCCAGGTCCTTTTTCCGTTTGGAACTTAACGGAAGTTGGCGAAAAGGACTAAATAAAACGTAAGCCAATAGTTGGAGGACTAAGTAAACCATTTTAATAGTTTGAGGACTAAGTAAAAATATGATGGATAGTTGGAGGGATGTTTTCAAAAAAAACTCTTTTGAAAATTTGAGAAAGTATCAAAACCTTACTTTCAGTTCTTTTGAAATCGAAAAACCGGCTGCCAAAATTCCCAAAATCTTCCGCTTGCACCAAAACCTTCTCCTTATCTCATCCCAAACCCTATCTGGCCCTTTACGTTGCTGACAGCGCGTGCCATATGGAAGCTTCTATGGCAATATAATCCTATGTATTCGATACCTCATATAGCACTTCAGATCATCTTCCCCTATCTCATGTACCCTTGATATTAGGCTCCCACGTGTTCAGAAACAAATCTCAACCTTCCACTGAACCCAAAAAAGATCTCTCTCTCTCTCTCTCTCTCTCTCTTGTATCGTTTGGGAATTAGTGGAGATATTGCAAGAGAGACAATTTTAGGAAAAATAAAAACTGGTTTGAGAAATTGCTTTTTTTTTTTTTAAAACAGGTTGACACGAACATATTTTCTACTTTCACTTTTATTTTAGGAAAAGTAGAAATTGATTTCAGCAAATAGAAAATAGGAAACAGAAAAATGGCGGCGTTACCAAACATAGCCTTAAATTAACAAAGTGCTATAAATATGTTTATTACACTAGAATGGCTTATATATAAACCTGATTACATCATGTTAAAAAAAGATACGATACATATGAAATTACTAGACAGTAGCTTGCGCGCAAAGCGGGCAACTTAGGCATTCATTTAAGGGTAGTTTGTAGCCTCTCTATTTGTGCAGGGCCCATTCATTTAATTAGAGCGTCGTATTTTTACAATTCAATTTGTATGGGGACGAAAAATCCAAGAGTTACGTGACATCTATGTATGACCATTCACTAAACTATGATCATCATATAAAGACAAGTAGAAACCTTATCGTGCAGCTTGTAGAACTCGTTTAAAATCGATAATATAGGTATAGGCCGTCTGAGTTCAACTAGAGTAAAAAACATATAGGAAGGAATTTATTAATCTACTAAGGATGCATATAGTTGCAACAAAAACATCTGCTATACCTAATTTTAGCATTTAAATCTCTGCTGCTCCACCCAACCTGGAACAAAACGGGAAAACAAATGTAATTTTTGTCTTCTGAATCAATGAAAAACCTTTAAAAAACACAAAATATAATATATTTAAGGCTTATGAAATCAACTAATTCATATAATCAGGGACGGATGTCCCCACTCGAATGCGTGCCCCCCTCGAAATTAAAATAATTTTTAAACATGTTTTGTATAAATTAGCATAATTATAAAAATGTGCTAATATATAAACATACATACTTGCATATATCTCGAAAATACACATATAAAATTAGTTTTATGTCTGAATTTCATGATATGGTACATTTATATTTGTTGTTTTACGAGCTGTTTGTCTATTTGGAGCTATTCTTTTTTGATTCTCTTTATTTTTAACCGTCTGAGAAAAATATTTTAAAATAACTCATTAACAAAACTAGCTCGATTATTCTAAACTTGTCGATGTTCATTTAATACATATTTTAAAATTTTTGTCTAAGATTTTGTGCTTATTTTTACCTAATTTAACTTAAAGTAAGCGTTATAAATTTTTGTACTTAGTAATGCATGCCTTAATTTTGTACGATCTCACTATGGTTGACTAAAAAAAATAAACTTTCGTCATTATCATTAATAGGTGCCCCACCAAGCTATATTCCTGGATCTGTCTCTGCATATAATCAATACAATTTATCCATGGTTGAACCATTACTGGCACCAAAACATTAGTTCCAAGAATCCAGTACAACAGTATTAATTATATGATTACGTGGACAAACCTCTTAAAACTATTGAAAAAGATACGATCCTATTGTCAACCGCAGACTCACAACAAACTGTTCTCAGATTATGGTTTGATTTGGTTCGAAGAAGAAATGCAAGTTGTAACGTTCCTCTCCACTTTCGAAGCAAGCCCAACATGTCTTGCCTTTGGATTTGAAAATTTCTGTCATTTTCTCTGCAACCGAGAATCCCACAGCATGATTCTATATAACGGTGACAGATACTAAAACTATTTTGATTTCGATTTGGAATGCAATTTCATCGATCGAATTATTTCGGCTCGGCTGTCAGCTGCCTACTTTTCTCAACGCCAAACAGGACAATCAGAATAGAAAACCAATCTTTCTAACTTTTACGAGTCCTAAACCTTTTGCAAACCAATCCCCTGAGAAACCGAAAGCACCAATATATCAACTGCAATGCTTGTTGGCGATGGATGTGGCAGCCACATTAAGCAAAAAAAATCAACAAGAATGGAGAAATGCATGTCGGGAATCTAGGGATATGCATCTGGTAACAAAGATGTAAGTGATGAAGAAAAATTGAGAAAGAAAGTATGCTACTGGAGAGAAATCGTCAATTCCTAGTCCAAAGAAGAAGCTGAGCCACCATTGCTCGCCTTCATGGACTAATAAACCACTGGATGGTACACAACACTGGATTATTGATTGAAAGAAAGTTAATAGATGTAAATCCCTTGCCTTTAAACTAAAGACACTGACCTTTAAGGTGCCTCCAGAGCATTTCCACTGAATTCTTTTGTAACAAGACATCCCAAATACATGTCAACCACTGCAATTGAGTAAATTTAGTCTCGAATATATGAGGCTAAAATTTAAATGGTAACCCACAAACCTCTACTATTTTAACATAGTAATTAAGTATGAGAAATTCAAGACAGATGGCTAAAATTAGCAGCCAATTAAAGTGGTCCAAGATATAAACAGTTGAAACGTTAAAAGGCAGGTATGCAATAGCTTTCCAGAAAGTATTTCATTAAGACGAGAAAGGTGAACTCCATACTCCGTTCATATGCCAACAGAAAAATGAGACCTGCAGCTCAAATTCTATTCTAGTTTCGTACACAAAATACTTTACCCCATTGGAAAAACAACAGCTCACAGTAATATATATATATATATCCGCTTTTGTTTCTTTACCTATTTCGGTTGGACCCTGAACTATTATCAAAACTATAAGTTCCCAAAAGTTTTCTTTTGAGTATTGGTAATTTGGTACGTAGTTTTGAAATGAAATGAAATGAAACCAAGCTACAATAAACACACCACAGCTCATTAAGCAGAACAACCTATAAATATTTAAGCAGTATAAGGTACGCATGGAAACCAATACAACAAGGTTTAATTGAGGATAAAGCAGCACTTTAAACATCAACAAAAATTTTTAAAAAAATTGAGAATCACAGTGAGCCGAACTTACAATCTTCCCTAACTTCTCCGAAATAACAAATTTTTTCACCATAGAATGGTTGCTAATAGAATGCGAAACACTATTTTAAGTCTGGAGAATGCTGATGGTGTGATATTGGATGATCCTAAAGAAGTGCAGCAGGAAATTCTGGGTTATTATACAAAGCTTTTGGGTTTTGAGTTTGGTTCCAGTGTCGAAGCTATGGATGCCTCGGCCCGTGCGATTTCTAAAGTTGTTCCTACGGATATGAGGGAAGCCCTAGTTGCTCCTGTGCGTGATATAGAAGTTGTGGCTCCCTTGAAGTCTATTAAGAATGACAAGGCTCCTAGTCAAGATGGTTTTAATTCTGCTTTCTTCAAGATGAACTGGGATATAGTTGGGCCTAACTTATGGAGGCTATTAGGTATTTTTCCAATAGTGGTCAATTGCCTGTGGCTATTACCCTTGTTCCCAAGATTGCCTCTCATGTTACTATTAAAGACTTTAGGCCTATTGCTTGTTGCAACATTGTGTACAAATGTCTTACCAAGATCTTGGCTAATAGGCTTCAAACCATTCTACCTCTGATTATTAGCTCGAACCAATCTGCCTTTGTCAAAGGAAGGTCTATTAAGGACAATATTCTCCTTATGCAGGAGTTAGTGAGAGGTTATCATAAGAATGTTAGCATTCCCTGATGTGCCATTAAACTTGATTTAATGAAAACTGATGATTCAATTGATTGGGCTTTTCTTCTGCATGTTATGCATGTTGTTGAGCTTCCTGACCTGTTTATTCAATGGGTGAAGACTTGTATCACCTTTCCAAGATTTTCTGTGCTCATCAATAGAGAACTCAAGGGTTATTTCCATGGGAAGAGGGGCTTAAGGCAAGAGGACCCTCTGTCCCCTCGCCTGATTTCACTTGTTATGAAGGCTTTCCCTGCCCTTTTCTAGAAAAATGAAGATGGGGACTTTATCTTCCACCCAAGGTGTAGCAGTCTTAGTCTTTCCCACCTCATTCTTGCTGATGATTTGTTTGTTTTGCGTGGGGCAGAGGCTCAGTCCTTTAGAATATTGGTGGCTAGTTCTTTGTCTGAGTTTCATAGTAATTTCTCTGGACTTCAACCTAATCTCCAAAAAAGTGCTATCTTTTTGCTATTGTTTCTGAAGAAAGGAAGGGGGGTTCTAGGAGGATTTTGGCTATTCCTGAACCTTTTGTTTTTGTTCAGTAACTGGGTGTCCCTTTAATCTTTGTCAGGTTGAGATATAGTGATTTTGTGGTCCTTAAAGAAAAGATGGTGGCTAGGATCTCCTCATGGGCCAACGAGCAACTCTCACATGGTGGTAGTCTGGTAGATATCAACTGATTAGCTATGTTCTTTATGGCGTGCAATGCTATTGGTGCTCCACTTTCAATTTTTTTTTCCCCAGCAACTCCTTAAGAAAGTTGAGTCTGCTATTAGATCTTTTTTTCTGGAAGGAGTTGATGTGAAGACAATTGATGCAAGGGTCAGTTGGAAATCAATGTGTTGTCCTAAAGCTGAAGGTGTCCTTGGCTTTAAGCTGCTAGAAGATTAGAATAGAACCACAATGCTTAGGCATCTATGGACTCTTAGCATGAAGGCAAATACTCTGTGGGTTAGATGGATTCATAGTTTTATGGTTAAGACACAGTGCTTATGGTCCATAGAGGTTCTTGCTACTGCTCTTGGACCTTTAGGAAGATTATGGGGTCTGAGACCTGTTGCTTTTCCTTTTATTTGACATACTGTTGGAAATGGTGATTCTGCTTTCCTCTAGCTGGACAACTGATACCCATTGGGGCCTCTTTATGCCAAGTATGGTGACAGAGTTGTTTATAATCTTTGAAGGTCTCTTGCAGCTAAGGTAAGTTCTATCATTGTTACTTATGAAAAAAAAAATTGTTCTATCATTGTTCATAACAATCGGAGGTGGCCAAGACCTAGGAATCCTATAACCCAAGAGATCATTGAGCACACCCCAGCTGATTTGCTTCCTCATGTTGACAGGGAGGATAGGGTAGTTTGGATTCTAACCCATAATGGAGAATATTTCTCTAGGTCTTCTTGGCATGCCTAAAGGATGAAGTTATCTGGCATGTGCTAGTATGGTTCAAGCACTACATCCCTCGGTGGCCAGTGATTCAATGCCTTTCGTTTCATGGAAAATTGGCTACAAGAACAGATTGGGCTCTTGGGGATTTCTTTCTGACAAGAGCTGTGCTCTGTGTGGTGCTATTAAGGAATCCCATGACCATCTATTCTTTGTGTGACCCTTTCTGCTGCTATTTGGCAACAAGTGTTATTGAAGTGCAGAATAAGTAGGCTCACTCTCCCCTTGAAGGAGGAAATCTCATGGGGTATTAATTTCTGTAAAAAGAAGTCCATATGCTGCACTGTTTTGAAATAGGTATTTCTTGCATCTGTCTATCACCTTCAGGGAGAAAGGAATAGCAGGATCTTTAGACAGAAAGGTGTGATTTGGCAGGTGGTTTACGAGCATATTATTGATAGTGTGAGGGCACGCCGCTGTGGGTGACCGAATGAGGATAAGTCGGAAGCTAATGTTGGGGGTTGGAGAGTTCCTAGTTTTGTGTCTTGGCCACGTAAATTTGCTTGTTTTGAGTTTCTATTTTCTAAGTAATCGGGCGATTTTATTTGTTTGTTTTTGGCTGGTGTTTCGAGGTCATCCGACTCGTCTCCTTGTATCTCTTCTTTTGGTTGGTTATAATACTTGGCTTTTCAAAAAAAAACTTACTCTACGGTTTTCTTGATAATAAGCTACTATTTTCTTTCTACGATTAGCAATTTAAACTACTATTGAATTCGATCACCGATTGAAGTGCGCTAATGTGTGTCACGCTTGTAGTGTAGCAAACTTAACCCCACATGATCTCTACTATCATAAACTTCTCTCAAATGCAAAGAAATTAAGCATAAAAAGAGAGGGGAAAATAGACATACCACCACAATGTCGCCTGTGTGGTATAGTGACTTGCTACATCATGGTTAGTTTAATTTCTGGCTAACTTTTTCACTCTGTGAGATAAAAGATAAAGAGACAGAATAACTATTTCCATGGAGAGACTAGGAAATTTGAATGCAGTTAGCACAACAAGCCCTCAAAATTATACAAGAGAAAAAAGAAAAAAAAAACTCAAAAGCATCGGTCCACCTGCGAATTTCATAGTAGTCTTCACATATTACAATTATCAATCCTCAAATGAGAACACCCAAGCGGTCACACAATCCAAAAACGAAACCAATGTATAAACATGGATCTCATAACAAAAACAAAAGTGCAATATTAACACGACAATGAATGAACCAAATATTTGTTTCGTACGTACCATATTATCTAGAATTTGAATTTCATTCTAGCAATGGAAAACTAACAGTAGGAATCCAGCAAGTATATTTGTCATTCATTATTCGTAAGAATATTAATTTATCAATTTAGCCAGTTATTTGTTTCTTTTCCAGTCGAGAACAATACAAGGTTAATTCAATAGGTTAACAAATTAAATGATAATGATTTGAATAAATTAAAGGAAGAAATAACCATTAAATACTAAAATGATGATACAGCCCTTTCTGTTAGCCATTGATATAAATTCTATTACACATATATAGTTAGTACGAACAACTTCTAAAACAGTTACCAGGTCAGAACTTCTTTGTAGAAATATGATAGATGAGATTCACTTAGCTTTGTGTCCTCTCTGTTCTTTGTACCTTGAAACCCATCAGCACTTATTTCTTCATTGCCAATTTTCCTGGAGTGTTTGGTCAATAATTCTAGATTGGTGGAAAATCAAATGGGTTTGTCCAGTTTCGGTACCATCTTTAGCTCGCTGGTGGTTTGCAAACGGGCTTACCAGGTTGGAGAAACACATTTGGGAGGCTTGCTTCTATGCAACATTATGGTTCCTATGGTTGGTAAGAAATGACTACATTTTCAACAACTCAACAAAACAAGCCTGGGAAGTGGGAGAGGTAGTGAAAACAAGGGTCGCGATGTGGATGAAGGCAAAGTTCAATAGCAAGGTCTACACCGTGGAGGAGTTCAAGGTCTTTTTAGATGGTATCCGAAAACTAAGATTGTAAGGTAGTTTTTGGGGTGCCATCCAACTATCTGTTGGATGCGTGTGTATTTTTGGGTGTATCCTTTGGTGTTTCAAAGCTCTGTGAGCTAGGTGTCTTTCCTCGATGTACCCTTTCGAGTAATATAAAATTGTTTCGTTTTGCCGAGCAAAAAAAAAAAAAAAAAAACAACTTCTAAAACAGTTCGGGAAGACAAATTATTCCGGTCGGATGAGTGTACGTATCATCAACAAATAAAGTCAACACACCCATTGAAGATTAAGCGTGACGGTTTAAAACAGAATGTTGTAGTACTCACAATCCTATATGTTGTGTTGTGACATAGGACTCCGCCCAAGATTTAGTTCCTTTGCTTTGAAGATTTGAATGTTTAAAAAAAAATGCCCTAAACATCAAGAATTAATTCCATTTCTCAACTGTACAGTGACACAATGAAGTTGATCAAGCCCTTGATTGAAGGAAGACGTATGAAAACAAAGTCTACTAACAAAAACAGGAAACTCTTGATCGGGCCAAAAGGATTGGGAAAATTTGTCACGAGGGGATTGACGTACCTTGTGAGATCTCTGTGTGATGATGAGTCCGGGAGGAGAGAGAGAGAGAGAGAGAGAGAGTTTGAGAAGTGGCAATATAGAGAGAGAGAAAGGAAGATTGATCACTACTGTAAATAAAATACTTGCTGTTTGGTTTTCTTCTCTCCCTCTCTCATGAGTTTTCTTGATCTTTGGTTTTGGAATCTCCGGTACCTCACGCTTGCTTCAGATACCTTTCTATTCTTGTTCAACTTGGCTTTAGATTCCAAAGGTGATCTTCTTAATTACTATCTCTTCTTAATCTTCAACTTGTCATCATCAGATTCCAAAAGCTAGTGATCTTCTTGCTTCAGATACCTTTCTATTCTTGATTGTTGCAGATAATTGAAGAATGTGATTTGGCAAAAAATAAAAATAAAAAGGAAGAAGAAGAGATATAACTGTAATTGAAAAATGTGGGACAAATGCTTGATTGGAGCATGGATGCATGGAGCTAGCTATGTCTGACGAAATTCATGAAGCTTTTTGCGCTTAATTTTCGGGCACATTCTGTGTACTACGGCTAGATCAATCTCAATCTGACTCGTATTGACAAATTGTGATGTGGTCGTCATTTTTCATTCAATTCAGAATTTCTATATTTTGAATGAAAAATGGGTATATTGGGTACATGTCACTTTATCATACTCTTATTTTAAAAGTAGTAATTGATTTTGCTGTATCCTTGGAGTTTCGTTATCCTTATGCTTAGGTTCTGTTTGGAATTTGTGAAAGGAAATGAATAAAAATCCTTGCCTTAACCTTGTTTGGCTCATTAGTTTTAACCTTGTTTGACTCTCCTCTCAAAAATATTTTCTTCAAAATTTTTGACTATTTTGTCATCAGTGTTTTTTCGTCTTTAGCGAATTTTTATCAAATTTTTACTTATTTTTACTTTTTTAATGTATATAGCATACATCTATTCAAAAATTAAAAGAATTTGTTAAAATACTAAAAAATTATAAAAATTATAAAAATGAAAAAAATATGAAAACCTATAAAAAAATATTATCTCAAAACTAACAACCAAAACAAAAAATTATCTAACTGACAACCAAATAAACGCTCTGTCTATATTTTTGGTTGCTGGCCTTTATAGTATCAGCCTGGGGTTTCCAGAGACCACTACTCGGCCCTCAAATGGAGCTGCAACAGGTGTGCGAAAAATCCGTTAACCAACCAAAAAACCGACTCAACCCGAGCTGACCCATCGACATTCACAATTGAGGTGAATGAACGAGTTGTGTTAGGCAAATGATCAGCTCTACGTAGTTGCACGTTGGGTTTACTACTAATTAAATCTTCTCAACCCGTCATGAACCCCATCCAATGATTCCAAACCGCCATACATTTGTGCCAAGAAATACCACACGCATATCCAATAAACTTTCAGAATCTGGTCTGATTTTGTCGTTAAACTTACTCTTTGATACCTAAGAGTCTAGAGAGTTGTTAATTCGTTGCTCTTTTTTTAATTTAATCTTGCGTTCTCGTTTGTTTCAATATTTCCAACCAAACGACACCGTTTTGATGTGAAATACCAAACTTGCCCTTGGTTTTGATGGAGGGAAGGAACGGCGTGAGCCGCAGGGACCATGGCTAGACAAAATTGATACTTTGGGGATGCAATGTTAACAATTGAAATATTGGTGACCAAAATAGCACGGCGGAAATATTTTGGGGACCAAAAAAGTCAAAAAGCCTATAATTGATTGAAGTGTCCAAAAAAAATATTTTCAGTTTTCTGTGAAAAGAACTCCATGATTTATATGAGTCCTAGTCAAAAGAGCTTACAAAACCCACAACTGTTTCAAACATGTTACACGTGTCCCACTCTACTTTTAGGCCGAATTAATTATAATAGACGAAACAAAAAAAAAAAAAAGAGAATACAAATTTAGTTTTGCTTATCGAATAAAATGGACGGATGGAGGTAGAGAGTAGGAGGAGCTAGAGTGGCATTGCAAACACCTATTTCGAAAGGAAT
The DNA here is from genome assembly GCA_025413875.1 of Rhododendron molle. Classification (NCBI taxonomy): domain Eukaryota; kingdom Viridiplantae; phylum Streptophyta; class Magnoliopsida; order Ericales; family Ericaceae; genus Rhododendron; species Rhododendron molle. The sequence continues at coordinate 903,200 of CM046396.1, read as the reverse complement.
CTGGGATGCCTGGCTACCTGCTGTAGATTAGATCACAGCACGTTTTACGAGCTGTGGTCCGTAGCATTCATTTAATTAATATGCTCATCACGAATAATTGACATCGATGGTAAACTCGTCCTCATTATGCATGGACCCGTCCCCAGTAATAATTGGCATTGAAAGGACATCGAAAGTAAGGCAAACAAAACAGCGTTTGTTTGAAAAAAAAAAAAATAACGGCTAGTTTGATTTTGGATCGATTTTGAAGCATGTATATGTCTGGAGGATGTTTTAAATTTGCAATGCTGTGGTGGGGTGCGGGATGCTTTTAATACTCTTTCAAATTTTGGGGCGACTTTTGCGACCCTATACAAATATGTGAAGATTTTTCTGACATTTTGTAAACTATGGATATTTCATTTATTTATAAACTTCAACTAACATAAAAGGATGAGATAGTAAAACTTTAGAGTTGTTGGGTTTTGTAACCTGACGCACGGATTTAGATTGCCACTCCGTTGGTCATACCTGCGATGTAAATCATAGGTTATGAGTATCTTGATGCACGGAACCAATGTAATATGTGTTCTTTACTCATTCAATACTGTCGCGGATGTAATCAATTACGTACAATTGGAGAATTACGTTATAATTTTGTGCATTTTATATTTGCATTATTTATTAAAAGTGACTATATTTTTCTTCAAGAACATTATTCTTTAGATTTCATTCTTGAATTTCTAACTATATGTAACGCCCCGATTTTTGGGCACGCTATTTAATCATTATTACATCATTTATTAAATAAAAATTAGTAATAAGTCTTACATGCCAAATATTCACTAATTCATTATTACAATTTTAACAAAAGGAAAGGGTTCTAGGGTAATTTCCACTCAGGGATTCCTCCTCCTTCAGCTTCCAGCTGCTCGGATCCCCGCCGAACTCCTCTGGGTAGTATAGTCCTTCCTGCTCGTACCCTATGCCTAGCATGGGATCACAAAAGTGAAACCATGAGTTACGAAGCTCAGTAGTTAACTCATACTCCTATGTCCCGTAACTTAGCACAAAGCATAATATACCATAATTTCATAATTTATCATAGCAAAAACCATAATTTCACAGCAAAGCAATAATAAACACGTATAGCATGTGTAAAGGTGTCAGTGTCAATTGTTAAGTATCTCTTACGCATGCAACTAGGCTCATGTCACTTTTTAACATCGATTCCACATTCCATTTTTTTTTTATCTTTCCACGACAACTGTTTCCGTTGCCCCTTCTTTCGGGGTCCGTCGGGCTCACAGTCTCAATTACAGGTTAAGCCACCCAATTCACATATCTTATATACACTAGATCCGCTATATCTGTAGACATAACGGTCCCAGGCTAGCTGGTTCCATTATTCCGCGGATAAACTGGAGTGCCAGGTCTCAAACACAAGCACACATCTCCCTGTTCCGCTGCCCCATTCTTTCAGGGTCCGTCGGGCTCCCGGGGCTCAAACACACGCACACATTAATTAATCTTTCCACTTGCCCTAGACTTGATTGGTTTCTACGGTTCATTGCGTCTTGTGTTTTGTATGCATGCATCATTTCCGTGCGTATCTTAATCTAAGTGCAACATTGGGTGTCCGTATCAGTGTGTGTCAGTGTAGAATTTAGCACAACATATAACAGCAAGTCAATCAAATATCAATCTCATTTCCTAGATCAGGCTTTCTATTACACAGCAACCCTAAATCATGCTTTCTAGATTCACAGCAAGTGCTCAGATCATGTTTTCTGGTTTCAAACAATACACAGAGATTATAACAGCATATTACTGGTCGATTTAATCATATGTTTCTTTCAGCACATCAGCATTTTAGTTTACGGTTAAATCCTGTTTTAAATTTCGGCAGCATAACAGCACTAATTCAACTTCTGGGAAAGTTTACGGATGCAATCACTTACTATCCATTCTTTAAACTACAAGTCAAGTTCCTATTCAATCTAATCATGCCTGATCAAGATAATTCAACATCATACTTAATTTTTACCGAAAATTATTTCTTATACACACGATAAACACAGAGCACGTAACACTAGTATACGTTGGTGCGTAAGTAGAGGACAACTACCTTACTGCTTGGCGGTTGAGTGGCTACGTATTCCTAGGTTCGGTTGGACAGAGTAACGACCCTCCTTTTGCATCGGATATTTCTTTTCCTAGACCAAAACAACCTCGTAATTTTAAGAACTTCGGACGAGGATCGTAAGGCGGACTTCGTGGTGGTTGTGTGGTGGTGTTAGGGTGGTGGAGTGGTGTTGCTAACTTAATTTTCTTTTCTCTCTCTCTCTCTCTCTCTAATTGAATTCTCTCCCTCTCTCTTAGATTGTATGTTGAATAGATTTTGATGTAACTAGGAGGGTTTGAATTTTTATTGGAGGGAATGAGTGAGTGCAAGGCTTAATTATAGGAGAGACATGGGTTAGGATGGGTATCCTAACATGAATTGGGTTTTAGTCATTATATATGTATGTACAAGTGTAAATATGAACCAATGGTTAGGCCAATTATACTCAAATATAAGTTTTGGGGATTCAAAATGTAGGTTTCAAAACTATATGGTCTTAATTGTAATTATAAAATTTATATTCAATAACAAGTATTTAATTATAAAAACTAGTTTCTAAAAGAAACTGTGGTCGAAAAATTCGGCCGGTCATTACACCATATGTATGGAAAACTTAAACATTCAATGTAGGGGGAAAATTCCAATTAGTGTTCAGAACGACACTGAATAATAACAGCTGCACGTGCTACCTCGCCGGAACCCTAATTTGCTGCCTGAACCCTAGCCTGCAAAACAGACAGGGGTGAGCGCACCTTTGCCTCTCGTGGCAAAGGCCCTCCGATGCTAAACTCAGTATCACATACTTATGATCAAAAACTCGATTAACAGCAGAATATTAATACTGCAATATGAATACGGAATATTGCGTACCTTTACCTCTAGGTTTACCTCGTATTTATAGACCCATGTCTACTTGCTGTCCAAGCCATCTTGCTGCCATAAGTTTCTTTTCTCGTAAAGGGAATCCAAAATATCAGGGATTCTCATTCCCTTAACTGCATATTTCCTTTTAGACTATTTAGGAACTCTTTCCAAAGCTGGCTGTTCATCCCATTCTCATTGGGTATCTCCCCCAAATCTCGTTTCCTTACTGAGTATTGCCATTCTTGGACCTTTCTAGAGCGTCCTCTAGAATTCTGCTCCTGTTCGGCTTGCTCATTGCCGAACAGCCCACCTGGACCAGTGACTTCATATGTCACTTACCCGGCCTAGTAATTCCTCATGTTCGTCGAAGCATGCCCCTGCTCGGGTAACTTGGACCAAAGACTTCTTGTGTCTCTGGTCCCTTTCGCCGAACAGACCGCCTAGTACTAGTTACCCCTTCTGTCACCAGTTTTTAACCACTACACGGCGGTACCCTCATTCAACGGCTCACGTGATCCCCGAACACCACATGTTCGATTACTTTTTGTGTCTGCTCGGGATTACCTCCCTACAATTGCTCCCGAGTTTTGCCCAATGGAGCTGCTCGGGCCAATGGGTAAAGCTTTCTAGAGAACACACACTTTAGGCCGAGTTTGTGATATCCTGTGTAGATATAATATTGATGACCATTTGATTTCTTTTGGCAGTTTACTCATCATATTATCTCGAAATATGGAGTCTACGTGGCGTACTTCATACGCCTTGCATTTAATTCAATCTGACGTTCCTATCAAACGATGTTTGAATATTGTACTATTCAGACCCTTCTTCCGTTACTTTTCAAGTAACGTCGTGAGAGAAGTCGTTTCGACTCCGTCTCTACCCTTAAATCCCACAAAGGGATCTTTTGGGGTTTTATCGAAAATTCAAATCTCGTCTCTTTCTTGACCAGGCGACTGTACCTCCTTCTCGTACGCCATCGCCGCCGTTTGCAAAACCAGTTGCTTTTCTGGAAATCTCTGCCAAATCCTTGTAAGATCTTCGTTCTTACTCCTTTCTTAAGCTATAATCTGAGAATCTCGTTCTCAGATCTTCATTTCGTTTTCAAAGATTCATTGCACCCATTTTTCGATTTCATTTCGTTCGAAACCCCCTTCGTATATATCCATGGTAGACGAAGGTAATAATGAGCTTAAACTTGACAAGTTTAGGAAACTTTGCGAAACCCCCGCTGCCATGGCCGCCTTTAGGACCGAATATCATGTTCCTGACAATGTGGGGCTCGAACTCGCCCCTTTAGGTGCAGATAGGGACGGCGGTTCATGGGATAGAACATGCATCCCAATCGTAGCTATAGTCGAGGGCGGAGTCCGATTTCCCCTTGACCCGTTACTCCGTCGAGTGCTTAACTGGTATAGGCTTACCCCCATGTAAGTTTCTTCCAATGTTTTTAGGCTCATTATGGGAATGGTAGCTTTAAATGAAATTCTGGGGACACAGCTAGGAATTTGGGAATTACAATGGTGGTATAGCATTGTGCTCAATCGTGAGCACAATACCTATTATTTCAAGGTTAGGAAGGTAGACAAGCGTTTCGTGCTGAATCTTCCAGACTCTGCTCGGGATCACGAGATTGACTTTCTATACGTCACTGGAGCATTTGAGCCACAAGGGGAAGACGGCCAGGTGGTGGGCTTTCATTGCCCCCACGTGTGGGGCCACCCACGTATGCTCCCAAATTTTTTTCTTTTATTTTCAGTACTTCCAAGCTTCAGTCATTGTTGTCTTTTGTGTAACTCTTTCCTTCGTTCTGTTTTACAGCAACAAATGCAAACAAGAGGCCAAGCAGAGAACCGAGTTATGTCCGCACAGAGGACATAAACAAGGTTTTGAAATATAAGGGGGTGCCGGGCACGCGAACCGCAGGGCGAGGTCGTGACGCCAACGTAGTGCTAGGATACGACCCTGCTTATAAGGGGTTTATTGACAAAAGATTATCTACCCCAAGCACAGACGGTGCTTCTACTTCCGCGGCTCCCCAGACGAGGAGTCAGAAACGCAGTTCGGGGGTTACCGTAGCCGGGCAGCCAGGAGAAGTGCCCATCTCAGAAGGGATCCCCTTACCCCGCTTGGTACTCCGAAGAACCTCACAACCTCGTGCCGAACAATCAATTCCTGATAAAGACACCAGCCAATCATCATTACAAGGGTATTCTCCTTCACCCCCCGAACTCCGCAATGACGTCGCGTCAGACTGTAAATTTGAGCTCTCTTCTTACTGTTTCTTCTCATGGCCGCGGTGTCGCTGGCCGGGTGGCATCAACTGGCCAGGCTCCGCCCCCGCCAAGGTGCACCAGAGGGGGCTCCATTCGAGCATCCTCTTCCCCAAGGGAACGGGATGCTTCTCTGGAGGCCGGGGATATACACCGGGACAAACGTACCCGAATCCAATCCTCTGAAGATGAAACAGCTCAAGCTGGTGCAACGCTTTCCCAACCTCAGTCTGTCAGCACCCAGCCCCCTCCTCAAATCTGGGCTCCTGTCCTCACCAGAGGTGACAGAGCCGTGCATATCGGGGATAGTGCCAGCTCTTCGGAGATGGCAATGGCCCTTGCACAAGCTCTGCTTCTACATGTTGATATGCAAAAGGAGTCCACATCTCCATCAGACTGGGTGCTGTCCACTGGACTCGTCAGTGGCATAAAGGTATGTTCAGTCATCTCGTGACTTGTAATCCTGGTTCAAACATATACTTGACCTTGGCTTGTCATTCTGCACTTTGTTTGCTGCAGTTTATTCAAAAAATGGTCACTCTCGGCCAAAAGCTGCAAGAAGTGGAGGCTGAACGGAACGAGCTGCTGAACAACAACACCAGATTACTCCGTACAGTGACTAGGCTGGAGAGTGAGAGAGATAACGCCAAGATTGACTATAATGATGCAAAACAGAGGATGGAGACTGCTGAAGACAATCTCAAACATGCTTTGGCTGAGATTGATACTACTAAAAAAGGAAGCCTTTAAGGCTGGATATGAGAAGGGATTCGATGCTGCTACTGCGGACTACGTGGGTCAGATGCCAACCATTCCGGACCAGATATGGGCAGCCGGCTGGGAGGCTTGCCTAGTCAAGATTGGAGCTGCAGACGATTGCCCCTTATGGGTGGAAAACGACCTGCCAAGCCGCCGTGCAGCCGCGCCCCAAGTGCCGGACGAGACCTTGGCGGATGATGTGGATCAACAGATTGACGATTTTGCAGATGCTGATGAGAATATCGAGATGGAGATGCAGGAGGTTCAGACTGAACGGCGTGATGCTCAACTCGAGGAAGCTAATGTGCAGACATCAACAATTCGTCCAAGTGACTTGGAGGAGCCAACCGCTGATGACAACATCAACACTAGAACAACCACTGAGGTCTTAATTGAGAATCCCGAGGTCCAAAATTTGGACTGACTCTGGTAAGTCATCTTTTAACCTCACCAAATACTTTGGCATAATTTTGGCTGGTCCTGCGCGACCGTAATCTTTTGGCCCTGCGTGGCATGGTACAATCAAACTTTTGGTAACACAGGTGTTCGGCCCCGTGTCGCAAAATACTTTATTGTTTGTGGCCATTTCGAGGCCTTTCTTGGTCATAACTTTATCTGCTTTTGAATGCATGTGATCATATGCCTGGCTAGATATTGCTTAGGCTGTTACTAAGTTTTTCGTGCTTAGTGTGTCTAAATCTCTCGTATTTAGATTTATACAAAATATGTATGAAACATAATTTCGTTATGCTTCTTGTCAAGTATTTCGTACTTAGCAAGTTTCACGTACTTGAATAAGTTTTCATATACTAAGTGTATTCGTACTTGTATAATATTGAGTATCACGTACCTTTATACCCAAGTGTTTCAGACTTGGTAATTCTACGATTTGCATTTTCTCGTATGGAAACCCAAGTGTTTCGGACTTGGTAAGTCAGTACAAGTATTAAGTGTTTTCGTACTTGGGAATTTTATATTCGTATATAATTCTTGAGTATTTCGTACTCTCGTAGTTTAAAGCTTTTTCATGCATAGATAATTGAAACGTGTATTTGTACCCATTCCCTGCTCCCCAATACGAAGAAAGGGGTTGGAAGGCCATTATTTGTATTTAAAGACCAACATGTGTTAAAAACAAAACTGCTACTAGATCATTATTTCAGAAAAATAGAGTTTTATTCATAATCCTAGAAACTCAGGGGGTCGTTACGCGTACCCCATGCAACTAAAAAAAAAAAAACATATGGGAGTTTTATTTATAATTTCCACATAATCACTCAATCTTAACACAGAATGGTAACATAAAATTGAAGTCTTTCAAACAAAGAATTTCCTGAGGTTGTGGACATTCCATGGCCGTGGCACTGGGTTCCCGTCCAAGTCTGCCAGACGATAGGCCCCGATGCCCACAATCTTAGTGACTCGGTATGGGCCTTCCCAATTAGCACCTAACTTGCCCTCGCTGGCAACCTTGGTGTTGCCAAGCACTTTGCGGAGCACAAGGTCTCCAACACCAAACTCTCGTGGGTAGACATGTTTGTTGTAGTTCCTCATCAACTGTTCCTGATAGGAGGCTAAATGCACCAGGGCTCTCTCTCTCCTTTCCTCGGCAAGGTCGAGCTCAATTTCAAGAGCCCTGTCATTTCCCCCACTTTCGACCAAAGCAGTTCTGTTGGTAGGAAGGCCAACTTCCAATGGAATGACTGCCTCTGTTCCATAAGCCAAAGAATAGGGGGTCTCTCCCGTAGACCTCCTAGGCGTTGTTCGGTGCGCCCACAATACCAGTGGCAACTCGTCAGGCCACTTGCCCTTTGCTTTATCCAGCCTCTTCTTGATCCCATCCAGAATGGTTTTATTGGATGCCTCTGTTTGCCCATTACTCTGAGGGTAAGCAGGGGTTGAATAATAATTTCTTATTCCATACTGGGCACAGAAAGTCTTGAACTTCTTTCGAAACTGCGACCCATTGTCAGTGACCAAAGAATAAGGGACCCCGTAACGGGTAATGATACTCTTCCAGACAAACCTCTCTATCATAGGTTCAGTAATTTTGGCCAAAGGCTCAGCTTCAATCCATTTCGTGAAGTAGTCTATTGCTACCAGCAGGAATTTTCGATTCCCAGTAGCCTTGTGAAGTGGACCAACGATGTCCATCCCCCATTGAGCAAATGGCCATGGACTAGTCAAGGGCACCAGATCTTCGGCTGGTGTTCTAATCATCGGTGAGAACTTCTGGCATTTCTCACAAATCTTTACATAAACCTTTGCATCTTCCTGCATATGTGGCCACCAGTACCCCTGCGTGATTGCTCGGTGGGCGATGGACCTGCCCCCAGCATGGCTCCCACATGTTCTCTCATGAATCTCGCGGAGGAACTTCTGCACCATCTCGGGGTGCACGCAGAGCAGGTATGGTCCAGTAAAGGACTTTTTATATAGCTTTCCTTCTGGGGACAGCCAGAACCTAGCGGACTTGGTTCTGATTTTGTGGGCCTCCTTTGTGTCAGTAGGAAGTGTCCCGTCTCGTAGGAATCCCACAATTGGATCCATCCAACTTGGCCCCTGGTTTACGTCCAGGACCATTTCAACACTCTGGCCAATGCTCGGCTGGGTCAGGTAATCCACTGCTACCTTCCTCCTGAATTCTGTGGGTACGGCTGCAGCCAACCAAGCCAAGGAATCCGCATGGGAATTTTGCCCGGAGCTTATCTGTTCAATGTAAACCTTTTCGAAGGTGTCGAGCAGGTCTTTAGCTGCTTCCACGTAGGCCGCCATTTTCTCACTCCGGGTCTCGTATTCCCCGGACAGTTGTCGTACCACCAATTGTGAGTCGCAGTAGACCCTTACCTTTTTCGCCCCCAAGGTTTTTGCATTTTTAAGGCCGATCAAGAGTGCTTCATATTCTGCCACGTTGTTCGAAGCGCTGAATCCCAGCCTGACAGAGAGCTCTATCATGACTCACTGGGGAGGGAACAGGACGATGCCAGCACCAAAACCGGAGTTACACGCCGAGCCGTCGACAAATAACTTCCATTCCTCGGCGTTCTGTTCGGCTGATACTTCACTTCTTTTGTTCGAAGTCCCCGTTCGGAGCTCCTTCCTCGTAGGAGGCTGGGGTGCTACAGAAGGAGAAAACTCTGCTACGAAATCAGCCAACACTTGGCCTTTAATCGCGGTGCGTGGTTAATAATCGATGTCGTACTGGCTCAACTCAACGGACCAGGTGGAGATCCTTCCCGAGAAGTCTGCTTTCCGTAGCAGAGACTTCAGTGGATATTCAGTGTAGACTACCACCTTGTGGCTCTGGAAGTAGTGGGGTAATTTCCTTGTAGCTGTCCTTAAAGCAAGGACGAGTTTTCAAGGGCGGATACCTCGTTCTGCGTCCAGCGTCTTACTCACATAGTAAGCGGAATTTGCTCGATCTCCTTATTCCTTATGTAACCGCACACACTGCATGCTCAGAAACCGCCAAGTACAACACCAAGGTCTCGCCTGGTTCTGGGGTTGATAGGAGTGGGGCAGAAGCCAGGTATTTCTTTAAGTCTTCGAATGCCTGCTCGCATTCTGCTCCCCACTCGAATCCCTCTCTTTTTTTCAACAATTGAAAGAACGGCCTGCATTTGTCGCTTGAACGGCTAATGAACCGGTTAAGAGCTGCAGCCATTCCAGTCAGCCTTTGGACTTCTCTCGTTGTCCTAGGGCTCTGTAGCCCTTGCAAGGCTGCTATCTGGTCAGGATTTGCCTCGATCCCTCTTATGGTCACAAGTGTCCTAGAAACTTTCCAGAGCCTACTCCGAACGGCGCACTTCGAGGCGTTGAGTTTTAACTTGTACTTCTTCAGGATTTCGAAGGCCTCTTTGAGGTCTGCTATGTGACCATGTTTGACTTCGCTTTTCACAACCATATCGTCTATGTAGACCTCCATAGTCCTGCCAAGCAACTTTTTGAACATAATGGTTGCCAGCCTTTGATATGTTGCCCCTGCATTCCTCAATCCAAAAGGCATTACAGTATAACAGTACAACCCCCGTGGTGTGATAAAAGATGTTTTCTCTTGATCCGGCCCATACATGGTGATCTGGTGATATCCTCGATATGCGTCGAGGAAACTCATCCGCTCGTATCCAGCAGTTGCATCAACCAACTGATCTATCCTTGGGAGAGGGAAGCTGTCTTTGGGACACGCTTTATTCAAGTCTGTGAAGTCTACACAGACACGCCATTTCCCATTCTTCTTCTTCACTACTACAGTGTTGGACAGCCATTCTGAAACGACCCGCTCCAAGAGGATTAGGTTAACCAGTCCAAAACTACCTGATCAATCGAAGTTTTCTCCACTAACACAAAACAAGATCGACAAAGTGTATTTCAACCAGCTTCCATAGCAAAATATACAATGCAGAGCTATACAAGATGTGTTATGTGTTCATAAGTCCAAATGTTACAAGTTTTTTTTCTCAAGAAAATATATCACATATGCACAAGGCCTTAAGGACTCCATCTCAACTTCTAAAGCCTGTCAGACCAGTAGTGGACCAAAAACTCTACCTCATTCACCTGAAATGGTTAGTGAATGTTACTGTTCCATTCAAGCGGAAAGCATATAAATAGTTTACAAGAGAAAACATGGATCAAGTGATGCTTCCAATCATAGATAGCCAGAAACATACAACTTTTCACAAAACCACCTTTTCACAAAACCATAAATAAGCCACAATTTTTCAAGAAGCCATAGGGTTGCTTTCCTCGCAACCAGGAGTTATGACGGTACCGTGACCCTGCGAACAGGAAACTTCCAACAATTTATATACCCTGTTTGTGTACAGCAAACAGACAATTTATATACCCTCCTTGTGTACATCAAGGAGACAACGAATCCAACCCACATCAAGCTATGGCATACTCTTGAAATAAAACACATTTCAATAAACTTGATCCATATCCACAATCATCAAAGTATCCCAACATTTGCAGAAATAAAATATAAGTTTAAAATTAGCTAGCCACTTCAATGAAATAGTACACTCACCTTATAGATTCAAAAAGACAAGCAACAAGCCTCGTTCTCAAACTTGAGCTAGAGACACGTCCCCCGAACCTTAAATATGAATGACACTATACTTAGTATTGCTCATGCTCAATATATGCTGTAATGCAATGGAAATGTATGAACACCTAACATCCACTTCTAAATCTTAATCTTCATCCCTAATATGAAACCAAATGCAACCAATGCAATAGAAATGATGGACGATGTGTTTCAATGCTCCAAAGATGACTCAATGAGATTAGACACAAGGATTTCTAAGAATGGAGACTTGGTCCATGACCAACATGTACTATTCTGACCATATCCAATACATAATCATGAATTTTAAGAATGTCACTTAAACCGTTGAAAAGTATACTTCTTCCTCTTCGAATCGACAGGTCATACATCAAAAACGGAGTTCGGGTAACCTCGCGTTTATAATTTAACAAAATGTTAAAACTGGAACAGAGACAGATTTTGGGTCAACTTTAACAGTAAATCTGTTATTGCTCAGGCATAACCACCGCGCATGGGTTACATCGTTGGAAAGCTCTACGTGTCTAGTTTTCAGCAAAGCAAGCGGAATGTGTTTTCGAGTCTCGAGCTAGGAGATATGACTGTTTTTCCAACTTGTGTCAGCGTAGACTGCTCAATTCCGAATTTGAGTGATGCTAGGTTAGAAATTTCTATAGAGCTCAATACTTTGATCTAGATCCCGAAATTTTTACCGTAGATAGAAGACTCATAGAGGAACTCTCAGAAAAATTCCCAGAAATTTCAGAACTTTCGAACAATCTCAATAAAATTCTCCAAAATCAGACAACCATGAATTTTCCAATTCTGCAGAATTCTAAACCAAGTAATTTCTGTTCTTAACTTCTTTAACTACACAAAATCCATTCTTCTATGACCTAATTAGGATTTAAACTACATGAATATGCAGGTATACACATGTTTGATCAATACCCAAAACATAAATTAGGGTTTACCTTCAATTAGTTTCACTAATTCTTTCCCCTTCTTCTTCTTCTTCTTCTTCTTCTTCTTCTTCTTCTTCTTCTTCTTCTCTCTCTCTCTCTCTCTCTCTCTCTCTCTCTCTCTCTCTACGTTTTACAATAACTGGTGGAGGGTGGAACGGTGTAGAACATCGTAGAAGGTTTTATTAGGGAAGAATTATCCCATGAGGTTGGGAGTATTGGTTTAAATGAGACATGGCTCATCCTTACCCTTCATTCCACTTACCAAGTCAATCCCCTTTTAATTAACTTAATTAACACCTCAAATTAAATCATGTATTGCTAGGCAATTAATAAATGATATGCAGGGGATAACACAACACATGAATCAAATAGCATGACCTATGCGACAAAAAGTTAAATGTCATATGCGATGCACGTGCATGCTCGGAACGGGTGTTACACATTCTGGATAATAAACTTCTCGTATTGCCTGGGCCTCTAGCAGACGATCCACCTCTTCGATAACGGCATCGACGTGTTGGGCCGCTGCCCTTCTCTTTTTTTGGATCACGGGCTTGTGCTGGGGATCTACGTTTAAGTGGTGGCAGATCACATCTGCATCCACTCCGAGCATCTCTTCTGGTACCCATGCAAAAACATTGACATGTTCTTTTAAGAAACCTACCAGTTCGGCTTCTTCTGATTCTGTCAGTGACTCCCCAATCAGAAAATACCTCTCCGGATCAGTCTCGTTGATCTGTATTTTCTTCAGGCCTTCCACCACTTTCTCCGCTGGATTCCTCCCGACGTCCTCGATATCAGGTACTTCTACTGTGTGGACGTTATGGGCTTTCGGTGTTTTCTTGATGATAGAGATCAGACACTGCTGCGCTGACTTTTGGTTACCCCTGATCTTTTCAATTCCATTAGACCCTGGGAATTTCACCATCTGGTGGTAAGTAGAAGAAACAACTCTTATCTTGTGTAACCAAGTCGTCCCTATAATCGCGTTATAGGAAGACGGGACATCTACAACCAGAAAGTTAGTTCTCAGGACTACAGAACCTGCACGGACAGGGAGGGTTATCTTCCCTAGGGGCCAGACTGCCCCTGCTCCAAATCCCACTAAGGGTGTCTTTGACTGCTCCAAATCTGCTTGAGTCAAACCCATCCTTTTGAATGCTTCGTAGTATAATATCTCTGTACAGCTTCCTGAGTCTACTAGGATTCTCTCGATATCATACTCCCCAATTCGTAGGGTTATGACCAAGGCATCGTTATGGGGTACCTAGACTTCTTCCAAATCTTCGTCTGAGAAGACTAGGCCTTCGTTGCCTACGTCATTCTCTCGTCCTCTCTTCTTTCCCAACCTCATGACATGTTGGTCGTGTTTGATTTGTCTCTGGAGCAACCTTACCTCATTTCTTGTATAAGGCGCGGCCAACCCATGTATCATGTGGATTACTCCTTTAGGATTCTGTTCGTAATCCAACTCCATGGCCTTCCCCTTATCCTTGGGATCCTCCTGGATGAACTCTTTAAGGTAGCCCCGAGAGACCAAATCGTCGAGGTGCCTCTTGAACATCTCGCAGTCTTCAGTCATGTGACCCCAGTCCTTATGGTAGCTGCAATGCTGATTCGTAGCACGTTTCGCATCCTTATCCCCCCAGGGGTTGGGGCCATTTGAAATAAGGCTGATTCTTAATTAGGTAAAGAACCCTGTAGATGGGCTCCTTCCAAACTGTAGTAATCGAAAAGAATGACTTTGGATCAAGGGGTGGCCTTTCTCTGTTCGGCTCTCTCTTGGCCTGCCCGAATTCCTTCCTTTCCTTGTATGTTCTGGGCTCTGGCTTATCCGCCTTTTTTGCATAGACCCTGGACTGCTCGGCACCCAGCTTGCCATCCTTCCGTAGTATATCATCCTCGTTCCTGGCATGCTGTTCAATTCATTCCATCAGCTGTGCCAGCGTGCTCACCGGATTCATATTCAGGGACTTCCGCAGTTCCCCCCGAACAGGCAACCCAGTTTTGAACGTGGCTATAGCGTATTCCTCGCTGCAACTTTCAATCTCGTTGAAAGTTTCCCAATACTTTTTGGCGTAGTCTCTGATCGGCTCATTCTATCCCTGTTTCATAATTGAGAGGCTTTCGAAAGTCTTAGGCGATTTTCTGCTGGTTAGGACCCGGGCAGTGAATTCTTCGGCTAACTGCCTCCATCCTCGTATGGTGTTCGGCTCTAATTTATGGAACCAAGATAAGGCCACCTTTCCCAGACTCGACGAGAACATCTTGCACATGATCGCGTCATCGCCATCATGCATAAACATTGCCTGTTGGTAATGCCGTATGTGTGCCACGGGGTCAACATTAGTCTCATATGGGATGAAGGTCCCGTGCTTCACCCTGCTTGGCAACCTTGCCTCCTTCAATCTCTTCACAAAAGGAGAAGAGGCTATGTTGCTAAGAGCCTTCCGTGCTGCTTCTTGTGCAGACACGGTTGCCTCTTCTTGTCCCTTTGCAGTCTTAGCAGCATGCCTCTCCCAATCGGAATCAGGTCTCCGGTACCTGTCCCTATGGTGCTTCCTGGTCCCACCTTCTTCTGGGGTGGAACTTCTGCTCTTGCTTCTCCTTTTTCGTGAAGAAGCCCTTGGCCGTTTCGGGGTGAGGCCCCTGCTCCTTTTTCTTCATGGAGAGGCTTTCTTATACTCCGCCACAGCCAGCCTCCCTCCTCTGGACTTTCTTCGTGAAAGTCCGGAATCTTCCGCATGTTCTCGTATTCGTTCGAGTTGTTGGATTTCGTATTCTCGCCTCTTAATCAGACGAGCGTATTCCTCTATCTCCTGTCTTTTCTGGTCCAGGATATCCTTATTGCTGTGCGCACTTTTCGAATGTGCCACTGATTCTATCCCGTGGTGGGACCTGCTTCTTCTCGTGGATTCCGTGGCTGTCCCACCTTCTTTGTTTTTCGGATCATCATGAAGAGTTATGGGGCCACCCACGTATGCTTCCAAATTTTTCCTTTTACTTTCAGTAATTCTGGACTCCAGACATGTTTCTTTTTCATACCTCTTTCCTTTGTTCTGTGTGACTGGGTCTACTCCCACCATGGTCGTTTTTTCAAAGGGATCTCCTTCGTTTCCCACAGACGGCGCTAATTATAGGGGGAAAATTCCAGTTAGTGTTCAGAACGACACTGAATAATAACAGCTGCACGTGCTACCTCGCCGGAATCCTAATTTGCTGCCTGAACCCTAGCCTGTAAAACAGACAGGGGTGAGCGCACCTTTGCCTCTCGTGGCAAAGGCCCTCCGATGCTAAAGTCAGTATCACGTACTTATGATCAAAAACTCGATTAACAGCAAAATACTGCAATATGAATACGGAATATTGCGTACCTTTACCTCTAGGTTTACCTCGTATTTATAGACCCATGTCTACTTGCTGTCCAAGCCATCTTGCTGCCATAAGTTTCCTTTCTTGTAAAGGGAACCCAGAATATCAGGGATTCTCATTCCCTTAACTGCATATTTCCTTTTAGACCATTTAGGAACTCTTTCCAAAGCTGGCTGTTCATCCCATTCTCATTGGGTATCTCCTCCAAATCTCGTTTCCTTACTGAGTATTGCCATTCTTGGACCCTTCTAGAGCGTCCTCTAGAATTCTGCTCCTGTTCGGCTTGCTCAGTGCCGAACAGCCCACCTGGACCAGTGACTTCATATGTCACTTACCCGGCCTAGTAATTTCTCATGTTTGTCGGAGCATGCCCCTGCTCGGGTAACTTGGACCAAAGACTTCTCGTGTCTCTGGTCCCTTTCGCCGAACAGACCGCCTAGTACTAATTACCCCTTCTATCACCAGTTTTTAACCACTGCACGGCGGTACCCTCATTCAACGGCTCACGTGATCCCCGAACACCACATGTTCGATTACTTTTTGTGTCTGCTCGGGATTACCTCCCTACATTCAACAACCATGTGAATATGTGAAATTTTAGATTCTAATTTTCGGCTTCTTCGATCTCTATAGAAATTCTAGCTCTGTCTGTGCATATTGTGTGTGTTGCAAAACCTGTGATTCGGCTAATTTCTCAATAAAAGATGTTCACTAATTTTGATGCTAGGAGTACGAATGCCATAGCCTTTTCTTTTGTTCTAAGCTAAAACGACTTACAAATGCCAAGGGTGTCCCTAGTAGGGCTGCCCGCGGATCGATTTTGGGTGGATCGGTCCGGTTTCCAATGCAATCCGCTCACAGCGGATTGTCGTTTTTTCTATCCGTCAACCGTCCATGAGTGTTGTTTGGTCGGTTTAGTTTGGATGCGATTTAGGCAGATTTGAGCATGCAATTTATATTTTTTTATATACTCCAAAAAAATATTAAAAAATAGAGCTCCAAAACTTCAAATCCAATCAAGTCTAAACATTAATCCACCCTAAAGCTCAAAAAAGTCTAACGATAAACTAACCCATCCATAAATCTAGGGGAGTGATTTTCAAATTTTTTTATTTTTTTTTTAGTGTTGAAAGTGTATGTATTTTTTTCGCTAGAAGACAAAAAAAAAATGTAAATATACAAAAGGAGAGTGTGAAGATCAAAGGAAGACACAAGGTTGGTTTTCCTGGGCATCAATGTTAAATGATTTCCCTATTAGAATTTAATCATATTGATTTCAAATCAATCAGTTTGATATCTAAAAGTGTTTTAAAGAGCTTTTGCTCTATGTTAAATTTTTTTTGTTTTGTTTTGGGCAGATATGCGGATGCGGTTTGAACCGCCAACCGAACCGATCCACATCCGCCAAAATTGTTATATTAGGATTCGTATCCGTCCGTAACCCACCTTGGTTTGGTTCATTGGCGGTTCAATTTGGTCGATTTGGACAGTTTAGACAAATCGGTCCATCCGTTGGACAGCCTTACTCCCTAGTATTGTTATGTCATCAAACAGATCGATGCTCACCTAAGTTGAAGATTAATGGAGGTTGAAGGCTTGCAGTCTAAGCTCACATTTAAAAAAATTCCAATGTTCCGTCCTGATTTAATCAAAATGGTCCGTGTACCTACAGAAGTCAAATTCAAGATAAAATTAGGACTTGTTTCACACATGGCACCAAGTATTGAGAGGTTTGAAAAAAGTAAAAAGGAGAAGATTCAATCATAGTTTTAGTTATGATTTATTATCGCAAGCAAAAACTGTGATTGACATTATCTTTTTATAACGGTTTTAATTGAAAACTGTGATCGATCTTAATCATATATCAATCACGCTTTTTGATATTTAATTAGGGTTTTGGATGTTTGTAATCATGGGTCAAGACCGTGATTGTAAGGCCATAATATATATTTAATCACAGTTTTAAAGGAAAACCGAGCTCTAATATCATAATTTGAACTTTCAATCACGATTTATATCCGTGATCTAAAGCAGTGGACTTACTATATCACCCGTAAAGACCACGGTTTGGGAACCGTGATTAAGGACAAAGGATCACTGCTAAGAACTGTGATCGTTATCGTTTATTGCCATAATTTTTGAAAACATGTGGTCAATCCTGTTCATGCAAAATTAACTTGTCATGAGACCGTATGACTCTCTCTCTCTAGGGCGATTTGGCGATCTAAACTCTTTGGGCTCGCCTCTGCCGCCGCTTGCCGGGGGTTCCTCCTCCCCCGGGTTTGATCTTCCTCTTCCATTCCCCTCTACCTCTCTCTCCTACCCTCTCCTCCTCCAGATCGTGTCCCTCATCCTCTCCTCCGATTTTGATGAGTTTCCGCCCTCAGCGTGGGAGGGTAAGGCGTTTCATCTCCAACCGATGGTTCCTTGGATCCGCCAGTCTGCCTAGCGTGGGAATCTCGTTGGTCATGGGCGTTTTGGTTGGCGGCGTTGTCTAGATCTGGCGTGCTTAGGTGGTGGGTGGTGGGCGGTGGTGGAGTGGTGTACTTGTAGATGATTTTCTGACTTTGTTTTGCAAGTTCTTTCTTTTTTCAAAAACTGATCAGTGAAGATGGCGGTGTAGATCGGTAGTGGTTCAGTCCAGCAGTGGCGAGGTGGATGTAGGCCCCGTGGCTGGGATGCTCAGGTTGTGTTTTGTGCCGAAGTCTAGTCAACGGCCACTCCGAGCTCTCATTCGGGCACGAGGCCAGCAGTTCATCCTTCTGGGTTGTTATTGTTGCTGGTTTTCATCGAAGGAGTTTCAAGCTCTGGTGGGATTGTTAGGGGCGTGCTGCTATTTGGTGGTGCTTTGATCCCCTTGCCCTGATTGCTTTGATTTTCATTGTCGTAGGCCGGGATCCGCTGCCGGTATCTACATCTGGGAGAGACCGGTTTGGCTTAACGGCGAGGCTGGTTTTTCCAGTGGTTTGTGCGGCAGTGGTGATTGAAGTGGTTAGGGTTTTAGGGGCTGGTTTGGGTGGGCTAGTCCTTGGGTGGACCGAATTAGGGTATTTTGGGTTTTTCTCTATATTATTTGGGTGCAGGGTTGAGCTTTATTGTTTTACTATTGTTTGTCTGTACCTATGGCACTACCCACCCCGATTGGTATTGAATTACCCTTCGAATCCTTATAGTGGCTCAAATTGCTGAAAATTAACCTAGTACAAATTAAGAACTCTGTTATCAAAACAAAGATACTGTTCTGAAGTTCAATTTATGAAAAATTATGTATCCATGGAGTTATTGTTCTGAAGTTCAATTTCTGCCAAGACTTGTATCAATTTCTATCCATGTAGGCACGGGCAACCCGATGATAACAGAAAAAAGAAGGGAGAAAAAAAAAAAGGGTGATGAACATTTCGTGCAAAGAAAAGAGGGGTATGAAAACATAAGGACCTAAGCGCGGACGACACTACTAAACTATAATTCAAAACTGAACATCAAGAGGAGTCAAAATAACAAAACTCGGATTATGTGTAACATTTAACAACACACTCACACCCAAAAAATACTCAAATTTCTTGAACACGTGCAGATTCCAGAATATACTCCATGAAAAGGCGCAAATTCCACCCGGAACAGCAGCGAGATTGAAATTTACATGTTGATTTACAAATAAACACTACTTGCACTCTAGAAAGAAACAGACACCAAAAACTCCCAAAAAATCCCAATAGACGCTTTCACACGGCTTTCGAAAAATGGTTTCTTTGTTAGACCCATTACCTTTGCTTTCACAAATGTTTCTTGGCCCACCTTCCACACAGCTTTCTTCAACCAGCTCTGGACGGGGCTTGATTTCATCGCTAATACTGAAAGATTCGAAAGATTTCGCCGGAATTCCAAAAATCCCAAAGGAATGTTTCTTGGCCCAACTTTCGACGAGATTTGTAAGCCTCGATGGGGATTCGAAAGATGACGGGAGCGGTAGAGGGGGAGGACCCAAATAACAGAAGCTGGGTAAAAAGAAGAGATGGCATTTTTGTAAAATATTTGAAAGATGGCATTTTTGTAAAATATTTTAGTAAAATATTGGTATTGCAACAACTTGTCCCCACACCATTGTATTTTATAATAGAGATTTGTCTTAGACCACCTTTGGGTGGCTTGGACTGTGCCCTTATAGTGTTTCATCTAACTTTTTGTTAGATCCATTTCCCTTTTTCTCCTTTTTAATAAAAATTTCATCATTAAAAAAACACTGTTCATTCATATTCCTCATCCTTGTATCGTCTCCCCACAAGTATTGCCAAAATATATGGTACCAACGATAATGGAAAAAAACAGTTCAAAAAAAAAAACGATAATGGAAAAAAGAAAAACATTATGATAATTTTTTGGTGAAAACGAAAATCACACATGTCCTTTATTTATAGCAAGGAAAGGAAAGAGACCGAGAATACAACACGCTTCGTACAAACATAGAAATGAAAAGCTTCATCAGCTTATCATCAAATGAAAGAAAACGCAAACTAATTAAGCGGACTTATTAGCTTGTTTAAACAAATTAACATTATTCTCGCGAAATGTAAAAAAAAAAAAAAGAAAAAAAGACAAGCATTATCCAAAGCTTCAATACTTCATTAGTAAGCCCACTCACCCCAATCCAAAGGGGGGTCCGGTCTAGGGATGGAGCGTAGTCTATCTGGCATCCTAACACCACCATAGCCTTCTATCAACAAACCCATAAGCAGAGGCATTCCTCCTCCTTCCACTTGGATCGAAGAAGGGGAATGGCCAGCGTGGGAAATCCGAAGTTGTAGGATCTCGAGTTGAGGGAATCCTCCAGCGGTGCAAACCATCTTTGCACAATTTATACCAAACAACAAGAGAATTGTCAATTTTGGAAGCTTCTTCAACACTGGCATAGGATCTTCACTAAAACCCCATGCTTCTATGTAGAGGTACCTGAAATTTGGAAGCACCTCTGTTGGCAGCTTCCACTGTACCCACGATCCAGGGTCGACCAACCTCAATTGGAGGAGGTGTTGGCAGCGACGTTGTTTGTACCATATATTCACCGCCTGTCGATAATCGACCGAAAGGTGGAGTTTATGGTAATGCTTCCTATTTTATTATTTCGTATTAATAATATAACTAGTTTTTATTTCTTTTAATAAAGTGCAGGACACTTGGCATGCTCCTATACATGTGGAAGTTAAAAAGACACTTGTCATTGTCCTACACACTTTGAAGTTGAAGAGGAGTTACTTGGACAAGTGGCATGCTCCTACACACTTTGGAGTTTGTGGGAAGTTATTTAGACACTTGGAAGATGATGAAGAGTAATGAGAAGTTAGGAAGTTATTTCCTACACATTGTATTTTTCTATAAATAGCATCTTTTGGCTTCATTGTAAACTCCTTCAACAAATCAAAGTCTTAACTTTGTTCTTAATTTTTGTCTTCCTAGGAGTAGGATTAAATTAACTCCCTTACTTTTAATGAGGATCCGTCCTTCTTGATTGTAATTCTACCTTGAAAAAATAACAAAGTCCATTTGTTATTTTTCTTCCGCTCCATCCCACTTCACTAAACCATCAATCCACACCGCCCACCAAAAATATCATTTGATTCATTCGCCATTTATCTCCGATGAAGTCCTGAAACACGGCAAGGAACCTCAAATCCGTTTGTAGAGACGAGCCGCATTTGCTTTTCTTTTTGTTGTTGGCTTGTTGCTTTTATTCGTTCTCCGTCGATTCGCTCCGGAGAAGGAAAAAATTGGTAAACAGGAGTGTTACGATATTACTAAGTCGGAAGTAATGGTGAAATCGTATGTGAAAGAAAAACCTTACAAGGTTTTTGACATTTTACGTAATTGATAAACGGCCATTTGTTGGCCAATTGGAACTGTGAGGTTCCGGATCAAATTTTAAAATTTTTTTTTTTTCAAGCTTTGCATTATGGACTTGAAAGCAATTTATTGTTCAAAAGAAGCTGGCCAATTGTTGGCCAACTGTTTGAGAGATTTGAACCATGTGACTACGGCTAGGGGTAAGCCACGACATTTGCTGGCCATCTCTTTCGCCAAACTCTCCAAGCCTGGAGGGCAACAACTTTTTTGATTTTCAACCTCATCGTAGTTAGGAAATGCTTTACTACAAAACAATTCCCAATTTTCTTTCTCCTTCAGAAATGGGAGCTCATGGACATATGTTCTCTCATCGCTAGGCTCGGCAACAACTTTGTTTCGGGTTGTCATGATTACTCTGCTTCCAATTTTCTCATCTGGAAACGCTCTACTCAAGCTTCGCCAAGCATTTACGTCCCATACATCGTCAAGCACCACCAAATATCGATGTCCTTTCAAGGTTTCACGTAAATGAGGCTCCAAATCTTCTTCTTTCATCTTCTCTAGAAACTCTAATTCCTCTTTGTTGTTTGGCTTTGTGAAAGATTTTATTGTTGATCGGAGAAGATCTTGGATTCTGTAATCAGTGGACACGGAAACCCAAGCATAACAGTCAAATACCTTTGTAAGACTAAGAGTGTTGTAAAGCTTTCGAGCTATAGTTGTCTTACCCAAGCCTTCGGTTCCTACGATTGAGATCACATACCGATCTTTCACTTTCTTGACAAGTTGGGACGTCAATTTGTCAACATCCTCCTTGAACCCTACAACATGCTCATTGTCTTTATATGGGCGTTCTCTTCGCAGCCAACTATCTTCCGTATTTATGCGATTTGATCCTTCTCTTGCATCATCAATACTTCTTATCCCGAAAGTTACTTGATTTTGTTGGATCTGAGTGAGCTTGGTCTTCAATGTGTTTATTTCTTGTCCTATACCATAGAGATTTCCTTGTTGGATGAGGCTAGCATGTTTGCTACAAATGCAAAAATACTTCTGAAAGCAGTCTTTTAACCCCATTTTCTTTGGAGTCTCTACTTCCATCTTCTTTGGAGTCTGATCTGCTTCAACTTTGAGGATGAAGTTGTCAATAATATCCTCGGCCTCATAAGCAACATCTCTAATATCATATATCCACTTGCGCATTCGATTGTCGACATCTTGCTTTTCTTCTGCATCTTTCAAGAAACACAACATATACTCCAATTTGTCTCTCAACCATTCAACATCATCTTTCACTCCTCGTAAAAAAACAACTTGTTCAATGAGAAGGTCACCAAGTCTATCCACCACGAAGGAGACAACAGCGTCAACCATCCTTAGCAATTGTGTTCCTTGCTTCTCTCACCCTAATTAATAAACAAGGATAAACAACCAAAATTAACATATGCGACCAAAATTAATTCTTGCTGGAGTTGTACTAAAGCTATATCAAGAGAGGAGATCACGTTTAGACGGACTGCATAGAGTTTGGTTTTATTGGTTAATTTGGTTCAGAGAGAAATTGAAGGCCTGATATAATGGCAGCTTTTTTGTTTGGCAATGGCTCACAAAAATCTTGCATGCATATTTGTAACCCCGAACTGTTTGGTAGTGTTTCAGTTTTCTTGTTCTCAGAAACAGTAAACTAGTCTTTGCTCATTGCCAAAACTAAGAAATCGAGACAAAAGTATGTTTAGTGCATACTGTGGTTAACAAATTACTAGCTAGTAGCTTGTGCGCATAGCGAGCAACTTAAGGCCCATTTATCTAAGGGCAGTTCGTAACCTCTTGATCTATGCATGGCCCATTCACGTAATTAGCGTCGTATTTGTACAATTCGATTAGTATGGTGGACAAAACAAAAAAAAATTCAAAAGTTATACAAAACATCTATGTGATACCATTCACTTAAGTATGATCATAGAGCCAAGTATATAGCAACTTATCGTGCAACTCATAGATACTAAGGCCCCGTTCGAAACTTGAGAAAAAAGAAAGGAAAATAAAAGAAAGAAAAGGAAAATAAAATTTTGAGGAAAGTGTAGAGGAAGATTTACTGTCCTTAATTCTTCATTTTGTTAATTTCCTCTCTGTTTCCTCTCAAACCAAACATGATAAATTAATTATCCTCTCATTTCTTTTCTATTCCATGACCAAGTTCCAAGCTCGTTTAAAAACGATAAAAGTTGTTCAAATATATATATGTAAGTGTAGGTCTGAGTTCAATTAGAGGGAAAAACATTTAGGAAAGAATTTAGATCTCTACTTAAAAGGATACATAATTGCAACATCAATATCTGCTATACCAAATTTCAGCTTTAAACCCCTGCATGCTGCTCTAACCAACCAGGAACAAAAATAAAAACAAAAGTAATTTATCTTTTGAATCCATGAAGAACCAATTAAAATTAAATATTTAAATTTTAAGGCTTATGAAATCAACTAATTAATTCATACAATCAATACAATTTCATCCATTGTTGAACTTTTAAGGCTTATTGGTTTGATTTGGTCCAAAGACGAAATGCAGGTTCTCGTGTTCCTCTCCACTTTCGGAGCAAGCCCGACATGTCTTGCCTTTGGATTTGAAATTCTTTCTCATCTACTCGGCAATCGAGAATCTCTCAATGCCGATCAAAAAAAAATTGAGAATCCCACAACATGATTATCTATTTAATGATGATATATGAAAAAACTATTTCGACTTCAATTCGGTATGCAATTTCATCGGTCTAATTATTTCGGTTCGGCTGTGGGCTACCTACTTTTCTCGTCGCCAAACAGAACAATCATAAATAATATAAAACAATTTATAGATATATATATATATATATATATATTATTGAGTCACCATGGCTTGCCTTCATAGACTCATAAACCACTGGACTATTACTGTCTTGTATCCTATCGTCACTATCATCGAAACTTCAAACGAAAAAGACTGACCTTTAAAGTGCCTCTAGAGCATTACAGCTCAAATTCTATTCTAGTTTAGTACATGAAATACTTCACCCCATCTAGAAAAACAACGGCTAACAGTACAAAATTTCCCTCCTTTTGTTTCTTTTAGCTATTATGGTTGGATTCAGGGATGAAACTAGAATTTTACCCTAGCAGAGGCAAAGTTGTAGACTAAGAAAATAAAAAGATGAATTACAATATTAATAGTCATAGACTCTAAAAAAAATTAAAATAACATATCTAAAACTATAGTAAATGATATTTGTTATTTGTACAAGGAGTACGGAAAAAACTAATTTTGATTTTTTAGGTTAAGTTGTTTTACGGTTAAAGTGTGGCGTTTCCACTCCCACCCCCCGCCCCCCCCTCTTAATTATACCTCATCTTTTATATTATTTCACTTTGGCCCATTGAATTTAATTTTGGAATATTTTTTTGGATTTTCTTTCTTAAAAAAAGAAATAGAAGATTTAGGACTAGTATATAAATTGCACTTGGTTATGAAGTTTTCCCTTCTATTTCTTTAACAACCAGACAAGGGAAGAGAACTTTTTGAAATTTCTCTGTCTTTCCTCTTATTTCCACAAGTACCAAACAGAGCCTAGTTTGTTTGATGAGAAGATTTGAATTTTTGCCAGAATACTCTACATATAAAAATAACGTCCTTAACATCAAGAGTTAATCCCATTTCTCAACTCGATCTACAGAGACATAATGAAGCTAATAAAGCCCCTGATGAAGAAAAACGTATGAAAAACAAAGTCTAATAGAAAAAACAAGAACTGGAGCATAAAGGATTGGGAAAATTAGAACCATATAACCGAGGAAATTCGAAACTTACTCTGAAACGATTATCATGGCAAGAAAATCCAAATGAAAAGCAAAATTTGCCGAAGCTAATTCCTTTGTAAACAGAAAAAAAAGGAGAACCCAGTTCCAGAGTTGATACCTGATTTCAAACTACAACCCACAGAACCATACTGACCCATCTTTTCAAAACTCTAATTCAGAGGAGGAGCTTCATGGCTTTCATGAATTGAGGAGGTTGCAACTTTGTTTAAAACAAAACTCATTATACCGAATTCCGAATATACGACGTCGTTTTGAGAAACACGGGGTAAAATAGTAAATTCATTTGAGAGTACTGCTATATGTACAGAAAAGGAGGGACCGAAATCGTACCGACTGCCGCCTGCCGGCCGTCTCCGGCCACCGGACGGCCGATCCGAGCCGTCCAAAAATTTTTTTAAAAAAAACCAAGGGGCCCAACGCAGGAATCAACGGCATCCGATGTGTGATATACATAAAAATGGGTGCTCCGATCAAGTACCCTACACACCTCGGATGCCGTTGATTCCCGCGCTGGCCCCTCGGTTTTTTTTTTAAAATTTTTTGAACTGCTCGGATCGGCCGTCCGGTGGCCGGAGATCGCCCGGCGCAATAGTCAGTGCACTTTCGGTATGGGACCAGTCGGTCCTCATATCATTTATTGGGGTAAAAAAATAGGAATATTGCTCCTACTTTAGCGGACAAAAAAGTAGAATTAGGGATAAAAAGTTAAGAAATTATTGGAGTATCTTTTTTTATCGGGACAGTGTGTTGACCACAACGACATTTTTAATGTATGGCTGAAACTGATTTGATCTAACGGTTGCCGCTCATTCTCCTCCTTTGAGTAAAGTGCCCACACTTTATGAACATATTACACAACTGCCCTGTCTCCTTTTGTTACTGATCTGCTATATGGACAGCCGTTCAATCAAAGGCAGCAGCCATTTTTCCTCTTTTGCTCAAAAAAATTAACTTCAGTAGTTAGGGATAAAAAAGAGTGTGTTGGGTGGGGAGTGGAGAATTTTAATATCAAGAAAAATATTGAATTAGAGGGAGTTGGGAAATTGGGGATTTTGATGAGTTGGAGGATGGTGCCCCCCTCTCTGTGATGTTCTGATTCGATTGGTTTCTCTGTTTGGGTGTTCGTTGCTATCTTCTGCTGCGTTTCTTTTCTAATGCTGAATGTTGCTTAGTTAGGGTTGGTCGTGGCTTTGTTTCTCTTTTGGGTTTGCTTTGCCGTTCTCTTAGTGGCTTGGTGCGGGTGTTTTGAGGTTGTTTTTTGTGCTGCTTGTCTATGCTTGTTTCAGTTCCTTTTGTGGGGGCTACTTTAGGCTGTTTTTTCAGTAGGGCTATTTTGCCTATTTTTTGGTGGAGGTGTTCTCTTTTATTTGTTTCCATGTTGCTGGGTGTTAGAGTGCTGGAGGTATTTTCCTTCAGGAATAGGTGTGTTGGGGTTGTTGGCTTCTTGCCAATGTCTTTTTAGTACTCGAGTAGATCTTGTTTGCCTTTATTCCCTTTAATCTTTGTTCCTTATCTAAGATTAATAAAATTCCTTTTGCTAAGAAAAAAAGATAAAAAATAGCACAGCATCCCTTGGCTTCAAATTTTTATGTGGAAAAGCAAGAAATTCATTAATTATAAATAGTATTCCCTTTGACCCTTTTAAAATGTCTTTGTTTGAAAAACACACAGTTTTAGGAGTATACTTTTACATCAACTTTAAACTTTTTTTATAAACTTTTTTCTCCATTTTACACTTTTTACATCAACTATTACCTCTACTTTTCAAAATCATCCTCCACTTTATCCATTAACTTTTCAAAGTGGACAATTATTTTGGAACAGCCCAAAATGAAATACTGGACATTTAAATAGGGACGGAGAGAGTAGAATCTACCGTTTGTTATCTAATAGAAACTGAAAAAGACCTATTGCACACGTATGAGACAAGTAACGCATCTAAATCAAATTTCTTTGAAGGGCTGTCCACAATATATTTCGTTTTTTTTTTTTTTGGAGTTTTGTTGATTCAACATCCGTCATTGATAATTCTGTGCTTATGCTATAGATTTTCAATATTTCGATTCACATCGTAGAAGTATCATATCCATAATTCGAAGACTAATCTTGAGATTTTAGGTCTGTCACATATGTATTGCCAATTCTCTTTCAACATACTATGTACTACAGAGGTATCATCTCTTCTCTATCCCTTTGTTGTTTTGACACGTACAGGGGATTTGGCGTTATTTCACATTGCATTGTAGTTTGGTTTCCATTTTATTAGTGTTTCACCCTTTTTTCTTCAATAGAATTCAACAAATCTTATGATTAAAATGAATGTGTGGGTGATTTTCGATTAACAACTAGGGTCTATTTGTTTTCCCCTTCAAAATTGGATAGGGGCGTAACTGCGTAAGAGTGCCCATCCACGCTCTCTAATTTGTACTTGTTACGTTTGTTTAGTGTACGTATTACTTAGAGTTTGATACTCGTTTTCTTGTTTCAGAATTTGTGAAATGCGTGGAATGCCATTGGCGACAAAAGTGCACAACTGATATTAAAATCCGAGCTTGCGGATTTTACCACATGGTGTCAAAATAAAGTTGACAGGTTCCAGCCTTGAGACTCGTTAGCCAAATTTTCAATGGTTCTTAACTCTTTTTTCTCTCAGCATCGCGTAAAAGAGCTTGAATTAATGGTTGTTAGCCTTGTGCGGAGCTTTCCGAGGTCTTTCTCAAAACCCCATGCCAGGCTAATCTGCTGGGTTGCTAGGGAAATCAACTCGACAACAGCTGTAAGGGTAGATTCAGGCCCCGTTTCCCATTACATTATTTTACCTACAACTTTCTCCGTTCAGCTAAATAAGCCAAATGACTTATTTTTGTCTTTATTCAATTTTTTTTTCGTATATGTTAGTTTTTCGTTAATTTTTTGGGAATTATTGTATCTTCATGACAAGAGTAATCTAAAATGTAAAAAAATACGATTGAAACATAATTTTTTTGAATAAAGACAAAAATAGGCCAATAAGCCAATTTTTTCGTCTTTATTCAAAAAAATTGGATTTCGATCATAATTTTTTACTTTTAGATTCCTCTCATCATAAAGATGCAATAATTCCCAAAAAAATTGACGAAAAACTAACAAATACAATTTTTTTTTTGAATAAGAACGAAAAATAAGACAGTTGACTTATTTAGCCGAACATAAATCTCTTTAGCGGTTTTGTTTCCACCTAACTTGTTGTCTTCCCTCTAATAGACAAGTTTTACTTGGTAAGTGCTGCAACTTAATTTTAGTCTAGTGGAAATAACTTGTCCACTTGGTAAGTGCTACTCCTCAGCCATTTTTTCCAACGTAAGAAAGAATAGAAATTCTTTAGAAGTTGTTCTTGAGGAGAACAATTAGCCAGAGAATACAAGAGACTTGTATGGTCAGTGGCGTTTAATAGGAGTACAACTATTATATGAGGAATGAATGGGAAGGGGATGCTACCAAGCACCCCTGCTGAGTGTAAAGTGGGTGTCAAGTTGACCGTCCATCTTGGCACGGCCAGCAACGACGGGTTCGGATTAAATTTAAGCACATATAGATTTGAACCGTCCAAGGGATGCTTGGCAATAGCCATTTACCAAAAGTTGACGAGACCCAAGTCTTTGGACATCATTCCTTCGGATCCGGGGATGCTGCCAAGCACCTCTGCTAAGCATAAAGCGGGTGTCGAGCTGGCCTTCTATCTTGGCATGGCCGGCTCAAATTGAATTTAAGCGCATATAAATTTGAACCATCCAAGGGGTGCTTCGCAACATGTCCGGGTCCGAAGGAATAACGTCCAAAGACTTTGGATCATGTCAACTTTTGGTAAATGGCTGTTCATCCAAATATCGAGTAAAAGGAATGTGAACGTAGAACTAACAAGGGCCCACTCCAATGTAGAGCAAATGACAACACAAATTGAGAGATAATTATGAAAATGAGTTGGGTAGGGTTGTCGGTAGTTGGGCCCACTCCAATGTAGAGCAAATGACAATAAGTCTGATTTGATGATTCACTTCAACTTTTTTGTAGAGCCAAATATCTGTTCGGTTGGATCAAAGGAAAAAGTAGTTACAAAGCTTGGGTGCTAAGTCTAATTTGATGATTCACTTTCACTAGTTTTTCTTTTTCTCTTTCATGTGACTCTCTCACCCCATGTGAGTGTTGGTTGTCGTTTCTCCTTTAGGATCTCTTCTACCAATTCTGAGACCGATTTCTATTCCTTTGTTCCATTGGATGGTTTGATGAAGTCGAGGTGGATTTTTTGAAGAGAAGTGTTGGTTATAGGAGTCGGGAGTTTAGTCATCTTTGTGGCTTCTATCTCCCCTCCACGGGAATGGATGCCCGTTCTAATGTTTTTCATTGCTATCATTTATGAAATTTTATTCTTTTGACAAAAAAAATTAAAAAAAGAAGTAAGGGGTACATTATTATAACGTGGATGGCACCTGGTGCAGTCATACAATTTGTGAAAGTATCTATGCCACAAATATCATGCAATGTGGACACATAAGTTAACCATTGCCAGAAATAAAATTTCCACTTCCAAAGGACTTCTAATGCTCAATGCATTATTTGAGCTTTGCAGTAGTTTCCCAAGGGGACCCACCAACCAATAACTCGTACCAAGAAAAGTACTAAATAACTTTGACCTTAATTTGGTCTACTGATTGAAATGTGTGGGTCATTTTCTTTTACAACTTTCGTCTATTGCTTTGCCCCGTCGGATTTGATCTTATCATGTATTACATTCTTCTTCTTATTACTGATCATAGGTATCCGGACTCGACATTGGGTGATGGCTAAAGATTTGTGCTCGAACCTGAGACCTCTTTGAAAAAAGATTGAAGGACCACTGTACTATGAACTAACCCAAATGAGATTTTCAAGGTTAATAAGTGAAGCACTTAAGATGAATCTCAAGAAAGATCAAAAGCCGGCTTTGGATTGCTCTGGTGCTAGACTGCTAGTTGGATGTTTTGATTTAACAGTACTAGATAGATTAGCGTGGAACGCTAGGACCCTGAGAGCTTATGGTTTCTTTCTCCACGCCAAAAGTAGAAAATGCGAGTTCAATTTTGGGGGTTCGCGTAGCATGAAATCGCAATGGGAAATAAGCTATTTTGTGACTGGTTTTAAAAGATTAATTCTTTGCACCGATTTGATTTATTATAATTGAGATCTTTAAATTGGCACCAAATTAAGCTTTTGAAAACATATGTTGAACACTGTTTCATGCATATTTCTCATACGTATATCGTCTTCTCACAAGTATTGTCAAAATTTATGGTACCAATCATAATGGGAAAAAAAATTATAAATGATAATTCTTTGGTGAAAACAAAAAATGCACAAAGGTCCTTTATTTATAGCAAATTACTGAAAATAATTCGACATGACATAAGACAAGAAACTTATTCACTAAAATTGGACAATCATGAACGAGTAAACCAAGGGGTACTCGCTGAAAAAAAAAAACAAGAAAACAAAAAAAAAAGAGAGAAAAAGGAAAAAGGAGACCAAGCTAGAACGCAACACGTTGCTCTGCTCCTGGACTCGCACTTACGTAAAATGAAAAGCTTATCAGCAGCTTATCAAATGAAAGAAAGCGCAAACCCACTATCCACACAGTACTTGTTTAAACAAACAAACATTATCAAATGAGATTTGGAAGCACCTCTGTTGGCAGCTTCCAATCTCTGCTGGGCGATCGAGCAACCTCAATAGAAGCATTGTAGTTTTTCAGAAAATCACAGTACATATGTACATCTATTTTGGGTACTGATAAATATGGTAGAATTATCTGTCTGGACTTAAATAACAAGTTGAATATGAGTTGAAATTGTACAATAAACCAATTATATAAAAAAATGAATCCCATGCCACTTGATAATATATGTTTACCATGTGCTGGAAAAATCTCATGGTGCTCTTTTTATATGTTTCTGTCAAATAATCTTCGAAAGTGCTGCGCTCCTCTCTCTGTTATCATTCAGCTTTGCTAGGTTTCTAACAGTTCCAATCAACCATGAAATTTACAAAATGTCTAGGTATAGCGCCCTGCTACTCGCTCAAACTATTCTACACAGATGATGCACAGACAATTTTGTGGGGCCCGCCTTGGGTCTCACAAAGATGATCCAAATCGCTGTTTTTTTCTTAAAATATGTTTTTAATGCTATCTGTTAAAAATCAGTTCGTTTTGATTTTGGTAAGGGCTTTTTCGAGTACCCTAAAAATATATTTTAAGAAAAAATGAGCGATGCAGTTCATCTTTGTGGGATCTGAGATGGGCCTTGTTCGTGTATGATCCGCGGGAAATCGTGTGTGCCCACAGTTCTTTCATTTTCTCAATATACTTCCCCTATAAATCTACATCCTTCTCTCCAAAGTCCATACAATTTTTTTTGGTAATGTAGGGTGTCCCGGCCCAGGTTATCTGCACGTCGGACTAATCCCTACAGCTCTTCTCACAGCCATTTCACACGTTTTACGTATGGCGATGAGGTGGCCCCAAGAGGTTGTTGAAAATAAGAATCGACTCTCAGAACTTAGGATAGAACAAATACCTAAATCTCGGCAAGACCACTTGGCCAATCTCTTGGAGTTATAGTCCATACTTCTTAGATGAAAACTAACCTTTCTTCTTTTTGTAAAAAGTTTTCTTACCAAAGAACTAAAACATTTTGAAACATTCCCAAACCTTCTAGAGTTCTAGGTGGTGCTTAAGGTTCAAAAAGTGTGTTGAATATATTTGTGAAAATGTGATTAAATCAAAGGTATATAGACAAATTTAGTTTTTTTTTTTTTCATTCTGTTTTTCTTTCTCAACGCCAAAAGTAGAAAATGTGAGTTCAATTTTGGGAGTTCTAGCATGAAGTTTCCATTCTGGGTTTTTTTTTTTTTTTTTTAATTATAGCAAATTACGGAGAGAATTTAACATGACATAAGTTAAGCACCTTAATCACTATAATTGGACAATCATTGACGAGCAATCCAAGGGGTATCAACACGGTTGCTCTGCTCCTGAATTCGCACATAAAGCAATGATTTGGTACTTACGCGTAGGCACGTATAATCTTAAAGTAGGAATGAATTAAGACTACATTTACATGGCATATATAATCAAGCTAGCTTGAAAGTAAGTGAGGATCGATGCTAATAAATTAGTAATCAAGAGTCCATGCCATTAAAAAGGCTAGCTAGCTAGCTAGAGGAGTTAGGCTATGCAAAGGAGGCGCCGGCCTCGACACCAACATCCAGTACTTGTTATTCTTTCCATATATGCTTTTTGGCTATTTCACTGAAGTTTCCATTACAGCAACAATCACTCTGAGCATCACGAAAAGTACTTTGGCTACTTTGATCATCTTCATCCTCTATATATTTGCACCCCAAATAGAAAATAAACAACGACTAATGAAATGTGGAAGAGAAATTTCAAAAAAAGAAAAAAAAATGTGGAAGAGATTTGTGGTGACTAATTGGCCCAGCGGCACTCGGTACACAATGATAAGGTCCAATTGACACTACTTTTTCCTACAATTGCAACTATTGCTATTTCTACAAGATTTATTTTTATTATTACGGAGTATTATTTTTTAAGACTTTTCCCTAGGAAATCTCTTATTCAAAGAGGCAAGATACTTGCAGCTTTTATGTAGGGGGCGTGACAAGAATCTGTGGAACGGATTGGACGTAGTATTCCAATAAATCACCGCCATGCTCCCAATTACTGAATTCAATATTGCTAGAAAATTCTTACATTTAATACCCGAGAAAAGGAGTTCTCTGTTTTATGAGTCTAAAACCTAACTCACCAACGTGATGCGGAGTGCGTCTTTCAACGTTCCTTGAGCTTTGGACCGTTTGCAGCCCAAACGTCACAAGTAAGCAGAGCTGCTGCCCATCCTTGACGAGACGTTCTGAAAGCCTACGGTTGATTGGAAGCGGGCCACCGATCAATAGATTCAATACACATCGATCGTTTTGCCATGATTGTAGGCGTTTTTTGGCCGTCTGACATCGTTTAACCTTTCGAAAAGGGAAGTTTCTCGTATTAGGAAACATTTCGTATGCATAATTAATATCATCACGTAGGTAACTCCATCTTTGTTGTCGTTTGTTTTGGCAACCTTCTATTAATTTCTAGAATTTGATTTTTAGGTCAACATCATATTTTGCATTTTTGGTAATTTTTCCTAATTTATTTGATTTAGGCTTTGTTAGTTTCCTAGTTTTTGTTCAGGGCTTCTCCAATATTATTAGTACTGTTGTAAGCCCTGAGCAAGTTGGTGTTCAATTTTCATTGAATTATAATAGAGTCTAGAGAGAGTTTTTCTACACCTATTTTGTTGTCGTTCATCTTTTCTT
This sequence comes from Rhododendron molle, assembly GCA_025413875.1. Lineage (NCBI taxonomy): Eukaryota > Viridiplantae > Streptophyta > Magnoliopsida > Ericales > Ericaceae > Rhododendron > Rhododendron molle. The sequence continues at coordinate 869,738 of CM046396.1, read as the reverse complement.
TTTTATATGCTTCCCTGCATCCCAACTCCCAAGTTTTTTTTATTCCTTAGCAAATCAAATTAGCCTTCCGAGTATGAAACCTTGTGTTTTTATCTAATTAACAGAAACCTATATATCTACCTTCTGGCCAAATTTTGTTTTGTTTTGTTTTTTTTTTTAAAGTGCGAAATCTCAGGTTGGGGTTCGTTAGCTTTAATCTGTTGAGGCATGTATGAGACGAAGATGAAACTTTTGTTCTCTGCAGCCAAAGTTGCTCTTTTGGTCACACTAGTGATCATTTCTGTAATCGCAAATTCGGTTGAAACCAAAGGTGGCCGTGGTGGAGGTTCGGGTGGTGGTGGACGTGGAGGAGGCAGAGGACGCGAACGGAAGCCTCCAGGAACTTGGAGTAGGGGTGGTGCAGGTGCTGTAATTATATATGGAGGGAATAATCATCATCATGGAAGTTCAATCGCCCCATCGACATCAGTGTGTTATCGCTTCGGAGTTGATCATGGTCTACTTTTCATGATCAATCTTATAACTTACTTTCGGATATTTATGTAAATCCCCCTTTTGTCTGCTCTGATTCTCGAATTTATATGCTCTATCTTGAACTAATTGTTCCAGTTGACTAGGTACCGTGTCAAAACCATTATGGTCTATACATTAACTGTAGAGACCCGTATATTTTTTATTTATTTATTTATAATTTCAGTATTTTATAAAAATGTTAGAACGTGGATTAAATGAGAGAGATGTAGTTATTTATTCTGCGGTTAAATGCGAATAAGTGGAAGGATGTAAGAGTAATAAGTGGTGTGTGTTAGTGTAGGGAATCATTTTCCCATCACTCCCTCTATTATTTTCCCAGCAGACACTTTCCTCTCTCATTTTCTCTCGTCTGTCTCTCTCTCTATATCTCTCTCTCCGAAACCTCTCACTCTCTCCAGCTCTCAACCAAAAACCCACCAAAACAACATGAACCCAACACAAACCCACCTCCATTTTACCTTCTATGCACGTTTTTGAGCTTGGATTCTGTGGGTCCCTGTTAGAGAAGGATTATTCGGTTGATTTTGAAGATTTCGGAGTCTAGGGCTCGGATAATTTTGAGGGTTTGCTCTCCGAACTCGAGGTAGGGATCTCTTACTCTTGTTATGCGTTTATATGATGTTTATGTACTTAGATCGTGTCTTGTTTCGTTGTTTGAGATTGTTTCCTTCATTCTCGAATTTCTGCAGAACAGATCCCTGTTTACGGGGCATTTTCGTTGTTTTAAACTCAGAAATAAATTTTGGTTCCTTCATATGAAGTAGAGTAGACTTAGAACCCGTTCTAATGCCGTTGGAATCACCCGAAACCGTTGAGATTTGAATAAATGGTGGATTTTAGAAATAAGGTCTCGAATCTGTCTCGTTTTCTGGGTTAGCACCCGACTTCAAACAGCCATAACTTTCTTGTCCGATGTCCTTTTTATGCAAATTTTATATCGAATCGAAGGTCTTGAAGGCAGCTTTCCATTGCCACTGGAATCGTCTAAAAAGTCTTAGTACACAGAAAGTTATGACCATTTGAGTGAAGGTATGTCGGTCTGCCAATATCTGCTAGCTATTCCTAAGTTGTATTCGTTCCGTGTTATGACTCCCTATAGCATTAGAAAGTGTTTAAGTCACTCTCGAATATGATTACTTGTGTTTTGACGAGATTCGTATCCTCGTGCTTCGTCTTGTTGAGCTCGCTAGGTTCCTTTAGCACTCGTTTTATAAGATTCTTGTTTAGAACCTAGCCGGTGATGTGTCGTGGAATCGTTGTGGGTCCGATATGTGACGTAGGGCGTCGTGATAGACTTAGAGGAATAACGTGGGCTTAAAGTATTTATCAATGTGCAATGGGGTGTGCTTATGAGTTTGTATACTTTGCTAATGATGTAAGAACGAATGTGACCTTGGGAAAATGTTGTCTTTTTGGATACGGATTGGTATTGCTAGGTGATTGATTAAATGGCTTTGGATTCAATTGAATGATTTGATATTTGTGAAATGGAAATGTGGAATGAATGAGGATGGCAAATGGACTCTAAGAGGACTTTCAGGGCTCTTAAATGAGTAAATGCCTGGCGGGAGCTAAGTGCTCATATCGTAAAATTTCAGGGCTCTTAAATGAGTAAATGCCTGGCTGGAGCTAAGTGCTCATATTGTATAATTTCAGGGCTCTTAAATGAGTAAATGCCTGGCTGGAGCTAAGTGCTCATATCGTATGATTTCAGGGCTCTTAAATGAGTAAATGCCTGGCTGGAGCTAAGTGCTCATATCGTATGATTTCAGGGCTCTTAAGTGAGTAAATGCCTGGCAGGAGCTAAAATGCTCATATCACTTGTCTTCAGGGCTCGTTATCGAGTAAGTGCCTGGCAGGAGCTTTGGCTCAGATTTTTAACGACACGTAATTGGTTTATGAAGTTAATGTGAGGATTTTGGTTTTGGTTAAAGGATTTTGATGATAACCCTCCGGTATTCTTGAGCGAATCAACGGGCTCCGGCATTCAAGCTCGAATCAACGGAGCTTGACCTGTGATGGTCTTGAGTTTTCTCAAAATTGTTTTGGAAATCTAAAAGGAAAGTTTTACGAAATTAGGCTCTATGGTGGATGGTATGAAAAGAAGAAGTGGATTGTGGCATTCATTTAAAAAGTTGTTAGATGGTTGAGCTGCTGTTGTTGTTTGTTGTTAGATATGAGTCTTAATGCTATTTCTAGCTGATGTGTGGATAGCTAGGGTTATCTCTAAGATGTCCGGAATCCCGAAGTCTAAATTTGGCTGTTCATTTTGGTAACCCCTCTTCCATCTTATGTTCGCTTGTTGAGTCTCATTCCCTTTAGGTGTATATTTCATTGCATTTTCATATAACTTGAGTATAGATTTTCTCTACTGGGCTAGTGTAGCTCAACCTATCATTTTCAGGTAAAAAGCAAGAAAGTTGGCATGGCGTGCATCTCATGCTTGTTGGTCATGGGTCTCGGAGGTATAAAGGAGGAGTTGAATTTGCATTTTATTTGGAAGTAGTATTCAGAAAATGATTAATGAAATTGTAATATTATTTAGCATTTTCTAAACTTGAGGACTTTGTTTGTAAATTAAACAGGTGGAAGACTCTTTTGGGTATTATCTATGATATGCGAGAGATTTTTATAAAAAAAAAAATTGATTATTATTTATGTTGAAAAACGAGGGCGTAACATTAACAACATATATAAATCCATGCAAGTATCTATCTGTATGCAGGTAATACTGAGATATAGCTTGATGCATGCATATGCATACATGTAGTGGTGATTGGATAGTCCCCCCTTCGCTACTTTATATAAAGTGCAATCGAGTTTGAGAGAGCGACAAAGAGAAATTAACAAAAATAATTGGTTGAATAGTATTGAAATCCCAAGCTCGATTGATCCTAGAGATTATAATGGTTTGGAGATCATAAATGGAGTGACAAAAGGATCATTATACATGTTGCATGTGGGAAAAGAGCAATAATTAATCTCTTTGGAGATCAAGATCGACAAACTAACCTAGAGACAGACATAATTAACAATATTTATTGATGCATTTATTTTTGTCATATCATTTGAAAAACCACAAATGCTTATTGTCTTTAATAAGGTGAATAAGGTGGCATTTCTACATTCTGTAGTACGTACAAGAATTTATATATGTAGCTATAGGGCATACAGAATGAAACCAAGGAAAGCGGAGAAAACATCTCGATCAATGGAAAACTGGACACTTTGGATTAGCAACCTTTATGCCAGGGGCAGTAGGGCAACTTGCAAGAGGGCAATGATCATCTAAATCCAACCCCCACCAGCTTATCCCATTGATATTGTGACTTTGCAATGTGAAATAGCACAAAATCGCCATAAACGCGACCCCAGCATCGAGGCCAGCAGAGAGAATGTAGTTGTGCCTCGCCCACCATGCCTTGAATCTCCTATACACCACGAAGTTGAAAAAAATGCCCACAGAAAACCAGCACATGAAGTTCACTGCCCTAGCAGGGAAGAAAGCCCCGCCTCCTCCTATCAAAATAGGCATGTTAATGAGCTTTATCCATTTTTTGTCAGGAAATATGTGAGATAGTACCCAAACCGGGATAGGTGCCAAAATTCCAATGAGAAAGAAGTAGTTCATATTAGGGTATAATCCAAGACGTCCAAACATGCGGAGTGGACCGACCACACCCCAGATGATTGACACATTGTAGAAAACATCGTCTCCTGGACATGTCCATGGGCTTCCCTGAGGCAATTTAGTTGGGTCGCAGATGTTTTCTACTGTGCTGATCAGCCACCATGCCGTTCCAAAGTACACCGACGATGCAATTACAGTTCCCACTAACTTCATTAAAAGCAAACAAATAAATAATCATTAGTAGAGCTTAAAGTCGTTATTTTCCCATAATCTATACTTGTTATATCAAACAAAATGTGATTTACTAGCTAGCATTTGGTTGTGGTTATTTACCTGGACAACAAACATGGACTTTGGAGGTATTTTCATGTAATGGCCCAGCTTGAAATCAGATAGAAACATTATTGCTTGTGTCATGCTTATGTAACCATAGGTTTTGAAGGTAACATTGGCAAGAGGTCTCCCAGGGTACATGAAACCGATGATAAGCTCCGTGATGACATTAAGTCCTGGAGACTATCTTGCACAGAGATGTGAAAAATGTGAATAACATGCAACATAGCAAAGGAAGTACTTGATTATGACAAGGATATATATGACTCTAGTCTAGTACCTGATTTGTGGTGGCTGTAATGACACCAATAGGCAATGTGAAAACCAGGGCCAAGGACATTGCCAGTAGAACTCCCCAGAAAGGAAGCTGTAATTGTCTTCCAAACCCTTCACAAGCAAAAATGGCTAGTGCAACCACCAACACCAGGATTGAGTTAAACCACCACTCAGGTACTTGATCATAGTTTTTCTTCATTAGCCGTGTGTGGACATCCCCGCACTTATGTTGGAATGATGCCTTTGTTTGTTCCCAGATGGACCTGCATTCCAATGAAAATGACAGATCTATATGATTATATGAAACCTACTTTATGCTGAGTTTACGACATTTATAGGGAAGCAAGAATAGATACCTCCCATGGAAGAGAGCGACATGAGATAACGCAGCAGCCAATGTTGCAAAGCTTAGACCATAAGCAAATACAAAGAAGATACTCAGATGAATCTTGCTATAATCATCATATCCCTGGCGATTGAAATCAAATGCTGTCTCATTCAAAACAAGGGAAACATTGTAGGGCCTTCCGGTGGCATCATAAACGTGTGAAGAGAAAAGCGGAAATCGCTTTGCTTCAAACAAGTTGTTCCAATAGGCAATAGGGATGACTATGTACACAATCAGTACGTAGCCAACCAGTATGTTAATAATTGCGAATCCAGGAGTGGCAAGAGGGCTTCCTAGGAAACCTGCTACTGTTGACCAATCAAGTGCGAATGAGCCGATACCGAGGCCCTTTAGACCAGAACCAACTTGTTGGGCTGTTACCGAGTTCTTCCATATCAAACAAACGACGGAGATAGCAGTTATGGATGGGAATAGATAGTTTGGAACCACGTAGTATGAGAAGCTAGATACAAGGACTACAACGAAGAATTGAAGTCGTGTCAAACCTCCTTTTGGCCTTCTCTCAACATCATGCAATGCCCTGCAGTATCAAAAACAAGAAATTAAACAAATAAAACAACAAAGTGTTAGGCGTGTAACTAATAAAACACACAAACAGAGAATGAGAGAATGAGCACCTGAAGAGGGAGACCTGAACCAGATTAGTAGGCCACCACATGTATGGAGGATCAACTAGAAACTTTCTCAAAATACCAGCCCATCCATATCCCAGCATCTTTACATGCAAGAAGTTAAAACACCCCAAGGCATCTTTTTTGAATGAGATAATTGACTACTTGGTAATGTTCATGATGATTTTGAAGCACCGCTGATTCTCCCTCCATATTTTTTTGTTGGTTTTAATTTCCACTTTACACTTACTAATGGCAATTTCATTCGCTGAGGAAAGAAAAACCACATGTTTTTAATCTTGTGTTTTTTTGTTCTCTTTGATTTCTACTTGCTTGGGGATTTGGAGTTTTTGCTCCACGTGCCTTTCCTAATATTCCAGTTAGTTTCTCTTTCTTGTAACTTTTTCCTGCATAGTTTTAACTTATAAGATTAATGGAAGTACATATAATATATTCAACGAACAGAATAGCAAAAAAGGAACAAGGATGCACCTGGGTAGTTTGTGTTAACAACATGGCTGCAAGAGGATGAAGTTCCCTGTGGTAGAAGGCCTTCACTATAGTAATAATACTCATTGCATAAACTGGATTCGAACCAGAATTCGCGAAAATGGTGATAAGGACATGCTCTTTCAAGTTGAAAGGCCCTGGGTTCAAAGAGAAGGACCATTTTGTCTTCGGGATTTGTATACTCCTGGTTGGAAGATATGCTGCCATCAGCTTCCCAATTGGAAGCACTACAATTTGGGCTGAAACAGACGATATGTATAGCGCGTTTTGGCGGTAGCCAAAGAATTGGTTCAAGAATGCCAGAAGGGCACATGAAATAGTCCCCAAAAACCATGTCCGGAATGTCAAGCAAGGCAGTGTCGGATCATCTGTTATCGGTACTGTGAGGCGAACTTGCTCAATTGGAGAATCATTTACCTCATCTGTGGAGGAATTCTCTAAGTGAACTGATGGAATCTCATATGCTCAAAATTTTGCTCTTAAATTTTAGTTTTCCACTTGCAAATATGTAAATTTAGCTAAGTTAGTCTAGCAACCATATTAGTCACGAAATCATGCTATTGAAAAGAAAAGTAAATCTAATCCATAGTGGTCACAAAGCTGATGGAATCTCATAAACACAAAACTTTCTCTCAAATTAAGCAAGTGTAGCAACATATTCTGTTATTCAACAGAGTTAAATCTAATTGAAAGGCGAAATAAGAAAGGTTAATCTAATTCAAATTCAGAATTAGTGAAGATATTAACTTTACAGAACATGGTTTTGTTCGAAATCTTCATATGACAAAATTGCACACTTCCGTTAAGAGACATAGCATAAAAGACAGGAAAAGTTAAGCTCACCAGATTGTTCACCAGTGTTCAGAGTCTCTGGCTTAAATTCCTTGGGACTAGCTGAGAAATCCATGCTTTCAACAAGTGTATATGACCAACACAATCAGGATTAGGGGTGGTGTTATAATTTATGAGCTGGTATTGGCAATGGCAATGGATTTAATTGTGATGGGCTCTACTGGGTCCCTTCTGTACTATTCCTCTTTCTTATCTCTGTCCACATTTCCTATTTTTAGATTTCCACCCTTGGCAGTTTCAGCTGTCTCAGGAATAGTCCTGAAGCTTACTGTAGGAATTAAGGTGGTTCATCAATTTTTTAAGGAAAAGGTAGGCAGGAATCCGTATCATTATTTACCCCGAAAAAGTAATGAATATATTATGGTGAAATTGTATATTTTTTTTTTATGCAGGAGGTTTTGGGTCAGTTTGCGCGCACCTCAAACTAATCTTTGCATCCTCTCCCATAACTATTCACATGCTTACATGTGGGGGTAAGGTGGCACCAATAATTACTGGCAAGAAGAATCGAACTTGAAATCTTAAAATGGACCAAACCCTCAAACCTCAAGTCAAGACCATTAAAATAAACTTTAGGAGGACCAAATTCCCAAATCTCAGGCGAAAACCACTAGGCCAACCTTTGGGGTTAGATTTTACCTTCTTTGACCGATGCTACTCGACTGAATAATGTTTATATAATTTCCTCGATTATTGTGAATAACTATTTTAATATGCTTCTCTGTTACTCATATGCTTTGTCTGCATGAGTAATTTGATTATCGTGCCTAAACTAATTACTCATATGCTTTGTCTGCATGTGTAATTTGATTGCAAAACTTAAGGTTTCCCTTTCATTGCATAACTTAATTGCCCTCCACTACACCATTTGCTTTACAAAAATACCCCTTCAAATCTCACAAGCGCAAAATTGAAAAATAAATATATATTATGATCGTGAAAACAGTGACAATGGTGAGGTGGGTTTGTTGAAAAAATTTATGATCGTGAGCAGCTTGCGCTCCTTTACACTATGTTTTGAAGCAAAATTATGATCGTAGCAAGCAAATTTAATTATGATCCCAAATGAAAACAACCCTTATAAGTGCAAAGCAAAGCAGGCAAGCAAAGCAACCCATCTAACAATCATGTTTTCAATAGATCTGTTAGGGGAATACCAAGAGAAATCCAAGCCAATTGTACGCCTCTCTCATTTGAAGCTCTGATGGGTTTAGAGTAGGAGAATTAAAAAGAACGATAAAATAATCCTATGGGATTTCATCGTGTAAACTAGAGGTGGCAATCACAATCTATATTTTTTTAACCTGCCTAATCCGTCCATTTATAATAATCACTCGTGAGGGCCGGACTGTCTCAATGAACCTGTAAACTCCAACGTCCTTTTTTTTTTTTAAAGAAAATGGTTTGATCCGCTATTTTTGTTCGCGTTCAATGTCTTTTTTTTTTTTTTTTGAAAACCCATTTCATTAACAGCCAAAATAGGCTAAATACAACGAATCCATCCTAATACAGAGAAAGGGAACCTTCAGCAAACCGTCACCGAAGGAAAACAATAAGAACAGGTGACCTAGGAGCAGCGATAAAAAATCGCAAAGCTAGTAACTAGACCTGTGCATGACTCACCGCCTCAAAGGGTCGGGACACAAGGGGCCAGCCATCTAACCACTAGCCGCCCTGGCTTGAAAAAGGAACCCTATCAGAGATGAACTAAACAAGCCGATGGAAACAGGAGTGATAAACAGACTAGAGAGACAAACACAACCACCGTGGATGGAATCCACAAAGCACGCCGGTCGCCTCCAGCCAAGAGGAATCACCCGACATCTACGAAGGAGGCACAAACTGGTCTTGAGCCGAAGGAATGGAGAATTATCTCCAGAAAGGATATGCTGGCACGACAGGCTCCGGACACGGAGATCGAAGTAGAAATCCTGGGTTGGATCTCCGATCACCGGCCACATGACGCTGATGGCCGTGAGAGCTCCTTTGCCGATCACCCCGTCTGCTGACAACCAACCATAGCCTAGGGCCACGCCCCGGAGCCTTATTCTGTCACCACCAACACCCGCTAACCTGCTGCAGCATTCAATGTCTTTCATTTGCCTCCTTTATGAAAGTCTAAAACCCGTCTAAGGGGGCGAAGTCTTGATCACCCTCATCAGAAGCTAAAAAGAAAGACTTAGCTTAAATTGAATGGTTATACCATACTTCCAATCCAGGGTCCAAAAGAGTGTTTTTTTTTATGAAAGATTTTCGAGCCAGTTTAGGCAGTAACTAAATCACGAGGAACCAATTCCACCGTCCACTAATATGGGCCCAATTAAAACCGGAACAAAGTCCCATATCGACAGGTATAATCCACTGTTTTAGAGATAGATAGATTACTAGGGCATCCAATAGCATTAGCATAATGTTTACCAACAGGAATCTGCTATTCGGCCATTAGGTAATTGTGAGACATGATTTCCTTTTGTCTTTTCAATGTGCAGAAGTCTTTCCAAGTCTTTCTCGTTTGTCTGTAATTTCAAGTCTTCCTCGTCTACTAAGGCAAAGGTGTGCGGTTGATTGCTTGATCACTGTCTTCTAGCTCAAATGGATGTAAATTGACTCAAAAAAATAACAGAAACAAAAGAGCATTAATTTAGTTGAGCATTAATTAAATAGTCCCTCCGTCCTTATGTAATAGTTCATTTTGTGAGTTTGTGCTAATTTTCAATTGATTATATATTGTAATTTATAATATTATATGTGATTTTGAAAATATAGTCTTATAAAACTAATTGAGATCTATCAAATAAGATCTATATTGAATGTAAAATACATTACCAATTTAAAGAAATATAACTAGTTCATTAGAGTTAACAAAGGTTGATTAGGCATCATGTATAATTCTCACTATGCAACCAGTTCCTTAATTCTAGAATGCACAGACTCTCGCCCTCTTTATCTCAATTTTTTGAAGCAGTCATGACGTACCTATCTTTTCATATTATTAAGTTGAATAAGAAATTGAATTCATGCACCGTAGTAAAAAAGGACCTCCCTTATTTTGGTCATCATCGGACCACATTTCTTTTCCATTGGTGCACACCATCTTAGTTGTATCCATTCTTGCACACAATGGCTTTGTTTTATGTGATACGCATTTGTGTTATGCAATCTTTGTAGTTATTGCAAGTAAGTTGAACTGTATGCAGTATGCATACACTTGATTGGTTGTTGTTCAATTCAGAGTTATTCCAAAGCTCCATGAAATATGTTACTGGGAATGATTAATGACTTCTAGACATGTTAACCAATTCGCATTCATATATATGTTTCTAGGGATCACAGGAGAGCACCACGTAGGGATCACAAGAGACCCAGTGCACCTATGTTGAGTCCGAAACTGAGGTCTACCTATGTCCAAGACAGCTCCATCGAGCGGTTACAGAACTTGAATGCAAGCATTAAGCAAGAAAATCTAAACACTTACCCATTGAACCAACCACTTAGTGGTGGTTTATAATCTTTCGAGTTATATGACGTGACCTCACCCAGAGAGAGAACAAAGGAATCGGAGAGACTCGAAAACATCTTTTACGGTTCGTTGAATTCAGCATAAGAACAAGACAGACATTTTCCGAAGGACGAGGCAGTCATTTTATTTTTAGCCATGAGCTTATTCACCCAAGATTGTTAACTATAGCTGGTTATACATTATTCAAGGGTAAGAAAGACCTTCACATAAACAACCACACCATGCCAATATAATAATATCCCCTTCTATTATTATCGCCTCTTATCCCTCCTATTATTTGTCTTTGTAATTAATGTGCAGAAGTCTTTCCAAGTCTCTCTCATTCGTCTGTTTCCATATCTTCCACATTTACTTGGAAAATCATGCATGGTTGACTACTGGATCATAATCTTCTAGCTCAATAATGTGATAGAAGTCTTTCCAAGTCTCTCTAATTTGTCTGTTTCCATATCTTCTTCATTTACTAGGAAAAGCATCGTTGGCTGCTAGATTATAATCTTCTAGCTCAATGGATGTGACTTGACTCAGAAAAAAAACAAAAACAAAAGGCGATTTGATTTAAACGGATTCCAACCATTCAAGAGGGTACATCATTAGTTCTGCATAAGAGAACAACTTTTGGTTTATAATCTTCTAGTTGAATGGATGGCATGTGGCATCACTCTTTGGAAAACAAGAGACTCCAAACATTGCCTAAAGCTAGTTGAATTCTGCATAAGAACAAGACAGCATTTTCCTCAAGGACACAGTCACACAGCAGTCATTTTGATAACTTAAACACCATTATGCCATGCAATTATTACATCAAATGCAATAATAAACCAAGATCATTGAAGAAAAAAGTAGTTCCTTTAATCATTCCATTCATCCCGAACCACGCAGTACTTCATCTAACTCAACATTTCGATCTAAACTTACTGAGATAATTAACTAATGAAGCCTCTATGGAACGAGGGATTGTCTAATGAGTATCACATTGGTGTTCGACACAGCAACTCAACTTCTTAGAAGTGTTCATGTTTTTAATAATGATCTAAGAACATATAATATAATCAGAAAGATGATACAGGTGCACAAGTAAAAGACCCACCTGCCAATAATCACTCGTGAGGGCCGGACTGTCTCAACGAACCTGTGAACTCCAACGTCCTTTTCCGTCGCTAGCAAATTATCACCTACAGCCCAAAAACTCCTCCATCACTCTTCATCTGATCAAAGTAACCAATCAATGGCCCAAAACCCATCCAACCCCATTCGGTCCCACACAGCTCTCATCTTCCACCACTATCCACAAGCCACGTGTAACAAACAAATGGATATACCAAGGTCGTGATTCAATTAAAGGGTCATGATATGAGCTGACAGAGCAATTCCGTGGAGTATAAAAAATTACGAAAGCATGGAGCCTACTTTTTCGTTTTCGAAGCCCCGTTCCACAGAGCCGGCTTTGGACATACGCCAGTGACTACATTAGTACAAGGGACTTTAGGTTATTTGGATCCTGAGTACTTCCATACTGGCCAGTTAAATGAGAAGAGTGATGTTTAAGTAATAGTATTTTTTGGATTAAAGTATATAATGATTATTGAGTTTTGTGTTATCATTGTTTTAATTCTTCTAGTCTTTCTTTTCTTTTTTTTTGTGGTTCGCATCCGGCCCCAAAATACTCAGAGCCGGCACTGCCGTTCCACGAACCTTCTCCAAAAAATAAGTATTTTTTCTGAAATTTTCAATCTTAAAAATAATGAGTTTACAAAAATAAATTTTTTTTTTATTTTTTGCATTGCTTAGAAGATCTCGATGAGGTCTTTCAAAGAAGATCAATTTTTTTGTTTTTGCCGATAAAAAAATTACCAACTTTTTTTTTATGGATCACCAAGAGCAACTTGAGTCTAGAGTCTAGACCAGGAGATCAAGTGCTTCGTGGTGGGCGTGATCCTCTCCACCTCACTCGTCGTCGCCAACTGCCTCTTCGTGGCGGGCAGTACCCCCTTGTGCATCAGGAGCGTCCATTTTGGTTTTGGACGGCTTAAATTTGGATAGAGAGAAATAGGAGAGAGAGTGATGGGGTAAGAGGAAATAGAGTGTTTTAATCTAAACCGTTCAATACACTTTTGAACAACCCAAATGTACGTCAATTGGATGACGTGGTACCCACCCTGCATCCAAAAATTTCTCTATACTCCTACTTTAGCGGACAGGGAAGAAGACAAAAAGTACTAGAGATAAAAAATATAAAATTTTAATAAATAACAATGGCCCACTCCCCTGTGCAACACATGGAAATAAATTGACACCTAATTTTTTTTTTTTTGATCCGAAACACATTTCATTAAAGGCCAAAAATGGCAAATTACAGCGAATCCATCCGAAAACAGAGAAAGGGCAAACGTACAACAAGCCATCACAGAAAATATGCTATGAAAATAGGTGACAAAGGGACACCGGCAAAGCCGACGTAAACTAGAGGACAGGCCTTAGCACGACTCACCGCTTCAAAGGGTCGGGTCACGAGGGGCCCTCGGCGTATCCCCTAGCTGCCCTGGCCTGAGGCAAGCACCCAAATCAGAGACAGACTAGATCGAACCGATGGAAACAGGAATAAACAACAGACAGGGAAATAAACACAACCACCAAGGAGAGCTACCACTGATGCATGCCGGCCAAACCCCGGCCGAGGAAAAAACCCCGGCCGAAGATGGAGGCACCGACTGGATCCTGAACCGGAGCGGTGGAGAGAATATCTCCGGCAAGCCCCCGCTAACACGAGCAGGCTCCGGGCATGGAGTAACGAAGAAGAAATCCGCCTGGGCTAAAACTCCGAAACACCAGCCCACGGCGCCGATGACTGTGAATCTTCCCTGCTGAGATACTCCCTAAAGCTGAAAGCAGGAACACCGGGCACCAGGGCTAGGCCCCGGCCCTTATCCACTACTCTGAAGCCAAGCTCCGCAAGTATTATTCGCCCACCACCTCTACCCACCAGATCTGAGGAAGCCTCGGACTGGTAACAAAACTGAACTGGGGAAACCAGTCGGTGAGAACCGGCAACGCCGGAAAACAAACAAAAACACGCAGCAAAAAAACCCCCAAAACCCCTCACCACCTCCACCGAAACTCCCAAAACCTCACCACCCCACAACCCACATCCCAGCGCCGCCACCAACACCCAGCAGATCTGAAAGGCCCGGAGGGAACCAAGCCGATGGAGGATCACTGGCAGAGGCCAGGACCACCACGCTGGTCACACCAGCACAAAACCCCCAAATCAAGGATGAAAAACAGCGCCAAAGAGGAGAATAGAGGAGAGAAAGAGAGAGATGGAAGAAAGGAGGAAGATGGATAGGAGAAGAGGGGGGACCAGGGGAGGAGGCGGAGCCTCCCCCAAACCCTAACCAGAGGCGGCTGTTTTCTAGAGAGAGAGGGAGAAGATATCTAGAGAGAGAAAGGGGTCGGACCTAATTTGACAGTAATTGACACCTAATTTAGTCAGGGTCTCCACAATTGGGTCCAGTTTGCCTATTTGAGGATTTATGCTAGAGTTCATTTTGATCATCTGAACTGTTCACTTTGTATAGTTTATTGTGAAACTTGATCGTGCAAAAATTTTGTTCATCAAAAGTCGATAAGATCTATTCGGTTGGATCAACATAAATAAAGATATAAGCTTGGCGTGTTCTACCTATAGCCCTTCGCTCTGTTTGGCTTTCCCGTAGCCGTAATTGTCGTGTCTTTGATAATTCCAGTCCTGACTCACTGACTGTTCAGTTACGGTAAAAAAATGTCATTAATCTTGCTCTTGAATAGACTCTTTGCTTGTGAGTCAGGGAAACTGTGGCAAGCATATTGACTGTAAGGTGTTGCTGGACTAGTTTGAAGTAGAAGTTTGTCTTCTTTTTCGGGAGGCGAATCGGAGTGCAAATTAATACAGTTGCAAAAGTTATCCTTAGACTATCCTTGATGATCGATGTAAGGGAAATTAAATTTCCTTCTGTTATGCAATTCCAATTTATCAAAAAAAATAAAAATAAATATGGTGGGTGGAAGGCATATATATGGTGCATGCTGTCAAATAATCATGCAAAATGTGGACGCATATAGCCCCTAAGGCCATCCACAGTAGTATAATTAAAAATGGATAGCCAAAAGTTGACACATCAGCTTTTGATTATTTACTTAAGAGGTTGCTAAACTTAACAATGTTGAGACTCACAATGGTCACTTTTAGTCCATAACCAAAATAAGGATCCACTACAATTTCACACAATTTCTCTCTCTCCCCCTTTGTTTCTCACCATTCACTTCCCTCTTTCACGTTTTTTTTTTTTGGCAAAAATATATCGAATATATGGTGTTCTTCCGAGTGTTATCCATCAAAACAACACTGAAACTTTTTTTTTCCTTCCTATTCCTGTAGCCTATATCACAAATCCACCACTCTCTTAATCTTTCAAAAAAAGTCAAATGCGTTCTTGAATTTGGAAAAGAATGCAAGGTACTTCCTCTTTTTTTTTTTTTTTTTACAAGGTTCTTCATTTACTCAACCATAGCGGAGGAACAAAAAAGGAATAACCACTTTTTAGTCGAAAAAATTATTTTTTTTGTTATAAAGTGATTATTTCTCAAAATACTTGGATAAAAGTAAAAAAAAAATTACTTTTTCAATTTCTCTCGTCGAGACAAATCAATAACCCATAAAAGTTTTGATGCAAAACTAACAAATGCGAAAAAAATTCAAATAAAGACAATTTTCAGATTTAAGTTAAGTTCATAAGAATGCAGCCTAAAATAGAAACAGGGAAGAAGAGTGAAATACATTAATCCTGCAACGATGGGTTAAATTGTAGATGATTGAGAAATATGAGCTTTACTTTTGGAGGAAAAGAAAGAGAAACAGTTTGTGGTTGAAGTGAATAAAATATAGGGTAGGTGAAGAAGAAAATACTAGTTGAAATACGCGTGTATATAAATTGTGGAACCAGTTAATTTATGTAATGTGGGGTTCACAAATTTTGATTATTGAATAAGGTTGCTAGTTTTGGTTATCCAAAGCCTAAAATTTGATTATTTCTAAGGATGTTGCTAAGTTTGATTATACCATTGTGAGCTAATTTTTGCACAAATATTGTTAATTTTAACAACAATTGAATTTTGATTATACCACTGTGGATGGTCTAAGGACTTTTCATTCTTTCAACATTGCATAATTAAGTTCACCGCCACAAATCATTTTTGACACCGGTACAAGGGACCACCAGACCAACCGACAATTAAAAACAAAGGAAAACGAAATAATTTTTTGACACGTAGAGGGGTTTTGGCTTTAGTTCGCACTCTAGTTTGGTTTCCATTGTGTAATTAATGTTTCACTTTTTTCTTTTTTCTTCAATGGAATTCAACAAATCTAATAATTAAAATGAATGTATGGGTGATTTTGGATTAACAACCAGGGTCTATTTTTATACCCCTTCAAAATTGGAACTTTACTTGATACGGGCGTAAATGTGCCCATCTACGCTCTCAAATTTACACTTGTTACGTTTATTTAGTGCATTACTTAGAGTTTGATACTCGTTTTCTTGTTGCAGAACTTGGGGAACGCACGGAATGTCGTTGGCGACAAATGCTAGCGCACAAAATTCAGGGGCGGACCCACGTTGAGGCACGTGGGGTCACGTGCACCCACGCCTTTCAAAAAAGATAAAAAAAATAAAAAATTGATATAAATATGTAAAAGTTTCCTAGACTTGTACAAAGCTTCGGTGTGGTGAAGTGGTTCTGTGTGCTTTTGCAAAATTTAAGGGGCCTGGGTTCAATTCTTAGGCAGGCCATCCTTTTTTTTTTTCCCGCTCTCTCTTTCCTTTATCTCCTCATATTTGTTCCATCTCTTTCCTTTATTTTGTTTTTTCATTTTTTTCTATCTCTTTCATTTATTTCTCCATTTTTATTCTACCTCTTTCCTTTATTTATCTATTTTTGTCCTATTTCTTTGTGTTTTCCTCCCAATCCAAAATATTATGAAAATCAAATTATTAAATTCTTTAATTTACTTTCTATTAATCTTTCGGTTGCTATCACGACAGTTGAAAGAGTATTTTCAGTCATGAAGATTGTCAAAAATCGGTTGCGGAATAGAATGAGTGATTAATATTCAATGATTGAGCGATAATTTAGTGGAATATATATAAAGAAATATTTTTTAAGATTGTGAATAATAGGTGCCCACAGTGTATTGAATTCCTGGGTCCGCCACCACGCACAATTGATACCTCATTCAAGTTCCATTGAATGTATTTTCTTTTTTCTTTTCTTTAGGCCTGTATGGTACCTCATTCTCTATGGTCTGTATTTAGTCTCTCCTCAATGTACCCATTGTCGAGTTCTTAATAAATTCTTGCTACCTATAAAAAAAATTGATATTAAAATCCGAGTTTGCCGATTAATTACTACATGGTGTCAAAATAAAGTGGTTCCAGCCTTGAGACTCTTTAGCCAAATTTTCAATGCTTCTGATTCTAACTCTTTTTCTCTCTCAGCATCCCGTAAAAGAGCTTGAATGGTTGTGAGCCTTCTGCGGAACTTTCCGAGTTTGCTTTGTAGTTTGGTTTCCATTGTATCAGTGTGACACCATTTTTTCTTCAATTAATTAATGGAATTCAACAAATCCAATTATTAAAATGAATATAAGGGTGATTTTCCATTAACGACCAAGGTCTATTTCTTTACTACCATGTGAAAACTTTATATTTATTTTAAAATTAAACTTTATAGCCTCTTTTTGGATCTATCATCGTGCAATCTTTTTGTTTGTCTGTCATCGTGAGGTGTGAATTGTAAATTTTATAGAACATGTGGTGGAACAGACCCGGCTCTGATACCATATGAAAACTTTATTTTCAACTCAAATCCAATTGGCCTTGAGTTGTCAATTCCATTTCATCGAACCAAACATACCTAAGGGTACATTACTATAACGTGGATGGCATCTGGTGCAGTCATACAATTTGCGATAGTATGGATCTATGCTACAAAAAATAGGGCAATTTACCTCTAGGTCTAGAAAATAGAAAGTAATTTCCACCAAGTCTCCTTTAATTAACGAAATACTAAAACCCTATAAAAGTGCTTAAAACTCTAAATATTGAAAGTGCCTAACCCCTAGGGCACCCTATAAAAGTGCCTAAACCTCAGGGTACCCTATAAAAATGTCTAAACCCCTAGAGTACCCTTTGAAAGTGCCTAAACCGCTAAAACCCTATAATAGGAAAATGCACCCAAAAACTCCTATGAAAGTGCCTAAACCTAAACCCTAGGGCTCTATGAAAGCGCCTAAACCTAAACCCTAGAGTACCTTAAACCCTAGGGTATCCTAAAACCTAAAATCTTAATGTACCCTAAAACCCTAGGGTACCCTAAAACTCTAAAATCCTGGGGTACCCAAGGGTACTAGGGTACCCATTAGGGTACCATAAAAGCCTAGCATACCCTAAAACAATTTTTTTTTCTCGACAAAACGAAGCTTTCTATTAATCTCGAAGGGGTACATCGAGGAAAAAGAAAAAAGATAAAGATTACATATCATCCAACAGAGAGTTGGATGACAACACCTCAAATGAAAGTTACAATTTCAGGCTACGAATCCCGTCCAAATACCCCTTGAAGTCCTCCACCAAGTAAACGTTGATGTCGTGCTTAGTCCTCATCCACATCGCCACCCTTGTTTTGATTAAGTCCGCCACCTCCGAGACCCCCGTAGAGGCAGTGTTAAAAACATAATTATTCCGCACCAGCCACAGTGACCACAATGTTGCATACATACAAGTTTCCCAAATGTCTTTTTCTAAATTTCGGAATTGGTTTTCCCAAGCCACCAGTTTGCCAAGGCCTCTACCGATGAGGGACACACCCATTAATGGTAAATGTATTTTTGTAAAAGTAAACTTAGTGGTAATTAAGTATCTCATCTCTTCTTAATAGAAATTAAGTGTCACTTTTTTGTACTTAAGAGATAATTTTCTGCAAAAAAAAAAATCATGCAATGCGGACACATAACCATTGCTAGTACTAAAGGACTTTTCATGTTCAAATGCATTAATTGAGTTTTGCAGTTCAGCTTCTCAAAGGGACCACCAACCAATAATTCCAACCAAGGAAAAGTAAACAACTTCGAGCTTTGGTCTTTGGTCTATACTGATTGAAATGTGTGCGGGTGAGTTTCATTTACAACTTGGGTCTATTGCTTTGTCCCCTCAGAATTGATCTTATGGAGCATCACATTCTTCTTTTTATGGCTGAGATCGGTATTCGGACTCGACATGGTGTGATGGCTAAAGATTTGCATTCGAACCTGAAACCTCTTTAAAAAAAGATTGAAGAATCACTATGAACTTAGCCCAAATGATGCTTTCAAGGTTAATTATAAGTCTAGCACTTAACATGAATCTCAACAAAGATCAAAAGCCTGAAATTAAATAAGGTCATGCTAACAATATGCTCACTAAGCGCTAGTTAAAAGTCAAATAATGACAAAAAGTACTTATGATTTTAGTACCTTTTTATCCACAGATAAAACACATGCTTATAGTACACTGTTACAGTCTCAAACACGGTGTGTAGCACTTTCCAAAAATAAACGGCAACAATTTCATGACGTACGTACCTGATTTTTGCAGATTACAATACTCCTCATATATTTGACAACAAATGAAAACAAAATACCTCCTCGATTTGTGAAACAGCTGGGAAATTCCGCTCTTTTAGCTAGCAACAAAACGCTAATTGAGAAAAAATGAAAATTGCGTCATCGATCATCTTGCCACTTGCAAAATAGTTCTTTAAACGTTAACTAAATCATGAAAACTAAGGGAGGAGGTCAATATGAAAACTAAATCATGAACACTGTTGGTGCTTGTAAGACAAACCCCAATCAAGCTACGGGAGGAGGTCTTATTCGTGATTCTTATGGGACCCGGGTTATCAACTTCCACCGCTCTTTGAGGCCAATGCATAGCTTGGAGGCAGAGCTGTGGGCTGTTAGGGATGGCTTGCAATTGGCCATCAACAATCAGTTTGCTCCAATTTGCGCGGAGATATATGGATGCTTTGGCAGCCATCCAACTCATTATGGGACCGACTCAACCGCAGCACAGCCTAAGTAATATTATCCAGGGTTGCAGGTAGTTGATGAGGCAGTTGGGAGTGGAAATGATTGATCATGTTTACCGCAAAGGAAACAAGTGTGCGGACTTATTAGCCAATATGAATTTCATGCAATGATGGCTTAGACTTTCATATTTTCAATGTTGCTCAAGATTGTATTATTTCGCATCTCTGCGATGACCGAAATGGGGTCGAGTACCCTAGACTATTGTATGACTCTTAATTAGTTTATGTTATCTTCCCGGTTTACCAAAAAAATCATGAAAACTACAAGAAATCGGTGTGTTTGTTGGATTGTATATACGGACACAAATTTTCATTATTGCTATAAATCAAGGATACTATGACCATTGGTTTGTCCAATATGAGTTGGATTGGTTTTGTATGTATTCTATATCTGATTTACAAACAACATTTTCACACGGACTACCATGTGATCGATGGTCATATATAGTTGAAATTATGAGCCAAATGTACATTCAGTACTGTTTCATATGGGAGCTAGAGTAACCAAGCTTATTCTAAAACATGCACTTGGAGCCCAATTTAATTCGGAAGAGATTTGCATGCACCAGAAATGTTCTCTAAGACAATTAAGTTACGGAGACACACATATTATGAAAGCAAAATGCTAAAAAAGGAAGAAAATTAATCTTACTATGGGAGAAAACTTTTTCCATCCACGAAACCCCGACTCAAATTGAGGTAAAAATTACTTCAACAAGCAAACATAGCTGGTGCATATATAATAACTCTAGCTAGCTACCAGGAACTACAGGTTCCTGACCAAGAAACCATTTTCGAGAAATCTCAGTTCAACTCCCCTCGTTGAGTCACCATTTCCTTTCTCGATGACATAGGAAAACGGCTTTGGATTGCTTTGGTGCTAGTTGGATGGTTTGATTTCAGATTACTAAATTTGTGTAGAACACTACTGCCGCCCAGATATAAGTCCTTCGGTTATAATATCCGGGGTGATACATAGCATATATATCCGGGCTCCTATATGGTGTTGTGTCATCACGTAGCAGTGTCCCTAGACTATCCAATATTTACTCGAAAAAAAGTAATGTTAATGAAAGAAGATAAGAAGTTTGATCCAAAAATAAGCTCCAAATTTATCTTTCTAGATAAGAAGTTTGATAAATAAAAAAAAAATCGTATTTTGGAGGCTTTTGGAGGGAGAATGATCATGGGATCAAATTTTGGAAATTTGGGGATGAGAATATCTAAGAAGACTTTTTGAAGGTTTTTTGGATACAACTGTTCTTTTTAACGTCATCTCATATGAGATGAGTGCGTCTCGAATATGCATATGGTTTCACCTCATGCGAGAGGAGCATTACAAATAACCGTGAATTAGAAAAAATTTCCTTGGCGATTGACCGTTTTGGCATCATCTTGTGGATACGATGTTCCGGGGGTATAGTTGAAGACAAAGTTATATGTGTTATTCGTATCATGAGAGTTTAATGCTTATCCGAGCATCCATTGAGTAGCGGGCAATTGGGGTGAGGTACTCTCCATTTGATCATTCGTGTCACAAAATGGATAGACCTTGTGAAGACTTTCATGTTGGACCACTTGCTAGTAACCAGAAATTGGATATGAAGTACTCTTGTGGGCACACGCCCCTGAAAATTCCCGCATTTTCGGTATGCGGGGTTAGGTTTGCGCCCTTTTTGTTTGAAAGTATGACGAAATGCTGTTTTGAGAGAGTCGCCACCCGGGTTTTGCGGAAAACACCCAAGAAACCGATTTTGAAAAAACGTTTTTGTTCACGTTTGTTTGATTTGAAAAGGCTTGTAGACTGGTCCGTCGTCACATTCGATATCTGAGGTTCGGGAGCCACGTTACGAGAGGGGAAGGGTTTTATGGCACCCCTCTCGCCCAATCCGAAGATCGGTCTCTACTCAGGCATTTTGTAAAATATTTGCATTTTTCTCTCTTTTAATCATTTATTCAGACCCCTTAGGTGGGAACAGTTAATGGGGATTAACAAATGGCGAGTTGCATTTACATGGCACGATGTAATGTATGGACTATGAATAATGTAATAGATTGAGAACAAACACTTCTGTGAGCATTTTGGACGAACTAGAACACACTGTCCCAGTGATACACGCAGGAGGTGACCTGTTTGCTCTGGCCAGGCCACTGCACACAGGAGATCACATGCGTGCGCCACCATAGGACCGGCGTGCGCCGGTGCGCCCAAACTCACAGCTTCTGAACTCAACCCTGGCTCTGGAATGGACGTGCACACCAGAGACAAACCACGCAGTTGATATAGCGGCATATTTATTGTTCTGAACACAACAACAAATCAAGCAGACATAAATGGTGAAAACCCCATAAGCGGGTGGGGAATCAAGCAGAGGCTAGGCCGAGCTAGGAAGCAAGGGCCACCATGGAGCTCGGGAACAACGCGCCGCCGGTCGAGGATGACCGTCGCCGATTGCCACCTGGTCGGTGCTTGGCTTTACTTCATCACAGGTTACGAACAGGACCAGAAGGATCCCAGAGGCCTTACTATGCAGTTGAAGCAGACGACTAACTACACAGTTCTAAGATAGGGAAAACTGTAAACTGGTTTTTAGCATGCTAAAAGGTGATCAGAACGAAAAGAAAGTAAAACATGGATGATCGGTGGTCCCCACACCAGCCCTGCCCTGCAGCCTTGACTGGCGCACGGCTATAAGGGACTGGCGTGCGCCACTAACCCTCCTACGACATTGCTTATTTGCTAGCTTTGAGATCAGGCGTGGTATTGATTACCAGCCTGAGCTCTACTAACTCCCCTCAGGGGTCGAAATAAATTCCAGAATAAAAGGTGGTGTACCTTTGGTTTGAGGTTGATGGATGGTTTGAGCCTTGAGATGGATGGATGGATGGATGGTAGGTGAAGATAGAAATGTAGGTTGTGTGACTGATCTCCCTTGCTATGTCTTTCACTAGATGAAAGAAAAACAAGGAAAATAAGAGAGAGAGTAAGAGGGAGCTTTGAGAGCTATTGATGTGTGTAACCCTTGACTTGGTGAACCTTTTGCAAGAGTGAGAGAAGGAGTATATATAGAAGAGAGGGGACTGGTAACCAGCTGTTTGGGGCTGGTTGGGTTTGAAGGGAAGGCTTCCTTCTCTTTAATGAGAGGGAAGGGTGATGGGAGATGTGTAGGAGAGAGGGAGGCAGTTACGGGCGATATAATCATCAAAGGCGTAGACCACGTCGGTGGCCCTGCAAAGTCTCGAGGCAAGTGGTCGAAAAGGTGATTTATTTGGGAACATGTGGCGTGCGCCAGTGATGGGTGGCGTGCGCCAATGCAAAGCCCCAGTTCCATGCTTGATGATCGACCGCGTGGCACCGCACCGGCGTCGTCGATTGATAACGGCGTCTTTGAAGCGAGGGTTTTGTTGAGGCCATTTGGTTATGGCTCGAAAGGTTTGGAAAGGGTTTTGAAAGAGGTTTGAGGGAGTTTCGGGACGCTCAAAGCTCAAACACATCATCAACTTCAGATGTTCTCGACCATTAATCATCATAGGGGAACCAAAGACCGTAAGTAAACTAATCTGGACAGTCCAAAATAGGGTGTCTACAGTAGCCCCCCTTTGACGGCACTTGGAGCACCATTGTCTTGGTACAAGTAACGTCAAAGGTTTTCTAGACACCCTTCCAGGCTATCCAGAACAGAACATACGAGTCAATGAAAGTACAGAACTTTAAAGAACCTGGTTGATTGAATTTATTGGATGATTGAAGTTGAACGGACAGAGCGGCTGCTTGCTGGGGACAATATGGATGACATTGATCGCTACTTGATTGAAGTTGAATGGACAGAACTGGCTGTTACGGAAGGCGGACTCTCCTGGGGATAATCTTCTCTCGGAGTCGTTGACTTGAGATTAGACAGCTAGATCGTCGTTGACTCGAATTTGGACGGACAGATCGTCGCTGATTTGAAATTGGACGAGCGAACCGTCGTTGATTTGAAATTGGACGGGCGAACCGTCGTTGATATGAGATTGGACGGGCGAACCGTCATTGATTTGAAATTGGACGGGCGAACCATCGTTAATTTGAGAGTGGACGGGCGAACCATCGTTGATTTGAGAGTGGACGGGCGAACCATCGTTGATTTGAGAGTGGACGGGCGAACCATCGTTGATTTGAGAGTGGACGGGCGAACCATCGTTGATTTGAGAGTGGACGGGCGAACCATCGTTGATTTGAGAGTGGACGGGCGAACCATCGTTGATTTGAGAGTGGACGGGCGAACCATCGTTGATTTAAGAGTGGACGGGCGAACCATCGTTGATTTGAGAGTGGACGGGCGAACCATCGTTGATTTGAAAGTGGACGGGCGAACCATCGTTGATTTGATTTGCTTTAAGAAGGACGACATGGCTGATCGTCGTTGATTGATTTGATTTGAGAAGGATGACATGGCTGATCGTCGTTGATTTGATTTGAAGGACGACATGGCTGATCGTCGTTGATTTGATTTGATTTGAGAAGGACGACATGGCTGATCGTCGTTGATTGATTTGATTTGAGAAGGACGACATGGCTGATCGTCGTTGATTTGATTTGAAGGACGACATGGCTGATCGTCGTTGATTTGATTTGATTTGAGAAGGACGACATGGCTGATCGTCGTTGATTGATTTGATTTGAGAAGGACGACATGGCTGATCGTCGTTGATTTGATTTGAAGGACGACATGGCTGATCGTCATTGATTTGATTTGATTTGAGAAGGACGACATGGCTGATCGTCGTTGATTGATTTGATTTGAGAAGGACGACATGGCTGATCGTCGTTGATTTGATCCAAGTATCCCAAGGAGAGATTACCCTTAAAAATAGCATGGATATTGGTAAGAAGGACTGCAGCTGGGGAAACAATTACAACCGTGGACAGATAGACCGTCGCTGCTGGGGATTAAACCTTTTTCGGCACAAAGAAACTCAACAATCACGGGTAGGTCGCGTCAGGGAGGTTAAATTCCATCTGTTGGGAATCAGAGCCAATCTCCTTATCAAGGACCATCCGAGGCAGAGCAATAAGACTGCTGGAAGATGTGCTAAAGGTTGGACTAAAGCAGAGGTAGCCATTCAGGATGGACGAAACGTCACTGTAGAGCAATTGAGCAGCTGCTTTCGATACTGGGTTAGAGTGCTTTGGCATTTGATAGATTTTTCCTGCTTTCAACAATTGATATACAATATGCAATGACATGTATACTGAATTGAATGCGCAAACTAAAAATGCAGATGCAGACTAGGGCGGCTTCTAGATGATGACGACCTAAAATGACCATAGCCACAAGAGCTACATAGAGCAACACTGCCACCTTAGCCCCAGCTTAGAGGTACGAAAGCACTAGACAACCAGCGGCTGGCAGTGTGCAGTTGAAAGAAAGGTACATAGAAAAGGGCGGCTTGCGCCGAAGAGTCTTCAGAGACTCAAAGGAGAAGTCTAAGAGAGAGAGAAACCTCGTCGGTGAAAGCCTCCTTAAAAGGGAAAGATGGGAGCGGAGCCCCAGGTACTTCAAGGAGTCCAGGAGTGACGACAACGACGAGAACGAGGCCGAGCTCTATCATTGAGGACTACCACTGAGCTCTTTTACTTTACTGTCCTTTGCTTTTTGAGATTTGAGCCTGCGTGTCCATGTAGATAGACTTAGCAGCGGGCCACCGTGCCGTAGTTGACATGAGCAGGAGAAGCATGGGCCTATGCGCCCCTTGATTTCTGGGCGGATGTGCTTCGTAGATATGCTTTTGCTTGGGCCGTTGAGCCTTGACATGCATGATATTCCACCATTGTTTCATGGATATTGTTAGTAGCAAATAAAAGTTGCATTTTCTGGTTTTATCAGTTCTCTTGATAATAGAAAACCTAAAACCAACTGCTAATATCCAACTTGCATTGACGAATGATCTGATTTGACAAATAGACGCGCGTTTATGTATGAACTTGCCTAGCTCGAACGAAAAGGAACGAAGAGCCCCAGATTGACGCGCAAGCTCTTTGACACATGAAATTTTGGGCATTAATGAGCCCAAACTCGAATATCCCCTAAACAGGTGAAACTGACACTTGCAAAAGGTCAAATAGATGTACAATGGCCTGCACAAAATGATAAAACCGAGAAAAATATCCCGAAATGACAATGGATTGTAAAACTGGCAAAAATGTCCCAAAAATGGACAAAAGACGCCAAAGATGACTCATATAAGTCCCGGACTGAAACCGACACCCCCGTACAGTCACATTAGATCCGTATGACGTGTATGGTATGACAAAACTCGGCAAAAGCCCTTAAAACCAATTCGAGGCACCGAAACCTTGGTTATAACTTGAAATACCCCCCTTGGAGGTCCGAAATCTTTGTTAGGCGCGATGGCTGCCAACTGTTGTCTGCTACAAGAATTGAAGAAGCGCGCACAGGTTTGGGACCAATACGCATCACTTCGAACAAATGTGCATGAGCCTTAAACTAGCGTGCGTAACTGAAAAGCCGCTGCAACTGTTCAAACTAGACTTCGTTGGACTTAAAATAAACTGTGAGCCGTTAGGCTTCTCAAGCATTTTGTTCTGTTTTTCATGCCTCAAATTATTTTAAGGCTTTTGCTCAGCTTTGAAATTGAAGTAGTAGTTTGCATTAAAGTTGAAAGATGAAAGGTTCCCCCTTCTGATTTTCCAATGAAACTTTGACTTTGTTCTCGACTCCGCTCGACCTTTGATGTGGACCTCAAAATGTCAAACCATGAATCAAGTTGATAGAATATGACCGAGTCTCAAGGTGAGACTGCCTACGTATCCCTTTTCAAGGAATCAGGTAAAAATGTAGTTCAGGCCAAGGTTCACTCGTGTGTTTTACCTCTCCTTTTACGCTCTAACTTTTGCCTAGAACCACCTTTTCAGGTTTTCGGTCTAGCGAGCTTTCGACTTTTTGCCTATTTATTTTTGCCTAGACCGCCTCCTCAGGTTTTCGGCCTAGCAGGCTGCTCTAACTTTTGCTTGGAACCGCCCACCCTTGTGGTTTTCGGTCCAACGAGCATCTCTCAGGGATAGTAACGCTTGAATTGATCCAGGTTGACTAGAGTGTTGAATTTGTTGACATCGAGATCGATGAGCTTAGCAGCATCCCCAAATAGGATGGTCTTGGTAATGTAAGGCCCAGAGCGCTTCGGCCGGAACTTCCCGTGTGGGTCAAACAATGGAGCACGAATTTCTTTGGTGACCAATGTATCGAATTTTGTTGCCGTCGAGATTGATGATTTCTGGTTACACCCTCAGATAAAGCGGCTTTGATAACACAGGGTTCAGAGTGCTTTGGTTGACATGCCTTGCTCCGGGCCATTTGTACACTTTCTGATTTGTACTCGATGGAAAGCCGTTGCTGCTGCTTTGAACATGGTATGAGGCTCAGAGCCCTGAGAGCTTCTGCTTTACTATGATTTGGCATTCGATAGTAGGGGATTAAAAGCTTCTTTATCTCAGGATCAACGCCAGGCGTGTCTTTGTAAAACCATGCCAAAACATTGATGAATTTTCCGAGCATGTCAACGCCAAGTGCATCTTTGTGAATCCATGCCAATACGTTGATGAATTTTTCGAGCACGTCTGACCGAGCGCCATGCTCCTCTAGGGACTGCGTTGAACCAGTTTGAACCATTCGGGGGTCTACCTCATCTTTCAAGTTTATTGAAATTACTTCTTCTTTTAGTAGGCTGAGCATGTCTTTCGTCTTCCCTTTCGGCGAGGGAACACATTTCCTTGGGAATGTTCCCATCGAAATCTATCCCTTCGTCGTGGTCGACCACGGTTTATTCAAAAGTCGTGAAATACTTAGAAGCGAGGATAATGCATACCATAAAAGCCCCAGGGTTTGCCAAGTTCAAAAGAAGACACAAACTAAAATAGAAGTTACGACATGGAGGGCCAAGAGGCACAAACTCCGACTCAGAGCTAGACTTAGACAGACGTAAAAGACTCTGCGTCAGACTCAGACGCGTCGTCAATGCAAGTTAGACGCAGTTTGAAAATGCAATATTTAAAAGCTACTTTTAACTTCCGCGATGAGAGGGGTAGAGCCTTCGAGAGTGTTGGGCCCAAGCATCAGCACTTTAGCTTCTTCAGCATCTTCGACCAAACCCACTTGGGAGAACAGCAACTCCAAACTCCCTTGGGTGAAAGACCTCTGCCAGTCAGTCTTCTCCCTTGATTGAATAAGTTTCCTCTTGAATTTCTCCTTTGAGGACTCTTCATCACTGTCAGTCCAGGTGTCGGGAGAGAAGGCCTCAATTGCACCACCTACAGCCACCAGGTTAACCTCAGGTTCGAATGGGATGGATAGGATTGGTTTGGTTTGATTTGCTGGGATAACATGGAGAGTTGGGTTGAACATGGTGGAGTTAGGTTTGATTCGAGTGGAGATGAAGGATATCTGATTTACATG
This sequence comes from Rhododendron molle, assembly GCA_025413875.1. Lineage (NCBI taxonomy): Eukaryota > Viridiplantae > Streptophyta > Magnoliopsida > Ericales > Ericaceae > Rhododendron > Rhododendron molle. The sequence goes on along the minus strand of CM046396.1, from coordinate 841,441 downwards.
TGGGCTGGAATCATGTTGAGGTATGGAGTTGGAGGTGACATTGGCCTTTGATGCGAGTGGGGCTGGGATGATGCCATTATCAATGAGATCTTGGATGGCATGTCGGAGGCGGTAGCAGGCGTCGGTGAGATGGCCAGGCATTTGGTGGTAGGTACAGAAAAGGTTAGGATTGTGGGAAGCCGGGAATGTCCGAGGTGAAGGAAGCGGCGAGGTGGCTTGATGAAGCCGGCCGAAGCTTCTCATAAAGCGAGGACAGCAGTGTGAAGTGAGAGAAGATCCTTGGTCGGGTTCTGCAATTGGGACGAGGATTGGCAGAACTTTTACTAACTCCGCCGCTGTATAGCGTTGTGCTGTCAATGGAACACACTCCTTTGGGATTGGGCCAGGCCTTGTCAATGTGTGCGCCTTTCCTTTCAACACCGGCTTTGGACGGGGATTCAACATCCTTCTCTGGGTGGACTCTTGCCTTACGGAATTCAGCTATGTCTTTCGTGCAAGGCTTGATTTCGACCGGAGGAGTGTGGTAGGCTTGAGGAGGTTCTTTGACTAACCCCATATCCGGTTGCGGCGCTATGGAGGTAACGAGGTCAACCAGTCCCTGGACCATGATCATTTGTTTGTCCATTTTGAGACCCAGCTCCTCTACAGCTTTCTTCAGCTCAGCCAACTCTGTTCGTGCTGCCATTCTGGATTGATGGTCGAGGAAGGTAATATGGCTTTGGATGGGCTGGTGGTGCCGCTGTATTTGATTGAGCGACAAGCCTTGTAAGCCTTTGCAAAAGCCCCAGTAGACACTCCCAAGTAGGTTTGGCTCTTCTCTTTGGTGCAATAGCCTAGAGCTTTGGACAGCAAAGTAAATGAGAACTCAGTGATGTTCCTGCAACAGTTAGAATGCAATGCACACGTAGACGTCGTCGGTGTCCTCCTAGACTCTACAACTAGCAAACAAGTCCATCTCGCGAAGTTTTAGGACGACGTTGTGATCCTCGGATTTCTTTTCGACAGTGTATCCTTATTTGAATCGACTAAAACTAAGAGATGTCAAAACAGCCTAAGTCTCCGGCTATTCCTTTCTCAAAGTTTCAAAATTTGGAACGGAACAACCTGATGCGAATGTCGGGATACCATGACCAAAATGGCGTAAACAGCACTGTGCCGGAGCCTTGAATGGTGTAAGTGTTTAGCACTTGTAACCGGAAAGGTGTAAGCATCACGTCATGCCTCTTGTTGTTCCTGGATTTCTGTTTGAAACTTTGATTGGGTTTGGACATGGACTTAGAAAGCCTCGATTTCTCGAAGGTTTATTTGATTCAAGGAATTTGAAAGGTTGATAACGCGCATCATCAAGGTGCACGACTCGTCATCGGTCCAAACGGCGTCCTAAGAGGGACGAGATGGACTTGCCAGACAGACAGACCTAAAAGCCGCCCTAGCATGCTCCTACGCAGAACGGTATGAATGTATGTACAGACATGCAATACGGAAAGCAATAACACGTAGACAGGTTATGGGTGTTAGATGCAAGTAAACCCTACCCTGCAGGTTCCTGTCTTAGTTTGAAAGGTTCTATTGCTTTGTATGCATGGAGAGGCCGGTTTTGGCTTAAAGGGGTTCCTCCGACTAGAACCACGGTATACCTCCCAAAGCAACGCGTATAGCAAAGCAATGGTCGAACGGTATTGCGATTCATCATCGTCGAAGGTTGTTGGGCGTTCGAGGACCCCGGGCTCCAGTAAACTGTGCCGGTTACCCAAAACACCTCAACGGGGCTAAGTAGCACCGATGCAAATGGAGAATGCCAACGAATGATTATAAGAGAGAGAAATGCAATGTTTTAGGAAAATGCCTTTTTCAAGCTTGGCTCACTTTTATTAATCAAAACTTGGAGAAAACTACACAGGTGAACAATAGTAGAGCCCCAGTCCGGATTGGTCGGATGTAGAATCCTGTTACGTTACCATTCCGTTCTTCAGCAGCGCGGAGCGTACTGTTTTGACAGACTTTTGAAAAATTGTTCAAGTATGTATTAATTTCTAAGTTTTAATTAATGCAATGATTCCCCAGCAGAGTCGCCACTGTGGGCACACGCCCCTGAAAATCCCCGCATTTTTGGTATGCGGGGTTAGGTTTGCGCCCTTTTTGTTTGAAAGCATGATGAAATGCTGTTTTGAGAGAGTCGCCATCCGGGTTTTGCGGAAAACACCCAAGAAACCGATTTTGAAAAAACGTTTTTGTTCACGTTTGTTTGATTTGAAAAGGCTTGTAGACTGGTCCGTCGTCACCTTCGATATCTGAGGTTCGGGAGCCACGTTACGAGAGGAAGGGTTTTATGGCACCTCTCTCGCCAATCCAAAGATCGGTCTCTACTCGGGCATTTTGTAAAACATTTGCATTTTCTCTCTTTTAATCATTTATTCAGCCAATTAGGCGGGGGAACAGTGAATGGGGATTAACAAATGGCGAGTTGCATTTACATGGCACGATGTAATGTATGGACTATGAATAATGTAATAGATTGAGAACAAGCGCTTGTGAGCATTTTGGGCGAACTAGAACACACCGACCCAGTGATACGCAGGAGGTGACTTGTTTGCTTGGCAGTCACGCACACGAGATCACATCGTGCGCCACCATAGGACCGGCGTGCGCCGGTGCGCCCAAACTCACAGCCTAACTCAACCCTGCGGGCTGCTGGAATGGACTGCACACCCAGGACAAACCACGCAGTTGATATAGCGGCATATTTATTGTTACGAACACAACAACAAATCAAGCAGACATAAATGGGTGAAAACCCCATAAGCGGTGGGGAATCAAGCAGAGGCCGAATCGAGCTAGGAAGCAGGGCGACCATCGAGCTCGGGAACAACTGGCGCCGCCCGGTCAAGGATGACCGTCGCGATTGCCCTGGTCGGTGCTTGGCTTTACTTTATTTGGAGTTAGAGCAGGACGAGAAGGATCGAGAGGCCTTACTATGCGGTTGAAGCCAGGCGACTAACTACGGTTCTAAGATAGGAAAAGCGTAAGCGGTTTTAGCATGCTAAAGGTGATCAAAACGAAAAGAAAGTAAAACATGGATGATCGGTGGTCCCCACACCCACCGCCTGCTGACCTTGGTGGCGCCACGGCTATAAGGGGCTGGCGTGCGCCACTAACCCTCCTACGACATTGCTTATTTGCTAGCTTTGAGATCGGCGTGGTATTGATTACGGCTGAGCTCTACTAACTCCCCTCAGGGGTCGAAATAAATTCCAGAATAAAAGGTGGTATACCTTTGGTTTGAGGTTGATGGATGGTTTGAGCCTTGAGATGGATGGATGGATGGATGGTAGGTGAAGATAGAAATGTAGGTTGTGTGACTGATCTCCCTTGCTATGTCTTTCACTAGATGAAAGAAAAACAAGGAAAATAAGAGAGAGAGTAAGAGGGAGCTTTGAGAGCTATTGATGTGTGTAACCCTTGACTTGGTGAACCTTTTGCAAGAGTGAGAGAGGGAGTATATATAGAAGAGAGGGGACTGGTAACCAGCTGTTTAGGGCTGGTTGGGTTTGAAGGGAAGGCTTCCTTCTCTTTAATGAGAGGGAAGGGTGATGGGAGATGTGTAGGAGAGAGGGGGAGACAGTTCTGGACGATATAATCATCAAAGGCGCGTAGACCACGTCGGGGTGGCCACAAAGTCTCGAGCAAGTGGTAGAAAAGGTGATTTGACTAGGAACATGTGGCGTCGCCATCGATGGGTAGCGTCGCCAATGCAAGCGGTTCCATGCTTGATGATCGACACGTGGCCTTTGCACCAGCGTCGTCGATTGATAACCAGCGTCTTTGAAGCAGGGTTTTGTTGAGGCCATTTGGTTCTGGCTCGAAGGGTTTGGAAAGGGTTTTGAAAGGGTTTGAACGAGGTTCGGGACGCTCAAAGCTCAAACACATCATCAACTTCGGATGTTCTCGACCATTAATCATCATAGGGGAACCAAAGACCGTAAGTAAACTAATCTGGACAGTCCAAAATAGGGTGTCTACAACTCTTACTCTCAATATTCGCGTCAAAGAGCAATGAGGTAAAAGAGAATACATTTTTGTGATAGTTAGAAAATAATAATATTGAAAAAATAATAATAAATAAGAAGAGGAGAAGTGTTCATTAGTTGAGGGTGGTTGTGCTTAATTCTTGGCTCAAAATTCGCATCGATGAGTGATTGGTTTGACTTTGTGAGGAGGCTAGGAGAGTGTTTGATAGTCTAATCGTACATGAGAGTTCTCAAAATTCGTATCGGTGATCTTCATATGAATTAGTTCATGCATTTTGTTAGATATTTTGGCACTTTCCAGAGTTGTTCAAAACCTTCATTGGTGTCTTTGTTATATCGACTCCGTTTAATTATAATAGGTAGGTTCTTAGGGGGTAGTTTCTTGCACGATGCTCCTCCCATTATCTGCGCCAAATTGACCGCTACGGAATCGAGCCAATTGCGTGAAAGGTAAAAGCAATACACAACACATCATGCATATTATTTCCAAGATTAGAAATTTTATTCATGCACGTTTTTCTTTCCCATAAAACTCTCCGAAAATTTGCTTACCATATTTATATATATAATTATCGTTACGAGATTTTTCTTTGGAATATAAAAATAAAGATCGCACGTTTGCCTCTCTGGAAATTCTGTGAGATTTTGGTTTCCATATTTGCATCATTAAGAGTTTGTTTTATAGTGGTGTGGACGACACCTTTTGAGTTAAAAAAAAAAACAGAGAGAGAGAGAGATTTTGATTACACGTGAAGAAAAAAAAAAGGAGTGCGCCATTGATTTTTTGTTTTCTCTAGGCAGAGGCGAGAGTTTTTAGTTACAAAAAGAAAAAGAAGGGTTGCACGGTTTTTGTTTTTGTTATAGGCGAGTGGGTAGTTTTTCTGGTAGCCCACTTTCTTTTTCCTCGTTCTTCTTCTTCGAACGTTTGGTTTGATTTTTGGGTCACGTTCACATCATATCATTCATCCATTTACTGTTCGTTTCTTTGTGCCGTTTGCTGCTATGGCCAAATCTTTTGGAGATTGATTCAGAGCCGGTTGAATCCGGAGATCGGGCGTGAAGTCCATGGTGCATCTATTGGATCTTGAAGAAACTCAGGGAGCATCGGAGACTTGGGTAAGGTTTTTACTATTTTGCAATATGTACTTCTTTTTTATTAATAGAATACATTAGTAGTGTTAGGCCGTGGTTTTTGCTTAAGGTTACTTAAGACCCTAAGTTTTTCCACGTAAATCGTGCGTATCCTGTCTCAATTTTTATTCTACTGCACTACTTGATTTTTGGTTTGGATTAATCGAGATAATCAACCCATTCATCTATATTAATTTTTAAATCAAAAAATTGGTGATTTTCTATCAAAATTCCTATTCACACCCCCCCAGGAGTAGATTGAACGCTTCTGCATAATTTCAATTGGTATCAGACCGGGTTGCTTTGTTTAGGTTTAACCACCTGAGTTTAATTCTAGTTATATTATAATGGACATGAATGCGCCACGAGAGGGAGCGTCAAACTCGAGACCACTTTTTTTTATGGTAATGATTATCCATATTTTTAATGGTAACTAATGATTATCCGTATTGGAAAGCCTATATGACCACGCATTTGAGTTCCTTAGGAGTTAGGGTTTGGAGATCTGCTAGGTACGGCTATGAGGCCCCTACCATAGAAGACACCACGACTAAACAAATGAGGCTAAGGAGGACACTGATTGGAATTCTGTTGACAATGATAGTTTTGAGGCAAACTCTAAAGCTTTAGGAGCCATCTATGGAGCATTGAGTAAAACTGAATTTAGTCGTATTTCCGCGTGCACTATTGCAAGAGAGGCTTGGGATATTCTCCAAGTCACCCACGAGGGTACTAAGACTGTTAAAACTTCAAAACTCCAAATGCTTACAACACGTTTCGAAGTTTGAGAATGCATGAAGATGAGGCATTTGATAGTTTTATCACTAAGTTGAGTGATATCGTTAATTCCTTCCACGCATTAGGAGAACCAATCCCTAATCTTAAAGTTTGTCGAAAAGTGCTTAGGTCTCTTCTTGAGAGGTTTAGGGCTAAGCTAGTTGCGATCGAAGAAAGTGATAAAGTTGATGACATTCTTTTTGAGGAACTTGTAGGTAAACTTCAAACGTTTGAATTGAATCATCTCTCAAAGAAACCTACATTAAAGCCTATTAAAAGCATTGCTTTTAAATCATTTAGAGAAGAATCCTCTGTGACACAAGAGAGTGATGATGACCTTGACGAAGAAGAACTTGCTTTCTTTGCTAAGAAATTCAGAAAATTTGTTCAATTCCGTAAGAATAATAAATCTGAAAATTTTTCTTCTAGCTTCGACTAGTGGAGGTAACAATTTTAATTCTATGGATAATGAAAACAAATCTTCTATTGAAAAATCCAAGAAACTCCAAGGTATACAATGTCACAAGTGCCACGGTTTCGGGCATGTTCAGGCAGAGTGTGCAAACACTCTTAAAAAGAAAGTGGCTAAGGGGTACAAGGCTACGTGGGATGACGATAGTGATGAGAGTAGTGATGGGGGTTATGAAGCTCCTGGATAGTCTGTGCTTGTTGCCAACATTAAGTCGCCCACATCCCCCAAATCGGTTGAACTTTCTACAACTCTTAGCGATGATAGTAAGTATGTCTCGACTGACAAAGACTGTGAGAACAGTGATGATGATATAGATTCTATTCATGAGGCCTATAATCAGTTGTTTAAAGAGGGTGTCAAACTGAAGAAGAAAAAAGAAGGAACTCATGAGTGTCATTGAGAGAATTAGTGGTGCGAGGAACAAACTTAGTGATAACATTAAATCTAAGAACATCGAGCTTGAAGTTTTAAAAACCTATAACGCTAATTTGGAAGACAAGTTTTTCAAGACTGAGAGAGAGCGTGTGGATGCCTTGAAAGCTCTCGAAGGGTCTAAGGACAAGATTTTTGAATTGGAGCGTGACCTTAAGGAGGCCATTGAGGCCATAAAGCGTAATGAGTGTGGCGCAACTCGTATTGCTGAAATGACACGTGCGTTTAGAAATAGAAGTGGCTTAGGGTTTATTGATCCACCTTCATTGACACCTAAGGCTAACAAAGTCACAAAGAAGGAAATCAAGTTTGTCAAATCTGAAATTGCAAAGAATGAGGTAGTGAGCGATAAACCTGAATCCACTATTAAATCTCCTACCATCATTAAGAATGCTTACAACAGTAATTATGCTCCCGAATAGAAAAATCCTTTTATTTGTCACTACTGTGGTGGTCAAGGTCACATTCGACCTTTATGTTATACAATTAGAAGGAACAATCAGAGAACAAAGGGGAAACTATTTGTAGCCCCAGTTAATAAAAGTGTTCGGTATGGTCAACTCAATGTGGGAAGACCTCTAGTTGTGCGTCTGTCTCCCACAAACATTAAGAATGAGAATTTTCAAAAGAATTTGAGTTAGTTGGCGAATCAAACTTCTCACCTCGTCGAGGAAATCAAAAAGTTGTCAAATTTGGCTAATAATAGTGGAGAGACTGATAGGATTGTTGAAAGATGTACTACACACGGTCACACCTCGCATGTGAACACCAAACTGAAGCAAACATGGAAGAGAGTCGTTTGTCATGTAGCACACACTACTTTTCGGGCACATGATGCCTGCACCTGGTACTTAGATAGTGGATGTTCTAGACACATGATCGGAAATAAGTCTTTCTTTGTTAACCTAGAGATGTATAATGGTGGTTTTGTCACATTTGGCGATGGTAATATAGGTAAAATCGTAGGACAAGGCACCATAAATGCACCATAAATTCAACTCATATTGATTTTGGCACTCTCCAAAAGTTAATACTTTGGGGAGTGCAGTTAACAATTTTGGGAGTGGCAAAATCACTCTCCAAAATAATTAACAAGAAAAATGTTGGAAAATTTTCATTGCACTTAATACTCTATTTGGTCATTTTGTCTTTCTCTTTTCCCTCAAACCAAACAAGGGGCAAGACAGAATTTTTGAACTCGCCCCTCCATCCTGCACGTCCCAAACAAAGAGAAATATGACAATAGTAGAAATAGATGGGCAGAGTTATTTGCCAAACCAGCTAAAAAACCTAAGGTTTCTTTAGAAATGTGTATATCATTGCTATTACTTGATGGATCCAATTGAAGAAACAAATGCAGCGTTCAAGGGCTCGATGTCCCTTCAACAACTCTCTATTTTTGATTGCCTTGAGTTGATGTGTTTGCCAGAAGGGCTTTTACAACCAAGCCTGGTAGATATTTGCCTAAACAAGTGTACAAAGTTAAAGACACCCAATCCAGAAGCATTACGCAGCCTCACATGCCTCAAGGACCTGTGTATTAGATCATGTCCAAATTGGGGGAGTCGTTGGGAGGAGGGGCTGGTTGCCCAGCCAGCCTTCAAAGATTGGATATAGATGGATTCGGAGAGGAGTATAGATATGTCCCCTAGCCCTCCAGAAGTGCTACATCACCACCATGGAACCATTTCACCTCCCTGGAGTTTCTACATTTAAGGGGATGGACAGAGGTCAAGTCTCTCCCTGATCAACTTGAGCTCCTCCTTGCCTTGATAAGTTTGGTCATCAGGAATTTTAGTGCACTGGAATCTATGCTGGAGTGCCTAGGTAATCTTTTCATCTCTTCAATCTTTGAATATAGTTGGCTGTCCCCTTCTCGAGAAAAGATGAAAAAGGGAATTGGCGAAGATTGCTCATATTCCATCCATTTGGATAGGCAACTTGTTCTTGGAATTGCACGTTTCATTGCCTCTCTCTCTCTCTCTCTCTCTCTCTCTCTCTCTCTCTCTCTCTCTCTCTCTCTCTCTCATATTACGACACATGGGTGTTTCTTGTCCATGTGCGTGTGTGAAATAGTCCATGGAATATGTAATATTCTAACCCAATTCTCTGGGGTGATTCTTGGGCTTTCAGATTGGAGGAGAATAGAGTGAACTGAAGTGTACCCTCTCCATGCAGATAAAGCATGAAAGTCCCTTGCCAATCATGTAATTTATCAATTTCTGCATCTTCTTTTTGTTTGCGTTTTTTCAGACTGCTTAGTCTTTCAATGTCAATAAGTGTTTATGTTCTCGCAATCTTACAGGTCCAACTGTTAGGATTTGTAAGACCTCTGCAACAATGAATCAACGGACACTGTTGAAGAAAGTATAGTTCTTAATTATTTAACTCCTTATGTATTTAAATATTGTGACTGAAATGGTTTTCGTAACATGTTCTTCAATTAACTGAGCACTCAGTGTACATACAAACTGAAAATTCCCAAGAACCAGTTAATGATGCATCTTAAGAATTGAATTAAAGTTTGCTAGTGTATTTTTGGATAATTTTGTAAGACTGGGGAACAAATTAGCAGGGAGCCTTCTTTTTCTTTTTTTTTCCCCCTAGCCTCTTTGCTCCACTTCTAGATGTCTTTGATTCCTGAGTCTTTGAGACTGCGCGATTTGCTAAATCTGTCTAACAAACTCATGGAAAGACTTGGGTTCCTAGCCTCTTTGTTCAAATTTTTCAGCACATTTATTTGCTTTAGCCTTGAATTCTTTGTTCATGTTCAAATTCGTTAAGTTAGGTCAAATTGAGGCTGTTGGTCCAAGAGTTCCGTGTCTGATCTCACTAAAATGATGCTAGCCACAATGCCAAATAGCTTATCTCGTCTTAGAATCTTCAGATAGTGTAGTAATGTTAATACGTCATCGGTTTTCCCTTTTCATTAAACCAATCAATGATTTCTCAAGTATCCCTTTTGAAGTCTTTGCAGTTTGGTAGCAGATAGCAGATGAAAGTTGGACTCTAGACAATCCAGCAGTTTTAAGCCAGCTATTTTTTGACATACCTCCAAAGACATTTTCATGTATTGTGTATAAAGGAGAGAGGTATGGCAACTTAATTACACAATCAAATACTGGTAGCAACGAGATGACTAATTACCGGCCGTTGTATTAAAATTTGTTATGTTTTGACATTAATTTCATGCCTTAGTTTTTCAACTTATTTCCTCGTAAAATTGTACCTTTGTGTTCGAGCTTCATATGATACTTAAATAAATAAACGAAACGATTCCTATGGTACTGACTACTGAGTCATGAACTCAATGTTCTTGTAGAGGAAGCTATGTCTTAATTCATGACATTGGCCAGTGCTTTTTATACATTTAAGTCATTCACATTGCACGGAAACAGCCTCTTCGCAGTGGCACTAAAAGTTCATACCTCTGACCATCGATCCCATACCCTACAATCTGGGGGCCTTGTACACTGGCACGTCCTAACGTTGAAGATATATGTTGCATAATAGTTCTTTTCAGGTCCAGTCGCCCGGATTTTCTTATTGTCCAGATTTGTGTCTTAGCTCCCATTTCCTGATCGATTTACAAATATCCGAGCCGCTCAATGTGTTCAGAACGTGATTTTAAGGGTACCCTTTAGAAATTAGCAAAAAAATGACCTGGAAGGGCTTGATCTGAGCAGTTTTTTACTGAACCATTCAATAAAAAACTGCTCGGATCAAGCCCTTCCCGGTCTTTTTTTTTGCTGCTTTGCCTCGGTGTACTTAAAATCACGTTCTGATCACATTGAGCGGCTCGGATCATCGAAATTCAATCGGAAAATGGGAGGTCCGGACCGTATGACGTCCGGACTTGAAAACAACAGTGTTGCATAATGTATTTGTCATAGTTTGGAAAACCTGTGAGTAATATGATCATTATCTTTTGGCTCCTAGGTACAAATGCCATAATGATATAACTTAACGATTAAGTCTTGATCTTAGTTTCTTATCATGTATTGAAAAGTAAATAAAGTGGAAGGAGCAAGTTTCTCAGCTACTAAAGTTTACTGTATTAATTACCAGAGAGTAAAAGTTTCTCATTTAATATCGTTGGCCTTTGCCATGCAGGTTGTTGCTTCTAGAGATATAATACCCCCACCCCGAGGGGATTTATCTTAGCAATATTTACACTGCATATGGACACGACCCATGCATATCGAATAATTCGTTCCAATCAACTATTCTCGAGGAGCATTGCCAGGTCTAGCTACTTTTTGTGGCTCCTTCCAAAGCACTCTGTCAAACATATAAATTGCTATCTGGTTATTCTCCTTGTTTTCCTTCATTTGGCTTGCATAAGATTTATTATTTTTGGGTTGCCCGCACTTTTAAATTCGCCACATTTCAAGGCCTGAATATCTTATCACCACTGTACTATTTTCCTTCAAAACATATCTACATATATGCATATACTGTCTTATCCCTCTCTTTTTTTCCCTTTTCCGTTTGTTCTCCCTTTTGTATGGTTTATTTCTGGCAATACTTCAGTAATAATCACAAAATTAAGCCAGAATATCTAATAACAACTTGAATTTGTATTCCGCGCGTGATTCTCCTATAAGATCCTTGGAGGGCTTACGTCTAAATAAGGAAGACATTTCTCTCTTAGAAAAATTGGTCGAGATTTCTAATGGAAGAGAGTATGGCTAGTGATTACATGGAGACTGAAGTTGCTCCCATGGTTGTCCAGCTGGCACATGTTTAGCAGGTAAGAGGACATTGGCATACACTATGGGCCCATTATTTGACCAGATACAAATGTCTGATTGGACAATATAGGTAACCAAATATCCGGTGTTCTGTTGATAGTTTTGCGGCACGGATTAAACATATTTCATATTATTTCACAAAGAATGGGATACACAATACCAACCAAAACCTGACAAATGAATTGTCACTGGCAGTTGCAACAAAAAATCAATTGGTAGCGAACGACTGCATGCCACAGAGTTTTCCAGCTTGCTCATGGGCCAAAAGCTTTCACCTAAACGAAGAGAAGCAATGCACAACCTCCTTGTGTTCTTCTGCTGCTTCACTCTAATAGGATGGATCAGGTATTGAATTCCTCTCTCACATTGATCTTTCATGTTTCTTGCAAAGCAGCTTTTTCCCTCACATGTTATCATTTTCTTTGAATCCTTTTTCGGAAACACTTTGTGTTGAAAGAATTTTATCAAATGATTCGAATTGCAGCCGGGATCCAAAATGGTGGTTGCTTAAGGACAGAGGTCTAACAGTGCAATCCAAGTAACTAGTGCCAAAGTTGCATCACAGAATGCATTTTGCAGAGCAATCCAAGCAGTCTTCCAAGCAATATAGAAAGGAATCAAGGAATTAAAAGGTGAGGATTGGAATCATCAACCCTACTCATTTTACAGAAGGTGGCTTCTTGCCCAAACAGCTGCCAGCCTCAATCATGTTGTCTTTTTATTTATGGCCCAAACAGCCGCCAGCCTCAATCATGTCATCTTTTTATTTATGGAGACTGGAGAGTAAACTTGAAATTGTTTTTTCTTTCTAAGATACTAGTTTCCGTAGTTTCTAGCTGTAGAATTTGAAAAAGGACAACTATATTCGTATGAAAACAATCCAATTTCCAATATATCTGCCCAATTCTCATTTATGCTCTGTTTAGTGCTATGTGCAAGATTGTAGGTCCTTAAAAGTTGGCTTTTCATATAGCAACCCATCCAAAAGGCCCTATACTTCCCCTACTTCAACTTAATTCCAGCATCATCAATTCCAGAAAAATGAAAGACAAATTGTGCAGCAGTTAAACCTCATAGCAACCCTTATCAAAGCTTGAGAGCTCACTTGAAAAAGCAAAGCATTACACCAGCATTTCATCCAACATCCTAAGCCAGCATAATCAGCAGGACATCAGCGGAAAACAGGACCGCTGCCTCAGCAATTCCAGCAGAAACAACAGAAGAAGAGGATCTACAGAAGCCCTTGAAACTGCAGCAACCATTACCCTTAAACAAAACATCGATCTAAAACAGCAGAAGAAAACATCGATTAGGACATGTCATGAAACTAATGGAAATCCCCTCAATAGAAACTTCTTCGAACCTTTAAATTTCTTACGACATTGAAGCACCTCTGAAAATCATAGATGAAATTTCAGGTATCTCAAATTTTACTTGGATCCAGGTAACTATTCTTGTTAATATCAAATCCAGCAGCCCCTCTAAAACAGCATTAATATTTTTGAAAATCAAATCTTCATATTTCTTAGAACTCTACCTTATATCAAGCATTATATATGGTCATACAACGAATAGTTTCTTTTACTAAAACCATTGTGTTCATGTATGAGTGAGTACCATAATAATATGTGCAAGAACAACGATGGAATTGGACCGGGAAACAGAAAACAAAACATGTATGTAAAAGTTCAAAAGATAAACACAAGCATTGTACAATTGAACTGGTAAATCTACTCATCACTAAAAGAGAAGAGACTATGATATGTTAGCGTACATGACTGTGTAAGATGCCATAAACTAATTTAGATCCACATGCTGGAGAAGCACGGCTCAAAAATGAGTGACTTATATCTCCTCAAAGCAACCAATAGCTTTTGTAATGATGATGTCATTGGTTTAATGAAATTTGCAACTTGGTACAAAGCAGCCATTGGGAACGGTAATTTCCTCGCTGTAAAGAGGTTTCAAGATTTCCTCCTCATCGAGCAAAATTTTGTGAGAAATAATGATTAACGGCCGGTTAAGACACAGAAATTTAGTATCCGTATTGGGATTCTGCAAAGAAAAGGAAGAGAAGCTTCTAGTTTACAATTACATGGCAAATGGTAGCCTGTATGAATGGTTACATCCAATGGAAATGGGATACGAAAGGCCTACTTTAAATTTGCCTCTGATATACGTAATCACAGTTGGGATTGCAAGAGGTTTGGCATGGCTAGCTCCACCACAATTGTAACTATAGAGTAACTCATGGCAACATATGCTCCAAATTTATCTTTCTAGATACGAAGTTTGATCCGAAAATATCGTCTTTTGGAGGGAGAATGATCGTGGGATCAAATTTCGGAAATTTGAGGATGAAAATATGTGAGAAGAGTGAATTTAGAGAATCAGACGACGTGCATGCCTTTGGAATTCTGCTTGTTGATGTGATAACAGGAGAAAAACCTGAGGATTTGTCCAATTTGTGTGAAGGTTTTGATGGGACTTTGATTGGTGGAAATCTTTGCAATGCCATCGATACTTCGTTCATTGGAAAAGGATTTGATAGCAAGATTTCTCAGTTTCTCAAAGTGGTACTTGATTGTATCGGGCTTTCTTCCAACCAAAGGCCTACAATGTTGGAGCCTTGGAGGTATGGAGATGAGGTGGCTCCAAGAGGTTGTTGAAAATAAGAATCGAATCTGAGAACTTAAGATAGAACAAATACCTAAGTCTCGGCAAGACCACTTGGCCAATCCCTAGGGGTTATAGTCCATACTTCTTAGACGAAAACTAACCTTTCTTCTTTTTGAAAAAGTTTTCTTACAAAAGAACTAAAACATTTTGAAACATTCCCAAACCTTCAAGAGTTCTAGGTGGTACTTAAGGTTCAAAAAGTGTGTTGAACATATTTGTGAAAATGTGATTAAATCAAAGGTATATCGTCAAATCTAGTTTTTTTTTTCCCAATTAATTCTGTTTTTTTTTTCTCAACGCCAAAAGTAGAAAATGCTAGTTCAATTTTGGGGGTTCGCGTGACTACTAGCATGAAGTTTCCAAATTTTTTAAATTATTTTTATTATAGCAAATTACGGAGAGAATTTAACATGACATAAGATAAGCACCAAGTAAAGACAGTACAATTGGACAATCATTAACGAGCCAACCAAGGGGTATCAAAAAAACAAAAAAGAAAAAGAAAAGAGAGGGGAAAAATAATGAGACCAAGAACTCAACACGGTTGCTCTGCTCCTGAATTCGCACATAAAGCAAAGATGATTTGGTACTTACGCGTAGGTACATATATAATCTTAAAGAAGGAATGAATTAAGACTCGATCTTCTTCAGGTGCGTGCATGCATGTGAAATTAATACTACATTTACATGGCATATATAATCAAGCTAGCTTGAAAGTAAGTGAGGATCGATGCTAATAAATTAGTAATCAAGAGTCCATGCCATTAAAAAGGCTAGCTAGCTAGAGTGAGGCTATGCAGAGGAGGCGCCGGCCGGCCTCAACACCAACATCCAGTACTTGTTAATTCTTTCCATATATGCTTTTTGGCTATTCGCTGAAGCTTCCATTAATTACAGCAACAATCACTCTGACCATCACAAAAAGTACTTTGGCTACTTTGATCATCTTCATCCTCTATATATTTGCACCCCAAATAGAAAATAAACAAGGACTAATGAAATGTGGAAGAGAAATTTCAAAAAAAGAAAAAAAAATGTGGAAGAGATTTGTGGTGACAAATTGGCCCGGCGGCACTCGGTACACAATGATAAGGTCCAATTGACACTACTTTTTTCTACAATTGCAACTATTGCTATTTCTACAAGATTTATTATTTTATTTTTTTTTTAAGACTTTTCCCTAGGAAATCTCTTATTCAAAGAGGCAAGATGCATGCAGCTTTCATGGAGGGGGCGTGACTAGAATATGTGGAACGGATTGGATGTAGTATTCCAATAAATCTCCGCCATGCTCTCAATTACTGAATTCAATATTGCTAGAAAATTCTTACATTTAATACCCGAAAAAGAGTTCTCTGTTTTATGAGTCTAAAACCTAACTCACCAACGTGATGCGGAGAGTTTTTCTACACCTATTTTGTTTGGGATCTTTCTTCTACGTTCATCTTTTCTTTTTTATACGCTTCCCTGCATCTCAACTCCCACGTTTTCTTATTCCTTAGCAAATCAAATTAGTCTTCCGAGTATGAAACCTTGTGTTTTTATCTAATTAACAGAAAACTGTTTTTATCTAATTAACAGAAAACTATATATCTACCTTCTGGCCAAATTTTGTTTTTTTTTTTTTTTTTTTTTAAGTGCGAAATCTCAGGTTGGGGTTCGTTAGCTTTAATCTGTTGAGGCACATATGAGACGAAGATGAAACTTTTGTTCTCAGCAGCCAAAGTTGCCCAAGTTGTTATTTTGGTCACACTAGACATTTTTGTAATCGCAAATTCGGTTGAAACCAAAGGTGGCCGTGGTGGAGGTTCGGGTGGTGGTGGACGAGGAGGAGGCAGAGGACGCAAACGGAAGCCTCCAGGAACTTGGAGTAGGGGTGGTGCAGGTGCTGTAATTATATATGGAGGGAATAATCATCATCATGGAAGTTCAATCGCCCCATCGACATCAGTGTGTTATCGCTTCAGAGTTGATCATGGTCTACTTTTCATGATCAATCTTATAACTTACTTTCGGATGTTTATGTAAATCCCCCTTTTGTCTGCTCTGATTCTCGAATTTATATGCTCTATCTTGAACTAATTGACGAGGAGGAGGCAGAGGACGCGAACGGAAGCCTCCTGGAACTTGGAGTAGGGGTGGTGCAGGTGCTGTAATTATGTATGGAGGGAATAATCATCATCATGGAAGTTCAATCGCCCCTTCGACATCAGTGTGTTATCGCTTCGGAGTTGATCATGGTCTACTTTTCATGATCAATCTTATAACTTACTTTCGGATGTTTATGTAAATCCCCCTTTTGTCTGCTCTGATTCTCGAATTTATATGCTCCATCTTGAACTAATTGTTCCGGTTGACTTGGTACTGTGTGAAACCATTATGATCTATACATTAACAACATATATAAATCCATGCAAGTATCTATCTGTATGCAGGTAATACTGAGATATAGTTGGATAAATGCATATGCATATATATTTGTGTACATGTAGTGGTGATCGGATAGTTCCCCCCTTCGCTACTTTATATGAAGTGCGATCGAGTTTGAGAGAGCGACAGAGAGAAATTAACAAAAATAATTGGTTGAATAGTATTGAAATCCCAAGCTCGATCGATCCTAGAGATTATAATGCTTTGGAGATCATAAATGGAGTGACAAAAGGATCATTATACATGTTGTATGTGGGAAAAGAGCAATAATTAATCTCTTTCGAGATCAAGATCGACAAACTAACCTGGAGACAGACATAATTAACAATATATATTGATGCATTTATTTTTGTCATATCATTTGAAGAACCACAAATGGTTATTGTCTTTAATTAGGTGGCATTTCTACATTCTGTAGTATGGACAAGAATTTATATATGTAGCTGTAGGGCATACAGAATGAAACCAAGGAAAGCGGAGAAAACATCTCGATCAATGGAAAACTGGACACTTTGGATTAGCAACCTTTATGCCAGGGGCAGTAGGGCAACTTGCAAGAGGGCAATGATCATCTAAACCCAACCCCCACCAGCTTATCCCATTGATATTGTGACTTTGCAATGTGAAATAGCACAAAATCGCCATGAACGCGACCCCAGCATCGAGGCCAGCAGAGAGAATGTAGTTGTGCCTCGCCCACCATTCCTTGAATCTCCTATACACCACAAAGTTGAAAAAAATGCCCACAGAAAACCAGCACATGAAGTTCACCGCCCTAGCAGGGAAGAAACTCCCGCCTCCTCCTATCAAAATAGGCATGTTTATGAGCTTTATCCATTTTTTGTCAGGAAAAACGCGAGATAGTACCCAAACCGGGATAGGTGCCAGAATTCCAATAAGAAAGAAGTAGTTCATCTTAGGGTATAATCCAAGACGTCCAAACATGCGGAGCGGACCAACCACACCCCAGATGATTGACGCATTGTAGAAAACATCGTCTCCTGGACATGTCCATGGGCTTCCCTGAGGCAATTTAGTTGGGTCGCAGATGTTTTCTACTGTGGTGATCAGCCACCATGCCGTTCCAAAGTACACCGACGATGCAATTACAGTTCCCACTAACTTCATTAAAAGCCAACAAATAAATAATTATTAGTAGAGCTTAAAGTCGTTATTTTCCCATAATCTATACTTGTTATAACAAACAAAATGTGATTTACTAGCTAGCATTTGGTTGTGGTTATTTACCTGGACAACAAACATGGACTTTGGAGGTATTTTCATGTAATGGCCCAGCTTGAAATCAGATAGAAACATTATTGCTTGTGTCATGCTTATGTAACCATAGGTTTTGAAGGTAACATTGGCAAGAGGTCTCCCAGGGTACATGAAACCGATGATAAGCTCCGTGATGACATTAAGTCCTGGTGACTGTCTTGCACAGAGATTTGAAAAATGTGAATAACATGCAACATAGCAAAGGAAGTACCTGAGTATGACAAGGATGTATATGACTCTAGTCTAGTACCTGATTTGTGGTGGCTGTAATGACACCAATAGGCAATGTGAAAACCAGGGCCAAGGACATTGCCAGTAGAACTCCCCAGTAAGGAAGCTGTAATTGCCTTCCAAACCCTTCACAAGCAAAAATGGCTAGTGCAACCACCAATGCCAGGATTGAGTAAAACCACCACTGAGGTACTTGATCATAGTTTTTCTTCATCAGCCGTGTGTGGACATCCCCATACTTATGTTGGAATGATGCCTTTGTTTGTTCCCAGATAGACCTGCATGCCAATGAAAATGACAGTCTATATCATTATATGAAACCTACTTTATGCTGAGTTTACGACATTTATAAGGGAAGCAAGAATAGATACCTCCCATGGAAGAGAGCGACATGAGATAACGCAGCAGCCAATGTTGCAAAGCTTAGACCGTAAGCAAATACAAAGAAGATACTCAGATGAATCTTGCTATAATCATCATATCCCTGGCCATTGAAATCAAATGTTGTTTCATTCAGAACAAGGGAAACATTGTAGGGCCTTCCGGTGGCATCATAAACGTGTGAAGAGAAAAGCGGAAATCGCTTTGCTTCAAACAAGTTGTTCCAATAGGCAATAGGGATGACTATGTACACAATGAGTACGTAGCCAACCAGTATGTTAATAATTGCGAATCCAGGAGTGGCAAGAGGGCTTCCTAGGAAACCTGCTACTGTTGACCAATCAAGTGCGAATGAGCCAATACCAAGGCCCTTTAGACCAGAACCAACTTGTTGGGCTGTTACCGAGTTCTTCCATATCAAACAAACGACGGAGATAGCAGTTATGGATGGGAACAGATAGTTTGGAACCACGTAGTATGAGAAGCTAGATACAAGGACTACAATGAAGAACTGGAGTCGCGTCAAACCTCCTTTTGGCCTTCTCTCAACATCATGCAATGCTCTGCAGTATCAAAAACAAGAAATTAAACAAATAAAACAACATAGTGTTGGCGTGTAACTAATAAAACACAGAAATAGAGAATGAGCACCTGAAGAGGGAGACCTGAACCAGATTAGCAGGCCACCACATGTATGGAGAATCAACTAGAAACTTTCTGAAAATACCAGCCCATCCATATCCCAACATCTATACATGCAACAAGTTAAAACACCCCAAGGCATCTTTTTTGAATGAGATAATTGACTACTTGGTAATGTTCATGATGATTTTGAAGCACAGTTGATTCTCCCTCCATATTTTTTTATTGGTTTTAATTTCTACTTTACACAAACTAATGGCAATTTCATTCGTTGAGGAAAGAAAAACTATATGTCTTTATTCTTGTGTTTTTTCATTCTCTTTGATTTCTACTTGCTTGGGGATTTGGATTTTTTGCTCCTCGTGCCTTTCCTAATATTCCAGTTAATTTCACTTTCTTGTAACTTTTTCCTGCATAGTTTTTACCTATAAGAATGGAAGTATATATAATATATTCAACGAACAGAATAGCAAAAAAGGAACAAGGATGCACCTGGGTAGTTTGTGTTAACAACATGGCTGCAAGAGGATGAAGTTCCCTGTGGTAGAAGGCCTTCACTATAGTAATAATACCCACTGCATAAACTGAATTCGAACCAGAATTCGCGAAAATGGTGATAAGGACATGCTCTTTCAAGTTGAAAGGCCCTGGGTTCAAAGAGAAGGACCATTTTGTCTTCGGGATTCGTATACTCCTGGTTGGTAGATATGCTGCCATCAGCTTCCCAATCGGAAGCACTACAATTTGGGCTGAAACAGATGATATGTATAGCGCGTTTTGGCGGTAGCCAAAGAATTGGTTCAAGAATGCCAGAAGGGCACATGAAATAGTCCCCAAAAACCATGTCCGGAATGTCAAGCAAGACAGTGTCGGATCATCTGTTATCGGTACCGTGAGGCGAACTTGCTCAATTGGAGAATCATTTATCTCATCTGTGGAGGAATTCTCTTAGTAAACTGATGGAATCTCATATACCCAAAACTTTGCTCTTAAATTTTAGTTTTCCACTTGCACAAAATGTAAATTTAGCTAAGTTAGTCTAGCAACCATATTAGTCACCAAATCATGCTATTGAAAAGAAAAGTAAATCTAATCCATAGTGGTCACAAAGCTGATGGAATCTCATAAACACAAAACTTTCTCTCAAATTAAGCAAGTGTAGCAAGTAGCAACATATTCTGTTATTCAACATAGAGTTAAATCTAATCGAAAGGCGAAATAAGAAAGGTAAATCTAATTCAAATTCAGAATTAGTGAAGATATTAACTTTACAGAACATGGTTTTGTTCAAAATCTTCATATGACAAAGTTGCACACTTCCATTATGAGAAATAGCATAAAAGACAGGAAAAGTTAAGCTCACCAGATTGTTCACCAATGTCCAGAGTCTCTGGCTTAAGTTCCTTGGGACTAGCTGAGAAATCCATGCTTTCAACAAGTGTATATGACCAACACAATCAGGATTAGGGGTGGTGTTATAATTTATGAGCTGGTATTGGCAATGGCAATGGATTTAATTGTGTTGGGCTCTACTGGGTCCCTTCTGTACTCTTCCTCTTTCTTATCTCTGTCCACATTTCCTATTTTTAGATTTCCACCCTAGGCAGTTTCAGCTGTCTCAGGAATAGTCCTGACGCTTACCGTAGGAATTAAGGTGGTTCATCAATTTTTAAAGGAAAAGGTAGGCAGGAATCAGTATCATTATTTACCCCGAAAAAGTAATGAATATACTATGGTGAAATTATATATATATTTTAATGCAGGAGGTTCCGGGTCAGTTTGCGCGCATCTTAGACTAATCTTTGCATCCTCTCCCATAACTATTCACATGCTTACATGTGAGGGTAAGGTGGCACCAATAATTACTGGCAAGAAGAATCGAACTTGAAATCTTAGAAGGGACCAAACCCTCAAGCCTCAAGTCAAGACCACCAAAATAAACTTTAGGAGGACCAAATCCCCAAACTCAAGCGAAGACCACTAGGTCAACCTTTGGATTAGGTTTTACCTTCTTTGACCGATGCTGCTGGACTGAATAATGTTTATACAACTTCCTCGATTATTGTAAAAAACTATTTTAATATGCTTCTCTGTTACTCATATGCTTTGTCTGCATGAGTAATTTGATTCCTTATAAAGCCTTTAACAGATTTTTATATCGACTTTAAGATGATTTTGACAGAAAATGTTCAAATTAAGTTGTAATTTGTTAAATGTTATTTTTTAACTATTTAGTGCTTTCAAGGATATGTTAGTAGGCATTTTAACGTGTCTCAAAATTAACCAAAATCGAGCCAAAGTTCGAATAGTTTGGTCTGAATTGATTCATTTCGATCAATTCTACAAGTTACGATTCTCAAAATTTTCAACCCGGCCAGTAAGAGTTAATCTTTGATAGTATTTTTTTGTTTCTAAATTTATCCGAAGATGCTCTCCCAAAATTATCAGTCGTTCCTTGTCCTACATGCAACTACGTACCTAGCCCCTAGATGGAGAAACTTTTTGTATACCCGGTATACCAACATCCTTGGTATCTCATCCAATCCGTTTTCTATTTTTTTAGCCATTTTCCGATCACACTACTTTGTTCATTTTTTAGAATTTGGAGAGAATCATAATCATACGAAAAATCATGTTCATCGGATTTTAATAGATATATGATCGGTACACGTAAAAATTAAAAAAAACTAAAATTGGATCCAAAATCACATTGAACCGGAGGAAATACCAAGAGACTTGATATCTCCGGTATGCTAAAAAGTTTCTCCCCTAGATGATGTTACAAGCTCAAGGCCTGCTGTAGTAGTACTACTTTCAATCTGATCCCAATTAAGCTTAGTGCCTTATCTATACACTACTGTTGAAAGATTCTCATCAACTCTAACCACTAGTATATATGGCATTTTTTAGAGCCTTATCTGTACACTACTGACACACATTACGCATACACACACTTATATGCACATACATATATATATATATATATATATATATATATGCATTACACAGGTCTATATGCATATATATGCATGCATATATACGCACAATTCAATTGGTTCGTGGGTTTGCTCCTTATATAATTGATTAGGGTTCGATTAATTCCTCGGAAGAAAGTATTCTCTCGTGAATCCCCTAGGCTCGGCGTGGATGACCTACCTTTGACCTGACTAGAGTGGGTTAGCCAAGATGTGCGTAAGCTGACCGGAACACCCTTGATTGTCGAACAAAAATAACACACATATACACACACATATTCATATATATAGAGTCCTGCTATGGAGACCGACTGAGGAGATTGATCGTGCGTACTTACGGCTACGTGGCGCCCACTCTACACCATAATGATCCGAGTCATTCAATAATTTTTTTGTCCGTTCAAGACTCGGAATGAGCCCACGTGACCGTCGGTACGCACGGTCGGTCTGCCCGGGGTGGTTTCCTTAGCTTTTTTACATAATGTATGGACATGCATAAACCATGTGGGGGTGAGAGAGTATCTTTGATGTTAAATTGCGTGCCACAGTCCCACTTGGTTATATGGCAGCCGAGCAGTCAGAAGAATCTTTTGTTGGAGAAATTATTCCTTGCCCCAAGGGCAGGGACACGTGGTGCCCCTTGAGCACATCCGAGCCGTCTGTTCGGATACCGAACGGCTCGAATCAAAACACCCTCTCTCCCCCTTTCTCTCTCTCCTTTCTCTCTGTATTTTCTCTCACTAAATCCGAGCCGTTCGGTACCCGAACGGACGGCTCGGATGTGTTGGAGGCAGGAACACGTGTTGCCCCAAGAGCACCGAATAATTTCTCCTTTTGTTGCATTGCTAGTGGGCCCAGATCCAACTAGGAGCCGTCATTCTGAGGAGGGATCAGGCCGGAGGGAGGAGACAAAAAATGAGGTCACCTGACCCCATATATTGAAAAAGTCTAATTTTTTATAATTATGTAGCATGTTGATACTCTTATTTTGTATAATAAAATAATGGGCTGAGTTGGATTTAGAATATTTGCGTAGGTAATTCTTCTAATGTGAACAAAGAAAATCTTATTGGTTAAGCAAAGATTGGCCAAGAATGCTGTAAGTTTTGTTAGGCGGAGCGGGCTCACTAAGTGGCCAAGCATGCGGTGGTGGGAGGGAGTGGGACTCATACGTGGAACCCCGTAGGAGACTAGAGGCATCCCTGATATATCGAACTTGAAATCTTAGAAGAGACCAAACCCTCAAGCCTCAAGTTAAGACCACCAAAATAAATTTTAGGAGGACCAAATTCCCAAATCTCAAGCGAAGACCACTGGGCCAACCTTTGGGTTAGATTTTATTTTCTTTGACCGATGCTTCTTGACTGAATAATTTTTATAGAACTTCCTCGATTATTGTAAATAACTATTTTAATATGCTTCTCTGTTACTCATATGCTTTGTCTGCATGAGTAATTGGTTATCTTGCCTAACACTAATTGATTCGCCTTAATGTTAGCACTTTTCTATTAGTGGGTCTACATAGATCATAAAATTAATTAAACTTTGTATGTAGTCAAATAAGACTTGAGTGATATATGTGTTACCTATTAAGTTGTGATCGTTCAATTGATGTGATCGGATAATGGGCACATCTCTATTAGCACGTATTTGGGTCATATCACGTGCGTTAAGTGGTGCGGGCTAATAATATATATGTAAAGACTAATTAAATGGCCCAATAAGGTTTCATCTATTATGATGGGCTATGATGGAACTAAGGCTTATAAATAGGTGGTTAAGTTCCCCATTCCAAACTCTAGCCTCTTTTCTCATACCATCCCATCTCATCGTGTGTGAGACTAAGATCAAGATAAGGAGAAGAGTTTTGGAGGCAGAAGACGAATAACCACACACTAAGATTTTCATCCTCCATGATAACAAATACACATCCGGTATTATTTTCTTCAATGGTTTGACGTGACATGAGTTCTTGTTATACCCACATGGTTAGATCATCTCAGTTTTGTCATATTAGAAAGATGATTCTATGGATTGCATGTCTATGAACCATGAAGAAGTATATATTAACAGATCAATCCATGTTTTGGGTTCCTTTTCCGTATGGTTTTATGACATTGCGATTACGCCGATCAAATATCACGGTCATTACTTGTTCCTATAATTGAATAAAAATTATTTTGCAGTCCATATTTGGGGTTTGGAAAAATTAAAGTAATATACCACCAAAGTGGTCTCTTTCATAGAGAGTTTCTTAAACTATAAGATAGAAGTTTTGGATTACATAAAGTTACGTTTAGATCCATGTGGGTAGTGATCGGTCCAAAGGAAGATTATTATTTGGCCGGATTTTAAACGGTATAAGGTAGTTGATTTGTAATTTTTTAAAAATAATGTTTCTGGAATTTGCCTATGCATTCAATAGTCGGCCTAAAGGAAGGCTTTTGATTGGCCAGACCTATTTTATATTGTTCATGATTAACTAGCCTTATTGGTGAGAAGACCACTTACATGTTATAATTACTGTCCAAGGACTTAATTGGTTATGATGATGCGTTAGATTTCTCGAGAGGGCCCACCATTAAAGACATAGATATCAATTTTTATTTTATGTCTGTTTGCCTTCTATTTGCTTGCCCCTACTAGACCAAGTTTTGCATGATAATTATATTCAGGTTCTCTTATTTTTATCATCGTACTAAAGTAGATGGATATTTGTTAATTGTGAGTTTTTCTTTTATGATGTTATAGTGAATGCAACTTCTATATCTGCCAATTTGAACAATATTTTAGTTCTTACGGGTTTCAACTTTGAAAAATGGAAAGAGTATGTTACAATTCATTCTTATGGTTATTTGGGCACTAAGAAAAGAAAATTAAACCCTAGGGTTAAGGAAATTGCAGATACTGGTACTTCACAGACAATTGTGCAACAAATTTAGGATAAATGTGTTCCCTGTTTCTTTTGCAAAAAAGCTATTGGTCATGTGAAAAAGGATTGTCCCAAATATCATAAGTGGTTGTAATCAATTCAGTTTTGTTTGTTGTGAATTTAATTTAGCTGAAGTACGACCCAATACTTGGTGGATAGATATGAGTGCAGCTATCCACATAAGTGTGTCTATGCAAGATTGTTTAAAGAGTTGAACACCCAGTGATGCCGAAAGGTTCATTTATATGGGAGACGAAAATAAAGTTCATGTTGAGGCAATTGAAGTCTATAGACTTAAATTAGAATCTGGTTTTTTATTTGGATTTGAATGAGACTATTTACGTATAGTCATATAGACAAAATTTGATTTCTGTTTTCTGTTTGGATAAATCCGATTATACTTGTTCATTTGGAAACGGAGGTTTCAGTTTTTTCCAAAATTCAAATATTATTGGTACCGTATCTCTAGTCGGTAGTCTATACATGTTAGACTTGGATGCCTCTTACTTAAGGTTTAATGAAACTTTGCATATTGACAAATATGGTACAAAGCGATCGAAAATTAATTAATGAGAAATATTCCTCTGTATTGTGGCACAAGCGTTTGGGACATATCTCGAGAGAAAGAATTGAAAGGCTTGTGTCAAGTGGAATTTTTAATCCCCTTGATTTTTCAGATTTTAAAATTTGTGTTGAATGTATAAAGGGGAAGCAAACAAATATAAAGATAATTGGTGCCAAAAGAAGTTAAGACGATTTAGAAGTGATACATACCGATATTTGTGGTACATTCCCTATGGCTTCTTGGAATGGTCAATAGTATTTTATCACTTTTACGTAAGACTCTTTTCGTTAGGGTGTATGGTATCTAATTTTTCCTTTACCAGATTCTTTTTGGGAGAAGCCTTAAAGATTACAGTTTATATCCTTTATTGAGTACCTAGTAAAGTTGTAGCTAAAATCTCATGCGAGTTGTGGACTGGAAAGAAGCTTAGTCTTAGGCACTTCCATGTCTGGGGTTGTCCAACTAAGGCTAGGCCTTATAGGCCTAACGAAGGAAGGTAGACTCAAGAACTGCTAGCTGTTGTTTTATTGAATACTATAATTGAAATGGATAATGCCAAACTATTTGTAGCCAGACCGTTTCCTTATAAGATAATTCCTCCGTCCCTAAATAAGTGTCTGACGTGCAAATCTAGACCTTACAAAATATATATATTTTTTGTTAAAAAAATTAATTTTTTTTTCATAATTTAATAGAATTCATTGCTATCTATTCATTTGTGAAAAAAAATTAATTTTTTTAATGAAAAATATACATATTTTGTAAGGTCTAGATTTACACGTCGGATACTTATTTAGGGACGGAGGTAGTACAAGAAACAATAGCATGCTTTAGGCCTTGTTCGGACAAAAAATCTCACCTGGCTGTCCCGCCAAAAGCTAAGGCTTATTGGCTTATTGCCAAAGAGCCATTTGCTGGAACCCCTTCTGGCACACTATGGCTTTTTGGCTCATTTTTTGAGAGAAAGCCAGCTTAATTATTTGTTCGAACAGCCCCTTAGTAAGACTGTAAGAGCAAGCTTTTCCTGATATAACAGAGTAAATAATGTGACAGAGCAAGCTTAGTCAGGCTCCGTTCCGCAAATGAAATAAGCTGCTTATTTTTTAAGAAGGCAATTTCATGCTCAAAAATCATGTGTTTACGCAAATAATTTGCCTACCACTATGGATCTTATTTGATAGATCTCATCAAGATCTTTAATACGGTGCAAAAAAAAATTAAAAAATTATTTTTCGTTTGCATTATTTTTTAGTTTGAAAATGTGAAATAAGCTGCTTATTTTTTAAGAAGGTTTCTGGAACGGAGCCTCATATTGTTTAGAATGCTTTACACTTTAGCTCTCAATCTTTTCACTGCGCTTGCCCTCTTAATCCTTGCTATCGCGAATTCTAGTAGTTTGAGATTTGTTTCTAAGGAGCTTTCACGCTCGCATTCGCACTCCTGCTCATGTATGCGCACTCGAATTATGTCACTTAAGTTGAAAGGCTTTCTGTAACAGAATAAAAAGTGTAGGCTCAAAACTCGTAAAAATGAAGTAAGCACTAAGTTACTAAATTAGGATAAATACAGCGCACTTTCTTCACCACCACCACCTCAGCCTACACCACTCGTAAAAATGAAGTTAGCACTAAGTTACTAAGTTAGGATAAATACAGCGCACTTTCTCCACCACCACCACCTCAGCCTACACCACCACTATCACTAATGGCACCACAACTACCACCACTCTATTGTTGTCACCACCACTTCAATATTGTCCCTCACTACCACCATTGCTACAACTACTACTACAACCACCACACTACCATAGACTATAGAATTTGTTCTCAATGTAAAAATAGTGATCGGGCTCCTGCTTTGAACAAATCCTGCATCCGTCACTGCCACCACCACCTCTACGTCCTAAGACCATAATCACCATGACCACTATCTCCCAACCACACCACCATATGTAGTCATCACCTCCTATCATCACTCCTCCATCACCACCACAGATACATGGCGCCTATGAGTAAAAGTAAAAAAAGATTGATTGCATAAGAGCGTTAAAATTTATTTATCGTTATATCTAACTATTTGTTCTTTTTTAGATCATAATATTTTTATCGACTCTCGCCCTCTTTATCTCAATTATTTGAAGCAGTCATGACGTACCTATCTTTTCGTATTATTAAGTAGAATAAGAAATTGAATTCATGCACCGTAGTAAAAAGAGGACCTCCCTTATTTTGGTCGTCGTCGTTGGACCACATTTCTTTTCCATTGGTGCACACCATCTTAGTTGTATCCATTCTTGCACACAATGGCTTTGTTTTATGTGATACGCATTTGTGTTATGCAATCTATGTAGTTATTGCAAGTAAGTTGAACTGTACGTATGCAGTATGCACACACTTGATTGGTTGTTGTTCAATTCAGAGTTATTCCGATGCTCCATGAGATATGTTACTGGGAATGATTAATGACTTCTAGACATGCTAACCAATTCGCTTTCATATGTTACTAGGGATCACAGGAGAGCACCACATAGGGATCACAAGAGACCCAGTGCACCTATGTTGAGTCTGAAACTGAGGTCTACCTATGTCCAAGACAGCTCCTGTCACGTCCCGCCCCGGAACGACACCCGAAGTGGGCCCGAACCGACACGGCCACGTGGCATTCCACACAGAAGAACAACAACTAAACGACAAACCATACACAAAACCGAGTAAAACCCCACCGGAAGACTTAACATTAATATTAACAAGGTGTCTACGATAATTACAACTTGCATTGTACAAATGAAACCCAACATATTTACAAACTTGAAGTCAAAAAAAATACTTGACAACATTAGTCACAAAATGAGTTTAGCAAAAATCAGAGTTTGACCCATTACAACCAATTCGACTACAAACACTAACACTCGATACTAATCCAAGTGTTCCCAAAACGTCGACCGGTAGTGGACCAACTCTACGACCACCTGTGGCCTGGCAATCCAAAAAGAAAACCAGAGTGTGTGAGATATAGAATACATTCACTAACATACTACAATACCCGAAGGACATCTCACATGAATGTGACTCACATAACTTAGCACAAGTATTCAATTTGAACAACACACATATAAATACACCCCACATGTTGTGGCACGTCTGCCACAATCCCATATACCCCAGGAGTGGTGTCCCACACACCACGCTCCCAACTACCGTTAATTAGGCGGCATGGCTTACGACATGGTGTGCCTCACACACAAACCTTCGGCGGTATAATCAACATCCCACAAGTATGCATACCATTAGCTAAATTTCAAATAGCATGATACACAAACACCTCCATGCAATATACCATTGAACATATCCATATCAAACACACTCACCTTCGTGTCGACCGAAGTATGCCAAACTAAGGTTTCGGCACCTCCCGAACCGGCTCTTTACCTAGCCACAAGTTAACTCATATTAGCTACGAATTCAACAAATACTCGACACAAGGTTATAAAGCTAACAAGAAGCTAAACAATGTCTAACGGATACAAACATGTTCATGTTAATACCTAGAAGTGTCTCACAATAAATGTGAAACTCAAACACCGCCCAATTCTCCAAAAGATAACATATTCCACAACCAATCTGTCTTAGAATGATCATAACATTTAATAGGTTAATAATTGGATCATGAAATCATCACCATTAGAAAGAACACTTCCAGTACACCAATATCGATATAAAGTTTGTCCCAAATAGATTCCGGATGACCAAGATACGCTCAAACGAAGTTACACAACTAAAACAGAGCTCACAGTTTCAGCAGAACAGTCTACGATCGAAAACCCATTAAAAATTACCTACTCAATAATTTTCAATGATTCCAACACCAAAACTTTACCAACTAATCAATGTTTAAGACTCATGAGATCCCATAGTCATTTAGCACACTCAACTATGATAAAATTGATGAAAACATAGCTCCAAAATCTGCCCAGATTTCCAGATTTACCCAAAACCTGAACTTTAACTCAAAAACTGCTATAACCTAGAAAGATTCACGGCACAGCCCATACATATTCAGAAAGATATGTAAGTCTAGTTTCAGAATCAAGAAACGGTGCATAAAAACGATACCCGAGCAAGAAGTTATGCCCGTTTTTCCAACACGTGTCTGTGCTGCCAGCACAGACGCGAACCAGACACCAGTTCAGTCCACGAATTTTGTAGGCCAGAATACTTCGAGTTATTTTCTAAAAATTTTACACGATGCAATAGACTCACAGACGAACGTTCATGATTTATTTCAAGAATTTAGAAGATTTCTAGGTACCTTGAATAAATTCGTCAAAAACAGGACAGATGCAACTTGGTTCAAACACAGTTTTGCATAATCATAAGAAGCACGAATTTCTTGGAATAATTCTCAACTTTAACCTCAAAAACCCTCTCCCATGACTTCAATTTAGTGCATATAAGATGCAGAACAAGAAACCTAGCATGAGAAATAGGAAATTCAACACTTAAAGAGATGTAAATTACCTAATTAAGCTTGAAACAACCTAACTCTAGTTTCTCCTTCTTCTTCCTCTTTCTCTCCTCTTCTTCTTTTTCACGGCTGATCTCTCTCTCTCTCTCTCTCTCTCTCTCTCTCTAACGTTAGAATGGAATGAAATTGGGAAAGAAATATCTCCCAGGATATTTAGTAATGACTCAAGGAAAAATTATCCAATACAAGTGAAACCAACCTAACTTATGCTCCACACTTAATTCACATACAAGATCCTCGAACTTCCATTATATGCAAATCAACTCTGAAAGCATATAATTCAATTAAAAGATAAATTAAATATTCTAATATCCGGGACGGGTATTACAATCCCCCCTTAGAAAATTTCGTCCCGAAATTGGATTACCTGACTAAAACAAATGCGGATACTTTTGTTTCATCGACTCCTCGCCCTCCCACGTTGCCTCCTCAACCTTGTGATTCCGCCACAATACTTTCACGTAGGGTATCACCTTAGAACGTAAAACCTGTTCCTTCCGATCAAGAATCTCAACCGGTATCTCCTCGTAGGACAAATCCTCGCAAAGTTCCAACGGTTCCGAGCCCAGAATAAGTGATGGATCTCCCACGAACTTCCGAAGCATAGAGACATGAAACACATCGTGTAACCGAGCCAACTCAACCGGTAACGCCAAACGATAAGCCGTAACCCCTACCCTCTCAACAACCTTGTACGGACCTATGTATCTCGGTGCCAATTTCCCTTTCTTTTGAAAGCGAATAACCCCTTTCCAAGGTGAAACACGAATAAATACAAAGTCGCCAACCGCAAACTCTAGGTCACGTCTCCGTTTATCCGCATAACTCTTTTGACGGCTCTGTGCAATTTTTAACCGTTCTCTAATCAACCTAACACCATCAACTGTTTGTTGTATTAACTCTGGACCCAACGTTTCTCCCTCGGCAGCCTGTTGTTCCAACTCTCGAGCCAACATACTCCTTTCACCTACATCTTCCCAACAAATCGGTGTTCTACATCTTCCGCCATACAAGGCTTCATATGGTGGCATGCCAATACTACTCTGGTAGCTGTTAAAGCAAATTCCGCCAGCGATAAGTTCTCCTCCCATCCGCCACCGAAATCCAGAACACTCGCTCTCAACATATCCTCCAGAATCTGTATAGTCCGCTCCGACTGACCATCTATTTGTGGATGAAATGCAGTGCTAAATTTCAAAGAAGTCCCCATAGCACGTTGTAGGCTAAACCAAAATCTAGAAGTAAATTTAGGATCCCTGTCACTAACAATAGATATAGGCGCTCCATGCAATCTGACAATCTCATCAACATATAACTTAGCATACTTATCCGTAGTGTACGTAATCTTTACCGGTAAGAAGTGAGCCGATTTTGTCAACCTATCAACAATAACCCAAATAGAGTCGTACCCCCCTTTTGAACGTGGCAAACCTGTCACAAAATCCATAGTCAAATGATCCCATTTCCACTCCGGTATAGGTAGATTCTGCAACAAACCCGCCGGTCTCTGGTGTTCAGCCTTCACTCGTTGACAAGTTTCACAACCAGCCACATACTCCGCAATCTCTCTTTTCATACCACTCCACCAGAAATATTCTCTCAAATCACGATACAACTTAGTGCTTCCCGGATGCATAGCATATGCAGAACAATGAGCTTCATCTAAAATTTCCTTCTTTAGAACCATGTCATTTGGCAAACACATTCTCTTTCCAAACAAAATCATTCCATCATCCCGAATACTGAACTCAGGCATTTTCCCTTCCACCACACGCTGTCTGAACTCTTGCAAATGAGGATCCTGCCACTGCCCATCTCTGATCCAATCTAAAAACAAAGGTCGAACGCTGAAACGAGCTAACAAGGCCCCACTACCCCCCAATGAAAACTCTGCTCCCATTTGTTTCAACTCAGTAAAAACTGAAACTCTCGAACACTGTATACATGCCAATCTTCCCGCCGTCTTTCGGCTTAAAGCATCGGCGACCACATTTGCCTTACCTGGGTGATAGTGTATAGAACAATCGTAGTCCTTTATTAACTCCATCCACCGTCGTTGCCTCAAATTCAATTCTTTCTGCGTGAACAAGTATTTTAAACTCTGATGGTCACTATAGATCTCACACGATACTCCATACAAATAATGCCTCCACATTTTGAGAGCGAAAACCACTGCTGCTAATTCCAAATCATGCGTAGGATAATTTCGTTCATGAACTTTCAATTGTCTCGACGCATAGGCTATAACTTTACCCCGTTGCATCAAAACACAGCCCAATCCTGTAATGAAGCGTCGGTGTAGACCACCAAATCCTTTGTACCAATCGGAATTGTCAAAACCGGTGCCGATACTAACCGTTTCTTCAACTCAAGAAAGCTGTTCTCACACTCATCAGACCATAAAAATTTCACATCTTTTCTAGTCAACTTTGTCATCGGTAAAGCAATCGCGGAAAAACCCTGAATAAACTTCCGATAATATCCCGCCAAGCCAAGAAAACTGCGAATCTCTGAGACACTCTTGGGACTCTCCCAATTAACCACCGCTTCTATCTTCTTCGGATCTACACAAACTCCATCAACAGAAATCACGTGCCCCAAGAATTCCACACTATCCAACCAGAACGTACACTTGCTAAGCTTCCCAAATAAGTGATTGTCACGTAAGACTTGTAGCACGATACGTAGATGATCCTCATGTTCCTCCTTAGTGCGAGAATAGACCAGAATATCATCGATAAACACGATAACGAAAGTATCCAAGAATGGTCGAAATACCCGATTCATTAAATCCATGAAGACCGCCGGAGCATTGGTTAAACCGAACGGCATAACCAAAAACTCATAATGACCATACCTGGTACGAAAAGCTGTCCTCGATACGTCACTGTCCCTTACCTTAATCTGATGATAACCCGATCTCAAATCAATTTTGGAGAACACCGTAGCCCCGTGCAATTGATCAAACAAGTCATCTATCCTTGGCAATGGATATTGATTTCGAACTGTCACTTTGTTCAACTGTCGATAATCGATACACATACGCATGGAACCATCCTTTTTCTTGACAAATAAGACCGGTGCACCCCACGGCGATATACTAGGTCGAATGAAACCCCGATCTAGCAATTCTTTCAACTGCACTTTCAACTCAAGCAACTCTGCCGGCGCCATACGATACGGAGTAATAGATATCGGATTAGTTCCTGGCAATAATTCGATGGTGAACTCAACTTCACGGTCTGGCACAATACCCGGCAACTCATCCGGAAACACATCTGCGAACTCATTCACAATTGGTATCTCCTCAAGTGTAGGTGCTTTCTTTTCAGTGTCAACCACATAAGCAATATACCCCTCACAACCCTTACTCAACAAAGATTTGGCCTTAAGTGCCGAAATAACACAAGTAGAACTCACTACTGAATCACCACAGAATTTCACCTCATCACTATTCGGCAACTGAAACATGACTTCCTTACTAAAGCAATCCATAACGGCATGATACTCCGACAAGAAATCCATACCCAAGATCACATCAAAGTCAGTCATATCTAATGGCAACAAATCTGCAAACAATCTCCTCTCCCCAACCACCAACCCAGAACTCACATAACACACATTAACAACTACTACCTCTCCCACCGGTGTAGAAATAGCTAAAGCAATTTTTAACAGTTTAGCAGGCTTGTCTAAATGTTTAATGAAAGCATTAGACACAAAAGAATGCGTAGACCCAGGGTCTAGCAACACACGCGCATAAGTACTAGAAACAACCAAAGTACCTGTCACTACCCCCGGTGAAGCTTGTGCCCCTTGACGTGTGATCGCAAATACTCTACCCGGTGCCGTAGAACCACTAGCTCCTCCACCTCTACCTCCGTGAACACTACCCACAGAAGATGCCGCCGGCTTTGGCGCCCGAGGACATTGCGCCGCCATGTGCCCAAACTCACCACAAGTATAACACTTGATGCTCTTAAGCGCACTTGGACAATCCTTCCTCAAATGATCCGTAGACCCGCAACTGAAACATTGACGAGACATTGTCGTAGCACCACTCACTGCCTGCCGGTTTGTCTCTTGTCCCGACTTTCCTTTCCACCACCCCGTGGAACCCCCTTGTGATCTCCCGAAATCCGGAGTTCTGGTAACCTGAGACTTTTGACCCCCACCCTTGCTAGTACCTCCTCCAGACTTACCAAATGCCGCTCCTTCTGTCTTGTTTTTCTTGTATGACTCCCGGCTATCATTATAGTCCTGAATATCCTTTCCAACCATCCTAGCCATTTCCACCAACCGAGCATATTCCTCTTGTTCGTAGGTAGTCAACCTTGTAGCTACTTTATGTGAAAGTCCGTTTCGAAATCGCTGACATCTTTTTTTTTCTGTACTCACCAAGTCTGGAGCATACTTTGACAATTTCCCAAACCTAGCTACATACTCTGGAACAGTCATACTGCCTTGCTTCAAGTCAATAAATGCGGCTTCTTGGTCCAACTTCCAACTCTTCGGAAAATAATGTTCATTGAACCCTTTAACAAAACGCTCCCACGTCACCACCCGCGGTACCTCCGGTATAACTCCTGGCAGAGGGGCAGTCCACTGACTCTCAAACGACTCCCACCAATCTCGAGCGTTACCTTTCAAGCTAAAAGTTGCCAATGTTACCTTTTGTGCGTCAGTCACCCCCATAGCATTCAACACCCGCTCCACAGACTTAAGCCACTCTTCAGCATCACTAGGGTCAATTGCCTCCTCAAACTCCACGGTGAATAACTTTTTGAACCTTTCAAGTAAACCAGTGCCCGTTCCACGAGCCATTGCTTCTGTAGTCTGCCATTGCATAAGAGTTGCTTGTTGTTCCGCGAGCAAGGCCACGACTGCAAGAAGTCTATCAGCATCCCCCACAACCGGCTGCTGTACATGACCTTCAGGTTGGTGAACCTCATTACCACTAGATGCAGCATCCTCGGCATGAACTGTATGCTCCGAAGCCATACCCCAATATCTGTTTCAATCACTTTAACAACAATGGCAAATGCAATATTAGAGATATAACTCACGCGTTAGTCAATGCTACTCCTACACAACAAACACAAAACTCCTATGGTCCACTACAGAGCTCCCAACCAACCCCCAACTCAGAGTCTAGAAAGTACTAGCTCTGATACCAAGCTGCCACGTGGCCGTGTCGGTTCGGGCCCACTTCGGGTGTCGTTCCGGGGCGGGACGTGACAGCTCCATCGAGTGGTTACAGTTACAGAACTTGAACCCAAGCATTAAGCAAGAAAATCTAAACGCTTACCCATTGAACCAACCACTTAGCAGTGATTTACAATCTTTTGAGTTATACGAACGTGACCTCACCCAAAGAGAAAACAAAGGAATCAGATAGACTGGAAAACATCTTGTACGGTTCGTTGAATTCAGCATAAGGACAAGACAGACATCTTCCGAAGGACGAGGCAGTCATTTTATTTTTAGCCATTAGCTTAGGGAGGTGATTTTGGCACTTCAAATTTAGCCAATGGCACTCCACTTTTAATTTTATTCTCACATGATTAACACACAAAGTGAAGTGTCAGTGGTAAAAACTGGAGTGCCAAAATCAATTACCTTAGCTTATTCACCCAAGATTGTTAACTCTAGCTGGTTATACATTATTCAAGGGTAAGAAAGACCTTCACATAAACAATCACACCATGCCAATATACTAATATCCCCTTCTATTATTATCGCCTCATACCCCACCTATTATTTGTCTTTGTAATGTGCAGAAGTCTTTCCAAGTCTCTCTCATTCGTCTGTTTCTATATCTTCCACATTTACTTGGAAAAACATGCATGGTTAACTGTTGGATCATAATCTTCTAGCTCAATAATGTGATAGAAGTCTTTCCAAGTCTCTCTGATTTGTCTGTTTCCATATCTTCCTCACTTACTAGGAAAAGAATGGTTGGCTGACAGATCATAACCTTCTATCTCAATGGATATGACTTGACTCAGAAAAAAAAACAAAAACAAAAGACGATTTGAACGGATTCCAACCATTCAAGAGGGTAGAGCATTAGTTCTGCATAAGAGAACAACTTTTGGTTTATAATCTTCTAGTTGAATGGATGGCATGTGGCATCACTCTTTGGAAAACAAGCGACTCCAAACATTGCCTAAAGCTTAGTTGAATTCTGCATAAGAACAAGACAGCATTTCCTCAAGGATACAATCACACAACAGTCATTTTGATAACTTAAACACCATTATGCCATGCAATTATTACATCAAATGCAATAATAAACCAAGATCATTGAAGAAAAAAGTAGTTCCTTTAATCATTCCATTCATCCCCAACCACGCACTTCATCTAACTCAAACATTTCGATCTAAACTTACTGAGATGATTAACTAATGAAGCCTCTATGGAACGAGGGATTGTCTAATGAGTATCACATTGGTGTTCGACACAGCAACTCAACTTCTTAGAAGTGTTCATGCATCTTAGAAGTGTTCATGTTTTTAATAATGATCTAAGAACATATAATATAATCAGAAAGATGATACAGGTGCACAAGTAAAAGACCCACCTGCCAATAATCACTCGTGAGGGCCGGACTGTCTCAACGAACCTGTGAACTCCAACGTCCTTTTCTGTCGCTAGCAAATTATCACCTACAGCCCAAAAACTCTTCCATCACTCTTCATTTGATAAAAGAAACCAATCAATGGCCCAAAACCCATCCAACCGTCCCACACAGCTCCCATCTTCCACCACTATCCACGAGCCACGTGTAACAAACAAATGGATATACCAAGGTCGTGATTCCAATTAAAGGGTCATGATATGAGCTGACAAGGGCAATTCAGTCACTACAAGAAAATCGGGATCTAGCAACGGTCAAAAGCGTCACAAAAGAACACAAAAAGCGACACTAAAGGCTATACCAACGGTTATTGAACCGTCGGCCAAACCGTTGCGACGGTTTTGATGAGCGTTGGAACATATTTTTTTTAGTAATGGTTTCTTTAGCGACGCTTATAACTGTTGCCAAAGACAATTTTTTTTTTTTTTTGAAAAATCACCATTGTGGGCCGTAATGGCCACGTGTCCTCCACGTGGTGCTAACGTGGCACCCACGTGTCACCCGCATGGCACTGATGTGTCAACCCCATGTCACCCGCGTGGCGCTGATATGGCACCCACATGTTGCCTACATGGCACGTACGTGGCGCATGCATGGCAACATGCAACAAATTTTGCTCCTCCTGGGAATCGAACCCAGGACCTCGCGTTCCCGCGGGCGCGCGAACCAGCAATTGTGTAAAATGAAGCACCTACTAATATTTATACTATAGTCCGGTTTATAGTAACGGTTATTGGAAACCGTCGCTATAGTCCAGTTTTTAGTAACGGTTAAAAAAAAAAACCATCGCTATAGTCCGGTTTATAGTAACGATTATTGGAAACCGTCACTATAGTCCAGTTTTTAGTAATGGTTATTAAAAACCATTGCTATAGTCTTGTAATCTAGTAACGGGTGCATAAAAACCGTCGCTATACACCATCTATACCGACGGTCTTTCCAACGGTTACTAAAAAACCTGTTGGGGATCGAAATTTCTTGTAGTGAGTGGAGTATAAAAATTTACGAAAGCATGGAGCCTACTTTTTCATGTTCTCCAAGCCCCATTCCACAAACCTTTTTAAAAAAATAAATATATTTTCTGGAATTTTCAAGCTTAAAAATAATATTGAGTTTACGAAAATAAAAAATTAATTTTTTTGCATCGTTTAAAAGATCTCTATGAGATCTTTCAAAGAAGATCAATTTTATTTTTTTGCCAATAAAAAAATTACCAACTTTATTTTTTATGGATTGATCACCAAGAGTAACTTGAGTCTAGAATCTAGACCAGTAGATCAAGTGCTTCACGGCGGGCGTGATCCTCTCTACCTCACTCGTCGTCGCCAACTGCCTCTTTGTCCAAAATTAACGTATTCTCTCTCTCTCTAGATTTTTATTTTGCGGCAAAAAAAAAAAAGAATGATCAAATTGCAAATTTTTATTTTTTTGCCGCAAAATGGGCTATGTTGATTTAGGGTTTCCTTAAATTGGTTTCGAGGTGACAAAGTTAGAATTTTATTGTGTTAGTTAATGCCATAAACTATAGTATCAAAAATGAGGTGGAATTGGTTGATCGGGATTGAATCAGAAATGATGAGGAAAACAAGAAAAGGATGCAAAGCGGGCCGGGTCGGATTTGGGTATGGTTTGATCCATTTTGACCTGACCAGTTCCAACCCATTTATCATTGACCTATATTTAACCCGCGACCCGTTTCAACCCGCTCAAACCCAATCCAACCCGTCCATTTGCCACCTCTAGGTTTGAGGAAGGAGAGAGGGAAGCTGTGTTTGGAAAGGAAAAAAGAAAAGAAAAGAAAAGGAAAATGGGTCGGGGGGGGGGGGTTTGGATTTGGCTTGACTCATATCCGACCCGTTTCAACCCTTTTACTTTTTGACCCATATTCAACCCGTTCATATATGATCCACGACCCGTTTCAACCCGCCCAAACT
Organism: Rhododendron molle; assembly: GCA_025413875.1. Lineage (NCBI taxonomy): Eukaryota > Viridiplantae > Streptophyta > Magnoliopsida > Ericales > Ericaceae > Rhododendron > Rhododendron molle. The sequence goes on along the minus strand of CM046396.1, from coordinate 802,636 downwards.
CACCCGTTTGCCACCTCTAGTGTAAACTTTGAGTGGGCTGATCGACAAGAGTAAAACCTGTTGATGAGATTTCAAACCACTGTCGAGGTGTAATTATTTGAATTAAGTCATGGGATTTCATCGTGTAAAACAATTGGTGTAATAGAGGGTAATTAAGTCATGCAATCAAAAGTAAATCTTGAGTTTTGGAAGGAACAAAAAGAGTTTTGACAGAAACAAAAAGGGTTTTGACATTATCAGCTCCCTTTCCAAAATACATCTTAAAAGCATTTGTGTTTTTCAAGTGTCAGCTTTAGCTTTTGCACACAGCCACCTAATAAAACACATTGGTGTGGGAACTACACAAATACAAGTTGAAAGAAGGATTGAGATTCATTTGATTCAAGAGCTGATGTGTGTTCTCCAACTCTCTTAAGAAAAAACTACTCTTACAAATATATTACAAAAATGATATCGGTTCTTTTTACTCACTGCTCGGCTTCTGCCGTTGGCATAAAAAAACAAAAATATATTACAAAAATGTCCAAACATACGGCACTACCAGGGTGCGCAGTGCCGTAGGCACGGGCAAGCACTAGTCAATTATAATTTCGAAGGCATTGTCTATAGGTTTGAAGTCACATGATCTTGATGTAACGCCCCGACTTTTCGGGAGCAAAATAAAATAATTCTTTAAGGAAATTTTGCTAAATAAATAAAATTTTTCAAAATGAAGTTTAACTATTACAATCTCAAGATAGATTTATTGATTTAAAATACATTAACTTCAGAGCTGACTCTAGGTTTGATACGAATCCCAAGCACACTTGATCTTCGTTACCGATATTCTTTCCGTGTCGAACTGCATCATCATTGAATCTCCTCCATTGAATCATGCGCCCTCTAGCAAGTTGATCGCCGAAGCAAACGATTTGCTATGATACAAACGTATCCGTGAGTGATAAATCACCCAGTAGAATAATCCAACCCAACTACCCCTCTTACATTACAGCTAGCAAGTAAACAGGATAATAATGATATGAATAAATAAAACAGAGATTTTTCACATAAACCAGTTCATTACTATCCATTAGCCTGACGTGTAATCTAAGATCTCCCCGCGAGATCTTTCCTCCCATAACCACTAATTATGACCGTGTCATGGAAAATCCCCCCTTGCTTGTCCTGCACACGGGGTCCTAAATGAATTCACCTAAATTAGGTGTGTTTGAGCTTCGAGCTTTCCTAAACCCCTTCAAACCATTGTCGAACCTGTTTCAAACCCTCCGAGCCAGAACCAAATGGCCTCAGCAAAACCCTGCTTCGGCACGCCAGTGATTGACTGACGCACGCTGGTTCATTGCCACGCGTCAGTCATCGAGTATAAAACCATCATCCACTGGCGCACGCCACTTATCACTGGCGCACGCCACCCATTTCCAGTCAATCACCTTTTCGGGACCACTTGCCCGGGACTTATATGCCACCCTGACGTGAGCCACAGTTCTGCTGACGATTGTTTCGTCCAGAAGTGTTCCCTGCACTCCTACACCCTCCATCAAGGCAAGTCCCATGCATTTAATGCATGGGAGGCTCCCCACTCTTGGTACCCAAACAACCCTTAAGGGCTCAACTGATCAGCCCCCTCACTCAGTCTATAAATACAACCTTGCATTTATTTGCAAGGGGTTGCACTCATCAATACCTCTCAAGCTCTCTCTCTCACTTTCTCTCTCTTGTTCTCCTTGTTTTTCTTTCATCTCTTGAAAGAGTAAGCAAGGAAGATCAGTGCTAACAACCCACATTGTCATCTTCCTCCTTCATCCATCCACCCACCCCAAGTTCAAGCTCAATCATCCATCAAACCTCATTTTAAAGGTATACCACCTTTGTCTCTGGTAACTGTTTAGACCACGGTGGCGGTGGTCGAGGCGGTAATCAATACCGATCCTGACGCCCAAGCGCAAAGATTCAATGATCGTGCTTAGTAGGATGTGGCGCACGCCAGTCATTCTATGCCGTGCGCCACTTGTGGTTGCGTCTTGAGGCGGTGTGGGAGATCCTGATCTACTCTTTTCTGTTTTGTGTATATGATCTGGTCACCTTCTAGCATGCTAAAACCGGTTCATCGCTTTTCCATATTTTAGAAGCGTGTAGCTAGTTATCCGCTTTAGGCTGCGTAGTAAGGCCTGCAGGATCCTTCGTCCTGTTCGAACTCAGATGAAGCGAAGCCAACCGGACCAAAGAACAAGTGGCGCACGGTCACTATTGACCTGCGTGCGCCAGTTGTTCCTAAGTCCCAGTGGCTGGCCCTTGCTTCCTAGCTTAGTCTGGCCTTTGTTGATCCCCCACTCTGTTTATGGGGTTTTCAATCTGTTTACTTCTGTTTGATTTATTGCTGTACCCTATAACTGTATATAGCTGTGATATTCAAGCTGCGTGGTTTGTCCTGGGTGTGCCTTGGTCCTTCCAGAGCCAGAGGGTTGAGAGCAGAGTTTGTGAGCTTGAGCTCAGCTGCGATGGCGCCAAAGAATGGGTGGCGTGGCGCCGATGGTCTTAGCATGCACTTTGGTCAAACCGATTGCATCTTTGATATGTTGCTTGCGCATGTTACCCCGTGGCAGCGCACTCCAGTTTGTTCAAGGCAGTCACAGAAGTGCTTGTTCTCAATCTATTATACATTGTTCATAAATCATTCACCTTCCATCGCATTTTGCCATGTAAATGCAACTTGCCATTTCTTAATCCCTATTAACTGTTCCCCCGTCCTAACTGGCTAAATAAATGATTAAAAGAGAGAAAAATGCAAATGTTTTACAAAATGCCTGAGTAGAGACCGATCTTCGGATTGGGCGAGAGGGGTGCCATAAAACCCTTCCCCTCTCGTAACGTGGCTCCCGAGCCTCAGATATCGAAGGTGACGACCGTCCAGTCTACAAGCTTTTTTCAAATCAAACAAACGTGAACAAAATCATTTTTAAAATCGATTTCTTGGGTGTTTTCCGCAAAACCCGGGTGGCGACTCTCTCAAAAACAGCATTTCGTCATGCTTTCAAACAAAAGGGCGCAAACCGAACTTTTCGCAAACAAAAAATGCGGAATTTTTAGGGGCGTGTGCTCACAGTGGCGACTCTGCTGGGGATCATTGCATTAATTGAAATTTGGAAATTAACACATGCTTGAACAATTTTCAAAAGTCTGTCAAAACGGTACGATCCGCGCTGCTGAAGAACGGAATGGTAACGTAACAGGATTATACATCCGACCAATCTGAACTGGGGCTTTTACTATTGTTCACTTGTGTAATTTTTCTCCAAGTTTTGATTAATAAAAGTGAGCCAAGCTTGAAAAAGGCATTTTCTCAAACATTGCGTTTCTCTCTCTCGAAATCATTCCTTGTCGCTTTCCATTTGCATCGGTGATACTTAGCCCCGTTGAGGTGTTTTGGGTAACCAGCACAGTTTACTGGAGCCCGGGGTCCTCGAACGCCCAACAACCTTGGACGATGATGAGTTGTAATACCGTTCGACCATTGCTTTGCTATACGCGTTGCTTTGGGAGGTATACCACGGCTCTAGTCGGAGGAACCCCTTTAAACCAAAACCGGCCTCTCCATGCGTACAAAGCAATAGAACCTTTCAAACTAAGACAGGAACCTGCAGGGTAGGATTACTTGCATCTAACACCCATAAACTGTCTACGTGTTATTGCTTTCCGTATCGCATGTCTGTACATACATCCATACCGTTTTGCGTAGGAGCATGCTAGGGCGGCTTTTAGGTCTATCCGTCTGGCAAGTCTATCTCGTCCCTATTAGGACGCCGTTTGGACCGATGACGAGTCGTGCATTTTGATGATGTACGTTATCAACCTTTCAAAATTCCTTGAGTCAAAGAGACTTCGAGAAATCGGGACTTTCTAAGTCCTTGTCTAAACCCAATCAAAGTTTCAAACAGAAACCGGAGAACAACAAGAGCATGCCGTGATACTTACATTGCTCGGTTACCAGTGCTAAACACTTACACCATTCAAGGCGCCGGCACAGTGATGCTTACGCCATTTTGGTCATGGTATCACGACATTCGCATCAAGTTGTTCCGTTCCAATTTTGAAACTTTGAGAAAGGAGTAGCCAAAGACTTAGGTTGTTTTGACATCTCTTAGTTTTAGTCGATTCAAACAATGATACATTGTCGAAAAGAGATCCGAGGATCACAGCGCCCTCCTAAAACGTCGTGAGATGGACTTGCTTGCTAGTTGTAGAGTCTAGGAGGACACTGACGACGAGCATTTCCCATTTCTTCCATCTCTTTTTAATAAACTACTGCAGGCTGTCACTGAGCTCTTCTACTTTACTGTCTAGCCTGTGCACTATCAAATCAAGGTTCTAAGGTCAAGAGCCAAACCTACTTGGGTCCGTCCGCTGGGTCTGTCTGAAGGAAGATTTGGGTGGGTTGTTGCTCAGTCAGTCACAACGGAAGCTCAGGGTTGCACGCTGTCAAAGGAGGATTCGCCGCTGTCCACTCCGCACGAAACCTCCTCATCTTCACCGTCTCCACCATCATCTCCGAAACTTGTCAAGACTGAAGTTGTAGTCATGGCCGAAACCCCGAATCTTGCTACTGTCTTGGCCGACATCCAACGAAACATGGTTGCCATGCAGCGGAGGGCTGATCAGACCGATGCCTCCATGACTGATCTTCGCACTCTAATCGAGGAGCGTCTTCCTTTAGTGGCTGCGGCTGGCGGCGGCGGAGAAAGGCCACATACCGAAGCTGAGGCTGAGGACATTCCTCGAGTTGAGAATCCCGTTCAAAGCCCTGAGATAGCTGCTCTAATCGCCAAGATGGCAAAACTCGAGGAATCTGTCACTAAATCCGAGAGACTGGGTGCTGGTGGCCTAGACATGGACCGTCTCTGTCCTTTCCCAAATGCTCGCCTGCCTGAGCGGTTCACGATGCCCGATTTGGCAAAGTTTGATGGAACTGGAGATCCCAAGACTCACCTGCTGGCCTATCACGGTGCCATGAAACTCCATGGGGTGGAGGAGGATGCCATGGCTCAATTGTTCCCTCAGACTCTGGTGGGTCCAGCCTTTCAGTGGTTCTTGTCCTTTCACATATCCAAAAGAAGAACCTGGGAAGACATTGGTGCCGCCTTTAACTCCCAATATAGCTATAACGCTCAGCTCAAGATGACCACTCGAGAGCTTGAGTCAACCAAGATGACTGCGAAGGAGTCCTTCGCAGATTTCATCAAGAGGTGGAGAACCAAGGCAGCCCTCATGACCGACCGTATCAGCGAGAAGGACCAGATCCGCATCATCTCCCGTAACCTGCTGCCCGACTTCGCCAAGAACCTTGTGCTGGTACAAGGTGCCAACTGGGAGACCTTCTTTGATTCTGGTCTAGCTGTTGAGGAGGCTCTCCAAACCGGGGTTCTGACAAGAACGGAAGCACCTGCCTCTGCCGCAGCTTCGAAAGCCAAACCTCGTGCCCACACTGGGAACAACACTGCTCTTTTCGGTGCCAACAATTATGCCAGGGCAGCAACTGCCAACAGCAACACCGCCACACAGGGGTCCTCCAACCACATTGCCGACATCAACCAAGTCCAAACCCCTCAAAGGACCCGAAACCGCAGCCAGCCTTGTGTTTTTGCCAATTTCGAGGCTCCACTTTCCTCGGTCTTGGAGAAACTGGTCAAGTCCGGTCATCTCCGACCCTTGACGCCAACCCTACTTCCTCCAAATCTACCCCCTAGCCACAACCCTACTGTCTTCTGTGCTTACCACCAACAGCCTGGCCATCACACTGACTCCTGTTATCGTCTCCGCTATGCGATACAGGATCTAGTCGAAAACGACACTCTTCCAACCCCAGCTGCTAAACCCAATGTCATCTCCAACTCCCTACCACAACACAACCAACAGATAAACCACATATCCCTCAGCTCCACTATATCTCCCAGCTCCACCATATTCAACCCCACTAACCATATAACCGCAGAGCACCACCCTAAACCCGTTGTCTTGGCCCCCGTGGAACCCGAAGTTAATATGCTGGCTGTAGGCTGGGAAATGGAAGACAAGATGGCGGATTGGATGGAACTCAGTAGCGATTGGACTGAGCGCTATCATTTGGGATTTCCTACAGCACCGCAAATTGGTCAAGCCTGGATCGACCAGTTGGAAGTAGAATGGGAAGCAGCGCGAGTAGACCCTCTGGATGGTCTCTCTTTATTTATGCTCTTTTATCAGCCCGAGCCTGCTGTCCCCGAGGAAGAGGAGTACGTTTGGGATCCACAACCTACCGATACCCAATTAGCATGGGATCAGAACTTTCACTTGGAGCCAGCCGAGGCCAAAGATGATGTAGATGAGGCATACCTGGCATTTTATGTTGATGGGGAGGTCATCCCCAATGAACACCGCCAACTTGGGTCCTTCAGCCCTCTAGTAGACAAGCTTTCAGAAGTGGTTCGCAAGTTCCATCACGAAAGCGATCCCACCGACAACATTGTGCCTATTAAGGAGCCACGTCCTTATGTTACACTTGAAGATGATTGCCTCGCCATGGCTATAGATGAAGTCCCAGCTGACTTGTGTGATGTCGATGACATTGTGGACCTTAACTCGAAGCCGCTGCCCGAGGATCTCTGGGACGTAGACAAGGTTGTGGATATACAGATGGGGAATGAGGTATGGACTGTAAATTCTGCCTTGGTGGATGCTGGTTTCTGGGACTCGCCGTTTGTCACGAATCCGGGGGTGCCTTTCGAAGAAGCTGCTGCTCAAGACCCCGCCTTCTGGGAAGGGCTGGTATTGCGAGACTTGGAAACCGCACTGAGACAAGATTCTCCTGCAGCGGTGGCATCTGTTGATAAAGGGAAGCGCAAGATGGCGGAAATCCCTACTGACTTCTGGGATTTTGATGATAAGACGACCTCCTGGTGGGATATAGCGAACGTCACGAGGAGCGGCCGGGTTTTTCAGCCGCCTAACCTGCAGGCTGGAAGCTCGTCCAATCCTCTGGTTCAAAAACCCGCTGTTCTTGTTGTTCAAAGGAGTGTCCCGCCTGTGCATAACGAGGTTCCCGCGGAGAATTCTATCCAGCGACAACTCGAGAAGATTCCGGCTGCTGTGTCTGTCTGGGGTTTGATTGCGTCATCAAAGGAGCATCGTGAAGGTTTGTCCTTAGCTTTGTCCCGTATCACCGTGCCTACTGACATTACCCCTGAGGCAATGGTCGCCCTCGTCCTGCCTCTGCTTTCTAAGCACTCTGTTACCTTTACTGAGAAGGATCTGCCGATTGAGGGGACTGCTCACAATCGTCCCCTACACATTACTGTCAAGTGCAAGGGACTCTGGATCCCGACTGTGCTCATCGACAATGGCTCCGCCATCAATGTCTACCCACTGAGGGTCGCATACCGCCTGGGACTTGCAAAGAAGGATTTTGAGCCGTCTAACTTGGCAGTCAAAGCCTACGATAGCACATGTCGTATGGTGGAAGGGACCATAACTCTCTTGCTCGACGCTGAGGGGTTTGAGATGAGTGTTGAGTTTCATGTGGTGGACATCCTGTGGGCAGCATGCCTGCTGTTGGGCAGGCCTTGGATGCATAGGCCAGACATCATGGCGGTACCTTCGACGCTACATCAGAAAGTAATGCTGGGGCTTCCAACTGGAACTCTAGCGATCTGTGGGGACTCTGGGATCCGCCCACTCAAAGAGCATGAGCCTGTGCTGGGGATCATGCATGGAGAGGAAGACTCAGACTTTGGGGGTTTCTCGTTCGACACCGGGATCGATTCTTGCCATTCTTTGTAGCGGACGATTTCATTATCAGCTCTGCCGCCTTCGAGATCATGAGGAGGATGGCGTTCATGCCTGGCTTTGGGCTCGGAATCAACCAGCAAGGGATCACTGAGTTCCCTGTCTTTCCCTTCACCGAAGGTCAGTTTGGTTTGGGATACATTCCCCCTGCCAAAAAGGCCAAGAATGGGAAAGGCGCGGGAAAACTTCGAACCCTCTATGGTAATCCTGACAGCTACTTCGTCCGTAAGGGAGGAGGTCATGCTTACATGGGGCAGATTGAGCCATTTTGGGATCCAGAGACTCGTGCTTGGCTTCCGGGGTTTGAGATCTTTGCTGCTGACACCTGGGCCGACAGCGAGGAGGATGTTGCAAGGGATGAGCTGGCTGAGGCAGAATTCAAGAAGCAGCTGGCTAAGATCAAGGGAAAAATGGACTGGTTGAAGACTTTCGATCAGGGGAGCTTGGAGATGCTGTTCTCCCAAGTAGATTTGGTTGGCAAGGAAGAAGAGGCTGAAGTGCTGATGCTTGGGCCCGACTCCTCAGATGTTCTCAAGGATCCAACCACTCTCATCGTCGAAGCCAAGGGCAGTATTAATAACTGCATTTTCACTCCACGCTTAACATGCATTGACGATAAGTCTGAGTCTGACACAGAGTCTTTTGAGTCTAAGTCTAGCTCAGAGTCGGAGCTTGTGCCTCTTGGCCCTCCACGTCATAGCTTCTATTTCGAGTTTGAGTCTACTGTACTTAGCAACCCATCTGGGTTTTATGAAATGCATGATCCGGCTTCTGATTATTTTGCTGACTTCTATATAAACTGTGTCGATCCTGACGATGAAGGAACAGACTTTGACGAGAATATTCCGGCTGAGTTGCGTTCCCTCATCGAAAGGGAAGACGAAAGGCATGCTCAGCCTCTAAAAGAAGAAGTAATTTCTGTAAACTTGAAAGACGATAGTGACCCCCGTATGATGCAAATTGGTTCAACTTTATCCCCCGAGGACCGTGCTGCATTGGTCGATCTACTCAAAGAATACTTCGAGGTCTTCGCATGGTCGCATCAGGACATGCCCGGTATTGATCGTGAAATTGTACAGCACCGAATTCCGTTAGCGCCTGGGGCTATACCGGTCAAGCAGAAACTCCGCAGGATGAGGCCGGATTGGGTTGAGAAAATCAAGGAAGAGGTCACTAAGCAGATAGACGCAGGCTTTCTGAGGGTCGCTGAGTATCCGAAATGGATTGCCAACATTGTGCCAGTTCCCAAGAAGGATGGGAAGATCCGAGTCTGTGTCGACTTTAGGGACTTGAACAAAGCAAGCCCCAAAGACAGTTTTCCCTTGCCTTACATCGATGTGCTTGTGGACAACACGGCGGGGCATGCCTTGCTCTCCTTTGTCGACGGATTCTCGGGATACAATCAGATCTTTGTGGCGCAGGAGGATCAGGAGAAGACAACGTTTGTCCGAATGGGAGCGTCTTGCTATGTGATGATGCCTTCCGGGCTCAAGAATGCTTTGGGTGTACGTTTGGCGGCCTGACAACCTATTTGCATGATTTCATCCACAAGGCGGTCGAGGTCTACGTGGACGATATGATTGTCAAGGCAAAAAATAAGGAGGATTTCATCCCGGCACTCCGGCAGTTTCTGGAAAGGATTCGGAAGTACAATGTGCGTCTCAACCAGCGAAGTGCACCTTTGGGGTCACAGAGGCAAGATGTTGGGATTCCTAATCACAAGAAGAGAGATTGAAGTGGACCCGTCTAAAATTAAGGCTATTCTCGAGATGGAGCCACGGTCGAGAAAGAGTGCGAAGCTTTGGGAAGGTTCGATTTATCGATCGGTTCATTGCTAAGTTGACTTTGACTTGTGAGCCGCTGTTCCGTTTGCTTAAAAGGGATGTTCGCTTCGAGTGGACAAGTGTCAAGCCGCTTTTGAGTCAATAAAGGAGTACTTACGAAATCCGCTTTGTGTTGATGCCGCCTGGGGTCGACCGTGATTCTGTATTTGTCGATCACCAGCGGACTATGGGATGTCTGCTAGCACAAGAAGGAGATAATGGGGTCGAGAAGGCTATTTACTATCTGAGCAAGAAGATGGTGGGAAGCGAGGAGTGCTATACTTCTCTAGAGAAGACATGTTGGGCACTAGTTTGGGCTACCAAAAAGCTTAGACACTACATGGTAGCCTATTCAGTGAAGCTGATTTCTCGAATGGATCCTCTTAAGTATCTGTTCGAAAAGCCGGCACTCACTCATAAGCTAGCACGTTGGTTGCTTCTGCTGGCTGAGTTCGATCTCCAATATGTTACAAGGAAGTCTGTGAAGGGCCGTGCTGTGGCTGAATTTTTGGCAGATCACCCGATTAATGGACCGGAGGATGTAGACTTTACTTTCCCTGATGAGGATGTGTTAACGGTCGTCGAAGAAGTGTGGACGCTCTATTTTGATAGAGCTGCGAATCAGAAAAGTTTTGGGATCGGAGTGTTGCTGATCACACCCGCCGGTGCTCACATTCCGCTCGCATTCAAGTTGAACTTCGATGTCACTAACAATCGAGCTGAGTATGAGGCCTGTATCGTCGGAATGGAGGCTGCCTTTGCTCTTGGGGTCGAGAAGTTAGAGGTAATCGGGGATTCAAACCTGGTGGTGTCTCAGGCTAATGGAGACTGGAAGGTGCGTGAGGAAAAGCTGAAGCCTTATCACCAAGAGATGGAGGAACTGATTCCTCGTTTCAATAAGGTGACTTTCACCCATATTCCACGCTTGAGGAATCAGTTCGCCGACGCCTTGGCGACTTTGGCTTCAATGATCGAACTTCCAATTGGAGTCTGGCTGCGACCGATTGTAATTGAACAGAGGGACTTGCCCGCCTATGAGTATGTCAACACCATTGATGATGTCGATGATGGCCTACCTTGGTACCATGACATTTGGAATTTCATGGAGCGCGGGGAATTTCCTGCTGGGGCTACTAGGAAAGATCGGGTTGCTTTGCAGCGGCTGGCTGCCCAATACATCATTTGTGGAGGGAAACTGTATCGGAGGTCTCACTGCGGAATGCATAAGCTGTGTGTCAATGGGGCTGAAGCAACAAGGATCATGGAAGAGATTCACGAAGGAGTCTGCGGTCCTCACATGAGTGGTGTTATGTTTGCCAGAAAAATCCTCCGGCAGGGTTATTATTGGTCAACCATGGAGTCTCAATGCATCGACTATGTGCGCCGCTGTTACAAGTGTCAAATCCACGCCAATCTGCAGCACGTCCCTGCGTCCAAGTTGTATGGCATGACCTCGCCATGGCCTTTCTTTGTGTGGGGCATTGACGTTATTGGCATGATCACACCGTCTGCTTCGAATGGTCACAAGTTCATACTGGTGGCGATAGATTACTTCACTAAATGGGTTGGGGCTGAATCCTACAAGACTTTGACAACGGTTCAGGTCGCTCAGTTCATCAGAAAGAACATCATTTATCGGTACGGTGTTCCCCAAGCTTTCGTGTCTGATAACGGAAGTCATTTCAAGGGAAGGGTTCTGGAGCTTTTTGAGGAATTCGGTATCGAGATCCACCATTCTACAACCTATCGTCCACAGACAAACGGAGCAGTCGAGGCCGCCAACAAGAATGTCGAGACAATTATCAAGAAGACTGCTGAATCTGCGAGGGATTGGCATGAACAGTTACCGGTGGCACTCTGGGCATATCGAACGTCAATTCGTACTTCAACTGGTGCAACTCCTTTTTCCCTGGTCTATGGGATGGAGGTAGTACTTCCCATCGAGCTTGAAGTTCCATCTTTGAGGGTCATGGTCGAAAGTGGTCTTGAGGAATCTAAATGGCTGAGCGGAAGGTTTGTAGAGCTGCTATTGTTTGATGAAAGGAGACTCCGAGCTCTGTATCATGTTCAAGGGTATCAGCGTCGAATCGCCCGTGCGTTCGACAAGAAGGTGAAATCCAGGGGCTTAGTCGAAGGAGACATGGTTACAAAGGAGATCCGGGCCCCAGTATTTGATGTCCGTGGGAAGTTCCGACCGAAGCGTTCAGGGCCCTACATTATCAAGACCATCCTGTCTGGAGGTGCTGCCAAGCTCATTGACCTCGACGGCAACGAATTCAGTACCCTAGTCAACCTGGATCAACTCAAGCGCTTCTACCCCTGAGAGATGCTCGTTGGACCGAAAACCACAAGGGTGGGCGGTGCCAAGCAAAAGTTAGAGCAGGCCTGCTAGACCGAAAACCTAAGGAGGCGGTCTAGGTAAAAATAAATAGGCAAAAGTCGAAAGCTCGCTAGATCGTAAAACCTGAAAAGGGCGGTTCTAGGCAAAAGTTAGAGCGTAAAAAGGAGAGGTAAAATACCCGAGCGGACCTTAGCCTGAACTACGTTCTGACCTGATTCCCCGAAAAGGGATACGTAGGCAGTCTCACCTTGAGACCCGGTCACACTCTATCAATTTGATCCATGGTTGCACATTCTGGCGTCAACATCAAAAGTCGAGCGAAAGTCGAAGACAAAGTCAAGGTGTTATCAGAAAATCAAAAGGGGGAAACCCTCCGTCTTTCACTTTTATTACAAACTACTATTTCTATTACATAGGCTGAGCATGAAACCTAAAAACAGTTGAGCATGAAAAATAGAACAAAGTGCTTAAGAAGCCTAACGGCTCACAGCTTATTCTAAGCACAGCAAAGTAGTCCGAGTCAGTCGATGTTTTCCCTTGCGTGCACCTCTGCTCTCAGCCACTGTTTGTAGATTTTCCTCAGTTTTGTGGTGAAATCCGGCATTTCTCCTTGAAACACTCTAAAGCCCCAGCGCCTTCGGTAACCGTTGAGAGTTTGAGCAGTGAAATTGGGAACACGGAAACCATCAGTGCTGACACGGTTGTTCCCCTGTGAAACGCCCAGCTGGCGGAGGATACGGCCAGGAATGTAGAAGGTGAAGCTAGTCAGTCCTGCAATCACCACCCTGTCAAAGCCGTCAGAATGCAGAGTCATGGTGGGAAGCTCCAGCCAGGGACACCTCCAGACAACTTCATCAGGTTGCACTTGCTGCAGGAATGCATACCATTCCTCCAGATCCATGTCCGGATATCTCATCCCCCTTTGGTGAATTCACTTTGGGAACTGGTCCCAGCCGTCCATCGGAGGATGCAGCAGACCCAGTTTGTCGCTTAACCATAGCTGCATGAGTGAAAAAGACAAATGAGAAGCCAGATAAAGCCTGAGCGGTAAAACAAGTAAGAAGTCCAGAAATAGCCTAAAGCCGAGTGTCGAGGTAAAAAGAGGACGTGTGAAAAACTGGAAAAAGGTGAGCTGAGTGAGTTTTACCTGAAGCAGAAGTGGGCTGCCCCCGAAAGTGTTCGCTTGGCCTGTATACACCAAGTCCAATCCCGTGAGTGTTTCCGCCAAGACCAAAGGGATCACATTCTTCCGGTCCGCCATCTGAAGGGCCACACTCACCAGCAAGGGACTGACCCGGCCATCAGGAGGGACAAGCAGGTAGGCAGCAAGCAAACAGATCACCAGTGCGAAACGGCGCCGGGCCTGCACGGCCATGTCCTCCAAATCACCGTCAGGACTATACCGCTCGATCAGCCGCATGACGTTGAGTTGGCCACCCTCGACGAGCGTATGCGCCAGGCCCCTGGAAATTTCGAATACAGTCTCCAAAAGGTTAGGCATGCTCGCCTGATACGGCGGAACAACAAGTGTGGTGGACGTGAAGGTCCGAAGATATGCTTGGAATTCTTCGATAGTCGGGCATATCTCGTCATCGCCGAAGCGAAAGACGTGGACGTCAGGATCCCAAAACCGGAGTGCAGCCTAAAGGAGGGCAGGGCGGAGCGGCACATGTCGCAGATATCGAAACGAGGCGAGGCCGTGGTACTGGAAGTTTAGCCAGTCGATGCCCAAGAATTGTGTGAGCCATGGCCTGAGCAGGGTCGGCAATGGATTTTCCATTTGAAGGCTACTGGATTTTTGGGCTAAAAATGACAAGTGATCAGTTGAAGGAGCAACAGGGTGCTTATGTCTCTCTTTATAGGCCATCACATGCATTCATTTCCCATGTTATATTCAAAACCACAGGCTATCCTCCAAGCGCCACTTGAAGAAGTACTCTGCCTCCTGAACGTTGCAGAAACCGTGTATCAAACGCGTGGGGTCGAAAACAGGAGATGACAAGAAAAGGACAGTTGGTCAGTCAAGTGGGTCTGGAACACACCTGGATGGCGCACGCCACTCATCTGATGGCGCACGCCATTATCTTAAACCACTGGCGCACTGAGCTACACCACTGGTGCACGCCAGTAAAACCTGCTCCAAAAGACAATTTACAGCAGCCACTGCTGTCGAACCTCCGTTTGCAATTTCAGGGCTTGTGTTGCTGCTTGGGTGATGCATACAAGTCATGAATGGTATTTGAGACTATGTCAAAGCAGTAAACCTCGAATGTCACGCTCGACGAAGGTTTCGGACCTCCAACGGCCCGTATCCTACTAGAATGGGGGATACGGAAGGTCAAATCCGTTGTGGGAACTTTCGCCAAGTTTTTTCATACCATACAGCTTACATGAGCCTAACGTGACTGTATGAGGGTGTCGGTTTCAGTCCGGGCCCATTTTTGTGGTATTTTCCCTTGTTTTTGGTGTCTCGACCGTATCCAGGTAATTTTCTCGAATTCATTGGTTCGTACAAGTCATCATATGGTGATTTGACTGTACAGAAGTGTCAGTTTCCTTCGTCCCAGAGAATGTCGAGTTTTGGCATGTTAACGCCCAAAATTTCATTACTTTTCCCGTATCCTCGTATCTTGGGGGACACGGAGCGTATCCTGGGACTTTGCTATCCTTTTCTTTCGAGCTAGGTCAGCCTTATGCACATATAAGCTTTGTTAGTCGATTCAGATCAATTGTCGATGCATGTTAGGTTAGTGGATGGTTTATTCATTTCCTTTACCAGTTTTTATCAAAAGGAGATTATTAAATGGAAAACGCAGTTATTATATCATCCCAAAGCGAACTACCGAGTGTCAAAAGCAGTACCAAAAGTATGAAACGGCGCAACGGCCCAAGCAAGCAAAATCAAAGTATGATCGGGCACATTTGCCCTCAAAATCAAGGCGCGCAGGCCTCGTCTCAAAACCCAAAGTGCTAATGTATCCAAGTGCTGAAGTATCAAAAGTACCAAACGTATCATAGGCGAGACTAAACAGTAAAGTAGCTGAGGCTCAGTGATAGCCCTCAGTCAGAAAAGTCCTCGGGGTCGACGCCGTCGCTCTCGCTGTTCTCCTCACTCACCTCCGCCGCAGCCAGGTCCCCCGGAGTGAACCGAAACCTCGGGTCACTGGCAGAGTCAGAGCCGCTGCTGAGAGAAGGCTGCTCATCCCCCTCTTCTTCTTCTTCTTCCTCTTCTTGTCTCCTCTTCTTCGAGGGCCCCTCAGGCAGCTTCTTGTCTCCGGTCCTCTTCCTCAGGACCCTGCGGAACTGCTCCGGCTCGCTAGCTGAGGCAATAACCACTCCTCTGGACTCAGGCTGTGTAGCGCTAGTCTGGCGCTGGACCGCCGCCGACGCCTTACCCTTGCCCTTCTGTGAGGCAGCTCGTACTGTCTTCCTCCTAGGAGCCGCCCTAACGCGTCCCTGCATTGTCAATTCATTTCAAGCATGTCTATGTATATATTGTGTGCATACATTGTATATTGAATACTGAAACAGGAAGTAAGAAAGGCATATCCAAATGCATTGTATCAAACATGCTGGGCCCACCAGCATGCATTGTATCAAACATGCTCGAACAATCTACGTATCAAGGCAACAAATGTGTGAGATTATACCTGTGGCTGAACAGCAGGAGATGGGATAGCTGGAGGGTAGTGCAACTGCAAAGGAGTGCCGGCTGCTATCCTGTGAAACGCTTTCTCCATGGCAAGCATCAAGCGAACAGCCTCCTGGGCCCACTCGACCGGTACCTGCAACATGTTTTGGACTCAAGATCAAAGTGCAAATGGGATACAATACAGATACAATACAAGGGAACAAGGAAAGAAAGTATTGGATACCGGTCCTGTGATCTCTGCTGGCTCAGTCCTGGAAGGCTCAAAGTGAATCTCAGTGGCCTCTCCCTGCGCATCCCTCACTGGCAGCTTCCATGAAAGTTGAGGAAGTCCAGTCGCCTAAGCATACACGTTCCTCTCCCTCGAGCGTGATGACCTACCTCTCTGCCCCTGTCTCTCCTGTCTTGCTCTCGCAGCCTCCTTCCGCACAGCCATCACCTCTATCACCCCAAGAAGATTCATCAAATGCTGCCTCCGGTACACGGCATAGTCCTGCCTGGGCCTCGTAAAGGTAGAAGCCGCCTGCGGCACCGTGAAACGCTGAAGCTCAGCCAGTGTATACCTGCTCGTGTGCGAAGCATGCCTGGGAAGCGGTCCAGGAACCAGAAACTCCTCCAAAACAAGTGACTGACGTGTCACCCGGTCACCTAGGTACCACTGCCACCCAAAAGCTGACTCCAGCAATACGCGGCTCGCCGTCACCGCTCTTCTCATCTATACATAGTCAGGCTCTGGCTCTGCGCTAGTCCAAGGATCCCAATCCACCTGTGGCACGAGCCAGACAGTCGAAATAAAGGACGTCAGCGACAGCATTAAAGCAGTTAAAGGGAAGACAATTTGAGGGATTGTTTTAATACCTGTATACTCGACAGCTCGTCAAGGTAAAGCCGGAAGTCCATCAGCGTCTTCTTCGATTTCCTAGTGCTGCCACGCAGAGGTCCCCAGATCATCGCACGAGGGAACATCTTCAGATTAGGGCATTTATTCTCTGGAGGGAACATCCTCAGCACCTCGTAGGCCCACAACTGCAAATGTCAAATCAAGCAAGAATTCAAAATACAGCATGCATGGCATAATCCAAAGGAAAGTGCAAGTATGAAATGCAAGTTGTTTGTTACCTCCCATATCCTCCAATATCCGGCAGGCGCCGCTGCCTCTCGTGAGAACTCTCCCATGAACGCATAACAGGTCCCCAAAGCTGCCCCTCCCCAGTCAAACCAAGAAGCTGTACGTAGGTCTCGGAGAGCCGGCAGGTAAGACAAGTGCACCGTGGACCGTTTGTTCTGGTACAGAGTAGCCCCGAACAAGTATAACAGGTAAGCTCTGGCCATCTGTGCCTCCTCCAACTCCGAAGCGGGAACTCTCCCCTCTAAATACCTTGTAAACTGCTCGCGGGGAACCATCTCGGCACTACCAGTGGGTACCCGGCCCAGAAACCACTCCAGCGCCGCTGTGTCACTATGAATCCCAGAGTCAAAAGGGATCGGGTCTCCTCCTACCCTCAGGCCCGTGATCGCTGCAAAGTCTGTCGGAGTCACTGTCATCTCCCCAATCGGGAAGTGGAAGGAGTTGGACGTGTCCCACCACCTCTCTGCTAGGGCTGTCAATAGAGCGTGGTCATTCCTCACTGATACCAGCGTCCGTATAAATGGACCGAACCCTGCAGCATCCACCAGCACCCTCACCCTCTCAGGCAAATTGATGTACAGCTCATACGAAGTTGTTGGTCCGCCGTGTCCTCGAGAGCTAGCCACTCCTCTCTGCGTGCAACAAACAGCCCCAAACATGGAAAGTCTATCAGTCGAATCAAGCAGCATGGTATTCTATCAGTCGAATCATTTTACCAGTTATTCTATCGGTTGAATCAAGCAGCATGGTGTTCTACCAGTCGAATCAAGCAGCATGTTATTCTATCAGTCGAATCAATCTACCAAGAATTCGATAAGTGGATGTCAAAGTTAACAAGGTAACTCATCAGTCGAATCATGCTATGTCAAGTGTTCTATCAATCAAGTTGGGGCAACCTACAGTCGATTACTATTTCCGGGCATTTTATGGTCGAGTCAAGTTATCAGAGCATTCTTTCAGTTGATCCAACGGTCGAGGGCATATTCAACTAAGTCGAGGCTCTACAACAGTCAAGTCAAGTTCTAGGGTACCAGCAACATGCTTTACAGGATAATCAATTCAAAGTTAAGGAGCAAGTAATTACAAGTTCAAAGTGCAGAATGGAGCAGTTTAAGAAGTTATACCTGTTCCCAGCCGACAGAGATGTGATGCCGTGGGTCTCTCAGTACCAACTCGTCATCATAGCTATCTTGCGAAGGCACGTAACCGTCTATTCCAGAGGGCACAAACAGATGCGCCTCAGGAGGAGTGTATGTCTCCGGTGTGAAGGTGGCTCTAGTCTTCCCCATCAAAATCTTGGCCTGAGCCACAGCACGCTCAGTCACCCACACCACCTCCTCCTGTTCTCTCTCCGCCGCCTCAGTCTCTTGTACCAGATCGTACTGAACACCCTCCGCCGGCTCCGCGCCTCTCGCAGCAGCCTCGGTCTCCCGTATCAACCTCTGCTCCTCATTCCAGCGGGCTATCTCCGCCAACCTCTCCTCGCGAGCTTTCACCACTACCTCAACCACCTGGGGTGCCTCCCTCATCAGCTGCGCAAGCCTCTCGGAGCCAACGTACTCCGCCAAAGCACTACTCATGATGGGCTCGTGACTCGACGACGCCGCGGGTGGTATGAACTCCACCCGCTCAGTGTGATCTGACCTCACCACTGGTATGCTCTTGTCTACAACCATCGGTGCCTTCCCACTTGTCGGGTCTCTCGGTGGCTCGCCCGTTTGATCACCACCAACATCACCCCCACTGCCACCGCGGCCGCTGGTGCCAGCCCCGACCGAACCCAGGCCAATCACTACCGAGCCTTCCACACTACATCGTGGGTCCATCTGACTCACTTGCGGGCCCACTGGCCTCGGATTCACCGGCGCACGCCGCAGGTCCACTGGCGTGCGCCTGTCGCCGCTGTCATCCGCCACCATTGCATGGCCATCGCCACCGCCCTCGCTACCTGGGACCCTTGCACTGACGCTTGACGAAGCCCCCATAGTGGGTTGATCGTCGATTTGAGCCTGTTCTGCCTCGATTTCACCAAGTTTTGGCCGATCATCATGGCCCGCGTTGTCACCGCTACTACCGCCGCCGCCACCGCTGGGTTCGGCCATGGATGGGCGTGGGTCACTGGATTATGGAAGGGGATGAGAGGGATCGAGAGGGATTGGAAGTTTTTGAGAAGTTTCGGGAGTCCTCAGAGGTTTCGAAACTGATAATGGCGGTTTCGTGTCCCATATAGAAGTGTATAAGGCGTAGGAGATAATCAGGCCGGGTTTAGGCCGGATTTGGGCCGGGCCTGTCAATTCTACTGGCGCACGCACCAATAACACTGGCGCACGCCGGTCGTTCTTGGGCCTGAGGCCCAGACTGCACTCCAGGGTTAAAATCATCTTAAGTCAGGACCCAGGTCTATCAGGTTATTCCATTTGGGTGATGTCTCCCCAAGCAAAATCCGTCCAATTTCAAATCAACGACGGTCCATCCGTCCAATTTCAAATCAACGATGGTCCATCCGTCCAATCTCAAATCAACGACGGTCCATCCGTCCAATTTCAAACGGTCCATCCGTCCAATTTCAAATCAACGACGGTCCGTCCGTCCAATCTTAAATCAACGATGGTCCATCCGTCCAATTTCAAATCAACGACGGCCCGTCCGTCCAATCTCAAATCAACGACGGTCCATTCGTCCAATCTCAAATCAACGACGGTCCATCCGTCCAATCTCAAATCAACGACGATCCGCTTGTCCAATCTCAAATCAACGACGATCCGTTCGTCCAATCTCAAATCAACGACGATCCGTTCGTCCAGTTTCAAATCAATGACAATCCGCTCGTCCAATGTCAAGTCAATGACGATCTATCCATCCACTTTCGAGTCAATCAACCTCAAAATCAAGTTCTCCCCAGTAGGTAGTCCGTCCTTGTTCCCCAGGAGAGTCAGCCACATTCCACAAGCATGCAGCGATCCACGTTGCCCGTATCATTCTCGGCAAGCGACGATTTATCCGTCCACCCAAATAGCCAGGTTCTTTAAGTTTACGCGCCTTTCATTGACTCGTGTATTCTGTTCTAAATGGCCCTGAAAGGGGGTGTCTAGAGAACCTTTAACATTACTTGTGCCAAAGCAATGGCATTTCAAGTCCTGTCAAAGGGGGGCTACTGTAGACACCCTATTCTGGACTGTCCAGGCTAGTTTATATACGGTCTTTGATTTCTCAATGATGATTAAGGTCAAGAACAGTCCGGGATTGTTGGTGTGTTTGAGCTTCGAGCTTTCCTAAACCCCTTCAAACCATTGTCGAACCTGTTTCAAACCCTCCGAGCCAGAACCAAATGGCCTCAAAGAAACCCCTGCCCGACACGCGGTGATTGGTAGCGCCGTTGGTTCATTGCCACGTCGCTACCATCGAGCATAAAACCATCATCCATTGGCGCACGCCCCCATTTCCAATCAAATCACCTTTTCGGGACCACTTGCCGGGACTTTTGTGCCACCCCGACGTGGGCTACAACACTCCTGAAGATTGTTTCGTCCAGAAGTGTTCCCTGCACTCCTACACCCTCCATCAAGGCAAGTCCCATGCATTTAATGCATGGGAGGCTCCCCACTCTTGGTACCCAAACAACCCTTAAGGGCTCAACTGATCAGCCCCCTCACTCTGTCTATAAATACACCCTTGCATTTATTTGCAAGGGGTTGCACTCATCAATACCTCTCAAGCTCTCTCTCTCACTTTCTCTCTCTTGTTCTCCTTGTTTTTCTTTCATCCCTTGAAAGAGTAAGCAAGGAAGATCAGTCCTAACAACCCACATTGTCATCTTCCTCCTTCATCCATCCACCCATCCCAAGTTCAAGCTCAATCATCCATCAAACCTCATTTTAAAGGTATACCACCTTTGTCTCTGGTAACTGTTCAGACCCCTGAGGGGCGCTGGCTGGGTCGAGGCTGGTAATCAATACCAGTCCTGGCCCAAAGCTGGCAAAGCGTGCTCAGTAGGATGTGGCGCACGCCAGTCATCCTATACCGTGCGCCACTTGTGGTTGCGTGGCAGGGCTGGTGTGGGGATCACAGTCTACTCTTTTCTGTTTTGTGTATATGATCTGGTCACCTTCTAGCATGCTAAAACCAGTTTACTGCTTTTTCATATTTTAGAACTGTGTAGCTAGTTATCTGCTTTAGCTGCGTAGTAAGGCCTCTGGGATCCTTCTGGTCCTGTTCCAGAACCCAGATGAAGCGAAGCCAAGCACTGGACCAAAAGAACAAGTGGCGCACGGTCACTATTGACCTGTATGCGCCAGTTGTTCCTAAGTCCCAGTGGCTGGCCCTTGCTTTCTAGCCTAGTTCTGGCCTCTGCTTGATCCCCACTGTTTATGGGGTTTTCAATCTGTTTACTGTTTGATTTATTGTTCTACCCTATAACTGTATATAGCTGTGATATTCAAGCTGCGTGGTTTGTCACTGGTGTGCACCGGTCCATTCGAGCCAGAGGGTTGAGAACGAGTTTGTGAGCTTGAGCTCACCGTAGTGCGCCAAAGAATGGGTGGCGCGCTTGATGGTCTTAGCATGCATGGTCAAACCGGTGCATGTCGATATGTTGCTAGCGCATGTTACCCGTGGCGGCCAAGACTCAGCTTTGTTCAAGGCACTCACAGAAGTGCTTGTTCTCAATCTATTATACATTGTTCATAAATCATTCACCTTCCATCACATTTTGCCATGTAAATGCAACTTGCCATTTGTTAATCCATATTAACTGTTCCCCCGCCCTAACTGGCTAAATAAATGATTAAAAGAGAGAAAAATGCAAATGTTTTACAAAATGCCTGAGTAGAGACCGATCTTCGGATTGGGCGAGAGGGGTGCCATAAAACCCTTCCCCTCTCATAACGTGGCTCCCGAACCTCAGATATCGAAGGTGACGACGGTCCAGTCTACAAGCCTTTTTCAAATCAAACAAACGTGAACAAAAGCGTTTTCAAAATCGATTTCTTGGGTGTTTTCCGCAAAACCCGGGTGGTGACTCTCTCAAAAACAGCATTTCGTCATGCTTTCAAACAAAAGGGCGCAAACCGAACTTTTCGCAAACCAAAAATACGGGATTTTTAGGGGCGTGTGCCCACACCTACCCGCTAGCCATGCTCGGTCCCATGAGATCACTTCCCTTTGTCGCAGATAACCTAAGTTATATACTGAGTGTGCAACTCAATGACTACAACAAGGGGATAGCTTATCATGCCTGAATCACAACTAGGGTTCGCCTATCTTATACACCACATCACAAACCAATTCTCAATCATCACTGGACACGCGCCAGTCTATCAATTCATCGCTGGACACACGCCAGTCTATCCATTCATCACTGGACACACGCCAGTCTATCAATTTATCGCTGGACACAAGCCAGTCTATCATCACGAAACATCACTGGGCCACTGCTAGGTTTTATCATTAAATTATCACTGGACCACCCGCTAGATTTTATCATCAAAATACCACTAGACCATCCGCCAGGTTTTATCATTATAAAATATCACTGGACCTCTGCCAGGTTTTAACATCACAAAACATCACTGGACTGCCTGCCAGGTTATATCAAAACATCACTGGACTATCCGCCAGGTTTTATCAAAATACCACTGGACCATCTGCCAGGTTTTATCATCATAAAATATCGCTGAGCCTCCGCCAGGTTTTAACATCACAAAACATCACTGAACTGCCTGCCAGGTTTTATCAAAACATCACTGGACTATCTGTCAGGTTTTATATCATCACTGAGCTTACTTTGCCAGTCTCAATTCATCACTGGACTCCCGCCAGTTTCAATTCTCATCACAAATCTCATCATATCTCAAAATCACGCCTGCAGACAATCTCTAAAAAGAAATAAATTTCACAATTTATCCATTACTTAGCATCGTCTAAGTGATTTCTATTTCGTATACCACCCCATGTCCCTAGGGTCCAATCTAGCATTCAAATTTGAGATTGTGATGAGATTGTGATGATTGTGAAATGGTTGTGATGCGGTTTATAAGATAGGCGAACCCTAGTCGTGATTCAGGCATGATAAGCTTACCCCTTGCCGTAGTTATTGGGGGTGCACACTCGGTATATAACTTAGGTGTTCCTGCGATAACAAAGGGAAGTGATCTCATGGGACCGAGTATGGCTAGTGGTTGGGGAGGAAACATCTCGTGGAGAGATCTTAGATTTCATATTAAGTTAATGGATAGCAAAGAATCAAGTTATGTGAATTATATTTATTTTATTTTTTCGCACAATTATTATCCTATTTGCTTGCTAATTGTATTGTAAGAGGGGTATTTGGGTTGGATTATACTACGGGGTGAACTCTTTCACTCAGGCACGGATTTCCTGGCATCCGTGTCAGATTTTTGCAGAGAATCAGGAAGAACCACAGAATCCCGAAGGTGATCAATTTTATACCGAAGAGAATCCGGAAGTGGGAGTTGAGCCGGAATATGCTTGGGACCCATATCAATCTTAGAAGACGGCTCTATTATCTGTTTAGCTTATTCCTTCAAAGACTATTTTTAGTATTTTCACAATAGTTCGTAATAGATGAATCTTTATGACGAATTATCTGTTTGGATTTCAAATTGGATTTAATAAGTTTTTCGAAAATTAGTATTTAAATCCCTCCGATTTTACTTCCGAAAATCGGGGCGTTACAATTTCTATTTTGTATACCACCCCATCTCTCTAAGGTCCAATCTAGCATTCGAATCAAGTATCGATACAATTTTAATCATAATAATAAATAAAACGAATATCAAGTGGATCAAAACAAATAATAGGCAGATGCAATCACACAACTTTTTATGACTGGGCCGTTGCCCTTAATCTTGTATGGCCACAAAATCATTAATAAGGTAAGAAATTTTATAAAAGATTTTAAAATAATTTTCTAGACTTTATTTAATTATCTTTAAGTAATTAGATTGATTAAATACTAATTAAATATATTAATTAAGTAAAAATATTAGAATAATTATCCTAACCTTAATAAGAGTCCTAAAGGTCCTCTATAACAAGTTCGAGTGCTAAAAGTTGGGTTTGGAGGTTCGTGGGATTATTTTAAATGAAGAGATTAAGAAATAGCCGAAAGAAGGATAAATAGATAATAAATAATAAAATAAATAAATATATGTTGAGGTTAACAATGTATCATATTTGAGCTGTAAAGAGTCTAAAAAAAATTAATCGGGCATGAATAATATATTTTATCTAGTCAAAAGGTAATTATGATTGAAACTTTGTAAGAAAAATAAATAAATAGCTATTTAAATAAAAAAATATGAAATTAACAACATATCATCTTTGTAGTGTGAGAAATCTAGGAAAAATAGTTTGGGTGTTAAAAACGTTGTTTGGAAGGCCGTAAAGATTTTCCGTTCGTAACTTTGAATGGAAACACAAAAAGAAATTTAATAAATAGGTAATTAAAAAAATATGATATTAACAAGTTATGATCTTTGAAATGTTAAAAGTCTAGGAAAAATAGTTCGGGGGTCAAAAACGATGTTCGGGATGTCGAAAAACGAGTTCGGAGCAAAACAGAACCTGCCGCAAGGTTTGACTGGGTCAACCTTGCGGCTGAGCCTCCTGCCGCAAACTCAGCACTGGTTGTTGCAGCCCGAACCTTGCGGCCGCAAGGTTCAATGCAGAATTCGATTTTTTTGTTCTAATGCTACGGGTTTGATGCATGGGCTCGCATGGACTATATCTAAGGCCTAAAAATACATAATTATACATAAAGGAGTGACTGTAAGGGATTATAATACCTCGGTTTGGATCGAATTGATTCGCGAACCGAAACTTGAATTTTGGAGAAGATGACTTCGGGTTCTTCGATCGGGGGACCTTGGGCTCGAATTGGATGATGTTTGGGGATGCTTGGGGTTGAGGGAAGAGATTAGAACGATCAATTTGAGTTTTGGTTTATCGTAGATACGAAACCCACTTTTTTCTCTCTTTCTTTCTCTCTCTAAAACTCCATGAATTGGAGTTCGATTTTCTTCGAATTCTTTCTCTCTCTGGACTGGTAGGATGTGGGAAATTTCGTGGTGTGCCCTAGGGTCGACGTACTAGGGTATATATAGAAGAATTTTGAAGAGTTCCGATTAAAATTGGATTTAAAGAAGTTGTATTCTATAGGGCTTTGGAATGGATGAATTTGGGACGAGATACACTTAGGGAGGAAGTAGAAACTGAGTAGGAGAGTGAGAGTCAGGAGGAGGAGAGTGCATGAAAAAAAATTCATGCACGTAGTGTAAACACATGCATATATGCATTTTAGAAAAAAAAAATAGTAATTTTATTAAGAAAATAATTCTAATGACATTATTAAATAATAAAAAAAATTGGGTCAAAAATCCGAGTCGTTACACTTGAAGTTCACATGCCCATGCTCTCCAACTGTTTAAGTTTTGAGCAATATTTTCTTTCTCGTCCACTTTGTGCCATGATTTAAAAATGTACATGAATAAGTGTTGGGAAAATTTCGGCATATGCACAGAATCCAGTGAACAATCTCCATTGATAATGAACAATTACATAATCGAAATACAAGAACAAATATGAAACAGATATACAAACTGAATTCCTCCTGAATATCGAAACCAAGTCCTGTGTCGAGTCACAGTCTCCTTAAGAAAGATTCGCCCTTACCGTGGGTGTTGTAGGTTGCGTCGGCGACTTTCTCCCAGGGTTAGCTCGGTTGAACCGCTAGCCGTCGGAACACCACCGATGACCGCCTTGGCGAACTGACTGCCGTCTGCCTCTCTTTCTCTCAAAACGAATGCTGGAATGAAGTAGAAGGCTGTGAATTTGCTCTGTTTTCTCCAAAACGTGAAGCACCTATTTATAGGATGAAGGTGGCTGAAGAGGAGCAATGCAGCCATTAATCTGCCAATGAATTCAGACAATGAATTCTGCCATTGAAGAGGGAGGTTACGGGAGTAATTCACCCACAATCAATACGTTTATTGATTGTGGTGTGGTGCGTCCAGATTCAACGAACCCGAGCATGGCTGCCCTGATTTTCATTCATCTGAAATTTGAAAAATTCCAACAATAAGTGCCTAATAAAATCTGATAGGTGACCTTTGGATAGGCACTGTGTCATGTTTGAATCATGTCATTCTGCAGGGACGAAATCAGGATTTTTTAAATGCGGGGGCCGAACAATGAACAAAATTTTGAAATTTTAAGGTTTGGGTTGTTTGGTTTAGATTCTGAGGGAGGTTTTTTGGGTAGTAAGTGGAGAGAGATAGAAAAAAAATGAGATTAATAATTGAAGGAAAAACTTATGGGAGACTGTGCGCAGAGAGGAAAATTGTGGTTTGAGACCCGATACGAACACATTCTTAAAGCATTTAAATGTTTAAATAACACCCAATACAAAATACGATACTAAGGTGCCGAGCAAAAAAAAAAAAATTTACAATACTAAGGTGTTCTCAACAAACAAAAAAACTACAACTAATATTAATATTAATATTTTTTTTTAAAAAAACTCCGAAACCACATGGGGGCCTTGTCCCCCATATCCCCACAATTAAAATCCATCTCTGTCATTCTGGGTTAACATCAAGCAACTCTTAATTTAAGTGTTTTATATATGTTGACACTAACCCTACCCAAGTAAAATCGTGTCATTTCAGGTTGACATTATTAACACGTTTAGTTAAAAAAATTTAATTAAAAAAAAAAAAGAGATTTGCAAGTAACAATGTTTCACATGAAAATTTTATTTCATCCGATACACAAAGTAAACAAATTTTTCAATAATAATTACATAAATATGTTATACAAACCTATAGTATAAAGAGCAAAAGTATTAGGTATTCATCATTATTAAGAACAAATTAATGAACGAATATAAATCTTATTAATTTCATTGGCATTGGGTTGCGATCGGGTTCTGTCATGAATGTCAAATGGAAAAGTAAACGGTTATGACATCATTTTCTGGTAATGCAAGTTCAACTTGTATTCAACCCGTTGGCTTTTCATAATGTTGGGTCGTCTCATGTTCGTGCTCATGTTAAAAAATGTTGACCCAAACCAACTTATTTCGTGTGCTATTCAAATGGTGCTAACTCGTTGTGTCCCGATTTTGCATCCCTTAGTATCTCCAACCCAATTTTACAAGGAGAATGGTTTCTTCAAAATGAAGAATGAATGAACAACCCATCTCTATATTGACTCTCCAAAATAGAGACTTGAATTTGAGTCTCTAATTTGGAGACCCATGGGACATGGGTGCCGCTATTCGCAGCTACATGTTTTCTCCCATAGCCCGCTATATTTCGGTAGGTAGTTGTTGAAAATCATAAATAACATTTTGGTAAATAGCTGTTGAAAACAAAATTATATTTCGGTAACTGCATGCCGAAAATATGTTCAACCTTCGGTATACAACTGCTAATACATACATTTCGGTAAATAGCTGTTGAAAAAAAGATTATATTTCGGTAATTGGGTGCTAAAAATGTATCTCAATTTCGGTAACTAACTGTCGAGTATAGTTGGAAATTTTTAGCGGGCTATGGGAGAAAATACGTAGCTGCGAATAGTGCCACCCTGGGATAGAGGTGTCAAACGGGTTGTGTCGACCCACGACACGACTAGTTTGACACGGACACGGTGTGACACGGGACACGAAAAAGACACGGTATGGCCGGACACGACACGATACGGACACGGTATAGTTGGGCACGGACACGGCACGAACATGAAAGCGAGCGGACACGACACGGACACAACACGGTATTTGCTGACACGTGACACGGCACGGACACGAAAGTAAGGATACAAGACACGGACTCGACACGGTTCGAGTATGATCTCGACATGGCACGACACGGCACGAGCCTGAGCCGGCACGACACGGACACGATACGGTTGAGGGCACGGGCACGACACGGGCATGGTAATGAGCAGACACGACACAGGCACGGTAATGAGCAGACACGACACGGGCACGGCACGATTGTGTTGCCGCGACCACGGGCAGACGCGACCGCGACACGGGCACGACACGGGCCGCGACCGCGACACGGCACGGGCGCAACCGCGGCACGCGCACGACGCGATTCTGAGCCTTTATTAAATGAAATTTCAAGAAAAATGATGATGAAATTTAGTAATATTTTAAAAATAAATAGTAAGATATAGAAAATAAAAAATAATGTTATAAAAATAATTTCAAAAATAATGTTACTAAACAATTAATTTTAATAAGATATAAAAAATTAAATTATCAAAGCCGTCATTTGCAACATGCAAGTCATGTAAAAAATGGTTTGACGACGTCGATCACTCGATTATGTATTTAATAAATGAAGGAGTAGCTATTTATTCCTAAATCCTATTGAATTTCTCATCAAATTTTACCATAGATGATTTTAAAAAAAAAATGGGTTCATTTTATTAATAAATTTTTGAAAATAATTTGATTAAACCAAATTTCCAAAAAATAGAAGGAAACATTTGCCACCAAACACACACTTATCAATGCACACATTAAAGTGGATCAAGCACTTGTAACTTGTAAGAATGAATTGAACGATTACAACAAAAAAATTGTATTTTTTAAATACAGTCTCCCTCTTATTATTTTCAAAATAATTTGACAACGGAAAAAATAATTTGATTAAATGAAATTTCAAAAAAAAAGTGATAAAAAATATAATTTTAATTTTTGTTGAAGAAAATTTTGACTAATTAATTGTAGAAGGAATTAAAAATGAATTTTAGTATTTAAAAATAAATAGTGACATATTAAAAAATAATAATTAATTTTATTAAAAATTAAACCATTAAATTTATTAAAATAAATTTAAAATTTTGAAATAATTTTATTAAATGAGATTTTAATGTGTTTAAAATGTATTTAAAGTCAAACATATTGAAATTTCAAAGAGATCTCGCTCCTTGCATGATATTGATTCTCTAATTCTCTTGGTTCCTGATTGAATTTTGATGATCGGGACCGTTGAAAGTTTTTAAAAGGTGCTTTCCAAGGGTTACATAAGAAATTGGGGAAAAAATTACTGCAAAGGGCTTGATTCAAGCAATTTTCAATAAAAAAACTATACTTTTCTAACTTTTTTGCAATTGCGATAAAGGGGTTTCTTATAGCTGATCGAGCCAAAAATTTGTACAAATCATTTATTAAACAAGCACAACAACATCAATGATATGGATCGTCGTGATCTTTTATTGGTAGTTTAGTCACTATACATTGAATAAATGCACGAAATTCGGTTTAATATTAATTACATCCCGATGAAGGCACTAAGTAAAATCGATCGGCCCAATTTTTTACGTGAATGATGTAATCAATATCCATAATCAAATCAACGGTTCAGATTGATCGTTGTTAAAAAAAAAATCAATAATAAGTATTAGAATCTATACGTTTAACTTATTCTAAATGAAACTATATCTTGTGCTATAGTTGAATATACAGTAGCCATCAGACCGCGACAAAATTACGACGATCGAGACCGTTGATTTGATCACGCATGTTGATTACATCATTCGTGTAAAAAATTGTATTGATTGAGTTTATGTAGCGCCCTCATCAGGATGCAAATTTGATAAACCAAACGTATTGCATTTATTCAATATAAAGTAACCATACTGCCGATACACAATAACAACGATCCATATCGTTGATGTTGTTGTGCTTGTATAATAAACAATACTTTCAAAATTTGGGCTCGATCGGGTATAAGAAACCCTTCCATCGCACTGCTACTTTATTACGAAAATGCTATTTCTCATCCAATCAACTCTTTAATGAACACATGATTAACATGTATGAATGATCTGAATCGTTCAAATGAAAAAATTATTCAAATTCTTTTGATTTTATTAGGTATTTTCTCCGGAAACCATTTTCGTGCACTGTAATTTCGATAAGGCGAACATCCATACGGTGTCTCGTATGCACATGATCACACAGATCATATAAAAGGAATGAGATGCTGCCCTTAGTGCCCTAGCAGACATCTCATTCTCCTCCGATCTCTCTCGAACTCTCAGTTACTCTCTCAGTCTCAGACTCCTCTCAACGTCTCTCTGTCTCTCTCGACCCTGTCTCTCTCAACGTCTCTCTGTCCTCTCACCGAATAGACAGATCGATCGCTCAACTACTTCGCTCGTGTTCAACTCTCGAGCTCGATACACTACGAAGCCGAGGTAGCTGATCACACTCCGGCGACTCCGCCGTCCGTTCGCATGGTATGCTCAATGAGACTTCAAAAACACTACAAGAAAAAACACTTTTGCCGACTAAAATAATAGTCGCCAAATGGCTGTTTTTAGTCGCCAAAACCTTTACGCGACTAATTTTTTGGTCGCCACTTTGGTCGGCAACACTTTGTCTGGGAAAGTTTTTGCCGACCAAAATTTTTTGTCGCCGAAGCTTGTTTTTCCCGACAAAACACTTTAGTCGTGAAAAGTATTCGCGACTAACTTTAGTCGCCATATCTAATTAGTTCAAACCCTTCGAAAAATCATATTTACATACGGCGACCAAACTTTTGGTTGCCGAATACAACTTTCCCCGACTAAAACGCATTTTGTCGCCAAATGTCATGCCAAATAAATAATATAAAAAAACAATTGGGTGCCACGTGGCCCCATTTTTTAACTGCCAGGTGGATCATCAGGTATCCTCCACGTGGCGCGTGTGGAATAATCCAACCACATGCCTTTGCCAAGAATCGAACCACCGACCACTGGGCTACACGCTTAACTTGTGTTTCATTTCTAAAGATAATATATATATTACATAAGAAATAAAATATATAAAACAATATTTATATACAATAATATATTATATTATATTATATTAAAAATTATGTGCGAAAAATTATATATATAATATAATTATTTTTATTATGATATAATATATAGTAAAAATATGGTTTAAATAAATTACATTTATAATTTACCCGTAAATAGTCATAATTAATTTTTAACTTTATGCTCTCATATTAGAGCCATATGACCAAATGAAAAATACATACTTAATCATAAAAGCCCTAGAGACCAATATTAATTATGGCCCTTTAGCATAAAATGATTAGAAATCCTCTTCGTATATTTCTCATTACTGATATAACTTTTTATTTATTTATTAAAATTTGGAAATTCCTAAGGACCTAATCTAAATTGATACTCCACTATCACAAGACCCCAACAAAAATCCTTTCTTCTACCAAAAAGGACTCTCTAAAACACTACCTTTGAGTCTTCGACATCTAGAAAAAAAAACTCTTAACTTCTAAAAACAATTATCCTCGTCTCACTCCGTTTCTTTACCACATTGAAGCTACCTTCTTCTTCTTCTTCTTCTTCTTCTTTTTTTAAAATAATTTTGCTACATGCCTAAGGTCATAATAGTCGAATATTGTCCCATATCAAATGAGTTTAACGAAACTTTTTTCCCTGTCTAGCTTTTTTTTTTAAACGCTTCATGGAATGCATTTTTAATTGTAGATGAGAATATTTATTTTAATTTTCAATGGTTGTGGACCTGTGGTTATGTCTTGCTAATGGACCTGGAAAGCGTAAATTAAATTAGTGTTTAATTTTTTTAGTGCCTTAGTAGCATAGGAGAATTTTTTTTTTCATTGGAGTTAAAAATGGAGAAATCATGGCCAGATAGAGATTTGAGAAGTACTTCGTAATTCATTTTTTGCAATTTCGTTGATTCTTGTAAAGATTAGCGTAAGAATTGGATAAATTCTATTAGATTTTTCGTCTTCCTTATTTTAAGCGAAGGTTTTCTTCATTCATAGGAACATTTTTTTTTGTTGCTTTGTTGAGAATATATGGAAGAGAGAGAAACTGAAATTTCTTTAAAAAAAAAGTGTAAGGAGAAATGTGAGATTTAATTAAGGAGCGTTTTTTTTTTTTTTTGCTTTGGTAGATTTAATATGATTTAAGGAGTTGCCGTTTAAAAAAAGTTAGAAATAATTCAGGAGTTAACGGTGAAATACAGGTTAAAACTTCGGTTAAGTAGATGGAATAAATAAATAAGTTTATTATGATATAATATATAAATTTTCGGCGACAAAATGATCTTTGGTAGCCAAATGGTAGCCTTTTGCCGACTAAATATGTTTTAGTCGCCAAAGGTTCACACAAACGGCGACAAAACAAATTTAGTCGCCAATTGGTAGCTTTCCCCGACTAATATTTTTGTCGCCTAATGTTTTTTTTTTTGCCGACTATTGGTTGGTCGCCAATTGTTTGTTTTCGGCGACCAAATGATCGTTGGTAGCCAAATGGTAGCACTTCGCCGACTAAAAATGTTTTAGTCGCCAAAGGTCTACAAAATCGGCGACAAAAAAGAATTTAGTCGCCAAATGTCTACGATCGCCGACAAAAAATATTTTAGTCGCCAAAAGTTGACAATTAGCGACAAAAAATAGTTTGGTCGCCAAAAGTTGGTCGCCAAATGTGTTTTTTCTTGTAGTGAAATCTCTCTCAATTTGGAATTTTTGATTTGTGGTATCTGTCTTGTTTGATCCGGGCTTTAATATATCTCGTTCTACATGATCTAGGGTTTGTGTATACGTACGTTTTAGGTGTTATTTGTGCTTGAATTGGTTAATGGATTTGGGGAAAAAAAAAGAAAGAAAGGAGACTAATTTAGAACCGAGTTTGGTGCTTCCTGGAGAAATACATGTCTAATTACTGATAGTTTGAAAATTTGGGTTGATTTAGCATGTTTAATTTGCGAGATAAGTATTATTTGAACAGAATACATGATACAGCTTTAGCGAAACCCGGAACTAGGGGTCGTAGTGAGCAGAAACTAAGTACCTCGGTTATTTATACGAAGGCAGAGATTGATACTTTTCTTTTGATAACTCGCACTGTCCGAGCTAGCTTACACGCACCTCGATCAATTCTTGGGACTGGCTCCACATAAGGGGTCTCTCAGACTCTCACACTCTCTCTCTCGCTTGCACCTGAAGATTGACTTGAGAGGGAGTTGAGATACAATGTCGCACGTGATGTGAGACGGAATTTCTGTAGACACCCTATTTTGGACTGTCCAGATAAGTTTACTTACGGTCTTTGCTTCCCCGATGATGATTAATGGTCGAGAACCCTCAAGGTTGATGGTGTGTTTGAGCTCTGAGCTTCCCGAACCCTTTCAAAAACCCTTTTCAAACCCTTCGAGCCAAAACCAAATGGCCTCAACAAAACCCTGCTTCGGCACGCCAATGATTGACTGACGCACGCTGGTTCAATGCCACGTGTCAGTCATCGGGCATCAAAGCACCATATACTGGCGCACGCCACTTACCTCTGGCGCACGCCACATATTGCCAGTCAAATCACCTTTTCGGGACCACTTGCCCGAGACTTTTGTGGCCGCCCTGACGTAGTCTACAGCTCCCCTGATGATTACATCGTCCAGAACGGCCTCCCCCTCTCTCCTACACCCTCCATCAAGGCAAGTCTCATGCATTCAATGCATGGAGGCTCCCTTCTCTCTTGCCACCCCAAACAGCCCCTTAGGCCAGGCTGATCAGCCCCCCATCTCAGTCTATAAATACACCCTTGCATTTATTTGCAAAGGGTTCAACAACTTCAATGCTCTCCCTCTCTCTCTCTCTCTAGTTTTTCTTGTCTCCTCCTTTCATGCATTGAAAGAGTAAGCAAGTAACACACCACTCCACTGATCAGTCATACAACCTACATTTCCATCTTTCATTCATCCATTCATCCATCTCAAGGTTCAAACCATCCATCAATCTCAAACCAAAGGTATACCACCTTCTGTTCTGGAATTCATTTCGACCCCTGAGGGGAGCGAGCAGAACCCAGGCTGGTAATCAATACCAAGCCTGAGTTCAAAGCTAGCAAATAAAGCAATGTAGTGGAAAATCAGTGACGCGCGCCAGTCGTGCATGTGCGTGGCGCTGCCATGGTCGCATGGCAGGACTAGTGTGGGGATCACCGATCATCCTCATTTCAGTTTCTTTATTTCCGATCACCTTGAAGCATGCTAAAATCAGCCTGCTTTCTATATTTTAGGACTGTAGCTTATTATCTGCTTTTAAGCGCTTAGTAAGGCCTTCGCAGGATCCTTCTCGTCCTGTTCGAACCCGTAGAAGCAAAGCCAAGCACCGGGATAGATTGACAATCGGCGCACGGCCATCCATGACCAGCGTGCGCCAGAGATTTCAAGTCCTGGCTGGCCCTTGTTTTGTTAGCTTAGATCGGGCCTTTGTTTAATTCCCCCACTCTGTTTATGGGATCTTCAGTGTGTTTATTCTTGTTTGATTTCTTGCCTTCCCCTGTAGCTGTATATATGTTGCTATATCAAGCTGCGTGGTTTGTCTGGGTGTGCCTTGGTCCATTCGAGCCCGCAGAGGTTGAGCAGGATCTGCGGAGTTGAGCTCACCGGCGCGCCCGATTATGGGTGGCGGCGCCAATTGTCTTGGCATGCACTGGTCAAATCAATGCATGCTGATACGTTGCTTGCGCACGACGACTCAGGGCAGCGCACTCTTGTTCAAAACACTCACGAAGTGCTTGTTCTCAATCTATTATACATTTGTTCATAATCCATACATTACATTTTGCCACATAAATACAATTTGTCATTTGTCAATCCCCATTAACTGTTCCCCCGCCCTAATTGGCTGAATAAATGATTAAAAGAGAGAAAATGCAAATGTTTTACAAAATGCCTAAGTAGAGACCGATCTTGGATTGGGCGAGAGGGTGCCATAAAACCCTTCCTCTCGTAACCTGGCTCCCGAACCTCGTATATCGAAGGTAACGACGGTCCACTACAAGCCTTTTCAAATCAAACAAGCGTGAACAAAACGTTTTCAAATCGGTTTCTTGGGTGTTTTCCGCAAACCCGGGTGGCGACTCTCTCAAAATAGCATTTCGTCATGCTTTCAAACAAAAAGAGCGCAAACCTCTCGCAAACTAAAAATGCGGGATTTTCAGGGGGCGTAGACTCTGCTGGGGAACATTACATTAATTAAAATTTGGGAATTAATACATACTTGAAACAATTTTCAAAAGTCTGTCAAAACAGTACGCTCCGCGCTGCTGAAGAACGGAATGGTAACATAACAGGATTCTACATCCTACCAATCCGAACTGGGGCTTTTACTATTGTTCACTTGTGTAGTTTTCTCCAAATTTTGATTAATAAAAGTGAGCCAAGCTTGGAAAAGGCATTTTTCTAAACCTTGCATTTCTCTCTCTCATAATCATTCGTTGGCGTTCTCCATTTGCATCGGTGCTACTTAGCCCCGTTGAGGTGTTTTGGGTAACCGGCACAGTTTACTGGAGCCCGGGGTCCTCGAACGCCCAACAACCTTGGACGATGATGAGTCGTAATACCGTTCGACCGATGCTCTGCTTTACGCATTGCAACGGGAGGTATACCGCGGCTCTAGTCGGAGGAACCCCTTTCAGCCAAAACCGGCCTCTTCATGCGTACAAAGCAATAGAACCTTTCAAACTAAGACAGGAACCTGCAGGGTAGGATTTACTTGCATCTAACACCCATAACCTGTCTACGTGTTATTGCTTTCCGTATCGCATGTCTGTACATACATCCATACCGTTTTGCGTAGGAGCATGCTAGGGCGGCTTTTAGGTCTGTCTGTCTGGCACGTCTATCTCGTCCCTATTACGACGCCGTTTGGACCGATGACTAGTCGTGCATCTTGATGATGCATGTTATCAACCTTTCAAATTCCTTGAATCAATAAAAATTTCGAGAAATCGAGACCTTCTAAGTCCTTGTCTAAATCTAATCAAAGTTTCAAACAGAAATCTGGGAACTACGAAGAGCATGCCGTGATACTTACACCGCTCCGGTCACTAGTGTTAAACACTTACACCATTCAAGGCTCTGGCACAGTGCTGCTTACGCCACTTTGGTCATGGTATCACGACATCCGTATCAAGTTGTTCCGTTCCAAATTTTGAAACTTTGAGAAAGGAATAGCTGAAGACTTAGGCTGTTTTGACATCTCTTAGTTTTAGTCAATTCAAACAAGGATACACTGTCGAAAAGAAATCCGAGGATCACAGCGTCGTCCTAAAACTTCGCGAGATGGACTTGTTTGCTAGTTGTAGAGTCTAGGAGGACACCGACGACGTCTACGTGTGCATTACATTCTAACTGTTACAGGAACATCACTGAGTTCTCATTTACTTTGCTGTCCAAAGCTCTAGGCCATTTCACCAAAAAGAAGAGCCAAACCTACTTGGGAGTATCTACTGGGGCTTTTGCAA
This sequence comes from Rhododendron molle, assembly GCA_025413875.1. NCBI lineage: Eukaryota > Viridiplantae > Streptophyta > Magnoliopsida > Ericales > Ericaceae > Rhododendron > Rhododendron molle. The sequence goes on along the minus strand of CM046396.1, from coordinate 766,553 downwards.
AGGCTTACAAGGCTTGTCACTCAATCAAATACAGCGGCACCACCAGCACATCCAAAGCCATATTACCTTCCTCGACCATCAATCCAGAATGGCAGCCGAACAGAGTTGGCTGACCTGAAGAAAGCTGTAGAGGAGCTGGGTCTCAAAATGGATAAACAAATGATTGTGGTCCAGGGGCTGGTTGACCTCGTTACCTCCATAGCCCCGCAACCGGATACGGGGTTAGTCAAAGAACCTCCTCAAGCCTACCACACTCCTCCGGTCGAAATCAAGCCTGGCACGAAAGACATGTTCAAAGATCTAGCTGAATTCCGTAAGGCAGGATCCACCCAGAGAAGGATGTTGAATCCTTGTCTGAAATCGGAGTTGAACGGAAAGGCGTGCACATTGACAAGGTCCGGCCCAATCCCAAAAGGAGTGTGTTCCATTGACAGCGCAACGCTGTACAGCGGCGGAGTTAGTAAAAGTTTCGCCAATCCTCATCCCAATTGCAGAACCCAACCAAGGATCTTCTCTCACTTTCCTGTACCTTTGTCCTCAGTTTATGAGAAGCTTCTCGAAGCTGGGTTCATCAAGCCACTCCTTCCAACTCCTTCGCCTCGAACATTCCCGGCTTCCCACAATCCTAACCTTTTCTGTACCTACCACCAAATGCCTGGCCATCTCACCGACGCCTGCTACCGCCTCCGACATGCCATCCAAGAACTCATTGATAATGGGATCATCCCAGCCCCACTCTCATCAAAGGCCAATGTCACCTCCAACTCCATACCTCAACATGATTCCAGCCCACATGTTAACCAGATATCCCTTATCTCCACTCGAATCAAGCCTAACTCCACCATGTTCAACGCAACTCTTCGTATTATCCCAGCAAATCAAGCCAAACCAATCCTATCCATCCCGTCCGAACCTGAGGTTAACCTGGTGGCTTTAGGTGGTGCAATTGAGGCTTTCTCTCCCGACACCTGGACTGACAGTGATAAAGAGTCCTCAAAGGAGAAATTCAAGAGGAAACTTATTCAATCAAGGGAGAAGACTGACTGGAAGAGGTCTTTCACTCAAGGGAGTTTGGAGTTGCTGTCCTCCCAAGTGGGTTTGGTCGAAGATGCTGAAGAGGCTGAAGTGCTGATGCTTGGGCCCAACACTCTCGAGGGCTCTATCCCTCTCATTACAGAAGCTAAGAGTAGTTTATAAATATTGCATTTTCAAACTGCGTCTAACTTGCATTGACGACACGTCTGAGTCTGGCACAGAGTCGGTCGAGTCTAAGTCTAGCTCTGAGTCGGAGTTTGTGCCTCTTGGCCCTCCATGCCGTCACTTCTATTTTAGTTTGTGTCTTCTTTTGAACTTGGCAAACCCTGGGGCTTTTGTGGTATGCATTATCCTGCTTCTAAGTATTTCGCTGACTTTTGAATAAACTGTGTCTACCCTGACGACGAAGGGATAGATTTCGATGGGAACATTCCCAAGGAAATGTGTTCCCTCGCCGAAAGGGAAGACGAAAGGCATGCTCAGCCTACTAAAAGAAGAAGTAATTTCAATAAACTTGAAAGATAAGGTAGACCCCCCGAATGGTTCAAATTGGCTCAATACAGTCCTTGGAGGAGCACGGCGCTCGATCGGACATGCTCGAAGAATTCATCAACGTCTTGGCATGGTTTCACAAAGACACACTTGGTGTAGACACGCCCGGAAAATTCATCAATGTTTTAGCATGGTTTTACAAAGACACGCCTGGCTTTGATCCTGAAATAAAGAAGCATCGAATTCCCTTTGCTACCGGATTCCAAACCATGTAAAGCAAAAGCTTAAAAAAAGCTTAGGGCTCCATACCATGTTCAAAGTAGCAGCAGCGGCATTCTGCCAAGTACAAAGAAGGGAAATGTACAAAACAGCCCGGAGCAAGGCATGTCAACCAAAGCACTCTGAACCCTATGTTATCAAAGCTGCTCTATCTGAGGGTATAACCAGAAATCATCGATCTCTACGGCGACAAAATTCGATACATTGGTCACCAAGGAAATTCGTGCTCCATTGTTTGACCCACACGGGAAGTTCCGGCCGAAGCGCTCTGGGCCTTACATTATCAAGGCCATCCTATCTAGGGATGCTGCTAAGCTCATCGATCTCGACGGCAACGAATTCAACACTCTAGTCAACCTGGATCAACTCAAGCGCTACTATCCCTGAGAGATGCTCGTTGGACCAAAAACCACAAGGGTGGGTGGTTCCAAGCAAAAGTTAGAGCAGCTGCTAGATCGAAAACCTAAGGAGGCGGTCTAGGCAAAAATAAATAGGCAAAAGTCGAAAGCTCGCTAGACCGAAAACCTGAAAAGGCGGTTCTAGACAAAAGTTAGAGCGTAAAAAGAGAGGTAAAACACACGAGTGAACCTTGGCCTGAACTACGTTTTGACCTGATTCCTTGAAAAGGGATACGTAGGCAGTCTCACCTTGAGACCCGGTCATATTCTATCAACTTGATTCATGGTCTGACATTTTGAGGTCCACATCAAAGGTCGAAAGGAGTCGAGAACAAAGTCAAAGTTTCATTGGAGAATCAGAAGGGGGAACCTTTCATCTTTCAACTTTAATGCAAACTACTACTTCAATTTCAAAGCTGAGCAAAAGCCTTAAAATAATTTGAAGCATGAAAAACAGAACAAAATGCTTGAGAAGCCTAACGGCTCACAGTTTATTTTAAGTCCAACGAAGTCTAGTTTGAACAGTTGCAGCGGCTTTGCAGTTACGCGCGCTAGTTTGAGGCTCATGCACATTTGTTCGAAGTGATGCGCATTGGTCTCAAACCTGCGCGCGCTTCTTCAATTCTTGTAGCAGACAACAGTTGGTAGCCATTGCGCCTAATGAAGATTTCGGACCTCCAAGGGGGTATTTCAAGTTATAACCAAGGTTTCGGTGCCTCGAATTGGTTTTAAGGGCTCTTGCCGAGTTTTGTCATACCATACACGTCATACGGATCTAATGTGACTGTACGGGGGTGTCGGTTTCAGTCCGGGACTTATATGAGTCATCTTTGGCGTCTTTTGTCCATTTTTGGGACATTTTTGCCAGTTTTACAATCCATTGTCATTTCGGGATATTTTTCTCGGTTTTATCATTTCGTGCAGGCCATTGTACATCTATTTGACCTTTTGCAAGTGTCAGTTTCACCTGTTTAGGGGATATTCGAGTTTGGGCTCATTAATGCCCAATATTTCATGCGTCAAAGAGCTTACGCATTATGTTGGGGCTCTTCGTTCCTTTTCGTTCGAGCTAGGCAAGTTTGTACATATATGCGCGTCTATTTGTCAATTCAGATCATTCATCAATGCAAGTTGGATATTAGCAGTTGGTTTTAGGTTTTCTATTATCAAGAGAACTGATAAAACCAGAAAATGCAACTTTTATTTGCTACTAACAATATCCATGAAACAACGGTGGAACATCACCATGTCAAGACTCAACGGCCCAAGCAAAAGCATATTTACGAGGCACATCCGCCCAGAAATCAAGGGGCGCACAGGCCCATGCTTCTCCTGCTAATGTCAACTAGGGCACGGTGGCCCGCTGCTAAGTCTATCTACATGGATACGTAGGCTCAAATCTCAAAAAGCAAAGGACAGCAAAGTAAAAGAGCTCAGTGGTAGTCCTCAATGATAGAGCTCGGCCTCGTTCTTGTCGTTGTTGTCACTCTTAGACTCCTTGAAGCACCAGTGGCTCCGCTCCCATCTTTCCCTTTTGAGGAGGCTTTCACCGATGAGGTTCCTCTCTCTTAGACTTCTCCTTTGAGTCTCTGAAGACTCTTCGGCGCAAGCCGCCCCTTTTCTATGCACCTTTCTTTCAACTGCACACCGCCAGCCGCTGGTTGTCTAGTGCTTTCGTACCTCTAAGCTGGGGCTAAAGTGGCAGTGTTGCTCTGTGTAGCTCTTGTGGCTATGGTCATTTTAGGTCGTCATCCTCTAGAAGCCGCCCTAGTCTGCATCTGCATTTTCAGTTCGCGCATTCAATTTAGTGTACATGTCATTGCATATTGTATATCAATTGTTGAAAACAGGAAAAGCCCATCAGGTGTTGAAGCACACCTATCCAGCATCGAAGGCAACAAGTTAGTTTGGGGTTTTGGGGGTTTCATACCTGGGGTCTGATCACAACTGGAACTGGAGCCGGAACTGCTGCTCTGGAATAGTGCAATTTCAAAAGGATACGCCACATGCCGTTCTCCCTACCCATTTTTCCATGGCAAATGTCAAACACACAGCCTCTCTATCCTACTCCAAGCAGTCTCTAACGACAGTTCGCCTGTCTCGGATGGCTGCATCTATTTCAGTCCAGCCTTTAGCACATCTTCCAGCAGTCTTATTGCTCTGTCTCGGATGGTCCCTGATAAGGAGATTGGCTCTGATTCCCAGCAGATGGAATTTAACCTACCTGACGCGACCTACCCGTGATTGTTGCGTTTCTTTGTGCCGAAGAAGGTTTAATCCCCAGCAACAACGGTCTATCTGTCCACGGCTGTAATTATTGCCCCAGCAACAGTCCTTCTTACCAATATCCATGCTATTTTTAAGAGTAATCTCTCATTGGGATACTTGGATCAAAATAACGACGATCAGCCATGTCGTCCTCCTCAAATCAAATCAAATCAACCACGATCAGCCATGTCGTCCTTCAAATCAAATCAACGACGATCAGCCATGTCGTCATTCAAATCAAATCAATCAACGACGATTAGCCATGTCGTCCTTCTCAAATCAAATCAAATCAACGATGATCAGCCATGTCATCACCGACGATCAGCCATGTCGTCCTTATCAACGATGATCAGCCATGTCATCACCGACGATCAGCCATGTCGTCCTTATCAACGATGATCAGCCATGTCATCACCGACGATCAGCCATATCGTCTTTCTCCACGATGATCAGTCATGTCATCAACGATGATCAACCATGTCATCACCGACGATCAGCCATGTCGTCCTCTCAAAGCAAATCAATCAATGATGATCAACCATGTCGTCCTTTTCAATCCATCAACGACAATCAACCATTTCGTCCAGTCACTCCCTTAGCGGCGATCAGATATCGACCAATCAACTCAACAATGGTCCGTTCGTCCAATTAGTCTACAACACCGTCCGCTTATCCTGGTCCACATTGGTCTAAAAGTAGCGCATCTTCCAGCAGTCTTATTGCTCTGCCTCGGATGGTCCTTGATAAGGAGATTGGCTCTGATTCCCAACAGATGGAATTTAACCTCCCTGACGCGACCTACCCGTGATTGTTGAGGTTTTCTTTGTGCTAAAGAAGGTTTGATCCCATGCGGCAATGATTTGTTCGCAGCAGATTATTCCCCAGGAGAGTCCGCCGCGACATTCAATGATGGTCCACCCATCCTTATTTCCCAACAGCGTGTAACGATCTTGAAATGGTCCGCCTGTCTTTCCTATCAATTCAACCAGCGACAGTCCGCTCGTTCAACAATTTATCCCCAGAAGAGTCTTTCTTGGCCCGCCCCCAACGGCTACCTTTACTTCAGTCTAGCCTCAAGCGCATTTTCCAACAGTCTTATTGCTCTGCCTCGGATGGTCTTTGATAAGGAGATTGGCTCTGATTCCCAACAGATGGAATTAAACCCGCCTGACACGACCTACCCGTGATTGTTGGATCTCTTTGGGCCAAAGATAGTTTGATCCCAACAACAATGACCTGTATCATTCAAATCAACGACGGTTCGCCCGTCCACTCTCAAATCAACGACGGTTCGCCCGTCCAATATCAAATCAACGATGGTTCGCCCGTCCAATCTCATATCAACGACGGTTCGCCCGTCCACTCTCAAATCAACGACGGTTCGCCCGTCCAATATCAAATCAACGATGGTTCGCCCGTCCAATCTCATATCAACGACGGTTCGCCCGTCCAATATCAAATCAACGATGGTTCGCCCGTCCAATATCAAATCAACGATGGTTCGCCCGTCCAATCTCATATCAACGACGGTTCGCCCGTCCACTCTCAAATCAACGACGGTTCGCCCGTCCAATATCAAATCAACGATGGTTCGCCCGTCCAATCTCATATCAACGATGGTTCGCCCGTCCACTCTCAAATCAACGGCGGTTCGCTCGTCCAATATCAAATCAACGACGGTTCGCCTGTTCCACTCTCAAATCAATGATGGTTCGCCTCCAATCTCATATCAACGACGGTTCGCCCGTCCACTCTCAAATCAACGACGGTTCGCCTGTTCCAAAATCAAATCAACGATGGTTCGCCCGCCCACTTCAAATCAACGACGGTTCGCTTCGCCCAATTTCAAATCAACGGCGGTTCGCTGTCCAAGTTCAAATCAACGACGGCGTCCGCCCAAATTCGAGTCAACGACGATCTAACTGTCTAATCTCAAGTCAACGACTCAGAGAAGATTATCCCCGGAGAGTCCGCCTTCCGTAACAGCCAGAGTTCTGTCCATTCAACTTCAATCAAGTGGTGATCAATGTCATCCATATTGTCCCCAGCAAGCAGCCGCTCTGTCTGTTCAACCTCAATCATCCAATCAATTCAATCAACCAGGTTCTTTAAAGTTCTGTACTTTCATTGACTCGTATGTTCTGTTCTGGATAGCTTGGAATAGAGCTATGTCCCTCTTCGTGTTTGTCTAAATGTACCAAAAGAACCCGAGCCATGTGTAGACACCCTATTTTGGACTGTCCAGATAAGTTTACTTACGGTCTTTGCTTCCCCGATGATGATTAATGGTCGAGAACCCTCAAGGTTGATGGTGTGTTTGAGCTCTGAGCTTCCCGAACCCTTTCAAAAACCCTTTTCAAACCCTTCGAGCCAAAACCAAATGGCCTCAACAAAACCCTGCTTCGGCACGCCAATGATTGACTGACGCACGCTGGTTCAATGCCACGTGTCAGTCATCGGGCATCAAAGCACCATATACTGGCGCACGCCACTTACCTCTGGCGCACGCCACATATTGCCAGTCAAATCACCTTTTCGGGACCACTTGCCCGAGACTTTTGTGGCCGCCTAGTACATTGCACAGTCTTCTGATGATTACATCGCCCGTAACGGCCTCCTCTCTCTCTACACCCTCCATCAAGGCAAGTCTCATGCATTCAATGCATGGAGGCTCCTTCTCTCTTGCCACCCCAAACGACCCCTTAGGCCGGTATCAGCCCCCCATCTCAGTCTATAAATACACCCTTGCATTTATTTGCAAAGGGTTCAACAACTTCAATGCTCTCCCTCTCTCTCTCTCTAGTTTTTCTTGTCTCCTCCTTTCATGCATTGAAAGAGTAAGCAAGTAACACACCACTCCACTGATCAGTCATACAACCTACATTTCCATCTTCCATTCATCCATTCATCCATCTCAAGGTTCAAACCATCCATCAATCTCAAACCAAAGGTATACCACCTTCTGTTCTGGAATTCATTTCGACCCCTGAGGGGAGCCAGCAGAACCCAGGCTGGTAATCAATACCAAGCCTGAGTTCAAAGCTAGCAAATAAAGCAATGTAGTGGAAAATCAGTGACGCGCGCCAGTCGTGCATGTGCGTGCGCCAGTCATGGCTGCATGGCAGGACTAGTGTGGGGATCACTGATCATCCTCATTTCAGTTTCTCTTATTTCTGATCACCTTGAAGCATGCTAAAAATCAGTTTACTGCTTTCTATATTTTAGGACTGTGTAGCTTATTATCTGTTTTAACTGCTTAGTAAGGCCTCTGGGATCCTTCTGGTCCTGTTCCAGAACCCAGAAGAAGCAAAGCCAAGCACTGGGATAGATTGACAACTGGCGCACGGCCATCCATGACCAGCGTGCGCCAGTACTTCAAGTCCCAGTGGCTGGCCCTTGTTTTGTTAGCTTAGATCGGGCCTTTGTTTAATTCCCCCCACTCTGTTTATGGGATCTTCAGTCTATTTGTTACTGTTTGATTTGCTGCTGTACCCTGAAACTGTATATATGTTGCTATATCAACTGCGTGGTTTGTCCTGGGTGTGCACTGGTCCATTCCAGAGCCCAGAGGGTTGAGAGCAGGATCTGTGAGTTTGAGCTCACTGAAGTGCGCCAGTTATGGGTGGCGTGCGCCAGTTGTCTTGGCATGCACTGGTCAAATCAGTGCATGCTGATACGTTGCTTGCGCACGACGACTCAGGGCAGCGCACTCCAGTTTGTTCAAAACACTCACAGAAGTGCTTGTTCTCAATCTATTATACATTTGTTCATAATCCATACATTACATTTTGCCACATAAATACAATTTGTCATTTGTCAATCCCCATTAACTGTTCCCCCGCCCTAACTGGCTGAATAAATGATTAAAAGAGAGAAAAATGCAAATGTTTTACAAAATGCCTAAGTAGAGACCGATCTTCGGATTGGGCGAGAGGGGTGCCATAAAACCCTTCCCCTCTCGTAACCTGGCTCCCGAACCTCATATATCGAAGGTAACGACGGTCCAGTCTACAAGCCTTTTCAAATCAAACAAGCGTGAACAAAAACGTTTTCAAATCGGTTTCTTGGGTGTTTTCCGCAAAACCCGGGTGGCGACTCTCTCAAAATAGCATTTCGTCATGCTTTCAAACAAAAAGGGCGCAAACCTAACCCCCGCACGCCGAAAATGCGGGGATTTTCAGGGGCGTGTGCCCACAATTTCGAAGATGGTGGTTGTGGCGGTGCTGGTGTGGTCTTATGTTTCATTTGAGCACGCTCGAATTTTTATTGCATCACTGATAGATCATACTAGACAGTCTTTTGCACGCAAGGCTCGCGATTTAGGCCCATTTGAGTGATGATATATTGGTGGCTCATGTGCCCATTATAAGGACGGGGTTGGAGGATCTGAACCTTAATTCTGTCAAAAGTGTTAATTGTTACTAATTTTTGAAATTAGGGTTACGAAATTGGGGCTTTTGTTGCTAATTTCTGAAATTAGTAACAAGAAATTAGGGCTTTTGTTAATTGTTTTAACCTTATTATTGTTGCTGTATAACTATAATGGGAGCCACTTTGGGAACTTGATAGGTTTGTGATCAATTACAAGAAGTGTTTGAGCAAGAACAAAAGGAAGGCTGAACTTGCTCTTCGTTGAAGAGCAGAAGCTACACCTGCTGTCCCACCAACGGTAATGTCTTTCATTGTAATTTTGTGGAGTAACTTTTTACTCCATATTAGTTAAAGTGCAGTTGACTAATTAGAGATTCATCTTGATTGATTGCAGAATCCAGCTCCAGGCAGCGTGGATGCACAGAAAGAATCTAAAATAGGTGAGGGCGGGAAACAGGAGGATTACTTCATGCTGGTCTTAAATTAAATTCTATTTGTTTTGTGCTAATGTCTTTTTTATTCCTCTGGAATTTTAGCAGATGAAAAGAATGCTGCTACTTCTCCTGCTCAGGGAGAAAGGCTAGGGGATGTTGGTAGTGGGTCAAGTAGTTCAAGCAGTTCTAGTAGCGACTCCGATTCTTCTTCAAGTGGTAAAGGATTTTTTTTTGTTGTTGGAATAAGCTTATTTTGTTGTATGTTGTAGTAAAGACTATTTTGCTTCAGTGTTCATTTAAATTTGCCATTGAAGGGTATATTGGTTGATTGTACAGTCGTTTATTGATTGAAGCTGATATTGTACTTGCAGATTCTGATAGCGATAGTTCATCTGCAAATGGATCAGATGCAGGGCATTCGTCTAGGACTTGATTGGATCAGTTAAGGTAGGTATTACTGATGTGGATTCTGTCTTCTTTTCTCGAATGGTTTTGCTGATATTGCCATTTGAATGCCTGTTTTTTGTTTTATTAATTATGATTAACGGTTTACGTGTTAGTAGCTCATATTTAGCTTGGTGGATACCTCTAACCAGGTCTTATGCCAAACCTGAGGTGTAACGAAGCCAGGCTAAATATTGATTTTGTTTTTAGTTAGTATAGTTAGTTTTATTTGATTGCATTGCTTAGCCGAGGTGGTGGCATAACCCCTCGCATATTCTGTTTGCTGAGTTGAGGTGGCGGCCTAGCCCCTCCAGTCTGTTAGTTTGTTAGTCTGTTAGCTGTTTATTTGACTGCATTGCATGAGCGTTAATTTTTTGCACTATAAGAAACATGTCCTTGGACTGGGAGGCAACCGAATGTGTGTTTTTTGGGAAGATTTTTTTTTAGACGAAAATCGGTTGCATTGGTGATGTGTATACGAAAATCGATGGCACAACATGGCACGGCACGACACGACACACGATTAAGGGGCTGGCACGACACGACACAAGATTAAGGGCCGGCATGGCACGACACGAACCGAAAAAAGGCACGGCACGACCCGCCCGTTTGATACCTCTACACCCGCTTTAATTAAGGCACGGCCCGACCCGACTCCCGCCACGAATTATAAAGGCACGGCACGATAGCACGACACGATCCGTTTTAAATAAGGCATGACCCAATCCGACACGAATTCTATCGGAAGCTCGGAACGACCCGATTTCAATAAGGCACGACCATGATCCGACACGATCAAATTAAGAAAATGGGCCGGCACGGCACGACCCGATTGCAATCGGCACGACACGAACACGACCCGATTTAGTAAATGGACACGACACGGCACGACCTGATAAAGAAAACGACACGGTTGACACGGCACGGTATGACACGGACACGGAAGTGGACACGGTCAGATTCGACCCGACCCGACCCGACACGGAAATTTTTTGACACGACACGACACGACCCACCCGTTTGACACCTTTACCCTGGGACATTTGATGAAGACTCCAAAATGGAGACTTCAGAAATCACACTTAACCCCTGTTGGTATACAAATTACCACATGGTTTACACTTTTTGGTTTATTTTTATAAAATAGGTAGTATAAGTTTTATTTAAATAGGTCTAATGTCATCATCAAATTTACACCATTTTGACCACATCTTGAAAATATCTTGACATTGAGACTAATAATGCCCTTGTTTAATTAAAATGGAAAAGTTAAAAATACAGAATGGAAATTTTAGATTGAAAATGGAGAATTTGGATTGACGTTTGTATTAAAATTGAGAATGGGTGGGAGTTGGGTAGGAAACTGAAGAATGGTCCCAATTAAAAGTCACCCCCTCGCACATAATTGAATGAAAATATCGGCAGCCAAATTTAGGCGGTGGGTACATGTCTACGGAGTAGTACTAGATCCATAAGAACTACTCCTACTTGTATGTGGGGATTAAAATTTAAATTATGGAAAAATTATGCACTGGTCCCCTGATTTTTGGCAAGCACACGTGCAACTCCTTGACTTTTGTTATTCTAGTTTGCAATATTACAAGGGGAGTGATTTTGTCACTACCCTTTTTGTTAATGACACTCCCCTCTGTGTCTTAATAATATAATTTGTTTTGTGAGAGAATGAGAGTGGCATTAATAAGAATGAGAGCGACAAAATCAATTCCCTATTACAATTATACACGTCGGCGTCTCCCAAATTCAAATTTTATATTCATTCGGGGACGGAAAAAATCGTTAGACCGCAAGCCCAAACCAATCTGAATCCGGTAGGGTAAATTTCACTAACCTCCCTTGAGGTTTCTGACAAAAGCAGACATCTTGTGGATTTTGAAATGTCACTGCCCTCCCTTACTTTATCTAACATTATTGCCTGAATACCCCCTTCCGTCTTCTTTCCGTCCAAAGTTGTAACGGAGTCAGCTAATTTCCAATATCTACGTTTTGAAAGGCCAAAACTACCCCTACTTTCTCTCCTTCACCTAATCTCCTACCTTTTTCCCTCTCTCTCTCCATTTTTGTCACTAACTTCTTTTCTCTTTTTACCTAGATCCTTGCCTGCAAATGTGGAACTACATTGTGCACATGAACATGGTTTTTTTTTTTTTTCCCCTCTTTTGAACTGAGTTTTAAGTGAACATAGATTGAAACTTGTTTATTTGTGTATATCCAGCCCACAAAGATAAACTGTAGTTCTCATGAACTATTAAAAGTAAAAGCAATCAGAAAATAAGAAGAAAATTTGGCATAAAGGGAAAAAAGATTTTAAAAAACAAAGTCTGGTAAACCTAAATTGATGCCCACTGGGTTTCATTGTCAAGATCGCATCAGTTTCACCAATTTGGACAATGGAGAGAGGGGAAAAGGTAGGAGATCAGGTGAAGGAGAGGAAGTAGTTAGGGGTAGTTTTGACCTTTCAAAATGTAGACATTTGAAAGTACTTGACTCCATTACAATCTTGGACGGAAAGATGACGGAATGGGGTATTTAGACATTGTCAGATAAAGTAAGGAAGGATAGTGACATTTCAGAAACCTCAAGGTACGTGTCTGCTTTTGTCAGAGCCTCAAGGTAGGTCTATGAAAATTACCCTATTTTTAACTACATTTATAATTTGCTCGAGAAACACCCTCTACACTAGACTCTTCCTTATAAAGCCTTTCACAGATTTTTATATCGACTTTAAGATGATTTTGACAGAAAATGTTCAAATTAAGTTGTAATTTGTTAAATGTTATTTTTTAGTGCTTTCAAGGATATGTTAGTAGACATTTTAACGTGTTTCAAAATTAACCAAATCGAGCCAAAGTTCGAATAGTTTGGTCTGGATTGATTCATTTCGATCAATTCTACAAGTTACGATTCTCAAAATTTTCAACCCGGCCAATAAGAGTTAATATCTTTGATAGTATTTTTTGTTTCTAAATTTATCCGAAGATGCTCTCCCAAAATTATCAGTCGTCCCTTGTCCTGCATGCAACTACGTACTGGGTATACCAACACCCTTGGTATCTCATCCGGTCCGTTTTCTAATTTTTTGGCCATTCTTCGATCACACTACACTGTTCATTTTTTAGAATTTGGCGAGAATCATAATCATACGAAAAATTATATTTATCGGACTTTAATAGATATATGATCGGCACACGTAAATATTAAAAAAAAACTAAAACTTGATCCAAAAGCACACTGAACCGGAGGGGATACCAAGAGAGTTGGTATCCCCGGTATACTAAAAAGTTTCTCCCCTAGATGATGTTACAAGCTCAAGGCCTGCTGTAGTAGTACTACTTTCAATCTAGTCCCAATTAAGCTTAGTGCCTTGTCTATACACTACTGTTGAAAGATTCTCTTCATCTCCAACCACTAGTATATATGGCATTTTTTAGAGCCTTATCTATTCACTACTGACACACATTACACATACACACACTTATATGCATGCGCGCGCGCACACATATATATATGCATTACATAGGTCTATATACATATATGCATGCATATATACGCACAATTCAATTGGTTCGTGGGTTTGCTCCTTATATAATTGACTTGGGTTCGATTAATTCTTTGGAAGAAAGTATTCTCTCGTGAATCCCCTAGGCTCGGCATGGACGACCTACCTTTGACCTGACCAGAGGGGGTTAGCCGAGATGTGCGTAAGCTAACCCGGACACCCTTAATTGTCGAACAAAAAACACACGCATATATACACACATATTCATATATATAGAGTCCTGCTATGGAGACCAACTGAGGAGACTGACCGTGAGTACTTACGGCCACGTGGCGCCCACTCTAGACCCTGATAATTCGAGTCATTCAATAATTTTTTTATCCGTTCAAGACTCAGAGTGAGCCCGCGTGACCGTCGGTACGCACGGTCGGCCGGTTGGTTTCCTTAGCTTTTTTACATAATGTATGGACATGCATAAACCATGTGGGGGTGAGAGAGTATCTTTGATGTTAAATTTCGTGCCACAGTCCCACTTGGTTATACGGCAGCCGAGCAGTCAGAAGAATCTTTTGTTGCATTGCGAACCTCTTTTTACTTGTAAATCAGACACATTTATTATCAAATGCAAAACGGCTCACCTCATATATATATATATATATATATATATATATATATATATATATATATATATATACATGGACCATCCAAGTCATTGTGTATATATTTTTTTTTTTGATAAGCATTGTGTATATATATATTGCCTATATTTGGGAAAAAAAAAAAAAAAGAAAGTACAGTAATTCACTAGAGAAAAGAGGTCAATGATGGGTGATTAAGAAATCATATCTTCTACAACACTTAATTACTTATAATATATACGTGGGCCCAAATCCAACTAGTGGCCGTCATTCTGAGGAGGGATCAGGCCGGAGGGAGGAGACACAAAATGAGTTCACCTGACCCCATATATTGAAAAAGTCTAATTTTTTATAATTATATGTAGCTGCACTTGGGTGCAGTCACGTTATGAGCCATCTCCTTTATATGGGGAGTATGTTGATACTCTTGTTGTATAATAATAATGAGCTGAGTTGGATTTAGAATATTTGCGTAGGTAATTCTTCCAACGTGAACAAAGAAAATCTTATTGGTTAAGCAAAGATTGGCCAAGAATGCTGTGAGTTTTGTTAGGCGGAGTGGGCTCACTAAGTGGCCAAGCATGCGGTGGTGGGAGGGAGGGGGACTCATATGTGGAACCCCGCAGGTGACGAGAGCCATCCCTGTCTTTTTCCTATCTATTGAAGCTGTCCTAGTCTTTTGCCAAAAAAAAAAGGAGAAGCAAAGATTTGCCAACTGGGCCTTGTGGAGTTTCTTCGAGATGTATTGAATCAGTTTTGAACTTGAGGAATTCGAGGTCCATGGAGGTTGGGCTCGAGTAAAGAAATGGATGTGAAGCTTGTTGGACGGCCCAGCGCACCAAAAAAGATAAACATATCTACGTGACGGTGGAGGTTATTTCATAATTCTACTATTCATCTGGTGAAAATAACCCGGCGCCTATAGAGGAATGGTCCGATGGCGATGGTTTTTGTGTATCTGGATGTCTGTTGTTGGGATTGGTGGGTTTCGGTGGTGTTGTTGGGGTTGGTGGTGGTCCGGTGGTGTTTGATTGGGCTGCGCAGCAGTTTCGACTAGAAGATCGAAGACTGGTCTCTGGTCGCCGTGGTCCGGTGGTGTTCAATTCTCATTCTGTTTAGGCCGGTGACCCGTGTGGTTTTGTCAATGAGAGTTGTTAGATTTTAGTTGATTTGTTGTTGTTTTGCCTTCAGATTTCAGCAATGCTTAATTGCTTAGGGTTTGAGCTGTGGATCTTTTTAAATTCTCTGTTATCTAGACCAAGATTGGCTCTAATGTACCAGCGTTATCGCGGGACCTGCTCCGGCAGTAGGTGCTTGAGATTGACGTTTAGATTGCTTTGGTTCTTTCCTGAATCTGTTTTGGAATCTGTTTGCCCGATGGGCTTATGGTGAATGAATGACTCTTCAAAAAAAAAAACAAAGATACAACTGCAATATATGATCGGCTTTATCTAACCATATAAATGGCGCGATCAAACATTCATGAGCAATTAGCGAAAACAAAAACGATGATCGGATGACATAGCTCATTGACACAAAATCACAAGATCAAGTACACTGATTTCGTGGTTGATAAATTTTGTAATATCAATAGGAGTAGTATTGATCAAGTGTATTGAAATCATCTTTCATCACAATTCCTGGTCTTTTTCTCTTAAGAGTGATCATTGTGGTTACATTGTTAAGCTTAAGGGTCTCCAAGAGTACTGTAACTACTGTTTTGCGTCAGTTTAGCCTTGGTTTGTTTGAATCCTTGCATATGCTAAATAATATCGTGATCATATCGTGATATTGAGATTGTGATTTGATTGTAATTGATTACGATTTCATTATAATTCGGATGATTCACTTCCATAATTAGGCTCTTCCTCTTGTACAATAAAAGTTCTCATTGTACGGTTTCAAATTGAATTCAATAAAACATTTATTCTCTCATATTTAACTAATGAGTATGAAGCAAATTTGTATTCAGCAGTTTGGTCTGCTTTCTAAGAAAATTTCGTGACTTTGAAAGTAGAATATACTCTGAACATGAACTCCCTAAATGTGAATTGAGTAATGGAAGTTTATATGACATGATTTCGGGAGAGATGAAAAGTACCACCTTCAGCTGCATATCCAACTTTGAACTAAACCTCAATCTCGAACACTAGTGTACGTAATCAACGCACCATTCAACTTCTTCCACGAGTTTTTTTTTTTTTTTTTCAATTACGAAGCCTTACGTTATGTTCAAGGGGGACCAATGGCTGAATTGTTGCTTCACAAGTTCTAGGGAAAAATCGAGTAAATTGATCCTGTTGACTCAAAAAGTATACAACATTTACGTTCACTTTGAGAGAACGTGAGCATTGTTAACTTGAGAACATGAAGTATTTTGTTGAAGAATGATTGTAATCTTTGTTATTTTTAATTTGTTCCCTGCAGATTTTATATAGCAGAGGTTCTCATAGCTATGGAATATCTCCACATGCTTGGTATTGACTGTATTGTCTATCGTAACCTTAAGCTGTCATGGGAGGCGGGCAGATAATGCTCAGACTTCGACCTTTCCCTTTTCTATGTCGTTAGCCAAACTCTTGTCAAACCTCTTCCCTAGACTCTGAGCCTCCGCATAACAACCACGTTTATTGTGTCCAGCTAGCTTGCATTGAGCCTCCTTCCTGCATCCAGCCTTCTTGTTTAGTCTCAACCACATGCTTCTCTCTCCGGCTTTTTTTTTCCCAAATCTAAGAAGGAACGGAAACCCAAAAATGACATTGGAAACCAAGTCGGCCCTTTACCTGAGCTTATAGCTGAACATACCAGTGTCGTTCCATGTCGTTTGTTGGGACCCAGGAGTACTTGGCTCTTGAGATCCTTCAAGGTGAGGGTCATGGGAGTGCAGTAGACTGGTGGACTTTCGGGACTTCTCTATACGAGCTCTTGTTAATTTGGTAAAACTCTGCTTAAGGGATCAGGGAATCACGGCACTTTGTTTAATGTTGTTGGGCAGCCTCTTGTTGATTTGGTAAAACTCTTGTTCATTTGGTCGTCAGCTTTGCTGCGAGGGATCTGATTACCAGGTTGATAGGTTTGCTTATAAAAGGGGGGCAACTGAGATTAAGCAACATTCGTTCTTTTAAGGTGTAAATTGGGCGTTAATAAGATGTTCTGCCCGGCCTGATATCCCCAAGCCAATTGATTTTAAGGGGGGAAAAAGCTCCATCAGCATCCCCAAGCAGTTGATTTTATGTATGTGGTTTATCTGCTGTCGTTCTTGGGGGGAAAAAAGTACTGCATCCCGTCATTGTTTTCATTGTGACCTATCTTTCTTGTAACTTCTTTTATTGTTCTGGTAGCTAGGGTGCATCAGAATTCCAAGAAGATAAAATTAGAGACAAAAGCTTTATATATAAACGTTTGGCGACATGATGTGCCCTCAGAATCATCAGGTTACGCATGTTGGAACTTGGTATATCACTATTACTTCTTGAAATTATCTAAAGCACTATGAAGTCTCAAAGGGGGGGTGAATGGGACAACCAATTTAAATTTAAAGCAACCAACAACTGAAACAACTATCCAATTCAATGACATGCAATTCAATTTACCAATACAAGTAAAGAGCAATAATACTAAAGAACTCAAACACCGAGATATACGTGGAAACTACCAAGGGTCAACGCACCCTAAGCATAAAACCACAGCCTAATCTACTCAAATTTTCATAAATCAAAAGGTTAGGCAAAAAGATTACAAGTTAGGAATTACTAACTTTTACCCCAAATCACACCTAACTCCACTTCTTGTCTAGCACCCCGTGCCCCTTCTTGATTCTATGGACTCCTTGAGCAACACCATCTTGATCACAGCTCTAGAACGACTCCAGCATCATCCGGCCATGTAGATTCATAGGCATGAAAGTATGGCTATTGAAAATGAAGATTTTTTATGCAAAAGAATCAACCTAGAGAGAATACATGGATCATCAAAGTATTTCTCTAGATTGAACAAGGATGATTGAATACTAGATGCAATTCATCCAAAATGCAAATGAAAGCACAAGAGCAAAAGAGATAATGTTGTCCCTCTCTAAAGTGGGCTATGTCACTCTTGTGCCCTAGAATAATGAAAAACAAGTTTATATATGACCAAGCAAGGAAAAACCCTGGAGTGCCCTACTAAGACACAATTAGCACACGCACAAGGGCCTTAGTTTGCTAAGGCTCTACTAAGGCGCTCTAATTAAACATGCGTGCAATGGCCTTAGTCTGGTAAGGCGTTGCTACGGCGCTACTAAGGCGCAAGCACTTAAAAGGCCTTAGACAAAATTTCCCTTCGAATAAAACAAGGCCAATAATTTAAGGTTAGTGCATACATGATATTTCATAAAAGATTAAGCATTGAAAAGCTTTAGACATTGAAAAGCTTTAATGATGCATGGAAAAATATTAGGCTAAATGCACATGAGATGCATATACCATTTCAAGCAAAATGCACGGCACTGCCTTCAAGATCAACTCTTGAACCAACGGGCGGAGTATCTAATCTAGACAAAATGAAACAACCTCCCAAACCCAAAGGAAAATGAATAAGAATAATACAGACTCCAATGGTTTGTCGCATCCGAAAATCGCCAATTACATTAACACTTATGTTGAAAGAAGTTACTTCTTCTGTTTGTGTATCCAAGGGAGGATCATATTGCCTAGTTTCAAAGCTTGTATGACTGCCGATAGTGTATACATGATAGATCGGCCAGGGGAAATGGAGGAAAACAAAGGATGTGGCTGTGGTTTCAGATTACATATGAATGACACTACACAAGTTTGAAGATAAATCGCGGTGAACCTGGATCAAACACGTGATCTTCCGATCTTCAGCCTGATGCTCTCCCAACTGAGTAATTCCCACTGTTGGCATCACTGGTGACGTCATTCTTCTCTTTCTCAAGCTATAACTTTCATTTTAAAGCAAGTGCAGCCAAAGGAATCATTTCTCTGATTCTCCTGTGTTTGTGCGGCTTTGGGACTCTCAAAACTGCCATGGGGAGACGGTGGTTCAGACATAGAGCCAACCTCAACTTCCTTTCCTTCACATATTATCTTGACCTCACAAAATTCAGGTGCATTCTGAAGTACCTGACCTGCTGTCTCATTCCCTCTCCTGGACCTCAATTTCGTGCATCACCCACTAACAGTGATAAAATAGAGCAAGACTGAAAACGGAAGTGGGCATATTGGAAATTCAAACCTTGTTTTGGATAATAATATATATGTTAGTAGTTTTGTACTACTAGGATTCAGGACTCATTTGTTTGTTTGAGCAGATATGAGCATCGAAATGGACGGTATATCCAAGGTAACTACCTATCTAATGCTTATACAAAAGTTTTTTGATCTAGATTAATAAAGGGAAAATTACCGGCAGGCGGTGTTGACCGGAAATAATCACCAACCCATGGTATGAACTCTTAAAATCACCACTGTCATGACATGAGGAGAAATATTCACCAAAACATGGTGTGTCAAGTTGAATTGACAATTATACCCTCCCTTTTATACCAGTAAAAAGCCCTATTCCTCAATCGCTCCCAAATCCCTCCTCATCGTCTGCTGCTCCCATCGACGATGGACTCTTTCCTCTCTCTCTGTGTACAACGATTCCTTCCTGATTGATCTCTCCCTCATAGATCTCGTCTTTACTGATGGAGTATATATGTTGATATACACATCCTTGTGTAAACCTACCCACGGTTTGGGTTCCTCCTCTCCCCAAGCAAGACCAGAAGTCTTCGACAACCTTGTCATATACCATATAATCTTCCCACAAACAGCCCTTCACGACGGAGAAGAATTTGTCGCTGTGAATCGAAACTAGGGTTTAACCCTACCTCTTCAACGCTCAACATCTCTCTGAAGGATTTTTCCAAATTTTGAGGTACGGATAGATGTCTAGTTCTCGTGTATTTTCATAGGTCTCGGTATGAACCCTTGGCACTTTGGGCTCGTAGATTCCTTGTTTGATTTGTACTAGGTTTGTAGTTGGAAAGTTCCAACATTTTTGGGGATCTGCACTCTTAACTTGAGATGAGGATCTGCACTCTTAACTTGAGATGAGAACTGAGAATTGCTTGTTTGAAGCCAAACCACTTCCAGTTCATGCTTTATAGTACCAATGAACTAGAGGCGGGTGCAGACGCCACGCGTGAGCAAAATCTTCATTGTTTAAAGCACCCAATAGTGCATGATGCTTGGAAAATTAAAAGAGAAGCAAATCTAAAACGTATGTAATTACTTATGTATATGCGCCCGAATATAGGCTAGACTGAATCATGGAAAATTGTTAGGGCATCAAAGTTCCTAACAGCCACGAAATCGCCATGTATTTTTTCTTAAAATCTTTTCGGGAAAATGGAGAGGAATCTGGGCGTGTTGATGAATATTGGTAATCCATGTATTTTTGAATCTTATAAAGTTGAGTTATCTATGTTCTTTTGAAAAGATGAATAATGCGGCTACGGTTTCGATACCAACCAATGGCCGAAAGTCAATCGTGAACATCAAGGAGATCAGGATACCGGGGCAATTCGTTACCGCCTATTTCATTTTCGGGGGTAGAATTTGGATTACCTCTTCACTGTGGCGGTTTTCTGATTCTCATTATTAGTGTAAGACGTACCTATTATACTCTTGGACCAATGTCTCACATTTCTTTTATTCTTTTTGCAGAAGTTATGTTCCGTTTAGTTTGCGTGAATTTGTTTTAGGATTCTGTTTAACTACATTAATTACCGTATTTTAGTTTTTTGTATTGTTAATTGGTACCACCACTCTGTGATTTGGTAGATTACAAACTCCATCTACTTGATTAAGTAAAAATTTTCTAGTTCGTATGCAAGTGTCAATATATATGAGCAATAACTGAAGTTATACTATCTATCCTCCTCCTCTATAAGAAGAGGGACTTCAGGCCAATTTTTCGCTTGGCACTTTTCCAATTTGGACTAATTTAGCCCTTGATTTGGAGCGAGTGTGTTGTTGGGGTGTTGGGCTAATTGGTCTTTTTGCTTGTGCCAGGTAGTGGGCTACGTGGCGGCAACTGTTTGACATGTGGATTCCATGAGGGGTTTAGAGTCGAAGAGAAAAACAGAGAGACTTAGTTCAGTCTTTTGTTCATGCAAGTTCCCCAACTGCTGCTTGGTGCCTCTTCCCCAACTGCTGCTTGATTTTCTCCATGCTTCTTTTATTTGCTCGTTTGATTTTCATGCTGCTGTAGCTGTGGTTGTTGGTAGGAGGTAGTGTTTTTGCTCTGTTCCTTGATTTTCTCGATGCTTTTTTATTTGCTCGTTTGATTTTCACTGTGGCCGTTGGTAGGAGGTAGTGTTTTTGCTCTGTTTTTATTCTTTGGTTGTTTTTGCAGTTGATCTCCATTTCTATTCATGTTGCATGTGTCTTGGATCATGTGATTTGCTGAATGTGGAATCAATTTTATTTGCATGTATTGCATGTGTTTTGGATTATGTGATTTGCTAAATGTGGAATCAATTTTATTTGCATGTATTGCATGTGGACTAGGTTTGGAAACTTAGACACGCTTTGTGACCAACAGTTACTCATTTGATTTGCTCAGTGTGGAGTGAAGAGTAATATGAAGTTACTATGTGTGTTTGATTTCTCCAGAGCTATTAGAGGTAGTTGATTTCTCATTCCTGTTTTCTGTTTTATTTTAGAACATATTCAATAATTTTTGAATCCTTGGATATCTTCATTTTAGAACATATTGATTGAGTTCTGAATCCTTGGTTTCATGATTCAGTAATATGGTTGTGCGTGTTCCATTTCGCCGGTGGTTGCATGTGAGGCATCGGAATCCCGAAACTCCACATGGAGGGTTTTATTGCCTCCTCCCCATTCAAGGCCAAAGGGTAATTGCTGCTGTCGGCAGGTATTTACGTCCTGGGCACCTCGAATATAAAGCATTCAATCTTTTTGTGCGCGAGTATAGGGACATATTGGGTTTGGATCAGAATTTGGAATGGACTGTATGGGATGATTTAGTGAAATGGTTGGATGCTCTTGTGCATAATTCCTTCATGCGATATAGCACTCCAGGCATATCTTAAGTTCAACATATAATGCATAATTATAATTGACAGATACATGAAGTTTGAGCATGTGTACATGTGATGGTATTATTGTGACTGCCAAGTGCTTATAATTAAAATATTTTCCTGGTTTTGTATTTTCATGTGATTATGTGCTAATCATTATGCTACCGAACCTCGACGTTAGAGTTGTCATTTTGGATTCTCCAAATGATAGAGAAAGGATCTATGACTGGTTTTAGTTTGAAGTTTACCTCTCCTGCTCTTGGAATATTATGGCAGAAGCAATGAAGAATCGTTAGGTGACTATGTCTCTTTTGACAAGGCTAGCAGTGCTACTTTATTTTTGGGTTCTTTTTGCGATCACTGGTTTTAGTTAGAAGTTTATGTCTGCCACTCTTGGAGTATTATGACAGAAGGAATGAACAACCATTAAGCAACTTTGTTTGTCTTGGCAAGCCTAATAGTGCTGGTTTATTTTTGTCTTCCTGTCTGGTTTCCATTTTGTATCATCAGAAATTCCTGTTGGGGAATTCTGATAGAGTATTAGTTAAGTCTTAGCTTTTGGAAAGTAGGGACCAGACAATACCAGAACTTACATAGATGTATTTGGCTTTATTGTGCTGGTTAGCCACAACTATATTAATGTGTGTTAACTTTGTCGATCATTTACTCTTACTTAATTTCATCCACTTGATTGTGCAGTTTTTAAAAGGAAGTCTTTCTTAGATATTAGTAATTCAGCTAATTACAGATATGAATACTATCAAGAGTAACTGAACAGACACTTTATCAGTTTTTAAATTCACCACGACGGGAGCTTCGAACTCCGATATGTGAAAGACTTAGCTACATCTATCTCTATCTCTTATTACTCATGATTGGCACAAAACTCCGGCGTTAGCCTATACTTCTACCACTAACCCCATAGACAGTAGCAACTCTTTTCTATTATGAACTACAAGCTTACAAGAAGCTAAGGGATAGCAGCTAACAGTTATAGAAAACACAAATACAGAAACTGTGAGGAAGATCAAGTAGAAACATCATTCACAATCAGTTCTTAACAAAAAAGATGACGAACATTCCCTACCTGCTTAGACATTCTTCTTCTTCACTTGCTTGACTGCAATAACAGAGGACTTCATTACACCAACTTTCCATAATCGTGCAATACCAAAACAGAATAAAGAGAGACCTCTGGAACCAATTAATAACAAGTTTTAGAGTCCACTCCCCCTTTTGTCCCAGAATTAATATTTGTTTTCTTTCTTTTCTTGTTACTTTACTATGTACAAAGGGCTTCCATATAGCTCAAATAAACAAATGCACACTTTCATTAGGAAAGAGTCGAACAAATTCTCCCTATTCTAGACCACCTAACCCTAAGACAAAACTTTAGGTACTGACAATAGCCCTTCTGCACAACTACTTCGCATAGTCTACACCAATTTTTTTTCACTTCTAATTCCTGCTATCATGAAACTTATGGTGTATTGATGAAAATTGTGCTATGTCTAAGTTCTTCTTCCAGCTAGATTCGTAGAACTCTGAATTACGTTTCCGAACTACTGGTTTTTCCTCCAAGACTGCTGCTATTTTCTACTGCTACTGGCTTGCGTACATCAACCCTTCCCCAGACCCCGCAATGGCGGGAGCCTCGTGCACTGGGTTTGCCCTTTGCCCTATATCTCTCAGAACGACCAGCAGAGTCTGAACTTAAAACACCAACTACAACTCAGAGAAATGCCCATACCCTGCTTAAGATCACGCTGCATAAATTTATGTCTACCACACATTCTAGATCAGAGATGTTAGTTTTTTGCCTCTCTGATCACATACCAGTATCTCACCCATTAAAGTCAAACATCGTCCATACATATTTACCCCACTTAGAGAGAAAGAGAGAGAGGGGTAGCCTTGGCGCTTGTTGCATTCTTTCTTTTTCATTGGCTTCAAACCCATTTCTACATGTTCATTTGGTGTGGCTCACGTGCATTGTTTAATTGAGCTGCTGTTTTAGGCTTGTCTTTTTGCACAATGGACAGGACCCATATGGAAATCGGTTACCTGCTGTAATTCTTTGGTGCAACATAATATGGCAAGAACAAAAATTTACTGCGCGTTATTATTTAAGTATGCCTGGGTCTGAGTGCTAGACAAGTGACAATTGGACAATCATAGAATTCATTTGATTATTTATTACCAGGTCCAGAAGTATTTTCCATGTGTCTAGGAGGTCTTTGAACTCGGTGACTGGCAAAATTCTTACAGACCGACCAATTCTAAAGTCGGGTTGAATTGGACTACCAAATGATGTTTGGTACATGTTTAACTCTGTTATGGTTGAACTAAGGTAGGAGCAGCAAGCTACTTCTCAATTCTAATGCTAGGTTTTCGAATTAACAGCAAGCTTATTCTGCTTGTGGACTATCAACCTGGATGTCAGAAACTCTAGTATTCTTATTTTCTCAATCACAAATAGGCCAATAAGAATGTGTTTTGCAACAATTATGAGAATGGTAGCATTATCTTTTTCCTATATCAGCATAGCAGTTTAGAACTCATCTTGCCACAGTGAAGAAATCCATTATGTTTAAAGATGTACATTTTACTGCATAGTTAATTCGCATAGTCTTCACCAATTTTTATTCACTTCCAATTCATGCTATGACGAAACTTAACATATATTATGCTATGTCTAACTTCTTCTTCAAGCCAGATTAGTGGAACTCTCGATTACGTTTGCAAACTGCTGGTTCTTCCTTCTAGACTACTGTTGTTTTCTACTGCTAATGCATTCCTTACCAGTTTTGCTTTATTTCCTATCTTCTCAGACCAACTAACCCAAAGCTTCCTTTCGTATTCCTCTTATGCAGACACAATACCTGAATGTGCAAGCCACAGCAACAGTTACTGATCTTGCACAAAACTTTTATTACCTATCTTGTTCAATCTGCAAGAAGGCAACAAATGCATATGGAAATGAAGACTTCTGGTGCAACTACTGTAACATAAAAGTGCCAGCACTCACAAAGTACAAAACCTTCCCTCCACCTTCATATCATTTCTCATTTACAACAACACAACTGCACTAAATTTTCATTATTCACAGGATCAAATTCAACATCCAACCAGACTTCAACCAGCTCAGCCTCTAACCCAGCAACCGACAATGCAGCAGACACCTCACCAGCAAATCAAGAAACTCCAAGCAGCCCAAGCACAGACAAATAACCACCTTCCATCAGCTCCAACACTTCACAACCTTTCGGCATCAACAAGTCACAGACCAACCGCTTTTGGTTTATCTCTAAGTAAAACAAACTCTGCCTTTTGCTTTGTCTAACCATTAGGCAATTGTATAAAAACCCCTCTAACCAAGGTGATCCAAGAAACCAAGCTACTTCAACTCTTTTGTTTAAGACAAAAACTTATCAAAATCATAACTACTACAACTAACTACTTCTATGCATACACTTCACCAAATCTATTGATTTAACCTTCACTATCATCAAAAAGACCCATAATTTCAACAAAAAAACAAACCCGTCTACACAACGGGCATGATTAACGTGCTGTGCACGTCAGAAAGCACCTAGTATATTCATAAATTAGCTGATAAAGCAAGTTGTGTGTGATCTATATTCCTGCAATCTATGTAAGCATTAGCTGAAGTAATTCTATACACACCTGATTTAATATTCTGATAATGAGGATCAATTAGATGATTAAACTAATTGATCAACGACTCGTTATTCATTTTGAGGATGGTTGCAAATCAAACGACTTAAAGATAGTGAACCGCATATTTGCAAAGAAAATAGAAACCAATTTATCTAATTCATTTCTGCAAATTCATATGCATGCAGTAAGTAGTTTGGAGTCGCTGGCAATGAATCCCAGCCATGTTAATGGTTTATTTAACTTAGCTAAGGTTCACTGAGATGGAATATGATATCTTGTGTTTTTATAGGAAGGTACTTGTTAAACAGGAGGGCAAGGTGCTTGGATATGCGTGTGGCAATTGGATTTGCACTTGATATTGCTCGTGCATTGGAATGCTTACATTCTCATGGGATTATACATCGTGACTTGAAACCTGGTACTAGTTTTTATCACTTCCCCTAATTGGAATGTCAATTTATTAAGTTTGTAATATTGCCCAAATTTTGACAGTATGCGGAATTTTGGTCCTGTAATAGCTGAAACTAAATGGTAATGTAGAGCTTCTTTTGGGCATTGGCTTGTTCATTCTAAATCCTCAGTGCAGCTAATCAAAAGGAAGGACATAGGACTATTTATACTGCCATACCACACACAGTTATTCTTTTATTACGTTCGAGGTTCTTTCTTTTAAGAGAGTTCAAGGAAGCTTGTGAAGACTAATTTGAATACCATGAAACTACCAGCATTAATCTGAAAATATATTTGCTAGTAGTGTGGTATGAACCGTGTATGTCTCGAGACTAACAATTATGAGTGTCAAATATGCATTAGGGGTTGCTGATGATGTGAGCGGAGACTTTCTTTCTGTTACCGCTTACCAGTTTGATCAGATTTGGGATTGTTAAATGGCTTGCCTTCATTTTGATTCTTGTTAAATTGCTTGCCTTGCTGATGATGTATGTGAGACCGAGACTTAGTTATTTTTTTTAGCATATGTTATATAATGATCCCCTTGAGGTTGTGTTCGGATCAAGGACTTGTATAGGGTTTGTCATGAAAAGGAATATGCAGGGGATTTCAATTCCCAAATTAAGATACATTTTCACCTCCACAATTGTAGATCCAATTACAACCTAATCGTAGCTGAATTCAAAATGATTGGATGCCGTTGTGGAAAAAGACAGTGGTTGTAATACCCGTTCCGAAAATGCACGTGCATCGCATCTGACATGACATTATATATCTTATTTGATAATTGCATTTATAGGTTATTTCATTTTATATGTTATGGGGTGTCTTATGTGAATGTGTCTTATTATTAGTTCTTAAAAAAAAAAAAAAAAAAAGATCGTGGAAACTGGGGGAAACATCCCCTTTGTTCTATTTTGTCTTGGATACTACATACCCATATGGACCAAATATATGCCACCTCATGCTTTTAGTTGGAGTCAATTAAAAATCAAGAGAACCCTTGGTTTCTTCTCTGCTACTGCTGCACCGAGAGAGAGAGAGAGAGAGAGAGAGAGAGAGAGAGAGAGAGAGAGAGAGAAGAGGAAAAAATTAGGGAAAACCTAATTAAGAGTAAGTCCTATGTTTTTATGCTTGATTTCATGTTCGATTATACAAAAAAAAATTGGAAGCGATGCATATTTCTTACATGTTTTGGGAAGTAATACAACCATGGGTATCTGAATGTGTAGGTTAGGTTCTGATTAGGCTGTGGGATATGAGTTTTACTTTAGAAAAATTCGTCTGGCTTATGGGTATACAAGTTAGAGTTCGAAAAGAAATGAATTTTCCAGATTCTTGATGAATTTTTATGACTAACTTTCCGACCTTGTAATTTTTCAATATTTTTACAGGAGATGCCTCTATATGTCTAATTTATTGTGTAAAATCAGTAGAACTGAATTTAAAACGTGGAAGGAATTAAAAATCATATACTGAACTGCTGTTGCGAAACTCCCAGTGCTGACAGCACCGTCGTACTTCACGGAAACGGCTATAACTCTGCCTAGAAAACTCGAAAACACATTCCGCTTTCTTGGTTGGAAACTAGACTCAGAGAGCTTCAACTATATGTAAGACACGTGCCTTAGTTGTGCCTGAGTAATAACAGATTTCAGTTTGAAGTTGCCTAAAATCTGTATCTGGAAAATCACTGTGAGTTTTTGGTCTAATCGGTACTTGTTTAAAAATGCTTCCCAAGGTCAGAAAATTCTGAAATTTTGATATGATCTTCGTTTATGTGTCTAAGTTTTATGGTAAAAATCTTGTGGCAAACGAATTCATGGAAAAATTTCAGAAATTCATAGAGCATAGCATGGTTGGATTTCATAGAGCATTTCATTTGCATTTGGGCATGAGCTTTGGTAGCGAACCTTATGGGTGGAGCGTTATTCATATTTTTTTTAGGTGGAGATAATATAAGGACTGTCACTGTGACGTCTCCTGCTCGTAGGGAGTAGAGTCGGTAGCGGAGTCGGCGTTTTTGTAAGGTGAAAATGTACAACTTCAATAATAAATTGAAATGTCTCTTTTTCTGATTACTTAATTGTGGTATTATTTTTATTGATTGAGAAGCGTTATCTTGTTTCAAGAAAAGTTTTGGAGATAAATAATTGTTTAGATGGATCAAAACTGTTTGATGAGTTGAAAGGAATTATTTTTATGCCTCTTGTGCCAATGTTCTTAATTGCAAGGTTGGTTGTTGCTTGCTTTTGGTTGATTGGCAAACTTGGTTGTTGTTTGCCGATAAACTTGGTTGGTGCTTACCCTTCGGTTGATTACTAATCTAACTTGCTAGCACCTACCATTGGTGATAAAGAATGGCCCTTGTCACCGCCGCTATATGCGAGCCTGTGACTGAGGTCACGGTACCATCTTAACTCTTGGTCGTGAGGTAGACGACTCGTTGGCACATTTGGTAAAAAGATATACTACTACATTGGTATGGAAATGAAAGATGTGAGTATTAGCAGTCCTTTGGATATGTTGATGGAATGAATTTGTAAATTGAGGAAGTTTATTGAAGAGTTGGAGATAATAGTTTATGTGGGTTTTTGGTTACTATTTTTATCAAGTTGATATTGGCTAGATGTTTTGACTTCAATCCATCTAAAGTGTTTAATTGCATTTCTTTTTATTATGTTGCTAATGTACATTCTCCTGTAACCTTATTGGTTGCAGATTCCCGTTGAGCTAGAGGTCAATCCACTACAGTACCTGTCAAGTGTATATAATGGTTGCTCTTGTAAATCTTTTAGTTGGAGCTATGTACTCTATGGTTTGCGAGGTTGGTCTGGTTGAATAGGAAGGCAAGTACTTTAGACTTGTTCAGTTGTAAAAAAAAAATGGTTAGCACATAGTTGTACAAACTGTTGGGTTTTGATGTAATAAAAATCTTTCGTTTGGTCTCTGTTGTGAGTTGTAGTTTATTTTAATTATTTATTTCAAGGCGCTAGTTTCAATAGTTGCGCAGGTTGTGTCAGGCGTCATGCCACTTTGGTGGGCCTTAGTCCTACTGGAGTGGGGTGTGACAGTGGTACTGGAGTTTTGAACGTACTATGGAAAACTCATGTTTCAAGGTTTGATTTCCCATGATCTCTGACTATGCCATGTTGAACAGCATTCTATATGGACACTTTGACAAATACAATTCTTCTGTTGTTTCTCTCTTATGGGTCACAGAAATTGTATTAAATTAGCTTGGCATTATGGTTTCTCTATAGTCACCAATATATGGAAATGACCACCCAACATCAAGGCCTGAGGACAATGGGCAGGTAAATTGTGGCCTACGTGTTCCATTAATGAGTTAAACAAGTTAGTTCGCCTCCGATAAATCAAGAACCTCGGATCGGGCTGGGGAGGTCGGAGGCAGGGACGGATCGAAAGTAATTGTCATTCCTACATAGCAACAAAAAAGTTATGCAAACACTAGAACTCTAAGTTTATGCAACACTCATGACAGTTATGCGACCACTAGAACTCTATGTTTATAAATGCAGGTTAAATAGGAGATGGTTCACCTAACTTTTCACACTTACCACTTGTTCAAAAATATGACGTGGTCTTTTTACAATAAAGATATGGTCCACAAAGACATACAGTGTAGTATTTTAACAATATGAACTACCACCTAACTTTTCACCCCTTCACACTTATCACTTGCAAAAAAATATGATTTTCTCTTTATACAATAAACATGTGGTCCATAGAGAAATAGGGTGTAGTCTTTTAGCAATATAGACTTGGTCTTGGTCTTAAAAGAACCACCAACTTTTAACGCTTACCACTTGCCCAAAAATATGACGTGCTCTTTATACAATAAACATGTGGTCCAAACAAAAATAGGGTGTAGTCTTTTAGCAATATAGACTTGGTCTTGGTCTTGAAAGAACCACCAACTTTCGACGCTTACCACTTGCCCAAAAATATGACGTGCTCTTTATACAATAAACATGTGGTCAATACAGACATAGGGTGTAGTCTTTTAGCAATATAGATTTGGTCTTGGTCTTAAAAGAACCACCAACTTTCCACGCTTACCACTTGCTCAAAAATATGACGTGCTCTTTATACAATAAACATGTGGTCCATACAGACATAGGGTCTAGTCTTTTTGCAATATGGACTTAGTCTTGGTCTTCAAAGAACCACCAACTTTCCACGCTTATCACTTGCCCAAAAATATGACGTGCTCTTTATACAATAAACATGTGGTCCATACAGACATAGGGTGTAGTTTTTTAGCAATATAGACTTGGTCTTGGTCTTGAAAGAACCACCAACTTTTCACGCTTACCACTTGTCCAAAAATATGATGTGTTATTTATACAATAAACATGTGGTCTATACATACATAGGGTGTAGTCTTTTAGCTATATAGACTTGGTCTTGGTCTCGAAAGAACCACCAACTTTCCACGCTTACCACTTACCCAAAAATATGACGTGCTCTTTATACAATAAACATATGGTTTACAAAGACATAGAGTGTAGTCTTTTTGCAATATGAATTTGGTCTTAGTCTTCAAAGAACCACCACCTAACTTTTAACGCCTACCACTTGCTATAAACACCCTATTCTGGAGTGTCCAGATTAGTTTACTTACGGTCTTTGATTCCTCGGTGATGATTAAGGTCAAGAACATCCCGAGATTGCTAGTGTGTTTGAGTTTTGAGTATTTCAAACCCCCTTTAAAAACCTTTTACATTCCTTTTCAAATCCTTCAAGCCAGAACCAAATGGCCTCAGCAAAACCCTACATGCGTACGTTGGTACTGCTGTGGGCAGCATGCCCTTGGAATTTTCGGATTCCAAAATGCAAGGGCCCGTACGAGAAGGGAAGGGTTTTAAGGCACCCCTCTCGCCTAATCTGGAGATCGGTCTCTACTTAGGCATTTTGTGATAATATTTGTGATTCGTTTTCTTCTTTAACCAATTTTAAGCCAGTTAGGGCGGTAAAGGTAAAGGTGCTTATACCTTTGCTTGAAAGGTTTTGGAGAGGATTGAACAAGTTTGTGAAGCTTGTGATGGAAAATGGAGTGAAGAATGGATGAGCAAGAGAACTACGGTTGAAAGCTTTAGTGTGCTTGCAAAAGTTCTTAACCTCTTAAACTTGAAAATTAGTAACCTTTTGTAATGAAAACCATGGGGGGGTATTTATAGGAGGAGTGGAAGGCGTAGGAGGGTGGCAAACAACACCTTAGGGCTTAACTTGGTGGTGAAAATTGGCAAAAAGGTGATGGGAAGGATTGTGTGAGGGAGAAGTCCCAAAGCCTGCACTGCACAGTACTCCGTGGAGACAAACGGGGTTTAGTAGCCCTACAGACCCCTCTGACAAGCAACCAACTGGCTGGAACAGGTGAAAGGGACTGGAGTGGACCATCGCGCGAGGGAGTGAGACCGTCGCGCGTGGGTCAATAGTCAAACATTTGACTTTGACCACACCTCGACAAGGCATACCATCGCGCGAGGGAATGACTTCCACGCGCGAGGGTCAACTCTAGATCAAGGTTTGACTGGTTTTCTATTTTACTTTTTTAAGGGTTAAAAGGGTTCAAAGGGATTTCACACACACCGAGCTCAAACCTTTCCAACCTTAAAACTGCTTTTAGATCTGATTCATCATCGGGGAAATAAGAAATCGTAAAACGATCGGGAGATTCAGATTGGGGTGTCTACAACTGCGTTGGCGTGCTCTGGTGGATTGCCATGTGTCAGTCAACGACCGTTGACCCAGTTGCCATTGGCGCACGCAGGTACATATATGGCGTACGCCAGTTAAATCAACTTTATTCAACCACGTGCAAGAGACTTTTGAGCCCACCCCGACGTAATCTACAGTTCCATGATCATTTCGGACGGGTAGGTTGTCTCCCCCTCTCTCCTATACCACCTTTCAACCCAAGTCCCATGCATTAAATAATGCATGGGAGGCTCCCTCCAAACCCACACAGCCCTTAACCCAACTGATTACCAGCCCCCTTCAGTTGTCCTCTTGCCTATAAATACTCCCCTTGCATTCATATGAAAGGGGTTAACCACCATTAAGAGCTTCCAAGCCCTCTTCCTCTCTCTCTCTCTTGTTTTCTTGCTTACCTTTCATCCATTGAAGGATTAGGCAAGGAAACATCATCCCACAGTCTTCAACACCCTTCCATTCACCATTCATCTATCAAACCCCAAGTTCAAGCTCAAAACACTCCTCCAAACTCAAAAACAAAGGTATACCACGTTTTGTAAGCTTTCTGTTCTGACCCCTGAGAGGGCTGGCAGGGTCAAGACTGGTAATTAGTCCTGGCCCTAATACTAGCAAGGTTTCAAGGATCGTGTGGGATCATTAGTGGCGCACGCCAATACCATAGAGCCATACGCCAATTATGGCAGTACGTGCAATACTGGCGTGGGGATCATTGATCAACCATTTTCTACTTTCCTTTTCATTTTATCACCTTATTGCATGATAAAAACCAGTTTATAGCTTTCTGTTTTTAGAACTGTGTAGTCATTTACTTGTTATTAGTGCTTTAAAAGGCCTCTGGGATCCTTCTGGTCACGTGCTCTTTATACAATAAACATGTAGTCCATACAGAAATAGGGTGTAGTCTTTTTGCAATATGGATTTGGTCTTGATCTTCAAAGAATCAACAACTTTCCACGCTTATCACTTGCCCAAAAATATGACGTGCTCTTTATACAATAAATATGTGGTCCATACAAACATAGGGTATAGTCTTTTTGCAATATGGATTTGGTCTTGGTTTTCAAAGAATCAACAACTTTTCACGCTTATCACTTGCCCAAAAATATGACGTACTCTTTATACAATAAACATGTGGTCCATACAGACATAGGGTGTAGTCTTTTTGCAATATGGATTTGGTCTTGGTCTTCAAAGAATCAACAACTTTCCACGCTTATCACTTGCCCAAAAATATGACGTGCTATTTTATACAATAAACATGTGGTCCATACAGACATAGTGTGTAGTCTTTTTGCAATATGGATTTAGTCTTGGTCTTCAAAGAATCAACAACTTTCCACGCTTATCACTTGCTCAAAAATATGACGTGCTCTTTATACAATAAACATGTGGTCCATACAGACATAGGGTGTAGTCTTTTTGCAATATGGACTTGGTCTTGGTTCTTTCAATACCAAGTCCATATTGCTAAAAGACTACATTAATATTGTATGTCTTTGTGGACCATATGTTTGTTGTATAAAGAGCATGTCATATTTTTGAGCAAGTGGTAAGTGTTGAAAGTTAGGTGGTGATTCTTTCAAAACCAAGACCAAGCGAATATTATTCATGTATAGTTAGGTGGAGGTTATGTTAAATTGTTGTATCTTGTACCTCTTAACCATCGTGCTTCTCAATTGAATATTACTCATGTTTAGTCCAATTTTTAATAGTAAATATTACTCATAATTACTCATATTTTGTCCTTACCAGTTGGAACTTTACCATTTCTCAATTTAATTTTTTCTTTTGGATAAACCACCTTGAAATAAGGGGGAAAAAAAAGCCTAAGCGAATATACGGTCTACAAGGTGCATATTCCAGGAGGAACACAAAACAAAATAAAAAATTACAATAAATATGAGTACACCTATGCCAAAAGGCTACACAGCGCTAAAAGATCTAATTAACGAATGTTTCAATCCCCTCTAGAAAGAGGGAAAGGAGACACATGACAAAAGGCTAATTGTAGCCCAGATTTACATCAAGCATTAACAAGAAATAGTCCAACTAAAGGACCACATTAAATGAGAGCCAACTTGCAGTGAATGAACTCCATGCACCTTCAGAACTTTCACATTCAAAAGCCAATATAAGCTTCAAAACGTAGCAGGTCCAACTAACATTGAATCATTGATATCATTCCAACTAAGCTCATAGAAAAAGAACTGGATAATCTAATTAATACTCATTAAGTAGCAATATAGTCACAACATTCCATGCAAAACCAAAAATAAAATTGTACTTCATCAACATCAGATACTATACATGTTAACTTTAAAATGAAGGAAATTCAATGTACTCCAGGCCCACCCTTAAACATATATATCCAAAAGTGGACTACAAGGTGTGACGGCAAGAAGTAATATGCATCAAGGAAAAGGCTTGAACAATGCCCAACCGACACTAGCACATGATCATATCACCATCTTCGGCAAAAGGGATAAAGTATCAATCTTCTCTTTCAACCAATCGACCTATAAAATTACAAGAAAGAAGAGACTTAGTACATAACATTAACCGTTCAAAAAAATAAGAAGCTAATAACAATGGCCAACACTATGAGATAACATGGCAAGAACACAAGCATGCACTGTCCTATTCAAAGCAATAATAAAAAATAATCCAACTTGATCAAAGCTCAAGATAATGAAAAAATAAAAATAGAACTTTGCAACCCTTATGTAAAGAAGAGCAGTCCAATGGGAGAAAAATAACACTCTAGCAGTCCACTGAAGTTTAAATATCATAAAGTTTACGAGTTAGAACTGCATTAACTGTAACTTTTGATACAAAAAACCTCGGACCAGTTTCTGCCTTTCTAGCTTTTTTGATATGGTCGTCACTGCATTTGGAATCGTAGAAAATGTAATATTTTGTTACGGTCAATACAAGGTGGAATTGAACACAATATCCACTTAACTACATCGGTGGTAAACATACATACAGGAATAACAGATAAGGATTGGTGTTGGTACTTTCTATTGGTGCCTTTATCCCTTTATCCCTTTTCCTTTTCCAGGCTAATAGCTAGGTATAATAATAGTAGAGCATTCATAAGAATCTCCACTAAACCACTCATAACTCAAAGCTATCAAAAGTATAATTTGTTGTAGTGTTTAATGAACTAGCAAGAACCAGCAAAAAATATGGTAGAGAAAGACACTGAAAGAACAAGGGAAAGAAAGATGATTGGGAATCAAAACTTGCAATCAATAGAAGCACCCCGATTGAGAAGACCAGATTCTCCCTACTGTATTAGATGATGTATGTGAAGTATTCTTTGAACATGGTTCTGTTTGCCAAATTAGTAGCTTAACTGTGTTTGGCAGCAAAAAATCATTGTTCAGCAAAAAATAGAATTGATAGCTACATCCATTGTTCAGTTCCACATGCAAAAAATCAGAGCCAACCATTAGCATTCTCTGACAAGTGACAGCAAACTCATAACACACTTTCTAAACAGTGAACATTAGGATTGGTATCCATAGTTGTCAGAATCGTACGATTCACGATTCGTATCGTACGATTCGATACGATTCGGAGGGTAATCAATACGAATAGGCTGCCGAATCGGAAATAGCTGCGAATCGGTGAATCGGTGAACCGAATCGGTGAATCGGTGATCCGAATCGGTGAATCGTTTGATTCACTTAAACTTTCCGAAATTCATTTTTTACTCTTGTTTTGCTTCTTTTGTTGTTTGGAAAGGGTTCAAATATTTTTTTTAAGGTCTTTAATATTGTTATATGTCATCTTTTGTCTATGTTATATGGATAGATAATAAGAAAAAGGAGATTTATTACGAGAGTGAATCGAAAATGAGGAAGATAAATGGAATATAACAACCCTATAGGCCTTCTAAAGGTTTGTTTTGTACTTCTAACTCTTTCGTACAAAAAGAACCATAAGTAGGCTTTACGAATCATCATCTCTTGGTAGTTGCAATAGAAGCAACTTACCTAATAGTCCACATTATTATCAAATCAACATTTAGAAGAAAGTTTTTATTGATTTAGGCCTAAATCTTTCATTTGTCGTATATATTGTTGTTATCCTTATCAATAAGCATAGGTTTCTATACATTATAGAAGTCATGACCGAATCAGAGCGATTTCGATTCAGAGCGATTCACGATTCGAAAAATGACCATTTCGATTCTCGATTCGATTCACGATTTGACAACTATGTTGGTATCCATGATTTCCGTTCGGTAAAATGTATACCCACCAAGAATGCCAATCGTAGTCATAATCTTCACATACCATTATCCAGCAATGACAGTTGGACTGTTGAACCCATAACTACCAGAATAAGGTACTCCCCGCCGATTGAAACTAAAACTACTCCAAACTAGACGGTAGCCTTACTTACCAAAGGGAGGAAAAACAACAGATAACTTCACCAAACAAAGACTAAAAGTTCTCACAGTCAATGATGTTGGATGATACCACGTTCCATAAGAACACCAACTTTAAAAAGAAAATACATTAGCTAACAGCACAACTTGCAACTACACAATGCACATGCATGAGAACAAATATAGAAATAAAGAATTAGGAATTGTTAGTATATGGTGCAGAGAGTCAATGCCGAATGATGATTTAAAGAGATCAAAAGGATGGAAAAGGTTGCTATGTACTATGTAGCAAAGATTCAAAGACTACTCTAGCCTTTCTCTTGTGCTCCTCCTATAATTCTACAACTCACTTAGGTAGGTTCTATGTTTAACATGTACGTACACTGAGTGCCCTAGCTTTCAGTGTGGAGAAGAGGAATGGGAGAGAGTGAGAGTTTTGAAATGAGAAGATGCAGAGTGAGGAAGAGGAATGGAGAGAGAGATACTAGTAAAAGGAGTAGAGATGTGAGAGTGGTGCACACCTTAGTAGGGTTCATGTTCTGGTCTAAACACTACGAAACCAATATAATAGGGTTCATGTCCTTGGGATCCATTTTGCACACATGGTTTTATCCATATAAAGGTTTATATGCAGACACCAATATCCGTAAGCTCTCAGATAGCCTTCCAATTACAAGTTAACTTATTTGTAAACAATTTTCTGATTGTTGTTATTTGCATAAATGGATCACGTCTTATACGTTGCATATAAACTGAATACAAAGAACATAACTTCTTTTAACACTTATGGTCTATAACTCAAATTAAGCACTCAGTTTTAAAACTTTTGCTGGCTGCTGTGGTCTACAACATTTGGCATGAGAGAAATTACAGTCTTTGAGAATCAGAGGCGTAGTTATGGGGACCTGATTGTCAAGATCAAAACTGACTTGAGGTCGTGCTTTATTTCATGGAGAGGGGTCAATAAAACAGACGAGAACCGTTTGCTTTGCCTTGCTTGGAACATTCCTCCCTATGTTTTTGTCTAAGTCACATACAGTATCTGTCATTTTGATTCACTGTATTAGCTTGTAATGGTGGTTGATTGTTCCTAGCTAGTAGTAACTAGCTTGTTTTAGATTGCAAGGGTATTCCCTTGGTCTTGTTTTGGTTGGTTTTTCTCAATGAAAATTAACTCACCAAAAAAAGGTAGGACTCTTAAAAAAGGCACGGAGAGATTACTGTATATGAAAATGAAAAAGCTTTTTTAATAATCTTTTAAGAAACAATTAGTAATAAATAAAAAAAGGACAGAACGCATAGTTTTAAATCACAGATATAGCTCCTCCTATCCAGTCTTGCAGAATGCCAAGGCAAAGCCATAAGAGAGGGGCCAAGTTGTCACACTAATGTACAGGGAGTACCATGCCACACACATGGCCAGGGTTGTACTCAATGAGTATATAACCAACCCATATATCAACAAATATTTACCAGGTAGTTTGTTAAAGAACAACTTGAACTATAGCGGATACAAACAAAAGCACATAAGCAAAGAAGCAAAGAAGAATCCGGAAAAACAATTTTGAAAGGCAAAAGAGGGTGAAAGGACTAAAAGAAGCCTGTGAAGTTAGAAATATCAAAACGTGACGGGAAAAAGGATTTTAGCAAAAACAGACCCAACCGTGAGGTCATTATCCAGGGAAAGTTTCCAAAAGGCGTGAATGCAAATAAAAACATCACCTGGATCATTGTCATAAAATGGGGGAGTAGATACAAGTTATCATGGTATCAAATGCTCTTCTCGTTCGCAAGCACATTATTTGGGTGGGGGTTTGATGGGAGGAGCTTCTAAAATTCTCTCAAAATGGCCTTTTTTGGCATGTAGGACTTTATTATTTCACTTCTCTAAAGGAAAAAGTAAAACCCCGAGTAAACAAGCAAATCATAATTGATTCTCAAACTTCCGACAGTCCTAGCCCAAGTATGGAAAGACTTTTCGGCCTTTTCATTCTGTCTAAGTTGCTCCATAGGTCGTGCAAAAGAAAAAAAGGTTTTTATCAATCAAACGACTAGGGAGGAGAGGAAAATGCATATCCTTATTCCTAGAGTTGATGCCAAGTACAAAGATTTGGATAAGTAGAACACAAAACAGCATAAAAAGTCAGCAGTTTACATAGAGAGAAAGAAGTACTGTAATTCTGCAATTATAAATAGAAGTGTAGAGTC
This sequence comes from Rhododendron molle, assembly GCA_025413875.1. NCBI lineage: Eukaryota > Viridiplantae > Streptophyta > Magnoliopsida > Ericales > Ericaceae > Rhododendron > Rhododendron molle. The sequence continues at coordinate 728,102 of CM046396.1, read as the reverse complement.
ATTACATTGTATTTCTGGTAACCCGAATCACCCAATCCAAACACAACATAGTTTACTCCTTCCAGCCAATCTTTAGCCAGATTTCTTTGCAAAAGTTTCCTCCAAAACACCTACAAAAAGAAAATTGAAATTAAAGAAGGAACACCTGAGATTTGCATGAATTGGTATTCCTATGGGAAAGCACCAACCTTCAAGGAATACAATCTGGATTAATCCATCACGTCTAATACAACTAAAAAAGCCAAAACCCCATTCCCCGAAAAGCCATTTGCCGTGAGAGAGAGTGAGATAGAGAGACCACAGTCTACAAGTAGAGAAAAGAGAAGATAAAAGAGAAAGTTGCATAGGCAATAAGAGCAGAATGCAAAGCAGAGGGAGAGAGAGGGGCAGATCTGCGAGTTCTATCAGTCTGGTGAGCGAGGCGAATTTTCTTCAGGACATACCTTCAAAGAGAAGAAAAATAAAAACCATCAAAAACCACAATACACGAATGCATAAAACCTCTGTCAAGAATCCCAAATACACATGGTGAAAAGTTATCAAGCGACTATGCAAACAAAGAGCAACACACGAAGGTGTTCTCTTTCCAAAAAAAAGAAAAAGGATGTGGCTGAATCCTCACTTCTTCTTTTCATGCTTATGCTTCACGAGGAGCGCAGAACCGAAGGAACCTTTCCCAATCTGCTCTAGTACTTCATACTTCTCCATTATTTGTGCTTCGAGCCTTGCCACTTCCTGATCAATGTCTTCCAGAAAATTCCAATACTACCAAGTATGCACTGATATAAAAAAGAACCGCGATACCACCATCAAAACTGTCTAAATGAGGGAATCCACACCCACCCCCCCCGGTTTCTATCAAGATCCCTCACAGCCATGAACACTAGAAACTTATACCATTAATAACAAACCAAAACACCTCCTACCTATCCGTCGAAACCAACAAAAAAACAACCAAAATTTATCAAGTAACAAACCCAGACGGTCGATTAAACAACTAAATTACACATAACAAGAACAACAACACAAAGAGGTAAATTCCAATGACTACCTATAAAAACAAAAACGCCTGCCATGTGCTTGAATTGTCAATACATGTGATATTAAATGTTTGCTACGAAGCTAAATAATGAAAGGGACGTCAAAGTACGAGTGTAGTTGTAATGTAATTTAATGTAGTGAGGTCGATAAGGCAACTAAGAAACAATTGTTCTTCAAGATTAACAAGGAAACCACCTACTCCTCAGTCAAGATCATGGACATGCTAGCTAGCGAGAAGTGTCAGGTGCCGACTACAGATGCCATGAACTACTTTAATGAGAGCTAGTGTAGTGAATTATGATGCGAACATCATATCGAAGAGGTGCATATAAACAACCAATTCTCAAATACTCACTAAAGGCATGCAAACATGCCGACTATAGTCATCACTGAATTTCAAATCGTACAAAATGTTGTTAAGCTCAATACAAGGTGGAATTTAACACATCATCCACTTAACTACATCGGCAGTGAAAATACGTACAGGAATAATAGATAAGGATTGCTGTTGGTACTTTCCATTGGTGCCTTCGTTCCACTAGTACTCCCTTTTTCATTTCGCGGTCGCTTCTGTCCTCTTTTCATCCTTTATAAACATTTCAAATAAATTACACTTTAAGCAATTAACAACCAGTACTGGCCATAAATTATGAAGCCGTACATAAATTTGATTACAAGTCAGACAAAGAGAGAGATAAAGAAGATATAGTAAGTATTAGTTGGTAATGAACAATCTGATCTTGGTAACATCATTCATGACGAATTATGCACAAAGCTTTGTGTTTACGGAAAATGTTGCTAGATTCTGGACTAATACATCGTCAAGTGAACAATCCCAGACAGGAATTTCCTAAACTCTACCTGTTATCAACTCAAAAGAACATCTTCATAAGTCGAGTGGCTAATTCCAACAGCCATGGGGATTGGAATTTCATTCAACCACATTATCAAACACTGTATGGCCAATATGTTACTTTCAACCATTAGCAATAATATTTTAGGGTTGTGAAAACTACAACAACAGAAATGCAGAAATCATGTTCTATAGACAAATTTATTATCCCTTCTGAAAATATTTTCCCCAAACATGCAGTGCATAGAACCACCTTGGTTATTGACAAGCATTCCAAAGCAATTGAGGATGCCGCATTATCATTGGTCATATATATAATTGAAGAGAATTCAGTAAGCATAAACACTAATGACTAATGGCTAGCTTTATAGGTTTTGTTCAGAACTCGGTACTACTAAAACTCACAAGTCCCACGCATTGTATAGGTCCACTCTAATTCAGTACCAAGTCAAGCCAAAAAAGAGGAACACTGACATAACAAAGGAAAGTAGTCATCACTAACAAGAAAGTAGGCATCACAATTCACAACAAGGAGCAAGCAACCTTCACATAAACTAGAGAGTAAGAACAAAGTCTATCCTTCCTATACACACCTCAGTGACCCACAACGTAGCATAAACTGATACGTTCATTCAAAATTAGATGACTGCTTATCTTTTGCATATTAAACTATGGGATAAACACAAACCAAGACGCAGATAACTCCAATTTAGTCAGATAGATAGAGAGCACCAGTTGAAATAATAATAATACTATTTATTATCAGAAAAAATGTGCCTAACCCCCCATGCACTTACATTACATGCACTCCATTATTAAGTCCAACCAGTACTTCAAATTGCACACAGTACTATTAGTCTATTACTCCTACATAGTGGTAGTACTAAAAAATCAATTAATCTCTCCCCAAGTCTGAGTTAGGAAAATCAAACATTTTAATGCTTTTACCATTTTCTTAACTAATTTTTTGAGGTTAGTAGAACTTTCACTAACCATGAATGACTTTTCTTTATCTAAACCAGTGAACACGACTAATTTAAGAGAACAATCCAACCTTAACAACAAATAACCATAAATTTAAGTTTCTGATCCGATTAAGAGAACAAAACTGCCCTTTTGTTCAAAGTCAATACCGAGATTATAGCGTTGAACTGAATTGAGGATAAAGGAACAAATACTGAACCAATTTTGTTATCAATATCAAAAACAGGGGTGGCCAAACCCCTTGAGCCACCAAAACATATTCTACCAGTATTAAAACTACAAACCAACCCTAAAATCTGTAAACTACTAAGGATCGTGAGCCCTCCATTCCAAGACACACTCAAAAAAACCCTAGACTACAGAATCATCAAGGTAAAGATTATACATGTCCTCTGAATGCGAAGAGGACGGAGGCAGAGGGCGGCGTCCGATTCGCCAGAGGGAATCGATTTAACTAACCTGACGAACTGGGGATGGCAATGTTGGAAGCTTGGACGATTGAAGGCAACGTCTCCGAGGTAAACGATTCAAACAGATGCGAAGGAGGGAGTTGGGGAACAACGTCTGCTCTCACTACGAGCGAGTAGGCAGAAGTCTTCAGAGTGTGGGGAGCACACAGGAGAGAGAGCAGGAGCAAACCCTAGAGAGAGGGGAGCTTCGTTCGTACCTCTGGCTCTGGAGAATGGAATATAGAGAGAGAAAAAGAGCGAAGGAGGGGAAAAGGGGTAAGGGCTTCGGCCAAACGGTGTCGTCCTAAACGAAGGGTAAAGTTGTCCAATTTCATCATGGTTAGTATGAGGTACCATGTATTGGTGATATTATTTGCAGATGCCATGTCTTGGTAATTTCAAGACTTCACACCATGAAAGTGGTAATTAAAGCCCTGGCCCTCCGCCTGCCGGTAATTTTCCCATTAATAAAGCTCCATCGGGATTCACAAAGTGTACGTGGAATATAAGATTACAATGATGAATGAGGAGTCATTCATCCCATCACCATCAATCTGATAAGGTTTTACTGGAGTACATAACTCTCTCTCTCTCTCTCTCTCTCTCTATATATATATATATATATATATATTATATATATATAATATGACAGGAAAGTGTTTGAATCCAAAAGATAATCTAACGGTCTAAAATTGTCTCCTCTATAAATCTACACACTCCATTTTCAATGACAGGCTCCTAAATAGTTAATATTTTCTCCGTCTATTTCCAAACCCTCTCTTTCTCAAACAAACCTTTCCTGTCTTACGCCCTCTCTCTCTCTCTCTCTCTCTCTCTCACTCTCTCTCTCCGAATACGGCCTCTCTCCCTCTGTCTCTGTGCGAAAACGGCCTCCCCCCTCACGCAGCTTCGCCACCGCCTCCTCCCCTCGCGCTGCCGCCGCTCTCCCGTCTGTTGCCATTCCCGTTCGTCCCGCCGCTCTCCCTACCGTCTTTTAAGTAAGTCTTTGTCTTTTAGTAAGCAGAAACAGTTGGGGGTCAAGGTTTGGATTACTCCTATGCTATGCGTTTACGTGCCGTAGAAATAATTTTTTTATTCCTGTGCTTCGTGTTTTCGTGCCGACACAGTTCTTAGTTAATTAGTTGTTCAAGTGCTTTCTTATCTCTGTTGTGGGCATTTTTTTATGCTTTGATGAGATATTCTAATCCGTGGTCTTCGAGCACGGTGGTTTGCATCCTAGGTGTTTGTAAAAATGCCTCATACATATAGAATTGAGGCTAGAGGTTACAATCGTATAAGGCCGCTATTTCAACGTAAAACTTTGTGAATGTAATCTCACGGTTTGGTAAGGAACCGCATCTTTCTTTAGTTGGGTTCAAACTTCGATTTCACAATTGAATCATTAGTTTAAATAAGCTTCCATCCATTTTTTTCCCCAATCTTGGTTGTTGGGTTAGTGAAGTTTTGGAAAAAATAGATAGTGTGCGACCGAAGACCGACGGACTCCATCTTCATGTCTATACATATTAGAGACAAAAGACACGAAAGTAAAATAATCTGCCGTCACAACAAAGTTAAAATTCTTTGGATATGCGCGTCATTGTTGAACCCACGTTGATTGGGAATATATAAATCGCAACACATGATCGAGAACTAAATCAGCTCCATCCCCTGCATTTTTTCTGTTGATTTTCCGAAGTCAATGTTTTCTAGGTGTTGAGAACACAATGTAGAGTTTTGCTTCTTTTGTGTCGCAGACGAGCCGGAACTGTATTTGATTGTAAGTGGGTATTGTGTTTCCCGGTTTAGATATTGTTCCGAGCCGAGGTTCCAACGTCTCCCTAAACTGGGTTTTAGTAGTTCATGTATTTTTTTGTTTTTGTTTGCCATGTAAAATGTGTGAGTATTGGGTTCCTCAAAAACCCAAAAATGGGGGATTCTCTGCTGAAATGTGTTTCTCTGTATTTGATGGTAAGTGGGTATTGTGTTTGAATGCTTTTTTCATACCAGATGACAATGAGATGATCCCCCTCGGCTTGGCTGAATACTTTTTTCATACAGCTTGGCTGAATGCTTTTTTTCTCTTGCTTTCTTTTCTAGGTAGTAGGGGCGCCGAGGTTCCAACGTCGATTCAGGAATTGTGCTCCCCTTCTTTTTTCACACGGCTTGGCTGAATGCTTTTTTTCCTGTTTACACCCGTTTTTGGCACCCAGTCCTAGTCTAGCGCTGAGAGGCCATTTAATTAAAATTTAATTAAAATGGGCCACGAATTGAAGAGTTCATGGGTCAAAATTAGTGGGCCGAGGCAATATTAAATTGGGCTCAATTAATTTCAGTTTGATTTGGGCTTGAGTTTGAGTGTTCTTGGCCCATTTGCAAAAAGAATTCAGCTGGCCCGTGATTTATCTAAGCTTGTTAAGTGTTGGTGCGGGCTAAGATGTTAGCAGGCCTTTTAATTTAATTAAATGGCCCATTACCCAATTGGCCCATGAAAAGTGGGAGGAAAAGAAATGTTTGTTGTCTGGCAAGAAGCCATTTGACCGAGTCAAATGGTTAGTGGTTGCTAGTAACCCACAAAAGAAGGGAAGGAGGTGGCACATGACTTGTCAACTGCCCATGGAAATAGGAAATGGAACACCCCACTATCTCCTGTAACTTCCCATAATCAAGAGTAAACATGTGGGTAATTTTATTAAATTCCAAATAACTACCCATGGTCCCACTAAACATGTTAGTTGGTAGTTGTTATGGACACGTGGCAAGATCTGGAGCCTCCTCGGGACACATGGCAGCTCGTGATGAAGGCAGGAAACTGAGCTCAGATCTGGACCGGTGGATTATTTGCCTATAAATACTAGAAGACAAGAAGAAAAAAGGGTTCTCATACCAATCAAGCTCAACGCTTAAAACCAAAGCCTTTCCAGCGAAGCAACTATCTCTTTTTCTCACCTCTACTCAGTTATTTCTCCAAATAATTCGAGCTTCTATCTCTCTTGTATCCCAACTTTATTATTACGAAACATAATAAAGTTATTCATATCTCTCTCATACCTCCTACTTTATTATTCCGATATAATAAAGTAATTCTTACGTTGTTACTTCTTTTCCTACACGGTTAGGAAGTTATTAAGTCCTCGCATGAAGAGACAAAATCACGAACCAACACTGCAATTCAGCCCTTAGGTTGCAGCACTATCGCTCGTACAGATCTAGAAGTCAGAACAGGGACGCCCAGTCCGTTACGTTAGTACGCGACAAGTCCTGGCACGCCCACTTAGTCCTTTGAGCCATTTCGAAGCCAAACATTTCCCCTGCTTTCTTTTCTAGGTAGTAGGGGCGCTGAGGTTCCAACATCGATTCAGTAATTGTCTTTTCCTTCTTTTTTTTTCCATACGGCTTAGCTGAATGGAAAAATTCCCCTATTTTCTTTTCTAGGTAGTAGGGGCATAGCGCGTGAAAATAATTTCAGTATTTCAGTTTGTTGATACAGGATGAAAAAGGTTCACATTGCTTTAGCATTCATTGTTCATCTTGACGCATAATCACAATTCAACTGGTATGTGCTTTTAGTGTGGAATGTTGTTATACATGTTGATACTCTTCCTTTGCTGATGCTATTTGTTGCAGTAGTATTGCCCATAAATTCAAATTTGTGTTCAAGTGGGCAGCGCGAAAGTGCTTTTGTTTGAAGCGATCATGTGTTTTGATTCTTATCAGGGTACGACTAACTAGAGACAATGGCTAGCAAACGGAATCCAACACATGTGGCCAATGAAGAAGAATATTCATGGGTATGGCTATTTCGGAAAAAAATCATTTCTCAACTGACTAAGAAGTTTTTGGACCTATTTTCTCAAATAGTATGGGATTACAATAATTAATCAGAGTTTCTACACATACTTTAAGGCACAATCTGATAAGGAAATATCAAAATCAACCTTAGCACAACGTGCACGACGAGAACGAGAACAAATTCTATAGCAAAGCACTGCGGTCAGTGGAAAGGAAAACTCACAGGTATACACGTTGACACCTACCTTCTATCTCCCATGCGGAAAATAGATATTATACACTTTCTTCAACCACAAGTAGGTAAAGAAATATCAAAATCAGCAATGGGGCAACGTGCGCGACGGGAACGAGAGCGAATCCTTAAGCAAAGCACTGCTCCGCAAACAGAACAACACTTGCTAAGGGATACAAGGGTAAGATGCAATAATTATGATAGTCAATACAACATTCAATTCAGATTTACACAACTGAATAGTTTGTTGTCCATTTATAGACACAACCTCTACAGGAAATAAGTGTCGAGGTTGCCCTTGATGAGCATTGTGCCAACATTGTCAACAACGTACGTAATCGTGAGGTATTATTTATGCACGTCGTTTAAGTTATACTCAGCTTTAGTAATTTTTCAAATACACTATTCATTGCCAGTTCATATTTATTTGCAATGAATTTAATAATTCTAAATTTTATTTTTGTAGGAAAGTCGAGGACCGGCAAAGAGAAAATGGAATCGCCGTGATAAGATCTTTGTTAAGACATTGAAAATTTCATAATGCAATTTTATTTGTTAGGATACGTTTTACAAAAATACATTTGGTATGACAGTAGTTAATTTTTATTACGTGTGTTGGGTGATTTATGGATTTTGAAAATTTGTGTAAAACTTTGCACCTCGATTTGTCCTGCACATATACCAAAGTTCAGTTTGTTCCTACCCATTTTTTTCAATATGTCCTCCTTTCGCTCAATGTTCGATCAATAGTTTTAGTTGTTTTCAAAATGTGTTGCACCGTGCCTTTAGGCACGGGCATTCGCTAGTATATATATGGTGGAAGTTTCGGTACCTTAGACTGGATTTAGTGGTGCCCAACACCAGCTTTGTTATGTTGAGGATGGGAATGAGGACCAGTAATGCCTTTGCTTCCATATCACTCTCAATAAGTACGGTATCCACTTTAATCTGTCTCCGATTTATGCATTAATCAATTAGCAAAAGAAATCAGCTTCTCCGGCCGGACACTGAAAATATGCATTAGATGTGTGAAAGATGCGGCTGGTTTGGTTTGTACCTTTGAAGCAGAACAAACATCAAGGAATTTTTGAAGGAATACTCTTCTCTTGCTTCTCTCTTGGATCATGTAGTTCCCCTTCTGCTCTCGTTTCACTTGACTTACTGGCAGCTTTCCTACTGCAAAAGCACATGAAAAGCAAATTTACAAAGGTCAAACATGTTGTCTTCATCCGTTCGGTTAACTCAGTTTGTTTTTCGATTATTTAAGCCTCTGGAACAACTTAAGCACACCTCTACTAAATCTTTGGAGGAACAATCTACCAACCATTGGTGGAGGCCCTGATTAAAGCATTAGAGCGTTTTACCTTGTTAAGATGTCAAAGATTAATTATTTCAATTCAATTTCCTACGTAGTTTCTTCCTTTTGGAAGATTAATTATTTCAATTCAGTTTCCTACATAGTTTCTTCCTTTTGGAAAGTCGTAGTCTTCTTTGAGCTTCGGTAGATCACTTTAATCCATGTGTCACCGTATTGTGACAAAAAAATAAAAAATTCTTCTTGTATGGTTATGGAATGGTTAGCTACGTGTTCTTGCAACCCCAAGGGTCTCGGCCTGACAGTTAGGGACTGGACTTAGGAATGTGCTCCATCCTAATTAAGAACTTAGGGTTGAAACCTAGCACCCATGTGCTTTCAACTCTACTAGATCTTATAGGGTTAGTTTGTATTGCGCTTTTGCCCCGGCTTAGATGAGTGGAAGGTGAAATTGCTCCTTCAAATATTAGTCATAGTGCAGTTGGCCAAGGCACCCTGAGTTATCAAGCAAAAACTACGTGTTGCTGCAATTTTTCACATAAACTGAATCTCATGAGATAAAATTCTCATGGGGATTGGTGGATATTTTTTGAAGTCATCACATATTGATTAAGAATAAAAATAAGGTATGACTTCACACAATCAAGATTCTGCAGTCAGGAAAAGTCAGTTTCTTGTCCAGAGAAATGTGAATGACAAATAACCAAGGAAGGATTTGATTTAGGGAAAGTCTATTAACACAATAATATGCACAACATGCATACGTGGTATTCTATCATTGGGGATGTAATGTAAAATAATATCTCATCCATTTTCCAATGATACAGAGCCACCTAATTAAACATATTATTGTGCATACTGTTGTGAAATTAAAGTGTTGCGTTAATAGCATACCTCTCCAATTTATGATTGACCATGACCATAACAAGTTAGGAGTGTAACTTTTTGTGTATATGATGACCATTAGACACCCACCTCGAAACCTAATTTCTGGTAGGTGTACCTGTTCTAGACCTCCAACTTTTGAGTTAGGCATATGCGTTATCCTGCATCTTTATAGCGCAAAAGTTATTATGTGGTCGACGACTATGTTCAGTTGTCGAATGCCAACTTCATGCATTTAAGCCCCTTGAGTTAGGCTGTTTTAAAGCATTGAATTAGTTACATATCTAAACGAGTAATCGTTGGTATAGTTCAAACTTTTGTACGTAGTCAACATTAAATCTCTTGGTTGTGTTTGGTTAAGAGTTTAGTTTAGTTTAGTTTAGTTTTGGTAGTGGATAGAGAGAGAAATAGAGTAATGATTGAAAATAGGGGTAATGATTGGACAGAGATGAGAAAGTAATAATTGAAAAAATAGGGTAATGATTGGAGAAAGAAATAGGGGTAGTGATTGAAAACAAAACTAAAACTAAAACTAAATGGCAAACCGAACAAAAAAGGGTAATGATTTGTTTTTGCTCTCGGCGCACATGTACTTAAATCCTTAATTGCCTTGGTATCTCTGTGTGGTAGCTCTAAACCACTAGTAATTGGATGTCATGGGGGTTTTGAAGTGGCATTCCAAAACAACTATGTATTCATCAACTCTATAATGTATACAAGGGAGAAAGCTACTGTACCACAGAAACGTTATGGTATTTTTTTAATTTTTTTTGTTGTTTTTGGTCTGTTACAAAAGGGTTGTATCTTGAAAGACATTGTATATGAATTTTGTGTGTGTTACAAGTGTTTTTTTGTGCTTGTTTTGAGTGTTTTTGTGTATGTTATGTATATTTTTTGATTCATTAGTAATGCATTAATTTTTTGGTTATCACTTATCAGTTAGTTTTTTCTTTTGTTGAAGTCAGAAATACGAGTGTACGATGCACCCAACATAATTAAATGTTTTTATGATGTGTTATGCATTTTATTGATGACCAAGATTTTTGTCACCAATTTTTTTTTTTTTTTTTGTGTCTGCCGGCTCAGTTAATGGAAGTGTACTTGAAAAAAAAAATCTATGCTAACCACGCCAAGCTAAAGCCGTGTAGGGTTGACTAATCGTGAGAACCAAGATTCTAAAAATAAAATGGTAGTAGTTATGGGTAGGGTTTGGTGGAAATTACTTTCTATTTTCTGTACCTAGACGTAAATAGCCCATTCCACCCCGTCCCACCGTTTAAATAATTCGATAACCACACTCATTTATATAAACCCAAATGCACACTACACTACTACCACTAGTGTGTGTGGACCCCAATAGATGTGGGTAAAATGAGTGTAGTTGTAGAATGATTGTATTTTTTTTAATCAAAATTTGGACCAATATATTATAGGGTGCTCTCGAAATACCATGTGGCATTCATATGTGGTACTCTCTGCAAATAAAATATTACCATGCCATCACATAATATTTGCTACTTCATATCTCTCAATCACCCAACACAAGAGTGAATGATAATATGTTTCTATCGCAAAATTTGTCACAACGTAAATGGTTGGAAGAATCACGTAGCGTTGCCTACGTGGTGCATAAATAAGAGTAACACTTGAATATAATTAAGCTACCAAAAACAAGTATCCCAAAAAAAAAATAAAAAAAATAGTGTCCCGAAATACTCCATCCGTTTGATATTTTCCTTGTCGGATAAATCTACCGGTGGGTACGACACTGAGACAGTTTCGTGAGTCCCCCACATTGAAATTAAGCACGCTGGTTTGACCTTAGCTAGCTCTCTCTCTCTCTCTCTCACCACCATAAAATGGTTCCCTTTCCCTAATAATATTCAAAAATAGTCTCTTTTTTTTTATGCCCTGAAATTATTTTCAAGAAAATGATTGTAAAGTGTCCTACATCGATTTTTTCGAACCGCCACTGGTTTTATCCACTGTTTAATCATGCATATATGTATAGTTTTGGGTTCATATATATCCTAAATCGTTACCATGTTTCACAATAGCTGAATAAATGGCGGGGAGAGACAAGTATCTATTCTACCCCTACCTTACAAGGGAGAGAGTACCTTCAGTGTGAACTCAAAATTGAGGTTCGTTCACATAACTACCCCTTTTAACTCCCTAAAAAACTGCATTCTTTCCCCCTTTTCTGACTTCTACAAATCAGATATAAGCCCCATTAGAGTTTTTATACTCTTTTGCAATTTGCACACACATCACGTGTGTCCGAAGTCTGGACGTCTATACTCTAGATACAGAGAGAGAGAGAGAGAGAGAGAGAGAGAGAGAGAGAGAGAGAGAGAGAGAGAGAGAGGGCTTACGGGGAGTAGGGATGTAACAGGGATGTAACTGATTTCAGGGTAGACATGGATGAGACAAACAGGGGTAGAAGCATTAACGACGGCGTGGTTGAGCGACCACAGGAGGGCTTCCATACTTGATCCGGTCTTCCCAACTGCCACATAAACGACGTCTCCGCCGCCGCTGTCATGGAAACAAAGGGAGAACGGACTAGTGTCCCCCGATCCCGATTGCTCCTTTATCGACGACAAAGGGTCAATATTCTTGATCTGATACATTGAGAAAGACATTGCACGGCTCTGATCCCATTATAAAATGCCTTTTACATTTGGAAGCCGCATCGAATCGCAATTTTAAGTTCTTACTTATTGGAGATAGGGATGGAAGCAAGGTTCTACATTTTGCGTTCGGAGTAGAAATTGATACATTTACTGTATGCATGTGATTATTAATTTGCTATCATATTTCTGTAATCGTATGTATATGACAATTTTGTTGATAATTTTTTGTGCAATTGGAATTGGCTTAATTGATGTTGCATTTCATATCATATGTTTTTAAGTTTGTTATAATATTCGCCCAGCCCACACTCAAATCTTACGTCTGTCCTTTAAATATTACTCCATTCGTCCATTTTTAAGTGTCCTAGTTTGACTTTTACGCAGTATTAGAAGTCAACATAATTGTACTGCCAAAAGATTACTTTCCATACTTACCCTCCATTGAGACATTATTATTACACTTTTACTCATCAATTTTTTAAAAAAGAATATACTTTTAGGGGCAAAATAGAAAATGTACCAACTTTTATCTACTAATTTGACAAAAGAACACTTATTTAGGGACAGCTCAAAATGAAATACATGACACTTAAAAAAAGAGGGAGAGAGTAGTAGTAACCCTTTTTTAATGAATAATTATTATAAGCAAATCATGTTCAATATCGTTGTTAATATTCTAGCTAGATCGAGTAAGACAAATTAAATAGCATAAAATCTTACTTGTCGCCAAATATACGATCGATCGAATGAATCGACAACTACTGCGTACGTACTAATTTTCTCTAATTGGCTTGATGGCCAGTACTGATCATATGGAGGCCGGATGAACAAGGGCACCTCGATCGCGTCTCCAATTTACCCTAGCTGTTATTATATTGACAAATTTCTCATAAATACGTTCGATTAATTATGCATTCACCTCTGAAGATTAAAATCATGCATGTGTCCCGAGCAACGTACTGGTTGCATGTCGGTCACAATAAAGCAGTGCAAGCTAGCTAGGGACCAAACAACAGTACTCATCAAAACAGTCATAATCAGAATTTATAGCGGAACGCTCGAATTTACTTTGTTGTGTGGATCGATCAAGTGAATCTGAGGTTTCGTTCCCTTCCAAATTCTAGATCACTGTTTCTAGGACCGTAAGACTACTGCAACATACTTCATCATTTTATAGCTGCTTTTATATAACATCGCAAGTGGACAAATATTGATGCGCCAACCCAACATGGCACTCAAATACTACTTTGAAACTCCTCAAATGCGGAACTACATTTGAGGCCACATACCCTCCGACACACTTAATTACCACAAACCCTGCTGCCACTCCAAGCCGAGAGATGAAGAAAGAAAATTATGTACCTCTCTTTGAAACAAAGGCAGCATAAAGGGACGCCTAGCTTACAAACTCTATGATGCTTCAGTAATCATTGGAATATGTTTGATATTTTCTTACAGGGTGATCCATTTACCAGCACAGGGTGGACTCGAAACATGGTGGTTATTGTGAATTTAGACATTTGAAAACAATATAAGAAAATATCAAACATATTCCAATGTTTCGAGTTGGTGGACTTCAAATCTCTTGTTTATTGGAAAACAACCAACATGGTGATGGATGAGTTATTCCAAGAATTTAGACATTTGAAAACAATATTGCCGACAAAAGTAACAAAATCGATTGACATATCCTTGATTTTATAAGTTCTTATTGGGAATATGGTTGTTTTCAAATGGCATAGGTTTATCAAATGGTATAGGTTGCTTATCTTATCAAATTTTGTTAACTATACCGATTACAGTTACTTCAGTAGAGATGAGTTCTCTAAGAGAAATACATTAAAAAACTGTAGGGACGGTCAAGATAAATCACCCGTTGACCAGTTACAAGACTTCGGCCAACCTCTTATGATGCGACGTGTGGAAGCAACTGGGGGACATCAGGTAGGAAACCACTGCTGCGACAGGCACTGCGCGCGCGAGGAAGCGCGCGCACATATTTGCTGCGCGTGAGGGGGCAGCGCGCGCACGTCTACTGCGCGCGGACCCAGCACGCAAACAAATGCCCACTCGCACAGGCGAGCAAGCAGCGAGAGACATCGCGAAGAGGAGTCGGTCCGCGTGGACCGTACAGAGGTCCTAGAGCGCGAAAAGGACTGAGATACCCACAGATTGCCTGGATGGCAGAGCGCGCCCTGGTCAAAGGCAGGACCAATGGGCCCAGAAGAGGCACGATCGTAGCAGGTCGCGACCTAGCTCCAACGGGAATTGAGGGAGATCTAGTGGTTTGGCTGCTAAGGAAGAGGAGGGTCCGTCGCGGGGTGGCGCGCGCTACCCGCGCACTGGGCGCGCACTGATGTCACCTCGCGACCTCGGGAGCAGGAGGGGCACGTGTCAAGACTAGGCTGGGCCATCCGGGGGACCCCCTAGGCCCAGAGGCCTATAAATACGCACCGACATTTCCCTCCGCAGATACACAAGGACATACGTACGGATAGAGACAGAGGAGACTGTTCCTGGAGAAAAGATTGAGGGATACTGGTCCGAGAAAGAAGAACATTCTTCTCAGACTCGTGTCGCGCGATCCATCTGGGAAGAACTGTCAGTGGCACGCTGCCTTTGTCCTTTCTGCTCCCATGTCCTCTTCCTCCACCTCACCAGATCCTTCCCCTATCCCCTCATTTCTCTTAACAATTGACCAATTACACCTCTCCAGCTCACGTAGATTCACACGTCAGCTACCCCGCGCAAAACAGGACCCTACAACAGGCGACTCTGCTGGGGAGGTGTTTTTGGTCTTTTGTGCTTACATTCCGCTAGGGAGTCTACTCGACAGTCATGAGTGGAAAAGGGGCTTCCCAACACGACGATTTCGTCTCTGATGAGACGGCCGAGACTGCCAGCACTGACATGGCTGCCCAAGCCCTTAAGCTCGTCCAGGCCAGCCAGCAGCAAATCAATGATACGCAGAGGCAACTACTCGTGGCCCTGCACGGGCTCACGCAGGCCATCACTGGCACTCAACCTAGACCTGCGCGTGACGGCGAGTTTCCCCAGCCGATCCAGGGTGGGGACAGTGGGTCGCACCAAGCTCCCGCATCACAGGCCAGTCCGTCTACGCCGCTTGTAGGCCTCGGCGCGGCCCCGCCGCTCATCATGCAGCCCCATCCCTTGCAAGGCGTTCTAGTTGGCGGTGTCGCCGGGGGTTCGGCCTCTAGTGGCCGCAGGCAGCCGGCCGGCGAATATAGCAGCCCAGCTCCGGCTGTTGTCACTCCACCCCCGGGGCCGTTCCTCACTTTGGCTGATGTCCAGGCGCTGCTCCAGAAAGAGAAAGCCAAAGCTGTTTTACCGTCTCTCCCGCCTCCGGATATTCAGCCGCCTTACTCGCTGGCCATCTTGTCTTTGCCTTATCCAGAAGGTTATACCCCACCCAAATTTGTGAAGTTCGATGGCAAGGAAGGCAGCGCGCAGGAGCATGTTGTTCGCTTCATCGAATCCCTGGGCGCGCATGCCGCTGATGCCAACTTGTGCCTGCGCGAATTTTCTAAGTCCCTCACTTCGCGCGCGTACACCTGGTATGTCAACCTTGAGCCATACTCCATTGCCACTTGGGAGGAAATGGTCAGCAAGTTCTACGCTAAGTTCTTCCAGATGCGCGAAAAGGTGACTTCCATTACCCTCACCAAAGAAGCTTAGACGAGTGGCGAGGACATTATCGCTTACATCAAACGTTTCCAGGATCGTGCTGTTGATTGTACTGAACCCATCAACGAGAGCCAGCTGGTTGAAATTTGCATCAGGGGCTTGATTAATGACTTTCAGATCCACCTCATCAACCTGAAGCTGGCTACTTTTTCAGCTTTGTTGGAATCCGCCTACAATCTGCGCTCTGTGGTTAAACCTGGGAAGAAGGATACCTGGAAGGGAAAAACTACTGCTGCCGCTGCCACCGCGACGGTTGCGTGGAAGCAGCAGGGAGGCAATGGGAAACGCAAGGATAGAGATGCCTATGGGACCGCGCCTGATTACCCCTGCAGTTTAGAAGAAGTAAAGGCCTTGGTTGCCGCGTGGGTCGCTGACGGTGAGATCAAGTTGCCAGACATAGAGCACGAGCCCTCACGCCGCGATCGCGAGAGCCCAGACTTTTGTATTTTTCATCGCCACACGAGGCATCCCACCAGCGATTGTTGGACTCTGAAGAGGATTTTCAGACGGAAGTAGCAGGCTAATGAGCTGCGCATTGGCTAGCGCGATGTGCGCGAAGAGCCCTTCCCGAATCACAATCACGAGGTGAACAGGGCTGAGTGCTACCCTTTCATGTACAGCGATGGTGAAAGCCAGGACGACTGGATATGCATGGCTTCCTGCCACGAGATCACGGAGGATTTCGCGAGCTACCCTGCGCCTGTGGTCAATACAGATCCAGACTCTTCCGTCCGGGCGTTGCTGGGCAGTACGAAGTTTAAGGCTTTCTTCGACAGTTTTGGTTTCACACCGGCCGCGCGCCTCGAAATGACGAAAGCTGTCATTGACATCGCGGCAGTTCACCAAGAGGCATGCATGTCAGCTGACGGGTCAGTTTCGCGCACTGTTAGAGACGAGTCCAATGCCATTACTTTCACAGAGGTTGATCGGTGCGTTCCTTTTCCTCATAATCGGCCGCTATACGTAACTGCCTGTGTTAACGGAATGGAGTTGCGGCGCGCTTTCCTTGATGGTGGCGCCTCAATCAACCTCATGCCTCTGACGACTTTCAAGGCAGTCGGAATTCCGGAGAATCGTGTAGTCAAGAATCCCATCACCATCACAGGCTTTGGAGGTGATAAGAAAGAATCCCTGGGGTATGTAGTTGTGGACCTCGCGGTGGGACCTATTCGCGCGGCCACCAAGTTCCATGTCATTGATGTTGACCCCATCTACCACATCATCCTGTGGCGCAGCTGGATGCACAGATATGCCGTTGTCCCCTCCAGCTACCATCAATGCCTGAAGGGGATCTGGGCTGGCAGAAAGATCACTGTACGCGCCTCAGAAAGACCGTTTGATATCCATGAGGCACATCTCGCTGATGCAGTATACTTCACCGAGTTAGGGGAAGCTTCCCAGGCGATTGTTGCCAGGCCAAGGGGTGTAAAGCTCCCACGATGGGAGGATATCAAACACGAGTCCGACGCGCGAAGGGGTGGCCCGACTGCAACAGACACTACTACCCCCAGGAAGATCACGAAGGTGAAAGAGGGGGGAAAAGTGGTATACTGTTTATGACGGTGCGCCGGGGCAGCGGCCAGCTGCAAAGCCGCTGGCCCCAACGAGGTGTTACGCGCGGATGACGAAGAGATAGTTTTGGAACCAGAGCCTGCCCCAGAGTGCATGCAAGATGAGCCCAAACAGCAACAGGAGCCCCTGGAAGAGATTGATTTGAGCGATGGGGTGGGGCCGAAGAGGCCCATTTTCATCAGTAAGGCGTTGAGTGAAGAATTCAAGGCCAAGTTGGTTGCGCTGCTGTGCGCGAATGCTGATGTGTTCGCGTGGCATTATGAAGAGATGCCTGGTTTAGATACCGCAATGGTCACTCATCGTTTGGATATATTTCCAAATTCCAAGGCAGTCAAGCAGTCTCAAAGAAAGTACCACCCTGACCTGGAGGGTAAAATCAAAGAAGAAGTGGAAAAACTGCGCAAAGCGGGATTCATCCGCGCGATACAATACCCAGATTGGCTCGCCAACATCGTACCTGTTAAGAAGAAGAATGGCCAAGTTAGGGTCTGCGTAGATTTTCGCGACCTCAACAAGGCCTGTCCTAAAGATGAATTTCCGTTACCTCACATCGACACGCTGGTAGATGCCACCTCAGGCCACCAAATGTTCTCTTTCATGGATGGATTTAGCGGTTACAACCAGATCAAGATGGCGCCCGAGGATGAAATGAAGACGGCATTCCGAACCCCACTTGGCAATTTCTACTATCTTGTCATGCCATTTGGGTTGAAGAACGCCGGCGCGACGTACCAGCGCGCGATGACGGCCATTTTCCATGATCTGATCCATCGAATCGTGGAAGTTTATGTTGACGACTTGGTAGTCAAATCCAAGAGGCAGCAGGACCATTTGGCTGACTTGGAGGCAGTGTTCAGGCGATGCAGAAAATTCCAGCTCAAAATGAACCCGTTGAAGTGTGTTTTCGGGGTTACGGCCGGTCGGTTTCTTGGGTTCCTCGTCCATCGGCATGGGATTGATGCTGACGAAGCAAAAATTCGAGCCATTCGGGACATGCCCCCACCGCATTCCCAAAAGTCGCTCAAGCGTTTTCTAGGCCGGATTTCTTACCTGCGAAGATTCATTCCCGCGCTGGCGGAGATCGCGGCGCCATTTGGGGACTTACTCAAAGGTGCGGCTCCGTTTCACTGGACGACTGCTCACCAAGAAGCCTTTGAAAGAATCAAAGCGGTTCTGGCATCTCCACAGACTATGGTTGCGCCCCAGGCAGACAAGCCACTGATGCTATACTTAACTTCTACCCCGAGATCCATCGGGGCCTTGTTGGTACAAGAAATAGATGGGTTAGAGCGCCCAGTCTATTATATCAGCAGGCAAGTACACGGAGCGGAAGAGCGATACACGCCCATAGAGCGCCATTGTCTGGCCCTTGTCTTTACAGCGCAGAAGTTGCGCCACTACTTTTTGTCCTTCCCTATCCAGATCGTTACCAGGTGTGATCCCGTCAGGTACCTACTGTCAAGGCCGGCTCTCACAGGACGGATTGCGCGCTGGTTACTGGCGCTTGCGGAGTTCGATATCACGTGCGTGACCCCCCGCGCGGTTAAGAGTCAGGCCTTGGCCGATTTGCTAGCCCAGTTCCCCAGTGGGCAGTGCGAGCCCCTCGCGGATGCATTGCCAGGAGATGGTTTCAAAGCTCTAGTGACCTGTGCTGAGGAGGCGCGCTGGTCCCTAAGCTTCGACGGGGCCGCTGGGGGAGGATTAGGTGGTGCTGGGATTGTGCTCACAAGTGATCATGGAGCAAAATTGTACCTCGCATACAAACTGAATTTTCCCTGCTCTAACAACGAGGCGGAGTACGAAGCGCTGGTGCTAGGACTGCTGGCCGCAAAAGAAAAGAAAATTAGCCGTTTGGAAATCGTGGGGGATTCGAAATTAGTGATTCTACAAACGGAGGGTATATACGCGCTCAAGGAGCCCGCGCTCGCACCATACAGGACGACAGTTCAACGCTTGATGAAACATTTTTCAGAAGTAAATATTGTTCACAAGCCAAGATCAGACAATAGATTCCCCGATGCCCTTGCCACGTTGGGCGCAAAAACGTAGTTCAAAGAAGAGAGGGCATGTATTGAGATTGTGAAATTATTTAAGCCATCCATAATCAAGGAAGGGGAAGAAAAAGAGGCTCCTGAGGATTGGTGAAGTGCTGTGAGATCACAGCTGGCAGGGGAAAAGGGCAGCATGGCACTCGCAGACCTATCACAGTTCGTCATTCTGCACGGAGAGTTGTACCATCGCGCGCCCCAGGGGTGGCTCGCGTAGTGTGTTGGCCTCAGGGAAGCTAAGGAGAGGCTGGAACAGACCCATGAAGCCAGCTGTGGAGACAATGAGGTGGCGCTGTATAGACGAATTCAAAGGCGAGGTTATTACTGGCCGGACATGAAGAAGGACGCAGCTGCTGTAACCGATGCCTGCGCGCGATGCTCGCTCTATGCTGTTGAGCCAAAGCATTTCGCCGCGTATCTTAATGGGCAAGAGGAAGATTGGAGGCAGCCTTATATCGACTTCTTGCGGGAAGGGTCCCTCCCCGCAGGGAGAAGAGAGTCCGCGCGGATGATTCGTGCAGCTCGGAGATACTTCCTCAAAGATAACCTGCTCTTCCGAAGGACAGTCGACGGGTCACCTTTGAAATGTGTGACGATGGAAGAAGCAGGGAAGGTGCTGCAGAAACTGCATGAGAACGAGCACCAAGGATGGAGGAAACTGCACGAGCAGATGATTCATTTGGGCTATTATTGGCCCACCATGGGAAAGGATGCAAAGCGTCTCGTCTTGAGGTGTCAAGCCTGCCAAAAATTTGGAAACCTGATTCACGCCCCTTCCGTCGAACTCCAGGCCATTCGCGCGCCCTACCCTTTTCACACATGGGCCATGGATCTGGTAGGACCAATTACGCCTGCCTCGCGCACTCACCGGTGGATCCTGGCTACGACTGAAATGTGTACTAAGTGGGTTGAAGCTGTACCCTTGGGGAAGGCAACAGGAGCAGCAGTGTCGCAATTCATAAAGGAGAACATTATTTGCAGGTTTGTTATTCCCAAGGTAGTTTTGTCGGACAATGGCACTCCGTTCCTCAATAAACACGTGGGGAGGCTGTTGGACGAATACTCCGTGGAGCATCATACCTCAAGCGCGTATTACCCGCAGGGCAACGGGCAAGCGGAGGCCACAAACAAAACTTTGACGAGGATTCTTAGTAAGCTACTGGATGAGCGTGGGGGCACATGGGCTGATCATTTGCCGATTGCTCTTTGGGCATACAGAACTTCAAAGAGAAAATCGACCCGCGCGAGCCCTTTCAGCTTGGTGTACGGCGCGGACACAGTTTTGCCTGCAGAACTCAGTGTCCCTTCCGCGCGCATGATCCTTGCAGTGGAAAACACTGAAGGGACGAGGAGGGCAGATTTAAAAGCTCTGGAGGAAAGAAGAGATAGAGCCGCGCAGGAACACGAAAGATACTGGAGGTCAGTGGCAAAGTATTACAACAAGGGGGTGGTTGCGCGCACCTTTGTGACAGGCGATCTGGTGTGGAAGTCAACCATGGCGGTGATGAGGAATCTGGAAACGCCTAAGTTCACTCCTAGGTGGGAGGGCCCCTATGAAGTTATTGTGTCTTCCAACAATGGGTACTACCATCTGGCGCGCGTCAGTGACGGGCACAAGACTGGCGCAGTTAATTCCAAATTCATCAAGAGATACTACCCCCTGAAGAAAGCCAAAAAGGCTGTGTTTGCTATCTAGTTACTACCTTTTGTACTGATCCTCTCGCCCTTTTTGTAAATAAAGATCTCGCTGTTTTATTTTCCCTGAGAAAGTTACTGTTGTTTTAAGTGCCCCCATGTCAGAATTATCCCTTGTGTACAAACCAGGGATATGCGCAGCAGGCATGGCTGCGCGCGCCGAAGAGGCGCTGGAGGTGGTTATTACTGATCTTCTAAGGGGATAGACATTTCTTGGATGCTTTAATTCGGGTGGCACATTCAATGAATAGAGTTTGTCCTTTTTTCTGCTTGTTTCAAGATGCTAGCAAAATGAAAAACGACAAAAATAAAGGAGAACAGCTGTCATGACTAAAAAAAAAAAAAACAGAGGATTGCATTATTAAGAAGAAGAGAAAAAAAAAAACAATCAAGTCTTGGAATCCATCATTCCATCACAAAAGTACGAGTGTGTAAGAAAGCAAACAGAAAACAAATAACTACGAGGGCAACAATCCCCCAAACACAGAATCATCTAGACCAAACTCCTCGGGCGCTTCAACAGCCAACTCCAAATCCTCTAACTGGGCCTCCGCAAGCTCCCCCTCAATATCAGCGACTTGCTTCCGCGCAGATTCCAGCCTGTCTGTCAGCGCGCGGATCCTCTCCTGGACCTATCGCCTCCTGGCGCCAACCAGCACCTGATTTCCTCGCTGGATCATCCAACTGAGGTCAAAACCCAACGGCACAAGGTTGAGGCTCACGGCTTGGAGTTCTTGCTGCATCGCCGGAGTGAAAGCCCGTACGGAGGTCTGATTCCAGTCACGAACAGTGTCGTGAAGCATCGTGAGGAAAGACCCAGCAGTGGACAGGGAACGACACCGGAAATTGGCAAAGGTTTCAGGGTGGACCAGTGCAATGGAATTCATAAGAGGATAGTATACCTCGTCCACGTGGCCCGCGGGGAAGTGGTGAATCACCTCATGAGGAGTCGGTGTCCGCTCCTCCTCCACTGCTCCCTTTTCAACGTTCCGCCCTGGCTCCTCCACGATGTCCATGCCCTCGGGCTGCTTATCGACGGTGATCTGTGCCACGGGGGGAACATCCTCCTGCATCTGATCCGCGGAGGGGGCATCCTCCTGCATCTGCTTCCCGGTATGAGTCCTGGTACTGATCTCCCTGTCTTCTGCCTCCCTGGCCATGGCATCCACAGATAAGTCGTGCCCAAAATCACCCAGAGCTTTGCTGCCTAGCCCACCTAACAGATCTTCACCTGGAACAAAGCCTACTGCTCTTATCATATAAGACAGCTCTGATTCCGTAAATTCTGCTGCTTGAGACTCACCTCCTTGGGGTTGGGCATGTGGCTCCTGGGGGAGGGTAACAGCTGGCGGCCTAAGAGAACCCGCGACAGATTGGCGAGACGGTGGGCCCCGGTGCGCGGTGGGGCTTCAATAACCAAATCCGGATTGACAGGCTAATGGGCGGCTGGAAGCGTTGAAGCATTGGATTGACCCTCAGAAACCCCTCGACCAAATCCCTCCGCACTGGGATCTCGTGCGGGGGTGCTGGCCTGTGCGGATGGCTGTGCGCATGGTGTGTCTATTTGCCCTCTCGGCGCGACAGGAGTTGCCCGAGTTCGCTCTGTGGTAGATGTCTGCGCTCCATTGCTGTCGCGGGGCGGCCTGGCCAAGTCCTCTACGTCATCCTCCTCTGCATCTCGGAGACGTTCAACGGGGTCCCTCATGTCCACATCAATTCCCCCCACGGACTCCTGAGTATCCGCGCTGGGGGTCTCCTCACGCTCCTCTGATGGGGCAGGTTGGGAAGGAGATCGATCTAGATCATCAGAGGAAGTAGAATCAGAATATAGGGAGTCCGCGCGACTCGGAGATGAAGAGGACACGTTACTGGGACCCCGTGAATATCTTCGAAAACGGGAGAAAATTCAAGCATACCCCCCACCACGGCTGAAGATTGTTAGACAGCAGGCACGTGCGCGCGGGGTCCAAGAGGGGGCTGTATTATCTCCGTCTCCGATCCCGCGCGCTCCGTGGTTGGGGAGTCTCCAATGTCTATCACCTCAATTGGTCCTTGCGCGGGAAGGGCAGCAGTCTGCGCGGAAGGGACACCCCTTGATCTTTGAAGCCCGGCCGCAAGAGTCTCTCTGTCAGAATCCTCTTCCCCTTCGGGTTCATCAACATCAGCTGTTCAGAGTATACGCAGGGCAAGCACTTAGCGTATGGAGGTAGTAATAAAGGGGGCGAAGTGTGTGTAAAGACTTAGATAATCAAAGCTTACCTGCGACAGCTTGACGGGTTGCAGAGGCTGGAGCACGGGCTGGGAGGGCCACCACTACCGTCGGCTCTGGAATTTGTTGCTCCCGTGCGCGCGCGGCCTCCCTAACCTGAATGAAAGAATACACAGCAGCGTGAGAAGGGATAAGAGGTTGCCATACTAAGAACAAGACATACTGTACAAGGCAATGTTTAAAGAGATGTTGTTGAATGTACCGTGCGAATGCGCTTTCGCGGGCGCGTTGTCTCAATGGGGGGGTCCTGCGCTGCTTCTGCGGCCCTTCGTGCTGCTGCTGCTCGTGCTGCCCGAGTGCGACCGACCTCCTGGGGCTGGGCCATTGAAGGACCAGCAGCCGCCGTAGCCTCGGGGCCCATGGGCATGCGCGATAGGGGACTCACAACTGTAACGGACCACTGGCTGTGCTGTCCCCGCCAATCTTGGCTGCTGGCCCTAGGCGAGCGCAGTGAAGTGTCCTGCGTCTGCACAACAGATGGTTGGGGCGTGGGTGCGGCCCCTTGAACGAACTGGAGGAAGGAATCTAGGTTCCTCCGCCACGACAGATAGAAACCGGCGGTGAAGGCGCCGGAGCGGTCATAATCGGGTAGGAAGGTGTCCTCACGGCCAGCGATCAAACCCCCGAGGTTGGCTGCAAGGAAGCGGTGCTGGCTTTCGACGAAGCCCTGGAACGGAGGAGCCGCGCTGGGGGAGGGCTGGTCATAGCCAAACTGCCTGGCTATCCGGTCCGCGCGGTACACAGCCGACCGCGACCCCTCCGCTGACAAAACGGGCAGCCAACCTGGGAGAGACATGTAGTAGGCGTTGATTACCGCCCGCGCGAGGTCCTCCACGAGCCCCGCGGTAGATAGCGGCATGCTCATGGGAAGGAAGAACCCGTTATTATCCACTGTTCCCGCCGGTGTGGTCCAGTAGGGGCGCAAGATGGAGTACCCCCTTTCATCACAATAGTTGCTGAAGTATGCACACGAGGTGGTGCCGGACCACCTCTCAATCCAGAAGCGGCGTCTGCCCTGCGGTGGAGCCGCTGGTACAGGCGCAATGGCAGGAAAGTGCTCATAGAAAAAAGCCAGAAGAAAGCTGGAGTGAATCATTGATATCATATCATAGCGGCCCAGCGACCACTCCATGTCCGCGTGCACGCGGTCCAGATGATTGTACAAGCAGCCCAGGAAGAGGGGCCCCAGCGCCACGGCCTCGCCCAGCGCGAGGCAGGCTGCGAGCGGAAAGACAAAAGGGC
This sequence comes from Rhododendron molle, assembly GCA_025413875.1. Lineage (NCBI taxonomy): Eukaryota > Viridiplantae > Streptophyta > Magnoliopsida > Ericales > Ericaceae > Rhododendron > Rhododendron molle. Next base: position 703,384 of record CM046396.1, on the reverse strand, counting down.
TCACAGTCTCCGAGGGGAAGTCCGGGAGAACAAAATTTGATAGAAAATATACCAAGAAGCCCGCCAAATACAGGGGCTGGCGATAGTGCATCCTAGCCACGAACTCTGGCTCGCGCCCTGCTGCTACAGACCCGGGGGGCTGAAAATCCTTGAATAATATCCGCAACCAATTCCTCCACGAGGCCTTGCGCGGACTAGGCGGGTCCCTGCGCGTCCCGTCGGCCCTGAACCTGGACCCAGCCTTATTGGCGTCATTGAAGGCTACGCGCAAGCCCTCTACAGTTGCGACCTCCTCCGCGGACAGGTTGTCAATATCCAAGAGCCTCCGCCCGCGCGGATGCAAGCGCATCAGTGCGAAAGTATCCTCCAGAGAGGGGGCAGATTCCCCCCATGCCCACACGAACGTGTGGGTATCCACGCTCCACCGCGCAACCGCCATTTCCAGATTCCCGTTGCTGCGATCATTACGGGGGAGGGTCAAGTCACGGGATATGTGCACAGCGTCCAGAACCAGCACCCTTTGCAGTACGTCGCGGTATACAGGAACAGACAAGACATCATTCACCCACGCCGGCCAGTCGGCGGGAGGACCGCACCCAACCTTGAAACGGGTCTCCGAGTGAGGGAAATCTCCCCACTCCACTTGGAGTCTGAGCACAGAAGACGGAGGTACCAGATCCACATCCTTGACGGAAGCTTCTGCCGCGATAAGAACAGGTCGCTCGGCGCGGCGCCGGCGGGCTGAAACTCCCCCACGGCCTTCCAGAACGGGTCACCGACGGACCTGAAGTACGGCGCCCGGCGCCACTGGTCCGGCGGCGGAACAAAATCACCATCCATGGCGCGGCCGCTACTCTCTCCGGTGTCGTCGCGCGCCATTAAAGTAGTGGGTACTGTTGACGGTACAGAAGGGGAGGAGCGGTAGTTGATGGAGAAGATGGTAGAGAGTTGGTAACTGGTTTTGGGTGAGGATGGAGAATGAAGTGTCGCCTGGTTAAGGGAGAAGGTGGGGGAAGGAATGGAAAAGCTAAGGGTCCCTTTTATAGGAGGAGAGAAACCCCTCCATTAAAGCCTGCCATCACTCCGGTACACTAAGGGTCACCAGCGTTTTCAACCATTCTTGTAACTGATGCAACGGTAATGATGAGGGAACGTGGCATATTCAAAACGTCACGACCCTTCTGCGCGAACCAACATCAGGCGCGACCCTTCTGCGCGAACCGTCACCAGGCGCGACCCTTCTGCGCGAACCGTCACCAGGCGCAACCCTTCGCGCGAGTCGTTAACAGTCGCGACTCATCATGCAAAAACTGTTATCAGGCGCCATGTATACTTGGAAAAGTAGCCCTAGTTAAAGAGCAGTCGCGCGCGCATAACGGTGCTCCCATCATACGCGCGCGGAGGGAAATTGTAGGGACGGTCAAGATAAATCACCCGTTGACTAGTTATAAGACTTCGGTCAACCTCTTATGATGCGATGCGTGGAAGCAACTGGGGGACATCAAGTAGGAAACCACTGCTGCGACAGGCACCGCGCGCGCGAGGATAGCGCGCGCACATGTTTGCTGCGCGCGAGGGGGCAGCGCGCGCACGTCTACTGCACGCGGACCCAGCAGGCAAACAAATGCCCACTCGCACAGGCGAGCAAGCAGCGAGAGACATCGCGAAGAGGAGCCGGTCCGCGTGGACCGTACAAAGGTCCTAGAGCGCGAAAAGGACTGAGATACCCACAGATTGCCTGGATGGCAGAGCGCGCCCTGGTCAAAGGCAGGACCAATGGGCCCAGAAGAGGCACGATCGTAGCAGGTCGCGACCTAGCTCCAACGGAATTTGAGGGAGATCTAGTGGTTTGGCGGCTAAGGAAGAGGAGGGTCCGTCGCGGGGTGGCGCGCGCTACCCGCGCACTGGGCGCGGGCACGCTGATGTCACCTCACGACCTCGGGAGCAGGAAGGGCACGTGTCAAGACTAGGCTGGGCCATCCGGGGGACCCCCAGGCCTAGAGGCCTATAAATACGCACCGACATTTCCCTCCGCAGACACACAAGGACATACGTACGGATAGAGACAGAAGCTGACTATTCTCAGAGAAAAGATTGAGGGATACTGGTCCGAGAAAGAAGAACATTCTTCTCAGACTCGTGTCGCGTGATCCATCTGGGAAGAACTGTCAGTGGCACGCTGCCTTTGTCCTTTCTGCTCCTGTGTCCTCTTCCTCCACCTCACCAGATCCTTCCCCTCTCCCCTCATTTCTCTTAACAATTGACCAATTACACCTCTCCAGCCCACGTAGATTCACACGTCAGCTACCCCGCGCAAAACAGGACCCTACAAAAACCAAACGGCACTTACAGCGATTTCATCCGAACATAGTGAAATGGAAAACTACAATCAACCAATCACAGAGAAATACAGAAGAAATGCAGACACAAAGAGACAAAACTAATGTCTTGATCCTAAGCACGAGCCAAAGGCTCACAACACATCACCTCTAAGGGACGTGGAGCTAGCAATCTAACCATCCAGCCGCCTCGAGATGGCGCAGATTCCAAATCAGAGATATCAATAACAGAAACGATGAAAATAGAAAAGAACGCATGCTGAAAACGAGAAAATAGCACCTTGGACTACTCCAATGAGCACGTACGCTAGCCTACTCCAGCCAAGGAAAGACACATTGACGCCTAAGACACAGGCGGATCCTCGAACCAAAGCGAAGGAGATAAACTCCGACAAGCCCCCGCTGCCACGGCATGCTTCAGGCGCGGAGACCAAAATAGAAATCCGTTGTGGGCTAGGATTCCGATCAACGCGACAACAACAACCGATGAACCTTCTCTGCCTATTCGTATCCCCAAGGCTGACCAAACAGGCGAAATACAGACTCAAGGGCCAAGCCCTAATCCTTGTTTTCCCACCACCGCAACCCGCTAGATCTGGGGAAACCAAGACCAGTAGCAAAACGGACTAGGAAAACCAGCCAGTAGAACAAAGACAAACAGAGAAAAATCCCTTCACCCAATTAACAGCGCACACCTTCTTGTCTTGCAGCTGGTCCAAAGACTTCAAATCTGAAGATGACGGACGATAAACTGGCCTAGGATGACCATCTTATGTTGGATGCACCGACACTGAGGCGAGGAGCTGAGGAGTCCTCGCCGTTCCACAAAAACTATCGCCCCGGAAGAAGATCGAGTCTTAATTCATTCCTTCTTTAAGATTATACGTACCTATGCGTAAGTACCAAATCATTGCTTTAGGTTCAAAATAATTAGGAGACCAAGAACGCAACACGGTTGCTCTGCTCCTGAATACTTATGAAATGAAAGAAAACGCAAACACACTTGTCTCTCTTGTTTAAACAAACATTATTCGATCGCGAAATGAAAAAGAAAAGCATTAAGATCCAAAGCTTCAATACACTTATTCCACCTCTTACACCTGCCGTGTCGCCTCAATGGAAAACTAATTAACTATTGTTGCTTAGTAAGCCCACTCAGACCTATTGAAAGGGGAGTCTGGGGCAGGGATGGAGCGTAGTCTGTCTGGCATCGAAACATCATCATCGTAGTAGTGATCGTCGTCGTCGCTCATTAACAAACCCATAAGCACAGGCATCCCTCCTACTTCCATTTGCAACTCATCCACATGAGATTGTACAAGTTGTAGGATCTCGAGTTGAGGAAATCCTCCAGAGGTGCAAACCAATTTCTTTTCAGGATAATTATACAACAAGAGAACTGTCAATTTTGGGAGCTTCTCCAACATTGGCATAGGATCTTCGGTAAGATTGTATGCATCTAAGAAGAGGTACTTGAGATTTGGAAGCACCTCTGTTGGCAGCTTCCAATTAGCATTATTTCTAAATCTGCAGAGCAACTTCAACTGGAGGAGGTGTTGGCAGCGAGAGAGCGGGTGCAAGTGGATCTCGGGAATCCGAGTTGTATCCTCTGTCGAAATTTCTATCTTCAAGGTTTGGAGGCTTCTTAATCCACCAATAGAATCTATTGTGTATCTAATGTCGCCCTCTCCGATATATTGTACTTGAAGCTCGCAAAGATTGATTAAGATCCAGTGGGTTGAATTCCATCTGGCCCTCGACAAAAATAGTTGTGAGAGTCAGAAGATTCGTCAAATTGTCCACTCGAAACGGCCACTTGAAACTTCCAATTAAATGTCTCAGCTGCTTTGCTTTGCATATCTCATCAGGTAACTGAATTGTATCACTTGCATTTAGTTCCATTGTAGGGCATGCAAGTTACCTATGAATTGGAGAGCGCATTTATATTGAAGCCACATAACCCCAGGTACCTCAAGTGGATCAATTTCCCAATTTCATTGGGTAGTCTTTTCTCCTTCTTCTGTTGGTAACGAATGGACGGATGGTGCTCAAGATCTAGAACTCTCAGTAATCTCAACTGCCTGCATAAGGACTATAGCTGTGCTATTTCCGGGTATTTGCATGGTCCAACGAAACAAACCTCCTAAATCCAGAATAAGAGGCTAGTCTTCGACAATTGGTAGCAACTGTTCCTTCATAGATATGAAGGAAATTTAGCTCCTTCGACTTTTCGATTGTGAAATCACGGAGCAGATCATGCACTTGGCATTCTATGATTCTCCTCCAGTTTCTTACTACTACTTGAATCAAACTGGCATTCTATGATTCTCCTCCAGTTTCTTACTACTACTTGAATCAAACTTCTGTCAATTAGCTCTCTCAAATACGCCTCCGCCTCCCCCTCAAAAGATTCTTTGCCCAATTTTATGAAACCCTCTGCCTCCCACAACCTACAGAGTTTTTTTGTATCAATTTCAAAGTCATCAATATATGTATCAAATCAAACCCAAGAGAGCAATATGCAATAAGTTCCAATACTTAGCAGTAAGAATAATGAGAACAAACAACAAATTCATTCTTTTCATGACAAACTTAGAGTTCAAGCGACACCACTCCAAAAAAAAGATGAGGTTCTAAAGCTCACATGGGCATAAGTCTCCACTAAACTAGCCTTCAAGAACAGTTAGATCACAACGCCAAAGCAATTTAAGCTCGATTAAACATAAAGTGCAAAAATAATGCTAAAGATAGGTGCCAAGGTCGATTTCTCAAAACAAGCTAGCAGACGGAACTATCATGCAACAATCTCCCAAATCACATGCTCAAGGATCCCACTATTTTTAAAAATTTCAAAATTTTCAATTTTTTTGGATTTTAAAACTATAGGGGGGAAAAATATTTTAAAACTATAAGGTAAAAAACAAACTACAAACTACGAAGTACTTCCTCCCTCAACTTGAAATATGCAGTGTCCTCAATGCAAAAAGACAGAAAAGTAATGAGAGGGAAAAATAAAAATGTACCAGAGGGGTGGAATGTCAATCACCCTATACCTTGACCAAGTTGGAGGATTTTGCGTCATCGCCTCCGTTTGTCATTGGAACGGCTTCCAAGGCTTACTCTTTCGGCTCTTCCATCGGAACCATAGCTAGTCACACAAGGCCATCGCCGGGGCTTTCTTGGTCTTACAACTGCGACACATAGCCACACCCATGTTTTGGGCTCCTGAATGCCTCATTCACCCCGATTTTAGACATAAACCACCAAGGTTGGTGTGGTAGCACGTTTACCCTGCAAAAAACTTAAGAGCCAACTACCTACTAAGAGACAAATGACATTAGTACCGGCGGCTTGTGGTAACCCGGCACACAAAAAAAAACTATTATTAACAAGTATTTAAATCCACCATAATCGTCATGTGATTACACGAGTACTACTTTTCTCCCCATCTCTTACTCAAAGCACCGTAGAACAAGTCATACAACAACTTCAACCTCGAAATAGGTAGCTATACCAGACCATCAAAAGCGAAATAGAAAAAACAAAAAAAACAAAACAAAAAATTGGAAAGCCAAGCTCAAACGTCTTCAGCCAAACGTGGATTTCGAATATTGATTATGCCATCAAGAGCTATTAACATGAGCACATCACTCCACTCCAAAATTTTGGTCAAAAATTGGACTCTGTCATGCCACAAAAATAGATACTTGGACTAAAGTGTAGGGGTTCGAATTATCGGGAACAGATCCAAGGCTCAGGTTGGCTCCCCCTCCTGCTGCTCCGCGCTTCCGCCGCCTGAGACCTGCACTAAGTCACTAGGAGTTGGACACCCCAGTGACCCTCCGACGATCAAGTTAGATCTCAGGAAGGGGAAGTAGATCTAGAGTTAGGGTAGAATGGCATACCTCTTTAGGTTAGAGTCCCTTTGTCTTTATAGGCCTAAGGTTGCTTGGTCTCCAAGCTAGCGCGTGGAGTATACGCTCAGGTAACCGCCTCGGGTGACGTCATGAGTGACGGGTGGGAGGAACGGTTACGGAGCATATGGGAAAGGGGAATCCCAATGATTGCATCTGTTGCATGATCTTCGTGGGGACCGCATGGCGTAACAACTTTCTGCTGGTGGATTCAAGAATATCTTCAGGGGAAACAAAGCAACTGACAGCAACGTAGCCCATGAAGGCTCGTCACCGAGAGCATCACCGAGGAGTAGACCGAGGAATCAAGCACACACACTGCCTCAACTCAAGGCTCCACTAGTGTCGGGATCACAACATATGTCCAGGTTACCGACCTGGTAACCGAGGCCACCACATAAAGTAATTGCCGAATTCGTTTGAAAAACATAAGTTCCACCAAGTGCATAGTCCAAACTAGATTAATTTTCAGACTGTTGACAAAATCTACAATGTAAGGATGGTAAACTAAATTAAAATCATCAACACCAAAAAAATCAACTAGCTCAACTTCAACAAAATCGTGCCATGGTGGAGACTGAATAGGAGTTCGGGCAACATCTACAAGATTCTCTTGAGTAGGAGACCGATTCTTGGTCTCATTTGCATCCTCTGGCTCTTCTAACAAAGACTACAAGTAATTCACCTCCAGTGAGTTAAGAAAATTTGCCTCTTCGGCGGTAAGGCATTCTTCCAATGGGTTGCCACACAGAGGGAAAAATACTTGGTCTATCATGCTCATCAAAAAATATATAATAACGAAAATTAGGAAGGAGAAAAGAAAAAAAATGGATACTTACAGTGGGCGTAAAACGATACCTCCAAGTTAGCTACCAATTGATTCCCCGGCAACGGCGCCAAATGCTTGCTCGACCTAAGTGTGTCGTAGTAGAGGTTGCCCCAAGCGTAGGGCTAGGTCGGTTGCAGCATAATAAAATCGGAAGTCTGAGGTCGAATCCACAGGGAGCCAATGGAGCTAGGCCGAAGGTTTGCTTTACGAAGAGTTTTAAGCGTTAAAACTGCCAACCTTTAGATTTGGCGTTGAGACGGCCAACTTTTGAGTGATAGAATTCTCTCTACTTCCTACTTAATTGAAAGCGAAGATTGACTAAAATTAAAAGCGGCAAGGTCTAGGGGTTCATTTCACCTACAACTTAAGTCATTCAATACTTCTCTTTGATAACTCAAGTGAGAGTCATTGTCATTTTATCTCACTCGGAAGATTTAACCATGAAAATCAAGTTTAACTCACACAACGGGGTTTGAAAATGGAAAGGAACTCATTTAGGCATTTTATCAAACACATAGAGTGCTATGGTTCTAAGCATTGGTGATTGACCGATTTCGGTACCTAAAACTAGGGTCGCCCCAAGCGTAGGACTAGTTATCAGTGCAGCATAATAAATTCCGGAAGTCCGGAGTCGAACCCACAGAGACGGAAAGAATAGCCTAGTGGAAACGGGTTTCCTTTTTGCTTGGCTCTTAGGTAGCCACCCCTTGTGCAATTCAGTTGATTTACTAACTAAATGAATGGAATTAATTTACGATGAATTAAAAGGGAGAGTACAGCCGTAGGAACTCAGCGTCCGTAACTAGTCTAACCAATGTTTACTCGGTCTACAATTATTCAATTTGTTGATTTTAGAATAGGAAAAAGTATCCCTAACAAATGCATACCACCTGTCACCAGACTCCGTGCGCATTCGAATTCCGGCGATGCCTGGGTTTGTTTGTTAGAAGAGTTTTCGTATCCTAAAATTGCTTAAACGTTATGTTTTATTGAATCCGAGGTAAACATCAATTAATCTAGCCACGAGGCGCCTTCGCCCCGCGGCCGCACCCTATAAAACTACTCACTCATATTTAAGCAATAAACGAAGAAAACCCTAGAATTAATCATGCTTCTATTGCGTGAGATAAAGAAAATAAATAAAAGATAACAACTTAATTGAATACCAACGAATTACTTTAAATAAAGAACAAGAATCAATACGAGTTACCGAAAGATGTGTAATTGAACAAAATTCTAAGAACTTGGAGGAAAAAGTAACGCTGAATGAAAGAAAAATAAGTCAGAAACTGCAAAGTAATTTTTTCGGAACTCCCCCTCGCCCACTGTTCTCGTCCTCGTTATATAGGTGAAGTGCCGACCTCTTCAAAACCCTTCTTTCTTTTCTTTTTAATTCTCAGCCAGCCCATTGTCCGTGGCCCCATTGTCCGTGGCCCGCAATCAAATTAACAAATAAAAGTTAGGCCCACCTGGAGATCAAGGTGCACGCCCAAAACTCCAAAAACTGGTATACTGCTCTGGGCCCACCAATACATGTACGAATATTATTATTCTGCTTCCCATTTCTCGTCCAATAGCACGTACAGTAGGAGGAAAAATCACCGTGCGCAATCTGCGATTCCTTTAGTTTGATTAACCGAGGCTTTAACGTATTGAGCTTCAAAAATACCTCCGCCTTGACTTCCCATGACGATGTCCAAACCGGCCTCAAGGCCTCGCAATCCAAACTTGACGCAAAGCCCACCTTATTTCCTGCGAAACTTAACAAAAAACCAAAAACAAGACAAAGCACGGTATCAAGTAGAAAATGGAATAAACCGCGCCTCTAACGCGCTAAAATGCCCTACTTAGGTGCTTATATCTATGATATTGCGCGCCTATCACACCCCCCAACTTGAGCGTTGCTAGTCCCGAGTAACGAACGAATAAGAATAAGAATAAAAAAAAATGATAGATCTTTTAAACCCCGAGGCAGCCCCGGTAGGACGAGTGAAGTCTCGTGAGGGTTTTCATCAGTGATCACCCACAAAACACAAAGGATTCGGGCACTTTGAATGCAACTCAACCCAATCAATAACCTTTAAAAGCACTACAATGACTATCAGACAAGTCAAAGGCAAGATATTTCATCCATGGATAGAGTTAAACAAGTGAACTTCGTACCAAACTTAGCACAAAAATTAATCCTCTCACCTACGATCGGATAGAGAATTTTCAAATGGCATGCGTGTATGGAAAACCACATAGAGAAATTTACCAACCTCGAGAATAGTTCACACACCGTTGATTGCTCAATATTTCTTAAGCGCACTCCTTCCCTTTTTGTATTTTTCCTCTTTCTATTTTTTTCCTTTTGTTTTTTTTTTTTTTTTGTCGTGCAATGCCCGGATCTCTCGGGCTTTCTAGTTGACTTTTTAGCAAGCTTTGGGTCGGCTATCCCCAAGCCAAACGGCTTTAGAGCACCAGGTTTTAAGAGACCCCTACGGACTTAATTGCTCAAGTCAAAAAGGCTTTATATTGAGATCCAAGCTAACCACATTTAACGATACTTTCACAAAGTCTATCCATCTTTTGACGCGAACAACACGGTGGGAGCATACCCCGATTGTCCGGTTACTACTCAATGGACGCCCGGATAAGCATTAACAATATAGCGCACATAAATTATTCTCTTACTTCTTTTTTATATTGGGAAGGAGTTCCAAAAAGTTCCATCAAACAAACTTATACCGAAATACCAAAAACATGTGAACCAAACTCTAGATCGGTAAATACTCATGTGGAGCAGTGTGTGTGTGAGAGCATGTTTTCAAGTAACCAAGCGCTATCTAACTATAGATGATACCGACTAACCAAGTGCTTTTTTCAACATCATGTTCACGAGCTTAAGTCTATCCATAAAATTGTATCGAGACTCCGACTCGCACAACAACTACTATAGTGCTAATAAGAAGCCATCAACCAATAATAGTTGCACCCAAGTATCCAAAATCCTTAATTCAAATTTTTTTTTTTTTGATTTTTGATTAAACTATGCAAAATGAATAAAAACAAGTACGAAGTACACCCTCCCCCCAACTTAGAGCATGCTATGTCCCCAGAGCATGAAGACAAAGAAAATAAAAATAAAAACAAAGAGAAGGAAAAAGTGAACCTGGAGTGGCAACCAACCACCATGACCTCGGCCGATGTTCGAGAAATTTTCTGTCACAGCTATCGTTCATCATTGGCAAAACTTCCAAAGGTTGCTCCTTCGGCCCACCTTACGAGGCCACAGCTAGTCACACAAGACCGCGGCGAAACTTTTTGGACTGACAACCGCCACGCATAGTGGCACCCATGGCTTTGGGCTCCTGAATGCCTCAATCACCCCGTCGGTGAGGTCTAAACTACCAAGGCTGGTGTGGTAGCGCTTCCCCTGCAAAAGATTTATATGCCAACTACCTACTAAGAGCAAATGACATTAGTACTACCCAGCGCGTGTTATCCGGGCTCCCACAGAAATACACAGATAAAATAGAAGGCAAGAAACAAAATAACTCCACCAGACATTCACGCAGTCTCACGTGTCATACTTTTCTCCCCGGTCCTCCCCCAACTAAGAGTGAGGAACGGGTGGCTATACAAAACCAAAAAGACAAAAGAAAATAAAATAAAACACACATTTTTGGAATTTTTATCTTTCTATTTTTTTAGGAATTTCCTGATTTTCTATTTTTTTTTAATTTTTTTTTTTTGAGAGAAAGAGAGAGAGAGAGAGAGAGAGAGAGAGATAAACATGGATCATGAGCATATATCCTTCCAACAAAAATTATTACCATGATCACACTGCCCCATTCCACACTCAATGTCAAAACTTGAACTCGGTCACACCGCAGGAAAAGATATTTCGAATAAAGCAATTGCCGAGTTTTATTAAGAAATTTGAAAGCCTCAAAGTGCACAAGCGGAACGAAATCAAATTTCTTGGTGTTGACAAAATCTGCAGTATAAGGATGGTAAACAAGATCAACATCATCAACACCCAAAAAATCAATACGTTCCATTACCCCCGACTTCGACTCTTCTACCGAAACCTCCTCCGCCAAGTTTGGTTTCTCAACTAATTCCTCCTCAACAAAGTCTTGGTCCCCAAAAATAAGAGACTCACTCTCAAATTCATACTTCCTATCTTGCTCGTCCATTAACGACTGCAAATAATCAATCTCAGCGTCCCATTCCTCAGCAGTGGGAGATTTTTCGATCGGACCATCACACGGAGGGCAGTGAACTCCTCGTTCTCTAGACTCATAGGAGCGCACAAGAAAAATGTAGGCCGCCCGAATCAACAGTGGAAGATACATGGGAGGGGTTTCGTTTTTGACATCAGACTCAAGGGGGGAACGTTGGGCAGTTAGCTCCTCATTCCCTCCCAACTTGGAGGGTTCCTCCAAACAATCATCAACCCCACCCTCAATGATAAGTGGCTCGACTTCCTTTTCTTTAACATGTAAATCATGGTCCCACCATTCTGAACTTTCGGCCAACTCATCAAAGTACTCTAAATTGTTAGTAGCGGTTGTATCTAAAAATACACCATCAAACATATCATTTACAAGCTTACGCGTTGTAGAATTTAAACCGTTATAGAAAATGGTAACAAGGTGCATCGTTTCACAATTATGATCCCGCCAATTGAGTAAAGTGTGTTCTCTAAACCTCCACCAACAACATGCAAAAGACTCATTATCGAATTGATAAAAATTGTCAAGTTCTTGTAGAAGATTATGAGTTGCATATATGGGAGAAAACTTCCTGTAAAACTCTTCTTCCACGTCTTGCCATGTAAATATTGAGCCGAGATTCAAAGAATGAAACCAACTCAAAGCATAGTCTTGCAAAGATGATGGAAATATCCTAAGTAGACGCACTCCATCGTTCTTACAAAGCTCCTCAAGTTCTGCAAGATGCAAATATGGGCTCTCGGAACCAAAACCATGGTATTGGGGCAATTTGGGAGGAGTTCGATCACGAGTAAAGTAGTCCATAGTTGCAAACATATAACTACGCATCGACCTCTTGTCTGCCATCACTCCTACAAAATGACTCAACCCTAAAAACTATAAAACAAAAGAAAAGAAAAATAATTTAAAATAAAATGATAAAAACGTGAAAAAGACTCAACCCTAAAAACTAGAAAAGAAAATAAAAGAAATTTTTTTTAAAAAAAAATGATTAAACTAGAAAAAAATAAAAACAAAAAAACAAAAAGAACTACCTGATTCCGACTACTCGTTGCCGTCCCCGGCAACGGCGCCAGATTGACCGATTTCGGTACCTAAAACTAGAGTCGCCCCAAGCGTAGGACTAGTTATCAGTCCAAGCATAATAAATTCCGGAAGTCCGGAGTCGAACCCACAGAGACGGAAAGAATAGCCTAGTGGAAACGGGTTTCCTTTTTGCTTGGCTCTTAGGTAGCCACCCCTTGTGCAATTCAGTTGATTTACTAACTAAATGAATGGAATTAATTTATGATGAATTAAAAGGGAGAGTACAGCCGTGGGAACTCAGCGTCCGTAACTAGTCTAACCAATGTTTACTCGGTCTACAATTATTCAATTTGTTGATTTTAGAATAGGAAAAAGTATCCCTAACAAATGCATACCACCTGTCACCAGACTCCGTGCGCATTCGAATTCCGGCGATGCCTGGGTTTGTTTGTTAGAAGAGTTTTCGTATCCTAAAATTGCTTAAACGTTATGTTTTATTGAATCCGAGGTAAACATCAATTAATCTAGCCACGAGGCGCCTTCGCCCCGCGGCCGCACCCTATAAAACTACTCACTCATGTTTAAGCAATAAACGAAGAAAACCCTAGAATTAATCATGCTTCTATTGCGTGAGATAAAGAAAATAAATAAAAGATAACAACTTAATTGAATACCAACGAATTACTTTAAATAAAGAACAAGAATCAATACGAGTTACCGAAAGATGTGTAATTGAACAAAATTCTAAGAACTTGGACGAAAAAGTAACGCTGAATGAAAGAAAAATAAGTCAGAAACTGCATGACGACGTCCAAACCGGCTTCAAGGCCTCGCAATCCAAACTTGACGCAAAGCCCACCTTATTTCCTGCGAAACTTAACAAAAAACCAAAAACAAGACAAAGCACGGTATCAAGTAGAAAATGGAATAAACCGCGCCTCTAACGCGCTAAAATGCCCTACTTAGGTGCTTATATCTATGATATTGCGCGCCTATCAATTGGGTGTGCCAAGGAGACTTGTCTACACACAATCAAAGAAGCTAATAATCCTAAGTTTAGACCAAAGATTAGAGTTCAACAAGTTCTTTGAGGCATTTTGGCAAACACCTAGAGTGACATACCTCCAAACATTATATGTGGCAAGAGATCGAGTCCTTGCCTACACATAATCAAAGAGGTTAACAACCCTAGATTTTGTTACATAAAAATGAACTTAATCCATTTACAAACCACATTAAGCACAAGAAATGAGAGAAGCCATTAAACTACATAAATCATGGGGTAGAAATCATCCCATAACCAAGCCTTGATCACTACTCACCCATAGTGGGTGTAAACACAAGGGAAAGCATAGAGAGAAATGAAAACATGGATGAAACTTAAAATAAAAGCTAGATTAATGAAGAACACAAGTATACTTACAACATTAATGAAGGAAAAGCCCCAAAATCTTAGCAATCCTCCTCCTCCGAAGTGAGAATGAGAGTTAGAGAAGAGAGGAGAAGAGGGAGGTAGAGAGAGAAAGGAAAAATGAAAAATGCTCTAAAATCGTGCTAAGGGTGCTATATATACCCCTTTTACAAAAAAAAAACTACAAAAATGCCACTGAAAGTTCACGAACGGTCTTGGGGATCAATCCCCAAACATTGGGGGATCGATCCCTGTGCTTTCTGGATGCTACAGGAGCTGATAGGATGGGGAGGATCGATCCCTAGTGACAGGGGGATCGATCCCTATGCTGGCTGGATTCTGCAAGCACTTTGGCAACTTCTCGGGCTCTCTCCGGACACTCCCGAATTCAGTTTTGGGTGTTTTTTGGACCGTTGGAAAGCTTGTTGAGTATACTTTCTAACCCAAGTGGTTTGGATCAAAAGTAATTTTTACATCAAAAGTTATGACGATTCTACCCTCAGCTGGTCGGAAAATGAGTTGGTTTGGGTAACATCCTCTCATCTTCCTCACTTCCCTTGACTCTTGGACATCCCAAGTATGCTTCAAAAATTCTTTTCATGACTTTTGGGACTCAGTCGCGGAGCACCACGTGATCTTGGGTACCTGGACACACTCGGGGCTATTCATGGCCTTCAAATGCGCCTTATTCACACGATTTACCTGAAGACGCCAAAAACACACCTTTCGTGTAATATCGTTCAAATCAAGCAAGTTATACACTTGTGTGTGATAAAAATGAGAAAGACAAGCCCTATTAATTACAATATTGAGGGCTTATCAGTTAGGAGGTGAAGAAGAGGAAGGTCGGAGAAAGGGGGGAGGTGAGAAGTGGCGGCCACCCCACCCACCCCCAAAGAAAATTCTAGAAGGAGAAAAGTAGAGGGAGAGGCTCTCAAGTTGAGAGAGAGACCATTATCATATTTGTCTACTAAAATTGTAGCGGTCCGACAAATTGTTATTTTCAAGACACGGAGACTGTTTCCTAATAAATCTAGTACTCCCCTCGTTAGGCAATGTCACATTTTTCGCAATGTACGTCGTACGTCCGTCGTACATCTACATCCTTATCTCCTTAGTTTATACATCTTAGGCAATTTACAACCTCCATTTTACAGTTCACGTTTTCTAATGCAAATGTTGACCTGAGACCCAAAACATTTTGAAACATAATAAAAACTTCTAGGTGGTATTTAAGGTTCAGAAAGTGTATTAAAAATACTACTGCAAAAAGGAGATATGTATTTTTGAAAATGTGAAAAATCTAAGGTATATAGGTGAATTTAGTTTTGGAAACGGCTTCTTGGTAGTTGCCCAGAAAACTGCTCCCATTGCAGTTGTGTTTTTTCGGCGACTTGCGCACCGGACCTAGTTCGATGATTAGTTTTATCCATGTTTTTTACCTCGTGGAGACTAATCATATTGTGGTTTACGTACAATCATGTTAATCGGATACCAATTAGTATGTGAACGGAGTAAAAATAAATAAATTAAAACTTATTTTTTGTGATTCTTATCCAATATCCAGTATGTGCGTGTTTCTAACATCAATTTGATTTGTTTTTTTAACTCCCGTCACATACTAATTGCTATCCGATCAACGTCATTTTACATCATCATTATGTGTCTCGACAAGATCTTCAACATGGGCGGAACCAATTTGCAAACCAATTTGCAAATACAGAGCAAACCCAAACGTACCCATTCATTCACTCACACACACTCTCTCTCTCTCTCTCTCTCTCTCTCTCTCTCTCCAATCACCATCACCGAAACAATAATTCACAGTTCGGATCCACCGCCTCCTTCCATGGTTCCACCGCCTCCTTCTGACCCATTATCCCTCAACTGCTTCATCTCTCTCTCTCTCTACCTAGCTACCAGAGCCACACATGCACACATGAAAATGAATTTTAGACAACAATTTTTTCTAATTTTTAGTCCAACTATTCTTAGATCCAATTTGAATTAAAATGGTAGTTCAATTTTTGACCAAATATTCGTATGTTCAAGAAACATGTATCTGAACAGTGAAGTGGGGAAGCATTGAACTAGAAGTAATTCATGGACTTAAAATAGCGAAAATAGAGGAACCCTTCACAGGTCATCGTGGGCTCCAAATTAACATTCCAAAGATTAAAATACAGTCAAATAAAAAATCCATAATACTCGTATATATGGACGCAGACACCCATCTATGTATTTATGTATATATATATATATATATGTGTGTGTGTGCGCGCGCGCGCGTGTGTGTGTCGCGTGTGTGTGTGAGAGAGAGAGATATGGACCCAGGTTATGGCCGTGGGTCAACGCGGTGGCACGGAGGTGGCCAGAGCACCGGCGAACAACGTAGGCGTGCAGTGGCCGAGTGCCGGCGAACGTTGGTCGATCTTTCGAAGTCGATCGATTGCTTTGAAAGGATATAAGCTTTGCAATGTTATTGGGTTTGCTGTATTTTCTCTAAAGAGGGAAAAAAAGGAAGCCGGAAACTGTGCCGGGAAGATGACCCACAAGGGCATAATTGTCTTTTAATTATATCACTTTTGGAGAAAAAGTACATTTCTAGTTCAATAGACGCAGTAGGGGCGCGTAAGGCCAACATTCGGTCAATTTGGATGGAAAAGGTAACAATTGCACTTTATTCCAAAACCACAAGGAGCTGAATTGGTCATTAATAAAACACAATGAGGCCATCTGCCAAACGACGAAACTACATGGAGGCAATCCGTACTTTGTCCTTTTAAAAAAGAAGGTTTTGAAAGAAAGCGAAATGAGCCTAACTCCCCAATACCCCGCTGATGTATAAACTATGACCCCAAAAAAAATGCACAAGGTTGATGATACAGCAGGTCAAAAGGGGCCAATTAATAACTACTACTCCCGGAGTGTCATGTGATATTTTTATGTGTATTCTTTGCGAATAAAAAATGGTTTTCATACAATGTGGGTCACTTATTATCGTCCAACCACTCAACAAAAACAAAAGTGAAACAAAAACAGGAGTGAATGATATCACAGTTGGGATAGCAAGAGGTTTGGCATGGCTCCACCACAATTGTAACTACTGAGTAACTCATGGCAAAATATGCTCCAAATTTATCTTTCTAGATAACAAGTTCGATAGGAAAATATCATCTTTTGAAGGAAGAATGATTGTGAGATCAAATTCTAGAAATTTGAGGATGAGAATCTGTAAGACAATTGAATTTAAAGAATCAGACGATGTGTATGCCTTTGGAATTCTGCTTGTTTATAACAAGAGAAAAGCCCGAGGAGGTGTCCAATTTGTGTGAAGGTTTTGATGGGACTTCGATTGGTGGAAATCTGTGCGATGCCATCAATAGTTCATTGATTGGAAAAAGATTTGATGGCGAGATTTCTCAGTTCCTCAAAGTGCATGGCACTTGATTGTATCTGGCTTTCTTCCAACGATAGGCCTACAATGTTGGAGGTATACAAAAGTCTAAGTTCCTAAAAAGGAAAGCGCCGAGCGCGTATACTTTTGAGATATCCATGCAAATTGGAGATGGATGTGGTACTTATATGGCTAAACACGATCAAGTATTTATACTATTGAAGAAGTTGAATGAAAGACATCACTAGAAGCATTGTAGTTTTCAGATAATCACAGTACGTACGTACAAAATTTTGGGTACTGATGAATATGGTAGAATTATTTCTATCAAATAATTTTCAAAAGTGCTGCGCTCCTCCCTCTATTATCATTTAGTTTTGCTAGGTTTCTCACAGTTCCAATCAACCAAGAAATTTACAAAATGTCTAGGTATAGGGCCCTGCTACTTGCACAACATGTTTGTGGGGCCCACCTTAGGTCTCACAAAAATGATCCAAACCGTTTATTTTTTTTTTTAAATGTATTTTTAATGCTTTTTGTTAAAATAAAATAAAGGGGAAATTATACGTTGCCCCCTTAAACTATCACCCGGTCACACTTTGTCCCCTCCAACTACTCAATCGAACACTTAACCCCCTTTAACTATTATTTCTCTGCCACCCTAACCCTTCCGTTTGTTGTCTGTTAGGGTTTTGGATGGAAAAATTTTCCAGGCCATTATTTTTGAAACCCAAGGACAAAATTACCCTCTCCTTCCCTTTCTAGCATACACAACCATCTCACCACACACCCCACCTTTCCCAGACCGAACTCCAGCCGGCTCCTCCATCTCCGGCAGCTCCATTTCCGGCGATCCCATATTCGGTACGCACGTTTCCTCTGTACACCACCAATCTTCCTCCTCCATTCCCCACGACGTCCATTCAAACTCCAAAACAATTAAACAAACAAGATCCCAAAGCAGGCAAAAGAATCTATAATAAACGAAACAAATAAAAAAATACGATGTGTAGAGACCCGTATTTTCAGAAAAATATTAAAAAGTTTTATAAATGTCGAATTGGGGATAATAAGGAAAGTGTGTGATTATTTGATTTGGGGTTTAAAGTGTTGGAATAGCTAATAGAGGGAGTGCTTGTGTGATTATGCATATGTGTTGGTATATATAAGGGTGAGTGTGTGTAGGAGATCACAACACCCACCCATATCTCTCTCTCATTTCACGTCTCCCTCTCTATTCCCTCTTTCGGCTCTCTCTCTCTACCTCTCTCCCACAAAACCGCACCCAATACCTCAATAACCTTATGGATCTACTTCATTTCCACCTTGTGATCGTGTGTTGAGCTTGGGTGTCATTGGTTTGGGCTTGGAGCGGAGTATCTCGGTCGATTTCAAAGTTTTGGACTAAGGGCTCGTCCGAATCGTGTGGGTTTCAATCTTCGCTTCGAGGTAGGGATTTCTTTACCTCGCTTACATGTTTATGTGTTGATTTGGTGTCCAAAACTTGCTTGGGATCGTTGTTTGAAAGCCTTGAGTTCGCCCTTAAAAGCTGTCAAATCAGGCTGAAAATCCCAGGTGCTACATGTACCTGTTTTACCCCGCTACATGTAGCAAACTCAGATTTCTTTGATTTCGTTCATTGGCTACATGTAGCGCCCTTAACCCGCTACATGTACCAAAACCCCAAAATTTACCTTCTGTTCGCTGGATACATGTAGCACATTTACCCCGCTACATGTAGCAAACTCAGGTTTTCACTGGCTACATGTAGCACCTTTACCTCGCTACATGTACCAAATTGGAAAACTTTGAAAAGTTTCCTCTTCCATGGTTTGGATCTCCGATCACTTCTAATACCTTTTAAGCATCTCCAAACCACCTCTAAGGTTGATTGCTCGCGTTCCAATGATTCATTATTTGTCCCCACTCTTTTGGCCCTCATTATAACAAAGAAAAAGGGTAAAACTAAATGATTATTAGACTTGTTGCTTGTTTATGTATTCGGGTTGTTATGTGAGCATCGTGGCTTGTTGGTAATGCTTTTGATACGTCAATTGAAGACATGTATAAGAACGTGAACGAGGGAGAGTCTTAGTAAGTGTATCGGTTAGTTTCGAGAGTACATGGGTCGGAGTTTGGAGTAGGGAGTCCCGTAACGAAAGGAGTGGTAATACGGAGACTCAAATGGGTCTCGTAACGCAAGGGGTGGTAATACAGTGATCCAAGTTGTAGGGTTTACTGTAACGCAAGGGGTGGAAATACGGTAACTCTTGTGACGTAGCACTGTAACGCAAGGGGTGGAAATACAGTTAGTGGGATTTGGGATAGCGTGTCACGTCGGAATTGTTAGAGATGTTTGTGTCTTGTGGATTAGATGGCATAGTATGATGATACAAAGACTTGGAATGATCTCATTGAATGATTAACACACTCTTAGTTGATTATTATCCGTCGATTGAACCATACCCTCTTGTCTTGTCTTCCGTTTTGCACTTATCACCATGTCTGCATATAAGATTGGTAAAGATTTTCCTACTGGGCTAGTGTAGCTCAACAAAATCCTTCTTTTCAGGTTCTAATGCCGGATAGTAGCATCATTCAATGCGTGCCTGGGATGTGGACGACTTTTTAGAAGCTTTTCACTTTTAGTTACTTATTCATCTTGTACTAGTTTAGTATTTGATCAAGATGGTTTTGTAACTAAGTATTCATGAATTTCTTTTGACAAGGAAGTTTGTAATACCCCGCACATGTTGTAACTGTACTTAAGCTAATTTGGGCCGTGATGCCAAAGTTGGATATTATTTTGAATTGGGAACTTGTCTGTAACTTAAACAGGTGGGATACTATTTTGAGAATACGATGGCAAATGAGATCCTTTTATTAAAGAATATTATTTACTTTATGTTAAAAATCCAGGTCGTGACACGATGTGAGATTAACAATCATCACTAATAGCCACCGCAAAAGTTTAAAAAAAAAAAAATCACTGCACAAAACAACGGACCAATACACCCGAATGAATCTGCCAAATTCGTCGAAACGAGAAAAACTTAAAATAAAATCAGATTTGGCGATGACAACTATGTTCAGGGCGGATCCGGCGACGACGAAACAAGGAAAACTCAAAATAAACTCAAAAAACTCGCCAACGAACACAACAGAAACGGACCCGGCGACCACTCTTTTCTGGGTTTTTAATTCTCGAAATCGGTCAAGAATATCGAACCAAATCAGGGCTTCTCCGATTGACGCACGCTGATGGTGGCTTTTATTTTTTGGGTAAGTCGCTGATGGTGGCTTTGCTTTTACCTTTTTTCGTTTTTTTTTTCCCCTTCAAAAGCAGAGGGAGTCTAGAGATCCGGGGAAGAGAGAGAGAGAGTAAAGGACTCGCTGGAGATGGAGGAGCCGGCTGGAGTTCGGTCTGGGAAAGGTGGGGTGTGTGGTGGGGAAGAAGAGAGGGAGGGATTAGGTGAGGAGATGGAGAGAGAGAGGAGAGTGTATTGTGGGTTGGGGAAATCTGTAGGAGTATTGTGTATGTATATCTATTTGTATTGTGTAAGGGTATTTACGTAACTTTGCTCAAAATGTTAACAGAGTTAAAGGGGTGGCAGAGAAATAATAGTTAAAGGGGGTTAAGTGTTCGATTGAGTAGTTGGAGGGGGCAAAGTGTGGCCGGGTGATAGTTTAAGGGGGCAAAGTATAATTTCCCCTAAAAAAAATTAGTTTGATCTAAAATCTGAGATACCCATGCAAATTGGAGATGGAGGTGGTACTCATATGGCTGAACACCCCAGCATTGATATTTTTGAAGAAGTTGAATAAAAGATTTTACTTAAAGCATTCTACTGTTTTCCGATTATCTTTGCATGTGTATAAACCTATTGTGTGTATTGATGAATATGGTAGACCTATTTGCTTGGAAGTAAGAAGCATGAATGTCATGTCAATTGATATACCATCTATAATTATCGTGTGTTTGAAAAATCCACGGTAGCAATGCTATGATGACCATTTTTGAGTACCACGTTTTGGGTATTGGTAGAATGTGCTCTAGTACATGACAAATGAAGCATATTCTATCAATACATTAGTGACACATCATAATGTACCCAAAACATTGTACTCACAGGTCGGTTTTTTGGTGTGGTCTGTGTCCTGTTTTTATTCTCTGCCATCTCTTGGAGCTGCTGTTTTCTATGCACATCAGTGCTTAGATTGCTTTCTGCTACATCTATTGTGGATACTTCTGTCTTCTGTAGATGTCGATACCAAACTAATCGGATGGTGTTGATTGTGCAAGGCTACTGCCTTTTGATGCTTGTGCTGCTATTGCCTTTTGATGCTAGTGCTGCTACTGCTTAATTTGATGCTGCTGTTGATATTGTTTCTTGCTGAATTAGAAATCTAATATAATGCTACCATTATCATGGTGACTCATTTTAATGCAATGGTCGAATTCTGAGGATTCTACTCTTTTCTATCCTATCGGTTTCAGGCCATTTCAGAACCTGGGCCTTACCTTCAACTGGTAGGGGATAAAGGAAGTCTTGCGTTGTTGGTTGGGATTGAGCCTAATGGTGAAGCTCCTGCTTCTTACCCTAAAAGCTCTCTTGGTGTTTATCTTGTATTCTGTTTGGGTAGATTTCTTGTCAATCTTTGGGCTTGAATAACATATGATTGTCGTAGGGTAGGGTGCCAATCTAATTGGGATGTTACTCATGATCACACATTATGATACTATCTTCTCTTGCCCTTTAACATGATGTACTTCATTATCGTGATTAATAAAATTCCTTTTTCGCCGTTAAAAGAAAAAGATGATCGCCAAAGTATATTGTCCGCCGTAAATCTACACCCTTCTTCCATAGTTCATACATCTTAGGCAATTTACAACCTTACTTCATTTTATAACAGTTCACATTATTTTCTATTGAAAAAGTTAACCTTAGACCCAAAACATTTTGAAACATAATAAAACCTTCTACGTGGTATTTAAGGTTAAAATTTTGTATTGGAAATACTATAGCAAAAAAGAGAAATGTAATTGAGAAAAAATCTAAGCTATACAGGTGAACTTAGTTTTGGAAACGGCTTCTTGGCAATTGCCAAGATGGATGCAATTGTGTTTTTTTTTGGCGACTTACCGGACCTAGTTCAATGATCTGTTTCATCCATAATGTACGACCTCGTGGAGACTCATAATTAGAGTTTACAATCATGTTAACCGGATACTAGTTAGTATGTGATCGGCGTAAAAATACCAAATCAAAACTGAATTTTTGTTATTCTTATCCAGTGTGTGCATAACATCAATTTGATTTGTTTTTTTTGTACACCTTGCACAGTTGCACATACTAATTGGTAACCGATCAACATGATTTTAAATCACAATTACGCGTCTCCTTTACCTTTTTTTTAGCCCCATTGTAATAGTTTCCATTTTGTTTTCTTTCTCGATGCAAAAAGTAGAGTATGTGAGTTTAATATGGGGGGTTCGCGTAGCATAAAATTGCCATGCAAATAAGCCATATGTTGAATGGGTTTTGAAGATTTTGCACCGGTTAAAAGACGTATAATTTTTTTTAATTGACATCTTTAAATTAGAGCATAAATTTTTTAAAACATTTGGTCAACCCTGTTCATGCATATTTCTCATCCTTGTATCCCCTTCCCACGAGTATTGCGAAAATACGTACAGTACGTAGTACTAACAATAATGGGAAAAAAAAAACCGTAATGATACTTCTTTGGCGAAAATACGTAGTAGTAACAATAATGGGAAAAAAAAAAAAAAAAAGCATAATGATACTTCTTCAATACACTTATTCCACCTCTTACACTTGCTGTGTCGATCGCCTCAATGGTTATAACTAATTAAAAAAGAAAAACATTATGATAATTTTTTGGTGAAAACTAAAAATCACACATGTCCTTTATTAATTTATAACAAGGAAAGAAAAGAGACCGAGAATACAACACGTTCCGTACGTACATAGAAATGAAAAGCTTCATCAGCTTACTTATCAAATGAAACAAAACGCAAAGTAAAAAAAAAAAAGACAAGCATTATCCGAAGCTAATTCAATACTTAATTAGTAAGCCAACTCAAACCAATCCAAAGGGGGGTCCGGTCTAGGGATGGAGCGTAGTCTATCTGGCATCCTAACATCACCCCCGCCTTCTATCAACAAACCCTTAAGCACAGGCATTCCTCCTCCTTCCACTTGAATCGAAGCAAGGGGAGACTCGTAAGACCAAAGTTGTAGGATCTCGAGTTGAGGGAATCCTCCAGCGGTGCAAACCATCTTTCCAACACCTATACCCCACAACAAGAGAATTGTCAATTTTGGAAGCTTCTCCAACACTGGCATAGGATCTTCACTATGACCCTCTGCATCTAAGAAGAGGTACCTGAGATTTGGAAGCACCTCTGTTGGCAGCTTCCATTGTACCCGCCCGAACAAGCTCAATTGGAGGAGGTTTTGGCAGCGACAGAGCGGCTGCAAGTCGACCTCGGAACTCTCTTTCCCACTTACCTCCAAGGTTTCGAGATTTATTAATCCACCGATACAATCTAGTGTATATCTATTGTTGCCCTCTCCGACATATTCTATGCTAAGCTCGCGAAGATTGATCAAATCCTTTGGGTTAAATTCCATCTGGTCCTTGACAACCACCTTGTTGAGAGTTTGAAGATTTGTCATATTGTCCACTCGAAACGGCCACTTGAAACATCCAATTAAATGTCTCAGCTGCTTTGCTTTGCATATCTCATCAGGTAACTGAATTGGAGCACAGAAGGGACTTCGAATCAATTCTAGGGTTTGCAGGGCATGCAAGTTACCTATGAACTGTGAGAGTGCATTCATATTTGTTAACCCCAGGTACCTCAAGTGAATCAATTTCCCGATTTCATCGGGCAGTCTTTTATTCCCCTTCTGTCGGTAACGATTGGATAGATCAACCTCAAGATCTAGCACTCTCAGTAATCTCAACTGCCTGCATAAGGACTGTAGCTGTGCTATTTTCGGGTCTTCATTTGCTACATTGAAAAACAAGAGGGTTCGTAGAGGCATATCTGATTGGTCCAATGAAACAAACCTCTCAAATCCACGATAGTAGGCTAGTCTTCGACTGTTGGGAGCAACTGTTCCTTCATAGATATGAAGAAAATTTAGCTCCTTCGACTTTTCGATTGCGAAATCACGGAGCAGATCATGCACTCGGCATGTTATGATTCTCCTCCAATTTCTTTTCACTACTTGAATCAAACTCCTGTCAATTAGCTCTCTCAAATACACCTCTGCCACCTCCTCAAAAGATTCTTCGCCTGATTTTACGAAACCCTCTGCCACCCACAACCGACAGAGTTTCTTTGCATCAATTTCGAAGTCTTCTGGAAACAAACCCAAGTAAAGAAAGCATGACTTCAGGCGATGGGGCAAATCATTGAAACTTAAAGCCAATATATGTTGAACACGATGTGAGTCATGATCTCTTAGATGGCGCCACATGTGCTGTTCCAACTTGGGCCACTCGTCAGGATTTTTTTTTCGCAGTAGACCACCCAATACGACTATGGCTAGGGGTAAGCCACGACATTTGCTGGCCATCTCTTTTGCCAAACTCTCCAAGCCTGGAGGGCAACAACTTTTTTTATTTTCAACCTCATCGTAGTTTGGAAATGCTTTACTACAAAACAATTCCCAACTTTCTTTCTCCTTCAGAAATGGGAGCTCATGGACATATGTTATCTGATTGCTAGGCTCAGCAACAACTTTTTTTCGAGTAGTCATGATTACTCTGCTTTCATTTTTCTCATTCGGAAACGCTCTCATCAAGCTTGGCCAAGCATTTTCATCCCATACATCATCAAGCACCACCAAATATCGACGTCCTTTCAAGTAATCACGTAAATGAGGCTCCAAATCTTCTTCTTTCATCTTCTCTAGGAACTCTAATTCCTCTTTGGTGTTTGGCTTTTTGAAAGATTTTATTGTTGATCGGAGAAGATCTTGGATTTTGTAATCAGTGGACACGGAAACCCAACCATAACAGTCAAATTCCTTTGTAAGACTAAGAGTATTGTAAAGCTTCCGAGCTATAGTTGTCTTACCCAATCCTCCGGTGCCCACGATTGAGATTACATACCTATCTTTCACTTTCTTGACAAGTTGGGACATCAATTTGTCAACATCCTCCTTGAAGCCTACAACATGCTCATCGTCTTTATATGGGCGTTCTCTTCGTAGCCAACTATCTACCATATTTATGCGATTTGATCCTTCTCTTGCATCATCAATACTTCTTATTCCAAAGGTTACTTGACTTTGTTGGATCTGAGTGAGCTTGGACTTCAGTGTGTTTATTTCCTGTCCTATACCATAGAGATTTGCTTGTTGGATGAGGCTAGCATGTTTGCTGCAAATGCAAAAATACTTCTGAAAGCATTCTTTTAACCCCATCTTCTTTGGAGTCTCTGCTTCAACTTTGAGGATGAAGTTGTCAATAATATCCTCGGCCTCATAAGCAACATCTCTAATATCGGATATCCACTTGCGCATCCGATTGTCGACATCTTGCTTTTCTTCTGCATCTTTTAGGAAACACAACATATACCCCAATTGGCCTCTCAACCATTCAACTTCAGCTTTCACTCTTCGTAAAAAAACAACTTGTTCGATGAGAAGGTCACCAAGTCTATCCACCACAAAGGAGACAACAGCATCAACCATCCTTAGCAGTTGTGTTCCTTGCGTCTCTCACACTAATCAACAAGGATAAACAACCAAAATTAACATATGTGACTAAAATTCTTGCTGGAGTATATATAACTTAAGTTATATTAAGAGAGGAGTTCACCTTTAGATGGACTGCCTAAAGTTTGTTTTGCTTCAGGGAGAAATTAAAGACCTGAAATAATGGCAACTTTTTTGTTTGGCAATGGCTCACAAAAATCTTGCATGCATCTGTAACTTTGAATTTATACAATAACAAAACTAAGGACAAAACTAAGGGCCGGGGAACTTCAAAGTTGGAGTTAGAGACTATGAAATGAGTTGGAAACTACACATCATCAAGGCTATACTGTTTGGAAGTGTTTTAGTTTTCAGTTTTTTTAGAAACAATAAACTAGTATTTGTTCAGTGCCAAAACCAAGATAAAGAGAGACTAGTCTTTGTTCAGTGCCAAAACTAAGATAAAGAGAGACCAAAAGCATGTTAATTTAGAGCCAACTGAAAGTACCTCTGGCGGAAGAATGTACATATATACCCCTGGCGACTTGGGCGATTTCAACCCTAAGGGTTTTAGCCGCCGCCGCCTACTACCTGGGGGGAGGTGCCCTCCTTCCCTCCTCCCTCAGGTCCAATTTCCTCTCTCATCCCCCTCTATCTCTCTATCCTACTCTCTCCTCCTCCAGATTGTGTCCCTTACCCTCTCCTCCTCCGATTTTGATGGGTTTCCGCCTTCTCCGGTGTGGGACGGTGAGGCGTTTCTTCTCCATCCAGAGGTTCCTTGGCTCCGTCGGTATGCCTAGCGGCGTGGGTATCTCGTCGGTCGTGGGTGGGTCAGTTTGGTGGCACGGTGTTCTGGATCTGGTGGGCGTAGGCGGTGGTGGGGTGGTGTTCCAGTAGATTTTTTCTAATTTCTGTTTTGCAAATTTTTCATATATCAAAAAATGATCAAAGAAGATGGCAGTGTTGATCGGTGGTGGTGAGGTCGATGTGACCCCCATGGCTGGGTTGCTGGTCGTTTTATGTGCCGAAGTCCTATCGGCGGCCACTCCGAGCGCTCATTCGGGCAAGGGGCCAGCAGTTCGTCATACTGGATTGTTGCTGAGGCTGGTATTCATCGGTGGAGTTCTGTTTGTGCTGGGGTTCGTTTGCGGTCATTGGTGGTGGTTTACTCCTTTAGCCTTGATTTGGTTTGATTTTAACTATTGTAGGCCGGTTTTCCGCCCCCGGTCGTTACATCTGGGAGTGGCCGGCTCAGCTTAACAGCGAGGCTGGTTTTCTGGTGGTTTGTGTGGCGGTGGAGATTGAAGTGGTTAGGGTTAGGGTGTTGGTTTGGGTGGGCCGATCCTTGGGTGGACCGGGTTAGGGTGTTTGAGCTTTTATCTATTCTTTTTGGGTGTTGGGTTGAGCTTTATCGTTTTTTTTTTGTTTTGGGCCCTTGTAGATCTTTGGGTGGTTTGAACTTTACCCTCATGATATATCATCCAACTTTTTTGTTGGATCTTCTTCCTCTTTCCCCGTTTTTAATAAAACTTCATCTTTTGCCGATAAAAAAATTTAGAGCCAACCGAAATAGTAAACAAAAACAGGAACAAAAAATGTATAAATTAACAAAGTGCTAGAAATATGTTTATTACACTAGAATGGCTTATATATAAACCTGACTACATCATGTTAAAAAAAGAGCTGGCATCCATACATGATACGCTACATATGAAATCGATTTTCTTTGGCTCGGTAAACGAAATATTTTATATAGCTCGAAAGGGTACATCGAGAAGAGCATCTAAGCATAAATAGCTTGGATACTCCGGAAAAGAAAGCATCCAACGGAGAGTTGGATAAAACACCTTAGACTACATTACAATTTTAATTTCCGGATACCATCTAGAAAAACCTAAAAATCCTCCACGCACGGTGTAAAATCAATTAATCTTAGGGATGTGTGCTTCATAAATTACTAGACAGTAGCTTGCTCGCAAAGCGGGCAACTTAGGCATTCATTTAAGGGTAGTTTGTAACCTCCCTATCTATGCAGGGCCCATTCATTTAATTAGAGCATCATATTTTTACAATTCAATTTGTATGGGGACGGAAAATCCAAGAGTTACGTGATATCTATGTATGACCATTCACTAAACTATGATCATATATATAGACAAGTAGAAACCTTATCGTGCAGCTTGTAGAACTCGTTTAAAATCGATAGTGCTTCATAAATTACTAGACAGTAGCTTGCTCGCAAAGCGGGCAACTTAGGCATTCATTTAAGGGTAGTTTGTAACCTCCCTATCTATGCAGGGCCCATTCATTTAATTAGAGCATCATATTTTTACAATTCAATTTGTATGGGGACGGAAAATCCAAGAGTTACGTGATATCTATGTATGACCATTCACTAAACTATGATCATATATATAGACAAGTAGAAACCTTATCGTGCAGCTTGTAGAACTCGTTTAAAATCGATAAAGTTTTTCAATATAGGTATAGGTCTGAGTTCAACTAGAGGAAAAAACATATACTCCTTCCGTCCCTAAATAAGGGTTCGGCGCGCAAACTTAGGCCTTTAAAAAAATGCATTTGTTTTGTTAAAAAAATCAAATTTTTTTTCACAAATGAATAGATAACAAGGAGTTCTACTAGTTTGTGAAAAAAATTTAGATTTTTTAACGAAAAAATATGCACATTTTGTAAGACCTAGGTTTGCACGCCGGACACTGATTTAGGGACAGAGGGAGTAGGAAGGAATTTATTAATCTACTAAGGATGCATAGTTGCAACAAAAACATCTGATATACCTAATTTTAGCATTTAAACCTCTGCGTTGTTCAAGATGAACTGGGATATAGTTGGGCATAACTTATGGAGGCTATTAGGTATTTTTCTAGTAGTGGTCAATTGCCTGTGGCTATTACCCTTGTTCCCAAGATCGCCTCTCATGTTACTATTAAAGACTTTAGGCCTATTGCTTGTTGCAACATTGTGTACAAATGTCTTACCAAGATCTTGGCTAATAAGCTCCAAACAATTCTACCTCTGATTTTTAGCTCGAACCAATCTGCCTTTGTCAAAGGAAGGTCTTTTAAGGACAGTATTCTCCTTATGAAGGAGTTAGTGAGAGGTTATCATAAGAATGTTAGCACTCCCCGATGTGCCATTAAGCTTGATTTAATGAAAACTTATGATTCAATTGATTGGGCTTTTCTTCTGCATGTTATGCATGTTGTTGAGCTTCCTGGCCTGTTTATTCAATGGGTGAAGACTTGTATCACCTCTCGAAGATTTTCTGTGCTCATCAACAGAGAACTCAAGGGTTATTTCCATGGGAAGAGGGGCTTAAGGCAAGAGGACCCTCTGTCCCCTCACCTGATTTTAGTACTTGTTACGAAGGCTTTCCTTGCCCTTTTCTAGAAAAATGAAGATGAGGGCTTTATCTTCCACCCAAGGTGTAGCAGTCTGGCTTTCCCACCTCATTTTTTGCTGATGATTTGTTTGTCTTGTGTGGGGCAGAGGCTCAGTCCTTTAGAATATTGGTGGCTAGTTCTTTGTCTGAGTCCATAGTAATTTCTTTGGACTTCAACCTAATCTCCAAAAAAGGGCTATCTTTTTAGCTAATTGTTTCTGAAGAAAGGAAGGGGGGGTTCTTAGGAGGATTTTGGCTATTCCTCAAGCTTTTGTTCCTATTCAGTACCTGGGTGTCCCTTTAATCTCTGTCAGGTTGAGATATAGTGATTGTGTGGTCCTTAAAGAAAAGATGGTGGCTAGGATCTCCTCATGGGCCAACAAGCAACTCTCATATGGTGGTAGTCTGGTAGATATCAACTGATTAGCTATGTTCTTTATGGCGTTCAACGCTATTGGTGCTCCACTTTTAATTTTTTTTTCCCAGCAACTCCTTAAGGAAGTTGAGTCTGCTATTAGATCTTTTTTTTCTGGAAGGAGTTGATGTAAGACAATTGATGCAAGGGTCAGTTGGAAATCAATGTGTTGTCCTAAAGCTAAAGGTGGCCTTGGGTTTAAGCTGCTAGAAGATTAGAATTAATAGAACCCCAATGCTTAGACATCTATGGGCTCTTAGCATGAAGGCAAATACTCTGTGGGTTAGATGGATTCATAGTTTTATGGTTAAGACACAGTGCCTAATTGCTTATGGACCATAGAGGTCCCTGCTACTGCTCTTGGACCTTTAGGAAGATTATGGGGTCTGAGACCTGTGGCTTTTCCTTTTATTCAACATATTGTTGGAAATGGTGATTCTGCTTTCCTCTAGTTGGACAACTGGTACCCATTGGGGCCTCTTTATGCCAAGTATGGTGACAGAGTTGTTTATAATCTTGGAAGGCCAGTCTCTTGTAGCTAAGGTAACTGTCATTGTTACTTATCAAAAAATAAATTAAAAGTTCTATCATTGTTCATAACAATCGGAGGTGGCCCAAGACCTAGGAATTGTATAACCCAGGAGATCATTGAGCACACCCCAGCTGATTTGCTTCCTCATGTTGACAGGGAGGATAGGGTAGTTTGGATTCTAAACCATAATGGAGAATTTTTCTCTAGGTCTTCTTGGCATGCCATAAGGGATGAAGTTATCTGGCATGTGCTAGTATGGTTCAAGCACTACATCCCTCGGCGGCCAGTGATTCAATGCCTTTCGTTTCATGGAAAATTGGCCACAAGGACAGACTGGGCTCTTGGGGATTTCTTTCTGACAAGAGTTGTGCTCTGTGTGGTGCTATTAAGGAATCCCATGGCCATCTATTCTTTGTGTGCCCCTTTCTGCTGCTATTTGGCAACAAGTGTTATTGAAGTGCAGAATAGGTAGGCTCACTCTCCCCTTGAAGGAGGAAATCTCATGGGGTATTAATTTCTGTAAAAGGAAATCCATATGCTGCACTGTTTTGAAATAGGTATTTCTTGCATCTGTCTATCACCTTTGGGGAGAAAGGAATAGCAGGATCTTTAGACAGAAATGTGTGGTTTGGCAGGTGGTTTACGAGCATATTATTGATAGTGTGAGGGCACGCCGCTGTGGGTGGCGGAATGAGGATAAGTCGGAAGCTAATGTTGGGGGTTGGAGTCTTGGAGAGTTCCTAGTTTTGTGTGTAGGCCATGTAAATTTGCTTGTTTTGAGTTTCTGTTTCCTAAGTATTAGGGCGGATTTATTTGTTTCTTTTTGGCTGGTGTTTCAAGGTCATCCGACTCATCCCCTTGCTCCTTGTATCTCTTCTTTTGGTTGGTTATAATACTTGGCTTTTCAAAAAAAAAAAAAAACTAACTACTCTACGGTTTTCTTGATAATAAGCTACGTACTATTTTTCTTTCTACGATTAGCCATTCAAACTACTATTCAATTGGATCACCGATTGAAGTGCGCTAATGTGTGTCACGCTTGTACTGTATCAAACTTAACCCCACATGATCTCTACTATCATAAACTTCTCTCAAATGCAAAGAAAGCATGCATAAAAAGATAGGGGGAAATAAACATACCACCGCAATGTCGCCTATGTGTGGTATAGTGATGCTACATCATGGTTAGTTCAATTTCTGGCAAACTTTTTCACTCTGTGAGATAAAAGATATAGAGACAAAATAACTATTTCCATGGAGAGATTAGGAAATTTGAACGCAGTTAGCAAAACAGGCCCTCAAAATTATACAAGAGAAAAAAAAAGGGAAAAAACTCAAAAGCATCGGTCCACCTACGAATTTCATAGTAGTCTTCACATATTACTTTTATCAATCCTCAACTGAGAACACCCAAGCGGTCACACAATCCAAAAAAGAAACCAATGTATAAACATGGATCTCATAACAAAAACAAAGGTGCCATATTAACATGATGATGAATGAACCAAATATTTGTTTCGTACCATATTATCTAGAATTTGAATTTCATTCTAGCAATGGAAAACTAAAAGTAGGAATCCAGCAGGCATATTTGTCATTCATATTATTCGTAAGAATATTAACTTATCAATTTACCCAGTTATTTGTTTCTGTTCCAATCGAACAATACAAGGTTAATTCAATAGGTTAGCAAATTAAATGATAATGATTTGAATAAATCAGAAGAAGAAATAGCCATTAAATACTAAAATGATGATACAACCCTTTCTGTAAGCCATTGGTATAAAAAGATACCATATATTGATAAAATACTCTTTTTCACATAGTTAGTATGAACAACTTCTAAACAGTTGGGACGACAATATTTCGGTCGAATGAGTGTAACGTATCATCAACAAATAAAGTCAACATACCCATTAAAAATTAAGCGTGACGGTTTACAACAGAATGTTGTAGTACTCCCAATCCTATATGTTGTGTTGTGTTGTGACATAGGACTCAACCCAAGATTTAGATTGTTTTGAAATTTTTTTTGAAAAATAGTAGGGGTAATAAGTGGAGAGAGATAGAGAGAGAAATATTCAAAGTAGGGAGAATCTAGGGGGAATTTTTTGAAAAATTATTTTTGAGAAAGGAAGAGAACAATGCATTAGTTCCTTTGTTTTGAAGATTTGAATGTTAAAAAAAAAATTGTCCTAAACATCAAGAATTAATTCCATTTCTCAACTGTACAGAGACACAATGAAGTTGATAAAGCCCTTGATTGAAGGAAGACATGGGGGATTTGCTGGGGCCTGATGTTGGAGGTGGTGTGTTTCTCTTTGCCCTGACTGTCTTCGGTATTCATTTTCGTAGGCCGATTTCCGTCGCCAATCTCTACATCTGGGAGAGGCCGGCTCGACTTAATGGCGAGATTGGGCTCCGGTGTTTTGTGCGGCGGTAGATGTTGAAGGTGGTTAGGATTTGAGGGTTGGTTTGGGTGGGCTGGTCCAAGGATTGGACCGGATTTGGGTGTTTCGAGCTTTCATTGTATATTTTGAGTATAAGGTTGGGCTTTATCTCTTGTCTATTTTGGACCTGTGCAAACCTTTGGATTTTTTGGGCTTTGTCCTAAAGATGTAACATCCAACTCTTTGTTGGATTCCCTTCCTCTTTTTTCCATTTTTTAATAAAATTTATTTTTGCCGATAAAAAAAGGGGAATGATAATGCCAAAACTGTTTTTGTTGGTGACAAAATTGTTTTTATTGGTGCCACAACTCTAGTGCACAAAAAGTTTGTATCATGTGCAATATACAAGACTTTTATGCATTGGAGTTTTGACACTAACAAAAACAGTTTTGACATTATCACTACGCTAAAAAAAATAGTGAAAACAAAGTCTACTTACAAAAACAGGAAACTCGTGATCGGGCCAAAAGGATTGGGAAAATTTGTCATAAGGGGATAGACGTACCTACCTTGTGAGATCTCTGTGTGATGATGAGTCCGGGAGTAGAGAGAGAGAGAGAGAGAGAGAGAGAGGAGAGTTTGAGACGTGGTAATATGGAGAGAGAGAGAGAGAGAGAAAGGAAGAATGATCAGTACTACTGCAAATAAAGATAAAGTGAATTACTTGCTGTTTGGTTTTCCTCTTCTCTATATATCTCTCATGAGTTTTCTTTTCTTGATCTTTGGTTTTGGAATCTCGGGTACCTCACGCTTCCTTGCTTCAGATACCTTTCTATTCTTGTTCAACTTGGCATTACATTCCAAAAGTGATCTAGCTCTTCTTAATCTTCAACTTGGCATCAGATCAGATTCCAAAAGTGATCATGGATGCATGGAGCTATGTCTGACGAAATTCATGAAGCTTTTTGCCCTTAATTTACGGGCACATTTTCTGTACTACGGTCAGATCAATCTGTTTACACCCATTTTTGGCCATTTTTAATTTGGAAACAAACACAATCTCAATCTGACTCGTATTGACAAATTGTGATGTGGTCGTCATTTTTCATTCAATTCAGAATTTCTGTATTTTGAATGAAAAATGGGTAAATGTCACTTTATCACTCTTATTTTAAAAGTAATTGATTGATTTTGCTGTATCCTTGGGAGTTTCTTTATCCTTGTGCTTAGGTTCTGTTTGGAATTTGTGAAAGGAAATGAATAAAAATCCTTGCCTTGTTTGGTTCCTACAGAGATTGTTGGATAAAATTTTGTTAATAAGTTGTAGCTCTTTCTCTAATTATTTGAGTAAAATTATTTGCTTCCTCCTTTTTTCTTTTCTTCTCCCTGCCTCCAAAAATAGCCTTAGAGTCGCTTGAAAAATAATTTAGTCCACCACACAATCATATTGGCCCAACACCAAGTTTAAATTGGTTAAAAGTTTTCCTTCACATATTTCATTAATATTATCTCCTTTTTTGTTTTGCTCATTTTAACGTTGTTTGGCTCCCCTCTCAAAAATATTCTCTTCAAAAATTTTGACTGTTTTGTCGTCGGTGTTTTTTCATCTTTAGTGAATTTTTATCAATTTTTTACTTTTTTTTACTTTTTTAATGCATATAACATACCTCTATTCAAAAATTAAAAGAATTTGTTAAAATATTAAAAAATTAATAAAAATGAAAAAAATATGCAATTTTCTCATAAAAAAAATGTATCTCAAAACTGACAATCAAAACAAAAAATTATCTAACTGATAACCAAACAAACACTTTGTCTATAGTTTTCGGCTGCTGGCCTTATAGTACCAGCCTTGGGTTTCCAGAGCCCACTACTCGGCCCTAAAATGGAGCTGATCCTATTTAGCCCAACAGCCTAAGCCCAGTTCCCCATAGTCCACAAATGTATCAAGCCCGGGCCCTTCGACTAATTTATAGGCCCAAATCCCCCACCAACTATCTGGAGTGACCTTGCGTTCTCTAGATTATTTTCGTCCTCTGGTACGGAGAGCCACTTATGGGTGTGCGAAAAATCCGTCAACCACCCAAAAACCTACTCAATCCGAGCTGACCCCATCGACATTCGCAATTGGGGAGAATGAACGAGTTGGGTTAGGGAAATGATGAGCTCTACGTAGTTGCAAGTTGGGTTTTCTACGGATTAAATCTTTTCAACCCGTCCAACGATTCCAAACCGCTATATATTTGTGTTCAAAAAACACCACACGCACAGCCATTGAACTTTGAGAATCTGGTCTGATTTTGTTGTTAAACTTACTCTCTCATACCTTATAGTCTAGTCCAGAGAGTAGTTCGTTTTGCTCTTTTTCTAATTTATAACTCTTGTTTTTCTAATTTATAACTCTTGTTAATCTTGTGTTCTCATTTACTCCATTTGTTTGCTATATTAGTTTCGAGTTTTTTTCCCCTTCAACGCTGAAAAGATCAGCTAACCTGTTGGTGTTGAGGCGTTGCAGGTCAAAAATATCTAACCTAGCAAGTAAGGGAGAGTTCATAGTTTATCTCTTAACCCGGTGAAAATGACTCGCGCACATTCCTTGACCACACTGTCTCTATTTACCAAGTTTGGACTATACCAAATGATTTATTTTTGCGGTACGTTTTAAATGTTATCAATTTTTTTAAATAGTAGTTTATTATTTCAGATTGTCTCTGCAAGAATAATAAAAGTGTGAAACTATGATCGAATTGGAGTTGAAGAAAAAGTCCAAAACAGAGAAAAATTTAAACTAAAATTGTATTCGATGATCACCTTTGTGTTTAGGGAATTTTGTTTTAACTTTGGATCATGATTTTTAGAATCCTATCGTCAAAACGAATCGGACAGGTACGTAGGAAATCTAATCCAATAGGAACAAAAATTGAAGCTGGGAAAAACGTAAGAGAGTGACAATAATTGAGACTCAACCTCTGGTCAAAATGAATGACCTAAATGCCCACCTTTATAATCTGCTTATACGTGTTGTATTTGACAATTTTGACTCTTTTACGGACCAAAAAAAAATATATAACAAAATTCCAAAATCATTGGCCGGCTATGGACTATGTCATGCATGATGCATATTCTAAAGTTTGGTGCAGGTCATTGTCGCTGTGGTTACCTTTTTAGGTATGTGCCCGGTTATATATATATATATATATATAATTGAAGTTTCTAAAAAACAATTTTCCTTTCCATGTGAAAAGAACTCCAACTAGCCAACCGACCTGTAACCCTAAGACACTTCCTCACATTTTTCACGTGAAGTGTGAGAGTTCAATTCTCGTTAAGAGCGCGAGTGTTTGGTGTGGTGGTTGATATTCTTTGGGCTTGTCCCACTCGTATATCACTTAGCGATATTCCTCCCATCTTTTTAAAAGTAGGCTAAATATCTATCGAGTTTAAAAATTAAAAAAAAAACCTCCAAGTATAAAGTGGCTTATGTGAGTCCCAGTCAAACGTGTTAACTAAAAATCACCACCATTTCAAACATGTGACACGTGTGCACTCTACTTTTTACATCGAAATAAATATGGAATGTTCAAATTTTTAGTTTAGGTCATTGAATAAAATGAGTGACACAAAACTCCCTCTTTCAAAACTTGGGTACTGACGCGGTGACGTCAGAAGAAACAAACTTTACGATTGTATACAAACAAATAAGGGCGATGATTTTTCCACTTCGTTTTTTGATAATCACATTTTAATATTTATTTTTTAGTGTTCTTGTCATGTGTATTTTGAACATTAGAAGACATATATTGGAGTGTGCTTATCAAAAAATTGAGTGCCAAAATCAATTATCTTAAATAAGGATCAACTTTTAAAAAAGAATTTGTTACGTGCTTTTAATACTCTTTCAAATTTTAGGGTTGACTTTTGTGAACCTATACAAATTTGTCTTGATTTAAGTAGTTTAAGCACTTTAGAGATTTTGGGTTTGTGAAGTCTGACACGATTTTAGATTGCCACTCCGTTGATCATACCAGCGATGTAAATCATAGGTTATAAGTATCATAATACACGCAAGCAACTGATGTAATATTCTTTCTTTATTCAATACTGTCATGGATGTAATCAGTTACATAATTGGAGAACCATGTAATAATTTCCTACATATTATATTTGCGCTTTATTTGACGATTATTTGCATGTTTTGTGTGTTACAAAACCGTGATTTTCCGCAACAAAAGATGTTCACTTATTTTGATGGTAGGAGTGGGAATGGCATAGCCTTTTTTTTTTTTTTTTTTGGGTCTAAGCTAAAACGATTTTAAAATGCCAATTAAGGGTGTCCCTAGTTTCGTTATGTCATCAAACAGATGCTCACGTCAGTTAGAAGATTAATGAAGGTCGGAGGATCGCAGCCTAAGCCTAAAAGCTCTCATTTGAAAAGTTACAAATTAAAAGTTTAGGTTCATTAAACTAGTAATTCTTTTCTCTCTCTCTCTCACCCTAAAGAAGCCGTCGCCCTCATTTCTCTCATTCCCCTCCCCCCAAAGTTTTTATGCCCCAATGGGTGACGGGAGGGGAGGGATTTCTACCCCTCGTGGGATTTTTCAATCTCTCGATTATAGATCTCGAAGGTTTTCTCTCTTTTCCCCTTCACCCTCATCCTCCTCATCTCCAAACCACCATCCGTCGCCCCTCCTCCGCCTCTTCCGCTGTGCAGTCCGATGGCTTTTGGATGTAGTGGCCTGTAGATCGTGGTTGTCGGATGCATCCTCCTCCCGCCGGAGTGGGAGATCTAGGTGAGTGGATGAAGTCTGCTCCGGTACGACGGACTCCGTCCGGTTCTGTTACCGATTTTTCTATTTTTTTCTGGTTCTTTTCTTTGGTGTCCCCTGTGTGGGATTTCTTCCTGTTTGTGGGGTTTCTATCACCCTTATGTGGGTGTTTTTGGTTATTTTCTGCAGTGCTCCGTCTGTTTGGAGCGATGGATTTAGTTGGAGTTGGGTATAGTCTTTGTACTGAGTCCCCTCCTATTTGGTTTCTTGATCCCTTGTATAGGGATAGAGTTTCCTCTTGATGTACCGTTTCTTGGATCTATAATGTCACCTGTTATCGTTGTGGCAAAAAAAAAAAAAAAACTAGTAATTCTTCACCAGTGATTTGGTGGCTGTTAAGCTAATGTATCCAATCCACGCAAACAAGAAAAAAGGGACACTCCTTTATTGGTGGTCATGGTCATAGTGGTTCTACTAGTGACAGATTAGAATGGTTTGTGATGTTATAGATTTTTTTTATTTTACTTTTTTAATTAGATTTCAATCGAAACTTATGATGAAGTGTGTGTTTTTGGATGGGAAAGATTTGTCTGGTTTGGGGGAATTCCCACCGTCGTGGTTGCTTGGTTTCCTGTCTAGGAACGAGTCTTCTACTTAATGTATTTTGATTGAGATTAATAATATCATTTGTTATTGTTTTAAAAAAAATGAGTTTTTTACGCTTATTCTGAAAGAAAACTTACTGGTATCTGAATGAGCTAATTTTTTTGTAGAAACCATAATAGAACATTTTAAGAATAATTTAATGGTTTCGAGAGCATCATCATAGAACCCAAGGTGGGCCCTACAAAAATCATATCTACATAATATATGTGAACATAACAAAACTGTTTTGTGTCAATTGTTTTTTATTTATTGTTTCATCTTGACAAGAGGGTAATCTTTTGAGAAGCAATAGGACGTTAGAGGTTAGTTATTATGACGGGAGTCAATCACTTCCTCAATTGAGACTTGAACTCAAACCTCCTCCTTATAAAAGAGAGTAACGAACGAACCAGTGGTGTTCCTTGATGGGAAGAATCTATGAGGAAAAAAATTCACGAAAAACAAAAAGAATCTAAATCAGATAGATTGCTTAAATTATTTTTGTCTTTATTCAAAAAAAATTAAGTTGGTTCATAATTTTTTTTTCCCTTAAAATTCCTTTAATGGAGGCAAATCTCTCAATAACCTAAAACTTAACTCTCGGAAAAAATTAATCCGGCATATTTTAAGCCAAAACACCCCTAATTTATCGGGTCAATAATCATGGCTGCCTTTGCTTTGCTTTGCTTTATTGACCCTTGTTCTTTACTACTTGGAGCCATTATCTTATTAATATACCATTCACGTTTGGTGACCTGAATCCTATAGTGGTGGGTCCACCCATCACACTCCATAAGTCAGTATCCATCATACGGAAATTGGAAATTTCCTCCCCTCTTCCTATCCTTCTTTCGGTTACTTTTGTTAGCAGCAACACAGTGCTCTATGAAAACAGCCGTCGTTGTATATATCTAGATACAAATGTATAAATGTGTTTGGATGATTTCGATGTATGTAAGTCTCACATAAAAAGAATTGAATTTATGCACATTTATCGAATCATTTTTGACACATTTGTCTTCGAATCTGTTTGTGACACGTCTGTCGTGACTTTTTTGGTGTTAACGTGGAGCGATCAAATGGTGGTGACTGTTGCAATAACTAGGGGGGGGAAGCACAGAAATCTGAGTTAAATTAGCAACTTATTTATGGGATTAAAGAAAGAGAAACAAACAAAACAGACAGAGACAACTTTTTTTGTTTTCAGCAAAGTATTCCATGTACACCACATGTGGATGAGGTGTTCTTGATCTTTTATGTGCTCTTGGCACTAGGGGATACTGTTTATTGTTACTTTTTGGGCTTCCTGGTCGGAGAATCCAGATAGGTCTGGTCTTTTACTGAGATTATCTAAATTTTAGTCTCTGGGTTTCGCGAATGTTAGTGTTTGAGCTCTGAATCCGGATGGGTTTGATCTTGTAGTAAGATTCTCTCGGTTTGAGCTTCTGGGTTTCACCCAAAGTGGAGCTTTTGAGCTCTGAATCTGGTTACCACTTTGGCAGTTGTTGGGTTCACCTCCAAATTTGAAGCTCTTGGTATCTTTCTGGCTTTGATTTTTTGTGGGTTGAAAGTTCATGTATGGAGTGCCACTGGATTTGAGCTTTGATTTCTTGATGAAACCAAGGTAACTTTAATCGTCCTCTCCTTTCTGTTTGTACACTCAATTATTTTCTCATCTGGAATCGGCTTAATTGCGATTTTGGGTCTGACCAAGCCACCCACTATCTAACTATTTGGGTGGTCTTTATTTCGATTTCCTGAGATATCTACTGTCTACAACAACTGTACTGGTCAGAACCCAAAAAAAAAAAAGCACTTCTGGAGCATTTGGATCTGGCAAGAGTATAAAATTGGTATTGAGTGAAGAAACTGTAATTTTGTTGGGGGGTTCTCAGAGATTTCTGTGAGAGGTTTGCCTGATCATGGAGAAACAGAACAGTTTTCGGGGAGCGAATATGGAAAAGCAGGTTAGTTTTCAGGGAGTGCATATGGAAAAACAGAAAAGTTTTCATGGGGTAATGGAAAAACAGCAAAGCTTTCGCAGTGGGGGGATGGAGAAGCAGAAGAGCTTTCGCGGTTTGATGGAGAAGCAGAAGAGCTTTAGAATAGCCTTTGAGAAGCAGCTCAGTTTTGGTGGGGACAGGAAGAAAATAAAAGAGTCGCCCGGAAAACGGGGCGATATGCCCCTTCATTTGGCCGCGAGAGCAGGGAATTTGAGCAAGGTAAGAGATATTTTGCAGAGGTTTGATGCCGATGTTGTAAAAGAGTTGATAGCGAAGCAGAATCAAGAGGGAGAGACGGCTTTGTATGTGGCTGCTGAGAATGGGCATGCCCATGTTGTTAGTGAATTGTTGAAACATATAGACCTCCAAACGGCATCTATTTGTGCCAAGAATGGATTGGATACGTTTCATATCGCGAGTAAACAGGGTCATATTGGTAAGATAATGATTTCATTCTTTGCTCATCTGGTTTATTATATGCTTGCTTTGTTATTTAGACTGAATTTCATTGACAGCCTTTGGTGCCAACTAACTTGCTACTAATAGTTGTACTGATGCAGCTATTGGACTGGCTATTGTTCCTCAATTCTTTCATGATAGAAAATCAACTCGTATTAGCCAATCAAACTTGTTGAATCTGTAAGGCAACTTGAACATTGGCTTTTAGGTCCGAGTTTGTTGGTCATGGTATTAGACACCAGTCCTAGACTCACAGTTGCTTGGAAAAATTCTTCCATCATTTGTTCCCATGTTTTTTAAGAGTTCTAGATTTGATTAATTCAACTTGTCTTGATTGCTAGAGTTGCACAAACAAATGGAACAAACCATTGAAGAAAATAGGCTAGACGGAGTGTCATAGTCATCTCGTGCTAGGCATAGTCTTTGGTAACTACACACTTTGCATGCTATAAGTAAATACACTGTGAAATCTCATGTCAATGCCCCATCCTACATCAGGTGAAGCATTTCTGGGTGTAAATTTTGATGGTGGACTTGGTCCTTACATCCAAAGCAATGTGTGTGAATTATAAATCTCTCTTGTTTTGCTCTGTTCTTCCTCTTGCTCTAGAGTCAAGACTCAAGCCTTTCTTTGGTATATTTGCAG
Source organism: Rhododendron molle (assembly GCA_025413875.1). Classification (NCBI taxonomy): domain Eukaryota; kingdom Viridiplantae; phylum Streptophyta; class Magnoliopsida; order Ericales; family Ericaceae; genus Rhododendron; species Rhododendron molle. The sequence continues at coordinate 662,245 of CM046396.1, read as the reverse complement.
AGGTACTAAAGGAACTTTTGCAGTCTTTCCCCAACTTGGTTATGACCACTGATTCATCCAACTCTACGGCCTTGCACACGGCTGCAGCTCAAGGACATATTGATGCAGTCAATTTGCTTCTGGAAACCGACTCAAACCTTGCCAAGATAGCCCGAAACAATGGCAAGACTGTGCTCCATACTGCAGCAAGGATGGGCCACTTCGAAGTGGTGAAATCCCTACTAAGAAAGGATTCAGGCATTGGTTTCAGGGCCGATAAGAAAGGCCAAACTGCATTGCACATGGCTGTGAAAGGGCAGAGTGTGGAGATTGTGCTTGAATTAGGTAAACCTGACCCTGCAGTTTTGAACTTGGAAGATAACAAGGGCAACACAGCGCTGCATATTGCAACAGGGAAGGGGAAAGCTGAGGTGTTTTTCACATTTACCCCGTCTCTGCTTCTTCTTCGTTATATATTGTTTGTGAGGTGTGCCTTACATATTGCCATTGGTAGTACCTTTCCACCAACCTTAGGGTTTCTTATGCATTCAATGTGATGTGTTTATCGTTGATATGTCAATTTTGTGAAGTCTAATTGAAATTAACCCGATGCAAGAAATTAACCCGATTCTTGCATATGTAAATGAAGTGAAGGATTCAATTGGTTAATGTAGCTACAAAAGCTAACATGCCAGAGATTAAAAAAAATGATTATAATTTAAATGATCTAAGGCTGAAATCTGAGTCACCGATGGAAACAATTGTCAGAACTCCGAACATTTGAAATAGAAATTCATGTTTGGCGGTCCATGCATTCCACAAATTTTATGTAACATTTGAAAAAAGGAAACATGGAACTAATATTATTGTTGATTCCACTTCACCATGTCTAAATTATGTCGTGCTGGCCAATAAGAACATAAGGCATACAACACCTTTGTTATTTCTTTTTTCTGCTTCTTTAATGCACTCTCTTATGTTTTCCCTCCTCCATGCCACTTCTGCATATTGTCGTCAAATTCTATCATGGGAGTTGTAAACTTATTTGTTATTTTCCTTCTCCATGGATCCTGTAAATTGATTTGCCATGGGAGGAAGAGTATCTCAAAGCACAATAATAGTGATGATTTCATGCAGAAGACGAAAGTTGGTTCTTTCTTGGATAGAATCCAAACAAAATCACCTCTTAGTGTACAGTGCGAGTGCTGTTATCATCAATGTTCTAAAAGTCACTAGGCACTAGTCGGGCGGTCGGCCACCTTTAGTTTCGAGACCTAGTAATCGGCAATTAATCAGCCCATAAAAATTAGTAATTGGCGATTAATTGGCGCATAGCAATTAGTCGGATCTAGTTGGATAGGCCATTGGCGCAAAGCAATTAGTCGGATAGGCCCTGCCAGCGATTAATTCTGATTTTTAGAACACTGGTTATAGTATCTATTTTCTGCATCAGAAGGTCTACTGCAAAAGTTTGCCTTTTAACACTACTGAAAATGCTTTATGCACTTGCAGATGGTTCGTTGTCTCCTCTCTGTTGAGGGGGTTAACATTAATGCAATGAATAAGGCAGGAGACACCCCCCTTGACATTGCAGAAAAGTTTGGAAATCCAGCAATCATCGCCATTTTAAGAGAATCTGGGGCCATGAACTCCAAAGATCTTGGGAAACCTCAAAACCCGGCGAAGCAACTTAAGCAGACTGTGAGTGACATAAAACACGACGTGGAGTCCCAACTTCAACAGGCGCGTCAGACTGGTTTTAGGGTCAAGAAGATTGCAAAGAGGATAGAAAAGCTCCACATCAGCGGCCTAAACAATGCCATTAATTCCGCTACTGTTGTTGCTGTCCTCATAGCTACTGTTGCTTTCGCTGCCATATTTACTATACCAGGCCAATATGTTGAGGAGCAAACGCCAGGTTTTTCTCTTGGGCAAGCTCACATAGCTAGAAAAGCGGCTTTCATAGTGTTCTTTGTGTCTGACAGTGCAGCGTTATTCATCTCCCTTGCTGTGGTTGTAGTTCAAACGTCTGTGGTTGTGATAGAACACAAGGCAAAGAAGCAACTTGTTTTTGTGATTAACAAGCTCATGTGGTTGGCTTGTCTCTCCATTTCAATAGCCTTCATTTCTCTGAGCTATGTGGTGGTGGGAGCAAAAGAAGAGTGGCTTGCCGTGTCGACAACCCTAATTGGTAGCGTGATCATGGTTGCTACGATCGGTTCTATGTGTTTCTGTGTCATTCGGCATAGGATGGAAGAAACAAAGATGAGGAACATAAGGAGGGCCGAAACTCTATCTCGTTCATTCTCCATGTCTGTGGCATCTGATACGGAGATGTTGAACGAAAGTTATAATAAGAGGATGTATGCAGTTTAGGAGGAGATGAAAAGATTTGGAGATAGCCAGCAATGTCTCTTCTTATGTCGCAATTATTGGCTTTCTGCACTGTCAAGTATTGCAGGGTGGCTATACTTGGTTTCCTTGGCGCTCTGTGCCTTTCATTGAAGAGGTCAGATTTGGGTCCTCGTTTGGTTGATTGATTACTAGTCATGAGCCATAACAGATGAGGTGTTCCTACGAATCACGTATTCGGATCTGCACGTAAGCCTACAGATTTAAATTTTATGTGCAAATGTCGTATTGCACGTTGATATATGTTGATAGTGTAGCTAATAAAATCGTTTAACCAACTGTATTTTCTGCATTTCTTCTCTAGCTCTTCCGTGTCTACTAGTTTGATTTTGTAAGAAGCAGCACTCACATTTGTCGACGAAAATTCTCTGTACCTTCTGTCTTCCCTTCACAAGCACCCCCGCATCCAAGCACCGCCGTTAAAACTTCCTTTTTGCTAAATTACAGGCCTCAGGATTCAACTTTTGAATTAAGAATCCTGTACTGTCCTCAATTCTCACAAGTCATAGGGCGGTCATCGGAGATTTTTGAACTGTTAGTTTGTTTCTCAATTATTCAAGTCTTTGGCTGCTATTTGGTAGTAAAAAAATGCTTATGGCATCAGCTGTATACACTCACGTTGATGTTCTTTGGCGTAATATATGGAGTTAGTGTACACTTGTTTCAAGAACAAAATCGTGCAAATATCATGGAGAGAGAGAGAGAGAGAGAGAGAGAGAGAGTCCACAATCAAACATTTGCTTCTAAGTTCAAGACTGTAGTAAAAGAGCAAGTGCCTTCTTTCAACTGCTTCCTTATGATATTTCTCTTTACATTTTTCGTCAAAATGTTTTTTGCAAAACACTACAAAACCTTCTATCAATGAATCACAATGAAGAACAGAAATATAGAAATACGGGCCTGATGCTACCAAAAAATGCATTTACATCACCATTCTTACTACGTTGTTGCCTACTGGTTAAAATAAATAGCTTTCCAGCAGATAATAAAAATTATCTACTGTTTCCGCCCCGAAATTTGTCCGCTTTTTGCTACATCTACAAAGTAATGTAATGTACCTTCAAAGACCGTGTAGATTATGAAGCTCGTCAGTCATATCAGAAGCACTGCCTACATGCCGGAGCCCAGTCGAAGTTGGTTGGCTTCTTCTAGAGCTGTTATTTCGCGAGTCAATTCGGACCGCCTTGGCTGAGAAACAGTGGCGCACACGAACCCTATGGATTTTCGTCTCAATCGAGCAGCTGCCTCTAACACTCACCAGTAAAATCACTTCCTTGTCTCGGGTGTCCTCAGACCACCAGCTCTGTGGGATTCCCCCATCAACGAACTCTTCTAGGGTATGAAATTCTTCATGCCGTACTGACACCTCCACCACTTGGTCAGGTTTGATTATGCCAGCTGCTGGTGAGACCTAAACCATAAATATCAAATCTTTAAGCTACCACAATAGGGAAGCAGATCATCTTTGTTGGCAAACAAAACTGGACACATGCACACAATGGTGCGAAGAAGTCAAGCACGTGCACTCACATGAAGATCATCATGTCAGTTTTCACTAAGTTTGGAAAGAGGAAGAATAGTTACAAAGGGACAGTTAGGTTTAGCAACTGCCGGGTTTTTAGAATCATCACAATTACCAAAGTACCCTTAGCACTCCAAGAGAAACTTCGGGCACTACCCTTAACATGCTTAGCTGGATCAGTGAAGTCATGGGTGTCGAGTCTAGTATCAATTATAAACCCAAACAATCTTGAACAATACTCAGATTCTAGAAGTTATAGGTTATACTATTGTTGGAAGTAGCCAAATCGGCATGGATTTACTTTATTGGAGCTCTTCCAATACAATATGGGTTCCTTGGGTTGTGTAAGCTTCATGAAAAAGTAGTTCTCAAGACTCCTGTTAGGGCAATAATTTAACCACCCCTGCAATTGTTTGCCTGCAGTGATGAGAATGAGGTGGAACTTTATGTCCAATGAGTATAATACAGTGGTGTACCCCCTCTAACACACATGACGGACCAACAAACGTGGACCCACATGCATCTCAGAGATAGGGATACATTACCACGGTGTACCTGCTGCACAAGCTTGAGTCAAGAAGGCAAATCTTCTGCAATGCTTTAAATTTGGAGCCGAGTGCCCGTAAAAAACCAGATTTTGAAGTAAATCTCATTACCATCCAGTACCAAAGTAGGAATCCTACAGCTAATGTGTATCTGTAAGGTGATACTTTTTAGAGACGTTTTGGTTGCTAGTAAATTCATCTATGAAAATGTATCAAAAGAATGGAGTTTTTAGAAATTTAGATTTTAGAATTATTCTCGTGCAATAGAAAAGCAAAAAGCATTACCTCAAGCCAACGGGGAAAGCCAAAGCAACCTCGTGGATGATAATCAGATGGTTGTTCATCCTCCTTTATGGTGGACTGACCTTCGCAAATGATTTGGAATATAGCATTATCTGCCCCACTTCTGCTGGTGATTTTTAGAATGGATGAGTGTTGGTTTTGAAGGGTTATGCTGTTGGTACTGACAACCGTGTCTGGAACATAACACAACTCTTGAAGCAAAGTCCTGATTTTATCACTCGACTTGACAATGTTCCCAACCTCTTGTCTCCTAACCGATCTATCAACGTGTGCGATATCAAGGTTTAGTTTGCACCGCACAGGTTTGTGATCACTTTCTGTCACTTCCATACAAGCCTCATACCTGTCAAATTGGACAACTATTTTAGAACCAAACAAAAACAAAAGCCAACATATGGAAACTTTCAATGTTTCTAGGGCATTGCAAAGCCAACCCCCACACCTCAACCTCGTGGCCGAGAAGCAAATTGAAAAAAAACTGTGAAGGGAAAGAAACCTACTGTAATATTGAAGTTACTATCGGGCACTCTAAACTGCACTCTGATGTTGAATCTGATCGGCTGTCACGATATAGTATCCTGTCACACCAAGCAGGAATGCGCTTCTTCTCCCCAGAATCATATCCTGCAAAATATTTCATATGAATGCTTTTCGGATAATCCAATATACAGGAGAAAAACCATTTGAACTGTATTGCCAAACTGGTCTTCTTTACACTCAATTCAAGCAGGCTGGCTTGGCTGGCTTTACTGTTAACAAACAAGCATCATAACTGCTAGAGTTACAATCACGTCTTAAACCAACTTGATGACATCACACTAACCTCCTAAACCTGGTTTTCCCTTTTCAAACTTGTATGTTGGAGGAAATCTGATGAGTGCTTCATGCATTCCTTGAAAAACTTTGCCCGCTTTCATCTCTGCTCTAAGTTGATCCTTTTCTCTAAGCCAGTCAAAGCTTCTTTGTGAAACGAAGTCTCTAGCTTCATCATAAGATATTCCAAAAAGGCGATAATTGAAATCACCCAAAAATATGACCATATCAGCTTCAGCTAAATCAGGTCTCCCCTCTTCAGGATTGATCCCCCCAGCCTGTTAAAAGCAGAATAGATAGTTTCAAATGAAATTCAGTGGTTTTAACCCAAAAAAGAAGATAGATTTAAGTTTAGAATGTTGATCAATATGCACCTACATTTGTACCACGAAGCGCTTGACCAGCAGTTGTGGCACCAGCTGCAACAGAGAGGACCAATGGCAAGCCAGAAGAATAAAGCAGCCAGAGTAAATATGTGGAGAAGGCAAGAGAGCAACACAAAAACAGGAACGGCACCATACCAGAAGCAGTATTAAGGAGGTTAGATGATCGGCTGAAAACCATCGTTCGATAAATATGGTCAAAGTCAGCATTGCGGCGATTAACTGCTTCCAGATGTGCAGCTAAGTGACAGTTCACAAAGCATATTATCCGATCATATACTCTCAACCTCAAACCTACACCTCCCTGCTCAGAGAAATAAAGCCATCTAAATCAAAATGCAAACAAGGAGCCATCCGGAGAGGAAGGATAAGATGGAGAACAAACTGGTTAATCAAGCACAAAGAGCGGTTTCCTTGCAATGATAAATCTTGCTCTAGAAGAAATTATTGTACCTAAGCCATATTGGACCAGATGAGGACAAATAGACAAGTATGTTCTCGATGACACAACGATAGATGCCATAGAACGACGATAAGTTCCAGAAAATAAGTCATAATTGTCATATAATAGCTTGCCATCAGGATAAGAGATACAATCTACACTAAAATATAGTCAACTGTTTTTTGAGGAACTGATATAACACTCTCATTCAACCAATTTGTACACAGGGTACAGTCCCACTCATGTCATGGGATCTAGAAATTCAAGATTAGGCATTTTAGAGTGTCTCCAATGGCATAACCAAAACTAAAAGATTTCTAAAGTTAGGAATGTTGGTCCAAATTCTGACTTATAGTGGTATAACCAAATTTAACAACCCCTTGACCAAAAACCAAATTTTGGCCTTTGGATAGCCAAAACTAGCAAAACTTTTCTCTTTGATAACCAAATTTAATGGAGACTGCACTCTTTCCTCTCTCCCTCTCTCTCCCTCCCCTCCCATCGCTACCAATGGACCCACCCACTTACATATATTCTCAACTCTCTCTATCTCTCTCTACTAAAAATGGATTTTTGATTATGGACCATTGTGAGACTTCACATTGGTACACCAAAATTTTTGGGTGTATGGTATCCCAAAAGTGAGTTGTGGCAACTATTCCACATACAGTGGTAAGTATTTCACATGGAGTGGTAAATATTCAAATGCAGTGGTAAGTATTATATATCTGAAATACTTGTTACTATACTGGAATACTTACCACTCCGTGTGGAATACTTACCATTGTATTTGAAATATTTACCACAACTCACTTTTGGGATACCATACACCAAAACATATTGGTGTACCATAGAAAAGTTCCGAAGGAAAAGCCTTGGAAACTTGACCTCACACTCAACTTCTTACCTTTATGCCCACTATTTTGTAAAGTGTCTCATATGTTCCACCACTCCCTACCTGTCATGAACCCATAATTATATTTGAAGAACAAGACCAAACCGCACCATAGGATCAAACTTCCATACAAAAACTTGTTCGTCAAAGCCTAAGATTTTACAAAAGCTAGTTCTAAAAATCAGGGGGGGGGGAAAGGCATGAAAATGATGCTTCTTAGAATCAACCTTTAAGCAACTTTAAACGCTATTTTTGGCCACAAAGCAGAAGTTGTGGCAAAAGATATAGGGCAGCTTCCGAAGTGCCAAAATCTAAAAATTATCAGGTTTAAACCCCGTGTCTTGTGGACTGGGCCAGCATTGATGAAAAAATGACAAAAGAAAAACTTCAGTTTAGGAAGACAAAAGGCATGGGATTCTTTGGGCATGGGTCGATCCTTTTCAATCTTGTACTCAGGTACATGCTCAGGTATTCCCACTAAATACAAGGAACAATAGCTGCAACAACCCCCCAGAAGCTATCGCAAACACCCCCCCGTAACTGGTAGGCAGACCACAGCAATGCTTACAACCCCTTCTAATTTTGTTCAGTTAATGACCTCTAAATTAGAAAACCTCTCATTTGTTTATGAAACAAATTCAAAATTGCGTCTTTCTATCCACACTTCTTTTCCGGTATAGAATCTTATCATTCGTAGCACTTTGGTTTTTCTGCTTGAGAATTAGATGGAGTGTTTTGAGGCATTTCTGGCTTACATCAATTCTAATCCTGAAACTGTAGGAGTATCCTTATTCTCCTCAAGTCTTATGCGTGTAGGTGTTAGCGTGCTCTATGCCCTTGGATCTCATCCAAGAAGCGCACACTTGAGACACAGATATGACACAAGAAGTTTACGATGACGAGGAACTTGAAAAAAATGGGGCAAGAAAAGAGATTGTGTGGACATGAAAATAATAGCTACTACAATGATGCAACTGGAATGACATGAGAAATTTCCAAGCCATGCTCTTTCATTTTCATCAGTAATAAAGCCACGGGAGATTGCTCATCAAAAAAAAAAAAAGCCACGGGAGATCAACTTCGAGTCACAAATGAACACAATGATGAAAGACATACCTTGTTACCAATTGCACGACCTAAGCCACAAGCAACAGCTGCAACATCCAGGTCCCCAACATGTGGTCTAAGAGTCTTTCTTACCCTAGGCAAGGAATATCAACCACAAATAAGGAACAGAGAAGTGAAAAGGTTGATGCAGAAAAAATTGTTGTGCAGCAATGATGCAGAAAAAATTGTGGCGCAGCAAGAATCGAAGAGTTATTTTTATCATGTCTTTTAATTTCTAGTCTTAAGTATTAATTCACACATTTTTTAGTGTCGTTTGTTGGTTCAAGGAGTCATTGAGTTGTTCATGGAGTCTACCTAGTTTTCTGTAGTCAAGTGTTTGTTTTTATTTAATTAGTGTCTTGAAAATGCAAGTGTCTTTTTCTATTCTTGGAGGGTTGTTCCAAGTAGTCTATAAATTCTATTGTTATGAATGAAAAGGAAGAGTTTTGAGTGTTGAATTAAAATAGCCTTTGGCTTGTGAGAAGATAATTCTTCTTATAACTCTTATCCTTCGGTGGATTCCGACAGGTGGCGAGTTCCCCGTTTCTGTATCTCTTAGGTGGATTCCTTAGAGTGGTGAGCGGTCCCTACGCCCTGTATCCCTAGTTAAACCCTCGGGTGGTGATATCTTATCCCGTTGGTTCCCTAACTTGGGTGGTGAGCGATTATCTCTTTTATACCTTTTTACTTTACTTCCGTCCCGTCTGAAAAATCCGCCGTCAAAGGTAGAAGCCCTGGGAAAAACTTTTTAGGGAGGAAAAGATTCCTTACCAAATATAATTTAAGGCTTCGTTTGGATGGATATGGATATCATGAAGGGCTTGACACTAATTATCAATGAGAGTAGCCCAATAGATTTTATAGTTCACTTCTATTTTTACCAACACTTGTTCTGGGTTTTGTATAGGTCTATTTTAACAGGAGTTATATGGAATCCTTCATTCTAAGGATCACAGTTATTGTGAAGGATCCCAATAAAATCCATCTTTTCTACCGCTAATCCATCTTCCGCTAAAATTTCACCACTCACATAAAACAAATTTCTTAAATTTTTGGGAGATAAACAATAAATCCCTTAATTTGAAATGCACATTCATCCAAACAGAGCCCAAGAGGATTTGAGAGACCTACCGCATGTAACAATCCCATAATAGAAAAGAAACCAGGTGACCTAGTGATTTTATGACAATAAAAACATACCAGATGCCTATCAGCAAGGCTGCTAGCTGTCTGGATCCCACACGTTCAAAAGTTGTTCCTTCATCCAAGGTCTTTCCTATTGTGTCCTGCCACCATTGCCCGACAGAACTCCCTTCAAGTCCTACCTACAAATGGCACAGAAACCAGTGAACAGATTAGACTAGCGACATTAACAATCAGAAAATTTGGATAAAAGCTGAAGGAAAAACAAATATCCTAGAGGGAGGGAGGGAGAGAGTCAGTCACCATCAACTAGATCTTGTGATAGGGAGATCAAATAACACAAGGAAAACCTAACCAAATTAAAATGGTTGAATAAGGTTATAGTTAATGAAAATGCTAGGGGATGAGGAAGTTCTAAAGTCACAAGAAATGTTGGTAAAGAAGGATGAGTTAGCTAAAGCCCTTGACAGATCAAAAAGAAAAAAAAAAGTTTGTGTAGCAAATCCTTATGGATTGGGACACAATGCTTCCAGTTCAATTCCGGAGCAATTTGCAACAGCCACAATGGGTGTACAACAACAGCTCAAAGCAGCTCATTGAAAGCTTCACTTGTTGCTTTAGTGATGGTTCTTCCCTATTAATCGGGAGAAACTTCTTACTACTATCATTATGAGGGAGATTTTCCAAATTATAGTCTACACCAATGAAAGAGGTGATGATGGTCGGAAAAAGCTAAGCAAGCGTGATTCTTTCGTAGCAGATTACTTTCTTTAGTCAGGACTGATTTCCCAAAATGAAGAAGTTGGATAATGCAAAAACAGTTACACAAACGTGATTCTTTCTTAGCAAATCACTTTCTTTAGTTAGGAGTGATTTCCGAAAATGAAGAAGTTTCTCCTAGGACTCCAGAAGCCCCTCTTATACAGTGAACATAAACCAATTAAGTGAAAATGGTAAGAGTGCTTTATGAGTTGAGTAGTTCGACTATGCAATTTGATTCTAATAGCAGGGAAAGATGTACTAACAAGGCATCAGTAAAGGTATTCTAGGTTATACGAAAAAAGGAAAGCAAAAAAGATTGTTGTGCCGGTTTACAAGAGTTCGAAAGAAAGTCCAGTCAACACAATCATGCAGATCTACATGGGAAAAAATCCACCAACTCCATGTGCAAAAACAAGTTCAAAGTCTTAAATTTTCTATTTAGAGATATAAATTAAGTGGAACTCTACTATGGGATTGCTGACAACACGCAGAACTGTTGAAGAGGGCCTTACAGTTTCTTTTGCCGCAGACATTGCCAAAAAGCCTGCACCCATTTCCACTTCTTGCAACCCAACAACAACAATCCCAACATCAGCTACGGCAGAACCTAGCCATGCCATTAGAGCATCATGAGAGGCTCTTCCTTGACCAACATTCCACGTCCCAACTAATAGTTTAGCATTTTCTTTTCTTGTGTACAATAGTTCTTTTCCAGCCACATCTGTCCGGATTATGTTATCTAGTGGTCCAGGCGATGAGATGTTCCATCCACGTATGCCACCATGAGTAGCCAAGCTAAAAACGTATTCTCTCCCTATTGCCAATTTTATGACAGGACTACTGTGAGCAATCCAACCAGCAACCATATTTCCCTCCAGATCCAGCACCATAACCATACCACTCACATAGCCAACCCATATTCGGGACCCCAAAGTGCAAAAGCTCTGAACAGCATAGGGATGGTAGTGGAAATCTTGCAAGCGATTCCCATTTCCATCCCATTGCACAAGTAAGCCATTTGAACATCCACTCCATATCATTCCATCAGCAGTTAGCACTAGTGCTTCTGTTTTTTTATTGTCATCCACAAAAGCCCCTGCACCCTTAGTTGCGACTCGCCGAACAGCATCCGCAGCTCCCATTATAGCATTACGGGAACGTTGCAGAAAGCTATTTTGGGATTTCTCCTTTTTTGATTTGGAAACAAACTTCACATTCATCTCATCTTCAACTGCTTGATCTTGAACAGATGGCATGTCAACTCGATTCTCAGCCTGACCATCTAGATTATATACTTTTAGAAGTTCCCTCGTACGAGCATCCCTGCGTTCACGATCAGAATAATTAACAATAAGAAATGAAACAGGAAATTTCCTTCAAAAGTAACAAGGCATTAAGAAAGGTTTTTTACTTCCCTCCAACATTTTCAAGCTAGAAACCATAAATCAAAGCTAAAAGTATTTATGCCACTTTTAGCCTCTCCGACCGAGTTGAGAGGATAAAAGACAAAAAGGGAGCGGGAAGGATTTAAAGTGGAGTATAAATATCATATTCCTGACTCAATAAAAGTAGATTATAAAAGAAGATTGGTAAAAGGTTGTCAAGATCCGGTTCTCTCAACGTGGAGTTGCCACATGAGGGGGAGAGTTAAGGCCGCAACCTAAAAGCAATGTTCTAAAAAGCGCTTGGCGCCGGGCGGGCGGCCGACCACCTTCAAGGTTCGAGACCTATTAACCGGCCATTAATCGCCTTTTAGCAATTAGTCGGGTTTTTTTTAAAAAATATTCTACAACCTCCCTACCATTAATAATCACAGTTTTTCTAGTTGATGTGATATATCTTCTCTCCCGAAAAATTTCTTAGTTCTCTTTGGCTATCGGATACTCAATGTTAACACTTCTAAATATTAACAGTTCTCTACATTTCAAATATAGAGACATAGAAGTTCAATGTTCATAGTTCAAGATTACGAAATCTTAATCACCAGACCCAGATCGATGAGAGACTGATCAAATGAGAGCCCTTACACAGTAACACTAATTTGAAGCCCTAAATAACCTGGTATGAGTATAACAGTTATCCCCCTTCGTTTTCTAAAAATTCAGATTTACCCCGCCTAATCGCCCATTAGCCAATTAATCGCCCATGAACCGATTAATCGCTTATCGCTACCTAGACGCCGACCAATTAAGCGGAGATTAATCGCCGCCTAAGTCCGATTAATCTTCTAGCCGTCTAATTCAACCTTTTAGCCATTAATCTCATCGATCAGCCCAAATTTCCAATTAATCGGCAATTAATCGCGCCTTTTAGAACACTGCCTAAAAGGCTGAGGGTTGGCAAAATCTCCAAACCAGGAACAAGACTGCTAAGTCGCTGCATCATCAACATGAATCCAGCACTAGATTAATGTGTGACAACTTTAGAAAGTGCAACCTACCACAATGAGAAGGATAGCGACCCAGCTGCCCATACTTTGGATCTGACATTATCCGATAGCAAGCACTTCACATCAGAAGAAGATATACTACAGACACCGTTGACTGTTACTTGGCTTCTAAGGTCAATGCCTGATCTCTCCACAAGTAAAGCAGCCATGTGTCTTTCCTCTGGTGAGAGAGAGAGGGATTTTTCTATGGCCTCCCATGACCAAATCTTTATAGTTCCGCCCTCCGATCCCGACCATATGTCACCTGGAACCAAGCAACAACAGTCAAAAACAACTATGCACTACCTAACAGCTTCTAAAAGCTTTTCAAAGAATACTATGCTATATTCATACCACCATTTAAAATTCAAGGGATACAAGCGCTAGTTGGAACATTGGACACCAAAACAACCAAAAATATGCATTAGAAAGATCGGTTCACCATATCAAGTTTTCGTTCCACATATTTGATGTTACTAATACCAAGTACCAAAACTATTGCTATAACCAAGTAGAAAAACTACACATATATGTCTTAACATTTCAACGAATGAGTTAGCAATGACTACCTTGTGGTTAACAAATATGTAAACCAATTCCCCCTCGAACACTCAATAAACTCTGAAGGTGAAAAAATAACACAATAATTCAAAAACTTAGCTTCCTTCTTTAACCAAAATTTCTATTGGTATAATGACATATGAAAGCCAGGGATACTTATTGCATACACTCATGCAATACCTTCTTTGACATAAGTATATTCATTCCACATGCATCTCTATTGGCGTGGGAAGCAGATTTTGGGCAACTCCAGCAGTGGGCTATATTCATCACACCCAAAATTTTGATATAGCTCACCAAAGTAGGATATCCAAAGTTCTTGTCAGTTCTTGTGCCAATTTTGGCATTGCCCAAATACTCGATTTGCCACATGCCACCAATATCTTCGATCACCAATGCATCTTATAAAACGTTGCAAATGATTAAGAGTGACATTGCTAAGAAATTGTGAAGTGGCTAAGCCAAATTTCGACAATGGCATTCCCTAACACGGAGATGCACACACTTACCATGAGAAGTTATCACCATGGAGATAATGGGACCTCGGTGAGCCTGCCAAGAGAGCCCTTCCTTGAAAGCAGATTCATCATCCAAAGGCTGATCCATTTTCCAAGACCTAATTTTACCATCCTTGTGGCCAGACCACACCAATTTACTAGCAGAGTCAATAACCAAACACATGGTGGGGGAAGTGTTGCCTGATTCCTGAAACGGCGCAGCGTCCTCGTCCCCTCTCCGGGCCCTGCCGCCCATCCCAATTCCCGGCTCATACGCATCGCTCAAGCTCCAAACCCTAATGCCCGACTCTTGCCCCGCCCAAAGCTGACTGTCCGTACAGGCGATGGTTCTCAAGAACTTGCCAACCTGAGTCCATTGATCAAAATATGAGTTCGGAGTGTTGTTTCGGCAAGCATAGAAACAGAAACACTTGTTTTTTTTTTTAAGAAAAAAAATACTCCAAAAAAATCAAAAGGAAATTGAACAAAACAGTTGCGGTAGTTAGTACAAATGTTCTTCCTAAATTATTGTTCCGGTATTATTTTCGTCGTTTCTGAAATTTTTATTAGATTCAGGTTAAACTTTTTTGATTAGTCATTCGTCTTAAACGAAAGTTTAAAAAATAAAGAATTACGATGAGGAACAAAATAAGAAAATTCACTAAAACAGAAAAAGTTTGAATATTTGGCTTTTGTCTTCAGGATTGTCCTAGCTTTCTTTTTTCTGATTCCTATGGTCAAGATGAATGATTTCATTTTTAGGAAAAGCTAAACAAAAAAAAAAAAAAATTATACCAGAAAAAATTGCAGTGCAATAATTTAAAAGGATCAATTAAATAACAAAATGAATTCAAGTTTCATCTTATTTTTTCTCCAACTTTCCTGGTGCTTTCTCCATTAATTATTTTCCGTTCCATTTATTTTTTATTCCTTTCCACAAGTTCCAAAACAGGGAACATTTGTAGCTTGCCTGCGTCTCCCTCAGCGGATGCGGCCTCAGCTCGAGGCACGAGGGCCGGGAGGGATGCACCGCGGCCCGCGACGGCGCCTTGAAGATACCTGTCCCACCGCCGGCCGCGACGAACTCGGGCATCGGCAGCTGGACATCGTCCGGGAACTCAACGGATAGGCTGTGGTCGAGGCGTTGATGGCAGTCGGCGGAGGAGTTCTGTCGCGCGGCGGAGGAGGGGTAGAATTCATCGTCGGAGGAGTCGTAGAAGTGGTTGTTGGGGTCGAGGTTGGAGGGCAAGCGGAGGTCGTCGTCGTCGAGGCTGTGCTTGCGGATTTGGTGGTGGCGTTTGTAGTGGCCGCCGGTGTTGGTGCGGAGCTGGTGGCTGTAGGAGTGGACCTTGCGGTGTGGGGGAGCGGCGTCGGTGGCGAGAGAGGCCAGTGCTCTTCTTTCGTCCTCTTCGAGGACGCCTTCTACTTCTTCCATCGTGATTGGATTTGGCTTCCACAGGAATGCAGAGAGAGAGAGAGAGAGAGAGAATGATCAGAGGGTTGAGGGTTGACACGAAACCATTACAACAACTGCCGAGAGAGATCAGAGAAGGGTGTGTGCGCGCGCGCGCGTGTGTGAGAGAGAGTGAAAAGTGTGATCCGGAGAGAGAGAAAGAGAGAGGGAAAGACAGAGATTGGTTGGAAACTTGGAAGGAAGAGAGAGAAAGGAGGGGGCGGGGAGTGAGGCGAGGCTTGCTGGGGTTGTACGGACAAGAATGGATTCGTAAACAGTGCCACGTGGTCTTTTGCGGTTAGAGGTCCTTTCGGTTTGGTACTCCCTCTGTTCTCTTAGTCATTTTTAAGAATTTCAACTATATAAGAAAATACAATCATTACACTTTTAAAAATTTATTTTTCTCATTTTACCCTTCAATCACTATCTTTTTCTTACTTTTTTTTGTACGACTCTGTATGAATTTAAAAAATGAAAGGGTAAAAGAGAATCTATTATACTACAGTATATATTTACCCATTTAGTTTTAAAATGGAACAATCTTTTTCAGACGGAAAAAAGTGCTAATTGGAATTAAAGACCGAGGACGGAGGGAGTACTTGTTTGGGAGAAGTTTTTGGGCCCAAAGAGGGTATAGTTCGCATGATACCGAGTGCACATCCGAACCATCCAAACGTATTTTGAACGGGCAAGATTTTAGAGAGAGAGAACAGAGTGGTCAGTTGAGTGGGAGAAAGAGTGTTTGAATCTAAATCGTCCAAAACACGTTTGGACGGTTCGAATGTGTGCTGAGTACCCCCACATGGTACCCAATTTGTATCCTTTAATCTCCACCCTTTCCCATTGTTACAAGTTATAGGTTATAGTTCTTAGAAACTTCTGTTTTCTAACCAACCAAAGAGCAAGGGAATATCCTTGAACCCAATACAACAGTAGCCCTTAGGCGAACAAAACAGAAATACAGCAGTAAGATACCAAGTAGTAGTTCAAAACAAAATCCAAAAAGACTCCTCATGCCTTTCTTGGTAAGACCAACCGCCCCCGAGTGGAAGTGCGATGTGTTGGAAACTCATGCTAGACGGATGAGTAGGCTTCCCCATTCGATTCACGGAACAAACAGAATTCTCTTTCACAGTGGCGATTGGCTAATGAACTTCTTCCACCTTCCAAGCTTCTCTCTACCCTGAAAAAGAAACCTACAACTCAGCTCTGAAAGTAGACACAACCGATACAAAATCTACAGTGTTGTTTCGTGGCGTTGTCGGACTGCTTTCCATTACTTCTATCTCTTCTTCTTCCTCCAGATTTTCAATACAAATGCTACCCACCCTCTAGTTTTCATCATATGCCTCTCCCACAGGCAAGTTCCCCTCGTGTCTCGCTCACCAAGAAGGCCTAATATCTCTCAGTTCCCCAAGAAGGTATGCAAACTCTCATTCTTCAACATCTCTATCGAATCTGCCACTTTGTTGGATTTTGTGAACTGAAATAAATTTGCATAGTACCGTTTGATATAATCTTTACGCTAAATTCAGGGCCAAAAATGCAACTTTTGCAGTGAATTCAAAGCTCTTTTGTTTTCATTATGAGCATAAACAATCACAATTCACAAGCTTAAGTTGTATCTTCTATTCTTAAGATGGTTTTCAAGGGTTCATGCGTCATACCAAATCCTTAGATGCATTGATTTCTTTTGTTTAGTTTCAAGCTAATTTTGAAGTTTATTTCCCTAGGATGCATAGCATTGGGAAAGTGTCCACTAGGTCCAGAACAATCCAGAACAACAGTCGCCATGCTGAGGTGGTGTGCCTGATCACTATTAGTTCAGAAAAGTGGGCGATTATGCAACGGGATTTGAGACATGTTTATCACTTGCCTAACTTCTCTCCATACATTATAACGTTTTTCAAATTTTTGAATAGCCTATGTGTTGGGGGCCTTGAGGCAAGCCAACACAGTGTTCTGAATCTATAGTAGATCTGTTCCTTGCAGTTGGTTCAGGGCGAGTTTTCCACGTACCAGAACAAGGGAAAAATAAAAGTCAATTTCTTATGATATTCTGTACAAAGTATCTGTCTCTCTTAATACTAAATTTTGTCGGACATCATGTGAACCTTGATGACTTGATGAGAAAATACCACCCTACCAGAGCCTTTTGGATCCACCAGACTTTCACTAGGTACGAGAAATGTTTAGAGATAGTAGAAAGAGTGGTAACATCGAAGACATGTTCCAGTTTTACGGATATCAGATTTAATTAGATGCTGAATTCATGTATTGGTTCATATACCTTGCGAGCTCCAATAGCCAAATCATTTTCCATGATGGATACAGCTTTAAACCCCAAGGGGTGCAGCACCTCTTCATAACTACACTAACGAAAATCAATTACGATCGTTTCAAAAGAATATTCCTGGAATGCTCGAACAACTTTGAATGATAAACAAACTAAAGGGCAGAGTAGTACTCAGCGATAGATACTTTGTATGGTGGTCCTCCGACATGATCGCTAATCTGCCATCACAGCAATTCAAAAGAACCATGACTAGTTGAAACTTGTTAACCAAAAGTAGTCTAGAACTAGGAGAATTGAACTCATAAAACCTTTTCGGAATTACAAACCTTAAAATTATGGGGATAAGGTACTTATGATTCAAGATTAGAAAAATAAAAGAAATTTGTTTGGTGAAAAAAGTTGCCGCTCATCAAAATAGTGACATGCCATGATATACAATATGAAGATATTCTTGCTCACTCAAAAGGGAAAAATGAGAGAGAGAGAGAGAGAGAGAGAGAGAGAGAGAGAGAACCGGAAACATTAGTGTTATTAGCTCTCCATCTGGTTTTAGAAGATATTGCATTCTGCTTGCCCAAGCTGATCTCATACCAGGTTCAATTGCACAAAAGAACCTGCAGAGTTTTCCGTTCAACCTAGTATCAAGAGGTTCAACGAACAAAAATATCAAACCTAAATAAACGCTAACTTACGTGTAGTCAAAAATCAGATCAAACAACTCAGTGGGATGCCAGATAAAGAAGTCTTCCTTTAAGAACGTGAAAAAATCAGCATTTGGCAATGACGATGACAACTGCGTTCAAGATTTATGCAGAAAATAAAAGTGAGTTTTTCCAAGAAGAACCAGAAGTAATGTTGAACACTAGAATTGTCACAATTCTGAAAATTGCTAATCCACATTCAGACTACCCCATTGTCTGATGGTCTTTCACATTGCTCAGTCGAATTCAAACACCAGTAGAATTTTTTACCTTTGTGCTTAGTGGTAAGCTGGTAAGCCATCAATTTTTTTCAACGCTCTTTAGGAGATTAAACGGTGGCATATTCTGATCTTTAGGACAGGCACCTCATTGCTAGAGCAGAATTACCATTTAAGAGCACCATTACAGGCACATTATTTATCAAAGCTCAAAAAACCAAGGACACTACAGCGATAAACTAAGGACAACAGTCCTTTTGGCAATAAGAAAACATAAGGCTTAATTTCAAAAACATCCCCTTAACTATCACGTTTTGTCAATATCACCCCCTTAACTAAAAAACCCATCAACATCACCCCTTCAACTATCAAAACCAAGCAACATCGCCCCTTCCATCCAAATCTGTTAGTACTCCATAACATTTTGGACGGAAAATAAAAAAGTTGGACAGAAAATGAAATTGTAATCCTAAAATGCCCTTGGTACACTTTACATCTATATACTCATTCTCTCTCCTCTCTCTCTCTCTCCCCAACCCACCATTCCCCCTCCACCACCGGATGCCATTCTCCCACCTTCTCCCCCATTTCTGACATCTTCTGCCCTCCTCCTCTCTCTATCTACCCAACCCTACCATGTCATCTCAACTCCACCACAAAATCTGCCATTTCCCCCTTTCTCCCATATTTACTGAAGGTTTTTGCTAGTTTCAATAAATGAGAACCGTGTTCTTGATCTCCTTGACCCGGGTCGGGCATGCAAAAAATTCCCCGGGGTCAGACAGGATCCAAGAAATGTGGTGAAATGAATTCGGGATCCAATCAGTCGCAGATTTTTCCACTCTTTGAAAATTCCAAAATCCCTCCGCCCTTTCAAAATTACAAAATATCTCAACCTATAAATTCCCAAAAAAAAAAAAAAAACAAACAAAATTTTCGAATATATCCAACCCCTCGTTTGATTTTCGGGTTTTGTATATTTATATCAAACGGATCCTCTGCGTATCACTAATTTGCTTCTTTTTTTTTATGGGCCTCTGCAACCTGCATGTTTCAATCATCAATTAGATGAAGTATTGTGCCAAAAGTCCGTTTATGTTGTACTACAACGCAGTGTAGATGCATATAGGTAGATGTATGGAAGGGAATGAGGAGACAAGTTCCTACAAGGTACTGCCTTTAGTTCCTCACAATTGTTCTTTACTCTATTTCTGGGAGGCCGACTTTGATCAAGAATGGTTTCGTTTCTCGGGGGCAGTGGTAATGGGTTTCGTTTCTTGGGGGCAGTAGTGGTGATGTTGCTGTTGTAGACTGTGACGGTGCCGTCGTCTGCCATCGCAAGCAAGGTGTTTGTGAAAATGCTTGAAAGAAGGGAGGCAGTGGGACGGATCAATTATGTGATGGTATGGGTTTGTTTTATGAAAATGCTTGGATTTATTTATGAATTTACTGAGGATTATATAATTGGAGAGGAGATGATGGAGAGAAGATAGGGGACGAGGACTGTGGTGTTGGGTGAGATCCAGAAGCTAGTTGTCGGAGAAGATAGTTCTGTAGAATAAACATATACAACAAGGGTATTTTAGTCTTTTTGCTTGTTTCCATCCAAAATTTTAACGGATTTGAGCATAGGGGGTGATGTTGCTTGGTTTTGATAGTTGAGGGGGTGATGTTGATGGTTTTTTTAGTTTAGGGGGTGATATTGACAAAACGTGATAGTTGAGGGGGTGTGCTTGAAATTAAGCCAAAACATAATGGTCTAATAAAAACCAAGCTAAAATTCTATCATCTTGATGGCGAACTGAATAAGATGATATAACTGAGTCAATGGCTCAGAAATAGGCACTCTAGCTGTTATTATTTCCATTCAAAATGCATAACGATATGCTACATATGCTTGAGAATTAAATTTGTTTTACAAACCTAGGCATGTGTCCTAGAAACGGAGAAATTTAGATGGCTAGAAAATGTTCATCAAGGAGAGAAAAGTCAGCCACACACCAAACATAGATGAAGTTAGAGAAGCAACTAGACATACTTGAAAATACATTTTCAGAGGAAGATATCACTTTTATCATAAGCTGGAACAGAAATCAAATTACTTGGCACTTAGATAACTATGACTAAAGAGCCTTACCATAGATTCGAATGCAATCAGAGCTCACCTCTACTGCTTTCTTAATTGCTTTGTCTGATAAGTCCACCCCAACAACATAACGCTCAGGGCATGCAATTGCACCCACGTCATAACCCTATCAGAAATGAAATTCATAGCTGAGCCCAAGAGTGGGGAAAATTAGTTACAGAATGGAAACAATTACTATTGGCAACTATGAGTAGGGGATGAGAAATAGAGACAATCAATGGATGGTGTTATTCTAGCATATGCGTAACACGTGTTTACATAAATTCCCTAGATGTAGATCCAATTAAAAAATTTTGTTAATAGTGATTAAAAGAGTGGACCGAGTAAGCAAATTGCAACTTGTGATCATTTGTTGATTACTATGCTTGATGCAGATTGCTCTGTATTTTATCTGTGGGTCATGTGTACAGATTCTATTATTTTGGGAAGAGCCAGATACGTGCTATTCCATTCTAACTGGAAATTACTGCCCTTTATCGGTTATGGCTCTTACAAAGGTCATAAAAGTCATCGGTCCTCATGTCTTGTTGATGCCTCTTCCCATTAGGCATATCTTACAATAGCAGGTCATGACCGAGAAGACTTATAATGCAACAAGATGATGAAAGAACTTACGCTGCCACATCCAGGGACCAAAGTTCTGCCTTTGGGAAGAGCACCTGTCTGGTGAAGATGTACAATTACTGGCGTAGGCTGTCCCAAATCCCACGGGGTCAACTCTTGTTCCCAACACTTTTCCCAACCACCTGAGAGAGGATTTCTGTATTAACAATGACTAGAGCAGAAACTTCTGGATTTGCTCTTTTGCCCATATGATGAAATCGTAAACAAACCAAATCTTTCTTTGCTATTCTTTCTTTGTTTTCTCATTATTATCATCAAAAAATAACCACAATTCTTCACCTTTTTCCCATTGAAAATATTAGATTTCTCTGCCGACACCACTCTCTGTATTTCAAATAAACAAAGTAGAACTCTCAATTCTCTACTACACCTAATATATAAAAAGTTTCACGAACAAGCAAACCGCAATGCTCTTCTTCTTCTTCTTTTTTGCTATTTCCTGTTACCATATGATGATGCCTTAAAATGAATTATCATCCCTATTCCTCACCAATTTTAGTTCAAACCAAACTTAACCGGAGCTTCAAAAACCTAATCCACTTTATTCTTTCTCTTCCCTACAAATGCCAAACTAGTCGACCCATGGGGAATGGAATTTATCAGCCTTTTCCTCAACCGTTCAAAGAAACTTGGAAATTTATTAGTAACTTCAAAAATTCTAAGCTTGTCAAAGTTCGACCTAACTGAAGCTACTAAATCCTATCATTTGGCTGGATAAGATATCTACAAAATGAATGTTTCATAACCCAGAGTGTACGGGCTAGCATACATCATACATACATGCACCTCAACTAAGCCCTAGGTACCAATACCACCGTGCATCAGTGGGGCCTATTTAAACAGGTAAATTCCGTACAGACTGACCCCACAAGAATAAATAACATTTCAAACCTGGGACCCAGGAAACCTAAGATGAAGCAAACCCCTAACGTTCAGACCTTGACCACCTAAACAAACCCCTAAAACCCAGAAAATGACAACCCGAATAGTTTCTTTAAAAAAAAAAACGAATCAGACATTCATGGGTTATCTACCATATAGACTGAATTGGAACACAAAGCGGTAAACATGACTGAATTATGTTACATATAGTTACCGGAATGGTCGGATTGAACGAGCTGTTGCATTTTGCTGACGTTGGGATTTGAATTGATGAGCTCTTGATGTTGAGGTTGCTGTGGAGTTCCGTTCTCCATCTTGTTCGATTTTGCAGTCTCAGAAATGCTGCTGCAGCTTAGGGGAATTACTAGAGGGTCTGGGTTGGAAGTGCGGAGGAATCGGGACGGCAATGCTTGATGGTATGTAGGAGTAAACCCCAAGACGATGTTGATGAATTTGGAATTCAGTACTAAGGACGCAGCAGAACACCGCCTCATATGGCGGATTAAAATGGTGCAACGAGTCTGCTCGCATGAATAATCCTTTGGAGCCCAATTTCCCCAGAAAATATATGGCTGGAACAGGACTACGGGTAAAGATTTCGTTCACTGATTTTAAAATGATGGCTAAATAATAGCTAACCCCTTCTAACTATGCTTCGCGGACACTTTACTCCCTCTAGCTAATGGAATTCCTTCTTCCGTTTCCATTCCGTACAATTTGGATGGAAAATGTCACATGCCTAATCCGAAAATTTGAGTCGTTATTGCCCCCCTCTCTCTCTCTCTCTCAGCGAAAAGTCGTCGAAAAATAGGTTATAGCTCAAGTTCACGAACGTGAGGCTCTTACAGGAGGAGAGAGAAGCAATTACAGTACATAGCTGAAAAACTTGTTGGTTGACAAATCAAGGTGTTGGAGTGAAGAACAGTTGGTAAATGAAGGAAACCTAGCTTTGAAATTGTTGGCTGAGAGATCTAAATACTCCAAAGATTTGCAATTTGTGACCGAAAGTTGACCCAGAGACTTTCTCTAGCTGTCGGTCGTAGGTGGGTGCGTTGCAGACCAGAGCAAACTTCCGATTGACGTTCTCAAATAGGGCTCGGAATGTCTTCGGAACGACGTCATCCGCCATGGGTACCGTCGGTCATCGACTTACTATTATTTGGTGCCGGAGATGCATGTGTATAGATCTATATACGTAGAGAGGGGAGGGGAGGGGAGGGCATAAAAAGAGTCTGATTTTGGGGTTTCTCTGTCTTAACTGTTTTGGATGTAGTAGGGGTGGAGTGATGTTAGGGCATATTTCTCTATTTAACAATATTATATTTTTAACTTTTCCCCTTTTTTCTTCTTCTTGTTTTTCTCGAATTTTTCAACAGACGGCAAAACGGTAATTTACATTCTCGAAGTCAGCCAATTCTGCATTTCTATTAGTTAAAGGGGGTTAAGTGTAAAAAAAAAAAAAAATTAGTTAGAAGGAGTAAGTGTCTGCGAGGCATAGTTAAAGAGGGTTAATCATAATTTACCCTAAAATGATTTCTCAAGTTATTTTGGATAAAATTAGCTTTTTGATTATGAATAAATACCTAATTGGATAATTGCAAGTATTTGATCTAATCTTTCAATTTTTCAATCAGAAAACAGGATCCTAATTTAATGTTTGATTGAATTTTTAGGAAACAAGTTAAGGCAAATTTTTTCTAAAAATTAGGTGGTTAAATCAAGCATTTATGTCTGGCTTGTGAAAACTAAGACATGAGCTGCAGCTTGAGAAAACCACCAACGCCAAAATGCAGCAACTGCATCCTCATTCTAGCACCTTTAGCAGCATCAATAACAAGCATAAGAAATACCAGAAACAGAGGGGGGAAAAAAAATCAAGATCACCCAATTTTATTTGACCCACAGCCCCAACCAAAACGTCACTAGCTGTGACAAAACCACTAGTATCAATTAAGAACCAAAACTTCAGAAAATCCAACCACTACCATTCCTTCACCATTTTGTCCACAACCAGCACCTACCCAACAATTAATTAATACACTGAACCAGCAAAAATAGAAACAGAAAAACGAAGACCACACCCCAAACATGACTTCATGCCCTATAACTAGCCACAACCATAACAGAAATAGAAAAACAAGAGTTAAAATTCTTTCCACGTGTGGAGGAAACCTGTTTTCCACCACGGCCCGTTACGGGCCCACAATATAATCTGAATCGTTCATCTTGTAGAGTTCACGTACAAACTGGTATATCCATGCAAAAAATGAGCTTTGTCGGACGTGAATAGTATAGTAAAAATCAAATTTCGGTTTAGAAAATGGACAGTCATGGATAGTTTAACTTCAAAATATATGACCGTTCATTCTATAAACCAAAATTCAAGTTTTGATATACCTATCCTATCAATATTCAATCAAGCTGAATTCTTTCATGAATATACTAATCTACGTACCCTACAAGATAAGCGGTTCAGATTATAACAAAAAAAAGTCATGTGGGACCGACAGACATGGTTTCCACCACTGGCAGATAGAACTTACTCTCGAAAAACAAACAGCAACAACTACATCATCAGTAGCACGCATCACTCGCCTCAGCATTGCCCACAAGCTTCATTCAAAGCAGAGATCAACCCCAAACCAAAGTTAAAGCCTGCAAGAGCTACAGCCAAAGAAATGCATATGCAACTGAAAGCATACTAGATAATGGGGTGTTTCACTAACTAAAATAAATTTTTATTTTTATTTTTGAATTAAAAATAATATATTATGTGAGAATGACCTGTCTCGTAAAGAGAAAAATAAGTACTTGAAAAAAAGAATCTTATCGGAACGGGGCCTTTAAGAACCAATACCAACTTCCCTTGAAGCCAGACCAATTGAACCTGCGAACTCTCAGATCCGAAACAGCAACAAACACCATCCAACAGATATGGCAGCCAACTAACGGCCCGTTTGGATGGAGGATTTGTTTTAGGTGGATTTGTAATGAAAGGGGATTTGAAGGTGGATATGTAATAAGTGGTGATATGTTAAGAAGGGTGGCCCCACCTCTTAAGAAGGGTGGATTTGTAATGAGGTGTTTGGATGATTTTTTGATAAGGGGGATTTGGAAGGTGGATATGATGGGATAAGATGTGAAATGACTTTATTGCCCCCAGTTTATTAATTTAATGAACAATATAGGTTAATTTCATTATAATTAGAATAAATACATATTTATTATTTATTATGGGATAAAATAAATTCTTTTTATCTTAACATTACTTTTTATTAGAATAAAAAAATTTGATAGAAAAATGATGATATGACCAATTTGCTGTGCTTTGTTATTTTATGCTATATCAATAAGTTGGTGCATAATGTAATTTTGAAAAGTTATTTGAAGTTATGTAGGGTTAATAGCATAAAATATGATATGTGTATTTAGACTAAACTGTAATTTGTAATAGTTATGAGATAAATTGGTAAATACAATATAGATGTATAGATATTTATACACGTGCAAACCTCAGAACCACCAACAAATCACCTCTGTTTCTACCTCTCTATAGCCCTAATTTAATCGATCAGAACGAGGAGCTTTGATACCACTCCGGCAACGATGGAGGCCCCGACGTTTGATACCACTCCGGCAACGATGGAGGCCCCGACGATGATGGGTACAACACTCCGGCGATGATGGGTAAAACGATGGTGGGTTCGGCAATCAAATCAGACCACCCCCAAATCTGCATCCAAAACTCCAGTCACGACGATGGCTCAGGCGACGAACAGTACTTCTCTCTCTCTCTCTCCCTCTCTCTCTCTGTTGGTCTGGTTTTTAGAAAACGAAAATAAATCGCCTGGGAAAACAAAACCGAAATCCCCGTGGTTCAATAGGGGGATTTGGAGGGGTAAAACCGTCCGAAAACCCCCGGATTTGCCAACGACGGGTTCAGACCAGGGCTTCACAAATCCACCTCCAATTGGATTTGAAGCCGCTACAGTGTTTATCTCCGGCTCCCTCAAAACTCAACCAAACACCGGATTTGAGTGGGACCAGGACTACAAATCCGGCCGGCTCACAAATCCGGCTTCTTCTCCGCCATCCAAACAGGCCGTAAGAGATATGTATTCAGTAGTCACTAGCCACAGGAGCAACATTCACGTATATCGCAACAATTAGGTAATCCTATCCTATCCTACTCCTCTTAAATAAGAACGGATTTCGCTCGCCATTTTCTGGATGGATCATTTTACCCCTCAATTGTTGGGGCCTTGTGCTTGTTGGATTGTCCGAAATTGTCATTTTAAGTTTTCCAAATAGTGGGCTACGTGGCACAGTGAAAAGAAGTGTCCTTCTAAGCCTCACACGTACTCTTCTCAGCTCTCACAAGTACATCTTCTCCGACCTTCCCCGTTCTCTCTGTCTCTCTCTCTCTCAACAGAGCTATCGCCATGGCGGTGAGTCATTCTCACCCAATCAGTTGCACAGGTTTTGCATGTCTCTGCATCTCCTGCTATCTCTTCCCTCTCGTTGGCTGCATGTCTCTGCATCTCCTGCTATCTCTTCCCTCTCGCTGGCGGTCCTCATAGGGCACGCCAGTGAATTGAACAGATTAACGGTGGGTTTGATTCCTCTTTCCAAGATTTTTGTTCTTTTTGATAGGCTTTCCAAGATTTTTGTTTGATTTGATTTGGTATTTTTTCCTACAACCATAATTTGGCTCCCTTCTCCATTTAGGGCTTTTTTTGCATCACATGTGATTTGTAAACATATGTTTCCGTATAGTGTATCCCAGATCTCTTGATTCTACTTGGTAACAAGAGTGTTGTGGTTTCCTTAGGAACTCTCTCGGATTCACCGACCCATCTGATCAAAGGTAAGAAATTCACCCCCACAGCAGTGATCTTGCTTTCAATCTTACTGTGTTTTGCTTCTTTCATTTGTTTAAATTTACTGAAAGTTTTTGTTTGGTTCTTTTTGTTCGTCTTTCTTTTGCTTCGACTATTTATTTTATGCTTTTTTTAGGTTTTCCCGTGCCAGCCTATTTCTAAAGCTGTCTCGCCAAAAGGTTCATAAAGTAATGCTATTAATTCAATGCTAACCAGTTAGCACGTTCAACTGGATTTATAACATAAATCCAGACCAAAGCCCCAGTACTTAACTAATAGACACCAGGTTAGACTATTACTACAAAGTTTGAATGCTTAGAATTACCACTCAATGCTTCGGCAGAGGCATTAGCTAAAAACATAGGATCTGAAGTTTACGTTTAGCCAATCAAGATGAATAGAACAATCTACTCTTAATATAACATGACATCAGTAAAAACAATCTATCAATCCATAAATACGTACTAGGATTGTGTACTGTTCTGAACCTGAGTTCAGCAAGACAATGAATTGGAATAAAAAGAGTGATCACTGAGCGCACTCAATCAGATTTATAACATCAGTGCGAAGGAAAGCTACACTGCTCAGCTAATTGACACCTGCATCTGAACTCCTGGTTTTTGCAAGACTACACTACTACTAGAGGTTTAAACACTCAGAATTAGCATTTCATACCTCAGCACAAACGTTATCTGAACGCGCAGGGTCCAAAATATTGGCTTAACCAGTGAAGACGAGTAGAACAATCTACTGTTAATATAACATCACATTGGGAAAGATAATGTACCAATTCATACATAGCTAATAGCATAATGTGCTGTCCTGAATCTCAGTTCAGCAAGACAATGAATTGCATAACTGAACTAAGCACCATACGACATCTGATTAGAAACAAGGGGGAGTTTTGAGGTAAGCTATCCCACTAATGCAATCCAATGCTTCCTGCATCGAAGAAAAGTGTAGTCAACCAGTCAAACCCTCCCTCAAAACCCCTTGTCAAAGCACTCTTTCTTACTCCCCTTGTCTTGTCCTTTTTGATACTATTTCTTATTTCTCCTTAGATGCTACTTCATCTATCAAATCAAAGACCTCAATCTTTCTGTTTTCCCGCACAATAAACATCTTTTACACTAGACTACTGTGTTTTCCATATTGTAAAAAAACTCAGACCTTGCTCTGTTGTTAATCAAGCACTTAGTTCAGTTATGCAATCTTATTCTGCTTTTTTCTGAGCACATTTTCCAGTTACATACATGTAGCATCTCCTAGCATTATGCATAGTTAAGTAAGCTAATGGTATCTGTCATGTTTTCTGTCATGATCTAATTTTAGACTTTGCTCTCAGTGTTCCTCTTACCGAACAAGTTCATATCTGTTGCATTTCTTCTCCCAGTGCATCCATGTTCATAGCCAATGTACTATGTCAAATGGAAAATAAAATATTGAACTAACTGAACTGTTAATACTTCCATAGTGATTAAACAAAAATGTCTCAAAACAAGCGTGTGAGAATACCATATTGTCAGTTATCACAAGAAGAAAAAGACAGAATAAATGCACGAAGGAGAGCTCTATATGCAGAAAAAAAATCACGGCGAGAAAATACATTCGTACCAATTCAGATACGAGGAGAAGTAAGCGCAGAAGAGAATGTTGAATCAAGCTTACATAGCAGCTACATGGGAGATAATACTTACAATGAGCAGGAAATGCTTCATGACTATAATGTTGCTGCTGTGGATTCTCTAACAGTACCATCAACTTCAACAGACAATAACAACTGTATGATATCTAAGGAATTGAATTGAGAATATTATGGTTTTCATTTTTTTATCCTATCGGAATGCCGATTCGAGTTTAAGTTTGTACTCTCATCCCCCCAAATTTTGCAATGAGACTGATATGTAGGTAGATGTGAGTCTGTGTAGCATAGTACAATGGATTTTCTTTTAAAGTAGTTCCCTTCAGTTGGTTTGGGTGGGTGGGTTGTAGAGTTTGAGTGTGTGTGTGTGTGTGTTTCAATGGTACGTGGTGTGTGTCTGTGATTGGATGAATCATAGGCTGATCCTGTGGATGAATCTGCTGCTTCTAAGTAGAAGAAAGAAAAAGGAAACCGTGTGACATGGGGAGGGATCCCCTGTGATTGACACACGGGAGAAAAACCCAACACTCTGTTCCTTGGAGAAACAGTGGCGTTTAAAGTATTAATTAGGTTAAAAGTTCAATTCTTATGCTACTATGTTTTTGCTACAGAACAAGGAAGATCAGTGTTCTAGAGTTATTCCAAGATCGGAATGTACATGAGAGTACATCAGAGGTTCAGAGTACCAAGGAGGCGATCCAATCAGTGTTCATGTGGTGGTAGATGGTGCATGGTTGAAGGATAACAAACAAGGTGAGGTTGCTTGGGTAATCAGACATGATAATGGCAGCTTAATATCATCTGTAGCAATGAAAATCTGTCTCTAATTTTTATCTTTGTTGCTTAATGCTTTTTCTTAGCCGATTCAGTGCTGCCCTTGGAATATGTGCATGTGGGATGTAAATTGACCATCCTGTTAAGTGACTAAATTGGGAGATCAAACATTAATTAGTAGATGATTACAAGTGAAAATTGTGGTGCAGAGAAGTAAAGATTTGGACACTCCAGAATTGCTTGAGCATTTACCACCTTAGCAGCAGCTTTTATTTCCTGTTGTGCTACTTGCTTTTCTCTTAGTTTCATAATTGATCTCTCTTTTTCTTTCTTTCAGGAAAGTATCTTGTGTTGGCAAAGGATTGATGGGTTATCTTGGAAATAAGGTATATATCTTTTTGATTGGTTTTTGCTTTAAGCTGTAAAATAAAGTTCCGAAATAGAAAGCTAAGGAAATGAAGGAATTCATGGTTTGTTTTGCAGGGGTTCGTTTCAGTTAGTATGTTACATGAAACGAGCTTTTGCTTTGTGTGTAGTCAGCTTCTTCCATTAGCTTCGAAACTCTTAATTTTGATGCTAGCCCTTTGCAATTGTATGGATAAACCTGTAGCCAAAGTCGTGTAGTTAGTCATAAATAGCAGCGACTTATGTATAGCAAAACTTTTGCAGCCTAGCTAATTATATATATACTAACTAGGTGCATTGCGACGTGCAAAGGCACGTCCGTCATGCCTGTTGTGGAGATCGATTTTAATTTTGATGCTCGCTAAGTATGCAATTCAATGTGTTATCTAGGCAAGGATCTTGTCATGTATTTGAATGGCTAGGACCTGACTGAAAAAATCCATCACCATGTTGCGTGGAAAGTGAAATGTAATTCATTCAGAAACCTTCCTGAAATACGGGTTATTTTCGTACCTCTGCTGTGTTCTGTAATTGTCTGATTTTGGCGTTGCAATTAGGAATTGTCTGATTTGTTTTTGTAAACAGACTCCTTACAGTAATTTAGGACACTTGTACAAGTTTGCACATTGTAGTTTTATTAGCTTATGTGATTCTCCAATTATGAGACGATCTTTCATGAAGGCAATTTTGACTGGTTTGAAATGCTTAGCTGTGTAAGATTTCTTACCTTTTCATCAAATGAGTTTGAGAACACTTGGAGTTGGAAGTATTCTGGAACCTTGTCAGCTCATCTCAGCTTCTGTGGTGTGATCCCTTCCAGTTGCATCCAGATGAGAAACATCATCCTCAGTGCATTTCCACACAATATGAAGGTCCCTGATCCTTTTACTCCTACCTTGAAGGTGCTAGGCTGGTTGAACTGTCTTTCCTCTTGTTATCAACATCAGGGTCGTGATTAATTAATACTCTTCATTTTCCTCGTCTTTACAGATTGATTTGCTTCCAGGGATCAAAAAGCCCCCACGTTCATTGGAAGTCGAAGCTGCACTGACAGCAAAGCAGATGAAATCCGATACAGATGAGTATCTCAAGGTAGACTAGAGTTTCACCATCTCGCTCTACTTCCAAGCACTCCAAATAAGAAAGGCAAAAACTTCCAAGCACTCCAAATAAGAAAGGCAAAAACGGAGACCACAATCGAAGTTCCTCATCCTCCTGCCCAAGAATGGATACTCCAACGGACAGCAAAACCGATCTGCACAACGGGCATGACTATGTTTGACCGCCGCCACTAGACCCCCCATGGTCCCATCCTTGCTTCCAAGCATCTCTCTTCCCTGAAAAGAAAAGAAATTTCCAACTTTGAGGTATCTCTCCAATGCAAAAAAAATAAAAATAAAAAGTTGATAAAGTCGTACATCAAGAAAAAGAAAGAAACACCTTAGCCCGTGATATCGATACATGGACGAGGAGAAATCCCCAATGTAATTTTTTACGGCAGTGGACTACTTTCCGTTGTTTTCTTCGGGTTAACGCATATATGGGTCACGCGACACAAAAAAGTACTCCCTCCGTCCCTAAATAAGTGTTCGGCGCGCAAATCTAGGCCTTTAAAAAAATGCATTTGCTTTGTTAAATAAATCAATTTTTTTTTACAAATCAATAGATGGCAATGGGTTTTATTAGATTGTGGAAAAAAATTAGATTTTTTAACGAAAAACATGCATCTTTTGTAAGGCCTAGTTTGCGCGCCGGACACTTATTTAGGGACGGAGGGAGTAAATGTTTATCTGTATCCGTATCGAGTTCCAATAGTCCAATCCATATTCATCCTGTTTAATTGTTTTTTAACAGCAAAAAAGAATTTTATTAATCTTTGAAAACAAATTACAAAGATTAAAAGGATCCAAAGCACAAAACACTAGGAATTGGACGGGAAAAATAACCACCCTTAGATGGCAAGAAGCCAACCAAATTAGCATACAACCCCAAAGAAGAAGCACCACACCCAAAACCCAAACCAAAGCAAAAACACTTAAAACAAAACCCGCTCATGAGATGACTAAGAATCAATCATTATATTGAGAATCCTCAACATTGGCCCTTGCGCCATCCCTTTTAATTTTTGTGTTGGCAAGTCATGTTATTTTCATGTTCGTGTAAACAAGTAATCGACTCAAACATCTAATTTCGTGTTTAATTGGTTTTATATCGTGTTAATGGGCCGTGTTCAAAATTCTCATCTCCCTACCATCGAATTTCATAGGTATATAACTAAATGGAGTTTTGTGAATATATGAAATTAATTAATTTAGATGAAGAATTTCATGGATCGGTTCACATGTATACCTCGCGATCTCCAGTAGCCAACCCATTTTCCACAATGGATACAGATTTAAATCCCAGGGGACGCAGCAGCTCTTCATAACTATGTACACTCACAAAAATCAATCACGACAGTTTCAAAAGATTATCCACGAAATGCATCATTCATCAAATATATGCATAAGATTTCTTCAAAATAAGGGGCGTGTATTGAAACATTTTCCTTGTAACAAACAAAATGAAGGGTAGAGAGTCGTACTCGACAATTGATACTTTGTACGATGGGCCCCAAGCATGATTGGTAATCTGCCACCAAATTAATCAACTTATAATCAAACCATGACTATGTTGGAAATTTATTAACCAATCTTTAACAAATTTGGGAATATGGTACTTCATATATATGTCTCAAGATCACAAAAAACATATGGTTTGTTTGCCAGGAAGAAAACAATAAAATAAAGATAAAAGCAAATAAAAAAAAATTCTCCTCACAATCGAGTCGAAATCAACTTTTCTTCTCTCTCACAATTCCCTTCGATTTTTCTTCCGCTTTTATAAAATCAAACAAAAGAAATGAAATCATTAATTTCCCTTATCTTCTCTTCTCTTCCTCGATTTAATTTCCAAATGAGAAGTTGTGCTGCTGATAAAAATAGTACCTTGCCGTGATATAGCCTATGAATAATTTTTTTTAATGAGAGAGAGAGAGGTAACCGGGAACATTAGCGTAATTAGCTCTCCATCTTCTGGTTTCAAAAGATACTGCATTTGGCTTGCCCAGACTGGTCTCATACTAGGTTCAATTGCACAAAAGAACCTGTTCATATTTTTTGGATTAGTTAAACAAAGCTAGTATCAAGATCGAGGTTTGTACGTTGGATTCCATCAAGATTAACTAATAAGCAGCAAATTAACCTAATTAAATACTAGTACTCTAGGAATTGCTAATAATAATGACTACTTACGTGTAGTCAAAAATCAGATCAAACAACTCAGTGGGTTTCCAGGCAAAGAAGTCTTCGTTTAAGAAGGTCAAACAATCAGCATATTTGGTGATGACGATGTCAACTGCAATTCCAAATTTGCGCCGAAAATTGAAAAGTGATGAGAAATATATATCTCCCAAAAAAGAACCACTGGTTTATGATATCCCCATGCATGCAGTGTTGTAATTAAGGAGCCAGGGATGTTCACGAAAGTCAGTGTAAAAAGAATTTCCCTTTATCATATTTACCACAAGGATGGCGAGGTTTCCTCAAGGGATCGAAAATGCTTAATTTAGACTGATTCAAACACAGTTTTGTTCGTATATTGAATGATCCCGTACACATCTAGCTGTGTGCTTATTTGTGTCTGAACATCTATGTTTCTATAGCACTGGCCGCCATCCTAGAATGTCAAAGTCCCTTTATAGATAAAGAGCCTTGTAACGTGCATGCATGCATGCAAGTAATGATCGATCAGGTCTTACCTCTTTTGCCCTCTTATGTGCTTTGCCGGATTTGTCCAGTCCCACAACGTATCGCTCAGGGCATGCAATGGCAACAACGTCATAACCCTAACACATATTTGTTATTGTCACGTTATTATAGACGAAAATGATAGCACGAGAATCGTCTTGTTGCTCTTCTCTATGCACTCCGGCAATTGTACGATGGTGCTTCAAAGATAGTGTATAATTACGTGATCGAAGGGCACTAAAACATGTAGAACCAAACGATAAGCAAGACGAAATACTATATAAAAAGTAGGGATGCGTAGTGACTATTTTGATATTAAGAGTCATAATCGTGAAAGTTTTCATTTAAATACGATGGTGGGAATAAATGTCATTTTAGGACGAGAATTATTCATAGAAAACATAATTCCACTGCACACTTCCAACAAATAAAAACAACAACCTACATTGGATATTAATATCCAAAAACAAATCCAAATATAAATGTGTCAAGAACCGTGGCATCCACCCACCTAGAACGATTCCAGATATATTTGTATCCCCAACATCTTTCTTGCAAAATTTATGTTCGTTTCTTGTAAAATTGGAGTAATATATTCTGTCAATTTTGGGGTACACAGAATGAGTGTGTGTACACATTCTACGTCCAAACCGGGTCAGGCATAAAATCCGGAACAGACTCCGCCATCAGCGTGAGATTTTTATCGATTTATACGTTTTTAAAAAACTATTTGTCAAAATATACGTTTTTTCAAACTATTTTTAAAAATAGTTCAAAACGCACATTCCATATGCATCACGCATATCGGATGTGCATTATCTGTGCTGGCATATGCAAGTTAGGCCAGCTGGGTAACCAACGTGTATCACGCATACCCAATATGCGTGATGCACATTCAATGTGCATGATGCATATTCCATAGGCGTTAGGGCTTAAAATTCTGATTGCAAAAAAGGGTGTATGCGTCTCGCATACGCACTGTCTTTCCTCTCCCTCTCCATTCTCGCGACGATCGCCGTGCTCTACCTTCACCGCCGTTCGCCGTTCTCTCCGATCTCCGTCGCCGTTCGTCATTCTCTCCTCCCTTTCCTGTAAGTCCCTCCATCTCTCCTCTCTCTCCCCGTAGGTATGTATGTCTCACTCTCTCTCTCTCTCTCTCTCCGTGGGCCTGTATTCCCATGGCTGAGAATACTTTTTGCTAGCATCTCCAACAGCCACTGCAATTTGTCTCTCTCGTCGAATTTTTCAGGTATACCGAGCCAAAGCATGAAAAAACCTTACCCAGTAGCCTAGCTCCACACTCGGCGATTTGCTCGACTGCTACAGTACCACGCTACCTCTGCCGTGGTACTGTAGCACTCGCTCCTCTCTCTCTCTGTCTCTCTCAACAATCAGATCTGTGCACAGTGACCCATCAGGTCTTCATCGCCGTCGCTGTCGACTCCGGCCAAGACAAGAACAGCCGTTGTGTGGTCGCCGTCGCCGGGCAAGTTCCAAAATCGAAGGTGTGTTCCTATTCTTGTAGACTCGAAACCAAAATTGAAATCAAAGTCGACTGATTTTGGTGTGGGTTTTGATGCTGGGTATTGTTCAGACTCGAAATTGAAGTCAAAATCAAAATCAATTATTTTTTGGTGGGTGTTGATGTTGTGATGTGCGATCTGTATGGGTTGAGGGCTGTAGTCTCAAGTTGAGGCCGTGGGTGTTGATGCTTGTAGGTCCTCACATAAGTTTCGCAGTGGAAGAACATGAACAGGTGACTCACGAGTCAAGAAGTTATGAATAAAAAATTGTTATTGGTATTTGAATAGGGAACTTGCCTAGGTTGTTGGAAAACTCATACATATGCTGGCTAGCTAAACTAGTTTTTGACATAATTCCTAAGCATTTTGCCTAAAAAGTGATTTGAGTCTGTTGGAGATGCCCTAACATGGTTATTTAATTTTGAGTGGGGGTGACCCCCGTGCCCCATTGTAGGACCACCCATGGTCCAGATCATTGCAATTTCAGGAACAGAATACCAGAACTAAAGAAATACAAGAGAATGGCATGTGAGTGCCACATAGCCATGAATCATGAAAATATTTAAAATTACTAACATGGTTATTTAGGAAAAGTTTGTTTTCTAGGTGTAAAATGAGGCTAGTGGTGACATAGTTATATCATGTGAGTGTGAGGACATTTATGTTGAACCAGTAGATTTTTTGTGACCATGTGTGATGAGGTTGATAATGTAGGTAGGTTTGTTAGGATTCCTCTTTGAAAGTTTTGCTTGTCTTTGTCAAGATTGAAAAATTGTTTGTTTTGCTTTCTTTTAAGAATTAATATGAAACAAGACAAAACAAGGCGAGTTGAGTCCAAAACTAGAGTTACATATATATATGGATTTTGGAATACGTAATAGCATATGTCAGCTAGTCCCATATATGGTGGTTCTGTCTTTTTATATTTTCTTGATTACACTCCACATCCATCAATGTGTGAATATGCATAACCACAGCCACTAGGGCGGTGAATAATGTGTTAAAAGTGTATCGAAATCCGGAAAAAAAGTGTTTGGACATCTATGCACCACATAATTAGCACATAGCAGTGAACCACCAAATTAGCATATCTATCACGCATATACTATTGATTTTGTCTTAGGAAGTCACATCGGATGCAAAATATTGATATTGGTGGAAGGGTCATGCTAAAAAAAGAACTCTCCCGAATAGCATAAGTCGTCGTGTTTTTTTCGATGTACTTTGTGTGAAATAGTACGTGATTTGAAGGAGATAATGGTAATTTGATTTCTTTGTTTTTCCTATAGGTTTTTTAGTTGACTTCTTCATATGTCATTACTTGTTTTTCCTATAGGTTTTGTTAGTTGATTTCTTTAAGACACATTGTACCAATTCTCCAACAAACCACTAAATCAATACTTTTCTTTGGTTTTCACAAAAAAATACACTCAGCTGCACCGGGAAACAACGCATCAAATTCATACTGTATGATAAGAATTTTCGTACTTGCAGGTTATATAAATGAGACCTATATTTAAAGGAACAACGATCACGGCAAACAAAGAAACTTGTTCAAAGTTGAAACCCACTAGTAGGATGAATATCTATCTCAAATCAATGCGGCTAATGTTTGCCATATTTTACTGAAACTTACATTTAAAGAAGGAAACCAAAGAGACAGGGTTCATAAATCACTGTTGTACTTTCCACTGGCTTTCAATCCATATCTGTTAATGAGTTTACATTTTATTAGGCTGGCGTAGTGCTTTCAGTAATATTCTTTCTTCCCCTGGCTTTTGTGTAGATGATAATTATACTTACTAATGAAGACTGGAAGCATATTTTTCATGGCTGGACGTTTCATACTGTATGATAATAAATTTCGTACTTGCAGGTTATTTCATGGATAACTCTAGTATTGATCCGGGGCCTATTGACGGCTCCGTGCTTGTGTTACAGAAACAGCACCGTTCTCGTGCTATATGGGAAGGCTATGTAAGTAGCCATTTTTTTAGAATTTACTATGTCTTATAACATGAGTTTTTTGTAAAGAATTTGGAGTATTTGTAAAACTAAAGCATAAGTTACAATGTTATTCAGGGGGATCCTAAAGTTGAAAATGTCACGTTGATATGTCGTCGCAATGATAACAATTTCCGACAGTTGGGGCGGCCTTCACCCCGCATTGTTGAGTTGACATACCAAGTTGGTTTTGGTGGAATTTTGGAGATGCCATTTATAACTTTGGACCGTGCTTTCATCACCGCACTCATTGAGCGTTGGAGGCCAGAGACTCACACATTCCATTTGCGTTCAGGTGAGTCCACAGTAACCCTACAGGATGTGGAAATAATTACCGGTCTCGCAGTTGATGGTAGACCGGTTACCGGGGACACAAGATTTGACCAAGATAAGAAAAAAGAATTATGCGAGCGTCTACTAGGGTTGAATCCACCGGGAGAAGTTATGAGTGGGTTTAAAGTTAGTTTGAAATGGTTGCGTGAGAACTTTGACGGAAAGATCGAGGAGGAGGATGACGAAGTCACGGTATTAAGGAAAGCTCGGGATTATATTCTACAACTCATAGGTGGCATAGTTTTGCCGGACCAATCTAGTTCCCATGTCCACCTATGCTTCTTGTCTTTGCTTGACGACCTTCAACTTGCCGGTACTTACAGTTGGGGGAGCGCTTGCCTAGGCACCCTTTACCATTACCTAGACTTCGGCTCTACTATTGGATCGAAAGACTTGGGGGGGATGTTCGTACTCCTGCAAGTTTGGGGTTGGGAGCGCTTTCCTTTCCTTGCCCCCGCACGTAATGGGAAGCGGGTCATTCGTCATGCCTCACCTCT
Source organism: Rhododendron molle (assembly GCA_025413875.1). Lineage (NCBI taxonomy): Eukaryota > Viridiplantae > Streptophyta > Magnoliopsida > Ericales > Ericaceae > Rhododendron > Rhododendron molle. Next base: position 624,287 of record CM046396.1, on the reverse strand, counting down.
TAGTGGCCGGTACGATTTCTTAATGAAAGATATCATTTACATTTAGTGTTGAAATGTTTATTTTTTACTAATATATTAATGTTGCTTGGTATCATTCGACGCCATTGATATATTAATTTTGTAATTGTGTAGGTGGGACGATGAATTCCACTCGCCGAATTTGCCGACCCATGTTGTTGGACATTATCGGTTCTCTTTAGACGTTCAAAAGCCGGACGAGGTTATTATTTACGTTACTTTCCGTTACTTTGTCACAAACTGTTGGTCCTTTAGAAAAAGACTTGTGATTTGCGGATCATAAATGAAGTAGTTTCGTGCATAATTTATAAAAAAATTTGACACCAAATTACAGTTCCCAATTAGTTCTTTACCTCAACGTCACTTAAAAAATATGCACGAACATATCCAATTTTTGTATCCAAAAACTACCCGTCTTTTCATGGTAGATTTGGGCAACAATTTGGGACGGAGGGAGTACTTATGATTTACTTTCTTATGTTTTTTTTTTTTAATTGTGTTTTCTTAGGTGGTGTGGCAGCCCTACACTGAGGACTTGATCCAATCTTTGCCAAAATTTTGTAGTACCGGAAGAGGTATTTGGATGGCAAGTGTCCCACTCATCCAGTTCTCTCATGTTGAGCAGCACCAGCCAGAACGAGTGTTGCGTCAGTTTGGAGGGAGACAAACCATCCCCCCCCCCTTCTAAGTCTTTAGGGGAGTTTCACGCTATGGATCTTAGGAATGGTCCGAAAGATTGGAGAAAGCCGATACGTTTGTGGAATAATAGGGCCAACAATATTATAAACATTACCGATCCTGACATTCTTGTCTACCCCGATGACGACCCGTACCTATATTGGTATGAAAGGATTACCTTACGTTTTGTTAGTAAGATGGGTGCAGCTACAAACACAGCGGTAATATATGATGATATTACTCTTTTTAAGATTCCATTTACTTTCATGTATGTAACTTTTTTTAAAATACACTGTAATGCAGATGCAACTGTTTGAGAGGCTCTCTATGTTGGACCTCTCTGCTGAGGCGGTTCAGGCAATGGCACAGAAAGGAGTCCAGTGCTTGAAATTCCAAGAGAAGTTATTCCGAAAGATAGCTCCTGAGCATAAGATACGAGATCCACAAGTTGAGGAGGAATTTGATGAGGACTATGACCAGATGAACCCCCACTTACAGGCAAGAGAAGGGGTCCACCAACAGAACGAGCCTCCACCGCAGCACCAGCCTCAGGGTCGTCCCGAAGGGACACATGTAGAATACCAATTCGAGGAACCCATTGCAACAAGTACTTCAGGAGGACCAGTGCACCATTTAGAGCTTTCCACTCCTTTCAGTTCAGCTATATTAAATATGGATGGGGTCTCAATGAGTCCGTTACTTAACTACTCACCAGCGGCAGGGGCAGGGGGTTCACAATCACAAACTCCTTCTGAGTTTGATTGGGCCAACATGCAAATATCCACTGTTGGTGGTGGAGAGACCATTTCTGAGTGTAGGTTGCTTTTGAAGAGGAAAAGGATGATAGAGTCGCAAGATGGGGATTCACTAGGCCAAGTCACACAGCTCACAGATACAATAATTCAGTCTGAGGAGACACCAGAGGATGAGGGGGGAGAGGAGGAGGAGGAGGAGGAAGTTGACATGGAAGGTGGAGGTCATGTTACCCCAAATAGGCCGCGTAGGACTACGCGTGTCTCTAGGCCTCCGCGTTGTGGTACTGGAGGACATATTCAGAAAAAGCATGGGGACACTAACCACGAGAAGGTCGTTGATGCTACAAGGGGTAGAGGTGGGGGTAGAGGAAGGGGTAGGGGTAAGGGTAGGGTAAGGGCCAGAGGTTGAGATACAGGTACGTTTGTTTTTAATTTTGTGCTTTATTTGTTTTTAATTTTGTGCTTTATTTAAGATAATTCCTTTTTGCCAAAGTCATCCTCGGAGGCTGTGTGTCCAAATTTCTGTTGCTCTCTGACTCTCTCGCAAAAAAATTGTTTCCTGAACTATCATTTTATGATCTATGATTAATTCCTTGGTTGTGAATTTGTGTTGTGTCCTTTGGGAGTAAGAAAATCGACATTCTCAAATTATTGCCTCTGCGAATTGTTTCAAATCTGGTTTGTAATCCAAATTACCAATCTGATAGTTAACTGTCTTGTTGTATTGTGGTACTGAACTTCGCATTTAAACTTTGACACATGGTGTGGATACTTGTTTCTGGTGGCACCATCTACTAGTATGTTAGGTGTATGTTCATAATCTTTCAACTTTCAGTACTATTTTTTAGTTTGATGTTGTTATTTTCCTTGCAGATCTTACGAGGATGCCTTTGAATCATGCTGAGATGATGAATGCTGGAACGCGTATTTGCAAGTAAGTTTTTTTTTTTACCTTTGAACTTGCAGATGGTTCACCTGTACATTTACCATTACCCAATCTTTGTTTCTTCAAGGCTAAACTGGAAATTATGGCTCCAGCCCCACCACAAGGCATTCCCCCATCAGATGGTTACCCGGTTGTACTTTATTTATTTTACATAATCGATTAGTAGGATGAGCACAACCCGGCGTGGGTTTCGACTGTGGAATATATATATATTTGTAATGGTAATTAGGATGGCAAATGGATCGGTGTGGACATTGAATGATTTTGTTTGTTGCTTCTGCTATTTCTTTGAGACGCTTAGACGTCGGGATAGCCCAACATACAAAGGAAACTCTGCCCGATTTTACCTAGAATTAACTTATACGGGGTCTAAATTAACCAAAGCCAGGGAGTATTCACCGTGGTGAAGTAGATAGCGGACACGTATCACACACGCATGTCGGATACGTGTCCCTTATCAGACAACATAAATCCCTTCTACATTTTTTACAGACCCCTACGTTTTTAGGTTATATGATACACCATACATCCGGACTAAATTTTTCCTTTTTTCTTACTGTATGTTTTTAGATTTGGAGCAGCATATTTTGGCAACAGGAGCAACAAATGTTGGCAGCAAACATATCCTTCTAATGTTCGCAAAATGAAGCTGTTATGCTTAGGTCTAAAACTTATGTAATATTGCATATAAGTTTAGTGGACAATCTTATGACCAAAACTTATGTAATATTAATGGTCCCCTGTCATGTGTAATTCTGGATAATGATGTGAACTGGTGTTGGATTTTGGTTGAATCACCATGGTATATTTGGTTTTTTTTGTAATAGCTATTCTTACTTTTTAATAGTATTTCAGTGGTATATAAGGTTGATGCTCCCAAGGTTTTTGGCAGAGCAAATGGTCATTTGAGCTTTGAAAATTCTGGCTTATAAAAGGCAGTTTAGTAGACAAGGATGAAGTTTGAAAAGTCATTTCGGCTACGTGACGAATCGGACTGCGCTTCTTTTCTAGTCCCGGTGTGAAAGTTGCGGGTCACTGAATGTGCCTCTGTGACCAACTCCATTATGACGGGATAATCGGGGTGGCATTTCAGCGGACCGCAACTTCGACCCCGAAAGTCTAAAAGAGGCGTGGCCAGATTAGTCCCGTAGTCCGATATACCGGCTACACGACGGATCTGAGAGCATATCTTTTTGAGTCCCGGGGTGAAAATGGTGGGCTGCTGAATTTGCCTCCGTGATTAAAAAATGTCTTCTTCTTGGTGCTTAAAAAACCAAAAATTGTGTTTTTAAAAATTACAGGCTGTGTTCGTTTGGGTTTTGCCAACCGGGTTTCGGGTTTAAAAGCCCAGAACCCGTATTCGGTTCAATGTTTAAAATTGGGTCCGTGAGATAATTTTGTGAACCACAGTAAAACATTTTCCTCCTCTCTCCTCTTTACCTCTGAGCGACTCTCACACGCCCCTCTCTCTCTCTGTCTCGCACACACACACCCCCCCACCCACCGCCTTTACTGATCTGTATTTTTTTGTGTTGGTTTTTTCCTTCATATATCTATGCTCCTTTCATATATGCCAGATTGCCAGTTCTCCATTTTGTCTTCTTCAACACAAGAAAAAATGAAAATCTACAGGACGTCATTGCATATCAAAATAGTCTTCTTCTTTTTTTTTATGACTTTGGGTGATAAGTTTATGAGGATTACAAAACGTGATATCACTTTATTTAATATTCTACATGGGCAATTTGTTCTGTAGGTTTACGCTACGATAAAGAGTGGATCAATAGCCATTGCAGCATCGACACTGGATTCCTTACTTGATGTTTCCAGAGAGTGATGTACTTGTATCGATCGTTTGGCATTTGGCAACATTTGAGTTGTTTTCACCCGAGAAACTTGTTCCAATTCATGAAAAGCCTTCTTTTTTTTTCCCGTCCATGAAAGGGCTTTGCAAGATGTCCTCATTTGTTTTTCACTATTCCCCCCTTGGTTAACAATTCCAAGTTCAGAATATGTACTGTATTTTTTAATTGTCATAGATTTTTTTCCCCTTTTCAATTTGATTGTGCCGAGTACTATTTTTTCCCCCTTTTCAATTTTAATGAAATGCATTTTAACCGAAATTTGTAAAAAAAATAAAAAATATAAACAATTTTTGAAAAATTAAAAAAGAATCAAAATTTTTGGCCAAAACTTGCAAACGAATTAAAAGAACAGGTTATGCTCGGTTGGTTTTATTACAAAACAAATACTCCATAACTCGTTTTCATCGTCTTCGACTATTTTAAAATTTGTATTTGTTACGATTTCATATTATGACCAACAATTTGAAGACATTTTTTTTTATTCGGACACTTTATTTTTTACTTTTGGAAACACAAAATAAAGTGGAGTCAAGAGTCAAGAAGTAAAGAATGGGATAAGGTCAAGAATACACAATGTGTGATACATATGGGAGAAGTCTGATTTTTTACGGTTGAAAAGTGCATTATTGTATTGAACAATAAAAAGTCTGATTCAAAGCTATAGTAGTAAGTCTGATTCTGATTCAAAGCTGTAGTTGTAAGTGTAAGTCAGATTCAGTCAGATTCAAAGCTGGATGGATTCGTTTCAAAGTTGCAGGGGGCCAAGAATATTGAGTCAAGCTCATGCCACATTGCATCACGCACATGCCATATGCATGGTATTCTCAAAGCTGGCAGATTCTCCTAGCATGGCAGGGGGGCCGGGGCCAGAATTATTGAATCATGCACATGTCATGTGCATCATGCATATGGAATGTGCATTATGCTATTGTTTGTATAATAAGGGATCCTCTCCTCCAGTAATACTCTCCTCCACTATCGGTTTATACACTTCCAAAAAGATGTCTAGTTCTTGTAATGAACGTATAATGTGTGTACATGTCGGTGGTCAGGTAGTCCAGCAGCCAAACGGTCCGTCGTACGCCGGGGGTACTGTTCTATTATTATCAATACCGCGTGGGATAACTCTCACAGATTTGAGGCAATTTATTAGTAATGCAGGAAGATTGCCGAGTACGGTGATGAAAATAACATACGCGTTTCCAACTCTTAGCTTCCCTCACACAATGTATACATACGTTGGGGTTGAAGTCGTTGACGATAATGGCGTCAATATAATATTTGATGTTGCTGACGGCATATCCGGTTACACCCCCACTTTGGTACACGGAAGTTGTTGACAATAATATTTTCAGACAAGAAGTTGGGGGATCACGTTACCATCGTTCTACTCAGTGGTCTAGTAGGTCGCACGAAAGGGATCCTTCTAAACAACAATATTTAGCCGACGACACATGCTTTGCAGATGACATGCATGACGATTCCACCATTTTGGAGCAACACACCGACTACATGGAACACGACAGCGCATTTGACAATAATCTTGGAGATGATGATGAGATCTCACAAAGCTCCGAGGATGATGTTGATGAGGGTTTAGAGGCTGAGGAGCATGAAGAACATGAGATTCCTGATTGTGAGCCGCCAAGTTCCATGTTCACCGATGACACATGGACGAACATCGTGGACCCTAGTCCACAAATGCCTACTAAGAGTCACGTCGGGTGGGACGGACATTGTGAGCTATTTAAGGGACAGGTATTTATTATTACTCGCAATTTAAATGAAGTAATTTTTTTAGTAGAATGTGAAACAATATGAGCTCAATAGAACTTTATTGGCAGGTTTTCTTTAGAAAGGAGGAGGTTCAAAATACGGTGAAGAAGTATAGCATGCAACAAAATAATGCGGTGAAGACATCAGTATCGTCACCGACTACGTTGGTGTTCAATTGCAAGAATCCGGTCCCATGTCAGTGGCGACTAAGAGCAAGAAAGTGTAAGGATTCCGATGAGTGGATAATCAGTCGATATGCAGGACCACACACTTGCGTTGCGGAGAGTGTAACCCAAGATCATCATAATCTTGACGCACGATTCATTTCTGAAATTATCGCCCCTATCGTGAAAAAAGACGCAAGCACGAAGGTGAAGGTCCTTCAAGCAATGATTTTAGATAGGCCAGAGGGATTCCAACCATCGTATGCGAAGACTTGGGCTGCGAAGCAAATTGCTATAGCAAGAATTTTTGGGAACTGGGATGAGTCATACGCGGAAGTCGAAAGTTTCTTGGCCGCGGTGAAAGTTACAAATCCAGGTACGGAGTACCTCCTACTGTCGAAAGATACAAACATACCAGGATGCCGCACATTCGATCGTCTTTTCTGGGCATTTGGGCCGGCCATCGAAGGGTTCAAACATTCCAGGCCTGTGATAAGCATTGATGGTACCTTCCTAACAGGAAAGTACAAGGGCGTAATCTTGGTTGCTGTGAGTCAGGACGCAGAAAATCAAATATTTCCTATTGCATTTGCCATTGTGGAGAAGGAGGATGCAGATAATTGGGGGTGGTTTCTGTCATGCCTCAGACATTTTGTCACCAATCGAACAGAATTGTGTCTAATTTCAGACAGGCATACCGGTCTATTGTCGTACATCAAAGGAGATCCACTTTGGAGACCCCCCCATGCTTATCATCGCTATTGTGCCCGTCACATTGGGGCAAACTATATGAGGAGATTCAACAAAATTGTGGGCAACCAAGTAAAAGTTACAGCCATGGAAATCCAAAAACGAAAGTTCAAAGCTCAACTTGAAAAGACTAAAAAGTTCGACGACCAAAAGGTCTACAAGGAACTAACGGAGGATTTGGTTTTAAAGAAATGGTCATTCGCGCATGATGGAGGTAGGCGTTACGGATCGGAAACAACAAACATCTCAGAGAGCTTAAATGGAGTCCTCAAAGAAGCTAGGCACCTGCCCATAATGGGAACGGTTATGATGACATTCTACAAGAGCGTTAACTATTTCAATGACAGAGCTGTAGAAGCACGAAAAAAAATTGAGACCGGGGGAAACTGGAGCACGTTTGCCATAAACAAGTACAATACGTGGAGGAATAAGGCATCGAGACACCAGGTCGTTGAGTTTGACCGCGCGGCAAAAACTTACGAGGTGCAAACCCCAATGAATCGGACGAGCCCATATAAAGGAAATCACAAACATTCTGTTGACATGACCAATCGTACGTGCAGTTGCAACAAGTTTCAACAATGGAAGATGCCGTGCTCGCATGTGCTTGCGGCGTGCATGTTCATGAAAACTTCCCCTTTCGAATACTTCAGCTATGTTTGGTCGCTCGAATCAATTATACAAATGTATGCCTCTCAACCATTTAGGCCCCCGCATGACAAGGCATATTGGCCTCAAATCAATGGGCCAACCATCATTCCAGATCGAGAACGTATCCGGGGGCGACCCCAAATCACACGGTTCAGAAACGAGATGGACTGGATTGAGCACCAACCATCACAGAGACAGTCATGCACATTGTGTGGACAAGAAGGACATAATCGAAGAAAATGTCCCGGAAGTACGGCAGAAGCATCAAGTTCAAGAACGAATTTGTAAGCGGTAGCAGTAAGATATTTACGTATGTATGGAGCCATGTTATCTTGTACTTGTTTTAATTTGAAATCTTTGTTTTTAAATTCGTATTGTAGTTTGTAACTTTCGATTATGTGTGTAATTTATGAATGTGGTCACATTATAGTTTATTTGTCTCATTATTGCCAACAATTATCTGTTTCAAATGCCTATTAAAAATAATACTAATTGTTCCAAAAAATACACAACGGGCATATGCAAAATAGTTATTATTAGTAATTAACACCTGTCACTTGGCCATGTTGTCACATCAATCTAAAAAAAACAATTACATGGTTAACGCATTTTGTATATGCGTTCTCGTATAACTTCTTTGGTGCCTATCACTAAGAAATAAGTGTGAATGACACTTATTAACAGCTGATTATCAAGGATTTCGAAATCTGACATTTCACAATGATATGCAAATTGGAAGATTTAAATTTCATTAGCAAAACTTTTAAGGATTTGCTGACTGATAACTTATTGTATCTCATCTACTATATAATTTGGCACGTATACTTATGGTATATATAAACATAACAATATAGTTGATATACATTAATGAACGTAAACCCAACATCTCCGTGTCCTACACTATTGAGAAATAACGTATTCGAGTGTTCGTATCATGTCGTTTCGGTGTCACATATCTCGTGTCTATTTCCGTGCTTTTCGATACACACCAATAGCCTTCAAAATGTTAGCAATGCAAATAGTGTAAAACAAAGCATCATTGTACAGACTGCCAACAGATATCAAGCATGAGTTGCCCAATAATAACTGCTGCAACCAATTGCAGATAACCTGCTGCCTCCAATAAATCTTCGTATAACTTCTCGTAAAACCGTCGATCCATTCCGTTACTTCGATGACTGTTCATATATAACACATCATGCACATTCAATATGCATCATGCACATTCAATATGCATCATGCACATTAAATGTGCATAACGCATATTGGGTATGCGTGATACATGGTGGATATCCAGTGGGCCCGGCTCGCATATGCCAGCACGGATAATGCACATCCGATATGCGTGATGCACATGAAATGTGCGTTTTGAACTATTTTTAAAAATAATTTGAAAAAACGTATATTTTAGCAAATAGTTTTCTGAAAACGTATAAATCGATAAAAAACTCCCATCAGCGTCGTCCTCGGCGACTCCCAAGGCCGGTCAGTGTGGGTCCCTTATCTCCGGTCGTGGGGCCTGATGGGCCACAGCCACGACTACTTCGAGCGCGGCAATCTTGACATATTCACCGGGCTCGGCCCGTGCGTCGGCGCGCCGCTGTGCCGCCTCAACCTCACCTCCGACGGGTCGGGGGCCCACCACGGCTGGTACTGCGACTTCGTCAAGGTCACATCCACCGGGCCGCACAAGGACTGCAGCCAGAGCATCTTCTACGTCGATCAGTGGCTGGCCACCGATGCGCCGCCGTTTGAATTGACGGCGGTGATTGATGGGTGTGATGAGAGACTGGATGGGCCGGCGAAAGCTGGGGCTTTTGTAGTGGGCAGCAAGCCCGTTGGATCTGCTTCGGAATAGTGTGGGCCTTTGAATATTTTTTTTTTTCCCTTTGGTGTAAGCCTTGGAAATCTTTTTCTTCTTTCTCCTTGTGAGTGATGTTATCTTTGAGAATTTACGGAGCAACCGTAAATAAGTAATTCATTCACGGAGCTGCACAATCATAGATTTTCGTTTCGGCAATTTATTGTTGAGGGATGTTTTTAAATTTTGACCGATAATAAATATTTCTGACAATAATAGTTTCTTTTTAATCCGGACCATCCAAAATACTTTTGAACGTGCGAGACTAAGCTCCGTAAATCTTATTCTCAACTCTTCCGTGAATGAGTTTTTCTCGTTATCTTTATGAGATATCTTTAGGATGCTGCTAATGTCAAAACTATTATTGTTAATACCAAGACTTTAGCATATGAGAGTTTTGTATACGGCTGGCTATACGCTAAAGATTTTGGCATTAACAACAACAATTTTGATATTATTATTTCTCTCTTTTTTTTGTCGTTTACTTTTTACAATATGGTGCCTAAAATAAAACTGTTATTCAAGCTAGATATACGAGCTTAGACTAGCTCAAGAGGAAAACAAATCAAGTTCTGCAGCAAGTAACAAGCATTGTTGAATTCAAACCCCAACATCCTGTGCGTGTACTTTCTATGGTAGATTTTCATATTCTGCCATAGTGCAATAGGGTTCTTCCACTTTATTTTATTAGTACTAATTCATACAGAATCACAGATGGTCGATACTGGAAAATTAGGTTTCTTTCTTCTGTCCCAGCCCACAATCTAAAAGAGTCGCACATACGCCCTAGTGCATGTTTTCCCGACGCTGAGGGGATCCTTCAAGAGCAGGGGATTTCCTTACATTTCTAATCAGGTGGGTATCTTTTACGGGTCGGGTCGGGTCCGGTCAAGTCTTTCCCGACCAATTTCGTCCAGTTTTTGAATCAGAACCGTCCAAAAGTGTTTTGGACAGCCCAGAATTATTTAGGTAAATTTGTATTTCAAAATATCCAAAACACCCCTAACAAATCTTGGCCGTCCAAATGAAAAAAATGGACGAAACTGGTCGGGGAAACTTGACCGGATCCGACCCCATCTTGTACTTCTAATAATTTATTTTGTGCAGCATGCCAGCAACCATTTGGAATATAATTAGCTTTCAGATTATGATGAAATTTTGCGTAACGTCAATGATCATGAATATATAATGATACAAGTTAATGAATGCGGATTCCGAAACCTTAGTATTTTTTCCTTTGATTAAAAAGAGATTTTCATTTTCTCATTTTTGATAATTAGTTCATTGTTTTTACAGTTTGCTTTAATTTTAGTTCCATTAAACAAAATCACAACTTTTGTCGATTAGGTTAGGGTTGAATCAATTTAAGTTTATTTAGTTTTCCTATTAAAAAATCACAAGTTCCTGTGAATTTGACCTCGCACTTGCATAACTATACTATTAGCACGATTCGTGCGTTTGCGAATACATTAAATTTCACAACAATAAGAACCACATGTTTCAACAATCTTGCATTTTTAGCCCAAATGGGATGCACAGGTTACTGTTTGGGATTTTTTTTGAAAAATGGTTGGAATGCCCAGGTTATGAATTGCTTGAGAACATGTATTGCTTGGATGTTGTTATTGGCCCAACCACGTGGGGTCGTTAAGATGAACATGAACGCTTCATACTTACCGTTGAACTGTAAAGCATCAACAGGGGTAGAATTTCAAGACAGTGAAGGCAAGTTGTTGAAGTGGTTCAAGGAGAAATTCAACAAAAGCATCCCAATGCCTCTTCAAGCTGAATTTAGGGCTGTCAGATTTGGCTTAAAGCAAACAATCCAAGAAGGCTTGACACGTTAGACTTGTTCAGAGTGCTTCAAGGTGATAAGCCATTATGTCCTTATTTTTGAAGAAAATTAAGGAAGAACTACCCATAAATAAACTAGAGGAATTTTCACTGTTCTGTGTTAAAAGGCAAGCAAATGAACCCGCTAATTACTTGGCTCATGAAGTCATTAAGGGCAAAGGGGTAGCGGTTGAGATTGAAGCTTTAAAGAAAAAAAGGGTACCGGATAAGATAACTATGTACAGCAGATGCTGAAAGGGAGAAGTGCTAAAATTGATAGAAGAAGTAGAACGATTGAGACAACTATGTACAGCAAATGCTGAAAGGAAAGTACATTTCAGACTGAATTGGTGAAAAATGGAGGATTTCAAGGTTCAACAGTCTGAGTCTTTGATAAGTTCTAACAGAAGCATGGTGGTACAAACTTCAAAAATAAGTCCACCAGTGGTACAAACTTTTAAAAATTTATTCGCTGAAACGCTTAAAGATTGAGCTGTCTTCCCAGTCTCTTGTTCCTGAGACTGAAGGTTCTAATTGGCAATGGACGCCATGAACTCCAAGACCACAGGATTCTCCATTGAACTAAACAAACAAAGACAAAACACATTCATCATTAGTCATCTTAACCATACTATTATTCAAAACAATAAACAATAGCCATACAAAAAAGGAAAATTAGTGAAATTCACTCCTTCTTCAAAACACTAAACAACACACATACGAAGGGCAATAAATTCACGAGATCAAACATAATGAATTTCACTAGTTTAAACTACTGAAATCTCTGTAACCTAATTGTTCCAAAATCTCTATACCGGTCACAAACGCTTTTTCAATCAAAGAGAAGATGCTTGAATTTCATGAGATTCGTGGTGCTTATATCGTTCTCAAACAGCTGCTGAGCTGGTGAAATTCATGAGTCTGAGCTCGTGAAATTCATGAGCTTCAAGCTTCTAAAAATAATACATGTGCTAGTAAAAATCAGTTTTGAAAATTTAGTGAAATTCACAATGTCTAAACTTGTGAATTTCACAAGATTCGTAATTGTTCCTAAATTGAATCAATCTCGACAAAAAGCACTAGCTCAGAGATAATGAATTTCATTACTGAAATTTCTATAACCTAATTGTTTCGAAATCTCTGTAGAGAGAGAGAGGGAGAGATATTTTACCTCAACCACAAGAATCAAGCAGTAGAAGACGCCAAAATTGTTTAACCCAAGCAATCTAACAAACCCTAGCGAGTAGATCAAACGATATCTACTTAGACTCCCACATAAATAAAACGCGTACTTATTAATGGGAAGTAAATGGTAGTTTTCTATAATCAATGGTAATTTGCTGTTATTCTGTTGAAGTTGGACACCCAAGCTAATGCACTTGTATTGAAATACTTTAACTTGTACACAATACAAGATTACACATACACACTCACTTGTATATTAGACAGTAACTTTCACTCACACTCGAAAGCTCTTACTTACACTCACTCTCGATCTCACTTGAGTTAAACTATGTGCACGCCACTCGAACACCCCACTCACACTCCTAATGAGCTCTCATCTCCTATCTATAGAGAGCGAAAGAATCTTCTAAACAAAAGGACAATTCTAAAACAAGAGTTCTAGAAATTTTTGGAGAAACTCGAAAGACCCCATCATAATCCATTCTAAAATATTCCGAAAGGTTTCATGTCTTATCCATCACCCAACCAAATAGGAAATGGAACAAACAACAACTACAAAAAATATCCCCCCACTATCCACTAATGAGGGGCTTGATACAAGCCGAAACAAAGATTCATATAGATTGGACTCATAAGAGTTGATAGCACTTGCGAGAATTACAATTTATATATAGCTACTATTTAGGAAAGTAATAATCTCAAAAGAAACTTTCCTAATTTAATTTTTCAATCACATTTGGTGCTCCTAAAACTCGTTGGTGTATATTTATTAGGTGGGCTCTATGACATGCATTACTGAAACAATGCTTCCATATGAAATGCATATGAAATGCAATTATCGAAATATGACTAGATGTCGGTCAAAACAATTCATATGAAATGCATTATCGAAAAATGACGGGTAGGGCTCTTTTACATTCTTTTTTCCTCAGGTAATTTGCCAACATTATATACATTTGCGGAAGTTAGAGGAGAATTAGTGGGTTAACAACTAATGCGACTCGAAGCCACAAATATGTGACTTTACCCATAGTAAAAGATTCACATGTTTGTAAGGTGCAATTATTCTGATAATCAATAATTTTACAACCACATACAACCACATACACACACTCTCACAAGAGTATGTGGGGCCTATTCCCTTTGTGAATGTCTGTGGTTGAAACATATGGTGGGTGTGAGAGATTATATTGGTGCATGTAACAGTTTTGGGGTGAATAATGTTGTGGAAGGGCCAATAATCTATATTACAAATATTATTTCTTGGAAAACTAGGTTAAAAAGTCCGTCCTGCCACTGTGGTAAGTGTGAACCAATTTTCTCTGTAGGTCGAGGGTTCGATTCCTGCTCTCCCTTGTTTTTCCCTTTTTTTCCCGTCGTCTTCGATCTTCATCTTCTTCCTCCTGAAACTTTCTGCAGATCTTTTCCTCAGTTCTTTTGATTCTCTTTCCCCGAATTTCACGATGAACTCCATGGATCCAGATCAGCTTCCCCCTCCTAATCCCAGAACGGTTTTGCTAATTTAATTTCCTTAATTTTTGTACTTCTTGTTTAGTTTTTCCTTGTTTCATCCGATTTTGATGTGAAAATGTCAGAATTCCGTTCCATTTTGTTGATTTTCCTCCTTATCTGTGTGCTAGGTTAGGTTTGCACCGAAAGCCCGTCCTCGCAGGACACCGAAGCCAGCAGCTAATCCCAAAACGTATCACTCTTTTCAGAATTATTATCCCTTTTTTGTTTCCAAAATTTCGGTATATCGTGCTATTTTATTCCCTTTCGTGTTCAAAATATTGTTTGCCGTTGATTATTGCAGTGAAATAGTGGATGAAGATACTGGTGATGACGAAGAAGCAGTCCTCTCTCTCCGCCGCTTGGTCAAAGTAAACATCTCTCTCTCTCTCTCTCTCTCTCTCTCTCTCTCTCTCTCTCTCTCTCTCTCTCTCCCTCTCTCAGCTTGTGTATGCAAGTTGTATTACGTATATCATTTTTTCGATAACAACATATCCGAACCAACTTATGCGCATCTCAACCAATGCAGGAACCATAATTCACCGTCCTATAGCAAGAGACCCACTTGAAGCCGGAGCAAATGTTCTCCAAATGAACTGACCCCAAAAAAATCCGTAGCAGCTCAAAGGTTTCGAACACAAGATGGAGAGAGTAAACCCTTAAATTTCAAACTTGGGTTTTGACCACTAAGGCTACACATACACACTCACTTGTATATTAGACAGTAACTTTCACTCACACTTGAGAGCTTTCGCTCTTACTTACACTCACTCTCGATCTCACTTGAGTTACACTATGTGCACGCCACTTGGACACCCCACTCACACTCCTAATGAGCTCTCATCTCCTATCTATAGAGAGCGAAAGAATCTTATAAACAAAAGGAAAATTCTAAAATAAGAGTTCTAGAAATTTTTGGAGAAACTCGAAAGACCCCATCATAATCCATTCTAAAATATTCCGAAAGGTTTCATGTCTTATCCATCACCCAACCAAATAGGAAATGGAACAAACAGCAACTACAAAAAATATCCCCCTACTATCCACTAACGAGGGGCTCGATACAAGCCGAAACAAAGATTCATATAGATTGGACTCATAAGAGTTGATAGCACTTGCGAGAATTACAATTTATATATAGCTACTATTTAGGAAAGTAAAATCTCAAAAGAACTTTCCTAAATTAATCTTTCAATCACATTTGGTGCTCCTAAAACTCGTTGGTGTATATTTATTAAGCGGGCTCTATGACATGCATTACTGAAACAATGCTTCCATATGAAATGCATATGAAATGCAATTATCGAAAAATGACTAGATGTCGGTCAAAACAATTCATATGAAATGCATTATCGAAAAATGACGGGTACGGCTCTTTTACATTCTTTTTTCCTCAGGTAATTTGCCAACATTATATACATTTGCGGAAGTTAGAGGAGAATTAGTGGGTTAATAACTAATGCAACTCGAAGCCACAAATATGTGACTTTACCCATAGTAAAAGATTCACATGTTTGTAAGGTGCAATTATTCTGATAATCAATAATTTTACAACCACATACAAACACATACACACACTCTCACAAGTGTATGTGGGGCCTCTTCCCTTTGTGAATGTGTGTGGTTGAAACATATGGTGGGCGTGAGAGATTATATTGGTGCGTGTAACAGTTTTGGGGTGAATAATGTTGTGGAAGGGCCAATAATCTATATTATAAATATTATTTCTTGGAAAACTAGGTTAAAAAGTCCGATGTGCCACTGTGGTAAGTGTGATCCAATTTTCTCTATAGGTCGAGGGTTCGATTCCTGCTCTCCCTTGTTTTTCCCTTTTTTTTTCCTGTCGTCTTCGATCTTCATCTTCTTCCTCCTGAAACTTTCTGCAGATCTTTTCCTCAGTTCTTTTGATTCTCTTTCCCCGAATTTCACGATGAACTCCATGGATCCAGATCAGCTTCCCCCTCCAAATCCCAGAAATGTTTTGCTAATTTAATTTCCTTAATTTTTGTACTTCTAGTTTAGTTTTTCCTTGTTTCATCCGATTTTGATGGAAAAATGTCAGAATTCCGTTCCATTTTGTTGAATTTCCTCGTTATCTGTGTGCTAGGTTAGGTTTGCACCGAAAGCCCGTCCTCGCAGGACACCAAAGCCTGCAGCTAATCCCAAAACGTATCACTCTTTTCAGAATTATTATCCCTTTTTTGTTTCCAAAATTTCGGTATATCGTGCTATTTTATTCCCTTTTGTGTTCAAAATATTGTTTGTCGTTGATTACTGCAGTGAAATAGTGGATGAAGATACTGGTGATGACGAAGAAGCAGTCCCCTCTCTCCGCCGCTTGGTCAAAGTAAACATCTCGCTCTCTCTCTCTCTCTCTCTCTCAGCTTGTGTATGCAAGTTGTATTACGTATATCATTTTTTCGATAACAACATATCCGAACCGACTTATGCGCATCTCAACTAATTCAGGAACCATAATTCACCGTCCTATAGCAAGAGACCCACTTGAAACCGGAGCAAATGTTCTCCATATGAACTGACCCCAAAAAAATCCATAGCAGCTCAAAGGCTTCGAACACAAGATGGAGAGAGTAAACCCTTAAATTTCAAACTTGGGTTTTGACCACTAAGGCTACACATACACTCTCACTTGTATATTAGACAGTAACTCTCACTCACACTTGAGAGCTTTCGCTCTTACTTACACTCACTCTCTATCTCACTTGAGTTACACTATGTGCACGCCACTCGGACACCCCACTCACACTCCTAATGAGCTCTCATCTCCTATCTATAGAGAGCGAAAGAATCTTCTAAACAAAAGGACAATTCTAAAACAAGAGTTCTAGAAATTTTTGGAGAAACTCGAAAGACCACATCATAATCCATTCTAAAATATTCCGAAAGGTTTCATGTCTTATCCATCACCCAACCAAATAAGAAATGGAACAAACAGCAACTACAAAAAATATTCCCCCACTATCCACTAACGAGGGGCTCGATACAAGCCGAAACAAAGATTCATATAGATTGGACTCATAAGAGTTGATAGCACTTGAGAGAATTACAATTTATATATAGCTACTATTTAGGAAAGTAATATTCTCAAAAGAACTTTCCTAAATTAATCTTTCAATCACATTTGGTGCTCCTAAAACTCGTTGGTGTATATTTATTAGGCGGGCTCTATGACATGCATTACTGAAACAATGCTTCCATATGAAATGCATATGAAATGCAATTATCGAAAAATGACTAGACGTCGGTCAAAACAATTCATATGAAATGCATTATCGAAAAATGACGGGTACGGCTCTTTTACATTCTTTTTTCCTCAGGTAATTTGCCAACATTATATACATTTGCGGAAGTTAGAGGAGAATTAGTGGGTTAACAACTAATGCGACTCGAAGCCACAAATATGTGACTTTACCCATAGTAAAAGATTCACATGTTTGTAAGGTGCAATTATTCTGATAATCAATAATTTTACAACCACATACACACACTTTCACAATTGTATGTGGGGCCTATTCCCTTTGTGAATGTGTGTGGTTGAAACATATGGCGGGTGTGAGAGATTATATTAGTGCATGTAACAGTTTTGGGGTGAATAATGTTGTGGAAGGGCCAATAATCTATATTATAAATATTATTTCTTGGAAAACTAGGTTAAAAAGCCCGTCGTGCCACTGTGGTAAGTGTGATCCAATTTTCTCTGTAGGTCGAGGGTTCGATTCCTGCTCTCCCTTGTTTTTCCCTTTTTTTCCCGTCGTCTTCGATCTTCATCTTCTTCCTCCTGAAACTTTCTGCAGATCTTTTCCTCAGTTCTTTTGATTCTCTTTCCCCGAATTTCACGATGAACTCCATGGATCCAGATCAGCTTCCCCTTCCTAATCCCAGAAAGGTTTTGTTATTTTAATTTCCTTAATTTTTGTACTTCTAGTTTAGTTTTTCCTTGTTTCATCCGATTTTGATGTGAAAATGTAAGAATTCCGTTCCATTTTGTTGAATTTCCTCCTTATCTGTGTGCTAGGTTAGGTTTGCACCGAAAGCCCGTCCTCGCAGGACACCGAAGCCTGCAGCTGATCCCAAAACGTATCACTCTTTTCAGAATTATTATCCCTTTTTTGTTTCCAAAATTTCGGTATATCGTGCTATTTTATTCCCTTTTGTGTTCAAAATATTGTTTGCCGTTGATTATTGCAGTGAGTAGTGGATGAAGATACTGGTGATGACGAAGAAGCAATCCTCTCTCTCCGCCGCTTGGTCAAAGTAAACATCTCTCTCTCTCTCTCTCTCTCTCTCTCTCTCTCTCTCTCTCTCTCTCTCTCATAGCTTGTGTATGCAAGTTGTATTACGTATATCATTTTTTCGATAACAACATATCCGAACCAACTTATGCGCATCTCAACTAATTCAGGAACCATAATTCACCGTTCTATAGCAAGAGACCCACTTGAAGCCGGAGCAAATGTTCTCCATATGAACTGACCCCAAAAAAATCCATAGCAGCTCAAAGGTTTCAAACACAAGATTGAGAGAGTAAACCCTTAAATTTCAAACTTGGGTTTTGACCACTAAGGCCATCCTCTTGGGTTTTGCATATACTAGCAATTTAGAAGACTCGAACCGTAGATGTGTGCGCAATATAAACATCTGTTGGGCTGACCAAGCTAGAGGCTTATTTGTTGGTTTGGGGGGTTTGTTTTTACAGTTGTGGGATGGTGTTTGGGTGACATAATTTATTCGTGACCATTCCCGAAACCTGGTCTTACCTTTTCCTTATTTTTAGTTTAGACCTGTCGTGGAAATGCTTTATTCCTATTTTGACCTTTTAGTGGGTTATGGGTCCCCAATGGAACAAATAGAGTAATTAATTTCTCTTTCTTGTGAGATGTGTATGGACTATGGACAGTGAATTTTGGGAGGTTGGATCTTGGATTCATGGACGGGTAAGTTTGGATCTTGGATTTGTGGTGGGTGGGAGTGTGGATTTGGATCCAAGAGCGCAAATCCAAGATTTAAGCATATACTAGGGCTGCACATTTAGATTTCCAATTAAGAAACTTTCTACCGGTAGGAAAAATGTTTAACCACAATGCAAACTTCGAGTGTCAAGAAGTGTTCGTACATTCATACATTGTGAGTTCTGGCCGTC
This sequence comes from Rhododendron molle, assembly GCA_025413875.1. NCBI lineage: Eukaryota > Viridiplantae > Streptophyta > Magnoliopsida > Ericales > Ericaceae > Rhododendron > Rhododendron molle. Next base: position 605,135 of record CM046396.1, on the reverse strand, counting down.
GATATTTGAGTGGACATTACGCTACGACGTGTACTCACTCTGTTCAAAGAGCAAAGGAGTTTATGATGTACTAAATAACCCCAAATTACTTTCACACAATTCAATGACTATTTGGGTACACCTTATGAGCAAGATATTTTCTAATTTCATGGAATTTCTGTTTGTGCATGTGCAGGACCGTCTGGGGAAACGAGGACCTAAAGTTGAAAAGAAGTGTAAGTTTTTGTTAAATTGCACAGTGTTGCACTTTCCAACTATTTGATTTGTATCTAGTAGTCTGGTTGAATGTTGATTTTTGGAAGAAAAAGATGTTGAGGTGGCGTGCAATTGAGTAAGAACCCAAAACTGGTATCATTATGATTCCACGATACGCGGTTGTGCACAAAAAAAATGACATTATTTATGTTAACTAACCCTGATAGAAGTCTTGTATCATTATTTATATTACGGGATAACTTGATACAAGACTTGTTTAACCAATGTGGGATAAGACTCATAACTACTCAAATATTCCAACAGTAAGGCCATAATGTCAAACTCTTTGCAACTTCACCAAAGTCTATTAAACTTCTGTTTTTGGTTTTCAAACTTTGCAGCTTCTGTGCAAGTTGCATTTGCTCATGGCTCTTCATTAGCTACCATAAGGTCATATGGCGTACCTAGGGAAGGAAATAGTAGTAAAAGCAACGGTTTGGGTTCAAGAGATTCTGCTGTTGATGACGAGCAAATCCTCTTTTCTTTGCCTTCGACTGGTGAACCATATGGAACAAGTGGTATTTCTGAAAATGCTTTGGTTGCAACATCTCGAAAGATAGAGAAAGACTACAAAGAACCTTGGGCGAGAATCTCTCTCTCTCTCTATGCATGCGTGTGTGTGTGTGTGACTGATACATTTTTCCCCAATGCCAATGCAGGATTATCACCACAGTGACTATCCCATTACTCTTCCTTTGAGAAGGCCTTACTCTGGAGACCCAGGTTTGTTTTCAGATACGTATCACGGTAGCAGTATTACGCAATATTCCATAAAAATATGATGCCTATTGGCATGAAAAATTTGTAAACGTATTCTTTGGTTTTGACTTTTGAGTGATCTTTCGCTATCCTCTACCAGTAAATTGACTTCAGTCCATATACTACAAATAACAATCGTGGTTAGATACTATGTGCATCGTTGTAATGTAATCGTTGTTTATGAATGACTTTGCAGGGTTGATCATAAAACAATTTGAAACATTAGCTGCATATCTCTTGGAGTGTGTGTGTGTAATATGGTTTGGTCTCTTTGTTAACTCGGATTCTGATGCATACAAGAGTGATGGTCACATAGCAACTGAATGCACAAACTCATCTTTAGGACTGTGATTTACATAATAAATACAAATGTACAACAGTAAAGAAAGTAACAAGAACAAAATGAGCAAAGAAAGGGAAGTTTGTGGAATCAGATGCGGTGGTTTTGTTTTTTGCATTGTGATTTTGAAAATGGTTTCTTGTATTTTGCATTCAGAGCTTCTTGATGAAGCAGAATTCGGGGATGCTGCAGATAATTTGGATTATGATGAAAATACTATAAGTTCGGCATTGGAGCTTGGGCTGATGGTTTGTTATCTGATAACAGATATCTCGAAATTATTTCGAATTCTTGGTATCAGTCACTTACCATATACTATAAATGATGGACAGGAGGAAATTGACAAACCACAGATGCTATTTCTCCAATTTCCTCCTAATCTGCCCCTACCAAAGCGATCAGCTGGTGCAGATGGAAACGAGAGCAAAGGTGCCTCAGCCAGTGCAAAGGGGAAAGAAATAGCTGGCAAGTCTAAATCAATAGGCAGTACTGGTGCTTCAGTTGCTGTAAAGGGCAAAGAGATAATGAGCAGCTTGGAAGGTTTGCCTGGAGGATACATGGGAAAGATGTTGGTTTACAAGAGCGGAGCGATCAAGTGGAAGCTTGGAGATGTCGTCTATGATGTGAGTTATATCTCATCACTGCCATTTAGCTTCTGTACTTGCAGAATTATTTGTTTCTTCGCTTTGATCGTGATTTGTGACGTATATCAAGAACTTTGAATGTGTTGTTTCATAATTCACGTTTTAGTAGCCTGTTGTGAAACAAATTTCTTTGTCGCCGAAGCCATATAATTATGTCTTTGTTTTTGTAATGAGTAGCTTCAGAGAGAACTTATTTGGATTGTAAAAACTTGTTTGTTTGGAGTTCTAAACTTGGTACTTTAACTAAAACGATTTTCAGGTATCACCGGGTCTAAACTGTGTAGCAGCTCAAGATGTTGTGGCAATCAACACCGTTGATAAAAACTGTTGTGCTCTTGGGGAACTGAGCAAGCGGGCTGTTGTAACTCCTGATATCAACTCCCTTTTGGACAACGTTATTGACTTGGATTAGAAACTACTTCAAGATTGCCAGCAATTTGACCACGCAAAGTTGTAAAGACTACTACTAACATGACGGCAATGGTATAGTGCTGTATATGCGATACATTCTAGTAGAAATTTTAGGAAGATATGTAGCCGAAGTAACTGAAAATACAAACATGTTAGTACCTAAGATTGCTCTGTTTAAGTGTAGGAATATTCTTGAACTCAAATTTCTCCATGAAAGATCATCCCATATACGTATCTATCAAAACAAGAACAAGTACAACAAAATACACTGAAACAACAACAAAAAACGAAAAATAAAAACAAATCACTCCGTTATCACAGGAGTTTCTTTCAAATGCATCAATAATCTTAAACTGTACTCAGGTGCATCTGATTGGGTTTTGGACTGATAACGAGGGATATATAATCTCATTAAGTCCGTAATCCCATCTGAGTAATAAGTGAAGGGATAAATATGGCAACATCCCCAAGCCTGTTGTTTTTCTTTTCTTAATTTCTCAGGGTGTTCTAACTAGCATATGCGCATTTGACTAATTTTCTAGGGGACTAATGTTACCGTCCACTAGTGAGGGGCTCATTTATGGGCAGAACAAAGTTCCGTTCGCGATCAGGTGGTAGTTTGAATGCAATCGTACGTCTAATCTGATCAATTAAACAAGACCTCAATAGCTTCAATTACCCGTTCATTTGTCAAATAATCCACCTGGTGAGACCATTGATGTGAAGCCACTGATTATCACAAGTTCCAAGAGACAAATTTCTTTTAGCTATATATGACTAAACAGGCATGATGAAAGCACAGGTTATCAACCAAAATTACTGGATTTAAATGCACCTAAAAAACTAAAGGCTTTGCACAAGAAGAAATGCCTGACATTAACTTTTTCCACCAAACACAGCCTTCTAGTAATACATCAAATACACAAAACCTGCCAAATCCAAAAGTAACCTTCTGGGGTATCTTCATGTGTCAGACTAAAGGATCTTCAATAACCGAACTGGGAATCTAGGGGGATCACCTGTGTCATTTCGACGGATTAAGGTCAAGGCGGTCGAGCCATACTGGTTCGAGTCACAACCACAATCAACAAGACCACAATTGTGAGCATCAGCGAAGTTTGGAGCTTTCCCTCAATTGGCTCTGTGGCTCCTCCTGTTGTCTCATCCTCGCGAGGTTGAAACAGCCCATTAACTAGCTTTGTAATTTTCTCCATTAGTTTCAACACTTCAGCCTTAGTATTATTAAAAATCCAATTGAGTATGTCTGCTGCTGCATTGAAGCCATCAGATCTGTCACTTTGGTTCTCAGGAACACTTCCATCTGCTGCATACATAAGGAAGATATCATGTGACAGAAAATGGCAAGTGAAAACCATCGAGTGTCGTTTAATTTCCAGAGTGGTACAATTTCATCTAATTCACCGCTTAATGTATACTACATTAAAGCGATTTGTTAGTCAGAAATACGAACCAAAAAACAACCACCCATATGCAAATGCATCATGTTAATTAACTCTCTCCTGATCGCTAATTATAGCAAAGTGATGACCATGACACTCCAATCCCACACTGCAAACCACTATAACCCAATCGGAACTTTTAAACTGGATCTTGATACGTCCCTGATGATGTTATGTGAACATGACACAGGATAAAATATTTTGTAGCCACAATAGGTGTTATGATGCCTCACCATAAATTTTTTTTTTTTTTTGTAAAGTGCCGCGCCATAAAGTTACCAGTATTTCTTTGACAACACATAGCGCCCAAGAGCTTCTTTTCAAATAAAGAAATTCATTCCTATTGTCCACCAGCGTTTAGTATAAAGTTAAAAACAGCATAAGAAGTACCTGAAAGGTAGATTAAGAGGAAACTAGAAGAGGGGTGAGGGCCACCCTTTTGGGCACCAGAAAAACATAATACAGTAACTTCAGGACATCCAACTACAAAAACAGCTCAATGTAACTGTCACATAAATTTCGTCAATTGTTAATGGGATACAAACCTTTAATAAGTGACTCCCTGAGCTCCCGTACCACCTCATTGTTCAAAACAGCATCCCAAACAGCTTTATCAGAGGACAATGACATCACCATCCTCTACACAAACAATTTAAATACAACAACAATTTAGAAACACAATTCCAGAAGGAGAATGTTGAAAGGGGATAAAGGTAGGGGTGAGGTCAGGAAAATTGATTTTACAAGGAAATGTCAAATTTAGCAGTTTTTTTTCTTAATTCATCTAAACCTAACACTGATGCTTGATCTCATACTCAAACCTTGCAAACTTTGTAAGTCAATAGTTCGAGGTACCTGAATAGACGGGTCAGAATGCAATAGATGGAAAGCATCGTAAACTCTGTCATATCCATGATACTGCAACATCCTTGGATTACAGAGATGGAATGAGGGTTCAATCCAATCTAATTCTTGACCAACCGAAGAAGACACTCTGTTCATCCTTGGACTTGCAATTTCTTTCGCAACATCATTGTCTGAATTATAAGGAAGTCTTCCCTTGATGAACTTTGAAAAGGAGGTCTGGTCAAGGACCCTACAAATACAAAACAGACCCAAATAACTCATCTTATCAGTATGTTGGGGAGATCCAATACAAACCAGATATTCAACAGTGCAATAACAGATTTTCCACCGGCTGGAATCAGTTAACCACTGTCCACAACCATCATGGATACTAAAGTAACTATAACTCATCCTCCATGTCCTCTGTTACATGTACGTGTCCAACATTTCTAGTTGAACAATTACTTAGAAGGACAGTAGAGTTCAAATTTCGGCCACATTTACACAGGAAACACTAATTTGTGCAGGAAACTAAGTGTGACACCTCGTAAACACAATTTACTTCAGAAACCAAAAGAACAAAAAAAAAACTACATTTTACATGTCCCAATGTCGATGACTTGGGAAATAGGTAAATCCGACACTTACAGACACATATACCCAAATCAATTTCACACGGTCATGGATAATAGAATTGCTCCTATGTGCAATGGTGATTCACCTAATGAAAGGAAAAGGGTACTGAAGCACTAATTCCCTTCGAACTGCCTAGAGAGCTCAAATCAATAAAAGGTACTCAAAGCCCCAAGTGCCTTTGAACTGTCAAGAAAGCTCAAATCCATTTATTTTTCCAGCAGGGTGGAAAGAGTGCTTTGTTATCAATTGCCATGTAGCAAGTGAAAAAAGAGGCAATATATACCAGTGTATGGCAAAGGTTTATTTTTGGGTAACAGAGGAATAGCCCTACAGCCAGGCCACCAAATGGACCTGACTGCGCAACCCAAACCTCCGAGGAAGCTAGCTGGCCACGGCCAAACCAGTCACGGACTCACGGCCCCCCACTTACTTCAGGGTACTCACCCTCTGGAGAATCGAACCCCAGACCTTGAGGAATACTCCCAATACTCCCAAAGCATGGGCATCCGCCCAAACCACTGGGGCAATCTGTGTGTATGGCAAAGTTTTGTGTAGAAGAAACTTCATCCTTCAGAACAGTCAATTACCACTTGGAGATTAAAGATTATGGAGGATGAGAGAAGGTTCAACTTGCAGGTTTATTGGTTGTCAACTTTAATATCATGTTTTCCACGATCGACATACGTCCCATTCGTTAAGAATAAGAGCTTTGTACAGTTTTAACCTAGTAGGCTTGCACTAGGCTTGTTTCCCCAAAGTTAAAATGAAAACACTACTAATCTTTCGTCTCCCCATGCTCTAGAAAAATGAACTTGAGCTGAAAATCCACTATTTTAGTCATGTACTGATAGGAAGCATAGGGTTCCTACTATTTACCCCACAAATTGCCATCGCCATCGCCATCATCTTCACATTCATCATTTATAAATAAGACTTGGGACAAAAAAGTGTTGAGTCTGTTGACAAAAAGCTAAGGCATGGGTCCTATGCAATCAGTATTAGCTACAACATAAGACATAAAAAATAAAACAGTGTTAATAACCGGATAAGTGGCATCTACCCAATCATCGCCGTTGTTGGCATGGTAATTGTTCACGTAAGACTAATTTACTGCAAAAATCTTTCTTTTCATTCGTTCATGCTTTTTCTCTTTACCTTCTGTGATTCCACTTCATACTCATGTCAAATCTTCTCCTCGTCTATGATTGAATCAAGAAAACCCAAGAAAATAAGGAAGAAATTGAAGCAACTGAAGCGCTTACTGCTGAATAGAAAGAACCGCGTTTTGAACCTCGTCCTTTGATGGAACTGGCCGAAACACAAAATCATCGTTGAACCCATAAGACGATGACATTTCATCTTCGGCCCCGTCTACGTATACCCACTCAAACTCATCCCCGTAGGTCGGGGAAGAGCAAGAAGGGTGCCAGGTGGGAGATATCGGAGGACTATACGAAGAGGAGAGAGAGCGGCGGTTGATTTTACACGTGGGTTTGGGGGTGGTGCTGCTGGTGGTGGAAGTTGTACTAGCGTTGTCGTAGTCGTCGGTTGCTCCACCGACGACACCAGTCTTGACCGCCCTTTGAACTGTGCCGAACATCCCTCTGCGGCCTCCGCCGACTGCTCCTCTCATCCCTCCGTTACCGGGGGATGATAGAAATATGTTTGCCGATAATTCTTAGCAAATGAATTTTTTTTTTTTTTTTTTTGTTATCCTTCTTGTAAATGAAATTCTTTGCCCATAAATCTCACATCACATTTAATGTGATAAAAGAAAAAGATGCACATTGCATAAAGTACATTTAAATAAAAATAGACATGCACCCAAAAAAAAGTTATATTTTATACTCATTTTAGCACTCAACTTTTGGATGATCTCGCATTAATAAGTGTTCAAAATACGTATAATATGGACAGTAAAAACACAGATATTATTGTGTTATCAAAATGTGGAGTGCCAAAATCTTTTTGCCAAAAAAATAAGTGATTATTTTCGCATTTCTTTTGAATTTTTTGCAACTACCTACACTCTCGTTTTTGTTCTTAATTATGTTAAATTGTATAATTTTTTCCTTTTATACAAAATACAGTTTGTAAATTACAGATTCAAAGTAGTTAGTAATTTCACATAAATAAGAACAAAAAGAAGTAGTGCATAAATATATTACAGGAAAAAATATGTGAAAATCAATTATCTATAAAAAAATATCTCAACAAAATCCTATATATATGAGCTGGAGGGACGCGTGTTGAGGTCCATGTGCCAACTGTGCGCTTAGGTGGTGTTGTGGTGACGGCATATCCTCACGGACAATAGCTATGGCTCAAACCGAACATTCCACAGCGGGTTGGAAGCCCCTATGGTCACGCCCACGGGGGGTTGCTACGCCGGTCGCACCCTCCTCTACCCTTTTTGATTATCAAAAAAAAAAAAAAAGAATCCTATATATAGAATTCTTAGGTAATCGATGTCTCCCGTAGAACTTATCCAAAAAAAAAAGGTCAATAGTGTGTGAGATTCAGCCTTAACACCGATTAACTTTATGAGAGATGATAAAACAATAAGATAGGTCAAAATAAATCCACGATACTATAATGTTCTAAAACTATTTACCGGTGTGATACCAAAACGTAAAAAATGACCTTATTTATTAAAGCTTTTTGTATATAACTTGGTTCAACAAAAATCACAATAACAATAACTCTTTCTTTGAAATGATAACCTCCACTAGCAAAATTACATATAGAGATGTTGAAAGAAAGATATGTTTGAAGTCGTTTAATTTACGTGAGTTCCACGTAATAAACGTGAGACCCGCGCTTATCAGATTTCTGATCTACTTACAAAAATATTTACTAATTGTATAGTAGGGGTTATAAAAAAAGAAGAAGAGGAGAGCCTTTTTCTTTTTGTTTTTCGTAAGATAATTTAGGGTGGCGTCACTACAAGAAAATCGAGATCTCCCAACGGTTTTGCTAGCGGCGGTTCAAAAAACCGTTGGTATAGACGGTGTGTAGCAACGGTTTTCAAACCGTTACTAGAAACAGGACTATAGCAACGGTTTTCATGCAACCGTTACTAGATTACCAGACTATAGCAACGGTTTTCCATAACCGTTACTAAAAACCGGCCTATAGCAACGGTTTTCCATAACCGTTACTAAAAACCGGCCTATAGCAACGGTTTCCAATAACCGTTGCTAGATTTTCACACCGCCAAAACTAATTTTCTTTCATGCGATCGGTTTTCCAAACCCGAACTAACGATCGAGACCGTTATTTTGTTTTTCATGTTGATTAAATTGATCTCGTACAAATTTGGCTCGATCGGATTTAGAAAATTTCTTTATCGATGGACAATTTCATTAATAAAATGAATTTTTCTGTCCGATAAGTATGTAGCGATACTCGATTAACTTCATTCTTGAATGTACTTTAGCCACTCAACCGTGACACAATCATAATGATGAAAACCGTTGCTTTTGTTAGGGCTATTTTTCCTAAATTTTTGTTGGTATTTTTTTCGGTATTGTTTATTTAACGTATTTTTTTTAGCATTTTATGGTAATTTTTGAAACTAATCATTCATTTTGGGATTAATCATTCATCTTCACAAGAATAAAAAAAGTATAAAATTGTGGACCGAAGTTGAAAAAAAATATCATATAAGATGACACTAAAGACAACAAATGTTAGTTGTTTGATATTTTTTCGCCCAAATTGATTTTGTATGCTTTTAATTGCATTTTTTTTTAGTTTTTAGACTCATCTCATAGAAATAACTTACCAATCAAAAAAATTTATGTGAATCTAACAAAAATTTAGAAAAGGCAAAATTAATATTTTGAAAAAAAAGAAGGAAAACAGAGAGGTTTGCATAGTATAAATATTAGTAGGCCCTTGATTTTACATAAGTGCTGAGCTAGCCCAGCTGGTTTGCACTCGTGCGCGCGTACGCGAGGTCCTGGGTTCGATTCCCAGGAGGAGCAAAAATTGTTGTGTTGCCTTAGATGTGCCAGGTGGAGGCCACATGGCTGCCATGTCATATTTTACCAAGATTTAAAAAAAAAAAACTTGCCTTGCAACGGTTTGGGCAACGGTTCTCGAACCGTTGGTAGAGACTGAACGGATCTATACCAACGGTTTTTGGGTTCTATGGCAACGCTTTCGACCGTTGCTATAGAACGATTTTCTTGTAGTGCGTGTTAGTGGCACGCAATCAAAAGGTTTTGCTTTGCAGGGACGCATTCACCTATGGGGGTATTTACTCAAGGATACTTTGTGACCAAGACCAACGCTTGTTCAAGCGTGGCAGCAAACCCTGGTGACGTGCGAGTATCATAAATCCGAGGGAGATGAAATGTGGAAATAAGTCCAGTTTGCAATAAAAATGACTTTTAAGTGTCGCATTTGGTGAATCCATTAGATATCTTTTCCGTATTCGTTTTCCATAAAAATCCCGTTTATAACTTACGGTCTTTACACAAGTTGTTACTGTTATTTTGACTTTTAGCTGATGTATGTGAGAAAAATTATATGTCTCGAAATTTATATTTTTGGGGGCTTTAGTATTATTTAGTCTGTTCATCGATCCCGCTTAGACAATTAGGGAAACTTGGCCTCATTCTCCTTTGATAAATTGCCATACTCAACGAAGGACAATCCTAGCTAATTATTCTTTAGTTCTTTAAATTATTTCCAATTATTATTCGTAATGGAGTAAAATATTTTGTGGAGAAAGTAGTAATTTTTTTAGTATAATTGGTAGAATTTCCTACTCCTATCTCTCCGAAATATCTCCTAATCTCCTATCTCCTAAATAATAAGAACCAGGTTGTCTGATCAAATCAAAAAAAAAAAAAACAAGAACCAGGTTGAGGGCCATTTTTCAATAATTGGGACAATTTTGCCCTTCAATTTCAGCCATTTTACCAATTGCACAGGTCATTCAGATGCCCTTTTTTTTCCCCTTTTTTCCGATTATGCCCCATGATTTATGGGGGCCCATTGTTATTGGATGTCTTTTCCGTGGATATTATTAGCCCACGTCCTCCACCACACCCCACCCCCCCTTTCTTTCCTTTTCTCCAGACTCCTTTCCTTTTCTCCTTCTGGTTCAGACGTAAACAGGTGGAGAGAGAGAGAGAGAGAGAGAGAGACAAGTTTTGGGGAGATTTTCCGGCTTCCTAGCCTTCGACTGCGTTGCCGCTTGCTATCCAGAGGTAACTGTTGCGACTGTGGTTCTTTTCTTCCCGTTTTCTTTTTTCGCGCTTTCCCCTTATGCTCTGTGGCTCCTGCGGTATGCTTATTGGGAGGAGATGTCTGTTGCCGTTGGTTTCTGGCTTTCCGCTTGGTTACCTGGGTTTTCCGGGATCATTTGGTCGTGCGGCTTGTCATTTTGGGTTTCGATTTTATGCTTATGGACTGTATTTGACTGTTTATCTGGCGTAATTTTGAATTTTTGGACTGGATTCAGTTTTTTGCTCACGGTCTTTGATTTCTGGATTAGGGTTTTGGTCACAGAGTTTGATTTCCGGATTCAGAATTTTTGGGTTAGGGTTTTGATCACGGACTTTGGTTTTAAGTTAGGGTTTTGATTTTGGGTTTTAATTTTTGGTTTGGATTATTACTGTATATATGGAGTAACTCTTTGTGAATCGAATTTTGGATTAATAGTTAGACTCTAACTCTGGTATCACACTCGCTAATGGAGTACATCCTCTGTTTATATGGTCTGATTCCTTTTACTCAAGAGGTGTCCTATTCTTTTGCTTAATTCCTTTAAAACTTGTTGCTCCTGCTATGCCGTTTGTCGTTGGATGTGTTTTTTGGAAACCCTTTTAAAGCACATCTATAGCTTGTTTATGTTTTGACTTATATGGCTGTACTTACGGTTAGGACTGCTTATGAACGTAATGTGTAAACATATAATTTGTGTTGACAGCTGGCTGTGTACGTATGTATGCACAAGAGTACTACAACTGGCCAGTTAAAAAATCTAGCTTTAATCTAAACATCTAGCATAAATGATATATCATATATAGCTTAACAAACATCACCATGTTGCAGGGTCAAATTCAATGTTCAAATCACAGATCCAACTAGATCGATTAAAGCAACAGTCTTTCCTTTCCTGAGGTTGCAGGACTATTTTATGCAATTACAACATCCCAAATGGCACCAAATGCAGCTGGTGTAAGCACATTTTTTGGCCATTAATACTAAATCATTCCGTTTACACATATATATTGTACTGGTTCTTTTCAGTTTTCGCATGCTGGTTTCAAGAAAGAGAACATGATTTATTTCGATGTCATGAAATTCACCTACATCAATCTACTATTTGCTTCCCTTTGTAAGGGGAAGACAAAAAACTAAAGCTCATGTCTTCAATTTTACTGATCAACTTGAATTTTTCTCTCATGCAATAGGTTATATAGGTTATAAACTGCTTCTATCAACCACTACCATAGGACCTCTGCAAATACCATGACATATTTGTTTAAAACAAAGGACTAACTATTCTCTCTAAGAAAACTTCATGTCTGGTCATTTTAAGGACTAAGAATTAAACATAAGGATTTAGTAGGCAACGGATGAAAATAAGGAATGAAAGGAGTATGGAAATTGGTACCAAAGGCCAAAGGTTTCTTTTCCTTCCATTTTTTAAATTCTCAATATTCTGCTTTACTATAAGAGTTCAGGTTTATGTACATGTTCAAGTAATGAGAAAAACAAAGAACAAAAACTAATTGCCATCTACTTAATGCAGGAAGCCAGCAACAACTTCCACTCCCATTGCTCCACAACTTAGCTGAATCCAAAAAGTGCCACGTGACACTTAAGGCCTACATGTGCAAAACCTATGCAGGAATCGGCAAGTGCAGATTCAACTTCCACTCAAGCTCCAGCTAAGGCACTGTCAAGGATTTGTGATCAATTTTCAAGCTGCCAAATAGGTAAAAAAATTCGAATGGCTGATTTTATTCACAAGTTTCATCTGTTGTCTTAGTTCGTTAGACATAGATACAACTTTATGCGATTGTTAAGCGGTGATAATATTATACATCTCTTTGTCTGTGGTGATATCTGAAAGTGTCAAGCTCTACGGATAAGGGAAAAGGGAAACCCACCTATGCCAAGGATTCCTTCATGTCTCTTTTTGGTAGTTTGTGTTTGGAGTATACAAAATTTTAGCTAATTAAAAATTGGGTGAAATAGTTATGGTATTCCTACCAACTTTTACTGTCTTCGTCTTTTTTTTTAAAATTTAGCAAAAAAGTTCTTACAATTAAGTTTCATACATATATGTCACCTCTCCATTTATGGGGTTTCTTGACCAAATTTATTGATTAACAGCGGTAGTTTGTATATGATCAAGAGAAGAATCCATAACAAAGAATTGCTTAGCTGCAGGTGTCATTTTGAATCGCAGTCACTTTCAAAGAACATAAATTAAACTTATCAATTCGCTCTTATACGGGCAACCGATGTAAGAGACAAACATTGGGGTAGTGATTTGTGGTAGAAATGAAAGTGTCAACAACTAACCCTTTCCAAAAGATCTTTTTTTGTTCATGGTCATTTTTCTTTAATTTATTGCGATCATCATAATAGGCGCAGAGAAAAAATTCGGGATTATTGTCTCAACGTATGCAATTTTAGATGGCAATATATAGTTTCTTGAATATGTGCACCTTTTCACAAACACATAGATGCAGTCTACTGTTTCATTTCCTTCTAGAACAGTAGATGACATGAATTAGAAACCTATCAAAACCATACTAATAATTAGCTTAATCCACAAGGGGATGGATTTCATGGAACAATTAGAGTTCAAAGTTCAAACTGACTTCTTTTGAATCTACCATGAGAAGGTCAGTCGATTTTTTTTTGTTCCAATCTTGATTTTGATTATTACTTAATGGACTTATTCTAGCTAGGTTGCTGAATTAGGTCATTGACATCTGTTTTTGGTTGGTTGAATTCTTATTTTTTCTCCTGTAAAAGTTTGAAGGATTAACAAATTTAACGCCTCCAAATGTTTGTGTTATATTTTGAAATGTACGTTCTAAAATATATTTCACTGGTAATGTAAGAGTTTCTTTATCCCTTAATTTGAGTTAACTTTTATCCAATTGGTTGAAATTGAAGCTTTGGAATGTGTTCTTGGACCAGATACAAGACTGTTTTTGCAGACAAAATTTCAGTATTCCGGAGGGCATGCTGTCTGCTTTTTGGTCACAAGGTATTCATCTCTACTTTCTCCTTGGTTATCCTTATTGGTAACAGATGAGGTCTTACTTTCAAAATTCTTAGCTCTTACTTTTATTTATTTATTTTTCCACTTCAAAATCCCTAACTGATCTGATAATGAGCAATGGAAAAGGATCCAAAATCACAGTGTGCTCTTACAATCTTGATTCTTGAAGTAAATACGAAGAATACGCCAGCTAAGAAATGCTTAATAGGAGCTTTTGCTTCCTAACACCATATTTATGGCCAAATAAGCTCATCTACTCTCACAGTTTTTCCCCTTTCTAAAAAGGGGTCCTTTTTTTAAAAAAAAAAACGGCTCAAAAAATGGACCCTTAATGAAATGAAATTACTAATTCTTGCTCCAAGGATAGTGCAAGCATTGATTTTGAAGATGGGTGTATTGGAAATCCTGTGAGGGTCGGTTAAGGAATGGTACTAAGTTGTTAGAGATAAATTAATGAACCTTCGGTGCAAAGACTGGTGAAGATATTAATTTTGCAAGTCATATTAAGGTTTGGTAACTATATTGTCTTACTCATAAATAGAGCACATGAAAATGGATTCTTTTGGAGCTACACACACATCAATGCTTCTCAATACAAAGAGTAGATGAAACAAGGACTACTTTCACCGGATCCGGAACCGGAAAACGAAATACGAGTGTATCACACAACACCCACAGCCCAAACAGATATCGCCGTCGTCGTCATCGTCCAACACCCACAGCCCAAATCCGTTTCAGTCCACGTTCACGATTCTGGTGGTTTTTCCGATTTCCAGTGGGTTTATTAATTTGTATTTGGTCGAGTTCCGAGACTGCCCTGCTTCTGGGCTTCACCCGGATGACCGCCCGGTCGATCGGATATGCCCCTGGGCTTCATCAAGGTTCGATTTCTAGCCCCATCGATTGAAACCTACTATAGCATCGATTTTTGCCTACCCATTAGCCTAAAAAAATCAGATCTTTATATAGCTTAATAAAACCTCAAATCATACCATCTATACATTCAGTTTTATTGTGGGTGTATCTCCAAACTTGGAGGGATAAAGTTAGATTTTGAGTTACTTATAAAATAAATAAATAAATAATCGGTTTTCAGTTTGGTATAAGATGGGTAGAAGAAGTTTGCAAGGGAGTGAAGATAATTGAGGTGGTGGTTCTCAAATTCTTCTAATACAACAGAGACTACCCTAAAGCTTCATTCATCCTGGTATCCCCTCTATGGAATGGATGCTGATTGTAGTTGTATGAGTTGATTTCACAGCGATTTAAGAGGATGATGAAAATTCTGACCAACCATCTCGAACTGGCCTCAGAAGACATTTTCACATAGACTGAATGCTGTCGGCATCTTTACTTTTGAATTAGGAAATTTTCGGTCTACCTAATTTTTGGCTTCCTAAAATCTTCAACTAAAAAAAGTTGATATTGTGAATGTGAAGGACTACAACCTTGGAACGACTGTCTAGGGGGAGTTTTTTCTTTTTCTTTTTCCTGGCCCATCTTCCCTTGATTTCGTCATGTTGCTTGTACTATTTGTAAGAAATTGGTAGATAATTAGAAGTATGTTGATGCGTGTTGAATGAGTCAGTTTTTTGTTTTAAATATGAGGACTTGAGGAGTCAATTGTTAATATTTTGGCTACCAATATTCTAGAACATAAGAAAATATCATTGTGTATCGAATTGCATAAGGTCAACTACCATGCTGCACATACAGCTTTATACATACACGGGTCACAAGAATTAATTTAGGTACCTGAACTCAATGATGATGATGTTGATGTCAATAGTCTAGGATGTTCGGCCATCTAATCTCGGTTATCATGTAACACATATGACTGTGATGTAGTTTTAGAGTTTATACTTAAGTGATAGATGCTGTAGTGGTTGTTCAGTGATATTGAATGTTGCTTTTGAGATTTTTTAATTACTTACAGGATCAACTGAATGCAAGGAACGAAGACCTATTCTCTAGGTGCATGTACATAACCTTGAGCTAGAAATCGCAGAAATGGTAAGTTCAGAGAAGACGATTGGCATGTATATTTAATGTGGAAGCAAATTTTTCATTTAATACCTTTGCTACTTTAATCAATCCATATAATGTAACTTCATAGCTAGAAAATAGTATAATGCCTACTCCCAGCTCTACTAATCTTATGCTCCTTTACCATCTGAAAATCAATTGATGCTTTTCATGCACTGTGTTGTCTATATCTACATCAGCTGATTCTTTTGCTACTTTAATCGACCTATGTAATATATCTACGTCTATGTACTATATTGTCCATAGCTAGATGAACTATTACTTTTGATCCTCTAATCAGTCTATGTAATATATCTAGCAACCTATTTCCATGCTACACCTATTTTCACCCACTTCTATTCCTACCAACACAAACTACGAACAAGGCATATCTAACCTATATCATAACATCCTCTCTTCAACGGGCATGCATTCGTGCCATGCACGAAGGGGCAACTAGTTGTAGAAGAAAAACCTTTATCTCACAATAAACTATAAAATTCAATAATTTTCATTGGATTGTCTAAACTACACTAGATGAATTTGAAACAATTTTGCTATTAGTAATGACATCTACCGTGATCTCCACAATGATCCTACCTGGCATAGAGGGTCCCACCATGTGAGGCCCACGCCGATGGGGGTGGGGTGCGTCAGTGGCGGTGCATTGGGTTTGGAGAGATGGTTTGGGCAGAGATGGAGGAGACAGAAGAGAGGAGATAGAGGAAACACAGTTTTGTATGTCTCTTTTGAATTTTCAAATTTAATGATGCTTCAAATTTTTTGAACGGACAAGTTTTGGGGGTTGGCCAGGGGTGCGTGCCAGGTAGAATCATTTTGGATGTCACGGTATGTTTCATTACTAATAGCAAAATTGTAGTTGAAATCTTAATAAGAAATTTGTAAGGGAGGGAGAGAGGGTATAAGTCAAAATGAAAATATTTTGAATACTTTTTCTAAAAAACTTTTTTTTTTTTTACTTATTTACCTCCAAAATTGTTTGAAAACCCAATCAAATGACGGGCCCATGTTCTAGCCCAAGACCATAGCCCCTAATCAAACAGCTATTGGGCCACAGCCCATTATTGGGCCAATTCTGTCTTTCGAACTAACTCGGAAACGAAGCCTTCCAAAACCCTAGTCGAGACTCTCCCAATATAAGCTTCCACTCCCATTGCTCCTTTATCTCGGCCGTAGCAGCAGCAGGGGGCGTGCTCCACAAACTCAACAACTGCAGCAACAATGGGTACGCATTTCTCCATCTCCTTCCAACCCTAGAATCGATTTCCTTTCAATTATTCCTCATCAACGATGTTTTGTACGCGTAGATAGCTTTTATAATCATCCCTCATTTCCTCTCTCTGTAATTTGACGTGAATCCTGACCCTTTGTGTGCGTTTTGTTTATATGTTTATCTTTTGATGTCTCATTTCCGTTCAAGGAGCTATGGTTTTTCATTGATGGGTACCTTAGTGTGATGTAATCAAGGGATTTTGCCGAAACAAAGATTCATATAGATTGGACTCATAAGAGTTGATAGCACTTGAGAGAATTACAATTTATATATAGCTACTATTTAGGAAAGTAATATTCTCAAAAGAACTTTCCTAAATTAATCTTTCAATCACATTTGGTGCTCCTAAAACTCGTTGGTGTATATTTCTTAGGCGGGCTCTATGACATGCATTACTGAAACAATGCTTCCATATGAAATGCGTATGAGATGCAATTATCGAAAAATGACTAGATGTTGGCCAAAACAATTCATATGAAGTGCATTATCGAAAAATGACGGGTACGGCTCTTTTACATTCTTTTTTCCTCAGGTAATTTGCCAACATTATATACATTTGCGGAAGTTAGAGGAGAATTAGTGGGTTAATAACTAATGCAACTCGAAGCCACAAATATGTGACTTTACCCATAGTAAAAGATTCACATGTTTGTAAGGTGCAATTATTCTGATAATCAATAATTTTACAACCACATACAAACACTCACAAGTGTATGTGGGGCCTATTCCCTTTGTGAATGTGTGTGGTTGTAACATATGGTGGGTGTGAGTGATTATATTGGTGCATGTAACAGTTTTGGGGTGAATAATGTTGTGGAAGGGTCAGTAATCTATATTATAAATATTATTTCTTGGAAAACTAGGTTAAAAAGTCTGTCGTGCCACTGTGGTAAGTGATCCAATTTTCTCTATAGGTCGAGGGTTCGATTCCTGCTCTCCCTTGTTTTTCCCTTTTTTTCCCGTCGTCTTCGATCTTCATCTTCTTCCTCCTGAAACTTTCTGCAGATCTTTTCCTCAGTTCTTTTGATTCTCTTTCCCCGAATTTCACGATGAACTCCATGGATCCAGATCAGCTTCCCCCTCCTAATCCCAGAAAGGTTTTGCTAATTTAATTTCTTGCTAATTTAATTTCCTTAATTTTTGTACTTCTAGTTTAGTTTTTCCTTGCTTCATCCGATTTTGATGTGAAAATGTCAGAATTCCGTTCCATTTTGTTGAATTTCCTCCTTATTTGTGTGCTAGGTTAGGTTTGCACCGAAAGCCCGTTCTCGCAGGACACCGAAGCCTGCAGCTGATCCCAAAACGTATCACTCTTTTCAAAATTATTATCCCTTTTTTGTTTCCAAAATTTCGGTATGTTGTGCTATTTTATTCCCTTTTGTGTTCAAAATATTGTTTGCTGTTGAATATTGCAGTGAAATAGTGGATGAAGATACTGGTGATGACGAAGAAGCAGTCCTCTCTCTCCGCCGCTTGGTCAAAGTAAACATCTCTCTCTCTCAGCTTGTGTATGCAAGTTGTATTACATATATCATTTTTTCGATAACAACATATCCGAACCAACTTATGCGCATCTCAACTAATTCAGGAATCATAATTCACCGTCCTATAGCAAGAGACCCACTTGAAGCCGGAGCAAATGTTCTCCATATGAACTAACCCCAAAAAAATCCAGAGCAGCTCAAAGGTTTCGAACACAAGATGGAGAGAGTAAACCCTTAAATTTCAAACTTGGGTTTTGACCACTAAGGCCATCATCTTGGGTTTTGCATATACTAGCAATTTAGAAGACTCGAACCGTAGATGTGTGCGCAATATAAACATCTGTTGGGCTGACCGAGCTAGAGGCTTGTTTGTTGGTTTGGGGGGTTTGTTTTTACAGTTGTGGGGTGGTGTTTGGGTGACATAATTTATTCGTGACCATTCCCGAAACCTGGTCTTACCTTTTCCTTATTTTTAGTTTAGACCTGTCGTGGAAATGCTTTATTCCTATTTTGACCTTTTAGTGGGTTATGGGTCCCCAATGGAACAAATAGAGTAATTAATTTCTCTTTCTTGTGAGATGTGTATGGACTATGGACAGTGAATTTTGGGAGGTTGGATCTTGGATTTGTGGACGGGTAAGTTTGGATCTTGGATTTGTGGTGGGTGGGAGTGTGGATTTGGATCCAAGAGCGCAAATCCAAGATTTAAGCATATACTAGGGCTGCACATTTAGATTTCCAAGTCATTGAGAGGGAATTATGATTTTGACAGAGTCATAATAGGTCTATTGCTTAGCCGATTGCTTTTATTTCGGGTCTTTCTCAACCTGCTATGCCCTGTTGAGTTGTGCCTAATACAAGGGTCAGTATTTTGGTTCTATCAGGATTCAGAACAAACAATAAAACATGAGATTCAAGTTTCTTATGTTGTTACCAATTATGGAAAGTTCTATTGTTGAAGACCAAATACTAATATTGTTGAGAAATTAAAATCCACCGTACCTCAGTGCATAAAGCTCCCTGCTTATCTTAGATTGTGGGAGAGGGTTTACGAATGTGTAGAAATTAAAGAGCTTTTCAATAGACTTGTTGAAGGGCTGGACTCTGGAGTCACCTCCAAAAACTGTTCAGTTGCTTTCATGCCATGGGACGTTCTAAAAGTCGACTGAAAAGGAAAGATGTGAGATTTGCATTGATATCTCTTCTGTGAAATGACAGAGGGGATCCAATTAAGAAACTTTCTACCGGTAGGAAAAATGTTTAACCACAATGCAAACTTCGAGTGTCAAGAAGTGTTCGTACATTCATACATTGTGAGTTCTGGCCATCGATATTTGAGTGGACATTACGCTACGACGTGTACTCATTCTGTTCAAAGAGCAAAGGAGTTTATGATGTACTAAATAACCCCAAATTACTTTCACACAATTCAATGACTATTTGGGTACACCTTATGAGCAAGATATTTTCTAATTTCATGGAATTTCTGTTTGTGCATGTGCAGGACCGTCTGGGGAAACGAGGACCTAAAGTTGAAAAGAAGTGTAAGTTTTTGTTAAATTGCACAGTGTTGCACTTTCCAACTATTTGATTTGTATCTAGTAGTCTGGTTGAATGTTGATTTTTGGAAGAAAAAGATGTTGAGGTGGCGTGCAATTGAGTAAGAACCCAAAACTGGTATCATTATGATTCCACGATACGCGGTTGTGCACAAAAGAAATATTACTAAGTGCCTTTTGTAATTTCTAACAACTTGAGTTTCACTGCAACAGTTTAAATAAAATGCGTATAGCAATAGAAACTGGCAACTATCCTGTGAAATAGAAGACTGAGGCGTGTATTTAGCAACTAGGAACCACAGATTGTAGGTCTCAAGGTTAGGATTTGTTGACTTGCAATTTGGGAGGTCTGATTATTATTTGTGCGATCATGTTCATCTGTTTTATTTGAACGTGATCATCACTTAAACATTGTAGGTTCGATCTTCTTGTTTCTTTGTATGAACCATGACATTTCTCAGAGTGGCCATGAGTACTTGAAGTAAGTGTTGTCAGAGATGAGAAAAAGTGTATAGGGTGTTAACTAACCCTAACACAGAGATTCATTATTTATATTACGGGATAACTTGATACAAGACTTGTTTAACCAATGTGGGACAAGACTCATAACTACTCAAATATTCCAACAGTAAGGCCATAATGTCAAACTCTTTGCAGCTTCACCAAAGTCTATTAAACATCTGTTTTTGGTTTTCAAACTTTGCAGCTTCTGTGCAAGTTGCATTTGCTCATGGCTCTTCATCAGCTACCATAAAGTCATATGGCGTACCTAGGGAAGGAAATAGTAGTAAAAGCAACGGTTTGGGTTCAAGAGATTTTGCTGTTGATGACGAGCAAATCCTCTTTTCTTTGCCTTCGACCGGTGAACCATATGGAACAAGTGGTATTTCTGAAAATGCTTTGGTTGCAACATCTCGAAAGATAGAGAAAGACTACAAAGAACCTTGGGCGAGAATCTCTCTCTCTCTCTCTGTGCATGCGTGTGTGTGTGTGTGTGACTGATACATTTTTCCTCAATACCAATGCAGGATTATCACCACAGTGACTATCCCATTACTCTTCCTTTGAGAAGGCCTTACTCTGGAGACCCAGGTTTGTTTTCAGATACGTATCACGGTAGCAGTATTACGCAATATTCCATAAAAATATGATGCCTATTGGCATGAAAAATTTGTAAACGTATTCTTTGGTTTCGACTTTTGAGTGATCTTTCGCTATCCTCTACCAGTAAATTGACTTCAGTCCATATACTACAAATAACAATCGTGGTTAGATACTATGTGCATCGTTGTAATGTAATCGTTGTTTATGAATGACTTTGCAGGGTTGATCATAAAACAATTTGAAACATTAGCTGCATATCTCTTGGAGTGTGTGTGTAATATGGTTTGGTCTCTTTGTTAACTCGGATTCTGATGCATACAAGAGTGATGGTCACATAGCAACTGAATGCACAAACTCATCTTTAGGACTGTGATTTACATAATAAATACAAATGTACAACAGTAAAGAAAGTAACAAGAACAAAATGAGCAAAGAAAGGGAAGTTTGTGGAATCAGATGCGGTGGTTTTGTTTTTTGCATTGTGATTTTGAAAATGGTTTCTTGTATTTTGCATTCAGAGCTTCTTGATGAAGCAGAATTCGGGGATGCTGCAGATAAATTGGATTATGATGAAAATACTATAAGTTCGGCATTGGAGCTTGGGCTGATGGTTTGTTATCTGATAACAGATATCTCGAAATTATTTCGAATTCTTGGTATCAGTCACTTACCATATACTATAAATGATGGACAGGAGGAAACTGACAAACCACAGATGCTATTTCTCCAATTTCCTCCTAATCTGCCCCTACCAAAGCGATCAGCTGGTGCAGATGGAAACGAAAGCAAAGGTGCCTCAGCCAGTGCAAAGGGGAAAGAAATAGCTGGCAAGTCTAAATCAATAGGCAGTACTGGTGCTTCAGCTGCTGTAAAGGGCAAAGAGATAATGAGCAGCTTGGAAGGTTTGCCTGGAGGATACATGGGAAAGATGTTGGTTTACAAGAGCGGAGCGATCAAGTGGAAGCTCGGAGATGTCGTATATGATGTGAGTTATATCTCATCATTGCCATTTAACTTCTGTACTTGCAGAATTATCTGTTTCTTCGCTTTGATCGTGATTTGTGACGTATATCAAGAACTTTGAATGTGTTGTTTCATAATTCACGTTTTAGTAGCCTGTTGTGAAACAAATTTCTTTGTCGCCGAAGCCATATAATTATGTCTTTGTTTTTGTAATGAGTAGCTTCAGAGAGAACTTATTTGGATTGTAAAAACTTGTTTGTTTGGAGTTCTAAACTTGGTACTTTAACTAAAACAATTTTCAGGTATCACCGGGTCTAAACTGTGTAGCTGCTCAAGATGTTGTGGCAATCAACACCGTTGATAAAAACTGTTGTGCTCTTGGGGAACTGGGCAAGCGGGCTGTTGTAACTCCTGATATCGACTCCCTTTTGGACAACGTTAGTGACTTGGATTAGAAACTACTTCAAGATTGCCAGCAATTTGACCACGCAAAGTTGTAAAGACTACTACTAACATGACGGCAATGGTATAGTGCTGTATATGCAATACATTCTAGTAGAAATTTTAGGAAGATATGTAGCCGAAGTAACTGAAAATACAGACATGTTAGTACCTAAGATTGCTCTGTTTATGTGTAGGAATATTCTTGAACTCAAATTTCTCCATGAAAGATCATCCCATATACGTATCTATCAAAACAAGAACAAGAACAAGTACTACAAAATACACTGAAACAACAACAAAAAACAAAAAATAAAAACAAATTACTACGTTATCACAGGAGTTTCTTTCAAATGCATCAGTAATCTAAAACTGTACTCAGGTGCATCTGATTGGGTATTGGCCGAGGGATATATAATCTCATTAAGTCCGTAATCCCATCTGAGTAATAAGTGAAGGGATAAATATGGCAACATCCCCAAGCCTGTTGTTTTTCTTTTCTTAATTTCTCAGGGTGTTCTAACTAGCATACGCGCATTTGACTAATTTTCTAGGGGACCAATGCTACCGTCCACTAGTGAGGGGCTCATTTATGGGCAAAACAAAGTTCCGTTTGCGATCAGGTGGTAGTTTGAATGCAATCATACGTCTAATCTGATCAATTAAACAAGACCTCAATAGCTTCAATTACCTGTTCATTTGTCAAATAATCTACCTGGTGAGACCATTGATGTGAAGCCACTGATTATCACAAGTTCCAAGAGACAAATTTCTTTTAGCTATATATGACTAAACAGGCATGATGAAAGCACAGGTTATCAACCAAAATTACTGGATTTAAATGCACCTAAAAAACTATAGGCGTTGCACAATAAGAAATGCCTGGCATTAACTTTTTCCACCAAACACAGCCTTCTAGTAATACATCAAATACACAAAACCTGCCAAATCCAAAAGTAACCTTCTGGGGTATCTTCATTTGTCAGACTAAAGGATCTTCAATAACCGAACTGGGAATCTAGGGGGATCACCTGTGTCATTTCGACGGATTAAGGTCAAGGCGGTCGAGCCATACTGGTTCGAGTCACAACCACAATCAACAAGACCACAATTGTGAGCATCAGCGAAGTTTGGAGCTTTCCCTCAATTGGCTCTGTGGCTCCTCCTGTTGTCTTCATCCTCGCGAGGTTGAAACAGCCCATTAACTAGCTTTGTAATTTTCTCCATTAGTTTCAACACTTCAGCCTTAGTATTATTAAAAATCCAATTGAGTATGTCTGCTGCTGCATTGAAGCCATCAGATCTGTCACTTTGGTTCTCAGGAACACTTCCATCTGCTGCATACATAAGGAAGATATCATGTGACAGAAAATGGCAAGTGAAAACCATCGAGTGTCGTTTAATTTCCAGAGTGGCACAATTTCATCTAATTCACCGCTTGATGTATACTACATTAAAGCGATTTGTTAGTCAGAAATACGAACCAAAAAACAACCACCCATATGCGAATGCATCATAACTTAGCATGCATTTTTAGATAATCAGAATGGTACCATGAGCCTATTGAAAAATAGGCTCACCTCTTAAATCACACAATTTATTGTTGAGAATATGTTTTAAACTTAATGAACGGCTCAAATCACTTGTGTGGGACCCGTAGTATGCCCCACATAAAAATCCGTGCACGGATTTGCTGTGCCAGTAGACTTTCTGCTCTGTTTGTGACAAATGTTCTTGATGTCCGTACCGCTTCCATATCATAGGAAACTTAATTTTCTACTTTTCTTCATCGTTCTGTTCGGAAGGTTGATTTGAAATTGCCTTTGCGTGAGGTACCTTTTAGTCCTGCTGGTGAAATTTCCCATCAGTCGTCGGAAGAAATTAGCCTAGGTTGAAGGACCAAGTAACCTTTTTAACCTCGCAGAGTAGGTTACGAACTGGTTTCCTTTTTCTTTTTCTTTTTTTGGGTCCATGATCTGGTTTCTTATGTGTAACCTGTTGATTTAGCCATTCAGGCTGTACATAAAATCACCTTGCACAGTTTTACTTCTTTCCCCCACAACCAGTACTGTGACCCGCCCCCCAACTTTGCATTGTCTTCCACTTTTCAACTTTTGCATCATGTTTGGCTTTGTTTACTCTGGACCTTTTGTTGAACTCAGGTAACCATTGAAGACCGTCCTCACTTGCCTGGGAAACATGCGTGAGTCTGTGCATCCATACCGACATGGAGCTGCGCGCGATGAAGAAAATATATTATTGATGTTGAATCTTATATATGTCTCGTGGAGTTGAGCCAGAAGTTGACAAGTAATCTTCTTAATTTGTCATCCCACAAATGCACTTCTGATCCATTAATTATCTACGTGGTTCTAGGAATTACTTCAATTCCCCTTTGAAAAGCCCAATTAACCTCCGTCACTGCTGGTAATAGACTACTACGTACTAGGCATTGTAGCATCATCTCAGTAAGGAGAGCAAGACTAGTATTTTATGTAGTTTGCGCCGAGATTCCCTTCTCTCTTTTCTTCAACTAACAGCATTCCATTGTGGTTTACCTGATTTAATCAATGCTGTGTATGTCAAGTTAATTCCGTATTACAATGACAATCTCTGGCACCCACCTACTTTTTGTAGGTACCTTTTCTTATTCCTGAAATTTGTGGCCTCTGTGATTCCGGCCGACGATTACACCGTGGACTTTGATCTTGGCAGCTCCAGCAGATAGTAGAAGGTATGTTGCAAATAACTAAAAACTAAACTTCGTTTGTCCTCTACTTATTACTCCCTCGCTTAATTGCTTTTGTGCTTCCATTAGGAAGTTATGCATCCAAACTTATGCGGGGGGGTAAAACGAAACAATATATATATTGTTTGTTTGTTTTTGTCTGGATATGGACATCGGATTGGACTATCTATCAATTGGGGTTACATATCCATCATATATCAAAGAGTGGATTTACAGTATCTGGGAACTGGGAGTGGTTATCATTGATCTCGCATCTATTAGTCCAATGGGATTACATCTCTTATTGGGTTATATATACGTCGCTGATTATTATTGGTCCCGTCAAACAAACAAACCCTGTTAATGGTGGGAAGTTAGTGGACGTTACAATCAGCAAGACGGTTCCCAACCGGGAAAAAAATAATGAAAATTAGCAAGACGCCGCGCGATCTGAATTGTCCAGTTCCATCAGTTAAGCATAATGCTTCCAGTGTTGGCCTACAGACTAAAACTACCGAAGAACAAGTTTGTCCTCTTTTTTTCTCGATTTTGGCACTTATTAAAGTGAATTTAGTGAATGAACGTAAATATAAATGGATTGTAATAGTAGCCAAGTGGGGAATTCATGTGCCTCTCGGATAAAATAAAATAAAAAATTCATGTGCCTGTTGCTAATAGCGGAAGTTAATTCTTTTATCAGCACGAATTAACCCAAGCTCGCTCTCTCTCTCTGTGTGTCTCTCTCTCTCTCTCTCTCTCTGTGCAGATGGAAGCTGCAAGTTTGATGTAAAGAAATTCTTTTATCAGCACGAATTAACCCATGTGCTCTCTCTCTCTGTGCAGATGGAAGCTGCAAATTAGATGTAAAGATAGATAGAAGTTGCAGGTAGACTCTTGAGTCTTGTATTCACAAACAACTAATCTTGTGCATACCATCTTTATCTACGTAGAGCAACTTGTTCAGAATCTGGCTTTTAGTCTTTGTTGTTTCTCGTCAACGACTTACCGGCCTCCCGACTTGATGCATGCATAGATAGACTGCTGAACAAATTAAGTTGAATTAAGGCTACTTTTGTTGTAAAATTACTGGATTCGGGGAAGTACCTACATTTATGTTTACATTTTGGAAATTTTTATAGAAGGGAAAATAGAAAACATTGATAGCAAATGCCCCACATCAATATTATTAAACGGATTGGCTTTAAACCGGGGGCACATCGTCGGCCTTCAAATTTTTTTTTTTTGGCAAATTTTCGTAGTTGTTCTTGTAGTTTTACGGTTGTCTCACTTTCGTCCATCTAGTCTCAATTATCTCAATTTCATCCCTGTAGTTTCTTTTACGTTCTAAATTAGTAAAATCGTTAACACCGTTGACGAAACTAACAGAAAAATATGATTAAAAAATTAAGTTCTCTAATTTTCAATCCGGTTGAACCAGTGTGAAGATTTTATTTTTTTGATCATTTTATCCTAGATGGTCGTAGTGAATTTTTGGCTCTCAGGGCTTTCAACGAGCACCCGAAGACTCTTTATTTAGTTTCAGGACTCTCTTAGGGTGCTCATTAAAAGGTCTTAGAGCCAAAAATCCATTATGACCATTTAAGATAAAATGATCAGAAAAATAAGATATTTGCACCGGTTCAAACGGATTGAAAATTGGAACGCTTATTTTTTTTTACACCATTTATATATTAAAAAATATAGTTAAAAAATTACACCAAGGACAACAAGGGAGAAAAAGTAAAGATGTGTTAAGCTCACGTTTATCTAGCAAATCTTGAAACATATTACGGAAACTGTTGGTGCAAAGGTCATCGTAGTCGATGAAAGTGGATAAACAGAGATGCTTCAAGTCACGTTATTATGTCGCTGTCCTTCAGACGATATTCGCCCCCACCAATTCGAGAGAATTCGGTGTGCACCGGGTTACAACGAAGCCGTCTCCAAGATAAAATGAAGCCCAGTCTCCAACTGTTGTCTAACTGCGTTATGCACAAACGAAGAGAGACCCGAATACCTTCGGATTTTGCGAGCCCCTTAAGTATAATCGTAGGAGATAATTCTAGAGAGAAACAAGAATCAGAATGATTCTGATTATCTCTACTCTATCAATTGGTAGAACCATTTGCCTTTTATAGGCGTAGATCGTGACCGTTGGCCAAAGATTACACCTCTTTGATTAAATGCAATAGTCATGTCTATTTAGAATAGTCATGTCTATTCATTCCACCCCAATGGTCACACATTTTGGTCTGGTAATGTCTATTCATTTAACCTGAATAGACACATCTTTTGTGCTTAAATCCAATGTTCACGTCTATTCATTCAACCTGAATAGTCACGCCTTTTGGATTAAAACCGTTCATCAATATTTACATTTAATATCCATTAAATATTTTGGAAATGTTCCAACAATCCACACTAACAAAGGAGGCCTATCAAACACATCAGTAATGCGCAAATTTGAAATGCATACAATACGAAATTTCCAAATCCATCAGGTATTGATCAAATGCAAACTAACTAATCATCCTCTTTGCAATTCCCACGATCAGTACGATAATCAAGAAAACAAATTCATAGGAAAAGAAAAACGTACCCTTTTCCGCATCAGTTTTGTCGTGATATAATAATTCAATTTATCACACCCATTTCTGAGGAAATAACAAAACCAAAGCGAATTGGGACAGTTTCCTGGTTGTGTCTCCTTCGGCCCGCTCCACCATCATCAAAGATTGATAACTCACAGCATTCTCCAAACACATATCCGTCTTCGTCTTAAGGACCCATAACGTAATCAATTCACTTTTCTCTTCCCGAGAATATCGTCTTAAGAACAGCGACATAGTAACGTGACTTGAAGCATCTCTGTTTATCCACTTTCATCGGCTACGATGACCTTTGCACCAACAGAAACGAAATAAATCTTCACACTTGATTTCAAACAATAAACTATATATGTGCTTTAATTTCATGGGATGTTAGAAAAGCAACTCAAGTTTACTTTTCTTCTTCACATTTCACAGCAATATTGATTGGCTGTCGAACTTTTTTCCACCTTCCAAGCATCTCTCTTCCCTGAAAAGAAAAGAATTTTCCAACTTTGAGGTATCTTACGTAAAACAGAGTGAACATATGATCTCTCCAATGCATATATATATATGGGCCGCGCGACACAAAAAAGTAAATGGTTATCCGTATCCGTATCAAGTTCCGTTAGTCCAATCAATATTCATCCCGTTTAATTTTTTTTTAAGCAGCAAAAAAAAAAATTATTAATCTTTGAAAACAAATTACAAAGATTAGAAGGATCCAAAGCACAAAACACCAGGAACCGGACGGGAAAAATAACCACCCTTAGATGGCAAGAAGCCAACCAAATTAGCATACAACCTCAAAGAAGAAGCACCACACCCAAAACCCAAACCAAGGCAAAAAGACACCTCAAACAAAACCCGCTCATGAGATGACTAAGAATCAATCATTATGTTGAGAATCCTGAACATTGGCCCTTGCACCATCCCGTTTAATTTTTGTGTTGGCAAGTCATGCTTTTTTTCATGTTCGTGTAAACAAGTAATCGACTCAAACAACATTTAATTTCGTGTTTGGTTAATGGGCCGTGTTCAAAAATTCTCATCTCCCTACCAGCAAATTTCACAGGTATATAACTAAATGGAGTTTCGTGAATATATGAAAGTAATTAATTTAGATGGATCAGTTCACATGTATACCTCGCGATCTCCAGTAGCCAACCCATTTTCCACAATGGATACAGGTTTAAATCCCAGGGGACGCAGCAGCTCTTCATAACTACGTACACTCAAGAAAATCAATTACGACAGTTTCAAAAGATTATCCACGAAACGCATCATTCATCAAATATATGCATAAGATTTCTTAAAAATAAGGAGTGTGTATTGAAACATTTTCCTGGTAACAAAAAAAAATGAAAGGTAGAGAGTCGTACTCAGCAATTGATACTTTGTACGGTGGGCCCCAAGCATGATTGGTAATCTGCCACCAAATCAACTAATCAAACCATGACTATGTTGGAAATTTATTAACCAATATTTCTTTAACAAATTTGGGAATATGGTACTTCATATATATGTCTCAAGATCACAAAAAACATATGGTTCGTTTGCCAGGAAGAAAACAATAAAATAAAGATAAAAGCAAATAAAAAAAAAATCTCCTCAAGATCGAGTCGAAATCAACTTTTCGATCTTCTCTCTCACAATTCCCTTCGATTTTTCTTCCGCGCGCTTTTATAAAATCAAACAAAAGAAATGAAATCATTTCCCTTATCTTCTATTCTCTTCCTCGATTTAATTTCCAAAGGAGAAGTTGCTGCTAATAAAATTAGTACCTTGCCGTGATATATCCTATGAATAAATTTTTTTAATGAGAGAGAGAGAGAGAGAGAGAGAGAGAGAGAGAGAGAGAGGTAACCGGGAACATTAGCGTAATTAGCTCTCCATCTGGTTTCAAAAGATACTGCATTTGGCTTGCCCAGGCTGGTCTCATACTAGGTTCAATTGCACAAAAGAACCTGTTCATATTTTTTGGATTAGTTAAACAAAGCTAGTATCAAGATCGAGGTTTGTACGTTGGATTCCATCAAGATTAACTAATAAGCAGCAAATTAATTAACCTAATTAAATACTAGTACTCTAGGAATTGCTAATAATAATGACTACTTACGTGTAGTCAAAAATCAGATCAAACAACTCAGTGGGTTTCCAGGCAAAGAAGTCTTCGTTTAAGAAGGTCAAACAATCAGCATTTGGTGATGACGATGTCAACTGCAATTCCAAATTTGCGCCGAAAATCGAAAAGTGATGAGAAATATGTATGTATCTCTCCCAAAAAAGAACCACTGGTTTATGATATCCCCATGCATGCAGTGTTGTAAGGAGCCAGGGATATGATGTTCACAAAAGTCAGTGTAAAAAGAATTTCCCTTTATCATATTTACCACTAAGATGGTGAGGCTTCCTCAAAGGATCGAAAATGCTTAATTTAGACTGATTTAAACACAGTTTTGTTCGTGACCAGTCGACTAATTAATGTGCGTGAGTTTCACGTGCATTACGTGGTACTCACATATATCGAATGATCCCGAACACATTTAGCTGTGTGCTTATTTGTGTCTGAACATCTATGTTTCTATAGCACTGGCCGCCATCCTGGAATGTCAAAGTCACTTTATAGATAAAGAGCCTTGTAACGTGCATGCATGCATGCAAGCAATGATCAGGTCTTACCTCTTTTGCCCTCTTATGTGCTTTGTCGGATTTGTCCAGTCCCACAACGTATCGCTCAGGGCATGCAATGGCAACAACGTCATAACCCTAACACATGCATGCATGTATATGAAACTGATCTAACTGAATCATTCAAACACATATACATGGAGGGATAATAATTCTTGGGAAAACACTATTTGGGTCCCATTTCGCTAAGCTTTTTATTTTTTAAAATACTACAAAACGGGTCATTTTTTCACAATATATCATTTTCAATTCAAAAAAAAATACTTATTTGAAAAATAAGTAGAGTATTTATTTATTCTTAGCGAAACGGAGCCTTAGTGCTGCCGATAAAGTAGTTTATGATCGAATAACGCCAAACAAGCAACTGATTTTTGTTATTCTAGCACAAACATCGTCATTCAAATTTGATTGACATCATAAAAATCTGCAAAGTACGTAATCAACACAAGATGATGATATTATATGTTTTATCAGAAAAAATTATTTCGGTGGTCTTCGTGGCAGTGCCCATAGCCCTCAACTACATTTTTAAACTGCCCGCCACTAAGCAAATAGACTTTTTTAGGATTATATTGTCTTTATTCGAAAATATTTACTATTTATTTTTATTTGTATGGTGAGCACATAGGGTCTAATTTATAAATGATCATACCTACTCTTTCGTGATCTCTTGAATTTTCGTTTGACCGAAAAAAGAATATGTTAGGATATACGGTAGAATATTTCTGGAGCCTCGATCCCCTCGTCGGTTAATAGACAAAAAACGATAATAAAAAAGAGATTGGCTTACGCTGCCACATCCAGGGATCAAAGTTCTGCCTTTGGGAAGAGCACCTGTCTGGTGAAGATGTACCAAAACAGGCGTTGGCTTACCCAAATCCCACGGGGTCAACCCTTGTTCCCAACATTTTTGCCAACCACCTGAGAGAGACAAAATCAAGATTTTATCATAACAGTGATAAAATATATACTAAAAAAAATAAAAAATTAAGTTATAATATTAATAATCATCGAGAATATATGTACAACTAGATATATGGAATAATATACTAATAAATATATATACCAGATGGGTCGGATTGAACGACTTGTGCCATCTTGGTGGCATTGGGATCGAAATAGATCACCTCATCCTCTTCCTCCTGCAGCTGTTGCTCCTCTGCTGCTGCTGCTTTGTTTTCCATCTTTCTTTTAACTTCTTATCAACTCTTATGATTTTGTATTCTCAGAATAAAAATTATACTTCTTCCGATTGCTATTTATAAACGTGAGGGCAATGCTTGAGGTTCATTAAAAAAAAATAAAATACTCCTTCCAGTCCGTCCACAGCACGCTAAACCACCACTTGATCAATCCCGATCGATTCCTGGCCCCCACGTAGTTCTTCTTCTTCTTTTTTTAATTCAAGAGAGAAAAATCCATATACTTCCTCGCGAGAAACTTTTAGGTATACCGGGAATACTAAGCCCTATGATAGCTCTTCCGGTTTGTTTATCATTTTTGGGCTCATTTTTTTTTTATTACATTTGGATTATCGGCTCCATTTATTTTGTAGAGTTCAGCGAGAATCTTAATCTTACCAAAAATTGTTTTCATCGGATTTTATTTGATAAATGATCGGCACACGTGAAAATTGAGGAAAATCAAAACTGGGTCCATAAAACCCAGTTTTGCTTTTTTTTGCGATTTTCACATGTGCCGATCATGTATTAAATAAAGTCTGAAGAATACAATTTTTGGTATGATTAAGGTTCTCGCCGAACTCTACAAAATGAACGAAATAGATCATCCAAATGTGATCAGGAAATGACCAAAAATTCAAAAACGGACCGGAGGGGATACCTTGGGCTTGGTGTCCCCTCTATACCTAAAAGTTTCTTATCAATTACAGATTGGTTGAAATTGGAACTTATTCCAATTTCATTCATTTAATATTCCTTTGGTGTCATTAATGACATAACGGATGCGATACCTGAACCTAAAAGCATCTTTGAAGTCATCCATGATGCTTTCGGATGCAGCGTCCGTCCCCTGTATATTGTTTAATTTGAGAGCCCAGAGAGTTAGCGTGCGGATGTTGCAATGTAGTGGAGACGGTGAGATTGAGGCAGGGGGAGTCGGAGTTGCTCCCCGGAGAGGTTTTTTGTTTTTTTATCTCCCTACATATGTACGTAGAGTGCTTTTTTTCTCAATCCCGATCGATTCCCGCCCCCCACGTAGTTCTTCTTCTCTTTTTTTTAATTCAAGAGAGAGAAAAATCCATATACTAGTAGTATTTTCCAGGGAAGTTCCGCGAGAATCTTAATCATACCAAAAATTGTTTTCATCGGATTTTATTTGATAAATGATCGGCACACGTGAAAATTGAAAAAAATCAAAACCGGGGCCATATATAAAACCCAGTTTTGCTTTTTTTGCGATTTTCACATGTGCCGATCATGTATTGAATAAAGTCTGAAGAATACAATTTTTGGTATGACTAAGGTTCTTGACGAACTCTACAAAATGAACGAAATCGATCATCCAAATGTGATCGAAAAATGACCAAAAATTTAGAAACCGACCGGAGGGGATACCTTGGAGCTTGGTGTCCCCTCTATACCTAAAAGTTTCTTATCAATTACAGATTGGTTGAAATTGGAACTTATTCCAATTTCATTCATTTAATATTCCTTTGGTGTCATTAATGACATAACGGATGCGATACCTGAACCTAAAAGCATCTTTGAAGTCATCCATGATGCTTTCGGATGCAGCGTCCGTCCGATCCCCTGTATATTGTTTAATTTGAGAGCCCAGAGAGTTAGTGGGCGGATGTAGCAATGTAGTGGAGACGGTGAGGTTGTGGCAGGGGGAAGTCGGAGTTGCTCGCCGGAGAGTTTTTTTTTTTTATCTCTCTACATATGTACGTAGAGTGCTTTTTTTTTCTCAATTATGATGTTTGAATTGTGTGCATGAGTGACCTCCGATTCCAACAGTAGAAACATTGATCAATGATGTGCCAAGCTTTAGCCTCTCCTCCACGATCGATCAGGATCTTCTGATAAATAATACTCCTAAGATTTTATGCTCTGAGATACACGGACAGGACTGAAAAGTTTCATACTAGCTAGAACTTGACAAATCGATATATATATGCATGCAAGGACATGTAAATATTTCTTTCTTCCCACTTATTTGTGGTGTTAAATTTTTAGCTGTTTTTGCTGAGAGTTAGAGATCGAGCGACTTATAACGATCCTATTAGCTTGGCCATTGAGTGTGTTGTTTGGTGTTTTGTCCAATTTTACATTGTTGGGTACGTACCCGGGGATGCTGCCAAGCGGGTGCCGAGCGGCATTCGGCCGTTCATTTTGGCACGGACGGATCTAAACACATACAGATCTGAAACGTCTATTACTCGGTTAAGATTCGAGCCGTCGATTGCCTAGGTGAAAGGTTAGATTAGCCGCTCGGAATCGCTGCCAAGCACGAGATGATAATAATACAAAAGGCGGAGCAAAAAACGTCAACATTTTTTACTTTTACTCAAATATTTTGGGAAATAACCACTTTTAAGTATACACACACACACACACAAAATCAACATTTTTTTTTTTTACTTAAAAGTGGTTATTTCCCAAATTATTTGGGTAAATTTTACTTTTCCAATTCGTATTATCGAGATGAAGCAACAATTCACAAAAAAATTGGTGCAAAATTAACAAAACACAAAAAAAAAAAAAAAATTTCAAATAAAGACAAAACTAAAAGTTTTTGAAAAAAGTTAAATTGGAATATATCTTATTGGATCCTTCTCATGACAATTCACCAGAATATCAATAAGCCATAATATGAAGGGGAGGGGGGGAACACTTACTCCAGTATACTTTTACACTTTTTCATACACGTCTCGTGCATATTTGTTTACCTCTTTTACACATTTCAATACATTTCCTCAGTTGTAACAATAGTCCAAGATTTTTACTAGAATTTTTCAAACTCATGATTCATGACTACAGACTCGCGAACAAAATGTTGCGGGCAAGTTGGCAACCAATGAATAATGCCGGCCGCCACAGCAAACTCTGAAAGCTTGATTAGTTTCCTACCTCTCTCCTCAATTCTCCACCTTTCCCTCCCTCCCCTCACGGGTACCCTTCTTTTCCCCGTCCAGAGAGTTCTAATTTCACCGCCCTAGCTTTTGCGAGAATACTGTCATTAAAGTTGTTAACGAACCAAACAGCTTGAACTCCCGCGGTTCGAACTTGACTCGTTAAAACTCATTTTGAAAAATATAAGTCAAGTTCAATCACTAATTTTAATTGTTCACAAATTTGAGCTAAGACTGACCATATGAGTGTTTTGGTCGGCAAACTCGTGAATATGGGGTCATTCTATAAATATTACAAAGATCTGGGTAAATCCTTAAATAACCATCCGGCCTTCCATTCTTTAGAATTTTTAGTAAGTTTTCTATACCATTGTGTCCGTACCAGATTGGGAAACTTTTAAGTGCCTAAACCTAAACCCTAACGCTCTATGAAAGTGACTAAACCTAAATCCTAAGGTACCTTAAACCTTAGGGTATTCTAAAACCTAAAATCTTAAGGTACCCTAAAATCTTAAAATCCTAGGGTACCCTAAGATTTTAGGGTACCCGAGGGTATTAGGGTACCATAAAACCCTAGCATGCCCTAAAACCCCAGGGTGACACTTCCATTAATGGTTAATGTATTTTTGTAAAAATGGATTTAGTGGTAATTACGTATTTCATATATCCTTAATGGGAATTAAGTATCACTTTTCTGTACTTAGCGGTAATTTTCTCTTTTTTTGTTGTTGAAAATTCAGAGTCAAAGGCTATTAGGGTGCGTTTGGTAATCTTTTCAGTATTCAGTTTTTTATTTTTAAGAAACTAAACGTAGAATCAAGTATATGTTTTTATTAAAAAAAAATAAGAAACATATTTTGTAATAGTATGTTTTTTTTAAAACAGCAAAAAATGAAACCAATCTCCTATATGATATGTTTGTGTTCCTAAAAAAACAATGGAAAAAACACTTTTTAATTTGTAGTTTTCACAAAAAAGTAGAAACATATTACCAAATTATTTTTGTCGGAAATTAATTATATTAGACGACTAAATATACATTTAACCAATTTAAAAAATCAATAAATAAAATACATTTTCCCGACAAATTTTTTTTTTCGGAAATTAATTATATTAGACGACTAAATATAAGTTTAGTCGGCAAATATTAAGCTAAAAAATCAGTAAGTGTCCTTTTTTTTTCCTCTCCTTTTCAAAAAATTTCAAGAAAGGAATATTTGGAATCCAAGTGCATTGGTTACAATGCTTTTCTGATCGAAACTGTTTCAATTTCCTTTCTTCTTAATTCTAATATTCTCGTAAATTTTTGGCTCAATTGGATTAAGGAAATCCGTTTATCGACACCTAAATTTATCAATTAAAATTTTTTTGTTGTCCAATCAAGAGTTTATTCATACGCGGTTAACTTCATTTTTTAGGATGAATAATTCAATTTGTATTATGTCAAAGATAGATGGTTTTGATTGCCAAAAAAGACCTCATGCGGGGTTCGGTTAGTGCAATATTACACTTAAACGTCTCTGAATGCATAAAATGTATTTCAATTACGAAGTCGCCGATATCAAGTGATCTCTAATTTTGGTGACAGAGCTATAATCGGTAAGACGTAAAATTCTAACGATTCAGATCGAGGGTTATAAAAAATGACTCGGCAGTTACCTTTACAATTTATACTTTTGATCTAATTGATAATCAACTAAGTCTTATGTTGCAGTAGCTGCATGATCGCGAGACAACCATGATGAGTTGTCTAATCAAAAGCGATCTCAACTATAACTCAGTAAGAATGATCTAATCCATAATAAATTGAAGACAGATGGTTTTGATCTTGTAATAACATCTCAAGTGTGGCTCATGTGGTGTGCTATTAGTCTTTAATGCTTCTGGAAGCAGTTAAACTATTCCGATCATGTGGTTGTTGATACTGAATGACTTTCAATTTTGGTGATAATTCTATAATCAATATAAGCCGTGAAATCCTAACGGTTCAGATCAAGCATTATAAAAAAAATCCACATTTAAAAAGTATAGAGTTTATATGCAATGGTGGCGCAATTAGAGCGCACTAAATATTTTTCCCCAAATTCTCAAACTAGACAATTGCCGACTTAAATTAGGTTTATTAGTCGGAAAATTGTAAATTTTTTTGCGGGTTATTGGAATTTCCGCGAAAATTGTTGGCGGCATTCTCTATCCCAAAAACGACATCGTTTAATGTCTACATGTGTAGACAAACCCCTCTCTACCCTTGTCTTCGTCACTTCGTCCCCAACGTTGAACATAGCTAGGTCTCTCTCTCTCTCTCTCTCTCTCTCTCTCTCTCTCTCCCTCCCTCCAACGCCCAACACAGGTCTCTCTCCCTCCCCAACGCCGTCCTTCTATTGCCCCAGATCCAGATCGTGATCGAGACCTAGTTCCCACCGTTGCTCATCGCTGTGTTCTGTAGCCGTGTTCTCTCTTCGAACGACAACAGAAGTCGGAGCCCAGTCTTCGTTATTCAAGGCTGAGGTCGCTCTGCTTCTCCTCAACAGGTACAATCCAAGCTCAGTCTTTTCTTTTTTTTTTGATAAGTACTTTCTATTAAGAGCTCAAACCAACTACAAACTCAAAGGGGCATTCCCCCGTAAAGAACAAGGCACCTATACATCAGAAAACTTGCCAACTGAAACGAGCAAGGATAAAGACTAGAAAAAAAAACTATACATCCAATTCTAATTTTCCAACTCCAAGCTCAGTCTTTGTTTTGCATGTGTTGAATATACTGATTATCTACTGATTTGGTTAATTTCTCTCATAATCTGGGTTTTGCATGTGACTGTTTTATGGTGAAAACCGTCCCACGTTGAACCCCCAAATTTACTTTCACATTAAATGTTCTGTTCTGAATTTTTTAAATATGTATTCTTAAGAATGACATTTTTATGGTTATTTGGATGGGGCTCAATTTTCTCGGACGTACATTAGGACTTCTTGTTTAATATCCATGCCTTTCTTTTTTTAAAATAGGAAAGCTGGGTCATTCTTCCCCAATTTGCCATCTGAATGATTAGGTTTGGTTAACCTGTACCAAAACAATTTCTTCGCTAGCAACCTATACTCAATCTTCCGAACATCCTCGTGCTGGCCATGTCTTTTTGTTGGTTCATTTTTGTCTCTCTCAATTTTGACACATGGATTATATATGTTGTCTCCACTAAATGTAATCTCCATGTTTGTAAGCACACCTGCACTTGTAGTCATGTCCTCTTTTATTTTGTTTTCACTAAAGTGTGATGCACACTTTAGTGAAGTATGGTGCATGTGACCTGTGAAAGTTTGCAACCTCTTAAAACTGAGTAAAATGTTCTAAGGTGCACCTGCAAAATATAATTGGAGGCCAGTTGAGCGTGACTATCATAGAGTTAAGGAGAAAAACACTATTTGGAAAAAGAACCGTAAGACTTGTAATTTGAGCACACAAATCTTAAACTTGTAGATGGCTGAACACTGAACAGTGACTGCTGTTTTGAACTTTCCCTTCAGGTTATGGGTACAAACTTGTAACCTGTGTATGTCCAACTTGTTACTGTATCCGTAGGTTTCTGATATTTGTATTCTTTATGTCATTGATGTCACAATTGGTTTGGTTTTGTTTGAACTCTTTGAATAATGGTTGTTGCCTTGAAAGGTACGTTCTATGACTGTTGGTTACTTTCTGTCATTGTCTTGTTCTGTACTGTCTACTCCGGCACCATTATTTGTTGGTGTTTGTGGGTGCTTAGATTTGAGTTTTTCCATTAGAGTGATACATACCAAATGTAGCTTGTACTCAAATTTGGGTTAATTATTTAGCAAGGGCCGGAGATGCTCTTAGTGAGTCGCTTTTTGTCTATTCTAATATATACTGGTGTTAAATCTGGGAATTCATTTGAAGGTGCAAATTGCATCTGATGAATATGGGTACTTCTCGGGGTGTGTCTTTATGAATTGAGTTAAGCAAGTGTGAGTAAAATAAAAGCTGGAATCTGCTCTATAACCAGAGATTTTGGCATGGACGTCGAGTTTGAAATGTTTCATTTGGAAAATTGGGTTGCGCAGAACTGTTTGGGTGGAAATATAAATTCTGAATACTGTATGTCGTAACAGCTTAGTTTGAGAAGTAGATGGCGGGTACATGTTCACGTGGTTGTGATCTTCTACATCTAGGATAGTGAGAGTGTAGTCGGTGTGCGATGGCGTTAGACAAACCCTGTAACCAATTGGTGCAATTTTACAACAAATGGATATTGTAGCATTTTCTCACCTTTGCATAAACTCTCTCATGTGTGATACCTTTTATGTAGTAAACAAGTAGCTAAAAACTTTTAAGATGGAGTGTTTGGATCGAGCACCTACACACATCGGATGCTGTCGATTCTTCCTCATTTTTTTTATAGAATTTTTGAACGGCTCGGATCAGCCTTCCGGTGGCCGAAGTGGGCCCGGCTCACCGTCGGGAACCAGTCCGTATCCCTTCGGTCAGGAACCTTAACTTTATTATTGCTAGTAAAATGCCATTTATAACTTGTTGATTTGTGTAAAAGACGTGATAAAAACGCCTACGTTTTTTACTTAAATTACAACCGGAAACACCAATGCTTTAAATTACTACCGGAAACACAATGCTCCGGAAATATGTGTGTACGGATATCGAATAAAATCCTGCCACCTAATAAAATGGTGGGCCCCACCAAGGTTGTAGCAGCCACACCAGTACACACTAAATCACTTTCCATCCCCTCACATCCGCAACCACCGTCAAACACATTCTCAACTCAACCACCGACCGCCATCCAAAATCGTATCCAAAAATTCCGGCCAACCAAAACTCTTCTTCTCTCTCTCGTGTGTGTGCAAGTTCTCTCATGAAGAAATCAAGCCAACAAAGAAGACATTAGCTTCACTCAAATGGGTAACGATTTATGTTTTATTTTGATTAAGGATTTGTCGCTGCCCTCTGGGTTTTCGGTATTTCAATTTGGGATCGTCTTGCCTACCGTTTTGTACTGTTGCCTAGGGTTTTTAACTGAGGACTATGCAACTGGTTAATGTTATTTTGCTTGTTGGGCAGAAACTTCATGGTAGTACACTTATGCCTATTAGGTGTTTGACGAATTGTTTAGTCATACTGGAAAACTTGTATAAAGTCAAGTAAACTACATCGACGGCACCCACAAACGAAAACCGATTGCAAAGATAAGATGACTGTGGCTCTTTCGGCTGATGTTGTCCTTGACCATAACCATGGGGTTAGTCGAGGGAGAGCTCGGTTTCATTGATGCCACATGGTTCTTAATGTAGGAGTGAAAATAAGGTTCGAATTGGATGGTAAAAGTAGGCATTATAGTTTATTGGAATTCTATGTATTGGCAGTTCTTATGCCCCTGTTTTGACTGCCTGTTTTAGAATTGGGATTGCCTCTGTTTGCCATCGGCGAACTGAGCCGTTTCTCTCTCTCTCTCTCTCTCCTAAATTAAAAACCCTACCTCGCAGTCACATGACATGAAACCCTTGAGATTTCGAGTCAAACTCTAAAATTTGCAGCCATACAAACACAACTCCCCTTTGCTGATCAACACTCGCCCATTGCGAGTCCCCCTCTCGCGAGCCCTACCCTTCCCACCAAGCAGCTCTGTCTCTCTCTCTTCTCGCCTCTCCCTCCATCACCTCTAATTCGTCTCTCCCCCCCTTGCATCTATCTATATTGCCAATAACTTGGAAGCTTTGGCTCTTAGCCTTTGGAAGCTCCCAAAACCCCTGCCCCGCAAACCCCTCTTAGCATTTGTTCCACCATTTTATAAAATTGGGTGAGTTTGTAGACTTTCGCTTTGTTATTAATTTGCAGTTACCCTTTTGTTTGGCTATTTGCTGTTTGTATGTGACAATTTACTTCCAATGTGATTTGGTTTTTATTACGCGAGATGTTTACTTTGGAGGTGATCCTGTTGGCCCATTGTGGCCCATCTTGATGATTCAAAGGCCTGATGAGCAAGTTAGCCATGCTAAGAAACAATGATCTGTATGTGCCTGTGTGTGCCTGTGCATGTATATATCTGTGTGTGTGTGTGTTAGAGAGAGAGAGAGAGAGAGAGAGAGAGAGAGAGAGAGAATAAAAAGGAAAACAAGGAGCATAACAAGATAGCAATTTATATGTTTTAATTGTTATTGTCATTGATCTTCGGGAGTATTTAATTCGTGCAGGGTAAAGGAGATGGAACTTGATTATGGTAAAGTTCCATGTTGAGATTGACCCGTCCTTGGCACCCAATTTCATAACTGGACCAGACCTCCTTTGGTGCCTTTTGTGGACTTGCCTGGTACTGTTTATAGCGAGGCATTCCACAAAAAGAATAAGGAATGAAGGTCTTGAACATTCAATATCATCGGTTAACTTAATATATATATCTTTCTCTTTGCGATGTTCCTTTTCCTGGCTCCATTGTTTGGAAATATCATCAAATATGAAGATATTGAAGATGTATTAGTCATTATTGCATCATTACTTAGCTTTTGTCATAAATCATCAAACTTTGAGCTTGAATGTTGTGGTGACTTGTTAGAGTCTTAGACTAGAAAACAGAACCCAAGACATTTTTGGTGGGAGAATTAGAAAATGCGGGCCTTGTTCGTTTAGTATATTTACTTTGTTTTAACTTTGTTTTTCAATCATTACCCTACATCTTTTTTCAATCATTACCCTATTTCTCCAATTATTAATTTCATTTCTCTCTCTATCTCTCTCCACTCATTACCTCTTTCTTCAATCATTACCCTATTTATCTCTCCATCCACTACCAAAACTAAAATACCTAAAGTTGCTAACCGAACAAGGCACATTGTTTTTTAGTGCTCCCCAATTTACGGAATCTGAAACAATGCCATCTGCTGGAAAATCAGGATTCCTTAACCCTTCTTCTTTTATTACTGTTTTATCTTTATTTTCCATTTTTTCCTTGGTATTTCATTATTCTTGAATGCCTGGTTGAAGAATAGCTCTTCACAAATTCCAAGAAGTTGTAGTAGGTTATTGAAGTCTAGACTTTGTCTGCTCATTCTTTAATTGATTTTATTTTATTTTATTTTGCTCTTCGTGGGAGTGAAATATCCTAATTTCAATTTTTCCTTTTGGACACATGCAGATGAAACTCTAACTTTGTATTAAGCAAATGCACAAAGAGTGGAAGAGGGGAAAAGGCGTATGATTGTGGGTGTATGTAATGATGCAGTTGATGTAAAACAGCATTTATGGGGGTTATAAAAGAGGGGACTATTTCCGGAAATTTTCCAAGTACTGAGGCTTTTGCAGTTCACTACCCTGGCTATCCTTCATCAACCACACGTGCTGTCGAGACTCTTGGAGGAAGCGAAGGGATCCTCAAGGTATGTGCACCAGGACACATGTTTTGTATGCAATTGTCTATGTATTCGTCCATTGTTCTTGATTTTGCTATTAATCTAGTTGTGGTACAACGATATGCATGTATCCTGCTATTGCAATTTTGTTTGGGTGGGGAAGCATGGACACATCTACCGGTCTCACTCATAAGTGTCAGGCATGTCTCTCACAAGAGCACGTTCGGATAAAATTTGGAGTCGCATCTAATCGAACACATCCATATGTGTTTCCTATTAATGTAATTCCGAAAATAATCCATAGATGGTTAGTTGTTTAATTCTTATTTAGTAGTGGTTGTCTTTGCATATGTCTTATGCTTAGTTGCACAAAACGGGAGTGGGAGTGGAAGCGGGAGAGCTGGCAGATATAGACGTTCCCAAGGTTGGGAGCATGAAAGGAACGTGTACATGTATCACAAAAAATATGTAACATAGAATTCGCACTTAGAAAAGTACAATCATTTTAGGGAGTAAAAACATGGTTCAAGTCCACCAATAGTGTAAGAAATGGGCTAGTGTTACGATATATGGTTTGCTTTTCAAGATATCATGATGTGGGCTATATATATAAGTTAAATTGAAGACCAATTTATAAAGCCAATTGGTAAATCCCTGTTTTTCTATATAAGGATTGTACAAAAGCTCCCATCTTTGTAAGGAGTGAGCTCCCATCTCAATGGGAGCGGGCTCCCGTCAAGCTCCTTCGTTGGGAGCGCAGGAGTGCGCTCCTAAGGTGGAAGCGGCAACGTTTTAGAAGCTCCCTGCTGCTAAGGTCTTATGTCTTCTATCCGTAATTTGATAGAAATAAAATTTTATTTCTTGATGCGAATGGCATACACTGAGTGTACATATAGTGTATATTCAAGGTGTCCCCAGCATGTCATGTCACAATTAATGAAATTTTTTCTGGGTTCTTGTGCCGTGTTGTGTCCATATCCCAATCTCCCTGTCTGTGCCAGTGCTTCTAAGAGTTTAATAAGTCCACATGTCTGTGACATGCTGTGTGCGTGTAACATATCCGTGGTTTCAGTATTTGGCATTTAGATTATGTTTTGGTTCCTTCTTTAAGGAGTGTTGGCAAGATTTTAGCTACAGTTCTCATATGAATCAATGCAAAAGAAAGTGAACAAGATGATTTCCCCCCGAGTTTCCTTGTTTGCTTGCCCGCTTGCAGGAGCCTTTTGGTTTGACGAACAGATGAAACTTTCCTTTTGGAAAGTGTACCATCTTGCTGTCATTTGGTGATGCTGTTTCAGACAAATGGCTGTATGTGTTTCATGGTGTGGCTCATTCATGGAGGCCAAATCATCCTCCTTTATGCATATCTGCTTTTCATTATCTAGTTGAAGTGATATTTGTTAGAAGTTGTTTGTATTTTCTTTCTATTTCAACTTTTTAACCTTTTTAGCTGAACTCATCCGTGCATTTATAGTGTTATAGAAGTACTTACTGCCTTCGCATATTAGGGAATTCCGAAAGTCCTCACACCTACTAAGTCTCTCTCTCTCTCTCTCTCTCTCTCTCTCTCTCTCTCTCTCTCTCTCTCTCGTTGGTTAAGACTTTCCCTAAAACTAGTACACTTTCTAAAACACTTCCAAGTTATCTCATGCTAAAACACGAGATAGTGCACCCATTGGAGTACCAAACCCACAAACATTACCAACTCTTAACTAATGGCACTAAAACACTTTTTAAAACACCAATTGTTGATGCTCTTAAACAGTATTTGCAGTTGACACTTGACACGAACTACGAACTTTAATCTTACTTGTAAATTATTCTAAACGCTCCCTTGGCGCTCCCAGACAAGGAGCTTATGTGGTCCTCTGCGCCCTCGCCCTCACCTCTGCCCCCGACTTGTGCAACTAAACTTTTTACCTGTGCTTAATTTGATAGGCTTGGTTTTTCTAAATACACACGGCTCCGGGAAAAAAAAGAAAAAAGAACAATAGATAGGAAAAAGTGACGAAAAGAACATATTGATGCGTACCAGCTCTTTCAATGGAGCTTATTGGTCCTCTCTTTTATTTGATTATTGTTTTATGGATCTTGTTGGTTTTCCGTCTGATTTTACTATTGTTTCTTGCTAAACCCTTGCTAGATTGTCCTATACTTTTTACTTGATGCTGTAAACATGCGGATTGCAGAATAATCAAATCCATGAAACCCAAACTTATTTTACTAAAAACTTGCTAATGTCTGCTAGGCCATTATCTGCAGGCTCGTTGCTTGCAGTCAAACAAGTTGGAGCTCCATTTTCGCCCAGAGGATCCGTACTCACACCCTGCTTTTGGCGAGCTTCAACCCTGTAATAATTTTCTCTTAAGGATATCTAAAAGGAAAGATAGGAATGGCCAAAATACTGAGGACTTTAACAATGTATCAAAATGTGTGTCAGAAGACGAGATCCATAGTAGTCGTATGAGTTGTCCCCAATCCGTCAAAACTGATCAAGTGAATGAAAGTCAAAGTGCTTCAACTAGTTTACCGGCGGAAGTGCAAGATGATCTTTCTGCTAATATTGTTTCTCGAATCTCAGAGGCATATCATTTCAACGGTTAGAAAGGACTTGGTTGTTAGTTTGCATTCTTGGTTCTTACTTTTTTCCTTTCTTTTATTTTCCCTCACCATTTTCTCTATCATTTTTTGTTCATTTCTTCGCCTGTGTGCTTTTTGTTCGTAAAGGAATGGTAGATTACCAGCATGTTCTTGCTGTTCATGCGGATGTTGCTCGGAGAAAGAAGAGAAACTGGGCAGACATGGAACCTCAATTTGGTTAGCCTTCAACTTTCATGGTTTAAAGAATTCAAATGGAAGTGAACTGCTTATGCTCATTTATATCCAAATTTCCTCCTTTTTTGTCCAACTTTATAGAGAAGGGTGGTCTTATGGACGTGGATCA
This sequence comes from Rhododendron molle, assembly GCA_025413875.1. NCBI lineage: Eukaryota > Viridiplantae > Streptophyta > Magnoliopsida > Ericales > Ericaceae > Rhododendron > Rhododendron molle. The sequence continues at coordinate 560,236 of CM046396.1, read as the reverse complement.
GGAGGATTTGATGATTCTAGTGCCTCCACTTTTCTCAATAAAGGATGTACCAGAGAAAGTCGTGTAACATTCTTCACCTTGTTTTGTTTTCTTTTGTAACTTAGTTATTCAAATTTATTAACTTTAATTTAATTTTGCTATAATCAAGACTAGAAGTTCATTGCTTTGTGTCTTGATCCCTGGTAAGCAGATAATCATGGATCATATGCTAGAATGCTTTGAAGTTGATTTGACCTAGTTTCACGGCCTTCCAGGTTAAAACCATCAGTAAGCCTGAGCTCGAAGAAAAAACAAACAGGAGTTATTCATCACCGTTGGGAGGTATTCTTTTTGGTCATGCTTACTAGTATAAAATTCTTTTAGTTGTGCAGACTTAAGCTGTAGATTTATGGCTCTGTTAAATTACAACTTAAGCCTTTCAAAAAAAAAAGAGTACAAATTAAGTGTTCTGTTTACTTCTCATTTGTTTACATTTCAGTTTTATGGAAAATGAACATTTAAATGCCCCTCAAAAGTAAGTAAACTGTGGACCAAGCTATTATTACGAATATCCGTAAATACAACCAACCTTAAGAATCTCATCCTTGGGGCCGAAAAAGGCAGGGTGTGGAATGATGTATTCGAAAGTTGCTTCACTGTGACAACATGCACCACCACTATTGCAGTTATTTATTTAAGGCACATATATTATTATTAGCTGATAAGGTGTAGTGGGTGGCACAAAGGATAATTAGCAAACATGCATATGAACGTTTGTTTATGCTGCAATGTACTTCTGTTGGTTCATTGTATTAACAAAAGGGTAATTCAATATCATTTGTAAGTTGCCCTTTACTGCATTTGTGCTACTTGAAAGTGCAATAACTTTTCACCATTTCTGGAAGAGTCTCCTTCCTAGTTGTCTGATTTCTTCAATGAATCTTTGCCTTTGTGCATACTTACTCTTGAGAAACCTGCTTCTTTAGTTAACATGATCTTGTCCTGAAATTTTGAATTTTTTGGTTGGTATTATATCTGTGTTGTGCATCTTTTCAGATGCGATGAAGTAGTTTTGGGTAGCCAAATTGTTGACATCTCTATTGGAATTTTTTTATTAAATCTTACCATAGGTTGTTGAGGGAGTAACTCATTTTTTTAATTTCATTTGGTGCAGATGGAAATAGAGCCATGCCTAGCAATTGACTTTTACATCAAAGATATCCTATTTGCTTCAAAGATACCCTAATTGCTTACTTGATTCATTCAATTGTATGTGTTAACAACTGGGACGCGTTTGTGTTGCTAGTTTTCATTGGATGTTCTGTTATTTGCTGCTCTGAAGTCCATCCTATCATAGTTTTGCACTTGTCATTTTTAATTTTAGGTAGATAATATTTTTTAACCATTTCGTAATTTCCTGTTTATATAAGAGGACACGTGCCAAATGAAAACTAAGTGACAGATGCCTTTAACAAGGAAATGAAAAAGCAATTGACCAAATCCATATTTGTGGTGTCTCAGGGAGGTTTTTCTATTTGTTTTCTTTTTGGGCTAGAATGTTCTCCTTTCAAGAGATTCCTTGATTTTATTTGAGGGATTGGTGGGTAGTATGTGTCTGGTGGTTTTTATTTGTGGACTTTTTTCCTTTTATGTGTTTCTTTTTATGTGCCTTTGTTTTGATAGTTTTTGTTGCTATGTATGAAAATGATGATGTTTTACCAATCTAGTGCAGTTTAACTGTCCTAGCAACTCGTTTGACTTGGCAATAACTGTAGGATGAACCAACGTGTGGTAACCCATTGGACCCTCTGCTTTGGGCTAGACCCTCTTAGCTTTAAAACGTGTCATCTCTAGGAAAGGATATCAACGTAACATTAGTGCATATGATTTCAAACGATAAATACCTGATTGAAACACTATCGTGTTTATGAATCGTGCCACTATATGGAAATTCATGTACTGTATATCTTGCGGTCTAGTTTTTGTTGCACTTAGAACATTCATACAGATACCTAAGAAAGTGTCTTGGGAGAAATACATACCCGAAAAGTCGGAGCAATGGGAGTGGCAAATGGCTGTATGTAAGCTCTTTGATGAGCGTCCTATATGGGTCAAAAGTTCATTAGCTGAGCGCTTGCTTGACGATGGTGTACAATTTGGGGATCATACCCTTAGAAGGTGGGTTTCCTGAGATTGGGCCTATGTTTACATAATGCATTTGCGTTGATTGAAATTGATGAACTGGTTAATATCTGGCATTTGGATATGTTATTCTGACCTTGTATTTTGTTTTTCTTACAGGCTTCTTTTCAGAGCAGCTTATTACTTTTCAAATGGGCCATTCCTTAGGTTCTGGATCAGAAAGGGTTATGATCCTCGCAAAGATCCTGAATCTCGCATGTAAGAGCTCTGCCCTGAATAAAATAACTGGTCGTATTCGATACTAATATTAGTAATTGTATTTCTCTTGTAGTTTTATGGCATTATATTTCGATGCTTACCCTAAGATTTTCTTGATCAGATATCAGAGAATTGATTTTCGGGTCCCCCCATCGTTACGTAGCTATGATGTTACTGTAGCTACAGGGTAAGTTCATCATCAAGTTTTACCTACGAGTTTGTTTTTTTGCGATAGTTACGATGGTGCCCCACTTTGATGTTGTTTGTGATAATGTAATTGACTCACATTAAATTATCAAAAACATTTGATCCTTTAGGATTGAGATTTGAGCAATTTAACATCACCTACTAAAATGAACATGTGATGACTATTAGATCAGATAAATGACTGGTGGTATTCTACTTTCTGTGGCCACATTGAACGTGTATTGCACTGGCATATCAAAGTGCAACATTTCTCATTGAAGCCAGATGCCAAGTATTAATTTTTGTGTTACCAAGTCACCCTTGGTATGTATGTTTGATCCAAATTACAGATAACTTGGACTATTGTTCAAAAAATGACACCAATGTAATCTAGTCTTTCATCCAACCATTAGGGAACGAGGGGTTAGCACATAACCGAGTAACCCAATCGAACGGTTTAGAATCCTTCAGCGGTTGAGATTGGTCGGCTTCAGAATTTTGCTTGTTTCCGGACGTGTAGCGGGTGACGGCTGAACAAAACGGTCTCACGCAAACTGACCAATATAGTGTTAGTATATTATGTCTCTTCCTCGTGGCAGGTTTCTAGTTGCTATTCAGATTGCTCTGATCTCTTTTGGACGTTGTCTGTTTAGCTCTCCACATGCATCTCCCTCTCTCTCTCTCTCTCTCTCTCTCTCTCTCATTTCTTTTTGGGTGCATTTCTTTCCTGTTTCACGATTAAAAGATGTGAGAACCTAGAACACATATCAAGTCATCTCTCGCCAAGGAGCACATGTAACAGTGAAACTCATATGAACCCTAGATAAAGTGGGTCGGCAAGTCCTCGACCAGATCAGAGTGTGGCTGCGAACCTCAGCGGTAGGATTTTTCTACAGTTTCCCTCTCCATTTATGATCTGCACCAACAGAATCCTCACCCCCTTCCCGCTTTTATCTACCCCCTTCCATCAGTGAAACCCCTTTACACATCCATCCATGCCTTTGCAGTTTTATTTTGTGTTTCATTTTGGGGGTTTAGACTGCTAAACCTCTATAATTTTTGATGATTGGAAAAGAAAGAGGAGAAGGCCAACCAATTTAATCCGGTTGAATCTGTTTGACTCGGTTCGTTTTGGTTTCAAACAACCCACGGGTCAAAATTGGATGCTCAGTTTCCAAACCCGAAGGGTCAACTGGGGTGGCGGGTGAGCAGTAAAACCAACCAGCGCTCACCCCTAAATGATAGCCTGAAGGCACCTCATGTGAAAGCCCATTGGGCAACAGTCCCACATCGCCTAGAATTGTGAAAATGAAATAGTAGATAATGAATTCCGACCAGCTACTGGATAACCCGAGGTTAATCTTTTGAGCGACGTGGTTAGGCTAAGGGTTAGCAGGTCAGCTGGTGCGGGTCGTTGAGCACAACCCTGGTCTACATGGTGGGGGTCACCTCTAAAATCTGGTACGAGTGCACTGATGTGGCGTACAGAACTAAGTGCCACACCATGGCCACCAGGAAAAAGGTTGTTCGGCCAATGCAACGGGAACGTTGCGTTATAAGGTGGGGAGATACTATCGCCTAGAATTGTGAAAATGAAATAGTATATATTGAATTTCGACCAACTACTGTATAACCCAAGGTTAACCTTTTGAGCCACATAGTTAAGCTAAGGGTTAGCAGGTCAGCTGGCGCGGGTCGTTACACCTCAAGTTCCTAGCATGCAAAGAAAAAGTATGAGCAGGCATTATTGCACCATTATATGTGTTATTGTCAATGAAGGAAGTATGGTAATGTGCGCATAAATTGATTTGGGCCTCTAGGCCTGCCCTTTTTTATGCCATTTGGCTTTGATTTGGGGGTACGGTTCCACAACAAAACGTCCCTGTAGCTCCTCGGTTTTTGGAGGTTTAGGGGGGCCACTGTTTCAGTGGTATTCTGAGAATAGCCACGGCCTACCCTTTTTTATGCAATTTGGCTTTGATTTGGGGGCACGGTTCTACAACAAAACGTCCCTGTAGCTCCTCGGTTCTTGGAGGTTTAGGGGGGCCACTGTTTCAGTGGTATTCTGAGAGCAGCCACTTTGTGCATATTTTGCCAAAGGTTAGGTCTGTCTCCAATCATCCCCGCCCATACCCCCAATGACTGGGGACTAGATGGGTTATGTTATGTTGTTATGTTGTTGTTATATGTGTTATTGTCAACCAAAGATGACGTGAGAGGTGAATAGCGCGACTCACTTCTCTGTCCGGACTTCGTTGGATGGGAAACTTCTGTTGTTTCATTTGTTCTGCTCTTTGTAGTGTGATTCTGTGTAATCTATTGGTTATCCAGCAAAACCTACACTTATAATTGTACTTACTATTTATGGTTCAATTGCCAGCCAAATAATTCTACTCTCGTGTCATTTAGGTTGAAGCATCGATGGGAAGATATATGCTCGTTTCGGGTTTTTCCTTACAAGTACCAAACTTCATTACAGCTTTTTGAACTTGTGGATGACTACATTCAACAGGAGATTAGGAAACCTCCGCAGCAGGCAACTTGCAGTGTACGTTTCTACTAAATTGATGGTTTTAACTTTTAAAGTAATTTTCTTGCAGCTAAAAGACAGCCAAATTCTTCTATATTGTCTGTAATCAGTTTGTGGTTATTTTATCTTATTGGCATAAGATGCCGAGAGATAGGCTCAACAATGTAAGCCAAGCCTATCCTCAGGTACCACCTCCCTCTCACTTGGAGAATTAGGTAGACATTCAAACAAATGGATACCAAACAAACATGGAGATAGAGCCATGGAACATATGCAGTTGAAAAGACTTGAATGCAAGAGTGCAATTGCTACCAAAGTTTATGTAACTATGTTAGACAATTTGTTCTTTAAAACTCTTGCAAAATATAAAATCCCATTTAGACATGATACTCTTTAAAACATTAAACGCAAAACGGTGTTCAGTTTGGTTTTTTCTTTTATAGCTTTTCATATCCAGGTTTTAGTGGTGATGATGGAGGGAGGGAGATACAAGTGGTGATGACAGAGGGAGGAAGATTTTTGGGAGTTTCATTGGGATTCATACATCTGTCTGTATGTGTATCTATGTATCAGAGAGAGCGAGAGATATTCTGGCTCATCTATGGCAGTTGGGGTACCTCTGCTGGAACTTCTGTTTACAGAAAAGAGCAGAAAGTTCAAGAAAAGAGTTGGGCCACTTAGTCAATCATTCAGCTATTGCGTCAAAAACGTCAAAATTCCTTTGTGCCAGTTTTTTCCGTCACCTCACAAACGACAGGAGTTCCACGTTGCAACTTGACCAGACAAGTCTAAGGGGTTGACTATGGCAACTGTGCAAGAATTTTGGTGCGAAAAGAGGCCAGGTGCAGGGCATAATTTGCCCGTGTGTGAGGTTTTGAACTGAATACAATTAGCGGAAGTGCTACTGTCTATTCAATGGAATAATAAGTGCACTGGCCTAATAACTCTGGGGAGAAAAATTTGAGAAGTAGGAGTTTCTGAAGACATAATGGGAAGGCCAAGTGCCTTATTGTGTAAGTAAGAGTAGAAAGGGAGTATAGGTCATGTATTTACTTCGTAGAGTGGCCCTAAAGGTGTCAATGCCCCATGTTCACTTTTGTGTTCTTAGAGTGGCACTAAAGGGACAACACTATACACAAAGAAACTAAACGTGACCATTACATCACACTGGACTCTAAAGTCTGACAACTAGACATAAACAGGGAACTTTGCTTGTAAGCTTGAAAATAGGTGCCTATTTCCCGTCGAAGCTTCCCTATTGTGCTCTCCCAAACAATCTACTACACTGCCAAGGGGGCAAATAGGTAAGCCTCCTTCCTTCTTCTACGGCATATCGCTCTCCTCCAAGAGCAAAGAACTTCCATCACCTTCAGCAGCAACTCTCATTCCACCCCCAACATTGTAAAGATCAATGACCATCACTCCCTCTCTAGATCACAATATTGAGAGGGGCTAGTGGATCTCCTATCATGATTATCCACACCAATCCACATGAATTTGCTTTATTCAAATCAAGTTACCAATGGATAAGAAGCCAACTTTTGAAAGGAGTCTTGATATCCACACTTCTATCCCAGAAAGATGACCAACTAAACTGTTAATAATAACACGTGAGGTTTGACTTAAAATTTTTCCTGCTTCGGCCATGACAAACTGTCCTTCCCTGCACTGATCGAAAAAATGGCATATAGGTTCTAAGAATTGAATTGTGTGAAACCAGTCTTTTTAAACTTTGGAAGAAGGAAGGAGGCTAAGCAAATGATGTGGGTTCAAGTTCTCATTGTGAGGTCAAGCTTGAGAGCTCCCTCAGTTCAATAACTAGCTCTGGGGATGGAGTCCTACCCAAGTCACTAAGTCAGTGTAACATGGATCAAATCAAGAGTACCAGGATAGGGTAAGGTGTGTGTCCCTCACTATGCTGAGTGACCATGCTTTGTGGGGGGGGGGGGGGGGGGTTTTCCTTCACCTTGCCAAGTGAGTACTTTGCCTGTGGGGTAGGTGTAAAGCCCATAATGTCTCAATATGAAAGTATTGTGCAGTGTTTGAGCAACTGATGTGGAAACAAAAAAAATAAAAAAAATCATTTTTTTCCCTTTTTCGTTTCATTTACTTGTGATTGGTGTTGATTGAGATTGCTCCTTCACGTTTTTAAACTGATCCAAATATGGCAACTTTACTAGGCTTATTAAAATGTCGGATTTGTCTTGCTGTGCAATGTTGTTTTGCTTTCTAAAATATATTTGTATTTTTTGTTCAAGTATTGCAAGCGGTTTTCTATGCTTCCCAAGAAGAGATAAAGGGAGAAATGACTTGAAATAAGTGGGACAAAAATAGTGCCAGTGGAAACAAAATTGTTGCAGAACCAAATCATCGTTGCGTTCATATGGAGGGCTTTGATTTATCATTTATAATCCCGGGTGCTATGCTTGTATTTGTTTCCTTCTATTTTGGATTTGGGGATTGGGGGCTTGAAAAAGCATGATTTATAACTAGGCAAACCATCTGTGTGTGGATCTAATTTTTGTGGTACGTTGGAAGTGAGAAGGATGCATCCAGTCCCTGCGTCTACCATCTTGCGACTATGGATAACAATATGGATTCCTCGACTGTATTTTTTGTGCACTTATGTTGGAGAGTTATTCTGGATGTGTCGAATTACTTGTCATTTACACCATGAACTTACATGGTCTGTTGTGCATGCATGCTATTTTCTCGAAGGATTTAAACCTTGTTCTTCTAATTCGGATCTTTGGTTTCTAGTGTGCAACAGGATGGTTCCCATCAAGCGTGCTTGACAGCTTGAGGTTATGTATAAGTGTGAGGTTCCTCTCAGTATACCCCAAAGCTGGTGCAGAATCCTTGCTAAAATCTGCTTCAGAACGCTTCAACAAGTCAAAGAGAATGCAGATTTATACCAAGGACAAGAGACTTGATGAAGAGATTCAACAAGCCAATGCAGGTTAATTAACTACAATGCTTTCTTGATGATATTTTTGTTATTTTAGATATCGTAATTTATTTTCTATTGGATATTTGGATGTGCATACTTTTTGTACTTTTTAGTCACCTCATGCATATTTATGCCTAGCATGTGTTATGTCTCTTCTCCTTGCTTCAGATTCAATTTTCCTCTTTCTTTAGATTGTGTTTTTTTTTGGCTTTTATAAATTCCTTTACATGGCTTAACTTACTCTTGTTGCGGCATTTGAAGTCTTCACTGTTTTATTTCATGAACCATCAAGTTTTGTGGATTTCTTGTATTAGCCATATTTGTTGATTCAATTTTATGGTGCAGAAGCAGCAGAACTGGTGGGCAATGAAGATAAAGAGGAATTGGATGATGATGGCGAGGATGAAGATGAAGAAGTTGAAATTGACGATGACAAAGATGAAGAGGAGTTGGACGCAAATGAGGCATTTCATCTGGTAAATGGTCGCCTGTTGTATTTTCTAGCGCGAGTTTAGTTCAACAAATACAGTTTGGTTGCTTCTTTTTTTTATCTTTCCATACATTGTGCATCCTTTCTCTCTTTGCCTGATATATTCTCCTTTCTTCTAATTTTGTTCTCGTATTTTTTTGGTTATAGGCTGGTGAAGATATCAATTTTGCTCCGAAGGCTTGTTCTTGTATCCTTGAAACAACGAAATATGTGTTTTCCACTCTATTAATTGCCTCGTTTGAAAATAAGGAAAGACCATTAAATCAACAAGTTTCACAATTCTTGTACTGAAACTCAGTTCATTCTCTTTTAAGTTGCTCAGAAACAGATTTCTTCCCAACTAATTTGTGTTGTGCTTGCATTTCATTGTATGATAACAGACTGCTAGAGATCAGTTTACTTTGACGCAATGCTACATTTACATATTGCCACTCGTGTTGGATCCTTGAATCCTCGGTAGTACTATGCACACTGTAGTTCAATGGGTTAACTGTAGATGGGATATTTGGCAAATTGTAGAAAGGAATTTTCCTTTTGATGTATTTGCCAACACCAACCTTAGCCACTGAAGCAAATTACGGAGTATTTGAGATCTAGTGACACTATGATCACCGCAAATTTCCTATATGTTTCTCAGATATAGATAATGACAACATCTCAAAGAACTACTTGCAAGAGCTTTTTGGTAGTTTTCCGTTCGGTGGAGTAGATGGCCACGGATTGCAAGATGCTGACAACAGTGATGGAGAATATCCGATATATGAGCAATTCAGTGAGGGCAACTTCTCCGATGATGATGACTACTGACTTGCCATTGTTTAAAGCAGTAGTTCCAGGGAGGCTGTCCTTCTGTGGGGATTGCCAAGGCCTTGATTCCAGCCTGGGTTATTTATCCACCTTTAGCAGAAGTCATTAGAAGGGGAAGCTGTTTGTCCTGTATCTTTGTAAACGGCATATTAATGCCAACTTCTAATTTTTTGTTATGATGATGATAACCGTCATTTTCTAAGTGTTTTCAGCATGTTTATTAGTGCTTCAATTTTTTTAACCCCATAGAAATATGGCAGATGAAGTTCTATGATTTTTTTTTTATAACCAGGTGTCCCGACAAAGCTTATGCACACATCAACTAATCTTAGGGTACCATAAACCCACCATCTATAAGCGAGGGCTCCACTTGGAGCTAGAGCAAATGCTTTATATGGATTGGCCCAAAAGAGTTGATAGTATCTGAGATCTTGACCACTAGGCCAACTCCTAGGGGTTAACCATAACAATTACGTAGTACAAAATGTAAAAGAACATCGTGACACTTATATAAACTCGTAGGAGTCAACCATAACAATTACGTAGTACAAAATGTAAAAGAACATCGTGACACTTACATAAACATTACGTGCGTTAATTTTTGCAGTTCCAGATGATCTCCAGCTCGAAGTATGTTAAGCACCTGTAGAAATACCCATGCTGAAATTCCCATTCGTCAAACTTTGATATGACGAACTATGCTAGATGATTCAAAGGCTCATAATGAATGAGAGTCAAATGATTGCAAAACCAAAACTTACTTTATGATATTCTTTTTGTTTTTGCCATACGATAGGATGTTAGGGGTTAGTTGTTAGTAGTTATAACGGAAGTCGAGCATGAGGACTCAAACTCGGAATCTCTCCCTTGAGAGGGAGAGTAAGGAACCAACCACGATAGAGGTGTTCCATGTGGCACAGGCCGCGCCATGCTTTACGGCTACACAAAGATGCTGAATATCACCGATAATAGTCTACACTGTTTCGATGTCTGTTGCTACATGTAATATCTCAAGTGGTCCTAGTGATTGTAGGTTGCCAAGTCAATTAATTTTGACGTGATTTTGGAGCCTTAGAAGTCTCAACAAATGATAATTGCACACGAAAAATGATCAAATTAGTGATCCAACTAAGCGGGCCTGGAGAGCAGCCTATTGCGTCTAGGCACATTAAGACAGTTAAAAATACACTGATGCGCCCGGGGCGCAAAGTGATCGTGCCTGACATGCATTTGATGAGTGATTCCTAGATCCGAGCCAGGCGCAAAAATAAGGTGCCTCGGGTGCTTGTGACGCAAAAAGTACTCCTGCAACAACATCCACGACCACATTTGTTGAGTGATCGCGCCTAATGCGCATTTGTTGAGTGACGCAAATTTAAGGCGCTTGTGACGCAAAAACACCCATGACCACAACCACAATTTTAACCCTCCTACCACCACCCTCTTATTACTGCCACCACCGTCGTCTTCATTTCACCACCAAGTTGGACGTGATTCAGCTTGTGCTTTATAGTCTTCCGGCCTTTGGGAATCCTTTGAAACCAGTGCTAATTCTATCAAGCTCTTTGACGTTTCTCCAGGACTTATGGGGTCATTTCCATTGATCGCTCCATTGCTCTTGTGTAGACACCCCAATCTGGCTTTCAGATTAGCTTATTTACGGTTTTTGATTCCCCGATGATGAAACGGATCAAGAACACTTCGGGAATGTCGAGTGTTTGAGCTTTGAGTGTTTGAATAACCCTTGAACCTAACCTAGCCAAAAACCACATCAAAAAGCCAAAAACCAATTGTCGCGCGAGGGTTTAGAACCATCGCGCGAGGGTCAAGCTGCCAGGTGTGGTCAACAGTCAAACTGTTGACCGTTGACCATCGCGTGCCAGGGAGAACCCTCGCGCAACAATTCCAAACCATCGCGCGACGGTTCTCTCCTGTCCTTTTCACCTTTTTCAGCTGGGCAGCTTAATCACCAAGTAATCTTCAGCCAGACCTCGTGGACTGGCTGGGCTTCTCTCCTTGCAAGCTTTCCATAAGTGGCAATTTGGCCACCAAGCCAAATTGGTTGGTTCTTTCTCCTCCATACACCATTTCTACCACTTTCCCTATAAATACCCCCCCATATGCTTCCATTTAAAGGGTTCCAAAAAAGAAGGGTTAACAATCTTGGGTTCAAGAGAAAAAAAGAAGAAAGTACCAAGGTTCAAGTTCAAAAGGCTACACAACCTTTAATACACTTGGTATTTCACCACTCTAGCCACCTTCATACACTTATTTTCCAAGCTCTATCACCTTGTTCAACCTCAATTCAATTCAAAGCTCAAACACCATTCAAACTCAAAGGAACCAAAGGTATAGCTTACCTTTGTTCTGCTCTCTGTTCTGATCCCTGAGGGGGCTGGCAGGGCCAAGGCTGGTAATCAATACCAGTCCTGGCCCTAAAACCAGCAAAGTTACAAGAAACCGTGGACAACAAACCCTCGCGCGATGGTTCTCCATACTCGCGCGACATTTCTGTCAGTGTGAGAATAAACCACGTGGGGAAGGGGACGTTGGCCTTTGAGTTTTATATATTTTTACTGTTTTTAAGCATACTTTCACTGTGATGCATGCTAAAATACATAGTTTAGCTTAGTTTGCTGTTTTGTTTGGTTTGGAATGCCTTTGGGATGCAACTGAGTATGTTTCAGAATCCCAGGCATGCAAAGCAATTCCTGGAAGTCAAGTCAAGAACACTCGCGCGAGGGTTCTTGTGTCTCGCGCGATGGTTCTCTATTTTTCCAGTGATTGCCCTTGCATGGCAACTGAGGCTTAAGCCTCTGTTTATTCACCCCCACTGTTTAGGGGTTGTGTTTCAATTCTATTCGCTCTGTTTGTAATAATTATTTACATTCCAGTACATATAAAACTGCTTGGTTTGCCCCCTGGGTGAGCAGTGGTCCTTCCAGAGCCCAGAAGGGGATAAAATTCAACCTGTGGTGGGAACAAACACGCGCGCGAGGGTTTAGAATTGTTGCACGATGGTTCTTTGCATGCACACAGATCCATGCATGCAAAGTTGGCCATGGTGTTGGCATGCCTAAACCTTGTGCAATGTTCTTGATGTTCTGATCAGAAGGTTGGGTTTTATCCCATTTTTCATAGTATTCCATCCATCCATGCTCAAATATATACACATCTTGCAAACATGTTACAGTTTTATCCCCGATTAACTGTTCCCCCGCCCTAATTGGCTAAAAATTGATTAATAAGAGAAGAATCACATTTTCACAAAATGCCTAAGTAGAGACCGATCTCAGATTGGGCGAGAGAGTGCCTTAAAACCCTTCCCCTCTCGTAACCTTGCTCCGAACCGAGATATGGTTATGACGGATTTGGTTCCTTCACATTTTCAAATCAAGCAGCGCGGCAGGCGGAATATGATTCCTTGGGTGTCGGACCTTCAAACCCGAGTGGCGACTCTGTGTTTTCGCGAGCGCCTGCTTCTCCGCTCGCGCTCCCTCGATTACGGGCCCTTGCTTCGGGGAACGAAATTTCCGAAGGCTTGCATCTTGGAATCCGAAAATTCCAGGGCATGCTGCCCACAGTGGCGACTCTGCTGGGGATAATCGAACCGATATGAATCCGTACTTAGAGTTTAATACACTTGTGAACAATTCCTAAAAAGTCTGTCAAAACGGTGAGTTTCGCGCTGCCGAAGGTTGGAATGGTGATTTAACAGGACCTCGTGTCCGGCCAATCTAATCTGGGACTTTTTCGATTGTTCACTTGCGTAGTTTCCTCTAAAGATGGACTAAATAAAGTGAGCCAAATTTGAAAAGGCATTTTGCAAAATTGAGATTCTTCTTCTTTTTGATCAATTTCTAGCATTTCATTTGCATCGATGTGGGATAAGCCTCGTTGGATCGTTTTGGCAAGCCGGCACGGTTTACCGGAGCCCGGGGACCCCGAATGACCAACAACCTTCGACGATGATGGGTCATGCTACCGTTTGACTGTTGCTCTGCGAATCGCGGGCAACGGGAGGTATATCTGTGGCCCTAGTCCGAGGAACCCGTTACAAACCAAAACCGGCCTCTGCATATACAAAGCATTAGAACTTTCCAAACTAAGACAGGTACCTGCAGGGTAGGATCTATCTGCATCTAACCCCATATACTGTCTACGCTTTCCCTATCGCATGCACTGTACATACATGTCATTTTGCATAGGAGCATGCTTAAGGCAGTTCTTTCTTTCGAGTTTGTCTTACACTGCCTAAGACGTTGTTAGACCCGATGAGGAGTCGTTCATTCTGTCGAATGTTCGTTATCAATCGCAAAGTCCTTAGTTCAATGAGACTTTGAGAAATCAAAATTTGTTAAATCCTCGGCTCATGCCTGATTGAGGATTCAACCGACAATAAGGAACAACAAAGTATTGATGTTGTGTCACTGGCGCCACCCAGGTTGAAGTGCGTTGTCACTATACACCACGTTGTTCAAGGTTAAGGTGCCATGTCATCAATGCCAAGTTGTTTCTAATTCAAAGTTGAATCTTCAAAAGGGACTAGACGAAGATTTAGCCTATTTTGACATCTTTTAGGATCTGTCGATCTACATGGGGACACATCGCCGAAAAGAATTCTGAGGATTCTGACAACGTCTGAAATTCGTGAGGCAAACTCGTCTCTGGAACTGTACATACATACATGTCGTTTTGCATAGGAGCATGTTTAGGGCGGCTTCTAGGTTGTCTCTTGCTATCGAGTCTGTCTTATGCTTATTTGGACGTTGCTAGACCCGATGAAGAGTCGTGCATCTCGATGGTGCATGTTGTAAATTTTCAAAGTTCTTAGATCAGCGAGACTTTGGGAAATCAAACCTTATTAAATCCTTGGCTTATGCCCGGTTGAGGATTCAACCGAAAATAAGGAACCACAAAGTATTGATGTCGTGATATTGATGTCATTTTGGTTATCGTGCTAAGCACGTACACCGCCCGGCTAACGCACGTTGTCGTTGAAGCCACCTCGGTAAAGGTGTCATGCCATCAATACCGAGTTGTTCCAAGTTCAAAGTCGAATCTTCAAAAGGGACTAGTCGAAGACTTAGTCTGTTTTGACATCTCTTAGGATCAGCTTGATCTATTCAAAGGATACACCCTCGAAAAGAAATCTGAGGATTTTGGCAGCGTCTGAACATCATGAGACAGACTCGTCTCTAGTCTAGAGTCTAGGGTTGACACCGACAACGACGTGTGCATTGCATTCTAATTGCTGTAGGAACACCACTGAGCTTTCACTTATTTTACTGTCTAGTTCATAGCCTTCGCACCGAGCAAGAGTCCGAAAAGAAGAGCCAAACCTACTTGGGAGAGTCTGCCGGGGCTGTTACACCTTCGCTTTTAAGGTTATATCACCTACCTTGTTCATCAATTCAGAATGGCAGCACAAATGGAGCTGGCTGAACTCAAGAAAGCTGTAGAGGAATTAGGTCACAAGATGGACAAACAAATGATTATGGTCCAGGGACTCGTTGGCCTCTTTACCTCCACAGCCCAGCAGTCAGATATGGGGCTAGTCCAAGAACCTTCTCAAACTTACCACCCTCCAACGGTCGGAATCAAGCTGTGCTCAGGAGACATGTTCAAAGACCTGGCTGAGTTCCATGAGGCCAGGACCTACCCAAAGAAGGATGTTGGGTCCTTATTCGCAACCATTGTCGAAGGGGAAGGCACGCTTCGTGGTGATTTCTACCCTGAAGGCAAAAGAATGCATCCTATTGATGAGGACATGTGTTGCAACTGCAAAGCAAACAAGGGTCCTGCTTTGAATTCTCAATTCACTCGCCGGAACTCACCAAGGACTTTCTCATGCTTCACTGCACCTTTGGTCTCAGTTTATGAGAAGCTCCTCGATGCTGGTTCCATCAAACCCCTCAATCCAACTCCTCTACCCAAAAATCCCCCTGCCAATTTCAAATATAACCTCTATTGCACCTACCATCAAACTCCTGGTCATTCTACCAATGCATGCTTCCGGCTTCGACATGCCGTTCAAGATCTCATCGATTATGGCATCATCATAACCCCACCTCCATCAACAACCGATGTGAATCAGGTTCAAAACACTCAAAGCTTCCGAGCTCGAACCCAACCCCGGAGTTTCTCTGCCTTTGAGGCATCTTTATCCACGGTGATGGAGAAACTCGTCAAGTCTGGGCATCTCAAACCTTCGACCCAAACTTCCCCACCCAAAGTCTTACCAGCCAATTACCATGCCAACCATTTTTGTGCCTTCCATCAAATGCCTGGCCATCTCACGGATGACTGCCTGCGTCTCCGACACGAGATACAAGATCTAATTGACAATGGTACATTTCAAGTTCCACCAAAGCCCAACATCATTTCCAACCCCTTGCCTCAACACGGGTCTGACCCTCTGGTTGGTCAGATAACTATCAACTCTACTCAAATCAACCCGAACTCTAAGCCGGTTACATCCATCCCGTCCGAGCCTGAGGACAGCCTGTTGGCCGCTGTTTGTGCGAATAAGGTTTTCACTGCTGACATCTGGGTTGACAGTGATGAGGGGCTTACAAATGAGAAGACTGGCTGAGGTCCCTTGATCAAAGGAGCATCGAGTAAGTTTGGTCGAAGAAGCTGAAGAAGCCGAAGTGCTGTTGCTTGGGCCTGACATCCTCTGTATTCTACCTCTTTTGTGGAAAGCTATGGGTAGCTTTTTTTAAATATTGCGTTTTAAAAATCGCGTCTAGTTTGCATTGGCGTTATGTCTGAGTTTGACACAGAGTCTTTTGCGTTTGTCTAAAGTCTAGCTCTGAGTCGGAGTTCGTGCTTCTTGGCCCTCCACGTCATAGCTTTCATTTCAAGTCTTGAGTCTGCTGTACTTGGCAAACCCCGTGGGTTTTTATGACATGCATTGTCTTGCTTCTAAGTACTTCGCTGGCTTTTATATAAACTGTGTCGACCCTGACGACGAAGGGATAGATTTCGATGGGATCATTCCCAAGGAAATGTGTTCCCTCGCCAAAAGGGAAGACGAAAGGCGTGCTCAGCCTATTAAAAGAAAAAGTAGTTTCTATAAACTTGAAAGACAAGGATAAACCTCCCAATGGTTCTATTGGTTCAAAGCTATTCCCAGAGGAGCATTGCACCCGGTCAGACAAGCTCGAAGAATTCATCGACGTCTTGGCATGGTTTCATCAAGTCATGCCTTGCGTTGATCCTGAGATAAAGAAGCATCAAACCCCCTGCTATCTGGTTCCAATCAAAAAAACAGAAGCTCAAGAGGGCTCCGGGCCTCATACCATGTTCAAAAGCAACAACAGTGGCGTTCCGCCGAGTACCAATGAGATAGTGTACAAAATGGCCCGGAGCAAGGCATTTCCAACCAAAGCACTCCTGACCCTGCGTCATCAAAGCCGTTGTATCTGGGGCTGCGGCCAAAGATTGATGACCTCGACGGCAACCAATTCAATACCATGGTCAACCTGGATCAATTCAAACGCAACTTTTCCCTGAGAGAAGCTCGTTGGGCTGAAAACCCCGAGGGTGGGCAGTTCAAGCAATATTTGAAAGACTGCTAGCCCGAAAACCTATGAAGGGGTCTAGGCAAAAGTAAATAGGCAATATTTGAAAGCTTCGCTAGACCGAAGACCCGAATGGGCGGTACTAGGCAAAAGTTAGGCGCAAAGGAGAGGTAAACACACGAGTTAACCCTTGCTTCGAACTACGTTTTGACTCGATTCCTAGCTTGGGATACGTAGGCAGTTTCTCATTGAGACTCGGTCACACTCTATCAAAGTGGATCCATGGTTGACATTTTGGTACACATCAAAGGTCGAAGAGGATCAAAGGTCAGATCAAGCTGAATTGGAGGAACCAGAAGGGGGAAAACATTTGTCTTTCAATTTTATTGGAAATTGCTATTTTTATTACAAGCTGAGCATAAGTCTTAAAATATTTGAAGCATCAAAAACAGAACGAAATGCTAGAAGCCTAATGGCTCACAGTTTATTCTAAGTTCAGCGAGGTCTGGTATGAGCAGCTGCAGCCTCGCGGATAGCTTATAGTCACGCGTATTTGTTCAAAGTGATTCGCGTTGGTCTCAGTCCTGTGTGTGCTCTTTTAATTCCAGCGGTAACATGCTACTGCCCTCGAATGACGTTCCAAGGGCTTTTGCCAAGTCTTGTCATACCATGCAAGTCATATGGAGTTAATGTGACTGCACGGGGGTGTCGGTTTCAGTCCGGGCCTATATGAGTCATCATATGCGTCTTATGTCCATCTTTGCGACATTTTTCCAGTTTTTCAATCAATTGTCATGTTGAGATGCTTTTCTCAATTTTGTTTGTACAGGTCTTTGTACCTTTTGCACTTTCGTAAGTGTCAGTTTCACCTGTCTAAGGAATGTTGTGAGTTTTGGCCGCTTAATGCCCAAAATTTCATTGTGTTTTGTGTGTCTAAGGGTTTGCATTGTACCCTGGGGCTCTTTCCCCTTTTTCGTTCGAGCTAGGCAAGTCTGTACACATGTGCGCATGTCTGTGTGTCGAATCAGATCACTAGTCAATGCAAATTAGATATTAGCGGTGGCTAGAAAGTGCAATTTTTACATGTGCTACCCTAGCTCCTGTAATCCACAAGCTGTGGAAATCTCATAAGCAGCAAGGGCACGTCAGCCCAAGGCCAAGCAAAGCATGTGTCTGGCACATCTGCCCAAGCATCAAAGAATGGGCACATGGGCCCAATGCCGTTACTATGTCAACTAGGGCATGCTAGCCTGTTCAGCGTCTATCTATTTGGGTGCGCATCTCAGAAGTAACAGACAGTACAATATTGAGGCTCAGTGGTAGTCCTTAGGCGTCGTTGTCCTCTTAGGAGCCGCCCTTAGCTTGCATCTGCATTTTCAATTTTGTATACATCATTGCATATTGTGTACATAAATGTTGAAAGCAGGAAGATGGCCAGCATGGTTGCCGTCATATGATTTGTTTGCCGAAGGATGCGATGCAATCTCCTGCGGTTTTGTTATCGTTGGTTAGTGGATGCGATGGAAATCTCCCTAACTCTCGATTTGGTTTGCCGAAGGATGCGATGCAATCTCCTGCGATTTTGTTCTCGTTGGTTAGTGGATGCGATGGAAATCTCCCTAACTCTCGATTTGGTTTGCCGTTGGATGCGATGCAATCTCCTGCGATTTTGTTATCGTTGGTTAGTGGATGCGATGGAAATCTCCCTAACTCTCGATTTGGTTTGCCGTTGGATGCGATGCAATCTCCTGCGATTTTGTTATCATTGGTCGTGGATGCAATGGAAATCTCCTGTTCAATTCTCGGTTTGTAAACCAAAGGATGCTATCTTGCGGAGCCGTTTCAACGACGGCCGGTCTGTCAAAGTTCTCGGCCGGTTTGATCAATCGGCACATTGATCTTCCCGTCCGCATTCACGACGGCCGGTCCTGTCAAGTTCCCACGGTTTGATCAATCGGCACATTGATCTTCCCGTCCGCATTCCCGACAGCCGATCTCAAAGTTCCCCACCGGTTTGATCAATCAGCACATTGATCTTTCCGTCCGCATTCACGCATACCGGTCTGTCAAAGTTCCCGGCCGGTTTGATCAATCGGCACATTGATCTTTCCGTCGCATTACGACGGCCGGTCCTGTCAAAGTTCCCAGCGGTTTGATCAATCAAAGACATTGATCTTTCCGTCGCATTCACGACGGCCCGATCTGTCAAAGTTCCTCACCGGTTTGATCAATCGGCACATTGATCTTTCCGTCCGCATTCACGGCATACCGGTCTGTCAAAGTTCCCGGTTTGATCAATCGACATTGATCTTCCCGTCCGCATTCACGGCGGCCGATCTGTCAAAGTTCCCACGGTTTGATCAATCAAAGCACATTGATTTTCCGTCTGCATTCACGGCGGCCGGTCCTGTCAAAGTTCCCCGGCTTGATCAATCGGCACATTGATCTTCCGTCTGCATTCACGGGCCGGTCCTGTCAAAGTTTCCCGGCGGTTTGATCAATCAACACATTGATCTTTCCGTCGCCTTCACGGCAGCCAGTTCTGTCAAATCCATCGATGGCGATCATTGTGTCGTCCGCATTCAGCCACAACAACGATCAGATTATCGTCCAATGGTCGATTCATCCGCAATTGTTTGTTCCCCAGGAGAGTCCGTCTGTCCCGAACGACAATTACCCTCGATCTAGCCGCAAGTGCATCTTCCAACAAAGCTTATTGCTCTGTCTCGGATGGTCTTTGATAAGGAGATTGGCTCGATTCCCAACAGATGGAATTTAACTTGCCGACACGACCTACCCGTGTTTGTTGGAATACTTTGTGCCGAGGATAGCTTGATCCTCAAAGAACGACGGCCTCGTCCCGTCCACATCTGGGCAGCCGATACTGTTTCGTCTAAATTTGATTAACCGGTGGCGATACCTCGCCCACTTCTACTTCCATCCTCGGCAGTCCGTCCGTCCATTCAACCGATCAGGTTATGTAAGTATGTTTGTCTACTTTACCATGTTCCTCTGGATTGCCTTGAGGGTGTCTAGAATTCTTTGGCGTTACTTGTACCAAATCAATGGTGCTCCAAGTGCCGTCAAGGGAATCTTGTAGACACCCCAATCTGGTTTTCAGTTAGCTTATTTACGGTTTTGATTCCCGATGATGAAACGGATCAAGAACACTTGGAATGTCGAGTGTTTGAGCTTTGAGTGTTTGAATAACCCTTGAACCTAACCTAGCCAAAAACCACATCAAAAAGCCAAAAATCAATTGTCGCGCGAGGGTTTAGAACCATCGCCCGAGGGTCAAGCTGCCAGGTTCAAAGTCAAAATGTTGACTGCTGACCATCGCGCGCCAGGGAACCCTCGCGGAACAATTCCAAACCATCGCGCTGACGGTTCTCTCCTGTCCTTTTCACCTTTTCAGCTGGCAACTTAATCACCAAGTAATCTTCAGCCAGACCTCGTGGACTGGCTGGGCTTCTCTCCTTGCAAGCTTTCCATAAGTGGCAATTTGGCCACCAAGCCAAATTGGTTGGTTCTTTCTCCTCCATACACCATTTCTACCACTTTCCCTATAAATACCCCCCCATATGCTTCCATTTAAAGGGTTCCAAAAAAAAAAGGGTTAACAATCTTGGGTTCAAGAGAAAAAAAAGAAGAAAGTACCAAGGTTCAAGTTCAAAAGGCTACACAACCTTTAATACACTTGGTATTTCACCACTCTAGCCACCTTCATACACTTATTTTCCAAGCTCTATCACCTTGTTCAACCTCAATTCAATTCAAAGCTCAAACACCATTCAAACTCAAAGGAACCAAAGGTATAGCTTACCTTTGTTCTGCTCTCTGTTCTGATCCCTGAGGGGGCTGGCAGGGCCAAGGCTGGTAATCAATACCAGTCCTGGCCCTAAAACCAGCAAAGTTACAAGAAACCGTGGACAACAAACCCTCGCGCGATGGTTCTCCATACTCGCGCGACATTTCTGTCAGTGTGAGAATAAACCACGTGGGGAAGGGGACGTTGGCCTTTGAGTTTTATATATTTTTACTGTTTTTAAGCATACTTTCACTGTGATGCATGCTAAAATACATAGTTTAGCTTAGTTTGCTGTTTTGTTTGGTTTGGAATGCCTTTGGGATGCAACTGAGTATGTTTCAGAATCCCAGGCATGCAAAGCAATTCCTGGAAGTCAAGTCAAGAACACTCGCGCGAGGGTTCTTGTGTCTCGCGCGATGGTTCTCTATTTTTCCAGTGATTGCCCTTGCATGGCAACTGAGGCTTAAGCCTCTGTTTATTCACCCCCACTGTTTAGGGGGTTGTGTTTCAATTCTATTCAGCTCTGTTTGTAATAATTATTTACATTCCGGTACATATAAAACGCTTGGTTTGCCCCCTGGGTGAGCAGTGGTCCTTCCAGAGCCCAGAAGGGATAAAATCAACCTGTGGTGGGAACAAACACGCGCGCGAGGGTTTAGAATTGTTGCACGATGGTTCTTTGCATGCACACAGATCCATGCATGCAAAGTTGGCCATGGTGTTGGCATGCCTAAACCTTGTGCAATGTTCTTGATGTTCTGATCAGAAGGTTGGGTTTTATCCCATTTTTCATAGTATTCCATCCATCCATGCTCAAATATATACACATCTTGCAAACATGTTACAGTTTTATCCCCGATTAACTGTTCCCCCGCCCTAATTGGCTAAAAATTGATTAATAAGAGAAGAATCACATTTTCACAAAATGCCTAAGTAGAGACCGATCTCCAGATTGGGCGAGAGGGGTGCCTTAAAACCCTTCCCCTCTCGTAACCTGGCTCCCGAACCCAGATATGGTTATGACGGACTGGTTCCTTCACATTTTCAAATCAAACAGCGCGGCAGGTGCTTCGAAATACGGTTCCTTGGGTGTCGGACCTTCAAACCCGAGTGGCGACTCTGTGTTTTCGCGAGCGCCTGCTTCTCCGCTCGCGCTCCCTCGATTACGGGCCCTTGCTTCGGGGAACGAAATTTCCGAAGGCTTGCATCTTGGAATCCGGAAATTCCAGGGCATGCTGCCCACATCTTGCTTCCACATACCTGTATGGTGTTATATACCATTTCCCAGTACCGTTTAATGGTTTGACATCATCCTTTTACTCTTTTCCATTGTGTGAACTGTTATTTATAGTTAAGTAGCAAATGTCTGATTATATTCACTTTTTGTGCACCACTTTATGCGTAATGTGCATCTAAAGTGTTCTCTTATGCGACTCAAGCGCTAGATATTGTTGGATTTGCGCTTTAGTTACATTGCGTAATTTATTAGCTATAACACACAGAGAGAAACTCTATTTTTAGATCATTTGGAACATTTCGTAACTTAATAGCTATAAGACACACACAGAGAAACTCTGTTTTTACATCATAAGTTACTACTAATGAAATTTTTCGTCGAACCACTTAAACGATGAATAATTACCTAAGAACTAGGGATTTGAGCACCGAATGAAGGACAATACGTGTTTTAGCCTCAAAAGGCTTCGAAGATATTTCTAATAGTTTATTTTTTACTCACTTTTCATGAACTAGGTTTAAATATTTTGATGGTTGTATTCTACCATTTTTATAACTTTAAAAACCCTATTTATCGATATGTAGATGGTCTTGGTTCAATTTAAAGTGAGAAAGTTGCAAGCGTTTTATCAAAATGATAGTCTTTTGACTCACTGGCGGAAAAATAGTCACATATTCATATGTTCATATGATTTTGGATCCAAAATAATTGGGGTATAAATTAGATTGAATAAGCTTTCTAATGGTTCAAACCACACGCAAATATGAGTTCCGGAGTGTTCAGGATAAGTTCGCAAAGTTTTGGTCTATTAGCCAGCTTTACTGCGCCCCAGGCGCACTCCCTTGCACCCTGGGCACATCCTTTAACACTTAAAAATATGCTAAACTTTGCGGGCTTGACACAGACACACCTGAAATTCTATTTTAATGTGGTTTGAACCGTTGGAAAGCTTGTTAAATCTACCTTTTTTACCGAAGTTGTTTTGATCCAAAATCACTTGTACATCAAAATAAATTTCCATTTTACCCTTAGTGGGTCAAAAAAAAATTATTTCGGTAAATAGCTCGTTTCACCGTCATTTTAAATCAGATCAAGACCAATTATGAATCCATAGATAGTGTTTCCAAACTAATAAAATAGGATGAAAAGGAAAAATATAATTAAAAAATTATAATTTATGAAAAGTTGGTTAAAAGAAGACCGATTCAAAGATCATTAGACCGCTAAAGCTAAACATGTTTGCGCTCTCTCTACACATTCTAAGTTCCATTAGCTGCATGTGAATATCTATTTTTTATGTGAAAATGCACATAACTAGCATATAAATAGAGATAAGATATCCATTTAAAATTTCTAAAGTAAGGTATTCATATGACTCCCCTCACTGAACGTTTGCGCCTTAGGAACGTTGTGTAACTTAATAGCTATAATACACACATAGAGAAACTCTATTTTTAGATCATAAGTTACTAACAGACTATTTCAAAGAACCACACAAACCACGAATAATTACCTAAGAACTAAAGATTTGAGCACTGAATGAAGGAAACAACTTGTTTTAGACATAAAGCCTCTGAAGATTTTTTTTTTTTGGAATAGTAAGTTCATTAAGAAACCAACCAAAGGATCAAGGAGATAGCCTTGAATGTACAACCAAAAAGCCCAAATTATTTGGGCAAAACAGACCTATCTAGAAACAAAAAGATTACAACCACAGACTACATAGACCCGAAGACTGTCAAAAAAACAAGCCACCTAATTAATATTGCTGCATGCACAAAGGAATGCTCCAATCCCTACATAAATTCCTATTCTCAAAAGAAAGGAAATTACGCCAAGAAAGGGCAGAAGCAACACCAACAAGCTTAAAAATCCTTCAATTCTGTTCCTTCCAAATATAGTATATAGCAGCAGCAAGACAAAGCTTATAGATGGAAAACCGCAGCCCGGCACAAACTCAGAGGATAAATCCAAAGTAGAGGAAGTGAATCCACAATTGAGACAAATCTCGTACCATACAGATGCAGCAAAAGGGCAATGAAAGAAAATGTGATTATGCAATTCGGCCCCATCAATACACAACACACACTTGCATTCAGCAAGAACACCCCAAGTACACAATCTGTCTTTGGTAGAAAGTCTCTGAAGAATAGCCAACCATTGAATAAAAGCCCATCTAGGGACATGCTTGCGATGCCAAACCATCCCACTCTATGCCTTGCACCTCAGAAGCACTACTCATAAGGGCCATCCAAGCTGATCTAGCAGAGAAAGATTCATTTGGAGTAAAGGTCCAAATGACCCTATCCACTATATCAATTGTAGGCAAGAGGTTCCCAGCAGTCCCATTAATGATTTCTCTAATAACTACAGATCTGCTCCTTAGCCTTTTCCATCTACCTGCATCAATAATGGAACGAACCTTTGCATTGAGAGAACTCCCAGCGTTGAAAGCAAATCTGTCCCCCAATGATGAAATAAGGAAAAATATACCTTCGAGGCTTGGATTGTTGCTCCTTTGCTTCTCCTTTGCTACTCCTTCTTTAACCTCAAGACAATCCCTTTTCAACCATGTAGGGTGGCCCCCGGTTCAATTGCAAAAGAGAAAAATGTGTTTATCTTGTCAAAAATAACTTTTTCCATGACACACTGAGGGTAAAATGGGCACACATTTCAATGTATAAAATGTCTTTGAGTGAAACTAATTGGGTTAGAAAGAGGACTCGACGAGCTTTCCAACGCTTCGAACCGCGTCCAAATCCGAGTTCGGGAGTGTCCGGGGCGCCCTCGCGAAGTTCGGTGTGCTGTGCTGATTCACATAGCGTGCGGCACTTCAAAAGGGCGCACGGCACCTTAGAAAATTCAAAAAATCACTCTGTCGCACGGGACTTTACTATCTCGCACGGCACCTTGAGAAAAAGTTCTGACAGAAGCAGTCGGCCACGCCTGCAGGAGGAGCGTCTGTGCCAGAAAATGAGTTTTATTCGGCCCAGAAGTCACCTCCCCTCCTTTAGTGATCATCCTTGGCTCTCTTGCCTATAAATACACCCCCTCTCTAGTTGAGAAGTACCCCTTCAACTCATTACAAAGTTATTCTGCCATTTTCTAGTCTCTCTCTCTCTCTCTCTCTAAAAAAAATTACTCTCATTCTTCTTTTCCTCTTAAGTCTAGTAAACTACTGACTTAGGAGGATCTCCACCTCAAAGCACCCAAACATCCTCACATCCTTCAATCCCCATTCAAGCTCAGGAGTTTTCAATCCGAATCAACCGCTCCATTCCTCCTTCTTCAAGCACATCCAAGCCTCGATCAAAAGGTATGAATCGATTTCCTTGAGCTAAATCACATTTAGCTTTGAGGGGAGCCGATCGAGGCCCTTCTCGGTCTTTCTATGCCGAGTTTGGGTCTCAAACGAACTTCAAAGTAGAAAATAGTTAAAAACCAGAAACTGCATTGGATACACTAGACCGTGCGATGTTCCAATACACCACACGGCATAGTGTAGTCTACCGTACGGCAAAAAAAATGTTCACTGCATATTTGTTCTCATGTCGTTACATTTGATGTGTTCATTGCTTTAATCTTTTTATTTTAGCTAATGTTATCCAGAAGTTGCACAGGCATATTCCAGAGGTGAGCTTTCATGTTAAAAATCATTTGTGGACTTCATTAAGTCCTTCAAACATATCAAAATGGCTTTTAGAAAAGTTTGGAAGCAAGAGGTTTTATAAACTGTTTTCTAAAAAGATCAAAATACACCCTCTTGACCTTAGTCTCATTTTGTGATGCAAACGAAAGCTATCCTGGAATGTGAGAACAAGTACCGCACGGCATAGTTGAGACGCCGTGCCGCGTATTGGTTTCATCGCACGGTATTGTGGCTAACATTAGCAATTTCACAGTTGCATTGTTATTTCTTTTATACACTGTTCATCCATTTCCATACCGTACAGTTCGCACACCAAGCACTTTTATGTGTTATATTTAATCCCGTGTCCCTCTCCCGTACATGTTTTAAAGTTAATCTTTTCAAATGATATTAAATCCCCCATTTAAAATGCCTAGTAGAGACCGGTCTTACCGGGCGAATGGGGTGCTTTTTAAAGAAAAACCTTCCCCGTTCGTAATGTGGCTCCCGAACCCATTATCTCAACGTTTTCGCTAGACTTAAAGCCTTTTTCAAGCAAACTCTCGGTTTCTCGGATCATCCATCTCGAAAATCCGGGTGGCGACTCTTCGAGCGAAGCGCTCATTCTCGGGCGCGGGAGCCCACAGAACCTTTGCATTGAGAGAACTCCCAGCGTTGAAAGCAAATCTGTCCCCAAATTTCTGGAAGAGCGGACCTAAAGTATGCCAGTTATTCCATCATAGAAATGTATCCTCACTAATGCCAATAATTGTTCGAATTAATTGTTGGCCCTCACGTCTTAGGCCTAATATTTTCCTCATTGTCCAAGAGGAATCTGCTGGAGTATGCATGGACCAAAAGCATTTAGATCAGATAATGAAGGTATGGATCCATGTCACCCATAGGATGACCTCCTTTTTGCAAATGGCCCAAAGGTGCCTTAACATGGCAGCCTTATTCCATTCCTTGAGTCTCTTAAAACCAAGACCTCCCTCAAGTTTAGGGACACACACAGAAGTCCAAGAAACTTTAACACAATGGGACTTCAATTCCACACCTTTCCATAAAAATGGCATTGAGGATCCCTTCAATATCTTTCATAATTCTATGAGGTAGAATGAACACTGAGGCCCAGTACACTCGCATGCTGAATAAGATAGAACCAATGAGCTGAGCCACATATGATAAGAATTTGTTGGACCAGGATTGAACTCTACGCAACATCTTCTCCTTCAAGACCAAGCAATCTGAGTAACTCAACTTGGTAGAAATCAATGGGACTCCGAAATACTTTACAGGCAATACAGCCTCAGGGATATTGAGAATGGAGTTCAGAACTTGCTTGCTTTCGACACTAACACCAGAAAAGAAGGAAGCACTTTTTTGCAAATTTGGTTGAAGTCCAAAAAAGAGGTGAAAATCCCTCATCAACTCAGCAATAGTACAAAATGTATGGGAATCAGCACCACAAATAACAAACATATCATCTGCAAACATAAGGTGGAATAAGCCAAGAGCTTCACATCTAGGGTGGTAAGAAAAACCTCCATGGCTGATTTTGAAACTTAGGATTGCAGAGAACGCCTCCATTACCAACATGAACAAATAGGAGGACATGGGATCTCCTTGACAAAGTCCACTCTTACCAGGAAGATTTTTTTCTAATAGTTTCCTTTTTACTCACTTTTCATGAACTAGATCTAACTATTTTAATGGCTACATTCCACCACCTTTTAGAACTTTAAAAACCCTATTTATCGATATACAGTTCGTCTTGATCCAATTAAAATGAGAAAGTTGCGAGCGTTTTACCGAAATAAATTGCATTTTGACCCACAGAGGGTAAAATGGTCACATATTCTTATGTGTAAATTATTTTCGATCCAAACTACTTGGGATAGAAAGTAGATTGAACAAGTTTTATAATAGTTCCAACCACACGCAAATCTAAATTTCGGAGTATCGGGGACAAGCCCTCAAATTGGTCTATTAGCCAACTTTAGTGCGCCCCAGGCAAATTTTGATGCGCCTCAGGCGCATTCCCTTGAACCTTGGGCGCATCTGTAACACTTAAAAACATGCTAAACTTCGTGGGCTCAACACGGACACACGTGAAATATGATTCGAGTATGATTTCAATCGTTGGAAAGCTTGTTCAATCTTCTTTCTAACCGAAGTTGTTTTGATCAAAAATCATTTGTACGTACATCAAAGAAAACTACCACTTTACCCTTAGTGGGTCGAAAAACAAATTAGTTTGGTAAAAAGATCGAATCATAGTCATTTTAAATCGGATCAAGACCAATTACGAGTGGATAGATAGGGTATTCAAACTACTAAAGTATGATGAAAAGGAAAAATACAATTTTATGGAAAGTTGGTTAAAAGAAGACCGATTCAAAGATCATCGGACCACTAAAGCTAAACACGTTTGCGTGCTCTCTACACATTCTAGGTTCTATTACGAACATACACATTCCTAATTCTGGGATATTCCTTCATTCTGTAAGAGTTTGAAAAAATTTACAGGCTTTCCACACTTCCTCAAATCATCAAAAATCGTTTCAACATCAAAATTCGACCAAGGCAACGCTTTACGAAGCAAAATTCGATTGTCTACACCACCAACACAATTAATCGACCACTATGACTACCACACCACTACCACCACCACAATTTGACTACCCTCACTTGAACGTTTGCGCCTTTGGAACATTTTCGTAACTTAAAAGCTTATAACACGCACACAGAGAAACTCTATTTTTAGATCATAAGTTACTAATGAAATTTTTCATAGAACCACTTAAACGATGAATAATTACCTAAAAATTAGGGATTCGAGCGCCGAATGAATGACAAAATGTGTTTTAGCCTTAAAGGCTTCGAAGATTTTTCTAATAGTCTCCTTTTTATTCATTTTTCATGAACTAGATCTGAATATTTTGATGGCTGCATTCCACCATCTTTTATAACTTTAAAATCCCTATGTAGATTATTATCTTGGTCCAATTTAAAATGAGAAAGTTGCAAGCGTTTTACAAAAATAATTGTCTTTTGACTCATTGAGGGTAAAATGTTCACATATCTTTATGTTCAAATAATTTTGGATCCAAACTACTTGGGATAAAAAGTAGGTTGAACAAGCTTTCTAACGGTTCAAACCACACAAAAATCTGAATTTCAAACTGTCCGGGACAAGCCCACAAAGTTTGGTCTTTTAGCAAGCTGTACTGCGCCCCAGGCGTATCGTTATGCGCCTCAGGCTCACTCCCTTGCGCCCCGGGCGCATTCTTAACACTTAAAAACATGCTAAGTTTTGTGAGTTCAACACGAACACACTCAAAATCCGATTTTAGCGTGGTTTGAACCATTGGAAAGCTTGTTAAATCCACTTTTTTTATGGAAGTTTTTTATCCAAAATCATTTGAATATCAAAGTAAATTACCGTTTTACCCTTAGTGGGTCGAAAAACAAATTATTTCACTAAAAGCTTGTATCACCGTCATTTTAAATCAGATCAAGGCCAATTATGAGTCTATAGATAGGGTTTCCAAACTAATAAAATAGGATGAAAGAGAAAATTAGAATTAAAGAAGTACAATTTATGAAAAGTTGGTTAAAAGAAGACCAATTCAAAGATTATCGGACCATTAAAGCTAAACACAGTTGCATGCTCTCTACACATTCTAAGTTCCAATATGAACACACATTCCTAATTCTAGGAGATTTCTTCATTCTTTATAAGAGTTAAAAAAATCTTATAGGGCTTTCCACACTTCCTCGGATCATCTAAAATTGTTTCAACATCAATCTTCGACTAAAGCAACGCTTGTACATTTACGAAGCAAAATTCGAATGTTGACACCACCAACACAATTAATCGACCACTATGACTACCACACCACTACTATAGAGACCCGTAATTTTCAAAAAAAAAAAAAAAAGAATTTGTTTAAATGTTTTATTATAAGAAATAAAAGGACGAGATTGATTTTGAAATTGGAAGTTGGGGTCGATGTGTTAACTTATATACTTGAAGGGTAAGTGTGTGTGTAGTGTGTATATATATTATATGCATGAGTGTAGGGAATAAAAATTCTCCTTTTTCTTTTTTCTCCATCTCCCGTTCTTCTCCTCTCTCACTCTCAGCTCTCACTCTCTCTTTCACACTCACTCAAAAATAACCCAAAACCCACACAAAGCAACCTCAAATCCTTCAACCCCTTCGCATATTGTGGTTCGAATCCGGGTGGTTTGAGCTCGGTGGAGGTGCGTTTCGTTTGAACTCAAAGTTTGGAGCTAGGGCTTGGAAATCCTTTCAAATTCGTTCTTGGATCTTGAGGTAGGGGGTTCTAACTCTCAATATACGTAAATGATTTGTTTCTTGTAGCCTGATTGGTGCCATTGATCGTGATTATTATTGTTGACGTTGTTGTTGCTGAAAAAGCCATCTTTGTCCGTCAAAAATCTGCTCGAAACCCATCGTTATCGATAACACTTCCTTTGTTATCGATAACACTTTGTCTCATAGCCCAGAAAACCCGTTGTTATCGATAACAATCCTCATTGTTATCGATACCCTTGCTTCTGGAATGATTCTGACTCCTATTGTTATCGATACCTCTCCTCTTGTTATCGATAACGTTACGTTCTCGGGCTGATCTTTACCTTGAGTTATAGATACGATCCTTTTTCGTTATCGATAACGCTGTTAATTATTCTACCCCGACCATTAGTTATCGATACCCATGTTTTTTGGTTATCGATGACACCTTGTCATTACATTGTTTTGTCAATTTCCGTTTTCCATTCCATTAACGTGGGCTTGATTATTCCTAGCCTATATTCTAAACATCATTCTAATGATCTGGACTTGACCAACCATGTTGTGTGGCATCATCAATCATGTTCATGATTTTTTTAAAGTTCTATTAAACATGATTTTCTCCGAACACTTTTTATGAAATAAAGTTGCGTTTTTAACGGTGTTTCTAAAATGGTGAAATGAAATTTGGAACATTATGAACACGACGAGAACGTATCGTGGAGTGTTTATGAACGCCGTAGGTTGTTCGAATGTCGTAGTGGGCATAAATGGTAGATGGGAGCGGCATAATGACATTAAGGGTAAGGTAGTAAATTGTATCCTCATAACTCGTTGAACCTCTCGATCGTCCTTGGTACACTTATTACGGGATTCAAGTGTAGGAAATAGTAGGTCGGATACTTTGGAAACCGCTTGTAAGTAGCATGTTGCGTAGGTGCGGGGATATAATTGGAGGTATGATGTGGACATGTGCATTAGTCTATAAGCGATACGGTTGATCGTTGGCCTTGTAACGCCATGTGATTGATTGAATGATTCTTGGATTCGATTGAGTGATTTGATGTTCGTGAAAGGGAAGTTGATTATGAAATGGTGGAGGGTCGGTTAAGCGATGTGCGTTTCCGCTAACCAATGTTTGTTATTATTAAGGGAATAGACTCGGGGTGACCCTGCGCTCGAGGGAACAGACCCGAGGTGACCCAAATGATTGTTACTGTTGAGGGAAAAGACTCGGGGTGATCCTACGCTCGAGGAGATAGACCCGAGGTGACCCAAGCTATTGTTATCAAGGGAATAGACTCGGGGTGACCCTGCGCTCGAGGGAAATAGACCCGAGGTGACCCTAGTGTTCATCGAAGGAATATATCTGATTGAAAGAAAAGAAAGATTCTGTAATGAAGGGATTGAATAATGATGATTGTAGACTCGAGGAAGACTGTAGTATTGTATGAAGGATAGTAAAATGATTCGGAATCGGTTATAGACTAAAGTGGATTAACGTAAGCTTGTCGATGTATTTACTCTGGGGAGTGAATGGTTAGTGACTTTCCGGTGAAGTCTAGGATCCTTCGATCTAAGAGCATAATTCGGTGGTAATCATTCATATTTTGGGCGTATCCATCAATATTCATTCACTCATTCATGGTGCATGACTCATTTCATTTTCATATAGTTTGAGCATAGAACTCTCTACTGGGCACGTGTTTTGCTCAACCCTATCCTTCTTTCAGGTACACTCGGAGATAGTGACATGGAGTGCTTGGCGTGCATTTTGACATCATCCCTTTTGAAAGCTGATATGAGAAATTACTTGGGCATCATTTTGTAAAACTCTTTGGGAATGTAATATTAATTTTTGTTATGACTATTATTTGATCATGGAGGATTGTAAACCCTAAACCTTCTCTTCCCCTATTTTATTTGGATCGTCAAGCTTGATAAGAAATTTTGAACTCAATTTGCAATTATGGGAATGAACTATATTTTGGGCTATTATCTGTATTATTCTGAGGTTTTATTCATTGGGAATCTTTATATTTTATGTTGAAAATCGAGGGCGTGACAACTACCACTTCCACCATTGCCATTTGACTACCCTCACTTGAACGTTTGCGCCTTAGAAACATTGTGTAACTTAATTGCTAAAACATACACAGAGAGAAACTCTATTTTTAGATTGTAGATTGAACAAGCTTTCTGACGTTTTAAACCACACACAAATCTGAATTTCGGAGTATCCCGGACAAGCCCTCAAAGTTTGGTCTTTAGCCAGATTTAGTGCGCCCAAGCGAATTTTTCTGCACCCCAGAGGCATCCTTAACACTAAAAAACATGCTAAACTTTGTGGGGTCGACACAGATGCACCTAAAATCCGATTCGAGCGTGGTCTAAATCATTGGAAAGCTTGTTAAATCTTCTTTCTTACCGAATTTGTTTTGATCAAAAATCATTTGTAAATCAAAGGAAATTATCATTTTACCCTTAGTATGTCGAAAAACAAATTAGTTTGGTAAGAAGCTCGAATCATAAGCATTTCAAATCGGATCAAGACAAATTATGAATGGATAGATAGGGTTTTCAAACTACTAAAATATGATGAAAAAAAAAATTAAAGAAGTATAATTTTATGGAAAGTTGGTTAAAAGAAGACCAATTCAAAGATCATCGGATCACTAAAGCTAAACACGTTTGGGCGCTCTCTCCACATTCTAAGTTCCGTTACGAACACACTCCTAATTCTAGGATATTCCTTCATTATGTAAGAGTTAAAAAAATCTTATAGGGCTTTCCACACTTCCTCGAATCATCAAAAAAATCATTTCAACGTCAAAATTCGACTAAAGCAACGCTTGTACATTTACGAAGCACAATTTGATTGTCTACACCACCAACACAATTAATCGACCACTGTGACTACCACACCAATACCACTACCACCCCCGCCATTTGACTACCCTCACTTGAATGTTTGTGCCTTTGGAATATTTTGTAACTAAATAGATCTTTGGAGAGGGGTAGGGTTACACTAGTAATGTCTGTTAGGTGACAGTGGCGGAGGTGGTGCAGTGACGGTAGCGGTAGAAAGTGAGG
The DNA here is from genome assembly GCA_025413875.1 of Rhododendron molle. Classification (NCBI taxonomy): domain Eukaryota; kingdom Viridiplantae; phylum Streptophyta; class Magnoliopsida; order Ericales; family Ericaceae; genus Rhododendron; species Rhododendron molle. The sequence continues at coordinate 527,278 of CM046396.1, read as the reverse complement.
GCAATTTATGTGTAATGTGCTTCTAAGTATTCTCTTTGCGCCTCAAGCACAAGATAATGCGCGCCGAGCGCCAGAAATTGTTTAGTTATGCGGCTTAGGTGCATTGTGTAGCGCCCTGGGCACAGATTTCAATTGCGACTTCGTAGCTTGCCACAGAAATTGCTGAACTCCGATTTTAACCTAGTTAGAACTAGAGGTGGCAAATGGGGCCACCTCACTCTAGAGGGGTTTTAGGATTAGTCTAAAGTGCGCGCAAGCTGACAGTGGTGGAGGTGGTGTAGGGGTGGGGTAGTGGTAGAAAGTGAGGGCAATTTACGTGTAATGTGCATTTCTAGTATTCTTTTATGCACCTCAGGCGCAGGACAATGCACCCCTGGCACCAGAAATTGTTCAGTTATGCGGCTCAGGCGCATTATATTGCGCCCCGGCCACAGCTTTCAATTAGAGAAGTAGGCCAATTGCATTTTGTTTAATATTTTGCATTTTGTTTACTTTTTTTTACAAGCTCAAAATTAACCAACACTAATAAGAAAAATATATGATATACATATATACTTATTTCGAATTGAGTAATGAAAATTAATATGAGTTTGTCTACGACTTTCACACATATAGAACCGATCCAAAAGGGGTAACCCTTCTGTAGAAAATTTCTTAATCCCCCACTGACTGTAGTAGACGGTGGTTGAGGTGTTGTGGTGGCGGCAACAATAGAAATATATAAGTACCTTTTAATGGTTTGATCTCATCTTCTTTTTTCAATTGTGTTGACGGTTATTTTTAGTTTAGTTGCAAATGTGCTATTCTTTATGTTCACCATTTTTGCACTGCTTTAAATCTCGTAGATAGTGAAGTGATCGATCCTTCCTAGAGTGTTAATTTTATGTTGCTCATACAATGATGATTGTGTTTTATTCAAGTGCGACCGACTGTGTATGGTGCGGTTGGATCCAAAATCAGTCAGGGTTGTCGATCAGCACGTAGAACGGGTGATTGGCGCTCATTGCGATATAATTATGTGGGTGTGCATCAGGCAATATCCTCACACCTCACTAAGGACACTTTATTGGATGCCAATTTCTTCTAGTTGTGCCTTTAGGCATGAGCATGATCTAGTCTATATATATAATAAGGAAGTAGTGTTTTAGAAAATGTACATAAGTCCAAGGACCGAGCTTTGTGGTGTGCTAAATTAACGGTTAAGATTGGTTACTTCTTTTTCGATGTTTCAAATTGCGATACAGCTAGATCAATGGTCACGCTTGTTTGTGTGTGTCTAAATTTTCCCGCCCATTACATTAGGAAATTCCGTGCTTTCCTCTTTCCTTGTAATGCGTCTTCTCCTTTCTAAGAATAAAAAACTGCTCACCTACCATGTCTTGTAAAACTTAAAAATATCAACCTGATGTAACTTCAAACCCATCACGCTTCTATCCTTCTCTTCCCTGCCCCTTTCATAGATCAACGCTAATTTATGTTATGGTGATAGTGTAGGTATGATGATGGTGGTAAAGGGTAGAAAGATGAGGGCAATTTACTGTAATGTGCATCTCAGAATTCTCTTAATTATGCTCCTCAGGCGTTGTTCCATGCTCCTCGGGTGCCAGAAATTGTTGGGTTATATGGCTAGGCGCATTGAATCGCACCCCGGGCATAGCATCCTAACTGGCTAAGGCTGTGTTCCACAACTAAAAAAAGAACTTATTTTTTGTCCAATAAGAAGGCCTGTTCCACAACTTCAGCCTTCTTATTTTTCAACCAAGAATTTGGATTAAGCACCCCACGGCCGGAAATCAACCGGCAGCCACGCCGGGCTGTCTCCGGCCACTGGACGGCCGATCCGAACTGTCCAAAAATTCTAAGAAAAAAAAAACAAGGGGGCTCGCGCGAGAATCAATGGCATCCGAGATGCGTAGGGTGCTTGATCTGAGCAATCCTTATTCGTGTATGTATCAAAACATATTGTTACTCATATATACATGGAAAAATATTGCTCGATCTGAGCACCTTACACACCTCGGATCCCATTGATTCTCGCATAGGCCCCCTTTTTTTAATTTTTTAGAATTTTTGGACAGCTCGGATCGGCCGTCCGGCGGCCGGAGAAGGCCCGGCGTGGCCCGCTGCCGGTCGGAAATTTTTTTTTTGGCACCAACAATCCTTTTCTTTGTATAAGGCAACTTCCAGGTCAAAAAAAATAGGGTTACGCAAAAAAATTTCCTACCACTATGGATCTTATTTGATAGATCTCATTGAGATCTTTAATACGGTGCAAAAAAAAAAAATTTTTTTTTTCATTTACGTTTTATTTGAGTTTGAAAATGTGAAAAAAACTTTTTGTTTGGGAAAAATAAGAAGGGTGGATTATTTTGGAATGAGAAGATGCAAAATAAGTACTTATTTTTTAAGAAGCGTTCTGGAACGGGGCCTAACTGCAAAGAGAACATATGACTTTGGAAAGTCAGATTGAACAAAATAAGAAGATTGACGAATTAGAAGAAGATTGAAATAAAAATAAGAATAAGAAGGCGTAGTATTCTCTTATGCACCTCAGGCGCAGTACAATGCACCTCAGGCGCCAGACATTGTTGAGTACCTTGGATGGTGGTGTGTAGAAGGTCCGCGTAATCTGTGAAAGGGGCGCCAATGAAGAGATCAGGGATAGAAGCGTAATGGGTTTGAATGTCAAATATGACATTTGGGTTGGAATTGCATCCATTTGGCATGCCATGTCATATTTGACATCTTTGGTTAGAGATGTTGGTCTGATTTGAACAATTGCCTAAATTTTTCCAGTAGCACAAATCTCTCTAACAACTCAATCAGTTTGATTTTTCCTGTCATTTCTTTGCTTTTCCCTCGACTGTCTTGGTCAACAATATTGCTTTCAGAATAAACAATGCTTTTAGCTGATCCAAAAAAAAAAAAAAACAGTAACGCTTCTAGAAATGAGTACTCAAATTTTTTTCAATGAAAAAAGCATACTAACAGTTATGGACCTGATTGCAACATCTTTGCCTCTCTGTTTCTATTTCGTGATTGACAATTGTTGGTTTCTTGAATCAAATTATTACCTAAATTGACGAATCGTGGAGTATAAACGAACAGTTCAAACTAATCCTCCAGTAACATATCTGTGAATATTGTTTTATGTGGCTAATTGTTTTTTTTTTTTATCAGCAAAAAGAATATTATTATAAAATCGATAAGGGTACATCGAGAGAATAGGGCAAGCATCATAAAACAGAAGAGCAGACCAACCAAGAGTTGGAAAAGAAAAGAAAGAGAAAAAAAAAAAAACAACAGAAGAGCAATCAGCACAAAGCAGCTACAAATGAGTTCCAGCTAATGCAAACAATTACATCCTGTGTCTTCTAATGCTATCCAAATGACTCCTGAAATCTTCAACCATATAGGAGTCCAGATTGCATTTTCCTTTTACCCAAAGAGCCATCCTCAGCTTTGATTAAATCAACTATTTCGCCAAGAAGAGGTTGTTTATCATTAAGACAAGATCATTTCTAGCCTTCCAGATTGACCATAAAACTGCAAAAAGCGTTGTGTTCCAACATGCTTCCTCAAGATTGTGGAAAGAATTGGAGAACCAAAAGTTAACTAGTTCAGGAAGTGTTGATGGCCAAATCCATGATACCTGTGGTAAGGTCACGTTTTTATTTGGCAAATTCATGACAAAAACACATATAATTGTATCCTATTTATCGAGTTGTAATTTATTTTTTATTTAATTCTAGAGTATCTGTTTAGGAAGTGAAAGGAAATCAAATCTTTTGTATTTGAGTCTTTAGGTAATGAGAGAGGAAGACAATCAAGAAGATCAAGGCAATCAAGAGTTTCAATATTTAGCAACTTTGAAGAGCAAGATAATCAAGCTTTTTGAAGGGAACCTCGTGGATATTGCAACCTATAAGGAAAGGAGATCACATAATCAGTGGGTGGAAATTATGGGAACGTTCATCAGAATTTGTGCTTGAGCAACTCCTAAAAGGTTGTCACCAGTACTCCCTAGAGCAACTTGGCAGTTTTTTCCAAGCTATTTATATGCGGTTCATTTGGGATTTCGAGGTTACTGAATATATGAGTGCAGCTCCTCTCTTGCTCAAAAACAGGGAAATATCTAAGGGGGATTTTTAGTTTGTCTCTTGAAAAAAGATATGATGATCGTTTGATCATCAAACTTCCGGATTAATTCCAAGAGCCTTCTCCATACATTGTAATTGCTAATCGAAATGTTCTTCCGGTGGGTACCAACAGTGGATTCCATAGGCTATTGGAAGGCTTGAGCAATTCAAGGCAGCGGCGGTCAAGCACTGGGTGCGATGAACGAGTGATTCTGCAATCAACCTTGGTCAACCAAGAGAGATTCTAGATTGTAAGTATAGGTTTGTTTGTAACTGTACAATGAGTTATAGTGCATGATTTCCGTCCCGTAGTTTTTATCCGTTTAAGGGGTTTTCCACTTATATTCTTGTGTTCATCGTTTATTGTATTTCAATTTCTTTTATATTTTGCTTGTTGAGTATTCGGATAGCGAAAAAGGATTTTTTACCTGCCACCAAGACAAAATGGTAGACCAGGTGCTTCTAGCACAGGAGCATTGGAGAAAAAGATGCAGAGGAGTCTCAGGAGATAGTGCACAGATTGGACAGAATATATCCAGCATTTGGAGGGATGATGTTTCTTCAAACAAGAATTGATCTAGTACTAGTAGCAATCTTTTCCTTCACAGCTTGCCAAACAAAAGCATCAATCCTGGCCGGTCCAAGGTTTTTCCAGATCGACAAGCAAATTGCTTTTGACTGATGAAATGCTACGGAGGAAGTGTAGCGGAAGTTTGGTGGTGCCTAGGGCTGTCCAAGAAAAACCAAGAACCGGGAAACTGGTCCGGACCGATCCGATCCGTGTTTTTTGGATTTTGTCTGTGGATTAATAGTCTAGACACGGATTTAAAAATTAAAAAACCGTGAGATACGGATTAGGATTGGATTTTCATTTCAAAACCGTGGATTAACCGAACCGGACCGTAAAATACTTAAAAAAATAAAAATATAGATATATATGTGTGTAATATATATAAATAATTACTATAATTTTACTAATTTGCTTGTTTGTTTTGAGAAACTAATTTGCTATTTTTTGTTTGGTTTTTATGGGATGTAATAAATAGATCATGCTTGACCAGAATTTGTGTATTTTGGACAATGCTTAGTTTTATGAGAAAATTACCTCTAAGTACAGAAAAGTGACACTTAATTCCCATTAAGGATAGATGCAATACTTAATTACCACTAAGTCCACTTTTACAAAAATACATTTACCATTAATTGAAGTGTCACCCTGGGGTTTTAGGACATGCTAGGGTTTTATGGTACCCTAATGGGGACCCTAGTACCCTTGGGTACCCTAAAATCTTAGGGTACCCTAGGATTTTAGGATTTTAGGGTACCCTAGGGTTTTAGGGTACCTTAAGATTTTAGGTTTTAAAATACTCTAGGGTTTAAGGTACCTTAGGGTTTAGGTTTAGTCACTTTCATAGAGCGCTAGGGTTTAGGTTTAGGCACTTTCATAAGAGTTTTAGGGTGCACTTTCCTATTATAGGGTTTTAGCGGTTTAGGCACTTTCATAGGGTGCCCTAGGGGTTTAGGCATTTTTATAGGGTACCCTGAAGTTTAGGCACTTTTATAGGGTGCCCTAGGGGTTAGGCACTTTTAGCATTTAGGATTTTAGGCACTTTCACAGGGTTTTCGCGTTTTGTTAATTAGAAGAAACTTGGTGGGAATTACTTTTTATTTTCTGGACCTAGAGGTAAATTGCCCTAGTTTTATTTGGTTGTTGTCTTGTTGCCTTTACCATATTTATTATTGCCTTAATCCCTTTACTGCCTTTACAATTTGGACAGTATTTATGGAAATTAGTGTTTGCATTTTTATTTGGAATATGATCATGGTAGTAGCATCATTTTATTTTTTTGGAAAGAAATCCGTGGATAAAACTGGGACCGAACCGTGACTCACGGTTCGAAATCCGGACCGAAGCGTGAGACTTTTGGATTAAGATTGAATTGTATTTTCTAAAAACCGTGAGATACGAATTAGGATTGGATTCATACAAATCCGATCCGATCCGGACCGTGGACAGCCCTAGTGGTGCCCACAAAACTCGTATTGAGATCAAATACAAGTATTATGACAAGGAAAAAACAAGATGACACTATAGATTTACGTTGTTCTTGAATCCAAAACCGGCCTACTCACCGGGAGAGATACTCCACTATATAAACACTATAGAGAATACAATAATTGTGTGGGGGAATACCCAACTAGACACCAATACCCGAGCTCGATCAGAAGTTATACACACTTCCCGCTCACCTGGTATTCATGAGCTCCAAATTAGAGCACCAACCTTTTGGTGTTGCCCCATCTCTCTTCTTCTCCATCTCTACTCTCCACAATTAGAGCCATAGGGTATATACACAGCAAATGGAGTAAGAAGCTGCCAAGAGCAATAAAAGCACTCCATGCGCGGCATTTTCCAAATCTTTGGTGTGGGCTTGAGAAGTCTGCTAAGGCTGCAACATGCTTTTCAACATCACCCTTTCCCTTTCACGCATGGGCTGATTTCTAACAAGAATGATTCTTGTTTTCCAAATGAGTGGAATGAGGATTTTTTTTATTTTTAGGTGTCCGAGCACACCTCGACTAATTCCAGGATTTTAAAGTTAATGACCAGGCAAATCTCTAGTGGCCCCTAAGGTGGTTCAAACTCGAGACCTGTGGATCTTATCTCCTAAGTCTTTATCGATCAACCAACCCTTCGGGGTTAAAAAGAAGAGGCTTTGTTGAGTTTAGCACTTTAACCAAACTTTGGGTAAATTATATATATTGTTGCCTTCATACTTAATTTTCTTTAAGAATGTGATGAAATCATGCGGTTATGATTAGGATGTAAGATAAACAGTCTAAACCAAATGGACCAGACTGAACCACTCAATTTTGATCAGTTTTGTTTGTTAAACTCAATTTATTCGGTCCTGCAAAACAAAATATTTTGGTTTTGCGGTTCCGTTTCCGGTTTTAAGAATTTGTTTACCGAATAGAAAACCAAACCGACCGAATTTGTAGTACTCCGTGTTGTTTTTGTAACATCTAGCTAGTACATGCTTGCATTGTGTTTTAATCTAGTCCTTGTTTGATGCGTTATGTTGCTAGGGTGAAACGAAAACTCTCTTTCGGCCTTTCCTCCGTACTCCTCTCAACCTTTCAAGAGTCGTGACTTTTTTCGTTGCTGTTGTTGTTATTACCCTTTTTCGCATTTTAATTGGATTGATGGTTACCCGTATTAAATTGGGAATTTTGTACTATTGTATTGGAACCCAACTTTGAGTTTGAAACTGATCACTCCGTTGGTTCGGTTGATAAGGATTTTGGTTTATGGAACCACAAAACCGTTGTTACCAGTTCTTGTAAGAAATTAATTGCCTCAAAAGCCGACCGTACTGTTCACATCCCTTGCTATGATTGTTGGATTAAGTTGATCTTTATCATGGATGCTCAACACCTTGAGCTTTACAAAATGAACAATGACCGTAGTAGGCCCCATGGGCCCGGATAGCACATTCGAGGAGTTGCCCCTTTTTTTCTTTTCTTTTCTTTTTATCACATTTTCAAATGCAACTTGATGGAGTTTTGTTGAACGGGCTGAAGTAGTTCTTTGATTCTACGAACTGTTTTGACTGCTTGTTAAATTTATCAATGAAATAGGCTAGAAATACTCTGATTGTGTGTAGAGTAGAGTATATGGGTACGTTATTCTGATAACCCGCCTTGCTCAACGTGTCAGGAATCCAAAACAACGTTGGTATGCTAATGTTGTTTGCTTCCGTCAGGATGCGAATTTGATTTGCTTTCTTTGTGCTTGATATGTCTGTATTACAATTAGATGTTTCCTAAAACTGCTGCGTTTTGCAGAACGGTTATGAGGATTTCTTCAGGATCGAGAGAGACACGAAGCTGAAAAGGCTCATGAATGTTTACTGTGAAACAAAGTCCGTTGTATGTCATTATTATAGTTTCTTGTTTGACGGCAGACGCACGCCTTCATTGCGTCCAGACTCCTTATGAGCTCTCTCTCTCTCTCTCTCTCTCTCTCTCTCTCTCTCTCTCTCTCTCTCTCTCTCTCTCTCTCTCTCTCTCTCTCATGTTTTTGAAGCTTCTTACATTTGAAGTCCTGGCCAACCTCAATGCTTTTCGGTACTGTCGGCTATCAAATGGAAAGTTTGGATATGATCTATATATGCTGTGAGGCACCAAACTGATGTTCGGGACTTCAGACGGATTTTCAGATGCTGGCATTTTGGTACGGAAGGTTTTGGTCCTTTTGCTCTGCTAGGCATAGCTGAAGTTATAGCATGCAGGACATGGTAGAGGTCTACTAGCATTCTCCCGGCCAGCTAGAAAGCGGAAGTAGTATCGGTAAAATTGAAGAGATGCACATGTAGCTAGCTAGCACTAATGTTTTTGGGGCATGCATCCTGAAAATTATCTACCTGCATGCTAAGCTAATTTGATGTCTACCGGACCGACCGCCTCTTATTGTGCTGGAATGGAATGGTATTTCCTACCTCTGTGCCATTCATTGCTTGAAAGCGAAACTCAACTACAGTATTATTTATTGACGGCCTAGCAATTAGGGAAATACTCCCAAGGAAAAATTTTGCAATGCTCTTGAAGCAAGGCATGCATGATTCGCTCCAAGTGCGTTGTGATTGGTTAATGTTGCGGTACCAGTAATTTTCTTCTTGGTATTTTAGGGTACAAACTGACATGTTGGGTATCGTAAGTGGTGTGGAGCATTGCTCCAAGAGCACTCAATAATCTCTTAATGTAGAAAACCCATAAACTCAACAAATACTTTTATTCGCCATGCATGCTACTGGATGTCCCTGCGGCGTCCAACTTTTGACACACAATATTAAATTTGACACAGTATGATTTTTTTATGAAAATATTGAACCCATAAAATTTCATTTGATGGTGACTGTGAAGAACTCGAAAAGTGACTAAGCCACATGAATAATTAAGGAGGTTAAGATTACTAAAACATGAGTGTAGTTTTGTGGGATCCAACATTAAAATATAGTGTCTTGAGTTAGACACAAGCTGGCCCAAGGCACCCTTTATTACAAACAATATAAATGGAAGCTTTTCATAAAAGTGTTTGGGGTGACTAATCATGGAGAAAATAAGAACGCCTAGAATGTTTGTCAGGTTTATGAGTAAAAAAGAGTGAAAAATATGATGAAATCCACTGACGTTAATTGAGGGAATTTACCTTACTAATCAACAAAAACAGTGATAATTTCTCAATCAAATTGGAACGATGTATTTGCATTGCAATAAACATTAAGAAAGTTCATTAAAACAACATTTTGCACAACAAAATAGAGAACATGTGGTGTGGCACTATGTTGTTGCAGAACAGTATCTCATTTAATTATCAGTAAAAAATTTGTCATAAAACACACAATTCTAAATAGTCAAATGTGGATGCTCTCATGCTTGGCAGATCAGTTGCTTGTTTGACATTTTTGAACAGGAGTATGAATTTTTATGTATATTATATTAAGAATGGGCATTTTTTTGAGTTTTGATGTATCTAGTTTGGGGATGGTAGCAGTAGCACTACTATCATATTACGAATGGTAGCACTGGAGGTTTGATTTATATTCTCAAGGAATGGTCATCTTTTAGCATAATTATCTAGCTAAGGGGCCGAATAGTACCACTTGTATTGGTGGTATGAATGTTTTGAATTGTGAAGTGGTAGTATATTTTTTTTCCGACTATGGTATGTTATTTACACGCTTCTTTAATATACTTTTTCTTGTTGGGTGGGGAACATAACTGAGTATTGTGAGTGAACTTTGGAATCGAATCAACATTTTTCCTTTAGCGCTCGACTTCACAACATTAAACCGTGATTTTGACTCACCCACTCACCTTTTCCCTCTAATTCGTCGTTGGTGTGCCATGTCCATAAATTTAAAATGGAAAAGTCTTTCTTGGCGAGAAAAATCTTCTAGTTATGAAGCCTCGCTTCAGTAGATTTGAGACTATCTGATGATGATAACCTGCAATGTGCTAAGAGGTGATGAAAATCTTCAAGTTATGGCTTTGGAGTTGGAGCTCCCAGAGGTGACTTTCGAATCTGATTGCAAGGTGCTTATTAACTGCCTTTATGATGCTAGGGCGCAATGCCCGTGGGAGGTTTCTGTGGTGGAAGGCATCAAGTTCTGGGCTTCTTTCCGTAACTGTTCCTTCTCTTGGGGTAGCTAGGAGAAGAACAGAGTTTCGCATTGGCTGAGAAGAACAGCATTGGCCGAGAAGAACAGAGTTGCGCATTAGCTAGCCTCTTAGTGGTTGCATAGGAGTTCAAGTGTTTTCTCAAGTTATATTCCGCCTGATCTAGTTTCTCTTATTGCTCTAGGCAGGCATAGTTAGTCTGTTTATTTCAACATTTCAAAAAGAAAACAAAGAAACCCTGCAAATTCTCTCCAATTACCCGTTTCTTCTAACCACATCTGAAAAATATGAATCATGCAAAGGAGTGTACGATTTCAAAAAGTAAAATCACTCGTGTTATCATGCATGACAACTTAACATCTTATTTTCTTGAGTAAGGTAGAAATGTTGACGCCACCCTTTAAAACTGTCAATGAACGCTGCTAATCGAGCTTCTCTCATCAACATATCAATGATAAGCATTATATACTTTGATTGTCCACCTAATTTACAAACAAAAAAAGAATGATCTAACTCTTCTCATCGAACAATGTATAGAGACAACTTGGTGCTTCTCATTAATCTAGGTAAAAAAGCGTCACAATCTTTCTGAGATTCTTTGCTTCTTGACATGTTTCCATAAGCAGTCTGCTATCATGGAAGGCAAAACAAATGACTTGCTGAACATGCGAAATAATGTCCATGTTGCATAGCCTGCACTTGCACAACAAAACACAAACCAAATTATATTTCCTGAATCAATTATGGCAGAGGTGAAGTCAAGCTCAATAGGCATGGTCTCCAACTTGGGTTGAATTGAAATCCATTTATGCAGACAGTTCAACAGTCTGCATAAATTGAAAGATTATGTTTGTTAGCATGAAATCCAATTCATGCAGACTGTTCTCTTTTTTAATTGAAATTTATGCATACCGTTGAACATGTCAACATGCTAACAAACATATTCTTTCAAGTACATTCGCCCATGGGGGGTAGCCCAGTGGTTTAAGGTCATCACTAACCTGCTGGCTTCTATTAAGGGTAGATGATCATTGTGAGGCTTTTCTATTACATGCTTCACCTGCAAAAAAAAAAAAAACATAAAGTATACATCCAAAAAATATATTGTTCCCACTATAATAATAACTAGAAAGACATGCCAAAACAATCATACTCAGCAGGAGCCTTTTCACACACATCACAAGTTTTCATGTTTCATTACCACAATGGGTCCATGCTGCTGGTAAAGGATTCAAGCACGGAATCACCCAATGATACCAGCTGCATGATCTCTTCGACAGACCAGTCCACTTACCATAGCTAATGATTTTTTCGAAGTGAAAAAGATAACCATATGAGCATACAGCAGTCGTGTTGGCTAAATTCTCTCATGAAACGGATCATAGTTGACGACTACTCCCAACGACATTCCAGCGAATAGAAAACAGAAGTCTTTTGAAGCGGGAAGAAAAAACAATGGATTGCGGTGATTTCATAAGGCACTCACCCCCGGGTGCACCTAAGGAAGGAAGTATCCCCTTAAATAGCTCCCTCTAAGTAACCCTCCAACGCACTAAGGCAATTAGCTCTGAAAGTGGTCCAGGGCTGACATGCCTAGCTCTGAAGGTCATAGGTTGTATGGACTTAATCAAAGGTAAGGCAAGGGTAAAGGGTTCATAGGAAGAATGCAATTTCAACAAAGCATGATTTAAGCAAGTGTTAGAGTGTTGTCAAACGCTGGTCCGTCCGGTCCAACAATGAATGCTCTCTCCATTCCATGTGAACACCCGTTCGAAAAAATCATCAACTACGGTGGGAGATTGCTTGTCAGTAAAATAGTTTTTCAAGGTCCCTTGTCAAAAAAAAAAAAAAAAAGGTCCCTTGAGTTCCTCGAACTTTGGAGGTACACAGAGGCCGGTATTTGAGTCGTAAAACTTTCTGATGGCAGCCACTATGTACATATATTCCCTGAGGTCAGGTCTGCCTCCAGTCCCCGCCCCCACCCATACCCCCATTGGTTGGAGATTACATGGGTACTGCTACTGTTCTATTGTTGTCTAAAGGTATACTACGAATGAATAAATTACATAACTAACCAAAAGAGCATCACAATAAGAACATGAAACGAACAGCCTTCCCAAAAATGGTTTGTACAGTGCTTAAACGCTAATCATGAAAATTGGCAGTATGATGAAACAGTTTCAAACGTTTAACTAGAAAAGATCTACAGTGGCACAACATACGACTTTATAGCTTCCCAACTATGGTACATGGATCCTTCAAAATGTATTAAGCACCATGTCCGACACTCCACAATCAGATTAGAGTATGGGATCCGTCTCCGACATGTTTAGTTGGAGAATAACTTAGCAAGCATATTTTCTAACTCAAATGTCTCGCAACCTATGCATAGAATTCCTATAATATGCATGAAAAAGGTCAAGACAACTAGTAAACAACATTTACAATAGAAAACATAAATTATATATCAGACTTTAAATATACCGGCGTACCCATATGCAAATTAGATGAATCTGACACTTAGACAAGTACCCGCTTTTGGCATCCCTACCCGAATTCATGTTACATAGCTTCCCAATTTGCAGCAAAAGGAATATCAACTGAATGAAATTGCAATGAAATTCTTACCTTCGCCAGTAATTCCTGGCTTTCAGGAGGTTGCTTTTTCAAACTTTGAGGTAATATCACAGTGAGCAGCTCTGGCTTTTCTGCTCTTAAAGCACCTCTAATAACAGCTGCATTAGTCCCCGATGCACCAGATGTAAAAATGTGGTTTTTCTGTGACCAAAGACAAAAGATTCATATAAATCAAGTAATTAGATGAACAAGACTAACTGGAAATCAAAAAACTTTGAAAGAATGCAAGGGTGACCAGAATTCAGTAAATGTTTGTTTGCCCAATAGGAACTAATCATTCCATGCACAGAAACAGAATTTAAAGGTAATTTTTGCAAGTGTTCTGATGAGTAGAAGAATCATACTGTTATAACCATCGCATAGCTAAGAATCTCAATAAGTTCCTGATGCATGAATCCCATATTCCGTGTCCCAAAAAATCCAATAGCTCTTGGCCCTTGTTGCTGGATTGCTAGTAGCTCCTGACAAACAAAATAAGGCTTCATTATACGGATGCACACCCACATATATTACATGTAGTAAAACCAAATACTGATGTCCATTTTGATAAGCACAAGTAGGTTTAAAAGGATAGTCGCAAGCTGCAGCTGAGCCTTGAATTTGAAGCCTACCATAAGCAGCACAACCAAACATAGCATTCATTTTGATACAAGATCTTCCAAGCTTGCATAGGAGAGTGCATAACTCACAACACAAACAACCAAAAAAGGGAAGGGGAAGAAACAAAAAAAAAAAAAGGACAGTACACTTTGCTTCTGAAAATTTCCAGAAACTTTCAACGATTAACTCTGCTGCTAAAAAGATATGAAGTAAACCACCATGACGGGAGCCTCTTACAGAACAAGAAATGCAGGATAGTGTCGGGAAGAATTAACAGCACCATATGGAAGAGAAGTGGAGAAGGAGGAGAAGAAGAGGACAAGCATAAAGGGAGAAGAAAGTAAGTCAATTCAACCCAAATGTGTAGACATGGAAGAAACAGAAATTTGTATAATAAAGAAAAAATATCCTCCTTCCACTAACCAAGAGGTATAGTAGTGAGGAGTCTAGTATCTTTCGTGGATACAAATATTTTCTCAAATAACCCTTTATGGAGCGCAGAGGCCCAAGGCTGTTCCACCGAATCCTTTTGGAGGCACTTATAGAATTTTTCATAACTCTTGTTGGATACCGCCGATGTTGATTGTTCCCTCTCATCTGACATAGGCGCACTACTAAAGCAAGAATATCTTGTGTTTTCTGTGTTCTTTCTCTATTTTTCCATTTTTTGTGCACTTCAGTTTGGAACCATTACCATCACATAGCAGGTCTCTTGCCTGTGATACAAGCGATGAGAAAAACTTGAAAAGGGGACAAAAAGGCTCATTGCAAACCCGTATTGATAGGGGGTCAAGAAGACAACAAACCTGTAGATAATCAACATCAGGCACAGGTTCTGGTATAGGTTTATATTCTGATACCAGAACCTCCCCTGATCCTTCTCCAGGAAGAGTCTGGACTTGGGTTGGAATCTTAGCGATGGCTTCTTCATCTGACCCAAACATCTGCAGCACGATTTCATCTTTGTTCTTCCCACTATCAATGTTCTGATCCCCCTTGGCATATCCACAAAGCCACTATACCAGCACATACAAAATAGAGGCCCTGGTAGTAAATGATTAGTGAAAACCAACCGTGCATACAATCACATAGACAAGCTCAATTGCAAATAATACATGCAATGGTCTAAACAATAACCACATCATTTTGAAACATAGCAAAACATGCAGGGGGCATTCACTTGCTCTCCCTACTAAAAATAATCCGCAGCAATGAATGGATGTATTCTAAAATCTTAAAGGCAATTATGACACACTGGTACATACTAAAGTAGTAAATATGCAAGTGCATTAGGAAAACTTTTTAAAGTAACCAGATTTACCTCGTCCAAACTTTCATACAGAAAAGTGAATGAAAGCAGGTCACTACAAAAAAACTGAATGACCGTAAATTTGCATCTTCTAGACAGAGCAATATACTTTTTCTTATGTTGGGACTTACAGCAATAAGATCCTGACTTACACTGTCAAGGAAAGGAAAATGCACATAAGCCTTGAAGGCTACGTTTAACTATTTACAATAAGAAAAAAGACCAAATCATCTACGAATGAAGGAAAATTCAACATTCAAGTTGTACCCTTACAGAGCACTCTACATCCTCCGATAAGTTCTGGGCCATTAACACCGCAGAAGATCACATTGAATTCATTGTATGGGCATCAAATCCATATAACAAAGGACATAAGGTATACACAACAAAGTATTATTATTTGTCTCGGACATTATTTTTAAAAATATTACTCGTGTTACCCTAATGTTTGAGTTTTGTACATTGCCATCTAAATAATGATGCATCTCTTCTCAAACAAACCATTTGACACTTTAACATCCAAACCGAACTTGTACACCCAGATCCCCAAATATCTGACACAGGAGAGAAAATTCATGGACGAAGGTGAAGAATGAAATCTTTTATAATCTCATCTAATTTAAGTATACCCCAAAAAATACCAATATAACTAAATCAAACCAAAGCAAATAGAGCATTCTCTTCCAATCAATTGAGGTCGGCTACATAAATCTATATTTTTCATGGCTCTGTCAAGGCATGATGTTCTCTCCTTCTGTAATAACATAAACAATTAGGAAAATATACATATTTTGCATTACACCGTGTCAAAGCATGCTTACCCAACCTATGAGTTGAATCACCGATTTACCATAACCTAGAGTTTGGGGTTCAAGGAGGACCTTTGTTCATACGTGAACCCATATGACCAAGTTGGGCCATTGTTGCTTTTATAATATGTCCGATCCTTTGTTGTAGTAAATTGAATACTGCACTCATAACTTCATAAGGACCATCTCATCCCCACAATTAACCCCATGCTAAGACGTCCCCCTGTCCAATGACGGTATCCTATTACTACCATTTATTGAACTGACGATGGACCATAACATCTTTGTATTAAAAGGCATTGCAAATGCACACACTGTTGAATCACAATGCTTGAATGTTGTCGTGTCAGACATCTCTTACATTAATACCTCACATGTAGATAGACAGAAGCATAAGATGGGACTTAACTAAGAATCCAAGATGCATCTAATATCAAAGGTTGTCGGTTGTGATCTTATAGTTGAATTGAGTCAAAACTCACATGTCTAAATAGGATACTCCCTGTTGAGCCTAGGCCACATCTCCACTCACTGTCAATTAGTTTTGAGTTGGATGCTTTCAAACTCTCAATTCATATTTCATGCAGATGTCACACGACTCACACCCACATGCTAGCGATGGAAAACAATGTGGACAGTGGACTCTTTCAACCTCATAGAAGATGATTTTGTCAGACATGGTATCCTCACACATGAAACACCTCATGCATAAGTTGAGCAATGCAATAGCCAATGACAATTTGCTCATATATATCCTTTAAAGTTTACAGTTACACTATTCTTTTTCTTGACAAAAAATGCAAACTTTCTATCTATCTCTCGCACACATAAACAAACAGAGTGTGATAAATAGTCCTGAAAACATGGGGGAAAGGATTCAGCATTTCGAGTGCAATGGATCTGTAGACCACCATCCAATTAAAACTGTGTGTGCTCATACTCATACAACGAAACCTACAACGGGTTCGCTCCTAAATTCGAAACAAAAGTTCAGAACTGCCCAAAAACCAATGTGAGAGAGCTCTTCTAGTCCATCCAACATAAGAAAAGATCAAACAAAACAAGCACTTCACTCAATTCATAAAATCGACTACCGAAATCCCTCACAACCATCTTCGAATAATAATACTAGCATACAAAAATCGTCCATTTTTTTTAACTACAGTCGTCTCAAAAACATACAGCCATAAGATATAGTGAGAGAGAGAGAGAGAGAGAGAGAGGAGGAGGAGGAGGAGGAGGAGGAGGGGGTACCTTGTTCGGTCGTGAAGAGAGATGGGATAGGGTGCGGAAGGATCTACTAGTTGGAGCCAAACCTCGTCGTCTAAAAGAGTATAATGAGGAGGATGAGATTGGACTAGGGTTTGCAGTGGTGAGGATGAGACTGGCGGAATCCAACCATAACATTCTCAAACACCCTGTTGTCGTCATACTCTCTCTCTCTCTCTCTCTCTCTCTCTCTCGTGTGTGTAGACTCGACTCTACTATTGCTCTCTACTCTACTCTAGTCCTTTATTGAAGGGCAGCCATTTGTTTCTATTTTCCAAGATTAATACTCCCCTTTTTTTTCCCCTCTCGGCCTTTTTTTTTTTCCATAATAAAGAGGAAAAATTATTTAATAGCATTGAGGCACCGTAATCTGATATCTCAGACTTCATTCTGTCGTACATTTTGGTGTATAGATTTCATTAAATGTATGGTTGAAAAGGGTCTAAGTTATCACGTGACAGTGTCCTAAGGGCATAGAATAATTTATATGGCGACGGTGATGTTTCAGGTCATTTCTCCACCACACAATATTGAAAGATTCTAGAAGAAAAAACGTGTAAATTTCATCATAATGTGTGGTGAAGAAAAGGCTGAGGGATCACATAACTGTGCTTAGGACACTGAATAATTACACATGTGAGTGGGGATGTGGTTGGTTTGGAAAGGAGTACTATGAGCTAAAGGGTATATGCTTTTTGTTGTTTTTCTTTGCTTTATTTACATCTGTTTAGATTCTCATTTTACTTCTTTTTTTTTTTTTTTTGTGACGACAAGAAAGATGATTATCTGCAACAATACAATATACTAAATACTAGTATAACTTTTTACTTTGAAAAGGCCAAAGGATCTTTTGAATGCTGTGTGTGACTTGGGAAAGTCAAACTTTTGAGAGGGGTTATTACGAAATCATCCCCCGAATATTTTACAGTATCCCTCCGTCCCTCCCTCCCTCCCTCCCTAGGAACACCACAACTTGGAAAAATCAAATTTGGAAAAGTGCCACATCACGTGGTGTTTGGATCCATTTTTGAAAAGTATTTTTCAAAAAAAATAGGGGTAATAAGTGAAAAGAGATAGAGAGAGAAATGATTGAAAATAGAGGGAATTTTTTGAAAAATGCTTTTCGCCAAAACCAGATGTACCGTAAACTTCTCATCATCACATTTTCAGGTAGATCCATCACCGTCATATGGTACCCAAAGAGTGAGAAAATTTTTTCTCGTGTAAATCTAGATCGATAGTTCTGGCCCATCTTCATGTGTGAAGCAACTTCGTATCTCTAGGCATACATGAAGACAAATTCATGAATGGTGGAGAGGTCATCTCTGTCCAAGTCTTTTTAGCCTTTTTCATAATAATCCTTAGATATTAAAATTGCAAATAATGTATTCGACCTTTCTCTCGTAAACAAGTGACAAACTTAGCAATTTGTCCTACTCACGGTTTAAATTTCTTTTAAAATAGTAGTATTATTTAAAAAACAAACTACTGTATCATATAGTAGTATTATTTTAAAAATGAACAATCATATAGATTTGCCCACTATCAAGTATCCACATTTGTAAAAAACAATCTCGAAAATAATTTTTTTTTTCAGGTGTTGATAGAGCAAAATTTTATCTTTTGTTTTTTTCAGCAATATTTTTTTTTAGTAGTACTATTTTACCATTTCAAATAGATATGGACGCATCACTATGCTTATCTATGACCCCATGTGTCATTTGTAGTGGTATAGATTGATCGAAAGCATTTGCAACGATGTTTATGTTTGACTTGTGATTCGCATTGGCAGAGACCAACATCGCCTTTTATATGTTTCAAATTTTATTTTTTATAATTCGCACATCAACCATTGAAATCTTGCGTCTGTCAAATATCATCTTTTATACTCGGATAGATCTATAACTCTATACATCGGCTGTACTTGTATAGGCTGATCGTAATAATCTTTTATTTGGTTGATCCGGTATATGATAAAATAAAAATAAAAAATTCTGTCCCTGTCGTGAAAGTCAGACACCCCATAAAAGAGCTAGTACTACATTTAACTATTGGCCACCCTCGCAAGAATTATCTTAGGCCTACGAGGAAATAATGCACGCAAAGAGTATGAAAGAGTGCACAAGGTTGATAAAATCTCACTTGCCACAGTTTGAGATAACCAAGACCAAATGGAAGCCCACATCTAAGCTTCGAGCTGCGATAATTAT
The DNA here is from genome assembly GCA_025413875.1 of Rhododendron molle. Lineage (NCBI taxonomy): Eukaryota > Viridiplantae > Streptophyta > Magnoliopsida > Ericales > Ericaceae > Rhododendron > Rhododendron molle. The sequence goes on along the minus strand of CM046396.1, from coordinate 508,122 downwards.
TACCTTTTCCCCAAGAACGTACCTCAATTGCAAGAATGGTTGGAAAATCAGACAACTACCAATAAACAGAGTGAAGAATAATAATACTACACTTTAGCAGGTCAATCAATGAAAATACTCATTGGAACAGTAAGAACATCAATAGAACAGTTTGAACTGTGTGCAGTTCTTACGGCTAGGATGGTGTTCCCAATTCATTATGTTACAACAGTGAGGTCCCAATGGCGGATTTGGGAAGAAGGGGGGGGGGGGGAGGGGGGGGGCACGTCTTTAATCCGAAACATACTCAAATATCCCATCTCTTTTTAACACGGAACATCAAGGCTGCTGATTTAATATCATCTTTTGGCACCTGGAGCATAAACTGGATTTTTGTTTTCATAGGAGCTGTCTTTGCTTGCCCATCTTCATCCCCAACCTAAAACAAGCAATCACCAAAGTCAAAACCACATTTCCTGGTTTCTTGAAAGAAATATTTCAAGAGACTAAGTACTCCAAATATATTGACAATGTGCCTCCAGTGAATTTGGGCTTTTTGCAGAGCAATTACCCCACTTCTTTTTTTGTTTCCAACTCATAAACAAAATGCAAGCTTCAGAAATCAGCAAAGTGATTTATCTCAATTCACAAGTTCTTCACCAAACTAGGTCATACGATATAGTACAGTCGAGGAGAAATAAGAGCTTCAGACATAACGAATTTACTCCAGGGACTTAATGATGTATCCAATATTATGCAGTAGACCTTTAACTTGAAATTAAACTAATCATGCCACGCTCTAAAGTATACATCACCCCCATCTCATCTCAGAAACTTTTAAATGGGCATGCGGAAAAAATTTAATCCTGAGGACGTAAGAAAGATGGACAGAGAAACTGGACACAAAAACACAACCCACTAGCATTACAATACAGCAAAAAGACAAAAGCAGTTTGCAAAATCGATAACCTTATTAACAAACTATTGCACTCAGTAGAACTCAATTAATTAAAGACCATACAATTAAACAAGCCTGTCCCTTTCGGGTCCAAGATGCGTCTGCATAGAACACGTGTCCGGACACCATGTCCCTCATTTGTCCAACAAAAAAAAGGGAGGAGAAAAAGAAAGATATGCCACATGACATATTTGACATGTATCAGAGTGTGACTGAGGCAGTTATTTTTGACACGTCAGACATTGCTACGGCAACTGACGAAGTGTCCATGCTTCATAGCAGAGGACACAGAAAGAGGGTGGAAGAGATGGACTGGTTGATCATGAACCTTGCTTCGGCCAGCCCTTAAGACCCATTAGTGCCTTCTATGTGATTTTTCGGACAGATCCTGACTCGCAGACTTACCTCCCTTGAGACTTTGAGCATCTTCAACCCATCTCTAAAAGTCCAAAATAGAGAATGGATGTGACATATTGGAAGAAGATTTTGTAATTTATTCACTTTTTGCACTTTATGAGAGAATATAGGAGGGACCCATCGTACTTTTAGAGATTTTCTCTCCAAAATGGGAGTAGGGTCTCCATATTTGGAGAACCAAAGGCAATTTGGAGACCCAAATATCTAAAAAGTAGGATGGGTCCCTCCTAAATTCTCTCATAAAGTGCAAAAAGTGGGAATAAATTACAAAATTTCCCTCCAATATGTTACATCCATTCTCCATTTTGGACTTTTAGAGATGGGTTGGAGATGCTAACACATAGGGCCAACGTTATTCGGTAAAGTTCCCTACTGGACTGCGAGCGAGTAGCAACCTATGGTTTTGACAAGCTGAACAGGAAGGAGGTAGAGAGACAGAAAGCTGATTCAAGATGAGAAAGAAAAGAAACATAGAAGCATTATAGGAATTCAGCTTAGAAAGGAAGATATTTGGAGATCTTATTACTTGATGAGTATCCTCGTTTGTTTAAGATATGAAAATAAACAGACACCAATAATTAAGCAGACATGACATGAATACATATTACAAATGAAGTGGATAAGAAATCCTCCCATATTCCTAGGATTGTATAGGCATCCATAATGTAAGGGGTGGCTACAGAATGTCTTTTTGCTGAAAGAGTATAATACGAGATAAAGAAGGAAATGCACTAGAAGCAGTTAGACATAAATTGGTAGAGTAAATTGAAGAAATGGAAAGAATGAATGACATTGGACATTCAAAAAATTCTACTAGGCAATTAAGTGAAGGCAAAAAAACACATACCCAAAGTGATGCCCATCCAAGCCGCACCTCTGAATCATACCCGACTTTGAACTTGTAGTCCTTGCCAACCGTGTGCTTGTACACAGTACTCCAATAGTTTGAATCAAAATTGTACCAGTAGCTGGCCACGAATAATCATAGCAGGATAAGAAATCTTTGTGGTCATATACCAACTAGATACAACAGACTCGGAAAAACAGAATAGAAAAGTACTTAAAGCATTTGACAAAGTAAATACTAACACGGAAGGCTTACAGTAACTTCACTTATCTTCCTTTACACTGCTATTGATACTTCTCCTTGCTTCATAACAATAGAAATTCCCTTTCCATACACTTATTCATATAACTTAAATGGAACCAAAATAAGAATATGGCGACGAAAAATAGAGGTAACAGCTCCACTTCATTCATACTAGGCAAGAAGTGCATCCTACTATCCATGGACGGTTAAGGGGTAGGTAGGACGGTTAAGGGGTAGGTAGGCAATGGACCCCCTTTCCAGACCGGCTCCAGCCAGAAATGAGACCCTCCATAAACACATTGTAAGCCTGCAATAGATTTGTACTTTGAATTCCAACCCCCATTATCCTTACCCACCCTACCGTAGGTCCCACCATGTCGTGAGAGAGAGAGAGAGAGGGATGTTACTATCACAGAATTCTGCGAAATACTTAGCACTTGCCTATAAGAGGACCAATATAAGATAATGGATGAACAGAATTAAAGGGAGAGGGAGAGAGAAAAGCTGTAAGCATGGTTGTTAATTTCTATGCTTATGAATCAATGAATCTTATAGTCCAATATAAGATAATGGATGAACGGAATTAAAGGGAGAGGAAGAGAGAAAAGCTGTAAGCATGGTTGTTAATTTCTATGCTTACGAATCGATGAATCTTATAGTCGTCGCAACTCCAACCAAGTGGTTTGGGCCTCGTGCCACTAATAGCAAGTCATTTTGTCTTGCCAGCACCATAGCAAGAAATAGCTTGTACATTTTAGGATTCACGTGATTGAAGTGCCAATCCTCCAACTCCATCCCGAAAAATACTCTGTATAGCCCATATCCCATATAAGTGAACTAAGCTCGTAGAGAGAGAGAGACCCCACCTCAGCTTGTCAGAAGGGCCAAGCCGACGCTTGAATGCCATTGATAATGCATTGGAAGGTAGAGAAATGCTTGGAATGAAGGCCATTTGCTCATCCTGCAAAACAATTGAACTCTCAACACCGTACATTACCGCGAAAAACAAATAAACAAAGAAATACACACAAATGCGAGACGCGGTCAGGCGTCAGCAAGTAATGCACCCTGCATATAGGGCTATTGGCTAGTGATATAGGAGTAACACGACGCCTAAGATGCATGGATACAGGCAATTCTGCTAAAGTGGGACACGAATACAGCGAGGAAAATCAAACATGTTTTGTATACATCTTACCTGTCTTTTATTTTGAACACTCTACATTTTACCTGTCTCTATCCTTGTCCGATCCACCAATTCTGCAATCCTCTCACTACTTTAGTTGTACAAGTGCATCGATAATTTTTTTTTATCAAGTTGACATTTTGTTATTTCCAACTTTTACATGACACCTTCTTAAATTATAATTTAACATTTTAACTCCCAAAATAAGGCTCTAAAATCATGAATTGACCCCCGGGTGTCCTCATCGATGTCTAACTTGATACACCTGTGTCACTGGCGTATCTAGTTGGATTGTTGGACTCCTGTATGTACTCTGCCGTATCCCCAGCATGTCAGACACGTGTATGGGACCACTTACGCTGGCAGTGCTCTATCACTCAAGGTCATAATACGGAGACAAATTAACAGCCTCCAACTTGCTTTCATGGACAAATGCATCCAAAGAAGAAATCTCAATGACCAGAATAAGGAAACTCAAAAAATGAACTGGATGAACAGAACGATCAAAGAACACTACCTTGTACAAGTATCTTAGATTCAAGCTTTCATCCTGGTATTGAGCAGTACAAACCCCATTCAAGAGTTGGCCCTTGACAATCCCACTTATTGACAACATTTTCTTCACTTCCTCCTCTTCTTTCTCCTCAAATGAAACTTCACCAATAGGGAACTTAAAGGTAGCTTTTGGCTGCAGCATCCAAAGGCGACTAATAAAATAAGAGCAATACAAGGAGGTTGTAGAAATATAGCAAAAGAGGAAAGCATGTTATGCAGGGCATTAAAGCCAGCAAAGCCCAGTCTAAAATCATCAGTTAAAAAGGTGCAACTTAAGATAAGCTTTCAACAGCTCATGGAGATGAAATAATATGTATATTGAACCACAATATTAATTCCACTACAACAGGCTCAATTTTGACAAACAGTAACGATTGCAGACTCGTGCAAAGTAATACTCACCAGGCCAATAGATGGAAGAGCAGATGACAATTCAAATTTATAGGCAGGACCAGCAAGATCTGCAACCATTGCCACCTCTCCTTGTTGTGCCTGAGACATGTATAGCATTAACTCTAGAAAATAACAATCTAATGGCACACCCTGTGAAATGGAGACACATAGTGTGAAAGAAGAAGGGCCAGTGTCAGGCCAGGAGACATCAAATGAAATAACAATGTGCTTAAAAGAAGAGTTTCAAGTTTCAACTGAGAAACCAAATACTAATCCAATAATCAAACAAGAGAATTATCGTCAGGACCCTGCTTTAGCAAAGAAGAATGCATAGAAACTGTTTAGTAGAGTTGTCAAACAAGCATCGATAATTAAATCCTGGGTGACCTACCACAACTCTGCTCATGGCTCAAATCTCTTTGCTCTTTTTTGTTCCCGAAGTACTGCATCAACAATATTTTTGTATCCAGATGCACCAACTTTTGAATAACTAGTTGCTCTTCTCTTTTTCTTAGTGAACACATCAAATTTACGCGTTTTCCCTCAAATTTGATGCCCAGAGCTGCTAGAAGAAACAACATTGACCACCATAGATTTTCACTTCTTAAATGACATTCAAACGAAAGTTTATCTCATCTCGGAATGCAGTAATAAGACAGCACCATTCATACTGTAGCCCAAAATTTGCATCTATTTTTTTAAGAATTTTGAAGGGAGTTTTTAATTTTCAATCAATTCTAAATACAACAAATCCAAACAAATATACACAGGGGACAGATTTTGGTTTGTGATTTGATGCTATTTGATCCTTTGACTCAAATGGTAGAAAAAAACAAGTAATTAACATCAACGCAAACACTGAGATTTCTGAGTTGAGAAAGTTAACTATACTCTTTTTTTTATAACTAAATAAATATATGAAAGAAGACATTAACGGAATGTCACGCGTATACAAAAAGGCCAAATACACTTCCAAGAGAAAATAAATGCTCAAACCAATCTAAGAATTGGAGAAGAGAAGAATCTCATTCTCTCTTGTCCCAACTATACAAAGTATTCGCCAAAAAACTTTTGATTCTAAATAAAGGTTTTTCGACCCTTTCAAAGCATCTCAAATTTCTTTCTCGCCAAATGATCCACATTAAACAAAGAGGGATCAAAACCAAACTTGCTTCCGCCTCTTTCCAACTTTTGCACCTCTCCAAGCGATTAACTATACTGAAGTTCAACTAAGGAGATAGAGCAGCCAAGCTGAAAACTGTAAGGGAAAATCAAACAATTCTTCAACCATGAACTAGAGTTGTGCTGAGCAGAAAAAAAAACCATGAACGTCAGCAATAAGGAAATTTAAGAAATCACAATGCCGAAAGGAAGCTTTTTCTGTCTAAGCATATGATAACGAAATGTTAGAGTTTTCTACTATGGGAACGTAATAGTATGTGGATAGCACTGGACACCTACGGATGCCCAAATTGTGCAAGCGTTTTCTAGAGTTATGGCAGGGACTTTTAGATTTCAATAGCAAACTAATACATTACAGTAAGAATCGCAATTATAAACTAATATAGCTATATGCATGGAGTTAGGTTTTAGAACATGTCTTGGAGACTGGAGAGAAAAGAAAGAGATTGACGGTCGAGGATTGGGGGTCACTCACACACACAACTCAGACATCAAATATACGTGGTTTGGCTGGAATTCCTGCTCCAGGAGCATGCAAACTATTTGTCCAGAGTAAACGTTAACAAAATTTAAGTATCATCATGTCGCAAATAAAGTTTTTGTGCTAAATTATGATGACGAACTAACGATTTTTCTCATTTCCGAACACAATAGCTTGATAGATAGCACCAGCCCTGTCGTTGCCCAAATTGTGTGCCGCCCGCTTTTTGAACAACTGAAGGGATTTCTGGTCTTCAATAGCTAGCTAATACATTACAGTTAAGAATCACAATAAATGACAAATACGTAAGGGCGATAGAGAGTGCTTTTACAGTGAATTTTACAAAGAGAAATAATAGTGATTGACATCACAATGGAGAAGTAAGAGCTTCTTCGAGTTGGGGAAGTCGACTTAATTGTGATCAACAAACGAGATCATCTACTACGTCCAAGAAGAAGATGCAATTTCTATTGCAATTGCCGCGAACAAAATCTTCAACAGAGATCAAGTACGAACAATCTGCACCAAAAACCAAAATTTTATCCCCTAAGCTTGTCATCCTAACCCATTTGTGTCCATTTTCATTTAGCTTAAACACCATGAAATTGACGGGCTTAGAACCTCTAGGAATAATTACTTATTTCACAATGTAGTTTGCCGAGTGACTCCACCAAGTTCATTACATCATTAACGCCAGCAACACCCAAGAGAGGTTCCAAGGGGGACGCGGGGTGAGGTTTGAAGAGCAATCAACAATAAAACAACTTCCAGTTGAAGTTAGAGCATACACTTTCCCATTGAAATTTAAGATGTCACAAAACCTATAACCTTGATTATCCAATGGAGTCCATTTTGAATCTATTAGTCTAATTAGGGCTAAATCCAAGCCAAGGTAGAAAAGCACAAACAAAACAACAGCCGTCAAACCGAACCGTTTGAGATAAGAGGAGGATCGAAGAACAGTGTTACTTTGTCAACACCATCCTCTAGAAGCAAGCATCTTGATTCTTTGTGTAACTAACACAATAGGATTGACAGACTTGGGAGATGCAAAACTGAGAGATGTCCATTGATGTAGGGGAGTTGGGAGAGAGGTGCTCAACCAAGAGGGTTGAGGAGGGTTGAAATTGTTTGTGCCTAGAAAGATACTGTTGACAAAGCAGGTTATTTGATACTCCTCATACCCCAAACAATTTCAATTTGGCAGCTGCTGTTGTGATTGTGTTTTTCTACGTTAGATTCAAGTTAGCCGTAATTAGACTAACATATTCAAAACAGACTCCATTGGATGATCAAGATAATAGCTTTTGTGACATCCTAAATTTCAAAGGGTAAGTATATAGTATATACTCTAACTTCAACTGGGCGTTCCTCTATTGTAGCTTGCTCTTCAAGCCTAACCCCAATTGCACCCCCCTTGAACTCTCCTTAAATGTTGTCAGTGTCAATGATACAATGAACTTGGTGGATTCATTTGGCGAACAACTTATTGTGAAGCAAATACATATAATCAGTGTTCTAAAAGTCCCTGCCTAGGGCCGATTAGTCCCCGCCTACGCGGGGGTCCAACGCCTAGGCGATTAAGCGGCCGGCTAGTCCCCCGCCTAGGTACTAGGCGTTACGCGGCCAACTTGGTAGCGCCTAGCATCTTTTAGAACCTTGCAAATGAGTAGAGGTTTTAAGCGTGTCAACTTCACGGTGTTTAAGCTACACAAAAACAAACATGAATGAGTTAGAGAGAAGTTTAGAGGAGAGAACTTTGGTCCTAGCACGAATTGTTCGTACTCGGTCCCCGTTGAAGATTTTGGTAGGGGCAATCGATTGCATCTTCTACTTGCTAACTACATGGTTAATGTGCAAAAGATTTTGGTAGGGGCCATCGATTGCATCTTCTTCTTGCTAACTCATGGTATCAAATATACGTGAAATGTGTATATATACACATACATTGATATCTGGGAAAAAAGTACATTAAAAGTTAAAACTATAAGTCGAATCTCATGAAGGCCATGTTAAATATGAGAGAAGAAATATTGAATTCAATTATTGAAACCATACAATGAGGCCTCTATTTATACAAGAGGAGACCTCTATTTATACAAGAGGAGAGAGCCTAACTATGGAAAGAAAATCATACTGATTAACTATGGAATAAAATCATCCTAATTACAATCAAATCAGAATCTCAAGATCACGATTTGATCGCGATATATTTTGTATGTGCATTTATTCTAACAGGCCAAACCATCCACACCATCCCTCCAAACCTTGGGGTCACCAGAGGTTTGGGTGCGCACAAGCTAGTCCGGACACCCAGTTATCAAAAACATCAACTTTTTTGGGGATTATGAGTGCATTACCTACTGCCCAGTAGACTGTGGTTAGTAGAACCGAAAAAGAGTAGCTAAAAGTAATCAAATCCGTCTAAATTAATGGAATTAACAAAGCGTTCAAAAACACTTAATTAAGGCAGAGAGAGAAACCTTGACATCGTGAGAAGCTCTGAACTGCAACCCAGGCCCGACATCGAACGAACTCTTGACGAGAGCGTTACGTTCTTCAAGATCGTAGTGAAGAGAAAGGTACTTGGAGGTTAGGGCCAACTGTGGCTCGAAAATCTCGCCCTTGTCGTTGTTCTGGAACGACACCTTGAGCTTCGCTAGACTGTCGAGAAACTTGCACGATATCTTGTGGAAGAACACGGCGCTGTCGCTGTCGAACTCCGTCGTCACCCTTATGCCCGGTCGCCGCGATAAAAAACCGCCGGCACGATTCGGCGGCGGCGGCTGCGCCGGGGGTGGAGGGTCGCCGGCCGTTGCGGTGGGTACGAGAGAAGTACTAGGGTTTGGTTGCACGGATTCCGCCATTGGTTTTGTTTTGCCGTGTCTCTCTCAAGCTCTGTGTGTGTGTGTGTGTGTGTGTGTGAGAGAGAGAGAGAGAGAAGGGCGAGTTTGGATGTGCCTTTGGAAGTTTGTATGGTTTGAGGCGGAAATGTAGGCTTTGTTCGTTTAGCACATTTGGGTTTTTTTGTTTTGGGAGTAGGTGGAGAGAGAAATAGGGTAATGATTGGAGAGAGAGGTAATGAGTGGAGAGAGATAGAGAGATAAATGAAATTAATAATTGAAAAAATAGGGTAATGATTGAAGAAAGATATAGGGTAATGATTGAAAAACAAAGTTAAAACAAAGTAAATATGCTAAACGAACAAGACCGTAGAGATTTTGATTCCTGAGATACAATAATAATTGCAGGATCAGTGACTAATCCAGAGAGATTTTTGAATTTAAAAAAAAAGCTTTAAAGGACTTTGAATGGTTGTTGGTGCCCTATCACTTCGTTTGAATGTCTTATTTTTTGTTGAGTACTTATTTTTTATTTTACGAGACAAGTAATTCTATCGCATTATATTACCTTAAATTTAAAAAATAAGTACGTGTTAGTAGAACACAAGTCACACACAAAAAAGATTTTCGCTCGGATTATTTCACAAGAATTTTAATTTTAAGTTACTAAAAAACAATTTCAACCTCGAGCAGAGGGCTGCAAACGAGGCTACACTCATTATGGCTTTTGTAAACCAATGGAGCACGAGTTCTAAGTTCATTTAGTAAGCGAGTCAAGTTTAAGTTAATTGTAAGCTCGGCTCATTTGGAGAGGTTCTACATAAATGAATTGAACTCCAACACTTCAATAGTAAACAAAATTGAGCTTGAACACTACAAAATTCAGCTCGGCTGTTCTCATTCGCAGCACTATTTGCAAAGAAGCACATGAACTTGGGGGTTTATTCCTTAGCGCTCTCCAAAAAGCCTTGTCTCATGCTCGAAAGTGTGATTCGGCTCATTAACTCCATAGAGCTTGAATCTTTGTAAAGAACTTAAGTTAAATTGATATTGATATCCGTAAATCATTGAGCAATTTTCACATTTTTTAATGAAATGGTAACGGTTTTAAAAGTATATTTCCATATAATATACCTTGATCATGAAGGTATCAAGATTTGATCAAGTTAACTTTCTCCTAAGTTGTTTTACGTGTCGAGCTTTAAGTAGTTGACATTCAAATCACTTTATTGAGCTCAGCTATACTCGATTGCAGCCCTAAATTGCAAAGACGCACATGAACTTGGAATGGTTGCTTAGTGCTCTCTAAAACGCTTTGTCTCGAGCTCGAAAGTGGTGTGATTGGGCTCATAACCTTGTAGAGCTCAAAATCTCCACAAAGAACTCAAGTTAAATGCATTTCGGGATAACGTTAAGTCAGTGAGCAATTTTCCACTTCTCTTGAAACAATGGATGGTAACTTTGTTTTGAAAGTGCACTTTCAAGATAATGTACTTTTTATCATGAAGCTATCAAGATCCAATCGAGTTTAACGTTTGAATCACTTTATTGAGCTCAAAGCAAGGGTCATTTAGAGATCTCTATTAGCTTGTTTTGCTTCTAAAAATCTCCTTAAAATATGTGAAGATTTCAATCATTTGTGGTGACGTTAAGATAGGTGACATTGGAGAAGTTACCATGGAATGCATATGGGGCACTTTCTAAGGAGATATTTCAATTCCTTGTCATATTAGAAAAAATTGATCGCCGTCATGTAGCGAAATCTTCACAATAAGGATTCGCCGATTTAGAAATACCACCAAAAAGTCTATAATAATTTTATTCATATCGTTGTTTCGTAATCCGTATAATACTGTACTCATTTTGATGAGGAGGTGGACATGACATAGGTTGGTACCACTACTTTGTGCTCTTTAATCGCTATATGTTGGTATCAATCACTCTTCAATTGGACGTGAAATTTGAAGTATAAAGTTCTTTAGCTTTGCGAAATGAACAAAATTTTAAATTCGTTAAAATAAAGTAAAAAAAGAAGAGAAGGCTGTCGTGGACTCACGTTTATTTGCACAAAACTTATTAGGAAACTCAAAGTCCTAATACTTGAAAAGCAATTTTAGAGTCATACCAACTTCAACCATACACCTCTATTTCTCTCCAAAACTCCCTCAACTTCAACTACAAAATTCACCAACTTTCCTCTCAAATCTATATTTTCACGTTTAGTTTTCTATTGAATGTTTTCATATTGAACACTTTTCAAAAAAAATTGCTCCACTTTGGAGATACAAAATAAACACCAGTTGGAAACGCCCAAAACTATGCGGCAGCTCCTTTGATCATGCTAATGCTAAAATCTAGCATAATGGGTAAAATGTACACAAACTGTGACAAATGGTGCAATGCAAATCTCGTGGCAATTGCAAGGATGCAAGAGCAGTTTATATTGCGAATTTGAAATGTATACATTCTCAAATTCATATAATATAAAGCATCCCCCAAAGGTTTTTGTATTGGCTTCTTACATTAGTACCAAAACACCAAAAAAGACAAGAGGCAACTAGCAGAACAAAATCCACAGTTGTTTCTCCAAGCTCCTTACTTAGGATACACATTTAAAAACACTCGGTAGTAGTAGTAGTAGAAAGTAGTCAAAACTTACTGCTAGGTCAACCTTTTATACCAATTACAAATTGATAGACAGCTCCTTATAAAACCCTGCCACCAACTCAGCACAAAACAGACACATTTCCCACACCCCCAACATAAACATGACCCTCCCGATAAAATGTTATTTGCCCACCACTTGTGTAGATATATGACAGTCAATTACGATGCGATGTTGACAATGATAGGCTTACCCCGGCCCATAGAAAAACCTCTAGTCCCATCTGGCATGCGAGGCCCTGGAGGTTGCTTAGATACGCTTGGCTGCTCAGTATGATTATTGACTGAATTACTAGAGGGTGGAGTTCCTATATGACTTCCACGGTTATTATGATGATGGTACTGGGCACGTCCACGTCCTTTGCCTCGGCCACGACTGCGCCCCTTCTTCTGGCTCCCCTCCTTCTCATGTAAATTCTCATCTCCCTGTCCGAGCAAAGTTACAATATAAGACACGTAAAATCGCTTTATTTTTTGCTACTGTATGTATTTGCTTTACTCTCTTTTTCCTAGTTTTTTTGCTCTGCTACCGAAAGGTTGTTAATCATGAAGTTACCTCCTTACCCACATATCAATCGCTTTTGTTGTGCTTAAAGTTCATCTCTGACCCCAGATGGCAGTGTTTCTTTTCAAAGCAGACAGAACTAAAATAATTTACTTCATACCCATGCGTTTTCTGAGAAACGAAAGTTGGAAAAGGCATCTTTATTTTGCCGAAAACTACCAGGAAACTTACTGCATGCTCGTGTGATTGGGAATCAAGTTGTTCAGCAGGATCTTCAAGGTGTTTGTCATTTGGCTGCAGCTGCTCAGATGTAGATGTGTCATCTTCCTCGAGGTTTGCATTTCCTTCATGATCAATCCTCTTCCCTCGAGCAGATTTTGACTATAAGTAGGACACATACATACATCAATCAATCCACATGCATAACAGCTCGGAAAAGTAACTCGCAGAAATAAGCACGAGAAAGTCACTAGTAAAATAGCATCACTGCATATGTAGCGCAAATAACACCTCAATTATCAGTGCATGTGAAGAGTGCAAAAAACGAGGAAAGAGGAAGGGTGTGCGGAGGAATAGAGTTTTAAGCTAAATCCATATGGAAAAAGTTCAAGAAACTTGGAAATCACAGTTTAAACCACGGGAATCATTAAATAACGAGGTTCCAAAATTTTACTAACCAGGTTGCAAGCAAAACATTACACATTATTTTGTTGAACTGCTTTCTACGGTCAAGCAATTACATCATCTTAAAAGGGAAGAAAAAGAGAATTTACAATTTTACACCTACATCTTCATTCAATATGTGATTCCTCACTATTCATTTCATGGTTTAACACAGAAAGACTTGAGCATGTAGACCAACATTGGATTACCAATAAATGACTAGCCGGGGGTTCATCCAACCACGTCACACATCAATCAGGAACACATGCAAAATAATTTAAGAGAAAAAAAGCTTCATTAGCATACTGTGCGTCTAAGCAGCAAACGGACTCTCAGTCCACTCCTCCAGTTAGCCTCATCGTTCAGGTCTGCAACCTGTACAAGAGACGATACATCTTATTTTTTCTCTGCTGTGCAAACAACAGAAACATAAAAATGAAATAAGAAAGAAAAGGACTTCAAACCCTAGCAAATAACAGTACATACCGCTTTCTCAGCCAGTTCAACTGATTCATATTCCACAAATGCATGCAACTACAAGTAAGAATTAGAGTTCAAATATTAGAGATGTGGCCTGAAGAGAGAATAATCGTACCGACGATGCTGTGAAAGGAAGGGGGGGAGGATGTACACAAATAGAAAACAGAATAGAAGATACATATGAACAAAAAAGGACTCAGGGACAAAACTTTCAGCCTGTCAAATGGATCCACAACCAGATACCAGTCACCAACAAGTGCGAAGAGGCACGGAAACAAAATGCACACAGTAAAGCTGCGAATAACTATTTGCCACAGAATTCTATACCTTATTACTGAATAGCATGCCATCTGCTTTTCCTGATCTACTGGCTGAAGATGCCCCACCATTGGAGGTTTGGGGCGGGCAGGTACGTATTGTCTTCACACTGGCAAAGAACCGTCAATGAACAAACTATGAGACTTACTCATGAACATATTCCCAAACATATGTAGTCAGAAAATATGGGACAGATAAAATCAGTACCTTCCCACAGCAGAGAAAATCTTCATGAGGTTCTGGTGGCAATGGTCCTCGGGTAAATTTTCAGCAACAACTATGCGAGACTTACAAATCAGGACAAGCACACAAAGTAAGGGTCAAAAGATGAGATACAAACGTATTTCACAAACCCTAGAGAAATATCTGACACTTGACATTGCAAAACAATTTTAAATTTTCTCGGTAAGCAAGAACTCCATCAAAAGAAATGGAACGTGTTCAATTGGAAAATGAAAATGAAAGGGAATACAATACACAGCATGACATATTGGTAAACCTAGACATTATGTGATCGAAAAGCTCCCACAAGGCATTGTAATGAACGTTATAAGTCGTAAAGCTAATTTGAATGGCACAACCAAGGAGTAAGATAAATATCACAAACCACGAACAAGTCGGTCAAACGCATGGCAACAGAGTGTAGCGCACACAAGGATCATATAATAAACGTAGGAGATACTCCTATACGGAAGCTGGACTAGCATGTGCGACCCCATTTCAAATGTGGAGAGACGGACCAAAGAAATAGATGACACGGTTGTAAACATGAAGAATTACTGAAATTGACAAATGGACTTCTCCAAACCTCTTGAAACCTAGCTGTGGCACCATGTTAAAGTGTTGAGCTCAAAACCAATTAGCAATGAGTACAAGGATCGTATACTAGCTTCGGAGACACTATTACAGCAACTAGGGATAAGCTCCAACAGAATTTATATCACGTACACATGTAGAGTACCGTTTGTTTCGACATAAAATATTTTACAATGTAAAATATTTTTTTTGTAAAATGATTTTGGAACAAATAATATTTGTGTAAAGTATTTTTCAGTGTTTAGTACACCAATAAATTTACCATAACAAAACATAACATGAGAAATAGGATAAGGGAGGAAGGGGAAGATATCCAATGATCTCCGCCTATACACTTCATTCAAGGTTAATAACCTCTCCTGAGTTTAATTTCCAAGAGTGTAGGGGAGAAGAAAGTGAGAGAGAAGGTTGGCGTAAATGACTAACGGGTAATTTGAAAGGAAAACATTTTCAGTCATATAGGGTAAAATGTTTTACTTTGGAAAATATTTTACATTGTTTTTGCCCAACAAACGACAGAAAATGAGTAAAGAGTAAACTATTGTACTGGAAAACATTTTACATCGTAACAAACGGAGCCTAGGAGTGAAATCGAACAGTATCTGAAACCTACTTGCAACTCTTCCATTTCAGAACCAGTCAAGGGACGGTGGCGTCTAACTTTTTTTCCATCTTCACTAACCACCTGCAATGTATTGTCCGAAAAGCAAATAAGAATAAACAAAGACAACAATAAACAGAAAAGAAAGTATAAAGAAAGAAACTTCTGCTCAGAAAAAGTAAAGAACTCACAAGCTTATTCGAGTTCCGCAGAATACTAGCAAGCTGAGAATTACTATTTATAGCAGCTTTAATTTTCTTGAAAGACGCAACAACATTTATTGGCACTACACAACAGAAAAACAAGAAGAAAGGTGAAACAACTATGGAACGGTTCACTCTTCAAACAACAGAAAAAAGATATCTGAATATGATAATTTATCAACAACTAGTTAAGACTTTTTGGGATCAGAAAAATTATTATCAAAACCACAGCATAAATAAACTGGAAACTGACAATTCCTTTTTTTTCTTAACAATGCATCACCTCCATCTTCATTTTCTTTTAACGTGTTGAGACTTCCAACTTTTCCCTACTATTGTTGCACTTTGCTCAGTAGATTGTGTTTCTGGGTGGACAACCAGAACCTCAATCTAACTCGCCTTGGTTTAAGTTGCATGAAGCGGAAGCGGGGCGGAACAGGAGGAGATAGAAGCTCCTCATTTGGGTGTGTAGTGTAGTGTCTAGGAATATTTCAAAGGAACATAAACTAATTAATTTGGTCTTAAATGAGGAGCTTCTATCACAAAAGCTCCAATTGATCAATTACCAATCATAAAAGCTCCTCGTTTAGGCGATCCCCACAATTAAGTATTGGAGTCAATTGCAAAGGCTTTCTTCTCCAAATATACATAAATCTTCTATTTATACTAAGAACTTGAGTAAATTTGAGAAAAAGTTGTCCCAGTATCTTGTTGAAATGAAGTAAATGTTCTCTACTACCTTACCATTCCTTCCGTATTTTCTCCCATTTGGTATCTCCTCTCTTATTTCTTTTTTCATACACCTTGAGAGGTTCTATCCTAGTTGGGAAAGCGCTCCTTTCTTGGTGGAAGTGAAGTTCCTAGAAGGTTCAGTTTTTGTACGTCAGAGGAGATTCTAGGGCAGATTCATCTTCCCAACAGAGGGATCCTGCAACTAAACTCCAAACTTGAAACCTTCTTTAAATCCACCACTCTCTAGAACTCATCCATACTAGATCTGTGGAATTGGTAACCACCAACTGACTCAAAAAACTCCTAATGGTTCTCAAAAGCGAACTCCATAGACTCAGCTGATTCAAGGAATAGCACCACTAAAGACATGAGGAAGAGCAGTATACAGCAGAAAATGAAATTTATGGTCTCACAAGAAAAATCATACTATTAGAGAAGGCTGACAACTGTGAAAGAATCAAACTAGTACCAATCTGACCAAACCTTAATTTTATTAGAATGAAACTGAGAAGTCTTACCATATCCTTCAACATCTTTGTTGATGAACTTCATTAGATGGTCGGTAGTAGCCAAATTTAGATCACTAAAATAATACTCCACCTGCAATGCGTTAGCAATCCCAAGAGTAAGACCAAAGTTAAGAAACAAGATCAGGAAGAGAAGTCAACTGCTGAGAAGAAGATATAAAACTACCATATACAACTGAAGGGGAGGAATTGACATTTGTAGAAAGTACAAATAAACTTGCACAGAAAAATAGGTTACAAACATAGCAAGCTTTTTACTCCCCTGAAAAATAAGAAATTCACAGTTGCACATACACAATTAGGCAAACCACCGCCCCCAAAAAAAAAAAAAAGAAAAAAAGAAAAAGAGTAATTTATGATGAAATAACTTACGTGAGCTTGCCCGCAACACCAACCACATTGAATCATTTCCACACAATCCGTGTTCCAAATGGCGGCCGGCGCTAGCCTTCCGCCATGATTATACCCCTCGGCGGTTCAATCGGCAGCCAGGGAGACTAGGCGGCATTTGGTGGAGCTAGGTGGCTAAGGGTCTAAGTGTTGTAGTAAAATAATAAAAGGGGCTTAGTGTAATAAAACAAAGTATAAACAATCCAGTATGCCCTAACCCATTACGAGTAGAAACTCCAGATGCGCCTATCGTCAAAGGAGAAACCGAATCCAGTCCCCTCTTGTCATCATCGCCGATCAAGTCGCTGACTTGCTGGTATGTCCCCTCTCTCTCTCCCTCCCTCTCTCTCTCTCGTCTCAGACTCTTTCATCTCTCTCTTACCCAGTGTGTCCCTATTTGTTACGAATGGTAGGTTGTGCCGTTGTGACCTCTAATTTTTTTTCCTTAGACTTGTAAAATGTTTTTCTTCTTTCTTCACTCTTGCTATTAGATGTTTGGCAGAGAAGGGAGAAGTGACTGTAACATCATATTAAAAAATATTTTTAAAAAACACCAAATTACTTGGTGGTGCCTAGGCGGGCTAGGCGCTTGGCAGTGGGTCGCCACCCGACTAGAGCTATTTAGGAACCTCGTACCTGCAAAAGCAAGGAGGCAGAGGCAAACCAGCCAATGGGGTTCGGTTGAGTGTCCTCCGATGGTTAAACAAGTAGCGGAGCAAGAGATCTTGGTCGATCGAACTCAATCAAGGAAAGTGATGGAGCAAAGGCTAAGTGCATTCAATATAAGCGCGCGCGCGAGAGAGAGAGAGAGAGAGAGAGAGAGAGAGAGAATTTTAGTTCATGGAGTTTCCATCCTTTTTCCATTTGCATGATGCTGCTATTTATCGACCAAAAAGGGCCTTGTCCAAAGGTAGGTTACCATCGCCTGACCATGATTGTGGATCATCCTTACTATCTTTTTGGAGATGTTTGCATAGAGCTTTGGCCATACTCAAGTAGCGGCCTGTCACGAAGCCTTCCTCTTGATTGCCTGATGATACCCATAGTGATCATTTCAGAGGCGCAAGTCCTACCATTTGGTGGCCATCAAAGTACCATCTCTACTTCACTTACTCGCCCAAGAAGGTAAGCATCCCTTCATCCAACGACTCTTCCGTTTGCCCCGCTAATCAAACACTTTTCGTGCATACCATTATTCCACCCGTTGTCCAGTGCTTACTTCTTCAAATACTCCTCATCCCAACAACTTTCCTCCAACACTCTTCAAGCCGCAATACTCCACTCGGACACTCTTCGCCCCGAATGCCCATGGTGGGCCATTTGCCAGCAGTAAACATTCTGTTGGCTAATAGATCTTTCCATTGCCTAGTCGGAGGTTGTCACGTGTCTAGTGAATTTACTGGCGTTGCCATTTATACCTAAATTGATTTTGTCTCATTGCTCATAATTGTTGATTAATATTTCCCCTCCCACAAACAGTATCCGATCAAAAGATTCAAAACTATATCCCTAAATGCACGCATTGACACTAATCATTTAAAAGAACCCTAGAAAGTTTATTCAATTAGCTTAACTGAAACGCAAAAAAACGAGGATCAAATAATAAATTGCAAAGCCACAACCTGAATCATTCATCATAATAATAAAATTCATAATAATAAGCTTGCCTGATTGAGAATCTTCAGAGTAGCTTCCTCGGACAGACCGTTCCTCAACGGAGGCACATGATCCGGCTCAACAACAACGGCAACAGGTTGTTGAGCTTGAACGGCAACAGAAACCTGAACCGGACGATTATGATTATGATTATGATGATACTGGACCGGAACGTGATGCGGGTGATGATGTGGCACGTGGCCGGCGCCGGCGCCGTGAATGGGAACATGGAAGGCAGGAGTGGGGCCGGGGTACACGTGGATCAATCCGTGGGTCGAAGGTTGCTGCTGCGTCATGGACAGCGATGATAAGGACGAGCTGCTGCTGCTGCGGGGTACGAACTCGGGTGCCTTGGCGTTGAGTCGACTGAAGGACGAGTTTCTGGAGAGAGACGGATCTGATAATGACGACGCGGTCGATGACGACGGCGAAGATTGGTGGTGGTGATCGGCGATCGCGTCGTCGGCAAGGCAGAGAGAAGAATCTAGGGTTTCCGAGAGTGAATTGGACGAGTCTTGGGCCATGATGTTTGTCTTGTTTTAGAGATTTAGATTATATACTTCTTCTTGTTTGATTTTCTGAAAGAGGGATCTAGGGTTGGGGAGATAGAAAATGGTGTCCTTCTGAGTGGGAAGAGGAGAGAGGGAGAGAGAGAGAGAGAGGGAGGGTGCTCTCGCTCTACGGGGGTGGAGGGGCGGAGGAGACCAAATGGAGAGGATTTCTCAGTTTGAGGGCGTGCCCGGTTTCTCTTATTTATACTGGTTTGCGATTATGACGGTGAGGATGTTAATTTGTGACGTACTAAAGGGGAGGTGCTGGGTCCATACGTGCATCATGCTTCATGCATACTCATTGAGAGTATGAATCCCATTGATTTTGGTTTCGAAAAATGTTACGGACACGTACACCGACTACGGATTTAATCACGGCATTTTGCATCCGTCAGATGTTACGGATGCACGTGCACAATGATTGTAAAGCAATCAGTGATCGAATCTGTGGACAATGAACGTGTACACAATACTATTGTATTAGTATTGCAGTGGGAAAAAATTGTGTGAATAGATTTTCATACACGGATTCGATGCATGTGAACTTGATAAAAGAATGAGAGTTATGAATGCACTCTCTCATTGACCATTGTGGAAAATCATTTATGAGAGAATGCACCTTCTTTAAAAATCAATGATTTTTCTCCAATTGGGGATGGTGTTGTGCAATGGCGTACGCAGCACCGTGCTGCGCACCTTCGAACCGTCGGATTTATCCGACGGCTCGGATTTTATCTCGACAATGAACGGCTCTCAGATCGTTGGTTGGCGAGATGAGATCCGAGCCGTCGAATGCACAATCCAACGGCTCAGAGGTGCGCAGTACGGTGTTGTGCATCTTACTGCACAACATCAACCCAAAGTCTATTTTTCTCACTCTAATTATCTATAAATGCATACTTTGTTTCAAAAACTTTAACATATCCCTTTTTCTTTTTCTTTTTTTTTTTTATCAAATCTTGCAAATTTCAATTACTTGGGCAGACCCACATTAAGTCATCGTCACTTGTGACGACTCAAATTTTAACAAATTCTACTAATAATTTTACATAATAGTATAAATTATGCACAGATCTCGTTGTGATACAACATGATGCACCTATATATATGTAAGAGAATTTATATATTTTCTCACTATGCCTTTAACTTTTG
The DNA here is from genome assembly GCA_025413875.1 of Rhododendron molle. NCBI lineage: Eukaryota > Viridiplantae > Streptophyta > Magnoliopsida > Ericales > Ericaceae > Rhododendron > Rhododendron molle. The sequence continues at coordinate 487,780 of CM046396.1, read as the reverse complement.
TACATAATTAGTTTTAAGTCTTTTTTCTTTCTAAAACACTTAATTATTAAACTCTATTTGTTTCTAACAATCGCGGATAAAAACCATGAAAGAAACTTTTTGATTTCTTCCATGGTGGAATTATCTCATTCTAAAACATGTCAAGGTTAACGGTGAAATATACTTCAAAAACTTGTCTAAAATTTTATGCTCATTTTTAAACACCTTGGTAGGAATTATGTACTTTTTTTTTTTTTTTAAATCCTTAGGAATTATGTACTTATTACAAACTTTTTGATTGGTAATGCATGTCAACGTTACTCCTTAGTATTGCTTTGTTGTAGTTGATTAGCAAAATAAATCTTTACGATATGAATAATGAGGCAGAATGTTAAATTTTTGGATCCTCTAATTCTATAACATTAACTTAGTAAATTAGACCTGTGAGTTGTGGTTGACATTCTTCCTAGACAAATCTTCTAAGTTGTGTTTCCGTGTCGACAACTTCGCAATCACGAGTAGTTGATCATATTTTCCCGGGATGAAAGAAGGCACGAGGTAATAATAATAATAATAGAAGTCATTTGGTTTAAACTTTAAAGAATATGATTTTCGCACTTCCCTTTCTGACAAATTAACTCTAAAATTTATTTTTTAGTGCTTGTGTTGTGTATAATTTTAAACACCAAAAGATTTTTGGGCATTCTGTGTTCGTAGTGAAATTTTCAAAATATGCATAAACTGGAATTACACTTTGTCCTTGAGGCTGGCCACAGTCGTAGCCACTTTTTAAGCAAAAATCTCTAGTAAAACATTAAACACGATCTCCTTCTCTCTACTCAACGATCAACGAGCCCGGGTCACCACAATCGATTACCAGACCCAGATACTCAGTTCCAAATAAAAATGAAATTAGAGGAACTGGTTATTCATTAGTATAATTCTACCATTGCAATATACTGTAATAGAAAGACACAGCTGAACCAATTAAGCATGTCTGCCAAAAGAAAGTTCAGCCAATTAGGCATCTCTGGGGAGGAGTAGATTGAAAAATGATAGCCAACCCCAAGAAAAAAAAACCCACAACCTCAAGGTGGATATGCAGGATATTACTGAGCATCTCCGCCTCCGTTCAAGATGGGAAAAACAAGACCCAAATAGATTGTTATATCAATTAGATGCATACATATAAAGTTCGTTTATACTGTATCTGTGTATGACTGGATAGATGTGAAATTAATTTGTGAGGAAGTGGGAAAGTGCTGGGCAGGGGAAATTTGAGTAATTGTTTGAAAGAAAGAGGGAGATCTTAAAATCATGCCATCCTCAGTATCCGTAGAACTATCAACCTCGTAAAATCTATACATGTGAACGAAAATGAGTTCAATTAGCGCAAAGGAAGGTCATGCATGGTTCAAGAGAGACAAATTGCAAACAAAATAAACATTGGTACATGTAGACAAATAAGGAAGAAGTCCGACTTCAGCAAAACAACTTCCTTGAACATACAGATTACAAAACATGTTCTAACCCAGACAGCCGACAGCCAACACCCAATTCTTCTTCTTCTTCTCCTTTGTCTTAACTTTATAAGTACAACTTAAGAGCAGGACGATGTTTATTTTATTTTTTCCAACTCATACTTACTCTTGATAGCTTCCCAAAAGGCTGGTATCGCGACATTGTCAGGCACTTCCTTGAACGATGGAAGGTAGTTTACATCCACAATGACATGGTCACCAGTGTTCTCCTGAATCTGAGAATCACGCATATGTTGGTTTTAGAAAGACAAGAAGGAAAGAAAGAACTCACTGAGACAAGGATTTGCTGAACCAGTTAAATAGTCCATTAAATAATACTTAGAAGTATCCCAAAATATACTTGTCTACTCATGCAACACATATATGCTTATCCGAGTCCATGCTTTTGCAATCCATCCATGGGCAAATATATCAGATCTAATCAAATTCCTCCAGGAAATATAGATAATGCTGTGAACATAGGGACGAAAATGTGCATTATCAGTCAGCTTTTCACAAGATAAACCAACAAGTATTTGTTTGTTTTTTTGTTTGATCGGAACAGATAAGTATTTGTTCTTTCTCACATTTCTGCATGATCATGCTAACATAAGAATATCGGCTGAAGAGGCTTCCGTTTCATGGCGGAACAGATGTCTTGTAACATATTATGCAAGAGGTTGAAGAAAAGCGGAAGGATGATTTCCTCCCCGTCTGATGATTTTATTTTGCTAAACTGCTAGCTGCGATAAATAGAGTCGTCCAAATAAAAACTGGCTACTCACAACAACATCGAAACCAAAGATGGTAAGGTTGAGCATTCTTCGAAGCCAGCATGCAGCATCAGTCACCAGCTGAATATCCATCTCATGATTGGCATTCTGACAGTTCCCATCTCCATGATGCTGGTTGTCTTTAGAAGTAGGTAAAGATTTTAAACTGTGGAGAAACCACAGGGTTATGGGCACTCCACACATGCTCCAGAATAAAATAAACATACCCAATGAGTAGGCAAGAGAAGCAAGTTAAAGGGGAAGTATACGGAACCTGTCAAAGAGTAAAGGCTTGAGTCCATATTTTTCCTCAGACAATTTCATCAAGTTATCTGCATTAGGCATAGATTTCCTAACTGCATAAAAAACTTTCTCACCCAAGACATAGAATTTGAAAATAGAAGAAGAGTGATCCACATATTCCTGCATTTCAAGTTATTTTCATCATTCATTCCACAAAAGAGACCCAAGCTATTCAGCTGTAACACAAGTCCTTTATTCAGAAGATAATAGCATATGCAATGACATTTCATAACCATGCTAGGGCACAGACACCCGACTTAAGAAAAGACACTCCATGTCAGTTATTGCCAAAATTAGGACCATGTTTCACAACTAAAAAAGTACAAACCCATATACCTATTTGATAAGCATAAAAAATAAGGAGGGTAAGTCTGAGAAGGAAGTTTACAGAGGCCAACCTTCAATGGACACAGAATATTGGGACATGAATCTACATATATAGGTATGTCTATATAACGCACATGAACATGAACAGTTTTGCTGGGGGTATGCCCCTTGGTTTTTTTGTATCTTGGTTCTGTTTTTTGGTATAAAATCCCTTTTTACCCCCAAAAAAAAAAAAAAAAAAAAGTACATGAACAGGAACCAATTCAGCTAAATTCTTTAAAACACACTATCAACCTCGAATGTGTTAGCCATTCTTTAAGTATATGGTACATGAGGCTTTTGAAATCACTACTTCATCATCTTAAAACAATTGCTCGTCAGACAAATAAAGCCAAACTAATTATGTTAGGCGTCAATATTGAGGGATTAACTCTTGCTCTCAGTATGCAAGAGATGTTTTTAATGCTTAATAATAAGGGTCCTGTTATAAAATTGATAAGCATTTTGGACCTTCTGTGCAACTTATACTTGGATGTGTACGAAACAAAAAACACCTGCACGTGGCACACAAACATCAATGACACTAATCCATTATTATGACCAAAAGCTGGCTTCCTACATGTAAGGTGGAAGAACAAGCGACGCGATCAAATTATACTAGTCAATAACTACATCGAATTTATTTTCAGAGTCATTTATGACGAGACAAAAGTTCTTTTTTTGCGGTTAGGAAGTATATCTAAGCAAACTATTGGTGATGGGTGATTTAAAGCGACAATCCTTCAACTTTGATTTTGTGGTGTTCCCCCACCAGCCACCAGAGTCCAGACCAAAACTGGTCACACTATAATGAACCATTATCGTCATCAAGAGACAAGTTTCTTACTCACCTGCACAACAGCTGGAAGAGGTACACTCAAACCGTTGTAATCTTCATATCTGAAGACAATTGCCTGTTCATTGCATATAGCATTTAGAAAGAAATACCAAACAAGTCATATAAAATGGAGACGGCCACAGCTAAAATATCTTGCACATGTTTAAGCAGGAACAATGACCTGGGGCTGAAATTTAGGAATTACATAGTGAATGGAGCTAGACAAGCCCCATTTCCCGTGTGATCGACATCGATCTAGTGGGTAGCTTTTGGTGCTTGCTCAGTGAACAGGACCAATTAAAGAAGTCACCCACAACTGTTATGACTTATGAGTGAAGTTGCCAGCAAGATAAAAGCAATGTAATTTTTTGGAGCATCGTCCAGAATTTTTTTTTTATAAGTAAATAATTATATTAGAAAGAAGGCATTAAGGGGATGCCGCCCGTATACACAAAAAGGCCCTATACACTCCTACGTGAGATAACAATTCAAACCAATTAAGAAATAGATCAAGGGAAGGATTACATTTTCCCCTGTCCCAACTATAAATTTTGATTTTAAATAAAGGCTTTTCTACTCCTTCAAAGCATCTTGAATTCCTCCCACACCAGATAGTCCACATCAAACAAAGCGGAATCATGGCCAAAACAAGCGATAAACACTAATTGCACACTCAAGCAAAGAAAAAACACGATCAAACTCCAACTGGCAGACTTTCAATTTTTGACAAGCTTTTAATCACTAGTGTCTGGCATCCCATTTGAAAAAGGCGAAGTAAAGATATAGGTTTCACTAACAACTTCAACGTGAAATAAGGAAAAAAACTTTCCACCTGAAATAGTAAGGCGTCTTTTTATTAAATGTCTGATTTCATACTTGACTCTTTCTTACTAATATGGTTTCTCATCTACTAAACTTGGGGCTAGAATGGGAAAAGACAACCCCTAAATACATTCTTTGTAACACAAATCTCAATCGACGACAATGGTGACGGTGAATGACATTAAGACAAAAGAACAATGGACTATTGAAAGATTTTTTTTTTACTGAATTAGTGTAGCACAATTAATATCAGCCACGGAGCAGAAAGAGAAATCGAAATTTATAAGGAGATTAGACAATAACTCGTATACAGTACTCTGATGTTGCAGTCACTGATTTTCATCTGAGATGTTCACTTTTAGCATATCCCCACTGTAACACCTCAACTAATTGTTCTGACTGCATTTTGGTTCACCTAATGACCTAATGCCATCCACCTCAAATACATTTTCCTTGGAGAAAATGCAATTCATTCAAACATAACAGGAGAACAACTATATGGGTCAAACATCGTCACAGATAAAATCCCAAGTGTGAGAAAATGGAATTTAATCAGGCACGCCATGTTTACAACTTTTACCAGAAGTAGCACACGGTAAAAAATAGTATTTACTTGTTAGAATAATACTGGTGACCGATTACTAACTGAATTTGGAAAAGAACTCCATAAAGTTCCTAGTGTTTTAAGAAATCTTCTCCTTGCTCTTCTCCAATGGAGATTATCTCTCTTACTCGGCCTGAATTCCAATGTGGCAAAATATTCCTGATACACATCTATCTGTTGGGTGACGTGGAAGGTCAAAAACCTTTATTGTGGAAGGTAAAAACAAAAATCTGTCTCAGAGGACACCTATGTTCTCTTTTCCTGGGTGTTAAAATGGCATCCAGGTGAGGCTTAGAAACATCCTTACCAAGAGGACAGATGACCAAACCTAAGCCAATATTACGGGGACTTGCACATGCATATTTGAAGCTCATCAATCTTGGAATAAGATTTACCTGCCAAGTTGTTTATCCGAATACAAGTATTCCAACACCCAAAATATTAGGGGAAATCTGGTCAAAGAAGTAAGTATACAAAAAAATTGTAACCATATTACTAGTATCAAAATATCTGTCAGCTCAACAAGATTTAAGAGCCGAAAGATTAGAAAGTAATATCAGTGCTGAAGGAAAGAACACGTTTGTGCAATTTCAGATACCCAACTAGTTCAAGTTCAACCAACACCACCACAAAAAATCATACCATCCGACTACTGGAACTAAGAACTCATTGCAAGTAGATAGATGACTACCATACTGTGAGCATCAGCTACACCACAAGCAACTTGAGGTTTCACGATACTCGGTGGAGCTAGCTTAGCTTCTGCTAGCCTCTGCACCAGATTTGGTTCCTCGAAATTGTCAAGCTGCACACCACCCAAGCTGCCAATTTAAGTATATGGGTATGGAAGGTACTAGATTCTCTATGCCTCAATTGAACTATAATGCAGGCTATAATAGAAGAGTAGAAGTTATTGGCAAGAAGGGACCCAAGGACCAACTATACAATAATAAAAGAATTTAAGTCGAAGCTAAAGTTAGTCCTCAGGGTTTTATTGCTATTGAGTTGTGTTCCAAGAATGAACTTGCAATTGAGTGGACAATAAACCTAGGTCTACAGGACTAGGCAAAGAAATTTCAAGATAAAAAGACAACCAAAACTAAGTCCAGACATAAAACAAAGATAAAAACAAAATATCGTTTTAGTTTGCAAAAAAAAAATTTTAAAAAAATCTGAAATAGCCCGAGGTATGGATATCGAAAGAGTTAGTATTTCCCCATCTACTCAGTGACGCCTACAGAGTAATCACTTTTTTTTATCTGCTACAAAGGAATCACTTCTCTTTTCACCTTTTCCCCAGACAAACAAGGATTGATCCGTAACTTTAAAGAGACGACGATATTTCAAATGCCTCCACTTAGTTGATACAAGCTGAAGTCATATAAGAGTTTTTGGCTCTGTCTAAACCACAAAAACAAACAAGAGAAAGGAAATGAATTTCACTTGCTACCCTTCCTTCACCCAGTCCACAATTGAATCCTCTAGAATACGCAACTCTAAATGAAGTGTTGCATCAAGAATTGAAGAAGCAACAACCATAAGAAAAGGGTTCTAGCACTCCAAATTCCAACTTAACAGCACAGTCCGGATTCCTAATAGAAGTATCAGTACAGAGAAAGATATTGCACAGCTAACAAAAATCCTTAACCATAAATAAACAAAAAAGGTAAATCTCTAAGTTGCTTATATCAACTTCCAGAATTACGTATGCTCATAAAATTTAAGCCAGACAAAATAAAACCTTGAGAAAACGGGGAGCCCTGATTTTACAGCGACCTTCCACATTGAGATTTTCCAAACCAAGCAGAATCTGTTGGATTTTTAATCGATCCAATACAGGATAAATGTTGTTAAGCGGGTCAACTATACAGATATCTGGGTGATGTTCGATGCACCTGAACAAGAAGCAAAACATAGTCAGAAAGAATTCATGAAACAAACGTTAAACTCATTCAATTAACTCTCAAAAGCCTACTTTTTCCCATTCACATCAAAAAGCCAATATTGCTACATTATGCTCATCTGGTTGGACAGCTACCAATTAGACAAAAAATTCTGGAAAATAGAAAAAGTTAGAAATATCCTAAAACAAGACTCAACAATGGTGCTACCGTAGTACCATTGACATCCATTCTGTAATTCCCAAAAAGGAAGACATTACACTATATGTTGGCTGATAGCATTGCAACTTGCAAAGAATAGAATGCTTTCTGTTAACTTTGCCGATCAAAAAAAAAAACTTTCTGTTAACTTATAACAATCAAGTAGGATTCTACAGAGCATAGTTTAAAATTACCTTTCCAATTCCTGCATACCCTTTGTGTAAGTTATTTGGTCAAAGAATTCTGAAGAAGTGCTCATTCCCACAGAAACAATCTCATCAGTTGCTTTATGGAGAACTATGTCAATTTCTTGTAACTGAGATGACATAGGAAGCTCAAATGTAATGGGCATAAATATCAACCCATTTGGAGTAGGATAATTGGGGAATGCACCTCTCTGCCACAATTCAAATAAAATACATTTACCTTCAACGACAATAAAAATATCAGGTAACGCTATGGGGAGGGGAAGACCTAAATTGACATTAGATGTTATTGTGCGCAAATATATGAGTCTAATAGGTTTGAGTGAACAAGTCGTCCTTGACAGAGCTCAATGGAGAAAAAGGATTTAGGTAGCCTACCCTAATTGATTGGGACATAAGGCTCGGTTTGATTTGGTTTGGTTTACATGGAATGTTAAACTTACACCATAATCAAGTGTGTTGTGGCTTGTGGCCACATGAGACCACGGAACTACGTAGTTCTCCAGAATCTCTGTCAACCTATATCACATTTATGGCCGAATGCAGTAAACTGAACCAATCAACTACTTTTCGAAGGGTACAAAACAAAAGAATGGCAATTAGACCCTATACTGGGTCATGCAAGATTTTTCAGTCAACGAGAGTATCAAGCACTACAAATGTATATAAAGTGATAAAACCATTGTGTATTTAGAGCCATCAACCTTTCTCGTTTCTTCGTATACAACAACAATAACAGAACCCATGTAGTCCCCAATCATTGGGGGTATGGGCGGGGGAGGATTGGAGACAGACGTAACCTTTGGCAATATGCACAAAGTGGCTACTCACAAAATACTCCCCCCCCCCCCCCCCCATACCTATTTTTGCATTCTACCTTTTTTGGGCAACAATGTTTGTCTCCCTCTCTCATGTTACATTGGAGTGCTTACCTTTGCAAAATCTTCTTCACGAGATGGCTTCATTATATAACCAACTCTCACATTGTCGATGCCCATTGCCTGCTTGCAGTTTGATATAGTAGACGAAATGAAAAAGAAAATATTAAAAAATGTACCAAAATCCCAAATTCAATCGTGACAAATAAATTAATTATTGAAAGTTGAATAAGTTGAATTTTGTAAAAAAATTCCGTATAACAGTATAGGTTGTGAACTTGTGATACAAGACAGACGGAGATCTCACATGGTTAAAAGAAGGTAACTAGTCTTAGGGCGGTAAGCCCATTGGGCTATAATACCAGAAGCAAAGAAAACAAAAGGCATGTGAGAAATATCGATCAAAGGACTGTAAGAAAACTAATTGCTTTCCATACTCTTGTGAGTTCTCGGACAAGCGTGACTTGTCCATAACTTTTTTCCTTTTTGATCAGTGCACGTTCTTAGTAAGTTCGAACAAAAGTAACAAGGACTTGTTGATAGATTGGCCTTGAGTGAAAACTAACTTGACCTTCAGGGGACATTCGGGTCGAAGAACCCCGGCCAGAGTGTCGCTAACGGGGTTTTCTACCCTTGGTCTCTAAAGAGGATTGGTATGTTTAGGTTGTGTAAGCCACCATTTTAATGTTCTTCCCAAAACACCCTCTTGTGCCTTGTTTTTGAGTCACCACCTTGCGGTTGAATAGGGGTGTTGGTGTCAATCCATAGGTTCTGTGCCTACTCTGTGCAAGCAATTTTCCAAATTACTTTAGTGGGTTTTTGGACTCCATTGCTTTCCCTGTGTCCCAAATTTCCTTCTTCTTCTCCTGGTTTTTCATCCCTTAGTGTAGGGATATTTGGGTAAAACCAGCGTCCCGCAGCTGGTGCCAGCCCTCCCTAAGATTCCATGGGGTGTGTGCAGAAATCATGGGGGGAAAGCGCAAGAATCGTGGGGTGTGTGCAGGAATCATGGGGGAAATATGAGTATTTAGGAAAAAATCGAATGCTTGAGTTGGAAAAACTCACTAGAGAAGAAGGAGTCGGTTGGACGGCGGCAACAGTGGAGGTCGGACAGGCACCGGTTTCGTGGGCGTTGGGGTGGGTGTCGGTGGGTGAGAGGAAGAGAACTTGGTGGTGCGGCAACGTTGGTGCTGTTCCGGCGTTGGTGTTGGTGGCTCAGGTGGTGGAGAGAGAGAATGGGTGTTGTATTTTGAAAAGCAGAGAGAGAGAGACAGATGGGGTTCCAGATGGGGTGTGAGATAGAGAGAGGGAGACTGGAAATGGGGATTGAGAAGAGTGGTTCGGTTTTTTTTTTTTCCCCTTTTTGGGACAAGGGGTTAGGGTTTGTTCGTGTGTGTGGAAAAGAAAAAAAGGGTAAAAAAGAAAAGAATTTCTCTCACATTCAGCTTGTCTCCACTTTATTTTTTTCCTTCATAAAGTTTCATACGAATTCGTAGGTTTGAATTAAAAAGAAGAGAGTATTTTTTTCATCTTTATTCTGATTATTTGGTACTCCTTTGTTAGTTTTGCGTAACGTTTGGTGACTTATTGGTTCGTCTTAATAAGAGAACCGAAAAAAGTGTAAAATTTTATTCAGAATTCATTATTTTAAAAAAAAAAACAAAAAATAGGTCACAAAACTCTCTTTTTTAACTTATTTTTTCCTTTTAAAAAAAATGAGATTCGATCACTAAGTTACAAAATTTTGACGTAAAACTAACAAATGCAAAAAAAAAAGAAAGAATAAAAACGGAAAAAAGTCACTCTCCTTTTTTATCCAAACCCACCCAAAGTGCAAAATTCTTTTCACTCTGTACAGTGAAAAAAATGAGTAATTCACAATAAGCTATGTAAAATGAGGAATTCACTTGTTCATGGTAAACATAAAATTGTGACTCCTATGTATTGAGAAAACTACGAAGTTTCCATTAGAATAAGATTGTGAAAAGACAAAGATTAGTTATATGGTAAAAAATAGTGAAAATGTTACCAATGAAAAGTTCTCACTTGTACAAAGGTTGGTAGGCTTTCGGAGGAACTTTATAAGGAGTATTATTTAGATACAAAATCTATGAAAAAAATATATATATTACCTCAAGCAAAACTCGCATTTACTAATTCTCATTTAGTGGACTCGGGTTAGATACGAATTGGCAGGGAAAAAAATACCATATTTACTTTGAAACTCATTACAACATAATTGTTTTATATACTAGTAGTAATTAGGGGTGTGGGCCGTGTGGCTATGTGCTCCGCATGATAAGTTGTGCCCTTTGGTTTTCAAGTGATGAGGATTTATTGGATACACGCGAATTATAGAATTTACATACAATTTGAAGTTTTTAACGCAAAAGCATAGTTTGGGGGATTGGTTGCAATACAAAATGAATCCACTAACTGACCATTGGCTAGAAAATGCTTTAAATTAATCTTTACATATGGCCCTATCCTATTTATTACGCAAGTGAATTTAAGGGGAAAATAAAATAGAATAACCGAATTGATACAACGAAGGATTAATACATCAACTATGGTTAGATTCAAAGATAACTATGGTTCGATATAGTGTATACAACACGGTGAAACATTGCAAAAGAGGATGGGAATTGAAAAAAGTTTGATTAGCGAGGAACAAACAAAAATCTAAACCGCATAAAGGACAGAGTAGCCACCTTTAAGTACATACAAAAGGTGGCTACTCTTTAAGTACATACAAAAGGGATTCTCGAATCCAAATAAGTGTCTTAAGGTTTCTCCAAGAGCGCCACACGGGCATTTAATTGCTCCAAAGTCTTCCTCACCAAAGCTAAAATATCCAGATCTATTTTCTTGAAAATTCTGCTATTTCATTTCCCACCCAATGCTCAGCACCTCGTAGTATCCATTGCTGAGAATGCTCCAAAGATTCTTGTGAGGGCAACCAGCAAACTAGAGTTACTTGTCACCTTTGCAAAGAAGACTGATGCCCAGCCTTAATCCTTTAAAGTTGTTGAAACGGAATAAAAATAAATGGTAGCCCTCCAAGCCAATATGTCATAAATTATGTGTTTTTGTTTCTTTTTCGAAGACTCTAAACTAACTAAACACAACACAAGATTCTGAGTGCATTCCACACACACAGACACTGCCCAATAGAAAGAGCATAAATTGCAATCTAAAAAATGAACTGATTCGCTCTCTAAAGATTTATCGCACACAGATATAGGGTAAGAACAAGACCACAATGATATTGGGTTCCCAAACCTTAAGCAGAACATGATTGGAACGTGCATGAAGCAAGAGTCTTTTGGCATCACTATCACCAGGACTTTTCTTTCCTGTAGGAAAATCAGCAATACCCAGAAATACAATCAGTATGTTTAAGCATAGACACTCATTTTAGTAAAATGAGTCTAAACTGCATGAGAAATAATTGTTCCACTGTGGATCTCATATCTTCAGCAATGTTGTAATGGCCAAGTTACATTACCTGGGGGTGAATATGTCGAACTGATAAATTCATCTTATTCCTTTGGGCACATGGCTAGACATGCATATATTCAATATTCTCCTTTTCCCGGATCTTTAAGATAAATTGTTGTTTGGAGTTTAATATAATAATAACAACAGAGTTCTATATATGCCCTCTAATATAGTACTAATCATACTCCATACATTTACATATCTAGAAGAATTCTTGTATAATAGCCTCTGATTCCGCATACCAATGACTGAATGTGACAATTGCTAGCAAAAGGTTAGCCCAAGCTCTAGAAAAATCTCAATTGCTAAGGTCCAAGGTGCAACCCCCTGTTCCCTTTTTTGATGGATGAAGGACAAACTCAGTTGGCTGCTCAGCTGAATAATTAGTTTGATGACAACCTCAATCATCAATCAAGGAAAAAAAAATATACTTCATGAAATGAAAAATGATGCCCAAATGCTTAATTTGTCAAGTGTTACCTTAAGTTAGAACGTCAGATAAACATAAAAAAAAATTCTCCTGCCAGTCACCTTTCCCTTCTTTTCAGTAAAAATTCCTTTTTGTCATTGGTAGAAGAAATTTGTACATACATAAGGAAACTGAAGAAAATGATGATATTTCACGAGGGGAAAACGAACGTCACGCACCTCCTCAAAAGCAAGTTGTTCCCAAACTTTCAATTTCAATGTTACCTCCTCAAAAGCAAGTTGTTCCCGAACTTTCAATTTCAATGTTTTAGTATTTGACTGAAACAAATTACCAACCAATCGCAAGGTTAAATAGAACAGGCCATTCAAATCTTGAAAGCATTATAGACGTAATGATAATACAACAAATAAATATCATTGATTTGTCAAATTGCAAGTGAATATATCCACATGGAATTCGTACCTATACTATCTATATTCCTACTTAAATTGAACTTACTCATCTTTTGATAGTGTTGTGAATATGAGATCTTTCTTCATTAATTGTTCCAAGCTCATTTTTGTCATGTTTCGCTCTTCTAGGTTTCTACCCATAATATACCCAAGGTTTCAAAATAAGGCCATCTCTAATCATTGAATTAAAATTGTGCAATTATATGACACACAAGTGTTAAAAGTGAGTTCATTTGTTGTGTTATATGATAACTAGTACAATTTAACTTAGTATGAGAATTGTTCTCCCAATAGTGTAGTTAAATATAAACTAGGGAGAGAGGTGTAGAGACCCATTCTCCCAATAGTGTAGTTAAACATAAATTAGGGAGAGAGATTGTAGAGACCCCTGTGTTGTGTTGTATCAACGTCTCTGGTTCATCAAGGTTACAGATTGCGCCTTCTCAATCCAACGACATTTACTAGTTCTGAATCACCAAAATCTCTTATGAGAAGATGTATGTAATAACTTTAAATATGATTCTCCCTTCCTCCTTCTCTCTTCATTGGGTGAATTAATTGTACCATAACATTTAACCAACAAGTTAGAAAATGTTAACTTGAAAATGCCCTTAACAACACTATTGGAGGCTCAAACAAAAGTATTTTGCGATTAACTAATAATATCTAACCTTAATATGTCATTTAGGGGCCGATTGGATGGGGTATAAGTGAGGGGATGAGTTATGTCGAGGGATGACGAGGTGGGACCCACTATTATCCTTGGTTTGGAAAGCCTTTGGGCAAGGGGGTTGAGTATTATTTTTGGATGACCTTTCTATAATTAATTAAGACGAATGAGGCCCTCCTCATCCTCCATCTTCTGACATTTCAATTACAAAATAATCTTATCCCCCATTTATCTCTCATCCAAACCAAGTGGAGTACTGACAACCACAGCCCAGTGCAGTTGGTATGTCATCTCTCCCCTATGAGGGAGGTCCTGAGTTCGACTCCTTCTGGAGCAATACCCTTCCCTTGGGGTCCCAAGCTATGGATAGCTTCTGAACCCCGTGTTAATCCTAACACCCCCTACTAACCCCCGCTGATATATGACGATTGAAAAAAAAAAAAAACCAAGTGGAGTACTATTTTATCCCATTTTTTAAAACTTCATCCAAACTAACTATTTTTTTATCTCATTCCATAAAAGTCATATCAATATGGGGGTCCACTCTCCGTAAATAATACCTGTTATTATCTTATACCGTACTATAAATAATACCTTAAAAACTCATCCTACATCCAATCGAACCATTAATTCTTTTTGTGGAGATGAGGTGGGATGAAAGGAAAAATGTTAGGTAAAATCGAGGTGCCCAATGTAAAAGGCTGATCCCCATCTTTAAAACTCCAAAAGAAAAATTTTAAGGGAAAATTCAAAATCCCCCCGACCTTTATTCTAAATTTAAATTAGACTTTCAATTTTTCAAAAAAAATAATTTTACTCTCAACGTTATCTTCCGTTAATCAAAACGACACTTTCCGTCTAAATGACTAACAGATTTCGTTAAAAGACCCTGTTAAATAGCATCCTGGTCGAATTTCGATGATCCGAGCCACTCAATGTAATCAGAACGTGATTCTAATGGTACCCATTGGAAATCAAGAAAAAAAAGACCGGGAATGGCTTTTTTGAACAATTTTTATTAAACAATTAAATAAAAATTGTTCAAATAAAGCCCTTTCCGATAATTTTTTTTGCTGATTTCTCGCGGGTACCCTTAAAATCACGTTCTGAACACATTGAATGGCTCAGATCATTAAAATTCGATTTGGAAAGAAGAGGTGAGGACCGATCCGGATTTTGTTCAAGTCATGGCATCCGAATTTTGCTTAGGTATGCACCTTCCATTTTCTGATCGAATTTTAATAATCTGAGCCGTTCAATATGTTTAGAACGTGATTTTTTGGGTACTCATTAAAAATCATAAAAAAAAATGACTGGAAAGGGTTTCATCCGAACAATTTTTTATTGAATTATTCAATAAAAAACTGCTCAAATCAAGCCATTCTCGGTCTTTTTTTTTGATTTCTGGAGCGTACCCTTAAAATTACATTCTGAACACATTGAGCGGCTCAGATCATCGAAATTTGATCGGGACGCTATTTAACGGAGTTTTTAATGAAATCTGTTAGTCATTTGGACGGAAGGGGTCGTTTTGATTAACGGAAAATAACGTTGGGAGTAAATTTGATTTTTTTGACAGATTGGGAGTCTAATTGAAATTTAGAGTAAAGATCGGGGATATTTTGGAAAATTTCCCAAATTTCAAATCATTTCTCGATTTGCGTATGAAAAGAGAGGAAGATAACGGTACGTACAGTGGAGACTTTTCCCCCATGTTTTCCATGTTCGAAATCATCGATCAAAAAAAGCAACGGGCCATCTGGACCCCTCTCTCACTGCTCTACTGGTTACCGTTCTGAAATGTTGAATCGACAGTTATCATCTTCTTCGTCGAAGAGCAAGAATGACAAGAAGAAGAATAAGAAGAGCCCTAGGAGTCCATTGAGGGATCTCAACGGCATTGACTGCGGCAGAAGAAGCACTTGCTCTATTGCTTCGTCTTCGTCTTCGTCTATGTCCGTCGTTGAGGTCTCCAGAGGTTGTCTTCGTTTCTTGTTACCCACTTCTTCTGCTTCTAAAAAAACCCCTCTAGGTAGATCCAAACCCAACAAAACCACTCCCAAATCAGCCCCCAATGCCAAGCCTTCAAACCCATCTTTCTCTTTCAGATCTACCAAACCCCTCAAGGAAAATGCCCCGAAACCCAAATCAGCAAAAGAGAAAAAACTAACCAAAACCCCTCATTTTTTGCAGAATGGGAAGAAGAAACCCAGTTCAGAAGCTGCCCAAGAACCAACGGTTGATGAATCAGGTGAGTCCCCTAAGATCCTACAACTACCCGATTCGAGTGTTTTTGTTGAAAATTCTACTCCAGTTGGTAAATTAGAATGTGGGTCTGGTTCGGTACGTGCATTTGATGATAAGCTTGTGGAAGAGGATTCAAGCACCAAGACTGATACAAATAGAACGAAAACGCCCCCTGTTGAGGCCTCAGTGTCTCCAGAGATTCAATGCGGCCCACCGTCTATGCTGCTGGTGTCGGCAGCAGCAACACCTGCTTGTTATGGTGCCGGACATATTGTGTCTGGAGTGACTGACAGGAGAAAATGCAGAGCTAAAGGGATCCTAACCGTGGGGGAAACTGATTCTAACTTTGCTAAAGCTAATATTTTTGACAATTGTGATGATGTAGAAATCTGTAGTAAACCTAGGGCATCGTTGGTTCCTTTGCCCGCTGAAGCTTCAATGCATTGGCTCTTATCTCCCTGTGATGAGGATCAAAAGAGTGATGTTGAAAATGGATTGCACCGTCTTCGAAAATCGTTTGGGTCTACCGCTCTGCAATGTATCTCTTCACCTTCATCAGGACACAGACTTCCTTGCAAGGGTCTTGAAAATAGTAGTTCTACTAGTGCAAGTAGTAGGAGAAGAGCCGGAATTACTTTGCTTTCTCCCAGTGGAAGCCCTGTGTATCATGGTACACCTAATCGTGAGGCTCTTATCTCACGAGAGAAGAGAAAACACAGATACGATCTTGCCAGGGAAGATTCTCCATTCTCCGTTGACTCTTTGGGTAATGGGAACGTGATTCAAACCCCAGAGTCTGATTTGAGCTCAGATAGGCATGTCAGGTTGTCTTGGTTAAATTCACATCATCGACAAAACTATGATTTAGGATCTGGAATTGATACATTGGAAGAGGTTCTTTTGAGGGCAAGCTTATCCCCCAAGGCCCAGACATCAATCTGGGACTCACCTGGTTTAAATTTCCAGATCTCTGACTTGATTTCACCCTCCAATTCCATTGACCTTACACGATACGCAAAAACATGGGATAACCATGCTTCCTGCACCTCCAATTCTAGTTTAGGTGATATGTCCCAGTCTCATATGAGAATATCATGGAGGGAAGGACTTGTGAGTCGGATTTTTGAGATGGATGAGTTTGATTGCTGCAGATGTTTGTCAGATGATGAGAATGATGCGATTGATTGCAGTTATGGCAAGTTGAAATGCAGTCCAAATCATGAGCTCAATGTTAATGTAGGGAGTGCTGTAGTTCATGGCGATTTTGGCTCTTCTCATGTTTTTGGACATGAACCAAAATCTGATGGAGAACCAAAAGAAAAGTTTCCTGAGCAGCGACCAAATCCTTGTGCAGAGTCCATATGCATTGACGGCGGTGGACTATTTGCTTCAGCAGATTCAGATTGGACGTTGTGTTACAAAAACCAGTTGTTTGATTTGTAGCTGTCAACTTCTCATTTCTTACTATGTTTTAACTTGTAAGTTCATGGTCCCTCTAGTCAACATTGTCTTTTTCATTTGTGGTATGGAGACTTCCTCTTCAGGACTCGCTCATATTGTGATCTTCAGTAACATGTATGGACCTAGTTTTCCCCCCCTCTGTTCATGTTGTTCTTGTGAATGAATCTGCAGTCCTTTCTCTGAATGTTAAGTATTTAGATGAAGAATCTTTTTAAGGATTAGCCAAAAGCACGCAGCTGAATTTGCAGTTTTTTTGCAAAGAAAGGAATTGCGCTTAGAGTATCTTTACTGATGCTTGGAGTGGTATTCATTTTGATTGCAAGACAAGGACCATCGGTACCATGCCAATGACCTATTTCTTCTCTCTTTTTTTCATTGCTGTCCAGGGTGGTAAATATCAGTGATGTACTTGTAATGACATGGGATAATCGCAGTGGCTTTACTAACCAATAGGAGAGCATAAGCTCTGCATATTGTTCTGGCAATGTACTTAGCGGTTGTGAATTCTGGAAGATGTATGAAAATTTAATTTAGTTGCAGCAACAAGAGGAAGGGCAGCTAATTAAGCCTTTTGTTTACTATTATGGCTGAGTATGCTTTTGTAAGGCCTCATTAAGCGTTTTTTGACCAAGTATGCTTTTGTAATGGCTGATTAATTAAGCCTTTTTTGGTGATTTTGAGATGCAGGTTCTCTCAGACGCAATTCCATCCTCCTTGTTCTACCCCATCCAGACAGAACTAGAACATAGGTAGTGTTAACCGCCAACAAGAGGAGCTGGTGCAGTAGTGGGAGTCATTTTTTATCTCTTCTTGATGATGGACAAGGCACGGGAGCACCCCCAACATGAGATCTCGAGCTTGACTCATCGATGGAAAATCTATCTTGAGACTCTTTCTCGCCCCGCCTACTATCTCTCATTCCTTTTCACACCAAGTTCCGTGCTGCTCACCACTCCTCGAGGCCAAGGACGGGGTCGAACCGTCATTCCAGGATTTGCAGTTCGATACATTTCCATTATGTTTCCTAGCCAAACCTGCCACCTCATGTACCAATCCCTCTTTTTCTGCATATGCGGGTTACCAGAGAAGAGGGTACTGTTATGACTGAGGAGCCATCTTTTGCTGCTGTTATGGCTGAGGAGCCATCTTTTGCTACTGTTATGTCTTCATTTGGTGAGAGCAGTTTTTTGGTGCCTTCTTTTGCTTTTGGCATGGCTACAGATGCTTGTGGTACTGTTATGGCTGATCCTAGTGCAATGCCTTGTTATGGCTGAACCTGCTAATCTGGGTTGTTCTGTTAATGCAGTATGGTATGCCTTGTTATGTTAGTGCAGTTCAGTTACGCTTTCAGTTATGGTTGTTCTGCTTGGCTATTGTTTTGTTAATGCATTTATGCCTTGTTCTGCTTCTATTAATGGAGAGGTTGTGGTGCATTATGTTTGAAATGGCATTATGCTTGGAACGGCATTCTCATTTCATTCATATAAAAACACATTACAGTTAGGTCCAAGGTGCCATTCTCATGGCAATTCCAGGAATTTGCCATTTGGAACCACATTACAATACTTAGAAAACAAAGCAATACAAATGAGAAGCAACGCCAATACAACCAGCTGCAAGTGCCATTCTTTCCGGCGGGATAATGTCAACAAATTCACCAACTCCTCAGTTCTTTCGATTGCAAGTTGGTTGTGAGTAGACATCTGTTGCACCTCCCCAATAAGCTTTTGCACAAGGTTCAGCAAGAATTCAATTTCCACTAGAAATCTTGAAGTCTGCATTTTCCACTTCCATCTTAGCAAGCTGTTTTTTCATTTCTGCATTTTCACCCTCTGGCCCTGCCATCCTCAGCAACTTGATGACATGGTTGCCAAAATCCGTTCCTCTCGTGCAAGTTGGAGGATCAACCCAGTGAAAAAACTTGCATTTGCAATTTTTCTACAAGAAATCCTAAACTCAAGGATTACCAAGAATAAAACGAATTGGGATAATTACCTGGTAGTTTATTTGATGAATGTACTCTCTCTCTCTCTCTCTCTCTCTCTCTCTCTCTCTGTGCTTGCAGTTATGTAAAAGTCCATCTTTTGATGCATAAGCGTTTATTTGAAAGACTTTTAGGGAATTTCATGTACTAAAAACTGAAAAGGGCGTGCATTCATGAAGTAATAGAGTGTGGAAATCATTCACCTTTGAGGGAAGTGATGCAAAAGTTGATTTGAAGATGCTCAAACTGATGGCATGAAGTTCGAAGGCTTTCCTTTCATATCTCAAGTGACAGAAATTGTAATTTGAGGTTTTTAAAAAAAATCAAGAACAAAAGAATAGAACAAGGCTCTTGAATCCACAACAAATCTCGCTATGATACTGTAATGGGTATATGGTTAAAAAAAGAAGAAGAACAGTTTGATTTGAGTATTCGTTGGCAAATTGTCCAACGAATCTAGGGCATTTAACATCCGTAGCATTGTCCAACAAAACTTCTCTACGCAGTTTGGAATGGTCGAAATAAAAACAAGATTACAACTGCTACAAATAATGCTAACTACTACATCTGCACTTCGAATAGCTTCCCCAAAATATGTAGAACTTCTGCATAAGGCGGTCCAAGAGTAACCTGCAATCAGATAGACTACTCCTTAAACTCATGGTTTCCCAGGCCCGTCTACTTTAAGAGTTGAACCAGCACAAGAGCATCTGTTTCAACTACAATTCCAATGAAATGATGATCTAAGGCCAATTGCAGCCCGTCTCGAAGAGCCCAGCATTCCACTACCACTCCGGATTGGCCGAAGAGAATAAAAAACAGAACCAGTTGCAGGAGAGAAGCCCGACCCCAACTAATCAAAATGAAACCAGACCGGCCACACACATTCAACGCCCAAACATAACACAACCTAAATTCACTGAACCCCAAACAAGAGAACTTGCCCCCCCCCCCCCCACATAAACACACCACACACACAACCCTAGAAGCAGCTCATTCATGCAGCAGCGGAAACCATCAACCTCTGCGCAGCCCAAACTAAAAATGAAATAGCAGACCCAAAACGAGCATAAACAGCATATTGAGATTGGATTTGACACTACAACTTACAACAAATTGCTTGGTGTATGTTGCATTTGCCAACCATATTGCTAAGGACGTACTAAAAGGGAAGAGGAAACTAAATAATTATCAAATCCAACAAGTAAAAGTAGGGGAGCCCAAAATTTTGTATTGACACAATAATTTGGACTGCCAATTATACACATGCTAGTGGAAGACATTTGCTAATGAAAATTGGCAGAAGCTAATATTTCAGACCTTGTGACGAAAATCCACAAGTACAGACATTATGAAACGTATGAAGAAACTTTGATCTAATCAGTAGAAAACTCAGACGTACAGTATAAGCACATCACCAATATCTAACATCTCTCTGACGAATTTATCGAAAAGAATTGAAGATACCAGCACTAGATTGGAAACTCTAGTCTAGCAAGTGCAATGGCACTGGCATACAGGAAGTGGAGTATTACCTACTGATGCACCACAAGGTTTCAAAGTATCAAAAACGGTTTCTTATGCACAAACACAAAATAAAGGATTCAACAATAGCCACAGCAATGTAAGTAATGTTAGCCTCTGGCTAAACCAAATGGTTTACGGTTATGTAAATAGGAGAGGCAATAACATGCCTATTGGCATAACTCCAAAAACACAGGCAAAGCTATACAGATAAGTTAGTTAAACGAACTCACAGGAGTTGGATCAATTTCACGGGGTCTAAGATAGGTGAAATATGCAAAGTTAGGTTTTTTCATGCATCCTACTACGAGTTTTTGTCTAGGTCAAATCATACGGGATTTTGCTTTGATTATAGTTGGGCCGCTCTAGTGGACTAACAATTAATCCACAAATTAGTCAATCTATTGGACAGGTACCGAGTTGCAAAGAAAAAGAGTTGCTCGATCTAGTGGAAGACATTCGCTAACAAATGACCCTTAAAAGGAAAAAAATGAACAGGAATACAAGTGTTAATGACCCCTCAGGTATTCAGATGTCATAAATCTTGACTTTTGGTGAAGAACATGTAGGAATTTTATTATAGTATCAAAAGTTCATTTGAAATAAAAAAAAAAAAAAAATATATATATATATATATATATATAAAGAGACAAAAGAAACTTCAGTCTATCATAGGATCATTAACTTTGGGATGAGACAGTAGACTATATTCGAAGTTACAATTGAAGTGCACTACCGTACTCATTTTCACAATGAAGTGTTCTTCACTTGAAGTACACTACCGTACACATTCTAATTGACGTGCTCAATGCGACTGAGCTTTGTGATGAGATATTACTCATATTAGCTCTTTTTCTGAATAATAAAAGTCACAGAGATAATCGTCGATCAACAACAAAGCCCAATCCTGATCTTCTTCACTTCAAATCTCCTTCCAATTAATAAGAACTGAAAAATATATGTACGAGCACCAACAAAGAAGATCGACTTGAATTGAATTAGGTAACATGAATGATGAAATCGATAGCCTAAGTTGAATCGTATGATTCGTATGCAATTCTGATAAAAATTGAGCCTTCGCATACCTGAAAATCAGTTGGCAGATGATTGACGCTCGTTTCTGAACAAAGATTCTGTCAAGGAAAAGATTTCAGCTGCTGTAACAGATACATCACATGTTTCTACCACAGCTGATCCCAGCTCTGAAGTTAGTGGATAGCTGGTCAAAGTGGAGTTAGTGAGTCAGTTGAGATCAGTGGAGAGATTAGTTTCTAATCAGTGTCTACTGAACAAGGTCCAAAGATGGGATTTTTAAAGCTGGAATGCTTGACTGTAAGCCTTCTTCATCACCTGCCTCAGTTAAACCTGGTCTCCCTGATTCTGATCCACCGTTTGATGATGCTCCGTTCTATAGAACTTTGGTTGGCTCACTGTAGTATTTGACTCTAACAAGGCCTGAGATTTCCTTCTCAGTTAATGTTGCTTGTCAGCATATGCATGCTCCCAAACTTAGTCATTTTATGGCAGTAAAACGCATACTTCGATACATTAAAGGATCAGTCAGTCAAGGGTTGCATTTTGTCAAAGGGCCATTGTCTTTAACAGCATTTGCAGACTCTGATTGGGCTGGGGATCCAGTTGATCGGAGGTCAACTACAGGTTTTGGTATTTTCATGGGTCATGATTTGATCTCTTGGTGTGCTAAAAAGCAGCACACTGTGGCTCGTTCCTCTACTGAAGCTGAGTACAGAGCCATGGCCCAAACTGCTTCAGATCTAGTTTGGTTGCAGCAATTGTTTACTGAGTTGCATATTCCTTCTTCTATTCCACATGTGCTCTGGTGTGACAACAAGTCAGCTATTGTCCTAGCCTGCAATCCCGTATTTGATGCACGAACTAAGCATATCGAACTTGATTATCATTTTATTCGTGAACAAGTGTTGAATCGTCATATTGTTCTGTATCATATCAGTTCAGAGGCCCAAATAGCTGATATTTTTACTAAGGCTTTGTCTGTTTCTCGGTTTCAGCTCCTGAAATCCAAACTCATGGTAGGTAACCCTCCCATGTGTTTGCCGGGGAGTGTCAAGGAAAAGATTTCAGCTGCTGTAACAGATACATCACATGTTTCTACCACAGCTGATCCCAGCTCTGAAGTTAGTGGATAGCTGGTCAAAGTGGAGTTAGTGATTCAGTTGAGATCAGTGGAGAGATTAGTTTCTAATCAGTTTCTATTGTAACTGGCGTGAGAGATAAGCCAGATTCTTCCGCAGTGTACTCTCAGAATAGAATTGAATAACATTTTGAGTTCCATCATTTTCTCTCTCATGTTCTTGTTTTCTCTCTCTTGTTCTTGATCAAAATCAAGATGAATCAGGCGTAAATATCAAAGATTTTCTACTTTCTTTAGATTCAGTGAACAATGGAGAGAGAGAGAAATCTTGGGGGAAATGGGATGACGACTGGGGTTCATCAGAAACTCGCATATACCAGACGAGAGCCTTTGTCGAAACGGCGCCAAGCGAGTTTCATTTAAAGATAGCACCTTGAACGCAAGAGGAAGTTTGTCCAAAAACGACGTCGCCCGTACTCAAAGAGACTTCGCATACACCGAGGATCCCCTGTCCGAGTGAAATCCGGACAGGGGCCTGTCCCAGTGTTCCGAGCCGTTGATCTTACAAATCAACGACGTCGTTTTGGACCAAAAAGTGTTCGGCAGATCTCAACCGTTGATTTGCGAGATCAACGGCTCGAAACACTGGGACAGGCCCCTGTCCGGATTTCACTCGGACAGGGGATCTGGTGTGAAGTCCTTTGAAAACGTGTATTTGTCAAATTGTGAGCTCATTCTGATTTATCTCTATGATCGAAATCGTTCATCTTGCAGATATTGTCAAGAACAAAAACTTTGTTAAATATCATTTGAATCGAATACCATTTGATCTATTATCGAATGTGATAGAAGTGAATTTATTTTTTGGAAAATTAATTTGTCCATACTGTATCAAACCCATTTTGACAAACGACGTCAGAAGAATGCTCTATAGAATTATGCTCTACAGAAACTGCGATGCGAATTCGTGAAATTGTGATCTGATTCCGGTTTATCTCGATGATTGAAAGGGTTGATGTTGTAGAGCTCATTAAGTAGATAGACCATGTTGAAGATCATATCAACAGAACACTTATGGATACACAATCGGAGTTGATTTGAATGAAATTGTTTTTGTGAAAATAGATTTGGCCGCACAGTATCAAACCCATTTTATTATTCAAGAACCCGACGAAGAGGTCAGTCTAATCTTCTTCCATCCTTCAACGCTATAATTTCAAGAATTTCAATTTCGTATAGATTTCTCTCTCTCTCTCTCTCTCTCTCTCTCTCTCTCTTTCTACTCCATTCCTAGTTTGACAACAATTGTGTTTATATGAGATTTCATTCATGGTCACTTGAACTTTAATCTGCGAGACAACAAGGAATTTCTTGCTCCATTGCATGTTTAAATTGAGGCAATTGTCAACTCCTTAACTTAATTTGTGAATTACTGCTTTTTGCTAGAATCGAAATGATTGCTTTCAGGTTGAACTTCCAGTTTTCCTTCTACATGCATAATGAACATGAACAAAAAGTTAGAGAAGAGAAGTGGGAGAGTAAAGCCTTCATTTTTTGAAGCTCGTTAAACCGAGCTCAAATAAGCTACTTCTCGGCTCATTTATTACCCCTAATCCTTTGAGATCGGTTCGTCTCGTAAACTAGCTAAGCGCTTGAACACATTTTCGAAGCTTGTTAAGCTTCCAACTTGATCAACCTCTTGCTTGGCTCAATCGGCTGATTAATCACCCCTAATCCAGGGGTTGTCCAAAAATTTTCCTGAAAGTAGTTGTATGTGCTTGCCTACTCGAACGCGAGAAATTTTCTATTTTGCCATCAATTAGCGAAAAGCATGCATTCATGAGATGTGTCTGTTTTTTTTTTTTTTTGTGGGGGGGTGGGGGGGTGGTAATTAATGAGACGTGTCTGTTGATAAAGAGCCTTACATAGTGTAGTAAGTTTAACTTCATTCAACCAATTTGCTTATACACCTCACAGACAACTTTTATACAAGCACCAGGCCACAAATCTCTCCTAAGTTCTGGAAATAACATAACTAAGCGAGAATTAACAAGGCCTGTTGCATATTTTTTTTTGGATATAGTGCTCACTTTGTCATAAACTTGTATCTCTTGTGTCCACATACCTTATTCGATGGGATGGGTGGTGGTTTAAATTTTTTTATCTTCTCTTCCATTCCAGTTGACAATTAAGAAAGTACTTCTTTTTTTTTTTAATAAAAAAATAGTTTGGTTGTCCCGTGGGTGTTTCTTTAGGTCCTGGATGTACATCAATTGCATATGGGATGGCTGACGAACTTGGACCTTTTTCACATTGAGAAAGACGAGAAGACTCTTTATTTGAACCCTTATGCTTGGAACCAAGGTATGTAGGCTCCAATGATTTCTCGTTCTCATATATAACAAAACACGGCAGCATAAGTAGTGAATATGATATCTGCTCTCTTATGATCTATGGGCCTGATGAATACTGCATAAGTTCAAGATCTGCAGGTTAAGCAATAGGTTGCTAAAGGAACTGTGTGCTAAATTCGTGCACTGAAAGTTGAAGTGGCTTGAGTTTTCAATTGAACTGTGGTGAAATCTGCGGTGAGATATTCAATTGATAACATAGATGATATAGTTCTGAAGCTTTCATTTGTAGTTGAGTCAGCTGTCAATGAATTGGGCTCTTCAGCTGCATTACTTGATTTTTTCACATGGATTACTTGCGCAAAATTACAAGAAGAGAAAATAAAGGAAAGTGAACACGAGAAAAAAAGGGTATTTGAACGATGAAGTATAACCCAAGCCAAAAGTGGTTTGATTTTTTCGCATACTCCTACATTCTTATTTCATTGGATCATGCTTTCCCTTTCCACTTTTCCAGGACACCATGTTCCACAGTAAGCCAAGCCATATCAAGGTACAACTCAGCAGGAAATGAAAAAACAACAAACTTGAAGGGATACATGGTATGTGATGTTCTTAAAATTTTTCTGAGTTTGTCCTCATGAAGCAACTTTGAAAAGTAAAATGGAATATGTAACGCAGGTTGGAAATGCTTTAACGGATGATTATCATGACCATCTGAGGCTTGTTCGAGTTTATGCGGTCTGCTGGCATGATTTCCGATGAGTCATATAAGCAGTTGAATCTTTTATGCGATTCCCTGTCATTTATTCATCCCTCTGGGCAGTTTGATAAGGCTCTGGATATGGCTTCTGAGGAACATGGAGAAATTGATCCATATAGCATCCTCACTCCTTTGTGCCCCGCTACATCTAGCTTGTCAAGTCAGCAAAAGAAGAGATGGCGTGTAAGTACGGACACACTGAACATACCAATCGAATTAGTTAGAAGAATAACTCCCTCTTCCTATATGTTGTGCATGAATGAATATTTTCGTGTTCACAAGTTCTTTGGTTTCCCAGCATACTGTGGTTCTTGGAAAATCCTAATGGTAGGCTAGTTGGTCGGTTCCAATAACATTTGGGCAGCCCTACCTGTTATAACATATTTCAAATTGATGTATATTAGTAATTTCTTTGCAAAACGTTTTGTCTAATCTTTAGACCTGCTCTTTCCTATAAACACCTTCCACGGTATGTATAACATGTTCGCAGTGGTGGAGGTAAAGAGGCCACTGAATTTTAGTTAGGGAAAATTACCCACAGGCGGTGTGGACTGAGGTTTATTACCACTTTCATGGTGTGAAGTCTCAAAATTACCAAGATATGGCACCTGCAAATAATATCACCAATACATGGTATGAGGTAATAAGCATGATGAGACTGGACAAATTTGCCCTTTGTCCAAGACGACACCGTTCAAAGCCTTACCATGTGTTTATGATTTGTAACAGCGTCGTTTGCCTTTGGTGAATACCGAATACCAGAACACGTTCTCTCTCTCTCTCTCTCTCTCTCTCTCCTTCACCTCCTCTCTCCCACTTCCTCCATCGTTCCATATCCCAAAAATCTCCACGAAACCCTAGCTTCTTGTCTCTCTACGTCACCTCCTCCTTCCCTTTGTGTACATGTTGTTCCTGCATTTGAAGTTGTTGCATCATTCTCAAGATCTAGGGTTTGTACGATAGTATATCGAAGGAGTCGACTATGACAACGATCAGCAGTAGAAGGAGTCAGTCGCCTACGACAACAATAGAACGACTTATTTAGGTAAATCAGTTTCCTTACCTGCATCTAATGTTTGGTCAACACTGTAATGTTAGGTAATGAGTAAATTCATGGAATTTTGTTTCGATTCAGGGGAAAAAAATGGATTTCCAAAAATTTTGTTCGAAGTTTGAACTCTCTTTGTTTATTGATCTTGCTCATGTTTAACCACTCTCTGGCTTCCATGTACATGTTTTGAGTTTTGCCCCCAATGCAATTTTTCCTAATTTTGAAAACCCTAAATCAATGAGAGACTGCAATAGTATTATCTTGCTTCCGGGTTTTAATTCCAAAATCTGGTGGAGATTTAGGTGATTGATCAGAAGAGAAGGCATTGGGTGGAATTGGGGGAATTTGAATCTTAAGCTTTGATCCAAAAACACCTCTTCTATGAGAGTAAATTTCATCAATCAGTCAGTTGACAAGAGCAACAACACCAATGCTCTTCAGGTCCAACTTTTCCTATGGGTGTTTGTTTCCTGGGAAAATGTTGCGGGGTTTTGGTTTGGACTGGTTTTTCTCATACCCAAAAGGTTGGTCGATTGATATGGTAGTGAATGGTTCAGTGTCAAAAATTGAAGTAAGCTCATTGTGTAAGTATCAATCGTCGCATATGGCATGTTTTAATCTATTTTTTTATTAGATGGGAGACTATAATGGTATTATTTGATCCTTATGTCAAAATGACTTAGTCTGTACCCATTTTTTTGTTGCTCTGCACCCACAGATAACTTGCCATTAACAACATCATTGTTGGGTAAATGGTTTCATTCTCTTACTGTCTTACTTAATTGTAGTGTTTGATTCATGAATGACTTGTACGGCCATATGTTGTCTCGGAATAGAAAATATTATGCCATAACAGCTCGTGACAAGTGTGTACTCATGGATTATAGTAGTTTAGTTTCAAAAGAAAGGAAATGGATAGGGAAAAAATGGTGCATCTAATTTTTTTCTTCAAATGGCATTGTTTTTAGATCGCTAATTTTTGTGCCTATGTTGCTTCTAGATTTTGTTAGTATAGAAAAGTCCAAATAAATACTCACTAACGTTTATGGTGCAATTTATGTAGGATGAAAAGAATAAGAAAATACAAGAGTTGACCGCAGGGATCCAGGGGATGAAACGACTATGTACCAATTCGGTCGATCCGGAATAGATTGGTAGTGTCATGGGCCTTTCCTATTCTGTTTTCCAACTCCTAGTGTAGTGGTAGGGTGAGCAAGCCGATCTTTACCCGGTAAAGTTCGTTTTTTTTTGCTTACTAGCTTCGATTTACTTCTAAGATCTAAAATATACTGCAATTTATGAGTCTAGAATGGTAGTCGAAAGTGTATTTCGTCTAGTTTGGGACTATTTTTTACCTCCCACGCTGCTTAATATGTTCTGTCTATGGTCTATCTCCAAATACCATTATTCTGCAACCGATTTGTGCTTGCTGCTTTGAATTTGTTGTTCTTCCAGATGTGTAATATGTGGTGCTTTCCAAAGAAAATGTTACTACGTACCATATGGATTATATAGATGTCTTCTAATGGTTGTTTGTGGACATTCTTTAAGGTATGCCAAAAAGTTTGTTATTTGCTTTTATTAAGCCTGAGGAGGATTTGAGACCTACCCATGTGATGAATCCCATTTTTTACTTGTAGGTAATATACTTCATCTCTAGAACCAAAAGATATTTCTTGATCTTTGTTAAACCTTTGTAGATATGCACAGAAACTGTTTGATAATTGTTTTTGTATGGATGAACTCATTGTATTTTAACTGACGAAATCTATTGAACTTGATCTTTCTTTAGCAATTTTGTTATGTAAACTCCACTCATTTAGGCCCTGAAGATTACATTAACGAATTCTTGGAATTGCATTTGGGTGGGTCAAAATTTCTAGTTAGTTGTTACTCCCATAATCCTAGTCTTTTCTATTCCCCAATGGCATACCCATTAAATGAATGCAGTTACACCAATGCAGAAGTAAAATATTAGTCTAACATTCACCTTTTCTTTTTAGGGGCTGTGGCTTGACCAATTCAAATTAAACAAATTGAGCAAGTCGTACATACGTACAAGGATCAAGATTTGCATTTTAGTAAGTTGTTGCTCAGTTTCTTTAGATGCAAAGAAATTTTTTTTGTAGCTTCACAAACTAGATGCAAAAGAACAAACTTCAAAATTAAATGCTCTACAAATTTCCACAATTCCAGTGTTCCATGCTCAAGGCCATGTAAGAGGAACTTGTCTCTTTTTTTTTCATATGTGCAATGCTCTACGAATTTCCACAATTACAGTGTCCTAGAGTATTTATTTGCGAACTCTTTTGAACATATTACTACTGATTTTGTTTGATGATGTCTTAGAGACCCCAACTGCGAAGCTTTAGAATTTGGTTTCTCATGATCATCTAACTCTGTTTTTCTTATTATTATTATTATCCAATTTGCCTTCCAACTTTTTGACAATCATCATGACTTACCTTACTGAATATAAAACTTCAGTCTATAGTCTGTACATGAGATGGGATTTTATTAGGTGATTGCTCATGTGATTACCTGCTCAGGCAGGAAGTCCCATTTTATTATTGCTTTCTTTATTCAAGGCCCTTCATCAACCTGATTCTAACTTGGGGCTGAATATCAACAAAAGGAGGGTGCAGCCATGCAGGCATGTAGCCTGTAGGCATTTAGCAAGAAGGATAGAGTTTTTTTTTGTCTTTTTCTCCATCTATCATTAATGAAATTGCTGATGTTGTAATGCTTTTGCGACAGCCTGCAGAAACCCTTGAGGAGATAAGTATTCGCCCTCGGGTTGCTATGAATCAATGTTGAAGGAAAGCAAGTAAAGGTACGTTTTGGATGAGCATCTTTTTATATTCTGGCTGCTTGGATAATCTGGGAATATCAATTATAATCAGCCGTAACTTTGGTTTCCTATTTTAGAGATAAAGCCTAATCTGATTCCCTTGTCTGTAACACAAAGGTATTGTCCAATAAACAAGAAGCACCAAAAAAGTGTATCTGAATATTAGTGTTAATTGTGATCGTATACTCAGAGTTACCAAATTCAAAATGGAACAGAAAAATTTTTTGCCCATGTCAATCCGTTATATTAGTAATGATCAAGTAGAGTTTCTTGATGTGTGGCATTCCAAGACTAGATACTGCAATAAATGTTTGGATTGATACAGCATTAAGCTTAATGAAATACTTTCTGTAAGCTGATTTGTGGAGCAGAGTAAAATGATGTAGTTCTTATTCGAATGATAGATATTGAAGTAATATATGGGCGTGCAATCATGAAAGCTCCTAAGTGTTGTTGTGCAGTGCAAGTGGTGCATGTGAGGAACCATATATATGTGGTTTGGTTTTATTACTGAAGTAATTGCTTTCTTTCATTTACTGGAGTTCAATTTTGGTCTAGTAAAGAGAAAATGGCAATTTGTTGTAAGGATGACTATACTAAAGCAATTTTGGCTGGGTCCATTGGGCAATTTACCTGTTTGATGCATTGACAGTGCATGCTGTTGTGGTCATGGCCAATTTTGTCTTGCAATAGGTTCACCCAACATTGATTTGTATAATTTTTTGTGCTAAAGTACTTGTTCGTATCACCTTATGGTTCTTGATTACTTTCCAGGTTCCTTGATGAAGCGTAGGCTTGGGATTGTACAACTGGATTAGGTATCGGTATTTCTGTATGTCTTGTATTTCTGATGTGGTTAATGTTTGGGCATAAAAATTATTTACGTACTACCACAATTTTTCTTCAGTTACTGTTTAAACTAATTTCTTTTTTGTATATGATTCTTAGGGTGTCCGGGACTCGCAACAAAGTGTGGCAAGCAATGCTATAGTTCCATGGTTGAAGAATTTTTTTTCTTTATCCTAGTTGTGCTTTGTGTGAATGTAGATTGTGGACATGAAGTAATATGATGTTGGGATGTTGCTATTTTTTTTGTTATATATTTCAATCTTTTAGATTATTAATGAATTTGAATGTTTTGGGAACAATTTGTACACTCTAAAAGTCATCCCATTTGTTAGTTGTGGCATGAGAAGGGTACAAGTTTAAAAAAATCTACTGAGAAATTAACTGAAATAGTCATCCCATTTGTTAGTTGTGGCATAAGAAGGGTACAAGTTAAAAAAAATCTACTGAGAAATTAACTGAAATGAGTAATCGTCAATTACAAATTATTTTTTTAATAATAAAAGTTTTCCCAGCGTTTATAAAAACGCCAACCAAGCCTTCGCCGAACCGGAAAATTTGCCGATCAAGGATTTATTTCCGGGGTTTATTAAACGCCGGCAATAGTTGCAAAAACGCCGGGAACTATTACCGGCTTTTGTTAAACGCTGGGAAGTATTCCCGACTACCTTATTGATTCATGCCATTTGATTAGCCAGAGTGAGTCACCCATTGTCTATATAAAAAGGCCTTAGGGTTTCGAAATTCATAACACAATCCACCCTCATCAGCCACGAAATTCTGCAGAAATACTCCCTCACACCTCCCCTACAAAAGCCCTACTATCCCGAACACAGCCGCAATCCGAGCAATCAAACCCCAAATCACTCGAGTTGCCAAATGCAAAGAATGAGTTTTGCAACCAGAAATATGACGTGTTCTTTATGGAATAAACATTAAACATATGGTCCACAAAGACATAGATTGCAGCCTTTTACCAATATGGACTAGGTCTTTGTCTTGAAATAATCAGCACCTAACTTTTCACACTTATCACTTGCCAAAAAATATGACGTGCTCTTTATACAATAAATATATGGTTTACAAAGATATAGAGTGTAGTCTTTTGGCAATATGGACTTGGTCTTGGTCTTGAAAGAACCACCACCTAACTTTTCACACTTATCACTTACCAAAAAATATGATGTGCTCTTTATACAATAAACATATGGTCCACAAAGATATAGAGTGTAGTCTTTTGACAATATGGACTTGGTCTTGGTCTTGAAAGAACCACTAACTTTCCACGCTTAACACTTGCCCAAAAATATGACTTGATCTTTGTAAAATAAAGATATGGTCCACAAAGACATATAATATAGTTTTTTAGCAATATAGACTTGGTCTTGGTCTTAAAAGAACCACCAACTTTCCACGACTTGCCAAAAAATATAGCGTGCTCTTTATACAATAAACATATGGTCCACAAAGACATAGAGTGTAGTCTTTTAGCAAGTTTATTTGGGCCAAAAAGGGCAACTAAAAAGATAGAAAAGCCTTTCTATTACACCATTATGAAAGACAGTCTATGGTTCCTAAAGACTACACTTTATCTTTAACGACCAAATTTTAATTTACCCGATACCAAGTCCATATTGTCAAAAGGCTGCACTTTATGTCTGTGTGGACCACATGTTTATTGTATAAAGAGCACGACATATTTTTTGGAAAGTGAAAAGTGTGAAAAGTGTGGTGATCCTTTCAAAACCAAGACCAAGTTCATACTGCCAAAAGACTATACCCTTTGTCTGTGGGGACCACATGTTTATTGTATAAAGAGCACGTCATATTTTTTGGCAAGTGATAAGTAAAAAGTTAGGTGGTGGTTCTTTCAAGACCAGAACCAAGTCCATATTGCCAAAAGACTACATTGTATGTCTGTATGGACCACATGTTTATTGTATAAAGAGCAAGTCATATTTTTTGGCAAGTGATAAGTGTGAAAAGTTAGGTGGTGGTTCTTTCAAGACCAAGACCAAATCCATATTGCCAAAAGACTATACTCTATGTCTGTGTGGACCACATGTTTATTGTATAAAGAGCAAGTCATATTTTTTGGCAAGTGATAAGTGTGAAAAGTTAGGTGGTGGTTCTTTCAAGACCAAGACCAAATCCATATTGCCAAAAGACTATACTCTATGTCTGTGTGGACCACATGTTTATTGTATAAAGAGCAAGTCATATTTTTTGGCAAGTGATAAGTGTGAAAAGTTAGGTGGTGGTTTTTTCAAGATAAAGGCCAAGTCCATATTGCTAAAAGACTACACTTTATGTCTTTGTAAACCATATGTTTTTTGTATAAAGTGCACGTCATATTTTTTGGCAAGTGGTAAGTGTTGAAAGTTAGGTGGAGGTTCTTTCAAGAGCAAGACCAAAACCAAATCCACATTGCTAAAAGACTACATTGTATGTCTTTGTGGACCATATCTTTATTGTATAAAGACCACGTCACATTTTTTGGCAAGTGATAAGTGTGAAAAATTATAATTAATAACTTGGTCTTTTATATACATTTGTTGGGTAATCCATCTTTAGTATGAGAGGTCTGGAGAAAATTCATGAAAATGGTATTATGGATAGTTACATCGACTTCCCCTAAAGTTCGCCAACATCTTATTTATGTAAGTGGGAAACAAAAGTGCCAACATCTTATTATATAAGTGGGGAGCGAAAGTGGTATCATGGATAGTTACATCGATTTCCCCTCTAGTTCACCAATATCTTGTTTATATCATCTGTGTCCATATATTGTTGGAGTCACGTTCAGCAAGGGGAGATGGCACTGGTGGATTCCAATTGTGACACAACACTGGACAGCTCCCCCAAAGAGCTCGACATGAAAGATTTCCGTTGCTGAGATGGTCCTATGAAAGATATATTCTGTATGTTTAACCACCACCACTACTGTTGCGATAACTTGAATACCATTTCATACAAAACTCATACAAAAATAACAAAAAATGTCCCAATGACTACTCATTCCTTGGTATCAACAAACTAATAAGCCAGTATCATAAAAATGAAAATGTTATTGCATCTTCACCATAAATTGCATCGGAAATTCCAAGTATTTAGAAAAGAACTCTATACATGTGGTGATAAAAAAAAAAAAATATAAAAAACAAATTTAAATATCTTTGTAGCTAAAAGAAAGATTTATACAAAAAAAATAAGTACTAAGAATGATCAACACTGAATTGACAACCTTCAACTCTTAGACCTACAATTCAGAAAGAATGGAAATGGATAAGTGACAAAATAATCAAACCACTAACAAGGAAGTTAAAAGATGAACTCCGAAATAGAGCATTACATACCTCAGCAAGGGAGACAGTAACATTCAGGTTTAGTTGCAAAGTGGACTTCAATATCTATGCTCATCCTAGTAAAAAATCAACAAGTGCAATTAAGTCTGGTAAGCAAAAATATAACAGAGAAGTTATATTCAATAAAGATAGATAGTTGTTAGCTTGAAGTAATCTACAAGAGTCTATACACAACTTAAACATATGCAAAATTACCTTAAAAAACTGCTCATTACTTGCATATAAGTATCTTTGTTCCGCCATAAGATCTTCAATGTCTACCTTGTCAGCAAGATAAAGGTACCATTTCTACCGACAAGAAAAGAAGTTTACTTGGTTTACAGAACGAAGAAGCCATATTATAACAAGGCGAATGCAAGTTGCAACATACCTGTCCTGCAGTTTTGTTTAATGCCCAGTTAAAAGCAGGTTAATCATTCGACTTCTTTGCTTTAGAACAAGGCTGAAAGCTCTTCGATCCACTTCTTCAGAACCAATTTAGCTCCACTAGTTGGGCGCAAGTAAATCATGCAACTGCAAATGTAAGTCTGACCCTTTTTCCCTGGAGGTGGCAAATCGTGAGAATGGTTCAAAGGTTTCACCTGATTTTGACAAAGGAGAAGAAAAAGACAGGTGATCATTAATAGCAGTCATGCATGCATATTGGAGAAGAGAAATACTACGTAGAATGAAGCCATAGCAGTAGTGCACAGGTAAAAGGATCAGGAGAGAGGAGTGTGTGTCCAAACAATTTAGTATGAAGACTAGTTGTAGCCTAGTGAGGGTTTATGCCGCAGAGTTTATGTGGGATGTTTAGTTTTTGCTATCATACTGCCACAACACAGTCCATCCCTGCTTACGTATGATGTATCACAAATAAAATACAGGAAGATAAAGTAAGCGTAAGTACTGCAGCCATGTCATCTGTGAAGTACACGTCATGCTTCCCTCGCAGATAAGAAAATGGGTCCGCTAACCAGACCATATCAACATCATTGTACATAACATTATTTCCAAGCTCCAAAATTTGCAGTAGGTGGTGAGGTCTACGGGAAGTAAAATTGAAGAATCCCTGTAAAATGAAAGTGACCAAGTCATTATGAGAAGGCTCTGTCAAGGTGGTTGACGAAGTTAGTTGAAGGTTTCTTTTTTGATCACCAAAAATCAACATTGTTAGAATAGTTAGATTAAAACCTTGGAGGAGGCTAGGAGTTGAACTCCCGACCTCCTTTCTCCAAGCACTTAAGTGCACCCCATGATGTCGTTGGGCTAAAGGCCTCTTGGCAAAGTTAGTTGAAGGTTAACAATATGTGGGAAAGAGCTAGAGTACTAATCCGAGGCTCTGTTTGATCAGAAAATATATACTCCCTTCAGTCTGGTGGAAAACTTTACGAGTTGTTTCAGTTTTAAAACCAACCACACCTTGCTATATAATTAGTTAGGACTAGTGGCAAAGAGATCCCTATCACACTTCTGGTAAATGGTGAAAGCAAAATACCTTATACCTTCAAGCACTTAATCAATGGGCCTTTCGAATGCCATTTCCAGTACAGATTCGTCCTTAACTAAGACATGAAGCCTTATCTTACTCAACTAGACAAAAGGGAAACTATTAAAGCATACAACTCCAAAACAGTGCTCAAAATTCAACATTGCCAATGCAAACATGTAACCCAATAACAGAGGCATAGTGTGAATACAAAGTGGCCTATATGATGGTCTGACAAGCTTTCCAAAATCATGGATTCGAGTGTAACAGCTAATTACGCCACTCCTACCCACCCACCAACAGTGGTGGCTCTAGGAATTTAGCTCCATGGTTCACTTTTTATTTCACCACAAGTTTGAATCATATCATACCATTTCTACCGACGAAGTTAATCATCATACAAAATTTACATCCAACTAAATTCAATTAACAAGCTGTAAACCAATCCAATTTTCACTAAATATGCAAGACACTACAGAACCCAAAAGTACCTGAGACCCAAACTTATGTCGGCGGGGGCCTCAGGAAGAGTTATCTTTTCTGTTTAACAACCTGCCCACCTGGAAACGGCTCAGCTGGAGGTACGGTCCAGTGGTTGGAAGAGCACCGCACGTTGCATGGTGTCTGGTGCGCCCCCGGTGGCCCTTGAAAATCAGGAGGACCGAGTGCCTTTCGCGCGAGTCACGGCCGGCATTGCCTACTTTCCTTTTTCGTGCTCATGTAGTGTGGCTTGCCGTGCCCGTTGACAAGTTTTTGAAGGAAAATTGTTTTGCAAGTGTCTTAAATTGTGTAGGTGCAGTCTGTGGCAATCTACCAAAACGATACTCCATTACTTCTGAGGAAATAGAAAATTTTCCTCAAGACCGCAGGCAAAAATTCCAAAAAAGAAAAAAAAAATCAGAGGCAACAGATCGAGGAAAGAAAAAGAGATTCACCTGGAAATTTGTAGACCTTGACAGAATGGTCGACAGATCCGGAAGCGAGACAAAAACCCTTACCCCCTGAAACTCCAATTTTACACACATCGTAATGGATTTTGCCGATTTCCATGGTGACTTCGTTGCTCCGATCCGGTCAAAACAACCAAAAACCCGTCTCAAATGGCTGAACATGAGAGAGAGAGAGAGAGAGAGAGCGAGCAGAGAGGAGAGCAGGGAACGCCTGAGAGAGAGAGAGAGAGAGAGGATAGCCGAAAACGTCTGAGAGACTCCAAAGAGGTTTGACTTTAGAGAGAGAAGGAAAACGTTGAAATGAAGAGGTTTAGGGCTTCAATGTTACATATATATGTAGGGGTAGAATTGTAAACTAACACAGTCTTACCATGTCTTGGTGAATAATTTTGCTTATGACATGAGAGTGGTAATTTCAAGAGTGGAGACCATCTATTGGTGATTAATCTCGGTCCACGCCACCTGCCGGTAATTTTCCCTTTTAGTTATGCCTTGACTTATATATATGTTGTAAAACTCATGTTTATTTCTCCATCTAGATTTGTACATGAGCCCCGGTACTTCCTATATACTACCATTTTACTCTAGAAGAATGAAAGAAGCATAAAGAAGAAATATGGTCCTGTTATTTGGGACCTTAGGCATGAGAACTCTATGCATTCAAGGCTTAATCACATTCGATGCCTATATTCAATTCCACAAGCTAGCTCTATTTCAATGGCACCATGGTTATTCAGTTGCGCACTAGAGGTTATTAAAGCAAAGGAGACTTACATAAACATTTTCCATACGTTTAAAGTTGGACTCCTTTTCCTAGAAGACAGTTTCTCTTTAGGCAACTAAAGTTTTTGAAATTTTTACTTGGATCGTTGATTTGATCTTCTATAGATGGTTGGTCACATTGGACGGACATACCATCCATGCACCGAGAAGCATTCAGTTACAATAATTAAGGAGAGGAGAAGGTTGTTCTTTTCCCTCAACTCTTCACTTACAATAATTTTTGTTGATCTACCGTTCTTGACTATTTCATCAACCTCATATTATCTAGAATCAAGATCCTCATGCGATTATCCTCGTCTATTTCTCATGTGACACATTAGGGATATGTTTGGTAACGTAGTCACTTTTCTGTTTCTTATTTGCTGAAATCAATTTTTACTTTTTCTCAAAAAAAAAGTGAAAGTAGAAAACATGTTTGTGTCAACCTTGTTTTCAAAAAAAAAAAAAAAAAAGAAGGCAAAACATGATTTTCATGAATAAATTTTCGGAAATGGTAACCGGTGCAATATAGCACCGGATAAAAGTACTGTTTTGCAATCAATTACCAACCTTCCCTCTGACAAATGGGGCAGAAACGACAGAGCAATCGGCACCTTTCGAAGAATTACACTTTTAACCCATTTCTTTATTTTACATTTCTTATTTATCCCAAATTTCTTCTTTTTCTTTTTCTTTTTTAACAGCTCATTCTTTAAGAGAGCATGTACATCAATAAATAGATAAAATATCTCATGAACATTGCATATTTTTAGTTTAGCTATCAATTTTTTCCTTCACAACTACACTAACATTATCTATCTTACCTTGCACCAATTAAAAAATATATTTTTTGTCGGTTAATTTTATCCAATTTTAAAGAGTCGTGATTAATTTGTCTCTAGAACCCTTATAATTAAGTATATGCTCTTTATTTGGGATTTAGTAGAGCAGATACTTGATTATGAGAGTCTTATATAGGCACTACAAGAAAAAATATATTTGACGACCGGAAAAATGTTGACGAAATTTAATTTTTACAATAGGTGACGAAACCAGATTTTCATCACCAAAAAGTGCGTCACCTATAGATTGTCTCCGAAAGTCACTTTTCGTGACGAAAATCTTATTGTTTTGTCAGCAAATATACTTTTTTTGTAATGAGAAAAAAATTAATTATGACCCTTTAAGATAAATCGATGAGAAAAATAAGAGTCTGAAGTCATTTTTGATATATAAACAGTTTAAAAAAATTAAATGCTCCAATTTTGAATTCATTTGAACCGGTGCAAATATCTTATTTTTCTGATCGATTTATCGTAAAAGGTCATGATTAATTTTTGTCTCTAATAATCAATTATTTGCTATATTGGATCCCAAATAAAGAGCAGATACTTAATTTTGAGAGTTCTAAAAACAAAAATTAGTCACGACTCCTTAAAATTGGAGCGCTAAATTTTTTAAGGTATAAAAAATTAAGCAGGCAATATATATATATATATATAAACTGGTGTTAGGTAAAATAGATAATGTTGGTTTAGTTGTGAAAGAAAAAATTGATAGCTAAATTAAAAATATGTGCGGCTATGTTTGTTTTGCATTTTTTAGTATTTTAGTTTTGGGAGTGAGTGGAAAGAGAAATAGTGTAATGATTAGAGAGACGAGTAATGAGTAAAGAAAAATAGAGAGAAATGACAAAGTAATAAATGAAGAAATAGGGTAATGATTAGAAGACAAAACAAAAACAAAAAATGAAATGAACAAGGCCGCAATGTTCATGAGATATTTTACCTATTTATTGGTGTACATGCTCTCTTAAAAAATGAGATGTTAAAAAAGAAAAAGAAAAAGAAAAAGAAGAAACTTGGGGTAACTATAAGAAATGTAAAATAAAGAAAATGGGTCAAAGGTGTAATTCTTGGAAAGGTGCCGAATGCTCGGTTGTTTCTGGGGGGAATTGCTGATCAGTGGAATGAGGGGCAAGTATTTCCTACTTCATGGACTAGTTTTTAGGAATTGGTAAGTGATGAGAAGGAGGAAAAGAAATCCAAATACATGGTCTGGGAAAATTAAGTGGACAAAATCACCCCTCTCCCTACACGACGTCGTTGGCATCCCTCTCCCCAAAACACCGTAACTCTCCCTCCTCCCAATCACATCCAAACCCTAGGCAGACTGAAGCCCCTCTCTCTGTCTCGCTGTTGCTCTCTGAAAGCGATCCCGTTGCTCCTCTCGATCCAGCGCGTTGCTCCTCTCTATCCATCTCATTGGTTCTCTTTTCTTGTCTCTGTCTCTCTTGCGAACCGACGACCAGCCCCCAACTCGCTTGCTCGCCTGGTCAGAGAATCTACGGAGTGAACGGAGACGGCAAGGGTGAACGGTTGGTACTCTAAACTGTGGATTTTCTTCAAATGTCACCATTACTTTAATTTCCGGAATTTCCTATTGCTTACCCTTGAAAAAATACAGACCCCTCAATTGGAAAGCCAAAGAAGAAGGTTGATGGGTCGGTAAAGCTTCCGCAAAAGTAAGTAATTGGGTGAGTTTGACAACACTTTACACGGGTTGCGTCGGTTTGTTAGTTTGGGCGAGTTCAGTTCTATAAGAAGTACTATTAGCTACAAGGATCTGGCCAATAAGTTTTGACATGTTCTAAAGCTTGGGTATTTTTGTCTGATTAATGAGCGTGTTCATAGACAAGTACGTGTATCGAACTTGAATTTGCATGTGGTCAAAGAACAAAGATATCTTCAGGACCCCGACACATTAATGTGAAGAATATATTGTTGAGCTTCTCCATCTTCTTAGCATCCTGTGCCTGGTCCGTCTTAAACTTGAGACACTAGTAAGAAAAGGAAAAAGAAAACACCAATCTGATTAAAGAAGACAAGACTTGTAATGGAAAGTAAAGAATTAAAGAAAAAGCATAGCAAGAACTCATGGGCTTTCGCAAGAATAGTAGTATATGGTATAGTAGTAGGTATCCAAATTTTAGCATTGTTTTAGTAAGTAACTGTTTGTACATAAATAGCTAGGTGCAAGAAAGATAAGGGTGCTCGGGGCACTCTCACTCCAGAGAATCTCCTAAGACAAATCTTGGACAAAGAGCAGCGTTAACCTCCACAGACCAATTCTTCACATTATAAGAAAGCTGCAGATTTTGACTAGAAGATTTCGACTTTCGTTCGCGTAAGAACTATAACCAAAAGATATACATAGAGAAGTTCGTATCTCAACAAAGAGAAAGCATATAACAGAGCAACTCTCTGAACTCTAGGCACGACAAACATCAAGCATTTGTTACCTTATTACCTTATCTACAGTTGAGGCCAGAGACACAAAATGGAAGCCCTACTAGACTTGAGCCACGGTTGGAAAGCATTTATGTACAAAACTCAACTAATAGATTAACAGAGAACCAGTAGGAGACGTAAAGAAGGCTTCCTTGTACTTTGTCTAACAAGGATATAATTTCTCTCAACAGTCAACAACCACCTACTTTAGGAAAGAGCGCAATTGGAATGCTAATTTTTCTGTATTTATTTGGTCGTACGTCATTTCCATGGCACCAATCATGTGAACGATTAGGTTCTGTAACGACTTCAAAACTTGTCCGAACATCCTAGTTTCTCTCTGTGTTTCACACTGTTTTGCAAATTGAAGTGTGTTTGGGTACTTCAACAGTTTACTATGTATTAAGCAGCAAGGTAAAACCTCGAACCTCAATTTATTCATTACGAGTGAAAGAATGGAAAAAATTGGACATGATAATAAACTTTTGGCAGTCAATGTTGAAATGGTCATGACAGAACAAGGATCAGTTGGGTTTTTTTCGTGTCCATACGTAGATGCTGAAACAGTTTGTGGATTACCACACATTTGCCATGTAAAGGCAAGATATTTGTTTTGGCAAGCAAGACTCAATATAAGGAGATATGATATGGAGCTCACATGTCTTTTTTTATTGTTGTTGGTAGACCACTTTGTTTGTTGGATTGAGAAGTATTGACTTATACCTCTAGTTGTGATAAAAAGAAACGGTTTTTATTATTCAGTTTTTGTTTACATATTGTCACATACTTCGGTTTGGAAGCTATGTGCAGCCTGAGAAAGGGGAAAAGGGTGAGTAATCCCTATGTTGTGTTTTGGGATTGGAAGTCATAATTTTATGCCGTGTAGAAAGATGTTCTTATTATGGCAGAAAAAAAAAAAAGTTGCGTTAAACATTTGGTGTTCATAGTAAGAATTCTTCTGAAATCACAGTGGACAATAATGCGAACAACGTTGAGAACTTACACCCAACAAGAAACATATCTCACAGATGCCTGTCCCTATACCCTTGTGTGTTGGTGTGTACGAAATTTGGTTTTCCAACTCATGTAACTTCTTTTTTTCTGAAAATGTAAAAGTTGCTCTTTAAGTCGCCCAATGTTACTCCTTCTATGAAATTTTGTTGCTCCCTGTGTAGGAAACTATGCCCTTGACTGTTAAGGGCAGTCTCCCTTGTTTTAACACACTGAATGGCTGTCCCTTTACCCTTGTGTGTTGGTGTGTATGAAATTTGGTTCTCCTTCAACTCATGTAACTTATTTTTTTCTGAAAATGTAAAAGTTGCTCTTTAACTCACCCAATGTTACTCCTATGAAATTTTGTTGCTCCCTGTGTAAGAAAGTATGCCCTTCACTGTTAAGGGCAGTCTCCCTTGTTTTAACACAATGAATGGCTGTCCCTTTACCCTTTTGTGTTGGTGTGTATGAAATTTGGTTCTCCTTCAAGTCATGTAACTTGTTTTTTTCTGAAAATGTAAAAGTTGCTCTTTAACTCACCCAATGTTACTCCTTCTATGAAATTTTGTTGCTCCCTGTGTAAGAAAGTATGCCCTTGACTGTTAAGGGCAGTCTCCCTTGTTTTAACACACTGAATGGCTATCCCTTTACCCTTTTGTGTTGGTGTGTATGAAATTTGGTTCTCCTTCAACTCATGTAACTTCTATTTTTTCTGAAAATGTAAAAGTTGCTCTTTAACTCACCCAATGTTACTCCTTCTATGAAATTTTGTTGCTCCCTGTGTAAGAAAGTATGCCCTTGACTGTTAAGGGTAGTCTCCATTGTTTTAACACAGTGAATGGTTGTCCCTTTACCCTTTTGTGTTGGTGTGTATGAAATTTGGTTCTCCTTCAACTCATGTAACTTCTATTTTTTCTGAAAATGTAAAAGTTGTTCTTTAACTCACCCAATGTTACTCCTTCTATGAAATTTTGTTGCTCCCTGTGTAAGAAAGTATGCCCTTCACTGTTAAGGGCAGTCTCCCATTGTTTTAACTCACTGAATGGTTCACTCAACCTTCTAGAGTACTTGCATGTAGTGGCTTTTATGTCCATTGAACTGGGTGTTGGTTTAGTATTCTTGGTTACTGCTTAACTATGTATAAAACTCTTATAATTGTGCATGAAAATGGACGATCAGAATCTTAGATCCGGTTTCTTAATGTAAAACTTGCAAAACCAAACCCCTCATCCCCAAGGTCCTCATTTGACAACTCCGATTGGCTCCAATGAAACTTCCCTAACATAGAGCTGAACTGCTCTCCTTATGTTCTGAGGTAGAGTATAATTTTAAACGGTAACCTCCTCAGTTCCTCCCAATAAACAAGTTGCATGGCTTGAAGGAGAACCACATTTCATACACACCAACACATAAGGGAAAAGGGACAGCCATTCAGTGACTTAAAACAAGGGAGACTGCCCTTAACAGTCAAGGGCATACTTTCTTACAAAGGGAGCAACAAAATTTCACACAAGGAGTCACATTGGGTGCCTTAAAGAGCAACTTTTATATTTTCAGAAAAAAACAAGTTGCATGGCTTGAAGGAGAACCACAATTCATACACACCAACACACAAGGGTAAAGGGACAGCAATTCAGTAAGTAAAAACATGGGGGACTGCCCTTAACATGGGTGACTTAAAGACCAACTTTTATATTTTCAAAAAAAAACAAGTTACATGACTTGAATGAGAACCGTATTCAAATACACACCAACACACAAGGGTAAAGGGACAGTCAATCAATGAGTTCAAATTGAATTGTATGCCCTTAACAGTCTAGGGCATACATTCTTACATAGAGAGCAACAAAAATTCTAAGAAGGAGTAACTTTAGGTGACTTAAAGGGCAACTATTTTAATCTCAGGATTAAACATGTTACATGAATTTAAGAAAGAAGAACCACGTTTCACGTAGACCAACACACCCTTGTAAAGGGGCAGCCAATGAGTGAGTTAAAATTGAATTAACTGCCCTCAACAATCTACGGCATACTTCCATACATAGAGAGTAACAACAGTTCTTACAAGGATTTATATTTGGTGACTTAAAGACCAACTATTATATTTTGAGGAAGAATTTTTTTTGGAAACATCCCTCGAACTATAAAAAAACGTTTACTTTGTCCTCCAACTATTGAATCCAAGTCTACGTTTTCCTCCTCTCTAACTTCTATTTACTTTTAAACAAAAAGCACCCATGAGAGGAGCACATTCCACACCTTAATAAGGCGCATAAATGTCATTCCACATCAATCCACCAATCTGGCGCGAAACTAAAATGGGTTCCCTCCATTTTTGGGTCTATATACAAACATACATTCGAGAAAAAACAGAGAACAACACCAAAAGTACACCACCAGCCTCCATTCCTTGAGCTCTATCCCTTCCTGTGACTTCCCTTTCTTCCTGTGACCTCCCTCCATCTCCAGCCATCCATTTCTCCTCCTCTTCCTCTTCAAACAATCTATGAGTACCCTATTGATCATTTTATGGTTGACAAGAGTATAACTGCTGGCAATCTAAAGTATCTACCATGAAGTTGTATCCATGTTTGAAATCCCTATATTTGAAGTTATGACTGTGTCCTAAGTTGTGTCTGTGTCCAAAATTTGTGTCTTAAAATGTAATGAAATGATTTCACCACTGCCTTGTGTTTGTTTGTGAAATGATTTGATTTCACCACTCCAAAATTGGTAACAAATATGCCTCTAAACTGGTGCAGGAAAGTGCATCAATCAAAATGCAGCAAAGTGTAGCAATAATTGCAAATCAACTGAAAGTGCAGATTCAATGCCAAATACAGATTCAGCAGCTATCAAACTAAAGTAAGTTCAACTAGTTCAGTTTCAACTGTCATTTAGTTACAAAAAAAAAAAAAAAAACCCCATTCTGGTTCTGCTATTAGTAACAAAATTCTAGATTTGTTTGTGTAAGAATTGTGTGGATTCAATCGTCATTAGCTACAGAAGAATTCTCATGTGTATTCAGTTGAAATA
This sequence comes from Rhododendron molle, assembly GCA_025413875.1. Classification (NCBI taxonomy): domain Eukaryota; kingdom Viridiplantae; phylum Streptophyta; class Magnoliopsida; order Ericales; family Ericaceae; genus Rhododendron; species Rhododendron molle. Next base: position 443,281 of record CM046396.1, on the reverse strand, counting down.
CCCAACCCAAAACATTTCTTACCAGATGACTACGTTTTCCGTTTGGTGAAGGACAAGATCTTGCTTCTTCTTCTGTGGAATTGAAAGAGTCCTGTACCATAGGGAGAGATGCAGTCAGAGAGGAAGAAGAGGTGAAGGAGAAGAGGTCCAGAGGAGGAAAGAAGCAGAAGAAACCCTACCTCTTGTTGTTTGCTTCCAGTCGGACGTCCTGTTCAGAGCTCAGAGCCGTGTGGGAATTGGGAGAATTGGGGGGAATTGAATGAGAAGTTGAGAACGATGGTCGATGGTGGGTGGATTTAGGGTTTTTTGGATGAGGGATATAACAGTCCTTTTAGGTGGCCTCTCCATGTATTGGGAATTAATCTTTCTCCTTGTCATGTTTACATGAATTCCGGAAAAAGTGTTCCATCACCTGGCAAATATTTGCCCCTTTTCCCTCTGTACTGCAATTTCCCCTTGTTTCTGTCCCATTTGTCAGAGGAAATGTTGGAAATTGATTGCAAAACAGTTACTTTTATCCGGTGCGGTGCGGAGTATATTGCACCGGTTAGCATTTCCGATAAATTTTTATTGGGCACATTCCAAACACCACGTACGATTACAAGAGAATCAAAACAAAATACAGCAAAAAAAAAAAAAGGAAGGCCTCACCCAATCCCCAATTCAGGGAAACAAAACAAGACAGTAAGAAAAATTTACAGGAAGCCAAATTTCAAATAAGAGCATAGAATTTGGTTAACCTGGCTAGCTCTCACATGAGAAATAACCAAACGTAGAACCTCCTCCATAGACCCTCTGCAAGTAACCAGATTTCAATGGAAGAAAAAACAGAATTCAATGGAAAAGAATCAAAAGAAATTTTTACCTTGTGAGTCTGTGATTGAAGTCAATCGAGAGAGAGAGAGAGAGAAAGATGAAGCACTGGCGTAGAGTTGGAGACTGGGTCGATCGAGATAGCACTGTCATAGAGTTTAGAGAGAGTTAGAGATCAGTCATCAGAGAGAGGGTCGAGATCAGAGAGAGAGAGAGAGGAACTAGAGAGTTGATTGAGAACTTGAGGTCGATTAGAAGTTGTTGTAGTTCGAGATCAGAGGTTGCTGCACTTCGAGAGAGAGAGAGAGAGAGAGAGAGAGAGAGAGAGAATCAAGCCGTTCGTTTTTTAGCCTTGATGTATTTGTCATTTGTGCACAAAATGATTATGATTGGATGCTGATAAAAAAATCGATCGAGTGCACCAGATTGGGTAGGAAATTATGTTTAGCATGTGCAAACTATGTTTTGTATAAGATAAGAAGCCTTCAATTGAGATTAGTCCGTAATGAAATGTGAGAAGTGAATGTCAAATAGATGGGGATACGAGCAACAACTAAGAAGGTGTGCACCGATGGAAAAATATTGTAGTCCCACGACGACGATCAAAATAAGATTTTTTCGTTGCAATTCTGATAGAAGTTGAGCCTTCGGCTTTGCATCCTTGAAAATGTGAGGCCTTAATCAGAGGATTGAGGCGAACAAAGATTCAATGAACAATGGAGAGAGAGAGAAAAATCTTGGGGGAAATGGGGATGGCGAGTGACGACTGGTTTTCATCAGAAACTTGCATATGCCAGAGGCGAGGCTTTGTCAAAACGGCGTCGGCCGAGTATCATTAAAAGATCGCATCTTGAACACAGGAGGAATTTTCTCTACAACGACGTCACATGTACTAATTCATACTTCGCATTTTCAAACTGAGAAGTCCTCTTAAACCTGTATTTGCCAAACCATGAGCAGATTCCGGATTATCTCCATGATTAAAATCGTTGATCTTGCAGATATTGTCAACAACAAAAACATTGTAAAAGATCATTTGAATCGATTACCGTTTGTTGCATTATCGATTGCGATAAAAGCGAAATTGTTTTTGCAAGAATAAACTTGTACACACTGTATCAAACCCATTTTGACGAAAGAATGGTCTTCAGAAACTGCGTCGCGAATTCGTCAAATTGTGATCTCATTCCGATTCATGTCGATGATCGAAAGGGTTCATGTTATAGAGCTCGTCAAGACGAAACACCATGTTGAAGATCATATCAATAGAACCCTGATCGGTACATAATCGGAAACGATTTGAATGAAATTGTTTCTGTGAAAATAGATTTGGATGCACAGTATCAAACCCATTTTAATCACTCCGACGACGAAAGGACGTCCCCGACCCGACGAAGAGGTCAGTAATGTTCTTCCATCCTTCAACTCTATAATTTCAATTTTGTATAGATTTCGATCTCTCTCTCTCTCTCTCTCTCTCTTCCTAGTTTGACAACAATTGTGTTTACATGAGATTTCATGGTCACTTGAATTTTGATCTGCGAGACAACAAGGAATTTCTTGCTCCATTGCATGTTCAAATTGAGTCAATTGTCAACTACTTAACTTTATTTGTGTATTGCGAGCACAGGTTTTTGCTAGAATCGAAATGATTGCTTTCAGTTTTCCTTCTTACTTACATACTACCGTAATTAACATGAACAAAAAGTTACAGAAGATAAGTGTGAGAGTAAAGCCTTCACTTTTTGCAGCTTGTTAAACCGAGCTCGAATAAGCTACTACTCGCTGCATTTATCATCCCTAATCCTTTGAGATCGGCTCGCCTCATAAATTAGCTAAGCGCTTGAACGTACACATTTTCGAAGCTTGTTAAGCTTTCTAAACCCAACTTGATCAACCTCTTGCTTGGCTCAATGGGCTCATTAATCACCCCTAATCGTGGGTTTGTCCAAATTTTCTCCTTAAAGTAGTTGTATGTGCTCGCCTACTCGGACTCGAGAAATTTTCCATTTCGCCATCAATTAGCGAAAAGCGTGCATTCATCAGTTGTGTTATCGTGTTCTGTTGATAAAGAACCTTACATAGTGTAGTTAAGTTCTGGAAATAACATAACTAAGCGAGAACAAGGCCTGTTGCATATTTTTTGGATTATCGGATATAGTGCTCACATATTTATGAACTTGTATCTATTGTGTCCACAGTCCACCTATAACATCTTAGTATGTCCGCATGCCTTATTCGATCAGATGGGTGGTGGTTTGGATTTTTTGATCTTCTCTTCCATTCCTGTTGCCAATTAAGAGAGTACTTTAACAAAAAAGTTAGTTTGGTTATCACGTGGGCGTTTCTTTAGGGCCTGGATGTTCATCAATTGCTTATGGGATGGCTGAAGAACTTGGACCTTTTCACATTTTAAACGACGAGAAGACTCTTTATGCTTGGAACCAAGGTATGTAGGCTCCATGATTTCTCATTCTCATATATAACAAAACACGGCAGCATAAGTAGTGAATATGATATCTACTCTCTTATGATTTTATGGGCCTGATGAATACTGCAAAAGTTCAAGATCTGTAGGTTGAGCAATAGGTTGCTAAAGGAACTGTGTGCTAAATTCGTGCATTGAAAGTTGAAGTGGCTTGAGCTTTCAATTGAACTGTGGTGAGATTTTCAATTGATAGCATATTTGATGTAGTTCTGAAGCTTTCATTCATAGTTGAGTCAGCTGTCAATGAATTGGGCTCTTCGGCTTGCATTACTTGATTTTTCACTTGGATTATTGGCACAAAAATACAAGAAGAGAAATGAATTAAAGGAAAGTGAACACGAGAAAAAAGGGGTATTTGAATGATGAAGTATAACCCAAGCCAAAAGTGGTTTGATTTTTTCACATACTCCTACATTCTTATTTTGTTGGATCATACTTTCCCTTTCCAGGACACTACGTTCCACAGCTAAGCCAAGCCATATCAAGGTACAACTCAGCAGGAAATGAAAAAACTATAAACTTGAAGGGATACATGGTATGTGATGTTGTTAAAATTTTTCTGAGTTTGTCCTCGTGAAGCAACTTTGAAAAGTAAAAGGGAATATGTAATGCAGGTTGGAAATGCTTTAACGGATGATTATCTGTCATGACCATTTGGGGCTTGTTTGAGTTTACGCGGTCAGCTGGCATGATTTCCGACGAGTCATACAAGCAGTTGAATCTTTTATACGATTCCCAGTCATTTATCCTCCCCTCTGGACAGTTTGATAAGGCTCTGGATATGGCTTCTGAGGACCATGGAGAAATTGATCCATATAGCATCCTCACTCCTCCGTGCTCTGCTATTGCTAGCATGTCAAATCAAAAAAAGAAGAGATGGCGCGTAAGTATGGACACACTGAACATATCAATCAAATTAGTTAGAAGAAAAACTCCCTCTTCCTATAGGTTGTGCATGAATGAATATTTTTGTGTTCACAAGTTCTTTGCTTTCCCAGCATACTGTCGTTCTTGGAAAATCCTAATGGTAGGCTAGTTGGTCGGTTACAATAAAGTTTGGGCCCTACGGCCCTACCTGTTATAAAATATTTAAAATTTGATGTATATTAATAGCTTTGCAAAACGTTTTGTCTCATCTTTAAACCTGTTCTTTCCTATAAACACCTTCCATGGTATGTATAACATGTTCGCAGTGGTGGAGGTAAAGAGGAGACTGAAAGCTTAGTTATGCCTTGAATATTTATTTCTCCATCTAAATTTGTAAATGAGCCCCGGTACTTCCTATATACCATTTTACTCTCGAAGAATGAAAAAAGCATAAAGAAGAAATATGGTCCTGTTATTTGTGTCCTTAGGCATGAGAACTCTATGCATTCAAGGCTTAATGCCTTAATCACATTCGATGCCTGTATTCAATTGCACAAGCTAGCTCTATTTCAATGGCACCATGGTAATTCAGTTGCGCACTCTAGGTTATTAAAGCAAAGGAGACGTACATATACATTTTCCATACGTTTGAAGTTCAAAACTTTTTTCTTGAAGACAGTTTCTCTTTAGGCAACTATGTTTTTGGAATTTTTACTTGGATCGTTGATTTTATCTTCTGTAGATGGTTGGTCATATTGGACGGACATACTATCCATGCACCGAGAAGCATTCAGTTGTCTACTTCAATCAACCTGAGGTTCCAAAGGCACTTCATGTTCACAGTGAAAAGGTACCATCTAAATGGGATACCTGCAGGTAGATTTTCTTAATTATGTAAATTTCCGATCGCATCTAAGCTAGTTTTTTGTGGACAACATTATGTTGTCTGGTCACAATGCTTTCTGATGATTCGATTAGTAATTGCTACTTCCATTTAGTGGAGCATGACGTTCATCTGCTAACAATATCTAATCAGTTTCAGTAAGATCTTTATGATATAGAACAAAGATTTATATCAAAGGAGGATGACTTGACACCACCCATCTTGAGCAGACCATTAGAACTTAACATGTTTGGGAAGAACGATATACAGAACCCAACAATCTAGTTAGCTCCCATATGGTGATAAGCGGATGGATCTAGTACATACTAAGTCCCAAATTCTTTTCCTTTGGTGAGTCTACATTCGCACAAAATCCCGCACGAATCCAGTTATTATCTAGTGCAATAGGAGAATTGTTGGTCATCGGGTGGCATCTTGTTGAGTAATTAATGAGGTCTCACTGATCAAGTTGCACACTGATCTATGGTTGCATCATCCCCGAGGCGTGCAAATTAAGTACATGAAGAACTGGATTGTAGCTCGATGTTACAACTACAAGGTATACCAGTGATTCGATACATCGACTAGTGGTAATTTTATCTTGGCATTTAGTGCACCTTAGCTACAACATAGGCATTGTCCAGGGCAAAGATGAAGGGCAGGAATGAGTGATCCATCAAAATATAGGGGGTAATTCATTAGTGAATATTCATGCTTTAAAACTCCGCACCAGACCAGAAGATGTGTTTCAGGATTTCCAAGGACCCTTTACTTATGGAATCATATTGTATAACTGTCACCAATTGGCAATGAGTGGAGAGGCAGTTCAGGCTTATACACTAGTTTGGGATGTTATAATTAACCAATGCGGGACAAGCTCTAACAACTTTAATATGGGATTGTCAGCCTTCTCTATTGTGAGGGTCATTTTATTTGATTACTCCATGAGAGGGTAGTTAATTTTCTAGTGCATGAAGTTCCCCATGTACTCCCCTCCCTTGGAGTCATGAGAAATGACACGGTTATAGAGCAGATGTGTTTAGAGTCGTCCAATGCACATAGACCCCATAAGATGCATGCGAGATCTGCACTGCACATATCAAACGGCTCCAAACGTATCTCTATTTTAGATATATGTGTCCCAACCATTTGCCTAAGGTCATACAAGCAGCCACATTAAACAGTAACTCATATGTGGTCCTGATAGAAATAGCTGATTAGCTGCATTAAATTTAAGATTAGTGTATAGTATACATGTACCACTATATATCAACAAAGTTGAGGGAAATCAGGCGGAAACATATTGATGCAATCCTACGCACCTGCAACTTAATCAGTTCATGGTATGCCGCAAGGCATAATGGTGTATCTCGGAAAACTACATAATACGAGCACACACGCACACCCATAAAACTTACTTTTTCAAGTATTTTTTCATATATTGATTGCTCATCCATTTTAGGAAGAAAACAGAGGAGTGAGAGATAGTTGTAGGCTTGTAGCGCTTCGAATCCTACTCTTGCTTTCTGCAACGAATGGTTTAAAGAATAAATAGTTTCGTTTGCCGAGCAAAAAAAAAAAACATATCTGTTTGGAATTCCTATAGTTGAGAGCTAGTAAGGAGAGGAGAAGGTTGTTCTTTTCCCTCAACTCTTCACTTACAATAAAATTTTTTTTTTTTTTGGTCAAACGGAAATTACTTACAATAATTTTTGTTGATCTGCCGTTCTTGACTATTTCATCAACCTCATATAATCTAGAATCAAGATCCTCATGCGATCATTCTCGTCTAATTTCTCATGTGACACATTAGGGAATTCATCACGATATTCAAGCCGTTTGTTTTTTAGCCTTGATGTGTTTGTCATTTGTGCACAAAATGATTATGATTGGATACTGATAAAAAATTGATCGAGTGCACCAGATAGGGTAGGAAATTATGTTTAGCATGTGCAAACTATGTTTTGTAAAAGAGAAGAAGCCTTCAATTGGGATTAGTTTGTAATGAAATGTGAGAAGTGAATGTCAAATAGATGGGAGAAGAAAATTAGGGCGACAACTTTTTTCTCTTCACCGTAGTATTTTTTAGTAGTTAGAGGGGTAGTTTAGGAAATTAAAAGTGAGAGCCGGCTTCATAGTCGCCATCGCCGTTGCCACTGAGGAGGGTGTTCCCTTTATTTTACGTATATATACATATACACACGAATACATTATTATATATTGTATGTCATAAGGAGTATATGATTGTCACGTACTAACTAAAACATTATTGAGCTTATCTCAGCTAAGGTAGTTACCATGCCATGCCCATCAAAGATATTGTATATATAGTTAGATAAACACTAGCAAAGAACACTAATTCCTACCTAAACCTATTTAAACAACTATGATGACATTCAACTGGAACCTGGGTTAAGGGCCAGATTGGATAGGGATTGACTATTTGTCCATTTATCGCCGTAACCAAACCAAATCAAACCTCAATTGGGATCGGCTTCATGAATTCTGTTTTTTCATTGAGCTCTGTCTAAGACTTCCTCTTCACTTAAATTTAGTAAGCTCGAGTCCACTCGTGTACGGCATCCAAAGTCAGTTTCGGTCTTCCTCTTCCCCTAGTCCGACTATCCACTACTATCCTGTAACTCTTCTTGACTACTCCGTTTGTAGGTCTAGGATAAATATGTCCAAATCACCTTAATCTATTTTCTCTCAACTTATCCTGTTTAGGTACAACTCCTACCGTCTCACGAATAGTTTCGTCAATTCTAAATCTATCACTTCGATCTAGTCTTACCACTCATCCATCTCAACGTTTTCATTTCAGCTACAATCATCTCACTCACTTGTTGCAAATACCAAGGGGATAGAGTAGTAGTGTTAGTCTCCCTCTCCGAATTATCTCCCTCCCATCAAACGATCAGAACTAGTAATCCTAACCTCATTAGCATATCTTTATATCTTTACTCACTTGTTTTCGCCGTTTCGACGGGATTACGTATATACATGTCACAATCCTAATTAAAACAAATACGATATATTTTCCTTCTATCATATCTATATCCAAAGGGTTATGTATCTCACCTTTATCTCAGGAAATATATAGCCCATCCACTCTGCCACTGTTCGGTTCGGGCAAACAAATAAGCTCTTTGTAAACTTATTTATCTGTGATATTACATGTCCGATGGCTATTTAATCCGGGTTAAAACTCTTTTAACCAAGCACATAATATGTGATGATCTTGGGTATAGTCCAATTCGGATGATTACATCCAGCCAAACAAATGAGCGCTTAATATTTTGTTCATGTATATATATTGCTATCAGTGCCGGCTTATGTATTTTGGGGGCCCGAAGCAAATTTTGTATATTGAGCTTCTTACATATTCATAATTTCTTTCAAAAATGATTAAAGTACAAAAAATAACAAAAAATCAAACTAAAAGAATATAATTATGACAATATAAATGTAAAAAAGATATGCTTGCAATTATGGAGATGCATGGGAGTCGAACCACACACTCACAATAGCAGACAGTATCATGTGACCACTAAACCAAGTATCTAGTTTGTATTTTTATTTGGAAATATTCTAATATTAATACGTAAGTTACATTACAATGGGGCCTCAGTTTTGGACCAAAATTCGAGAGCCGGAAGCGGTTGCTTCCCTCACCTATCCTATAAGCCGGCCCTGATTGCTATTTAATTTTTTAGTTACAGTAATGTTTGATGAAGCTTCTTGTTCGATAAACGTAATTCGCAAGCCTGATGGTAGAGCTTTCAATAGAATTAGAGGATTAGGTAACAAACCGCGATAAGACAATTTAGACCTCTGTAGCAATAATTTAATTAAGTCTCGTCCTTTGATATTTGTGTTAACCCTTTGTTTTTCCATTTGAAAATGACTGCAGAGCTTCCCCTTTTCAAGAACTGTATTGATGAAAGTTTAGGCAGCATTGAAATTGAACATGCCAAAGTGGGTGGGACGTACCTACACTTTTGACGGAGTCAATAAAATGGACATCAGCTAATCAAACTGGTCCATGTACATAATCAATGAAGAATATGCACTTTTTTTCTTTTGATAATCAACTATCCGGACCAGCTTCTTCGCACCTCGATCGATTCCTGTCAGTGGCTCCAAAAGAGTTGATAGCACACGACAAATTTCGAATGTGAGACCTTTAGTGTTAGGAGAGAGCAAACCCGTAAGCCTCCACCGCCTTACCAACCCCTGGTTAAGAAGGTAAGGTACTGCAAGTCAAAGGGACTCTTTTGAATTGTATCCAAGTCAAATAAAACGAAATTCAAATGACGTGTAGTGCATGCTTCAAAAAGTAGTACACATCTTGAAGAAGGAAGATGCGATCGAGGAAAATCCAAACACAAAAAGACAAGTTCCAAACCCACCAAAACCCAATTAAGAAAGCCAAAAGAAGTCTTCAAATATATTTCATTTTGAAGAGGAGGTAGGAGAAGCAAAGAGAGTTGAGAAAAATGGAAGGTCTAATCCCTCTGGTCTGCAAGACCTTTAAGAAGAACCAGACTCGCCGGAAATACAAATGTCTCTCCTCCTCCTCCTCTGTCGCCGCCGCTCAAGCGTATAACATCTCAGATTTCTATCCCCAAGGATTCAACTACCAGTACTCAACACCCCAGATGGAAATCAAGACTAGAACCACCGCCGTTAGCAGCCAGCACCACAACCTTCGACACAGCACGTCCTTACGCGAGTATTCAAGTGGGTTTTCGGCAGCAAGGGATCAGGATATGGTGACCATGAAGCCCAAGCAGCTGGTCCGCTTTCGGAGCCATAGATTCTTCTCTTGTGTCACTGGTGGTGCCTAAAAGGGCATGCCAATCAACCCCATCTCTTGTTTCGTGTTGTGTGTGATATCAAATGTTATATATCAAACATATATACTACACATAACGTTCTCATTTGTAGATAGTTTTCTGTTTTGGGCAAGGTTTATTGCTTTTCGAAAACACACTAGTATTTGTCTAGTTTCTGGTTCTCTGTTTTTTGTTTTTTTTGTCGTTGCCAAGGATATTGAAATGTGCAAGAGAAGATTCCACAAATTGAAGGGAATATGCACATGTTAAGAAACAAACAGGAAGGATATTCAATGAACTTTGAAGGACCACCAAATTGACATCTCATTTCAGATAAGCTTCTGGCTAGCATTGTGTAAAACACGTTCAACAAATGGGTTTTGTTCTTGCCGAAGCTGCAGTAGTGTGGTAATATTGCTCCGTCCCATCTCCATTCTCAGCCACATTCTATGATAATTTCCAGAATTTAGATGTAATTGTTACCCTATGCCTACGGTAAGGGTAGGATAGTCGTCGGAGAGGATAGGCCACGGGATCCCATGCCGGTCAAATTATCTCGACAGGGATCCAATCTCAATGAGAATGTTCACCACCCGAGTTAGTCTACAACTAAATCGGGTTTGCTTTCTTTCTCTTTTTGGTCCTTGAAATTTCATCAATTTTGTCATTTTGGTAGTATGTGCCTAAAAATGAAGTAAGCATACTAATCGATTTGGGTCTTTAAGCTGCCAAAACATCCATTTAGCTCTTCGGTTTTTTAAGGTATAGGGGAACCACTGTTTCAATATCGTTCTAAAAGCAATCACTCTATGCATATACTGTCAGAGGTTGGGTTTGTCTCCGACCATTTCCGTCCATACCCCCAATAATTAGGGATTAGATGAAATCTGCTGTTGTTGTGGTGCGTTTTTGAGCATTTGATTGGTGCATTCCTGTACTGGGAAGACTTGTCATCTAATCCAACAAAACCTCTCCGGAACAAACAGGGGGCTGATTCACAAAAAACGTGTATGAAGTGGTCAGCTGAAGTGATATGGGAAGTAGTTATCTTCAATTTGGATTCTCTTTACCAAATCCAACAACTTCGTTAGTTTGTGCACAGAAAAGTCATTCTGTGATGTGATGGATTGGACAGACGGACCTCTTATTCATTACTGTAATTCAACAACTTCATTATAGGAGTCTCTCTTTTATTCATGTCCTCTAACCAAAGCCTATTAGGCGAAGGCCAACTTGTGCCTGGGGACATTGGGGTCAGGTTTGACCTCTGCATCTTAGTCAGCCTAGCCCAGACAGTCGAGGATCGAAAACTCTATGCTCCGCCCAGACCTTGCGCATTCTGTGTAACCTAAAGGACCTGTCCCCCGGCTACCACAGATCAATTTATGCATGAACTAGCTAACGACTCCAACCACAAATGTGAAGCGAAGTCCAATTTCGTTTGAGTACCAAAGAAATATGAAGTATGTAAGCGTGAGGACTCTCTCACTTCTAATTTTTGAGGTTGAGTTCTACTAAGACCATGTAACAAGTATATATGGGAACAGGGATGCAATTGAATAATGAGCAAACAAATTGGGACGGGCACAATTTGTAGTTTGCTTAGTCTATGTTGCCATTTTTAGAAAGTGAGCAAATAGTTTAGAACAGCCCAAAATGGAATACTGGGCAAACAAATTCAGACGGAGGGAATATTTTTTATTGCTTTCCGTTCGGTAATCCCAAATGCTTAAGTTGTTAGGAAATGAGCCCAATGTATATCAAGCTATTCAAACAATTTCACGTAACTATTTCAAAAGAATGATACCGAAACAACCTACCCTTCAAGAAACGCCAAAAAAATGTTCTCAAAAGTTTGGAAATTTGCTTTCGCACAAAAAGGAGATGATGGTAGCTTCGACATTTCTCATTGCTCTAGTTTCCGTGAACAAGAAAAACAAAAGGCAAAATGACAATCAACGGAACTACAACAATGAGAAAAACAAAAACCACATGAATTTTGCCAAAAAAAAAAAAAAACCCTCGGCTGAATTGCATTCAGCAGATAAAACTAAGCTGAAGAGCCTGAAATACCATTTTTTAATGGAAGCACAGATTCAGTGACTAAATGGACAACTGCTCAAGAGGACAAGACTACCTCACTGTTGTTAAGCATGGAGAAGTCTTCGGTCATTGAGCACCCCGGAAAGTTAAGCAGAGGCAGACTGGAAAATCCATCAAACCAACCAAAAAATTGACTAACCGTAGCTTCCGATTTCGGGTCTCCCACAGTACTGGAAAATGCCTCTCTGTTCTCAAAAGGAAAGTAGAAGAAGAAAACAGTGGCATTGCCAATTGCAAGTTTGATGGCTTCAACCCTAACCAGCTATTTGCCTTCCACTTCCACTACCATAATGGTTTCCACTGTTCCGGTCTTCACAATAAGGGATTTCTGGGGAGCCAAAAGCAATGTCAGCATAGTTATGTTCTATTTTCTAACTTTTGTCACAATTTAAGTGGAATAAAGTTATGTTTGGTGACCATCTGTCAACTCTAGTTGGCTCAATTCAATAGGTGTAATATTCTATTGCCAAAATTCTAGGAAATAAAAGCTAGACACCCTTAGAGAAGTGGTAAAAGATCTCAATTTTCAATTCTACCATTTCATATCAGAGTTACATAAGGAAAGTAAATTAGCTTGACGTAGCTACACATTTTCCCTATACCTTACATGTAAGATGAAATTTCAAACATCAATTGACCTGCGGAGGAACAACATCACCGTAAAGAAAACGTCGCTTACCCAGAAGAGACAACATTGCTTACCCATTTCATTTCAGAGATTAATTAAAAAAATTCGCCTTTCAAAAAAAAAGACATCGCTTACCCAAAAACTCTCATTTACTGATCCATTGTTCGTAGGTATATGCAGATCTGTAAAACTTTTCAGCTCTAATACTGCTCGCTGTTGACTTAAACAGTAGGGATAAGTTCTTCACTCTTCTCAATGGTATTCAAACAAGGTGGCTTGGCAGCTCCGTAATAGAAGAAAGCCATTATTTTTGACAACTCGTCTGCTGTACGAAGTGCTGAATAACAGAAGAAAATGTCGAGAATAATTCAATTTTTTATTCAAGAATGACGTAAACAATCAAGAGATACTGTTTGAGAGAATATTAACCTTTCTCCCTGTACAAGATCTTTCCAGCTTTAGTGAATATAAGTTCTGGGAATATAGAGACATGTAGAGCAGAGACCAAATCAAGCTCCACAACCGCATCTATTGCAACACACTGTTTGGTATTTGCAGAGAAATAAAATTATTAAGATGGGATGAGGGTAAAAAAAATAACACAATTGGCTGCACTTACTCGTGGCGATGGTAGGTGGCAGTTCCATATGATGTGTACAGCTTTCTCCAATTCATCCCGCACCGTTTCGTTTTCCTTTGGTCTGCGAAGATCATTCAAAATTATTATTTGCACGTATATAAGAATGTAATCTATTGTTAATCCAACATGCATGCATGAAACCATCTATCAGAAAATCTTCAAGTATCAGCATAACTCCCAATTTCACAATGTGAAACCAACATTGAGAAACATCATCAGTTAATTAACCCAAGCTTTCAGAAAAATTTAAGAAACCACAAGCTCAGTATCAGGCTTAACCTAGAGAGAATCAGTTGTTGCTATAACGGTTTCCCATAAAATTTCCAGTGGTCAAATCACCTAAAATATGGCAAACGGCGCCAGACCTTTTTATGTGAGTTGCCCCAGTTTAGTCCGTTATTGGTTTGGCACAAGCATGTCCCAAGTGTATACTTTTCTATATTCCTAACATAGGCACCCATACATTCTTTATATCGAAGGTTGTTTCGTGTAAACCCTTCATAACTGCAGCCTATGTAGCACGGACACGGGACATGGCAATTCTAAAAAAATGGGTACACGGACACGGCGGGGGACACGCCACGTGTATAAATAAATAAAAAATAAATATATGTACATATATAAAATAAAATAAAAAATTATGAACCATTGTATATGAATAATTTCACAAATTGTATAAAAATTTTTCAAAGGCATAATTACAGTTTAACCCAAATGTTTTGAATAATTTCATATTAACCCCCAAAAATTTTAAAAATATTACATTTTGACCCCCAGCCGTGTCCCTGCCGTGTCCCCTATCAAAAAATAATAAAAATTATTGGACATGCCACGTGGTGTGTCCAATATGTGTCCCCGCGTGTCCCCACCATGTCCCCGTGTTCAATATGTGGACACAACGCCCTTTTGGAGTGTCGGTGCTACATAGACTGCAGCTACAACATTCTGCAGCTAATTCAGAAGCCAATTACACATTTAGAGGCAGTTTGTTTCATATTGATAAAGGATTGTCCACAAATAACAAGTAGCATGAAAATTATTGGGCATTTCCATGGTAACTTGTGTGCCACAATATAACTCAATAACGATTTTCAAGAGTCGTCTTACCTTATAGCTAGCTGAAGATCACATCAAATGCATGAAATTATCAATTTAGAAGGATCTCAGCTTTTGACTATCCCAATTGCCATAATTCATAACAAATATAGCAGGCACTGCTAACATAATGCACTCGCAAATACACACGCACGCGCACACATAATGGCATCTAGTATAATGGTTGAAAGGCAAAATGGAAGAACAAGATGACCATATCTCGTTGTTTCAAATTCCTTCAGCAAATACGTTAGTATGGTTTTCAAGAGAATTGAAAAGTATATACCCCAAACCCACCCCTCCACCCCCAGTCCCTCCTTTTGGGTGCATACTTTACACCCAATTATGTTCTCAGTGGTGTGACTTTAGTGGTGGTGCTTGATTATGCACCCATGTGGTGGAAGAAAGAGTTTTTCTGTGGGGCCACCAAAATATCAAAACCATTATGGGTTAAGAGCCACGGGATGTTTTGGTCGTGCCTCACAGTGGCGTTAGTTGAGGCCCATAGTGCTTCGTTTTGGTATAGTTGAAGTGTTCTAGGTTACGCCATGTGGTGTTGGTTACCAAATCAATGGCTCACATTCCCTTCTGTACATTGCAGTAACTATTACAGTACGGAAGATTATGTTGCTGCCACTCTAATGCAGGGCTTTAACAGGACTGGTACATATAAACCAGGCAAGGATAGGAAGCAAAAATCAAAGAGCATTGATTAAAGACTGCTGGACAGCTTAGCAGTTTACATTAACAAAAAAATGAGGTTTATTTAATCAGTCAACTTAGAAAGTCAGAAATAAGATGCTGAACCAAAAAAAAAAAAGAAAAGATTAAGTGGGACAAGGAAATGGAGGCAAAAGGAGAAGCGAGCTGAAAAGGAGCAACTGAAAACTAACCTTCTATAACGGTTATGCACAAGGATAATCAGTGGACTGATGTCCTTGAACACAGTCTCCTCCCATTCTTTGGTGGTGATGTCTTTGATTGGACGAATGTAATCATCATCTCTCCATACAATTTCGTTTTCACTATCATCATTCTCATCATCATCCTTCTCATCATCATCCTTCTTGACATTCTTAATACTAATCTTGTTGAAGAATTGATCCAAGTTGAATCCCTGGCCATCAGCATCTTCAGGCCAATCAGGGTCCTCTTCCTCCACAACAAGTGGGTAATCATCCAAAAGCTTTTGGATCTTTTTCCTCCTCTCGACGGGGTCTTCCTCCCTTTTGACCTCTGGGTTCATATTAACCACTTCTCTAATCTTTCTCCTCCACTCTTCCCTCTCTTCCTCGTCCATAAAAGGCTCATCATCCTCCTCATCACTCTCACTAGATGCGTTTCCTCCCCTTTTCTCCTCATCATCAGGCTCGAGTTCTTCAGCTACTCTAGAAGCTCTTAATTTGCTTAATCTATATCCACTAGCCTGCCTTTGACAAATCACAATCCAATTCCGTAAGAAATACATGTCAAGGATCCCAATGTAATATGAAAATGCTAACCCAGCCCGCTGAGATTCTGAGAAGTGTTTAGGTTGTAAAAAAAGTGTGTTGTAACAGCGAAAAGAGTATAGAAATATGTGGAAGTGCATCGCGATGGAGAAATGTGTTCTGAAGTTCTAACTTTTAGGCATTGTGTGGATCTTAACTACCAGTCCACCACCGAATGGGCAGTTGTTAGCACAACCCAAATAACAGCCAAGAGGAACCGATAACAGTGCCGTGCTAACAATGTTAAGCACTCAAGGAGCCGAGCATGTAGCTGATTCTAGCCCAGCTCAGGAATGTAGCTCAGCTCAAGAATGAAGCTGCCAACTCAGCTAATTAGTGGAGTTAGTTAGCGTGGTTATTAAGTAGTTTAGTAGTGCAGTTAGTTAGTGGAGTTGTATAAAATCAGTTGTGTGCGTTGTATTCTGTAACAAACTCAAAGATTAGAAATGATAATTCAAGATTAGTTTCTCTCTCTAAAAGTTTTCATGGTATCAGAGCCCTAATGACGCAAGTCGAATGAAAAAAAAAAAACTCTTCGCACATCTCACATCAACCAAATTCAGACCTCAGAAACCCTTAGATCCACATCAATGGCGAATCAACCTTCATCTATGGCCTCTCAGGCGTCAACATCGACGACTTCTACAGCAGCCCCACTGGCGTAAGTCGAACGAGCAGTTCTTCGCACATCTTCAGTTCATCACATCAACCAAAATCAGACTTCAGAAACCCTAAGATCCACATCAATGGCAACTCAACCTTCGTCCATGGCCTCTCAGGCGTCAACATCGACGACTTCTACAGCGTATCTTCCTCCTTCTCTCGCTTTCTTAATTGCTAATTTTCAGTCGTTTATCACGATTAAGCTTGATTCATCCAATTATTTCGCATGGAAGACACAAGTTGAAAATGCCTTGAAGGCGACCTCACTGTTTCATTTTGTTGATGGATCTCGACCTACACCTCCTCCTTGTCTTGTTGATGCATCTGGTGTTCAAACACCTAATACTGAGTTTGCGAGTTGGACTACTGTTGATCTTTTATCCTGTTTGATTGCAACCCTAACACCATCAATCTTGCCTCGTGTTGTTGGTTCTGATCATATGTGCCAACTCAGGACAAAATTAGAGGAGAAATTTAGTTTGCTATCTCGGTCACACATCCATGATCTCAAACGCAAGTTGTATAGTTTACACAAAACTGGAACAATGGAGCAATACCTGGATTATATCAAGGGTATTATACAGAAACTGGCTGCTTCTGGTACACAAATGGAGGATGAAGAACTTGTGTTTCATACACTTAATGGCTTGAAAACTGGTTATGATTCTTTAAAGCAGACTATCCGAACTAGAATTGATGATATGACCTTTAGTAGCTTTGCTTCTCTGTTGATAGCAGAAGAATTGCATCTTACACCTGATGTTGATTCTGTGTCATCCATACTTGTGGCACAGCACCAACCATCCTCGTCCTCCTCTTCTCATACTGCCTCCACATCCACCTCTCACTTACCTCACATGCCTCAACTATCTCAACCATCCACCTCTGGTATCTTGCCAACCCCTCCTTTACCTTCCAATATCCTAATCCACCACCTAACACTCAACAACTTCTACCTATTTTGAACTCACCACAATACAATGGACCAATATACAACAGAAACTCAAATTCAAACAGGTACAAAGGAGGAAATCAGTTTGCCTCTCCCAAATCTTTCTCACCTAGTTTTCAGAACTATTCTAGTTATCTAGGCAATTCTCCAGGGCAGTTTGGTTTTGCTCCTTCACCTGCACCTATTGGTTAACCAAACAACCCTGCTAGTTGTCAAATCTGTGGTCGAGATAATCATCAGGCCTCCACATGTTACTACAGGCAGAATTTGAACTACAGACCTGGTTATAGTCAGTTTGGCAGACCATTTGGGAGATCTTATGGACCTTCTTATCCAGCACAATCCAGTCAGGCTCAAGCATTAATGGTTACTCCTGATTGTTTGGGTTACTATGGTCCTACTACATTTTCCAGTCTCTCTCCAGAGTTATCTCACCACACTCCAGGTTTTCCTTCAATGGTTTCTTCACCATTACAAGGTTGTCCTCCGGGGTTCTCACAAGGTTTTACTCAGTTTGCTCCTCAGCATTTTGGAGAATACGCTCTTCACCTAAGTGGAACACCCTCTCCATCAGCTCCCTCTTGGTATTTTGACTCAGGAGCTACATCTCATGTTACCAATGATGCCATCATATACAGGTTCCTCATGGGGGTTCTGGAACTACCACAGTAGCTGTTGGCAATGGCCAAGCCATTCCTGTTGCTCATTCAGGTAACGGCTCAATTTTTACCCCTTCCTCTACTTTTCCTCTAAACAATCTTCTTCATGTTCCTCTTATTTCCCATAATCTTCTTTCTGTCTATCAGTTTGCCCTCGATAATAACTGTACCATTACTTTTGATTCCTCTGGCTATACTATTCAGGACAAAACCAGTCACCAAGTCCTTCATCAGGGGCAGTGCTACCAGGGGCTTTACCCCCCTTCTTCCTATTTCTAGATCTTCTGCCACTGCTCTTGTTAGTATGCAGCCTTCAGCTTCTCTTTGGCACAACAGACTTGGTCATCCTCATGTGGGCTTGCTTCATCAGCTCTCCACAAAGTATAATCTTTCCATTCCTTCTGTAAAGCACTTAGATTGCTACTCTTGTCTATGAAGCACGGATACTCTTTTTTAGCCTCCGTATCGCGTACCATACGCATATCGGATACGGATACGCTCGGATACGTATCCGATACGTTTTTTAGAGTATCCTATTTTTAGATTTAATTTTTGGTACCCCGGTAAGTTTCGGATACGCTCGGAAACGTTTCGGAATCTCTCGGATACGTTTAGGATATGCTCGGATACATTAGGGATACGTTTTGGATACGCGCGGGGGTAAAAATGTTATTACTTAAAATATATGGGTCAAAACTGCAATTATGACTTTATATTTATTTCCCCTATCTGGACAAGTCAAAAACAGAGAAGAACGAAAGCCATAAAAAAGTCGACGATATCTCTCACTCGTCTCTCGACAATGATGATGACTGTAAGTGTTTCTCTTTCGTCTCTCTCTCATCTTCTTCTTATCTCTCGTCTCTCATCTCTCTCTCATTGTGTAACAATGTATGTATATCTATATCTATCTCATCTCTCTTTATACATATATATAGGCATATATATACCTATACAGAAATGTATATCTCTCTCGTCTCTCTCTCTTAATTGATTTAGGGGTTTTTTTTACACAGTATAATATGATTTTAGGGGATTTTTTTTTCCATAACAGTATGATTGGAAGTTCTGTTTCCTTATTCTCACAACCTAGGGAAGGGGATACAAATAATATTTGAAAAAATTAATTTTATATTCAACGTATCCCCAACGTATCGTATCTTACTTTTTGAAAAAATCACGTATCCGCGTATCTGTATCGTATCGTATCCGTATCCCGTATCCGTATCCATGCTTCTTAGACTCTTGTAATAAGGCTAAAAGCCATAAGCTTCCTTTCACACTCTCCATCTCTCACACCACAGCACCATTTGAATTACTTCACATGGATGTATGGGGACCATCTCCAGTACCTTCTTTTTCTGGTTATAAATACTATCTTCTCCTCGTGGATGATTTCACTAAATATTGTTGGCTGTTTCCCTTGCATGCTAAGTCTGAAGTTACTAGTCACATACAGCATTTTAGGACCTTTGTTTCCACACATTTTGCTTGGCAAATTAAAACCATCAGGAGTGATAGAGGTGGTGAGTTTCTTAACAAACTTATGTCAGCTTTCTGTGCTACTTTTGGTATTCTTCATGAGACCACTTGTCCCCATACCCCAGAACAAAATGGGGTGGCAGAAAGAAAGCACTGTCACATTGTAGAAACTGCCATTACCTTACTTCAACAAGCTCGTTTACCAATTTTGTTTTGGCTTGAAGCCATTACCGCTGCTCTCTATCTTATTAATAGACTCCCTAATTCTTCTATCCAGTTTCAAGTCCCCTTTCATGTTCTGTATAATAAAGCCCCTGATTACTCTCTTTTAAAACCCTTTGGATGTTGTTGTTTCCCTTGGCTTAGGCCCTACTCTTATAACAAGCTTGAGTCTAGGTCCACACCTTGCATCTTTCTGGGATACTGTGCAGCAACTAAAGGGTATAGGTGTTTGGATCCTAGCACTAACAAAGTTTATATCTCCAGACATGTTCAATTTCTTGAAGATGATTTCCCTTATCCTAAACTTAGTGCCTCTTCTGTCCCTTCTCCTCCTGTTTCATCAGTTCCTATTTCCCCTCCTTTTAAGGTCCATAACAATACCCCTCTATCTTATCCAGTGTCTCCACCTTCACTCTCTCCAACTCTTGCTTCTCCCCTTCTTTCCCATTCTTCTTCTCTAGCTCAGCCAAATTCTTCTATCCATTCTGCTGTCAATCCTGTCTCTAACCCCTCTTTTCCTTTACAAGTCCCTTCTTCTATTCCTGTTTCCTCTACCTCCTTTCAGCCTACTCATTCCATGCAAACCAGAGCCAAGAATGGCATCACTGTCCCTAAACGTCAGTTTACTCTCCTTACTCAGCCTCCTCCTCTTACTGAACCTACTTCATTCAAAGAAGCCATGGCTTTTCCTGAATGGCAAAAGGCTATGTCTGAGGAATATTCAGCCCTTGTCCAACAAGGTACATGATCTTTAGTTCCTTTGCCTCCTAAGGCTCCTGTGATTGGGTGTAAATGGATCTATAGGATTAAGAAAAATTCAGATGGCAGTATAGCAAGATACAAAGCCAGATTGGTAGCTCAAGGGTTACAACAGACTGCAGGAGTTGACTATACTGAAACATTTAGCCCAGTTGTAAAGCAACAGACCATCAGACTTGTTTTTATCTCTAGCCCTTCATCATGGTTGGTCCATCAAACAATTGGATGTTTCCAATGCCTTCCTTCATGGCAAAATTCAAGAACAGGTGTATCTTAAACAACCTCAAGGACATGTTAATCAGACATTCCCTTCTCATGTATGCCAACTACACAAGGCTCTTTATGGCCTCAAACAAGCCCCCAGAGCCTGGAATGACATGCTTTCCAAGAGTCTTCTCCACCAAGGTTTTTCTAACAGCAAAGCTGATTCTTCTTTGTTCATTTTAGTTCAAGGGATTGATCTAGTTTATGTTTTAGTATATGTGGATGATATCTTGATCACAGGGAGTAAAGGCAAAACAATCAGAATGGCAATGCACATTTCACAAGATTTCATTCATTTTCACCTATCCCCCCATCAATATCCACAAATATATCCACAAATTAGTGCGCTAGTTTTCAGTCATACATAGAGGTTTATCCACTGCTAGGGCTGCAAACCCGCCCAGCTGTTCGCGAGCAGCTCGAGGCTCATCTCATCATGAACTCGGCTCACCTCATCAGTAAACGAGTTGAGCTCAAGTTGTAAGCTCGTTTAGTTAATGAGCCGAGCTCCAGTTAGTTATAACTCGTCTTGATTATAAAGCTCGGCTCCTTCATACAGGCTCTTTGTACGGAGTAATACACGAACCGAGCTTGAACACCTCGATAGTAAACGAGTTGAGCTCCAACACGTCAAAGCTTGAAAAACTAGGAAAATAACACGAGGCGACGCACCTGGGCAGGAGATTTCAGAAACTTTGATGATGGACGAGTAAACCTTTCCATCCTCAAGGAACGCAGCGCATGAGGAGTTTTCCTCGGTTTTTGATTCAACAGAGTCGAATTAGCAAAGGAATAACAAGGGAAGTTGTGGTTGAAAATGTTGTCTTTGAGAGGATGAACGAATAATCCTGTCGAATGTTGCAGCAGCAGCGCCATTTCTGCAAAAGTAAGGTTAAACCCTTTCCCTTAAAACCCCAGCCCCAGGAGGGCGATATTCATTTGGGTGAAGTGCAAAAGAAACCCCATGGTTTGACGTTTATTACAATTCAAGCACTGATATCTTAGTTTGTTCAAATTAAACATTGAACTTTTGAAAGATTACCATTTTCAGCCATCCGTTCATGTCCATGGAGTCATTCACACTAGTAATGGAAGGAGAACATATCTATCAATTCGCCCGCTCCTCAAGGGTAGGCTTGCTCGTTGGGCTACCACATGCAAGCGTAGTTAAGTTCCGTTGAGATTTTTGAACTTTTTCTTGTTTTGTCTTCATTCAAATTTTTTTTTGCGTTTGTTAATTTTGCATTTAACTTTTGTAGATTATTGATTCGTCTCTCGTCAAGACGCACCCGAAAAATAAAAAAGTATGACTTTTATCCAAATAGCTTTTGAAATATCCAAGATAAAGCCCAAAAAATTGAATTTCTAGATATAAGTCATTTTTGGCTCATTTCATCACGTGTTCGGACAAATAATTGTTGATTGGCAAATCTTAGTAAAACGCAAATAGAAACCACGTGAGATTCATTGTTGTTTCTCATACAATGAGGGGGTCTTTATCATTAAGACAAATCTCTAGGGTGCCATTGAGATTTAACCTTAAATTTATTTTGATTGAATCTTAGTCACGATATATCTGACATTCAGTTATTGTATCTTATTTGTTCATTGCTTTATGTGCTTATTTTGAATCTAAATCGAGACACACGTTGCGTCTAGATTCAATCACCACAAAATGAAGAAATATAACCACGAATTAATTTAGAACATGTTTGGTTATCAAATATTGTTTGCTTATTGACTTATTTATTTAGTATTAAGTGTTTGAATCCAATCAGTAGTCAAGATACAAAAAATAACCTACGAATGCAATGAAATCATCAAATTGGCCATCACTATGCATGTAACAACCTACGTATGCAATGATTCCAGCTACTTTTATAGTTGTATTATTTGCTTATTTTGCACCATGAGATCGATGAGACTCTACACAAGGAAAAGAAAAATAAGTGATAAACATTACTACAATTTTTCATGCAACATAAATTAATACTATAATGAAAAGAAATATTAACTTAAACTACTTTTCCTAATTCTACTCAACCACAGAATCCATGGCCTGTTTGGTTTGTGCTTGCTTTTCTAATTTCGCTCCACCACGAACCAGGGCCCATTCAAGTATATAGCATCTTATTTATTTTTTGTTCATACAAAAGGAAATTAAAGAAACATAAAACTAAACAACTATTTACTTTTCCTGATTAATTTTACGTACTCAAAAACTTTTTATGAATGGGGTCCAAAGGAGTTCATAGCACCTCAGAAGTTTCGAAACTGAGACTTTAGAAGGAAGCAAACCCTGCTCCTAAATCTCAGACCATAACTAGTAGGCCAACCCCTTTAGGTTTGGTTTATAAAATTTTACTCCTATTTGGCTACAATTATACAAATAAGACAACAAAATATAGTATGTAATAACCATGCATGACATACCCTCAGAAGATCAGAACCCACGCATGCAATGACATTCTCTAGCTAGCTACTTGTATTTTATATAACAGCAAATCACTCAAACCCAATTCATTGACAAACTATAAATAGCTAGCTAGGCAGGTATGTTGATTACACCTTAGCTTGCCTTTTCAAATTTCAATCTCTGTTTTCAATTTTCTCGTAGCAAGCTTTGCTTAATTAGGCCTAATATTTAAGTGTCCCAGGCATGGAGATACCTACTCATATGAAGGCTTGGATGTATTACGAGTACGGAAGCTTCACCGATGTCCTGAAATTCGATGAGGCCAGAACAACTAGTGTGCCGCAGGTTAAAGATGACCAGGTACTCATCAAGGTTGTCGCTGCGGCGCTTAATCCGATCGACGCCAAAAGAATGACCGGGTTTTTCAAGCCCACAGATTCTCCTCTTCCTGTAAGTTTCCTCATCTCTCACAGTACTACTACTCCCCATGCATCTTTCTTTTGCATGCATAGTTTCAAGAATATTCATCGTATGATTGGACGTTTAAATGCGTAGTAGTCCCTGTCTAGGATCTTATTTATGGTCCAGTTTGGTCTTTCGTGAGCTCTTTTTAGGCTCATAATAATAATGATCGGAATTATTTATTTGGCAGACTATCCCGGGGTATGATGTGGGCGGAGTGGTGGTTAAGGTGGGAGCGCAAGTGAAGCAGCTGAAAGTAGGAGACGAAGTATATGGGAACATAAACGAGGAACCTTTAAGAGACACCAAACAGTTTGGGTCGTTGGCAGAGTACACGGCAGTTGAAGAGAAGCTGTTGGCTCTGAAGCCCAAAAATCTGAGTTTTCCTGAAGCTGCTGGGCTTCCACTTGCCATTGAGACTGCTTATCAAGGCCTTGAAAGATGTGGGCCTTTACATGGTAAATCTGTTCTTGTTCTGGGAGGTGCTGGTGGGGTTGGATCTCTTGTCATTCAGGTAATTTCATGAGGTGCTAAATTTGTTTAAACTTCTTTATGCCACCATGTAATTTCATAATCTCGATCGAACATCATTTTGCCACCCCAAATGTTCTCTTTCTTGAATTACGAGTTGCTTTGTTGTGGAGAACATCGCTTCTGTTTGCCAACACTTTTTAATACATATGGTAAGATAGCATTGTCAACTGATAAACTAAGCTCATGATCATGATCGGTATCTTTTCAAAACCACAATTTATTTCTTATCTTTTTATGGGAATTTTTTGTTTTTCGTCTTTTATCAACATATTGTGCACTAGAAGCTAGCATTTCGTAAACTGATTGATTTAGCACATCTAGAGATTCTAGCTTGTATATTCGTTAATCTTTAATTTATTTAATCCCATAATGCATTATTATTTTTTTCCTAGCTTGCAAAGCACGTGTTTGGGGCTTCTAGAGTAGCAGCTACATCCAGCTCTGGGAAACTAGAGTTTTTGAAGAGTTTGGGTGTTGATTTGGCCATTGACTACACCAAGGAGAACTTGGAAGACCTACCAGAGAAGTTTGATGTTGTATTTGATGGAATTGGTAAGATTCTGAATCTATTTCAATAACCCAGAACCCAACTTGGATAGGGCTATGGACCGCCTCCGGTTTTAGGGCCCAACCCGAGCCCCTACAAAAGAACCTTGGAGTATATAATTATGTCTTCTTTCCCTGGCTCTACTTGTTTTAGACCAAGGGTTATCAGCAGGAATTGAACATAGAAATTCAGGTTTACAGTTGATCCTAGTACCAAAATAAAGTTTAACCGTGAATCTATTACGTTTTTCTTTTGATTCGCAAATTCAAGTTTCATGATTAATTAAAACAGGGCAGAGCGATAAGGCAGTGAAGGCGATGAAAGAAGGCGGGAATGTCGTGGGGATAATCGTTGAGGTCACCCCTGCTGCTTACAGAATGATTGTGACTTCAGATGGATCTGATTTAGAAAAACTGAACCCTTTTTTGGAGAGCGGAAAGGTGAAGCCAATAGTTGACCCTAAGGGCCCGTTTCCATTCTCTCAAGTCGCTGAAGCTTTTGCTTATCTAAAAACTGGCAGAGCTACTGGAAAAGTCGTCATCTATCCAATCCCATAAAATGTGCTTGTAATAAGCCGTTTTCATGACTTTCAATTCCATTTGTGGTGTATGTGCTAAAAACTAGCTTAAATAAAGATGATTATCTAGATGCGAGAGAGTGGATGCTTTTGGCTTCAGCTTTGTAACAAATTAGTAGCTAATTTGTTGTTCAGCTTCAAAAGGGATCATCTTCTTGTTGTACAGGGTGTTCAAGATATGTATACTGTAAAGTTTGACATTTTGTACAGCTTTGTAATTCGTTCTCAAGTAAATAAATTTTCTTTTATGTGTAGTTTGATTAACTTGATTAAAGTATTATAAGGGCATTGATTATCAAGTTATTGTAAAACTAACAATCATTTATAGTGATCATACATACACATAGGTGTGCTTGCATAAAAACCCCATATAAATTGAATTCCATCATCTTCCTCCCAACTAAATCCTAAACACCAATCCCTAACTAACCATAACCCTAACCCCATTACTATCCAACTAGACCCAAAACCCAATAATCCATCACCTCCCTTATCATACTCTGATACCCAGCAGAAAATGCATCCCCTCCCTGCAATTACTGCTCCCTCTTCCCCTCCTCACATCACCCCTCACCTCAAAGCACCCCTACATTAATTCAATCCCCATTCTTTTCTTTTCTTTTTTTTTTTTTGGGTGTTTGGTGGTAAAACAGAGATGCATTAATAAAAATTAAGAGTTTATAGCTCTAGGGTAAACAACCCTAATCAAGTCCGCATAAAAAATATTAGCAATACAACTAGGAATGCTATGGTAAACATAAAAATCTCCAACCGCAACTGGCGCATCACTTGTCAACGCATCTGCGCATTGATTTGTTTTCCGATAAATATGTTTAATAGTCACCACCTCAAAGTACTCCATTAGGGACCTGCAATCGAGCAAAATATTACCAAGTGGATGATGAGATACATTTTTATCATTGATCAATTGGAAAACCCGCAAGGCATCTGTTTCCACTTCCAATTTTTTAAAACCTCCACTTTGCAAAGATCAGACCATCCCGTAAGGCCCACAATTCCGCCATAAGGCTAGAGGTTGCCAAGATATTCCTGTGGTAACCTCCAAGCCATCTGCCATGTTCATCACGAAACAAGCCTCATGTTGAGGCTTTGTCGGTACTAAGCTGGATAGCCCCATCAATGTTGAGTTTAACAAATGAAGCCAGTGGTGGAGTCCATCCAACAAATATGTCACTCTTGTTGGAACCCATCTTATGTGGTACAATGTAATACCACTCCAGAGCTTTGTTTTTGATGGCCTTTGCAACGAAATAAGTGCTCGGCAAACTCGAGTTGGAATTGGGTTCAAAGAGACGTTGGTTGCGGTCATTCCAAATGTGCCAAATGGCGAAGAGGAAGAAAACATTCCAAGGAATACCCATAGGGTCAGAAGAATTGAGCTTGGTATTCATACGAATCCAGTCAAGAGGACTGTCAGTTTGGATGTTTAGGGGAGGATAGAGAGCAGTCCAGATTTTTTTAGCACGGGCACAATCGCGAAGGGCATGGCAAGTTGTTTCAGGTAACTCGGGGCACCACTCACAAAAGGGGGTGGGAGTGATGTGGTGACGAAATAAGTTGTTGCGGGTAGTGATTCGATCCTGGGCGGCCAACCACACGAAGTGTTGGATACGGTAAGTGCAAGGAAGGCTCCAAACCCAAACCCAATTCCAATTCCAATTTTGGTTTGATTCAGAAAGAGTATTATCGAGAAGGGTATGAGCCAACTTCTTGTTGAACTCAACATTGGAAGTGAGATTCCAAATAGTTCGATCAGGGGTGGTATTGTACCATTGAAAAGAATTCGTGCGAATGCCATCCAACAAAGTATCTGGGAGATCAAAGTGTAGGGGGCCAAATTTCCCTCCGTTCATAAAGTCCAAATACGCTCGGCAATTCTTCGTATTACTCGGCAATTCTTCGTATTACTCGGGAGTTCTTATTATTACTCGGCTCTTCTTCGGCAAAACTTATTATCGTTCGGCAGTTGTTAGCCTCGCTCGGCAATTCTTCGTATTGCTCGGATTACTTCACCTACTCGGCAAACAGCTTGATCGTTCGGTAAAATATATGGATGCTCGTTATTGCTCGAAATGTCTTGCTATTGCTCGGTACGCAGACGCGACAAGTCATGACCTTCTAGAATCTTCTAGAAGCTTCCTTTACTTGCCACCTAAACCTTCCATTTATGGTAACCTGCTATTAATAGTCGTTTCTTCCATTTATAGCAAGTTTCTATTAATGGCCATTACTTAGTCATTAAGTTTTCACTCACCTCTTTCTCTATAAATACAAGGCTCACCCCTCACCTAAGGTACACACCTCTCTCCTCTCCTTTCTTACCTAAAAGGCTTACATTTCATTGCTTTACGTTTCGTTCGTTTCGTTTTACCTTCCTCTGGTACTAACTAGCTCGTCGGAGGCTCTATCCGGAGGAACCACCCTTCGGTTTGCAGGTGTCAAGCTCGGCAGCAACCTCCTCACGCTCGGAAGGAACCTCTCCAGACTCGGCGAGCCCCACACCGTTCAAAAGGAGTAAAGTGGAATTCACCCCCCCACAATTGGCGACTCCGCTGGGGACCAAAACATGGCATATCTTGGTGGGCTCGTCCTGCTCTGACTTCGAGCGTCTCAATTTCTGACCATACGGCGGCGGTTCTCTCTTCGATTTATGCTTTAGGGTCCTCATCTAGGATCCTCCGTTCTTCTCATTCGTGAAACAGGTTTTTTATCCTTTTTATTCATATATCGCAAGTTAAAAGTGCTAGACTCTTTAATTGCGATTCATTCGGCCCATTGTTCGGAAATGTGCTTAACTTATTTTTTCATTTCATTTGCTACCCTAAAGTTTACCTTGGCATTCTAAATCGTCCGGGCGAATACTTCGTAGCCCTCGGCATTTTAACCATTCGGGCGAATACTTCGTAGCCCCTCGTTACCTTAACCATTCGGGCGAATACTTCGTAGCCCCTCGTTACCTTAACCATTCGGGCGAATACTTCGTAGCCCTCGGCATTTTAACCATTCGGGCGAATACTTCGTAGCCCTCGGCAATCTAACCGTTTGGGCGAAATCCTCGTAGCCCTCGGAAATCTACTCGTTCGGATATCTCAAACACTTTCAGACTTAAAGAATGGTAAGCTCTTTTCATGCAACTCTGTCGTTCGGTGAGGTATTCACTCTCGACGGCGGACTCTTCCACCAAACATTGGGGCTCACTCCTAATTTCACATCTAGATGGTCCCACTTTCCACCACCGACTCTTCTAGTCCAAACGTTCGGACGACGAAGAAGACAAAAACAGCTTGGATGTGTTACCATCTCTCGAATACTCTTTCGGTCTTTATCTTGATTGCTCGGCGCATAACCCGATGCATACCTTCGGCATTCAAAAACGTTCGGAAATTCGTATTACTATCGCATTCGGATTTCATTACCTTTGGACGATCTGGTCGTGGGGCTTTCTCTTACTCCGGCCGAATCTGGCCGTGGAGCCCTCTCTCATTCCGGTCGAATCTGGCCGAGGAAAGGACTTCTATTATCATTCTGGGGCTCGACTACATCACCTCGGCTCGGGTTATTATGCTAAATCTATTCGATGCGCAATTATGGTCTATTTGTATCGGAATTCACTTCGGTCATTCGGCCACACTTGTGTTCAACTCCTCCTTCATCGAAGCGATAAAGAAGGAGTTGAGGGGCTATTGTAGGGAGCTAAATTTCCCTCCGTTCATAAAGTCCAAATACGCTCGGCAATTCTTCGTATTACTCGGCAATTCTTCGTATTACTCGGGAGTTCTTATTATTACTCGGCTCTTCTTCGGCAAAACTTATTATCGTTCGGCAGTTGTTAGCCTCGCTCGGCAATTCTTCGTATTGCTCGGATTACTTCACCTACTCGGCAAACAGCTTGATCGTTCGGTAAAATATATGGACGCTCGTTATTGCTCGGAATGTCTTGCTATTGCTCGGTACGCGGACGCGACAAGTCATGACCTTCTAGAATCTTCTAGAAGCTTCCTTTACTTGCCACCTAAACCTTCCATTTATGGTAACCTGCTATTAATAGTCGTTTCTTCCATTTATAGCAAGTTTCTATTAATGGCCATTACTTAGTCATTAAGTTTTCACTCACCTCTTTCTCTATAAATACAAGGCTCACCCCTCACCTAAGGTACACACCTCTCTCCTCTCCTTTCTTACCTAAAAGGCTTACATTTCATTGCTTAACGTTTCGTTCGTTTCGTTTTACCTTCCTCGGGTACTAACTAGCTCGTCGGAGGCTCTACTCGGAGGAACCACCCTTCGGTTTGCAGGTGTCAAGCTCGGCAGCAACCTCCTCACGCTCGGAAGGAACCTCTCCAGACTCGGCGAGCCCCACACCGTTCAAAAGGAGTAAAGTGGAATTCACCCCCCACACAAAGGATATGGGATTGAAGTTCCAATCATTTGAAGCCCAACACTCACTTATTTTGAGGATAAACTCATTACGAGTAAGGGGCCCCTGAATGAGTGAACGGAGACACCCCTGCCCAGTCCAGTTATGCAGCCAAAAAGAGGTAGCTTGACTGTTACCCAAATGAATGCGGGTGACTTTGTTGAAAAGAGCTTGCCCTCCTTGAATGCCCATCCATGTGGTGGATGGTTAATGGTTAATTTAGAGCATCTTCTGGAAGTTGATTGATAACGAGATTTGAGCGTACGAGTCCAGAGTGACTCGTCCTGAGTAGAGAGCTTCCAATTGAGCTTAGCCATGCAACCAGATTATTGTTCCGTGCTTTCCTCAATCCAAGACCCCCCGATGCTTTCGGTTTGGTGACTCTATCCCAACTAACAGAATGGATTTTCCTGTGATTCAAGGTGGAACCCCAAAGAAAATCTCTACTAAGCTGATTGATTTTCTTGGTGAAAGAGACTGGTAGAAGATTACAGTGCATGACATGGGCCAGAATTGTTTCAATAACTGACTTGATGAGAGAGCTCTGGCCGACCAGAGAGAGATGTTTACTCTTCCAACCGGCGAGCTTCTGTTTAATCTTTTCAATTATATATGAACCAAAAAGATTGCTTGGTGGGTTTGGAATGATGGACGGGGCAGCCCAAATATTTACCAAAATTTTGGGAGTATGGAATGCCAAGCCCAGTGGAAATATCAGACTTTTCAGTGAGGTCACCCATCTTAGGATTACTCCAGGGAGAGCACGCTTAACTGTGAAGTTCCAATGGATTTTGACGTCATCATGGCTTTAAAATGCCTTGTACAAGGTAGGATGACGATCTATTATTTATAGCACACAACTTCCACTTCACCAAGCGATGTGAGACCACCCCTGGCTAACTCTTCTGGTCACCGATCTGACACCCCTCGCACGGGTCCCAATTGCCTTCAGGCCAGTTGACCACTACCTGAAACTCCCCAGGGGCAGGGCGTCACATTAAGACACAAATCCTTGGGTGTGTTACTTGAGAAAAGAACTGTCACACCCTCGATTTTTAACATAGATATAAAGGATTTTCATAAATAAAACCTCACAATATTCCGTACAATTCCCAAAATAATATAGCGTTTTCCTTTTTCATCATCCCATTCCAAACATCCAAGGGTTTCCAACATAATACAACGTTGGCTTCGAGGCCCGAATTACCGTAAACAAGAATGTCAGTAGATTTAACAAATTACAACCTTTCATCGTCAAAATGATTTACAAATAAGAGTTACTAATACATCTTCCAAATAAAATACAAAGATGATTTAATAACTCCACGGTGTTAGCTTTCAAAATAATGCTCACATCCAAGCATGCACTACTGTCCCGAGTTAGTACCTGAAAATGAAGGAAGGTCTGAGCTACACTAGCCCAGTAGAAAACTCTAATCTAACAATGTATGCGGATGACATGTAGAAAAGATGAATAAATGAATGACTGTATCAAGAATCAATGGGAGATCAGCAAGAGTAATCCAGTTTTATACTTCTTTTCTAAAACCATTCACATGCTTTACTAAACAGTTTCCGAAATATCACAAAATGGCAAAGACGTGTCTCGTTCAAGTGTCATGAGCCGAAGCTCCTGCCGGGCCAATTAAAGGACCCCGATGTCCTCTGCCAGGCACCTTACCAAAAGGGAGGTCCTGAAAAATCAAATACGAGCATATAGCTCCTGCCGGGCCAATTAAAGGACCCCGATGTCCTCTGCCAGGCACTCACCCGTCGATGAGTCCTGAATGTTCTCGTCGTATTCGTAAAGTTTTCAAAATCCACTTTCCATCTCATTTAAAACGTTCAAACCCAATTTTGATACGTAAAGGTGATTTTATGAAATCGTAATCAAACGAGCATTAAAGTTATAGTAACGTTCAACGAAGGCTTTAAGATAAGGACAATTAAATAGGAGTCACTCGGGAGATGTTTAGGATGGATTAGAAATGATCGGAGCCCAAGATAATGAAGCAAGAGTCAACACAAGCAAAACTGTCCAAAGGCAAATCGTTATTGATAACATGGAAGAAGGTTATCGATAACGCTGGCTTGAAAGTGGTCAGAAACGTAACGTTATCGATAACGATGGGGTTAAAATGATTCCAGACGTGGGAGTATGGATAACAAGGGCTATGGTTATCGATAACAATGGCTTTCTGGGAACGTTATCGATAACAAAGGAGAACGTTATCGATAACGATGGGAATTTTCTGGGTTTTGGACAAGTGTTATCGATAACGAAGAAAACGTTATCGATAACGATGGATTTTCGAGCAGATTTCTGACAGACAATGATGGGTTTTCGGGCAACTACAACGACAACAACAACAACAACAATCCAAGGCACAAATCAAGCTCAAGAAACACATCATAAACATATATCGATAGTTAGAACCTCCTACCTCAAAGATCGAAGGTCACCACCGAATGATTTTCCAAGCCTTAGGTCCGAAACTTGGAAACGGAAAGATTTCGCCTCCACCGAGCTCAAACCAACGAGATGCAAGCTCCACAACGCGAAGGGAGGAAGGATTTGAGGTTGGGTGTTATGGGTTTGAGGTGATTTTTGGGTGAGAGCAAGTGAGAGAGTGAGGGAGCCGAGAGAGGAGAGAAGAACGGGAGAGTGTGAGAGAAGGAAAATGGGAAAGTTATTCCCTGGATTCACACACACACACATGCTATATACACATTAAGCACAATTTACACATTTATCCCTCACATGCAACACTTTACCATGTTAACCCCAAATCTCAATAATTCAATCGATTTCCTCCCTTTATTTCTTATAAAACATTTAAATAAATTTTACGAATTTACGGGTCCTTACAAGAACTTTGAATTTCATGAGGCTCACTTTGAGCTCGGAAATTGCGCAAAAATCTTGGAGGATATTGGCAATGGTATTACAATTTTTTGTGGTGGCCTCCGCAAAGAGAACGAGGTCATCGACAAAAAACAGATGAGACAGAGTTGGACCCCTCCTCGAAGTCTTAAGTGGTGTCCAGGTTCTGTTCTTACAAGCCAAGGTAATCTGCACCGAAAGATACTCCATACAAAGAATGAAAATGTAAGGGAACAACGGGTCCCCTTGACGGATGCCTCTTGAAAGGTAAAAGGTATCTGTGGTGTTACCATTGAGGAGAATAGAGAGGGAAGGGGAAGACACAACGGACATAATGATGTCGATCCATAGAGAGGAAAAATTTTAAAAGTGAAGCACTTTACGTATACAGTCCCATTCAAGCCTGTCGTACGGTTTCTCCAAATCTAGTGTAATGATCATGTGACCCGTAGAACCCTTTTGAACATTAAATTTGTTAATGATCTCTTGAATAATGATGACGTTATCCGTGCCACTACGGTCGGGAAGAAAGCTCGATTGGAGGGGGCCGATGAGATCAGTAAGAAAAGGTCTGATGCGCCACATAAGAATTTTGGGGATCAATTTAAGAGTGGTGTTACAAAGAATAATTGGTCGAAGTTGACCAACCGATATTGTGGACTTTCGGGATGAGGCACATGTGGGTATGATTAAAACCAGCAGGAATCAAATCATTAACAAAAACATCCGTCACAAATTTATGGAGGGAAGGGGCTACAATGTCCCAACTTTTTTGGAAGAACCCAGGGTGAAAGCCCATCGTGACCGGGAGCCTTCCACGGTTTGAAAGACCGTCAAATGAAATGGAACATCTATCTAATAGATGTTAAATCTGCTTTCTTAAATGGCTTTCTCAAAGAAGAAGTTTACATAGAGCAACCTAGGGGCTATGAGGTGAAAGGGCAGTTTTAAAGTTAAACAAGGCTTTATATGGTCCAAAACAAGCTCCAAGGTCATGAAATACTAGAATTGATAAATATTTTCAAGAAAGCAAATTCACTAAATGTTACAGCCTAAAATTTTTATTTATCTTATTAGTTATTTTGGACATTATTAATTGGAAGTCTTATGGTGTGGGTGCCAATTAATTATTTGTGCGTGCTATGGATATTATTGTCGCAGTTATAATATTTGGGGTATGAGATTGATTTTGGATAAAATAGCGGTACCAAATGGTAATTTTATAAATGGTGTGACATTCTATCTTATTTTAATTAACTAATTAGCTATAATTTAGGGTACAACGTGAGTAGTGGGTGGTTTTAAGAGTAGCACTTAGCGATATAATCATAAACGGACGAGGGTTTTTATCAGAGGTTATCATCTTTTGAGAGAAGAAAGCCGCAGCTTTGGGATTTGACTGGTCGGTGAATGCTTAAGGTAAGTTTTTGTTCTCTTCGTCTCTTCCCCCATTATTATTATTATTATTTTTTTCCTCCTTTCCTCACCCTAGATCTAGTGTTGTACGTTAGATGGGATAAAAGCTTGATTTTGATTGGAGGGTTTGATCCACCAAGTTTTTGTGCGAGGATTAATCCAAAGTTAAAATTGCTGGGTGTCTTGGGTTGAGAGATAGATAGCGCGCCCGACGTGGCAGATTGTCATGCTGTGCGTGATGAGTTTTGGTGGTGCTCTGTGTTCATGTTGTTATGGTGGTGGGGAGTTTCGTTTTGCTTATTATAATGGATATAGATTCTAATTGTAATATTTTAGCCATGGTCATAAGTTTGAGTATTTTGGTTGAGAACCAGGTGGTGTGCCGTGGGTGATCAAACAGATTAAGGGAAATTGGAGATTAATGTTTGGGTTTCATGGTTGGCTGGTCACTTGGGTTTTAGCTTTAGGTGTCATTTTTGTTTCAGTAGTCCTAAATTGTTTGGGAACGTTATGTTTTGAAGCTAGTTGGTAATTACCCATGGTTTGTATTTCATTCAGGTTAGCTTCATTTCCGTTGATCGATTGCATTACCTTTGGACCCAGGTAAGTGGTTAAGCATGTTACGTATTTTCGAACTTCCCCGTGTCCCTTAAATTGTTGTTTTGGAAAATTTATGATTGAAATTGGAAACACATTGTTATATTTGATTATATTAAATTGGCATGCGGTATCGGTGAAACCATTTGTTGATCGAATGATCTTTTGGTGAGAACTTTGTGGATATTGATGGGAACATATTTTGGAAGTCCAGGGAAATTGATCCTCTGTGTGCGGGTGACTCTGGCCATTAGGGAAGAAACCGGATTAGGCCGGTGACCCTAATGCTCAACGGTTGTTTTGATCGGATCATTCTTAGAGAAAAGTTCCACGGGCTGCCTACTCGTGGTGACTCTAAGTTTTGATATTGGATCCAATTTTTGAGAGATATATTCACTGGCACTTGGTACTATTGGTATTGGTTGTGGTTTCCCATTGTTGTTGAAGTTTGGATTGTGATCACCATTAAGTCTTATTGGATGAATCGTTGGTTGGATTAATTGACTATTTTGTTGTTTATCCGAATGCCAAATTTATATTGACATGGTAAATTATTTTAATCACTGTTTCAGAAATTTATTCTAATATACATGCTTTGTCATTCACTGAGCTCGTCAGCTGACGGATTTATTCCAACTTCTTTTTCAGGCTAGTCGGGGATTTAGGCATGGACTCTGGTGGCATCTTGGGGATTTCTTTTAGTTTGACCTCCTTAGGGTGTCTCTTCATATTTTTATTTTGTTAATCGCTTCCGCATTTGAGACATTTGTCAGTTATTGAATTCTCTTTATTATTGGTGGATCACTTGGTATTATTTGGTTCATGGGATGTTTGTGCCCCATGCTTTTGTCTGAACCTTTTTGGCTAATACTGTTTTGAATAAAATTTACTTAGTGATTCAAAGCCTTGGCATCTAAATTATTTTCTTTTTAGGCTGCGTGTTCCATGGGTTAATCTCATGGTTCACGGCCGGTCACTTACCATTTTGGGGTGTGACACTAAATGCCCTCATGAGCATGCCCTTTACACCAAAGTGGAGAATGGAGATATTTTGGTTGTTTGCTTGTACGTAGACGATTTGATCTTCACCGGCAACAACCCAAGAATGTTTGAATAGTTCAAAAAAGCAATGGCTCAGGAGTTTGAAATGACGGATATTGGGCTCATGTCATACTATCTTGGAATCGAAGTAAAGCAAAGCAAAGGTGGCATTTTCATCTCCCCAGAAAGCTATGCGAAAGAAGTGCTCAAGAAATTCAACATGGCTAATTGCAAACCAATCAGCACGCCGGTGGAATGCGGCGTTAAGTTGTCAAGGCTTGATGATGGAGAAAAAGTTGATCCAACATATTTCAAGAGCTTGGTGAGAAGCTTGCGCTACTTGACTTGCACAAGGCCGGACATACTCTTCGGAGTTGGATTGGTTAGTCGATTCATGGAGGAGCCAACTATGATGTACTTAAAAACGGCAAAAAGGATTCTCCGCTACATAAAAGGTACACTTGATTTCGGCCTATTTTATTCATCATCCAACAATTTCCGGCTTGTTGAATATAGTGACAGTGATTGGGCCGGAGACTTAGATGACCGGAAGAGCACAACCAGTTTTCTATTCTACATTGGTGACATGGCGTTCACTTGGATTTCGAAGAAGAAACCAATTGTCACTCTATCCACCTGTGAGGCCGAATATGTAGCTGCCGCCTCATGTGTATGTCATGCAATGTGGCTAAGGAGCTTACTAAAGGAGCTTCATTTTGTACAAGAAGAAGCAACAGAGATATTAGTGGACAATCAATCAGCAATAGCACTACCCAAGAATCCAGTCTTCCATGATCGTAGCAAGCATATAGATACAAGGTATCATTTCGTAAGAGAATGCATGGCTAACATGGAGGTCCGAATGACATTCGCAAGATCAGAAAATCAAATTGCCGATGTCCTCACCAAGCCGCTCAAGAATGAAGTCTTCTACAAGCTAAGAAATCTTCTCGGAGTTACTAAATCAAGTTTAAGGGGAGATGTTGGAGCATAAACTTGATTTGGTATTTTGACCCAAAGAAAATAAAGTCCAAGACAAGCCCAA
Source organism: Rhododendron molle (assembly GCA_025413875.1). Classification (NCBI taxonomy): domain Eukaryota; kingdom Viridiplantae; phylum Streptophyta; class Magnoliopsida; order Ericales; family Ericaceae; genus Rhododendron; species Rhododendron molle. The sequence continues at coordinate 406,478 of CM046396.1, read as the reverse complement.
TAAAGAAGCCCAAATAGTAGATATTATTAGAGGAGTATAAATATCTTGTTTCTAGAAGACCTAGTTTCTAGAACTGCTATTCCATCCCCGTTATCCATTGAACCTGCCATGAATAATCCCCCTTTTGCCGGATTATTACCGATGTAATCATAAAAAGCTAATTTTTCAGGAATTTTAGACCAAGCTTCTGATAAACTTTTACTCTTCGATATATCTCTTGTTGGAAGTACCCCTGATCCCATTGATAACGAGTGGGCCCAAATAATTCGATCGGGGTAGTTGCTGAACCATACCACATAGTTCCGGCAACAACAAAAGCCGCAAAAAAGACAGCAGCGATACTACTAGAAAAAGACGGTTTCAATATTACCCATACGCAATCCTTTGTACAGACGTTGGGGCGGGCGGACGCTAAGATGGAATAAACCTACTAATATGCCCAATGTCCCTGCTGCAATAAGATGAGAGGCTATTCCTCCCGGAACAAAAGGATCAAAACCTTCTACCCCCACGCTGGATTTACAAGTTCTATTTTTCCTGTTAGTCCATAAGAATCGGACACCCATATTCCAAGACCATATAAGCCTGTTACATGAAATGCCCCAGAAGCAAAGCAAGCCACCCCTGAGAGAAATAAATGAATTCCAAATATCTTGGGCAAATCCAAAGAAAGCTTTCTTGTACGTTCATCACAAAATATTTCTAGAAAGAGTTCTAGAGTATCCCTAGAAAATATCTAGATATTTGTTGTAAGTAAAATGTCACATGTGTAAATCTAGAAAGTACCTAGATATTATCTTGTAAGAAGATATCTACAACCTTCCATTGGGTACTATAAATATGGAGAGGTTTTAGTCATTTTGTGATGTGTCAAAAAAGTTCAAGTTATAAGTGTTTTGTAATGTGTCAAAAAAGTTCAAGTTATAAGTGAAATACAAGTACTCTTCCCTTTCAAAAATCTTGTCCAAATATATACTAGAAACCCTCCCCTTCCAATACATCGTTCATTAGCTTTATACAGAGGTATCACTTGGCATCATTTGTTACATCTTTCCATTCAACTTGAGTTCATGATACATAAGCTAGGCTTATAGGCATGTAGTTTTCTGAAGCAATGTACAGAAACCTGAGTACGATATGATTCATTTCTCTTTTAGGTGTTTCAGTTCTGCTTTGTTGCTTTTTATTTTTGCATGCTTCAGTTTTAACATCAACTCTTCAGTGTGATTTTGCTCACCCTCACGGGTGTATCCGTGGACTAAATAAGAGTGAACAAAAATCACACTCTCATGAACCCCCGGAATTTACATTTCCTTGCCCTTTTTTTTGGGTACCGCAGTTCATGAGATCTTTCGTAGTATATTTGTCTTTTACCGCAGTCCATGAGGTCTTTAGCAGTATGTTTTATCAACATTTTCTTTCATTGCAAAATTAGACGACTCAATATTTCTGGAATAGATGCAGTAGTTGAAGTCCGAACAGATCATAAAAGGGGAAACAATGGTTTGGGTGGGGTTGGGTTGGGTATAACTAGACCCATATTCAATCCATCCATATTTAACCGTCCATTTGCCACTTCTAACTATACTATAAAAAAAAATATACTACTATACATAAACAAAGATTACGAGTTACACTCATCCATTCATTCATCACACTGAAAATTTAAAGGCTGCAACAAGTGTGTAGAAATAGATATTCATTTAATCGGGTTGATTGTTATATACATGAACTCGAACGGATAGGATTCGGACACAATTTGATTAGTAACATTTCGGCCTATCTTTAGCTTTGGGTACGGATAGAAATTTAATTCGGTGTTTATCCTTTCAGTTTAAATTAGAGTGATTTCTAATTGCCATTCATCAAAAAAAAAAAGAGGTTTTAGACTGATTTGATAAAGAGTTTTTTTTTTTTTTTTTTATCCTTAATTTGATAAAGAGTTGAGATCCTCTAATTCAGACTTGAGAAGATATGATGTGCTAGCTGCTGAATTTAATGAATCCAGGGGCCCTGCTGTCCCCAGGTGTCGGTAGGCCCTACCAACCCCGATCTGAGTCGTCCAATTGTGTTTTGCACAGCCATATTTGAGGGGTTAAAAACCCAGAACACCCTTTGGTACCCCCTTAAGTCTGGGACGTGCAAAACAGATTTGGACGGCTCGGGGCCTGTGAATCCCGGGGGACAGCAGCCCCGTTTCCGAATGTAATTGTCTGTAAACAATATCAGCCATGGTATAATTTTCTTTGATCATCTCTAATGTACATTTACATGGCTAGGCTGTGGAGTTCCTATAGCTCTCAAAATTGTGTTAAGTTGGTTCAGTTAAGATATACATCCAATGCTTTTTGGATTTCTTTTTTCTTTTTTTTTTTGGGGATAAGTTTGCAAAGGATGGTGCTAAGATGTTGGTGCCAACTTGGTTAGGATGGATGTCTTAGGAGTGATGCTTACTCTTTCCCTTTCTTGATGTATCCTTTCAAGCATTAATAAATTACTTGTAATTTCGTTGAGCCAAAAAAATGGCTTTTTTTCATTTTAATAGCATGCCTGTGTACCAGAGGTACAATATTTTTGCTCCTTGTTTCATTGCATATTTGTAGCTCTATGCCTATTGGTTGATATTTAATTTGTTTATGATGCAGGATGCTTAATATGCTGTTCAGAGCAGGTATGTCCTAATACAAATACACTACATTTAACAAGCAATATTTCCCATCAAAGGACTCTAGGGTTTTTCTCCTCTCAAAACAATATATTCTGATGTTATTTGGCCGCTTAGATAACACTGGAAGTGGTGAAAATGCTTGTCGCTTTTAGCCCGATCGATCAATTTTTAGTCAGACTACTCCGATCGATTACCCAATTGTACTGTCCAGTCCTTCGAGTGATAATCCGATCGATCAGTTTTGAATCCAAGCTAGTGATTTTCTTGACACTCAACCAATGCACTTTCTGTTGCCGTCTTCCTTTGCTCATCTATTTCGCTCGCTTTCAATTACAAATAATGACTCCTTCCACTCGAATTCTATATTGATTCACTAGCTTAGACAATTAAGAATCAAATTACAGTCTCAATCGATAAAGTACGGAATACATATGAATGTGTGAATTGTCAATGGAATTATACTAACCAAAAGGATGCTTGGCTTTTTGGACCTTACAATCTCTCCCATGACAAAACACACTACTAAAGAAAAAACAATATCCCTACCTAATCTGCCACGCTGTAAACACAACTCAGAAAAGCACAGGATTAAAACGCAACAAATCCTACTCCCATTTTTTATCGTGGAATGTCAAAGGCAGAGCAAGGCATATGAAACGCAACTAAAATAATAAAACTGCTCATCCTTGATTCATAGATGATTATCCAAGAACTAATGCCAACTTGTATAATCTGCAGCCATATAATACAGAACTAAAAGCAGTGCAAAAACCGTAACCATATCAAGGTTCCATAAGCATGCATAGACTCATAGGTCAATAACCACCCACAAAATGCAATAGATTAGCAAATGAACTGAACAGGTGATAGTTGGCAACCTAGAGTTAAAAAAAAAATTAGCATTCATAGATAAATATCCAGTGACAAAGAGCTAGAGGCAATATCCAAATTAAGCAATGCGATAGTTTAATATCCAAACTACTAAAAACACACCACTGAGATATGCAAAACTAAATTTTACGAAGTAAAATTAGAAATTCAAGAGTACTATAGGCTGCACATCCGCCCAAATCACTATTATGAATAACTATCGACACACACATCAAGATCAAGAACAAACGGTGTAAAATCTCATCAAAGAGATACCAAGAAGATGAATGTGACACAAAGCATGGCTGAATGTTAAAGTGTGTGTGTGATTCATGGAAATCATATCAAGCTCAACTCATCAAGGGGTTGGTTCTCATCTATGAAGCACCGACACCTTTAAAGGTCAAAGTATCGCAGTGTTGGGACACAGAGACACGACGGTCCCATAATTTAATTTAAATTTTTTACAGGGACACGGCTGGGGACACGGCAGGAGCTAAATTGTAAATATTTTTAAAATTTTTGGGGGCCAAATTGTAATTTTAAAAAAAATTGGGTCAAACTGTAATTTTTTTAAAAAAAATTTGAGCCAATTGTAATTTTTTAAAAATTTCTGAGAGTCAAACTAAAATTATTTATTAATTTTTATAAATAAATATACACGTGGTGTTTCCCCCGCTGTGTCCGTGTCCCCATTTTTTTAGAATTCTCGTGTCCCCGTGTCTATGTCAGTACTCATGTCCGTACATCATAGGTTCTCATGTATACTTGGAGCTTCAAGACAACTCTCCCTCCGAAAGTTAAATCGAGTTAAGTCCACAATGTGGTTCAACGGAATGAGAAAGCAAAAACTCCCCCTCAAAAAGCACATTCCTCCTCCTTTATTAAAATAATTTTTGTATTTTTTTTGTATAATCACACAAATTAATTTTATCCTATCCCACTGTTGTTTGACGTGAATGTTGAGAGTAAGATACCTTATACCCAATGCCGTTAAAAAAAAAAAACCCAATGCCGGATTACTAAACAAATGGTCCAATAATCATACCTTCACAAGGTCTATTCATTTTTTATGAGAATGCTCAGAGGGAGAATACCTCACTCTCATTGCTCGGTTACTCAATGTATACTCGGATAGGTAGAGAATATAATAATACCAGGAAGGTTCTTTGAGGAGAGAATCACAAATAAATATCAAGACTTCACAAAGGGAATGGAACCCATATGTTAGTCTCAAAGGGGATGAAACATGAGGACATGGCCAGGTATATGAGATAAACTAATGTGAATAAGGAGTCTAACACACGGCGATGTGGCATGCAACAATCACCATCTAAATGCATCTAAGAGTGAGAAATCACACCATATGCTAATGTTCCATTTAGAATGTCCATACTAATGATAAATTGATGATAGTAAGTCGATGCAGAATGTATCCCCTAGAAAAAAACTAAATCTTTTTAAAATTTTAGATATATGAATATTTTGAATTTTCTTTAATAGAACACGTATGCAGAAATGAGAAATATAATTATCCAAAAGCAATAGGAAACGAAAGTAATAAGAAAAATAAATTGAATCACAACATAGACAAAATGAGCGGAACATATTCAAGCAATGAAAATCATAACAGATGCACTTGCAGTATCGAAGATGCACATATGCACAAATCCCATAATGTTCAACTAAGGCCTCAAGATGCAAAGAAAAAAAAAATCTTTTTGAAATTAAAATATTTGAATGTATCTTTTATAAATTTCATATGAATATATTTAATGAAAAATGAATGACAAGAAAAGAAAAAACATTGGATACTAAACTCGAAAAGTAAGAAAGCTAAATAAACGACTCAACCCATAGCACTGGTGCAAGATAAGCAATAAAAGATCAGCCTAGACCATGACCACGAGACTTGAAAGGCAAGGTCAACTCTCGAGATAATCAATAATCATGTGTTATCTAGAGAGTTGGTAAACAAATGAGCCAACTCGGATTCACGTCAAACAGGAGAGAAAGAGGAGAGAGTCTTGGGGTGAGAAGAGAATGTGATTTAATTTGAGCCATATAATACATTTTAAACGGTTCGGACGTGTTATTCAGGCACCACATTAGTCGATGAAGTGGTACCCATCTAGCACTCAAAAATTTCTCAGCGGTTAGTAGCCGGTTACTATCAATTACTCCATCAGTTCCCTTCCACAAACGTGATTCAACCTATAACGGTATGAGCGAATTTCTCAGTAGTCAATTCTCTGTGAAATTGCTGGATGAGAGTACCCAAAATAATAGTATTCGGAGTTCTCAGAATCTCTCTCTCTCTCTCTCTCTCTCTCTCTCTCTCTCTCTCAACTGTAAGATTTTACAATGGCGGAACAGAACCCATTATAGGATGTACCCACCACCAGCGCTAACGCCGCCGAAAAACAGAGGTCGACGAGTCCGACGACCCAACAACAAACGTTCTATCTCTCTACAACCCAAAATCTCCGTTTCATTCATATCTAAGCCTTCCGATGATGCGGCAATCATCGTCCGATGTACCCACCACCACCGCCTCAACACTAGCACCCAGGAAGGTGAGCTCTTTGTTTATATATATTTTTTCATCTTTATTTATTTGTAGATTTGGGTGTAAGGGCAACGCCATAGGGGGTTATGGGTCTATCTGCCCCCATGAATTGTTTTTTTAAGAATCAATTTCGTTAAGCGCTAGATTTACTATTGGCTAGACTTAGTGTAACAACCCGGATTTTTTCAAACAAATTTAAAAAAAAAAAAAGGATTTACAAATTTTATTTCCGTAAAATTTTTATCTTTAATAATATCATTAAAAAAGTGTTATTAGTATTAATAAAATTCTTTTTGTTAAAAGATAAATACAAAAAAATAATTATCTTGTCTTATTTATCTCTTTTTATTTTTTTAAGTTGCATGCATGCATACAACTCCTTCCATCTCTCCCTTTCCTATTCATACTCCATCTCCACTCCTTTCCATATTGTATTTTCGTCCATATTCAGTCCGTATCAAAACCCAACGAATCGAAATCCTTTTCGAATCCGAACTCGTCATCCTCTTCCGAAATTCCCTATAAATATCCTATAACTTTAACCCTAGGGTTCACTACGAAATTTTTTACACCCTACAAGTCCAGAAGAGAGAGGAAATTTGTAGAATTCGGAGCTCCAATCCATGGAGTTTTAGAGAGAGAAAGAAAGAGAGAGAAAAGTGGGTTTCGTATCTACGATCAACCGAAACTCAAATTGATCATTCCGGTCTCTTCCCTCGACCCCAAGCATCTCCAAATATCATCCAATTCGGTCCCGAGGTCCCCCGATCGACGAAACCGAAGTTGTCTTCTCCAAACGTTCAAGTTCGATCGAAAACCAATTTAATCCGATTCGAGGTATTATAATTCGATCCGAAGCCTCCTCTAAATATATTTATAATTTTTAGACATAACCCAACGTCCCCCATGGTCCCATGCATCAAAAACCATCACTTGAGCTTTACAAAAAGTTTTGCCGTTAGTTTGTATAAGCACCAGGCCGCGAGCTTGCGGCAGCGGCTCCAGCCGCATGGTCAACAGGTCAAACCTTGCGGTTTGACTTGTTTTGGTTCGAAACACCGTTTTGACCTCCCGAACATAGTTTTCGACTCCCGATTTATTTTTCCTAGGTTTCTAATATACTCTAAAAATCATACCTTGTTAATTTTGTATTTTTTTTTATTTAATCTGATATTTATTAAATTTTTATTCATTATCTTGTAAAAAATTTACAAACTAAAATTTATTGCGACCTTATAAACTACTCTATAAATCCCCAAACTATTTTTCCTAGGTTTCTAATATGTTAAAGATCATAACTTGCTGATTTCATATTTTTATTATATTATTATCTATTTATTTTATTTTTAATTACAGTTATAAACGAAAAATAATTGCGACCTTACAAAAAATGTTTTTAACATCCAAAATATTTTTATTAGACTTCTGACATCTCAGAAGTGATATGTTATTAAAATAAAATTTTATTTATTTAATTAACTATTTATTATTATTTACGCATTATTTCTTGATAATAATACTTTAAAATATTATAAAAGGGGTTAATAATTCCGAATAATTTTATTTAGACTTCTTACAGTCCTAAGATGATACTTGGTTAGAATAAATATATTTTTAATTATTTAATTATTTACTATCTATTTATTCTTCTTTTGACTATAAACTTAATCCTTTTATTTAAAATAATCCCACGGATCTCCAAACCTAACTTTTAGCACTCGAACTTATTATAGAGGACTGTTAGGACCCTTATTAAGGTTACGATAATTATTCTAATATTTTTACCTAATTAATGTATTTAATTAGTGTTTAATTAACTTTTATTATTTATAAATAATTAATAGAAGCCTAGAAAATTATTTTTAAATCTTTATTAATTAATTCTTTCATTCTTAATGACTTTGTGACCATACGAGATTAAGGGCAACGGCCCAGTCATAAAAAGTTATGTAATTGCATTGCCTAATAATTGTTTTGACCTGTCTGTTATTCGTTTTTAATTATTATTGAGAATGATATGGTGTTAATGCTTCATTTGAATGTTAGATTGGACCCTAGAGACATGGGGTGGTATGCGAAATAGAAATCACGTAGACGATGTTAAGTAATGGATAAATTGTGAAATTTCTTTTTGTTTAGAGGTTGCCTGCAGGCGTGATGTTGTGATATGATGAGATTGTGATGAGGATTGATACTGGCGGGTGTCCAGTGATGAATTGATAGACTGGCGGGAGTCCAGTGATGATTGTGAAATGGTTATGATGTGGTTTATAAGATAGGCGAACCCTAGCGATGTAACGGCATGATAAGCTTACCCTTTGTTGTAGTTATTGGGGTGCACACTCGGTATATAACTTAGGTGTATCTGCGATAGCAAAAGGAAGTGATCTCATGGGACGGGATATGGCTAGCGGTTGGGGAGGAAAGATCTCGTGGAGAGATCTTAGATTTCATGTTAAGTCAATGGATAGCAATGAATCAAGTTATCTGAATTATCTCTGTTTTACTTTTTCGCATCATATATATTCTGTTTGCCTCGCTTATTGTAAAGTAAGAGGGTGGTTGGATTGGATTATTCTCTTGGGTGATTTATCACTCACGGATACGTCAGATCTGGCAAATCGATTGCTTCTGCAATCAATTTGCTAGAGGGCGCATGATTCAATGGAGGAGATTCAACGATAATGCGGTTCGACGCAGAAAAGAATATCAGTAATGAAGATCGAGGATGCTTAGGATTCGTATCAAGATTAGAGTCAGCTCTGAAGTTAATGTATTTTGATTCCGTAAAACTATCTTGAGATTGTATTAGCAAAAGCTTTATTTTGGAAAATCATATTTATTTAGCAAATTTTCTTGAGAAATTATTTTATATTGCACCCGAAAAGTCGGGGCGTTACACTTAGTGTGGGTCATGGGTCTATCTAGGGTTTGATTCATGGAAGGCTGAATTAAATTTTTAAGGACCAATAACTGAGTAGTGGGGTTTATTTGCGTTCGCAGGTTGTGATGGAATTTCTGTTGCGTGACCCCATTGACCTAAATAAATAGGCATTTGAATTGAGAATATGGGGTCAATTTAGTTTATAGTTTGGTCAAACTAATTGTTTCCTTTTCATCTGGGGTTTGATTGATGGTGGTCTGGATTGAAGTAGAATTTATGCTTTTGCAAGTTTGGATGGAATTTCTCCCGAGACCCCATTCACCTAAATAAATAGGCACGTAGAACTAAGTGTAAATTGCCGAAGATATAGGAAGAGGAGAAGATATAGGAGGAGGAGGAGGAGGAGGAGAAAGGAAGATGGGAATCTTGATTATCTTTGAAATGTAGTTCGCCCAAGATTTTGGTGAAGGAGGAAGGTTCAATGGGTTTGTTTTGGGGGAGTGGGGAGCATATCTGATTTTACTTGGGCTTTGTCTCGAATAGGGTCAGTCTGGATCTGTGTCACGGGTCTGTTTTGGGAGGTGGGGAGCATATCTGGTTTTACTTGGGCTTTGTATGGGATAGGGTCAGTCTGGATCTGTGTTTGGGCTTGGAGTCTTTTACCCCTAGCTAGTATCTACTTTATCCATCATCTGCCTTACTGAATTGGTTTTAATGTTGTCACTGTTTAGGTCATATTCTGGCTTATATCTCCAACTTTATGGGCTGATTGTGTCATGGATTAGGCCTTCATCACTGGCTTCACTAATCTTTGTTTTTTGATGTTCACTAATCTTTATGGGCTGATTGTTCTTCTGTTTTTTTAGATGCTCAAATCAAGACACTTCATCGACGGATTCGCTTGGACAGCCGGCGGGAATGAGGAGGAAATGTTGAGAGTTGTGCTTATGCAGCCGATTCTCGTTAGGATAATTTGCTTTCCTTCATTGGGTGCCTACAAAGAGGTACCATCGAGTTTGTTATTTTTAAATAGCCAGCTTTATAGTTTTGGATGAAAGTGCAACTGTTACATTTTCCGACTAAATTAACGGAGGGTAGACCACACGCCCATTTTCTGAGATTTAGACGGAAAATATAACAGTTGCACTTTCATCCAAAACCATAAAGCTGGCTATTTAAAAATAACAAACTCTATAGTACCTCTTTGTAGGCACCCAATGAAGGAGAGCAAATTATCCTAAAGAGAATTGGCTGCATACGCACAACTCTCAGCATTTCCTCCTCATTCGCGCCGGCTATCCAAGCGAATCCGTCGATGAAGTGTCTTGATTTGAGCATCTAAAAAAATAGAAGAACAATCAGCCCATAAAGACTAGTGAACATCAAAAAATAAAGATTAGTGAAGGCAATGATGTAGGCCTAATCCATGACACAATCAGCCCATAAAGTTGGAGATATAAGCCAGAATATGACCTAAACAATGACAGCATTAAAACCAATACAGTAAGGCAGATGGTGGATAAAGTAGATACTAGTTGGGGGTAAAAGACTCCAAGCCCAAACACAAATCCAGACTGACCCTATCCCAGACAAAGCCCAAGTAAAGCCAGATATGCTCCCCCCAAAACAGACCCGTGACACATAGGATTGTGGAAAGGCCAAAAAATTTATGATAAAATTTGACTTGCACACATTTCGCGTATGTCCTATACTCTAGTGGATTGATGATGGATTGTTTTTTTTTTTTTTCCCTTTTGGCATTAATAGGCATCCATCGGATCTTTGATCTTATGTTGTATCCATACAAATAAGTATGTCCACAAAGACAAATCATATATAGATTGTGCACAAATTTTGTTATGGGGTCCTTCACGGGTCTCACACAAATAATCCAAGCCGTTCATTAAATGTAAAATAAAATTTCAAGGGTTGTCGCAAGAAATTAGCTCAATCCGATACCCATAAGTGCTTAATTTTATCATATTACTTTCATTATCCAAAAATCTGAATGAAAAGTTAGATGATTGAATTGAGCACCTATAGGTATCAGATTGAGCTTATTTTTTTAGGGCCTGGCTATTTACAACCACTTATTTCCTAAGCCTAGCCCGGCCAAAAATTAATAGTTTCGGACAAAAATGCCGTTTTTAAAAACGGACAAAAATGTCCTCAATGAAGTGACGTCATTTTGGCAACGAAACCCAAACCCTAAAATTTCTTATCTTCTTCCCCAAAATATTTACACCACCAAACCCAAACCCTAGCTGCCACCCCCACCACCACTCATCTCTGGCGACGCCCCTCTCCGGTGAACCGCATCTGCAGTGAGGCCCACCACCTCTCTCGGCACCACCTTCGGTCCTCACCTCCGCCGATCAGCGTCACCACGTCCATCCCCCGAACTCCATCACAACTTGAACCCCGCTGCCCCGCCTTGCTCCACTCCCGAACCAGCCCATAAATAGTTCCAAACCAGCTGCCTTTCGGTCTCAAAATCAGTTCCAAAAATCAGTCCTGAAACTGACCTATAGCAGTGCTGAAAACAACCACCGACGAAGCTCCGTTGCCGTCCGAAAATCAGTCCCTTCCATAGTTCACCCAGATTCATCCGTATTTTCTTCAGTCCCATCGTGCATTAGCAAAATGCGTGATGTTAATCGAGCATGACGCATTCGAAATTTGCGTTTTTTGCGTTTTTAACATAAAGAAAAAGACATGACGCTGTTTTTGTTTTTTTTTTGGTTAAAAACGCAGATTCCAAATGCGTCATGGTGTATAACGCATTCACGAAATGCGCGATGGAACTGGGTTCGTCGGCAAAGAAATACGAATTCCGTACGAATGAATCTGGGTTTCGTCCGCTTCTGTTTGTCGGAGAAATTCCCAATCGAGATGATTTCGACAATACATGTCGATTTCCAGAATACATGTCGATTCCCAATCTGGGTTCGTCCGCATTCCGTGTTGCCCATTTGTACTTGAAACTTCAAAAATACATGTAGATTTCAGACTGAAACTCTTATTCACTACAGAATCCGGCTTATGGTTCGTGGAGAAGTCAATTCCTCTCTGAGACGAAGAAATCTTTCAGGGCCTTTGAATGTTTGGTGAAGGCGGTGGTTATGGAGGTGTGGTGGTGGTGGGAGTGGGTGTGGTGTTTTGGCCGTAAAGAGGAGAGAGAACCAGGAGAGAGAAAGGGGGAAAGAAAGGGTATTTTTGGAAGTTTATGGATTTTTGTTAGGTTGCATTTAGGAAATTGTTATAAGAATTGTGGGTTAGGTTTAGAAGAGGCTAGGCTTAGGAAATAAGTGGCTGCAAATAGCCAACCCCTTTTTTTATAAGGCCCCTTGAAAAAATGTTTTACACTTAATAAATGGCTCGGATTATTTGTGTGGAACCTGTGGTGGGCCCCACAACAAAATCTGTGCGTGATTTGTCTGTGCGGTCAAAAGCGTTGAAAAAAAAGATCAGTATTAGAGCATCCGCAATGTAATAATCAAAATCAAAAGATTGCTAAAGTTAGCAACCTCCAAACCAATAATCAAATTTGGGCATTTGAATAATCAAAAGTAATAATGTGGGACTTCACATTGCTAACTTTAGCAACCCTCTAAATGACTAAACAAAAGCTGACGTGGCAAGTTTTGATTATTCACTTTTGATTATTACATTGCGGATGCTCTTAGTAGTAGTTATCTTTTCCCTTGTCCACAAGTACAAAATGATGGCCCTGCGTTGTTTGCTTGGGTGGACGCTGAAGCCCAGTCTAGGGTTTTGCGGCGGTGGGGTGTTACGGCCAGAAACTACTCTCTCAAAGCCGGCGATCGCCTTCACGAATGGGAATTTCGTTCTACCTTCAATCCGGGATCACCCATTTTCGAGGACTTCGCTAGCCTCAAAGATTTTGTTGATTGGCTCTCGCCATGACAAAGCCCTGTTGTTTATTTTGTTCGATTTGATATCATACCTCTATTTATGAGTGTTTTTTTTTTTTTTTTGTGCGAGTTTTTGTGTGTGTTTCGTGTTTTTTTGCGATTCTTCCTACTAGCCTGTGTGCACCATCTCTGTGTATTATTGGTGTCATAGAAGAGGCGAAGTTCGATTTTTTCCATTGTTGATTTTGGATGGATGTAGTGACTTTTTTAGGACTACTTTTTGTTGCGGAATTTCTATGGTATTTAATTGCTCTTGCTGGATTCGTAAACGGGTTCTGTTTGTATGGAGAGAACTGTGGTTCTAAACTAAACCGTTTTTTGTTATTGTTAAATTCAAATGGTTGTGTGCTTTGTTCCGGCTTCCAAAATCCTGAGATTGTACTGATCGGTTCAGTTTCTGGGTATACTTTTTATCCACGCAAGTCATTTAAATCAGTGAGGTCAGTGGACCCCCCTTGCCACTATGTAAGTCTGCCTGGTTGTTCTGATAATTACTGTGGTTTTAATAACAGAAACCTTTAGCTGCTCCGCAAGGTATGGACCCTGAAGACTTTGGGCATACTTTCGGTGGTGGTATTGTATGCGCTGGACCGGTAACTGACCCTACAGTTGTGGAGCCTGCTCGCAGTGCCGTGCAACAGTATAACGTGCAGCAGGTTTGAGTAGTTGTCTGTCCTTGTATTTGATTGTTGAAATTTTTTGCTTATATGGTTGTCTGACTCAAGGTTCTGAATACCGCACTGGCTAGAGTACCGGATTTCCTACTGGTACTGGTGAGGTACCGGATACCGTTTCAGATTTATCGCTATTAGTGTTAGAGTACCAGATTTCCTACGGTACTGGTGAGATACCGGATACCATTTCAGATTTATCGCTATTAGTGTTATTTTCTCACATAAAAGAATTTATTAGTATAATGGAGTACATGTTTATTAGAAAGAAAAATAAAAAGCAGTCTGGTATTTGTCCAGTACGGTACAGTATTTGTCTGGTATTGTCTGATATTGACCGGTATTGTCCGGTACTGAAAGAAAAATAAATTTAAAAGTAGTCCGGTATTGTCCGCTATTTGCCGGTACCGTCTGGTATTGACCGACCGGTATCACCGGTACCGGCCGGTATTTGAGCCAGAACGAAATTAGACATGTAAGGTATCGGATTTGGATAATACCAGTACGTACATATAAGCTGCTTCCTTTTTCTTTTCTTTTCTTTTCTTTTCTTTTCTTTTCTGTTAGTTTAGCCATGTCCAAATGCAGCACAATAATTTCATCTGAGAAGTAATGCCTATTATAAATCGGGTTTGTGCTTATTGTTATTTGGCCTATATGATTGATTTGAGCCGTTTGACTAGACATGGGATTGGATTGCAAATCTAATTGGAGTCATTGAACTGCATTTCCAGTGTTTATGCGCTTTAGTTTGTGTAGAGATTACATATCCGATGGCAATTAATCGCATTAAACATGGGATACAAGTACTTTGTGATGTTGTATTGGTAATTTCCTCCTCACTATTAGTCGCGATCGCCATTATTTTATCTGACCAATCGAAGGGGCCTTTGTTGGGGTTGTTGGGTATGATTGATGAATGCTGGTCAACTTTTCCGTGTAGAATGCAAAGCTCGAGTTTGTGAGAGTGCTCAGGGGATATGTAGAAGTTGGTCTTCCCACCTAGTTCATTCTTATTTTGGAGGCAATTGATGCTGGTATGAAGAAGTGTAGAGCAGAAATTCTACAAGATGCTAGCAACAACTACGACATGGTTTTGCAATCATTTGAGGTTGTTTCTGGTAGCCCTGAAACTTAATTGACGAGCCAGGTAACCTTTATAGAAATTTAAGAACTCTCTTTGATTGGAGGTTTTGTGAATCTTTCATTTGTAAAAAGATTGCATGACATCAACTACATCTTGTTATATATCTCCTTGTCTACCTGTATGTGTGTAAGTTGTGGTTGATTCTTGGTTTTGTGTTATTTGATTTGGAATTGGAATTGCATTTTTCCTTCAATATTTTCAGGGCTTTAGTTACTGCTGATGCAGCTTTTCTCTATTTGATTTATTGCAGCTGTGCACAAAATATTGTTATCGGTCACTCCGACTCTGATGTCTTCCCTGATTTATCTTCTTCTAATTGGATCTTAACATTTTCTATGAAATCTTGCTCCCGTGGAAACTCTTATCTAGATGAAGTTAAGAATTATAGCTTATGATCTGCAATTATTTTTGGTTTATGAATGCACTAAACATAGCTCTTTCCCTCTCTGTGTGATAAATGCCTAGTCATTGGACATGAAATACGCATGCTAGTTATCAGTGCTAGCCCATCTTACATGGACACTTGGTAATGGTAGGGGATGGCATAGATATGTCTACTTTGCAAAGCTCAACATTAAGTCAAGCACATCCCGGCGCCGAATCCTTAGTACGTAGGCGGTAGCATCAATAGGGGTGTAGATGGGTGATTCTTGCCGCTCTTGTTGGTTATCACGATCAAAGGTGGTTATATAACTGCATGATGGTGACATGTTTGTCAAATTTTACAGCCTGTAGAGGCCGTAAAGAAGGGCCACAAACTGCAAAGGAGTACATAGCAAACCAAAAACTGATTAATTTTTTGGGACAACATTAGAGTGGAATTGCATCGTAAAATCTGATATTTGGGACTAGGAGTTGATTATTTTGGCTTCTGTACACTTGATTAACAATTTAACTCCCGTTGACTGATCTTGGAACACGACGATGGTATTTTGTGTTTTTGCAGGGTGGTCAGAGCTCTAATGTCAACTAGCCCAGCAGAGGGAAAAATGGATAACAGAAGTGAACATCTTTCTCTCCTTCATGAAGTGTTTGAACTCTTTTCAGTAATAGTATCTATTATGCAAGAGGTCTGCTAAACTTAATTGTCAACTGGCCTTGGATACATGTCTGCTAAACTTACTCTAAAATATTGCTCATGGGTAATGGTTGAATTATGTGTTGGGATAAGTATTTATTTCCTAAACTATTATTTGTGTATGTTCTGTACTGAACTATCAATTTCATCTATTTCTTCTTTGACTTGTATCATACTGATAAAGGAACGGATAAGAAGCAGCCTATCCTACAGTAATGATACGAGTACAGCAAACCCTGTACAGCAGCCGCGCACAGATCCATTTTGGAATCCTATGTGGTCTAACTGGGGCACTGTACAGATTGAGAACAGAAGCAGTTCATTTGCAGAAATGACATTCGAACAGTCATCTCCAACCAAACACTTATTTTTCACTACCCTCGTCACCACCACCACCTCCTGCTCTTTCTTTTAAGAAAAGCCAAACAAATGCGGGAGTGACTCCTAACCTAACATTTCAAAGAAAATCCTAGACAAAGCAAGAGATATATCAAAGGCTAAATTATGATAAACCAAGGTCAAAATCAAGAGGGGTCACCTGACTCGGAATATATGCAAAGATAGCCTTCAAACACTCCTTGTGGTGCTCTCATGTTGATTGTGGTGGTATATTAATTTTTATTTATTGTAAAAAGTTCAATTGTACCTATGTGGTAGATGGTGAATTGGATGTCCCCTTCTGATGCGAAGGCAATGTAACATAATTCCTGTTGTGCAGGAACAAACAATGATTTGGTCGACCATCAACAATAAAGAAGAACAAAAAACGAACACACAGAATAAAACAAATTATACGTTGTTTGTTGTTGTGCCCCATGGGGAGGAAAGATTAATCCACCAAAAGCGATAAAAATACAAAGCTCTCTCTTACAATATCTCGTGTATCTCTCTTGCCTCTCTAACTTACGGATTCACTGAGAGCAGGCCTATTCGAACGCCCGCAGAGCCTGCCCGGGTGGAAATAGCCAAGAGCAGAGAAACCAAACGACCATGACACCGTCACCGTCTGGACGGAGAAGCCCTAAATTACGATACATATTTAACAATTCCTAATGCCGAGATGATCAATAGGACTAAGAATCTAAGAAGTTGAAAAAAAAAATGGATCTAAGACAAACCAAAGCAACCCAGTCCAATTACGAAGAAATCATTCAAAGAGAACAATTTCTGTAATGCCTGATTTTCCAAGGGATTTCGAAACCATCACTAAACGATTTCCTAGGAAAAGGTTAATTTAATTAAACATAATTCCATCAATTAAGTACGAATTATTCAAAAGAGAAAATTAGATTATTACAAACAAAATAAAAAAGTACAGAGTTTAACAAAATGCTTAAAGTGTGATAATTTATTAAACCAAATACAGAGCATACTCTAGTTCTAATACGGATCCCAAGCTTACTCAATACAGAGAATACTCTGGTTCTAATACAGATCCCAAGCATACTCTACCTCGGTCTCCAACACCAGGCTCTCTCTTGTAAAATATTGCTCAGCTACGAGGTCCTGTGCACCCACTGAATTCTCTGCAAAATCTGGCACAGATGGCAAGGTATACCGTACTGTGAGTGATAAAGTGAAGATACCCCTAAACCCAATAACCCTTACATACAAGTAATAACATTACATGGAATTATAGAACAATGAACAGGATAAATAAATTGAAGTACAAGAAGAATGAACAAATACCAGTTTCTATTAGTACTATTTTTCATATTATGTGATCTTTCCACCATGACAAAAAATTATCCTCCCCAACAATCTCTGAACTATGACTACTCTGTCAGTACACATAAATAACTTTGCGTTACACCTTGGTTATTGACGTAACCCCACCTTTGGGTAAACTAAAAAAAAAAAACTAGCAATTCACCTTGGTTACACATTGAACTCTTAAAAGTTACCAATTTCAGTCATATGTCATGTCGATTGACAATAATTATTGGAAGACGGACATATTTATTGATTCACTCATTTCCATGGAAGAGTTCTGTCACTTCCTTTTCATTTTCCTTTTTTTTCCAAACAAGACAAACGTATCTTGCTACCAAACATGGCCAACAAGAAGTTATTCAGTGCTCCGGGTATATCCTCTCCCAACAACCTACAAATTTGATGGGTTCACATCCTCTACGTAGAATTTCTCTCCCAATTTCTTGTGGACCTTTCACTCTCAGTACGGCAGATCAAAACCGCGTCAATATCTTGTTGGACATGCGCTTTTCCAATAAGCTATTGAGTCCTCGATAAATTACCCATATTTTAACTTCCAAGTGGAAAAATGTAGTATATACAGTGGACCCCGAAGATAAATACATGATACGGATTCTAAAATGGTGGATATATTTCAGTTACTTGTGAATTACAAGGTTTCTAAAGAAGTTAAAGTTTTTTATTCAATTATAACTTTGTAAGATGTTGACCAGATCATCATGGTTTCCACTTTCCAACTTGCTGTGAATTGTTAACCATAAAGTGGATCAGTAATTTAAAATCGATTGTAAAGTTGATTACTTCTTTCCTTCAATTAATTCCAAAAGCGATTATTGGATGTTGTACACAGCAATAATCGGTTCGAAAATCAATTTTTGTGACGTTGTACATACTTCTTTCCGTATCTTCAAAAATTGTTAATCGGCTCTCAACAAAAACTTCGTGAAATTTATCACAAACTTCAACAAGATATTGACATGATATGGCATCTATTCGCCATGAAAACCATTAAAGCCTTGCGAATTTTAAGTAGTCAAATTGATTAAGGTAGTGATTGAATCAAGTATTTGCATACCAGAAAGAAGATTACTGCCCACACATCCAAGGCTTGTTTCCCTTTTAATTCATTTTTCCACATCAAACCCTCCACATATTTTAAATCCAAACACAGATGCAGAAAACAAAAACAAATCAATCAACATAAAGAAAAGACTAGAGAGCGGATCAAAAAAAAAAAAGAAAAGACTAGAGAAGCAATAAAATTAATGGTGTGCGTGCGTGCGTTTGTGTGAGAGAGATACAATACAACAAACAAAATAAAGAATACGTTAGGGCGTTTGAGGTACATCCAACTTCATGGCATCAGAGGTGGATGATAGTGATGGAAGGAGCCAACTGAAAAACCCAAGGTCAGTTTCTCCCTTCAATCTCTGAGCTGAGTAATCTACCAACACATTCCACAGCTCTCCTACTGTCCACTCATGGGACAATATCCATTCAGTAACCTGCCTCAACAATGTCAGAAACAAACAGGTCAGCTTCTGTTGAGGGAAAATCAACATAACCATTTTGCAGGGAAAAAAAAGGAGTGTCAATTCAGAACACGAGATAAAAGACTTCATAATGCAGATGCTCACAAACCAAGCCTATCGGTATAATAATCCGAGGGAGATCCCAAGGGTTGGTAACATTGATATAAGGCAGCATGGACCCAAAAACATTGAAAAGCATGGTAGAAAGTCGGGGTGGCAAATACGGATTTCCTTGGCACCATACATAAGCTACTAAGGACGTTTCCAGTCTCCTGGAACAAGTACGAATCTCTATTCTTTTCACTGAACATGGCAAAGATAAAACGGCAGCACTGGCTTTATCTGAAGTTTAACTACAAAGTTCATCGTGTTTAGAAAGAAAAAAGCACCTGGTCAAGTGTCTGCAGTGCCTCCACCCCAAAAGTGTAATATGAGATGAATGGTCTTAATGCCTGAAAGAAAGGTGCCCACAGTAACAGAGAACGAATCAATGAAAAGAAAAGTAACAGGACAAAATGCACCCAGATCAACAGAAAACCAATGTCAAAGATGTCTGAAATTCAACCGAATTGAATATGAGGCACGTTTCATAGGATTTCATTGGTGATACAGATCCTAGGTACTCATGATGCATGTTTTTACAAACTTCAGAAACTTCAAATGCAGGCATTGTAACAAAAACATATGCTGGCCTAAAAATAACACTTCCAGAAGTTGGGTATACATTAGGTGATAGGGAAGCAGCTGCGTCCCTGATCCCATGATTAAACAAAATCAAGGAAGAGATTCTACTCCTACTACTTATACACGCACGATCCTTCAAACAACTAGTAAACCACTTTCAAGGAAAACTTGTGAAGTTGAGTGGAGCTTATGTCACAATACAAAGGATGAAATAGACACCGAATCTCCATTCTCAAAGGGGAAAAAGTTTCTGATGTTAACATGTAGTCGCTAGTTTCATTATCCCCCCTTTATACGGTATGAGAAGTCATAGTCTCCAGGACCTCACGACTGTCAAGCTCACATTCCTATTATCATACATGTACACATTCCTTTGAGATAAGGGTCTTCCTTAAGCCCCTCAATTCCACAGAGATTTTTCACATTCCCTGTTAGAAACCTACCCTTTGTATAGCGCCCATCACTCTCATTTCATACCTTTCTTCTCCACCTCATCCAATGGTTTCGGAGTCTACTTGTGCTTGTTTTGGTCTATACAAACACCTTAATCAGTGAACATACGTAACATCAATCACTCAAATCCAAACAACTCCTAAAGCAAAATATTAATTTGGTCACCCAAATCCAAACAACTCCTCAAGTTGACGTCCTCGAAGATTACCCAGGATTGATCACATTCTGTTTGACCTCAATTCAGATCATATTCATTGACCTGAATTTAGAGCAGCTTCTTACGGATGGTAACCATACACCGTCTTCACAGCCCTTGGATTACCTATCGTTTCAATCTGAAAATTCGTCTCTTTTAGTCTTTTGCATAAGGTCTACATAAAGAGTCGGGTCCTGTTATGAGAGCGAAAAAGCAAATCAAAAGGTCTTTTAACAGAAGGGAAAACCCCCTGTCCTGGAAATGGATAATCTTAGAAAATAACTCCCCAAATGAGCATCGTGAATTGAGCAAGCTTGTTTTACCTTTACCAAAAGGTAAAAAATAGAGAAATAAAGAGTCTACTTGTTTGCTTGTTTTTTGGCTAACGAGTCAAGAAAAGCATGAGAGACTTGCAAAATCACCATGCATGAAAGGGTTGTCTTAATAAAGGCCCATGGTCAAAAGGGAAGTACTTTCTCATTTGTACATTATACCAGAAGAAAAAACACACTGAATATCAGCGAGAAACGTAATATGTAGAGAAACATTCTGAATATGCACAAACGCCTACAATAACCGAGGTGATAACAACAGTGAGAAACTGGGTGCTGATAAATGAGGCAGGACAGAAAATCACCTGCGAAGCAGCAAGCCATTGAATGGTGGCCTTAAGTTCTGGGTCTCCTCCAAAAGCACCACAGCCCCAGTTCCCTGTCACAATACCAATTTGATCTTGATGGTCCACATGCTGAATAATCTTTCCTCCAGAACTCCTGATCAAACGATCGGCAAATATTCCTTCGCTGGACTCAGAAGTCAGTGACAGAGCTTCGTGACGCTATGGAAAAGCAGAAAACACCCAATCAAGCCAAGCAACTTGAGATGTCGATGTTGAAAAATCCAAACCAAAGTTCTCCAAAAGTCCCAGTACAGGTAGCTCAGGAAACAAAATGTCAGGGAGAAACTATCCAAATATGAAGATCTTCTGTCACTGATAATTTATTTTAAGGACAAACTGATACCAAAAGCAAATCCCCGGACATGGCTACGGGACCTTCAACATCATGATCAATCTGAGTCCTGCAAGAATCATCACCTTCAAACAGTCTCTGATACTGCTGACATCTAGATTGATCAAAAAAGCCGCAGAATGCCTTGTTAATCTCCCTGCTCAAGCAAATAAGTAGGAGCAACACAGTTAATGATCAACAGCCTGGCAAAGAATAAGCTGAGCATATGCATTTAATGTAACGCAAAGGACTCAACTGAATATGAATCCCTCCCAAAGCTAGGTGAGAAAAAGTATTGCCAAATTAACATAGATCGGCCCAATAGATTATGAGAAGAAAGCATGAAAATTTAACACAACTAAATAAGCATCTCATAAAGACAGCGAAATTCTAGGAGGAAGTTGTTGAGACGTATGAAAAACGACCATAAACTCTAATCACTGTCTAAACAAACAGATGTACACAAACAACTGCAAAAAGTCACAACCCAAAATAACATACCGGAGAAGGCACCCAAGTCTAAACTGTTTCTTTCCTGGGTTGCATAGTGCATCTATCGCAATAATTCTTGTTCTTCGTCTTCCCATTGAATCTAAATCCACCTTGTCGATGTTATCACCGCGATAACAAAATGAAGACGCGTACCTGCCCCATTTTAATGGATTAGATTAGAGGCATTGCAACCAAAAAAAAAACCGGAAGAGGCGATCTATGAGTTTGTCCATTAAAGCTTGGCAGACATTGCCAGAGAACTGAGGGTGAGCCAAGGAATTTCATGAATATATTCTCGGTGGCAAACTTGCAAAACTAGATTTTGTAAGCGCAAAGTCCAATTAACATTATCACTAAGCTGCATCTAACAATCAGACTAAAAAAACTTCCGGTGGACATGGTAATGTTATCCCAATGACACAGGTAACGTTATCGCTAAGCTGCATTTACTATTCAAAAGGGATGATTTGGGCGGTTGTAAATCGGTCTGGTTGCTCAGGTCTTGAATGGGTCATTGACATATTACAAGCCTCTTAGCAATATATTATTACACATACCCGACCCATTTATTTTAATTTTTTAAGCCAAAACCAACCTGCCTCTTTACCCAATGAAGACAACTCTTTTGGTGTATCTGTAGTAAATGAGGTGAGGCAATACTGATTGGGGTGTGGCATTAGTGATTTAGGGCGTAGAAAGTGAATGTGGTCTGGCGGTAGTGAACGCTAACTGAGGTAGTAGTTTGTGGCATCAAGTATGGTGGTACATAGTTAACCTGTAAGCTGCTCTGACATATATTGCCCATCCATTGAACACTCATTACAAGTTACAAGTCTTATGCTCGATATTGTCCAATCTCATAAGTGGGTAAGTTCAGATTGTTCAGACTGAGGGTGGAAATGGGTGGTTGAGGAGTTGAGGCAAAATTGAACTCCTTTCTCTCACCGCACAGGAAACACAGTTTTTCAACAGAGCTGAGAAACTGAACACTTCAGTCACTTCTCCTTTTTATTCGCCATTTTCCTCGCTCAGGAAAATTATTTTCACATTTTAATATTAATTATAACTCACCTGATTATGCCGTTGAAAAGGACTTTCAAGGTTCAAATAAGCATTTTAGTACATCAAAATCAAAAGCACAGGAAATTGAATGAATTGATGCGACTTACATCTGGCATGTAAGTTTCAGTGAGAACGTAGCTATCCATTTTGATTCAGTGAAAGTGGTAAGATAATGGGTTCCCACTCGAAAGTAAACTGGGAGTCACAATTCGAGAGGCTTTTTTGGCCTTCTTTATGCCTCTACACACACTTGATAGACCACCATGTATGAGGACATTCATGCAATAAAAAGTCGTGGCTTTTATGCATTCCCTAAAATAGAAACAAGAAGAAAAGCAGCTATACAATAGCGACTACTAAGACACATCAATCTGAATCATAGACTTAGAAAGCAGATTCAATTGCAGTAACAATCATAACCATGAAGCAAATGACAATTTTCAAACACCCCTTGGCAAAAATCTCAATTAAAGCCTAGCGGGTAGTACGCTCACCCTGTATAATTTGAAAACCTCTCTGTGCCCACAATCTCTATGGCTTCATTGTCTGCCATGGAAGGCAAGAAAAGCATGCCAGCAATTAACTCTGGATTGATCATGAAACGGATCTCTTCCTACAAAACAGTGGAATATCAAGAGTCCAAAGTTAAAAGGTTTCAAAGATAACGCTTACGCAAACATGAATGATAGTGCTTGTCAACTCGGAAACACATTAAACCAGTGCAATTTCTCCAGGTAAGTAATTTGAATGAAGTGTTATTTCCTGAACACATGCAAGCGAATGCCAATAGGCAAGTAGTACATGGCAAGAACAGATCATGCATATGAACATGAACAACAAAAATGCAGTACTAGGCAAGAACAAGTCAAACTAAGGGAAGAATAAGTGTGCCTCTTTCCAACAATACTAAACCTGTACACAGCCCCTGTTAAGAGCACCGCCCCCAAGATACTTGTTTGCAAAATCCACTTCAAGGCCTTCACAAGAGTGATCTTCTATCAAGCCAGACCTGCAAACCTACGACGACAACAATCAAGTTGAAAAAGAAAACTATCCAAGACAAACAATTGAAAGCTGAATTTCAGGTTATTAATAACTAAATCTGAAATTGAAGAATAAACACGGGTACTGTCCCTTTGTTACCTTGAAGCAGCAGAGAGGAATAGAAGATTTGCTCCAATAATCAGCCTTTGGATAAGAAACACATGGAGGGCTATGTTCCAATGGAAGAACTTTCCGCTCGAAGGAGACAACACCCACAGGCAAATGGGAGCATATCCTCTCAAAATAATGGGTGATGCATTTTATTTTGTTCTCCTGCTGTACACTATAGCTCTCATAGAGACTCCTGAAAACAAATGAATGTGAAATGAACCTACTTTCATGATTCAACAAGAAAACACAAAGATCATTCTAAAAATAAAGGCTTTAGAATTAGATAAGAATTAACATACAAAATATTGTGCTGTTCAAAAAAAAATTAAAATTGCCGTTCAAAAAAACATACAAAATATTGCACCTTTCAAAGTTTTTTATAGCCATCCACAGTATGCTCTTGTCAAAATTTAGAAACATTTAGGTTAAAAAACAATGTCTAGCATTATTACCCACATCTACTGTGATAGCTTCCAATAAGCAGCAGTTATCCTTCTTCTTTTTCTAGCTTCTTTTTCCGGATCATGTGGCCCAGGCTTTTGAGCTCTTTCCTCTAGCACTTCGCACATTTTATGATTTTAACACGTTTGACAGCCCAAACAGTGGCAATCAAATGCAGACTCGCATTTAAATGTGTCTTCTCTATTCAAGGCTACTAACAATTAAGACAAGACACTTGTCGGACTGGGAAGTCAATATTCTTCTTAAGTCTTCCAATTAGCATCAGGGAAGGTAACTTGAGATAATAAGAGCCTATTTTTTACCTTACAAATGGGCCAACTGATTTTTGGTTGGTAGCCAACCTTTATATCAATGCTCAGTCATCGAGCTCTCACTAAAACCCCAAAAGTAATTAACATACACATACCACAAAGAGGAAGAGGATTGTCTCTTTTAAATAAATACTGTATCTACAAAGGGACCTTCTCAACTTTTTAGTCTGACCTGCCAATATGGGAAACAATACTTTTTTGCAAGATACTACGTTTATTCTTGAACTTATCCTCCTACATATAGGAGACAATTCAAAATATCAAAGAAATTAGCAGTCAGTTACATACGCAAACAAATGATCAAAGTTGATTGTTGGAAGATGTTTGGGACCTCTATTAGCGATTGGAAACAAACAAAAGAAGGAACAAGCGAGAAGAGCGCCGATCAATTCCTGAAAGCAATAAAGATTTCATTGTCAAAAAGAAGGCCAAAATGATATCCGGGTCCAAAATGAATACAACTGTACAACTACTTAACCAGAATCTATGAGACAACATTTACAAATATAACTAGGCCAATATCCAGTACTCCAATCACAAAAAAAAAAAACATCGTACAACTCAAAAATAGAAGGCAAAACAGTAACTTCGCAGCACATTTTTTCAGTCTAACAGAAGCCAAAACATACCCGAGATGCCACTATAGTCTGGTGTGTCACATAGTTCGTGAGAGTGTGCGGGTGCAAGAGAGCGAAAAAGACATTTCTAAGAAGACCTATGATTGAGAGCGTCCCAGAGCGTTTACATATAATAATATAAAATAATTTTAATAAAGTTGTTAGTGATATATGTGTTTTTTTTCCCTTTTTTTTTTTATGCTCTGTTGAGAAAAGTGAACTATTTTACCAACAGTTGCAAAAGTAATGTTCAATACCACTGGGATGCATTTCCTTTCTTGCCCTTATCATTTCTGTACTCTTGCATTGGTATGTAGTGCTTGGATAATTTCACCTGCCATACCTTGCTCCACGTGCATAATGGAAGATATTTTGGCGTGTTTTACAGCTTGAGTCCACACTTAAAGCTAAGAAATAGGTGACATGTGACACCATTATTGGCACAACTTCCAAATCCGGAAATGGGGAGAGCCAGTTCACGCATTATAAAAAAATGAGAGCGCGAATTGCGAGCAAACTAGCCTGTATTGGTCAGGAATTCTGTGTCTAAGATCTGGTGTTCAAATGAAATGTGAAATTGAGATAAAACATTACTTCGGTGGTAGTACCAATGGATATTATAGATGAGCATTGGTTCCTAGTCAGCTAGTCTGAACTTGGATTTAAGCCTATCCACAAGTAGCCTACAATATACATTCCAGAAGATGGAGCCTGTCAAAAAAGTAGCTTTAAGAAGCCCAACCAAAAAGTACGTTACACCTTAGTTAGCGTCAACTATGAAAGCCTTACTATTGTGCAGGCTGAATATAATGGTGCATTTTGCACATGCTATGATTTGCCAATGATATTTGATTATTTGTCCTACTTTATTCAATTTTTCTTTCAAAATTAGCAACAATCAATCAATCTAATATCATACATAGTAAACAAGCACAGTTCCATGAAATGAAATCAAACAAAGGTGTATCCTTTGGCAACAATTGAAAATCGGAACAATACAGAGAAGATTAGCATGGCCCCTCAGCAAGGATGGCACATACATATCGATATAGACGTATAGCAACTTAATGGTGTACGCAAATAAAATGTAAAGCAAGTGTTGCGTTTAGTAATCAAATCGAACCCCAGGGCATATACCTGGCTGAGGAACACTATCCCTGCCTCTTGGGACTCTAAAATGCGAAGACGAGTTTTGACTCCTTCCATTCTTCCTCCGTTACCATCCGCATCCGCATAATGAGCTTCTAACAAAGATGGCAACCGCAATAGCAAATTCGCCATTACTGGGACTACTTCTCCGAACCACTTCGCCGCCTCGGCACGAGACATCAACTGCTCAAATTTCACACGCAAATACTCTTACGCCTAAAATTAAGATTGAATTTGGACTAAACTAAGTTGTGTAACGAGGGAGGAGGAAGGATAAGAGAATATATTTACGTCGTCGAAGAAGAGGGAGTAACCATCGGCGGCAGCGAAGGCGAGGGAGTCGGAGAAGTGAGTGAGGGAGAGGGATTGCCTGAGGTCGGCAATGGCGAGGAAAAGGACCTCGCCGGAGTCAACCCGGCTGTGGTGGGGTCCACTTGACAACGCTTTCAGGGCTTCCACAACTTGGGATGGCCAGAAGAGTGAAGACGAGCGGGACACCACTGGCAGGTACGCTAGTATCGACCTCAAGTCTTCCCGATCTTCCATTCTCTCTCTCTCTCTCTCTCTCTCTCTCGCTCGACTGTTTGACTGGGATTTTGGGGCAATATTGGCATCCAGTGTTTGTTAAGGTTGAAATATGTGAAATTATACTCTATTAATTCAAAAATTATTGTTTTTTTAACGGGAATTAATTTTCACACTTCTTTTTTTTATATTCACGCTCTTTTTTTTTTTTTTTTTTTTGTAGTGTTGAAGGTTTATAGTATTTCTTTTGCTGAAAGACAAAAAAGAAAGTGTATAGATATTAAAAAAAATGAGTGTGAAAATCAATATAATATATATACACACACATATAATGAGTTTATATTTATTCATTATTTAACGTGGGGCTGTTAATAAAATTAGAAAGACTCATAAATTATTTCTTTTGTCCCCATTTAACGGTCTCTCGTTTCATTTTAACCAGATAAAGAATGACTTATATTTCTAAATCAGTTATAAATTTTATATGCAATATGGATTTTGTTTGATAGAACTCAATTAGTTCTATTAGACAATATTTTCAAAATCACATACTAATACATTATATACTAGTGGATGCCCGTGCCTAAAGGCACGGCGCGGCGTACTCTAAACACAGTCTAAATGAAGTAGTATTATATTGTACTTTTATGATTTTTGTGTGTGTGGATATAACGGTTATTTTAAACTCCGCCTCACGTGGGGTGAGTTCCGTGTATGTGTATATCCCACCCCATGTAAGATCTAGAGAAGGTTACAAATAACTTTTAAGTGGAAATTTTTCCCTCCTCCCAAAAAAATCTACTTATCGAAATTTCAAATTCAGAGAATAGTCTAACACAACATGTGTTATCAAACCGGTGTAATTCCATTAGTTGCATCCAAGTATAGAAAAATAAGAACCTTAGCAAAACGGAGACTAACGTAAGATTTTTCGTAAGCTAATATAAACCAAGAATTCTTGGTAAACATAAGAGTTTCCTTAAGTTTACATAACCAAAAATTCTCGCTCTATTGACTGTAACCTTCCCAAATAGCGAGTGAGATAAATAGAGAGAACATGAGATTCAACGAATAAGTCGAATATGCGATAGATACCACAGTATTTACTGTACATTCATAGTGGTGGTCTGCGGCTTCCGTGTGGAATAGCCAACATTGGTAAACACCAACGGGTATATTCCTTTTGCCGATCAAAAAAAAGAATGAGAGAGGAATGCTCTTTGTAAATACTTTGGTCAATTTGGAATCAATTATTACGTACTCTATAATATAGATGTCCAAATCATGGAATCAATTATGGCATTTCTTTGGCCAGTAAAATTTGAACTTAAACTTATTTAGGAAGTCATATATGTAGAATATAAAATTAATACTGAATTAGGTTTCGGAAAGGGGGACAAAATTAAATCAATCGGAAAAGGAAGGAGTATGTTTAGAAAAAGTGTAAATCTTAAAAGGAAATCCTCTTTAATGTTAGCAAAACTTTTAAACATCATTGTAGGTTTATACATTAGAAAATATTCACTCGATCCGACGACTACAAAGTTAACAGGAAAGACGATCGAATGACTGTAGATGCATTTATGTTTGTACATTTTGGTTGAAAACCGCTCTGTTTTATAATATAGATTGCGAGATATAAGCTATTGTAAAGTGTCGCAAACTCTCAAAGAATACTTTTTGGGATGGAGTGAGTACCAATTTTCACACAAAATACACGAGTTGAGTTTTGTTCACCCTCCACTTAAGAGGGTGAACATTACCCTCCTTCCTATTGGTTGAAATGATGTGGACTCCACCACAAAGTAATGTCATGCTTACCAAAAAGTGTATTGCATGGTAAGCATGACATCACTTTATGGTGGGGTCCACACCATTTCAACCAATAAGAGAGAGGATAACGTTCACTCTCTTTTAAGGAGGGTGAACAAAATTGCACTCCAAAATACACACATATAAAGCCCATGCGAGAGCGCGAGTATGAACGTGAAAGCGTTTCTCAAAAACCTCAAAAAAAACTAAAATTCGTGTTTGCAAGAATTGAAAGCACGAGTATAGGCTATTTTGAAAGATTATGTGACTAAGCTTATAAACACTCCCTCGTAATTGGGCACACAAACACACTCGCTCATAATTGGGGCGTAAGTTTGTGTATATGTGTATGCGCGCGCGTTTCTAGAAAATTATGCATTAATTCTTTCTTAATTTTCTAAAATTAATTTATGAATTGACGATGTGAATCTCAGAACTGAAAAGAAAAGGCATCATGAAAAATGTAAACTTCTAACGAGAATCCACCAGGGTATCTTTTACTCTTGAAAACTTCATTGCTGTTCTAAGTTCTTGCAAGCATTCATCTTCCACGATGCATAAATAATTGAGACTAGTTAATTTTATGAATGTCGTCTGAAAAGGTATATTCAAATTGAATAATAGAATTTGAACCCTGTAACTATTGGTTAGTTTTTTCTGTTTTTATTATAAAGCAGGACAAACATACAAGAGGTTACGACAGTTTTAAGGTCTTTAATCTGCTTTTTGTAGTATTAGTTTTGATTTCTTTTCCGACATAGAGTAGGGAGATATAGACTTTTTTTTCCCCTTTTATTTTTATTTTTTTGTGTGTGAAAAGCTGAATAAAAATAGATTAATGAGAAGATGGCAAATTGACAGGCAAGAGGGAAAAAAGATGTGGAGATTCAAAAAGAAAACTACATTTGCTATTAGCAATTAACATCAAGGAGCGAAGCATTTGACAAACCATAATAAGGGAATTCAAGTAGATGCAAATGCAAAAGAGAGACCAAGAATTGTGCCACCATCAGCGTTCAAGGCTCACATACGTCTTTCATGAAGCAAAAATGCACACAATCCCATATCAAGGCAAACTTTGAGCATTTAATGAAAAAAGTTTGCTCACAGTAACATTTGTGCTGAGACATATAACCCTAAAACCCTAAACCCAAAATTGCCTTCCTCTTTCACTAAAATCGTAAATTCCCGGCGATGATGCATAAGAAAGAACTGGATTTAGATCAACTATCAATGGATTTTAGTCTCCGGACCTTTTTCAGTTACCTAAAGCTTCAATTTTGTTTTACCCAACACCCCTAATTTTGATCAATTGGAACTCCACAATTGCTTCCAGCTATTATCGCATGTTACCTTCGCGCAAGACATCAATCATATCGTAGATTCGCTTTTCTGCCTTCGACCGAACCTGCATTTACACAACATGATTTGTGCATTTAGATGGACTACAACAAAACATTCACTATAGTAGAAAAGCATGATCCCATCTGTTGCCTTTCCGGATCAAAAAAAAAATCTGTTGCCTTTCAGAACAAGGTGTTCTAGTCTTCTAGATATTTCTACATTGAAAAATAGAGTATGACCTTCTAGATAAAACTTTGGTTGTTTCAAATTTGAAGAATGGGGTGTTGCAATCAGAGACGAAGGAGGTGGGGATGGAACCATTAGACCACAAAAGTGATATCACATCAAGGTTTATTTCATTATGAATTGTTGCAACAGTATGTGAAGTGCTAAAGTGACCCTCTAACAGTCAATGAGAAAAAAACGAGAATCATGAGCACCTTCTGAGCAAGGAAAATTGCAGCATCAATGGTGCCCTCAGCGTATATTGATCTACCACAAACATTATGCTGAAACTCAAAGGAAACTCTGCAGAAAACAAGAGTAAAAAGCACTTAACAAGCTGGCAGGGGAACTAGAAGAATAAGAATACAGACAAAACTACAGAACCTTACGTTTTATCAGGTGATGTGAGATTATACACATGAAATGCATGACCAGACAGGTGCTCATCGGGCACACCCACCATCTCAAGTTGTTGCTCTGGATCTCGGATCATGTGTATCTAATTGAACATTTTTCAAAGTAGAGCAAGAAGCCAAAAATCAAAAGAAATGCTTTAGGTGATGGTCTTTCAGATTGCTAATCAATAAATGAGAATAAGCAAAAGAGATCAGAGGGATTATGAGCGTTGACGTGACCAAGATGAATTCTTGAAGGTCTAATAAATTGCTACAAATGCAGCCCCTTGAAACTATTATGGAGAACATCTACATGATCGAACTAAGAAACACTACTGCTGTTGAGTATTGACTTATAATAATGGCCCCATGGAACCACTTCACAACTATTCTCAACAAATAGGAACCTAATGATGGAGTAACAAGCGCAAATATGTGATTATGTGATTGTTTATGATGATAATTTACAGTATGAGACTCATCACGTGTTTTGTCCTCGAGATTCATTAACTTGATTAGTCTGCCAAGGCAATTGCATTCCAACTTTGGTAGCCTTTCATCAAGGGATTTCCCGGCGTTTGTCCTATTACCAGATTAACCGGCATACGTATGCGGTTACAGTGCTAGCTAGACAGTAAAAAAACAGAGCCACGTTTTTGTTGTGCTATTGTCTGGCTCAGTACTACTATCCAAGACGATGCCCCAGTTACAGAGCATTCAACAAATGAAAACATGGTCAGAACCTGGTTTTTTACATTGAGGGGATGTATGGGGGAGACATTAGGGTAATTCTGCAACCAAAACACAAGTTTTTGTGTGACAATTCTGCATTCAACATGAGGAAGAAAAACATAATATATATTTGGTCACAAAACTATGTAGAACGGGCATGGGCAAGGATATGGATACAGACACAGTCAATTACACGGACACGGACATGGGACAAGGGACATGAGACAGAACACGGAAATTCAAAAAAATGGGGACATGGACAAGGCAAGGAACAAGGCAAAATATACACTTACTGACTTACATGATAAAATGTAAACACTACACAATGACCATAAACCAAAAAAGTCCAAAATCAATGGAAACATAATTGCCGTTCAAAACAGAAATGGAAACATTATTAACTCCAAATTAGAGATATATACACATTTGCTTGTACATGTCCTGTAACATACTTATATGTATATGTATGTATTATAATACAATCGGAAATCCTAATACTTGACACTTCTATGTAATTATATGTTTATATCACTGTACACAATATATTGTATATCTTTATAAACATGCATATATAGATAATATAGATGCAGAGGGGATTCAATTTAGGAGTTGATGATCGACCTTGAGTGAACTCATAAAAAGCCTCTAAAACTCAGCATTTACAAATTGGATGAGAAAAATATACCCAAGTATTGAACTAAAAGAGAAGTATACTGGCAGAGTCTGTAAGCATGTACAAAGGAACAATTTTGTTCATACCAACCAACCAGTGGTGGACGGAGCATGGGACGAGCGGGGGCGCGTGCCCCCACTCAATTTTTAAAAAAAAATTAACATTTTAAAATGCATATTTTGTATTTTGTCTAGTTAATTGTATTTCATAAATTTACTTTTAATCTTTCCAAGACATGTTGGACATCATTTCATCCTCAATTTTTTGTTTCACATATTTGAACATTGTCATTACACTGGCAAAAAAAGATGTCTAATGTGAAAAATAGCAGTCACTTACTAATTGAAACTCTCTAATGCATAATGTCCAAATTCAAAAATGTCTAAACCATGGGCTATACGTTTTATACTTTAGCAATTACTAACGATGGGAGCAATATTGCATAGTGAATTGCTCTTAAACTTGATATGTTGAGACAATTCAAGCAATTCGACTGTGTTTATATTTTATGTAATTTACTATATTAATAAATATGTTTGATTTTTTAATTCTTAGCACAAACGTTTTAACTTTGCTTAGTACGAAATTTTTTGGTTCAAATTTGTTTAAAAGGTGCCCCCACTTACATAGATTTCTGGCTACGTCACTGCAACCAACCAACCTATTTCTGAGACCTTCTGAAAATGGGCAACACTATTAGGCTGTTAGCCACAATACCTAAAAACTCCAATAAAAAGTTCTCAACCAAATGGAAGGTTTGCAAAGGTAGTGGATGCTTCCGGATGAGATTTTCAACTCTAGGCACTTTTGATGCTTCTTGTTGTAACTTTGACTTTGTCTAGTTCTTGTTTGCATTGTGTCATGACCTCTTCTGGTTCTTGTACACATTCCTAGGGTTGGGGCTGTTGGGGTCTCCTGTTATGCTGGATTTTGTTAAGAAGGTTGCTGGTCGTTCTAGTTTCCTTTGCTATGGATGGTCTCCACTTCAGCATTTCGATGAATTCTGCTAGCCAGGTGGTCCATATTTTCTATCCTTTTCTATAACACGCCCAGTTTCCAAAAAAAAATACTGATCATGGACGAAAGAAGGTTAGTCTGAAGCCCATATCATAGAGAAGATTGTCATCTGGACTGAAGAAATTCCTGGCAGAAAACTTCCAAATTACAAAACCAGTGAATTTTGCAGAAGGAAAACTAGTAGGGGAAGGGGGACAGCAGTAAAGAGCATCAGCATCATTCCTAAGTTCTTTAAGAGTTATAAGACGAATAAACTATAACAAACGAAGAGACAAAGCTACGACTCGCTGAAGTCATCCATAAAGTACTAGAAACCAAACTTATGTCGGAACTGTTATGCTCCAAGTCGATCCTCTAAAAGAAATGGATAGACGTTACCAACTTCTTCTATTTTGACTGGGAATTTATTTGTAGAAATACAAAAGTAACAAATGTAATAGCAAACCACTGCTGTCTGATTCATTAACGCACCTGATCAGACTCAAAAGACACACCTAGTTTCTGAAAGCATGAGATAACAGCCTTGGCAGTTCCAGATGTGTCCACTTTGCCCGCTTGATGAGACTCCATCACCTGAAAGTTCAGATAAATGAATTACATCTGACTCTGGTCATCTCCGTAACACAATTGTGCCCCAAACCATACAAAATTTCTCCCTCCCTCCTTCCCTTGTTTCCCTACAGACGCCCACATTGAGCCACAAGTCAATTCGGTGTGGATTGTTCAGTGACTTGGAACCAAGATTGGTCAATAAAATTGCAAGATACTGGTAGTTTTTAGGGGTGTAAACGGTCCAGTTTGGTCCGGGTTTAGGCAATTTTCCAAACCAAACCGATATATCGGTTTGGACATTTTACAAACCAAACCAGATATTATTGGTTTGGTTTGGTTTGACCCGTTTATTCCGGTTTCCGGTTTGAACTCAAAGCATCACAATATAAATAAAACATTAGCGTGTTCCAATCATCAAAACATAAAAGAAAAAAAAATTAGCTAGTTCCAATCATCAACATAGACCATTAGCTAGTTCTAACATAAATAAACCAATCCATAGAGAAGTAGCTAGTTCCAAAGATTTTTAAAATAAAATAAAAAACAATAGAGAAGTGACTAGTTCCAATATGAAAAATTTGTAATTCCAACGTATAAAAATTCATCTCCCATCCGAAGCCATTCGGTATCCTACAACAGTTTTCAAAAAAAAAAATGATATAAAGCCACTTTACATTGAAGAAAAAATCAATTAAACAGGCACTGAACATTGCTACCCATTACTTCTTGCTTTTTGTGATCGGTATACTATCCATATTCCATTCCTACTCTTTTCACTTTTACTCCAACTTTTACCTTTTAAGTATAGCTATGTATATTTATATTTTTTGATAAAAAAGTACAATATATATATATGTATATACACGGGTCCAATCTGGTTTATACCGGTTTGGAAGGTGACAAACCCGTGGTTTGGCTAAAAATCAAACCGAACCAAACCAATTACCTCTAGAAACCAAAATCAAACCACCCGTTTCGGTTTTCCGTCCAGTTTACCGGTTTTTACTTTCACCCTTGTAGTTACAATTCCAAATAGCTATTTAGGATGACAAAGTCGTACCCCAGGCCCTTCTCTTACCTCCTTTGAGTCAACTATGGAACACTATTGGATAGCTCGATTACCTAGTAGGACCCATTGCCTTAACAGCTTAAGCTTTTGCGAAAATTGGTGACATAACATGGTCTCAGAGCTCAAGTTGGCAAGAGGTCTTGGGTTCAAGTCTTCCTATTTGCATTTGTTCCTAGTTTACACTATGCTTCTTCTCTTGGCATTCTGTGTCACTCTATGTTTGAATGTTTGCATCTCCACTCGCAAAACGGAGTTGGATGCAAGGAAGAGTGTTGGATAGCTTGAGATACATTGTTGGGCCCATTTCCTAACAATTTAATCTTTTGTCCCATTGTTAACTTAACAAAATCAACTTAGTCCTAGTTTCAAAGTTTACCGACCCAAATAAAAAATGGTTAAATGGAACTAGCCAAGCTAAACCAAAGTGCTCAACGTGAAACTGTCCATTGTAGTATTTAGTTGTTCCCCTCTTTCTAAACACTGCTTCCAATTACCTCATATTGTTCCCCTGCCATTGGATAAGATTATCCCTAAGATCAAACGACTACCAGATCCCCCTGTTACGCTGGAAGGCCTCAAGCTACTAAGGCTATCTAGGTTAGTATGCAGGTTTTCTGGAGTATGCACTTTGTTTGCCTAAGTCTATATGCCATCACTTGAAAAGCCTTAAAAGAACTTTTATGGTGAGACACATTGAATTACCAGAACTAAGACAAAGTTACTTGGGAGGTAATATGCGGGGCAAAAAATGAGCATCGGTCATTAAGAACCAAAGCTTGTAGACTATGAGCATGCCCTCTGTTTTTTTGGCTCTTCAGGGAGCTTCTCAATCTATCGCCACGTCTTTTGTCAAAACCATCATTGGTAATGATTCCTCCACCTTTTTATGGTGAGACAATTGGCACTGTTTAGGTCCTTTTATGGAACAACGGCTACCGTTAGTCGATATAGCTTCCAATCTTAAGTCATCTTGTCTGGTGAAACCATAAAAGGTTTGCAGAAACAGTTCGCTGCATGAAGAAAAAGAAAGAAAGAGAGAAAAGCAAATGAAAGAAATACAAATATACCAGTAGCGAATACCCAGAGAAGGCTCCAGGAAATTGCTCAGCCATAATCTCCATAGCAGCAAGAAATGCAACGACCTAATCAAAACAAACCAATCCAAGATTTATGAGTACAAGGAAAATATGTTTTCACAAAACCTTAACCAATATAACCATATTAAATCGATCACTTGTTTTCCCATTTGAGGAGAGATCACAGCATAAACATTTGAGTCTTGTACTGTCTTATAGAGTCGCTCCCTGTCTCCACCAGTGGTTCCCATAACAAAGGGCACCCCAACTTTGCAGTATAGGTCTGAGTTATCTGTAGATTGCATAATAACAATGGTATTATCTCCAAAACTCTACTCAGAGCCTGTAAACCAACACTTTATAATTGCTACCTTATTCTTCAAGTTGATAATGAAATTTTATAATTCAGTGGGCTCAGGCAGCGGGTAATTGAACACTATTATTGCCAAACAGTATGAATACATTGTGGCAAAATTGACTGCTTGGCTAATATCACACCTATTATCCAGCGCCCTTTAACAATTAACAGGCACAAATTGGGACAAAGAGCCCTAAAGACAAAATCCATACATTATCTCCACGAGCAAACTGTGTCGTGAGTGTGCATGGCAATTGCATGCTGTAAGTACCAATCTTCTCTAAGACTCCAGCTATCACAATGAGCCATAAAAGAAAGCCCACTGTCTTCTTTTTAAACTGCAAAAAAAATTTCATTCATCTTGAAATTGTTACAAGACTAGTGGGAGCAAGGAAACAACATCCTGTTCAGAAGAACAATCAGTCCAATCGGAGACCCATACCAACAATTGGCAAGAAACCAATCAAGGACACCCATATGGGATGAAGCCCAAAAAGATCAATACAAATTAGCACAAATAGGCCTAAAAATGCCCGAATCAATCGATAACGCACAACAAATGGGCCAAGCCCAGTCCAAATGGACCCGAACCTGACCCAAGCCCTAACCAGAACACAGACACCACACACCACTGCCCACACCAGACCTCCAACCACCAAACCCAGGCAAACAACCACCACCAGAAGACCCGTACAAGGCCGCGATCAAGACCACCAGATTCCATAGCCGATGACCACCAGATTCCATAGTCACTGAAAGCCCACTGTCAGTGGAAGCACAGTGGGACTTTTGAAACTAATTCAAGTTTCTACAATTCTTGAACCCACCACTCACCTCACCTTAGCGTTGGGAGGAAAACAATCAAGAAGATGGGAAATCCGACAATACGGATGAAGTCAACAACAAAATGATTAGATAATCTTAAGATAACAGACGCAACCAGAGGGAGAATGTTGGGATTACGTTTGCACTTTAACTACCATCACAAAATGCTTAGAAAACGTTGGGAGGAAAACAATCAAGAAGATGGGAAATCCGACAATACGGATGAAGTCAACAACAAAATGATTAGATAATCTTAAGATAACAGACGCAACCAGAGGGAGAATGTTGGGATTACGTTTGCACTTTAACTACCATCACAAAATGCTTATGCCTTGTTCCTTTCACTTTTCAAAAAGTATTTTTCAAAAAATACCTACTAGATTCTCCCTAGATTCCCCCTACTTCTACCATTTCTCTCTCTATCTTTCTCCACTTATTACCCCTACTATTTTTCAAAAAACTTTTCAAAAACCAAACCAAACACAGCATTAGAAATTCCAATAAACTTAATAGACCCACTCCTTTGCTTGGATGTCGTGCCCAGACTCCATGACTAAGAAGACGGATTATACTAAGTTAGATAAAGACCTCGAAAATGAGTGAAGAACCAAGATCACCCCAGCATTGGAAATATTAAATATATCACAACTTAATCTCGTGCAACACTTCTTACATTTCTTTCTGGTGCAACGCTTCCAACTTATCCTACTTGTGATCTTAGTAGTGCTAAATTCATCCTTACTACTTAAATATTTCAAAGCTGAATTTTCAAGCCCATTGAAATTTAAGATTCAGAAGCCCTTAGGAGCTGTCCATCAAAAAGCGCGGGGGGGTGTGGGGGGGGGAGGAGGAGAAATGAGGGCAGAGCAGATGAGAAGGAAACAGTCAGCTGCTACGAGCAGCCCAAGGACATCATGTGCAGTCCAAAGGCTCCAAAGGTTGAAGAAGAACATGAACAGGTTGTTTGAACTTACATATAGCTCCTTAAGGATGGTAAGGCCAACTAGCCTGAAGGCATATGAATGAATGAACCTTGAAAATTTATCCGCTTCCTAATAGATTTCAAGATGGGCTTGCAGGCAAAAAGCAGAGTAGAGCACGTCAAGCAAAGACTGGTAGTGTATAAGGGAGAACTGTCTAGAGATTATGTCTAAAAAGCCCGAAGCCACAATGTCATCCAACCAATTATCCCATCTCCATCTCGAATTTCACACTAATTAACTTATACAGAACATATTATACATACTTCATCATGTTATCAAATGTTATGCAAATATAGAAAGTTTCGACGTAGTATTTTCTTTAAAGTTGCCAGCTCTACTTTTTTTGCGTCCATGTCAATTCCAGGGCTTGAAACTCTTACCAATGCCTATCTCCATTCCATGTCAATTACATTGCATATCTGCCATCTTGAACATCTAATTATCCATAAGAAAGTTTGCATTCATGTTGATTTAATGAAGAAGCAAGGGAGAATTTCAATATTTTTACTTAATTATCCATAAGAAAGTTTGCATTCATGTCGAAACTCTGTTGTACATAATAAAAGCATCTAAAGTAACAAGCTTTGAAATATTTGCAAACCATAATTACGATTACGACTAAAGCACTTGAAAACACTACATGGAAAGCAGACTTTTGTCACTGTCATACGCCATGGGATAAAAGTAAGACATCACACTATCCAATTTTGTAGAGCATAAATTTTTTCCTTTCCCATACTTAAAAAGAAATAACCAAACAAGAAAGAAGTCAAAATAATAAAAACGTTCCATCGATATTTCCAAAATTCATAAATAGTTACCATTTACAGCAGCAGGTACTGTGTAGTCCACCACAACCAAGTTTGGATACGCATCGAATGTAGAAGCTAATATGCTTTCTCTATCAGAAGGACCATACATCTGGATCTCTTTCCCTCCCACTTGCACAGTTTTCCCAGACACTTCCGAACTGCTAAATGATACAGGAACTACATGGAGTCCTGCTGAAACAGCTGCTTCAACAACTGCCTTGCCCATTTTACCAGTACAACCATTCACCTAGGATTATGGTAATCAAGAAACGATGGGATGAATCGATTAAGCGAAGTATGATTGTATCACAAGCAACGGAATTGTTCCCTACTAATGTTTCATCATCAAGTTTGGAAAGTCCATGGAACAATGGAGACATACATTTATATGCCTAGAGGGAATTGAAGAGGCCACACTCCTTCAAAAAAGTTCAAAAAACGAACAAAACAAACCATAAAAGTAGTTGCCTCCACTGTTTTGCACTTATTGTTTTGTCTTATGTTGCATTTAGAACCACATAGTAGGGAGGAGTTACTTTTGCATCTATTAATATGCAAATTGCTTGATATTAGTTGCATGTCATTAGTACTCCTCTCAGACATGTTTTTGAAGGCATTCATACTCGCTTCTTTCATGATTGTTTTGATTTGCATGTAATTTTTGTTTGATGGCAGGCACAAATACGAGATAATATCTTCCATCAGGTTGCCTCAACATAGTAAACCCTTGAGTATATGAGTTATGGTTCAAAGATCATCAAAGCTAAGACTGCAAAACGAACTTAGCCATTCGTGAGCTTGGCTCAACTAGGCTCAGTTCGTTAACCATAGAGCTTGAGCCAGAATTTCAAGATTGTTTGCTAAATGAGCCGGAGCTCGAGTCGATTGAAGCTCGGCGCGGTTCGATATGAACTCGAAAAAGGATCAATAAAGGTTCACCACCATAAGGGTTCAGCAAGGGTTTGATAAAGGTTGGATATGGGTCGAGCTTCTTTCATTTCTTTTGAAAAAGAAAAATTTTCTCTTGACTTTATATGTAAGAACTTAAATAGTTAAATATATACATCATGAAAACTTTATTTCCAGGTCTAGACCCATGTACAACCATTAGTATGATACTCTTGGCTTGTTATGCTCACGACAAGCTCAAACTCGACTCAAGCCTAGGCCAGCTCAGATCATCGAATATTCTTTGGGCTCGCTCAAGCCTGCTAAAAACTTAATTTCCAAGCTTGAACATGCTAAAACTCAGCTCGGCTAGTTTGCAAACCTGATTCAGAGCTATGAATATTGAATCCGCAAACGAAGGGTGTACTAAAGATTTGCACTAGTTTACGACATTTTATATGGATTAATTCCCTTGAGTTTTCCCACATTCAGTCCTAAGAGTTTTTGGCACCTATAGTTGATTGAAAACAGGGGTGAAGAATGCTCAAAGGCATCACGTGGCCATAACATTGGCCTAAAGATTTTTGATAATAGAACCAAAGAAAACCAAACTATACCTCATATCGCTTATATAACTTGTTGGCACTATATAACTACTATGTTTACTGAAGCAATAACCAAAAAGTCTCAAAAAGTCATGGCAACCCTTCGCTACCACTTCCAACGAAGAAAACATCCCACAACTATAAAATAATTTTGCTTCTTGAATCCCAAAATGACAGGACAGGGGTCTTGGTTGCCACAAGCAAAGAATGCTCAAAGTCATTTGTAGACTACTCAAAATTCTTAATCTGTGCCCGAAGCTCCTCGCATTGGTAGACTCTACGGAATTTGGAACCACGCTTAAAGCAAATCAGACTGTTCCGCAATAACATGATACTTATGGTTGGTGGTGGCCAGAGCCAAGTTGCAATTATGAAAGCAACAAATGGAACACCAATCAGGGCTCAAGACGAGGCAAAGGATATTGGAGCCTCTGATGATGCAAAGAGAAAAGAAGTAGTAGAAGCAAGAGGTTAATGTTAAAATGAACTTGGGTAGCGGTGAGCATCGCTTTCTTGGGTTCAGAAATGATCTCTTGATCAGTGGAAACTGGAAACTGACCGAAAAGTGTGTCTTGCTTGACTAGGTATTTCTGGTCAATTGGTTTCCACATTTTACGTAAATAAGTACTCGTGATACGATTCATGTGGTTGACTGATTAATTAAGACATGATTGACATTTCATTTTAAGGTCCTATTTGCATGGGTTTGACCTACACCAACTCAAACTTTGAAACATGATAGGTCAGCCTCTGAATGTTTCGACTTATATAAAGCCAACGGAACAGCAGTTTTTTGGTCCAAATAAAGTCATGGATTCTGTTGAATAAAATCCAACTGACTCGGAGAAAGCAAAAACACATACAAGGAGCTAGGACGCATGGTCAAATGAGGAAAAGTCAACAAATGGAGGAAAATTCAACGATATAGCATACTAAGGTGCGCTTACCATGATTGTATTTTGTTTCAGTTCTGAAGGTTTGTCAAGATGTTGCATGGATGTGCTTGACATCCTCACTGCCATACTCATTGATACCCGCTTTCTAAAAACAACTTTGTCCCATCTTCTGTGTCCATGTACTGCTTCAAAGTTTCCCCTTCCTCTGATGATCGTTGTTGGCACTTTAAGAACAAGTGCCATAGCCTGCACTCATGTTGATGATGGGCCAACCATTTAAATATTAAAATTTAAAGCAATGCCTAAATAAATATACACGATAGAAGACAACATGTCCAGATGACACTCTACTGTCAGGCTCAAGTTATGTGGTTGTCTTCGCAAAGCTGCTGTATAAACCAATCCATATACGCACATGAAAATGTGCAGAAAACATATTTTGTATCACTTGATCAGATGTTATATCTACCCTTTCATAGAAAAAAAGAAGGGGAACACAGACACTAAAGATGCTTGTCCAGCCAATTATTTTTCACCAAGTTACCCTCCTTGAAGTTTTCTTTGGATTAAGCAACGATGCCAGCAAAAAAAAGTGCAAAAGCCTTGTACAAGACGCTAAACCTTTTCCAACCATCTGCTTGGTACAAGACGCTAAACCTTTTCCAACCAAGTATCTGCTTGGTAGTATTAGTGAAGTCCGTTCCCGAAGAATGAAATTAAAAATGGGAGAGAAATTAAAATTTAGGACTTGCACGTTTACATTCCCTTTCAAGAATAGGAATATTTCCTTCTAACCACTTAATATCCGCACACCGTACATTATAAAGAA
This sequence comes from Rhododendron molle, assembly GCA_025413875.1. Lineage (NCBI taxonomy): Eukaryota > Viridiplantae > Streptophyta > Magnoliopsida > Ericales > Ericaceae > Rhododendron > Rhododendron molle. The sequence continues at coordinate 364,204 of CM046396.1, read as the reverse complement.
ATGCACATGAAGACTACATGAATAACACGAAAATGGCTATTTATGTGCACAATTAAGGCAAGCAGGTGCAGTTTCAATTATGGTCTCCAAAAGTAAATAAGACCATAGTAAAGTAGAGTAGGATGAGCTTATCACAGCATAAAATGAACCCAATGAAAATACGATAAACAATATACAACTAAGATCTACATGGCGATAAAAAAATCTGCTCAAATTACCGTGATTTACAGCGATTGACAAAATTTCCTTTCCATTGTAAGGCTAGCAATTACCTATACTAACGTTGGAATTTCAACTTTTCCACATGCATCTGTAAAAAGTATATTTGAGTAAAAAGCCTAAAAACTCATCCCCAATGCCCTACCCATTTTGAGTTCTACCCATTTACTCACCCAAATTGGGAAAGACTCAAACTCATACTCATTTTTCTTTCGCACTCATTAATTACAAGTGTGCCATCCAGTAATAGATTCGGGTAAAAATATGGATTTAGTATTGGAGATGGCTGGATCAAGTTTTGACCCGAATCTCTACCCAAATTTGAGTGAAAAAAAGGGATTGGAGATGATTAAGTCACTCAAAGAGGGATGCCTTGAATACGCTTTAAAAGAGGAAAATCACTAGGATCCCTTGCAGAAGGAATTCCACTGCCACCAAATTTAGGCATTTTTAGTCATCAAATTTGATGGTGTAAAAAGAAAAGAATAAAAGAAGTTCCACTTGACGTTTTGAAAAAAGAAAGGCGGGTAAAACATCGAAGTTTCAACTCTACTACACCGATGTCTTCCCATAATACACGGAATAAAAGCAAAGACAAGGCAGATTGGCATGCAGCAATTGGTTGCGAGGTTTTGACAAATACCTGGAGTGCATTGCTTTATGGTACCCTTATTTTTGGTAAATTGCTTTATGGTTGGTACCCTATGAGAAAGAGAAATAGGAAAACTAGGATGGGAAATCAAGAATCGAGTAACAGGGTGTGTTTTATTTTGTGTGTGTGAGAGAGAACCAGGCCCTCAAATTCTCGTATGATGAAGACATACATAATAAAAATCCCAAAAGGAAATAGTGAAGATGTGGCAAAGAATGAAACACAAATTGAACCCATTCCTGCCGTGAGAGTGAGAAGGAAAACTATGAAGCTAATGGGATTTTCGGAATTGGAACTATAATAATATTTAGATGAATTAGCAAAGGATAAGACAGATGGAACAAAGGAACTCACCGTCTACGGACTTTCAAACTGGTCAAAAACGGAATATGTTGAGAGAGAGAGAGAGAGACGCCTGTTTTTTGACGGAGACGACGACGCCTGTTTATATACGGAGAAGACGGAGACGACGCCTGTTTATATACGGAGAAGACGGAGACGACGCCTGTTTTTTGCCTTTTGCGTATCCTCTCCCACGACAACCTTTCTTTTATGAAACGACTTGTCTTTGTCTCATCTTCTAACCGTGGTTGATTTGGATTTGGAGGAAAGTTTTTGACAAAGAAAGTAACGAATGAAAGGGATAGATAGATAAATTTTGAAATCCCAAAACAAATAAGGCATAAATTTTGCACTTAACTTTCTGTCCACTTTGTTATAAATGCATTAGTGGTTATCCGTGCCTTCAGGCCACTGAGGATCCCTGTACGAGTGAAAATCTGGACTGGGGCCTGTCTCACCCCTCGGAGTTGTTGATCTCGCAAATTACCGGTTGAGATCTGTCGAGCCAAAACGACGTCGTTTTGGACCTGAAAGTATTCGGCAGATCTCAGCCGTTGATTTGCGAGATCAACGGCTCCGAGGGGTGGGACAGGCCCCTGTCCGGATTTCACTCGGACAGGGGATCTGGTCTCCCTTCAGGCATGGTGCAACACCTTCTAAGCACAACTAAATGGAATTACCCTCCCTTCTGACCAACACATCAACAAACCCGAATTTTGCAATCTTATTGTTATCTTAAATAAGCTTCAAACAACATCCATCTAATCAGATTCAATTAAGCAGATATAATAAAACCTAATCAATTTACAACAACCAATATAAAAACAAAAAAAAAAGCTATCTAAATTTCAAGACATAGTCACAACTTAAGCGAATTAAACCACTGCATAATGACATGCTCTTTCCAACCGCCCTAACTTCTGCCAAAACATGCATTTTAAAATAAGGTTCACATAAAGGTAAATATAAAGAAGGGAAAAAGGCATGAAGCAGCTTTAGCAATTCATCAATTAAGTTGGCAAGAGCAATTCATCAATTAAAAATAGAATAAATGTAACACAATACATCAAACTATTTCAGAGAATGATAACTAAGAATGATTCTAACATGATACGCTCAAATTGAAGTAGTAGGTAGTCATTGTCCCGACCTATGTTACCAGAAAACATATGCTACTACAATAGTGAATTACGTTTTGGTACGAACGTTCCGAAACATGGTACACTAATGTTCCAAAACGATAAATCTAACAATCCAAAGCGATCCCCTTAGTTTTCCTCAAAATGTCAACTTATTATAGTCAAAATAGAGAGAAAATGGAATTTCGGCGGGATAAATTGTAAAAAGTTTAGTTGTTAAGCTCTTAGAAATGTGTTTTGTATGAATAATTTGACAAAATATTTAGTTCCACTTGATGTTTATTGCTTCGAAGAGTAAGCTCTAGTTTTGTTATCTATAGAAACATATCCCTATCGTACCACAATTTTAAGCACATGGCGTATTGCGTTCCCATAATGTGCTTAAAATAAAAACATAATTTTGGTGTGCATTTATAAGAAGGTGGACTGCGAAAATCTATTTTCTATGTAAAACCCCCCAAAATTTTGTTACTGTCTAAGAGCATCCACAGTGGAATAAGCAAAACAAAAAATTGTTAAAGTTAGCAATGTTGGATCAAAAAAATGCTCACATTGGAATAACCAAACCTAGCAACCTCTTAACAACTCATCAAATTTTGACTCTTCAATAATTAAAACTAGCAATGTTTTGTCAATAACCAAATTTTATCTCTTAATTAAGTACACCAACATTATACAAAAATCTTCTCTCTCTTCCATTCTCTCTCTCTCTCAAAACAATGTTTTCAAAAAATAATTTTAAAAAACTATAACTTTCAGATTTTTTTTTTTACAGAAAACAAAATTTTCAAAAATTTTAAAAACTGTAAGTAAATAAAGTGTGTTTTTCAAAAAACTGTTTTTTACACAAAATCTGTTTTTAAAAAACTGTATTTGTAGTTTTTAAAATTTCAAAACTATTTGTGTAAATACAATTCTTTCAAAATTTCCAAAATTGTATTTACAGTTTTTAAGTGAACAAAATGTGTATTTTTTGAAAAACTGATTTTTGTTTCGAAAAACTATATTTTTTAAAACTATTTCTAACATAAATTGTTTTTTCCCTTCAAAAACCGTTTTTTCAAAAAATATGCATGAAATGAAGAGAAAAAGTTTGGAGGGCCCATTGATTTTGATTATGAGCAAAAAATAACCAATGTGGAATTTGACATTGCTAACTTTAGCAACCTTAGATAATCAAAATCTGACGTGGCATGTTTTGATTATTCACATTTGCTTATTCCACTGCTGATGCTCTAAGGCCTTGTTCTGCTTTCTCAAATAAGTAGTTAATTAATAAGGATTTATTTTCAAGCTTAAAAATAATAATCTTACAAAAAAAAATTTGCAGGGTTAATTTGGTAGATCCTATCGAAATCTATCAAACAAGATCCATATTGTATATTTTTTGATTTCAAATAAGCCTATTATATTTAAGTTCGAAAAATGCAAATAAGTACTTATTTTTTAAGGGGACAATCCGGAACACAACCTAATTATTTAATCTATAGTTGTTTTTTTCGTTATAGTTGTGTATCGGAGCCAAGTACGGGAAAAAGGATTTTAAATAGAGAAATTAAAAAATATTAGCCATCATGAAAAATATGACCTTAAGTAAAAATATGCTGGATTTACAACAACAAAAACAACTTCACTACGTTAGTCAAGGAAAATGTGAAGTGTCTAGATTAACAATTATACAACGAAAGATTAATTTTTTAAAAATTAGAAGCTCATAAAACAATAATCAACCAAGGATATAAAAATTTCCAAGAATTTTGATTTAAACTTGAAAAATCTGGAAAAAAAAGTTAAGTGATACAATAAATTTTTTTGACAAGAACAAACACCATTAAAAAGGACAAAAAACAATTAGGAGATTATTATGTATCACATAATTAACAGAACTACAAAAGATTTCAAACTAAAAAAATGGCGAGATTAGGAGAAAGGAAAGCATCCAAAAGAATGGATATTAAAATGGAGTCAAGCATTATTAAATTGTGGAATTTAAATTCAAACAACTCTACAATATAGAGAGTTCGTTGTTCTATAAATTACGGATTTTCCACAATCACTTTTTTTGAGACTTACCGTTGTTCTTGTAGGTCTCATCTATACTATAAATTAAACAAAAGTTAGGATTAGTGAGAAGGCCTCACGTTGCGACAAGTGGCGCGATTTGATTGGGTGTGTTAATATTAACATTAATCTTAATTTCATTGTACCAACAATTTTCAAATTTGTAAACACTTTTGAAATTTGTAATAACTTCATGCTTTTTGAAATTTGTACTAATAACTTCATGCCTTTTGAAATTTGTAATGACTTCCGTTTCTTAATTGTATAGTATAAATAAATGCATAACAGTTTTGAAATCTGTAATGACTTTATGCGTAACAGCTTTCATTTGACTTCCAATGATTTTCCATGACTTTAATCTTAATCGTGCATAAAATTTCCGTTCCCATTAGACTTCTAATCTAATGGGCAATTTCATGATTTCTATAGGCACAGACAATTCCTGCTTCACGCCACAAACTCAAACAAATGTATTCACTCCATTGAATAGTAGTTTAGTTGTGATAATTTACAGGTTTTGTTTCCTCTCTCTCTCTCACACACATAAAATTTTGCGAAAAAACTAATTGTTCATACATACATTTTTCGGAAATTTCCGTGTGCAAGTCGAAAAAACGAATGGTTCAACTTGCACACGCATCCGTTCCCTTTTGAAGTTATCTCAAGGGCTTCCAAACCCAATCTAATTACCCTGGCCCTTAATTTTCCATTTCCATGTTCTCACGGTCTCCAAAAGAGCTCCATCATTCAGTTGTCATCCAAGGGCGCACGTATGTTTTTTGGTTATCTGTTTTTGTTTGTCTTTGTGTTTGTACGTTTTGGTGATTAGGGATTTAATAAGTGGTCTTTCGTTACTGTCGTTAGTTCAACCGTGTGGGAACGAAAGAAAGAAATTAATTTTATTTGTGCTTTACACGTACTGCTGTTTTGTATGTATAAATCTTTACATGATAGACTGTGAGAATATTAACCCGAATGTAAATTGCTTCAATGGAAAAAGAAAAATACTTGAATGTGGAGACATTGACAATGATCAATCAAATGGAAAAGAAATCAACGAAAAGGCAAAAGAAGCATACAGTGTGAGATCGTGAATCCTGTGGGAGAAGACTCTGTCACCACAAAACACCAAACAGTTTAAACGTAATTGCCGTCTTCATTACTTTATATACCATTTTTTTTTTATACCTATTACTGTTTAAAATTCCATGATTAAAATTCATATTTTAAAAAAGTAGGACATTATCTACGTTGCCAGCAATGATGGAGGATGTCTGTTTTCCTAATGCTAATTGATTTTGACATAAAAAATTAAGCTAGGTAAGATGGAAAAGTACGTTCTCTCACAGTTTGGGAAGGGGAATAATTTTAGGAAAACGAAAATAAAAATAAGAAGAGGATCAGGGAGGGAGTTTTGAGTAGGAGGGAATTAGAGTGGTGACCTTTGGGGAATTAAAGAAGAGTGTTCATGGCAAGTAGGGCTAAAGTATTTAAAATTGTCCACGTGACAATGCAGTTCTTTGAAACCACAATTTTCAGTTTACAAAAAATGGAAATGGTTGTGTTTAATTATAAAATTGGGGTAGTGGATGAATGTATGTAATAGGGAAAAAAAATTTGCATAATGGATAGTTGTGTATATTAGTTTTGTTTCACGTACGATAGTTGTGTATATTAGTTCTGTTTCATGATTCACGTTCGGAGATAATCTATGTATTGACATATAGAAGGCCGGGTTGTGTCACTGGATAATATGTATGGATAACAACAGCATAAGAAATATGTCTTCTTCTACATTTTCTCCTTGGAATTTCATCTCCGTTTTGTTTTTGCGATATTTGGTACATCTTTAACTTATTCAGGTGTATTTTACATTTTCCTTACGAGTATTTTTCAGGCGGAAGAGAAAACTCCTCATTGCGCATAAATGCGTGGTATATGTATTAGAATCCTCATCTTACGTGGGTGTAGTTATTATCTATAATTAGGAAGGAACAATGGTATAATTTAGCAAAAATACACTCGCAAGAGAGTGACGTTAACAAAAAAGGGAGTGGCGAAATCAGTAGCCTATAATTTATCATTTTTTTTGCTATTTCCTTCTGTACTATTTGTAAAAAAATATCTGCCATACAATGCTTTTTTTAACCAAAAGAATTGATACATAAAAGATTTAGGCATCAAACATCGGTTAGTGTTATTTTATGTCATGTCAATTACGATCTTGTGCGTAACACGGGCTTTATGCTAGCAGAGTATTATATCAAATCACATGATAAACTTAATCGAGCATCTAAAAAATGGAATTGTGTTTTGTAAACTGGATAGTTTATCTTTATAAGAATAATTATTAACGAAATCAGACCATTCATTTTATAAACCAAAACTCAATTTTCGATATACCTATTGATGTTCGATCAAACTAACTTTTTGCATATAAATATAAATACTATTTATGGGACCACTTATACCAACAAACGCTCAGAGGAGCCTGCAATGGGCCAGTGCAGAAAGGAGGGATTTACCATTCGCGGTGGATAGAATTTAGACTCCATTTGGAACCCATGGAAAATGGAAGAAAAAAAAAGAAAAAAAAAATATTAAGGGTTCTTTGGTTCCTATTTTTAAGTAAGTAAAAGGAAAAGAAAATAGAAAAGAAAGAAAAGTTCTGGAGAGAAATCTCCCCATACTATTACAAGGAAAAGATAATTAAGAAATTTTATTTTATTTTCATTTTTCTCTTGAAGCCAAATAAAAGAAATTAAATTTTTCTCACAGTTTCTCTTCGTTCTTTTCACAGTTTCTTGAAGCCAAACAAGAGAAAAGAAAAAAAAAAATCTACTTCTTCACATTTCTCCCAATTTTTTCCCCTTTCTTTTCGTTCGAGAGGAGTATTTTCAAGAAGAGAGTTTCTCCCTCAACATCTCTACTCAAAATTCATGAGAAGAGCATGAATGTTCTCTCCTCAACCATTGATGCAATCTTGTTATCAAAACATGCAGCGCTCATTTCCTCCTCCTCCTCCTCCTCCTCTTCTTCAACCAGACCACTCTTTTCGATGCTCCTCTCTCCAGCATTCAGAACCTCATCATCTGCATCTACAGCTACTACTACTACTACTACTACTACTACTACTACCACCACTACCCTCTCAAAAAATCCGCAAATCAACAACAATGAAGAAGAAAAAAAACAAGAAGAGGAGGAGCTGGACCTAATCGACAGCGGTTCCCTTGAACAAGACCCCACCCTTTACACCAAGCTACTCAATAACTGCACCAAACTCAAAAAGCTTCTTGAAGGCCGCAGCATCCACGCCCACTTCCTCCGTTCCCAGTTCACCCACAACCTCGTTATCCAAAACACCGTCCTCAACATGTATGCCAAGTGCGGCAGTATCGACGAGGCCCGCAAGGTGTTCGACGAAATGCCTGATAGGGATATGGTCACTTGGACTGCCTTGATTACTGGTTATTCACAGAATGATAGGCCCCGTGATGCGCTTGTTTTGTTCCTGCAAATGTTGCGGTTCGGTTTTGAGCCCAACCAGTTCACGTTCTCCAGCCTTCTCAAGGCTGCTGGGGCCGTGCCTACAGATAGGGACGGCAGGCAAGTTCACGGTTTTGTCATCAAGTATGGTGTTGATTCCAATGTCTACGTGGGGAGTTCACTTGTGGATATGTACGCGAGGTGGGGACTTATGGATGAAGCACGGTTTGTGTTTGACGGGTTGGTCAGCAGGAATGATGTTTCTTACAATGCTTTGATTGCAGGGCACGCTAGGATGGATGAGGGAGAGCAAGCGGTTCGTTTGTTTCGTGCGATGCAAAGAGAAGATTTTAGACCTACCCATTTCACTTATTCTAGTGTTTTCACTGTTTGTGCTAGTATTGGAGCCTTGGAGCAGGGAAAAGGGGTACACGCACATATGATGAAGTTGGGGGAACAGCTCGTTTCGTTTGTCGGAAACACTCTTCTAGACATGTACGCGAAATCGGGTAGCATTGAGGATGCAAAAAAGGTTTTTGATAGACTGGTTAGGCGAGATGTGGTTTCATGGAATTCAATGCTTAATGCATGTGCCCAACATGGGCTTGGGAAGGAAACTGTCGAACGCTTTGAGCAAATGCTAAGGGTGGGAATTGAGCCTAATGCCATAACTTTCCTATGTGTTTTAACTGCTTGTAGCCATGCTGGGTTATTGGACAAAGGACAATATTACTTTGAATTAATGAAGAAGTACAAGGTAGAACCCGAGGTTTCACATTATGTCACGATTGTAGATCAGCTTGGTCGTGCTGGTCAGTTCGATCGTGCTGAAAGGTTCATAGAAAACATGCCAATCGAGCCTAATGCAGCTGTTTGGGGTGCTTTGCTTGGTTCTTGTAGGATGCATAAGAACATGGAGTTGGGGGCATACGCTGCTGAACGAGTATTTGAATTGGACCCTCGTGATTCAGGACCTCACGTGTTACTGTATAATATCTATGCCTCTGGTGGTAGATGGAGTGATGCTGCCAAAGTGAGAAAGATGATGAAAGAGAGTGGAGTGAAGAAGGAACCTGCTTGTAGTTGGGTGGAGATCGAGAATGCTGTCCACGTGTTTGTGGCAAATGATGATGCTCACCCTCAGAAAGAGGAGATGTGTAAGAAGTGGGAGGAAATTTGTGGGCAAATTAAGGAAATAGGCTATGTACCAGACACCAGCCATGTTCTTTTGTTTGTTGACGAGCAGGAGAGGGAAACAAAGTTGCAATACCACAGTGAGAAACTCGCTCTAGCATTGTCCCTTCTCAAGATGCCGCCTGGATCCACTATCCAGATCAAGAAGAACATCAGAGTTTGTGGTGATTGCCACTCGGCATTCAAGTTTGTGTCTAAGGTAGTGCAGAGAGAAATTATATTAAGAGACACTAATCGGTTCCATCACTTCCGTGATGGCTTTTGTTCTTGTGGGGACTACTGGTAGCTTTAAAAGTCACTAACTAATCATTACAAGTAGGGTGGTCGTTGGTTTACTACCTGAGTACCTGTGTGTCAATGGATAGGCTTGGCATTGACCAATTGCAATGGGCAAAGCTACACAAAGTAAGGGCAGTCAATATGGTTGATATGAAGTGAAGGACAATACAAGATAGGGTAGGAAAGTAGAGATTTATTTGGCAAGATGCTTCGATCATATACCAAACTCTAATGGAATCACCCAAGGTTTGACTTTGAAAGACTCGGAACCACAGTTTTGACAGTATTCTCATCTTTGGGCTTTGGGCACTGGTATACAATTTTTGAGCCTCAGACTACACTTGTGCTCTTGCCCATTCCAATGCCATTACAGGGCTGAAGTCATATTCTGAAACCTCGATACTTCTTACAGGAACAGCGTACCGAACTATTTCCTTTAACACAGAACTTTGGAATTTCACGTCCTGAGCTTTGGTTACTAAGAGGAAAATGGAAAGTATGAGAAGTTGGAGCGATTCCTATGCGGCAGATAACAAATTTGATCAGTCGCTTTATAAACAAGGGAAGCATGCTCTTCACGTAATGCAAATTCGCACCATTAAAGTACCTTTTGCTGTGTTCTCATGCAAAATATAGGACTAAAAGTATCATGTTGATATGTTTTCCTTCTGGTATTTTTACGTGAGTAGTTACTTTTTGTTATATAAGCAGCAATCTGTAGTACCATTTAACTAGTGGTTCCAATAGGTTTATGTTATGTGGCTTGCCACAAAGACAAGTCTTGTCTACTGCTGACACTCATTGGAGAATGGGTGAGATGTCAGAAAACTAGTTCCCCTTGCCTGGTCTCCTTGGCAAACTCTTCCATATCTGTTATAGTGTTACTAGCGACAAACCGGTTCTATTCACGGTGATTTGAAGGAAACAAGTAAAGGAAAGGTTTAAGATGGTATTCTAGATTAAGAAAATTTAGAGAATAACAATTTGCCCCAAATACAATAAACATATATCATGCATACCTGCAAGCAGGGAACAAAATGAAAAACATGGTGGGGTTGACACGAAACTTGGAGAATGGCTCTGAATTCTGCACACTTTTTAGGTGAGGTGAGATACAAAACCACTATCATCTGCACCAGTGTTAACATACTTGACAACTAGATAAATATCAAGTATTGTTAATACCAAAGGAGAGAGAGTATGAAAGCTGAAGGTGGTATACTGGTATTGTTGTGAAGTGCATGGTAAGGGTTCATAGTGACACTGGTATATATATGTATATTTTGGATTAATTTGCTTCAAAGTAACACTGAGAATACAAATAGAAATTGTCAATCTCCTCATCCGGTGGTGTATTCATTTTTTGCCTCTTCCTTATCCTTTTTGTATAGTTGGAGAATGTTTATTTGAAAGATCTTTCAGCATTTACTAGCATCTCTTTGGAGCATAAACCAGTCCGATACTCAAAAAGGTTTTATCATGGGTTTTGTTTTTTTGTTTTTTGCTCGGCAAAGAACATTTTATATAAAGAAGACTTGAAAGGGATACATCAAGTCGGGGGGGAGGGGAGGGGACTCCAACCGAAGTTGAAGGAATTAAAACCACCTGAACGGGCCAAGCCCAAACACCCAAACGGGCCAAGCCCAACCTCCTAAGCAACAACGAAAACAAACCAAACCCAAGCTGTAGACACCCTATTCTGGACTGTCCAGACTAGTGTATATACGGTCTTTGATTCCCCAATGATGATTAAAGGTCGAGAACATCCAGAGTCGATGGTGTGTTTGAGCTTTGAGCGTCCCGAACCTCATTCAAACCCCTTTCAAAGCCCTTTTCAAACCCTCCGAGCCAGAACCAAACGGCCTCAGCAAAACCCTGCTTCAACACGCTGGTGATCAACTGATGCACGCTGGTGCAGTGCCACGTGTCAGTCATCAAGCCTGGGACCAGTTTCCACTGGCGCACGCCATCTCCTCAGTGGCGCACGCCATTTGTCCCCAGTCCAGTCACCTTTTTGGCAACCACTTGCCCGAGACTTTTGTGCCACCCTGACGTGTGCAACAGTTCTCCTGATGATTATTTCGTCCAGGACGGCTCCTCCTCTCTCCTACACCTTCCATCAACTAGTCCCATGCGTTTAATGCATGGAAGGCTCCCCTCTTTCTTGGAGCCCAAACAAGCCTTAAGGCTCAACTGATCTCAGTCTGCCCTTGGCCTATATATACTCCCCTTGCATTTATTTGCAAGAAGTCAAGCACATTGAAAGCTTAAGGCTCTCCCCCCCTCTCTCTCTCCTTTTCCTTGTCTTCCTCTCTCATCCATAGGGTGTAAAGGCAAGGGAATACCAGTTCACTGATCATATTACCCACACCATTCACTCTTCAAAACCCTCAAGCTCAAGCTCAATCATCCATCAACCTCAATCCAAAGGTATATCACCTTTTATTCTGGAAACCGTTTCGACCCCTGAGGGGAGCTAGCAGAGCCCAGGCTGGTAATCAATACCCCCTATTTAGAAGGAGACCCTAACTTAGGGTATAGTTTAGAGGACACTAAACCTCGTAATGCCACTCCCAATCTCCATTCAGGGGCTGTCCTTACAGTTGGTAGTTCACCTCGTATCTCTCTCGGATACTATACCAGTCTCTAAGCCACAATATCCACTAGCTCAGCACCATCAATTCACTGCCAAGGACCAACATCATCAACCCAACTCTAAACCAATTACTGGACAGAGCAAGCCTAAACCCAAAAACTGGGCCTCTCTTCCCCAGTCACAAAGTCCATCCTTGGATATGAAATTGGACTATTTCCCAGACCTTCAGAGAGGCAAGGAAGCTTTGGTTGAAATAGACCTAGAGTTGACTGAAGTAGGCCAATGGAACAGATATCTGGTGGGGCATTTCCTAGATGGGAAAATGGCATAGCCCCTTCTCTTTTCCACTGCTCGTAATCAATGGAAAGATCTTTTTGTGGCTGTCAAACCAGATGTAGCTGGCTTCTATTTATTTGAGTTCAAAAATGAACAAGCTAAAATGCAAGTACTTGAGGGAGGTCCATACTTCTTCTCCCAAAAATATCTTGTTCTTAAGGACTGACAGGATGATGAAACCTGCCCAGGATCAGCCTACCATTATTCCAGCTTGGGTGAAACTTCATGATTTACCTTTTGAGCTCTGGAACCAGGAGTGCTTGAGTAGGGTTGCTAGCACAATTGGGAAGCCGTTGCATGTAGATAAAGACACTGCCAAGACTGCTAAGCAGCCAGGCCTCTTACAAACCAAATCTACCAAGGCTAGAATTTGCATTGAGGTAAGTGCCGAGCAAGAATTGCCTGATGAAGTCAATGTGGTTGTGGAGGGAGAATCAGTAGTTGTTCCTATTGAATATCAAGTTCTACCACCCAAGTGTTCAGTGTGCAAAGTATTTGGATACTCCACTCATAAATGTGCTAAATCTGCATCCACATCAACTCCATCTCAACCAATGGTCCAGGCTTGGACCCAAGTAAGGAATGGTAAACAGAAGGCTATCCCTGATTCCCCCAGTCATGGAAAGATGGATTCCCTAACAAGTTTAGACATCCCAATACCTCAGCTTCCAAGTACTTCAAATGTTACTGTGGTTGACAATAAGATGTCCAGTGGCTTTGATTCAGAAGATGAACTACTGGAGGTGCTGGAAGAGGTAATAAGTAGCCATCACGGAGGAGATGCACTATCTCAGCAACCAAAGGCAGTGGATTCAGTTGAAGTGGGATCTATTAGCACACATTCATTTCCTTCCTCAAACAACAATTCAGAACTCCTCTTTGATGCATTAAGGGCTGAAATGTCTCTAGCAGTGCATGCTCACATTCCAGAGGAAAATTTGCTTTCTGAATCAAAAGTACCTCCAGCTCCTGATCCTCCTGATTCAGATTCAGGAATTAAGAAACAATTGGTTGAGGTAGGTTCCAATAAGGCTCTCTCCAAGTCGGCCTTGAGAAGGTTGAGGCATCAAGCAAGGGGCAGTTCAATTGTCCCTTGAACAGAGAAGGAATTCCTAAATCGTATCCTTTTGTCAGGGTAGTACTATTATACTTCCATTTTCTGCCAATTAATTACCTTGTTCTGCTTGGAATTTGTTTTATGTCTACGCAACCTTTGAACATTGGTTTTTGGAACATTAGGGGTCTTAATGACCCAATCAAACAAAAGGAAGCTAAATGGTTTTTGAGTAACAATAAGTTATCACTATTGGGTTTGCTAGAACATAAAATAAAGGAAGCCTCTGCTTCTAGAATAATAAGTTACATCTGTCCTCAATGGAATTTTGTGAACAACTACCCTCAAGCTCCCTTGGGCAGAATTCTTGTACGTTGGGATCCTGATGTGATACATGTTCAAGTTTTAGATCAATCTGACCAGTTTTTGCATTGTGAGGTGCTTCCTAAGTGTGGGGGGGTCTCTTTTTTGGCAACTTTTGTGTATGGGGATAACAGTTATTTGACCAGGCAGGCTCTTTGGTCTAGCCTCCATCATCTTAACTCCTCATCTATGTGGATTGTGCTAGGGGACTTTAATGTCATAAGGTTCCCTAACGAAAAGGTAGGGGGCATTTCTAGCTGGCCTTCTCATATGAATGAATTCAACCAGTGCCTCTATGCCTTAGAGTTGGATGATCTTAGATTTATAGGTTGCTTCCTCACCTGGTCCAATAGGTAGGACTCTGTACATTTTGTTAGTACTAAGTTGGATAGGGTTCTAGTTAATGAACACTGGATGAAGGCTTATAGCTGTTCTTCTGCACATTTTCTCACTTCTGGAATCTCTGATCATTCTCCTGCTATTGATTCCTAATCCTAAGAAATCTAATGAACCTTTCAAGTTTTTTGATTTCTTAGCTGATCATCCCCAATTCTTACCTGTGGTTCAAAGAGTTTGGAGGAGGGTGATCATTGGGAACCCTATGTTCTGTGTTTGTGAGAAGCTCAAGTTGTTACAATATGAGCTTAAGCAGATCAATTCTAGAGACTTTAGTGATATTTCTAAGAGGGTTGCTAATTCTAGGCAATGTCTTGAATCCTTACAGCTGGACTTAGTTACTCAGCCTTCCAATTCATTCATTATAAGTCAGGAAAGGGTCATTCATAAGCAATTTCTCACTTTGCTTAGGGCTGAAGAGAGTCTGGCTAAGCAGAAATCTAGAATCCAATGGCTGAAACTGGGTGATCAGTGTACCTCTTATTTCTTTAAGTCTGTTAGCAATAAGAGAAATAGAAGTAAGCTTACCAGTCCAGTTTTGGATGATGGGTCCCTAACTTATGACATAAAGACTATTAAGTCCAGTTTTGTCAACTTTTACACCAATCTGTTGGGAACATCTCATTCAACTCCTTATCAGGGGCTTCCTAGGATTCAGCAGTTAGTCAACAAGAGACTTTCAGAGACTCAGAAGCTGGCTATGATAGCTGAAGTTTCTGATCTTGAAATCAAGGACACTTTCTGGTCTCTCAATCCTTCCAAAGCCCCAGGTCCTGATGGCTACAATGCTGGGTTCTTTAGGAAAGCTTGGCCTATCGTTGGTCATGGCGTCACTGCTACTATCAAAGCCTTCTTTAGGTCTGGTCAAATGCTTAGAAGAGCAAATTCTACTATTGTAGCTCTTGTCCCTAAAGTTCCTAATCCTTTCAAGGTTGGGGATTTTAGACCCGTTTCATGTTGTAATACTGTCTACAAGTGCATTTCTAGAATTCTTGCTAGAAGATTGCAGGTTGTTCTTCCTACTCTAATAGACCCTGTTCAATCAGGCTTTGTTAAAGGTAGGAGGATTGCTGATAATATTTTCCTAACCCAGGAACTTATGAGAGGGTACCATAAATCATCATCCTCTCCTAGGTGTGCCATGAAAGTGGACATCATGAAGGCTTATGACAATGTAAGATGGGATTTTCTATGGGATACCCTATCTTCCATGAATTTTCATCCCTTAATGATTAGATGGCTTCAAGCTTGTGTTACAACGGCCAACTACTCCCTCCCTTAGCATCAGTGAGGAAGTCACGGGCTACATTCATGGGAAAAGAGGGCTTAGGCAAGGCGATCCGTTGTCCTCTTACTTATTTGTCATTGTTATGGAGATTCTCACTTGTCTCCTTAGGGAGAAATCCCTTCTCTCTGATTTTCGTTATCACTGGAGATGTGGAGCTACTAAGATTTTGAATCTGTGTTTTGCTGATGATCTTATGATCTTTTGCAAGGGAGAATTGCCCTCAGTCAATCACATTAAGGTTGCTCTCACTGAGTTCCAGTGTCTGTCAGGTCTCTCTCCTAGTTTTGGGAAGAGTAGCATTTATTTTTCTGGGGTCAACACAAGCACTAAGTTAGCTATTTTGGGTGTTTTAGGGTTTAAGGAAGGTGCTTTACCTGTCAGATATCTTGGAGTGCCTCTCCTCTCCACTAAACTCAAGGCCTCTGACTGTCAGCAACTAGTGGATAGCATTATTGCTAAAACTAAGTCATGGACAAATAGGGATCTCACTGTGCTGGTAGGGTGCAGTTGATTAAGAATGTCCTCTTCTCCATGCAAACATATTGGTCATCTCTTTTCATCATCCCTAAGAAGGTCATTAAGGAAGTTGAGTCAATCCTTAGGGCCTTTCTTTGGACAGGCCCTGATCTTAGAAAATCGGGAGCTAAGGTTTCTTGGGAACATCTGTGCTCCCCTAAACAGGAAGGGGGGCTTGGTTTCAAGTCCATGCAAGTCTGGAATGAAACTGCCATTGCCATAAACATCTGGTTTCTCATATTAGGTGGGGAACAGTCCATGTGGTGCCAATGGGTTAAATCATATTTAATAAACAGGAGGAATTTTTGGACCTTGAAAGTCCCAGGAGACTGTTCTTGGGTATGGAGGAAACTCTTGAATATCAGACCTTTAGTGCAGCCCTGTATTCTTAGTGTACTTGGTAATGGCCATTCCACTTCTCTGTGGTATGATAACTGGCATCCTTTTGGCCCTTTGATAGACAAGGTAGGCCCCAGATTTATAATTGACTCTGGCATCCCTTGAGATGCTTCAGTGTCCCACATCATCCTCAATTCAAATTGGGCTTTTCCCATTACCCGGTCTGTGGAGCTCAATGAGATCAGAAGAACCTTGCCACCTCTTATTCCAACCAGATTGAGTGAGACTGATCACTTTAGATGGACCCTCAATCCTAACGGCTAGTTCACGATTGCCTCCCTTTGGAACAAATTGAGAACTCTTTTAGATTTTAGCAAGCCTAGGGGACTAGGTTGAGGGTGTAGTAGTCTGGATGGAATGGGCGTGGTGTGCAGGGTACTTGGCAGGGTAGCCTTGTCGGATGCCGACATCTCCAATTCGAGTCTCTTCTTTGTTTCTAGTCCCTTTGTAGTAGCTGCTCTCTTAGAAGTGGGTATTATGCTTGTTATCTAGGATTGTTGGAGTAGTAGTTTCTTGGTTTGCTTATCCCATCTCTGGAGTTTGTGGTTTCTGGTAGTTGGCTGAAAGTGGATTGTTTTCTGGCGAGCCTTAGGCTTGGATGAGGGAGTATTAAGCCGGAAGAATTGGGTGTGGTGTGTAGGGTGGGGCCCCCTGTCGAATGCCGACATCTCTGGTTCGAGCCTCTTCTTGGTGCCTTGTTCCTCTGTAGTAGCTGTTCAGCTTCCCTTGATGCCATATTGCTTTGATGCTGCTTGTCCTCAGTGTTGGTTATCATTTGGTCACCTCTGACGATGACTATTTACTTTATTTCCTAACCTGGCGGAATGTGCCAGGTAGTAGTAGTTTAATTTCAAGTTATTACTAATCGCATCACTTTGTATCATACCCCGTTGTATGATTCTTCTGCTTAGATGGATAGTGCAATGGGGATATGATCTCAGCACACGACACTTTTGTTATGTTATTTATTCTACCTTACTGTCCATGCGGGTTGCGCATGGGTTATCGCACTTTTTTCAATCTTCTTTTTTTCCTTTTATTTTCCTCTTGGGGTATGCTCCTTGTAGGCTGTACATTCGGTTAACTTTTTTTTAATTTCAAGCTAATTTACCCAAAAAAAAAAAAGTTGTGTGGCTTAAATTGGTGTGGTATTCAGGCCGCATCCCAAAATGTAGCTTTATCACTTGGTTAGCTATTTAGAATAGGTTATCCACTGCAGATAGGCTAGCACTTTTTGGCCTTAATCACTCTCCACAATGTAGCTTCTGCTCTGGGAGTGAAAGCCATGATCATCTTTTCTTCAATTGTCCATTCTCTCAACAAGTGTGGGACACTATCCTTTCCAAACTTCATGTTTCCTGGCCTTCTAGACCTTGGGCTGTTTGGGTCAACTTTCTATCGAACATAAAAGGCAAGTCCATTAAAACATTCATTACCAAATTGGTATTTACTGCCTCTATTTATCATGTGTTGATTGAGAGGAATATGAGGAAATTCCAAGGTAAAACTTGTTCTTGTGAGGTAGTTATTCACAAAATCTATTCCATGGTTAGAGCAAGACTTCTATCACTATCCAATCTTCATCAAGCGGATTGGGTTGTGAATGAGTGGAACATTAATGGTTAATAATATAATCTCAGTGACTATTTTCTTTTAAATGTATCGTGCATTTCACTTGTTTACTTACTGGAATTTTATATTTGACAGGATGCTTAAAGTGCAAATGCAGTCTGATCTCAGGTTTTTGAGGGTACCAAAGTGGTCCCATTGGTGCTACTGCTAGTACCTCTACTTACCAGGTAGATAACTTAATCTCATTAATTCTTTTGCTTCAGCTGTTGGTGGTGTTTTTGGAATTGGAAACCTTGTTTCTTTTGCTGTTTGGGGGGTTGAATGTGCCTGCATTAGTGTGTACTTGTAAGTTGTGTGCTTGAGCCCCATCCTTCTTGAGAGTGGAGGTAATATCTAGTGGGAGACTTTTGGTGGGGAGAGTGGAGGGAGTTGAGGTTTCCCCTTTTTGCTCTAGTTGTTGGAGAGTTAGGCTTCGAGGGAGTAGAAGGTGAGCAGATATGTGTGGCTATCTGTTCTCTTTTGTTTGTTCTCTTCTTAATTAATAGTTTGGCTTCCTGGTACATGGGTATTGTTTGTGCTGGAATGGTTCCCTTGTCAGCTATGGAGCAGTTTTGGCCTAATGGTCTGAGTATTACGTATCTACCTTCTGACTTCAGTTATGTGACAGATTTGTACCATCTTATACTGCTGTTCAGCATTGCTCTATTACTTATCTACTGTCTGAGTATTGGTTGAGTATTGTTTGTTGAAGCAGACATACTCTCTTATTTCTTGCTTGTTTTAGCTGTCGAGAGTAGCTTTCTATTAGTTTTGACCTATCCTTGGGGGGTTGTCCCTTGGAGTGTTTATGCTTTTCTAGGGAGCATGTCCGTAGCTGTCATTTGAATCTTTTTATGCTGCTGCCTCTGTTATGGCTGTATCTGCTTGTCTGTCTTGAGCTATTAGAGCACACATTCAACTGTTAGCTGCTTATGCTGTTTGCTGTTAGCTATTTTTTGCAGCTTCTGCTGCTATAATGATAGCAGCTAGCTGCTGTTGATGTTGTTTCCTACGGTAATGGAGTTCTCTATGGCTGTGAAATGTTTTGCTGCTACATCATGTTGCCGTCCATGATGGATTGATGGATCAAGTTACTGTTCTGATTTCGGCTGCTGCTATATCCAATTGCTGTTCATGATGGATCTTGGGATCAAGTCGCAGATAGTGATACTCTACTACAGCTGCTGTTCCTCTACTGCAGCTGCTGTTGCTGTTCTGAATCTGCTCAGGTCCAGCTCCAATTGGATGCCGTGCAGTTTAGGCTAATCCAAGTTCTGCTCATATCACAAGCTTAGAGTTCTCCTCATAGCCCTACGTTATTGATGAAGCGGTTTTTAGTCACCTCCAGAGATGGGGTTCCTCAATCGTCCATCTGATCCTCCAGGGGATGAAGCAGCTACCGGCCGGCCAGCTCGATTTAGGACCTGCAATACAGAATAGAAAAGCTATGGGCACCGGCGTGGCTGTCGCCATCGCCCCTCCGATGCCTAAGTCAGTCAATCGGCTTTTAGAAGAGAGTATGGACTGAGTATGAGTTCTGTAGTCTTGCGTACCTTTGTGATATGGAGGTGTGATCATTATATAGGCATCTTGGGAGGAATCTCTTAGGACTGAGACTCTTAAGTCTCATACGCTCATGGCAGGTATAGATAGGTGTTGGAATGTCCAGCACAACACGATGCCCAGCACAACGCGAAGGGCCATGTAGAAGACCTAGTGACGCAGAGCTTAGCTTGAAGAGATGAGCTCAGTGGACCACCCCAAGGGCAAAGGTCAGCCCAAACCAAAGAGCTCACAAGCACAGCCTGTAACGGCTTAAGCTAGAGTCCCAAGAACAAGGAATCTAGCCTATAAGAGCTAGCCTCTATTAAACCAGTACAAGGACGGAGGCCAACTCACAAGCATAGCTCATAGAAGAATACCGAGCTCAGCTCACCAGGTGAGCTCGGCAAGTATGACGAACCTACAGCCAGAGATTTATAAAACACTCCACAGTAGAAATTCGTACAGTCTATGAGACTCATAGAACAGCCAGGACCTTATCTCGTCCGAAGAGATTAGGCCGCGAGTCTTAGAGGATTACCACAGAGATTCGTCCACCATGAGGACTCCTAACCGTGATGACAATCACAGAGTCCAAAGGAGAGGAGAACTCTTAAACCTGATAAGGACCAAAGAAGTCCTAGGTAAGGAGAACACTCCATCACCAATCTATTCCCGTCCCAACGGAGATCTTTGCACCATAAAGACTCTTAAACCTGACAAGCAAGTACAAGAGTCCAAAGGTGAAGGGACTCCTCAAACCTGATAAGGATCAGGGGAGTCCTAAGGTGAGGAGGACACTCCAACACCTATCTATACCCGCCATGAGCGGATGAGACTTAAAAGTCCCAGTCCTAAGGGATTCCTCCCAAGATGCCTATATAATGATCACATCTCCATATCACAAAGGTACGCAAGACTACAGAACTCATACTCAGTCCATACTCTCTTCTAAAAGCAGATTGACTGACTTAGGCATCGGAGGGGCGATGGCGACAGTCACGCTGGTGCCCATAGCTTTTCTATTCTGTATTGTAGGTCCTAAATCAAGCCGGCCGGTAGCTGCTTCATCCCCTGGAGGATCAGATGGACGGTTGAGGAACCCCATCTCTGGAGGTGACTAAAAACCGCTTCATCAGTTATATTCTGTAAATCTATTGTCTTATGTTGTCGTTCGTTTTCCCTCCCTATTGGTAGAAGGATGGTAAACAACGTGTCCCATTTACCTTATGTAGGCATTAGCAAATTTTTGGTTTTCTTTTTCTTTTCTTTTTTTCCTGGGGTATGCCCCTTGTAGGCTGTATATTCGGTTAGCCTCTTTTAATTTCAAGCTGATTACTCAAAAAAAAACAAACACCATTTGCAGAATATACATAGAGTAACTTCACTTGAATAAATTTCCGAGTCCGTTTCAGACATTGCCTGAAGGCTAAAACACAACTTTCCTTTCAGCAACTCCAAATTCATGTGCCAATGGCCTTGTAATCCAATAGCACTTTCTCACCACTTTCATATGGAAGGTGAGGGTTCGATACTCGTTAGGAGCGCGAGTGCTTGGTATAGTGATTGATGCCCTTTGGACTTGCCCCACCTATATGCCGCTTAGTGGTACCCCATTCTCATCCCCTATAAGAGTAGGCTAGACATCTATCGAGTGACAAAAGAAAATTTCCAAATTCGTGTGAAGTGGCAAATTAAAAGCCTGCCCACAGCCACAAGACATCCATCCGGGAAAAATACAAGGTTCTAAAAGAATTGAAATTTTGGTATACCCCTACAATTCCTCAGAAACTGACACTAGAAACGGTGAGTAGATACGCTCTTCAGAAAAGAGTAACAAAACAAGAAAATTCCATAACTTATTTAGTGCTATATACAGGAACCAACAGCAAGTTGAAATGCCAAAAAAAAAAGACGACACATTTCATGATACCATCAAACTGCTCTAAAAGTGTACTCAGAGCAGGGACAAACGATAGTAGGAGCTTCAACCTGCATTTTCAGACAATTGAACTCCAGAGCCAAAATTGGTTTTGATAACAACACTGATATGCTGAGGTTCCTTTCGTTTTGTACGAGATCTCTGCTTATTATGGAATCCACAAACTTGGAACTTGGGGTTTCAGGAGATTGTTCAGTAGCACTTTTTGGTGCTACAGACGGCACCGACACCTTTGCTGGTCGCACTGCTCTTATCCTGCACAAGATAGGAGTATTACAGTTTACAACAGAAACATTGCCAACAGAGGAGGCACTAGTTAAAACACAACAAAAAAAATAACTTGAAGTTCACAATGGTCTTGCTTTGAACCGTTGGGGCACAGCTGCTTATTCATTCTTGGAGATCTATCGGTGGATAGTCATGGAGATTGTGAAGCATTAAGTATGACAAGATATAGCAGACTAACCAGCACTCAATTTGGCAAGAATATTTAAGAAGATGAGGATTATACTCTGTACGTCCACTGCGATATAATAGATGAAATAGAGATTAGTTTCTACAAAAAGGGGTTTAGTAATGCAGACAAATGCAGAAACTACCTGAAGCTTGGAAGTGACATCTTGATAACTGGCCCAATCAACTTGTTGGAATTTAGCTCTGGTACTGCCTTGGCCAAGGCTGAGATGAGGGATGTGAAATTAAAAATCAATACGCAAATTGCGAAAGCACCTTCTATGTACTATAACAAGAACAAAAATTCAGTTCCATCGTAACCTGGAAAGTGTACTATCAAATAAGAACAGGATTATTTTAATTAGCGCACATGATCTGTAACCCAACTCATGCGAGGGAATGGCCTGACTGTTTGGGTATTTGATAATAGCAAACAAGACGAATACTCCAACTTACCAGCAGTACCAACGTTGATGGTACAGATATCTGTTGCAGAAGTGCCATTGATTTCAGTCACTTGGATATCTAAGCAATTCTTTGGATGACTCAAAACAGTGCCGACCCCTATCATTCTCAAGAATCTATTGGAGTTGTTTTCTGATTGCCTGGCTATTGGTGTAATTCTCTGCTGTAGACAGAAACCATATCACATAAAAATCACCGTGTATGCTTTAAGACGAATGAAAAAGATGTTTGCAATCAGAAATATCAGTGGCTTGCTCATATTTTGGCACATCTGGATCCTGTGCCTACCTTGTAGAAACCGAATGGTATAGACAATATGGTAGGAAATAAACCTTGGTTGAGAAAAGTTGGCCATTTTTGAAGAATTACTTACATCAAACAATCGCCAAAAGGAGCAACACAGAAACAGATGTTCTAATTTTCAAGTATGAAAGGAATAATGAAATGTTGGTTACAGGCCCACCTTGGAAAACCGGGCAACTTGACTAGGAAGTCCCACATCCTGCAAAAATGAATACAAGAAAGGCAAGTAGAATCACCAGACCAAATAACAAACTGAAACCTTGATAGTATTACAGGATTTCTTAACCAGCCCTTCCGTTTTCAAATTTTCCAATGTCAATACAAGGAGAAAAAGTTTTTCCAACTGTCAATATTTCCAAAATACCATTAGGGAGCTTCCCACCTTTCTTCCATGTACACAAGCCTCATCACTGTTCACAAGTACCCTAGCAGCCCATCTGTTCATAGAAACATTTAAACCTACTTACAAGTTACATATAGTACAGTAAATATTACATTTAAGTTATGGTTCCATTGTCTAATCAACGCGTTCCATCATACCATGAACCAGACAAGTCAAATCAGCATGTAAGAATGGTTAATGGTCAGGTGCACACTTGACAAACTGTTCTAGTTTGGTTCTTTTATACATAGTTGGCTGAAGATTTATGGTGCTTTGAGGCGTACAGAGAACCATGTAACCATTATCGTTACAAAAACTGGTCCTTTTATTTTTATTTTTTTGGGAGAATGCTCCTTTCAATTTGTTTGCTAAAGATTAACAAGAAAAAAACACATTCAAGTCACCAAAAAGCTAATTGTGAGTGGTGGACATCCACCTTGATTTTTTATAAGCCAGATGAGCATTGAAGTTCGGTATGGTTGCATCAAATCGCTCAGCATGAATATTGCATAGTGAACCCAGACCCATACTCAGATTTTTGTTTGTTACAACTGACTAGTAAACATTTTGTGGGTACTATCACAGAAATTACATGTGCAGATGTCCTAAACCAATTATTTGCTATTACTTTAGCATTGCAAAGAAGAAAAAGGCGAAAAACTTACGCACAAGATGTAGGTGGATTCCATACTATTCCGGCAATCACCACGAGCTGCACAAAACAATAACAAAATAGCCAAGTCACCTTGCTAGTTCACAATTACGGGTAAATATTTTTTTCACAGAAATCAATGTATATAAATATATAAGTAATTGCATGTGTTAGCGTTTTGTGCTTTTCCACAATTTAATAAGTTACAACTTGAGCCAGAGGAAGCAATCTAAAGGTCAATACATAAAACCTCATCAAAGATACCAGCTGGGCTGTCATCATAGCTGGCAAGAAAGAAGCCACCCAGCGTATATCTGTAGAGGGCAGGTTCATGTTACTTAATGAGAAATAAAATATCTACGTTCATCTCATTTAATTGCAACTTCTTAGGAAAAGTATCGTAAATATATACCCGAAAGCTTCAACTAATTTGAACTCTTTGGGGATGAAAGAGCGAGCAGTTTCTGATTTCACAAGGTGAAGCTGATACAAAGCACTGAAACAGAAAGCAGACCATCACGTTTTGATGTTTAAACCAAAAAACAGCCACACCTAGTTAAGTGGACCCCCAGAACGTAAGATGATAGAGACACCCTGAGTTATAAAAAATAGACAAGAGAAACTCTTGCCTGCCTTTGAATTCCCATGGACGTTTGCCATACCCCGAAGGAGGTTTTGCTTCTTTAACCTCCATAAGACTAAAGCCTCCAACAGAAAGGAATAGAAAACAATAGCATCTTTAGGAGAGTCCCAATTCAAATTATTTGAGCTCCTTCCACATACTGCCTACAGGTAAACAATTTTTATAAAGCATCAGCATATGATTTTGGACAAAGCTGCCCCAAATTATCACTGTACTACAGATATACCTGAAACAGTAAATTTAAAAGGAGGGAGCTCTAAACCTCTAAACCATTAGCAAAACCGCCAAAGCCCACTGAGTTTCACAAGTGAGTACCATCCACCAACAAAAAAGCATCAAATGCAGAGTCCACTTCCACATTCAAACCAGGGAAAATAAATCTTAAATCAACCCCAAACCCAATCGTGTCTGGATTGGGTTCGTTCCTAATTCAAACCCTAATTCCATCAGATTTTAGAAACCCTAATTCGAACCCATATTCATCTGGGTCGAGAGAGAGAGAGAGAGAGAGAGAGAGAGAGAGAGAAATCGACCTTGGTGAGTAGCAATTTTCGTCGTCCTGGTTTGATCGGTGTATATCCTTCGTCGTTCTGGTTCGATCGTTCGTCGTTTGGTTCGTCTCTCCCTCTCTCTGGAACGCGTCGCTCTTTTCTCCTCTCTCTGTGGAACGCGATGTGGAAGTGGGAAGCTGGATGACCCGCATGTGCAAAATTACCCGAATACTACTGACCCGGGTCTCTTTAGATCCGCGAGTTGGCTTTTTAATTCACAGCCGTTGGATCTAATCTAATCCAACGGCCTACAATCGAGGTCCGGATTTTATTTAAACTCAGGTATCCTGCATAGGAAAACCACTGTGTGTGTTAGGGCATCAGTCCAAAATCAATCCTTTTAGATAAGTAAAGTGTTAGAAAAATTGATCCTAGCCGTTGGTAGCAAAACATGGATGATCTAGATTTATAGAAACTCTTAATACTTGCTAATCATAGGATTTAGAAATGAATGGTCTAGATTTATAACTACGGATATAAGATTCAAAAACTGAGCTCCGTTATTATATAAGATTTTATATATTCAACATGAATCTTGTTTGATAAATTTTAATCCATTCTTTTTTTTTTGGGTAATATTTCAATTCATTCTTGTAAACAAAGATTTTGAAATCATAAAAAATATTATAAATTGTGAGATATAGACAATTTTTTGTGAGGTTCTAAAAAAAAAGAAACATGCTCAACAAATTGGGACAGAGAGAGTATAATCACTGTTAGAACTATCAATGTTGTGTTTAGATGAATTTTTGAACTTAGTTTTTGGGGTAATGAGTGGAGAGAGTAATAGGGTAATGATTTGAGATATGGGTAATGAGTGGAGAGAGATATAAAAAGAAATGAGAGTAATGATTGTAGAGTGGAAAGAGAAATGAGATTAATGATTGAAAGTAGGAGTAATGAGTGTTTTTTGAGTTGGAAAATTTTTTTCAAAAAGAAAACCAAACAAAGCGGACGCGGGGTTGAGAGCTTCTCTCTCTAGAGAATGCACTCCCCCTGTCAATCTATTCGGCCATCACCAAACCTGAGGTAATCCCAGCTCAGTTTGGCATCAAGAAATTCATCTGGTCCTCCGCTAGGAGCAGGTCCACGATTCTACAGCGAGAATATAGCAAAGGTAGATTTTCCTGTTCATCTTCTGAAATGGAGGTACAGCAAAGGGAGATCTTCCATGGTCAATCGGCCAACATCCCAACCTGATGGTTCACATATTCATAGGGGCAGTTTAGGTCATGAATCTGCGCCGCCATTTAGAGAGCTACCTTATCAGATCGGCTTCGGCTCCAAATATATCAAGAGGGTTTCCAGAAATGGGCTCTCAGATTTTCGTTGGCCATAAACATTCGATACACCATGGAGAACAGCAGCGAGTGAAGCCGATCCCAGCAATCGAGATGGGTCTGACGGGCTGTTCCTATGGCCATCCCATCCACGTCGGAAGTTCTTCATAGTTCTGCAAGGCGTTGGGGGTTAGATCACATATCTCATATTCAATCGGAAGTGGGTTCTTAAGGTTGGTTCTTGAACTCACGCTAACGAGGTGCCGCGAACCGACGGCGAGTCACCCTTCCAAAGCCGAAACAACGGGTTAGCCATCACAGATCTGGTCGTCAATTGCGGGTCAACCAGTCAACCTGGTGGTGGTCTAGCGGCTTCTGTAACCCTAGGTTGCCGAAACAGTTTCTACGGCAAATTAAATCCAGCAACCGGTTTATTCGGATTGGGCTGGAAATCACGAACAAAGCCGTCGGTGGCGTACGTAGAGGTATTCTTTGATCGATTAAGATAGCTATGATTTGGGCAGTCTAATTGGCTGCAATATTATTTCTACTTGTAGATTCATATTGAAACACTCGATCGGGCAGTCAACTGTTGGACTAAGATCGGGTGTATCTATTTGGCAGTCATCTATCTGAATTTATGCAACTGAGTTCCTAGTTGGTTCCATCGTTTCTACAATCTTTACATGCTGGCTTGGTATTTACATGCTGAAGTTATGTGCTAGCCTGGTATTTTACAGTAGATCAGTTTGGGATACATTATGATCTTTAATTGGATTGTGACGGTTTCATCTGGACAGAATAAGTTCCATCGCTCATGCTCTTTGTTGAGCTTCTTTACATGCCTATTACCTTTGCTTCATTAACCTGGCTCTTTTGCGTAGTAAGGTTGGGACCGTGGCTTTCGTTGATTAGCTTGGGTCTTGCTCTGATTGAAAGGGGTAGCTTCTGTGGCTGTCTTCGACTAGATCGGTGGTTGGGCTCTGATCGAAAGAGGTAGCTTTTGGGGTTGACATTGATTAGAATGGTGGTTGTTCGCTGATTGAAAGGGGAAGCTTTCGTGTTTGTCATTGATTAGATTGGGGTAAAACTCTGATTGAAAGGGGCAGATTGGCGAGTTGTCTTTGATTAGATTGGTGTATTGCTCTGTTTGAAAGGGGCAGCTTGGTCTCACCTGCAGTTTGAGTGGCCTTTTCGGTGGTTATGCGCTGTTATTGGTTCTTGAGCTGTCCTGCTTCTTGGTTTAGCGAGCCTAGGGGATTAGGTTGAAGGTGTATTAGTCTGGATGGAATGGGCGTGGTGTGCAGGGTGCTTGGGAGGGTATCCTTGTCGGATGTCGTCATCTCCAGTTCGAGTCTCTTCTTGGTGCTTGTCCCTCTGTAGTAGCTATTCTTTAGAAGTGGGTTTTATGCTTGTTTTCTGGGTTTGGTTGGAGTATTAGTGTCTTGGTTTGTTTACCCCATCTCTGGAGTTTGTGGTCGTTAGTAGTCAGCTGGGAGTGGTTTGATTTAGCGAGCCTTAGGCTTGGATGAGGGAGTATTAGGTCGGATGGAATGGGCATGGTGTGTAGGGTGGGGCCCCTTGTCGGATGCCATCATCTCTGGTTCGAACCTCTTCTTGGTGCCTTGTTCCTCTGTAGTAGCTGTTCAGCCTCTCTTGTTGCTGTATTGCTTTGTTGCTGCTAGATCTCAGTGATGGTTATCATCTGGTCATTTCTGACTGCGACTATTGTTTTTATTTCCTAGCCTGGCGGAATGTGCCAAGCAATAGTTTGCTTTCTTGTTTTACTACTCTTATCACCACATATCGCATATCATTCCCCGTTGGGCTATCCTTCCGCTTTGATGGATAGCGCAACGGGGGTATAATCTCTACACGTTTGGCACTTTTGTTATTTTACTTACTCTACTTTACTCTCCATGTGGATTGTGCATGGATTATCGCACTTTTTTCAATCTCTTTTTTTCCTTTCTTTTCCTCCTGGGGTATGCCCCTTGTATACTGTACATTCGGTTAACCTTTTTTAATTTCAAGCTAATTTACCAAAAAAAAAAAAAGCGGACGCGGGGTTGCTATGCCATGAGGCATAGTACCCCCTAACCACCTCCCAAACGGTACCATTTTGGAGGGGAAAATCCTTAGGCTTTCTATTTGCAATCCTATGGAGCAAAAACGTAATTATAAGAGCCCTAAAGATAAAATTTAATTATGTCTCTATAGAATAATATGATCAGAATAATAAGATCTTCACATTGCTTCAAATAGATTGAAAATTGGAGTAGTTAATTTTTCAACTGTATTTTTAATATATAAATAGTCCAAAAAATTAAGTGCTCCAATTTTTAATCCGTTTGAATAAGTGCGAAGATCTTATTATTCTAAACATATTATTTTAAAAAGACATAATTAACTTTTGTCTTTAAGGCTCTAATAATCATGTTTCTGCTCCACAAGATCCTAAATAAAGAACAGATAGTTAATTATGAGAGTTCTAAAGATAAAAGTTAATTATGATCCTTTAGAATAATATGTTCAGAATGATAAGATATTCGCACTTGTTCAAACGGATTAAAAATTTGAGCACTTAATTTTTTTTGGATTGTTTATATATTAAAAATACAGTTAAAAAATTAACAAAAATTAACTGCTCTATTTTTGAATCCGTTTGAGCCAGTGTGAAGATCTTATTATTTTGATTATATTACTCTAAAGAGACATAATTAAATTTTATCTCTAAGACTCTTATAATCACATTTCTGCTCCATAGAATTGTAAATATGAAGCTTAAGGATTTTTTTCCTTCAAAACGGTACCATTTGGGGTGTGAGTAGGAGGTACTGTGCCTCATGGCATAGTAGAGCCCTCACGTCCAAACAAAGCACAAGTAATTTTACTTGTCTAAGGGTAACTAAGATCTTCAATGCTATTTCTCTCCAAAATATTGGGACCTATATGTACTCTAATTTTGGGCCAAAATATTACTCGAATAAACCATTTTTCATCTCATTAATTAGTGTGAGCAGAAAGTTAGGTCGATGGACATAATTATCAACAAGTTTTAATTTCGCATTTTGCAAATATTAGCTACTCGATGAGCCAAATGAATGAACAATTTTGAGTTATACTTTCTAGCCTGGAATGAAATTCAATAGGAAGAGCATAACAACTAGGGGCGTTAACCGAAACCGGAAAAATCGAACCGGACCGAATTTTTTAAACCGTTCAAATAATTTCGATCGGGTTCCGATTTTAAAATTTTTACAAACCGATTTTTCGGTTCAGTTTCCGATTTACGTATTCTAAAAACCGGTCGAAACCGGAACCGGATATATAATATATATATATATATAATATACATATATATATAAACCCCTTTACCAATTGATCGAGCCCTAATTTTCTCACTGCCCCCACTCCCAGCCGCACTTCTCAGTTTTTACTGGTCCCACTCCCAGCCTCCCACGATTTGAATCTATCTCTCTCTCCTACCAACGACGAGTTCCTCGGCCGGCTGTCTCTCATCTCCTGTCAACGCTATCAACGACGAGTTCTCGGCCGGCTGTCTCTCATCTCCTGCCAACAACGAGGAACGATCGGCGATCTGTGAGGCGATCCGGCCAATTGTCTCCCACTCCGGCTGTCTCTCACACACAGGTTTCTGTCTCTCTCTCTCTGTGTGTGTATTTGTTTGCTCTCTTTTTTTCCTAATCAGAACTCTTGCAAGTCCTTACGGTTTCATCGGCTGTCGCATCTCATATGAATAGATCTGTTGTTGTTTTTGCTGTGAGGGCTGGCTTTTGATCTGTTGTTTCTGCTTCTGCTGTTTTTTTTTTTTTTTTAGATGGATGATTCTGGTGTTACTAATATTGGAGCATGTTGATAATGAACCCATCACAGTGGATGAACAGAGTCCGAAACGTAGTCCGAAACGTAGGGCTAATCAGTCTGAAGTCTGGGATCATTTTCAGAAATTGGAAAAGGTTGAAGGACAAAAGCGAAAGGCTGTTTGTAACCATTGTGGCCAAATATTTACTTGTGATTCAAATTCTAATGGGACATTATCAATGAAAACACATATTAAGTTAATATGTAGACAATATGAGTTTAGCTAGTTCAATTTGAAGAAGAACCCAGGTAAGAGGCAAAAAACCCTAGCGTTTGAATCCGTGAATGGAGGAGGCACCGGCACGGTTCCAAAGCTTACCGCCGTTAGCTTTAGTGTGGAGGCATGTAGAAAGGCCTTGGTTGAAATGATTATTCTTGATGAGTTGCCATTTCATTTTGTTGAGGGTCAAGGTTTTAAACGGTTCATACACGTGGTGCAACCAAAGTGGGATAATCCGCCAGGTAGATTAATGGTTGTAAAAGATTATATGAAAATATATCAAGATGGGAAGAAATCTTTGAAAAGAGCACTTAAGGACCACGAATTTGCCTTACCACGGACACTTGGACTTCTCTTCAAAATCTTAACTATATGTGTCTCACTGCTCATTTCATTGATCGTGATTGGAAGCTTCACAAAAAAATTCTTAACTTTTGTTTAGTTCCAAACCACAAGGGCGAGACACTTGGTAAGGTGGTGGAAGAATGTTTGGTGGAATGGGGGATTGACAAATTTTTGACAATCACAATTGATAATGCAAAATCCAATGACGGCATAATTGATTTTTTGAAGAAGAAGACCAAGAAAAGAGACACCACTATTTTAGACCACGAGTATTTACATGTTAGGTGTTGTGCTCATATATTGAATTTGGTTGTACGTGAGGGGTTGAAAGATGTTGATGTGTCAATTTCAAGGGTGCGCAACATTGTGAGGTATGTGAGATCCTTACCGCAAAGGTATGCCAAGTTTAGATCATGTTGTGATAAAGAAAAAATTGTTTCTAAACTTGTGCCATGTTTAGATGTTGTTACTCGTTGGAATGCAACATACTTTATGTTGGAAAGAGTTTTGATGTTTCAAAAAGCTTTTGAGAGATTGAAAGATGAAGATAATCTCTCACTTAATGTTGGTGTTAGAGAGGATGAGATTGGTGTAGAATCGTAGATAATGAATTGGAAGGGGAAGTATATGGTGAGTTAATTGACATTATGAATTTCGAGAAACAACATGAGAGGGGCCAAGGGAAAGGGAGAGGGAAACATGTAACACATGGTACTCCTAGTAGTGATGATTGGAATGTTATGGAAATGTATGTTGAAGTTCTTTAGGTGTTTTACATTCTAACCGAGAAATTTTCGGGTTCTTTGTATGTGACATGCAATACATTTTTCAAAGAGATCATGACCATAAAAACTACAATTGTTAAGTTGAAAAATAGTGATAACCCTAAGTTGAAGGTTTTGGCTAGTGGCATGAACAAAAAGTATGACAAGTATTGGGGTAAGTTTGACAAAATAAACTCTTTATTGTTGTATGCCAATGTTCTTGATCCCCGTTACAAATTTGTTTGTGTGAGATGGAGTTTGAACAAACACTATGAGAAAAGTGTTGTTAAAAAGAAGGTTATTGAGATACAGGAGGGGATGCTAAAGCTTTTTAATTGGTATGAGAAGAAGAGTGTTGAACATGGGAAAACACAAAATGTTGGTGAGTTCTCTAGAAGTGAGAAGAATTCAAAGGAGTATATGAATTTTTGTGAGGAAATGGACGATGAATTTGAGCGACACATGGAAGAGGAGAATGATATGGTGAGCAAATCGGAGTTGGAGAGGTATTGGTTGGAGAGTAAGGAAGACTCTAAAGTTCATAGTGATAAGTTTGATGTGTTGGCTTTGTGGAAAGTTAATTCTCCTAGGTATCCCATTCTCTCTCAAATGGTACGGGACATTCTAGCTATTCCGGTATCTACCGTTGCATCCGAATCCGCTTTTAGCACGGGAGGACGTATTCTTGATCCATACCGGACGTATCAACCTGACTACGAGGGCATTCAAGGAGATTCAAATATAAGGAAATGTAGCTAACAGAACTGCAAAGCCATCATCAATATGAACGAACTTTATGAAGCAAGTAGATTTCTGGGTTCAAATGGCATATATGTTGTCCGTATGGCAAGGAAGTGGGCAATGCATTTGGACCCATCTACCAATTGAACTGCAACAAAAGAGAAATCAAAACATGAAAGCCAGAGCAAGATCGATATTTGAGCTTGGTCTTTAAGAAAAGGAGAAAACCACATCGATCACTGCACAACATACATGTATGAACCAAAAGAGTGTAAAAAAGAAAGCACACATAACCGGTTAAAGAGAGAGGTGTACTGTGGAAGGAAAGACTACATTAATCAGGGGCGGACCCACAATTTAGTTACAGTGGGGTCAAATATCTATAACATATGTAATTTATTTTTTGTATGTAAAAATCGGATAAGAAGTTGAATTAAACACGAAAACCAAAAAAAAAAACAAAGAGTGGAAACTACCATACCCAAGCTTTTTTACATTAAATAATTTTCACACATCACTTTTTACAATTCAAACTCTATTTTTTTCTTTATCTATATAAATTTACAATATTGTCCTAAGATGTGTTGAAAAGCGTATTAAAAAAGGACAACATACTAGTAAATTCATATATAAATAAATAATAAAGACGTAAGAGAGAGAGAGAGAGAGAAAAAAATCACTCCCCTCTCTTATCGTGTTCGTGTGGGCTAAATGCAACTCCTTATCCCTAAATTGTGGTACCCCAACGCAAGCGAAAGAGACAAGACAGACAAGCGTAGAAAAAGGAAAGGAAATACTACTAATAGTAGTAGTTGTAGTAGGGAGAAAGGAGGGGGCCAATCAGGTTAAGGTGGTTTTCTGATACTGCGGGATTTGATGTGAAGATGAATTTGTTATACTGCGGAAGCGGAATTCAGTTGGCGCCAAATCAAAGGCCGTGGGAAATTGAAACTGGGTTTGCAAACGAAATTGGATTCGTAATCCGAATTGGATAAATACTAGTACATGGTTGCTGATGTCATCTACCACTGTCGGTTTCCATCTCTCTCTCTCTTAAAAATCTGCGACTCATTACTTGTTTCACATTGGCAATTTTGTTGCTTCCCCTCATTCACTAGACTAGACAAGACAGCATACCCTCGCACCCACATAGGAGTAGGAATCTCACACGCTGAAGCTTTCAGTTTCTGGGTTTCCTCTTGATTTCTTCTACTCATTTGGTATTTGGGTTGTGGCTGAAAAATCAGTAAGTTGCACACTTTCTTCGTCACTCATTTTCTCTTTCTTCCATACATTAATGTCATGGGCGGACCCAGTATAGGGCAAGGGGGGTCACTTGACCCCACTGAGTTCCAAAATACCCCTAGAGTAGGTATAGTTTAGAGGAATATTTTATAATTTTGCCCCAAGAGGATCACATTCTTGCCCTGAAGATCCCACAAAATTTATAATTTTTGCCTTCTTTAATTGTGACGTTATGCAAAGAATTCAATATTTTCTCTCTTCACAAAGTCTACGAGTCTATAGACTCTTACTTTATAGTCTGTTATTGTATATCTCTCTAAAGACAAAAGCAAACATAGGCTTCTATGAAGACAAAAGCAAACAAAGGCAAAAGTAAACAGTCTTTCTAGATAAAAGTTAGGTCAGACAATTACCAATTAATGTAAAAAAGCTTGGGTATGGTAGTTTCCACTCTTTGTTTTTTTTTTTTTGGTTTTCGTGTTTAATTCAACTTCTTATCCGATTTTTACATACAAAAAATAAATTACATATGTTATAGATATTTGACCCTACTGTAACTAAATTCTGGGTCCGCCCCTAATTAATGTAGTCTTTCCTTCCACAGTACACCTCTCTCTTTAACCGGTTATGTGTGCTTTCTTTTTTACACTCTTTTGGTTCATACATGTATGATGTGCAGTGATCGATGTGGTTTTCTCCTTTTCTTAAAGACCAAGCTCAAATATCGATCTTGCTCTGGCTTTCATGTTTTGATTTCTCTTTTGTTGCAGTTCAATTGGTAGATGGGTCCAAATGCATTGTCCACTTCCTTGCCATAAGGACAACATATATGCCATTTGAACCCAGAAATCTACTTGCTTCATAAAGTTCGTTCATATTGATGATGGCTTTGCAGTTCTGTTAGCTACATTTCCTTATATTTGAATCTCCTTGAATGCCCTCGTAGTCAGGTTGATACGTCCGGTATGGATCAAGAATACGTCCTCCCGTGCTAAAAGCGGATTCGGATGCAACGGTAGATACCGGAATAGCTAGAATGTCCCGTACCATTTGAGAGAGAATGGGATACCTAGGAGAATTAACTTTCCACAAAGCCAACACATCAAACTTATCACCATGAACTTTAGAGTCTTCCTTACTCTCCAACCAATACCTCTCCAACTCCGATTTGCTCACCATATCATTCTCCTCTTCCATGTGTCGCTCAAATTCATCGTCCATTTCCTCACAAAAATTCATATACTCCTTTGAATTCTTCTCACTTCTAGAGAACTCACCAACATTTTGTGTTTTCCCATGTTCAACACTCTTCTTCTCATACCAATTAAAAAGCTTTAGCATCCCCTCCTGTATCTCAATAACCTTCTTTTTAACAACACTTTTCTCATAGTGTTTGTTCAAACTCCATCTCACACAAACAAATTTGTAACGGGGATCAAGAACATTGGCATACAACAATAAAGAGTTTATTTTGTCAAACTTACCCCAATACTTGTCATACTTTTTGTTCATGCCACTAGCCAAAACCTTCAACTTAGGGTTATCACTATTTTTCAACTTAACAATTGTAGTTTTTATGGTCATGATCTCTTTGAAAAATGTATTGCATGTCACATACAAAGAACCCGAAAATTTCTCGGTTAGAATGTAAAACACCTAAAGAACTTCAACATACATTTCCATAACATTCCAATCATCACTACTAGGAGTACCATGTGTTACATGTTTCCCTCTCCCTTTCCCTTGGCCCCTCTCATGTTGTTTCTCGAAATTCATAATGTCAATTAACTCACCATATACTTCCCCTTCCAATTCATTATCTACAGATTCTACACCAATCTCATCCTCTCTAACACCAACATTAAGTGAGAGATTATCTTCATCTTTCAATCTCTCAAAAGCTTTTTGAAACATCAAAACTCTTTCCAACATAAAGTATGTTGCATTCCAACGAGTAACAACATCTAAACATGGCACAAGTTTAGAAACAATTTTTTCTTTATCACAACATGATCTAAACTTGGCATACCTTTGCGGTAAGGATCTCACATACCTCACAATGTTGCGCACCCTTGAAATTGACACATCAACATCTTTCAACCCCTCACGTACAACCAAATTCAATATATGAGCACAACACCTAACATGTAAATACTCGTGGTCTAAAATAGTGGTGTCTCTTTTCTTGGTCTTCTTCTTCAAAAAATCAATTATGCCGTCATTGGATTTTGCATTATCAATTGTGATTGTCAAAAATTTGTCAATCCCCCATTCCACCAAACATTCTTCCACCACCTTACCAAGTGTCTCGCCCTTGTGGTTTGGAACTAAACAAAAGTTAAGAATTTTTTTGTGAAGCTTCCAATCACGATCAATGAAATGAGCAGTGAGACACATATAGTTAAGATTTTGAAGAGAAGTCCAAGTGTCCGTGGTAAGGCAAATTCGTTGGTCCTTAAGTGCTCTTTTCAAAGATTTCTTCCCATCTTGATATATTTTCATATAATCTTTTACAACCATTAATCTACCTGGCGGATTATCCCACTTTGGTTGCACCACGTGTATGAACCGTTTAAAACCTTGACCCTCAACAAAATGAAATGGCAACTCATCAAGAATAATCATTTCAACCAAGGCCTTTCTACATGCCTCCACACTAAAGCTAACGGCGGTAAGCTTTGGAACCGTGCCGGTGCCTCCTCCATTCACGGATTCAAACGCTAGGGTTTTTTGCCTCTTACCTGGGTTCTTCTTCAAATTGAACTAGCTAAACTCATATTGTCTACATATTAACTTAATATGTGTTTTCATTGATAATGTCCCATTAGAATTTGAATCACAAGTAAATATTTGGCCACAATGGTTACAAACAGCCTTTCGCTTTTGTCCTTCAACCTTTTCCAATTTCTGAAAATGATCCCAGACTTCAGACTGATTAGCCCTACGTTTCGGACTACGTTTCGGACTCTGTTCATCCACTGTGATGGGTTCATTATCAACATGCTCCAATATTAGTAACACCAGAATCATCCATCTAAAAAAAAAAAAAAAACAGCAGAAGCAGAAACAACAGATCAAAAGCCAGCCCTCACAGCAAAAACAACAACAGATCTATTCATATGAGATGCGACAGCCGATGAAACCGTAAGGACTTGCAAGAGTTCTGATTAGGAAAAAAAGAGAGCAAACAAATACACACACAGAGAGAGAGAGACAGAAACCTGTGTGTGAGAGACAGCCGGAGTGGGAGACAATTGGCCGGATCGCCTCACAGATCGCCGATCGTTCCTCGTTGTAGGCAGGAGATGAGAGACAGCCGGCCGAGAACTCGTCGTTGATAGCGTTGACAGGAGATGAGAGACAGCCGGCCGAGGAACTCGTCGTTGGTAGGAGAGAGAGAGAGAGAGAGAGATAGATAGATAGATTCAAATCGTGGGAGGCTGGGAGTGGGACCAGTAAAAACTGAGAAGTGCGGCTGGGAGTGGGGGCAGTGAGAAAATTAGGGCTCGATCAATTGGTAAAGGAGTTTATATATATATGTATATATATATATATATATATATATATATATATATATATATATATATATATATATATATATATATATATATATATATATATATATATATATATATATTAGAATACGTAAACCGGAAACCGAACCGGAAAACCGGTTTGTAAAACTTTTAAAATCGGAACTGGATCAAAATTATTCGACCGGTTTAAAAAATTCGGTTCGGTCCGATTTTTCCAGTTTCGGTCGATTTTCCGGTTTCGGCTAACGCCCCTGGTTGTTATGCTCTTCCTATTGAATTTCATTCCAGGCTAGAAAGTATAACTCAAAATTGTTCATTCATTTGGCTCATCGAGTAGCTAATATTTGCAAAATGAGAAATTAAAACTTATTGATAATGATGTCCATCGACCTAACTTTCTGCTCACACTAATTAATGAGATGAAAAATGGTTTATTCGAGTAATATTTTAGCCCAAAATTAGAGTCCATATAGGTCTCAATATTTTGGAGAGAAATAGCATTGAAGATCTTAGTTACCCTTAGACATGTAAAATTACTTGTGCTTTGTTTGGACGTGAGGGCTCTGCTGTGCCATGAGGCACAGTACCTCCTACTCACACCCCAAATGGTACCGTTTTGGAGGGAAAAAGTCCTTAAGCTTCATATTTACAATTCTATGGAGCAGAAATGTGATTATAAGAGTCTTAGAGATAAAATTTAATTATGTCTCTTTAGAATAATATGATCAAAATAATAAGATCTTCACACTGGCTCAAATGGATTCAAAATTGGAGCAGTTAATTTTTGTTAATTTTTTAACTGTATTTTTTAATATATAAACAATCCAAAAAAAATTAAGTGCTCAAATTTTTAATCCGTTTGAACAAGTGCGAATATCTTATCATTCTGAACATATTATTCTAAAGGATCATAATTAACTTTTATCTTTAGAACTCTCATAATTAACTATCTGTTCTTTATTTAGGATCTTGTGGAGCAGAAACATGATTATTAGAGCCTTAAAGACAAAAATTAATTATGTCTTTTTAGAATAATATGTTTAGAATAATAAGATCTTCGCACTTGTTCAAACAGATTAAAAATTGGAGTACTTAATTTTTTAGACTATTTATAGTATTAAAAATACAGTTGAAAAATTAACTGCTTCAATTTTCAATCTATTTGAAGCAATGTGAAGATCTTATTATTCTGATCATATTATTCTATAGAGACATAATTAAATTTTATCTCTAGGGCTCTTATAATTACGTTTCTGCTCCATAGGATTGCAAATAGGAAGCCTAAGGATTTTCCCCTCCAAAACGGTACCGTTTGGGAGGTGGTTAGGGGGTACTATGCCTCATGGCATAGCAGAGCCCCCGCGTCCGCTTTTTTTTTTTTTGGGTAAATTAGCTTGAAATTAAAAAAGGTTAACCGAATGTACAGCCTACAAGGGGCATACCCCAGGAGGAAAAGAAAGGAAAAAAAAAGATTGAAAAAAGTGCGATAATCCATGCACAACCCACATGGAGAGTAAAGTAGAGTAAGTAAAATAACAAAAGTGCCAAACGTGTAGAGATTATACCCCCGTTGCGCTATCCATCAAAGCGGAAGGATAGCCCAACGGGGAATGATATGCGATATGTGGTGATAAGAGTAGTAAAACAAGAAAGCGAACTATTGCTTGGCACATCCCGCCAGGCTAGGAAATAAAAACAATAGTCGCAGTCAGAAATGACCAGATGATAACCATCACTGAGATCTAGCAGCAACAAAGCAATACAGCAACAAGAGAGGCTGAACAGCTACTACAGAGGAACAAGGCACCAAGAAGAGGTTCGAACCAGAGATGATGGCATCCGACAAGGGGCCCCACCCTACACACCATGCCCATTCCATCCGACCTAATACTCCCTCATCCAAGCCTAAGGCTCGCTAAATCAAACCACTCCCAGCTGACTACTAACGACCACAAACTCCAGAGATGGGGTAAACAAACCAAGACACTAATACTCCAACCAAACCCAGAAAACAAGCATAAAACCCACTTCTAAAGAATAGCTACTACAGAGGGACAAGCACCAAGAAGAGACTCGAACTAGAGATGACGACATCCGACAAGGATACCCTCCCAAGCACCCTGCACACCACGCCCATTCCATCCAGACTAATACACCTTCAACCTAATCCCCTAGGCTCGCTAAACCAAGAAGCAGGACAGCTCAAGAACCAATAACAGCGCATAACCACCGAAAAGGCCACTCAAACTGCAGGTGAGACCAAGCTGCCCCTTTCAAACAGAGCAATACACCAATCTAATCAAAGACAACTCGCCAATCTGCCCCTTTCAATCAGAGTTTTACCCCAATCTAATCAATGACAAACACGAAAGCTTCCCCTTTCAATCAGCGAACAACCACCATTCTAATCAATGTCAACCCCAAAAGCTACCTCTTTCGATCAGAGCCCAACCACCGATCTAGTCGAAGACAGCCACAAAAGTTACCCTTTTCAATCAGAGCAAGACCCAATCTAATCAACGAAAGCCACGGTTCCAACCGTACTACGCAAAAGAGCCAGGTTAATGAAGCAAAGGTACTAGGCATGTAAAGAAGCTCAACAAAGAGCATGAGCGATGGAACTTATTCTGTCCAGATGAAACCGTCACAATCCAATTAAAGATCATAATGTATCCCAAACTGATCTACTGTAAAATACCAGGCTAGCACATAACTTCAGCATGTAAATACCAAGCCAGCATGTAAAGATTGTAGAAGCGATGGAACCAACTAGGAACTCAGTCGCATAAATTCAGATAGATGACTGCCAAATAGATACACCCGATCTTAGTCCAACAGTTGACTGCCCGATCGAGTGTTTCAATATGAATCTACAAGTAGAAATAATAGTGCAGCCAATTAGACTGCCCAAATCATAGCTATCTTAATCGATCAAAGAATACCTCTACGTACGCCACCGACGGCTTTGTCCGTGATTTCCAGCCCAATCCGAATAAACCGGTTGCTGGATTTAACTTGCCGTAGAAACTGTTTCGGCAACCTAGGGTTACAGAAGCCGCTAGACCACCACTAGGTTGACTGGTTGACCCGCAATTGGCGACCAGATTTGTGATGGCTAACCCGTTGTTTCGGCTTTGGAAGGGTGACTCGCCGTCGGTTCGCGGCACCTCTTTAGCGTGAGTTCAAGAACCAACCTTAAGAACCCACTTCCGATTGAATATGAGATCTGTGATCTAACCCCCAACGCCTTGCAGAGCTATGAAGAACTTCCGACATGGCTGGGATGGCCATAGGAACAGCCCGTCAGACCCATCTCGATTGCTGGGATCGGCTTCACTCGCTGCTGTTCTCCATGGTGTATCGAATGTTTATGGCCAACGAAAATCTGAGAGCCCATTTCTGGAAACCCTCTTGATATATTTGGAGCCGAAGCCGATCTGATAAGGTAGCTCTCTAAATGGCGGCGCAGATTCATGACCCAAACTGCCCCTATGAATATGCGAACCATTAGGTTGGGATGTTGGCCGATTGACCATGGAAGATCTCCCTTTGCTGTACCTCCGTTTCAGAAGATGAACAGGGAAATCTACCTTTGCTATATTCTCGCTGTAAAATCGTGGACCTGCTCCTAGCGGAGGACTAGATGAATTTCTTGATGCCAAACTGAGCTGGGATTACCTCAGGTTTGGTGATGGCCGAATAGATTGACAGGGGGAGTGCATTCTCTAAAGAGAGAAGCTCTCAACCCCGTGTCCGCTTTGTTTGGTTTTCTTTTTGAAAAAAATTTTCCAACTCAAAAAACACTCATTACAACTACTTTCAATCATTAATCTCATTTCTCTCTCCAATCATTACTCTCATTTCTTTCTATATCTCTCTCCACTCATTACCCATATCGCAAATCATTACCCTATTACTCTCTCCACTCATTACCCCAAAAACTAAGTTCAAAAATTCGTCTAAACACAACATTGATAGTTCTAACAGTGATTATATTCTCTCTGTCCCAATTTGTTGAGCATGTTTCTTTTTTTTTAGAACCTCACAAAAAATTGTCTATATCTCACAATTTATAATATTTTTTATGATTTCAAAATCTTTGTTTACAAGAATGAATTGAAATATTTACCAAAAAAAAAAAAGAATGGATTGAAATCTATCAAACAAGATTCATGTTGAATATATAAAATCTATATAATAACGGAGCTCAGTTTTTGAATCTTATATCCGTAGTTATAAATCTAGACCATTCATTTCTAAATCCTATGATTAGCAAGTATTAAGAATTTCTATAAATCTAGATCATCCATGTTTTGCTACCAACGGCTAGGATCAATTTTCCTAACACTTTACTTATCTAAAAGGATTGATTCCCTAACACACACAGTGGTTTTCCTCCACTTCTAGAACGTCCCAGAAATATCTAGAATATTCTAGACCGTTGTAGAATCGTCTAGATTATTTTCCAACATTCTAGAGAGTTCTCCACCATTCTAGAATACTCTAGATTATAACCAATAGGTTTTCGTTAAGTCACTTGCCGCAACGGCAAGTCTTGTATACTACTAACACTGTTGGAGAACGGGGCGATTTCCATATTCATAGGGAGAAAACTAGTTCCCCTTGCCAAACTATTCCATACCTTTTACTTGCAACAAACCCTTTCTATTCACGTAGATTGGAAGGAAACAGAGAATGAAAAACGTTTAAGAAAGTATTCTGGCTTAATAAGATTTAGAGAATAACAATTTGCACTAAATACAATGAACATATATCATGCATCTGGACTATAGCTGCGGGCAGGAATTTTTTTTGGAAAATGTACGGTTGGATTAATATGAAACTTGGAGAATGGATTGTAATTCTGCATGCTTTTTAGGTGAAGTGAGATACAAAACCACAATTATCTGCATTAGTGTTAAAATCTGCTACACACTGATGGCACAATTTGTAGTTTCTTGGCGTAGTATAGCTTTCAAAAAAGACCGACTTGGTGACTGTTGCTTCTCACAATCTATCAGTCTTGTCGTGCCTTCGAAAATGTTTGAACATACATGGGATGAAAGGATTGTTTTTAAGTGCATGGAAAGGGTTCATACTGGTGGTGGTATACGTATACGTTGGATTAAATTAATTTAATTGAACTGACATTCATTTTGTAGGCAACTATATTCAGGGCAGGGCAGGGTAGGAGTCTGGAGAAAGTTGCAGAGGCCAACAGTGATACTTTAGGGGCTGGAACCTTGGGGCAAATGTAAAATGTGAGAAATTAGAACGAGTCCCATGACAAATTTTATCAGCAATTTTGTAAAACGAGGCTTGCCAGCCATGTTATGGAAAACTTTGCAGAAGGCAATCCTCAGCAGCTGTAGAGTCCATGTTCACACATCAAAGCATGTGTACAGTTTATTGCCTATTGGAGATCTTGCTTAATTTGGTACTCTGTTGTAAGTCATTTTTCTTGCGCAACATGATCACTGTGTATAATGGCAAGAATAATAATGGTTGTAGCCTGAATTAAAAACTGCCTACTGTTTAGAACGCAGCAACTTGCTTAAATTGGAAGTTCTTGGATATTCTGCAGAAAGGAGTAACTTTTGTTGTGCTGTCCTGCAGATTTGCTTCTTTCATTGGAACACTCATAAATACGACTAGTTGATGTGTCCTACTTTTTGTAGTATTTCTGGGCAAATAGTTGTTTTTTCCCCTTGGATACTCATAGCCATTGGTATGAAGCATGAGAGTTACGTGCATGTATGTTTTCAACTCTGAGTTAAATTCTTACCATAAACCACTGGGTGTATATTTGTTGTAGAATTGTTGTATTGGAGAAAATTATTTGGTTGATTTATGAAAGCTGCATTGGTGCACTTCAAATCACTGATTTTTATTTGTCTGGACTCCTCGGAGGGCCATTCTCTTTGGATGCAGACTTTTTTCCTGGTATTAGTGTATTACATCTTTTGTAGTCTCTGGTGATATTGTCTGCTAAGTTTACATGATTCTTTTTAGGATCAAGTGAGAAATAAGATGTCAACTCCAAATAAGTGATCCAGCAGACTCTTTTGAGGATATATGATAAGCATTGTCTTTGTTGAAGCTGGACAAACTAGGGTCCTTCCAAATCAACCCTAGGATGCCGGTTCTATATGCATTTTGTACAAGCATTGTTGGTTTGAAACTGCTTCCCTTGCTTTCTCCTTAGCTATTTTTGTCGCTCTAGTAGTGGTGTCAATATGTTTGATTATGTCACCGCTGTAAAGACTAGTCTTGCATACTTCTAACATTCTGTGTTAGTACGGGTGAGTAAAGATTACTCATAGGAAAAATACTAGTCCCTCTTGGCTGGCATGTCTTGGCAAAGTCTTCCATTTCTGTTTTTGGGCACATTTAACATAATGAGATTCTTAGCATGCAACCATGTAAAGTTCAATGGTTAGTGATTGAAGCATGAAGTTTTCTAGGGAAGTCTTTCCAGTCCTCAACCTCAATGACACTTCTGAAAAACCTGGAATCCAGACTTATTAAGTGGATCTTTTCTTTGGACAGGTTGCTACAAATTGGACAGATGATGAATGCTCCTTAGGATGTCAAGAGACAACTAGCATAGGAGGACTGATCGAAGTTGATAGGAGCAATTGGATGTGTGGGCAGATTGGCTTTGTGGGATCTGGTACTAAATTGCTGAATTGAAGGGTATTTGAGAGGCGGATAAAAAAAAAAGGGTATTTGAGAGGCATGTTGACTTCTTTGACTAGACGACATCCTCCCTCATCGTTAAGACGAGACTCATGGTCGTCGGTCCAGCTAATCAAGGATTGTGATGCGTCAAGAATAATCCCTAGTTAGGGGGAAGCATCATTTATTTTGTTCCACGACCGTATGGGAGCAAGCCTGGACTCCTGGAGGTTGATTTTGTAGCAACCCTCTAATGTAGTCTTGTATATCTTCTGTTGCCTGATCTATAGAACTGAACTGTAGGCCTTGGTTTCCCCATTCTTTCCAGGTAACTACAAATTTTGTGGGTGGGGGGATAGGACATACCAAAGAGAAGTAAGTGCACCAAAGGTCCAAACCTTTTTGGCAACTTATTTTTGAAAGACAAAAGAAAGATCATGAAGTGGCCAAGGCCTTTTCTAGAAAAGCGACAGGCAAGATTATGAAGGTGAAGATGATGACAGTGATGACCGCGAGGATAAGATTTCCTTTTCTTTCTTTTTTTGTCGGCGAGGATAACATTATCTTACCTTCCCAAATAACAAGAATTTCTCAAATTGTAAAAAACCTAATTGAAACTAAATGGGTCACAAATGACAAATTAAAACTATGTTTGCCAGCATAAAAAGGAGAAAGGAAAAATTCAATGTGGGATGATGAGAACAAGGAGTGATGGGATCTAGCAAACTATGGCGGTATTTTGAACGAAAAAACCTAACCATGGAGAGCTTTAAGTTGGTAACAATATGAACAGAAAAAGCGCTGATTTTGGGTTAAATTGAGAGAGAGAGAGAGAGAGAGAGAGATATATCAGAAACGGCAAAGCCCAAAAACAGGAATGTCCATCCATTCGCAGAGCCAAGGGATGAAAAGGATGAGGGTGGGGTGGTGAATGGCGTGATAGGTAGGAGTCATTTATGCGTGTGCGGATGAGACGGTTTTATAACAGACCACAGACTCTCTTAAAACCATTGCTTAGCGTGTCAGCAATGCTTTATAAGCTAGCTCATCCCTCATTCTTCACCAAACAACACCAACCACAAACAACCTTAGAGAGAGAGAGAGAGAGAGCAAAAGAGAGAGAGAGAGCAAGAACGAGAGATGGAGAGATCAGCTAATAACAGGAAGAGAGCAAGAGAAGACGATGATCATCCGGCGGCAAGTGTCGCAAAGATTAAGCCAGATCTCATCAATGCTCGTGGCTACTATGTCCATCGCGAGTTTGAAACGACGGACAAACAACACAGCTTCGATAGCACCTTCGACACGACTGAGACAGGCTACAATAACAACAATGCGGCCTGTGCCGATGTAGAGGAAGGGTTATTCGATTTTCCATGGTTGAAAGAAGGTATGGCTTTCAAAGCAGAGGATTTTGAGGAATCAGATTTTGATAAC
The DNA here is from genome assembly GCA_025413875.1 of Rhododendron molle. Taxonomy (NCBI): domain Eukaryota; kingdom Viridiplantae; phylum Streptophyta; class Magnoliopsida; order Ericales; family Ericaceae; genus Rhododendron; species Rhododendron molle. Next base: position 319,206 of record CM046396.1, on the reverse strand, counting down.
ATATTTGTATCATCCTATTCTTCTTCTAGTGCTCTACAAGACGCTTCTGATTCCAAAGCAGAGGAGCAAAATCTGTGCCAGTTTCCAAAGCTCCTTAATTTTGATGACGACGATAAGAAGAAGAAGAAGAAGAAAAACAATTACGAGGATGACCTACTACCTCCGTCATTCCAAGCCGATCAACTTGAAGGCCCGGACTGGATTTGTAGCTGTGTGTTTGATTAGATCCAACGATCGCATGTTTATATGTGTCAATATTCGACTTAAGATGGGCCGGCCGGATCCTTGCATGGCATGCATGATGATCTACATGATCAGTTTTGTTCTGAGAGTAGGTAGTTAGTCATGGGTCTTTCGTTTATATAATCTTTTGAAGTCCAAGGATGTGATTAGATATGCATGTCCCAACTGAGTCGAGGCTTACGTGAATTTCTAGATGAAGTGAAATCGTGTAGGTGCTTTTTGTGATGCTATCATGCACTAGGTCCTTTTAATCGTTGTATTATCTGTTTGAGAATTAATAAATTCCTTTTCTGCCGAGCTTAAAAAAAAACGAATAGGTGCTTAGCAGTTAGCACCGCCCATGGCCATGAGGGAGAGGAGATCAAAGAATGTTTACTTTTCCAACTTTTTGCAAGTAGTACTCTTCTTAGGAATTTGGTCATGGGGTTGGATGCTGACATTGATTTAAGAGAGGGAGAACAGGACAACTCCAATGGCTGCACCTCATATGGGGCTCAAACCAGTAACCTCTAAATGGAGGGATTTGATGTAAAAAGCCATTTCTGCTACGAAAATCAGAATCTTTTCTTGGGATGATCAATGCCAGGCCAGGCCCTGGAGCTAGCTCAATGTAGAGGAATCAAAATCTTTTCTTGGGATGATCCTCATCCTCTCTCAATATAGAGAGCAATTGGAGAGGTGGTTGTACTCTATGAATCGAATTACACTCTGAGAAATTAAGGACAAATAGTAATCACTTTGATCACACGATCTTTCTTATCAACTGAAGTGCAAATCTGCTATTGAAACAACCTGGCCAGGCTTTAAAAAAAGGAGGACTTTTATTTCTGAGAGATCTTGAATTTGTGGATGAAATTAAGTTTGGAAAAGATAGGGACAAAAAAAAAAAAAGCAGAAGTGAGTCGGTCGAGTTAATTTGTTCGTTTGTGTCCTCTATGGCTAAGGGATTCCCTAAGCTTAATGGATCTCAACAACTCTGCATGTCTACCTTCTTAAATATGTACAAAAGTTCAGTTCCACTTTTGTTTAACATGTACTCCAGTTGGTACTACTAGCTAGCTAGCTAACAAAAAATGGATAATAGATGGACGATAATCATACACGTAACTTGATCGGCCACCCTCCATAACTGTGTGATTAACGGGTGTCCCTAAACCAATACCAATACCAATACCAACTAAGAGCAACCGCAGCAGCATCGGTAACGAATTTTGCTAAAGTAACGAGGCAAATCATAAAAAAAAACATGCTGCAGTAGCTCTACTGTTCCATAGCCAAAGATTAAAAATTAACCTTTCAATTCTTGGACCCACAATATCACACCTCTCTTTACATTTATTCTCTTCTCCCCCAATTTTCGGACATGACATGCATTTCAAAACATTATTTTTATGAGACGGAGAGTGGTAGCTAGTATTTTACTGCATTGATGCAAAAAGAAATGACTAGTTAAACTATAAAACCAGCATTTTAACTAGTTATTTAATCTATAATTGTTGGGGTTGCTCTTTTAGCACCAAGGGTTTTTATTTGTATCTTTTTATTTAAAGATTAATAAATTTCTTTTTATTTCCATTGCTACAAAAGTCTAAAAATATTAGTATATTTTTATCATACCAAGTGCTCGGAGTTCGCAGCGACTGGTTGCGGCCAAATCCAATCCCAAATCTTGAGAAGAAATAATTTCGAAGTCGGAGAATCCGTCAGAACTATTGTGCAACCCCGTGTGTTAATCGACAATTTTTTTTGAACTGTAAAAAAGTGTTAGGTGCAAATTTTAATTTTCTAGTCTTTTCCCCATAAGACTCGACGAGGTAGAAGATCCTTCGTATTCAGACATATTACTGCTGTTGAACAAGTCTCTCTCTGAACTACTCCTAAAACAGAGTTCACATACAATGCCGTCTTCTGCTGCGTTTGGTGCTCCTACCGCCGCCGCCGCTGCCGTCAAGGATTATACTTCTATCGGTCGCCGAAACCCAGACAAGAGCTGGCTCCCACCACCACCCACACATCAAAACCACCGTCTGCTCCGCCCTTTGCGGGTTTTCTCTTCTCACAAATTAACACCAACTGCAACAACAGAACCGACAAAAACAACACTCATTTCCTTCCCTTCTTCCCCCTCATCCATCCCAGGTCAATCCTTTTTACAAGTATTCAACTTTTCGCCTGGGGTCTTTTTTCTCGCCTTCTTAGATTTCGTTTCTTTTTTTGGGGTTAGGGTTTTGGTCTAAGAGGGAAGAAGATGATGCTTCTCGTAGTCGATCCTCGTCATTCCCACGCACAACAGCTGTTCGACATTTGACGGGATCTCTTACTGCAACTGAGGGACTTCGATTTGCTATTGTCAGTATCTTTACTTTTTTCCTGAGTTCCACCCCTTTTTTCGTTCATTATCATGTTTTGGTATTGGGCACATAATTTGATCAATGAATAGTGCATCTGTTTGTGCTCATACAATTTGGATTTTGTTCGATTGTACTTCGGACTTCTGTTAAGGTTGGGTTTGGACTATTCTTAAACACAGTGGGTGTTTAGTGGTTTTTTTGTTTAGTTATTCGTCAATTGTTTCTGGATTTTTGTCCCAATGAGAAGAATCAGAATATATAAAATTATTTACCCAAGTTTGGAAAGAAAGTTCGGATAAGACAGACACTCAATACGCAACAACCGTTCTTAACTTTTTTTTGTCTTTAGTGAACTTTTATATGCTTTTGGTCATAATTTTTACTTTTTAGATTTATCTTGTATTTGAATGAGTAATCCAAAAGATTTAGTGCAAATTCAATAAGAAATCAGAAAAGACCAACATAAATACCGCAATGAACATTTAGGCCAAAGGGTCTATAACTGAAGGGTGGGCACACACATTGCAATAGTCCCATTACGTCTCCATGCCTGTGGGAAGTGGCACATGAAAAGTAGTTGCAAAAATTAGTTTTTTGGCTGGGCAGTCGTATATCAGTTTTGTGACACAACCTCACAAATTCATTCACAAAAAACGGGTTCTTCTCCCTTTCCATGTGATAATAGATTCCTGCTTCTGTTTATACTCTGCATGTAGTAGTTTCAATGCTATGCTGGTCATTTTCGATCCTAAATTCTTTTCCAAATTCCGTGCTTCTTGTTTATGGTCTGTAACTCCAGAACAATCAATTGAACTTGAGCTTTTGATGAGGTTTGCTGCGTCTTAATATTAAGTGCAGTCATTCATGTAGGCCCAATTTTAGATTTAGTTTACGAAAATCTTTGGCAGTTCGTTTTTTATTCTATTTTAATGCATACCCTTTTGATGGTTGTAATTACTCTATTGATTGGCTCTTGTTGCAATTTGTTGGATATGGACTGCCTTCCATTTAGTAGGTTGTGGCACGGTTTAATGAGATAGTGACTAGGCCACTGTTGGAGGGAGCTTTGGACACTTTCAAGAAATATTCAGTTAAAGAGGAAGACATTGAGGTATGTGGCCACCTGAATCTTTTCAAAGTTGGCTAGTGTATGCGCCTCTTGTAGTGTTCCTTGTTGTCGTCAGTAGATTTTTGTGCTTTTGGATTTCCCTTTAACAGTGGAATGGGGAACAGATGTGTGATTTGAATTCTCCAATTTCCATCTCTGGGTTTCTATCACGTGTATCTTTAATTTGTGAAGGGTCTTACTTCAGGTTGATATCTGATCCTTAAACCCGTTTCTTATGTTATACAAGACATGATTATGGTCTTATTTGGAGCACTCCAGTGATGGGTGGCTTTGAATGCCCGGATATAGCATCAAACTTGTTTTTCTTGATATGCGGGGTGGCAAATGAAGTTAAATTGTCCAGCAGCATTGTAGGAGAGAGTTGGTTGATTGGTCCCACTGAGATCTACTAAGTAATTGGCAAATTGTGGTTAAATCAGGTGGATACAGTTACGTAATGGATCTATGTGAGTTTCCAAGTTGGTCCATTTTTTTCAAATTTGCATCCTCTTGTCCATTTGATCCTCTAACGACGGCAACCATTGTCCATGTGTGCCTCTTCTTCCTCTTTCTATGCTAGACTTGAAGCGGCGATCTGGTGGTGTGCTTTATCCTAGGGTCATTAAATGCGTTGCCTGCATGGCTTCAAGTTGGATTTTGCTTATGCTATGTGTATTGTGGACCTTTGGCTTCATTTGATGTTGAGATTCTTCAAGTCACCACAATGACACTCATTGTTGCAGAGTATGGAAGATTTAATGTTGTTAAATACAGCATAAATTCGTTGTCCCTCACGATAGCTTTAAGGGTAGAGTTTCTCCATAGTTCCAGCTACTGCCGTCAAGAGAGGGTAGTAGTACAGAGAAGATAAGCATGGCCCTCTGAAATTTCCCCATTAGAAATGTTGGCCCTGCAGACAAGGCAGAAACATTATTTCTACTATTATACTGACCTCAATAGATAAATCTCAATGTAGACCTCTTGGTATCTCTGGGTTGCGTAGAATAGTCGTGTATACGGATGTCTATTAGTTTGAGTAGTGTCTCTTGTCACCCTCTAGTTGGGAGCCGTAAGCTCGTAAGCTTTGAATCCCGATTGTAACACAGGTGTCTCCTGCACGTCACTCTCGCTTACCGATACTATAGATGTAAGGTGATATGAACAAAACCAAACCAAGCCAAACCAACCAAACCGAGCCTTATGTCCCAATCACTTGGGGTCGGCTACATGAATCTGTTTCCGCCATTGAACTCTGTCAAGAGCCACTTGTGAGGTGATATGAACAAGCACCTTAAAATTGCATCTTCTTCTCTCTCTTTTTTTTAATATATTTCTGCACGGTAGTTCTGTTGGTGTTGGTCTTTTAACTGAATAAACTGTCGATAGGTCATTGTTTCTCTGAGTGTAGCTGAGTCCTACCTTTTTTTTTTGGTACTTCGGAAATTAGAGTCCTGAGTCCTGACTTCTTCTCCTTGATATGCGATTTCTCAGTTCTGCATAAACTCCTATTGGTGATCATGGGGCAGCAGGCTGATTTCTAAGAACCACCTTATGCTACGATTGAATGTCAGATTGTGCATTGGCTAGTCAGGGATTTTCCTTAAATGAACCGCTAACTGCATGTCATGTGGAAGAAGTGAACATATGCTATGCAAAACAAACCTGGGTTTGCATGATTGAGATTATTTGCAGACCATTAATAATGTTAAAGCAAAAGTATATCTTTTTTATTTGTTGGGTGAACTTGTTCAGGCTGATGTGGATAGTGTCGCACAAAGCATGTAATGCATTTATGTTACGGATGTTTAATGTGTCTGTCCATTGTATTTGTTTTGCTTGAATATCAGATGACATAAGGCATAATTACTGTCGTCATGCATCAGGTAGTGTGGGTTCCTGGTAGTTTTGAAATTTCCCTGGTTGCAGAAAGGCTTGGGAAGTCACGCAAGTATCAAGCAATTTTGTGCATTGGAGCTGTGGTATGATTTCTATTCGGAATGCCTGAAATTTACTGTGCTGCAAGATTTTATAGAATAGTTTGTTAATTTTCTTTTGTGTTACAGTTACTAATATTTGAGAACATTCGGGGACTGGAAGGGGTTGCAATTAGACAATAAGGGGAGAAACTAGATTTGGACATATCTATGGTCGATTGACTGATGCAGTGGTTAGGAGGATTGATATAGTTAAGGTTGAGGGTAACAGTAAGGGGAGGGGTAGACCATAATTGACATTAGAGGTGGTAGTTCGAAAGGATTTTTTTTTGATATTACAGAACATGATGCCATCGACATAGCTGAGTGGAAAAAACAAATTCCTGTAGCCGACCCCAATTGATTGGCAAAAGATGAAAATTTTATTAAAAACGGGGAGAGGGGATCCAACGAAAAGTTGGAATACACCGCTAACAGGCAAAGGCCCAAACACCGAAGGGTCTCCAAGGGATTACAACATAGAAACAATAGAGCCCAACCCAACACCCAAGTAAAACAATACAGCCCAAACACCCAAATTCCGGCCCAACCCTGGACCGGCCCACCCAAGCCAACCCCCATAACCCTAACTGCAACGGCAGCCACCATCGTACAAGACACCAGAGGACCCAGCCTCGTCGTTAAGCCGATCCGGCCATTCCCAGATGTAGCAACTGGCGGCTGGAATCTGGCCTACGAGAGAGACCACCGAGACAGCCACAGCATGGGTACCAAAACCAACTACCAAAAAAACCCCAAGCTTTACTATCAAACAAGCAGCAGCAACCAACCAGAGAAGACAACCTGCCGGTCCCTCGCCCGAATGAGATCTCAAAAAGACCGCGGGCCGGAAGTCAGCACACAAAGATGACCAAGAGTAAACCATCCATGAGGACCGCAACCAACCCGCCGCCGCTGGTGAGAAACCGAACCAGATCTGACCGCCATCTTTGCCAATCGATTTTGAACAAAACGTGCAAAAAAAAAAAAAAAAAAACAGAAAAAAAAGCCCTCCACCACCACCCAAATCCGCCACCCACTGCCACCACACCACCACCCACCGCCACCACACCACCGCCCAAAACCACCACAGCAGATCGGAGTCATCCAACGCCGCTAGGCATACCAGACGAACCAAGGGACCACCGGTCGGAGACGAAAAGGCCGAGCCTCGAGCGTCACGCCCTCCCACACAGAGGAAGGCGTTGACCAATCGGAACTGAGACACAAAACAGGGGGGAGGAAGAGAGGGAGGGAGCAGGTGAGGATAGAGGGAGAGAAGGAGGAGGGAGGGAGGAGGGACGGCCTTTTTGTGTACTGGTCTTTTTGTGGTGGGAAAATAGGATCTTCATTTTTCATCAAACAGTATAGTGCCATTTGTGCGTGTGTGGAACGAAAGTGGGGGGGGGGGGGGGGGGGGCGAGGAAAACGTAAGTGCCATTGTACACTCAGTTTCTCTGTGGCTTGTGGCACTGAAATGGGCGGAGGGACATCTGGTGAGCAGATTCATGTTTTTTTGTGAAGGGAGGCATGGTGGGTTTTGGAGTTTAGGATAGTGATGGGCCTCCTCGGGTCGGGTGCACATCCTACTAGTGTGACTTCTTTAGTGAGGGCTGTTGCTTTGGTAGGGCTTGAAAGCGTGAAGGATAATTGTTGGTCTTTCCTACCTCTTGCCAGGTCTTGGTACTTCATTTATTGGAAAAGGTAGACTCTCACCGGGTTTTGGAGTTTAGGATAGTGATGGGCCTCCTCGGGTCAGGTGCACATCCTACTATTGTGACTTCTTTAGTGACGGCTGCTGCTTTGGTAGGGCTTGAAAGCGTGAATGATAATTGTTGGTCTTTCCTACCTCTTGCCAGGTCTTGGTACTTCATTTATTGGAAAAGTTAGACTCTCACCAGAAGGAAGTAGCATATAAGCAGAATTTTTAGGGAGAAATATTCTGGCATACAAGGTCATCTGGGTGTGTTCTATTTCTGTGTTACAAGTTCATGTGTCATATTGTTAGGTTGAACCATCATAGAAACCTCGCCTGTCATGTTTGTTAGTTTTGTTGATAGCGTGATACCAATAATGAAACACACGTAGCTAAGCACGCCAATCTTCGTCCACGTCTACTTGTTACCATGGGCCAAGGATGTAAAAACAACATGGGTGATATTTCAAACAGAAGCTCTGTTTTTTTCTTTCATCTCGTTCCTTTCATGACAATCTGCTTGCTAGCTGTAATGAACCACTGCTGATTCATTAAATTGCTTCTTGTTGGTTGGCAGATAAGAGGGGATACTACCCACTATGACGCTGTGGCTAATTCGGCAGCATCTGGAGTACTTTCAGCTGGTCTGAACTCAGGTGAGTTTATATGGTTATTTTCAGCCAGACTTGTCATCTTTGATGGAAACTATCTACATGGTAATGAAGAATTTGTACTAAAAAGTTTCAGCATAACCTATCAGGAAGAAAGTTTCAGCATCAACTTGGTAATACTTTCATGGCTTTTGACTTTTGGTTGCTGAGCTGTTTAGTATATAAGATAAATGGAAGTTCAACTGAACCAATCTGCTGAATCAGAGATGTAACATTACACTATTCTCAGCCGTTCCTTTACTTTATGTGTTTTGTCTGCATCGAAGCACTTTACCTTTAGTGGAAATAGGGGTATAACTTTTTTTTTTTAAAATTGTTTCATTCTGAGTAGTTTGTTAATTCTTAACAGTAAAACAGAATGAGTATATTATATTGCATAATCTAACGGAGGGGCGTTAACTAGGGAATATGGAAGGCTATCATTATGCTTATAGTTAACACCGTCACTTTAATGGCTAGCTTTTAGGGGTTGAGTTCTATCCGAGACCATGTAACATGGTATCAAAGTTAGGTACCAGAGGAGACAGATAGGGTGTGTGTCTTTGGCTTGCATGCGGTAGGTGCTGCGGAGTGAGCATGCTGCGTGTGAAGTATATAAGCGCCAGGACACCTCACTTCAATAGCTAACTTTTGGGGTTGAATTGTACTTGAGACCATGTCTCATGGTATCATAGCTAGGTACCAGAGTTGGGTTGGGTGCGTGTCTCTGGCCTGCACGCAACAGTTAGCTTTTGGGGTTGAGTGCGTGTCTCTGGCCTGCACGCAACAGTTAGCTTTTGGGGTTGAGTTCTACCCAAGACTGTCTAACAGTTTCCACTTGTGGATTTCTATGTTTATGCTATTATTTAAGTGCTTGTAGGGTTATTATACTTAAGAGGTTGTTGAGATCGCAATGTTCAATGTACTTAAAGCATGAGTGGAGAGGCTACTCTAGCTCGTATGCTAGATGTGTGGGACAATCTCTCACACTCTCCCGCATGTGCAATCCCTGACTCTCTCGTGCAGAGATAAACAAATGATCAGTAACATAGGGAACACACTGAGGCAAGGTATACTTGAGGCACAAACAAAGAGAGTCTTGTCCAGAAGCCACTGATACCCAATTTGCAATGAATGGAGAGGCTGCTGAGGTTCATATACTAGATTTGGAGGTAATAATTCATTAATTTGTGAATGTGGGACAAGATCTAAATACAATTCTCCTTATTGACACAATTAAGGAAATGTAAAAATTGGTGAGGATCTTCAATGACACGAGGATAACCTATTTTGACATAGGGCAATCAGTGCTTGAAGGCTCAAATCCTTATCCTGACCACACTAAGTTATTGCACATACTTTATAAATCAATTAGTTTTCTCTCCAATGACAATCCTTTAACGTGTTGATTATCACTCACTTCAGTGGTAGGTGCTTTTGATATTCATCGTTTGAATTTGTGTATAAAAATTGAAGCCTTTTTTCCATGACGTTGCAGGAGTTCCTTGCATATTTGGTGTTCTGACCTGCGATAACATGGACCAGGTAAACTCGAGATAATGATTGGCATACTTGTTTTTGCAGTCATGGTATTTTGCATCCGTACAAGTGTTTGTACTCCCTATTTTCAAAATAGTATACTTGTTGGTATTCTGCATCAAGATGGTGGAACTGTTTTAATGCTTGTGGTTTTGATCAGATTTCTAAATGCTTTCATGTAATTGCAGGCATTGAATCGAGCTGGTGGAAAATCTGGGAATAAAGGCTCCGAAGCTGCACTGACAGCTGTAAGTTGACTCCATATCTAACAAACTTGGTTGCAAATTTGTGCTCCTTCCCCTTAATTATGATTGCATTTGCTTAATCTCTGAGCTGAAGCAAACTTGACTTGAGTTTTAGTTTTACAAGTAAATGAGGATCAATTTTTCATAAGATTATTGTGGCTTATGTTGCAGATCGAGATGGCATCGCTTTTTGAGCACTATCTGAAGTAGAATAATCCGGCCGGCACCATCTTGTATTGGAAGTGATCTGATCATCTTAAAAATTTTCTGTTCTAACCGAAACATCTTCCTCAGTTGGAAGTATGAGAGAATGGAAAGAATCCGACAAAGCAACGTTTTGCAGGATGCCTTTAGTTTCTTTCTCAACACTTCTACAGTACTTTCAAGATAAGGTGTTATGTCGAATATGCTTATATATCTGCCGCATGGTTATTTGGAGGTAGTGTTAGTGACGGTGACATGATATTTAACGTGACTGAAATGTACCAATAAGCTGTGATTGGCGTCAACAATGGTGATGAAAATTGTATTGCCATAAATTTGCTTGTGAAAATCTCAATGTAGTGCTAGTGTGCGAGCAGTGTTTCTCTGCAAATGCATCTTGGAGAAATATTGTTTAATGGAAGGAAAGGTAAAAGTATTCTAAAGTCTACGAATATGTGCATGGATGATCTGGTGAAATTGAGGTTTTTGAGATATAACTTAGTAGGAGGCGTAAGGGGTTGTAAAAGAGTGGTTATAGGTTTATGGCATCAAGAGGGAGGAGGGAGTTGGGTTAGGAATTTGATTCTCAGTGTCACTGTTGAGCAAAGGAAGGAGTTCCCCGAGAATGACGCTTCTGCACATCAGTCTGCAGGATTTTATTCCGTATTTAATTTTTCTTGATTTTCTTATTCCGTATTTATGTGTTTAATATTCTTCTGGTTCTGGGCTTCCCAGGGCCAGCAAACAGAAAATCAAGAATATTGCTTCCATGCTGTCAAGGTTTAGACTACAAAGAGCAGTTTGTGTAATCGCGGTTTTTTTCAAAAAAAATAAACTTATCTCTGTAAGAATAAAATATGAATGGGTATTTCGCCTATTGGCTCTACTGATGATGATATAATAAATTAATAATCGACAAACGTTGAATTTGCTTCAAATGGGATAATGAAAGTACAAGACAAAAAGCTGGAAAAAAATGCCTGCCCTCAAAGCTACTCCATTGCCAGAAGGCAACATAAGTCTGAGATACTTCAAGCTTCGTCTCATGTATTGCCTTTATTACGATCTATTTTATTAGTCACCTGCTTTAAAGTTTTATGGTTATACAGAAAAAGAGAACAACAAAATGCATCCCAAACCAAAGAATAAAGTTTAAAAGCGTAGGGAAACTTAGAATCAAAGTTAGACATAAAAACACAAACATAGTTTTGTCAAAATTTGTTTTAGTATCAACTTAGCTATGTATCAGTGAAAAGTGTATTGATGATTATGTTGTACAGATCGAAATGGGGTAGTAAATGATAAGCACGCTGATCCCACCCGCGAACTAGGCAATTAAGGAAGAACCCTCGGCAAGCAAGAGTATTCAAGAGGAAGAAGAAATCAAATATTCTGTGTGTAATCCGTCCCTTATATTCTGCACCACTAAACACACAAGTGAAATGAAACTGATCATATCAGGAGATCAAGAGATACAACCAGGGAAACAAAAAACAATTTTAATTATCTCCTTTTCTCTTGTCATGTTGGAGCTTTCTGTTCCCACTTCTGTAAATGTGAAAGCAAAACTTCTTGTTGCTGGGCTGGATCGAAAACATCATCAACCTCGTCCACCAAAGCTTCATTCATCTATTCGTCCAAGCTTGTCCATTACCGATTCACAGCAACCTGCACAACCCATCCCGCTATTCCCTCCGGTCAATCAGGTCTAAATTTTCATTACTCAATATTTTCAACGAAAAATATGTGAAGTGGGATGACAATGTTAACACAAGTGTTATTAAGGTGATGTTTGCTGGTGAAACAGTAAACGTGCAATGGTTATGCAGTTTGATTTGTCTTTTTAGGCATTGGCTCAATATTCCTTAAACTTTCTTTTTCTTACTTTGGATGTAAATCCCGCTCCTTCTTATGGTTCCAACTTTCCATGGATTTGATATGTTGACGTGCATTTGTATATGACAGAGTGTTGCAGCCATTGTGTTTGGAGACGGATCAGATTCAAGGCTCTACCCACTGACAAAGAGAAGATCAGAAGGAGCTATTCCCATAGCAGCAAATTATAGACTGATTGATGCAGTTGTGAGCAACTGCATTAACAGTAACATAAACAAGATATATGCTTTAACACAATTCAATTCCACTTCTCTCAATTCCCACCTCACAAGAGCTTATTCTGGAGTAGGCCTTGGGAAAGAGGGTTTTGTGGAAGTAATTGCTGCCTATCAGAGCCCTGAATACAATAGCTGGTTTCAGGTAAACCAAGTTTAAATTTTCTCAATGAATATACATTTATGTTCTTCAAATTTGCAACTGTCTTTTCAAATTTTTTGTGATTTTCTCCCCATTTTGTTAGGGAACTGCCGATGCCATAAGAAGATGTTTGTGGGTGCTGGAAGAGTATCCAATTGTTGAGTTTTTAGTCCTTCCAGGACACCATCTTTACAAGATGGACTACCAGAAACTTATAGAGGCCCACAGAAAGAAGGAGTCCGATGTTACTTGTGCAGTATTAACTGGCAAGAAGAATCAGGTTTCAGAGTTTGGTATTTTCGAAGTAAATTCAGATAATAAAGTTACCGATTTTAGAGAGAAACCAGATATGAATCCAATGAAGCCCATATTAGTAAGTTACCTTCTTTATCTTCACATCTAATCCATTTTACACTCACTACCTTGTAATCTATGGGTCGCTAATCTGGATGTTGACAAGGAAAATAGGCATATCCTAAAATAGTTTTATTCATCAAACTCAGGTCAAAAGATCAGTAAAATCAAATGACTCTACTTGTAAAAAATTCCCCGGGATGGGTATTTATGTCATTAACAGAGATGCCATGATAAAGCTTCTAAGAGAACATTTTCCGGAAGCAAATGGCCTAAAAAGTGAAGTTATACCCGGTGCAATATCCTTAGGAATGAAGGTCAGACTTCATTCCAATTTACATGATCATGCTCTTTCTGTTTTGTTTCTGTCAAGATAATAATCAACTTTGAACATGTATCTGCCCTTCATTGTCAACTCTAAGATAATTTCTTATGCCACAAGATCAGGTAAATGCATATCGCTTTGATGGATATTGGGAGGACATGAGAAGCATTGAAGCATTTTACGATGCAAATATGGAAAGCACAAAGAAAGAAAACATGGGATACAAGTCAGTAACTTAAATTCCAAAGAAGAATAAAAAGACAGTGCATATCCTGTTTTTGAATGTTGCATCCATAATGGATCCCCCTTACAAGTTACTCAAGCTTTTTCTTTTTGGGTAGCAGCTTCTACGATAAAGATTCTCCTTTGTACACATTGCCGCGAAATCTGCCTCCAAGTCTAGTAACTGATGCTGTGATAACAGATAGTGTCATTGGCGACGGTTGCATCCTCAATGTAAGCAACTACTACTTAACCAAAATATCGACCTCAAAATATCTACATAAACCAGAAGCTAAAATTGCACAAAAGTACACAAGGAGGAATTAAGGCTCCAAGTCCATGCTATGAAAGATTATCTCATACCTTAATATTTTCTTGATTAATAATTTTCCTTTTGCTATATCTCTTCTGAATATTCTGAAAGGCAGAAGTGCAGCATCAAAGGCACAGTAGTTGGTATGAGGACAAGGATTGGAGATGGGGCTCTAATAGAAGATTCCGTACTCATGGGTTCTGATATCTACCAGGTACAGCCACCGTAAATAGTTTCTTTAAATTATTTATTCATAACTTCTTTAAGACCGCAACATGAACCAGATGAATCTGAACCATTTTGGAATATCTCCATAGAAAGTTAGTGAAATGTTTTGTTTATGAATACCATTGTTAACTCTTGAGTTTTTTTAAATCATTGTTAAAGATTATCCCAAATCGCTCACACAAAAGGACAATGAATCATGACCTCAAAGTCAAAGTTTTTTTCCATCTTCTTCCCATATCATATTGTTGTGCAAGTTCGGCAACATTAAGATCATATAGTGTCCTATTTCTAATGAACATATATTTTACAGATCCAAGATGTTCAGAAAAATGGCAGTGAGGGCATGGGCATTCCAATTGGAATAGGAGAAGGTTCGCACATAAGGAGAGCCATAGTGGATAAGAATGCAAGGATTGGCAAAAATGTTATGGTACTACAAAATAAATATACTCTTAAGCGCATCAACATCAGGATTTTTTTAGGAAAATGATTTTCACACTCCCTATTTTGATGCATGCACTCATTTTCTCGTCTTTTAGTGCAAAAATTACATATACATTAAAAGACAAGAAATGGAGTGCATATATCAAAATGGAGAGTGTGGAAATCATTCCCTTTTCTTATTGCAGTTATTAACTTTAATTTTGCATATGAAACAATTTGTTGTTTACGTTTGAGTGGAAGTTTTCAAAGTGCAACCTGCGACAGTACCGAGGGTCCAACAAGTCCATGGTTTTTCAGGTTTAAATTCAAAATCCACATGACCCCCCTTGTCAGTTTCAACATGACTAAGGTAATCTTTCTAATGTGTTGAGGAAATAGATAGGGAAGAATCACGTTTTTCCCCTCTCAGAGTTCATGGATCATTTTTATCTGGCACTGTAATTAGCGGGCAGCATAGAGGCATTAAGTACTCTGTCTCTCAGACTTCTAATCGCATAGTTTGCATTGCCTAGCTACATATCTCGTATTCGTTATAAAGGGCATCTCTAAACTGTTCGACGTTAAATGTGTTATTCGGTGTTGTGCAGATCATAAATAAAGACAACGTCCAAGAAGCAAATATGGAAGCTCACGGCTACAGCATCAAGGAAGGAATAGTCATAATTCTAAGGAGTGCAGTTATTAAGGACGGAAGCATTCTATAAGAATTGTGACTGCATGATTGAATTCTCTATATCTTTCTTTGACGAATTCACAACATGAACGTAGCTTCGGTGCCTCAAGTGTGTATGATACGCATCCAGCTATGGTCTCTAATTCTGTTGCAGCTGTGAAGGATGTAGAAGACGTGAACTGAATTGCACTTGGCAGCCCTGCCGCAAGACAAGACTGGTTGGTTGGGATTCTCTGATTAGTTAAGGCAGTTGGGATGTAGTTAATGGGCGGGAAAGTTAGTTGAAAGGTTGTTAGCTGATTGCATACAGAGGAGAAAGATTCATTTTTCATTGATTTGTCTGTAAAATGGGACGAGAGTTCCCGGTTTACTGTACCATTGAAATTCAATAAAACTCTTCTTCTTCTTTTATCCATTTCCATTCTAACCATTTCTCATTCTTTCGCCTCTCCACCATTTTCATTTGAACACCGTACCTATCAGTAAGTATACTTCAATCTTCTCATCAAAATATACTTTTACCCAAATTCTAATTTGTTTACAACCCTGCTAGCCTTAAAATTTGTTCCCTAGCCAAATCGTCTACAGATTTTGAAAATTTTTCAAATTTTAAACCAACACGAATAAACCAGTAAATGGCAAACCAGAACAAATTTTTTTTTTTACCAACAAACCACTAAATGGTCCCAAAGCAATTTTTTTATTTTTTACATTTTTGTTGTAATTAAGGAGAACTTACCCTTGCCCTGTTGTCTGATTGGGTTCACGCCAGTCAAAAGAAGCTATGCCCGGCAACACTCCAATGTCATCCTCGTCAATTTTCATTCTTTTCTCCCTTGGAAGATGTCTCTGAGATTAACATACATAACCCGCGTGAGAACCTGAATCATTTTTCTCTGATCACCATATAAAGTAAACACGACACCCAACCATCACTAGCCATTACCCAATTATCGGAACTAAAACTCTGACCATTTTAATCAGGTGTACCATATTTGTAATTAGTGTTTTTACTTCCGAAGTCTGGTGTTTAAAAAGTTAAGGGGCATGGTGGAAAAGGAAGGGGGAGAATGGTAGTGAGTTGGCAAGTGGAGTTTTGTTGGGGATGTATAGACAAAGAAAAAACTGATGGGATTTGGTTTCATATATTCAAGCGTATGAACATATTACGATTTGTGATTAAGATTCAGTGAGTAGTAAACAATTCAACATAGGTTGATTCTGACACAGTGTGATAACTGAAAATATAAAATTTACAACGAGTTCAACCGACTAGATACAGGGGTTCCGTTGGAGAAGATTAGTAGGATATATGAAGGGTTGACATTGTAGTTAAATTAGAAGTCATGTGGTTGTGAACTGATGAACGTACAATTAAAGGGAGCAATATGTGACAAGGATCAAATTCTAGTAAAACAAAGTCACGGGTTATGAACTGAAAAAAGTACAATTAATGTGACCGATTTGTGACAAGGATCAAATTCGTGGGTTTTCTTTGTAATTGTCGCAAAGATATATCCATTGTCTTGTCTACTACACGACCAGAACCAGTCCAGCCCAAACTCTTAAATCGAACAGGTCTCTCTCTCTCTCTCTCTCTCTCTCTCTGTTTACTGTTTTTGATGGTTAATTTTAGATGCTTAACCACGATTTGCTTGGGGCCGAGTAGTTGTAAATAAATACTCCTAGTAGAATTATTGGGATTTCCGTTCCACTTCCACACACCAGGATTGAATTCACAATTCAGCGCAGATGCAGCCATGCTGGAGTACCATACATTTACGGGCGCCCATATCAATTTTTGGGTCGCCTGAAGCGGCAGTGGCTTTCTTGGCTTCTGGCCATGGCCGGCCCTGTGGACCTTTACTACTATTAAGTAATGCTACTACAAGAACTGGGTTTTCTAACCGGAGACCCAAGATGGAATATGGGCTCCAAAAAAGTTATTGTTTTGATACACGAAGGGAGAGTAAGAGTAAGGGTAATTTTGGCTTTGGTAATTTGGATGATGATGATGACCAACAAGGAGAAGAAGGAAATGAAAATGATGATTCTAACTCTGAATGGGAATCTGAATTCCTTGGGGAGCTTGCCCTGTTGAGCTCCGTACCTCCTAAAAAACGGAAACAAGTGACCCAGGATAATGATAACATGGACTGGTGTGTCAGGGCTAGAAAGATTGCCCTCAAGTCTATAGAAGCAAGGGGCTTGACTCCTTCTTTGGAGGCCTTGGTGGGTGCTAATAAGAAGAAAAACAAGAAAAAGAAGAAAAAGAAGAAACTGGCAAGCAAGAATAAGAAAAGTAGAGAAGTTGATGATGTGGATGTGGATGAGGACGAGGATGATGATGAGGATTACGATGAGGATGAGGATATTGATTCCAGTTTGGAGGAAGATTCTGAACATAACAATCTTACTGCCAAAAGCAGCTCTCTTGCAAGGACTGTGAGTATTCTTGCAGATGGGATGTTTGAAGAAAGGAAGAAGAAAACCAGGGAAGCCTTTGTTCAGAGGCTTTCACAGTTCTCCGGGCCATCTGATCGCCAGAAAGAAGTTATGTTGAATAGACAAATTGTTAATGCACTGACTGCAGAAGAAGTGTTAGAGGTTACCGCTGAGACAATCATGGCAGTCGCCAAAGGCTTGAGCCCTTCACCTCTCTCTCCTCTGAACATTGCCACTGCACTCCATCGCATAGCTAAGAACATGGAGAAAGTTTCTATGCCAAGGACTCATAGATTGGGATTTGCCCGTCAAGTAAAGATGTCTATGCTTGTGGGCATTGCAATGACTGCCCTTCCAGAATGCTCGCCTCAAGGTATCTCAAATATCTCATGGGCACTGTCCAAGATTGGAGGAGAACTTATTTACTTGTCGGAAATGGATAGGGTGGCTGAGGTGGCCTTGACCAAAGTTGGCGACTTCAATTCACAGAATGTTGCTAATATGGCTGGGGCTTTTGCTTCGATGCAGCACTCAGCCCCCACTCTCTTTTTGGAACTATCGAAAAGGGCTGCACGTATAATTCACACTTTCCAGGAGCAAGAGCTGGCTCAGGTTTTGTGGGCTTTTGCTTCTTTGTATGAGCCAGCTGACCCTTTGCTGGAATCTCTTGATAATGCTTTCAAGGATGCTGACCAATTCAGGTACTGCTTAGGAGAAGAAGAGAATGATTATGGTGAGCTGAGAGGCATGGAAAGCAATTCACATCCTGAACCAGATACAGACTTAGGCCTCCCTTTGCTCAATTTCAATAGAGATCAGCTTGGAAATATCGCTTGGTCTTATGCTGTTCTTGGGCAAATGGACCGGATTTTCTTTTCTCATGTGTGGAGAACTCTAAGCCATTTTGAGGAGCAAAGAATATCAGAGCAGTATAGGGAGGATATGATGTTTTCTTCTCAGGTTCATCTTGCGAACCAGTGCTTAAAGCTTGAATACCCACACCTTCAGTTGTCTCTAAGGAGTGATCTAGAGGAGAAAATTGCTAGTGCAGGAAAAACTAAAAGGTTTAATCAGAAAACGACTTCCTCTTTCCAGAAAGAGGTTGCTCGTCTTCTTGTCAGCACTGGCCTTGATTGGGTCAGGGAATATGCCGTGGATGGATACACTTTGGACGCGGCATTGGTTGACCGAAAAGTTGCTCTGGAAATTGACGGGCCAACTCATTTTTCGAGAAATTCTGGTGGGTTTTGTGCTAGCCTTCCTATGTTCATCTAAACATTTTATCATCGCCTGTATATAGACTGACGTCATACTTCTCTGCAGCTGTCCCTTTGGGGCATACAATGCTTAAACGCCGTTATATAGCTGCTGCTGGCTGGAAGGTATTATCTGTTTGTCACCATGAGGTAGGTTCCAACATCTAACATATTCAAGCTCTAATGTTTGATTTACATGCGCATGTTTGTCATTATCTACCAATTCTTTCCCGAGGCTAAGGAGGAATGAAGGGTTAAAATTTTCCTTTGTCAAAGGATATGCTGCACTTGTAGAGGTGCATGTGCTGGTTGAATATGGATATATGCCTTTGGAAACCATGTGGAGACAGTGCAAACTTTTTAAGCAAAAAACTGATATAGCTACAGTGTTACACTAAATTTACAGAATTTAGAATAACAGGTACATTTTTATGCATATGATTTGGATGACTATGCAGATGGGGGCAGAACCAGATTTCTTCTCTCTCTCTCTCTCTCTCTCTCTCTCTCTCTCTCTCTCTCTTTTTCCCTTGGTGTCTTTCTCTTCTGTTGGGAAGGAGGAGGTTTATCAGTCTACATGGCATCTGAGTGTGTGTTCTCTCACTCACGTTATGCATCCATTCCTAGGACCGTAGGTATATTGCCTATGGCTGTGTTTGGATGGCCGACATCTTTAGGGGGAATGGGAATATGATTCCTGAACGCTGAGATTCCCATGTTTGGGTAGTGATTGAATAGGAATAGGATTGCTGATCTCCTAATCCAGGAGCAATCAGATTCCTTAACAGAGCAGGAATCTCAAACCTCCCCTACCCCATGGGAATCCAAGATTACGGGGTAATCTAATTACTTGGGGAAAAGGAAAAAAAAAATCAATAACTCTTCTACCCCCAATACCCACCCACGTTGAATTTTTTTTTTATCAGCAACTCAATGAAATCCCTCCAATTTTCCCTCCCTGCCTCAACCTATTCCCGCCTTTTACTTTGCCCAATATGTTTGCCTCTTTTATTTTTTGTAATCTGTTACAAAGCTTTATAAGGGATAAACCTAGTCTTTGATTTTTAGATCTGTAACAGAGCTTCTATCACAGAGGTACGTTTTTTTTTTTTTATCATCTTTGCTTGTGGAAACTCTTTTCTTTTCTTGCTATTTGAAGGCACCAATTGCTCAATCCTTTGAAAGATTCTTCAATCTCTACAACAATTGGTGGTTGCTTCCTTGGTTCTATAACAAAAAGCCTTGGAAAAGTTTGCTGTATAAATAATTTAGCAATAGTTGTTAAAGGGTGTTTTTGGAAAATTACTCAAAAATACATTCCATTCCCTAACTTCCAATGGTTGAACCAAACGCTTGAATAGGAATTTATCATGTTTTCCTTCATAACATTCCCACATGAACCAAACACCTCAATAGGATTACCCATGTATCCCATTTCTGGGAATGACATTCCCAGGAATAGGATACCCATTCCTGATCTATGATTCCTGCCATCCAAACTAAGCATATTATATTGCAGGATTGAGGACCGTTGGCATCCCTGAGAGTAGTTCAAAAACAAGAGTAATCAAACAAGTGGTACAGTAGTTTTTGTTAACAAGTGGTAATCTTAGATGATGCTCTCATGAATATGGACTCACTTAACCAAGGAGTGATTGAGTGCTCTAATTTTAGAAGAATTGCCCATCCATAATAGATGAAACAGAAGATATACTAAATTCGCAGTTCATTTTGTTGCATGTCGTCGTCCTTCTGTTTAAAATAACCCTTCAATTGACCACCTCACTAGTACTGAGCTTGATCAATGGCCCAACCTGCAGGTTAGGAACCCACAGGAACTGGCAAGTCTTCATAGGGCAATTGTCACTGCGTTGTTGTTTTCAGTTTTACAAAGCTTGCTTTCTAGTCGACTTGGATCAAAATCAGCCACCGCTTGTATTGAGTTCAAGCATGCTAAAAAATCAATCTCCTCTTTTGATCTATTACAAATTAGCCCCAGATATGAAATATCCACTTAATTTTTTCTTGAAGTTTTGTCCATTCAATCTAAAGCTACTACAGAATTTTTGTTGAAGCTGTGCCCAAAAAATTTCAAGCTACCACACTTTATTTTCTCTCTCGCATATTCTTTTGGGGTGGTCGTATATGGTCACTACTCTCTTTGAACTTAGGTTTGTGGTTTCTGTTGGACATTTACACCAAAGAATAACCAAGCTACTGATGTTTTTATGGTTCTCTCTCTCTCTCTCTCATATTCTTTTGGGGTTGTGGTATATGGTTACTTGGAACTTTGGGTTGTTTTTTGTTTTGAACATTTACAACTAAGAATAAGGGTACCAAGAATAAGAACGGAAATGACAATGCTGTTTTTTGGGCTATGTTTCTTGCAGTGGGAGGAGCTTCAAGGCGAGTTTGAGCAGTTGGACTACCTTAGAAGAATCATTGAAGATAATCACATACAAGAAGAGAAGAATACTTCATAAAAGTGGGAAGAGGAGTATCAAGGAATATTAAGTTGGCAAAACCAAGCAGGAAAAAATGTTTGTGATTTACTTTTGTTTTCTGCTTCAAATCCATAGGTCTCCAGTTTTACCTGCTCTTTACAATGATGGAGGGCAATTCAAATTTACATTTATATTTTGGGCACAACAATACTGTAAGTGTGTAAAGGAAATTACGTGTTCCTACCATTTCAATAGCAATGACGCATCCCTAGCTAGTTTTTCTTTCGAACTCACCATGTAAATACAGGGTAAAAATGTCCAGATTCTATTTCCGTTGCTGAAACTGGGCTGATAAATGAATAAAGTTACTCGAATTCAAGCTCGTGTTGGCTCGGTAAAAATTCTTTAAATAAACCAAGCTTGAATAGAATTGTTAAGTTAGTTTTCAAACCAAGGTAGAAAATTTGTCTCCTTTTGTGATGTGATCCCATTGTTCCTCTCACTGTGAAGCGAAAAATAAAAAGACAGAATAGACAGGTGGCATTAGTGAGGCCAGGAATGTGGCAGTAGCTTATGAAGTGGTAAAAGCATTGGCTATTCAAAGCTGTACGCACCCAGTCCACGGAATTAAAAGATCACAAATCTGGGGACCTCACAGCTTCTAGACCACTCTCTAGTCTCTACCAAAGAAAACAAAAGCCTTTGTTAAGGAGTTACTGTTTTTCTGGGGGAGAGAAAATGGGAACAACGTCCTCATTCACCAGCTGTTGTTCCTTATGGGCATATCGCCGGCATATCATTCCTTCCTGTAATAATCGTCATGTAGTGGTGGCTTATTCTCTCTCTCCAAGATGCCCCCCAACAACAAAGGCTTCTGCTTCTGCATTGAGAGAAAACGGGCACGTCGACGAGGAAGGCCGGAATTTGGATGGGTTTGATTTGAAAAGGAGGCAATTAGCCCTGCTGCTTGTGTCTGGGGTTAGTTTAATTTCTTCTTCAGCAATTTTGGGTTTTCCAGAAGAGGGATTAGCAGTTGTCAAACAAGGCCTTCTAGCCGGAAGGATTCCCGGTCTTTCTGAACCAGATGAACAAGGTTAATTGGGTCTTATACCATTTATATATGTTACTCGCTAATTTAATTTGCTCATGGAAAAGAGAAAAAAACATGGGAGATGAGATCAATCTTTAGAATATGGTAGTGAGAGAATTCTTTTATCATCCATAGCAACTATAGAACTGCAAATTATACTACCCCAACAACATGTTAATATAAGTGCAGAGTGCTCATACGTTTTAGCTTATACGTATCTTGATCTTTCAATTGATAAAAGCTGCTGTGTTGGGATCATACTTATGTGGAGGGGTTTGCCAGGTGAAGGGGTTTGGATAAGATAAAATTGATTTCCCTCATCTATTTGCTTCATTATCTACTTATCTTCTCCATAAATCCCTCATACAATTCCATGTTGCAAACTTAGCCAAACGAAACCTAACAGGTTCTTTGCAAGATACTAGACAGTTTTGTGTTCCTTTTAGTGTTTCCCTTTCCTCGACCGTTTTTCATTCATTTCATGATTACTACTACATCATAACTAAATAGAACAAGAGATTTAAGTGAATTCTTCTTTATTCTCTCTGCAACTTTTCCATGACAAGTTTGGGGATAGTATCAGGGCTTCATATCCTTTTGCAATTCATCTGTTATCGATACATATCTGAAGCAGTTTTCTGCCCCACTTTTTCATTCCTAAAAGCATCAATCCTTCGCCTCTGACAAGACCTTGGGTATTATTGTATTGCTTTTTGGTTTTCATTCAAAATTTAAAAGTACTCGGTCACCTTCATGAGAAAAGAAATTGCTCAGATAGGTTGGAGGACGTACCGCAGACCAGATGAGAAGTCTGGAGGGCATGGTGTTGGATGGAGTCCTATTATCCCATATCTTTTCTCAGTGCCTCAAGATTGGGAAGAGGTAATCATCCACTATGTTGAACTGTAGAGGCTTTATTCACCTTGCAAGTGACTTCAAATTCAAACAGAAATGTCATCCAAGGGATTTGTTTCCTCAACACAATTTGTATGATTTGTTGGTAGAATTTAAACTGATCTGGCTTTCGACCTGGATATAGAAAAATCCAGCTTTCTCAATCTATTTCCCTGAATTCTCGTTCTTGTCACAGGTTCCAGTCTCGATTGCAGATTTAGGTGGTACAGAGATTGATTTGAGGTTTGCCAGTTCTAAGGAAGGGCGTATATCTGTCATTGTTGCTCCTGTCCTCAGATTTGCCGATAGTGAGTTACCCTTACTTCATCTAAACCCTTTCTGTTGTCAGAATAACATCTTCAAATGCTTACACAACTCAAAACTTGACTGGCTGCAATAACTTATAAACTTGGCAGTGAGTTACCCTTACGTTCTTATGCTGTTCTTTTACGAATCAGTTTTGAAGAAAGTCTTAACAAATTATTTTTGATGACAAAAACAGTCGTCATAGTCATGTTGTATCCGTTTTAGCAAAAAAGGTTTGTCAGGGTACGGAAACATCTTTTAAAATTTTCTGAAAAAATTCTTGTGCAACAATAAATTCAGAAAATTAGAAGACTACTGCAAAAGTGATTCATAAAACACCACCACCAAGTTAATAACACAAGTTGGTTGCATACCAACCCATTACCATAACTAACACAATTTTATTCTGATGGTAGATCTAGGTGATGATGCTACAATCGAAAGAATCGGAACTCCAGAGAAAGTGATCAGTGCATTTGGACCAGAAGTTATAGGGGAGAATGTAGAAGGGAAGGTACTAAGTATGGAAGTATCAGAACACGATGGAAGAAAATATTACCAGTTTGAGTTAGAACCCCCTCATGCTTTGATCACAGCTACTGCAGCAGGAAATCGACTCTATTTGTTCAACGTAATCGGAAATGGTATGAATCTATTCTGCTCTCACCACAGTTCCTAAATATCATACTATCACACAGGGAAATAGTGAAAGCTTTATTACGAATTTGATTGTGATGTGTGCAGGTCTACAATGGAAGAGGCACTACAAGGATTTGAAAAAGATAGCAGACTCTTTCCGCGTTGTTTGATTGTGGACGTGGTCAGCGAAACCGTTGTAGTGTAACACCTACGGCGAAGTATACAGCAAAAAGGTGGAGGAGGAGGAGAGTATGTTATGGATAAGTTAGATCAGGAAAACACAATTGGCTTCGTTTTAAAAGTTGTACGATTGTGAATTAGACAAATCCTGGGTAAGTGAATTCTTATGCGGTTTTTTTTTTTTTTGGCAGATTTCGGTATACGTTACTGCCTTAACGAAATCTTACCAACGAAAGAAACGACCAGTAGGAAAACTCCTAACAGCCAAATATGACGGGAGAAATCGGACTGTATGAAACATTCAAATATCAACCACTTAAATAAGAAACGATTGTTGCGATAATCCAAATAGGACAAGGGATGTTTTAAAAAAAATTTCTAAGAGGATCACGTCTCCAGAAAATGGGCGTGTCCATTAATCGTATGAATTCAAATAAAAATGGTTTATGAGTTAGGAAAATGTCCAACTTATATTGACGGTGTGGAGCGAGCGAAACGTTGTACTAAAAAAATTGTCACAATCTACAAAGTATTTATTTTTTATTGTCCCGCAACTATACTACGGTTTTATTAATTGCACACACATGAAGTCTTGCAAGAAGAGGTTAGCGTGTAGTTGGAAAAAGGGAGTGGATCTTCTTCGGTCCAAATTCTGCACCGGAGGAAACTGTCGTAATCTGAACCGTTTAAAATTGTAATTAATGGTTTGGATCTACTCAGAGACTCTTTGCTGGAAGAATTGAATTCTTCACGCAAAGAGTTCCGGATCCAAGGATCTTGTAGTGCCCTACAGGATTGTAGTGTTGCCGATCCGACCATCTATTTCAACAATAACATACAAACATTGAATCCCCTATATATATATATATATATATAGTCTACAAAACACACAAATGTGCTTTATACATTGGGGTTCACACACTGCAATAGTATGTGAGGTAGCAGTAGGTTCAGAATTGTAGAGCTTAAAATGAACTTTTTAAATGAGGATGTCAAATCTTTAACAAACTTTGTATGATAAAAACATACTAGTACAATTATATAAAAAAAAAATACTAGTAGTAGTTAGGGGAAAAAAAAAACCTTTGTAAATGAACAAAAAACAACCACCATTGCAATATCTCTAAAATTATTATTTACGCATTATTCTTGTCGCATTTTTGACTAGCTAACATATTTTATTAAACTTGCATAGTTAAGTATTTCCACCATAGTCTTTTCAATAGATACTCCGTAACACTTACTTATGATCCATTCAATCATTCTTGTGAGATGGTTGATAGGATTTAATCAACTTTTGATCGTAAAAGAAAATTCTTCCCTCTAAGGTAACATTAACCGGAATAGTAGCAACATTCTGTAAGGGAATCTATTAATTTGAAAAGCAACTATCATTTGCCTTCAACTAATTGAGCACATCAATGGAGTTTCTAAGTTCTTTCGGTAGAATTTCTCTCAAAAAATTCCAATTAATTAAAAAAGAATCCCTTTCATTAATATTGGAAATTCGGGAAGTTTATCTTATTTTTTAGAAAATATTCAAGTCTTGCACGATTAAGACACTGAATTATTTCAATGTTGGACCTTTTCACGTAGGACTTGCTTTAAACTGTGCCCTTAAAATGTTTTAGGTATGCCAACTTAATTTGTGCCACCTACTGTATTAAATTGAGAGTTCCAAAATTTAATTTGAAGGTTTATTAAAGGATAAAATCTTTAGGGTAATCTTTAATTCTTTATGGGTTCCAAAAAAATTCGGAGTGGTTGCCGTGTGTAACCCCGCGTTGAGTTGAGTTGAGCGTATGGGGCGGGGCATTGTCGGCAAATCACGTCGGAATTCTTTTAAATTCACATGGAGACGGGCCATCTGTCAGCGCCTTGGGTCCTTGTGTATTTATATCCTCTCTCTCTCTCACTCTCTCTCTGTAAATTTGATCCTCCGGTGAAGGAAAGATCAGTTGAAGGGTGGGTTCGATTTATGTCCATTTGCTGGCCTGCTTTGGTTCCTTTTGGAAATCATCCCCCGGGTGCTCCAATTCCAGTTGCTTCCCTCTCACTCTGCTTTGCTACTCTACTCTTTCTAAGGTAAAACTTTTGATCTCTGTTTTCTTTCTTTCTTTTTTCAAATTTACTAGCTAGTCGTTGATTATGGTTTTCGTTTAGGGGTGATCGGTTTGACCCAGCTGAATCACAGATCTAACTAACCCCCTTTCACCAACTACTCATACTTCAGTGCAAATCTCTGGGTTCATCTCAATTAGCAGATCTTTTGTTTTCTACGGCTCTTTTCTTTAATTTTGTAGAGGATTTCTTGCTGTTGTGGATAAAACTTTTGTTTTTGGATTGTGACCAACAAGCTTCCGCCTTTTTCTGTTTTGTCTTTGGTATTTTAATTCGAGTGTGAGTGTGAGTGTGGCTTTGACTTCTTTCGTTTGATTTTCTTTGTCCCGTTCCCGTCCAAGTTCTACTCTCTCTCTCTCTCTCTCTCTTTTGGGTCGTATATCAATGACTTCGTAACCAGATCCGAGTTCTTAAACATGATGGATCTAGTCCCATGCTTGATTTTTAGTAGCCTGATCCAATTCTTCTCTGTTTTACCACATGTTCTTAGTGTTGGTTATGCTTCTCTCTAGCTGGTTGAAGGTCAGTGACTTTGTCTCTGCTGATCATGGAACTTAGACGTTCTACACTAGGGATGCCCAGTTCTGAAGTCCGAGTCATTGTATGTTCTCGAGTTAAATTGACATCTGAAGCTATTTCCTCTGAAACCATTTTGTGTAGACGCATTATATATGACAGATCTGCTGCATTACGTGATGGCTTTTGAATAAAAGATATGTAGGCTTTATACACAGTAAGCAATCAAATGATGGGAGATGTTAAGGAATGTTTGGTATCTTGCAAACGAAGCTAAATTTATAGCGACTTGATTTTTTTTCTGGGTATTGTTTCATTTCGGCTGGCATTTGGGTTCGATGCCTCAGGAATATGGGTTTACTTCAGATCATCTCCAATCAAACATCCTATATTTCTTCATTTTGGAGGATCAAATTAATATTGTTTGATCAAAAAGTGAATATAGAGGATTTTACTATCCATATAAACTCTAATCACAACCCTCTATATCTCTATATTCACACTCTATTTCAAATACTTCCTCACTTTTCCTCCCATCATTATTCCAACTCACTCAAAATTTAATTCTTTTTGCATTTTATATTCAAAAGTAGTTTTGGAGGATCCTCCAAAACTTTTTTCCATACTCTATATATGGAGGATGAAACTCAATCCTCCAAAATGGAGGAAAATATGGAGGGTGGGTAGGAGTGATGTTTTCCTCCAAAATGGAGGGATGGAGGAAAATTTGGAGTTATGGAGGGTGGGTAGGAGATGCTCTCTTAAAAACGTGATATCAGAAAGTGAATCTATTGTGTGGGTTTAAAAAGAGATGTATATCGGGACGTTAACTTTTCCGTATCAAGAACATACTCAGTGTGAGCTTGGTGACTCATGGTAATGCCTGCAAGTGTTAACTCTGACAAGCAAATTCTGTTTCTGAAGCCAATGCATATTGTTTGGTGTCTGATGGTATAATAATACCATTTGAATATGCGCGTTCAGTGTATCTGTGTAGGCTTATAGTTTACCCAACTTTAGCATACCCATACAGTTCTTATTCTTTTCCCCGGTTATTTCTTCTGGTGCTCACGCTGTCCCTTTATTCATTTCATATTTATGGTCCTAGTTATTCTACCATCTAATTCTCCTAACCACTGGGATTTGTTATTATTTAGGTATGGCATCATCTGATAAGCCAGAGATAGTTGAAAGGGAAACAAAGGAGAAAAAGCATGAGGAAGGCGACAAAGATGAAGGGAAGGGTGGATTTATTGAAAAGATAAAGGATTTTATTCATGACATTGGTGAGAAGATTGAGGAAACAGTTGGATTTGGCAAACCAACTGCTGATGTTACAGGGATTCACCTTCCTTGTATTAATCTCGAGAGGGCAGATGTAGTTGTTGATGTCCTTGTGAAAAATCCGAATCCAATTCCAATTCCTCTTATCGACATAAACTACTTAATCGATAGCGATGGAAGGAAACTGGTTTCTGGGTTGATCCCTGATGCTGGGACTATCCATGCTCACGGTTCAGAGACGGTCAAGATACCACTTAGTTTGATATTTGATGACATTAAAAATACATATGATGATATAAAGCCTGGAAGTATCATTCCTTACAGGCTCAAGGTTGACCTCCTAGTTGATGTGCCAGTTTTTGGGAGGTTGACTCTGCCACTTGAGAAAACAGGAGAGATCCCTATCCCATACAAGCCTGACATTGATGTTGAAAAAATACATTTTCAGCGATTCTCTTTCGAAGAAACTGTTGCACTTCTTCATTTGAAACTGGAAAATAAGAATGACTTCGATTTGGCCCTTAATGCTCTAGACTATGAGATTTGGCTTGCTGAAGTGAGTGTTGGATGTGCAGAATTATCACAATCTACGAAGATTAATAAAAATGGTATTAGTTACTTTGAAATTCCAATCACCTTCAGGCCCAAGGAATTTGGCTCTGCTCTTTGGGACATGATTAGAGGAAAAGGTACTGGTTACTCCATGAAAGGAAACATTGACGTGGATACGCCCTTTGGAGCAATGAAGTTGCCAATCAGCAAGGAGGGTGGTACAACCAGTCTTAAGAAGGATGGAGATGACGATGACGATGAGGTTTGTTGACTCTCCAGCCTTTTAATGAACCTCATTGCTTTCATTTAGTTCTGCCTAATGCTTTATCTAACTGTCTTCAAAATTTCTAATAATTTCGCAGGTGAACTGTTAATACTAATACTTCTTGTTTGTCTACGTCAAAATCTTTCATCCTTTGTTTGCTCACACAACGAGTAACATGCTGCTTTTGTATCATATGCTGCATTTTCTCTACATTATAAAATAGGTCAATGGCTTATTGTACTTCTTTGGCAATATAACTGCTGTTGAGCTAATTGGATAGTTTCTGACAGACTCATTTTCTTTTACATAAGCAGGATTTATAGTTGGGACGTTTTAGTTTTACTATGTAGAAATGTACAACTAAAATTTCATGCGGTGGAGAGTTAACGGGCCGGCCCTGGGCACAGGCCCACGAGGACACAGCCTAGGCCCCCCCAACTTATAGGTAATTATGTATAATATGTCAGGCTTTCTGTAGAAACCGCATCATGATTCAGTGGTAAGAATCTAAGAAGCACGGATATGGGATACGGACACGATACGATATGGATACGTGATTTTTCCAAAAAGATGGATACGATACATTGGGGGATACGTTGAATATAAAAGTAAATAAAAAATATATTATATATATAATTTTTAATTCCTAAAATTCCATTAATGATTAAAGTTTTCCATTACACAAATTCATCATTTCACATGCCGAGAGATATATTTAAATCTAGTTATATATTAACTGTATCTATATCGTTATATATATACATATATACATACACACAATGAAAGAGAGAGAGATGAGACAAGGTTGTCGAGAGAGATGAGAGACGAAAGAGAGGATATCGTTGTGTTTCTAGTGTCGATTGGTGAGGGAAAAAGAAAAATATAGTTCTAACTTCTAATTGCAATTTTAACCCATATATTTAATTAATAACGTATTTACCCTGATTATCAAAAAAAAAAAAAGTATTTACCCTCGCGCGTATCCAAAACGTATCCGAGCATATCCAATACATATCCGCGTGTATCAGAAACATATCGGGATACCAAAAAAAAATTCAAAAAGCAGGATACTTTAAAAAAACCGTATCGGATACGTATCCGGAGAGTATCGGTATCCGATACAGATACAATACGTGATACGGAGGCCAAAATAGAGTATCTGTGATTCATAGGTAAGAATGTTGCCTTGCTTCCCTCAAAGTCAAGTTGCAATATTTGTCTCTTTGAAAGAGTTTTCATATCAGGCGCTACTAGTTAACAGTTTTGAATTCTACACAAGGTCACGATACTTATGATTTACTAAGGATAAGGAGTATGGACTCCGTACGTGGGACGCTTGTTTGACCATTGAGACAAAATGGGATATTCAGATGCAACTGTTTTCAGTGCTTTAAGTTTAATATACCAGCAAGGTAACAAATGCACATCTCCAGGCAACACTCAAAAGACATCCACATTTTGGTAGTTATATATGCCCAACGTGTATCCCTACCTGATGTTTAAAACTTCAGTATTTAGTAAATCTGATTTCGGGGGGAAAAAAAACAGGAACCTAATCGTGCAAGATATCCAGTTTGTTCCAAGTGACTGGTAAGGAACCTTTAACACCTATTAATGTGGAATAGAAATGCAACGATTGATCCCTCATCTCCTGTGTTTAATCAGTCTCTAAATCACAAATCCGATTTCGATTATGATATTGATGTATCAATTGCATGTCCTGTATTCTCCTGCACTGCCATATTCTTTTGAGTGTGATATATTACCAGTAAGTTCTACAATGTCGTTCTACGGATGGATATGCTTTTATCTGTGGCTTAAAAGATCGATGTTTTCTCCGTGCAGGATTAGACAAGGCAGATTGTATGGTATGGGTTGTTGGTGTTCTCCTTCTCATTGCTAGAAGTTCACGAATATATTGACATTAAATAATTATGAGGTGCTTGAGCTTGGGTATCAATTTGAGAACCAACAAGATGAGAACACACTATGAAACGTTGGTATTGTGTCTGTGTTTGTATTGTGTGTGTGTGTGTGTGTTATTGTGCTGATATCAAATATTTGGCACCTTTTTGCTTCCGTAAAACTGTTTTCTTATTCTGATGACGATTGGAAAAGTCATTTTGTGGTGATGGTGATCTATGTATAATTGCTTAGGTGTTAGTAATTTCCAGTTGATCCTGGTGCATTTTCAGTCATATATCGTTAGAGTGCTGAATTGTGCTGGCACAATTTGCCGTTAGGCATGTGCTGCTGTTAAACCAGGTCGAGCCCTATATATAAAATGGCCAGAAAAAGCTTGATCCATCCATACAATTGATGAAGCACTTGTAAAGCGGTCATAGACCGCATGAAATTTTGGATGTGCTCCCCGTATTGTTTTCTGGGTCGATTAACTGGTCCTTTTGAGTGATAAGTTGAACCTCAACAGATGGATTTGACCCCTCATTTCTCTTTGAGGCTGTCTTTAAAGGTTAGGCTGGGTCATTCGATGATACGTGAAACATGGGACTGGATGTACTCCAAGACTTAGTTTTTAAGTTTTTTTTTTTTTTTGGCAAGTAAAAATTTTATACCACCAAACAACGGCAAGAAGCTACAAAAACTTACAAGGGCATATCCCTGGCTCAACTATACATCAGTTTCAACCGCAAAAAAATAAATCTCTCATCTACATCTATTTATCCCAAAAATCCGAGAGTCCAGAATCCAATCATAACATAGTCCCCTATTCTGGACAGAATTAGTTAAGTTGTGCACATATTGGGAGATAAAATGAAGTTGTAGTTTGAATGAGGAGAACCAAGCAACGTAACCTGGATTCGACTTCAAATCTCCTGTACCAATTATTTTGTACCAAGTATAGCCACAATATCAACTTCTTTTTTGCCAAAATGGTAGTAATAGAAACTTTTATTCGATACGAGGAATATGATCCAATACTCAAAACTTAATGCACAAAGACTCCATTAGTGATTGTGTTAGATTTAAAATTTGCCAAAACTAATAATACTGCAAATCATTTCCTCCTCGGGCAACCCAATTCTCTTTACTTGTCAGAGACACATAATTTAGCAACATAAAATGGAGCATATATTAATTCTTGAACCACATTCTTCAAAATTGACGAACAAGTTAGGGTGTGTTATCTATCCAAAAGAAGAAGACGAAGAAGTTAGGGTGTGTTGGACAAATTTATTTTTTTGTTAAAGATAAAAAATACTTGCTTTGCTAGTGAGTTGTTTTTTCTTCCATCTCGATGTGAGTAATCAAAAAAAGTATATAAATATGGAATAAAGTTGAAAAAAAATTCAAATAAGACGGAATATGCTAAAGCAAGGGAAAAACTGTCTTTTTGGATTTTATTTTCTCCTTTGATGAACTTTTTTGGGAGTGGGACATTGGCTCATAATTTTTTATTTATAAATTTCACTCACCAAGAAAAATGATTAATCTAAAAATTGTGACGCGAGTATAGGAAAATTCAAAAACACGGCATAAAATATAGTGACTATAATACCAAATATTCCCTCCGTACCATAATGTTTGACTGGTCTGCAAAACGAGAACGTAAAAATAAAATAATTTTTGCAAGAAAAATTTAAATTTTTTTCAACAATTCATTAGATATCGACAAGTTCTTATAATTTATGAAAAAGTATGAATTTTTTTATTGAAAGACATGCATTATTTTTGAGTTTTCGTTTTGCAGATCGGACAAATATTTTGAGATGAATGTAGTATTTTTTTTTCCCAAACACGCCGTTAAGTAGCAGCAGATCCAAAATATCAACTCACTTTCCGGTTAGCATCTTGGAACCAAAGGCTAATATTTCACCCCTCATCTCCCTTTGAGGCTATCTGTGAAGTTAAGGCTTTGTTTTGTTAATTGGTAGGAGTATCTAAGCTTTAAGTTTTGTTATATACGCGTTTTTGTTATTCTTCGTTTCAATTTTTGGTGGCAACTGGTCCACTAAATTAATTCTACTAGTACATCCGTCCGTAATTGACCCAAGACTCAGCCTTACCGTCTGATCAGTCTTCTCTCAGGTCAGGTCTTCTCTCTCTCTCTCTCTCTCTCTCTCTCTCTCTCTCTCTCTCTCTCTCTCAGTCTTCTGTCGGGTCAGGTCTTCTCTCTCTCTCTCTCTCTCTCAAAACTGTCTCTGAATGCATGCCATTGATCAAATTCACGAGTCTTGGTCGTCATCAATGGATAATCTTGAAGTTTTCTTGAATTGGTTTGGGGTTGGGTGGTCAGTTGCAGCTGTTTTGTTATTTGTTGTGACTTGGTTTTACATGCCCGATACGTTTGCAGACAAGGTGATGGAAATAAATATGAAATGGAGGAAGGAGAAGGAGGAGAAGAAAAAGACCAAGGCACAGAAACAACTAGCTCAGTTAAGAATCCGAAAGCAAACTACAGTTGACAGAGTGCTGAACGCCAAGGTAAGGAAGAGAGCCATTGTGGAGCATGTTTGGTTTCCGATAGTTTTTGTTACATTAATTTTGGCAATCACCATCGACCAGAAACACCTGACTTGTTCATGGGTTTTGAAAAAAAAAATTTTCATTTTGGCTCATGAGTCAGGTTCATATGTGTTTTTTAGTAGTGTAAAATGCGGACCAAACACAATGTCGTAATGTATGTCGACCCAGACGAATGAGTTATCAAAGAAAGCTAAGCTATGCTGTGCTAAGCATATTTTGTTGCATCGGTCAATAAACCCTTGAACTTAGAGCATCCACATCTCTCTCTACTCCCTCCCTCTTCTAAATTAAAGTAACGAGCCATCCAAGAAAATCCCCCCAAAACCTTGCGTTATTAGCCTCGTGGAAGTCGCCTGAGAAGTAGCAAGAGCTACAGTTCCTCGTTGAAACACACGATGAATTGTTCACCCGTTTGCCAATAAAATACTGTAATATATGCAAACTCTCAACAGTTCGACTCTGAGAGAGAGATAGAGAGAAAGAGGTTCGAAGTGATCCACGAAGGTTCGGTTTGACCTTCTTCTCGGATCTACTATTGGGGGAGTTGGAGCCCAACGATTGAGGGGTATTTGATCCTTCTGGGCTTGATGGGTCTGATTTCTTCGACGAGAAGATCGCCTTTGAACACCTGCCTTCGATGAGAAGAACCAGGGCTGCGTTTTGCTTGCTGATTTTTTTGGGTTGTGGGTTGAGAAGAAGAGAGAGTAAAGTTGGAGAGAGAGAGAGAGAGAGGAGAGAATTGTTGGTTAGTTTGGTTGGTGAAAATGGTTTTGCTCACTTTCCTTTCCGTTTGACCAGAAAAAGAAAATGGTTTTCACTTTTTTTTTTTGGCCATCTTTTCCTTTTAGAATAAAGAAATAATATTTTTTTGAGCAATTTATCTCTAGGTCCAAAAAATAAAAAGTAATTCCCACCAAGTCTCCTCTAATTAACAAAACGCGAAAACCCTATGAAAGTGCCTAAAATCCTAAATACTAAAAGTGCCTAACCCCTAGAGCACCCTATAAAAGTGCCTAAACTTCAGGGTACCCTATAAAAATGCCTAAACCCCTAGGGCACCCTATGAAAGTGACTAAACCGCTAAAACCCTATAATAAGAAAGTGCACCCTAAAACTCCTATAAAAGTGCTTAAACCTAAATCCTAGCGCTCTATGAAAGTGACTAAACCTAAACCCTAAGATACCTTAAACCCTAGGGTATTCTAAAACCTAAAATTTTAAGGTACCCTAAAACCCTAGGGTACCCTAAAATCCTAGGGTACCATTAGGGTACCATAAAACCCTAGCATGCCCTAAAACCCCAGGGTGACACTTCCATTAATGGTAAATGTATTTTTGTAAAAGTGGACTTAGTGGTAATTAAGTATTCCATCTATCCTTAATGGGAATTAAGTGTCACTTTTCTGTACTTAGAGGTAATTTTCTCTATTTTTAATGAGATACTTTTAATAAAATATAAAGAGTCTCATGCAGTGTTTTTTTAAGGTATAAATTGGTCCAAAACATAAAGAGCCTGGTGTGGATGCTCTTACAGTGCAGTTGCCAATGCCTTACTCCACTGCTGGAGCCTCTCCGCTTCACTGCTGGGGTTCTGTCATCACATAAGTTTTCTGTGAAATGGAGGGAACAGGGGACACCATAAAAATACTAATTTATGGTGTTTCCTATCATATATATATAATAGAAAAAAATATCACAAACATAGCCTAATATTAATATGTTCTGGATTGCGTTTGCGTAGTAACCGATGCTACGTTGTTTTGCCACAAGACTTGTGATTTCCTAAGCCGCGAACAAGGTCTACAACAGTTCAGTAGGTTGGGAATTTGCTGAAAACTAGATTGGGAATCGATGATATATACAAATGGAAACGTATCCGAACAGAATGAGGGACAAACAATGTTATTCTCATTGGTCTATCAGAATATAGTTTTACATCTTGAGCTATTTTTAAACCGCGGGATCTATTAGGGTGTTGTATGAAAAAATCAAAAGATTGTGGCCACATGCATGCTTATTCACGTTAAACATATATTATTTGATTGCTCGCATCTTCTATCGTATCCCAAACTTCTCTCATGCCCCTAACTAGCAAAACAAATAGAAAAGATATTGTTATTTCCTTATTTTCTTACATTTTAGCCATAAGATTGTGGGTCTGTCAGCGGTCGATGTAGTAAGAGTTGCATTTTATCCTTTCATTTTTATTAATCACAAAAAGCCCAAACTAATTTAGAACCGTGTTTTCTATTCTTATCATAGATCCATATGTTGGAGAAGCACGGCTCAATAAGGATGAGTTACTCATATCTCCTCAAAGCAACCAATAACTTTAGTGATGATAATGTCATTGGGATAGGGAAATGTGCAACTTTGTACAAAGCAGCAATTGGGAACGGTAATTTCCTCACTGTAAAGAGGTTTCGAGATTTCCCCCGCATCGAGCAAAAGTTCATGTGCGAAATAATGACTAACGGCCGGTTAAAACACAGAAATTTAGTATCCCTGTTGGGATTCTGCAAAGAAAAGGAAGAGAAGCTTCTAGTGTACAATTACATGGCAAATGGTAGCCTATATGACTGGTTGCATCCAATGGAAGTGGGATACAAAAGGCCTACTTTGAATTGGCCTCTGAGATATGAAATCACAGTGGGGATAGCAAGAGGTTTGGCATGGCTCCACCACAATTGTAATTATAGAGTAACTCATGGCAACATATGCTCCAAATTTATCTTTCTAGATAAGAATTTTGATCCGAAAATAT
Source organism: Rhododendron molle (assembly GCA_025413875.1). NCBI lineage: Eukaryota > Viridiplantae > Streptophyta > Magnoliopsida > Ericales > Ericaceae > Rhododendron > Rhododendron molle. Next base: position 283,141 of record CM046396.1, on the reverse strand, counting down.
CGTCTTTTGGAGGGAGAATGATCATGACATCAAATTCCGGCAATTTGAGGATGAGAATCTGTGAGAAAGGTGAATTTAGAGAATCAGACGATGTGTATGCCTTTGGAATTCTGCTTGTTGAAGTGGTAACAGGGAAAAAACCCGAAGATGTGTCCAATTTGTGTGAAGGTTTTGATGAGACTTTCATTAGTGGAAATCTGTGCAATGCCATCGAGAGTTCCTTGAGTGGAAAAGGATTTGATGGCGATATTTCTCAGTTTCTCGAAGTAGCACTTGACTGTATCGGGCTTTCTTTAAACAAAAGGCCTACAATGTTGGAGGTATACAGAAGTCTAAGATCCATGGGAGCAAAAAAAGGAAGCCTGTATCCTTCTGAGATACCCATGCAAATTGGAGATGGATGTGGTACTCATATGGCTGAACACTATGGTATTGATATTATTGAAGAAGTTGAATGAAAGATATAACTAAAAGCATTGTACTGTTTTCCGATTATCGCTGTATATAAACCTATTGTGTGTATTGATGAATATGGCAGACTTATTTGCTTGGAAATAAAAAGCAGGAATGCCATGTCAATTTATACTGTCTTTACCATGTGTTTGAAAAAATCCATGGTAGCAATGCTACGATGACCATCTTTGGTTCCTTTTGGAAATCATCGGTTGGTCCAGTTCGAGTTGCTTCCCTCTCACTCTGCTTTACTACTCTTTCTGAGGTAAACTTTAATCTCTGCTTTCTTTCTTTCTTTCTTTCTTTCAAATCTACATGCTAGTCGTTGATCATGGTTTTCATGTAACTTTTGGGGGTGATCGGTTTGAGCTAGCTGAATTACAGATCTGACTGCCTTTCACCAACTACTCATACTTTAGTGTAAATGTATGACTTTGTAATCAGATCCGAGAAATTAAAATGATGGATCTACACCCCTGTTTGATTTTTACTAGTAGTATTTACGGAATCATGGATCCACTCCACCACTGCACAATAGTACGCCTGATGCAATTCTCCTCTGTTGTCCCACATGTTCTTACTTCTTAGTGTTGGTTATGCTTCTCTCTATAGCTGGTTGAAGGTCAACTTGTTGGCTGTGACATTGTTTCTGCTGATCATGAAACTTAGACATTGTAGACACCCCAATCTGGACTCCTGAATAATTTTTAAGTTTCTCCGATGATGAAATAAGGAAAAATATACCTTCGAGGCTTGGATTGTTGCTCCTTTGCTACTCCTTCTCTAATCTCAAGAAAACCCCTTTTCAACAATGTAGGGTGGCCCTCGGTTCAATTGCAAAAGAGAAAAATGCGTTTGCTTTGTCAAAAACAACTTTTTCCATGGCACACTGAGGGTAAAATGGGCACATATTTTAATGTATAAAATGGCTTTGAGTGAAACCAATTGGGTTAGAAAGAGGACTCGACGGGTTTTTCAACGCTTCGAACCGCGTCTAAATCCGAGTTCTGGAGTGTCCGGGGCGCCCCCGCGAAATTCGGTGTGCTGTGCTGATTCACATAGCGCGCGGCACTTCAAAAGGGCGCACGGCACCTTAGAAAATTCAAAAAATCACTCTCTCGCACGGGACTCCACTACGTCGCACGGCACCTTGAGAAAAAGACGATCAGAAAGCTGTCGGCCACGCCTGCAGGAGGACCGTCTGTGCCAGAAAATGAGTTTTATTCTGCCCAGAAGTCACCTCCCCTCCTTTAGTGATCATCCTTGGCTCTCTTGCCTATAAATACACCCCCTCTCTAGTTGAGAAGTACCCCTTCAATTCCAACTAAAGTTACTCTGCCATTTTTTTGGCTCTCATTCTCTCTCTCTAAAAATACTCTCTTTTGATTCTCTCTCTACAACTTCTTACACCCATCTCTCTCTACACCCATTTGCTCTCAAGTCTCTCAAGCTCAATCCAAATCAACTCTCATTCCTCCATCTTCAAGCACATCCAAGCTTCAATCAAAAGGTATAAATCCATTTCCTTGGGCTAAACTACATTTAGCCTTGAGGGGAGCTGATCGAGGCCCTTCTTGGTCTTTCTATACCGAGTTTGGGTCTCAAACGAGCTTTACATTCAAAGTCTTTCTTTTCTTTTCTTTTTCTTCAGATCTAGTCCCTTTTGGTTAGATGTTGACTTAAAACCCATTTTCAGAAAAAGAAGCCAATCATCTTTGAGGTCAAGGTCTCGCGTCGCTCGACGGTCGCGGTACGTTCATCTTCAGCGCACGGCATGTTGGTTACTGACGTTATTGTAAGCAGGCTGTCTGGATCGGAGGTACTCTTTGTTGTGACTGCTTGTTTCTGCTGTTGACTGTTCTTGTTTCTTTAAAAGTAAGACCATATCTACAAACCATGTTTTGGCTCTCAAACAAGGTTTTCTAGATCATCTCGAATGATCAAACGCTTTAAAAACTATTTTAAAGTCATGTTTTGAGAAAATAATGATATCCTCGGGATGGTCTGACTGTCGTGAGGCTTCTGATGAAATTTTCCAAAAGATGTGTGGAGAAAGTAACGAGTTGGATGATGTTTTAAAAGTCTGTAACAGTCTGACAGCAGGTAAGCCATCACGCACAGCATGGTGATGTGCCGCGCGCGGCACCCCAGCGTGCCGTGAACAATATGACTGAGGTCCAGACAGTTTGTTGAGTATCTTCATTACATCTGTTCATACCATTCATATCATTTCTATACAGTTTGCACCACAAGCACGCCAATGTGTTATATTTAATCCCGTGTCCCTTCCCCGTACGTGTTTTAAAATTAAGTCTTTCAAATGGTATTAAATCCCCCATTTAAAATGTTTAGTAGAGACCGGTTTTTACCGGGCGAGCGGGGTGCTTTTTAACAAAACCTTTCCGTTCGTAACGTGGCTCCAGGATCCAAGATCTCAACGTTTTCGCTAGACCAAAAGCCTTTCTTTTTCAAATCAAACTCTCGGTTTCTCGGATCATCCATCTCAAAAATCCGGGTGGCGACTCTTCGAGTTAGCGCTTTTCGGGGCGCGGGAGCCCACAGACGTTCTACTCTAGGGATGCCCAGTTCTGAAGTCCGAGTCATTGTGTATTCTAAAGTTCAATTGACATCTGTTTACACCCATTTTTTGGCCAAATTCTAAAAAGGAATTTGTTAATGGATTAATGACCCAAATTAACATTTTCGGCCTTAGTTGAATTAGACCTCGATTGATTTAGGCCTTTGGTCGAATATATAGTGGGTCCATTCTTAAACTTGTTCAGCTCAATTGAGTTAAAGCCCAGATTAGGTTCAAGCCTTGGCCCAACTAATCAAAACTCGGACTAGTTTTTATGGCCTATTTAGCCCAATCAGGCCTGAAAATGAAGAAGGACATAAGCTGCTTAGTCATGCTTGGAAAGCAAGCTGCTCACAAGTAGCTCAAAAGCCTTGAAGGTTCTCTCTAACAAGCTACTCACAAGCAGTTCAAAAGCCTAAAAGGTTCTCTCTAACAAGTTGCTCACAAGCAGCTCAATAACCTAGAAGGTTATCTCTAGCAAGCAGCTCACAAACAGCTCAATCAGGTCTGTATAAGCTGCTTAGTCATGGTTATAAGCAGCTCAAGGCCTGCACAACTGTTATTCTTCAGGATGAAGCAAGACCAATAACACATGGCATGCATGCAAGTTGCCAACACAAGCTGCTCACAAGCTACTCAACCAGACCTGCGTTTTTGGCCTTGGTGGGCCCAAATATCCCTTTTTACAAGCATCCATGCACACAAGCTGCTCACAAGCAGCTCAAAGGGCCTAGGGATGCTGTGTTACTGCAAATTTCTTTTGCTTTAACTGGTTTTTAGGCAAAAATGAAGCTTTTCAGACCTGCAGCCGTTTTCTTGGAGTGGAGAGCAAGGCTTGGACAGGTGGCAGCCTCCCATTGTTGCATTTTGAAACAGTTCAAGGCCTGGGACCTCTAGCTATAAATACCAGAATTTTAGGCTGGCAAAGGCCCAGCACCATCAAAGCCCTACGCTTATCAAACTTATCCGTTATTTACTTTCCAACATTGTATTTCCTTCAATCTAGCCCAGCCTAGGTCCTGTTATTTGCTTTCCTTGTTTCCAAACTTTGTTAAACCGTTTAATAAAGTTTGTTGTTCTTTCATTATCTTTCAGTCCTTTCTTTTTCTTTTATCCATTTTCTAACAATGGTTAAGAAATATTCAAGTCCTTATATATCCAGCAAAGGCGAACAACGAACCACCACGAGGCCTTACCCTTTGGGCCTCGCGCAATCACTCGAAAGAAGTCGGATTTTTGAGGCACATAGCCTTGAAATACAGTTCGGACTGCATTCCAGTCCTGACACGCCCGCAATTCTAGCCATTTGATTTTTGCACTTTTTGTGGAGAAACAACATCTGAAGCTATTTTCTTTGAATTGAAAACATTTGTGTAACACATTGTGTATGACATATTTGCCACACTCCGTGATGGGTTGTAGATAAAAAATTATGTAGCCTTTATAGACAACAAGATCAACTGAATGGAGATGTTATGGAGGTTTGGTTTCTTTTCGACTGGCATTTGGGTTTGATGCCTCAGGTATATGGGGTTACTTGATTGTTTTCAGTGTTCTCCTTCTCACATTGCTAGACTTTCTCGAGTATATTGACATTGAATATATAAATTATCAGGTGCTTGAGCTGGGGTATCAATTAACTTGAGAACCGACGAGATGACAACATACTATGAAACGTTGGCATTGTGTCTGTGTTTGTATTGTGTGCGTGTGTGTGTTATTGTGTTGATATCAAATATTTGGCACCTTTTTGCTTCCATAAGACTGTTTTCTTATTGATATGATTATTGAAAAAGTCATTTTGTGGTGATGATGATGGTGATCTATATATAATTACTTAGATGGTGGTAATTCCCAGTTGATCCTAGTGCATTTTCAGTGCATGTGTGTGTTATTGTCCTGGTAATTTCCAAATTCTAAGCTAATTTAAAGAATCTATATGTGTAGGGGAGCATTCCGGGGACAAAAAAAGACACTCCATTTCAATCATTGAAACCAATGGCTGAGACTAGAAGTTCACAAAGAATTAATTCTGGCCGCAAAGAATTACTCTTGGCCTCGCAATTCTTTGCATCCAAGAATAATTCTTTGCAGCCACGAGTAATATATCGCGATCAGGAGTAATTATTCGCGGTTAGAACTAATTCTTCACGGCCATGAGTAACTCTTTGCGGCCATGAGTAATTCATCGCGGCCAATAGTAATTTTTTGAGGCCGAGAGTAACTCTTCGCGGCCAAGAGTAATTCTTTGCGACATGAGTAATTCTTCGCGGCCAAGAGTGATTATTCGTGGCCAGGAGTAATTCTTTGTGGCCAATAGTAATTTTTCGTGGCATAAACTTTTTCTTTTTAACTACTAGGTAAGAGAACAAAATTATTATTCAATACAACTTAAGCTGTTGGTTTAAATGATTTAGAGTTTCATGATCTGTCTCGGATTGAAAATTGTAACTTTTTGTTGAAGCCTTTTGGGTAGAAAGAGTTTCAAACTCTACTTCTTACTTGGTTATATGTAATCTTGGAACTATTTTGTTTTTCTATTTTTCTAGGTCAGTTAAAGAAACAAGTACAATAAAGTTGTCACTTTTGAGTGAGTAGACATTCAGAAAATTGAATTCGAGTTGGAATCTTGTATGATTATATATTCTTAATATCTCTTATGCTATCCCCGAATGCAACTAACGGAATTACACAAATGTGGTAAAATTTATTGTGTTAGACTATTAGTTGGTTAGATGGACCATATTTAAAATTTATTCTTAAAATGAAAATTTTCGAGTAGTAGATTTTGTTGGGAGAATGAAAATTTTTCTAATTCACGGTTACTTGTAACACTCCTCTCACATGAGGTGGGACCATATGCATATCCGGGACTCACTTCATGTGAGATGGAGTTAAAAACAACCATTGTATAAAAAAAAACTTTGAAAAAGTGGAATTTGATATTTCATTTAGACTATGTTTAGAAAACATTGTGCCATGCCTTTAGGCACAGGTAATTACTAGTGTATGTGTGTGTATATATACACACCCACAGTCAGTCTTCCATAAGGGGGTCCTCATTTTAGTTAAAATGCGGACCTCCTCATTTCTCTCATTTTTTAATTGAATTTCAATGATCCGAGTCGCTCAATGTGTTCAAAACGTGATTTTAAAGGTACCCGTGAGAAATCAGTAAAAAAGAAAAAAAAAGATCGGGAAGAGCTTTATCCGAGCAGTTTTTATTTGAACCGTTCGATAAAAAACAAGCAAAAACTGCTCGGATGAAACCCTTTCCGGTCTTTTTTTTCACAACTACTCTTAAAATCACATTCTGAACACATTGAGCGGCTCGGATCATCGAAATTCGATCGAAAAATGGGAGATCGGCATTTTATTAAAATAAGGTGGTCCTTACGGGAAATGTGTGTGTGTGTACACACCGCGCTTCAGCTAAGGTCGCCCTTAGAGTGGGAAAATGCAGACGTCGCTCAACAGTTGTTGGATTGTGTTTCGAATTTTCCGGATTCACGGACAATTTATTCGTGCAAACAAATATCTATTCGCACGAATAGATTGTCCGTGAATTCGGACCATTCAAAACACAATCCAACGACAGTTGTGTGACGTCTGCATTTTTGTGCTATAAGGGCGGCCTTAGCTATACCCTTAAAATCACGTTTTGCTCACTTTGAGCGGTTCGGATCATCAAAATTTAAGAGAAAGCGAGGTCTGCACGGTTTCCCTCAATAGATAACGACCACACACACACACACACCTACACAAAATTTCAGGTAAAGGCGCCTTTAACTTATTAAGTTAAGGACATACCTTTCCCGACCAATTTGTAATGATCTGAGCCACTCAATATGTTTAGAATGTGATTTTAAGGGCACCCGCGAGAAATTAGCAAAAAAAAAAAAATACCTGAAAGGGCTTGATCGGAACAGTTTTTGTTTGTATTTTATCGAACAGTTCAAATAAAAATTGCTCAAATCAAGCCCTTCCCGGTCAATTATTTTGCTGATTTCTTGCGGGTACCCTTAAAATCACATTCTAAACACATTAATCGCCTCGGATCATCAAAATGTGATAGGAAAATGGGAGAAATTGGGACGTCTGCATTTTATTTAAAATGAGAGCTCCATTACCTGAAGGGGACTCTCTCTCTCTCTCTCTCTCTCTATATATATATATATACACACACACACATACGGGCCGATTCCTCCCACACAAAACTTAACATAAAAGTTGACACTCCATCTCAGCCACACAAACCAAGGGCTGAGATTAAAACTTAAAATTCCTTTTCTCTCCTCCCACTAACGTGAACTCTCTCAGCTCTGTTCTCCCTCTCCCTCACACCTGTTCCTGTTCGTCCTCGCCTCACCACCGCCGTTCGACGAGGTGCTTGCTTCTTCAACGAGGGCTTGCTCCTCTGCACTCGCCCATTTCTCTAGCTATAATCTTTCTCCCAATCCAAGCCCTACATATATATGAGGCCGGTTCCTCCCACACAAAACTTAATACAAATTATGACACTCCATCTCAGCCATTGAAATCAAGAGCTGAAATATAATGAGGAGAGTGGAAGATCTACTCTCTATAAGAAGAGAGTCTCAACCATCTCACAACCATGGAGGTAGGAGAAGAGGAGGAGGGAAGACAATGGGAAGGAAAGAGGGGTATCCCTATTGTTGAAAACTCATTTTGCATTGGTTACAAATCTTATTGGTGCAAAGTATCTTTTTTGATACTCCAACTAAGGTGCATGGAAGTGGGCTCGGCTAATTCTGGGAACCAAATATGGCACAACAAATGGCCTTCGCCAAAATTTGACGTCGCTAGTTTTTGGCTCACCATTGGAGCTCTATTATTGTGATGTTTACAAGCTAAGCCACTATTAGCGTTGGCAATGAATTTTGCACACCAAACGGGATGGTCTTAGCATGTGGAAGTTCCTCCCCCTCAAGAAATTTAAGTAAATATCCCAACATCATTATAGAGAGAGAATCACACAATGTTGCATAATGCAGTAGCAAGCGCAATAAGTTTCAGGGTTTAGATAAATCATAATTTGACAATGTTCAACCCAAGGATATCAAAAGGTTCGTGAGTTCACAAGAGCCACTGCACAAATGTCACAAAATAATAGAACTTGTATTTCACACAGAGGAAGCACTTTATGAATGGGGGTACAAGTAAAAAACCTGCCAATATTTTAAGCAAAATGTAGACAAGATGCTATTGTTTGCTGATCAGTTTAACTGCATCAATCTCGCCATTCAAAAAATATATATATAACTGCATTAATTATGCCAAAATTTGTATTTAGAGCAAACCAATCTTCCGCAAGTAAAAAAAATGTGGTGTGAGTAACAATCTGCACTCTATTTCAAGTTGTAACCAGAAGATACATGAGGCCCTTGAGATATTCTACTACTTCTGATCCTCCGAGCTTTGAGCTTCCATACAACCTATCCACAAAAGTAATTGGAACCTGCAAACAGACTTCAACCCAAGTTAGAAGTTCAGGCTATATGCATAAAATTTCAGTTCACAACTTGAAAAAACATCGCCAAAAAAAAAGAAGGTTAGTCATTAAAACGGCATTACAACCTCTAAATGATATAAGCAATTTCAAAGCATAATGGAGATCATTCAAAGTTTAGCAGGTATATAATCAAACAAACAGATAATCAGACTTGCCAAGAGGAACATATGGGTCACATAGCAATATGATTTCGTATATAAGACGGTAAACAAAATGGAGACTGCTGCAATGTCTTGCTACCCCCTCAGCATTTGTGTTATGACCATAGAGCGCCCTGGCAACATCCTGCTATGCCAAGGCATGGGCTTATCTTACTTCTACATACTCTAAGCACACCTACGCCTATTGCGATAATTGAAACAGGGGTCGAAATCAAAACACCAGCCATTGGTAAGTTAGAAAACAGATATTTGGGCCACCAGTGATGAGCATGAGCATCAGGCATCAGGCAAGCAGTGGCAACTCCAAGATTCGACATGAAAGATATCAAAAGCTCAACAAGCATTTCAACGAAAAAATAAAAGATATCAAAAGGTATGTACTAATAATCTTCTTTTCAGTTCACCAAAAAAAAAAAAACTCAAGAACTTTTACAATTGCACTCGACGGGGTTTCGCGAACACCCTTCAACGCCACACATTTTTTTTGGGTTCATACAATTAGGTGTGGGCACCACGGAAATGTGTAGTGTTTAGGAGTATTGGGCCACCACATGGCAGTTCCCTAAGACCACCAAATAACTTCTCTGCAAAAGTTGAGATGGGTTTCAAGTGGGAAAATAATGTAATAGAGTGGTCATCAAATTGTAATGGGGTGTTGTTTTAAGTTTGAAATTTTATGGAGAGGAGAGGTGGATTTATGGTGGAGAAATAATTTATTGTGATGTCATTATCAAATTATAATGGTGTCATTTATTAAATTGGAAAAAAAATAGTATATCAATAGTAGTTTTTTTCCCCCCTCCGTGGGGTCGCCCGATCCAAGTACTACCGCGGTGGCGTCGCCAGTGCATGCAAGTGTGAGATGCCTAAAGTCACGAACTTCATTGAAATGTCAAAGAATAAAGGACAAATCCAGTGAACAAGACTCCCACCATTGTGAGGTCTAGGAAAGAGTTGATGTATGCAGTCTTACTCCTGCAAGCAAAGAAGCTGCTTCCGCAACTCAAACCTGTGGCCTCAAGATCACAATGAAACAACTTTACCATTATGCCAGGCCCGACCTTCATAGAAATGTTGTGGGATATAGATCCAAATTCCTCAACCTGCCATGACAAACTACTTATATTTCTATGAACACATAAAAACTATGAATCAAGCATTGTGTCTCTTGCAACAAGTGACACCTATTGCAATAGGGAACACCTATAAACAAGTGTCGAAACACCCCATTCCAAAATTCCAGGCACAAATTGAATGCAATGGGAGAACTTGATTTTCCGCGTCTAAAACCCATTTTCCTTATTTCGCTATTGAATAAAGGAATGAACCTAATCAATTTTCAAGAATCAAAACCTACTTGCATAGTAGCACGCTAAAACGGTGCTTCAACCGCGCAATCAAAACTCAAAAATTCTAAGCTTAGGCACAAAGTATTTTGTGGTGCCGTACTTCTCCGGTCGAACCTCTGGTGCTAAGGTGGCTAGGGTGGTTGGATCTTGGTGGGAACCTGCACAAGTAGCGAACACGTTAGTGCCTAAACCCGGATCGTGGTGGTCCGGGATAGGCACTCCGACGATCTAGTCAGTGGCAGGAAAAGGAGAGAATGAGAGTACTAGGGTTTTAGGGTCCAGTCTCCCCTACCTCCTTCCTCAGCACTACCACTCCTTTTATAGGCAGGGGAAGGCGGTGTCCAAACCACGTGGTTACACTACGCGCGCAGTGATTGGTTCGCCCACTATGGCATCCAAATCCAATCCCGCGAAATTAGGCTCGTCATGATCCCTAACGGTCTGCTCCTACCAAAGTGGGATTTATAACACGTTCCTTATTCAACCGACTTCCTTCCTGACTTCCTCTAGTCAGGGAGGGGAGATGGTCCGGTGGTAGGCTGCACCGCCGAACCCATCAGTCCGGCCACTCTTGACCTCACCGTATCCGCTACTCGGTTCGGTGGTGAATCGCCGAGCCGAATTCCATGTCATATGCTCGGAGCAACAGCTTTCCTGGAATGGAATACTTCCCTTCGGTGGCTCGGTTCGGCACACCGAACGTCTCTCCGCCGACCCAACAGTGTAACGTATCTAGGGGTCGAGCTCATAACGGTTAAGTGTCCTCCATCAGGATCCCTTCACCGAGCCATGTCTATATCACTACTGGACCACCCCACCGAGCCGAGGAAAACGGGGTCCTCCACCGCACCGCGACCGCCACAATAGCCCCTCAACCTCTTCTCGATTTGGACAAATGGGAGGAGTTGACATATGGCTCTCCCTGAACGTATCTAAAGGAATCCGTGCCGAGCCACAACCGCCGGGCCACGGAAACGAGGTTGTGAGGCGTTGAGCCTCGTGTAAAGTACGCTCGCTGAGGGTGTTATGCCGGACCATCGAGGGATAACGAGGAGGCGTCTTGTGGAAGGAGTAATGATAGTTTTGCTGCAGAGGGGGCTGATGGGACCGTTGGGCCTCAGAGATCTAACGGCTGGGGTTAACCCTAGCCCAGCATAGGGGGACACGTGGCGCAGCGAAGAGCCCCGCGAGTACGGATTGACACAGGCTTTCCTCGTGGCATGCTGAGGATGGGCGAACTGGCGTCGCTTCGGTTCCGGTGCGTGACCCTTGGGTTCCCCTCCCCTTCTCGCCCATTATATAAGAAGATGGGGGTCGAAGCACGATTCACTTTTTGCTCTCGCTCTCCCTACTCTCGTCTTCGCTCTGCAACTCCACACCGCCGTCATCACCGTCGCCGTTGTTGCTCCGCCGCTTCCCGTCGACCAACTCCATCGCTCTCAGGTAACCTCGACGTCTTTTCTTTTCATTTCACGGCTGCACAGCCCCTTTTGGTTTTGTTTTCCCTTTATGGTGGGCATAATCTTTACTTAGGGTAGCCTGTCTTCTCATGGCCGTTTATGGCCATGGTCCGCCGCCTAGATTCCCAGCAACTGTCCCATCTCGACCACCAAGAAACATCCTTCGGAGGGGGCATTTGCCCCTTGCCGAACACGATTCCCCGAACCTCCTCCGGCGAAGGGCTGGGAAGGAGCACCCATGCTGAAGTAGGAGCCCTGATTCCTTTCCTTTTCCCTGTTTTTAGGTCTTCAGCATATGGTGGACACGAGGATCTTGCCAGATATCAACCCTGAAGACTACCCAGACCTCATGGAGACGATCCAAAACCTTGGGAGAAGCTACCGAAGCTTTAATGAGAGCTCCAGCAACTTCCCCCTTCCTGCCGGACCGTCCATCATCCCAGGGATCACCGTCCCCTTACAAGTAGACGAAAGTGCGTGTAGGGGGACTCCAGTTGGCCGGGAAAACTCCCCGGCTGCTGCCACCGGACCCATCTCTGACGATGAAGTTCTCGCCGAACGGATGGCAACAGGAACCCAGGCCAGTGCATCCACATCGTCCGGTGGACCCCCAAGTGCCTCCGACGTAGGGGGAACCGACGCCGCCCCTTACGACGTCGACCTCATCCCTCCGCCGCCGACCGGCCTTGGCCCAATGCCGTACCGTAACTTCTACGGAGACGGACCAGGGGGCTTCACCAACGAATTCAGAAAGAAGTACGAAGTCCCTGACGATGTTCTGATCGAGAGGGTGACCGCCGAGAGGGTACCCTTCGGTGAGGACTTCATCGTCCTCCCCCTTTACGCTATTACAGAGGGAGGGGTGAGGTTCCCAATGAGCCCCTTCCTCCGCTACTTCTTGGATTCATATAAACTCGCGCCGATCCAAGTCGCACTGAATGCCTGGCGTGTCCTATGTTCAGCCATGAAGCTAGCCGAGACCAACAACCTGCCGTTCACTTTGGGGGACTTGATGCTCATGTACATGGTGTCAAGGAACCCCAAACACGACAAGTACTACCTCACGACGAGGCAGTACTTCGACCACCTGGTGGACCGCCTATATGACTCCGAGAAATGGAGCGGAGTCCTGGTGAAGGTCTCCGGGAACTTCGAGTATGGGCCAATCAACCCACTTCTTGATATCCCCTACCCAACCAGGGTTGGGGCGGCGACAGAGAGACCGTATAGGATTCCCCGAGCACGAGGGTATCCCGGCCTCGGCTATACAGACAGACCCGGTAACTTCTCATCAACCCTATCCTGATATTTTTGACGTGCCTTGTATGTGCATGAACTGACTTGATCTTGACACATGCAGACTGCTCCGCTCCGAACAAGGCACTCCTCCTCACCGGCAAGTGGACGAACCTGATTGCTCTTCTGCGGTGTGCCAACCGGGACGCTCCAAGACTGCTCGGCTACGAACCTACTTACTTCGGCTACGCCAAGCGCAGAGACAAGAGCAAAATGGTTAGAAAGGCCCTGGATCTGTCCTCCGTCGCCGGGCAGGCGCTGCAGCAGCAGTACTTGGCCCAAGACCTCTCTACCTCCAACCTGCCGGCCCGACAAGAGCAGCCAGAGCAAGTTCCTGCCGCACAGCGCGAGCAGGAGAATCAGCCCACCGCCACTTCGATCCAACCGCCTCGCCCCAACCGCCGAAAGAGAAACCAAACGGCCGGCGATGGGGACCAGGCCGCCGAGAAGAGGTCCAAGGTAGCCGAGGACGACGTGGCGTTCGTTGGCACCGGTCTTGCCACGAAAACTGATACCACCGGGGCGTCTGACCCCCAAGAGATCTTCGTGTCGGATCTCACGTGCCCAGATGGGCATGTCATCACAGCTGCCGATAGCCTGACGGCCAACCCCCTCCTGGCCATGACCCTTCTAAAGGGGTTGGCCCTCCCGAAGGACATGGAGGACCTTCGCACCGGGAAGGCCAACAACATGGCCGAGCTGTGCCTGTTCCTTGCCAAGGTAAGACTTTAAACTTTCGTCTCAGGTGACTCTCTTCTACCCTTTGTTACTAATGTACTCTTGCTGCAGGCCGGGCAATGTGCCAGCCGAGCGTTCAGCGACATGGACGTTCTCCTCGAGACTAAGAAGACTCAGAAGGGGGACATTCAAGCGCTGAGGAAGGAGCTGAAGGAGGCCCACGAGATGGAAGAGGCGCTGGAAGCGAAGGTCGCCGACGCGGCCACTGTGAAAGAGGAAAGGGACCGGCTGCTGCTTGAGGTCCAGAACCTCACCGCCGAGCGGGATCAGCTGAAGGCGGAAAAGCAGCGGGCGGAGAAGGAGCTACCGAAGCTCCTCGAACAGGCCGGTGATGCCGGCTACAACGAGGCCGGAGTGGACTACACCAAGCAGGTCGAAGACCTGGTAAGAAACTTTGCCGCCGCCGAGCTGAAGAAGATTGAAGAAACCCACAGAAACGCTTTCCTTCGTGGGTATCAGGTCGGCCTTGATTATGCCGAGGTTCCGAAGGTCGACCACCGAAGGGAGCCTCCAGTAGTCCCACCGGTCAACCAGCCAGAGAGCCAGCCTCCTACCGAGCAGCTCAACTCCACCCCCAGCCCCCTGCCGAGGCAATCTGATAACGCGCCGCCGAACCGAGCCGATGACGCCTCTGTCGCCGAACAGTAGGACTTTTTCTTTTCTGTTTGTAGGTTTTTGCTTTCCTTGTCTTTTGTTGTTTGTGGATGGCGTGGAATTGTCTGCCACTGCCGAGCCATTGCCTTTGTAAGTTTCAAGCAATCAATGAAAACTTTATTTCAACGCTCGTTCTAATTTTCTGCACTTCATGCATATCGTCCCATGTATTGCACTTCATGCACATGGTGGGTGTTATGTTTCAGCCCCAGCGCGCCGCACCTAGCCCCTGATTCGGCGGGAACATGCAGCCGAGCATGGTCCCGCCGGAGCATAGGAAGGGTATACGCTGGACATGCGCCCTTCAGGTGTATGCATGTCCCTTATTGCCGAACGGGAACTGGAAAACTTTGCCTCGGCGCCCTTCAGGTCTCATTGAGGACTTGAGATAATGCGAGCCCGCCGAGGGCAGTGACCAATCATTGCAAACAAAAAGGTGGAACAAATTAAGAACTTTATTTCATTCGAGATTATTGGCCACGGGCTTTACATGAATAGCCGAGGCAAAAACAAAAAAATGGGAAAAGAAAAATCTAAGCATAAAACTTTCGAAGTAGCTGGGCATTCCAATGGTTCGGTATTGCCGTACCATCCATCTCGGCAAGCTCATAGGAACCGTAGCCCACCTTCTTGGCCACACGGAACGGACCCTCCCACTTGGGCATAAACTTCTTCAAGTCCTTCTTTTGGACCACCTGCCGAAGGACGAGATCATCAACATTGAATGGCCGAACACGCACATTCTTGTTATAACTCCGGGCCAGCTGTTGCTGATATGCCGCGTACTTAATGTGGGCGTTATCTCGGAGGTCGTCAATACGATCTGCTTCGGCGGCTAACATGGCATCGTTCGTTGGAACGTCAAAAGTAGCAGTTCGTGCCGTCGGGCGGGTGACAGCCACTGGGAGCACGGCTTCCACGCCGAATGCCATGGAGTAAGGGGTCCGGCCAGTTCCACGCCGTGGGGTGGTCCGATAACCCCACAATACGTCGGGCAGCTCCTCTGCCCACTTGCCACGCTTGTTCTTGAGTCGACGCTTCAGTCCGGCAGATATGGCCTTGTTGGCGGCCTCAGCCTGCCCGTTTCCCTGAGGGTAGGAAACGGAGGCCGTCTTCATCTGAATACCTCGCCTTTTATAGAGGGCCTTGATAGCATCAGCCACAAACTGGGTTCCATTGTCCGACACAATGGCATATGGTACTCCGAACCTGGTGAATATGTGCTTCCAAAGGAAACTTTCCACATCGGCCGCCGTGACCGTAATAAGGGCCTTGGCTTCAACCCACTTGGTATAATAATCAGTGGCAGTGATGATATGCGTGAAACCACCGGTCGCCTTTGGTAGCTTCCCAATGATATCGATCCCCCACTGGGCAAAGGGCCAAGGGCTAGAAACCGGCTGCAACGGGAGGGTCGGCTGGTTGATGAGCGGCGAGTGCTTTTGGCACGATTCACACTGCTTTGCAAACTCTGTAGCCGTTTGCACCATTTTCTTCCACCAGTAGCCCTGAGACAGGGCACGGTCAGCCAAGGATCGGCCACCGGTGTGGCAACCAGCACTGCCATCGTGTAACTCCTTGAGAATGCTTGGCACCTCCTGCTCATGGATCACACGGAGGTCGGGCCCAGTATAGGAGCGGCGGTACAGCACGCCGGACGGATCCAGAAAGTAGGAAGCTGATTGGCAGCGGATCCTGTGGGCCTCCTTCTGATCGGTGGGTAGGGTAGAGTCCTTCAAGTAAGCGATGAGGGGGTCCACCCAACTCGGGGCCCTGTGGATATCCATAACCTCGTGGGGCGCAGTCTCAAAGCTAGGAGTGGGGATCTCGCCGAGGACTATGGTTCGGTCCCCGTCATGCTCGGCGCAAACGGCGCCGAGCCCAGCTAAAGCATCGGCATGAGAGTTGAGATCTCGCCCAACATGATCGAAGAACACATTCTTGAATGAGCCGGCCAGAGCGATGACATGGCTTACGTACTTGTTCATGCGTGCATCCTTGGCCTCATAGTCATCGTTGAGATGATTCACAACCAGCTGAGAGTCGCTATATACCTGAACCTCCTCGGCCCCCATGTGCCGAGCCAACTGTAGCCCGGCAATGAGAGCCTCATATTCAGCTTCATTGTTTGTTGCTGGGAAGCCAAGACTGAGAGCCTGTTCGTGCATCGTCCCGTCTGGCGACACCAAGACAACCCCGGCCCCAGCCCCTCGGTTGTTGGATGCTCCGTCTACGTGGAGCCGCCAGGCGTGGCCCGTGAAGATCTTGGCTCGGTGAGCGGGAATAGGCCGCTTAGTGATGAATTTGTCATGTGCTGGGTGACTCAGCCGAGGCGTGGTGGAAGGCTCGGTTGCTCCTACGTCTGTGACTGGCTCATCGCCCTCTCTCTGATCCACCCCTCGGGAGAACTCGGCGACAAAGTCAGCCAGCACCTGTCCTTTGATCGCCGTACGGGGTTGATACCGTATGTCGAAGTTAGCCAGCTCCAAGGACCATTTGCACAGCCGGTTAGACAGGTCCGCCTTCCGGAGGACGGTCTTCAGCGGATACTCCGTGACAACTATGATAGTAAAACTTTGGAAGTACGGCAAGAGCTTCCTCTTCGCCGTGACCAACGCAAGTGCCAGTCTCTCTATGGGCAAATAGCGGGTCTCGGCGGGTAGGAGCGACTTGCTGATGTAATAGATTGGCTGCTGGTCAGTTCCTTCTTCAGAGCCTGGCTGCCGGACCAAGACGGCACTCACCGAATGCTCGGAGACGGCGAGATAAAGGTAGAGGTCTTCCCCATCTTTCGGTACGACGAGCAAGGGGGCTCTAGATAAACAGATCTTCAAGTCAGCAAGGGCCTGGTCGCACTCTGCCGTCCACTGAAAGCTCCTTCGGCTGTTGCCTTTTATGGACTAGAAAAATGGACGGCATACATCCGAGGACTTGTTGATGAAACGCTGCTGCCATGCCGGCGAGGCGCTGAACCTCCTTCACCGTGGCTGGAGCCCTAATCTCCTGGATGGCTTTGATTTGACTCGGATCTGCTTCGATGCCTCGGCGAGTGACCAAGTGCCCGAGGAACTTGCCTGATCCAACACCGAACGCGCACTTCTCGGCGTTAAGCTTCAAGCCGAACCTTTTCAACACGCCAAAAATCTCACCGAGGTGAAGGATGTGATCAGCAGCATCTTTGCTTTTTGCCACCATGTCGTCGATGTAGGCCTCCATCACCCGGCCCAGCAAGCCTCTGAACAGCAGGGCTATCATACGCTGAAACGTCGCCCCGGCGTTCTTCAGGCCGAAGGGCATCACCCGGTAGCAGAACGTACCGTTCGGCGTGATGAATGCAGTCTTCTCCTGGTCCTTCTCATCCATAGCAATCTGGTGGTACCCCCGGTACGCATCCATAAAGCTCAATCGTGCATACCCAGCTGTGGCATCGACTAACTGATTGATCCATGGGCAAGGGAAGCAGTCCTTTGGGCATGCATCATTCAGGTCGGTGAAGTCAATGCACACACGCCACTTGCCATTTTTCTTCTTCACCACCACCGGATTGGCCAACCAGGTGGGGTACTGCACCTCCCGGATTGCTCCGGCGTCAATGAGCCTATCGACCTCTTCGTTAACGGCGTCCGCGTGTGCCGCCGAGGATCGGCGCGGCTTCTGCACTACCGGCTTTCTGCTCGGGTCAACATTCAACGAATGCTTGATCACCTCAGGGCTCAGGCCCGGCATCTCGTAGGGAGTCCAAGCAAATACCTCCACATTCTCCTTGAGGAAGTGGACCAATTCATCACGTTCGGCTGCACTCAGCTCCGAGCCAACCAAAAGGAACCGGGTTCCATCCTCGTTAATTGGTACCCGAACGAGTTCCTCCACGGCCCTATCAACAGCCGGTCTTCCAATTTCGTCTGGCCCCTGCAGTTCCTCTTTCATAGCTTCACCGGGCTTGCTCCCCTCCGGCAACTCGGGACTTCAATCCATTGAACCCTCTTTGCCTTGCTGTTCCCGCGGACGGAGTTAACAAGCACTTCTTGGAGGCCATCTGGTCCCCCCTGATGGTCTCCTGCCGCCCCGATGGAGCGTCGAGGCCACAGCCTTCATGCCGTGTAACCAGTTACGGCCGAGGATGGCATTGTAGGGGCTCGGCGAGTTCACCACAATAAATTCCACGACTAGTTGCATCGAGCCGGCGTAGACAGGAAGCACCACTTTGGGGGAAGACTGGAATCCCTGTGAAGCCAACGAGAGGAGCGTCCACCGGGGACAACCGTTCCTCCGAGAGTCCAAGGGCTTTGAACGCCGAGAAGTAGAGAATCTCCGCCGAACTCCCTTGATCGATCAGCACTCGGCGGACTAACTTCCGCTGAAACGGTAACGATATGACCAAGGCATCGTTGTGGGGCAGTGACACCCCTTCCAAGTCTCGCTCGGTGAACGTGATCTCCCACGTATTACGATCCTCCATCTTGCGCTTCAAAGACGGCTGTACCACCATCACCTCGCGTGACGCGTGGCACAATTCTTCATGGAGCCTGCCGGCCCGGCTCGGATCCATCGGTCCGTGGATGCACTGCACCACGCCGTCCAGAATCTGAGCCCTCGGCTGAATACCTGCATTGGGTGACTTCGTCCGATCAATCCACCGATCCATTCTCCCTTGTCGGACCAGCTCCTCCAGGTAAAGTTTAAACGGCTGGCAGGCCGTCGTGTAGTGACCCTGCTCGTTGTGAAATGAACAGTACACCCGCTGGTTCGGCTCGTGCCCGTCTGCAGTCCCCAACTTCTCTGCCGCTCCTGTTGGCCACTGGAAACCAGGAAGCCTCCCGCATTCTCGGAGCACATGGAAGATCGGCTCTTTGAAGTAAGTGGGGATGGCAAGGTGGTCCCGCGCGTCGCTCGGCGGCCGGTCCCTTGTCTTGCCGCCTCCTCTGTTTCCACCAGCCCCGGCAGCTTCCCTGGCCACCACATTGACTTGCTTTTTTACCGCCTGCTTTGGTGGTTCGGTGACCTTTGCGACATCGGAGCCCTCAATGTACTCCTCCAATTCAATATACCGGGCGACGGTTTGCATTAAGTCTGACATGTCGTTCGGTGGCCGAAGCATTAGTTCTTTGGAGAGATCGGAGTTTCTGTCCAGGCCACGTTTGAACGACGTAGCCGCTGTCTTCTGGTCACAATTTTCAACCAAATTGTAGACGTTGTAAAAGCGTTCGGAGTAGTCCTTCAAGGATTCTCCAACCTTTCGCCGAAGGTCCGTCAAGGCTTCCACCGTCTTCGGCCGCCTGTTGCTAGCTACAAACCGGGCGGTGAACGAGCGCTCCAGTTCGCCGAAGCTGTTGATCGATCCTGGTTTGAGCTGCGTGTACCACAGCATGGCGGTGTCAGGCAGACTCAAGGAGAAAGTTCGGCACATCATTGCCTCGCTCAATCCACAGAGTGCGGCCATAGACTTGAATTGCTGGATATGGGTCGGAGCATCTGACTTTGCATTGTACATGCTGAACTTTGGGACCTTGAAGTTGGGGGGGGAACCTCTTCTGCTATGGCCTTACAGAAAGGCGACCCCCCTTTTTCTACTGCCGTTTCTCTTAGGTTCGGCGCATTGACCACCGACGGTATGACGGGCGTATCTGGTTCGGCGTCCCTCGAGCGCTTATCCGACAACGGCATGCGGAGCCCCCGGCCGTCGACGCTCGGCTCCGGCGATCTCCGCTTCTTGGACCCAGACGCTGCCTTGGGCGGTTGCATCGCCTGGTAGGTGGTTCTCTCGCCGGTCCTGATATTTACTAATGTGACGGTCTGCCCATCATTATTAACTTCGCATCTTTCCTCGGGGACCAGCCCCTGGCTGTCCTCCCGCACGTAGGACGGCCCTTCTGAATACCTCGGTGATCGCCCTAGTGGATTACGATCAGAGTGCTCCGGCGAGTGTCGTCGGGTTCGGCGTGGTGAGTGCCCCGGCGAGCGCTGTCAGTGGCCCTTCCATTGTCTTCGTTTCTCCGGCCGGCAGACCTTGACTCGGCACGGCGCTCTCGGTGATCCCTACCTCTTGCGGAGCGGTGAGGGGAGACTCCTGTATTGTGCCTGATCGCCGTGTCGAGGTCTTATCACAGATGGTGTTCGCCCTGCGATCTCGTCCTACCACTCGACGCCGTCCCACTGACCTCTGGGTCGTGCCTCCGGCGGATAATGCCGCCGGGCGCTTCATGCTGGCTGTTCCCTTGGTGATCTGACTCCAGGTGGGTTCGTCCGCCGAGCCTCGTGAAGGCAGAGGCCCTGGCCGTATCAGCTGTCTGTGTCTGACGAGCCACATTCCTCCTTCGGCGTCGATCCCTTGACCCGGCCGCCGGAGGTAATCCTTGCTGTGCTTGCAGCTGTTGCACCTGCGTCCTTAGTCGCAGCAGCTCCTCCGCTATGCTCACCGGGAGCTCCGGAGGAGGCGGGGGTGGCCCAAGGCTTGCTGCCGTGCGGTGGACTCCGTCGATGTAGAACGACGCCGTACCCACAGGTCGGGTACTTGTTCCAGCCACGGTCGATCCCATCATGACCGTGCCATCAGGTCCCCTGAGAGGTGAGCCTGCCAGCCCCAGGTCCATCCGCACCTGCTGAGTCGTTGGGGAGGGGTTAGCCGCGAAGTTTGGATCGAAATGGGTCAAACCAAGAAGTCGTCCGTCCGTGAAAGCCATCTTCAGGACGTTGAAGTTTTGAGGGAGAAGAGGTTTGGGGAAGAAGTAGCACCACTAGATGAGTTCAAAGAGCTCCCCAGCAGAGTCGCCAATTGTGGTGCCGTACTTCTCCGGTCGAACCTCTGGTGCTAAGGTGGCTAGGGTGGTTGGATCTTGGTGGGAACTTGCACAAGTAGCGAACACGTTAGTGCCTAAACCCGGATCGTGGTGGTCCGGGATAGGCACTCCGACGATCTAGTCAGTGGCAGGAAAAGGAGAGAATGAGAGTACTAGGGTTTTAGGGTCCAGTCTCCCCTACCTCCTTCCTCAGCACTACCACTCCTTTTATAGGCAGGGGAAGGCGGTGTCCAAACCACGTGGTTACACTACGCGCGCAGTGATTGGTTCGCCCACTATGGCATCCAAATCCAATCCCGCGAAATTAGGCTCGTCATGATCCCTAACGGTCTGCTCCTACCAAAGTGGGATTTATAACACGTTCCTTATTCAACCGACTTCCTTCCTGACTTCCTCTAGTCAGGGAGGGGAGATGGTTCGGTGGTAGGCTGCACCGCCGAACCCATCAGTCCGGCCACTCTTGACCTCACCGTATCCGCTACTCGGTTCGGTGGTGAATCGCCGAGCCGAATTCCATGTCATATGCTCGGAGCAACAGCTTTCCTGGAATGGAATACTTCCCTTCGGTGGCCCGGTTCGGCACACCGAACGTCTCTCCGCCGACCCAACAGTGTAACGTATCTAGGGGTCGAGCTCATAACGGTTAAGTGTCCTCCATCAGGATCCCTTCACCGAGCCATGTCTATATCACTACTGGACCACCCCACCGAGCCGAGGAAAACGGGGTCCTCCACCGCACCGCGACCGCCACATATTTCTTAACCCATTCTTTTGTCATATAAATCCAGATGTCCAATTTAGAGAACACTCATGAACATGCAGAAGAAGACAATCACATCAATAACAAATAATAAAATACTCGCCAGTCCGATTGGCATGATACAAAGAAATAAACGGCCTTAGTGCTAGTTATCCAATTTCTCAGTATGCAATCCATTAGCCAATAGTCTACTAGTTTTGATTATCAACTCTGTTTTGAGAAGGCAAACACATGCATTTCCATTTCAACCAAAAGAATTTCCAAACGGAGGAATCAAAACATACACAAAAAAGTAAATGCGATTCTGTCTTAAGATTGTTAGAAAAATGTGTTTACTATTTGGGATAAAAACCGATAATATGAGTGCAATAAAATTGGAACTCAAAACCTGAAAATTGATGGAAACAAATTGGTGATCAAGGCGAGTGTTTGTGTGTGACACTCTGTACTTAAGACAGATTTCGCCCTCGCTACGGTGTTCACAGTTTGCATTGGACACCCTACCGAGCTCCCCTCAGTCAAAATAAGGATGATCATGAAAAACAATCGACTCACCCGATGTGTATTGATCTACCCCAAAATTATGAAGTTGTTCTCTGCCAAATTTAGCCGGCAGCTCCGTGCTTCTTCAACGACTCCCCGCCAAAATTCTGGCATTGCCCAGGTACGTTGCACTACGACTTTAAAAGTCCGAAGGTACGTCTTCTGTTTCTAACCCTCTGCTATTTTATTTTACTTTTTATTGCCCCTTGAACTACGATTGGTCTGAATTTCCCTTGTGAAAAATGTAGGCAGCTTCCTAGCCCGACCATAACAAAAACCTTTTTTGGAATAGTTGTTCAACCAAATTGAAGTTGTTTTACAGCTTTGACTCGTACTTAAACATGTCTCGCAATCCGTCTACGTTCAGTCAAAGAGTAGCATCTGTAGACACCCCAATTTGGCCTAACGATTATTTTAAGTCTCACCTTTGGGACCATCACGATGATGAATGGATACAATGATTGCTGAAGGTGATTTACAATCTTGGAAGAACCTAGAGAGCTCTACCCCAGGTGAAGGTTATTTTTTAGCTGATGGGAAAAAGAAAACGTAAGCCCCTTTTATAAAGGGAGAGCTTACACAAAATAACCTCACCGGGGACGGTTTCTCTACAACGGATACACCATATTTCCCTTCCCATCATAGAAACAATGGAATCAATGGTGGGGATTTAATCTCACCAAATATTATTGGGAAACCACTACCCAATAGGAAAAAACCATGCTGCCAAGTAGATCACATAATTTGACATGACCCAATCTATTAAGTCCAATAATCACATTGCAATCCAATTTAGAAAATACAGTGCATAGGACCACATAAAAATAAATACTCTTTATTTTTTCTCAACACCATTTTCTTATGCTCTTGCACAGTAGTGGCATTAATAAATTGGTTTGATTCCTTGATAGGATGGAAAGGTTTCACATCTCGAGCATGTTTTTATCAGTGGCAGCAAAGTCAGGTATTACCTTGCATCTTGAACTCCAATTAAATCCAGATAGTTTGTTTTGCTGATAAGAACCTTTGTTTGAACTAGCTTGCATGTTTGGTAATAACTGCATTTGGACGAACGTGTAATTCAACCAGGTTTATGGTGATTGCAGACATGCTTAAGAATGCTCCAACGTTCAAGCGTCTGGAATCTAGAATCAAGGTACCTATAGTTAGATGTCATTACCTTTCTTGCGTAAGTTACCTTTAGTTTTTTTTATTTATTTCCTTTGAATTTTGAAGGGTAAGGGCTCAGCAATGGGAGTTGGCCGAGGTCGTGCTGTTGCAATGCGGGCAAGAGTAAGTTTTTTTTTCCCTCTTTTGTTTTGCATATATATGTAGTATAAGGTTTTCAAAGTGATTATTATTTCATGTCTAAGACTGCTCAATCATACCAAGGTTGAACTGTGTATTCCTAAACAGGTTGTTTGACTTTCCTGATCAATGGGTTGCTTCTGATAATTGAACTTACCTTTTCGCGCAGGCTCCGGCTGCAGGTCGTGGAGCTCCACCCGGTCGGGGTGTTGTGCCTTCTACAAGGAGGTAATCCAGCCATGGGTTCATCACCTTTGTTCTGAAGCCATAATACATTCCGTTGTAACCATTACTCGAGTGATGTATTCGCTATCCTCTGATTTGCAAGTCCCAAGTTTAGTAATCTTTTGTTTTCAGAGCTTTATGTTGCGTAAGACACTTGCCACCTGCTATTGTTGATGTTCAATTCTGGGATGATTTTCCGATAACAGATCCTGAGATGATATATTCTTCTTAATTTTCAATTTTTGTGTTTGTGTTTGTCCATCTATCTGTGATGCTTTTATTCTTTTGCTTCCCCTCCATATTCTAAGATAAAGGGCAAATTCTATCTACAACCCATAATTTACACCATGCAACCCAATTTCTGTATATAACCCATACCAATTGTGTAGTAATTTTCTACATACAATGCACCAAAATCCCCTTTAACTTCCCTTTGGCTATCGGTGAAGTTTAGGCTTCATTTTGGTACTAAAAACAGAGGAAACTGAGTACCAAATGCTTGCAAAATGGACTCTAAACACTCCTAGGATAAAGTAAGAAGAAAAAATGTCATTGGAATTTGGAGTTTTGGACGAAGAGAACCAAGTGGTAATCCGTATTGAGTATGGTCATTCGCCCTTGGAACATGTTCAAACTAACCAACCCCTGAAGATTGACTATTTTCGTTGGGAAAAATGAGAGAACTTTTAGTCAGAGGCGGCTCCACATGTATACTTCCATGGTCAACTGAACACCCAAATTAAATTTTTTTGCTAAGAATACATGTAAAAATTTTGGACTAACCTTACTTTGAACACCCAATTCAAATGTCAATGAACACCCAATTGTAATAGTCTTGAACACTAAACTCAAAAGGAATTGAACACTCAGCCCAAAATCAATTAAACACTCAATTACAACCCATCAATCCAGGTAATTCATATTTAAACACCTAACACAATATCTCAAATACAACTCACAATCATGATGGAAAAAATAAAAAAAGAAAGAGAAAAAAGAAGAATCTATAGGGGTAAGTATTATGTTCTACATTCTTGATCTCTTTATTGTCGATGATTAATTTTACATTCACGACAATAACTACATTATAAATTTTAATTTGGTTAGCTTAAAGAATTATGGATAAAAGCTTTAAAAAAATTAAACTACATTGCAAAATCCAGTTAACTTCAATCATATTTCTTCGAAATTAAAACTAAGATAAAAAATCTCATCATGTCACCCAAAGGAACAACATATTTTCGAGAAGGTCAGCTCTAACATATTCGCTACAATTTCTTTCCAAAGGGTTTTAGTAGATTAATACGCTGGTTAAACGCTAACACAAAATATGAGAATTCGTCTAGGACAACTGTAAAATTTTACCATCTCCATTCTCGAAATTAACACTGTCTAATACACAATACGACAACTTTCAAAAAACTATTTTTCTTGTAAAAAATAATAGTATATATTTTTGAGTTCTCATTTTGTCTCGTAATTACTTCTTTTAAAATAGATGTTATATTTTTTAACCGCGCTATTTATACTAATTTATGAGATTTTGTACATATATTATTGATTAATAAATCAGCCAGCCGAGTTAAGGCAATTTCTGAACACCCTACCACAAATTCCTGGAGCCGCCACTGCTTTTAGTCACCTAAAACAAATATGGAATCATGAAAAGTAATGTTTTATAGAATAATACTAATCAGATTGTCAAGTGGCTAAAAAAATTGGTTTGGTACGTAAATGTTAAACCTTTTCTTGAATTTATGAGATCTTTTAATAAGCACAAAGCCACAAAACCTCAGGACTAAAGGTTACTCATGCATGTTGTGATTGATTTGGTTCAAACACAAGACTTGGGATTTGGGATTTGGTTTGCCTACTTTAAATGTTTTTAGCACTCAAAGGCTCAAAGCTAATTATTGTGATTAGATTCAGAAATAAAATCCTACTTTTTATAACTTTAAGTTTCGAAAATGATAGGATACATGGAGGAAAAAAAAAAAAACAGGAAATTGTACCGTCCGATTTTCCTGGATAGTTTCCTTCTTTTTTCTTTCTTTCTTTTTTTTTTTACTGTATCAAGCCTCTTTGAGTTTCAAGTGATTGAAAGCCTTAACAAAAACTGATGAAGATGAAAGTTATATGCTAGTACTGTAGTACGAGTTGGTCGATCATACTCTCTGTATTCATGAACTGTATCATGTCAGGAACACATACGTACATACATGCATGCATACAATTATATGTACTGCGGCATATAACCTAATTCATGAATGTTGTACGAGCTAGGAGCTAAACTATATAATTAAGTTCATTTTTGGAGTATTTTTCTTAATTGGTCGGCCAAGTTGAATGGAAGAAGTTCATTGAATTGAACTGGACGGATGGATGGGGGCCCTCACATGTCCCATTAGGTCTTATACAATTGTCAGGTTAGTGGGACGCACTTGGCATCATTGTGTATAATAAAAACATGATCACCATTAAACAAATTCAAAAAAATCAAAGAAGAAGAAGAAAAGAAATGCAAACTAAACAAGTATTTTAATATTATTTCATTTATTTCTTATGTTTTATGTTCTTAATGAATTCATGTGCCAAATACAACCTAGCGCTACACTTGGATGTCAAATCGAAAAATTGCTAAGATTGGGATTTATCTTAAATAGAATTACTCTTAAAGACCATACACATTTTTGTTAACTGATTGTCACATTTTTTAGAATTAATAAGAATTTTTTTAAAAAAAATCATTTTATGTTTTTCGAAGTAATCATTCATCTCGAAAAAGGATTATAAAGAGTAACAAATTTTTAACAAAAAAAAAAAAAAAAAAGGTCACTATAAAGACGAAAAAACCCTAACAGTTGGTATTTTTGTCTTTAGAATCGTCTTATATGAGATTTTTCAACTTCGATTAATATTTTTAAATTTTTTTTATCTCTCTCGTCGAACAATTAATTTCAAAAACTACGATGAAAAGCTAAACAAAAGCTTGGTATAAATTCAGGAGTTACAGTAGTCCAAATTTTGGTGTATATATATAGTACTACAAATCTTAGGCTGCGTTCCAGAAAGCCAATAAGAACTTATTTTTTGTTAAATAAGAAGGGGTGTTCTTGAAAATAAGAAGCTGGGTACTTATTTTGGTAGAATTCGTATAGGTATTCCGGCCGGGGAGGGAAATCGTACCGGCGGCCACGCCGGGCTGTCTCCGGCCACCGGACGGCCGATCCGAGCCGTCCAAAAATTCTAAAAAAAAAAAACCAAGGGGGTACACGGAAAAGGGGTGCTCGGATCAACCACCCTGCACACCTCGGATGCTGTTGATTCCCGCGTAAGCCCCTTTGGTTTTTTTTTTTTTAGAATTTTGACGGTTTCGATCGACCGTCGATGGTCGGACCACGGCCGACAATTTCCCTCTGCCGGCGCCCAACACAATAGCAACAGTCTTATTTTTTGTATACGGCAACTTCAAGCTCAAAAATCATGTGTTTATGCAAAAAAATTTCTTATCACTATGGATCTTATTTAATAGATCTCATTGAGATCTTTAATACGGTGCGATTTTTTTTTTTTTTCGTTTACGTTATTTTTGAGTTTGAAAATGTGAAATAAATTTTGTATTTAAATTTTGTAGAAGATCCTTATTATTTTCGAAAAAGAAGTAAGAGAAATAAGTATTTATTTTTTATGAAAATTTTCGGAACGGAGTCTTAGTACTTTTAGTCGGGGTTTGATTCAAAATTAAATCTTTCACATATTTTTATACTAAATATATACAAGTGCACATAGAATATTGTGTGCAACTTTCCAAATGCATCGCAGAATCTGGGATTACGCTGTGACCACAATTAAATAATCAATTTTTAAGGCAATAAAGTAGATGCGGATGTTGACTGATCAATGTGGGGATTATGGAGAGAGAAAGAAAGAAATACTCCTACTATTGGGAAAAGAGTCTAGGGGAGAAGAACCCTCCTTGCCTTGGGAGAGCCATCCCCCCTTTCTCCTCTCTTCCTCATTTTTTGGTTGCCCGAAACAAATCAACTAGCTTGTCACCTGCCTGCCCCACTTGGTTGGGGAATACATTGAACCCGACCCAATCCCATCCTCTCTCTCTGCCTCTTCTGTTTCTGTTTCTGTTTCTCTCTCTCTCTTGACGTTTACATTCACAAATATACGTACGGTGAAACAATCCCTCTCTCTCAAATCCTGTCAGTATCCCCATCATCAAGCAGACCCCCAACCCTTCGAAATTCCAAGGTTATAAAGGGAACAGGCACTTGACTCCATCACTCTCTTTCATTCCATGCGTTTCCTTTTACTCTAACCCCTGCCCTTCCCTACCAATATACTCCTAAAAAACCACATTTTTAATCAAGGGTAGCAAGCAACCCAAAGAACCCACCCATTTCTCGCTTTTGTATTTTGGTTCATCTTCTCATTTTGTTAAGGAAGGAAATAGAGGGTGTGAAGGGGGGAGGCCTGGAATATCTTCTCCACAGGTATTTATGTCTTCATATATCTGAGTTTCTTGCTTGATTGATATTTACCCCATCTGGGTTTTTTCCTGGTTAATTCCTGCTGCTTAGTTTTTTCTATTGGCCATTTGGTCAATTAGTACCGTCTGCTGGGAAATATAAGCAAATTTTCAAGGATTAGTAGTAGTGTACAGGCACTACTTTATGTTTACCTGTTTTAAGTACTTGGTTCATGTTATTTTGGGAATGGGTTGTTGATCAAGTATTTGCCTTTTGTGATACATCTCGGCGCTCTCTCTATTTTGTTATGGTGGGAATTTGCCTTTGTGATTCATGTTGATTCCATTAGAGGGTCGGAGATTTGAATGTAATACCGATCGATCATGAAGCTTAAAATGATCTAATCTTAGCTTTTCTTGTTATTGTTCATCTTTACTAGTATTTTGTTTCTGTTTCTTGGGCTGTTAAAGTATATATAGTTTGGTTCTTTAGTAGGTTTTAATCTGAACCGACCAAACTGTTGAAAATTTCAAAATCGTCGAATCTGTCATCTTTTATTTGTTTGTTTTGTTCTTGAAAAAATTGCAGTGGGTTTAGGATTAGTAGTAGAAATTGAAGTCAACCTAAATTCTGTCTGTGGATACAGGATTGCAAATGAATCCAGAGATGGTTAAGAAAGATGCTGATTTTTGCGGCATTGTGAAAAAGAGATTTGCTTGTCTGATTTGCGGCATTGTAGCAGCCGCATTCCCAGTTTGCATTTGAGCTCCAATCACGGAACCCGTCAAGATCCCACAAAGCTGAGTTTTGGAATTTGGCAAGAGGGATCGGAAGCTACCCAGCTTGTAGAGAAGTAGTGAGTCCTGTTTGAGAGTTTTGCAGCTTGCATTGTCCATCGGTTGGATTTGAGTTGGATTAAGAAAAGGGGTTGTTGAACCAGCTGATGGTTTGTCGTGAGGCAGTTTCCAAAAAAGGTTGCTGATTGCTGAAGATAGAGATTGAGGAAACACGTTTGACAAGCCAGCCGAGAGAGAGTTATTTCATGGATACGAGAGCGAAGAATCCTACAGCTCCATTTCCCAAGAGGAACATGAATCCTGTGGTTAGAGGAGGGAGAAAGACTGAGTATCGTCGATCATACTCACAAGTGAACAGCAGAAGAATTATTCGCTCGAGTTGTTACGGTTTGGAGTCGTTGCTTGTGCTCGTCTGTCTCACAGCCTCACTGTTGCTCCTTCCGCTGATACTACCACCATTGCCACCACCGCCTTTGATGCTGCTGCTGCTCCCCATCGGCATTCTAGCTGTGCTTGTGATTTTAGCTTTTAGGCCTACTACTACTGTCACTAGAGATGTAACTCACTCAGCTATGTAAAGGGTGTTGATTTGAGACATGAAAAATCATTTTTTTCCGTCATTATGTGTTTGCTTTCCTGAGATGTTCAAAAGCAAAGAAGACACTTCTTTTATCAATTTTTCATTCATTTTCTTAATTCTACAGGCAGCTTGCCAGCTTATAATATACATCTACATCCTTGGCAGTTTTGAGAACCTGAGATCTGGTGCTGCATTCGTCTTTCAAACATTTCTGTACTCAAGTCATTTGTAGTAGTAATTTTACTACTATTTCTATTCGTCGTGATCTGTGTTTTTCACAGCCATGATCTGAACTTCGAATATAGAAGACCAGCCAATTGCAGTTAAATCATTCAGAGTCCTTTATAACAAGAAAGTTACTTCTACTAGTGAACTTTTTATTATTCAAACTAAGAAAATAATATACATGTTCCAACATAACTTCATCGATACTTGGCTGCGGGTGACAATTGGCAGCTGTAGATTTTTCTGCTTCCGGCATAACATACACCAATAATGGCATAACATGCATACACCAATAATGGCATAACATGCATACACCAATAATGGCTACCAAGTATCTTCAGCGTGTCACAATACTTTATACGCCAAATTCACCCTAAATTCACCAATAATGCTTCAATTTCTATTAAAAAAATTCAGATTTTCATAGCCAAGTGCATCGCTTGTACAACATTTTCTCATTTCTCTTTATGAAATATTTTGGGACTTGGGAGGCTCCATACTCCCATATCTCCCACATTTGATTCCAAACTCTAACCAACTCTCCTGGTCACTTTCGTTACTATTTTCCGTGATGATAGTTTTCATGTACCCATGCCTACATCCACCAGTTTCTACGCGGAAGTTGACTTAAAGGTCAAATTGCTAAGATGCTATGGGATTTCCCGTTAACGGCTAGGTGCTAAGGGAATAAGGATAAAGTAGAATGCTTTTACTACGGAAGGATCAAGATAAACAAAAGAGAAAGGCAAGGGACAACAATTTGGACAGTCCAAGAGGATCCCATCAAAAACAGCACACTGGTATACATAGTACCATATCTTGGTCATGTGCATCCATCCTTCTAAAGCTAGCTTCTCCCTATCTCACATCAACATCACTAAACGAAAACGTGGACATCGGGTGATCAAAATCGTCAGATAGTAGCCAGAAGCGGAAATACCTGAGAGAATATAACCGGCCAACCATTCAAGGTAAAGAAAATGGACAAACATTGGTAATACCTTCATCAACTAGAACCCAACTACAAGCTTAAGCATTATTATTCTCTATGGCACAAACATGGGAAAAAAGAGCGCAAAATCCAACGGATGCAACGGACTAAGATGTTACTATGCAGTACTAGAAGCATGGAACAAAAATGGAGGAGGAAGATTATGCTCCAAAACAACCAACAGCTCTCTCCCCTTGCTTGCTGCCGCCTCATCCATGGTTCCATTTCCTAGCCTAGTAGCTGCTTCCACAAGTTGTCCCCTTAGCCTTTGCGAAAACAAGCATCCACACACCTTGACACACTCCCTATACAGGGGCAAATATCCTATTGCCACCTGTAACGGGCCAGGTAGATCCCTTAAGCAAATAGGAGATCCACCCCACCTTATAATCCTCACCATGTTCAGGTAATGTTCTTCTCCTTCTTTCAATCCTTGAGCAAAAGCAGCCTCGGACCAGTGCTCCCGAAGAAAAGCCCTAAGCTCAGGAGCAACAGCCTCATCGTCAGACCTAGCAATGCTGTCAGCAACGGCATAAGTAGCAGCTGGATCGCCTAAGAAGTCCGAATGGAGGAGAAATGCTACCCCATCAAGGGATCCACCACTGCGTTCACCAGCGGCCTTGAGGATTTCAATGCTGAGGGCTGCAAGGACATGTTGAGGGACATGAGGGAGCAAATAGGAAGCAATATCAACTTGGCTGCTGGAAGTGGCAGCCGTAAGGGCTAGACACAGTTCCATGTCTCGGCAGCCTCTTTTCACAAACCATTGGACAACTTGCATGCAACCCCTCTCCGCTGCTCTCATCAGAGGACCCAAAAATGCCATTGCATTACCCTCCTCCACTAAACATTCCATGGTGTCAATCTTGCCGTAGTGGGAAGCAAAACCCAAAGCCAGGTCAACATCGACATCCAAACTATTCCTCTGGGCAATCTGCAAAACCACATTTCAAGCCCGGACAAAAATGAGAAACAGATGCCTCTATAGCTAATGTAAATAATTTATACACCACAAAGAACCTCAATAACAACTATTTCCCGACATTATATGGCTCGACGATTCTTAGACTCGGGTAATAGAAGAAGACTATGACCACACAGTTGATAATTTGCTGGTAGCATGCCTGAGTTTTTTAAAATAGCAGAGTCAATACAAAAACAACAAAGCAATATACTTGTGGATATATCTTGCTACAATGACAACAATCAAAGAACCATTAACATGACTCGTTGGGCGAATGGTACTAATAAAGAACCAGGGAACCTCTGCTTTTTTGCCCCAAGAAACCATTTCTTTGTACATGGTAATATTGAAGCAACATGGCACCAATTAATGCTTTTTTGCCCCAAGAAACCATTGTTCAAATTTATGTTGAGCTAGAATCCATCGTGTGAAGACGAAAGGGACTTATTTAGCTGATCATTAGCCGAACTGGGTATTAGGCTGCAATTGTGTACCCTTTTCTAGGATTAGAAAGAAACGCTATAACAACCATTGTGCGATACATTCTCTTCAAGCTTATCTTTGATTCTTCTGATCTGAAGTCACGCCGCCAGTTATTGCTATCCAAAATTGATCCATTATCTCATCAGAAATGTTGGATGCTTCTTGGGAAGGACCGAGGAATGAGGGAGGAGATTCTTCGAGTTGCATGGTGGAACCGCACAGGTTTGCTGGGCGGGAAGAGTCTTTTTCATATCAAGACAGCATGGAGCGGAACGAATGACAATGTCAGAGGTGTTAAAGAGGGAGGCGATGAAGAGGAGGCAATGAAAGCCCTTGCTAATTGCTATGTAGCCAATGTTGAGCAGGGGGATAGCCGACAGCAACCATTAACTGACTACTCCCCATAGCACTCAAAGCAAGACGATGGCTAGTAGAAAGCACTTGAAAAAATGTAATCAGATTCCATGTGGACAACAATAGCCGAACAATACTGGATAACAGGTCTGCAAGCTCTGAAAATTAGGCATAACCAGACCACATAAATAGAGGGAACAATCTGAATACCAGTTAGTTAATTATTGACATAGGGCTGTCCACGGGTCAGATTTTTTGGGGTCGGGTCATGGATGGGTTTGCCAGGATGTAGCCCGATTCCGACCGAGATGGTGGTCAAACGGTTTGACGGAACTGTACTTCAGGTTGGTCGGGTTCACGGGTTCCCATCAGATCAGAAACACACCTTACAAAGAGGAGTTTCAGAACGATAAAAAAAGAAGAGGAGTTTCAGAAGCAGAGGAAGTAATGAATTCATACGATTAGAAATACGCATCCAAAGAGGAGTTTTATATCAGAAATACACAAAACAAAGAGGAGTTTTAGTTGGTAACAAGAAATGAAGACACCTTCTTCGACTCAAACTCCTCTTCTACTTGTAAAATTCATTCGGTTACAGTAATCAATTTGTATACGCATTGATTACACACAAAATACACAAATATTATACACTCATCAGAGAGAGACGAATCCAAACTCCACAGAGAGAGAGAGAAAGAGAATACAGATTACAAGGCTTCGGCAGTGACAGAGAGAGTGAAGGAGAGCCCGCCACCGTCCATCGTCCCACGGCCAGATCTAGAGCGAGAGCGATGAGAGAGTTAGAGAGAGAGATGAGAGGAGGCGCCGTTTTTGGAAGAGAAATGAGAGAGAGAGAGAGAGACCCAAAAACTGAGCGGCGATTTAAAATTGGATTTCACTTCCAGCTTTGTTTATATTCGGTCGGGTCAGGTCCCCTCAGGTTGCATTCATTAAACCCGAAACCCAATTGAGAAAGGAAAATTTCCCACAATGGGACCGAAACCCGCCCGAGTGTTTCCATCGAATCCGCCCACTTTGCTGGTTTTTCAGTTGGGCAGGGTTGTGCCACCAGTCAGATTGGACTGGTGTGCAGCCCTATTGACAATATGTCATTAAGATGATTCCATTACTGAGGACTATGTATCATGAACCTATGCATAAGAACAATCAGAAACCGGAATCAATCCATTTTCACCAAATATCTTTACTGGCAATATCTTTGTATCCCTTGATTGGCACTATATACTATAGTGAGCATCTGATTCGAGTATGACATCATGGAAAGGAAGAACAGAAAAGATACGAGGAAATACAGCAAGAGCTTGTTTCACAATTCTGATCTCTCAGTGCAGTTGCAGTAAAGCCAAAAGCAAGAGATTTTACGAAAGGGAATGACCAAGAGACATATGGCAAGAACTTGATAAGAAATTACCGTAAGTAATGCCCAAAAAAATGGGCTTCACGTGCATCATACAGGGACCCTATCCCAACCCACTGAGAAAAACTTACCTTTGCAATCTATCGCTTCCCTTAGTCTGTAGACTCTGTACTCCTACCAGCTCATAAGGGTTGGGCAGGCTTTGAGTCCCTGGATGTACAAGAGGATAGAGGGAACAGGAGCTTACCTCAAGGGGGATTTTAGAGTAGAAAAGACAAAAATCGTAGTTAGTCTCCAGACACTATGCATGAGGATTCCTAAAATGCATATCCAGAACATTGTCAACTATATAGCATAACCAAAACTAGTTTACAAAACCCAGCTGTAGAGAAAACAATCCCCATTTATTTAAAGTAAAAAGCCTCAACGACTATAGAGTGATGTCCTTGAAAACAACCAAAACTACCTTTACCTGCAACAAAATGCGAACGAGTTCTGTGCTGCCAAAACGTGAGGCTTCAAGAAAACACTGGTTCACATTGTCTGCACCACCTTCTACCAGCATACCTAGCAAGCCATGAATGGCAGTTGCTGATATCCCCGACGCCCAACCAGGGTCAAATGAACTAGAGAAGAGGGTAAGGGGAAAGCAAGCCGCATCAAAGGCCTCCGTGAAGTCCTTCCCAGTAAGTTGGTTTCCTGCCAGATCAAGGAATGTTTTGAATGCAGATAATTGGAGTTGGATCTCAACAGCAGAACTTTGAACCACTTTATCCCTATTCCCCTGGCTTCGAGAATGGAAGCCTATACATTTCAGAGCCCATTCAGTAAACTTCTGAACCTTGGCACCAGCTTCTGCCTTTAGAACTTCATCGCCATTGCATTCCTGGAGACGCTCGTGCAATCTGCCAATAAGGCAATTGTAAAATAAGTTACACATTTTCATCATCCTACCATAAACAAACATCACTCGTACAATTGTAACCAACAGTCAAAAGTCAAGAATCAACAAAAATGAGGACAGAAGAAAAAATCATCCAAATTGCTTCCATAATCATGAAGGTGGAATACAAAAGCTTGAGAACTCCAAATAACCAATAATGCATGCACACAATGAAATTAGTAGAATAAGACGCAGTGTCGTCCTTGCAAAAGTCGTAACTGAAGAGCACTAAACTTGAAATTAACCTTAATAGAGGCACACTTGTCCATGAACTATGAGAAATAGCATTAATGTCCTGTTGTCATCACTTACCGGAAAAGATTTACTATATGTTATAGATTCACCAGGGGAAACACATTAAGAAAGATGTCCACTTTTTACTAAGCCTACCTATTGCTAAGCAGAAGGGCAAGTTTTAGTATCTATTCCTGATGACATAGAAGTTACTTTTCCGCTGGTTATCTTCTCTTCGCCGGCTGTCTTCCAGTCTTCCCTCTCTCATCCCTCACGTTGGTCGGCCGCCGGTCAACCTGTTGGGGTTTTCCTGTTTCGCCTAACGGCTAGGCTGGCAGCAGGATGCTGTTGCTTGGGTTCGCTTGTCTCCGCCGGTGCTTCTCTTGAGTTCACTCGGTTCTTGGCCTAACGGCTTGTGGGGCAGTGGCAGCTTTAGGGTGACTCTCCAGGCCGTGGTGTTGTTCCCATTTTGCCGTGGTGGCTGGCGGTGGAGGTGTTGGCGGCTGATTTTGGGCAGTAGCTAGGGTCTTGTTTGAGCTGTATTGGTTGGGCTTGTCCCATTATTTGGGCTTTTAGGCCCTTAGGTGTTTGGACTTCATTTAATTATCTGGGCTTTTAGGTTTGTGCGAGCTTTGTCCCAATGGGTTTTCCGTGCCAAGCTCGGGGAATGGGTCTTGGATTTGATGCCATCATTCCTTGCTCCTATTAATCTTTGTAACAATTTCAGAGATTAATGAAATTTTTTTGCCTTTCAAAAAAAAAGATATAGAAGTTACTTGGGCGAAAAGATGCAGAACACGCACATATTGCCATAAGGGATCAATAAAAAATAGAACTTGCTGAAAAGCATTTGAAATTGAATATGACCAGGAAACATAGCAAAAGCCCAAAATTGAGGAAAGCAGATTCAGTTACTGCAATTTCGTTTCTAAAAGCAACAATAAATAACCGATAAACTTAATCCATAAGAGTTACTCATCAGATTTTCCATACATTACTCCTCCTACTCTTAAAAATCCTCCCCCCTTTCAAAATTAATTTCGGACCTATCAA
Source organism: Rhododendron molle (assembly GCA_025413875.1). Classification (NCBI taxonomy): domain Eukaryota; kingdom Viridiplantae; phylum Streptophyta; class Magnoliopsida; order Ericales; family Ericaceae; genus Rhododendron; species Rhododendron molle. Next base: position 246,806 of record CM046396.1, on the reverse strand, counting down.
GCACAGAATCTTAAGCAAATGCATGATATTTACCTTTGGGCCATTAAAGCCACTGTATCAGCCAAATTCATTGTTCTGCTCTGACAGGCGGAAACACACGATGCAAGGAAAGAAGTCCTAAGAGCAGCTCTTGTGAAGTCATAAGCACCGCTGTCAACAATCTTCTTAATTAATCCAGTAATTCCAAGCAGCTCCAGTTGTGTGCTCAAGAACCAGATCGAATCTAAGGAAATGCACAAGGCATCATTGAGTGTTTGCGGATCTGCCAACAACACCAGACTTTCTGCAAGTTCCCAGTCATGGGAACTCACAGCACCCTGAAACAAACGCCCCAGGTCGATCCTGTCTTGCCTACTGAGTTTTTTCTCATGCCCAATCTCCTCATTCTGACTTAGCTCAGATTCTGCACTGACCATTCTGGATTTGAGTTTCTTCGCCCCACAAGGACAAGCCCCTGATATAACCGGTTGTGTACTCACAAGGGGTGCTTCTCTCGAGAATACCACATCACTCGCCTCACCTTTTTCTGGTGTAAAAACTGCAATCTCATTCTTTGGAGATGCCATTCCACTCTCATCCATTTCCATAGCAGAACAGGATGGCTCTTCGGGATTACCCCCCATCTCCAAACCCAAGCCATCACTTCCCTTGACCAAAAAATTGTCATCTTCCATTTTTTCCCCTAATTGAATGTCCTCCCAAACAGAACCGCCCCCTTAAAACCGAGCAACAGTACTCAATCCATCCAAGCACCACAAGGTATTCGTATCAATTCTAAAACTCAAACTCAAAACTCCTCGTACACAGTAAAACTCACTTCAGAGCCAAATTGCCACGATAATTAAATTCCCCGTGCAAATTAATGATAATCCTACTTCGCCATTTCTTTCAGCTTTTCCAGAAAATTCCAAATTGTTTGAGCAAAATCAAGCGACGAGCATTTGATCGTCTGTAAAACCAAAAGGCTAAAACCAACCAGAAGGTCGATAACTATAGCAATATGAACAAGAAGGGCGACCAACAACAAAGAAGTTTACAACACCCTATTATCTTCTAAGATGATCCGAATACAAATCAGATAATTGAAACAGCTAATTGGGTGATAGAAGGTGCCAATCTTCAAGCTCCAACCCAAACTCCTACCAATCCGTCAAAAGCCCTCTTCTAAGACCAATAACTACATCAGTAGAAACCCTAAAAGCGAACCCATGAGTTCGATCACAATCCACAAGCAAATGACATCAAGGATCCAGTCGCGACCCTAGTATACAAAAATTTATTATCATCACCATCATAAGAAAACAACAAAATCAAAATCAAGAGCAATAACAAAAGAAAAAAAGATTATAATATAACAGGTGCAGAGGAATCAGCCAGCGAAAATCAGATGGGAACAGAAATGAAAGGTGAAAAGAGGATCATATACTGAGAAAAAAAAAATTAAAGAAACCAACGTAGAAAATTTATGAGGGAGAGAGAGAGAGAGAGAGTGGTACAGATAACAAGCCTGATAAATTAGTGGAGAGAGAAAGAGCGAGACAACAAACCCCGATGGTTCTTGGACTTCTTTATTTTACAAACCAAAATTGGTGTCCGGTGCCCATCGTTTATCTATTTCTTTATTATTTTTATTTATTTCGCGTCGGAACTTGTGGCTCATATGTAGTGTATGAGAGTTACTAAAGAGTTCTTGTAAAAGGCCGGGCCCGAGCGGAGTGGAGCGGAGCGGGGTGAGGGAAGCGTGGTGTATGTTAAGGAACCACATATATCTCTGTGTCAATTGTTTACTGTTTACTCGAATATCGTGTGCATATGTGTTTCGATCCTAACATTTCGTTTTCCTATATTTTCAGTACTTTTTTTCTGAAACTTTTTTCTCACAGATTTCTGAAAATCTGAGTTCCAGAATTTACTGGGCAGCGAGAAAAAGTAGAAAGGCTGACTCATGCAGAAACAGAGTCTCCTATTGGCACCCAATTTCTAGCTCAGTACACACGCCCCCAAGTTAATTTTTTAGTATTATCACTAAATAAAAATGAGAAATGATATTTTCACTCTTTTTTTTTTTTTAAATGGTACTCCCTTCCAAATGTATTTTGCACCAAAAATATATTTGGAGGGGAGTGTCGTTAACAAAAAAAAGAGTGACAAAATCAACAGCCCTAAAAATTCAAAACACAACTCCGGACGCAATTGTATCCATAGTCGTTGGATGCAAATGAGTCAACATACATCAAATAGCTTTCATAAGCAATTGTTCCCAGAGTTGTATTCGGAAGTTGTGTTCTTTGATATTTTTATTACTAAATTGTCTCTGAAAAAGAACAATGCTATGTTTGGATGAGTTTTTTAAAAATTTTGAGTTTAGTTTTTAAGGTAATGAGTGGAAAGATAAATTGGGATAATAATTGAAAATAAGGATAATAAGTGAAGAAAAAAATGAAAGTAATAATTAAAAATATGTATAATCAGTATTTTTTTAGTTGAATTTTTTTTTTCCCCAAAACTTGATCCAAACAAGGCAGAATCCTAAAATTTATAAACCTCCATGCCTCCGTCCCATCCTACCCACCTTCATACACCTCACCCATTTGGCCATTTCAGCCTTCACTTAACAATTCCAGGGAATTGGTTTTATGCGTCACAAGCCGCTCCATCGTGTCAACCCAAACGTGTGCACCCTTTTGGACTGCTCATTTGTTGGGCCGGTTGAGTGAGAGAGGGAATAAATGGAAGAGGGATGAAGTTTTTGTGTGATGAAGAGTGTACTTAGGCTCCGTTCTAGAAATTTTTTTAAAAAATAAACAGCTTATTTCACATTTTTAAATTTAAAAATAATGTAATTAAAAAATTATTATTTTTTCACCGTATAAAAGATCTCGATAAGATATATAAAACAAGATCCATAGTGATAGGAAAATTATTTGCGTAAATACATGATTTTTGAGATTGAAATTGCCTTCTTAAAAAATAAGGAACTTTTTCGCAATGCAGAACAGAGCCTTAATTGGAAAGATGTGGAATTCAGTAAAGAAAATTAATTTTGGCATTCTAATTTTAGTCACTGACATTCTATTTTGTGACTTGATCACGTGAGAAAATAAAACCATAAGTGGAGTGTCAAAATTATATCCAGTCACTTAATTTGATTATTGACAAAAGGTTACTAGTTTTGATAATCCAAGAGCTAAAATTGGATTAGTTGTTAAGAGGTTGCTAAAATTTGATTATTCCAATGTGAGCACTTTTTTTAGCAAACATTCAAACTACAGGGATCAAAGCGAAACTTGCCCTACTTAATAGAGTATGGAAAATGCTACAATACGCCCCCTTATTTCGTTGTGTACGATATACACCCCAAAAATGTTACGAATAATATTATTAAAAAGTTACAATTTTAGTATAAAAGTTACGAATGCACCAAAATATTATGAATCATAATAAAAATGTTACGAATCATATTATTAAAAAGTTACTAAAATGTTATGAATAAAAATGCATATGGTATACACTTTAGGTATGTGTATTGTATACTTAGCATAAAGTATATAGTGTAAGAAATGTGAGGGAGGTCACCCTTAATTAGCTCAAACAAAGCAAAAGCAATCCAGATCAAGCAGTTGTCTGCTCACTCCTCTCTCTCTCTCTCTCTCTTTCCCTCGGTTGAAACTACTCTATATATATACCTTGTGACCTGGTCCATACTTCCGTATATCGACGAGTACCTTCAAACCCTAGCTTTCTCCAATTCTTTCAATCCGCTTACATCTCTGTCATTTGATCTGTACCCGAGACTTGAGTTACCGATCCAACCATGGATGAAGAGTACGACGTGATTGTGCTTGGAACCGGCCTCAAAGAATGCATCCTCAGCGGTCTTCTTTCCGTTGATGGCCTTAAGGTCTTTTTCTCTTTCTTTCTGCTTCTCTCTTTTCATCCACATATATATTTCTGGAACTGAGCTGTATCTATTATTGTTTTTTTATTGGTCTTGGTCAAATCTAGCAATTCAGCGGTGTTATTTTGGGATCGGGGAAGTGGTCCCAGTTACTGTTTTGTTGGGATCCGATGGACTTGGATGCTCAAAGGTTTTTAATTTGTTATACGACACCGGTTTTTTTTTGGATGATTTTGTTTGTAGAAATGACCCCCATTAGGTGTTTTTCTGTATGACCGAGGTCACTAGTAATATTTGAGTTCAATTTGGGCTTTGGGTGGAGTTAATGACATTTGTGTCCAGTTTGTGCTTCAGTTCGAGTTAGAAGTTGCAAAGAAGTGACTTCCGTTCGATTAGTGGATCAATTTCATTTACTGCTGTTTGTTTTTGAAGAAAAATATTGTTTCATATTTGCTGCTATGTTTTTGAGATCTGCTTTTAAGTCTAGTAACACGGCCTTTCATTCTTATGGTTCTGCTTAAGAATTGGATTACACTTGTTATATTTAAAAAGGAAAATGATTGGCCATGAGGGACGATTTTTTGTTTTGGGAAATCCTGATTCCTAAGCCAACTTGTTGGCAAAGGTGTGAAAACTCAAAAGTTGGAAAAGGAAAGGACAGAGACGTCGAAGAGAGACATCAGGCTTCAACTCTGCATTATTGTCCGTAATTCTCTTTATGTCATGTACCAGGTTCTGCACATGGATAGGAACGACTATTATGGAGGAGAGTCAACTTCACTTAACCTTATTCAGGTTTATGTTATCGAAGTCATTCACAATATCTTCAGCCAATCTGAACTTGCCATTCATCATCTAATTTTGATGATGGTATTGTTTATTTACAGCTCTGGAAGAGGTTTAGAGGAAGTGACAAGCCTCCAGCTCATTTGGGTTCGAGTAGGGATTACAACGTGGATATGGTCCCAAAGGTTCTGTCTTCCACACTGTGTCAACCATTGTTGTATTCCTCGTACTTTCCAGCTTGTTAGGTGTTTTGAGCATTTTTTTTGTTTCTCAGTTTATGATGGCAAATGGTACTCTTGTACGAGTACTCATTCACACCGACGTTACCAAATATTTGTACTTCAAAGCTGTAGATGGGAGCTTCGTCTATAACAAAGGAAAGGTATGCCAACTGTGTTCTATGTGGCAAGAATATTTTTTCCTTGCCTCAGTGCCAAAAAACTTGATATTATGATTTCTTTGAGACTCAATTTCACGGAATTCACCTTATTAGCTTCTAATAAGCCTTGTGCTCTAGGTTCACAAGGTGCCAGCAACTGATATGGAGGCCCTCAAATCTCCTCTTATGGGCATTTTTGAAAAGCGCCGGGCTCGCAAGTTCTTCATTTATGTACAAGATTATGATGAAACTGATCCCAAAACACATGAGGGGATGGACCTGACTAGAGTGACAACTAGAGAGCTTATTGCGTATGCTACTAATCTTCTCCTTTTCTGTTTTTCACTTCTACTATTAATCTGAAAGATGACCTCAGAATTTTATCTGTATGCTTTTAATTCTCAAATTTGGATTGTCGAGTTTGCTTTCTGGTGGGTTTTTCAAGGTACATTATCTCAAAATTACTATATCTAGGATACGACTTCAAACTTTTACTCTACCAAAACTTAACAAACTTGGAACCTTGAGTACTCTTCAAGGGCCATGGATGATATGTTTGACATCTGAAAAATTCATTCTGGTTGTAACACTTTTTTCGTATTCTAGAAAGTACCATTTCTTAACTCGGTGGCACAGTGAGTGGTCGCACCATAAATTTCCTCTAAATATTGGTGGATTGGCAGGGTTGAAGAATTTGCTTTTGACAGTATGTTGGGTTTTCTCTCAAATGGGTCAATTCAAGTTGAGTATCAGCTGTGTGCTTACCAAAGCTGGAAACAGAAAGTTAATATACTATTATAGGAGGAGAAGGAAGTGGCAGTTGCAGTTGCATTTTAATGAAGTCAAATGATGTACAGATTTTGAATTACACAGGAAACCTATGTCACCATAATTTTCTCTGAAATGAACATGAGCGCTGGAAAAAACATGAAAAATTGCGGTGTAATTTTTGTTGAACAATGGAGAGAAGGCTGGAGAATCATAAAAGGGATATTAGATTTTCAATTTAGGCATGGTGTTTCCAAACATTTCCAAAATATTAAGTGTGAGTTTGAAATGTGTTGAAGTTTTAGGGATATGTTCTTAAAATTCTCGATACTATACATGCCTGACGAGAATTCATTCTTGCAATCACAAGCATATTTGTATGCACGTATATATATAGAAGCACCTTTAGTTGTGTGAGGTGATCTCCAAATGCAGAGTGTATGTTGGGTTTAAGTACCAAAGGACATTTTATTAGTTTCAGCAATTTTTTCATAATACATGTGCACCGAGTATACACCCTATACAGTCTTTTTGAGTTGATCCTAAAGAATTTACAGCAGCCAATTGTTTCTGCAGTTCATGTGTGGTTACCCTTTGCGTCCTAAAGAACCTTTGTGTTATTTGCATGCTAAAAAAATCTGCTAACTGTTAACTTAATTTTCTCACAGGAAATATGGTCTTGATGATAACACTGTGGACTTTATTGGTCATGCTTTGGCACTTCACAGAGATGATCGCTACTTAGACGAGCCTGCTTTGGATACTGTGAAGAGAATGAAGGTGTAAACACTTTGTTTGGTTTTGAGAATTTTTTTTGATGTAATGAGTGGAGAGAGAAAAATAGAGAAACTTATTGGGAACCGTGCAGAGTAAAAAACAAAGTGAAAATGCGTGGGTTCTGTGGTTCATACTGTGTGTAGGTTCTTTTCAAAAAAAAAAAACTGTGTGTAGGTTTGAATGCTTAGATTTGAAGGTCCACTTTATTTTGCACTTGTTGAAGTCTTTTGCTTGGTGTTGCAGCTTTATTCCGAGTCTCTTGCTCGTTTCCAAGGAGGATCTCCTTACATTTACCCTTTGTACGGGCTAGGGGAGCTCCCTCAGGTCCTTTCTCTTGTTCTTTCTTTGTGCACTCCTGGTATTGTACTATTGTTTTGAATCTTATCCTTTTACTTCTTGTACGATGATTTCTTAATAAAGGCATTTGCTCGGTTAAGTGCTGTTTATGGTGGGACATACATGTTGAATAAACCTGAATGCAAGGTAATTCTTGTTTTGTTTCTCAGATCAATGATTAGTTTCCTTATTATTTGCTCTCATCTTGTTTACTTGGACACTCAGTAAAGGTGTGTTATTGCTCAAAATCCAGGTAGAGTTCAATGAAGAAGGCCAGGTTATTGGGGTCACATCAGAAGGAGAAACTGCTAGGTGCAAGAAAGTTGTATGCGATCCTTCCTACTTACCTAATAAGGTAACTAGTATTATAGTCTGTTAAGTTTTTTTCCAGCCTTCCTGCTGGGGGTTAGCAAAATAACTGCTAAACAGCAAATCCAGTCAAACCAAAAGGTTTGGTTTGATTTTTTAGTAATGTGGTTGGTCTCGGTTTTAAAAATTTAGAAACCATGTTAAATGGTTTGGTTTGTGGATTTACGTTAACGTTTTCAGTTTCAAACCGATCCAAACCGTATAATACAGTCACAAACGTATAATTTGTTTGGATAATTGAATAAACTTTTTTTTTCCCATGGTCAATTAATTTCCTAATCTAATGCTCCATTCCACCACCCGACTCTCTCACTTCCAATATCCCTAAATTTCTATACATGAAAACCTATTCGTATAAGTACAATATACCAAACATACCTGCTTGGGCTTAGTCAAATGATTGCCTAATCTTTTTGCTCAATAACTAATTTCCTATTCTAATACTCCATTCCGTGGCCTATTCCTTCGTCTCCTCTTCTTTAGTTGGTTGATGTTAGTGAGTTTTGGTGATTTTAATAGAACTAGTTTTAATATAAGATTTGGTTTAACTTATCTATGCAATTTTAATTTTAAGTACTTCAAATAGATTATGGAGATGATAGCTCAATTTTAAGCAAACTGTGGTTTAAAACCGAACCCAAACCGTGTTTTATGGGTTGATTTGGTTCTCCAAACTCTTAGTCCGTAGATAATGGTTTGATTCTTGGTTTACTATGAAACCAGATCAATTGGGTCCATGCTCATCCCTACTTCCAGCTGCTGGTTGACAATCCGTAGATAGTGATTTGATTCTTGGTTTACTATGAAACTAGATCAATCTGGTCCATGCTCAGCCCTACTTCCAGCCGCTGGTTGACAGTGGTTGGTTGGTCATATGCAAGAGCATGTAACCGGATACCTATTTACTCCCTCCGTCCCAATTTAATTTAAGTGTCCACTATGATTCTGCATGCCATTTTCAATTGTTTATATTTCTCAATGTATGTTGCTAAAAATATGCAATATGGATCTTGGTTGATAGATCTCAATTATTTTTATTAGACAATCATTTTAAAAACATAAAACCATAATATATGTTGAGAGATATAAGCAATTGGAAATTTTCAATTTTTTTAGTGGTTATTTTTGGATGTGCATTCGTATAGCCAGGGGTTGTTTGATAACCCAAATTCAACACTTAAAATTGAATGGAAATTAGTGACTAGTTGGTTTGATAACCACATTTTATGTTACTTGAAAGATTTAAGTGCCTCTTCAAATTTAGGCTAAAATATAAAATAAAGTAGCTTTGAGCTACTTATTTCTGTCTGAATTCATGAGTGCTTGCATTCAATCGTTTCCTCCTCCACCTCCACACCACCGCCACAATCATTGCCTGTCACCACCACCACCACTCCCACTCCACCATGACCTCCACTATCACTCCCATTGCGGTCACCACAACCATCACCACTCCACCACTACCCCAAACGCTCCGTCGCTGCCGCCACTACCACCACCACCACATCGTTCCGCCATCACAATCACGACTCCACCACTACGACAATTACGTGGTGACCGTTCGTAAATTTATAAGAGAACCACTAGAACTAATGGAACTAAAATATTCAATTTGTTTCAATTCAGATTAGCTTTTCAGCTTAAAAATTTCAGCATTGAGTTTTCAGTTTTACCAAACAGCACCTAAGTCAATCTGTTAACTCTGATACGAGGCTTTTTTATCAAGGAAAAAGTGAAGTATATGATATTAAGATTATGTGTCCTAATAGTTGAATTATGATTTCGCTGAAAATTAATTTGATCTTGTGAACCATGGTATGTGACAGGTTAGGAAAGTTGGCAGGGTTGCAAGGGCAATTGCCATAATGAACCACCCAATCCCGAACACCAATGATTGTCATTCAGTGCAGGTTATTCTACCACAGAAGCAGTTGGGTCGCAAATCAGATATGTGAGGACCCTCCCATCTTTTATAAAGGACTAAATTTCGAGATTCTGCGCCCTTGTTTCTTAAATTAGTTGTTTTTATTGTATCGTCAATGCTTTTTACGTAACAATCGGTGTAGTTTGATTCATGTTTCCGAAGGGAAAAAATTAGATCCTGCCAAGAATCTAATTCCACCAAACCAAACCTAGTCTCTATTGAGCTCTGTTTCTCCACTTAGATGACCAGTCATACAGTTTAGCAATGAGAAGTAATTAGATTAATGGGGGAGGAAGCTGAAATTGAGAATATGGAATTTTTTAGATTCCTCATAGTGGAAATCTTTCATTGAGTTTATGATCGGTACTGGAAGAGTGTGGCTGATGGTGATATAGTTGATCGATTGGTAGTCAAATTCATTGGTTCTTTTCTGTAATTGTTAGGTTTGGAGAGGAAATTAAAGCAGCTGATGTACCACAAGTTACATTGTGTCTTTTATGGCACTAAAGAATGACTTGAACAATTTCCGTTTGTTTAGACTACTGTGTCTTTCCTATGATTGTAATCTCTATATAGTAATTTTGATCTTTACCAACATGTCTAGGTGTGTGATCTTGGAGATATTAGAACAAATCCACGGAGAGAGTTGACCCCCTACTCTTATTTCCCTTCTGCTGGAATTTGGACATGAAGGCTCCACATTGCCCTAGCGTGTTTGGATTCTATTGGCTAACGATGTTGTGTTTTTAAAGGTTCTTGGTTGCATAGACACTGTGACATGACAGAATGACACGGACAAGCTGCTTAAAAAAATTGAGGACACAACACGTTCGGGACACCCTAAAAATGTATAATTGTATATGATGATATATGTTGCACATATGCACGTGTTATTAATGGATAATGCAGCATAAGACTAGGTAAAAAGTCCCTATATTCTATTCTATGACATAAAAGACCGAGTGGTGGATGGAAATGTATGCCTAAGTGTTTGAGCGTTGCATTTCATCGTTGCCTAAGTAGTGGGGATTTGCCTTCCGTTGTGTAAATATTGTTTTGGTTCCAAAAATATTGGGAAATAATAAAGTGTCTGGCAATTTGTCATGTCCGACACAAGACAGTCTTCTTAGAAGTGTTCATACTTCTTTGCTCCGACTGTTGCTTAATATTTTGAACTGTAATGGTCTTGATCTCTGTATGCAATTGTTTTGAACTTGATATTGCAAATTGTTGAAGACAATATTTGGGGTTTTGTTTCTTACTTAATTAGCTGCCTTGTCTGAGCCCTCTGTGGTGGTTGCAGGTATCTTTTTTGTTGTTCTTATTCTCACAATGTTGCCCCCAAGGGAAAATTCATTGCATTTGTATCGACGGAGGCTGAGACCGATCAGCCCGAGATTGAACTGAAACCAGGAATTGATCTGTTGGGACCCGTGGAAGAGTTGTTCTTTGATATTTATGACAGATCTGAGCCAGTCAATGAACCTTCTCTCGACAACTGTTTTATATCAGCGGTAGGCTTTCTTAACTTCCACTATTGATCCCTTAGCTCAACCTTTGATAATCTTGCTTAATCATTGCACTATGTTAAACAGAGTTATGATGCCACTACTCACTTTGAGTCGACTGTGATGGATGTGCTCAACATGTATACCATGATTACTGGAAAGGTAATTTTTTTCTAAATTAGCGATATTCTGTCCATAAAGATATGTTGCCATTGCTTCAGATGTTTTGTCACTAGCAAGATTTCTGGCTTCATTCATGGATGAGATGGATAGTGATGGTTATATGTTTTGTTTCGTAGGTCTTGTAAGTCGTGACATTGGTGTCCACTTAATTATTGTATGCAAAAAAATGGAAAAAGAAAAAGAAGCTGTGGTGTCCACTTAGTATGCAAATAATACTTTATGATGTATCCAGTAAAAAAAATGAAAATAAAAATAGAGGAAGCTTTATCATGGAGTTTTAATGAAGTACTTGGAATTCCTTGTCCATCAATCTATGTTCTTTATTTTTTCTTGGTCAACCTTTTTGTGTGATGGTAATAATTAGCAAGTGCTAGATGAAAGCCTCGAGCCAGTTCATTTGCCTGTTTTAAATATCCTGCCTTGTACAGTGAAGTTTTTGACACAATCATTATTCCATAAGGTTGTGTTTACCTTCTAATGACATATCAAATTTGGTCACATTTGGTTAAACTTTATGTGACATGATACCAATGGTGACGAGTTTTCAAGATGTAATTTTTGAGTTACTTGATTAATAGGGCTACAATCGAGCCGAGCGGAGCCGAGTTTCAGCATGTTCATGCTCAGCTCGCCTCAAAAATAGTCAGAGCTCGAGCTCGTGATGAGTTCCAATTTCTAGGCTCCAGCTCAGCCCGAAGTGGCTCGTAAGGTAGAGTCCAGCCCAACAACGAAAAAATCTGCTGTGGCCCTCCCTCTATTTATAGTGTGGCCCTCCCTTGTGTAAAGTGTCCGATGTGGGACTAGAAGAGAAGGGAGAAAACACTTTGGCTTTGTTCTTCATTTCTCCCACATCGAGAAAACATGCTTGAGAGGCCTTCTTTGGGTCTATAAAGCTAACTGGTGGGCTACATGGTTACACGTGCTCCCATGTGTGGAAAACACTCAGCTACCACATTGATGGCAGCCATATTTACCAAAATATTAATATTAAATATTAAATTGAATGAATATATATATATATATATATATATAAATATTTATTTATATTTGGCTCGCGAGTCAGCTCGAGCCGAGCTTTGGCAAACTCGAGCTCGGCTCGTTTATGAAACGAGCTTAAAAACTCAGCTCAAGTTTGTTTTTCTTTCGAGTCAAGTTTGAACGATCCACTAACGAGCAGAGTTGCAAGCCGCTCACGAGCGGCTCGGTTCGTTTGCAGCCCTGCTTGATTTTTCTCTCTTGTTCTAGTGTACTCTCTTAAGTTTACTTTGAAAAACCATGCAACCTCATGTGTGGGGGCTATAATATGTTTCACAACGTACTTGTTTGTGAGCCGACCAATAAAGATCAAGTTGCAAGTTAGAGGTCATCGTGTATGTTGTATTATGTACGAGTCGTAGCTAGAGTGTAATACATGTTCATCTGTGTGGACAACATTGAGACAAGGATGGAAAGAAATCAAAGAATTTTTTGGTTTCCCTCTGTTCTCCCTTATAAATTTGGGCTTTTAACTTGACAAGTATAAGCTGGGTCACATTCCGGGCTGCTACTACATTTTAGGAGCATTGGTCTAGTCAAAGAATGTTTTTATGTGTTTGGACTGTGTGTTTGATGATATCAAGAACTACATGTTCAAGAGTGATAGAAATTCCTCGGTAAACGTTCAAGAGTGATAGAAATTTCTCTTAGTAGATAATCCTATGTTCAAGATGTTTCCATGACTAGTAGTGTGGCAGTCATGGCCTGTTCCTCTCTTTTAGTTATTATTCTCTCTCTCGAAGGCTTGACTATTAGTAACTATCATCTATTCTGTTTGCAGGCTGTTGACCTCAGTGTGGATCTAAGTGCTGCTAGTGCTGCAGAAGAATGAGAACTATTTTTAGTTTGTGCATGTGCGCATCTACCTCCTTGTGCTTTGTTCTTGAGAGGTGTCATATGCTTATGCTTTGGTTGGCTCGAGTTTGATTACGTTTTGTGTCTAATAACGTACTTGTTTCGTGCTTGTGGGAACCTTGTGTGTAAAATTTAGAACTTCATCTTTGTGCAATGCGGATCTCGTAACTGGACTGCAAAGCTGACTATTTCTACTCGTTCCAACTGAGATATTTCAGCCATATCTATTACTCCTACATTGGGAAGATGCAGGATAGAGAGCTTTGACGCAGGGTTGTGGGAACAACAGCGGAATTTCGGTTAAAATGTGGTGTTATGCAAATTTCAATCTGTCACCAACTAGTATTACATAATTTTCTCTTAAACAGAAAACTGACCGAACTAGGGTCATTTTTAGAAACTAGAAACTAGGTTTCGCGCTGTCGTGCAAGCACGAAGATTTTGTGCCCGTGGAATCTGTTAAAGAGAAGATTCTTCAAAAATTTTGTATACAACGCACAATGGCCTTATTAACGTCTATTTAGTTTCAATTCGGGCACGAATACCCTTAGGATACATTTTTTCTAATTTTTGTGCTCACGTAACAATTCAAATTACAATAATTCGCGTAACAATCAACAGCATACAAAACTCATAAATATAAAATTTGGCATATCAATATTCTAATTTATTAAATATTAATTGACGAATAAGTCAAAATAAGTATACGGTGGTTTAAATAAAATTATTATCTTAAAAGATGATGTTTTTTCTTTTAATTTTCTTCTATGAAACTGATAATATCAACTTATATAATATTCTCGAAATCATTTATTCTATTTCTTTATTATCACAAAATAAATATGCAGCCAAACAATTAATTACTACATTTAAAATTAAACCTATTTCTCAAATTTAGAATTTATAAAACATTTCCACTATTTATCTATTTAAAATATTATCTTTAACTACCATATTCTTATTCATAGATTTTAGAAACTAACTTTTATTTGAAGGTGCATATTACTAAATTTAGCATTTTCTCAATTTTATTTTTTTAAAACAAAATACAATAAATGTTTAATATTAGATCTTTATAATGAGTAATTTGGTCTAATCAATACAGTATTTATTAGGGTTAAATATTAACTAATATATAATCTAAAATAAATCTAATTAACTATACGACGAAATGATGAAAATAAATAGTATATGAACAAATACTTGTGTTAATCCTCATATTTATAAATAGATACTTTCTACAAATTTCATTGGTAAACATGTTTTCTTTTATAAAAAGTTCCTCCTACGTTTCTTAATGCTATTTACTGATTAAAACCCCCCTTTTTGTTTTTTATCATCTATTGATTCAATAAACCTGCACTTGTCCTCTTGCACACAATTCAACCACTTATCTACGCCAGTGATTCACCATAATCTCGCGAATCATCCTTAATTTACGTATAAAAACGTTTTCAGGCCTTACCACTGATTTTCTATCACAAATAGGACTAAATATTAATGAAAATATGACTAAATAATAATTAATTAAATTCTGAAATTAAAAACAGGTTACCATCTTCAATATAGGAATTAAGTTTTTGTCCTAACTCCATTAAAATACAAAATGAGTTACGAATTTCTGGAAAACTACCTCAAACACGATTCTAAGCCCGGGTAAGTGTTGTATGGTGTCTGTAGTTCGCTGTGGTGGTTTCGAAAACTCGAGGCGGCGTCCGGCGTAGCTATGACGGGCCCGCGGCGGCGGCGTAGGCATGAAACCCACTGTTTTTTTTTTAGACCACCGGGGTGGAAACGGGTGGTGGTGAACGGAGGGGAGGGAGGTGGCTGCCGTGAGAGGTGGTGGTGATGACAGGAGGTCGGGCCGAGGAGTGGCCGGCCGAGGTGGGTGGTTGTCGAGGAGCGGCGGTCAGGCCGGAGATGGTGGAGCCGAGGAGGTGGGGGCTCGGTGGGTCGGGCTCCCGGTGGTGGACGGAGGACGTGGCCAGAGGAGGTGACTGGTGGTGCGGGGTGGAGGGAGCCGAAAACAACCCAGCAGATCCACGATTTTACGAAAACACCCCAGCAGATTGAAAAGACCAAATTACCCATCATCACAAACCTGGCCAGCTCCCATCCAGGGCCTTAATTGGAAAAATTAGGCAAAAATGGCCAAACCCTTTCAAGGCTCTTTTATTATAAGGTTAGAAATCCAAATCCTTACGTATTTAATTATTATATTATTACTACATAAACTACGATTATTCCAATAAATTTATTAATCGCATAATTCTTCACCTACACATGAATTCCAATACCACAATCCACCATAACTTCTTATCTATGCAATAATTTATTAAGGTTTCGGGTTTCCGGAAAACTACCTCAAACACTATTCTAAGCCCGGGTAAGTATTGCACTGTGTTCGTACGTTGCTGTGGTGGTTCCGAAATCTCGAGGCGGCGTCCAGCGGCCCTCCGGTGGGGCCCGCGGCGGCGGCGCGGGTGTGGATGGTTTAATTAATGTTCAGATATTAATATTAATCATTATATTATATTATATTATATTATTAGGCTAGATGTTAGATAGGTAAATAGGGCAAAATTAAAGGGCAAATTGGTCCAAATTGAAAAGTGTCAAACCTTTTCAACTCTCTTTTATTATAAGGTTAGATTACGGAGTCTGCGTTCTGTTCTGTACGTGACCGGGAAGTGATTTTTTTTTTTTTTTTTCAATCATAGAAATCAAGGATTAGGGCAGTGATTTGTAATGCAGCTAAGGTTCGCTAGACAAATCAATAATTTATAAAAGTTAGGCGTAAAAACATAGAAAAAATTGAGGACAAAACGAGAAAAAGCCAAAAATTCCTTAAATCCCTCAGCTGTAGCCTTTTTTTTTTTTTTTTGATCCGCTCAGCTGTAGCCTTTACAAGCTTAGGGCTCGTTTGGATGCGGGATTAGGTTTGGAGGTGTTATGTAATAAGGGGGGATTGGATAGTAGGGGGTATTGGTTAATAAGGGATGGCCCACATTGATGTGATGTTTATGGAAGGGGTATTAAATAGTAAGTTGTTTGGATGAGATATTAGAGAAGGGGTATAAGGAAGGGTGAATGATGTAAAAAGGTGTCAAATGACTTATTTGCCCTTATGCAGTGTTAGAATTAGATTATTCATTTTATTAAATATATAATTACGAAATCAAATACAATTAAATATTTTTTCACTATTAACCAATAATAAATTCCTTAACTAATATAATAATTAAATTTTTATTTTTTGATCCGCAATATATTAATTAATTTGATAATTAAAAAATAAAAAATCATTTTTTAGGTGCAAAGCACCGGATAATTTGTTCACAATCAACATTGAACTGTTGGATTGCCTTGATTTCCTAGGTGCAAAGCACTGGATAATATTCTCATTGTTTTTATCGACGACCATCTCGATCTCTTTCTTCTTCAGAATTCAGATCTGCAAGTCCCAGAGCAATTAAGCCCTCTGCCGCCTCATCCGTCCGGCGAAGAAAAATCCGACGACGTCATACTCTCTCCGGCGATACAATCTCCAACGACGCTCTGCTCTCTCTCACTGTAATCATCCAACTCTCTCTCTCTCTCTCTAGCTCTCCCTGTGTGTTTGGGAAGAATAAACCGAAAAAGTCACAAAAAAAATCGAACCCATACCTCACAAATCGAACTGAAATCGAAAACCACCCAAAATTGCCACAACCCTCTTGTCTCTTCGAAGAACTAGTGTGGTGAGTTGTGACAGGAAAATGGCTCCTTGGGGTGGGAAAGGGGGATTAGGAGGGGTAGATTCGTCCGAGAAAGAGGGAGATTTGGGGGGATTACGCATGGACTGGTCTGAGGGTGCCCATCTCCAACACCCCCTCAGGCGGTATTAGGAGGTGTAGTGGAACACCGGTGAAGGGAATACCCCCTCCTCTTTTGACTGCCAAACGGGATATTACGGTGGGTCCGGGGTGTTAAAAGGGGGTATAACACAACACCCCTTTACAATACCCCATCCAAACAGGCCCTTATTATTATGCTCCATAGGGCCGTCTCTAGTGCTTGAGTTAGTAAGTGCATTTGCTCAAAAAATTAACTGACTTAACAAGACAAAAATAGAGAAACTAAGTTTGTCAAGTTGGTTGTCTAATTTCTCTTCTCAATGGTGACTTGAGTTCGAGTTTCACATGGAGCGGATTTGGAATTCAACTCTCCGTATGACAATAAAAAAGAAAAAAATGCATCCAGTCATCTAGTACTTGGGTTAGTGTGTTACTAGTTGACCAAGTCAGCTATCCTTTGCTCGCAGTGCGACTAACTGTAATGTGGAGCTTTGGATTTAGTAGAATTAATCTCAACCGTTCATTGTATTTTAGTATACTGGACATGAGCCGAACTCAAGAGAGAGATAGGGGAAGAGAGAGAGGAATGAGTGGGGAAAATGATTTTGACACTCTTATTTTTTGTAGTGACACTTTAAATTTTGTCTTTTAGTAAATCTATAATTTTTACAATAAAAAAAGACAAATTTTAAAGTGCTATCATAAAAAAATTGGAGTGTCAAAATCATTTACCGAGGATAAATAATACAAACATATTTTTATTCACTACCAAACATCTTAACTACACTACTAATAAGCATATCCATAAGCATGATTCCAATAAGCATAACCAAGTCCATGGACAAGCTTATATGGCATCATACCAAGTCAGGGAATTATTCGGTTAAATCTGGCTATCACCATTGGGTTAAGAAAGCTTCAAAATCCAAATCTAACCACCCTTCCTCTTCCTTTATCCCCTCTCATGATATGTGGTCTAAACTGTGGAATGTGAAGGTTGCCCCCAAAGTGATCATGTTTATGTGGAAGGTAGTTAAAAATTGGGTAGCCTGTAAAGCGAACCTTTTTAGAAGAAAGTGTGTCCCTAATCCTTTGTGTCCAATCTGTGAGAATTCTAGCGAAACCGTGGAGCACCTTCTTTTTCATTGCCCTTGGAGCAGGGCAGTTTGGTTCGGAAGTGGGAGGCTTTTTGGGTTAATCAAACTGATGTTGGAGCAGCTGATAAGTGGTTGGAGAATCTTTTTGTGTGGTGATTTGGCTAAAGAAACAAGTGCAGAAGACATTGGGGCAATCTTTCAGATTTGTTGATCAATATGGAAGGCAAGAAATGGTTTTGTGTTCAGAGGGAGACAACCGACTCCAGCAGAGGTTATTGAGCAAGCAAGTAAAGGTAGTTCTGATTATCTTAGTGTTGTCTTCTCTAGTAGTCCCTTAGCTTCTAGAAGGGTTTCTCAGGTGGAACAGTGTGTTTCACCACCTCCATCTTTGCTTAAAATTAATTGTGATGGAGCATATAAATCCTCTTGCAGCTTTGCTGCCTTTGGCGTTATCGTTAGAGACCATAGTGGATCGGCTCAAGTATGGCGGTGTGGTCGAGTAAAGGAGTCTTCAGCTCTTGCAATCGAGGCATGGGCGTTAAGAATTGCTTGCGGGCTGGCAATAGAGTATAACTTTCCGGCTGTTATTTTTGAATCTGACTGTAAATGCCTTATTGAAATTATTAGTGGGTCTAACTCGAATGGATGCTGGGAAATTCAGGTAATTGTGGAAGATATTAAGTCTTGGGCTAAGGAGAGGCGCTGGTCGTTTGTGTGGGGTTGTCAATCAAAGAACAAAGCAGCCCATTAGATAGCTACTAATTGTCTAGATAGGAAAATTACTTTTAGTACGGGTTGTATTCAGGCCGAGTTAAATGCTATCTTATGTAAAGATTCTCGTTGAATTGGTAATGAAAAGTGACGCTTTCCAAAAAAAAAAAAAACTACACTACTACAACACACATTCACTTCCTAAATTTGCACACTTAAAAAGCAAACACAATAAGTTTAGGACCACAAACAAAAAATGGAACCCACTTTATACTTATGTCATATAACACACCATTTTTAACCAGTGTGCCGAAGTGATATAAAAACATGAGAAGGGGAGTGATCACACTCTGTAAGCTAAAGTGGCATTTGGCATTGCAAGCATAAAACAAGAGAGCTCTGTTTGCTTATTAGTTGGAGTAGATTTCTTGGTTATTGATTATTTGCTTAAAAGACTTAAAATAAGTTCAAGCTGTAGTTTTTTTACGAGCTTAAATATAAGTTCAAGCTGTCTGGTTAGATAATTTGTAAAATAGCTTACAATCGCATGAATGTCTAAATTGTCCTTATTATTAATTCTGTAAATATTAAAATCAAGAAGTTTTTTGTCCAATTTGAAGTATGAAACCTTAAAATAATCCCAAAAAAAAAAAAAAAAAAAAAAAAAAGTTACAAATCGAAGCTTAAAATAATCACACTTTTTTTTTTTTTTTTTACTTTGATAAGCTGAAAAAGCTAAATAAGTAATTACGTATAATTACCAGCAAACACTCTTCAATCGTTTGTTTTTAAGCAAATCAGCTGAATAAGTTAACTTGTAAACTAATGGGACTGCCATATATAGGAATTCAGTTTAGCTTAGAGAGTGGCGAAATGGGTCTCACGCTATATATAAGGCGAAAGCGTTAAAATTAATAGCAGGTTATAACTATGAAGTCTAACTTTCTGAACCACTTGAAAAACTAAGGCTCTGTTCAGTTGTCAGGAATGTTGTACCAGAAAGTTATTCTCAGGAAAAATTAAGTAAAGCGAAGTAAAAGAAAAAGAAATCTATTTTTTCATGAGTGTTCATTTGACAAATTTTTTTGGGAAGAAAACTAAAGTTTAGTGGTTCATTTGCCGGGAAAAGACACTTATGAGAAACTTCTTTATTTTTATTCCCATGGCTAATTTTAAATAAAAGTAACTTTGAGAGCTAAATAATAGGCTACCATATTTCAAAAATTAACCCATACGAAAAATGTATTTTATCTAATGCAAGGCCTTAACATGAAATGAAAAAATCAACTTGCAATTTGCTATATTTTGAATGGTCATGCAAATCACCCATTTAAATTGACATTTTCTGATAATCAACCATACAAATAAAGTTTAAAAAATAAGTAGATGATAACTAAATAAATAAATATTAAACAACCGTGCTTGATTAGTTGCCGATGCAAACAATCACTGAAAATTAGTTAGTACAAAACAAAATTGAAAACTAATGACAAAATAAATAAATATTTCCAAAAAAATTAAACTACCAATCTTTTTCCACGATAATTATCTCAAAAAGCACCATAGTAGTCGAAATTGTTGTTGCTCACGTAAATCTCAAAGTGTCTTTCTAAGAACCTAATTTGTATTTTTTTGGTATCGGAGTCATTCATTTTTTTTCTTACCCGCCAATTATTTTGGCCTCACAATGTATAAAACTTTTCTCGTGACGCAAAATCCTATGCTTTTGGCCAGATCACTTTTGCAAGAAAGTAAATCTTGCAGGAAAACTTAAAAACATGTTTCCCACTAAAGTTGATTTTCCCATCATTTCCTGTACTTTCCTGGCAACCGAACGGGGCCAAAACACACTTTATTTAGTTTTTCATTAAGAAATATTCTCTCCAAAATTTGACTATTTCGTCATCCGCGTTTTTTTTTTTGTCTTTAGTGATATTTTTGTCAAAATTTTTAATTAATTTTTATTTTTCAAATGTATGTAACGTACTTCTATTCAAAAAGTATAAAAATTTATTAAAGGATAGTGATTTTCACACTTCTCTTGTGATGTGAACTGACATTATTGCCCTTTTAAGTGTGAAAGAGTATGCAAATAAAATGTTGATTTTGTAAATTCACATCACAATAGGACAAAATAAGGGAGTGAAAATTTACCTCGTTAAAATGTTACTAAAAAACTTGATCAAAGACGAATAAATACGCAAACTGTTGGCTTTGTTTGAAACTTATTAAAAAAAAGTGATGGGAATTGAAGAAAAAGAGAATGAGTGGAAAATTTGGAAAAAAATAGGAGGAAAATTTCACTATTCTCAAAACTTGAGTTCTTTCTTTTTTTCTCTCATCTCTCTCTTCAATCCAATCGGGGGCCTAATTTAAACCTTTTTTTTTTTATCTCGAGAATTTACTACTATCTCAGAACCATACAAACGTGAATTTATCTCGAAGTCTGAAGACTCTTGAACCCTAGTCGGCTCGGAGAAAAAGTCCTCTCTCTCTCTCTCTCTCTCTGCGAGCGTGCGAACAACCACCACCCACAACCGGCACCACCCAGGCGACGCGCTATAATCCTCTGAGTTTTTTTGGCATAAGAAGAAGAAGAAGAAGAAGAAGAAGAAGAAGAGAGGAAAACGAGCAGCATCATGAAGCTGGATGTGGACGTTCTGAGGTACCTCTCCAAAGAGGATTTCAGGGTTCTCACCGCCGTCGAGATGGGCATGCGAAATGTCTCTCTCTTTCTCTCTATCTCAATTATTTACTTCTACTTCTACTCCTCCTCCTACTACTTGTTTTCAATTTCATTCACTTATTACACACTTCCCCCGTATTTGTAATTTCCAATTTTTATCAGTGTTCAATTTTTATTTTTTTTTTCACTTTCTAGGCATTGACTATTTCTGTTTTTAATACTTCGTCTCCATGTTTTGCCTTCAGCATGAAATCGTACCTTCGGAGCTCATCCACCGCATTGCCTCTCTCAAGTATGCCTCTCTCTCTCTCTCTCTCTCTCTCATATAGTCCACGTAAGTCCTTGAAAATTTACGACCTTAACTATAGATATTTATATGGTTCTGATAATGTTCAGATGTTATGTTACTAAATTTTGTTATATACCCATTATGAAAACTGCCTGCTTTCTTTATGAACTGTCTCCGTGTGTATTTGTAAAGGCATGGAGGTACTTACAAGGTGCTGAAGAACTTGCTCAAGCACAAACTGTTGCATCACGACTCTTCCAAATGTGAGTCATCGCCAGTTCATAATCCATACCTACTCTTCTTTAAACAACAATAACTAAAATTTAAAAAACTTGCATATCCTCTTGCGTTGTCAGTCATGCTTTAATCGGTTCTCTGTTGTCCAGATGATGGGTTCCGGCTCACCTACCTTGGTTATGATTTTCTTGCAATTAAGACAATGGTTAACCGTGGAGTTTTTTCTTCTGTCGGTCGTCAAATTGGCGTCGGGAAAGAGTCTGGTAGGAAAGAATTACTTTCACGTTCAGTTTATGGTTTATATTCTGTAATTTTGCATGTTGTTCATGTCACTTAGCAATTACAACATTCATGCGTTCCAGATATCTTTGAGGTTGCCAAGGATGATGGTACCGTGCTTGCAATGAAGCTGCATAGGTTGGGTAGAACTTCTTTCAGGGCTGTCAAATCTAAGCGTGATTACTTAAGGCATCGAAGTAGTTTTAACTGGCTATACTTGTCCCGCCTTGCTGCTCTCAAGGAGTTTGCTTTTATGAAGGTTCTTTTATTGCCATCTTGTGCTGTTTCGATTGCTTTGTGTTTGGTGATTGTACTGTCAGGCAACATCTTTTGAGACTTCTTCCATGCTTGAGCAGGCTTTGGAGGAACATGGCTTCCCTGTTCCAAATGCTGTGGACTGTAATCGGCATTGCGTGATTATGTCCCTTGTTGAAGGTTATCCACTGTAAGATATCTCTTGCTACTGCTACTGCTTTTGCACCGTATACTTCAATGCATCTTACTTATTGTGTTTCTGTAAATTGAGTATGGTAGGTATGAAAATTTATTTTGTACTCCCTCTGTCCCCATTCTTTTGTCCCTCGTCCTATCCCAATCGGATAAAAAACTAATTATAACTTTTAATTGGTGATACTATTTATATGCATTCATGCATTGATATATCTCAGTGAGCTCTCTTTTGGGCGATGTTTTCAAAATCACCTAAAAAACTATAGATTGCTTGATATAATCAATTGAAAAGTGGCACGGACTCCCAAAAGGGACTAAAGAATGGGGACGGAGGGAGTATGTTGTTGTCATCTAAGGGCCAGTCCATGTTACATCTTTGCGGTTAGGATATAATTTTATGATTCTATATTGCACTTCTTTTATTTTTTGAGCACAATAGACATTCAAAAGAATTTCCACAAGACTATTGAGTATTCAAGAGACGAGGAATATCTCTCTACACACGAGACCAATTACACATAAAAATATGCAAAGAAACTTTCTCGGGGGCAAGCTTTGGTCTTGAAAAGTTACTGCAAACATTGACGGTAGAATTGTAGCATTTGTCTCTGAAATTTGAATATGGAGAGTAGACAGACCACAAAAGACACTTCGATGTTTACATCACATGAAGCTTGATTGTCAACACTTTGATGTTTACATTTTCTTCCTTTTTCTGGTCTCTTTATGCAGAATTAAACATCCATACTTTGCTTAGATAAGTTGCAATTGTCATTACATTATCAATCAAATGGCATTCAATGTAGTGTGCAGGTGAAGGAATTGCAAAATTCAGACACAGTTTTCGAAACCATCCTTGGTCTTGTTGTTCGGCTGGCAGAGCATGGCCTTATTCACTGCGACTTCAATGAATTCAACATTATGGTATGCCACGAGTTTCCATTTCAATACATCTGATGTAGCGATTTGGAGTAATATTTTTGTTGTTCTTATAATCCACCCTTTTCTCATGAAGTTTGTCTTTTATACAGCTTTTTTTGGCGCTCACAGCAATTGTTGGACTCTCACTGAATATTTTACTATTTTCAGCGAGAACTCTCTTTCATTTATTTTTTATTTGCATTTTGTCGACAGATTGATGAGAATGAGAATGTCACTATGATTGATTTCCCGCAAATGGTATCAGTATCTCATCGTAACGCACAGATGTATGAAGTACTTTTGGTTGATGCTTCGTAACTTCGTTAATGCTTCAGCTTCCACATCCTATTTGATGTCTGATCCACTTATACTTTATCATATCACATACTTGTCTTTTAGGTACTTTGACCGAGATGTTGAATGCATCTTCAAGTTTTTCACCAAGAGGTCAGTTGTTGGTTTCTCTTAGGTGCTTTTCTTTAGTCCTTGAGATCTTCAAAAGTAGTGTGATAATGTTGTTTAGTTGAGCTTATGATACCCCAGATGATGAAATTTTGAAGGTTGTGCAACTTAGGTTGTGTTTTGGATGTCTAAGAGGTCAAGTTTTCCCCCCTCCTTTTTGTTGACTTTTGCTAAAAAGGTAGCCCTAGATAGCTAAGTAGTTTGAGCTAAAAAGTCAAGCTTTTTGGCTCTTTTGGTTTTTGAGAAAGAATTGGGGCTATTAGAGCTAAATTGTTTGGATCGAAAAAGTCAAGTTCTTTCTTTGTTGGGTTAAGTAGGGAAGGCAAAACTTGTGGACTTTATTTTTTTTCACACTCACATAAAAATGATTAATTTAGACATTCAAAACATCACTTTAGTTAGTAACTCTTTTATTGAATTATGTTTTAATAGTTGTGGGTGCGCCTTTAAATATTTATTCCTAGTGTTTTTTAAGTCTTAACTGATATTTACGAACTTGAAGTGGTACGATAAAATTATCTTCTGTTTGTGTGTAATCCTTGTTGAATGTTTGGTTAGTTGAAGTTGCCTTTGACGTGTCGCTTTTGCAACTCACGGTTGCTTCTTCAAGTTCAAATCTTCTCTAGGTTTAAGAACATTTGTTGAATTGATCATCCACTTCCAAGGTATAATCTGTTAATAGAACTCTGTTGATTTGATTGAGGTAAACTATTGTGTATGTACTTATTTGGATTTTGACCAGCAAAGTAACTTGATTTCAGGTTCGAAAACCTAGAGATTTTGATTCGCAAAGTCAAATAGATCTATTACAGTTTATATGAAGTAGCCAATATCTTAAATTGACCAAAGAAAGATCCTTGAACAAGGTCTTGGCAGTTCATAAATATGCAAAAAAACACATACCTTTTATAACATATGATAAACGTGCACAAGGCTGATCTACTTGCAAGTTAACTAGATGATGCAGGACAGGTTTGGAACAGGGCTAAGTATGGTCAAACACGAGGGAAAGAGACTGTTTTTGGGGCTGTGAACAGTAGACGTGAACAGTATTTTGTAAGAAGTACGAGATGAAGGGTTATAGAAGGATAGGTCTAGGCATCACACCTAGAAAACCCAAGGCATCACACCTAGGGGCTCTTTAGCATCACACCAAAGAAAAGATTGCATCACACAATCTAATAGCTTAAAGCTAATTTTTTCATTCATTCAATCATGATTCAAGCTCTTGAAATTACAGGACTTACATAGACTCCAAAACACTAGAATGCAAATAACTACTCCTATTCCCAATAGGTCTAGGTAGAATGAATGTGTGAATGTAAATAACTATTCATATTCCCTAGATGACTGGATAGGATGAATGCATTAAATATGTGGTCAAACTTCCCTAAATGAAAAGACACAAGGCTCATGAAAAGTCATAGCCTTTAATGTTCCAGCCAATGCCTAATTAATATCCCAGGTAGGGCCCACATCATCCAACATATGCCAAATTAAGGCTTGGGCCTTAGAGCCATCCAATCCACGTCTTCTATAGCCTTTTATCGGGTACTGCCATTTCCCATCAACTCTCCCCGGCTTGAGAGAACTCGACCCCGTCGAGTTAAAAGCATGGAACCGTTCATGAAGGTCCGGGTCGAGGCGGTGAAATTCCTCTTCAGTAATCCAAGTACAATCTGAAAGGGAACGCTCCTTCCACTTAATGAGATACTTTTGATAACCTCCATGTCGAGTGGAAACAATTTGATGATCGACCACATCTTCGATTTCATCCTCAAAACGTTTGGATGCCGGGAGAGATGCCATAGGGTCAGCCCGGTTACTATCCTCAACATGCCCAGAATATTGAGTCAGATCCTCAATATTGAACACGTTACTTATGCCCATATCATCAGGTAATTCAAGCACATAGGCGTTGGAGCTGATTTTCTTGAGAACTTTAAATGGACCAGCACTCTTTGAATGAAGTTTCTTATAAACCCCTTTAGGATACCGTTCTGGTTTGACTCGAACCATAACCATGTCACCTTCATCAAATTCAGCAAACCTCCGCCTCAAATCAGCATGTTGTTTGTAGTTCTCATTGCTGATGGCAATTTTTCGCCGCACATCATCATGGATATCACGGATGTGTTGACTAAAAACTTCAGCTTCAGCACTTGGGCGAGCCTGAATAGGTAGAGGAACCAAATCTATTGGTTTCCTAGGAAGCAAACCTGTGACAATTTCGAAAGGGCTGCGTCCTGTAGATCTATTTACAGAGCTGTTGTATGCAAATTCAGCCATGGGAAGCACCTGATCCCAGCTGCCAACATGATCTCCCACAAGGCAACGGAGTAGATTACCCAAACTGCGGTTAACAACCTCCGTTTGACCATCAGTTTGCGGATGAAAAGCCGAAGAAAATTTCAGCTTTGTATTCAGCAACTTCCATAGCGTTCGCCAGAAGTAACTCACAAACTTCGAATCACGGTCAGAGACTATGGTCTTCGGTAATCCATGAAGTCTAACAACTTCTTGAAAGAAGAGCTTAGCAATGTGGACAGCATCCGATGTCTTTGAACAAGGAATGAAGTGTGCCATTTTGGAGAAGCGATCCACAACCACAAAGATTGAGTCATGTCCCCGAAGGGTCTTTGGTAATCCAAGGACAAAATCCATACTTAAATCCTGCCAAGGCTCATGGGGCACGGGTAGAGGAGTGTATAAACCTGTATTCTTCTTTCTCCCCTTTGAAAGTTGGCAAGTACGGCATTGCGAAACAACCCTGCCCACATCTCGCTTCAGCTTTGGCCAATAAAAGCGATCTTCGGCCATTGCAATTGTCTTATCTCTTCCAAAATGACCTGCTGCCCCTCCGGAATGCAATTCCCAAATCATTTCTTCACGAAGTGATGTGTTAGGTAAGCAAAGTCGGGTTCCCTTGAAGAGGAAACCATCATGCAAAGAAAAATCACCACATCCTCCCTGCTGTCCAGCCAGCAGCTGAGCATGTATAGAGCTGAAATCTTTACAAGAAGGATAGTCTCTCTTGAGCAATTCAAAACCCACCACTTGTATAGTCATGGAAGAGAGAACATACACCACTCGGCTGAGGGCATCAGCAACCTTATTCTCTGAACCAGCCTTATGTTTGATAACAAAAGAGTATTCCTGCAGAAATGAAACCCATTTGCCATGTCGATGATTCAGCTTCTTTTGAGAGTTGATGTACTTGAGTGCTTCATGGTCAGAAAACAACACAAACTCCTTAAAAAGAAGATAGTGTCGCCAATGGCGAAGCGCTTGAATCACTGCATAAAATTCTTTGTCATAGGTGGAATACTTTTGCTTGGCTTCATTGAGTTTTTCACTAAAATAAGCAACCGGGTGCCCTTCTTGACTAAGAACACCTCCAATCCCAACATGTGCTGCATCGCACGCCACTTCAAATACCTTTGAGAAGTCAGGAAGATGTAGAACAGGAGCCTTAGACATCATTTTTTTTATGTCTTCGAAAGCTTTTGTTGCTGCCTTGGTCCAAGCAAACTGTCCTCCTCTCATACAGTTAGTGATAGGTGCCATTACTGTGCTGAAATTCCTAATAAATCGACGATAAAAAGTCGCCAACCCATGAAAACTGCGTACGTCATGCAAGGTTTTGGGAATTGGCCACTCTAGAATAGCTTTCACTTTACTTGGGTCGACCTCCACTCCTTTAGAGGACACAATGAAACCCAAAAATACAACCCTTGGACTCATGAAAGAACACTTCTTTAAGTTCATGTAGAGTTTCTCTTGACGGAGAAGCCTCAAAACTTGTTGAAGATGAAAGATATGTTCCTCCTTGGTCTTGCTATATATTAGAATATCATCGAAATAAACAACCAGGAAGTGACCAATGAAAGGCTGTAATACCTGCGTCATAAAGCGCATGAATGTACTTGGGGCATTTGTAAGACCAAATGGCATGACTAGCCACTCATAGAGGCCATCCTTGGTCTTGAAAGCTGTCTTCCATTCATCTCCTGGCCTTATGCGTAGTTGATGGTAGCCACTTTTCAAATCAATCTTTGAGAATATACAAGAACCAGCCAGCATGTCCAACATATCATCAAGCCTTGGGATAGGGAACCGGTACTTGATTGTAATCTTGTTTATAGCACGGCTATCTATGCACATGCGCCAACTGCCATCTTTCTTCGGCGTGAGCAAAGCTGGAACAGCACAAGGGCTTAAACTCTCACGAATAAATCCCTTGGACAGAAGCTCATCTACCTGTCTTTTAAGCTCGGCGTGTTCACTTGGATTCATGCGATAGGCCGGAAGATTAGGCAATTGCGATCCTGGAATGAGATCTATTGCGTGCTGGACATTGCGCATGGGAGGTAATTCATTTGGGAGCTCTTTAGGTGCAACATCAGAAAAATGGGACAGCAACTCAGCCACTTCTGATGGTAATTCAGAGGCAGTTGCAGATGCTGATTCTGATACTTCTTTTACCACCACGGCATATATAACTCCCAGTTCCATACCCTCTATTTGAAAACACTTCTTGGTGAGAATGTGGAGAGATTTAGGCTTATTTTCAGCAACACCCTCTGGCTTCTTTTCCTTGTATTTTTCCATTTCAGCTGTATTCATTGGCTTCAAAACGATCTCCTTGTTCTTGAACGAGAAAGCATACGTGTTCTCTTTCCCACAATGCTGCACATCTCTGGCATAAAGCCATGGTCTCCCAAGAAGGATATGTGTGACATTCATGGGAATTACGTCACACCAAATGGAATCACTATAAGAACCATAAGCGAAAGAAACTAGGCAGCGCTGAGTTACCGGAATGGAAGTGTTGTCGATCCAAGCTACCTTATACGGATGAGGATGTGGTTGAACAGGAAGCTTAAGACGCTCCACTGTGCCAGCAGATACAACATTCATGCAACTCCCACCATCAATAATAAGCTTTCGGGCTTGGTTTCCACAGCGGACTAGCATCTGAAATATAGAAGTACGCCTCCAGTCCTCCTTTTCAACTTTAGGTGCTGTAAGGATACGTCTAACAACAGAGATCAATGAATTGTCCACCTCCTCTTCTTCTAAGTCATCTGTATTTAGAACCCCAACATCAAAAGATTCATCATTGTCATCATTATGTTGTTGGTCAAATTCAGCTTCTTGTTCCATTCCCATGTGTAAGTTCCTCTTTGGGCATTGATAGGCCATATGACCAGTTTCACCACATTTAAAGCACCTGTTGTCCTTTCCTCCCCCTTTGTTGGCTGCGTGATTCTTGCCTTTTGGATCAGCCGTATTGGCTGAAGTTTGCTTAGAAACACTGGGCTGGAAACGACTTCCATCATTGTACCCTTTAGCTGCAGTTTCCCCAACTTGAGACCCAAACTTTTTAGGAATTGGGTATTTTAAATATTCCTCCATATCCAAAGCAACCTGGAAGGCATGTTCAAGACTGTACAAGGGTTGGCGAAGCAGCTCCCTCCTTATGTCTGGCCTCAAACCAGCCTTGAATCGAGCAAGAGTTTGACTTGAATCTTCCGTCACTTGACTCCTCATCTTCAGCTCATCAAATTTCTGCATATATTCAGCCACTGACATGTTGTTTTGCTTTAACTCGATGAGTTGTTCACACAACTTCTCATGGTAATTTGATGGCATATACTTTTCCCTCAACTTAGCCTTCATCTCTTGCCAAGTACCAATTGGTGGTTGCCCCAACCTCCGAATATCACCTTCAACACCCATCCACCAGATTTTTGCTAACCCCACGAGCTTCATCTTAGCAAATCTCACTCGCCGATCGTCAGCCATATCATACCAGTCAAAGTACTCCTCAATAGAAGCAAGCCAATCATGAAACAAAGTAGGATTGACCTTACCTTCAAAATCTGGAACCTCCATTTTAATCTTCTTAGTGATATCTCCGGCTGTATCACAGGTCTCATGTTGGTTCCTCTGTAGCAAATCATGGGTCCAGTCAGACATGGAATTTTGTCTCATTCCTTGACCTTGACCAGCCCTAAATTGCTGACTTCGAAGGGAATCTGCACGCTGTTCTTCCGTGCGTTCGCCTTGGTTCTCACCATTTTCATTAGGATTGTTATTCCCGGATTTTGGAACAGGGCTAAGTATGGTCAAACACGAGGGAAAGAGACTGTTTTTGGGGCTGTGAACAGTAGACGTGAACAGTATTTTGTAAGAAGTATGAGATGAAGGGTTATAGAAGGATAGGTCTAGGCATCACACCTAGAAAACCCAAGGCATCACACCTAGGGGCTCTTTAGCATCACACCAAAGAAAAGATTGCATCACACAATCTAATAGCTTAAAGCTAATTTTTTCATTCATTCAATCATGATTCAAGCTCTTGAAATTACAGGACTTACATAGACTCCAAAACACTAGAATGCAAATAACTACTCCTATTCCCAATAGGTCTAGGTAGAATGAATGTGTGAATGTAAATAACTATTCATATTCCCTAGATGACTGGATAGGATGAATGCATTAAATATGTGGTCAAACTTCCCTAAATGAAAAGACACAAGGCTCATGAAAAGTCACAGCCTTTAATGTTCCAGCCAATGCCTAATTAATATCCCAGGTAGGGCCCACATCATCCAACATATGCCAAATTAAGGCTTGGGCCTTAGAGCCATCCAATCCACGTCTTCTATAGCCTTTTATCGGGTACTGCCATTTCCCATCACTAGAAAAGAACAACAGGGCTCTTCTAAAGCTAAATCCGCTCGTGGAAATTCTGTAGTCTCCCCTTTTAAGGCAAAACAATCCCATGATTTCCATTTCTCCCTATTAAAAAAGCTAGTAGGATCTATGGAATACATTTAAAAAGGACATACCAAGTGTTCGTGAAGGTTATAGATGTCCTGGGAGCAAGACTTTCTGGCAGAGGGCTTTCATATGACTTTGTTGGTTGGTGAAGAAAGACGTTAAGATTTTGTGGCATCACAATAGCTTTATCAAGTAAATTTGGGTGTTTTGGCATGTCCAAATTTCCTTTTACTAGATCAACCAGTGAAAAGGCAAGCTTATGCCAGAGAAATCCTTCAATTACGGCTTAGAATTTGATTAAGGCTGTGTTCCACAAACCAAATAAGAACTTATTTTTTGTTCAATAATAAGGTGTGTTCCACAAAAATAAGAAGGAAGTGAGGCTGCATTTCAGAATTTATATAGGTACCAATGGGCGCCGGGGAGGGCTCGGATGAAGGGGTGTTCGGATCAAGCACCCTACACACCTCGGATGCCGTTGATTCCCGCAGAGGCCCCGTTGGTTTTTTTTTTATAGAATTTTTGGACGGCTCGGATCGGCCATCCGGTGGCTGGAGACTGTCCGGCGCGGCCGTCGGTACGATTGCCCTCCCCAGCGCTCATTCTCATAGCAACAGTCTTATTTTTTGTATACGGCAACTTCAAGCTCAAAAATCATGTGTTTACGCAAATAATTTTTCTATCGCTATGGATCTTGTTTGATAGATCTCATTGAGATCTTTAATACGGTGCAAAAAAAATTGAATTTTTTCTTCATTTATAATGATTTTTGAGTTTGAAAATGTGAAAGAAACTTTTTATTTGGGTTTTGTGGAATGACCCTTATTATTTTTGAATGAGAAGTTGCAAAATAAGTACTTATTTTTTAAGAAGGTTTCCGGAACGGAGTCTAAGATTACTGCTTTTAGATTGCTGCCTACTATAAGGTTATTAGCGAAACTGATCTTCATGCATAAGCAAGCCAACAATGGTTGTACACACATGTACATATGTTTGTCGGTTTCCTTTCTTCAGCTAGCATAGTCTTTCTAATCATGTGTATGACAGAGTGGAAACTAGATCACAAATCACATTGTTCCATGGATTGTGCGGATCTGTATTTGATGTGATTTCTCATTGTACTTATGCTGTATTTTTTCTTTTCTATAATTTTTCCTCCTTTTCCCCCTATACCTTCCAGGTTCAACGTATCTTTTGAAGAAACACCCGAAGAATCTGATGGCTCAGATGTGGATTCAGATGAAACTGGGCGGCCTCGCTTTTCATCAATAAAGAAAGTCACTGGTTCCCTGGACAAGGAACTTGCTGCCAGTGGGTTTACCAGAAAGGATCAGGATGACATTGAAAAGGTTTGATGGCAATTATAGCTGTTCTCTCTCTCTCTCAGCTGTTCTCATCGTACAACTCGTGTGAGAGTGCGTAGCAGTATTGATCTAGTCTTAACATTTTGCTTAGTTTCTTAGCTTGTGTTGAACACAGCGTGGTTTCAATTTCATGTGATTTCTCTGGGTCTAGTTATCCTGAGACATTGACCTTAAAGCATTTGTTGTAATTTAAATCATTTCTGGAAGCGGAAATGAGGGGCCTGGGGAGCGAAGGAAGGGCTCGCAGGAGAGTCGAACGTTGAGAGGGCCTATGTAGCATCTATATTGAGTTCTTGTTTTTGTATATATAAATATTTCGTAGGAAGTACTAATATGTGTGAACTAAGGGATTCATACGGTTAAGATGTTCCATCCTGGTTGTGAGCAAGGTCCCGACTCCCGGCAAGGTTCTTCCTTTCAAGCGTAGAATCAAGGTTGTAGAGGGGATTTGTCACTCTAAATATGAGGTAACTGCAACTATTGAGTCTGCCTCTCCTTTTAGTTGGCCTCATCACTTGTGACAATGTCCTTACCAGAGGAAAGACGCCATGCTTCCTTTTGGAATGTTTAACCAATTCCTTGATAACCTGCACTCATAGTAGGGGGCTTCTGAATCTTGATTTGAATTCTTTTACTTCTTTACCTCATTTGTGTCAGGAATTATCCACCTATTTCCTATGGTGTGTACGATTTGCTGAAATATTCTTAGTGACCGTCTTTTGCTTGTTCCATGTCGGCCGTGTTAGTCTAACTACACATTTGAAGCATTATATTGGCTTGATTTGGTGTAGATTATTTCTCCTCTCTCCCCTAGAGAAAACTATAGCTGTGTAATCGTTTAGCCCTGTCATAAATCATGCTACATGGACTCAGGTATGGTGTTGCATGACATTACAGGTTTGGATTCCTCTAATTCTCATGCCCAAGGACACCAAGACAAGGCGAAATTTCCTTTTTTCATGAATGTTTTTTTTATCTTCTTTTCATAAATGGTTATTTCAGTTATTTAGGATAAACCTATTTTGCAAATTAGAATAGGGCAGTACTCACAAATACCTAAACATACTTTTGGGTTCATGTCGAACTTGACGCGTTGGATAATGCTGACCAATTGTCATGTGTCTGACCTTGGGTACCACATGAACTTTTATGAGCCTGTGCAACATGGGATTTGACAAAAGGTTCTTTTTCGCTGACTTGTGCAGTTCATTGAAGGAGATGTTGAGAAGGATTTAGATTCTGATGGTGAAGGAACTGGAGATGAAGGACATATTCTTGAGGCCTCACCTGATGCCAATATCAAGCATTTTGATTCTCTGTGCTTAGTGGACCAGGTAGGTTTCAACAAGTATTTTACTGACTTAAAATTGTCATTTTACCACTGTGAGTCACCAATTTGACATTGTGATGAAAGGGTATTACAGTTGGATTGCTAAGTCTCTAGAACTGCAATTTTGAGATTGAAATCCCGTAGCCTAAGTTCTTCTACCTTTTAGTATTGGAATCTGGAGCTCTTTTCCTACAAGTATACAAGTCCTGCTTGAAGATAGAACAGAAGTGCATGGACTTACATACGAACAACGAAAGCAGCCACTTTTCCATCACTGATAGCCGTGAGGTTTTATTGCTGCTACTCCTGCTTGCAGGCAGGAGAGGGGTAGTTCTAGGAATCTTGCTACAATTTTTTTCAGCTTTTGGTGAACAAGTATGATAATGACTCTTTTTTACTATTAATCGATACTATTAATTGATATGGCAAACTGTTTTCTTCTTCTTTGATACCTGTCGTCATCTCTGTTACATTGCACAAATAATAATTCTATAGTATCGTGCTCTATTCTAGCCACAAGCATGTAAATACCTCCACAACTCTGAAGGTGAAGGTGCTTCTGTCTGGTTCCCCCTTACATGCAGCTCTTTGTTCACTTACTATAATGTAACTGATATCCTTTCTAAAACTGAACTGGAATTGCTTGAATTTGACAACATTTGAGATGCCAAGCATTGAGTAGATGTTGGTTTAATGTCTCGGCTTCTGTCTTCAGTCTGATTTGTGCCCAATTTGATGCTGCATCTATTAGTTTTGGTTCTGATCTTACATGAACTAATCTGCCAACTTACATTAGAATTTGTCTAGATTAGTTTTGGTCCTGACATACATAGAGATAGTTATGTATCTTTGTTTTAGCTTTGATCATGATATCTCGCTTCTCTTTTGGAATTCAGCATGAGCCAGTTGTGACCTGTGATGATGGAGATGAGGAAGAGAAGCAGCATCAGTTTGCTGAAGCAGGGCAGAGCAATGGAATGAAGAATTCTGAGGCGAGTGATAAGGTAAACTTGTCATGAATAATGTTTCCAGTAAACACTCCAGTCTCTTCTGTGTTTTTCCTTCTGACTTATTACCCCTGTTTGTGCGGGATCCAAGATACTGTATCCCTGATTTCAGCTGAATCCATAGAAGAAAGTTCCCTTACTGCAGCATGGAGGACAATATGCTAAGTAGCATGGGTACAGACACGTTGAATGCATTCTTTCAAAAAAAAAAAAAAGTGGACGCACCACAATATTTTATTTTTTACGATAAGGCGCATGCGTGAATTTGTTGGTTATGGATAATAGGGAAATTGTACATAACACTAGGTAAATTAAAATGACGTGTACTTTGTAGCTTACAAGACAGTGATGGATGAAAACATAAGCTTAAGCTTCCAAATAGTGTATTTCATGTTTACCCAAGTAACGGAAATGTGAATTCCTAAGGGTTTCCAGAAATGGAAGAAAGACAAGTGTCTGCATGGCGTCCTAGAGTTTCTGGTGAGTGTTGGTCTTTCTGGTGAGTGTTGGTGTCAGACATGACATGCAAGTTGCAACCCTCTTAGAAATGTCGGTGCTTCTTTGGCAATGGGTGAAAGCCAAGCATGAAGCAAGGAAAGATGTGCATGCCACTAATTAAGCACCAATTGCTGTGGGATCTGGTTTCTAGTGGCTATTGAGCTTTGAACATCCCTTCTAGATAAGGATTAGGCTGGTTGTCTAATGGGGAAGATCTATAAATGTCATCTTGTCCTATAGTTCTTTGCAGAAGTTCACTAACCATACTCTTACTAATGTTTGTGGTGTGGTGGTTTTGGATGGCGGAATGGATGGATCCAACTATTCCTCGCTTCTCCCCGAGCTTAAGGAACAACCATTAGTGCCACCCTGCTGTAGCCAGCCAGAGGGCACTTCGATGCCTAAGTTAGTAGTTGGAGGAGAAGAGGAAAGAGTTATTGCTCCCAAATCTAGATCTGAGGTTGGTAATTGCTCCCCAAGTCTCCCGTGCCCGGCATGAGTGCCTAATGTCACTCGTAACCATTTTGGTTAGTGACGTCATTGATGATGCTCGGTGGACACGTGGTTGGCCCATAGGCGTTTGGCCTCAACGAGTCCCCTGTAGGGTTTGGGCTGCCCGTATTGACAGGCCCTGGTAAAAAGGGGTTCGGCCCACTACAATGTGGTCCTGGGTATCCATTGGATTTTCTGAATTTCCAGCCATCTATGATATCCAATGTCTACAATAATATCAGGTGCTGCGCAAAAATAATAATCAGTCAGTCAGAAAAATAATTATTAAGCACATATGGCTGGGGAAGATCTGTTATTCGTAAGCGTAAATTTCAATTTGTCCCGTCTTTTGGCCCATGACGTTTATAAATCACCTCATTAGACACTATGACGCCATTTTCTTACTCCAACCTAACCTAGTTTAGTACTTTGATATTATCTCATCTGAATCACATACGTCCCAAGAATAACCCATCTTCAACCTCCCAAGCCGTAATCCTACATCCAACCCACTAGCCCCTCCTCCCAAAACCTGTCAGTCAGGCCGCAGCCAGCCCCAGCCCCATCCCACGGCAGACCCTCGAACCAGCCCCCGAGTCCCTAGATCAAACAAGGCTGAAATTCCCAGATCCCCACTCATAAAGCCCAAGTCATCGTATTCCATTCAATAATGCGTAGCCGGTCTTCATTCCATTGTTTAAGAATGAAGATATGGTTTGGCAAAGAAGATATGAATAATTCCAATTCATGATGTTCTGCAATTGTTTAGCAGGCAAAGTTCATAGTCCGGCAATATGTTTGGTAGTCTAGACAGCAAGGTGCAAAGTGGAAGTTGCCCTGTTAGTAATTCATAGTTTATTTCTATATCTGGTTATATTTGTGTCTGAAACTAATTGGTCCTTTTTGGCTTCTTTTCCAGGAGCAAGAAGACAAACTTGAAGACGAAGATCCTGACTTAACAAAGCGCCTTAACAAGCAGAGACGGCGAGCCATAGCTGCAGCCCATGGTGGTGGCCGGAAGACTTCTGCTTCCAGAAATTCGTACAAAGACAAGGGTGGCAAGTCCTCTTGTAATTCCAAGATCCAAAAGCAGTTGGGCAGCTGGTGAGGTATGCTAAGATCCTACACAAAAGTTAGCGAGAATGTTTTATAGCCTGGTGTGATCCTGCTGAAATGATTATCTTTAGTAAATTAATGAGAAAAATAGCTATGGCAAGATTGAGTTATCTTAATTCCCTATGTTTTCATCTGAGGCCAAAGTAGGACAAGATGCTGGAAAACTACCATGATTTTGTGTCGTAGGACGTTGAGCAACATTTCACATCACAATCTGCATCAAAAGATGCTTGTGACAAAGTGGTGAGGAGTCCATTGGGCTGCAATTGGTGCTATGAAAGTGCCTTCTGAGCATCAATACAGGATTGATCTGATAGTGTTCGTAGTTTCAACCGAAAATACTTGATTTCTTCATTATGAGGTCAAACTTTGGAACTGTAACTGTGAAATTAGGAATGAGATACAAACAAACCACTTGGATTCAAAATAAGCCCAATTATCAACCAGATCCGGTTTCAGATGGAGCTGTACTGAATATGCAAGGTCAGAAGACAGAGCTGAATGGTGATACAAAGATTTGGGATCAAGTGATACTGGAAAGAATCAACTCTTCTGCAAACACACATTTTAAGTACATGCTCGCAATCCACAGAGACTCAACTCACTTTCATGTGAGAGCCCTACACATGCATGAATGTGAATGTGAGTATGAGAGTGGCTATACAATTTTTTGGATTTGAATTGCAAAGTTGGGAATGACAATGAAGCTCAATGGTGTCAAGGGTGGGGAGTAGGGCTTTGTTCAATCCCCATTCACATACTAGCGACCTAATAATTTGAGTGTTGGTTTTACAATATATTTTTTTCCCCGGACTTGCACAAATTGTTACTCCGTCTCTCTGAATTACTAGGGGAGTTAAATATGGGATTTCTTAAAAATACAAGAGAATGTGCAGGAAAATCCCTGACGAGAGAAAGACAACCACTGGGGTCAACGCTGAACAATTTACAGGAAACCAAAGTAGCCTTGCTCAGCTGCCAACCATTTTCCGTGCAGCGTATGTAAAATTATTAGGACAAAATTATACGCAAGTTAAAGTGCAAAAAAATTTCAAGGAGATGGATGGGTGATGGGAGGTTGCTCATTTCTGTCCAAATGAGATGCTCCCTACCTAGCAGGGTTAATTTCTCCTGCTGCTATAGTATTGCCCTCTTCCACTTCTGATTCTTTCTCCTCAACAGTTTGAACCATCTGAATTGCTGCGGAAGAAGGCTCTTTGGGACCCACTTGTCTAGACCCATTAGTTGCTTTCCTCAGACCCTTATTTCTGTGTGCCCTCTGTGCCCAATCATCAATGCCCTCTAGAACTGGTTCTACAAATATAGCCTTATTGAATGAAGTTCCCATCTTTGTAGAGAGAGAGAGAGAGAGAGAGAGAGAGAGGATCGATTGTCAGACTGGAACTTGTAGAAGCTATACAAATATCAGAATTAGGATTGAAACAAAACTAACCTGTGTGACTAATGCATAGAGTGGTAGGGTACTATAACTGCAGAGGAACTGGACGAATATCCTGCACAAGGAAAACGGACAAGGCAAGCGGAACACTTAAATGTTCTTTGTTGTTCATCAGTGAAATTAAGGAGGGGGACAAAAGTAAAACAACAAAATACCTCCAACAACAATCTGCAGACGTGATGAAAATAAAATGGAAGAAAAGAAGAGAAGAGATGAGCAGTTTTACCCAATTACAAGTCTTGGGATGATAAAACCAACATTCCCCATTATGCAGGAGTCGAACTTATATTGGTACTGTCATCCATTGATTGCAATCAGTCTAAAGTCAGATTATTAGTACCTTCATTTTTCTAAAACTCAATCAAATGCCAAGAGACGAGACATTTTCCCATACCCAAATCCATAAGAAAACAGCAAACTCAAATGAATTCTGGAATAGGATGATATGAATCAATAAAAGGACCAGGCGAGGTCTATGGAACCAGAAGTGTTCATCTGAAGGTTTCACCACCAAGTCCCCTTCTAAGGCTACATGTTTCTCAGCAACCTCATGTGCCAGTTGAATTATAACATGTTCCAGTTTAGTCCCGACAGCAAGTAAAAGCTGCAAGATTGAACAGGTACGTTTCATGAGAGATTATTTTCCTTAACAAGTGCGCTATTGCATTCATGATAGTATCAACTTTGCTATAACCATCAGGTGCTTGAATGAAATTGAGTATCGGGAATCGGGAATTTAGTGAGGGTAAGTGTTAAAGTAACAGTGGGGATAAGTTTGAAACTTCAATCTTGATTTAGTTCATCATAAAAAGAGGGGACTCGACTCTTACAAGAAACATGTTCTATATCTTCTCATCCCGTCTTTATTCCCCACAATGACCAAAAAGCACTGTTTAGTGTTTATAAAATCGTAGACCGTAATTCATTGAAGTTTAGGATCAAACTAACTTAAATAGTTGTAGGGAGGTATTCCAGAACAAGCCCAAATAGGGCCTGAACACGTGGTATGTGGAACCATGGTATAAATACGATAGGGACAGTCGCCGCGCAAGACGGTGGTCAGCGATATGGACCAGTGACATGAGAAGTCAGTTGGTCCAGAAAGTCTGAACAGGATCATGGACCAGTGAAAAATGAAAAAGTTGTTGGTCTGTGAGATTGAACCGGTGACATGTGAAGTCACTGGTCCAAGTAGCCTGTTCGGTAATGAGGACTCTAGAGAAAGCAGCCTTAGATACGAGGAACACTCTGGAAGGTTCCAGGACAGTGGAATTCCTTAAAGGAATAAGATCTCGAGAATATAGGATCAAGAAAAGATACCCAACGGAAATGAGATGTTCAGAACTAAGGTAATGAATTGATAAAGGAACGAAAATCCAAGATATTATGGGTTTTTCTATACGAGGTAGGAAACCTATGGCAACATGGATACTTGAGCAGCAAGCATCTGTGTATCAATAAATACGAGGTAAACCTAGAGGCAAAAGGTACGCAATACGTTGCATTATTCGATACTTCCTACTGTTATTTAGGGGCCTTTGCCACGAGAGCCAAAGGTGCACTCACCCCTTGTCTATTTTGCAGATTAAGGTTCCGACGGCGTGCTAGGGTTTCGGCGAGGAGTCACGAGTAGCCGTTACACTCTTGTGCTGTTCAAAACCTCTTTCGTTTTTCTCCACTTACAATAGTAACGGTAAGCCTGCCTGCCTGCCTCCTACCTCTAGATCCTAGACTGTAATGAGAATCCTTTTGGATACTAGTATCTTTTTCAGAGTAGTTAGGATCAAGGCATTGTAGTGCCTTTATTGTTTAGCTCATTCTTTTGAAAAATTAGGCGGTGATGCATTCTACATTTTTTGTGGATGGAACAGGCTACTAAACCAAGGCAGGTACATAACGAAGGTAAAATGTAACAAAAAATTGTACTATGAATTTGCATCTTCTTTGGTCAATAAGATAGGCTAATTGCATGGTGTAATGAACTAAAGTCCTTAAAACACTTGCGCATATAGCTACTAGGGAATTAATTGACTTGGTATTACTTACGATTAAGGGAATGAAAGCTATCCAGAAATAAGCATGCCAACCTGAGCAAAAGAATGGGAAACTCTTTAGAAGAAATATCCTGTTAGTGCAAATTTCAGAATCGAATTCAAAAACAGGCAGCAACTTTTATTGAAATAATAACTCACAAGTACATTGATGCCACGAGTCATGTAACTGATATGGTGTTAAAAGAATTTTATACAAAAGAATCATGGTTCATATTTTTCGACCAGGGACTAGATATATGGAATATACTAGTGGGCAGTAGTATAATGTAGTAGTCCCGTGCCAAAATCATAATTGAAAAAAATTAAGCTCTTGGAGTACTATATATCAACGAGTTTCAGCTATAGGAAAATATGTTACATGAAGTGGCTCTTTTGCCCAGCGGTGACAAAGTAGACATGAACTCTTTCCTGCAAAAGTATCTATCGGAACTTACTTGAGCAGCATTGTGGTTTAAAGGAGTCAGAACAAGTAGACGTGAAAGAAGAACAGCTGACTAGTTGTGTACAAAACTAGAAGAAAAGCTTACCGTTAACGTTCAGCGACAAGAAAACAACCACAAACAACCAGAGATACCAACTGCAACAATGATTTTAAAATCAGTTGAATCCATGAATTAAGGTGAACCTAATAGGCAGTTTAGAAAGCTTAGTCAGGGAAAGAATTAGGCAACATAGGTGATACGAGAAATACAAGCTATAACCAGTTCAAAAAAAGAAAAAGAAATACAAGCTATAGTACTATAATGTTAAGCCATCCTACGTTTTAACTTACTTTATACCGACGACTTTCTTGAAATCGGCTTCAAGGGCACGTATCATGTACTTGTGGAAATTAAACTTTGGGTTCCCTCTGCAATGTGTCTGCAACATAATAACAGAATAAGCAAGAAAAACACCAAAAGTACAAACTTAATGAATGAAACTTATAAAGGTCCAAAGATCGCGTATTACCATAATGAAGCCTAGTCGAAGAGTGGTATAGTCTGATTTGGTCACAGATCCATAAAATTGCTTGAAAAATGATTGCTGAAAATTCAAAAAGAACAAGAAACCAAAATGCACTCAACACAACAGTGGTTCAACAAAGGACAAAGCATCATAAGCGCAAACCGATTACTGTTAAGGTCAAAGGACCCTAAGACATTTCCATTGGCTCCATGTGACATGAAGAAAACACATGGTGAGCTGTGGTTTATTTTTCTTCTGTCAGTTAGCATTCTGTGAAATATACGAAAGAGGGGATTAGGGAGGCTTCAATAGAAGAGAGTGCTTGTTGACCGACTTACCAACCACCCTAGCAAAGCAGAAATTTTACCAAGCCCTGAGAAACGGCCCTTGATAAAAGAATGGTCCTTGACGTGGGTAAACTTGTTTTTCAGAGCTGCACACACAACACCACAAAATCACAACACAATTCCCATGGTAATACAGAAATGGTCCAAATGGAAGGCGGAAGCAACCGGCTGTCGAGTCATTTCACTGACTCAGCAACAGTTTACAATATGTGATGGGCCTGGAATGCACTCAGATTAATTGGACAAAAAGTATACGTTACCTTCTTCTGGATTATATTTCTCTTTCAATATAGAATCTTCCCAATGCTTCCATTGACGTATCTATAAAGTAAAAAATGGCAAAAAATGAAAAACGAAGCAAAAATGCAGATAGACCAGTAAAAAAAGTAATGAAACAAGTTTTCTTTTTTGGCCAAACGGAAAGGATGAAACAAGTTTACGTGAGCAATTAAGCAAGACTGTAAATATACCTTTACTCCTCCAAAGAGTATTGTTAGAGCACAAAAAGTGACATGCACAATAGCCAGCACAAAGATAAAGATGTGAAGATGGTGCAGTGCTGTGGTAGATAACAATGGGACCATCCCCTGATCAAACACATTGCCAATTAAACAAATTGGAGTAAATAGAAAAAAGATAAGAGAGAGCAAAGCAAGATATATGTGACGAGAACAGATATGTTTGTTCCATGTATTCGAAGAGTGGTAGATGTTTGCCATGTAAATTATTGTAATTAATATTCCTTAATGCTGAATGTATGCTTTTGGAATGTGATTTTTGCATTAAGCTTTAGGCGATTGATTGGAACGTGGGATTAAGCTAATGGCGTTAGAGGATTTGATAGAACAGATTAGACGGATTGAGTGGGAATATTTAATTTAAATTAAATTAACTATTGGCGGGATGGGCCAGGATGACTTCACTTGCCTTGATTAATTTGGTCATGTAGAACTGTAGAAGTGGTGTTGGTGTAACTAATTAATTGATAGAGCAAGACATTATTGGTAAAATAGTACACTTAATTCCTAGTATTACAAAAGGGAAATGAAAACAAAACAAAGTGGCTGACAGTAAAAGTCTAATTAATATTATTAGTACAAACAAACTTGATAAAAAGTCTAGCTAGTTAAAGACCAGCTAGCGAAGCAGCACTTGTGGTGTCGTGTCGGATAATTCTTCGAGTACTCAACATCGTAGTTGACTACTCCTACTTTACTGAGAGTCGTCGTCACTCTAATACTACTATTCCCTTCTATCTTTCTTTCTTTCTTTCTTTAGTCCCAGGCATGCCGCGTTTTACT
Organism: Rhododendron molle; assembly: GCA_025413875.1. Lineage (NCBI taxonomy): Eukaryota > Viridiplantae > Streptophyta > Magnoliopsida > Ericales > Ericaceae > Rhododendron > Rhododendron molle. Next base: position 204,315 of record CM046396.1, on the reverse strand, counting down.
ATTACGGTGATCATTCATGATGACTTTTCAAAAGGGTAAAGCTCGATCTCGGAGGACAACAGCTAGCTAGCTTTCCTTATTTTACAGTACAGTATAATAATTAATGTATATATGATCTAGTAACAGCAATTACTACTAGTAATTATTAACATCTCGATCTATCAGTAAATGAATGAATCAAACCAAAAAAGGGTTCGTAGGAAATTACGTACTTTCTGGGTGCAGAAATCAGTAGCACCAGAAGCCTCGGCGAGGAGGTGGCGAGCGGCGGCGATCTGGAAATGGGCAGTAGTACTGGATTCTGATGATGGCGCTTCCTCCTTCTTCTTCTTGCAAGGGAGCCACTCATCTGCCAAACGCTCTGCCATGCATATTTCGTTAATCCTATCTTGGAATACTGTCAGCAGCAGCGATATGAACCCCAACAACATCAACTCTGCACGCCACGCCACGCCCCCATATATATATATACATATATATATACAAAAAAAAAAAAAACAGATATTACACATTTGCACACACCACACATACACAGAAAGAGAGGGCCTTGGATAATAGAAATATTTTTACCTTCTTTGATTTTGAGCAAGGCTTCATAAAGAGGATTCTGCTTTTTCTTCTTCAAGTACTGCGCTTCCGCAACAATTGATTGATCCAGAATAAGTATATACTAGTATAAATCATCTCTCTCTCTCTCTCTCTCTCTCTCTATATATATATATATATATATATATAGATATAGATATAGATATAGATATATAAGTACATAGATGATATATATAGATCATCCATGATGTAAATAAGGAATCAAGATTTATGATCAGAAACAGATGACAACTACTGTATGTACATACATACTCCTATACAAGTAGTACTAAAAAGTAGAGCTAGATTAAACTAACAGAGGATGCAGGAGGAGAGAGAGAGATTGTATTGCCGTATTGGGGGAGCTAGCTATATGTAAATATATAGCTTGCCTCGCGGTGATTCAGTAAGTAGTCTTAATTAAGTAATACTGTACATACCTTGCCAAGATAGTGGAGGATCCTTTCAACAGCCAGAGAGATGGAGACGATGACTGTGCACACAAGTGCCACCACCCATGTTGGTGTGTATTCTAGTGTTGTTGCTTCCCCTCCGCCTGCCATCTCTGGTCTCTCTCTCTCTCTCTCTCTCTTCACAGCTTAATTAGTTATACTGGAGTACTAAGCTGGGTGGTTTATGTTCCCTGTCCGCCTTAAAGTCTTAACCCCGTACGTACATACGCAGCCAAGGGGTATATATGTCGATACATACAAACATGTACATGAAGTTGGAATACCAAGTAAGTTTTTTTTGATCAGCAAGAAATACCAAGTAAGTAGTACGTACGTAAACGTGGAATAGGTGTTGATGATGGGAATTTATTTTTCATTTATTTTTGTGTCAAGGAGCGATTGGGATGTGGATGGAGAGAAAGAGGACAGGGGTATCTTTCAGCCTCAGGATAAAACGAGTATTCCCTTTCTGTGGTCGTAGTTTGGTTTGAAGAATGGAAAAAATGGACACACATACACCCACATGTATTTTGTCAATGCAAATACCATTCCTAATAAATAAATAAAAAACTTTCCCTAAGGGGGTGGGTAGAATTTTATCGGGTTATTTTTAAGGATACCCTTTCAATTATTATGTTTTGTCAACATGATCTCCTTATGTTTAAAACTCATCAAGCTCATCCCCTCATCTATCAAAACCAAGCAACATCACCCCTTCCGTCCAAATCCGTTAACAAATATTAACATTTTGGACGAAAAATAAATAAGTTTAACAGAAAATAAAATTCTAAGCCTAAAATGCCATTTCACCCTAATTCATGTCGTCTCATCTCCTCACCCCACCTCTATCTCTCCCTAGTCAGCAATTGCCTAGGTAAGTTTGACAGGTGAAATTACCCTTTTGCCCTCCCTAAAAAAAAAAAAATCTCCTCACGCCACATACCAGGTCTCACATCTCCACCCCATCCCAACCAACTCCACCCCCATCATCACCGCCGCCGCAACCTTCTCCTCCGCCCCACCTCCCATCGACTCAACCACCCACATCCCCTCCTCCGCCGCCACCATCAAGTTTGTTGCCCTCAACAACACCTCCCTCGTTGCCACCGTCGACCCGATCTTGCTTCATATCAGCGCCACAAAACCACGCCGGGACAGACAGCCCAATATCCATCGACAGCGCTGTTTCGACGCCATCTGCCGCATCCAAGGTTCGTGGGTTTCTGAGTCCCTGAGCGTGGCGTCGAGCTCAATCGAGACAGTCTACATCATCACACTGGAGGAGGGTGTCGTAGGAGCGGAGGTCGGATTGGATCTGGGAAAAGAGAGTGTCCATTTTCGATCGGAATGTGATGGTGATTTTTATATTTTTCCTTTTTCTCAATTACAATATAATAGCAGGAGTTTATGCAGCAATAGCCGGAGTTTTTAGTTGAATTTTTTTTATGGTTTCTGACATTTCCAAATTTGAGACTTGAAGGTATGTTGAATTTAATTTTTTTTTTCTTCTCATATGATTTCTTTGAATTACTTTGGTTCAGTAGAGGATTTTAGTGTGTGTACGTGAAATTTGTGTATTTGGAGGTGATGCTTATGTTGATCTCATGGAATTTGTGAAATTTGTGTATTTGGAGGTGATGCTTATGTTGATCTCATGGAATTTCTGTTGTAGACTTTGAATTTAAGTATCTTTAGTTGAAGATTTGATTTGAATACCAGCTTTCGAGTGATTTCTTCATGTTGTGAAAAATTGTTACTATAAATTTGAGAATTTCAAAATTTGGATGTACTAGTGCTTGCCCGTGCCTACGGCACTACGCACCCCGGTTGGAAATGTCTGTGCCTACAGCACTTGCTAGCTAGTGGCTCAAACATTAATGTGTAGTAAGTGATCCTCTTCTTAATGGCACGAAAGAGAATTACCCGTACTTATGACACTCCCCTAACTATACATTTAAGCTAGCTATAAAGAACTATCAATTTGCTTCTGGAATTCCAGTAAATAAATACCAGGAAAAAAGTTAAAATGGAAACTAAGCACAGGTGGTTAATTTATTTGCTTCCTTCAACTTCAAACAAAATCAAAATCACAGAGCTCAACACAAACTAACCTGAAATTGTCGGTAGCTCGGCGGAGTCTGATGGAGCGGTGGACAGCGGTGGGGGTGGACAGCGCTGGGAGTAATGATTGTGGGCTGTGGGAGTAATGATCGTGGACGGTAGCAACCGCGGCCCTTGGCGTCAATCGGCGGAGTCTGATGGAGCGGTGGGGGTGGACAGCGAGGGGAGTAATGATTGTGGGCTGTGGGAGTAATGAAACAGGACGGCGGTGGAAGGGTTTGAGGGAGTCTGACGGACGGATTCTCTCTGTTGGAGTAATTTCACATTGATGGCAATTTTGTAATTAAATTAAAGAGCTTGGAAAGTTTAATAAAAGGAAAATCTCACCTCAACCATCTGATCAAATAAATTTCAGCCCTTGGATGTGTTTGTGTTTGTGTGGAGGCCCACACCGTGCTGTTTTATTATATAGATTATATTCTTTGATGTTACTATAAATTTGAGAATTTCAAAATTTGGATGTATTATATTCTTTTATGTTACTATAAATTTGAGAATTTCAAAATTTGGATGTATGATATTCTTTGATATAACAATTTTTTTCCCATCAGCATTCTTGTATGTAACAATTGGGTGTATGTATCTTCCGGGGAGAGAGATAAAATAAACAGTAAAGGGTAGAAAGGGTGGATTTGGATTGAAAAGTTAAGTAATTTTTTTGAATAAAGACAAAAATAAATTAATAAGTCAACTTAGTTTACTTATTCTTATCTTTTTGAAAAAAAACTATGAGTTTTAATCAAAAAAAATTTTACTTTTCGGATTCTTCTCGCTGAGACAAATCAATAAGTCACAAAAGTTTGACGCAAATTATCAAATACGAATTTTTTTGAATAAAGACAAAAAAAAAAGAAGTTACTGTTTCACTTTTCAAGCCAAATTGGCCTGAAGTCATGGAAATTTAGACAACTCATGATTAAGATTGCTCGCGGTCCGGTTTGGTTCGGATATCTAAGAATTCAAGGTCCGAATCGCTAGTCACGGTTTTTACAAAATGAAATTCGTGTCTGGACCAAAAGTCCTACGGTTCGGTTCCAATTCAATTCATGACTCGCGGATCGGTTAAGGTTTTGTTCACGGATTTTAGCAAAAATAAAGCTAAAACATATATCCCACACTAAAAGAAAAGAAGGTTACAGTCAGAATTAATTTTAATACCACCAGAAAATACTTGTTACATAAACTATCAAAAGCTTACTTCAAAAATCAGATTCAAAAGAGTCTAAACACTTGTAGATTGTATTATTATAATAAATAACCTACAAAAATTGGAAAAGACACGAACTACTGAAACTAAACGAGGGTTTCTCATAATTTATACAAAAAACTACAATTTACCCCATATATTTTATATACAACTACATCATATCCTATTATTAAGATAAAATACTACAATTGGTACAAAAAAGTTTTAACATTACTAACAATTGATTATATAAATACACACACATATATTATTTATTTATATAAAATAAATATCTCACGGTCCAGTTCGGTTAATCCATGGTTTCGTAATGAAAATCCGTAGACCAAAACCACGAGTCATAGTTTTTTAATTTTTCAATCCGTGTCCGGACCATTAATCCAAGGACAAAATCCAAAAGGTACGGATCGGTTCGGTCCGAACCGGTTTCACGGTTCACTAGATTTTTTGAGTAGCCCTACTCATGAGGTCTGCTTTATCGCCCAGGGGAGTAGCCCATCAACCTAGAAGCATTGGGTTTAACATAACAAGGGTTTCGGTAAAAATTAAAAAAAAAACATAACAAGGGTATTTTAGTCTTTTTCTTCATTTCCGTCCAAAATTTTAACGGATTTGGACTAAGGGGGTGATGTTGCTTGGTTTTGATAGATGAGGGGTGAGGTTGATGAGTTTTAAACTTGAGGGAGTCATGTTGATAAAATGTGATAGTTGAAGGGATGTATAATGGTGGCGGTTCCAGGGACACATATTTAAATACATAAAAAATAAGAGCCCCGTGCTAATAATCGGAGCCGTTAAATTTGTTTAACCTGGGCATTCTCATAATTGGAGGGGAGAGAGAAAATTCATTTGCTTGATCCCTTAAATTTGCTTGACATTTGAATTTAGAGGATGCTCTTGAAAGTTTAATGTGTAAATTTCACTGATCTCTCCTAAGGTTTTTACAAATGCATAGATTTGGCGGTGACTATTCGCAGTCCCGTATTTTCTCCCTTAGCCCATTAAAAATTTCCAACTATCGAAATATGTTTTGACAGTTAGTTACCGAAATTGAGATACATTTTTGACAATTAGTTACCGAAATTGAAATACATTTTAAGCATCTAATTACCGAAATATATGTTTCTTGTGCATTTCCGACATGTAGTTACTGAAATATAATCTTGTTTTCAACAGCTATTTTATTGAAATGTATGTTCGGCAATTGTTTACTGAAGGTTGAACATATTTTCAACATGTAGTTACTGAAATATAATCATTGGAAATTTTTAATGGGGTATGGGAGAAAATACGGGAGCTGCAAATAATCGCTCCCATGGATTTTCTTTGAGGTTTCTAAAATTACATTGTACTCCCTTGTTTTTAATACTATATACAAATTCTCCCTAATGTTTGGATGGTGTTAAATTTGACAAAAAATGACTATAATGCCCTCATTTTTATCGTTATCTTCCTCTAATTCTTGGTTATATGAATTCCCATTACACCTTCTTCTCCTTTTTTTCTCCCCAAAATCAATATAAAAAAAAAACTTGAGTTAACTAGTAATTCTTGAAATTTTTTCATAAAATAAGACTTGAACACTATCCTTTTATTGTTCACAAATTAGCGGTGGTACATAGTCATTTTTATCTCTTAAAAGGTATAAATTAATATTCAAAGTACGTAATTTGATTTTTGAAACTCAATTATACATTTTGTTTCTTTTTCATTCCCACATTTTCAGAAAAATTCACAATGTGAAGGAAAAAGATTAGAGGATGAAAAAAAATAAAAAATAAGTCAATGAAAATAAATACTACTAGTAGCTTGTAAAATAAATACCAGGGAATAAAATAATCAAAAGAAAAAATGATATGAGGACATAAAAGTCCCTTGTAACTAAAAAAAATACTAAGAAGAACTAATAATTCAATTAATGAAAACTAGTTGTTAATACTAGCCAACTAAGGAAATTGAAATTGGAATGATGACAAAAACAATAGTGAAACAAGTTAACGTATTTTGAAGGCATTTATGACATGGATTATTCTAACTTTTGCCCAAAAAATGTAGGATAATAGGTCAAAAATGCATTGTTATTTGAGAAAAATGTATTGATATTTGTGAAAGTGTATTAATATCCGTGAGATATATATTGATATCTGAATTTGCTTGGCATATTATCATCCGCCTATTGGGCGGAGGTTAGCTAGACCGTTATGTCATTTAGGAACTACATTTAACACCGTTAATGAGTAAATTAACGGAAGGGAGAATATGTAAAATAGTTCAAAAATGAGAGTGGGAAGTGTAGTTTAAGAAGCCTCAGTGGAGGTATATGCAGTTGTCGGAAACTTCATGGGAACCAGTGAAATTTACCCAATTTTGAAAGTGTGTTCTGTTCTCAGTTCCCACATTCTAGGGTTTGTTTTCAAACCCATCATCTGATACATGTCCCTTCTCCATCATTTACCCCATCGCGTTCCATCACCAGCGACGGTAACCCGACCATAAACCGGCGGCCCTCGCTCCGACAGGCCTTATTTTTCTGTCCCTCTCGGTATCTCGCCCCGTCGTTCTCTCTCTCGATCACAAAATGTGTCTCTGTCTCTCTCGATCTCTCTCTTGACTTCGTCTCTCTAACATTTTACCCAGCCATAAACTCCTTTCCTTTCAGAAGCACTCATTCAACCACTGGGCAATCAAAGCCATCATCCTTACAGAAGCCCCTACTAGAAAATCACATTTCGAGATTTGGAGGTAGTGTTTCATCTTGTTTTGGCGTTTTTTTGCTTCATTATAAAATTAATCTGATCCCTCTAGTTTTTTTTTTTTTGATTCTATCTTTCAGTATTTTCGTAACGCGTCCCCGTTCTTCTCTCGTCTAGGGGCATTTCGGCAGTTGGTCAGTTATTCCTTGGTTGATGCCTTTCCATTAAAATTCTTTACTTGTAGTAAAGAAAACTCACTTCCTCTCGTTTCTTGTGTAGGCAAGTACTGCTTCCTTCGGTGAAGCTTACAATGCGATGCCTTCAATGAAGAAGGTTGTGTCTTTGCTTTTCTATTTTGACATATTTTTTTCCCTCTTCGATTAACAACAAAAGAGATTTATTCTTTATTGTCTTCATGCATCACTTGTTGTAATTCTAATTCTATCTGATCCATGTGGCCCATGTTTTGTTTTTAGTAGATGAGATGAGTTTTTGTTCTTTTTCATTGCTTTTTTTGGGGGGTGGATTGGTTGTTAGGGCTGAAGACAGGTTGCAAATGAAAATATACAGTGAAAAAGAGAAACTGTTAATATCTTCATCCCATGGAGGGGTGTCAGCAATTTTCCTTCGGGGATGTGTTCAGTATTTACTATGACATGATTTTGCTGTGGTTTAATAACATCATGATGAGCATTGTTACAATGTGAATGTGGAACTTGAACATTACTGTTTTCAGACACTGAATTCCTCATGCCTCCTTGAAGTCCCTACTTTTCAATAATCACCACAAATGTGCCTGCCGAAAAGCTTACCCTTGCCAAAGCTTACCTCATTTTTTACTTGAAAAGGTTTCGACTAAGCTTATGTTTGGACTTTGTACCGGAAACCTTCTGAATTTGCTCCTGGGACGCATGTTCATTCTCCCTTGTGCGCACAAAAGCACAATCCCTATTGTGCTGATAACTAATATTTTATTTTCTAGAGAAGGAGGTTTGGACTTTGATCATGTGATTCACGTCAACAAATTACACTGCTCTCTCTCTCTCTCTCTTGATGGTTTTTGTTCCTTAATCAGAAGGGTGAACACAGCGCAATTGGGAACACTTTCAACAAATTGCTGAAGGAGATTGGAAATCCAATTGAGTTTTCACTTCCGGAGTTATTTAATAATTGGCAGCCTTCCTACACCTCCATAAAGCGCAGTATCCATTTGACCCCAGTACAAAGTTCTATTAATCATTTAGTTTGTCTTTCTCTCTCTCTCTGTCTTCCCTTTTTTCCTCTTAGGAGTATTTTGTTCTGTTCAATGTCTGTTTGGCTATTATGTTTTTTATTCTTCACTATTGGATATGCCTTACTTTAGCTTTTTTCATTTCTGACGTTCTCCTGACTCTGTTTCTATGTGTTGAAAGAGCACATCTGTAATTTTTTTACTCCTTTTCTGTGTTTTTGTTGCACTACATGCTTAAAAAACACAGTGTCTTGAATCATTTGGTTCTCTCTCTCTCTCTCTCTCTCACACACACACACACACACATAAAATGACTCAATTTGTGTGAAACTCATTTTGGAGTCCCACTCCACGCAATTGATTGGAGCCGTTCAATTTGTTTAAAGCGTGTTTTTAAGAGTTCAAATCAACTCATTTGGATGTTGGTAACTGCTTGGTCGGTTTATTCGGTTTATTCCTGTCAAATTTTACTTTAGCTTGAATGAACCAATCAAGCCCTTGCCGATATCCACATGCGTTGATTTTTTACAGGAACTCTTAAAAATATGTTTTAAACAAACGGAACGGCTCTGATTATTAGCATGGTGCTCCGATTTTATAAGTGTCATTTTATGTGTTAGCGTAACCGGTCCCATATATATATATGGCTGAGATGGAGTGTCAAAAATTGTGTGGGTGGAACCGGCCCGTGTATTTATATATAGATGTATATGAATACCTCCTATATATATATATATATATATATATATTATACATTATATATTTATCTTCTTGTGTTTTTGTCAAGATTAACCACTTTTAGACATCTATCTCACTAAGAAGATTAAGAGGCGTCTGGAGGATGATGGGATATTCTGTTCCTGCAGCTCATCAAATGGAGTTTCTGGTGCATGTGGTAGAGATTGCCATTGTGGGTAAGGCATTTAGTGAATCTTGATTTCCCTACCTAATGTTTACGACATGACTTCTTTGTGATGAATTACTGGAATCTGAATTGTTCTCTCTCTCTCTCTCTCTCGCACACAGACCCAATGTTGTGGACAAGTTTCTCTTATTTTGATTGTCACGCAGCAGATAGGCTGCATGGATATCATTATTGTGTAAACGCAAAATATATTGAAGTTAATTTTTAATGGTAGCTGATAGAGTCTATTACATTGTAAAAATAGGATATTGACATTTGATATGGTTGTTTTACTAACCAGACTTGATTAACTTTGAATGTGATAGTAAATGGTTGTAACATATTTCTTTACTGTTTTTGAGTCTTTGATGTCAAAAAAGATTTTTGTAGCATTTGTTGGTTAGTTTCTTGGACTTGAATCGCTGTGGTGTAGATACAGCAGCTTAGTGCGGCAAATAGATCTAGCAAGAATCTGCTCACTGAAGCCTAGAATATATTGTGGGTACATCTTGATAAGTTACCATTTGTCCCCAAAACTTTAAGTTGTTTCAAAATAGGCCTAACAATATATATCAAGCTATCGATTACCCTCCCTCGCGTGCAATCCCGTGTTGCACATGAATATGCAGACATCCTGACAAAGAGTGAAACAGAATGCAAAGGGGAGAATAATAATGCATAATGGGGGACGAATGCTAATGGAGATAACTGGATCCAAGACCTCTGAGAAACCAGCATTGATATTTTGTTTGGTTACCAATTGTCTCAAAAGCTTAAGCTGTTAAAAATGGGCCCAATATTGTATTTCAAGCTGTCTAACACATCTATGCTCAAAATTTGCTTTTTCTCGCATTTTAGGTTTTTAGGTTTCGACCTTGAGTCTTGGTCCTTTAAGTAATTAGGTTACCTGTTTGGTCGGAATAATTTGAGTTATCTAGGGCTGCCAAACGAACCAAGCTACTTGAGTCTGAGCTTGTCTTCGTTCGTTAAAAGTTGTTCAAGATTAGTTTGTTACATAAACAAACAAACCAAGCTTGTGCATTTTTATAAAGCTCGTTAAGATTTCAAGCCAAGCTTGAACAAGCTACTATTTAGCTCGTTCGGCTTATTATGTATAAAAAATTCAAGTTACTTGAGATTGGCTCATGTTTGGCTTGATTAAAGCTCGTTTGAAATCAGTTCATCTCAAAAACAAGCTAAGCTCGAACATATTTTTGAACCTTGTTAACTTATCAAACCAAGCTTGATCAACTACTTGCTTGGCTCGTTTGGATAGTTTATCACCCCTAGAGTTACCTATGGAAGGCAATCTAAATGTTAGAGTTAGAAGAGTGGAAAAAATTGGAGGATGGAAAAGGGCATGAATTTTGAGGTGACTGCGATTGACGTTGGTTTAATCATGTTTTTTTCAATGTTCCTATTCCTTTACTAATTATGCCTATTTGGAGATCCATTGAGCTTGGCTAACTAGATTCAAAATTTATGATTGATTTTGCTACAAGGTACTGATGAGGGAAGAAGACTGCTTTGTTAGTTGGGATACCATTTCAAAATTGTTGCTTTAAATGAGGCATTGTTAGCCAACTGGTTTTGGATTCCTTGCGTAGTGAATCGGTTTGTAGCATTCTGTTTCCAAGAGCAACTATGGGTTCCATAACTTCCATTCTAATGGTTAATTCCTATCTAGCACAGATACATATACAGACATGGCGGGGCACATGCACACGGCAGGGGACACAACAGTCATTTCTTAAATTTTTTTCAGCAATAAACCTACATTGTAATGACTAAATATTTAGGTTTGGACTCCTATCGAATGCATTATGGACCGGTGGTATAGGCCTATATACATATACCTGTTTTACTCTACTTTTTAGCCAATACTAACCAAACCAAACCGAGGCTTGTGTCCCAATCAATTAGGGTCGGCTACATAAATCCTGTTTTTTCATTGAGCTCTGTCTAGAGCTACGTCTTCACTTAGGCCCAAGTCCTTCCATATCATAGTATCCAAAGTCAGTTTAGGTCTTCTCCTAGCCCGACTATCCACTATTAATCTACTATCATGTCACTCATCTTGACTACTGCAAAATATGTCCAAATCACCTTAATCTATTTTCTCTCAACTTATCCTGTATAAGTACAACTCCTACGGTCTCACGAATAGTTTCGTTTCTAATTCTATCACTCCTAGTCTTACCACACATTCACCTCAACATTCTCATTTCAGCTACACTCATCTTACTCACTTGTTGCTTCTTGATAGGGCAATACTCCATCCCGTATGCATAAGTTGGTCGGGTAGGAGTTCCGTAAAATTTCCCTTCCAATTTGTTAGGTATCCTTCGATCACACAATATGCCAAAAGCAGCTCTTCACTTGAGCCACCCAACTTGGATCCTAGGGGTTACATCGTCCGTAATCTCACCATCCTTGCTAAAAATTGAGCCTAAATACCTAAAATGCTCACTTTTTGTTATCTCCTGATCCTGAAGCCTCACTTCTATTGTTGCTAATCTTACAGTTTTACTCCTACTTATCCTAAATCCTTTGAAATCCAATGCTTCCCTCCAAATTTCTAATTATCATTAATCCCCTTGCCACACTTGGCGAATACTTTATAAGTTAAATTTTTTTGCCCTGGAAAAGCTTTAAATTTTTTAAAATCACCCTGCTGTGCCCTCCTTTGTGCCCCTTACCATTAAAGAAATTACTATTCAATGGACATACGTGTCCCCAGAATGTCCAACATTGGTAGGGGTTTCTCTAGGAGTGTCAGTGCTTTGTAGGTTAATCATGATGTAGTTTTTTTGTGAGTCTCCAAACCTCCATGGAAGTGCCTGCCTCAAGGTCTTGCTCATTTCCAAAAAATCAATGATTCCATTTTGGAGATGGCTGGACTATTTGGTCATGGGAGGATGTTTGGATGGGGGATTAGTCTTTTGATTCTGTGCTTATATTCCATTGCTTGATCTCATGAGGCACCTATGTCTTAGAATTATTTCATTTAGAGACCTTATGACTATGATGCTAATAACTAGCTTTGTTTGTTAAGTATCCTTAACTCTGTTTCTTTGAGGTGTGGATTGTTCATAGTAGCCCGTGGGCTGTTCATCCAGTGGTGTTTTCCTCTTGGAAGTCTTTCTTTCAGAAGAAGATTAATGATCCAATTTATATGTTTTCCTTATGTACTCAATTTTCATCTTTGACCAAGCTATTGTTGCTGACCCAGAAGAAATGTGGGCAAATGTTGGCATGTTGAGATAATGTTATGAGGTTTACTCCCATATGGTTTGTTGTTGGATTTCGGGATCCAACGTATACACCTCCAAAGGCGATATATATGACATCATTTGTTTCTTAACAGTTATTTCCAGCTCTTGGACAATGGAAAAAGATTAACGATAGTATTTATCCTATTGTCATAATCTATGCCCTCCACATTACTGCTGTGCTTTATGTCAAACAAAAGATGTGACCCCACTTGTCAATTGTTGTGTTTTCTCCAGCATGCTGCTATCAACCTGCTCATCGGGCTGTAAATGTGGGAGTTCATGTCTCAATAAACCATTCCATTGCAGGCTTCCGAAAAAGATGAAATTAGTGAAGGTATTATGTATGCTCTATTAATTTGTAGTACTAGGCTACTAGCTGATGTGTGTTGATGCCTCTCAATAGCCATTCTGGTGCAGCAGTAGATAAAAGATGAGATTAGTGAAGTTATAATCTTTGCTCAAGTACATGATGTGGATGTAACATAGATGATTAGGCATGTCAGACAACATAATAGAGATGTAAAATTGTGAGCCCATCTGAACGTCCTTGTTTCTACAAGCACTCCTGTAATATTTCTATTATTGTCCCACCTTTTGAGCTAGGAAGCACAAACTTCTGTTTTATAGAGCTTCCCATTACCTTGGACAATTCTTCGCCATTAGGAAGCAGTTTACCATCTTACCATATAACATTATTTCTACATAATCCTTCTCCTTAATCGTCTACTACATCTAGGCTAAGAAGAACGGATCTGGACACGCACAACGGATACAAGCATGACACGAACAGGTGGACACATTATTTCTTCAAAAATTAGGACACGGATATGTTGGGACTCGTCGAGTAATATGTAGTTACACTGTGGATGTATCTTAATAATTCCTGTTAAAGGTATAAATATTGTCTCTGCCGAGTTAAGATTAATACTTGGAAGATACAAATCAAAGGTCCCTACATGAGTCTACGTGGTCTGCACATCTATGGAAATTTTCGTTCTGCACTGAGTTTGAAAATTGCATTTTAACCTCTTAATATGTGCTTAGTATTTTCCAAGAGGGTCCACAATGTGTCTGAGCATAAAAAACCGGACATGTATTTAGGCATGTCCTGACACGTGTCTGGAGGGTGTCAGTATTGTGTCCATGACAACATGTGTCAGACACGGATTCGTGAGGCTGATAAATGTGTCCGTGCTTCCTAGCTTCTAGGTGATGGATTCAGGAGATGCCACCTTCAAACTTATCTTGGCAATCTGTATTGTACTTGTATTTCTCGTCATACTCCACTGGATTTTTCTTTGTATCCCTTTTTGAGAAGTATCGCGAAGTCCATTTTCTAGTTTTGCAAATTCAATCGGTTTTCACACTTCCTTAGTTTCTTACAAGAAGTTCTATTAGCTCTCGATTGAGAAGATTATCAACAAACTCAAGTTTTGGTGAAATGTTAGGCTCTCTCTGTAATGCTCAAGTTGTTATCCCAGACGGGTCTACCTATAATTATTGCTGTCCATTTTCATTGATGCACTTCAGTGTAGAATAATGTTATAAATGTTATCAGGCATAGATGTTTTTTTTTAATGGTTCTTTACTGGTATAAATATCTGGTTAAATGTGATGTTGAGGTGTTGATTGTAGACCGAGAAATGTGGATCAGGGATTGTGGCAGACGAAGATATTAAGCAAGGAGAGTTTGTCATTGAATATGTGGGAGAAGGTCATAATCTTTTGTGCTTTGTCGGTATTGCTTGTACTTTTCATTATAATAATGCTCTTCACTTGATAGACTCTTTCATGAAGAATTGTGTTTCACCAATGCAGTTATTGACGACAAAACATGCGAGGAAAGGCTTTGGAAAATGAAACACCGTGGGGAAACAAATTTTTACTTATGTGAAATAAATCGGGACATGGTGATTGATGCCACATACAAAGGAAACAAATCAAGATATATAAATCATAGTTGCTGTCCAAACACTGAGATGCAGAAATGGTCTCTACCGTTCCTTGTTGCTGATTCATATTGTAATAGTTGTTATCGTGGCCTTATACCATCTTATCTGTCAGGATAATTGAAGGTGAAACAAGGATTGGCATTTTTGCTACTCGGGACATAAAAAAGGGCGAGCATCTAACCTATGATTATCAGTATGAGCTTCTTTCTCTTCATGCATGCATCAGACGATGTGTTCATGCTTCTTTTCTTTTTTCGTTTTTTTTTCTGGTAAGCTCGTGTGTTTTCCAGTTTTGTGCACATGTTAGGACATGTTGCCTATCACTGGTATATTTCTTTTATGTCCTGTATCTGCTGAAGCCAATTTAATAAATTTGGCAGGTTTGTCCAATTTGGTGCAGATCAAGATTGCCACTGTGGTGCTTTAGGCTGCAGGCAAAAGCTGGGGGTTAAGCCTAGCAAGCCTAAGGTGCTTTCCTCAGATGCTGCATTGAAAATTGTTGCATGTCAAGTGGCTGCATTGTCTCCCAAAGTGAAAGCAATTCTATCCAGAAAAGATGTATGTATTACTGCCTTTTGATTAATGATGTATGTATTGCTGCCTTTTGATTAATATTGATGAGTATGACTCGTGGCCTTTGATGACTTCTTTCAGTTTGTATTTCTTATCTAATTTACCGATGCTAGTGATTTTATAGATGTAGATTCCAAGGGTTTCCATGTATTCTGTTGTGCGGTTTGATTTTATGGAATTAGAAACGTTCCGTAGATAGGGCAACTGGAAATGATGGTTCTTGACTACTGTCATTCAGGGACATGTTATTCATTTTTTTTTTTGACGTAGACCATATTATGAGAGAGTACATTTTTGTTTTTATTCTGTAGACTCATCATTCTTGCTCATGTTCCTTGAAAGTGGGAAGCTAAAGTAGTACAGACTTGGACACAGCACAGACATGACAGGAGAGGAGAGGAGAGGCCAAAAATGGACTTTAGAGAACCTTCGAGACATGGAACACTCCAGACATTTTGAAAGTTTTTATTTTCATAGCTCCAATATCTGTGTTACATAGAGGATTGATCCAAAATTAGTGGAAAGTATGCAACATAACAGCGAATATAAATAACAAATCGTTGCACTTAATTATTGACATGATTCACTCTACTATTGGAAAGGATGCAGAACAATATCCAAACATCGTAATACATGCGGTTTATTCATCTTATAAATCCTTCACGGTTATTCATCCTATAGTTGTGTTGAAGTAATTTCAAAGTGTACAAGTTGTGCTTCAAAAAAGCACAAGTGAAAAGTTTCATTCCATCTGATATTGGCCATTTAGGTTTTGATTAAGACACGTTAAAGAAGTGTTCAACACACTTGCTTTTTCAGAGTGTTTGGGATGACTACCTCCTCCAATGAAGTATTTTTTCTTCTTAGTTTCGCACTATGTTACCTGGAACGAAGATTGTTCTGGTACAAGGAATGGGGGAGGGAATGTGGTATGGTAAATGCCCTAATTTATGTTACGGTTCTGGTAGGCTTTTATAGGTTCCTATTTGAGATTATGCTTATTTTAAGAGAAAAGCATCCTATACACTAGAGTTTCCTCCCTACAGTATTTAAGTTTCGATAGAATTGGTAAAACTTTGGGATTGCTTACCATTGCTAAACCCACCTTTTTGGAATGCACATTATCATATTGCGGAGCACGTGGTCCAAACCTAATTCACTAGGGTATTAGTGAGATCTATGTTCCAAACCTTGAAAAATAGATATTGCCATGTTGGCCCAGCGGGACATGAATATGATGCAACAATACTGACTCAGGCATTTGGATGTAGGCTTACACAGTTACACAGAAATCACCATGTTTTAATATATCGAGTTTAATTTTGACCTCAATCATTGTTTCTTTCAACATTGGCTATTCATTGCAAAAGTGTCTTATTTTTCAAACTAAACATGTAAACGCATATGCTTTATGCATTTTGGCCAGTTTAGGAGTGGAAACTCAAGATACTCCCATTTATGAGTGGGATAAAGTGGTAAATTGACAGGAGATGAATATGTGTAGAGACTTCTGAACTCATGATTCAGTAGTCTTGGAATATTTCTTAAGGCTCTCATATCATAAGGAATGGGGAAGGAAATGGAGTATATGAATTTTAGTGTTAGATATTTGTCTCAAGGGGAATACTAGAAGGAGAAAGGAAACCAGTTGCCCACGGACTACATGGTGGGGCCTAAGAGGGGAGAAA
The DNA here is from genome assembly GCA_025413875.1 of Rhododendron molle. NCBI lineage: Eukaryota > Viridiplantae > Streptophyta > Magnoliopsida > Ericales > Ericaceae > Rhododendron > Rhododendron molle. Next base: position 187,637 of record CM046396.1, on the reverse strand, counting down.
TTAGAAGTATTCAAGGAAAAAACGTCTCAAGAAGTTCGGTGAGGAGTGGAAGGTGATAGTGACAACATGTGGAATACCATAGTTGACGGTATTAGAAGAATATCGAAAGAAATTCTTGGGGAGTCGAAGGGAAAATGTCCAATTTCTAAGGAGACATGGTGGTGGAATGACAAGGTTCAAACCATGGTAAAAGCCAAGAAGGAGTGCTTCAAAAAGTGGCAAAAGGATAGGAATGAGGAAAATTTTCAGGGTTATAAGCAAGCTAGCAAGGATGCTAAGAAAGCCGTTAGGGAGGCTAAGTTGAAAGTCTATGAGAATTTCTACGATAAACTCTATAGTAAAGATGGAGAAAAGATTATTTATAAATTTGCTAAGTCGCGAGAAAGGAGAGCTAGAGACGTTTCTCAAGTTAAGTGTATAAAAGATATTGATTCGGTGGTGTTGGTAAAAGACGAGGCGATCAGGGATACATGGAAGTCGTATTTCGAGAAGTTGTTAAATGAGAAACATGAAGGAGGCTTTGGTGGGGAGGGAGTGTATGTACCTAGCAAGAACATAGAATATGAATTCTATCGGAGAATACAAAAGTTCGAAGTGGTTAAAGCTTTGAAAATGATGAAACCGGGTAAGGCCTTAGGACCAGATGGTATCCCCATTGAAGTGTGGAAAAGTCTAGGTGACCTGGGGGTGACTTGGTTGACGAAATTGTTTAACATGATTATTATGACTAGGAAGATGCCTGACGAATGGAGAAGAAGCACGCTAGTACCTATTTATAATAATAGAGGGGATATTAAAGCTGCAACAACTATAGAGCTATTAAATTGATGAGTCACACGATGAAGTTGTGGGAGAGAATTATTGAGCATCGCCTGAGGATGGTGACTACGGTGTGAGAGAAACAGTTTGGGTTCATGCCTGGGAGATCAACCATGAAAGCTATCTACCTATTAAGGAGAATGGTAGAAAAGCACATACTAAAGAAGAATGATCTCCATATGGTTTTCATAGAGACATCATATCATATGGTGGGTTCTGGAGAGAAAGGGAGTGACCAAAAGGTATATCGAGGTGATTAGAGACATGTATGATGTGCCGTCACTACCATTCGATCACCAGTAGGGGAAACGAGTGAATTTTCAATCACTGTCGGATTGCATCAAGGGTCAGCTTTGAGCCCGTACCTCTTTGCCTTAGTTATGGATGAATTGACTAGATAATTTCAGGAGGATATCTCTTGGTGTATAATGTTTGCAGATAACATTGTTCTCGTAGATGAAACTGCTAGAGGTGTTAATACGAAACTAGAAATTTGGAAGGAAGCATTGGAGTCAAAGGGTTTTCGAATAAGTAGGAGTACAATTGAGTATATGGTGTGCAAGTTTAGTGTTACCAACAGTGCGCTTGAAGAAAGAGTGATGATCCAAGACCAAGAGGTACCTAAGAGTGATCGTTTTAGGTACTTAGGCTCAATTATTAGTAGTGATGGAGAGATTGCCGATGATGTGACCCATAGAATCCAAGTGGGGTGGCTCAAGTGGAGGAACGCTACTGGTGTACTTTGTGACAAGAGGGTACCCACAAAATTGAAGGGAAAATTCTATGGAACCGCCATCAGACCAGCGATGCATTATGGGACAGAGTGTTGACCTATTAAGAAACAACATGTGAACAAGATGAGTGTAGCGGAAATGAGAATGTTGAGGTGGATGTGTGGTAAGACTAGACGAGATAGGATTAGAAATGAAACGGTTCGTGAGATGGTAGGTGTAGCACCTATAGAAGAGAAGTTGAGGGAGAATAGGCTAAGGTGGTTTGGGCATGTCTACCGTAGACCAGAAAATGCAGTAGTAAAGAGAGCGGATATGATAGCTTTGGGTAGCAATGCTACGGGGAGGGGTAGACCTAAATTGACATTAGATGTGGTGCGCAAAGATTTGATTATAGTAGGTTTGTGTGAACAAGTGGCCCTCAACAGAGTTTAATGGAGAAAAAGGATTCATGTAGCCGACCCCAAGTGATTGAGACATAAGGCTCGGATTGGTTTGTTTTGGTTTGGGTGAGGCTTTGTTGTGCTTACTTGAACTGCATATACTAGAATTCAAGGCTGACTGGTAACATTCTCATAGTGCTAATACATGAGATCTTGGCATACTCGTTCCATTATCAAAAGTTTTGGATATAGTATAAAATTAATTGAGTTCTGATAGGTTGACCAAATTATGTGAAGTAAGCTCTGGACTATAAGCTGAAATTAGCTTTGTGGAGTTGACAAGAAATGAGAAAGTAGTCTGGGAAAAAGGATGGCTGGAGTTTTCTAAATGCTTACTTAAAAAGCTGCGATATGTTACGATGCTCCATAATGATGTATCATTCTGATGAAGCCGATGCTTTCCAGCGAGGCATGTAAATCTCTAAGATGGAACGGATTATGCAAAGAATAAAAGGTTAGTCACATTCTTATAATAAATTTTCTACTGGAAGACACTTCTATGGACTTTGGAAGCTGAAGAAAAGGTGCTGGGTGAAACATCAAGCATTAGTGAGATCATAACTGTTTCTAGTGTTCTGTGTTGGATGTTCAAGTGATGTAACCAGTTGCCTATTAACTCTTTTTGTCGCGTTGATTTTGTGTAGAGTTGTTTTGAATAGATGAATAGTTGGGGTTGAATGAAGGTGCGCCTTTAAGTAGTTTTTTCTTCCTATAGATTCTAAGGCACTTGAGAATTGGTAAGCACTTGCCTTGGAAGTCTTACTTATCTCTTTCTTTCCTTTTCATGTCTTCTATTTGGAGGAAAAGAATACCCATCTGTCTGTTTTGTGGGGTATATTTGATAATTGACTCAATTGGAAGAATGTATTTTTAAGTGACAAGTTCACAAGATTGTTGTTTGTCTCATCTGAATGTATCTTTTGGGAGTTCAGAGATGGTAGTTGGTCTATTAATCTTAACTCAGGCAAACCACAGCTGGAGAACAATGGCTCATTCAGCACCAAAATTTTTGAGTTGATGCTAAACCACTGAAACATTGTAGTTGGTTAATCTAATTTTTGTCACCTAATAATTCTGAAGCCATTCCAATTTCTTTTTGCTTAATTATTGTTTCTTTGTTTATTACATAATAATTGTGTATTGTGGATTAATTTGTGGAATTATTGTTTTGAAAGGTTTCTGAAGATGGAGTTTTGGATATAGGTAAGCAAACTCTAGTTGTGTAATTGTTATGTTTTTTATACTTGCATATATTTGAGCCTATATTTTAACCAATATTCTCCAGCTTGATGTCGCTCCTTCATTTTCCTGCTTAGGAACTTCGAAATATGATCCTACTCAGAGGAGATGCACTCGCAATTGCATTGGTGAAGTGATTAGATTAGTTCGCCCCACAGACAAGAGGTACTTCAAAATGCATATGCCCTTCTTTTTTGCAAGTTCCCTTTTTATATTGCAAAAGTTTATTGCGCCTGAGGTAGTCTTTTGAAATTGACTGTTTAAGATCAGTCCAAAAGGAAGCTGCATTATTTTTACAGGAGGAGGGCTTTCTGTGTTTCTTGACATGTCCTGCAATCTTTTCTTCCTAGTTGTAGTTTTTGGCTTTCTGTACTTCTTAATGCTTTTCGTCCCTTTTCCTGTTGCTCTTGGTTATATAGGAAAATTTGGCAATTATACTTTTTCCTGGTCTTTTGATCAACTAAAATATGAGAATGACTGGTTGATTTTGTTCATGGGATGTTAATTTTGTTCCTATAAACAGATTGCTTGCTTGGTAATTAAGGATTCCGTAATCAACAGATACATGTTTTTGCATGTTCACATATGTGTAGTTAGTTTCTAACTACAGATACCACTGGGCTACAAGCCTCTGTTTGTTTAATTCATTCTTGTGCAGGAATTCGATGACTCGAGTTAGTAAGCTCCTTATGTGGTGTATTAATACACTCGGTTTTTGACTTTCTTTGGTTTCCTTTTCTCTTCGAAATTATGGTAAGAAACCACAGAATGCTATTTAAGTTAGAGAAGGAACGCATAACTGGAAAGATACAGAGACTTCTAGAGGAACAAGGAAAATGTTAACCATCTAAATGCAAATGAAAGCATTGTTATCCTCTGCATTTGAACCCTTGCCTTTTCACGTCTGGGGAGAAAGGTAGATGAAATTGCTGCCAAGATACAGAACTAAATGTACAGACAAAGGGAGTCTTAAGCCGCTTAATATGGTCACAAGTTCACACCATCCACAACAAGATTCTCACAAATCAAGGTGGGAAGAAAATGAGCCTTATAGGATCAACCTTAGAAGCTGAATGATTGGCCAAAACCAATAGAATATTCCAGTTGGGTAAATAAGAATAGGTGGCAATCAAAAAAGAAAAAGAAAAAAACTTTGGGACAAGGTAAACCAGTATTTTGCGCCCATTCTATTTTATTGTGCATTTTATTCGTTATTTGGGGGCTCAATTGTTATGCATGTTTCACACTTCCAGGTCCTTTGGAGTCATCAAACGTTTTGAGAAGAATACCAGATTGCACATGGTAAGGGAAAGTTCCTACATTTTTTTATGAGTCTATGACAGATTCGTCTAAATGATTGTGTGATGTACTGTTTTCCTAGGTCATGTTTGAAGATGGAGGTGTCGAATTTCTTGACATGTCAAAAGAAGATTGGGAGTTATGTACTTCCTGATGTGGTTTGGTAGGTCCAGTCTCATCAGTATGATGTCCTGTGCTAGCCTTGGCTTATTATTGTATGAAAATTACATTTTTGTCCAGTGCTCTTTGGAATTATGGTCAAAGTGTAAAGTTTCTTTAATGCAGAAATGAATGTGATACTGTATCCTGTGCATTAGCCTTAGCTTAACCCACTGGATTTTTGTTTAAGTTGATAGCTTGTTATCGTTGAAGTAATGTAGGTCTTTCACCCGTTAGGGGCGAGAGAGAGGGAAATGCTTGTATACATTTTTAACATGATTAGATTAGAAACTTGAAGTAGACCCTTACAGGATAAACTACTAGTCTCATAAGCAATTTGCATAAGCGTGTTCATCACTCAGTGTTTTATGTAGCATCGTGAATATTGGCCCGAGAAAAATGTTATTTGGTTATTTGCTGTTTCTTTGCTGCATGGTGATTGTTTTTTTTGGTGCAAACCTGTTTGGTTGAAGGATGTTGTGGGATCGAAGTTTGCTGCTGCTGCGGTGTTCCTGTAGCTGTAACCTGGTGGTATGGCCATATTTCTCGTGAGCCTTTAAAAAATGGCTTTGAGCCACAAAGACAAATAGGTTGGTTGGCGACTAACCGTGTTATGATGTGTTGCAGGTATACCACCAAAGTGTGTCAGCAGTTATTGGCGAAGCCCATGATTGACTGTCTGTTGTTTAGTACTTGATACTGGTCTAGTCATGTTGTACTTTGAGTAGTTTTGATTGATTCATAAGAACTGTTCCTTTTTTCCCATTTCTTTTTGTCTTTTTTAAACTTCTGTTTTTGGCTTGCTCATTGATTCCTTCATGTAAACATTCAAAGTGTAACTTTTCGGAAGGATCATTATTTTAAGATCTTGAAGAGACTGGAAATAATACATCTTGCAAAACTTTCCAACTTGAGGTGTTCGAATTGATTCAATGTCCAATTTTATTAGAACAAAAAAGTCTTGTGGTTAAGTGTTAAGTTATTTTCCCTTCTCCCTGTAATCTTTTTTGTGTTTCCTTTGCAAATTTCGGCACAGGATGATTATATATTTTTGCAGAATTTAATTCCGCCTGGTTGGCTAGTACTGCAAATAATATACCGATCTTCCTAAGTGAAAAAGAAGCAAATTTGTTTGCAAATGATTCTGCTCTGGAAGATAAACAAATGGGAGGGAACCACCTGATGCCATGGTAATCGGCTGTCACAAAAGAAATAAATTGGAAAAAAGGTCTCTTAGTTCTTTAGCTTCGTCTTATATAAACTTTTTGGACTTTGATTATATTTTTCTTATTCCTCTTGTTGAAATGAACGATATGGTGTAAAAATTACGACGAAAACTGAGAAGAAAGATAACTAAAAGTTTAGAAATAATTAAATCCAAACCGAGAAGTGGGATTGACTTGGGGATGTTTGGTAAGGTTGGCCACAGTATCAACATCCCCTATAGCATTCACCAACCCCCCCACCTACTCACTCTTGGGTCCGATCGATTTCGTCCTCATTTTGCTTTATTACGTATTTTATTAGTCTGGATGATAGCTTGACTTGACGTCCACATTTTAGCTAGGGGAGGTGGGGGTGCTGGTTTGGAAAATGATGGATGGAAATGGGTGTTAAACAACAATGCTATAGGGCGTGGTGATTCATGATTGCTCTACATGCACTTTCCATTAATTTGTACTACTACTCAACTCAAAAAGAAATACTCCTCCCACTACCTAGCTAAGATAAATATTCATACTGAGAGAGGAAAAAATAAAAGAGGATATTGGAAAGATTATTATGTTCTCCTCAACCGTGTACATTTATTTATGTCTCTTCCGCTCATAAGCTTGATTACCAAAACATGGGAACAAAAATAAGTAATAAAGAGTAGTACAAAAAATCTAAACAAGTTTCAACGTAGCTCACTATTTTATTATTGAGCACTATATATCTATCTTATCCAATTTGAGCATCCAAACAATTACTGTATGTCAATTTATTAGTGTAACTTTTAGTGAGTGATTTTCACACACAATTCTTGTGTAAAAATGTACTTTATATCATTTTCTGTCTTTGTTTTCTACATCTACAAATTATCATTCGATTCATTTCATCTGTAGAAATTCTCAACAAGTAAAGGGATAATTATTTTGCTTCATGTGTCAAGTATAGATTTTTTCCCCTATTTTTCACAAAAGGAAAGTGTGGGATTTATTTTTATGTGAACATAATTCATGTATTTATCTCCTAGTTTCCCGAAGCATATATATACACACACACACACACTCTTGAAAAATACTACCGCTACACCATTTGGTGTATACGTTAGGCTCCTTGCTCTTTTGAGGTGGTCACTTTGAAAACATTTTCAAAATTACGATTATTTGTAACACTTTCTTACATGATGTGTGTTCCATTTATATGCAGGTTATATCTCATTTGACTGACTCATTATAAATAACCACTCTTAATGAAAATGCTTGTTATTTTTTTTTTTTTTTTTGGGTTTTTTTTGGTGGGGAGAGACCATTTATTTAATTACTCCATAGTCTTGGCACATTTCCGAACGTGAATATACTTTGCTTTGTAAGTATGATGCATTGTTGCTGAGAGAGAGGGACCTTGTTTGGTTGAGGATTTTGAATTTTGGATTATAATTATTATTCTATTTTTTTCTTTACTTATTAACTCTATCTTCAATCCAATTATTACTCTTATTTTTCTTTTTATTTTTCTCCAATTATTACTCTAATTTTCTTTACACTCATTATCTACAAATTCAAACTCAAAATATCAAAACGAACATGCCTGCTTGTCAAAACTTAAGCAGTGAATGGTTGGGGGTAATGTTTAAAAAAAAAAAATTGTTGGGGGTGGGTTGTTGAAAGAGGTGGGTGGGTGGGACCCCCGAAGTAGATCTATCCCGAATTTCCTCCCCCTTTTTTCTTGGACAAGAGGATCAAAGAATCACAAATACAATTGCGGGTTAGGTGTATAATTAATTAATTATAATAATCAGTACTAATTAGTAGTAAGTAGTTAGAGAATTCGCGATGGGGTTTGATATATTTATGTGTTAAAATGTGTATTAAGATAAAATGAGTCTCACAAGTGTGTGTTAGATATTGCTAACAAAGGAGTGTGTTAGAATATCCATAATGAATTTGGTAAATTTATATGTAAAAATATTTGTTAGGATAAAAAATACGTCCCACAAGTGTATATTAGGAATAATGGATATTTATATTTTATGGTTAGAGTTTGAATTATAGAGGTGGGACCCATTTATTGTTTGCTTGCATAATTGTCAAATTTTGCACACATGCTAACACACTACAACATTTAACACACTCTTAACATACAAACTAATACAAACATTGTGACATAAAAAATATACTTTAATTTGTTAAATATTAGTAATACACACAATTAAAACATTAGTTAGCACACAAGGTGCTGCGCTTAGTATTTACTCCTTATGACTTCTATATAAACAGCTACAATCGTGAATCTTGATTTGTGCATCTTCTCTGTCCGTTCTTTCGTTGAGAGAGTTGAGCGGAGAGGCGGAGGAGCGATAGACATTTCTTTCTTTCTTTCACCCATTGTCTTCCTCTCGTTTATTTATAGTAATAGTATTACTCGTTTGGGAGCTGAGCAACAGATAGGAGAGAGAGAGAGAGAGAGAGAGAAGAAGAAGAAGAAGAAGAAGAAGAAGAAGAAGAATCCGGGGGAAATGAAAGTGATAGAGAAGATCCGGGAGGCGGAATCCGGTGGGAAGGTGGTGTTCTCGTTCGAGTTCTTCCCGCCGAAGACAGAGGATGGGGTGGACAACCTGTTCGACAGGATGGAGCGAATGGTGGCTCACAACCCAACATTCTGCGACATTACTTGGGGAGCTGGGGGTTCAACCGCGGATCTCACTCTCGAGATTGCTAACAGGATGCAGAACATGGTCTGCGTTGAGACTATGATGCATCTCACTTGCACCAACATGCCTGTTGACAAGATCGACCACGCCCTCGACCACATCAAGTCCAACGGCATCCAGAACGTCCTCGCCCTCCGCGGTGACCCTCCTCACGGCCAGGACAAGTTCGTTCAAGTCCAGGGTGGCTTCGCCTGTGCCCTCGATCTCGTATGTACTATCTTTTTTACATAGTAATTCCGTTTGATCTGATCCGATCTGATGCTATCCGATTTCATCCTGTCCAATCTCTCTATTTGCATTGTTTTCTACTACTACTTCCATTTGTTTAATTGGCTTATTATATGTTTGTTTTTTTGCAGGTAAATCACATTCGGTCCACATATGGTGACTACTTTGGCATTACCGTTGCTGGTTATCCAGGTTGTTCTTTTCATTCTTTTCTTGCTTGTCTTTATTGTATAATTAAGATCTTCCCCATTACCTAAGAGATTGTGGTGGTGACGCATTATTATTTTCGTAGTAAACGGATTAATTAGCGGTTGTATTTTTTACAATTCAATTTTGTCTCGCATTTGCTAAATAAATCTTAATGGACTGGTCTGTGTCTCTTCATCCATCCACAACGTTGGTTTTCATTGTCATTTGAGGAGCCAACAGCTTTTTTGTGCGTGTCTGTAGTAAATAGCTAGCTACTCATGTTGTTACTTTTTCTTTAGAGGCACATCCTGATGTCATCCAAAGTGATGGGGGTTTGGCCACACCAGAGGCATATCAGAGCGACCTTGCTTACCTTAAGAGGAAGGTAGTATTCAATACGGGGTTTCACCAAATATATGTTCGGTTAAGAATTAATGCCTTGTTAAACTTACACCATTGAATTGTTTGGAGTGTTGATTTTACAGGTTGATGCTGGAGCTGATCTTATTGTTACTCAACTTTTCTATGATACTGACATCTTCCTCAAATTTGTGAATGACTGCCGTCAAATTGGAATTACTTGTCCCATCGTTCCTGGGATTATGCCGATTAATAACTATAGGGGCTTCCTCCGCATGACTGGTTTTTGCAAAACTAAGGTAATGCAATTTTCCAACGTAGACTGTTTTAATACTAAACCAAACTGAGCCTTGTGTCCCAATCAACTGGGATCGGCTACGTGTATCCTGTTTTTCCATTGAGCTCTGTCCAGGTCTACCTATTCGCTTATAGGTTGTTTTAATCATTACTAAATAAATTATTTATTTATGTTATGGAGTGCTTAACCATCCTACGAATCTCGCAATCTAGTCTATCATTTGTTCACTACTAGATAGAATATCGAAATTGATAGTGCAACAATTGGCTTACATTTGTGGACAAGTGAACTAGAGTAATGCATCTCTTGTTTAGCAAGTACGTTGGTGAAATACTTGACCACTTGCTGAGAACTACACAAATAAGTGTGTCATATGGTTGGTTTAGAAGGATTGGCTCAATCTGTGGATCCTCTATTTTTTTTTTTTTCATCCCAGAAATGATAAAATGCGGTTGATGTTTAGCTGGGCTCTAGGAAACCATCATTTAAAAAGATGCTGCAAGTGGCAATCCATGCCTTCCATCATTGCCTTCGAATGATTGTGAACTCTATTCCATGTATATTTGTAATCCTATAAAGTACTCGTATTGGACACCGTCACGGTGTGGAATACCCATTCGACATCTTTGGTTGGACAATTACCTAGTCAAGCCTATTTGGTTATCTTATTTCACCAGTAAACTATGCAAAACATGCCAGTGACATGCTCTATGACACCTTGCAAGCACAGTTTTATCCTAGAAAACTTTATGCATACTGGAATATAGATATTTTTTCTTGTCCGAATGTCAAACAGTTAAGCACATATCCACATTCCAAACTCCCACCAAATTCTGTGCAACATAGATTGTTACATCACGATCTTTATGCAAGCATACTCGAAATTTAGAGCATCAAGTTGGAGGTGTAATCTCTAGCATGGCTGAATGATGCCAGAACACTATGGACTCATCAGGAGAACTTACTTTTCAATAAGCTCCAAATTACTACTTTACCTTCTATTGATACTTGTGTCATTAATGATATTGGCAGATACCATATGAGATTACAGAAGCTCCAAACTACTACTTTACCTTCTATTGATACTTGTGTGTTTAATGATATTGGCAGATACCATCTGAGATTACTGCTGCCTTGGAGCCTATCAAGGATAATGAAGAAGCCGTCAGAGCCTATGGAATTCACCTCGGAACAGAAATGTGCAGGAAGATATTAGCTAATGGAATTAAGACATTGCATCTTTATACCTTGAACATGGAGAAATCTGCATTGGCAATACTAATGGTTGATTCCCATATCATGTTAAAAAGTCATCAATGTTGTTTAATTAACCTGTGTCAATGTCTTAAGCTGTGCCTTACTGGGTACACTCACCTTGACAGAATCTTGGACTAATTGAAGAAGCCAAAATTTCGAGGTCCTTACCATGGAGACGCCCTACAAATGTTTTCCGTGTTAAGGAAGATGTCAGGCCAATATTTTGGTAAGCATTAACATCAAAACTGATATCATGTTCAAAATAGTTTAACACTGCTTACTCGTGCTTTCATTATGCCAATTCTTAGGGATATCTCTCGAAATATCTAATGTGGTTCGGACCATGATTCTAGGGCCAATCGTCCAAAAAGTTACATTTCAAGGACTATAGGTTGGGAACAATACCCACAAGGCCGATGGGGAGATTCTCGTAATGCATCATATGGAGCACTAACCGATTATCAGGTAAAGATCATCACAAATTTTATATTTTCTTGTTTAGCTGTAAATGCTAACTATAACTTGATTTTATTATTCTGCAGTTTGTATGTGGACCTTCTGTTATTTTATTTGATGGTATTGAAATTATGCTTCATCTTCATATGTGGGTCTGTTTATCCATGACATCTTGGGCCTGCCGCATTACTTTATTTATCTTGACTGCCTTTGATTTCCAGGAAGGTGGTGCTGAAGATGTGAAGCTAGTGGTTCTGTAGGATCTATTGCTCCATTTAACTAGCAACATACATGATTCCTTGGTAATCGGGAAAAGATTGTAACTTACATGCTTATGTCATGTAATATGGAAGTCTTTTTTTTAGGGAAAAAAGTTTTTCGCTTCTCGCAATTTAAATTCCAAACATTATGAGAATATGTCGCATAAGAGGCTCACAGATCTTCTCACATAGCTATTTATATTACTTTAACATGCAAAGAATTGTAAATGAACCCCTGTATGGAAGGGGAACTATTGAATGTTTTATAGTGCCTAAAGTCAGTAGGAATGGAAACATTGAATTATAGAGAGGATGAAAAAAGAAAATGGCAAATGACAACTCGATCCTACATAGGTTATTGTTCTTCTGTTATGGTGCTCCAAACTGAAATCAGCATTTTTTGTTTTTTGTTTTTCTGGTTATGCTGACTCTGAAATTTGTGCAGATGATTAACATGTCCAAAAGTCACCAAATATTTGTTTCAGAAACCCAAGCCCACACAAGCAGATGGGCTTGTCTGCCAAAGGAGCTCTTTCAGACATGTAACATGTTCTAGTGCTGAGAAACATTTGCTTTGGCTAGGAGCCAACTTTAGCAAGTCATAATGAAACAACCTAGGCATTTATTGGAGCTAGTATTATTTTCTTGCATATGTGTAAGCATGTTTAGGTGAAATTATATGGAGACCCCCCCATGGCCGCATCTATACCTGTTTCCTGCAAACACCCCCTAACGTTTAAAATCGCCTACACTAACCGCCCATCTATAAACATTACCCAAATGGACCCCCTCTGATAAATGTCCGTTAAATAATGTTGGATATCTAGGGCAAATGTTTTCGTTTGGGCGAAAATACCCTTTGTTGGTTACATACAAACATAGCCCTCTACCCCCCTCTTCTCCTTGTCCCCATCCTCTCTCTGGCTCTCTCCCCAACCCTCTACCCCCTCGATTCGTCCATGGGTGCTTTCAATTGGCGAAACTTAGGTTACAGCTCTGATCATGAAGAACATAGGAGTTTTAAGAGAGCGAAACTGGGTTTGAACTTTAGCGATATAAGAGAGAAAGAGGCCCTCAAAATCTCAATCTTGAATCCAACAAAGCTTCGTAGCTCTAGTAACTATCGGTGGCTTCCACATCCTTGTCGGCTCCACAATTCGCTGACGTTTATTGGCGAAATTGCAGACGGATTCCAAGTTCAAGCATGAGCTGCCGCTGCTCAAAGAAATTGGAATCAACACACCATAGATTGAACCCATTAGGTGAGAGAGAGGGGTAGATGGGTTATGTTTATGTTTTGTATATAATGTGAACATATATATACATATGGCTAAATTCCATGGATACCCGTTGTTGCCGGCTATTGGACCACTTTTCCACCATCTCTCCTAAAATCAATTGGTGTTAGTGAATGCTTCAATTCAGTCTTTTATGGCATTTGACATCGCACCCGCAAGTCTATTTTTAGAGTGATCGCAGGGTGTGACATTATGTAACCAAATCTATGTGGGCACTCCGGGCCCAACAATTCCTACCTCACGATGACACTCCCGCGACTCGAACCCATGTCTTTCTGGCTCTGATACCACTTGTCGGACCGCTTTTCCACCATCTCTCATAAAACCAATTGGTGTTAGCAAAGATTTCAATTCAGTATTTACCCAAAAAAAAAAGATTTCTATTCAGTCTTTTATGGCATTCGACATTGCACCTGCAAATTTGTTTTTAGAGTGGTCACAGGGAGTGGCATTGTGTAACCAAATCTATGGGGGCACTCCAGGCCCAACACCGGTGATCTAGACAAAGAAGCTGTTGTGGGTGACGGTGGTGTAGTGGGTGAAGCCGAGGGAGACGTAGAAGCATAGATGTAGTCTAGTTTTAGGTTGGGTTTGAGGCGTAGAGGTTTGGGTGGGGTTTAAGGGTTACAAATGGGAAATCGAAATTGGGATGAGGGATTTGGAACATGGGTTTCGAATAAACATGTATAGATGAGGGGGTCTCCGCGTAATTTCACTGCATGTTTATTTGGCAGTGAAGCACAAGAACTACGTCTGACACAAAGAAGAGGAGAGGAGATCGAGAGGTGCAGTGAGGATGCGATTAGCCCATTCCGGGCTCTGATACCATGTTACAAGGTCTTGGGTAGAACTCAACCCCAAAAGGTAGCTGTTGAAGTGAGGGTGTCCGCACGCTTATATTTTTCTTATTACTTTGGTACCCAAGCGATGTGGGACTTGCTTCACAGCTTTGGCTTCAGTTTTCCCTGGCGTTCTCTTGAACTATTTTACACTCTTCTTCTTTTTAATTTTATTTGTACTTATGATTCTACGATGCCAGGTATCGCACCATTATCTTTTGCATGCGCCTCTTACTCTAGATTCTCCATTTTTTCCCGTCTTTTGCTGGTAATCTGTCTAGCAGTCTTTTTAATTTCGTTTAATGATGATAGTCATTTCAATTGCCTGTAATTTTTGTATGGATTGGACTAGTGGAATAGATAAATGAGTTTGGGTCTACGATGCAGTATGTTTAATGGTCGATACTTGGGAACATAGAGCTGGATGTTCCGTCCTTTTATTTTCTTTTTCCAAAATATTTTTATATTGGTGGTAGTGTTAGTCTATGTGACGTGGATTTCATCTAACTTTGGGTGTGAAACTATTAGAAATCAGGTACGGTTATGGACACAATACAAGTATGCAATAAACAATTTGAGTCAAATGTTTTCCCTGATTATCAACATTTTCCAATTGCTTTCCCTGATCATCCATGTTTTGCCTACAACCTTTTCTAAATGTCCACGAGACTAGCGCTCTCTCTCTCTCTCTCTCTCTCTCTCTCTTTTTATCCATCAATTGGTGTAGTTTTGTTGTTGTTTAAGAGACAGGATTAAGACCTTAAAGATTGTCTTGCTAAGAATAGCTCCTCTTTATTGATCTATACTTCATCATCTGACTCATTTGGGTCGATCCCAACAGTTCATGAGAGCCCGCACACGTGGCAGGAAACTTCATGATGAATGGGCTGTCCCTTTGAAGGATGTTGAAGATATTCACGAGGTATGATTTTCAACTAATTTATTCCACCTTTATATCTCAATGACAATAGTATCGATGCTTATGTGTCCCTTCTGGAATTGGTATTTGTCAGAGATTCCTGAAGTACTGCCTTGGGAATCTAAGAAGCAGTCCCTGGTCTGAGTTAGATGGCCTTCAGCCAGAGACACAGATCATTAATGAACAGTTGGGGAGCATCAACTCAAAGGGTTTTCTCACGATAAATAGCCAACCATCTGTGAATGGAGCAAAGTCTGATTCCCCTATTGTCGGTGAGTGTAATCTCTGCAAAAGATGCACGTGTGTATCCTATTCCATATGCTCTCAAAAGTCCAGTAAATGAATCCTCATAGTAGTTGCTAGCAATTATCTCTTCACATTCATTTATCATCTCTCTTGGTACCCATTATGTATTTAGGAACTGATGGAGGATTTTGCCATAAAATAGCTGATGGAGAATTGACAAATCTGTTTAAGTGTATATTGACTTTCTGATCCAAATTTCTCTATCCCGGTGCCTATGTGACTCTAGACAGCCGTGCTTCTCTCTATGAACCTATGACCGTAAACCGACTCTCTTTACCTAAAAAATATTGAACCACTATATATAGCAGAATTTCATGTCGATTAAATTATTCAAGATTAAAATATAACGTCTACCTGATTTGCTACACAATAAACCTTGATGTCCTTTTTATATGCAAAACCAAATTCAATTCTATTGGGGATACAAAATTTCTTGCCCTGCTGGCTTGATTACGACGACAATTTTACATTGGCATGTTGGCACATTGTGTGCATTTAAATGTCACTGTCCACTATCCCTGAAATGAGTATTGTCTGTTTTCTATAAGTAACTGATTTGGCTTCTTTCCTGCCATGAGTATAGTGTGTAAATTTGGTGAGTACCATTTATCATAATGTATGGGATTAATGCCATTTACTCTCTTCTTGGAGATCACTTTTTTTACTTTATGGGCAGTTTAAACACATGGACTGGTAATGTGTGTCAGGGGTGGCCTGGCGGGTTGGTCTCTATTGTTGGATATGGGTACTCAGAGAAGAGTCCATGTACCTTGGCGAAGCAATATCAAGATATTCGGGCACCGTTTTGATTAATTGATTTTGGGCAATGTGCCATTTTGCAGGATGGGGGGGACCTGATGGATACGTCTACCAGAAGGCATACGTGGAGTTTTTCTGCTCCAAGGAGAAGTTGAATACTCTTGTTGAGAAATGCAAGTCATTCCCATTTCTGACCTACATGGCTGTGAACAAAGAAGGGAGCTGGATATCCAACGTCCGCAGCCAATCTGATGTGAATGCGGTGACATGGGGAGTGTTCCCGGCGAAGGAGATCATCCAACCGACTGTCGTAGATCCCACCAGCTTCATGGTGTGGAAGGACGAGGCATTTGAAATCTGGTCCAGAGGATGGGCTCAATTGTACCCAGATGGTGACCCATCCAGGAAGCTGCTGGAGCAGGTACAGTGCTGTGCTTCCCCTCCTCCCTGTGCTTTATCCTTCTCTTGATTGCTCCTCATTTACCTGATATATACATATCGATGAATTGTGAAATTTTCAAGCGAATGACGTGGTTGGTATTCTTCTTGTGTTAGCAGGTGCAGAGCAGTTACTTCCTGGTCAACTTGGTAGAGAATGATTACGTTAACGGTGATTTATTTGCTGTTTTTAGAGATTTCTAAGATGAGGGGATTACGGATTACCCTTTGGTGGTCTCCTTCTAGTATCCACCAAAGCCATAGGAATAAAATCTTTGGCTTCAGTGGGACTTGATTCTTGCATTTTCTGTTTTGCTGGATTATTCTATCTTAATGGCTATGTAATAATGCAATCCTTGGGCTTTGGGTACCTTCAATCGTAGTTGAAATTGCATATGGTTTGGCCAGTTGATTTAGTCGTTGTGAATTAATTTATGACCAATCAACAAAATAACAATCTGAGATTGAGAAACTGATTGACTACTAATATCAACAGTCAATGTACGGTACCCTACTGCTCATTGTTACTTGGAGTTTTGTATCAACTAGATGCTGCATTACTGTATTTTTTCTTTTTTGGTACGCCGTAATTTTCCATGTCCAACCACTGTTGCTTCTCGATCATTGCTAAACTGGGTGATGTCTTCGTTACTAAGATCATCTCTTCGTTAATTCGTAACATGAGTATGATTTTCTGGCCAACAGTGTTTAACACGGGATATGACATGACGTTTGAGAGTCAGTACCCCAACGGACTGCTCTCTCTCTCTCTCACACACACACACACACAAAAATTGGGAGCTCATCTCCTGCACTAACCCTTTCGTGCACCTTCCCTCCCTTAGAAAAATTTAAAGAATGGTGATATTGATGTTTTCCCCTACCATCTTCCCTTCAAACATTAGTTTAGGCAATAGAAGTACATTTGGAGGTGGTACCCATGGCATTCAGGGTTCTTCAAAGGTGGGGTTCTGCTTTCCAACGAAGGCTTCTTCACATTGACACGGGCAGTGGCCATGACTTAGAGCCCCCTGGGACAGTGCCTATCGTTCCCAAGCATTATATAGGTGGTCAAGGTTTACATTGTCCAAAGGGGGGGTTTTGGGCTCTGTGTGTGTGTGTGAGAGAGAGAGAGAGAGAGAGAGAGAGAGAGAGATGAGCCAATGAAAAAAAATGCAGGGACGGGAGAACAAATGCAGTGAACAGGAAGCTAAGGTTTTGATGTACAAAGACGGGTGATTGGAGTATCTTCCAACTCACATTTATTCATTGCTTTCAATAGCAGATTTCTCCTCTGCTCATATTCATTTATTGGTGGGTGCTTGCCGTGGTATGCATTAGATGTGCTAATCCTAATTATCAGAAGCCTTGACTTGGGTCTCGACAAAGTTCTTGGACTAGCCATAACATAAATCCATAGCAGTTCCACTAAGTCAGCAACAAAGTCAGGAATAGATGTCGAGATTAATCAGAGGTATGCATAAAAGACTGCCAGATTCCTCGAGAAGAAATGCTAGTGCAAGCAGCATACAAGGCTGATGCTATTGCTTGCTAAAGATGCATCCTTCCGTGTAGAGCAAACTTGCAGCGATGTGATTTTTGTCCTAGGAAACAAATAAAACAATAATGGAGCTGCAATATCTTGAGATCATTTTGCTGAGTTGGCAACCAATTAAGAATGAAAGTGAATGTTATAGAAGAACCTGAAGTAGATGAGAGCTTGTAAATGCGCATATATCAGGTAAAGAGAAGCATAAATACAAAAGGAGAATGAGAATGATTAATAATTTGGTTCTTTGTCCTCAAAGTTCAAACTCCGCTTCTTTTTCATCAGCCTACAAGTTATTTTTTTCCTTGAGAAGTCGATACAACTCTTAACGTGCATGAGACTAGATAAAAACATTGACAAGTATATGATTACGGAACAAAGTGTACCATCAATTCTCCAACATCAGTAATATAACGTAATTGAATTCAATACAAGTGCAAAAAATCTAAAAGGACGGGTAGACTGCACAAAAGATTCTTATAATGCCTTTATCATAACCCTGATCAGAACGTACAACCACCATATACTGGCATATCCATCAACGGTCTACCCAACCCAACAGGTCAAGTCTCTCCAAAATCAATAATCATCACCTCTTGAAATGACCTCTTTGCAAGTTGGTCGGAGTAATATGGTATGCTCAAACTGAGACACGTAGCTGCCTTTGATGTCGCAGAGAGGAGGGTAAGGCTGTAAAAGTAAAGGTAAAGGTAAAGGTTCTTCAGGCTTAATATCTGAAAAGATTAAGATTGGCGTATAAAATGATCACACCTTACATCATTGCAGAATTTAGACCAACAAATTGAAAATATTCTGAACTATGCTTTGTGGTCCATTGGCATCAAGAAGTTGTTGGGCCTTACTTGTGGATCTATTTGCTTGTTTTATATGCAAGAGATATCATTTGTATACATCCTTCATTCTCCAAAAAACAAAAAGGGTCTAGAATATAAAAGAGCAATGAAAACCATAATAACTGCATTGTGTAAATCACGCGATTTCCAAACAGCATGTTATAGACGGATGCACAAGTTACAACAAAACAAAAAGCATTTACAGAATTTCGATCCCCATACCATACAGATTGATTGGAAGAGTGAGATTGAAAATTACAAACATTAGAAACAGATAGAAGCATGAATTTCTCAAGGCACAAATAAAACCCGGCATCCATAGTAGAAATTCGAGTTTAACAGGCCTTGAAAGATGAAAGCTCTCTTGATTCGTCACTCACTTGTGGTACCTAATGCTCCATCATTTCTGGTTATCATACAGACTTTTGTTTCTGGTACAAGAAGATAATAGAGAGAATGTCTGGATGGAGGCTCTTCTATCAAGTTAGTGAACCAGTTCTCCATACTACCAGTAGAAATCAGTATAGGCTTTCTCTCAAAGTTGTTGGTTTCCCTATTGCAGGAAAAGAGGAGATTTTCCAGTCATATTGCTCCGACGGTGGGACTTTCAAGGGTGACTGGGATTATATCTGATGGAGGACAGATTTGGAATTGGATGATGTTTAAACACACTGAAAAGGGCTATTTTGGGGGCTGCGAATAGGGCACGTGAACAGCAGAAAGAGAAGAGAAGAGAAGAGAAGAGAAGAGAAGAGAAGAGAAGAAGGGTTGTAGGAAGATAGATCTAGGCCTCACACCTAGGTTACCAAAGGCATCACACCTAAGGCCTCTTTAGCATCACACCAAAGAATGAGATTGCATCACACAATCATAAAAGCTCTTGCAAATATTCATAAATCAATTTATAGGCTCTTAATGTGTTAATGCTTAAGACTGTTCCTATTCCCTAGATGTCTGGATAGGATTAATGTGTTTAATACCAAAGAATTTTCTTCTTCCCTAGATGGCTATATAGGATGAATGTGTTGTGTGATGAATACATTGAATGTGTGGTCAAAGCTCCCTAAATGAAAAGTCACAAGGCTCATGCAGTTAGATTTCTTGGAGGATTATCTAAAACCAATTGGCAATAGATGGAATAGCCTCTAGAATATATTAACCAAGTTGAGATGGCTTAAATGAGCGATGTGGGACAAGTTTAACATTCCCCCTCACGTGCAGCCCGGATGCACATGGAGGTGACAGACCAGGAGTTGAGCAATTGACTCGGGCGATAGAGATGCCAGAGGCTCTCCAAGGAGAGGTGAGACCACCCAAGACTTAGCTCTGATACTATGTTAGATTGGTTCTGTTGCTGGAACCAATCTAACATGGTACGGAACCAATCTAACATGGTATCCGAGCAGGATATGCCAAGGATGGGTAGGGTGCGTGTTCCTAGCCTGCATACGGCAGGTGCTGCCAAGTAAGCACATGGCATGAGGGAGGGTGTGAAGCGAAGTCCCGCATCACTTGGGTACCAAAATAATATGAAGAATATAAGCATGGGGGCACCCTCACTTTAATAGCTAGCATTTGGGGTTGAGTTCTACCCAAAACTGTGTAACTTAGTATCAGAGCTAGGTCTTAGGTGGCCTCACCTCTCGTGGGAAAGTCTCTGTCATCTCTGTCGCTTGATTCAATCGCTCAGCTCCTGGTCTGTCACCTCCAGGGGCTGCACGTGAGGGGAATGTTAAACTTGTCCCACATCGCTCATTTAAGCTAACCTAAACTTGGTTAATATATTCTACAGGTTACTCCACCTATTGCCAATTAGTATTAGGTTGGAATCCCCAATACAATACACATTAAACCAAAACTTCAAATCTTCCAAACCACCCGTTGCATTTAACATGGACTGCATCATTCTCCCTTGGTGGGAGAAAACGCGACCTCGAGTTTTGAAGTGTTGAAGAATGAGAATCCAAATGCTTTTCAATAGCATCAATGACTTCATATCACAATCTGCAAAGGGAAATTGAAATCGCCTATTGTTGGAAATTGTCCCACATCAGTTAAATATCTCCTCCAAAACTAGTATATGAGCCTGGGCGGCCTCTCCACTCCTTGCCAATTGGTTTTGAGTTGGATGCTTTAATATGGTATTAGAGCTAGGTTTTCGGAGGCTTTTCCCCTTTGTGTCATAGTTCCACTTTGTTTCATAGTGATCCGTGTGTTCCGGAGCCTTTGTTGACCTCTCCACGTGTGAGTCGCGAGTCGCACGTGAGGGGGAGTGTTGGAAATTGTCCCATGTCGGTTAAATATCTCCTCCAAAACTAGTATATGAGCCTGGCCGGCCTCTCCACTCCTTGCCAATTGGTTTTGAGTTGGATGCTTTAACATCCTCTTCATAGAAAGAAAGTAATGAGACTCCAACTCCTGCGGTGAATTTTCCTGGAATGATAAAATCAATTGAAGTAATAGGAAAACATCTGAATTCAACCAAATCTCAGGCAGCAGAGTTAGGGCCCATTCATTCTAATGTCATCTGGCTCTATGTCGAAAAGCTTCAAAGGCAATTTGTTGCCCTCTGATGGTGTATTACTTTCTGAACCAGCAGCTGGTTTCTTCAGTTTGTCGGTCTCAAGAGCACAAGGAACACTAGATTCTTGGATTCCAACTCTAGCCACTTCAGCAACGGTATTGGCAACCTCTTGCAAGTCTTTTACTTCAAACATTGGAGCTTTTCAGCCTTAAAAATCTGATTTTCTTCCACCTTGGGCGGATTTGGGACATAATCAGTTTCTTTTACATAAGCTTTGGAGAGTTTGTATCTTTAACAACCCCTTTTGGTCTTTGAGTCACTTGATCCGCATGCTCCATGCTAGCTTGTTTTGGTTGTGGCGGTTTTGTAATGGCCTCGACTCTGGTGTTCCGTCTAGCTACGTTAGGCGTGAGCGTTCCATGACTCTATTCCGGAGACTAATGGCGTCCAGTCTTTGCACTCACTCTTCAAACACGTTACTGATAGGTCTAGAATTAACATGCCGCTCACAAACCTTTACAAGACAGTCTTTTATAGGATAACGAAAAGGCATATACTTCTCTTGGAGCTTAGCTTTCATCGCTAGCCATGTGTTTATCCATGGCAATTCCAATCTTCTAATATGACCTTCAAGACCATAACACCACATCTGTGCCAAGCCAACGAGTTTAATCTTCGCGAATCTTAATCTTCGATCATCCGTCATCTCATGGTATTCGAAAAAATTCTCAATTGATGCCAGCCAACTGGAGAACACCCTACAATCATTTCTTCCATCAAAATCTGGAACTTCAATCAGATGGCTCAAGGCATATTGAGGCCCACAGGATCTCCCAATTTGTGAGAACATAGTGGAGAAACCGTAAGCTCTGATACCAAATTGATACAGGACAGAATTTGGATGCAGCTAAGGAAGCTGGAAATACTTGAAAAAAGGGGCTGTTTGGGAGGTGAACAGTAAACCGTGAGAGAAGGATAGATCTAGGCATCACACCTAGCAAACCCAAGGCATCACACCTAGGGGCTCTTATCACACCAAAGAAAGGATTGCATCACACAATCTTCAAAGCTATAAGCTTTTATAAATTCTTATTCATACAATCATTCTTATCTCAAACTCTTGAAGTACATCAATTTATAGGCTCCTAATGTGTTTAATGCTAAAGACGGTTCCTATTCCCTAGATGGCTGGGTAGGATTAATGCATTTAATACCAAAGACTTTTCTCATTCCCTAGATGGCTAGATAGGATGAATGTGTGGTCAAAGCTCCCTAAATGAAAAGTCACAAGGCACATGCATCCCCCAATACAATACACATTAACCCAAACGTACGAATCTTCCAAACCACCCGTTGCATTCCACGGACAACATAAATATCAAATCAGGACGGTAGATTGCAACTGCAAAGAAAGATTGTGAATCAGAGCTGAGATTTGCATATTTTGCACATTGTGGATTGTTCCTGTTAACTCTTGGTGTGATCGTTTCAAATCTTGTGGACCACACAAACACAAGTTGAAAGAAGGGCTGAGATTCATTTGATCCAAGAGCTGATGTGTGTTCTCCAATTCTCTTAAGAAAACACTCACACTCTTACAAATATATTACAAAAATGCCATCGGTTCTTTTTACCCACTGCTCGGCTTCTGGCGTTGGTATAAAAAAACAAAAATATATTACAAAAATGTCCGAGCCTACGGCACTACGAAGCCGGTAGTGCCTACAGGCAAGCACTAGTTATATTATATTACCATATCTTAACACTAATCAAGATATTATCATACTAAATTATACTATCGACAATGGCTATAATAATAATAGTAACAATAATAACAACAACAACAACAACTACTAAAACATTTCCTGGACCCAAAATCTTCCTCCGGCGACTAGGACATTAACAGTCCGCATCACTACCCGCATTAGCTTGACCTCTATGGTTCAATTGACATTGGTCCTCATGGGCAGCAATTTTGTTCTTTATACCTCTCTCTTTATAAACATACATCTCTCTAGTTATCGATCAACCTAAATGTGGTCTCAATTCTAAAAGTTACAATCTAACAAACCTAGAAACGATGAGATATATTATACATCTCACAGGCTCTCTCATGCTGGGACTACTAACAAGTGACAAAAAACAAATCCCCCGGCTCTCTCATGCCGGGACTACTAACAAAAAACAAATAAAAATACCACAGCATAACATATGTTGGAGATGAATCAAGTTCAATCGATTGATAACTCCTTTAGAAACTAACAAAGCTTTTGTAAAGGCAGACCTGAACAATACCAGCATCACACAAATTCTTTAGTGCCATTAGATATTTAGTCTCCCCAAGTCGGTCCAGATAACGTCTACAAAAGGCCAATGTGGAGAAGTTCTTGTTAATGGTTGCCAACAGTTGCTTTGCTCTGGGCAGCCGCAGTGGAATGTGGCCAACATCAAAATTTTTCATGTAATGGCTACATTCTAGATCTTCTCTGACAAATCCCTTGCCTTCACAAAGTAAACACAAGGTTGACGACAAAAAATAATTTATGTCTGCCATGGAAAACACCTGCAGGTCAAATATCAGTCTTCCCTACCAAATGAGAAACATTACCTGTTGATGCAAAAGTTTCGATTGCAAAAAATTCACCCTCTTCCATTTTTGTCTGCTCTCCTCCTTTAACTATGGGAACAGATTTTCCAGCATGAATTTGGTAGGGCCCAATGCTATGACCATTTAAATTCCTTATACTTTTAACTGCCAAATCAGCCAAATCGACGTAAGTGATTGTATGTATCATGTTCCAATTGAATAGAACAAGTTAAATTCATGATCCTACAATTATAGTCACAAGACATGTGACTTTCTGGCTACATATGTGTAATTGTACACCATTAAGAAGAATATAACAGCATAGGCAATAATGCTAACTCCGCAAGATGTAGCATTCTTTAGACTAAATCTTTAACAACTATCATTTTCGAGGTCCTCTTCTTCCACTCTCTTCCATTTTCCTTCCTAAATATCTGGAAACAAAAGAACTAAAGAAGGTAAACTAGAAAAACCAGTTCCTATATGTTACCACTGCAGAAGTCGGGACAGCATTGAAGACCATCACAAATGGCGTTCGATGAATGTTTAAAAGCATGGTGGAGTTCTAGGGATTAGATTGTAATTTGTATTGTTTGGTGCTTGATCTTATGAGCGTTGCTTACAGTTGAAATGGAAGATCAGTTGGATCTTGGTATCTCACTTTTGCAATTATGCATTGTTAGAGCTTGACCTTTAAAACTAGTACAAGAGCTTGGGCAGCCTCCTCACTATTTGCCAATTGGTTTTGAGTAGGATGCTTTTACATGGTATCAGAACTATGCTTTTGGCGGCTTTTGGACAAGACTCTCTTGGTTGATTGCCTCATTCTTTGTGCCTTAAGTGCACTTTATTTCGTTGTGATCCCTAGAGTATGGATACTTTATTTACCTTCCCATGCTGGGTCAGGGATCACACGTGCGAGGGAGTGTTAGAGCTTGTCCCACTTTGGTTAAACTAGTATATGAGCTTGAGGCCTCTTCATCACTGCCAATTGGTTTTGAATTAGATGCTTTAACATGAATCAATTGATCCACAAACACTATAAATGGGCCTGATTTCCATACCTCCGAGAAACAGAGAGAGATCCTAGAGAGAAAAGTTAGGTGCTTGGTGACGAGGTACAGAGCTAGGCTACACACTATACACATATAAAGTTAGATTGTTGGTTTCCTACTTCGGCAAACAAATATCTGCCTCATCATATTTAGTACACCATGGCTTCTTCAATAAGGTTGTTTTGACTTTTGAGTAAGTACCCAAGGAGAACTGTCCGTGAAATGGATAGGTTCCTCAAGAGCTATTGTAGTTAAATACGGTAGTCCCATGGGATATTGTTTAGATGTGACAACTTTTCATGATCAAAGGCTCAGGAAATGGCTTTAGCTCTTGAAGGACTTATCGAAGTGTGTTATTTTCAAAGTTGGAGAAGAGATAGGCATAGGTTCTGCCCTCATAAATAGTGCTGTGATGAGCCTTTTGAGAGGGTATTCATAACATGTTCCTTCCTGCTTCAAAAATATAATTTGAAAGCGAATCCTATTTGGGGATCACGTAGTGTTGTTTTGTGATTGGTTTTGAGCTTCATTGCACGATGTGGGAGCGGGAGCGGGCGTATGTAGAAAATCCTAACTTTGGAGCGCCGGAAGGAGTGTGTATACAAGTATTGATTATATATAAACAGGAGTGACAGCCCATTATAGTTTTTTTTCAAATCAATTTTATGGACTGAACAAATAGATAAGTCAAATACGAGACGAGAGTCTTAAATCTCTCGTCTTTTCTCTCTCTTATTCCTTAGATATGTTCGCAAACAGAAGTCCAAATCTCTTCCTTAAGATTAGTGTGGAAGCTCCCATCCGGCTTGTGATACCCTCCCGACTACCTCTTCCATGTTTAGAAGCGCGCTCCCGTCTCAATGGGAGCGAGACGGGAGGGCGCTTCTTACTTGGGAGCGCACCCACTTTGAAGCTCCCTGCAACTAAAGTTTTGAGGAGAAATCTGAAAGATTGGGAGGTGGATCAACTAAATAATATACTCAAAGAGCTATATCAATGCCGAAAAATCGGCACCCGTAATAACTTTACGATATTATCCAGGTGCAGGACAATTTGGCACTTCCCACTTCATATCACTAAAATGGATTTGTAAATTGATTACAATCTGCTCATGAAACATAACTGACTAATTGAAGAGTGATGTTCGTGTATTCATGCTATCTCTTACCCTCCCAGTTCCTACCTAACAGTATGACATTTTCCCAATGCTTTTGCACCACCTTAGCCAATTCAACTTATAATTGTCTCACGCACTCATAGTTCCATCGCCAAAAAAAAAACAGCCTACAAACGTCTAGGCTGTGGCGTTGAGTATGAGGACAACCACTTGGTTCATTTAGTGCTTATAAGCGGAAGTCTATACCCTTCCCCCTTTCCCAGAAACCAATTAATGGGTAGTAACTGAGCATACTCCTTCTAGTCATATATAAACAGTTGTTCTCACTACTTTTTTGGCATATCATTACCTGAACGTTATGGGATGAGCTTTCAAGAATTTTGAAACTGTTAACCCTTTCAATTACAAAAAACGAAAGAAGAAAAATAAGAAACAATTGGTGGGCCGTGGACATACTTTTGATATGAAATACTCCCTCCGTCCCAAAATGATTGTCCAGTCCGCAAAATGGAGTGTTAAAAATAATGCAATTTTTTCAAGAAAAAATTCAAAATTTTTTCACAAATTAAAACTACTCATTGATATCTAGTAAGTTGTTAAAAAACTTTTGATTTTTTCTTGCAAAAATTGCATTATTTTTAACATTCCGTTATGCGGACCGGACAATCATTTTGGGACGGAGGGAGTACTTGTTTCAGTTTCAATCAGATTTTTAGAGCAAATTTGTGTTGAGTCCACACACAAACATCTACTTTTTTTCTTACATTTTCTCTAGACAAAAAAAAATGCATTCACAGAAAGTCAATAACAATCGATAACGTCAGACCAATCCATTCAATATGGCATGACCATGAACAGTACTTACTAACTTGCTTGGAAGGGGTGATATGATCCAGGCCAAGTGTTGCCCAAAGAGAAAATGGAGAGTTCACGTGGTAACAACATGATTGGCTTGCAAATAATAGATGGGAATATTTAAAATGGAGCAAGCAAACTGGAGTAGACAGATCCGCTGAGCCTAAGCATGAGGTCTAATTTAAGCTGAGTTCGTGGGAGAGGAAGAGAGGCAAATTTGTAAGCATGCCATCGGAAGTCAAGTCCATCTGACCGCCAATTACTTGGCTGCACATGCATTACAAGGCACAAATATTCTATTTCTGGGATTCGAAAAATGACATCACTTCAGTTAGTAATGTTGCATTTCCAATGCCAATTTTATTTCTTGCTCCAAGCCCATCAAAATGAAGTGTGAATGGCATTATAACACTTCAGCAAGACAGAAAAAAATAGGGAAGAAGATGAAAGACAGCTTTTGAGTTATGTCAGGGACACACCCAATGACCGCAACTCCAACCACACCCCTCTCACATGAATGTGGGCCCCATCCTATGTGGGCTCTATAATTATTATGTGGGATCCACATCAATGTGAGAGGGGTGTGGTTGGTGGGTGTGGAGTGTGTACGTAGCACTACTGAAAGCTTTTGGTCTTTGAATTTTTGACGTACCAAAGCGCAAACCCACTGCAAGAGGCTCCCGCCATTGCGGGGTCTGGGGAAGGGTTGATGTATGCAGCCTATAAACACCCCAATCCGGGTTTTCGGATTGTATTTAAGTTTGGTTCGGTTGGCTCCCCGATGATGAAATAAGGAAAAACATACCTTCAAGGCTTGGATCATTACTCCATCACTAACCTCAAGAAAATCCCTTTTCAAACATATAGGGCGGCTCCCGGTTCAATTTTAAAAGAGAAAGGTGCGATCGCTTTGTCAAAAATGACCTTTTCCTTAACACACTGAGGGTAAAATGGGCACACATTTTAATGTATAAAACATCTTTGAGTGAAACCGATGACTCATGCTCAAATCCAAGTTTGGGAGTGCCCGGGAAGCCCCTGCGAAGTTCGGAATGTTGTGCTGTCAGAAAGTACCGCGCGGCACTTTAAAAGATTCCTGACAACAGCAGAACCACTGTCGGCCACGCCTGGTCAAAGATCTCTGGCAGACGACGTTCAAGGGAAAAAACGATGATGAGACTCGTTCTTTCTCAATTTCTACACTCCACCATGATGATCTTTGACCATAGCTCTATAAATTGAGCCCTCCATCAGCCATTTTCACTCTCCTACACACACACAAACTGATATACACTCCATCCTCTCTCCAACTCAGACAATACACTGTTTTTCAACTCTTTCCTTCCAAAAATTCGTTTTTTCACAAACATAGCCAACTAAACCTACTGAAATCCTTTCCAAACTCAGAAAATCTACTGATTTTGGACCCCTCTCAGTCAAAAATACACCCATTCCACCATTTTCAAACACATTCAAGCTTAGAAAGGTATAAACAAGTTCCTTTGGCCAAGTCACGCCTTGGCCTTGAGGGGAGCTTACTGGGGTCTTTCCTAGACTTTTCATACTGAGCTTAAACCCCAAAAAAGCTTCAAGAGCATAAAAGTATCAAAAACCAGAAACTGCACTGGAAAGAGTGCATCGTGCGGCACCTTAGTGTACCGCACGGCACACCCCATTATGCCGTGCGTCCCTTTTAGTCTCTGATTTCCAGGTTAAACAGTACCTGTGAAGTTAGAGACATTGTGGGTGTACAACAACAACAACATAACATAACCCATCTAGTCCCCAATCATTGGGGATATGGGCAGAGGATTATTGGAGACAAACCTAACCTTTGGCAATATATGCACAAAGTGGCTGCTGTCAGACCACTGAAACAATGGCCCCCCTAAACCTCCAAGAACCGAGGAGCTACAGGGACGTTTAGAGACATTGTGGGTGTATTTCAGAATATTTTCTCATGATAAAAAATCATTTTTACATTCTGTAGTCTTTTTTAAAATTCTAAAGTGACTTTTTTTAGCTTTCCTTTTTATGTTAAAATGAATCAAAAAGGGTCATCCAAACTGTTTTTAGTACTCAAAGTAAGCATAAACACATTTTCCCAAACCCATGGTTCATTTTACAGTATGAAGTTGAAGCTGTTCTGGTAATATGCAGAGTAGTGTACCGTAGGGTACGGTACAGTTATTGTACTTTACGGTATATTATTATGCAGCGCGGCATGTTAGGTTGCAGTAGCAGTTTCTGACTTGTATAGTTGTACTATTATTTCATTCCTTGTACACATGTATTCATTTATTTCATATTGTACAGACTGCACCCTGACCACGTTCATGTGTTAGATTCAATCCAGTTGCCCCTTTCCCGTAATTGTTTTTCAAAAGTTAAGACTTTCAAACGATTTTGAACTCCCACGTTTAAAACACTTAGTAGAGACCGATTTTTATCGGGCAAGAGGGGTGATTTTGCAACAAAACCTTCCCCTCTAGTAACCTGGCTCCTAAACCCAAGATTTTTAGGTTTTCCCCTGACTAAAAGCCTTTTTCTAAACAAATCTTCAGTTTCTCGGATCAACCATCTCAAAAATCTGGGTGGCGACTCTCAAAACATCAATCCGGGACGGGGCGCCCACACAACCTTACCCCTGCAAGCAGAGAGGCTATTTCCGCGACTCAAACCCGTGACCTCCAGGTCACAATGGAGCAACTTTACTGTTGCGCCAGGCCCGCCCTTCAATTTCTGACATACCCAAAAAAAAAGTTGGTCTTTGTACCAAAAAACAGAAGAAAGAAAGCTTTTAGTCTGGACAGCCGACTGCTAACATCCCTTCCTTTAAGGACACAAGGCCAATCAGTAAAGTTCCAACTGAGATGAAGAAGGCAAGGCCCTTCTTCATCTATAATGGCACTTTAAGGACACAGGATGATAATTTTTTCATATATATTGGCACTTTCAAGATAAAAAGGATCGCCCAAAAACATATCTTCTAAAACTTAAGAAAGATGCAATACCTTGGAACACCTTTCCATTTATTTCAACCTCGTAAGACTCCATGACCTCTTGAATTGCAGCACCAACATCACAAAGACGCACATCAATCCCCGACTCCTGCATAAGTATTTACACCAGTGGAAAATGTTCTGTAAATATGTAATTTTACGTGCAAGCAACAAATCATAATTTTTGTTCAGAAGTAGATATACAATGTTACAAGGCCATTAAGAGGGTGCCACGCGAATACAAACAGGCTACCTACCAAAAGCCCTAAAGGCACCACCGTGCCTTTAAAAGTTTGACGTACTCAAAAACAACACAATAAGTGTACTTCTAAGCCCACCATAGATCCCCAATGCCTTCAAATTGCCTTCCAGATCCCTTCCATCGCGCCAATTGGTCCACAACAAAGAGGTATCAAACTCCAAATTTTGCTCTACCTCTTCCCCATCCTAGCTCTACACCAAGTATGAAGTAACTCTGTCACACTCATTGGGAAAACCCAACACTTAAGAACCCAAAGAGAACCGTCATCCAAAGATCGCAAGAACTGTAAAATGCATAAGATGATCCACCGCTTCCCCACCCCGCTTACACATGCAATACCAATTCTCATTAAACTTTTTGATCCAAATTAAAATAAAATCATGCCAATCTGGCTCAGCATCGCACATCCAGCAAAGCAAGTAAAGGCCAATTAACATTTTAACTGGGAGAGACCATTTATACGTTCTTTTTTTCATGCATTTATGCCTTTAGGCAGTAGGATTGATGGGCTTGGTGTCTTTCCATCCATAGATATTGGGAGAGAGGGTGCTAGAAGAATCCCTTCCTAATCAAATCAGCTCAAGAAAATAATGGTAAAGCGGAGTTCCTAAAGGTTCCATTTGATCGTGTCTTGCCCAAAGGCCAAACGTAATGATCAACACAATGTAGAGTCTTTCCATAAGAGCCCTCAACTTGTCCACCGCCCAATCATGCACCTCAACACGAAGCAAAATATCCCACACCACTCGATCAGCATCCCTCTGAATACAGTCAGCTACGGGGGAACACCAATCAATTGTTATCACAAAAAAAGAAGGGAAAACAACCCTCAACCTCTCCCTAGGTACCACACATTGCCGGCTAACTTATCCCACCACCAAACTAGTTATGAGGATACAAACACACACAAAAAGGGACGCATGAAGGGCCATTGAAAGAGTAGGCAGTGTGCTCTAAAAAAAAGTCAAGGATAAGCTTGCATAATGATGCTCTACCTCACTCGACTTGCACTTGCATTTTCAAGTATATGATCGATCATATATCTTAATTTTTTGTTACCTACCCCGGTTATCTCGATCTGGCACCTGATCCGTTTATG
Organism: Rhododendron molle; assembly: GCA_025413875.1. NCBI lineage: Eukaryota > Viridiplantae > Streptophyta > Magnoliopsida > Ericales > Ericaceae > Rhododendron > Rhododendron molle. The sequence goes on along the minus strand of CM046396.1, from coordinate 156,520 downwards.
CATGACCTTTCGCAGCCCCAAACCCCAGCATGCACGAGTCACTACAAGTTCTTAAATTATGGGGAACAGATCCAGTGGGGTACGTGGGAAGAATTATATACTTAACCTAAGCTCCAAACAATCAATCCCTAATAACATCCTCAGATGAAGGTCTCACTGCTCCTCCTCCAATGTTATAGCCGCCGGCACGAGACGAAAAATAAAGCCATAATAAATGTGTGTAAGCTTAGTGTTGCGTCCAAGGACACCCAAAAGCATACACACGCACACACCCAAACAACAGAGAGTCAGAGACAACAATTTTAACGTCGTTCGGTAAATCGCCTACACCATGAGTAGCAGATTTCAATATTGGGAAGAATTTACAAAGGCTTTCACTCACTTGAGCTCAAAACAGGAAACCCACCCAATATCTCTTTCCCTCACATTTTTCTTGCCACAATTTACAAGCTTACAACATAAGGTTTATATAGGCAAGTTCTATCATTCACATTCGCATCAACTTGAGGTTCAGAGTCATCACTGATGGATACATTGAATTTGAGTCAATATATATATCGACTAAATATATCCCACGTTTTCAACGCTGGGAGCAATGCTCTTCCGAAGGTTAACTACAGCCTCCTCCACCTTGCCAACCTTTTTTCTGTAATCTTTTCCACAACGTAGTCTCGCACTACATTTGGTCAAGAGAACAAAGGCAGATCCAAACAACACAAAGCAACACAACACCAAAGTTGAGAAGTCAATGTTGGACACGACCTCAATGGGCAGATTCGACACAAATAGATATAAGGCACAAAACTGCCTTAATGCAAAAAAGAACACATATAAGACAATCCATTTGAGTCACCTCTGCCCAATAAAAGAACACATATAAGACAATCCATTTGAGTCACCTCTGCCCAATAAAAAGTTATATTGTCATCAGCACAAACAAGTGAGACTTCCCCCACTGACACATCAAGTTGACCAGCTCAGATTCTTTCCACTGCTTTGTGAATCATCCGGCTCAGTACCTCCATCACTAAAATAAAGAGTAAGGATATACTGGGTCTATATGTACCAGCCTCCCTAGATGTCTTAGCCAAAAAAAACCATCCTTTCTTTCAGACCGCTTTTCTACCATCTCTCCTAAAACCAATCGGTGGTAGGACGGGTTTCAATTAAGTCTTTTATGGCATTCGACATCGCACCCGCAAGTCTGTTTTTAGAGCGGTCGCAGGGAGTGGCATTGTGTAACCAAATCCATGGGGGCACCCCGGGCCCAACACTTTCTATCACATTCTGGCAAAATTACTAGTTCACCTCGTCATATGCCTTCCCTATGTATAATTGGCAAACTACATCCACCACGAAGAATTTGCACCGTCTATTTACTCTTAAAAAAAAGTTTTTGGTGTAGAATGTTTATCTTTTGGAAACTATATTTTTAATAAAAGAAAAAAATTAATCTAGGATCAACAACTAATCCAATTCAATTAATGCCATGGCAGATATTCAACTGCTTCAGCAACCCTAATTCTAACCTTACTTGTGAATACTCGAACAATACCACGATAACTAAGCCCCCTCCAATCTACACGCCTCGAGGAAAATGTCAGCCATTTCTTTATGCAAAATATTCACACCTTACTTGTGAATTCTCGAACTATACCACGATAACTAAGCCCCCTCCAATCTACAAGGCTCGAGGAAAATGTCAGCCATTTCTTTATGTAAAATATTCACCAGTCTGACTGCAGTATGAAAAAATAAATAGCTTATATCTGTTATAGATCAGCTCAACCACCTTGATCCCGGTGTTTGTAGCTTCTCGTGAGGCTTCAAGCAAAGGATCAAACATAGGATTGAATGCCACTGTAAAAGCACAGTCAACTATGTGTCCTGCAAGTAAAAGAGTCCATTCAGCAAAAAGAGTGGCACTGTATCGTGACTTAATGTTCTACCAATGGTATATGCAGTAAAGTAAGATATATGAAAAAGTGACTACCATCAACGTGAGTTCCAAAATCCAATTTCATCACATCATCATACTGAAGGACAGTCTTATCTCCAGAATTTGGAGTCCAGTGAGCTGCAACCCTGGGCGATAAGAACTTTATATACAAGGACGATGACAAATCAACAAGCTAAAAGGAACACAAATGGATTTTCAGCTGACGAAATTTTACCAATTCAAAGAGCACCCCGTAGGAAATGCAACACCCGCTTCAAGACCATTCTCTGATACCAACTTACGGACGGTATTCTCCAATGTTTCACACAAGTCAATCATTAACATCCCAGGTTTCAAAATACCTTTGATGTATTTTCGAACCTAAAAGCGTGAACACAAATATTTTTAAGTAAATGTGATAAACCAGAAGCCAAAACTCACAATGAAGGATTTTGACAGCCACTAAAAGAAAGGAGATTATCGTCTTTTCCTATTACTAGCTTTTTTTGCATGTAAACATAGGAAGTATTAGAAACCTGGCGATGAACTTCTGCTGCTCGACGAACTGAGTTATATACGGGTTTCTCTAGCCTCTCCAACTCTCTCTTTTCCTCCGATGTAGTTCTCCACAGGTTACTAAAACAGAAGTAAACATTCAAAATTCATTACCAGCACAAAAGTATGATACCATTCATTAGTGCAACTCAGGAAAGAAACAGGTAGATTTAGTTTATCATGCAGCCCAAAAAGATGAGCAGCAGGAGGAAAATGAGAAGACGCATGAGTATAGAAAAACACACAAAATAAAAAATGTCAATCAGGAAGCTGTGAGAAAACAAGTGGAAAAAGCTAGCAAGAGACAACAATATTATTTTAAGACAATCCTGGAAAAAAATATAAGAAGGTCATGTACAAAGGTTAAAAGACGCCACAAGAAACAATTTTAGTCCCGAACTTTGATGTTACAATTTTCCTTCAAGAGAGAAAAGCGTCACATACAATAGATGTAAAGATCTTCGTTTTCTCTTCTAAGTACGATAGATGTGCACTTTTCCTCATTCCATTGATCTGTTTTGCATTAATTGAAGAATTTGTAAATGCTTTACACAATTCTTTTTCTTCCCTTGATAACTGTTGAACCAACCCCCCTCCCCCCACCCCAAAAAAAAAACACAGATACAACACTACACGGACATGCGGATACATTATTTATCTAAAGTGGGGCACAAACACGTGGGAGATACACGGAATAAACTTTCACCTATATAGTCAGGCATATACATGAGCATTACTTTACATCACAAGTTACACGACAGATAGCACATGGAAAACAATGAACAATCTAGATGGACCCCAGACTCGAAAAATCTATTTTGAAAAGTAGGGTATGGAGATGGCTAGCAAATGCTACTCATTATAGGCTCTTCAAGCATGGATTGACACTGAGAGAGAGGCAGGCAAGAGAAGTCCCTTCCTAGACAATGTGGGAATTCGAGAGAAATTAAAGGCAATGAAGACCTTGGACAATTGCTTGTCCTGGAAACTTTGTTTGTGAGCCGAAAAAGTTAGGTGAGTAGAAAAATTAGAATGAATATCATTGTGTGACTCGTATGCTTGCCTAACTCTATTATATTGGGCCAAATCTATATCTCAAAAGATTGATGACCTCTTTGACTTCTACGTAGAAAGTTGTGTGGTTGACACCTTAGAAGACTCTAATATGCAGTCCTCAGATGACATTTTGGTGGTCTACAATGGCCATTGTGGTTGTTCAGCCATAAACAATACTATACAAGGAATTTATGAGGAGGCCACCCCATTAGAAACTGGACTCTAAGAGCTTCAATACTATGACAAATATCTCCCCAATCAGAGTTTCAACCAAAAATGTATGCTCCTTCGGTAGACCAAAGAAATCTGTCTCTCAAAAGGCAATCTACCCACTTGAGCCACTGCTCTCGGGGTTTGAGCGTTCTTGCAGCTTTAAGCCTGCTTGAGTGCCCTACCTACACCTTTTGCTTTTGTTCACCCTAATTTTAGAAAGGAGCACTTGGTTGAAGATCGAGAGTCAAAACATCCAACTCAAAACCAATTGGCATAGAGTGGATAGTCCACCCAAGCTCATCTACTAGTTTCAGAGGAGTGACTTGACTGATCATGGGCAACCTCCTAAATCACTCCCCAAAGTGTGTGGCCCTTGACTTAGAGAGAGGTAAGAAATGAGTGCATTTCATCCGGATAACAATATGAAAAGCGTATTCGGCGCAAATAAGGAAAAAGGAATTACTGGTCAGTGATCAATGTGCTCAACCACAGACACTGATATATCCAACGACCTCCTTCACCAGTGACCCAGATTTGCATGTAGAGATCCAACACCATACATACAGGAGTAGCTGGCAGGCATGGCGCACACAGAAACAAGAATTCAAACCAAGACCTCTTAGAAACAAAGGTCTGATGCCATAAGAAATTGTTGACCACCCAAAAAAGGAAAGCAAGGATTCTCAATCAACAATGACCAAGTCTTCGACACCAAATCAGTACGTAGCAGAGGAGTTGACAATCATGAGGACTTAAAGAGCAACGATGAGGACTTTGAGTCTCTGACGAAAAGAAGCAAAACAGGAATTCTCAAGGTTCAGAAAAGCAGGTGTAAGGGCAAAAAAGTTTCTGCTTTCCCATTTGCCATAGTTGTTTTTCTTCCATTGAGTTGTATAGGCCTCTTTTGTAAGGAATGGTACAGCTACTAAGCCTATTATAAACCTCGAGTAATGCATTGTAGGGCAATACCTTACATAGATGTTGATAGAAAAATCAGAAATACTGAAGAATGGGAAAATACAAAAACTATAAACCAACTGTGCTAAATCTGATGCTAGCCAAATGATATCCCAATTTCAAAGAAGGAACAGCTTAGAAAGCAACACATTTGCCTTATTTTTTAAGGTAAGGGAGCATGCATAATGGACTATGTAAGACTCCCTCAACTGATCAAAACAAGCTCTGACACTCACAAGAACACTGTCATCATTGGATGATCCCTATTCTAAAAATTCATGTGCCTCATGGAAGCCATGAACTAATAAAGAGGGAAGAGCCAATATGCAAGTCAGGCAACAAATTGATTGTTGAAATGAATTATTTTGACTTGAAAGTCATTATCTAGAGCTGTTTAAGAAAAAAAAATTGATTATCTAGAGCGATGATATGTGCTCTCTGCTACCAGCATCGTGGCACAGCTGCAAGGAAAAAACGATTCCATCCATGAGGCATTGCTCCTTCACTATATATTTTTATTTGAATTTGAATCCATTTTTGATTTGAAAATGTACAGCGACTTTTTATCAATTTTAGAATAACACTACAAAAAAGACATTATTTCGAAGGAAACATTCTTTAATATTCTTTATCTATTTGTTTTTTAAGTAGTATTCATAGGAATCAACTTCCCCATAGGAAAAGGGGAAGACTGTTTACCTATTAGCTTTCCTAAACCTCAGCTGTAACACAGCCATCTGCACTAGTTACAACAGTTTTCGTGTATTACTTTCACTCATGGTCATTGACTAAAGGTCTCTTCGGGTACTACTGAAGTAGATGTCAATGATCAAAAGCTTGCTTAGTTCGGCTGGAGCTATGTTACAAAGATAGCAACACCAACAACGACGCACATGCTTTAAGTATGAGACTGGCCCTTGATTCTATGCCGTTGGTTTCACTATTGGAATACAAAGTAGAATATGATGGCCTAAATTCTCAAAAGCATAGTAGCCCAAAAACCGATTGGGTAAGATGGGCAGTTACAATCAAAGACGATTCTCTACATGTAGAGAAACCAGGAGTTGTAAGGAAGTTCATGCTCAACGAAAAAGGACATCCAAAAATTGCAATGATTAGAAGTATGGCAACCTGCATCAGTCAGCGATATCCATGCACCAATAAAAAGCAAAGAACATGGACAAAGAAAAAGGACATACAAACAATTTGATGATCAAAAGTATGACCAACATGTATCAGTCAACAACATCCATGCACCAATGAAAAGCAAAGAACCTAGTTCAATAGAATTGCAAAACAAGAACTTGAAAATGCTCAAGACAAAGTTCATGGGTAAAGTAAGCCAAAATTAGCATATACTCACTCATCTTTATATTGTTGAATTTCACCCTCAGGGAACTCCCCAGAGGGGAAAAGTTCAACAATTGGAAGGGACGGTGGATCAGTTTGCTCTGGCAGTTCTTTCTTCTTCCTGTGCACGGTAAAACTAGAAGAGTCAATCAACCTTTATCTTCCAGAAATGTTGCCCTAAAGATGCTAAGCAAGTTGTGAATACTGAAATTGAATAGACCCTACTTGCTCTTGCTTTTCTTCTTCTTCTTCTTCGCAGCTTCAGTCATATCTGTTTGTAAGTGCAGAGGTCCATATATCAGAACGGGAAATTATTCGCATGTCCCTACAGAGAAAACAGCATTGACTGCTCTGCAGTAACATAAGGAATGTCGATGCACCCGTGTACAACCATTTGAAGCATCACTTTCTTCGATGCACTAAAAAGCAGTAAATTACTTTCTTCAATCAAGTTTATTAGAAATGTACAGACATGAATCGAAGAAAAACCATAATAAGAAATAGGACTCCTATTGCAAAAGCCACACGCTTTGTCTACAAGACTACAACTTAATTCAAGAATTATAACCTGGCAGAAGACACGAGTTTTAAAGTCCGGTAGAAAATCAATTGTTCTTTACTTCTAAACACTCGAAGCCCGAGGGTCCACCACAAGAATCCATTACAGTCACTCACGAGCATAACTTAAGCATGTGCCAGACAAGTTTCAAGTTTAGGCCTCTAACTCATACGTTCAACTTTTTGAGTTCCTTCTCTTGCTAATAATTGTAGATTTCCATTGCCTCCACAACTGTGAGTCTGTAATTTATTTTCACTTCTGGAACAAAACATACCGAGGCCTAGGATGATTAAAATTCAGTGTTTTCCCCTCCCCAACCCTATTCCCCCTTTCCAGGAGGCAAGACGAAAAAGGCAAGCAATGCAACCATTGTTTTTTTTTTCCCCTTGATAGGCAAGAGTAACATTTTATTAAGAGAAAGGGGGAGGGGAGTCCAACCAAAAGTTGGAATACATCAAAATGGGAACAAAGCCCATAACACCTGAAGGCCTAAAAGCCCAAATACAACAATGAAGCCCAAAAACACCAACAAAAGGTAACAAAGCCCTAGAAAAAGGCCAAAAAGCCCAGACATTACAATATAGCCCAGCCCAAAGCATACCCAAAACCCTAACCCAAACTACTGGACATTTCAAGCCCTTGCCTTCCACCTGCCGCCACCACATCAGTCTCCACATCAGTCTGACCACCACCCCACCGCCGAGCCGATCCAGACATCCGCTGAGCACCAAAACGCCACCACCACTGGAAGACAAATCAACGGAGGGAAGCCCAAATCTCACACACGAGCCCTCAACCATAGTCGTTAGGCAAAGACCGGAACCCCCTACAGTATATACCGGCAGGAGACCGCCAACCAAGCTCCCAAACCAGTCGGATCTGCCTCGCCGTTAGGCAAAAGCACAGGAAGCCCAGGAACTACCAGGCCGGCAGATCCATTGGAAAAAAAACACACCAGAGACAAGGAGCAAACGAAAAGACGGCAAGAGATGAAAAGTGCAGCCAAACATGCAAGAGGGTCGGAAAAAAGAGGGGGAGGGAGAAGACAGAGAAACCGATGAAACTTACTAAAGCCGATCTCGTCGCCGTCCGAGCACCCAATCATTGATCGCCATGAAGCCAACGATTCGACCCCCAAAAACGATCCGGGGAAGCCCGGATGTCGAAACCCATATCACCGGTAACCGCATCCAGCGCCGCCTGAAGCCAACGATTCGTCCCCCAAAAACGATCCGGGGAAGCCCAGATGTCGAAACCCATATCACCGGTAACCGCATCCAGCGCCGCCGCCACCTACTCACATTAATCGCCTATCGTTTTTGAATAACGTGGAGAAATGCCCGAGGGGAGGAGGAGAGAGGCAGCGCCGACCCCCCCAAGCAGCAGAAAACCCATGTATTTCCTCTGTACCCATAGTATGTCCAATTGTCCAAATTGTACAATACGCGGTTTAGTTCACAATCATGATTCATGCCAAATGGATACGACTGTACGCAAATATGTGGGGAGAGAATTGATGAAACTTACGCATCATGGTTCAATTAGAAAACTGTCGCATCCAATGAAATTCAGAACACTCTTAACCTTTTTATTGTTTTGTGAAAAAGCAAGAATACAGATTCGTAGAGTGTTGAGTTGAACATAACCCAATGCTCGTGCAAATTTTTTAACACTTTCCTGATTAGAGTATTAAATTGAATCACGGTTCTAAACTTGTTTCCTATGTTCTCATGTCATCTATGTCTCTGCTATCATACTTCAATCGTTTCTCTTTTCTTCTCTCTGCTCCACAAGCACTCTCTATTCTTTAAATCTTTCAGTCAATTTCTCTGCCAAACCAATATTCTCTCACACTTGCAACTATGTTTCATGGTTCTCACAATAAACATTCACTCCCCTCAATAAAATCTCATTACTGTGGTTCCAACTGATGCTCTTCAACCTTTGGAAACTCCAAATCTGAACTCAAAACCATCTGGCATGAGTAGAGAGAACCACCAGGATAAGCATCCTGTCATAGTTTGGGAGACATTAGATTACAAATGTGGACCAGCTCTTGACACTCACCCGCGTGTGCGTCTACCTAACGGATATGGAGAGGTAAAGAGTTCCATAACATACGTATCACAGATTCACAATGGAACACAGTGCACTAATGACACAAATCATGACTCCTGAGGGAACCAATTATCATGAACCGAAATCTTATACAAAACAGCCAGCTCAAAGAAAGTGTTAGATCACCTATTGTCCCAACAGCTTGAACTCTTAGACTAAAACTCTTAGCTTTATGATTTCTATTCTCAAACCTGCCATCTCTTGTGGACACTCTCAAGAAGTGAGCCAAACATGTACAAGTATTTTAGTTGAACACACTATATTGTCTGCTCTGAAATTATGTTGCATTATTGACCACCCACTCATTCCATAAGTCAAACTGAGATTTTGATACATTAAAGTGTACACACCTGAGAAAATGGTCCCCAACTCCATTTATTAAGTCTTAGCCACTTTCACAACATCATGAAAGCTCCAATGTACCAGCGTAAATGAAACAAAAAGAATGTGTGGGGCCAAGGTTTTACCTAGCAGTGTCGGGACATGTAAATTATAATCCTAACGCTCATGGTGTAAAGGTATGAAATGGACTGATACGTAATGGGAACCGACCAATAAGCATGCAATTTTCTATCTCATTGGTACATTGCTATGTAACGGTATCAGAAGGCTAAAAAACTGTTCCGTAACGGCCAGGCCGATACGATAAGTAGCAGCCGATTTTTAAAACCGTCTTATTGGGACCCACTTAGTTACTAAAAGGCATGAATTAGCCACTCTATTTTAGCAATAACTTTAGCTAGTCCCATTGAGCTTTAAAATGTTCAAGTTAGATAGCTCAACTGGCTAGTTATGAGATACGATGCCGGGAGCTTATTAAAAACTCCATTTGAAGATGCTTTAAGATATTAGAATATAAATATATAGGTCCACTATTCTATATCAAGCTATTCACATACTCTCTCACTGAAACCTCATCTTGCACGTTGAGATAACAGTAATATGCAAAGATGTGACAACCCTCAAGTCCCACATCAGTGGTTTGTGTGAACAGGGAAGCGGTATATAAGAAAAATGTAAACTAGCTAAATAGTACATCTGAGCTATAGCTTTTGAAGCCAAATTGTAAAGGCTTACTGTGGACAAGTTGGTGGAGGATATGACTCATTGCAAATGGTATCATAGCACAATCCCAGTCACACATGGGTGGGATCCGTGGTGCCAGCCAACCAAGGAAAGGTGGCTGGGCCAATTGGCTCAACAAGGACGTCGCTGACAAAGGTGGGGAGACTGTGAAATCCCTAAAGTCCCAAGTCTGTAGAATGTGTGGAGTAAGTGGTATATAAGGAAAATTTACACTAGCTACATGTTACATCTGAGCTACTTTTGAAACCCTGTTGTAAGGCTGAAGGAATACCATGGAGAAATTGGTGTGCGAATCCGGATCGTTACCAAGAGAAGCAGAAGTTAAAAAACCAAATGCAAATGGATGAACTTGAACCTAACATCCCCCACCACAGCATTGATTCATGTCAGATCATAAATTGTCCCCGGCTTCCATTTGTATATTTCTTATGCTCATTACTAGATTCCGAGCGGGTCAATTAGACCTAGTCCTAATTATTCTCACACAATCTTCTACCTGTTTTATCTTGCATACAAATCAATTCTATCCAAAAAGAAATTCAAACCCACTGTCTATTTCCCTTCAGATTTTTTGTTGTCTTGCATAAGTTTGTTTGTGCTTCAAAGCAAAATGTGGAATTTTGCCAGCTTTGTGACGTCATACTATGGATCAAATTTTCTGAGCCAAATCTTACTTGGTCTTGCCGTCAAAGTCCCAAGACCTGTTTGTCTCTTGTCTTCTATCTGTAACCTCTAGGTATGGCCTAGTGCGAGGAGAGATAGAGACCCACCACATAACCCTTCTAAGCCACCCAAACTTGATACATACAGGGGAGGACGCAAGGGGGTGCCCGACCCCTGCACAACTTCAAATATTCATACTGATTGAACAAAACTTTCAAGTTAATTTGAAAACATTCTATGGGATTGGCCCCTATAAGTCCCTTGGGTGCATAAATACAATTAAAATTACAATTTATATGCCGAAAAAACCCTAAAATTCAAAGGTGCGAACAATTTTTTGGCCGTGCGCGTAAAATCAAACGACAGTTATTGAGGGGGGGTGATACAGTTCTACTCCTGAATCTCTGCAACGGGTCAGTTTGGATTTGAATCCTCCTCTTTGAGACATTCCTAAGCTTGCAAGATGCACCACCAAATAACAATTAGTACATAACCGGCCGTACATAGTCAGAAGGCACTCCAATACCTAAGTAAGTCTCAACTCAAGGGAGGAAAAGTCCAAAGCTCTAGCAAGATACTAACGGCCTACCTCTCTGAGGTTTGTTTTGCACCTTATATAAAGGAACTGTACTTGGGTCTTATACTAGGCACATGCTCATGACGCCACCCTTAACCACCTTTGGGAATGACATCATGCAGACAAACCTAGTACCCCGTAGACGGAATCCATGTCAGTGAAACATGCCACTCAGCACGTGGAGCCACATTGGCTGTCATACTACATGTCGGGCTTAACCCGGTCTGGTCCAGTCACCAGGCTTCACACCCACCATTCCATGGATTTGGCCTCACGAACTCCATGCCTTTTACACCCATAATGGCCTAATCGTGACCCAGTTCAGCCCAATGCGATCTGTTTTGTGGGCTACCTATTCTCTAAGCCCAATACTTTCTCCGGTTCGGCCGTCTACATATACACATTTACGCTTATACACACAATTCTGTCACTTCGTCAAACCTAGCAAGTGAAAACATACACTGATGGAATACAATTCTTTGTTGTTAATGTAAATACATGTGGTTCAGGAAACCCCCAGATACAAATCTTGCGATCGCCAGTGGATACATACAATCTAGAGCCAATACCTATCTATTCTATGCGAAAATCTTTTATTTTCATAAGATCGACGGGAGTTGTACTCAAAATATCCCATAATGCATATATATTGGATCTTTTGAGGCAATTATAGATTCTAGGAGGCAATCCTAATTCGTCAATCAGAATCAAATGAAATGGTTTTAGGGAGATCGACCCTCATCATTAGGAGCACCTTATTGAGCCTTCCAACCTACTTTATGTCTTTGCACACAATAGTTTCTATGGAGCCTGATCTTTTTGGGTGCGGTATGTAGGATTTCCAGGAAAAAAAAAATCTTAAGCACTAAAGAGTGGAAACTAGTCTTGCTTCTAACATCAAATATTGATGACAATGAAACAAATTTCCCCAAAGTAGTGCTGATAACACAACAAAGTATCCAGAACTAATGATGCTAATATGCTAACACTATCCTGGAAACTTTTAGAGGAATACTGAAACAAGAGAGTATGCGCGCGCAGAAATAAAACATCATTATGCTCGACCGAATGAGATTAGAACCTTACAATGTAAAAGAATATCCAAAAGGAGTTCGATACGTTCTTTATCCATTTTATCGCCTCAAATGATTCGATTAAAATCTCGCATCAATTTAGCAACTAAAATGAAATATAAACAACAGCTAGTTTACGAATAGTACCTGATGGCTCATCTAAAGCCAGACTATTTACTTTCTCCACAATTTTTGAAGTTCCATTTTCTTCAACTGAAAGTACAGAATTCAACTCTCCGTTGTCCATCAGTAATGCCTTCCTGTATGTAATCAACCAACATAATCCTCCGACACATAAGCATACACATAACAAGACAACCGTTATAATGAACAATACCAAGCTAAAATATTAGAAGAGCAAAAAAATTCCAAAGAAGACATTTTTAAAGATGATATGAAATAGGTAAGGAAATCAAGATGATATGAAATATCAGTGCTTGTTTCTTCACATTATGAATATGTAAAAAATAATTAATTTGAATAAGACTAAGACAAATTTGAATATGATACGAAAGAGGCAAGGAAATCCATTAAACCATTTACAAAGAGACCATATTTAAGAAAGGAAAAAGCTTTAGCCGAAGTTCATCCCATTTTGACTACAGAAACCTACTTCCCCCTCAACAAATTATAAGCTATCCTTACCACGCACATAGACTGGGAGAGAGAGAGAGAGAGAGAGAGAGAGAGAGTCGGAGAGGGAGAGATACCAGGTCTTATCGGAACGATCGCCGCCGGCGTCTGACCGGATAGGAGCAGAAGAATCACCGGATCCTGGTTTATGTGTTGAACTGGTGAAAGAGTTTATCGTACCCTAGCCTGTGAAAGAAGATTTAAAAAAGAGATTTTTTATTTTCCAATAATGTACTTATATAGGAGTAGTTATATTTGTCTAGGAAAATGATCTTCGGACTTTCACTTTTTGATGATAGCATTCTAAAATTTGTCTTTAGCGTAAAAATTATACATATCAAGGCACATCAAAAGACAAATTTTGGAGTGTCATTATAATCATAAAAAATTAGAGTGCCAAAATTATTTTCCGTTTGCATATATCTTTTGTTAGCGGGATTCAAAGCTTTACATAGCCCTGAACTCAAAATGTCTTTGATAAGGCTCAAATTGCTTTCCTTATAGAAAGATTAGGAGATAACAGCAGTTGTACATAGCCTTGAACCCAAACTCTCTAACAGGCCTCGCTTTTCTTATTGAAAGACTAGGAGACAACCGCTTGACTACAAGTCCATTAACTTCAAAAGAGATTGACTTGGCTAATTTATTTGCATCCCACAATTTTATAAATTCCTTCCATTTATGATCCATTCTTCGTAACTTTTTTGTCAAGTATTTTTTTGGGTATTTTTATACTTTTCGTAATTTTTGATTTAGCTTTTTTTCATTATTTTTGAGATTAATCGTTTGTCTTTGATGAGAATAATAAGAAAAGCATAAAAATGTGGATCGATATTAAAAAAGGTTAATATCAAATGATATTTTAAATAAAAAAGACAATTACATGGTATTTTTTGTCTTTAGTGATTTTTTTTTTGTCATAAATTTTTACTTTTTAAACTAATTCCAAAAAAATGATGCGAATCTAACAAAAATTTTAAAAAATGAACAAAATCATAAAACCAAAAAAAAAAGGGAGAATGAAGCCATATATATCATTATCATTATTATTATGTCATTATATATATATATATATATATATATATCAATCAATTAACATACTAAGCAAATATGTTTGTGCCTCCTATATCTCTAAACCCCCAATCCTAATTTCTTGAATTTTTAATACAAAATTGAGAGTGATGGAGGGAGGAAAAAAAAAAGCGGGGGAAGGGGGAGAGAGAGATAGCACGTGGGGGAGGTTGTGTGAATTGGTAGTGAGTATGTTTTATTAGATAAAGAAGATAAGTAAAATAAAAATTTTAGTTTTCATTTATTTGGTTTTGTTTATCTTACTTTTGTTACCATTGTATATAAGTTAACAGACATCCTATTTTTAAGACTTATTAAATGCACACCCATGATGTTATCACTATTTATGTTCACATCCTGAAATTACGGGCTTCCTCATTATATCATCCTTACATTATGTATCATACCTAATTTATCACCACAAACTGTCTCCTCCCTCTTTAGTATGCGCGCCCCCTCTAGATGGAGAGATTTAAGGAGAAAAGGAAAAAAAAAACGGAGGGAGAAAGCTTTCTCTCACTGCTTTGGATGATTAAAAAGGTGAAAAAGGGTGACAGATGGTGAAAATAAAAAACCTCTTACGGAGCCATTTTTTCCTCACTAAAACTGGTGAGAAAAGATAGTTGAAAGTCTATTCAAATGGCATGGTGAGAAAACACTCATTTTCTTCTTCTATCTCTCTTTCTCCCCTCTCACTATTGTTGCTAGAAATAAATCGAAGGAGGAAGACGAGTCACCAGAATCACAGAAATTAAAACGAAGTCACACTGTCAATGTGGACTAACTACCGCATCATGCCCACTCGATTCTCCCTTGACATAGATCAGAAGGCTGTCGTCACTATAGATCTATCACGCTCTTGATTGTAAACGTAATATATTCAAAAAAATTTCATAAATAAAATATCTCTGACTCAATACATAAATACCCAATAATGCCATACTCACACGATCCGTAACACCGTCAATGTCTCAAGTTTGCTTTCAAAAAGGGTTCGCGACCCAACATTAGATGAGTAGTAGAGAGTGAAAAGAGAATTTAGGGTTTACATCTTTCCAAGTCAAAAGAAATAAAAATAAGATTACATCTTCATCACCAAAATATGATTTACATAGATGAACAAATGAATCCTCAGTGTTAGATTTCAAAAGATGTGTCAATCAATCCACACCAAACACTCCATGCTACTGCCCTGATTTGTACCTGAAAAATGAAAGATTGAGATACACTAACTTAGTAGGAAAATCTACACTAACTCTATGTGCATATGAGATGATAGATAGAATGCAAAACCGAAGGCAAGCAAAGATGTTTCATATCTTTGGAAATCGAATACTGAAATGAACACACTTTACAATCTAGGCAACAATTTATCATTTGTAGAATCGTTCTCATTGAAGTTTCCATTTCAACGTTGATACATCATGGGTGATTTATATTCTGGGAATTCGGGACCCCGTACATCCCCTGCCTAGCGACACAACATTTGGTAGACCTAGTCCGAACATTTGGGACCCTATCCGTCCCTTGCCTAGCGACACACCCGAAGGTGGACCTAGTGATAGTCCATTTATTGCATTAGATATCCACATTTCAATTTCAAACAAATATAATCTATTATACCCCACAAATTCTCACAACATCCATATCATATCATTATAACTCGACTTTTCATGTCATCACACATCAAAGATGTGTCTAAGAGTTCAATAAAAAATATACTGAAGTCCGAATCTTGCTCTATGAATCTAAGAAGACGGATGTCCAAGGGTCATTGGGATATTGGGATATGTTATTTCAATGTTGTGTGTGGTTTGGAGGTGTTGAGAATGTGTTAGAACTTAGAAGTGACCGAGGGTCGAAACAATGGAAGAAGGAACATAGCATAAAATTTCCAGGTGGTACCGGTACCGGAGCAAATGTAAGTACCGGTAACGGAATCAAAAATTTTGTGACAGTACCAGTACCACCTAAAACATAGGTACCGGTACTAGGTGGGTTTCACAGTGCGATTTACAGGTTTTTGACAGATTTCAACAAGCAGCCAAGGGATGATCAAATTATCAAGCACTACTTTTGAGCACGAAATCAAACACTACTTTGTTTTCATAGTTTTATCAACTACTGTATTTAATGCATTAAAATTTTTTAAAGGGAAAAAATTGTGCCCAAAAAGTAGTGTTTATTTATTTTTGATAAGTCAGGGTGTCAAGATCAACTCACGCATACGCACACCTCAACTAATTCTAAGGATCCAACTACACCGTCCACTGAAAGGAGTTCAATTAAAGTCCAAAAAAAGTCCCATGTGTATTGAGCCCATAAGAGTTAATAGCACCCGTGAGAAGCCAACCCTTGGGGCTGTCTTTGTTCAAAAAAAATATGCAATGGGGTTGCCCGCCCTACAATCTTCAAAGGGCAGCAGGGCCCCCGACTCCCTGTATTACTATATGCAAAGAACAAAGTGAATTTGCCTCCAATTCGTTTGGAAACTCTATTGCATCCGCCAGATTATTTCAATCAACCTTAAAAACTAGTTCCTGCAGACTCAATTAAGGTCAAGCCATTTTGGATTGAGCCACAGTAACCCCCTGATCAGGCGGGATGAGGAACTGTAGATTCGTATTCTTGCCTTACTCATTTTCAACGCTGCTTCTTCACCATTTTTGCTCTCTCTCTATCTGAACACTCGGCATCTCACCCATCTCAAAGACTTTCGATGTGGGATGAGGTGTCACAATGTAGAAAATTTTGTGTAATATACTATAGTTGTTCAATAGGGATACAGAGAATAATGGAGAGGATTATTGGATAGTGCAATTCATAAGTGACTAGTTAGAAAAGAATTAGGGTGTTGACTCATTTTGAAACCTAAGGCTGTTACACATCCTTTTACAAAGGTCAAACTACTAGTTATTTTTTTACTGTTGTTTTTATAGTTTAACATCCCCCGAATTGAAAGGGGATGACAGCAAGGATACTGGTACAAATTTCAAGTAGTGCATTTGGAGCTGTTGATGAGGACATATGTTGAGAAGACAAAGGCTGACTGGCCGAGAGCAAGGAGCAGAGCTTGGTGGATTTGGATAGGCCAAAACTTAACCACAGGAGGAAGTTGCAAGTAATCGATTTTAAACTAGAGAACTAGAACTCGGTAAAGTGGCAGCACAAATGTGTGCAGCTATTGCCTAAGGCATAACTGCAAAGAAAAGGTCCTCAATGAGTGATGTGGTTTAGACCTTACAGCCTTCAGAAACCCGTAGTGAGTGCAAGATAAGTCTCATCTTCGTCAATCCT
The DNA here is from genome assembly GCA_025413875.1 of Rhododendron molle. Classification (NCBI taxonomy): domain Eukaryota; kingdom Viridiplantae; phylum Streptophyta; class Magnoliopsida; order Ericales; family Ericaceae; genus Rhododendron; species Rhododendron molle. The sequence continues at coordinate 139,373 of CM046396.1, read as the reverse complement.
TGGTGGAAACCCAGATTACCCGATTCATTGACAAACTTGCAGGTTTGTCAGTGCTGGGGTGGGTAGTCGTTGCTCTCCCCAAACCAAATCCTTCTTCCAGCTGCCTTGCTTTCCGTTGGGATAGATATGAGAAGTGTTGCATGTATGTATACTGCTTTTGTGACTTCTTCCCGCCCCCTTCTGAAAAATCATGAAACCATATTGTGATTATTAAAATGTTGGCACACTTGCCACTCGGTGGTGTAAATTGTAATGACGACCCTGAACCTGTCCCTTTCCGGTACTTTCGACGTTTAGCCCTATTCTGCTGTTCATTCTGAATGACATTTCTTTTTTGCTTTCAAAGGTTTCCTAGCGGACGTGAGTTGACATACAATGGCCAATTAACTTTGTTGTTCTTTTACTCTTTGAGATAATATCAAGGGCGAAGTTCCCTAGTTTTTTGATTTGGCTTTACGCACACTACCTCCCTCAATGACCTCGTAGTTTTCTGACAATCTTCAACTTCCACATCTGAAACCCTATCCTCTAAATGTGAGCAAGTGTTCATGGAAGTTTCACACATACATGAAGAATTGAGAAAATCTCAACATGAACGACATAATAACTTACATTAACCTGCAACTGCAGTCTGTATTAGTGAAAGTTGAATGCACGCTTGGCGGAGTTGAGTGTGTTGACAAGCAGCATAGCGATGGTCATTGGTCCCACTCCTCCAGGCACAGGGGTGATTGCTGATGCCACCATCACTGCTTCTTCATAGCAAACATCTCCCATAAGACGATACCCATGCTCGCTATTTGGATCCTGCCCATCATGAATACTTCAAACAAAGGGGGGAAAAAAAAGGCCCTTGCAAAATGCTATTCCATATGCTTAGCAAAAAAAAAATGCTATTCCATAAACAGTCAATGCATATTCTGATCATTGTTTCTTCTTACTCATGAAACAGACAGCAACATATTTAGCAGTTTCTCAGTTTTATGAAACTCGCAGCTAACATATTAGTGAGCTCATGCAATTTCTACACTTAAGGATTGACATGAATCTACTGATACCTCAACAGGACATGTTCCAACGTCAATAACAACAGCACCAGGCTTAAGCCAAGTGCCACGGACTAGATTGGGCACTCCTGCCGCTGAGATGACAATGTCTGCTTCACGTGTGATCTGTTCTGGATTACTTGTGAGTGCATGCACAGTGCTCACCGTCGCGTGGTGCCGCTGCACAAATTTTTTCCAATGAATGCGAACTTAATCCCATGATGAAGCATAAGCTACACAAAACATTCAAAAGGACGATGAACAAGAGGCAGGAGGAGAGGGAATATTCGGTCTTGCCTGTAAGAGCAAAGATGCAGGCAGTCCGACAATGTTGCTCCTCCCTATTACCACTGCTTTCTTACCCATGATGTCCACACCAGACCTTACCAGTAACTCAATGCAACCTTTTGGAGTGCACGGAATAAACAGTGGTTCCCTTCCCCTCATGGCTAGATTCCCCATGTTCAGTGGATGAAAGCCGTCCACGTCTTTTTCCAAACTCACCAAGTTCAAAATCTTCTCCTCATCCAAATGCTGTACCAGATATTTGGTTACACATTCACATAATGCCAACAAGTTTTCTTGTATCAATCTGTACCTCAAACAAATGGCCACTGGTATGCATATGAGATATATCACAACAGACTTACACATAATGTTGTTTAGTGCATTTCCACTAAGACATTGTGTCAGTTCACGCTCAAAGTCTTGTACGCTTGCCTTGCTCTTACTTGTGACTAAAGCGTAGTACCAAATAGTCTGGGAAAACAGGATTTCTGACCATCTAACAAATCTAGATGGGGAAAAAGTTCACATGAATCACAAACGGTAGCTATCCATGGTTTAAAATTCCAACCCAAGGCTATAAAGGAGAGGATCTATCTCGATATTGTTGACACAGGTAACCGCGGAAGACAGAAATCTAGCAAGAGCCTCCAAGAAGCTGAAATTACTAGTGCTTTTATCATTCTTGTAAAATAAGTAGCATGGACTTATATTGAGTTTACAAGGACTTGGGTATGGCTTATAGGTACAGTATGAGACTAATATTCATCTCGGGAAATGATAAGATATCCATATCCCTGTATATGTTCCTTTCATTTTCTAGGAGAAATGTGTTTATTAGTTCCGTTGGGGAATTTCATGCAAGAGTTCACTGTAAAGCTTGATTGCAAAATAGACTTGCTAGATGAATATCCAACTAAACGTGGCAGACATGTATTTCGTGCCCTTATCTGAGTGTCAATTGACAGACACGAGTACTTTATACAATTTCGAAAGTCCATGTAAGGTAGGTGGCATAGGGAGCATCTAAGGGTTTTGAATCTATCGGCCACAGCATAACAGCGAGGTGCAAACAGTGTAATGGTATAGGGGCGTACCAATGAATGTGTAACAGGAGTCAAACTTCAAAGTCGTGAACTATTTTTAAGCACTAACAAACACTAAAAACTACATCCATAGACTTCTTCTAACCTTATCTACAATAACTTGAACGACTTTAATTGGCTCTAATCCCCATGGCACCCAAAAAAAAAAAATTTATGTGAATTCTTTTAAGGGTCGAGACCAAAAAGGAAAGAATTTCTTATAGTAAAGTTCATCCTGCTATCTCGAATAAATAGAATGACGTCTTTATTGAACTTACATAAGAACAAGTCAAACTTTTCTTTCACCACAGTAGGATAATACAAGTATGTGAATTACATCAAATTGGACATAAGCCCACAATTACACTTAGCCAAACTGATAGCGCCATCAATGGAAAATTAAGTAAACGAAGAACCCTCATTCAAGGGAAGAAATAATCAATCTTTGTTTTTGACAAGGATTAACCCCTGGCCTCCCTCAGGAAGGGTAACCAACTGCGCTAACCCTGGTTGGTTTAAGAACGGCTTATTAACCTTTTTGTTCCCCAAAGTATTAAGAAAATCTCAATTTAATCCCCAATCTATAAATAGGAGACATTTAGTCCCCATAGTATCAATTTTTGTACCAATCAAGTCCCCAGGTCTAATGCCGTTACACAATACCGTCAAAACAAGGGGCATTCAAGTCATTTCACCAACACCCAAATTATTATTAACCTTTTTGGTCCCCAAGGTATTCAGAAAATCTCGATTTAGTCCCCAATCTACAAATAGGAGACATTTAGTCCCCATAGTATCAATTTTTGTACCAATCAAGTCCCCAAGTCTAACACCGTTAGCTTCATCCGTCAAAATGAACGGCATCCTCGTCATTTCGCCCACCCTCATATTCTTGTCAAAATAAAAATGAAAAAAAAAAGAAGAGAATAGGGGGAAAAGCTGGAGCGATAGCCATGGTTACCGACTCACTCCGGCGACCATCCCAGCGAACTCGTCTCTCCGGTATGCTCTCTTCTCCTCACTCATTCTAGGGTTGTTAGCCCAGTAGCCCGGTAAATATATATATATATATATATATATATATATATAGAAGCAATTGGGGACACCTAAAAAACACCCCATGGTTCCCGATCAAATTTTGATGATCCGAGGCAATGTGATCGAATGTGATTTTAAGGGTACACGCTAAAAATCGGAAAAAAAATGGCCAGGAATGGCTTGATTTGGACAATTTTGAACAATTATTTATTGAGCGGTTCAAATAAAAACTGCTCAAATCAAGCCTTTCCGGTCATTTTTTTGCTAATTTCTCATGACACCCTTAAAATCACATTCTCGCACACATTGAGCGGTTCAGATCATAAAAATTCAATCTGATATCCGATTGAGATTTTGGGTGTCCCAGTTGGGTGTTTTATTAGGGTGTTCATTGAACCATTCCCATATATATATTGCTTGCGTAGCTTGTAATTTATGATTAGTAGCCCAGTAATTTGTTTAAAGAACAAAAGAAAATGAAAAATAAAAAAATTTGCAGCGGCAGCCATGGCCTCCGGCTGATGCCACCGTCCCACCTCTCCCTCTACTACTCTTCTTCCTCTTCCCCTTCTTCTTCCTTTTCCTCACTCCCCTTCACCTCTTGGCTTCCCCTAATTTCTTCTAAAAACAAAACGAAAAAAAGAGAGAAAAAAAAAAAGCGACACAATGGCAGCCATGGCCGCCACTCTCTTCCTCACCTTTACCTCCCTCTTCCTCTTCTCTTCTCTACTCTCCCTTTCCCATCCCCCATTCCCTCATTTTCTCTGTATTCTTCTCGGAAAAGATTACCGCAGACCAACCGCCGCCGCGATGCAGCTGTTGTGCACATTGCTGCTCCAACCGGAGCTGTTGTGGTTGGTCATCTCTCTCATTCACTTCCCCACTTCCCTCTCTACACACTCTCTTTCCCTTCTCGATCACCCGCAACACCACCTTCTTACCACCACCTAAACAACCACCACTTTTTCCTCCAATCGGAACCACCACCACCACTTTTTTAACATCTGGGGAACAATCTAGGCGTCAAGAGGGTTTGGCTGCTTGGGTGGGCAAAATGATGAGGATACCCTTCATTTTGGCGGATCGATGAAGCTAACGGTGTTAGACATGGGGACTTGATTGGTACAAAAATTGATACTATGGGGACTAAATGTCTCCTATTTGTAGATTGGAGACTAAATTGAGATTTTTTGAATACTTTGGGGACCAAAAAGGTTAATAAGCCGAAATTTGGTGTTGGTGAAATGACTTGAATGCCCTTTGTTTTGACGGTATTGTGTAACGGCGTTAGACCTGGGGACTTGATTGGTACAAAAATTGATACTATGGGGACTAAATGTCTCCTATATGTAGATTGGGGACTAAATTGAGATTTTTTGAATACTTTGGGGACCAAAAAGGTTAATAAGCCGTTTAAGAACAAAGCAAACTTAAGCCAACATTGGGTGGAGAAATCGTGATTTAACTAGTATATATATGAAAACAATTGGCTGAAAGAAGGCATGTTAGAACATCCTAACATCCTCAATGATTTGCATGCCATCAAATATCATCAAAGAATAAGATGTGATTCTCAACTTTTCAAATTAGTATCTCAATCTTCTGAAAGGTCATAGTTTGATTTCAGAATTTTAACACAGCCATATAAAATACGAAAAATTAGGTGTAGCAACTCTGATTCCCGATTTCCCATTATGATCGTGTACCGGCGTGCAAGGCCGTTACAACTGCAATATCCTCGTATGCAACAAACGGGACTATATGTTTGCAGAGCCCCAAGATAACAGGACACATCGTGCCTTATTGGAAAATAAACAGATAAACTCATACTTAAAGGAAGTTAGGATTGACCAATATTGATACCACAACTGTTGTGTAATGGCTCGTACACATGGTAATTATCTTTGTCTTCGCTAGATAGTGCTGTTATGGAAGAGAAGTAGGGTAAGAGATAATCCGCAAAGAGTTAGAGAAATTACATCTGGGAGAGGAAGTTGCACTAGAATACCATGAACTGAGGGATTTCCATTAAAGCTTGACAAAGCCTCGCAAACTTCATCCTTGGTACAACTATCAGGCAGTATGGCCATCGCAAACTTGATTCCAGCCTCTTCGCAAGCCTTTCTTTTGTTGCGAACATAGGTTTGAGAGTCTCTTCTATGACCCACCAAAATAACAGCTAGGCCAGGAACCTTCCCAATGGACTCCTTCATCCGGATTACTTCACCAGCTATTCCTGCTCTAATTTTCTCCGCCATCAACTTCCCATCAATTACTCTAGCTCTTCGTTCATTAGCTGTCTTGAACCCAAAAATCAAACATCAGAATAGATTAACAAGTGGGTGGATGAAGAACAAAAGCAATAGAAAGCTCGAGAGAAACAAATACAGAAATGGGAATGGGAGATAATTGTTTGAATCGTCATTACATAAACTGGAAGTTCACGAGAGAGAGAGAGAGAGAGAGAGAGAGAGAGAGTACTTACAGCATTCTCCTATTGATGGAGGATCAAAATCCATGACGTTGGAAGTCCATACATCAGGGAGGTCTAGGGAAATAAGAGGAGGAGACTTTAACATCGGTTGACTGGGGTCAACCTTTAAGGTATGTACAGCCCTCAAGGTTGATGAAGATTGGATACTCTTTCTTATCCATTGATGCCATACAGTTGCCATGCTTCGGTCCTGTTCTGTTCTGTTCTCCACTTCCACTTTTTAATCCACTTCCTTCTCCCCTCTCCAACCACTATATAACACTCATTCTCTCAAATTTTTGCAAACTGTATGGTTCAAATATCTTCAGTAACAGGAATGCTAATGCACACATAAATTTTGCAAGAAAAAAAGAAATCAAGCTTTTGAAAAACTTGCATTGGAAGATGAAATAGTAGCAGTGGTGGATCGACAATTTTGATTAGAGGGGCACCTATAGATCATGAACTTAAAAGAAACTTCCCACAATCAAGGATAATGAGACAGGACTAAGTTTAAACATACGTCACTAAGCAAAAAAGTTCATAATATATATATACACTTTAAAAAGCTTCTAAAAATAACCAAAAAAATGACATATTTGTCACGAAAATTTCCCATGTAACATAGAAGGGAGGTGTTTCATGATCCTATTTTTATCTCCTCATGCAGAGATTGCAAGAGAAATGAGCCAAAACTCAGGGCAGCGGCATAGTTGTCATTTGTCAAGGGCAAGGGCGAAAGGCACTCCGAGGCAATAAAGTCTGCTAGGGTCTAGGCGAGAGGCGAGGCGAAAGCCTTTTTGAAGGGAGGCGAACCTAAACGAGAAAAAATAGCATACACTAGTATTTCAAATGATAAACACTAAGCCAATGAATTTTATGAAGTGTATCATCCAAAAGATCCATAAAAACATACACCAAATGTCAAATAGCCAACAACTCTTGCATAGAGAAGAACTAAACCATTCAAATCCACAAAACGCTAGGGGTTTTTTTTCCCCAATTCATAATCATCTATGATTGTAAATGATTGTAGACTTCGTTCATTATTAAAAAAAAGAGAGGATAGGACAAGTTTACCTTCTTGTTTGCTAGAGATGAGAAAGGGAGAGCTTTGATAGCTGAGGAGAGAGAAGAAGAAGATCTGACTGATGACTGGAATCACTTAAAGGTAACACCATAAACCCTTAAATCCTACAGTTGTGATCGAATTTGACAAAGGCAAGCTTTTTTGTTGCCTCTCACACCTTTCTCGCCTAGGCATCGCATAGTTGAAGTCGCCTCGCCTTGCACCCCTCAAGGCGACAATCCATTGCCTTGAGGCGCCTCTCACTTAGGCAATCGCCTTTCGTCGCCTTTGACAACTCCGCAGTGGGTACAAAGAAGATTTATAAGTAAAGCCCTATAACTGTTGGAAATAACGAGTCAATTATATAGAAACTGTTTGAAATTTTAGTCCCACTTGCAACAGAAGCACCAACATAAAAATAAGCGCACACAAAAAAAAACACACGAGAAATTACGTGATTCAGCCTCAATGCGTACTCCACAGGAGAAAGAGAGCAATCCAGTATAACAACGAAGATTACAACGGTGATATACAAATACCCAAGGCCCAATTGGTATTTTCCCCACACCTCTTTTCTTCACTAGTTACATCCCACAATGCTCTCAAAGTAGATAAATTGTGACGGCAAGCCCTGTCCTTGTCCAGTCAGTCCTATCCCACACACCTGTTTAAACCTTAATTGCTCTCTTTTTCACATATCCAAGATAAGGAAAACCCATGGCTTTATAAAAACCCCCGTATGTGGCCAGAACTGCATTACCCATGAAGACAAACCAATTAATGACAACATATTTCCCAGACGAACAATTACTTCCGAGAAAGAATATGGGAGCTTCCCAGGAGACCAATGACATACCCCAAACTTTGACCCTTTGAATTCTCTACAAAAGGATAACTACTTGGGACCCACATGGACAAAAAAACTCCAGCAGAAACGAGAGGCCCTACTTCTCTATGTCTGTCAATGGAAGACTTACACAAATTCATACACGGTGGGTTAGCCGGTTAGGGGTGTTTCCCAAACGGTAACCCCTCCCATATCCTGATGGGTTACAAATGTTAGATTTCTTGGAGGGTTCCAACCTAAAACCAATTGGCTATAGGTGGAGTAGCCTCTAGAATTTATTAACCAAGCTTGGGTGGCTTAGATGAGCGATGTGGGACAAGTCTAACACTCCCCCTCACGTGCAGCCCGGATGCACGTGGAGGTGACAGACCAGGAGTTGACTGACTGACTCGGGCGACAGAGATGACAGAGACTTTCCCACGAGAGGTGAGGCCACCCAAGACCTAGCTCTGATACCATGTTAGATTTCTTGGAGGGTTCCAACCTAAAACCAATTGGCTATAGGTGGAGTAGCCTCTAGAATTTATTAACCAAGCTTGGGTGGCTTAGATGGGCGATGTGGGACAAGTCTAACAACAAATGCCTTACCCATGCCTTGAACCTAACCCATGTAGTGTACTCTGAATTTCCCCGGTAGAGATAGGGCACATCAGATTCGGAGACAAGTTTGGACAGGCACGTCGTGTTGTGGAGGTGATGAAGAAGTAGAGGCAAAACAAACCCAATGCGGCAGTAACAAAGGTGTAGAATGCCATGAATGCCACTTCGTTTTTTCTTCTCCTTATTTGGGTTCTGTTTAATCTTGTCATCCTATCAAGCCTACAACAATTAAACTTCAACTACTACTATGTTATTGAAATACATTAACCATTTTTTCCATTTCTAACAACCTATCGAATTAATATTGTAATAATAAAGATTATTTTTCAGCCAACAATTTCACCATTTTTTTTACACTCACCTGCACCCAACACACACAAACAAAGCCTGCACTTGACATGATTTTTGGTCAAATTGAAACCCTAAAGAAACCAGATTTTATGTTCGAAATATATACAAGAAATCGAAACCCAAATACGATAAATCGAAACCCTATTCCAGTTCATATGCAAGAAATCGCAACCCTATTCCAGTCCATATGCAAGAAATCGAAACCCAAATACCAGAAATCAATCCAAAAATACCAACCCTAATCGCAGAAATCGGACAAAAAAACAAGTGTAAATTGTACCTCAAATCGTGCACCAGAAATTGTACAAAAACCCAAAGCAGAAATCGATCCACAACTAAAATCGCGCAACAGAGAAATCGCACCAGAGAATTGCACAAATCGCGCGCACAACACAACAGCTATTTCCCCCTGTTCGTAAAGGGAAGAGGAGATGAAGAGGGGGAATGAGGGAGGGTAGACCGGGAGGGTAGAAAGGTCAAAAACACAAGGTGTGTTAGGCCGGATGAGCTATTGCGAGCTCGAGAGGTAGCCAAAAATTATGGCCCCAAATCCCGCTTCGCCGGGAGAAGAGAAAAAGGGGGATGAGGTAATACAGGGGTTTGGATGGATTCCAAACGGTGCGAAAAGAGTCACGTCAATACCTCAGCCGGCTGTATTGGCTTATACACGCTTTACATATGGTGGACAAGTTACCCGAATGACCCACCCCATTCCTATCCCTACCCTTTAACCATTTCTCCTAGAGTACCCCATCATGACCAAATTTAATCAAAATCTTGGATCAAAGAATACGCAAGAGAAATTTAAGAGACAGGAAAATCCATTTCCTATATGGGATCCAAAGAAAACCTCTTCATATGACACATTGACATTCACATGCCTAGAAAAGATCAACTATAACCTTTCATTCGTCTTTTTTTCAAGTGAAAACATGAGGAAAAAAAGGGCTTGAAATGAGTAAGAAAGATTCACCAGAAGGATATCCTCCTTTAAGAAAGACAATGGAAGTGCTGGCAGCCTCCAAGAATTCCCAGTGCAAAGAGATAGCTTGATTCTTCCACCGGGTGGGTGTGTGTGGGAGAGAGAGAGAGAGATATGCGTGGGGAAATTTGGTCTAAAGGTCTTTAATTAATACTAATGGTCCTATTTGTTTCCAATTTGCATCAATTGGGTCTGTATTTTTTCAATAGTGTCAACTAAGGACAATCACAAAGTTTGGAGCCATGAGGTTATTGGATTCCGAGTTTGCGGCCGGGAGTTTTTTATTGTAAAAGCGTAAATGATGAACACGATTTTGCAAAAGGTTGCAACTATGATGCAAAAGTTCATGGCCATAGTGGAAAAAAATGCGGCCATGATGAAAAAGTCTACGATGGGAGTTTTAAGTTTAAAAGCAAAACGATGAACACAATTTCACAAAGGTTTGCGGCCATGATGCCAATGTCTGCGGCCATATCCTCGACAGTCAGTCATCCTCTCCCGTCTCGTAGCTGGAAGCATGCGTCACCGAAGTATCAGAAAATAGCTTCTGGAGCAACAAACGCAATGTGAAATAAAGTTTGGAGTTTAGGGTTGGGTTTTTCCCCCAACAACTGTTGGGGCACGCCCAAGACCACACCAACGAAGCACACACACACAATCAAGCCATAATTGAGCAAGGAACACACACACAATGAGTAGGGAAAATTTCACTATATTAATTACTCAACATAGTTATAAAAAACCCTCTCTTCACTCTCAAACCTCACACTTACACACAAAACACACTCTCACTGCCCTTTTTGGCCGTCAATACAAAAACCAAAACACATGGGGAATAATCCCCTACATCTCACACACATGCACTTGGGTGTACCCAACAATCACCCCCTACACCCAAGTGGAAAGACGGTCATCTCTTCGCTCCCCGACCGGAGCGTCCACGATCCCAAACTTCGATAGCTCGTACCCCCTCAACGGATGCCCCGCACCCCCTCACTTGGTAGCCTCCTACCTCTTCATTGGGTGCAAACACGAACACATCGGAAATCAAAGCTTGGGCAAAAGAAACCTTTTTCTTTGGGCACAATTCTTCTTCACGAACTCCTCCAATCGATGCTCCATCCGAACTCAACAAAACAATGCGCTTCACGCAAAAACTCATTGGCTTGCGCCTTCACACGCCACACTTTACTTCCAACCGAACTTCTAGAGCGCATATCATCCCTTACAACGGAACCCTCAAACCGGTATAGACCATCGATCAATCTACCCTCAAGCATCACACGCTCCTCTTACCGAACCCGAAGAATACCCTCACTAGCCGAGAAAGTATACCCTTTCTCATTAAGTACTCCAAGCGAGATCAAATTCTTCTTCACACCCGGCACATGTCGAACATCCGACAACCGCACAAACCTTCCATCCGGCAAGTGAAACTTCACTATCCCCTTACCAACGACACGGCTCCTCGAGCCATTAGCCATCCGAACAACACCACCATCAAAAGCCTCATAACTACAAAACTCTCTCCTATCCCCACAAACATGATATGAGCACCTTGTGTCAAGTACCCAATCCATTTCTCTCGCAACATTAGGCTTTTCCTCAACCAACATAAGATCCCCATCCGAATCTTGGACTACCGCCGCTTCCTTCGATTTGCCCTTCATCTTAGGACAATCCCGAATCATATGTCCCTCTTCCTTGCAATAATGGCAAGTCTGACCAACCAACTTTGGGCAATCTCGAATCATGTGTCCTTCTTTCTTGCAATAAAAGCAAGATAAACCCCGATCCCTCGAACGCGAGCTTGACCGTGAATTGCCACCCTTCTTTTGGGTTCTCCCTCTAGCCCCTTCCGAAACCAAAGCTTGTGAATCATCAACACACTTCGTTCCCATCCCCTCATTCCGTCTTGCTTCCTCAATGAACAAGGCCTCTTTAACCATTGACATGGATACCTTTCCTTTCGGTGCCGAGTTACCGAGAGAAATCACAAGCATATCCCAATCCTCATGTAGGGAACTAAGCAACAACAAGGCTTGCAATTCATCATCAAGCTTCAATCCCGCACTACTAAGTTGATTCACCAAATTTTGGAATTCACTCGAATGCGTAGCAAGCGATTTTCCGCTCTTCAACTTCAAATTCACTAATCTCCTCATCAACAACGCTTTATTTCGGGAAGTTTTCGGTTGATACATACCCTCCAACGTCATCCACAAATTATAAGCATCGATCTCCTCGGACACATGATAAAACACCTCCTCGGAAATAAATTGCCGAATCAATCCTAACGCTCTTCGGTTCAATTTTTTCCAATCCTCCGTCTTCATCGCCGTTGGTTTTACCCCTTCACACTCCAACGGCTCATACAAATCCTTCCACGACAACAAATCCACCATTCTCGCTCTTCAAATCCCGTAATTGGAAGATGTCAATTGAACCATACTACTCATACTCGCATCTGCCATCTTACTTTATCACCCAAAAGTAAGCTAAACGCAATAAATCGACCATAGGTACTCCGAAAACTAATCCAAAAACTCAAAAAAACGCGTAAAAAACAAGCTGAAATACACAAATCAGCAAAATCCGAACCTGATCACTGCGAACCGACCCCGAAAACGAATCCGAAACGTCGAAACCAAGCTGGAACCGGTCCGAAATACCCCAAAATCGGACTGAACCAGCCACGAACCGGTCAAATCTCTGCCTGAACCGGTTTGTACCGCCCGAAAGCGTCTCGGGCTGACCTAGAACCGCTGACCCGCGTTGACCGAACCCTTTGACCTCGTCTTGACCCCTCTGAACCGGGTCTAGAAGCTTCTGAACCGGCAGATCTGGTTTAGATTTGCGCCTGCCTTGCGCCGCCTTCAACCGGCGCGTGTGGGCCACCCCCTCAACGTCCGACGACAAGCTTTACAGATCCGAGATCGTCTCCTCGAGACGAAGAAAACCCAGTGCTCAAAACTTGTCTTCGATCATCCACGACCTCGGGCTTTTCAAAACAACCTCTCTGCCCGTCGCCGACTCCGCCCGCTGCGATCGAATGTGTTTTCCGGGCTATCCCGAACTCCAACGGCGACGTTCTACACACCCCTGTGCTCGCCTTGACAAGACAAACAAAACCCTGTGCTCGAACCTTCAATCCAAGGAAGAACGAGTACGGGCTTTTCAAAAACGTACCTCGCAGTCTCGCCTCCGCCCGTAGCCGTTCGAATGAGTTTTCCGGTCACGTCCGCGCTCCTCTCGCGACGTGGTACCCCAAACCGAACTCCTCTCTTCAAGACGAACACAACCCCATGCTCAAATCTTGAATCCAACTACCTTCAACCCGAACCTCCTCTTCCGAGCTCAACAATAGCCGAACCAGCTCTGATACCACTGTTGGGGCACGCCCAAGACCGCACCAACGAAGCACACACACACAATCAAGCCATAATTGAGCAAGGAACACACACACAATGAGTAGGAAAAATTTCACTATATTAATTACTCAACATAGTTACAAAAAACCCTCTCTTCACTCTCAAACCTCACACTTACACACAAAACACACTCTCACTGCCCTTTTTGGCAGTCAATACAAAAACCAAAACACATGGGGAATAATCCCCTACATCTCACACACATGCACTTGGGTGTACCCAACAACAACTGATGGCGAATTACGAAGCACGACAAGCCAAAGCCATGGGAGGACGCAAGCATCTATCACTGGAAGATGAACAAGTTGGATCCTTGTTGGAACGAAGGCGGAAGAATGCTCGAAGTCAGCATCTATCACTGGAAGATGGACAAGTTGAATCCTTGTCTGATAATTGCATGAGATGTGATCTTTGTAAAAGTCTGAGATAGAAATTTCCTAGGTCAGTCAATTTTCCGTTTTAGGGAAGTTATCAAAAGTTTGAAGTTACACTTTTTTGCATTTTACAATAGCGAGAATGCAAAATCTATACCTTGAAAAAATATCATGAACTAGATTGCCACGAGCCCATAAAAGATGCAGATGATATATCTCATCTTAGATATTTTTTTATTGAAGCATGTGTTGAGAAATAGACCATACCACAAATACACAACGAGTGAAAACAATCGAGAAAAGAAACAAAGAACTCAAAGACATGGACTTTTTTATGGGGGATTTTTTGGATGGCTATTTCCCTTTTGGTTTAGATTCAAATAGGTTGACACTGACATGTGCCAGGAGGCCTCACCAAGAAGACTAGAAACTGATGCAGAAAGGAAGCAGTAGTTTGAAACGTGGACTTCTTGAACCTTTAGGGCACTATATATGTATCAAATTACTCCTTCCTTGCAGGCTATTGCCTTGCCAACTAGGTAAAAACAAGGACAAAATTCACAACTTGTAACAGTATTTGAAAAGAAAACTTGTAAGTGAAACTTGAGGATTGTGGACTTGGCACACCAAAAGGGAAAGCAAAAGATGGAAAAGAAAACCTCATCAGTTGGTGGGCTTCAAGTGATAAAAGAAGTGTGTAAGTTTTGGCTTGAGATACAAGGTATATAGAGAGGGAGGGAGTTTTAAAGTGTGAAATCTAACTAGTGTTCCAAATTCTCCCCTTAAAAAATAAGTACTTATTTGCAATTTTCAAGTTTAAAAATAATAGGCTTACAAAAATCAAAAAATATGTAATATGGATGATGTAGGCCGAGACCCGTGAGGTTAGGATAATCCCGGGATGCCACTCGACCGGGGGCAACGGAAGTCACTCGACGTTGCTAATCGCGGAAGACACTCATGCGATCAAGTCACACACTTGATTATCGAAGGACTCACTCACTTCAAGCAAGAATAGAACTTGCACAATATATTTTTATAAACTCAAACTACTCCCTATTTTATTTCACTAGCAAAGCTTATATAGGATTTCAAGGAACAACCCTCGAAGAATAGGAAATACAAACTTAAACTTTCAAGACAACTCATAATGAAAATTAGACTTTGACTCCGAAAAACTAGGAAGACTCATAGAACAAATACAACGGCAATTAGACTCCTTGACTAACATAGAAAATGATAAAACTCTTTAGCTAATACAAAAAATGATAAAAGACTCTTTGACTCACATTATACTACTAAAACTGAAAGACTTAAATAGTTTAATTTTTTTTCAAATTTTGACTGCATCATTCTCCATTTCTTTGAAAAAAACCTCATCCTCGAGTTTCTATGGTTTGAAACAATTTAGAATGCCGAATCTTGTCTGCATCCCCCTTGTACTTGAAATTCATTTTTCCACATACGAACTTTAAAATGTCGCCAAAAACTGAATGAACAATTTCCTTCAAATTCTGCTCTAGGTACGTAACCCATGGATTCTTGCTTGTGGAGCCTTCAACAAATTTCCAAAATGGATCCACATTTTGTTGCTCGAAAGACTCACCACTGATGAGCACCCAATATTATAGATATTTGGTACGACTAGTCCCGTTTTATGTTGTTTTATCTTGAGTTTATTAAGTTTTTATAATGATATTGCACGTAAGGTGTATTTTTAGTGTTTTCAGGTAAAACGTGCAAACAAGACGCATTTCAATGCCATGCATGGCCCAAGTGCTTCCAAGTACCCGAAGACCCTGTCGGCCCCTTAAAATTTGTCTAAGTATGGAAAAATGACTTTCCGAAAAAGTATCGATTTTCGAGATTAAAAATGACGGTAATTGATCCTTGAATTTTTCTAAGAGTAATTACAAAGTTACAAGGTTTTATTTGAAGAGTAAGGTCATGTTTTGAGTCATTTTCTCGTGAGAAAAATGTGCAGTTTTCCATTTTACACTAAAAGTGAGGGGTTGACATTTTGATTTAATTGGAATCTTGAAATTCTGGTAATGCCATTGTTTTCAAATTGGGGGTACTTTCTTATTTTCTTTAAATAAATTAAAGTAAAGAAAAGGTAAAAGAAAGGTTTAAAATGTAGTCTTTACTTAAGTTTAGAGAATGAAAATAAGATGCTGAGGAGCTGTGAAGTTGCTGGAAGTTGTTTGCTGAAGCTTAAGCCTGCCTGGAATCTGCAGTTTTTCAAGATGTTATCGATACCTCCTCATTATGTCATCGATAACATTTGGTGATCTTGATCCAGAAGTTGTCCAGCCTTGAGAGTATCGATACCTCTGTTGAAAGTTATCGATACCATGCTTCTACGGGGGAATATTTGACTGATGTTATCGATATCTTTTCTTATGGCATCGATAACAATTGTTTCCTGCAGATATTTTTGTTGCTTTTTCAGACTTTCCACTTATGGAAACTTTCTACTTTTGGATTGTTTTTGGGATATTTTGGGAGCCTTTTGGTCCTTTTTAGGGCTGGTTTGTAAGCCATACAAATAGGCTTGTATGTCATTTATGGAAGGCATAGGCCATTAGTTAGATTTAGGCCTAAGTTTTCTAGTTTTTGCTCTAGGTTTCTCTATAGCTTTGTTTCGAGCTCTTCTTGTCATTTCATTCAAGAACTCTTCAAGGTCCTAGTTGTATGTTTAATTCTCAAGTATTAATGTTATAGCTACGGTTTGGATCTTCATATAAATCAAGTTTATTTTAGTTTTTATTGGTGAATCATGTTTTCTATGCTTAACTCTTTTTCTAGTCTTTTTGCTATGTGTGAGTAGTATATAGGTTTGGTCATAGGGTGAGATTCACTCTGTGACTGAACCCTATGACTTGGTGATTCAAATGGTTTCTCTTAATTTTAACTCAATTTCAAGGTTTTGAATGAATTAAACCCATGATGTCTAGCATAGATCATGAGATTGGTGGCTTCTTTGATCATGGAGTTTATCGCTTTGTGCTACGTGATTGGTAATCCTACGCGTGCGAACGATCTTTTTTTGTCTCTCACTTGCATTAAATGAGTTCAGTTTGAATTAGAGTTTTGAGTTAAGTTACAAGTAGTCTTCAGTTTTTAATTCTTATAGTGGAATCTGGACGGTTTCGGTTCACTCTTGAGTTAGATGAAGAAAACCGTTTGATGGCTAAGTCGTGGGTAAATCAATCCCTTTGACTCGACCATCTCTTTAATCTAGTTTATTTCCAAATTTAATATCGTCATTTGAATCAAACACCAAAGTTGGCCGCTTGAACGCCGCAGCTCTTAATCAACATCTATTCCAAATTCGCTAAAGAAGATTTCTCCGTGGGAACGATTCCGGTCTTCCGGTTTATATGCTATCAACGACCTAGCCCCATGCCTGGGTGCAAACCTTTCTAGGAGGTTAGGTTGCGGAATTAAGCAACCACGTATTCGGATCTCATCACTTGCGTTAGAAACTCAAATTGAACTTTGTTGGGTGTTGTGAACTGGTAACATAGCGGTCAGCTCTCCCAATGCAATGCCCTCGTGTTCGGGGTCTTCATCATAGATAGTAGACTTGGACCTATCAACCATATCTGTAGTTTTGCACCATTTGCCGCCATCATAAGTATTATCAGCATTGTCATTAGGAAGACATTGCTCATAAACTACTGAACCTGAATGTTGACGTCTGTTAGAATATAGAATTAGTAGTAGTCCCACATTGCTTAGTTTATTTATTTAATATGTGAGTCGTCTATATAAATAAGATTGTTATGTGTTAGGGTTATTAACACCCTACACACTTATCCTTCCTATACAACAACGTCTTTGGACGATTAAGAATCCTTCTTCATTGTACTCATCATAGATTGGAGGCAAATTCCAATTCACCAATGGTTGTGACATTATCGAATCTTTATCGAAAAAAATTCCTTCCAACACATGATCTTTCCTTGGTCTTTCACTCATGCGCAACATTTTATCTCAAAATGCCACGTGATGAAAACTCAGTAGGGCAGGATCACCGCTCTGATACCAATTTGATGCAAGGCGAAACGCAACAAAGTATAGCTGAAACAGAAAGGTTCCAGCTAAGAGAAAAAGAATAGTCCTGGGAAGCCACTCGACCAGGGGCAACAGAAGTCACTCGATGTTGCTAATCGCGAAAGACACTCACGCGACCAAGTCACACACTTGATTGTCGGAGGAATCACTCACTCCTGAAGGTAAATCATGATTTAAGTGGGGGCCATGGCGGTGGGTTGTTGTGCTAGTCTCCCCGGAGGTTTAGATCGCGCAGTTGGGTCTAATAGTGATTCGGCTGCAGGGTTGTTCCTCGGTTAAAAAAAAAAAAAAATTCACTACATCTCCTATCTCCCAGAATATGTAGTTTCCCAATCCATGTTCACAATTTCCCCCCTAAGTTATCATCTCTCTGTATCAATGCCGTATGTTGCCAAGTTTGTTTTACTTGACACAAAACCCTCTTCTTACTATTTTATCTGCGTTGCTTGCCCTTGTTGGAAATCTCCTTTTTTTTGTTTGACCTTTGGATCATTTCTTTCATCTGTTTCTCCAAAGGTTTTCTCATATATGTCTCCTTGTACTTGATTATTCAAAATTATAAGAAAAAAGCATCTAAATGGAGCTTCTCGAAAATAAGCTTTTTCAGCTCTTTAAGTTGTTTCCTGTGTACAAGCAGAAAGCAAAAGTTGTTCTAGATCAAATGAAAAAGAGGGAGTCATGAGTTGCGGCTTAATTTGTCCATACATTTTATTCTTCGCGTCGAGATTTCAAATAGGTTCTCCCTTCGCTTCCATTGCAATTTTGAGTAGAACCCGAGTTCGCCTCCTGTCTGATCAATTCTTTTTTAGTTCAAGACCGACTAATTATGGTAGCATTGTACATCCTGGTGAAAGTTTCCTGCATTATAACTTCAGCTACTAACAGTTTTCTTCTTATGTTTTTTTTTTTCCAGGTACGGGAATATTTCTGTATGAGGATGTGAAATCATGCTCATGTGAAGATGTGCAAGTGCTGTGGTCCTTAGTCCTTACCGGTGGAGTCAGACGCAGCTTTGTTTTCAAAACCTTGAAGCCTCTTCCACTAGCTCCATGCATGGAAATTACTCTAAGAGAGGAGGATTTATGAAAAAGACTGCAAGTGTGCATATTTACTTACATTGCACTCATGGGGAAGCCATTTGTCATGGTCTTGTCCTTCCTCTGGTATATGAAGCCATATCTTAGTTGTATGGGAATCTCGTAATCCTGCCCTTTTTCTGCTCAATACATATATGTTACTGGTATTACCTCATTATCTTGCATCCAGTTGTAAATTGCAATAATTAACTTAATATTTTCATCTCTCTTTCCCGTATATATGATACATTGTTCATCAACGATACTTCCCAACTCTTTATTTGAATAACCAAAGGAATATTCTGCTTTCTTTTACCCCTTTCTAGTTTGTCTAGAGTCTTGCCTAGTGGAAATTAGGTACCTTATTGTTATGAACCATTGATGTGTAGTTCTTGGAATGCAACATGTAGAGATTGGTCTATTTATGGTACAGTTGTGGTTTGTTTAGACGTATTTGATTTAGCTGTGTATTCCATACTTCACGAGAAATGTTCTGTGCGAAGTTTAAGCCTCGTATGGGTTTGGATTTTTTGAATTGTACTTACGAAGAGAAAACTTATGGAACTTAAGAGGTGTGACTGTGTGAGATGGATATTGAGAGGGAGCATTGCACATTTCAGGTTGTGACCTTGGTTCAAAAAGAAAAAGGTAAGGACTTGGGCCTCGAGGACACCAAGTAGAGCAAGGGCAAAGTTCTTCTTTTTTTTTTTTGGTAATGAGCGATGCAACTAAGATTACGAATTAAAAATAAGTCTTGAACAAAGGGAAAAGTTACTCTTGAACAAAGGGCTCCGGTGCTCTAGTGAAGCTATGAACTTTGCCCTTGTTTTGGTGGTAGAGCAAGGGCAAAGTTACTCTTCTTCTTTGTGTGTGTGTGTCCGAGGACTCAAAAGCTAGCTCATAATTGTGGAGTGTTTGGCCACGTAAGACCACATTGCAAGAAATTACACATGTATTGTCTTTCACACACACCTGAAAAAACGTATTTGCATAAACATGTGTAATACATATCCACTTGCACAAAATGTTACTGTGTATTGTGTTGTGGCCATGTGGTGGCAATGGCAACCCTGAATAATTTCTCCTTTTCACCATAATCAGCGGAAGTAGAATTATTGTACTTCTAAGAATGCGATCTCGTCGAAGAATGTGATATTGCCCTTGCCAAAAAAGAAAAAGAGAAGAGAGAGAAAAGAATGTGGGCCGCAGTGGTGGAGATACGTACATGGGGAAAATTATCCAGTTTTTTGCGAGAACTGATGCCAACCCCTTTTCTATTTCTGTGGAACTTATCATCAAGCACACCCATAAAGTTTTTTTAATCATGTTAAGTTGGCGAAAATTATCCATTGCCACTAACAACATGTCCCTTAATGACTGACATTATCTAACTAGCCGTGTTGTGCAGAAATTGGTATTATAGCTTAGCTGCTAGCTTCCAATAGAAATACCTTCATCGGTCTGTAAATGTATTCGTCGGGATCCGTGGGGAGGAGGGAGAGAGAGAGAGCACAAACGGATTCTATGTGAGGGGTGGTTGTAAATTCAGTTCCAATCTATCTATCTATCAATATTCTAAGGGAATGTAGTTGAACTCTCAAAAAGCTTCCAAATCTCCAATCCTTATTTCCTAGATTTTCTATTTTGTTTAGAAAGAAAAAAAATACCCACGTTCATCGAACGGGCGTAACGCTAGAACGGATTAGTTTTGCCCGTGTATAAAACGGGTTGAACGCTAGTTTTGAGATTAAATAATTGGCATGATGATAGAACAATTCAGCCTCCTGCTCTTCTTTTTCGTTTAGCATTTCAGAGATGTAAATCTTCATGGCAACCAAGGATTGAGGCTGACAAACTTCATGATCCTATGGTACTGGTAAATTGCGGTATCGAGAAGTGTAACAATATCTGTGATATTGCCTTGTATTGACAGATATTGGCCGAAGTCAGATAGTAGCAGCCACTACATAGGCCAATAACAGTATCAAAATTCAAAATTTCGTTACGTAATGACGATACAATAAGTAGCGACCTTTACTTAAAAGCCTGCCGGTACCGTTTTTTATGAATTCCCTAAATTGTACTAGTAATTGCACTCACACAACATATAGAAATATATTCACCTTGTTTGGTTGAACATTGTGAGAGTAACTTTTACTCTCGACACTGTTTTCAATAAATTTCTCTCTCTATCTCTCTCCACTCATTACCACTCAACTCTCAAAAATAACTTTCTAAAAGCTCAACCAATCGGGGTGATTATTTTTACTTACTAGATAAGGTAGATCTCTAAGTTTGGAGTTGTTGGTTGATTCTGTGGGTCAGCATCTTGCATACCAACCAACCACATTATGTTTATCTACCTCTAGTTTTTTATGTTTCTCTCTTTCATAGAGTTGCATTTTTTTTTGGGAAGAATTGAAGAAGGGAGTTTATAAATGCAACTACAAATTTACTGCATGTAGCCTTTTGCTAACTTAAACTACAAATCTTATAAAAATTTGCTATCATACAACCTCACAATAGCTGTGAACTTCCAAAATTATCCTTCCCTACTCTAACCAAGTACTTCGGCCAAAATTTCAAAACTTCCGCTCTCTATTTTCTGAAACCCACTTCTGAAAACCAGTTCCGAGTTTTGGAATATGATATTATCCTCAATTTTCAAACTCTAGAGTTTAAAATGTTGGCTTAATTTCAAGTTTTATAATCTGACAATGTCGTGCCAGAGCCAGATTTAAAATGGAGGAGTGATTATTGTTGACAAGTTTCGAACTCTAAAGTTTGAAATTTTGGCAGAATTCCGAGTTTTAGAATATGATATTGTTTCCAATTTTCAAACTCTAGAGTTTGAAATTGTGGTGTAATTTCAAGTTTTAAAATATGACAATGTCGGGACAGAACCAGGCTAAAAATGGAGGAGTGATGAGTTATCTCTTGTTGTGACTTCCGCTCTGAAACTACAACATCCATGGCTCCCTTCCTTGTCAATTTTCATTTCCATTGCACAACCTTCTAATCCCCAATCAAAATGCACATTGCTCTCATATGTTAGGTCAAAGACTTCTTCTTTACCAATGGAGGGAGAGGAAGCAATGGAAGTTTCCATTGAGAGTTAGGAGGTGTGAGGTGAGAGTTCGGAGGCAGATGTTGACTAGGTTTATGGTGGGAGGTGGGAGCTCAACAATGGTGGTGGCCTGGAATGGAACCAGAAGAACCAGAAGATTTCCCTTGGAAGAAGATGGAAAAAAATGGAGGGAAACGTGGGTGGGTTATGGGGTGTATGTGTTTTGGATGTGGTTATATGTTTGTGGTTGTATGTAATAAAAATAGGGGTATTTTTGTCCATTTCTATAAGGGCATTTTTGTCCGAATATTATTTACTTAAAAACAAGTTACATGCAGTAAATTCGCAGTTGTATTCATAAACTCCCTTGAAGAATTCATTCTTACTTGAAAATTCGTTGGCTAAAAGGTTGGAGCGGTAATCCGGTATGTGCAAAATGTTACCATTTCATAAGGGGCCGACTATTTGCAACTGCTACGAATTTACTATATGTAGTCTGCGTTAAACAATAATTCTAGTGACACACCCAAATACACACCCACACTCACATGAGTGGTGGGCCCTATACACACACTAGAGTATGTAGTGTGTGTGGGACCCACCACCCATGTGAGTGGTGGGTGTGAATTTGGGTGTGGTACTAGCACCATTGCTGCGCTAAATCAAACCCATAAATCTTATAACAATTTACTATATACAACCTAACAAATATCCATGAACTTTCCAAATTACCCTTCCCTCCCCACCAGCCATCTCCTCCCCTTCCCCCTTTCTCTGTCTCACCGTTCTCTCTTTTCCACCACCACCCAACACCACCACCACAACACCAAAACCTAATAATTTTCCCTAACTTTCTTCTTCCCCCTTCTTCTACGTTCACTACCACCAATACAACCACACCACCAACGGCCCAACACCACCTCCATAACTGCCACACCACCACCATCAGTTGCATCCCACCATCACCGACACCACCTCCATCAAAAAAAAATTCCCGACATGTTCGGATACAAAAAGCTGAAAAATTTAGAAAATTCCAGGTTTTAAAACTCGAAAATGTTTACAAAATTTGGATTCTAATATCTGAAAATCTTAGACATATCCAGGTTTTGATATCTGAATGGTTTTAGAAACGAATTCATACTTTAAAATATGAGAATATATGACACTTTCGAGTTTTAAAATCTGAAACCTTTATAACGCATCTTCAAATTGCGTCATTTTGTTTTGTTGTAAAAACGCATTTCGTGCATGTGCGATTGACATCACGCATTTTGATAATGCGCGATGGACAATTCATACTTGAAAATCTGAAAAATATGTCACGTTCGAGTTTTATAACCTAAAAATGCTTACGGGTTTCAGATTTTTGAATCCAAAACTATAATCAATATCAAAAATCGATGTTCAAAAAAAATTCATCGTTCTTCGTTTCAGTTTTGTTAGATTTGTAACTTTTTGGTTCAATCGAACACAAGAGCTATCAAATATTTAGGGGAAATTGATCTTCGTTTCAGTTCCAAGTTGGCAGCGACCGGAGCTGTCGAAGGTGGACGTCGAACAACCCCTCCTCGTTGCAGTTCCAAATAAACGCGGGCGACGTCGAACAATCCCTTCTCCTTCTCTTGAATTGGGTTTGATACAATGTGGCCAAGTTTAGATGGAATGTGGAGCTTGAAACCGGTGGTTATGGTGGAAACTGGGAGGGAGGGAGGAACCAGTGGTGGTTATGGTGGAAACGTGGGAGGGAGGGAGGAAGATGGGTGGATTGTGTTTAGTAATCTTAAGGGTATTTTTGTCCATTTTTTAAGAGCATTTTTGTCCGAAAGTGATTTATTTTAAAAGAGGCTACGTACAATAAATTCGCAATTGCAAATTCGCAATTGCAAAGAGTCGGACCCTTTCATAATAAAGGTGGATGGCAGTTCCGTCCGCGGGTATCACAAGTCCTGTGCAGGCTGCGGAGAGGTTCTCCATCTCTCCGAGTCAGCCACAAACAGTCTCAATTTCAAAGCCATGTCAACTGGAAACATTGAAACAACGAATTTAGATTACACAAGCAATTTTGAGGATCCAACCTTTGCAACCAGAAATTCTTGGCAAATTCAATTCGGGCCAAATGCACAATACAACTTTCAAAGAACACTCAACAGTTGGGATTATTGAATCCTGAAATGTATGGGTCACTCAACTGAATTGGAAAACATCCGGAAAAGCACGTCAGTCAGTAAGACTGCTTCATCTTGCCTTTGACCTATCTTCCAAACCTTGAATTCTGGAGGGAAGTAGTTAGCATCCCTCCAACATTTCAGTGATTCCACCGAAAAGGGCCCCTGCACAATTCCCGTAGGATCCTTATAGTGCCATATCATTCTACCAGGGTGCTGATCATTGAGACTCAGGTCTCCACAACCAGGGTGGTCTTCACCTTCCTCACTATCATCATCAAGTACTTCAATCACCTGAGTTGCCACAATCTGCTTATCAACCATTCTGCCAGCTTTCTTTGATTCTTCCAACTTTCTGTGATGTATCTTCTGTTGTTCGGAAAATTGAGCAGGCAGATCATCTGCATCAAATGAACCACCAACACAAAGTTCCAAAGTTCGAACTTGTACTTGTACATGTACATGTCTTACCATTCACGGACTAATTCTTTTTCCTTTTTACATGTATTCAGAAAAATGAATTAGAAATGACAAGCTACCACCCGCAGGTGCTTAAAGCAATCATTCGCTCGTCGTGGTATATGAACAAGTGAACCATGCTCAATAAACTGCAAAAGTACCTGAACTATGTGACATGACAGAGATACTGCCTGTTCTACGTTTGTGATTTACAATTTTAGCCAGGTCAAGGATTTGTATAGTGGATTGTACCACAAGAACGATGATCGACATATTTAATGACATCAAGAAACAGATTACGAAGAGTCATGAGGCTTTGTTTGGTTTGGGTTTTGAACGAGGTTTTTGGGTTAATGAGTGGAGAGAGAAAAATGAAAGTAATATTAGAGAAAAAACTTATTGGAGACCGTACACAGAGAGAGAGTTTGGTTTTAGAGACCCAAAGCAAATAGTCTAAGGCTTTGTTTGGTTTGGGTTTTGAGAGAGGTTTTTGGGGTAACGAGGGGAGAGAGATAAATAGATAAATGAGTGTAATAATTGGAGAGAACTTATTGGGAACTGTGCACAAAGAAAGGGGTTGTTACAATAATGCCGACCTAAATTGACATGCGATGCCATATCAAGGAAGGATACGAATTTACTGAATCTAAGTGAACATATAGCCCACAAAGAAACAGGATGACAAACTGGATTCATGTAGCCGGCTCTACTTGATTGGGAGACAAGCTTAATTTGTTTTGGTTCAAGGCAAATTGACCTCCATAAGAAAATATCTTTAGTGTTGACTACCCTAAGCAGGGTCTTATTGTTAAATCTTAAACAAAGTTAACAAACAAATAATCAACAATCAACTGCTCTAATAGCAGTTACCATTATGTGCTCGTGAGCACGAAAACCTAGTGGGTATGTTGGTTTCCTACTAATGTAAATTTCCTAAAGCCAAGGACTCATTATTTCATTACTTCAAATCCTATCTCAGGTTGTTCCTCCAAGAACAAAGCCGTATTACACTATTATTTTGGAGATGTTGATCACTCATTATATGTTTCTCAATCTGAACTCACGAACTACCAAAACTATTAACTCAAAGAAAATGAAGCCAAAGGCAGTCCCTAAATTGTTGTATAATAGAATGACGAATCAGCACAAAAGGGAAAAACGTGGACGAGAAACATATTGACCTTCTTGCTTTCTGTTAGATACACCTCCACTGCTGAAATATCTGTTTTCTTCTCTGGCTTGAGGTGAATCACAGAGAGTAACTGTGGATGCAGTGGCCACATCTGCAGACCCTGAAGCTACAAAAGAGATGTGCAACAAATATAAGACGTTGTATAAGAAGCTCCACCCATATACATTAAAACATTGATGATTAACAAGACCAAGACACAAAAGAAGCATAACAATATTTGTACCAATAATAACTTTCCCCAGAAAACTGAAACTAATTTTCCGACAAGTTAGTTCAGCAGAGCAAAATTATACAAGGGAAAATTCTTTTCGGCCCCTCAAGTTTTGGCCTGGAGCACTTCATGCTTCATGTGGCTTTGGAATAAAGTGTGACGCTCGCTCCGTTGATGGAAGCTGCAAAATGAATTTTATACCCCTCTTTATCTTCTTTTTCCTTCCATTATCCTTCTCTTTCTCTACCTTCTCTACTTTCATAGCCCACACAAACACACCCCCAAAATATATACGTGCCTTTTCCACATATACCACCACACCATATGCACTGCAGGCCTATCGTAAAACCTGCAATCTCATAATCTTCCTCAGGCAGCCACTCAGGGGGGATTCCTCCCAGGCTTTTGCCATGACTACTACTCACTCAATTTTGCATGGTTCCTACATGTATATTACCTACCCACTTGGATCTACAACTTTGGCTCTTCTCATCATATGACCCCTAATTTGTCTCTTCTTAGTCATTGTGTTTCTCGTGCTTCTCCTATTAGTATTGCCACTGCAAATGGGAACCTATGATGTTGTTTCTATTGATTCCATCCTCTCTACTTCATCCCCTTTATCATCTATTCCTAATGTCTTTTGTGTTCCTCAACCATCCTAAAGCGTACTTTCAATTAGCCATTTGTCTTGGGGGGGTTGTGGTTTCCAAGTAGCAGATTGGGAAAGACGGTGATTTAGTGATCTTTGAAAGCTTGCATACCCCGACAGAGCCTTTTTCCATTGCTGCGTCATCCTTTTGCCATCCCCTTTTTTATCTTTGGCATCCTAGGTTAACACATTTGTCTAGTGAAAGTCTAAAACTTTTGGTTTAAGTCAAGTCTTTTGGCGAAATTTATGTTAATGAGATTTCTGAATGCAGTGGTAGTAAGTTAGCAAAAATGTCCGCTTTGGTCTTTAAAAAAATACCTCTGTTTCTACTTCTCCTTTTCAGATTTTCTTATTGATTTATGGGGTTCATCCCCGATTGCCACTAGAGGTGGTTCTGTTCTTTATGTCCTGTTTGTTGATTAAAGTAGGTATTCATGAGTTTACATGATGATGCACAAATATGAGTTTTTTTTTTGATTTATCATACTTTCATGCTTTGGTTCAAACCGAATTTTCTGCATCTATTAAAATTCTTGGTTCTTATTTGAGTGTTAAGTATTTTCTTAAAGAGTTTGTTCGATTATCAGATACACATGGGACTATTTGTTGAACTTCTTATTTTGACACTCCTGTAAAAAATGGTAGGCTTGAAAGAAAGCATCATCACCTTCTTGACACTGTTAGGTCAATATTGTTGTCATCCTCTATTCCTTCTATGTTCTATGGAGAAGTTGTATTCATTGCAGCCTATCTTCTAAACTGGATACCCACCCTCTTCTCCCAGGTAGTTGACTCTATGGTCAGGTCCCTTCTCTCACATAGTTCCCCATATAAGCGACTCTATGGTTAGGTTCCTAACTACTATCTCCTTCGTTTGTTTGGTTCTAGTTGTTTTCTCCTTCTCCCCAAGAAAGATCGCACTAAGCTGAGTGCTCGTTGCATCTTATGTGACTTCTTGGGATATGACATTAATAAAAAGGCTAATCAGTGTAAGAATGCCGTGACCAAAAAGCTGTATGTATCTAGGCATGTCACATTCCTTGAGTGCCTAACATATTTTACTCTTCTTCCCAAAGCTGCTCCTATAGCCAAAGAGGATTTAACTCGTATTGACCCCTTCCCTATGGATGTGCCTACCTTCCCTATGGATGTGCCTACGGAAGGATTTAACTCGTTATGAATGTATCTTTTTTATCTCTCTGTTTTAGGCCTAGATTCCGTATCTTTTTTCTTGAGGGTAGGAATTAGGATGGTCAATATGCCTTCTAGGGCAACATTATGTTTTTATATTTAGAGGGTTGTATTATTCATCATCTTAATCAGCAACACATTTGTTCTCTTCTTCTTTGCACTATATCACCTGTACCCGTACTCACGCTTCATTGTATTGAACTCAACCAATTACAAAAAGGTTTCCAATAATTATTCACAATGCAACCCTAAGAACTAAAAGGCAAAAGTACCTCCGACCTAATTAACAAATAACTAAAAGCACATCTCATGTTCTTGGCTACGAAGCACCACAAATTGCCTCTCCCCCTCAACTCTTACCCGTCCGGCTCCATGCACTAGATTAGAACCAAGAAATGTGGTATAGGTATCCACATTTGAGCCAAGGTGTGCTAGTTCATCAAACAATAGTTGCTGATGATACTCTGATATGCACCGATGCATAGCCCAACAACAAAAGATCTCTTTTTTCCACGAATTGTTGTCCCAGATCCCAAACACATAAGAAGTTTCCGCAGTTAGTCTCATCCACTAATAAGTGCCACATCAAGGTGCTTCTTTCTATCTAAGCCTAGGACTAACTACATGGCAAACTAGGGACATGATTTCAGTGGATTTACAACTAACGAACCAGATCACTCATAAGTAATTCTTGATGGTAGCGGCCAGGAAAGCCTACAGAAGACATGGGACAAGACCAACACCAGGAAGACATTCATTTAACACCAGTAGAAACTCCAAGCATTATGGTGGAAAAGACTTCCATAGCCTACTCTAAAGAAATGGTGAACTCCTGATCGGTTCTGCTGCTAAGGGGGCAGGTGAAGAAGCAAAATCTGACTTAAAGGCTTCAAATCAAGTTTCTTAAAAAAACCTTTCGCAATCTTCTTCCAACTTCACTGATTTCATAGTCACTCATACTCCATTGGATAAAGTAATCGCAGAACCCATTTCAGGACTATTTTTGTCACTAGAAAACAGCTTTAAGGTGCCTAAGAAATAAGAATTGTAATTGAGATTCAAGAGAAAAAAAATACAAGAGGCAGTTTATTTTTCCACAACTTTAATGCATGTGAAGTTATGAACTGATTTGCTTTGAAAACCAAAGAATTAGAATAGAGGTTCATCTACTAAAAGAAGAGGGTGGCGCTAATGCCACGATGCTTTTCATTAGGGCAATGACAGTTTTTGTTTCCTGACAATTTTGCCCATTAATCCTTCTCGTTTGACTTACTGTTACTTTTCCCCTCTCTCTCTCCCTCTCTCTCTCTCTCTCTCTCTCTCTCTCTCCAAATTGCACGCTTAATACTGTATTTTTGTAATCACAATTGATGGCTGGAGGAGGAGACCACTGCAGAGGTGAAACATTCGAGATCACCGTTCTGGATTCGCTGGCGATCATTGCCGTTGACCTTCACATCTGTACCCACCTCAGTTTCTATCAATGAAAAAGGGACAATCTACACTTTCGAACAAAGTGTGGAGAGAGAAGATCAATAATGGAACAATTGGGTTTCTTGATATTTTAAATTTTCTATGATATTCATTCTATTCATCATTTTTTAGGAACAGGTTCGCCATTTCTTTTCATAGAAAGATATGTTAGCGCTCTTCTATCTATTATCTGCAATTCTGTATAGATTTAAGGTTGGAAGTACTGATTTACTTGAATGGGTTTCCCACAAGGGGGATGCATTGAATAGGGATTTGGTATGGCCCCTTGTGTCTGGTTTGTAGTGAGAGTGGACAGAGGAGAAGCAGAGGTGGGTTTCTTGAGGGGGCCGAAGAGGAGAGGGAAGGAGAGGACAAGAATCCATTCGGTCGGTCGTCGTGTGACAATATTAAATTATTAATGGTTGGAGCGGTGAGCCACCCGATGGGAGAAAGAGGGAGAGAGGCAAAGGGGTTGTAAAGTGGACAAGAGAGAGAGAGAGAGAGAGAGAGAGAGAGATGAGTTCTCAATGCTTTGACTCGGGAGTAAAATTGTCAGGAAACAAAAACTGTCGTGGCCCTAAAGAAAAGCATCGTGGCATTAGCGCCACCCAAAGAAGAAACCCAAGTATCAAACAAATCATTTTCAAAGTCAGTACAACTCGTATAAAAATCCAAAACTATCTGATCCTATCTCCTCTCTTTATGAAACAACTAGACTGTATTTTAGATCTAAAGATGTGAACCTGCAAAAGCTTTGGAAACAGTCGTGCACACCTATATGTTTTCATGTGACAACCAAGTGCGACCTTAACTGATCGAAAACATGTATAGCAAGAGATGAGAAGGCAAACAGATGAACTTATGTCAATGACGCACCTGCTGCATCAGCACTGTCAGAGTTTTGGGTTGACGGAATCTGATTTGTTTCTAAATCATGACTAGAAATTTCTATTGTCTCCCAAAAAATTGATTTTGGGGAGGCATTAGTTCCCTCCTGCGGTCTAGCTTCCTCCTCTACTTCATCTGCAATTACATTTGGAATTTCAAGCAATAGTCTTGACTGTTCAGATGGCGTCTGAAGTAGCTGCTTTTTTTTAAGGTACTCGTCTAATGTAAAGGATGAAACAAGTTAAGGAGACAATGATGCTTAATAAATTGAGATGTTTTTTCTGTTGACATACTGGTCACCTAAGGGTTTTAACCATTGCAAATAATTGAAGGACATGCCTGCCAGTTCACAAATAAATGCTATAGTAAAATTCCTTGCTCAGTTATGAACTAACCATCGTACCACTCTGAACTCCACACTCGATGATGGATACTGGATCTGCAGTATCAGTAGAGAAGCCAGAGCATTGCACATAATTTTCATGCACACACTTCATATGAGTAGGATACTAGGATCAACTTGTTATTGCAAGGCTATCGCTAATATTATAGTACTTAAGAAGAACTTGAGGAACGAATTTTGCCAAGCAAACTAAAATGAAACATATAGGTCATACTACATAACTAGACCTGGCATAAACTAGACCACGTAAGGACTAAGATTCTTGCGCTCAAGATTTTTTGAAACACGTAAGTTACCAAGTATACTGTTGTCGTGATGAAAAAAAAAAAAAGTATACTGTTGTACATAATGGCTGCAAAACACTACCCATGGCATTCAACAACCAGCATCTGAAAACTCTAAAAAAAGGTTACCTCAAACTCTAAAAACTCAATATGGGAGGTTCTCAACTCCAATAAATGTGATGCTACCCAAGTTCAAAGAGAAACAAATGTGTGGGCCCCAAGGCAGCTTATGCACCTTCACTCCATTCAAAAGACGGTAGAATGTGCCAAGTTGCGGAAGGCATGAATTCAACAGCCCCGTTGTCCAACTGTACAGAGTAAACCTTAATCAGGTGCGCCAATTCCATCAAAAGCTCCAAAATTCTAATCGACCCATCAAACTTAAATTGTAATTAAAAGAGTCAGAACCCGAGCTCTTTTTTCTAACTTTCCCATCTCCTTCCCACTTCAACTATGGATGGAGTCCAACATCACTAGGGGAAACACAACGCATCCCAAACAGGCTAACAAGGAGTAACAAGATCACTAACCGACTTCCCACTTCGTTTCTTCACATGC
Source organism: Rhododendron molle (assembly GCA_025413875.1). Classification (NCBI taxonomy): domain Eukaryota; kingdom Viridiplantae; phylum Streptophyta; class Magnoliopsida; order Ericales; family Ericaceae; genus Rhododendron; species Rhododendron molle. The sequence continues at coordinate 108,090 of CM046396.1, read as the reverse complement.
ACTGTCAATAATAAATTACTAGCCACTCCACATGAACACTCACGAGGACAAGACAACTCTTAGATCACGATATTGCAAGCTTCCATTTAAAAACATATCCAGAAACTATAAGATCACCCTCCTTCCAAAACTACCAACCCACCATTGCCTTAAACAATCACTCTTCAGAAAAAAAGAGAGAAGGGAAACACGCCTCAAGCTTCTCCCTGCACCAGACCTTACTCCAAAAATTCATCCCCGTCAACGGTTTCAGAAAAAACCCAGGTAGTAGCAGAAAAATCATCCCCAACAACTTCAAAGCCCCTTCCAAAGGCTCCAATCATAGGGCATTAGAGATTGAAGTAAAAATCAATTTTCCCACAAACCACGGTACTTTGAGAAACCACCATATTCTGTAATAATCAACCACCATTGCCTTATCATTCAAATACCAATAAAGTGAAGGGAAACCCAATCAAGCTTTTCTCTCTGCACCAGACCTTGTTCCAACAATTCATTCCCGTCACCCGTTTCAAAACTTCCTGGGCAGTAGCGGAAAAAACATCCCCAACCACTTCAAAGTCACTTCCAAGGCTACTAAAGCGACTCTACTACTCTACTCTTTAACCACCACACTCTCTAGTAATTAATGTCATGTGTTCAACTTCAAAGACAGTTAACTCACAAAGCTTGAGTAAATGCCTCCAACTTTCAAACCCTAAGACCACCCTCTCTCCACAACTGAACAATTAGATGGTAGAACTCCTCTCCAAAATAGAAAGCACTTCTGATGTTGAATCTGCTATGTGACCATTGCAAAACAACGAATCTGAGCCTTAAGTCTTTAAATCCCAATCAATTGTGGTCGGCTACATGAATCCGTTGTATCCGTTGAGTTATGTTGAGCCCATCGTGTTCCGCGATATCCAAAAAACCTAGGCCTTTACGAACAACTGCATCAATGTTGGTCTTCCCCTGCTCTTAGCGCTACCATCTACCGCAACCATATCACTCTTTCTAACTACCGCATCAACCGATCAATGATAGACCTGTCAAAACCACCTTAATGTATTCACTCACCTTATCTTCCATCGGTACTGCTAAAACATCCAACTCAAAACCAATTGGCAATGAGAGGAGAGTCCATCCAGGCTCATATACTAGTTTTCGAGGTGATAATTACCCAATGTGGGACAACTTCCAACATTCCCCCACACGTGCGATCCCTGACTCGCACGTGGAGAGGCCAACAAAGGATCCAGAACACACGGATCACAACGAAACAAAGTGCAACTATGGCACAAACAAAGGGGAAAAGCCTCCGAAAATCTAGCTCTGATACCATGTTAAAGCATCCAACTCAAAACCAATTGGAAATGAGAGGAGAGACCGCCCAGGCTCATATACTAGTTTTCGAGGTGATAATTAACTGATGTGGGACAATTTCCAATAACCTTGCCATCCCACGAATGTTTTAGTCTTTTATTCCTTCTCTCAAAGTCAAACCATCCATCTCAATATTCTCGTTCCAGTTCCACTCATCTTACTCGCATGTTGGTTCTTAAAAGCCCAACCCTCCGTTCTATATAACATGACTGGTCTTATGGCGGTACAGTGAACTTCCCCTCCAACTTTGTGGGTGTCTTGTGGTCACACAAGACTCCCAAAGCACTCCGTCACTTGACCAATCAAACTTTTACTCTAACAATTGAGCCAAGATACTTAAAACGCTCACTTCTTGAAAACTCCTAATTTTGGAGGGTCACTCTGTCAAACACTAGCAATTTGACTACCATTGAACTTACATTCCATGTGAGTACTCTCAGTGATCCTAAATCTTTTTTACTCCAACGTTCTTTGCAAGATTTAAATTTTTAGCATTAACACCTCTTTTAGTTTCATCTACTAAAACAATATCATCAGCAAACACCATACACCATACACCATGGGATAGCGTCTAGAATATATCTAGTCAATTCATCTATAACTAAGCCAAATAAGTCGGACTCAAAGTGGACCCTTGGTGCAATCGGACCCATTGTGATTGGGGATTCGCTTGTTTCCCTAGTTGGGGATCTAATAATAGTGAACCTTCATACATATCCTTAAACACATCAATTCCCTTGTCACATTTTTCTCCCCAAGACCCACTATATAACATCTCTAGGCACCTTATCTTATGGTTTTTCTAAATCTACGAAAATCATGTGAAGGTCATTTTTCCAACTACTCTCCTTAACAAATAGATTGGTTCCAAAGTTGATCTACCATGCATAAACCCAAACTCATTCTCCAATACCATTGTCACCATTCTTAGCCCATGCTCAATTACTCTTTCACCAAGGCTTTATTGTAACAATTTAATACCTCTATAATTATTGCAACAATCAAAATAATGACATTGAACAACTTTGTCAACCACAACACTCCCATGTCACCGAGACTTTACATACCTCAATACAAAAACAATTTGGTCCTAGAGCTTCAAAGGAGAGCTTACGGAGAAGAGCATGTCGTACGTGGAAAATGAGTACTTTTATAAAATTCCACAAAATGCTCACATTCAATACATAAGCAAAATCTCAAAACATGATCAATACTTAGATATGATTGAAGGATATTCAACGCAAAGCGAACGGAGAAGAGCATGTCGTACGTGGAAAATGAGTACTTAAACTTTCATAAAATTCCGCAAAATGCTCAAATTCAATACATAAGCAAAATCTCAAAACATGATCAATACTCAGATATGATTGAAGGATATTCTTTGCGCCATCCCTTCTCATTGGCTCGATCAATGAGATTTTGCAACAAGTTGAGCTCTCTCACCAGCCACTGTAAATAGCTCACGACAAAATGCAAAAAGGATCAATTCAACCCCCTCAGCCATATCAAAAGGATCATAAGGTAAATAAGGGTAGTAACATAGCTTGAGAAAAGATGCAAGTAGTGTTTTGGACTAAGGCCAACAGGTCAAAACTTGCAATGGATCAATCACAAGCATGTCATCCACTTTTAACGGTTCTTTTTTTATTTTTGACAAAAAAATAGATCAATGATAATTTAGATGTGCCGTGAAACATTAACAGAGGAACTTTTATGGGTATTGAAAATATTGAAATGGTGGACATATATGTTTGTCTTTAAAATTTATTAACAGTTATTTCCATTTCTAAAGAGATACTATGGTCCATTTCCATTTCCCCAAAGTTAGGGCTTTGATGTTTCATATTTGTATGGGATCGTTCACGTTGGGATGTGGATTCACTGGACTATAGGCTTAAGTATGCTAGCCTGTGGCTGTGGATACTTGAACTGGTGGTCTAATAAAATTTCAGTTTGGGCCTGAAGCATTCTGGGTTGGTTCAGGTGTTTTAGGTGGTGGATCAGGAGTATGATCTGTGTGGGATTCGGGTTAGGATAATAGGCGATCTTAGGTTTATTTGTGAGCCATTTCTCTGCAGTGTCATCTTCCCAAAAATCTACGATTGTCTCAACCAGCACTGAGAGCAGTAGATGCTGGGGCTGGCTGACAGTTCCTGGTGAAACACATGATGGTGGAGAAGGACGCCAATAGTGGAAAATGTCGACTGAGGTGTGGCTTGGTCCTCTGTTGACAATGTGAGACCGTGGTGGCTGATGAATGGTGGTCGGAAGTCACAGACGGCAGATCCGCTGCTGATTGAGTTTGTAAATAAACAGGAATTGATTTGTTTACAAGTACTTGCATACAAATTCCAAAATTTCCTCTCCCCAGTTTTCTGAAAAATATCAGAAATAATTTTGTTAGGAGGTTGACTTTTTTGATAAGTGTTAGGAGGTTGACTGCAACAAAGAAGAATCTTTGTTATGTCATACATGTTACGAACTGTTCCCTTCTCTTTTGATTTTGTGGTTCTTCATTCCTTCCTTTATGTTGTGCATTCACGTGAGTATGATGTTCATGACTTGGTCAATTAACATCTACTTACAGCAAATCCAGAAGGCCATAAAACATCTTCCCTTTACTCCCCAATGTTTTAAACATATGTATATCAGACTATTATTAAAATGGAATTTAGTCTAATTATACATAATCTTTGGTTTGGATCTCAATAAATCTCCTGATGCTGATGACAGATAGATATCAATTTCTACATAATCAGAGAACAAAAATTCAAAGGAACCAAAAGAGTATCTTACTGAGAACAGTACTACATACATGCTTTGTGATATCTTCATGCAAGATTTGGGCTTTCTGCTGAAACTCCACCTGCCAAGAAAGGCACCGTGACGAATGATTTGTAATTATTTGATTGCATATAGAGGAAATTAAAAACAGAGTATAACAGTGAAAAGCTTAAAACTAAGGAACTTACCAAGTCAACAAAATACAACAATTCTAACCAAACACAGGCCTAAAATATTTAAATAAAATGCAAGCAAATATAGTTTCTAGATCACTTTATCTAAACAGAATAGAAACACACAAAAAATTACGCGTTGTGTGAATGGAAACACACTGGATCAGATAGAAAAAAGAAGGAAAATGACACTGGCAGAATAATACTAAACCAAACTCAACTAAGTCTTTTTTTCCTTATCAATTAGGGTTGGCTAAATGAATCATTTTTCTCCTTTTTATTGTGTCAAAGGCTGTGCATTCACTTACATTTAATGAACTTTGTAGCCTTTTCTATCACATCATCCCAAATCAATTTAGGCCTTCTCCACTCCCTAGCATTTTCACTCTTAGGAGAATGCCCCATTGAAATGTCACATTCTAGTTACGAACGTGAACTATTTAAGAATAAGAAAAGAAGATGGGGGCACAATTCCTGAAACCTATTGCTTCTGCCAGAGTACACCTAATCAAATGAAATAGTTGAATCACATAGAAAAAGAAATCTCGTTAATAGCATTGGTATTCCTAGTAATGGAATAACATATTTACATTCCTTCCCTTTGTAATGCAAAAAAAAAAAAAAGTGGCATGGAACCAGGGCCGGCCCTGAGGTGCGGCCGCTTTAGGCCTCCAAATTCGAGCAAAAATTGGGCCTCATTTTTCACATAACACTTTAGTATATTATATATAAGTTTTTCCGAGTTTTAGCACAACCAGAGTTCCGGCTGTGATGGTTGATGTATTGTTCTTAAAATCTGAGGTCTGTGGTTCGAATCCTAGGAGGCCTTATCGTGCTATAATTTTTTTTCCAGACTACAACTCCTTACACGGCTTGTACTATTATATAATTTTATATAGTAATATTAGTTGTGCTTTAGTTGTTGTAAATGTTACTCAAGACTAAGATTTAAAACTTTTTGCACACGATAAATGTTTCAATAAGTTTTCTTTTTTAATTTTATTTTGTTCATTTTTTTTTTACTTTTAATGTCTATTTCACAAAAAAAGCACTTTTGATAATTAAAAAAAAAGTTTAAAATAATTAATTCCCTTATTATTAAAAATAATATTCATACAATTAAAGTTAATAAATAATTAGTTAGAGAAAACATAGTGTATGAGAGGTACGTTTGATTCATTTTTTTTCTAATGGCATAAAAAATTTTAAAAAATTATTTTAGTTAAATTACGAAGCTAAAATAGTATGTTTAATCTTTTTACCTTATATTAGACACCTACATTATTTATTTATTTATTTATTGTTAAAAAATGTAAGGCCTCATTTTTAGAATTCGCTTTAGGCCTCCAAAAAATCAGGGCCGGCCCTGCGTGGAACTTTACAGGTTCTTTTAACTAATTTCCCTTTTAATCAGCCTGAAACTGTCACCTAACTGGCAGTTTTACAAAGAGCCCAAAATGTCATGCATTGAATCAACTTCGATATCACTCCACAGATAGATTCCTTAATGATGAAAATTATTACTACGAGTCTTTTCTTGGGCACAGATTTGAAACAAAAAACCAGGGCTAGTGGGCTACAGAGGTCAACTTGGGTAGCCAGATAAATTAGTACATCAAGGAACTTACAACAGTAGGCCTCTTGAGGGATCCACTTTTTACTCTCTGACGCAAATCCTCACATTCTTCCTGCAATAACCGTTACAGAGTCAGAGACACAGAATGCATAGACCATCCAGTAGACGTTTCATGTTCGTACATTAGTCATTGTTCTATTCTATTTGACAGTCTGGTGAAAAAAAAAAAAAAAAAAAGTTCCTTCACACCACCAAGAAATAATCCAAAACTTTTCTTTCATCACGCATACCGTCTACCGTGCCATACGATCTCCAAGCATTACTACCCAAAAAAACAGATAAGTCAGTGGTTCAAGCCATGATCTGATCTCGAAGCCGTCCATAGCTAAGCTGTCAATATTCCATGGTAATGGGCCATTCAGGTAACCCCGTGAGAAGCTTTGAACTGATTGATGAGAAAAGAAATTTCTGACTATCAGTTTAACCATTTTTAGTCAAGAAACTCCGTTGGATCCTTGGTAAACCGTTGTTCGATCCTCAAAAGAACTCTGCAGCACTCTTCAGTTCTTTGGTGTCTCTCCATAAAGACTAGGTAGGCCTTCGTGTTTTTAGTTGTTCTTTGATTCGGTGTAGACTTTTAACTCTTTGATAACCGTTGTGGGCCTGCATTGTTCTTGGTTGAAAGGGTTTCCTGAGACTTGATAAGAGAGGTTCTGGTAGAGAGATTCCAATTGCTGAGAAAAGACTTCGAGGAAGTGAGAAGAAAGTAGGGTTTTCTCTAACTTGAAAAACTCCATTTAGCTCTTGTAGTGGAATTCTTCTCTGGCCTGTCTGAAAATTTGGGCTCAGGCCGAGCCCATGGATGTCAAAAAAATTAAGTCCAGGCCCAGCCCATGACCCTAAAATATTTTGGGCTAAGGGCTTGGATTCAGGCACGGCCCCCGCTATATGGGCTCTTTGTGTAGAATTTTGTGTTGTTGGAGTACGCTATATAAAGCAGCAATGTTATGATGGTCATCATCAATCCTAGAGGTGGTTGGGTCTTTCAGGGGGCCCAAATCCTAATGCACAACAAATTCAATGCCTGCACCACCACTTCTAACACTCTGGAACCCTTTCTAAATACCTCACTGGAGCATAACATGAATAAGTTCTCAAAGAGTACCACAGAAGAAGAATTTAAAACTTTTAAGCATTGCTTTAATTTTAAAAATTCTTGTAACAACATTCCGAAAATGCCCTGCGTTCTCATTTCAAATTGAATTTGTGCAACTCTGACCACACAAGTACATTAGCTTAACCAAAAAAACCTAAGCAATAAATATAAGGACCTTCCAGCAAAAGAAAAATATGATGAATAATTGTACCTAATATACCTGCCTACTCAAACAAGTAATGATGTGCTTTTGTTATAAACAAACAACGTCAGTGATTAGAATTTAGAAATTCATCCATTATTCTCGTTTGGCAAAACAGTTTAAATTTTTTTGAACCATTGGCCATGAAAGTGCTGTTAAATATGATAAGTAAGAGTTGAAGGAACTAAAAGGAAGAACCATGTTCAAATAAACAACTAATAAATCCAATGAACAACCAATATGAAAACGATGTTTTGCAATGAAACCACAATCAATGTTATTTTCATGTTGCCACCCTGGTGTACATGCTGATTACCTCAGAGAAGTTATCATCTGACAACATGGAAATGCAAATTTCTTTCATCATATTGGAAACTTCAAGGAGAACGTTGGCGCAAGAATTGTCAGCTCCAGACGCTTTCCTCACACCTATAAAACAGTCAACCAACAGAAGTTAACAATACAAGGTGGCAAAAAATAGCACGGGGACAGGACACCCAACCAGCCGAATGATGTATGTTTTTGAAAGAATAAGTTTTACAGTGAAGGTGGCACATGCTAAATAAGAGAAAAAATGGCTTAAAAGAGAAGCACATAGGATCCTGTAATTGACAGTCAAACCATGATTTATTTAACTTCTTCTGATAAAAAGAAGGAGCAAGCAGTCTCAGCACAAGTTTAAAGGATCCCATTCCTAGAAGAAACAAGTTAATCATGAACATGCAACAAAATTAGATACAGAGAATCTACTTGCCTAATCCTTTCACCTAAAAAATACCACTATGTTGATTAAGGGGGAAAGTAGGCGGAGATATTCCATATGAAATGGGCAGGGATATGACATGCAGGGGAAAGGGGGTAATTATCCCACATTCCTCCTTGCAGGACAATATTGTTACTGACTCATGCAATAAACTATGAAAAATTCACCAAACTATTGATACATATTTTATAAGCACAAGGTATCTTAGCCTTAAACATCTTTGTAATTATTCTTTTAATGTTTGAGAAGAATGAAGATCCGAATCAGAATAAATACTACTAATCAACAAATGATTAACAAGTTTTGCATGGCAACACAAACTGTTCGTTTGACACTCTATGAAGTTACATTCTTGCTTTTCCATCAAAAAATGCAGGTAAAAATAGTTTCATATTCATCGGATGCAACAATTGATCTACTTGCATGAACTGAATCGTGAAACGTACAATTTATCACCGATTCTACCACATTTAGATTCCTATCATTTTTGTATGTATCATGAATCCAACGGTGAATCATGCGATTCTGGCAACTACGGGAGGGAGTTTATGGTGGAAAGAAGTGATACTGAATGTATACATGTGTAACATAAAATACCTGTAACTTGCAGAAGTTGGTGTGAGTTTTTCTGAAATAAGTCATTTGGATCACATTTGACCCTCACAAAGCTTCCCACTAATTTACCTTCAAAAGTTTCAGGGTCCTTCAGAAGATCCTGAACTAAGCTCCTTTTCAAATACACAAGCTTTATATTTGCCAAAATTGTAGCTGCGAAACAGCTTTTTGGCGTTTCTATAACCTTTTTCCTTGGATGAAGATTTTTCCTGTCCGGCACTGAGGCTTTTTGTTGTTCACGAACCATCATCATGTTTTCATCGTTCTCCTCTGAACTGTAGAAGAACTCATCATCTGATTCATCTTGGTTATCAGCAAAGTGTGCCTCCAGCAGATCATATATTTTAATTCGCACCAGTGATTTCTTTCCAAAAAGATAATGGAGCCTCTCATCACACTGAACTCTCTTCTTTTTTTGAGGATGAATAAGGTTATTTGTGTTAACATATTCATTGATGATGGAAGTGACCTCATATTGAGATCTCGGTTTGCTGCTGTCTTTACCAATTGATTCAAGGAATTCAATCAGAGGCTTAGATCCCCACCCAACAAACTCCATTTTCTTTGTTCTCGACTTTCTCTTCATTTTCATAGGAACGTAGAGCAGCTCCTCTGATTCCTCCATCCAAAAAGATGGCATATCGTCCACTCCACCATCCATAGCGCCGGGACCAAATACAAGCAGTTGATATTGCCGACAAAGTGAATGGGTGCCCCTTTCGTCCTTGCACTTGTTCACATAGGCATCAGCCAAAACTCCAGACGGGTAATTCTTCCCTTTGCAGTTCCCAGATGTCCTTCCAAGTGACCTTAGGTGTTTGGATGAGTTTATTACCCTGTCTTCAGTGCAGTGCAGAGGGAACTATAGGAGAACTATGACTACCACCAAGCTAATTCATTTCCCTCCCCCGTCTTCTTCTTTTACGCAACCACTGAATACCAAAAACAGAATTTGGTGACAAAGAAATACTACTTTTCCACAATGCTGCTACAAGAGTACTTTCTCCTTCGTCAAACTTTACTAATGCTCTCACACCCTCTTAAGAGCATTACATGTATGCAATAACTGTAACGGTTCAGCACAGAGATCAGCTGGCGGAGTATGCACCATTATGGAAAATGAACTTATGAAAAACCTCTTTGTTAGGGTTCCACCGACCAGAAACACTGAACCTTTCACATCCATTCTAAATGACAGGCCTTAGGACTTCCCATAAAACTAATTATTTGCAGCATCATACCAAATGTGGTAATATCTTGCTGCAGTAGAGAAAAAAATTAACATTCATCTAAAGCTTGACATGTAGAAAACTCTAATTAAGCCCCTCCACTTAACACTTTAAATGGCCCTCAACAGAAGCCACAAAAGGAAAGATTGTTAGAACAAATATTAACTATGAACTACGAACTATCTTCTGACGGCATCAACCAACAGCTTTCCAATCTAGCCCACGGGTCTCAGGTTAGAAAACCCTAATATTGGATCTAGTTCAACTAACTCGTGTACAGCATACGCCTCATGCCACACTCGTCTTCAAATCAGACTGCCTAATAAGAAACTGCCCTATCAGCCACTAACCAAATAAGCAAATCTCAGGTTTGTGGTGGCCAATGACAGTGTTAACTGATGTAGACCTGTATAAAATAAGTGCATTTTTCAGTTCACTGAGGCTCCTAAGTACTAAAAAGTCTAAAGTATCCCAACAAAATCATTCACACAGTAAACTAACTAAGATGAATAAAAACAACACAATATGAAGAAATAAAGACACAAAAAAAGAGAGAGAGAGAGAGAGAGAGAGGCAGGCAACAGTTTAAACAAGCCCAACATCAGATACTAAAGAGTAAAGAGTAAAGGAATAGAATTCTCAGTAGCACATCGGCCTGCTAGCTGCTCAATAAACCAAAATACCTTCACCTATATCATGAAATACTTGGAAAATATACTTGTTCCTAAAAGAAGTAATATGTGAAAGTGTTTACTGTTGGAATTCTTTGATAAAACCATAAAATGGAAGTGTTGAAGGTTTTTTGTAACAGCATTCCCATTCCAAGGGAAGAGCTTCACGTTGACACAGAGTAAAGCCAATTTATTGACGAATGACTAACACAGAGAAACCAAAAGTTAACGTCCAAATGAACAAAGAAAATACAATGAAACGCTAAACAGTCCTATTCATACTTAATCCTCAATAACAAAAAAACACAATTCAACTGAATTTAATTCATTTGTAGAAAGTTTAGAGAGAGAGAAATCACACAAATCAATGTCAGTGCAGTACTGTATGTAACAAATGACCTAATTATGACCTAACTGCTATGATCTATGAAGCAAGGGTACTTCTAAAACCATGTTGAAATGGCATCGCACCGGAGATCGATACTCTGCATGGTACTTCTACGGTTCTACATGCGTACGCGGTATGCAAAGCATGCACTAAAATTTCCTCCTTAAGGTTTCTCCATACCCCAAAGTACCCAATGCATAGGCAAGTCGTACTGTTCTAGGTTAGTATTTAATTGTATACATAAGGATGAAGCTTTTTTCCCCTTATAATTATAATATTTTATCATATGCTTAGCATGCTTGTAGCATTAGAATTCTGGTAATAGGTTATTTAGTGTAATGACATTGATCTGTAATTTTTACTTTAAATTTGCGTTTAGTTGTGAATTGTATATTGGACTCTTAATCAAATAAGTTAGCTGAACATTTCATTCATACCCTGAGCATTTATTACAAGCAATACATTCCTCTATATTATAAACGTAGTTTGTACAGTGAGTTCTTAAAAAATTGACCACATCGAAGTACCTGTGTCGTACTAGCATCTGTACCTGTGGACCTATGTTACATGGATCCCCCGTTTAGGGAGAACAAGGGTGTGGGTGCGGGATCTGTGTTGGATCCGGTTAATTTAAATGGGACACGCTCTGGAAGAAGAAAAAGAAGCAGCAGCTGAAGGAGAAGAAGAGTTACAGGCTTGCTGAAGACCTGAGCTGGCGTCGGAGGTGATAGGTCCCCGGCATCGGAGGCTGTTGATCACCGAAGCTTTTTTCCCCTTATAATTATAATATTTTATCATATGCTTAGCATGCTTGTAGCATTAGAATTCTGGTAATAGGTTATTTAGTGTAATGACATTGATCTGTAATTTCTACTTTAAATTTGCATTTAGTTGTGAATTGTATATTGGACTCTTAATCAAATAAGTTAGCTGAACATTTCATTCATACCCTGAGCATTTATTACAAGCAATACATTCCTCTATATTATAAACGTAGTTTGTACAGTGAGTTCTTAAAAAATTGACCACATCGAAGTACCTGTGTCGTACTAGCATCTGTACCTGTGGACCTATGTTACATGGATCCCCCGTTTAGGGAGAACAAGGGTGTGGGTGCAGGATCTGTGTTGGATCCGGTTAATTTAAATGGGACACGCTCTGGAAGAAGAAAAAGATGCAGCAGCTGAAGGAGAAGAAGAGTTACAGGCTTGCTGAAGATCTGAGCTGGCGTCGGAGGTGATAGGTCCCCGGCATCGGAGGCTGTTGATCACCGAAGTTGGTTGAAGCAGGGCCACCTCTTGGCCTGATCGTTTTCGTCATAAGACTCGTAAGATCATGTACGCCAACAAATAGCTAAGGTACCTAAGGCAAAATTCCATATGTTTGTTTTAGCTGTTTGACCGAAAAAGAAAAAAAAAATCTTTCAACACTCCACCAACACTACCCATTTACTATCATTCTCTAAAAACAACATATCTTTCTCTTTCCTTCTTTTCTTTTTCAATTTTCTCCATTTTGAACACCATGACTGATGACACCAATATTCATATTCCTCCAAAGAAAGCATGGCATATTTGAGTGGTAAACACACACACACATCCTATTTTCGTTCAGAGCAAGGTTCAGCAAGATTTTTAACAAAAAAAAAAAAAAACCCTTCTCTAGCTTGTTCTCCACCCACTCATTTATACATGTGTGACTCGGGAAATACATCAAACACTTTCAGGGCACTATTGAGAAATTGCACTTAGAGGGAACAGAAGGAGGTGAATACCAGCAGAAACACACAAATCAAGAGAGAGTTGAACGCCGGCCCTCAACAACTGTCTCTGAAACGCCGGCCTCAACCTCACCAACGCCGCCGGTCCGATTCTCTTCCGCCACCAAGTTCATCAAGGAACACGTCAAGCGGACTTGAACGCCGGCGAGGGGACTCCGGTCTCCGAGGACGTTGGCACTTGGCCGCGAGGAAGATGATTTTGAGATATGGTTCAGTGGGTCTATTTGGTGGTTGAGCTAGGGAGGATAAATATGTTTCGATGTATGCATAATTTAGGCTCCGTTTGAACCGTATGGAAAGGAAAGGAAAATAAAAAAAAAATTCTTTCATTGTTTGGTTGAAGGAGAAAGTGTAAAGAAAATAAAGATTTTAAGTGTAATGAATAGTAAATTTTCCCTCCTATTTTCCTCTCATTTTCCTTCCCTTTTATTTTCTTTTCCTTTCTTTTATTTTTCACTAGTTCCAAATAGAGCCTTAGGCTCCAAATGGAAAAGAAAGGAAAATTAAAAATTTTTTGTTCCCATTGTTTGGTTGAAAGGCAAGGAGCGAAGAAAATAAGGATTTCAAGTATAATGAATAGTAAATTTTTCTTCTCTTTTATTTATTTATTTCTTTCTTTTCCTGTTTTTAAGTTCCAAACAAAGCCTTAATCGATCTATTGTACTGGGCTTCAATGTGGACTCTTGGGATTCGAGGTTAATATAGACGTGATAAACCTATTTTAAAGCCCACCAAATATTTTGATAAACCTATTTTAAAGCCCACCAAATATTTTGAGCTTATAGTGGTAGAGTTTTAAATTGGTTTATCAGGTCTATATTAAACTTATATTATATAGGAGTATAACATTTGGAAAATGGAAAATAATTTTGACATTTCTTTTTTTGGAAAGTGATTCCTGGGAGATGGTGCTGGTGTTTGCTGCCATCTTCTACTAAAAAAAGGCATACCAGGAGGAATTAAGAGATAGACAAGATAAATATCACACGCTAAAACAATTGTGTAAGAATAATACAAGCTACGCAGAGAAGATCTTGTTATGTTTAATGATAGGAGTATTTTACCCCTCATCTATTTTTGATTCAACATTAAATATAGAAATTTTAATTAGAGATTGTTTAAAATGGGTTGAAGTTTGAAAGCTTCCCCCCTCCCAATTTTTTATATTTAAGTTTGGTATTCTATAAGGTGTTCAAAAAATAAGAGATAAACCTTATTGAGAACGCTCCATGTAATAAAGAGAGTGAAAGAGATTGCTTATTTCTATATTCAATTTAGAAATACTTGTTTAGTATAAATAATTTGACCCTAAATTGTCATGAAGTATGACAAGTCACTCTGATGAGTTCCATAGAAAATCATGGGTCAACCATAGGCTGTTTTTTACTAAACAATTTTTTTTTTTTTTGTCGCAGAAGATGAAATTTTATTATAAACGGTGAGAGGGGAAAGGGGATCCAACAAAAAGTTAGAATATATCTCTAAAGGGCAAAAGCCCAACCACTCAAGGGATCACAAAATAGAAACAATTGAGTACAACCCAACGCCCAAATAAGACAATAAAGCCCCAACACCCAAATACCGGCCCACCCAAGCCAACCCCCAAAACCCTAACCACAACGGCGCCCACCACCGTACAAACCACTGGAGGATCCAGCCTCGCTGTTAAGCCGATCCGGCCGCTCCCAAAAGTAGCAACCGGCGACTGGAAACCGGCCTACAAGAGAGACCACCGAGGCAGCCACGGTACGGGTACCTAAACCGACCACCAAACATAGCAGAACACCTAAACATAACCCCCCAAGCTTCACGATCAACACAGGCAGCAACAACTGACCAGAGAAGACGAACTACCGGTCCCTCGCCCGAATGAGATCTCAGAAAGGTCGCCGGCTAGAATTTGGCACACAAAGACAACCAAGAGCAAACCATCCATGAGGACCGCAACCACCCCGCCGCTGCCAGAGAGAAACCGAACCAGATCTGACCGCCATCTTTGCAATTGATTTTGAATAAAACCTGTAAAATCAAAGGTTAGAAAGCCCTATCTACACCTCCACCCGACGCCTCCACCTAATCAGACCGGATCAAAACCCCACCACACCGCCGTCCACGACCACCGATCATCCTAAACACCTAGCGCCGCTAGGCCTCCAAAGGTAGCAAAGGAAACCTCCAGTCAGTGCCGGAGTGCATCATACACAGCCGCCACACCCTCCCCACACGAAAGGGCAGTGCCTGAGAAAAACGTAGACAAAGGGGAAAAACGAGAAGGGGTCTAGATCTGAAGAGGAGAGGAAGGGGATAGAGAGATAGCGGGAGAGAGAGGAGGAGAAAGGAGCCCAGGGGAAGAGGGAGGGAGGCGCCTCCCCCCCAAGTTGCAACGATGTCGAAGCAGACCTAGCAGAGAGATGTTTAGAGAGAGGGAGTCAGAAGTTTAAAGAGAGAAAGGGGTGGTGAGTGTTCTAGTCTGAAGTTTACTAAACAATATTGGGGACACAAACATCTCCTATTACATTCTTTAATTCATCCTCTCGTACAATTGATGGTTAGACTTGTATTGCTATTTTACAATCCATTTGGCTATTTAGGTGAGAAAAGAAAAGAAAGAGGCGTGCTCTCCCTTATTAGTGAGAAAAAAAAAGAAAAGAAAAGAAAGGAGTGTCGTTTCTCACCGTCCTGTTTGGATGGACAAAATAAATGAGAGAAAAGAAAAGAGGGAGTCATTTATAGTTTAACCAAAATAACCTTCCCTTTTTATCTTCGTAGAAGACCATCACCATTTTTAGCGCTGATGAACTAATATGAAGAAGAACAAAGAAGCATGAACGCAGGAAGAACAGAAGACAAACGAACGCACGAAGAGCATAAATGGGCATATCTGTTCCTTTCTCACAGAATCTCGCCACAATAGGTGAGAAACGAAATGGGCTAGTAAGGAGTTTCTCATTCTCCTCATTTTCACCCTCTCCTGCCATTTTCATCATCCAAACATACGTGAGAATCACTTCTCCCTCCATTTCTTTTCTTTTCTTTCAAATTCTCACAATCCAAACGACCTGTTAGGGACTTCATCACCACTTGCGAGAGTAAATGTAAGAAATAATGTAAATATGTATGGAAACGGGACTGTGTCGCACTGTACTTTCTATTTGGGCAATGCTAAGAACACCCTATACATTCACTTTTACTCTCATTCATCAAGTACATTGAAATTTTTGATAAAATTATTTTGACAGATTAATCTTAATTATTCACCATATAGAAGCAAAAATATATATTCGCCTCCTCCTCTGATCGATGCGTCTGCCCTAAACCCCATTCAATTATCAGCTCTGTTCGTTTGTTGCTTGCAAAGTTCCTTTCTTTGCCTGAAGCCTTAAAATTGGTAAGGTTCAAGACCTCTCCTGATATACCGTTGTTTAAGCTTCTCCACGTCATCCTTTTTTCATCTTGTTTGATTACCAATAAACGATTTCCGCCATAAACAACCCCCTCACAATCCCAACACACACACACACACACACACACGCTCCCGCTCTCTCTCTCATCTTTGGGATTTGGAGGCCAAATTGTCGCTTTCAGATGACATCCATGCGGGTGCATTGGGCCCTACAAGGCGGATATCCGCAGGGTCAATCTTTTCCCAGACAATTGAACGAGAAATACAAACTGATGAATCACAAGCGGCACCAAAAGATGACACAACGCTGCCGTTTGAGTGTTGCCGCTAAACTGGTCGGCGAAGGCACGAACACATCCTCTAACAAATTCGGTTTTGATTATTTGATTAGTTCTGATCATCGTACTCGTGATGACTGGACGGAGATCAGCAATGCAGGTTCAAACAAAAGAACCTTTGACAAGGAGGACGCCAACTCTGAAAAACTCGACCAATGGATGAGAGACTCTGTTATAGAGGTCAGTTCTTACAATTCATTTGACTTTGTTATCCCCCTCACAAGCCATCAAATGCTATCAGCAACGCCCTTTTTTTTGTTAATGGGAAACCAAACTCCATGGCCACTGGTTCCGCAACTGAAACAGCCACTACATTTCGTACATTAGTAGTTTGACTAATGTAGTTTCAGCAAAATGGATGACTTGCAACTGAAATTCAGTTATCGGGATCAATATATTGTACTACTGTCGTTGCACTTAGTAACGCTAATTCTTTTTTGTTTGAAGACATGGCAGTTGTCACTGATTCCTATTTTTTGCCATGGTTTGTAGATTGTGAGTAACATTGGCGAAGCACCTTTGTTATTGCACATATATTCTGACGATGATAGGAAGGAATCTTCATCGAAGACATCTAATAGATTGGTCATAGAGAAAGCTGTTGCCGAGAGCTGGCCTATAATTAAGGGAAGATGGAAAGTGGGAAGCCCTGTTCCAAATGGTGTTATTTTGGTGGAAGAACTTAAAAGCAAAGAAGATGCTGTTGATGAAGAAGACAAGTGGAATGTTGCAGACACTAACAACCAATTGCACTCCACAACTAAAACATGGTGTAGGGGTTCGAATTAACGAGAACAGATCCAAGGCTTAGGTTGGTTCCTCCTCCTGCTGCTGCTCCGTGCTTCCGCCGCTGAGACCTGCATCAAGTCACTAGGGGTTGGACACCCCAGTGACCCTCCGACGATCAAGTTAGATCTCAGGAAGGGAGTGTAGGTCTAGGGTTAGGGTAGAATGGCGTACCTCTTCAGGTTAGAGTCCCTTTGTATTTATAGACCTAGGGTTTTCTTGGACTCCAAGCCAGCGCATGGAGTATACGCTCAGGTAACCGCCTCGGGTGACGTCATAGGTGACGGGAGGGACGAGGCGGTTACGGAGCACATGGGAGAGGGGAATCCCCAATGATTATATCCGTTGCTTGATCTCCGTGGGGACCGCAGGGCGTAACAACATTCTGTTGATTGCCTCAGGAATATCCTCAGGAGAGGCGGGACAGCTGTCATCAACGCAGCATGCGGGGAACTGACCTTGAGGGAAGCACCAAGGAACGAACCGAAGTGTGGAACCTCTACGATGCTTCGGCCTAGGGCTCCTTGAGTGCCGGAGTCACCTCACATGGCCCGGTTACCGAGCTTGTAACCGAGGCCACCATAATAGCCCCTCAACTCCTCAGAGCTCAATGCTTGCTTCGGCTCTAGGGAGTTGATTCTTCGCGTGAACCGGCCGAACCGGGATCCCCGATATCCAAGGCGCCGAGGGGTGAACTGAATGACGGTAGCCGAGGCTAGCCAGCCCCAGCCCTAGGAGCCACATGTCAGCATCTGCCGAAGCACTGGAATCCAAAAAGCTGCCTCGGCACGTGAAACGTCAGATGATTCGTACGAACCGTCCTATCAGGGACACGTGTCTGAATGCGAATGGTTCGGTTGACCGGCGCTTCTGAACCCGGCGCAGACTCTTCGTTGCTGACCGTCTAATGGAGACACGTGTCGTCAATCCAACGGCTCGGTGCACGGCGCTTCGTTTCCCGCGTAACCGCCCGTCCACTTCATTATAAAAACGGAGGAGGAGGAGGAGAGAGAAAGGCACTGGAGCTTCTGCAGAGACGTCGAACCGCTGCCGCTGTGTTCTTCGACCTTTTGATCGAGTTTTCAAGTGATTTGAGGGCAGATCTTCAAACGAAAATCAGGTATATTGCTCTCTAGACTTCATTCTTCAAGTTCTGGCAATTTTTTCAAGCTTTTGCGTAGATTTCAACATTCATGGGGGCGGAGACGCCATTCGCCGCCGTCTGGTTCGCGGTGTCGATGGCGTTCTCCGCTGTGATCCCTGAAACCGAGGCCCAATGTTCTTCCCGAGGCCATAGTTCTTCCCGAGGCCTTCCCTCCTACTTGGGCCCCTAGGGCTTAGGGAGAGACCCGAGGGGGTTCCTCCTAAGGAGGAGCTTCCCTGAGATGACCGAGACCGAAACCAACCAAAGAGCAATGATCATTCCGTCCCGAGCGCTAGAACCCGTTGCCTTCCCCGAAGCACATAACTGATGGGTTTTTTTTTGCACATTCTTGTCTTTTTAGGTAGGGGCGGATGGTCATTGATCTCTCCTCGGACAGCTCAAGTAGTTTAGACTCTTCCACTCTTGAGGGCATCTTTCAACAAGCCTGGAACCGAAGACTATACCGGATCCCAATCGACGTTATTGAATCGACTGACCCTGATCGAGCTCGACGTGAAGTGATAACATTTGACCCAAGTATGACGGAGCCTGAGAGCGCATCAAACGCCCCAGGACCATACGCGGGTGCTCCCGAGGAGGTTCGGGGGCGAAAGAGACCGATGAGACCGTGTCCCTTCCGGGGACAGTACTTCGACGGTACGCCAGCGGCCTACGCCGAAATTCAAGAGGGTCTTCAGCATTCCTTCTGATGTTGAGGTCCGGTTACTTCGGGACACCGACCCTCTGAATCTCCCATACCGCCAAGGGGAGCTGATCTTTCCCCTGATGGCAATCACCGAGGGGGGAGTCAGATTCTCCCTCCATCAGTTTGTCCGAAGGGTGCTTCGGACGCTCACCATCACCTCCTCTTCGCTTACGGTAAATTCTTACCGAATTATAACCAGCATCATAGAGCTGAGGAGGCAATACAACCTTACCTTTGGCCTAGAAGAGCTCTTCGGGGTGTACCTGGTGGGCATCAACCGGGAGTGTGCCCGACACTACCTGTCTTGTAGATCAGACTATGACACCTTTCTGATTGACCACTTACCGGACTCCGAAGAGTGGGCGGGGATATACGTCTCAGTCTCTGGGAACTTCATGTTCGGGCCGGGGGAGAACGTTGACTTAGCCACCACTGTTCAGTTCGAGGCCGGGGCACCTGGTCGGTATCACTGGTCTTCGGTATTTTATGTTGCGTGCTTTTCTTGCATAAATGTGATAACTTATTCTCCCTTTTTGGTATTTTGCTGCAGCCGAGGGGATCGTTACCGGTCTTCAGGAAAGAACTTCCAAAGCCCGGATCGACGCTGCCTATGCCATTCCCATCACCAACCGATACGCCCCAGAGCTGCTCGGGTACAAGCCGACGTACACGAGCTATCTGAAGAAGAGGCCGAGGCAACAAGGCGCACCGAGAGCGGGGCGTGGGCGAGGCCGAGGTCGGCGAGGAAGGACAGGAAGAGGAGGCAGCGGAGGAGCCGGGCTTGACACCGAGGGGAGCAGCTCCGGGCCTCGGGGAGTCGTAAGGGAGGAGATCGACAGGGATACTCCGGAGAGAACAGGGCTTAGTGGAGAAATGGCCGGCCCTGGTACCAGAGAAGTGCTCAACCTGAGGTGGCGGCGACCGAGTGGTCGAGGAAGTGGTACTGCTCCCGCGGGTGCGCCGGGACCTCAGGGGTGACTCCTGTTTCACCGCAGGGCCCTCCTGAGAAGAGGGCTCGGCATGAGGAGGTGGTCGGCGACAGAAGCCGAGAGAAGGAGCCTATCAATATTGAGGACGAGACGGAGGGAAGGGGAGAGGAGCAAGCCGCCGAGGGGGAAGATGGGACCTGGGTCCATCCCTGGGAGCTTCCCTGGGCGCCTGAGTTCTGACACTTTGCTGGTCGGCAGATTACGCACGCTGACAGTGTTAAGAACCTCGGAGTTGCCTACGGCATGCTCCAAGGCTGCATCCTTCCTCGGGATGCCCAAGCCGCTGACGGTCTAACCGAGGACCTGACTGCGGAGATTGCTCAGGCCCTTTTCAATGTAAGCTTGTTGCTACTCTGTCCCCTGTTTCCTTCGGTTAAAATTTTTTTATACTTGTAAAAATTCTTATATACCCCTTGTTGGCAGGTTGGTGCTCGGGCTCTTACGGTCAATCGCTGATGCAAGGCCCGGGAGGCAGAGAACGAGGAGCTGAAGAGGGCGTTGGCCCAGAAGGAGGAGGACCTGAAGCTGGCTCGGGAGACATGCGACCTCTACCTGTCGGACTTTCAGAAGTGCCACCAAGGCTGAGGAAGACGCCAAGACCATGAGGGCCGCCCGAGCCAGGGAGCTGGAGGCTGGGACGCGGCCGGGGTGGAGTACAAGAAGCAGGTACGAGAAATTGAGAACGAGCTGTACCAAGACCGCTTCTTGGACGATCTTCACTTCGGTCACGAAACCCTTCTTCAGAAGCTGAACCTTCCTGAGGACTCTGTACTCCGAGCCCTGCCTGAAGCACCACCTGAGGAGCTGGCGATGCCCGAGGAGGATGATGAACAGGTGCAGAATCCCGAGGCAGGGATTCCTTCCGAGGGCCAAACCACTGCTCCAGCTGACAACGAGACCCAAGCTCCTGTCCCTCAGGATACTTAGGATTTTTTCTTATTTTTGTTTTTGACTGGATGGCTCCGGACATTTGGATTTTGCCGTTCCAGGAGTTTGTAAGTAATGCTCCGGTGACAGGCGCCGAACAGTTGGCTGAAGCCTGGTCACTTGTAATAGTTTGACGTAGGAATTTCTAACTTCCAACGTTTTGCTTTTGTTGAATGAATGTTTTCTTCTTTACCGAACACTGCTTTTATCGTTTGAAATACTTGTATGGTTTTACAGCTGTAACCGAAGGGTTGCACTGCCCCTGCTTTGGTTTGAACTTTGGATGAACTAAAAGTTTTAACCGAAGCATAAACCAAGGATATCTCAAAGATGTACAGAGTGGTGTGAGGAAACGTAGCGTTGGTTAGCCCCTGCGTGCGGTAAGTTTGCATGGTAGGCAGGGGAAGAACCGAAGCTCCCGTGTGTGAAGTAGACCGAGAGACTTGACCCGAAGCAAAGAGGATTCAAACGTTGAATTGTGCATGCCCGTGCTTCGGGTAAGGTGCCTCGGGCGATTGTGGTGATAGTTCGTTAGGGTGAAATTCTGCTAAGGGATTGAGGCAAGAGTCCCGAAGGGAAATGGCATCGGCCATTGCTTCGGAATCCTGCGAATCCTAAGCAGTGGATGACGGCCGGGAAGGGTGGCATAAGGGGCTCGGGAAGAGGCCGAGTATCCTTAAGACAAACAACCGAGAGGCCGAACGACCGAGAAGGTCGTGGGGACTTTGTGGGGATTTCCGTCCGAGGGGGATACCCATGGGAGGGCGAAGCCCCGAAGTCAAGGTAAAACGATTCAAACAATGCTGAACCGAGTAGTAAAAGAAAAAAGGACGAGAATAGTAACACACAATGATGTCAGGAAAATTCTTATTGAAACGAAGTAGGACAAACCGTTACATAGGTACGCATAAGTGTTTCTTGGAAAAACAAAAACTAGGGAAAAAGGGGATAAGTCCTCAGTGGCAGAAGCCTGGCTAGCCATAGAACTTCTTAAGGTTGTTGGCATTCCAGGTCTTGGCGATTGGAGAACCGTCCAGCTTCTCCAGCTTGTAATTGCCCGAGCCTAGGTGCTTTAGGACTCGGAAGGGACCCTCCCAGTTGGGCATCAACTTCCTCTTCTTTGATTTCTCTATCACTTTTTTCCAGACGAGGTCGTCTGGTTTGAAAGACCGGAGACGGACGCTTCGGTTATACCCTTTGGCAACCTCCTGCTGGTACGAGGCTAGCTTGATCCAGGCATTTTCATGCTCTTCTTCGGCTAGATCGAGGTCCACAGCAATGTTTTCAGTGTTGACTTCGTAGTCGAAGTTCTCGGTACGGATCGTGGGAAGACTGACTTGGAGAGGGATAACAGCCTCCATCCCGAAGGCCAGAGAGAATAGGGTACGGCCAGTGGAGTGCCTTGGAACGGTGCGGTAGCCCCAGAGGACTCTTGACAGTTCTTCGGCCCACTTGCCCCGGCGGGATTCGAGTCGGCGTTTGAGACCGGAGGAGATGGCCTTGTTGGCGGCCTCGGCCTGTCCGTTGCCCTGTGGATAGCCGAGTGTGGAAGTGTCCCATTTAATGCCGTATTCATCCAGGAGAGCTCGGTACCGCTGTCCGGTAAACTATTTCCCGTTGTCGGTGATAATGGCGAAGGGTACACCGAAGCGAGAAATTATGTTGCGCCAGACGAAGCGAATGATATCTGCCTCCTCAATGGTGACCAGGGGCTCGGCTTCAACCCATTTGGAGAAGTAATCAATGGCAGTGAGAAGGAACTTGAAGCCTCCGGGTGCGACGGGGAGCTTTCCAACTATATCCATGCCCCATTGAGAGAAGGGCCAAGGGCTGGTGAGTGGGCTGAGATCCCTAGCCGGCTGGTGGATGATAGGGGCAAACATCTGGCACTTGTGACAACGCATGACATAGTCTTCGGAGTCTTTCTTCATGGTGGGCCACCAATATCCCTGGGTAATGGCTCGATGAGCAAGTGAGCGCCCACCAGAATGGCAACCGCTGTCGCCGGAGTGAAGCTCTTCAATGATGCCGAGGACCTGGTGGGGGTGGGCGACCAACAAGTAGGGACCGGTAAAAGACCGTCGGTAAAGCTTCCCATTGGGGTTGAGCCAAAACAGAGCAGCCCTGTTGCGGAGTCGGTGCGCTTCCTTCTTGTCGGCAGGGAGGTATCATCCTTTAGGTAACCGACGATCTCATCCATCCAGCTCGGACCGAGCTCGATGTTAAGGACCTCGTGGCTTAGTACGTCAAGTTCGAAGCTGCGTTTGTCAATGGAGCTGAAGGAGATGGAACGATGCTCCGAGGCTGCGCAAGCAGAAGCGAGCCCGGCAAGGGCGTCGGCGTGAGCGTTCTGCTCCCGAGGGATATGTTCGACGCGAATGGCCTTAAAGCCTTTGAGGAGCTGGAGGGCGGAGCTGAGGTAGGTGCGCATGCGGTCGTCCTGAGCTTCATACTCTTCGGATAGCTGGTTGACCACCAGCTGAGAATCACTGTAGATGACGAGCTCCTCGATTCTTAGGGCGTCGGCGGTTTTGAGTCCGGAGATGAGTGCTTCGTATTCGGCCTCGTTGTTGGAGGCTGGGAAGTTGATGGATAGGGAGCTTTCATGCAGGACGCCTGAAGGGGATAGGAGCACGATCCCAGCCCCTCGGCTGTTGGACGCGCCGTCAACGTACATTTTCCATACATCACCGTGAAAAAGCTTCCAGGTAGTGCTCGGATTAGCTTGGAGGACGGCGAGGGGGCGGGGTTGAAGCCAAGACGTCGGCCGGAGTGAGCTCGGTGATGAAGTCGGCAAGAACCTGGGCTTTGATTGCTGTCCGAGGCTGGAAATGGATTTCGTAATTTGCCAGCTCGACGGCCCATTGGGAGATTCGGTTGGAAAGGTCCGCTTTTCGGAGGAGTGATTTGAGCGGGTACTTGGTAAGAACAATGATGCAGTGGGACTGGAAGTATGGGGCGAGCTTCCGAGATGCCGAGACGAGGGCGAGAACAAGTTTCTCCAAGGGAAGATAGCGTGTCTCGGCCGGGGTCATCGTCTTGCTGGAGTAGTAGATGGGTTGGTGTTCCTGTCCTTCCTGTCGAACGAGTACCGAACTGATCGCATGTGAGGAGACGGCAAGATACAGGAACAGGTCCTCTTGGTCCCGAGGAGTGACGAGAAGAGGTGCTTCGGAGAGGTAAGTTTTCAACTGCTGCAGGGCTCGGTCGCAGTCCTCGGTCCACTGGAAGTTTCGTCGGCTGCCTTTTAGGAGGGCAAAGAAGGGGTGGCACTTGTCGGAAGATCGGCTGATGAAGCGATTCAAGGCTGCAGCCATACCGGTCAACCGTTGCACGTCTTTCTTGTTGTGAGGGGCCGAGAGTTTTTCAATGGCCAGTAGTTGAGCAGGGTCAGCTTCAATCCCTCGTCGGGACACGAGGTGGCCCAAGAATTTACCGGAGTTTACACCGAAGGCGCACTTCTCAGCATTGAGCCGGAGCTTGTGCTGTTTGAGGATGGCGAAGGTTTTGGCGAGGTGAGTAAGGTGATCACCGGCGAGCATGCTCTTGACCACCATATCGTCGATGTAAGCCATCATTGTATCACCTAGGAGACGTTCGAACATTTTGGTAATCATCCTTTGAAAAGTTGCCCCGGCGTTCTTGAGACCGAAGGGCATGACGAGATAGCCGAAGATTCCGTGAGGGGTGATGAAGGCCGTGTTCTCGACATCGGCTTTACTCATGGCAATCTGATGGTAGCCTCGGTAAGCATCCATAAAACTGAGTCGGTCGTGGCCGGCCGTGGCGTCAACAAGTTGGTCGATTCTCGGAAGGGGGAAGAAATCCTTCGGGCAGGCGTCGTTGAGGTTGGAATAATCAACGCAGACGCGCCACTTTCCATTCTTCTTCTTAACAACCACGGTATTGGCCAACCACTTGGGGTATTGGACCTCGCGGATGGCATTGGCGTTGAGGAGTCGGTTGACCTCTTCGATAACGGCTTCGGAATGGACCGGAGAGGAGCGCCGGGCCTTCTGGACGACAGGACGCTTGGTCTTGTCAATGTTGAGCTCGTGGCAGATGAAAGAGGGATCGACTCCGGGCATCTCATAGGGAGTCCATGCGAATACTTCGATGTTCTTTTTGAGAAAATCCACCATGTCATTCCGCTCGGTGTCACTGAGTGATGAACCGACAAGGAAAAAATGTGATCCGTCGTCGGTAATGGGAACGGTAACGAGTTCTTCTACTGCCTTCTCGTCGGCGGGCCTACCAACGTCTTCTAGTACAGGGGCTTCGGGGATCTCTATGAGATTGACCCGGGAAGTCCTCCTGTTGCTTCGGACTGCGTTAACGTAGCACCTTTTTGCCGCAGTTTGGTCGCCGTACAGGTCCTCCTGTCGGGCGTTAGCGCCGATGAAGCGGACCACCTGGTGATAAGTGGAGGCGATAGCTTTCAGCTTATGGAGCCAGGTGCGCCCGACGATTGCATTGTAAGGGCTTGGAACATCAACGACCACGAACTCTATATTGAGGACCACCGAACCTGCGCGGACTGGGAGAGTGATCAAGCCGAGCGGCCACACCGGAGCGCCGTTGAAGCCGATGAGAGGGACTTCGGAAGGGCGAAGGTCGGAGTCTAAGAGCTTCAGATCCTGAAACAGGGAGTATTACATGACCTCGGCCGAGCTGCCTTGGTCGACGAGGACGCGACGAACGTTGAAAGTTCCGATGCGGAGTGTGACGACGAGGGCGTCATTATGTGGCAGCTGGACACGGTCAAGGTATTTCTCGGTAAACGTGATTGTCCATCTTGAACCGTCGTCGGTGCGGGCGCGCTTGGTGTCGGGACCGACGAGCATAACCTGCTTTGAGGAGGATGCGTCGTTTAACTCGGCACGGATGATGCAGGCGGCCTCGGGGTGTAGAGGGCCGTGGATAATGTGGATAGTCTGGATTTCTTCCTCGGTCCTATGCTCAGCGCGCTCTGCCCGAGCCTTCGTTTTCTCCTGATCAATGAGGTGATTGAGGTGGCCACCGGCGACAAGCTGCTCCAACTAGGCCTTGAAGGGCTTGCAGGCGGTGGTGAAGTGGCCTTGCTCGTTATGATAGCTGCATCGGACGATTGGATTTTTGATCTTCTCGTTCTCTGTGCCGAGCTTCTGATTCGGGAAGGAGAAAAAGGGCTGGTCCTTCACCTGATCAATGATCCGGTAAATAGGGATGGTGAAGACAGTTTTCTTAGCATTGAAATCACTTGGCTTTGGTCCCTTCTTCGGTGATTGCTTGATGTTGTTGACCTGCTTCTTAGGTGTTGAGACAGGTGCGGGAACCGAGGAGTTTGCCGAGACAGAATGGATTTTGGAGCTCGTGAACTTCCCGATGCCCCTTTCAGCTTTGGACTCGATGAGCTGGCACCAGCCTTCGATGCGGGTCATGAGGTCTTTCATGGAGTCCGGCTTGTTGCGGGCGAGGTCGTCGTAGACTTGCTCGTCCTGGGCGGTGAGACCGAGCTTGAATTCGAGGGCCGAGATGACACCGTCGCAGCCTTCGATTTAGTAACGACCGGCGTATTGGCGGAGCGTTTCGTCGGGGCGTTTCCGGAGAGAGAGGAGGGAATCGATCTCCTTCTCGTGCTTGTTGCTTGTGACGAACCGAGCGATGAAGGCATCGCACAGGGAGTCAAACGATGAGATTGATCTGGCAGACAGCTGGTTAAACCATGTAAGGCCTAGGTTCCCGAGGCTGGCAGGGAAGACCTTACAGAGGAAGGCGTCGTCCGAGGGCTCATTTCTGAGGAAGAGGGACATGGCGAGCTTATATTGCACTAGGTGGGTGTACGCCTCGGTTTTGCCGTCGTATTTGGCAAATTTGGGCTGGGTGAATCCTTTTGGGGGGGTGACCGAGTCGATCTCCCGTGTGAAGGGGGAGGTCGTGAGTCTCCTGAGTCGGGCGTCACGATGAGGTTGGATCGAACGGTCAAGACCGTCTGGACGCTCTGGCGCGGGACGCTTTTTTGGGACCGACTCGTCCAGCCTTTCGTACTCCTTCCTCTTCGGTGGGGTGCCTCCTGATCTCTGATGAGATCGCTCCTGTTGGCCCTTCTTGTAGCTATCTCGGGCGTAGGGCCCGAGGCGCTCCGTGACGTGGCTTCCGCCACCTTTCTCTCCTGGGTGCGAGACGAATGGGCTTTTGGTTCGAGCGTTCTTGAGGCGCTCGCGATACCCCTTTGTCTGGAACTCCAGGAGGCCCTCTTCGTCGTTGGCAATTTTGGTGAAGCTTGGGGTGGGCTCACGAGTCCCCTTCCCTCTTCTGACCGGGTGTGTGGAGAAGGCAAGTTACTGCCAACGCCGAGCCTCTCAAAGGCGGATTGCTTCCGTTGTGGATCCTTAGGGTCTGGGGAACGGGAGCGTTCCCTACGCCCAGCGCCACCTTCAGTTCGACCACCCTTTGCAACAGGAGGCTCGAGGCGGTCTTTGATAGAAGGTCGAGACTGGTGTTCGACCAAACGGCCCCCCTCGCGACTGCGGGAAGGGCTTTGGTGGCTTCTTCTCCCGCCACGGCTTCCTGTGGAGTGGGATGTGGAGATCTGAAGGAGATGTTTGATCTCAGCGAGCTCGTTGCGGACGTGCTTGTCTCGTTCCACGGCTGTCGACAAGTCGTCGATCTTCCGCTCCAGGTGATGGATGTAGGTGTGAAGTTCGGTACCGGCTCCCATGTCTTGGGTTGAAGTTCCAGCATCGATTCCGACGGACATGTGAGCCTTCCCTGGGGCTCCGGCCCCGCCGGGAATCAATAGTGGTTCTCCGAACGGTCCGAGGCCGAGGGTTGTTTCACTGGGATGTGAATCTTCGACTTCCACCATTGCTGCGACGGGAGGTCTTGACGGAGCTCTACGGGAGGAGGGAGATGAACGGAGGTGGGAGTGGCTGGTCCCCAACAGAGTCGCCAATTGTAGGGGTTCGAATTAACGGGAACAGATCCAAGGCTCAGGTTGGTTCCTCCTCCTGCTGCTGCTCCGTGCTTCTGCCGTTGAGACCTGCACCAAGTCACTAGGGGTTGGACACCCCAGTGACCCTCCAACGATCAAGTTAGATCTCAGGAAGGGAGTGTAGGTCTAGGGTTAGGGTAGAATGGCGTACCTCTTCAGGTTAGAGTCCCTTTGTATTTATAGACCTAGGGTTTTTCTTGGACTCTAAGCCAACGCGTGGAGTATACGCTCAGGTAACCGCCTCGGGTGACGGGAGGGACGAGGCGGTTACGGAGCACATGGGAGAGGGGAATCCCCAATGATTGTATCCGTTGCTTGATCTCCGTGGGGACCGCAGGGCGTAACAACATTCTGTTGATTGCCTCAGGAATATCCTCAGGAGAGGCGGGACAGCTGTCATCAACGCAGCATGCGGGGAACTGACCTTGAGGGAAGCACCGAGGAACGAACCAAAGTGTGGAACCTCTACGATGCTTCGGCCTGGGGCTACTTGAGTGCCGGAGTCATCTCACATGGCCCGGTTACCGAGCTTGTAACCGGGGCCACCACACATGGGGTGTGCTCATTCAAGCTAAAGGGCTTAATTACACTGCTTGTTACATCCTAAGGACTTGTCGAGTTCAAACCTTTTTTGGGGTTTGCACCCACTTTTATTTAGTAAGGGTCAATTGCTTTGTAGAAAATGCTGACACTCAGCTGAAGAAAATGTGGTTGCAAAGATGATGCATCTGTTTGAGGTTCAATGATGTGATTCTCTTGTACATTTTGTTTTTGGATTCATTCAACATGACCACATGAAAATTTATAAAAACTTCAGTTATATTGTTATTCCTTTTTGGAAGGCTTTCAGGTGCTTTGTTAGCACTTTCGGGTTGGGATTGTGGATGATGCGCTGAAGTTACTTTACTCGCTGGTGACATTGCCCTTGATATAAATGTTTTGCTTTTGGGAGATCCGTCAACTGCTAAATCACAGGTCTGATTAGTATTTCTTGGGCTTCTAGTCCGTCAGGTCTTTCCCATCACTGTTTTCATGCAAGGTTCAAAGAGTGTTGTTTTCAAAAGAGCCATATTATTTACACCAGAGGGGGGCACACACGATGCATGTGCAAGTCGGATTTTGTCAAAATTTGCACAACTTCCGGTTTGATTTTTTTATAAATTTTGACAAAATTCGACTTGCACACACAACACATGCCATATTTGATCGAAAAGAAGGTTGAATTAGGTAATGAAAAAGGAAGAAGTGGAAGAAAGAACAGGTGAGATGAAAGTGATAGGTGAGTCCATTGGTGAGGCAATTGTAATTAAACTGATGTAGTGTAAATATTGAAACAAACAAAAATTAAAAAAGGAAAGGCCATTATGTTACCTGAGTAGAAGACGAATTCACAAAAGTTGCAGGTATGGAAGCCACGTGAAAGGAAATTTTCTGGTAGAAATTGGGGAGAAGAACAGATAAAGGTGTGGAGTTCGTGGTCCGTGGAGTAGGAGGACATGTAATGGGGTGACAACTGTTTTCGGTAGTTTTTTTGGTGTTAAAATGTCAAATATATCCTTACTGTTAATTGTTTTGTTACTTTTGTATTGGCTTTTTCTTTTTTTAAGAGGGCACTTATGGAAAAGAAAAATACATGACATGACTTCAAAAAAGGGAGACACCATATGGGTGCTCTTCCTTTATATATTAGAATAGATGTTTTTTGGCTGGCACCGTATTATTTACTTGAGTAAAGAAAAAACTTGTGTGCTCAACATGGTTCATGCTCTTGTTTTCAAGCCAGTACAAGTAAGTTACTAAGTTCTTGTCATTTTACTGTAAAGTTCCTCAAATTCGTTGAGAAGACAGCTCCAATAGCTGTATATACTCAGGAAAAGGCTCATCAGCTGCTGGTCTTACTGCTTCTGTAATTCGAGACAACAGCTCTGTAAGTTGACAAACTCGCTTGGAGATAGTTTTGTGGACAATTGTTTCCGTTCTCCAAGATAAAAATAAACCTGACCCGTATATTCAGTTTCCCTTGGCGTGAATTTCACTTGGAAGGAGGAGCTATGGTTTTGGCAGATGGAGGTGTTGTCTGCATTGATGAATTTGACAAAATGAGACCAGAAGACAGGTAATAGAAGTAATATTAGGTGTTAATGAACAGATTTTTCATCACTTTAGTTCTGGATTATGGGTTTACATGTGTCATCTAGAGTTGCTGTTCATGAAGCCATGGAGCAGCAAACCATTTCCATTGCCAAAGCAGGAATAATGACTGTTCTCAATTTTAGAACCTCTGTGCTTGCAACAGCTAATCCTCCATCTGGGCGTTATGATGATCTCAAGGTGAGTAATATTTCTTCCCGTTTTCTTAAGATTTCTTCATCTTTACTTCACATTTTCAAAACATAAACTGAGCAACTAACAATATGATTTACCTTCTAGACTGCCCAAGACAATATTGATTTGCAGACTACTATTCTTTCAAGATTTGATCTGATCTTCATTGTGAAAGATATAAGGATGTATAGTCAAGAAGAGAAGGTACTGAAAAACTAATTAACTATGGACAACAGACTTGTTGGTTGTGTTAGTGGTCTTTACCCCTGTGTTAAGTAGTGTCTTTCTTTACTTTATAAGCAATTTCCTTTTTGTTACCTTTGCACTAAGATAGAAGTCATGCTTTGGTTTGGAGTTTAGGTTTAAGAACAATTTCTGCAAAAATGGTAGTCAAAGATCAAATCTTGTCTTTTACTAATTTCTGAACAGATAGTCTTTGGATGTCGATTTACTGAGAAAGCGCATTTGAAATGCTATGGAAGGATGCCAAATGTGTAACAACTAATTGGAATGGTTTCCCTTTTACAGAGTATAGCTAGCCATATAATCAAAGTTCATGCCTCTGCCAGTGCAACCAGGGGTGACACAACTGGAGTTTCTAAATAAGATTACTGGCTGAAAAGGTATGAACCTCTTCCAAATGTGGCTCTGTCAATCTATGGTTTGATGCTATATTATTCGCACTGCATGTTTGCTGGTATATACACTACTGTCGAACTGAATGCAAGCCTCGTCTCTCTGATTCTGAAGCCACAATGTTGCAGGAGAGTTGTGTTAAAATTAGACAGGTATTCCTTCGATTGGCTCACACATAGTAAATAGAAAAATAGACAGCCAAGAAGCTCTTAGTTCAACCCCATGACATAGAGAACTTTTCAATTATTCTGAAATAGTTTGATATGAAAAACGGGGAAATATAAAGGCAAGCAGTAAATCGTCAAACCCCTAAACGGTCTCCAATTCCGTCTGGTGTTTAGGCCCCGGTTAAAGAATTGGGGCTTCATGTGCAAAAATGGTATCTCTATTATTAGGACTGTTGCACTGTTCTTAGCACTATAAACAATCAAACGAAAATTGGAACAAAGGAAAGAGGAGGAACAAAGGATGGGATTCATTATTGTCAATGATTTTCTCCGACAATGCTCAGGTTATGAGGCGGCAGTCAAATGAAACTGGGGAAGCAGCTGCAATACCAATAACCATGAGGCAGCTGGAAGCTTTAGTAAGGTTGAGTGAAGCACTTGCAAAGATGACTCTGTAAGTCAACATAGAGAATATTATGAGTAATTGTTATCCAATTTGTGTTTCATTTGCCATTGACTGTTACTTGGAACCGAACTTACAGTTCTTACTACAATTGCCATTGGAACTCTAGTTGTATGGGATCTGGGTGGTTGAAATTCTCGAAAAAAGTCCTTGTAAATGAGGCAAATTGGATCCGACCTAAATTAGCTAGCTACAGCTGCTACTAGCATATTATTTAAACAGTTTAGCTTACTGAGTCTTTTTTTGGGGGTTATTTCCTCCTTGTGTTTAATTAAAATCCAGGAGAATTTGGTACTTGCATTATTCTTTGGGCACTATGATATAGGTGCCATGTTGCAAATGATAACCATGTCGTGGAAGCTGTCAGGCTTTTCAACAATGCCACAAACAATGGATGCAGCAAGGTCAGGAATCAATCAGCGTATAAATCTTACTCCCGAGATGGCAAACGAGATAAAGGTTTGTGTTGAACAAGACTTGTTTTACGCATCCTTGTCAATGGTTTATAGCTCGCAGTGGTTTTACAATTCAAACCTCGCTTTTCATGAACAGCAAGCGGAAACCCAAATAAGGAGAAAAAGGGTCATTGGTAGCCACATGTCAGAGAGACGGCTGATTGACAATCTTGGCAGGCTGGGGATGAATGAATCCATTGTAAGGGTCAAATGCCTTATACTCATGAATGAACATATTCAAACAGACAGTCTAAATCCTTTACGGAGAGGCCGGAAAAGTAAAATGTGGACCAAATTTAAAAAAAGTCCATTGAGGAAACAAAGTTAATGAGGAAAATGGAAACAAAGTAAAAAGACTGACCAAAATGGAAACAAAGTTAATGAGGAAAGATGCCGGGTAAAAGTTTGTCTTTTTCTCACTTCCCAAAGGAAACGCAAGTTTTTACCTGCTCTGAATAATTTTTGCTGCTAGATGCAAAGGAGTGTCACTAGGAAGACGATATCATGCTTGAAGCTAATGCCCTTTTTTAGCTTCCAAGAACATATTGGGGGACACAATTGATTGTATTGATGTGGTTTTCACATTTGGCAGGTTAGAAGAGATCTGTTAATCATGCATTGGAGAGATGAAGTTGAATACAAGCGAGAAAGGCGTGGTGTTGTTCTTAAAGCTTAATATTTGATCGTAGTCCATGACAGTGATTAGTAAGTTCCGGCGAGGGGTGGATGGTGGCCGGCGGTGGTTGTCGGGGCTGAGGGAGGGCCGACAAGGGATGGGTGAAGGCTGGCGGGCTGGGTGAGAGCTGGGAAGGTGGTGGGTTAGGGTTTCGGTACTGGTTAGGATTGGAGAGTGGGCTGTCGGGGCTGGGAAGGAGATGGGCTGTCAGGGTTAGGGTTTCCGAAGGTGGTGGGTGGCTAGGGTTTCAAAGGTGGTTTAAGATTGGGGTTGAGAATCCGCTCTCATACCATGTTAGAGAGGAAAAGTGTGTAGGGTGTTAAATCAACCCTCACACATAATTATTTATTTATATAAAGAGATAGTTCGTTACACAATGTAATTTAGCAACGTGGGACTGAACACAATATACTAGTATACTAGTATTCCAACAGGAATGTATACGTTGGTTAGGATTGAGCTGATCCTCATTTGTCATTCGGCATAAGCCAATGAACATTGCGCAGGGGACAACTTCCCCTGTTGCAAGTTTCTACTGTAATTTATAGGGCACTGAATGTAGTTTGATGGTCAGAGATTTCGAAAGTAAAAGCTTGTATAACTAGGAAACTTCTTCTGTATAACTGTAATGGTTAGAGATTTCATTGCGTACCACTCATTTTGTACGACACGTTCCGACACAGGAAATTCAAGAGGTGACTCTACCTTCACATACACAGATGTTTTCTTTAGAATGATATGACAAGGTTTTTGTTGCCAGCTTGATGATTTTTTTTTTTTTGGTTCAAGCGGAAAATCATGCATTAACTTAGACGATCAAAGTCAACAAGCCAGATAGACGGCATACATAATGGTTCAAAAAGACTACGAGAGTCGTAGACTAAATCCTAAGATGACCAACACCCATGGCATCGGCCAAGGCAAATTCCCTAGCTTCAAAAGGAATGGAGCTAGAGACTACTAAATCTTGATCCTGCTGTGATCTTGAAGCAAGGGGCCTCCTCCTAATTTGTTTCACTACAGCAAGATTTTTCTGAATTTTGTGGGCCATGAAGATATTTCCCCAAAAGCGTTACTTTCTCCAAACAAAATTCTTTCGCTCACGGAAAATTGAACAATGTGTGTTACCCCAACAAGAGCTAAAGTGGTCACTTCTTCCAATTTCTCTCACATGTTTTCCCCCCCTCCCACAAGATTTTTTGAACCCATTAAATCCAAACACATGAACCCAGGCTGGACTTAGCCCATTTAGTCCGGATTAGTCCTTTGTTTTTATCGGTAAATTACTTGTGGGTCTAGAAAACCAAGACTTAATTTCCATTAAGGACTCAATTTTATGAAGATTACCCTTTTATCCTTAATACTATATTATAATTTGCAGTAGTGTTGATAAAATAAATCCTAACTCTTTGGCCCTGCTTGATAAGCCTCTTCTGGGTTGGGATTGAATTGCTACGGTGGGGCATTAGTAATACCCTATTTGGTTTCCAAAACTGGTCCAGATTGGTAGTCCGATCGGACTACTAAGAGCATCAGCAGTGGAATAAGCAAATGTGAATAATCAAAACATGCCACATCAGATTTTGATTATTCATTTAGAGGTTGCTAAAGTTAGCAATGTCAAATCCCATATTGGTTATTTTTTGCCCATAATCAAAACTAATGGGCCCTCCAAACTTTTTCCTTTCATTTCATGCATATTTTTTGAAAAAGCGATTTTTGAAGGGAAAAAACAATTTATGTTAGAAACAGTTCAAAAATATATATAGTTTTTCAAAACAAAAAATAGTTTTTCAAAAAACACACACTTTGTTCACTTAAAAACTATAAATACAATTTTGGAAATTTTGAAAGAATTGTATTTACACAAATAGTTTTGAAATTTTAAAAACTATAAATACAGTTTTTTAAAAACAGATTTGTGTAAAAAACAATTTTTTGAAAAACACTTTTTATTTACTTAAAGTTTTAAAATTTTTGAAAATTTTGTTTTCTGTAAAAAAAAGTTTCTGGAAAAAAAATCTGAAAGTTACTGTTTTTTAAAATTATTTTTTGAAAACATTGTTTTGAGAGAGAGAGAGAGTGGAAGAGAGAGAAGATTTTTGTGTAATATTGGTGTACTTGATTGAGAGATAAAATTTGGTTATTGACAAAACATTGCTAGCTTTGATTATTGAAGAATCAAAATTTGATGAGTTGTTAAGATGTTGCTAGGTTTGGTTATTCCAATGTGTACACTTTTTTATTCCAATGTTGCTAATTTTAACAATTTTTTATTTTGCTTATTCCACTATGGATGCTCTAAGACCCTAAAATGGAGATATTAGCAATACCCTTGAGATTTGGTATTCACAATTCAATCCCCTCCTTAACACTGCAATGACCAAACTGCCCCTCCCCTCCTCCATGCCCTCCTCTTTTTCTGTCAACCTCTATCAACAATAACCTCTGAACACGGTACAATAAAAATACACCTCAAGCATTGCAAAAATTTGTTACAAAAAGAGTCAATAAACAACAAGATCCAGACAGGTTTTTGAAAAGTTGAAAATTAGAAGAAAGATTTGGAAAGGGAAAGGCGTGAACTGGGTTGGAGAGAGAGCAAGGCGTGAACTAGGGTGGAGAGAGAGAGAGAGAGAGAGAGAGAGAGAGAGAGAGAGAGAGAGAGAGAGAGAGAGAGAGAGAGGCGTGAACTGACTGTTAAAGACAAAACCCATCATCTAATCCCGGGTTAGGCTCGTATCAAAAAAAAATCCCACGCTAGACAAAGGCAATGTTGAAAAAAAAATGATTCAATTCTGCTCCTATTTCCTTACGAATCCTATCATCTGATTCCATGCGAAACAAACATGCAAAATTGCAAATTACGAATCTCATCTCCTTACGATTCCCATCTTCTTATAAATCTCATCTTCTTACGAGTTCCCCCCATCTAATACTTTTAACAACCGTTATGTCCTTACTAGTCCCACACATCTAATACTTTTAACAAACGAGGCCTTAAAGAACAAACATAGAAGTGTTCTTCCACTTCTACACGCTGCTACTACTACATCGACGATTCTTACATGCCTACCAACGAGGATCTTCTTCCACCCCTACGCTGCCTTGGTTTTCACACGTTTTGGCTACCTTACCAGGTTTACTCCTTTCCTCTTCTACCTCTTCTAACTCCTTTTTCCAAACTTAGTCAAAAATCTGCGGTGAGACACCATATGTTTTTGTTTCATGAGGCAATGTGATTTAGTTTTCCTGATGTTTCGATCCTGTTACATACTTTCGTAGTAACATCACGTCATGTATCTATGTGGGGGTTGATGAGCACCCAATATTGTCTATATTGGGTGCCCTAGTCCCGTAGTTTACAGGTTATTTACGTTCTAATTACTATTTTTAACTCGATATTGCACGTAAGGTATTTTGTTGAGCTTTGTAGGAGAATCGTGCAATTAGGGCATGTTATGACGCCAAGTGTAGTCCTCGAGGGGAATCGAGCATTCGAGGCCAAGGTGCTGTGCCACCAAGTTCGTGAAGTCAAGGGAAGATGCCTCGGGAGATGTTCGGAGGTGTTGGGCCAAGGTGGCAGAGCAGAAGTCAGAATTCTGAAATTTTTGAAGAGAGTTATCGATTACCTCACATAAGTAATCGATACCTTTTGTCCAAAGCTGGTTCAGAAGATGATCAGGCCCTAATGGTATCGATTACAGGGGCTGAGTTATCGATAATATCTTCCCAGATTAAGGTAGTTATCGATTACAAGGAAAGTGTAATCGATACCCTTGCCTTATCTTGGTCCACAATTCCTCCAGACGTGAGGGGATCGATTACGTGTGGTCCTGGGTATCGATAACATTGAGCTACGGGGCAAGGACAAAGTGAAGGTATCGATAACTAAAAGGGGAGTTATCGATAACATTGTCTGCCAGAAGATATTTTGTGCTGACTTTCCAACTTTCTATTTATGGAAACTTTCCACTTTTGGCATGTTTTTAGGATATTTTAGGGACCTTTTGGTCCACTTTTTGGCTGATTGTTTTGGCCTTTTTATAGTCTTTTAAGCCATTATTGGCGATGGATGTAAGTTTAAAATACTTTAAGTCTTTTAATTTGATAGAACTCCATAGTTATTGCTCTCAACTTCTTGCTCTTTATTTCCTCAATCAATTCAAGTAAGTGTTGTTCGTTCAATTAAATCTCAAGTATTAAAGTTGTTCGTGTGGTTCGGATCCTTAGTAAAATCAAGTTTATTTCCATTATTATCGGTGAAGCATGTTTTCATTTCTTAGCAAAATTTCTAGTCTTTTTATCATGTGTGAGTAGTTAATCGTTTGGTCTCGGGGTGAGGTTTACTCTATGAATTAGTTGTTTAAACGGTCTCGCCTTAACTCTAGCTCGATTTCAAATCTTTGAATGAATAAAACCCATGATGTCTTGTGTTGATCATGGGGTCGGTGGCTTCTTTGATCAATGAAGTCTATAGCCCCATGCTACGTGCTTGATTAATCTTACGCGTGCGAACGATCCTTTTTCGTCTCTCACTTGCGTTAAATGAGTTCAGTTTGAATTAATGCTTTGAATTGCGTTACGAGTAGTCTTCAGTTTTTAAGACTTCAAGCGAAATTCGGACGGTTTCGGTTCACTCATAAGTTAGATGAAGAAACCGTTTGAATGGCTAAGTCATGGGTAAACCGCTCCCTCTTGGCTCGGCCATCTTAATCTAGTTTAAATCTCAGTTTTTATTGCCTTTTCAAACCAAACACCAAAGTTGGCTGCTTGAAAGCCGCAAATCTTTTCATTGCATTTATTCTAAATTCGCGTAGAAGACTTCTCTGTGGGAACGATCCCAGTCTTACCGGATTTATATGCTATCAACGACCTCGCCCTTTGCTTTATTTGGAGGGTAGGTTGCGGAGTTAAGCAAATTTTGGCGCCGTTGCCGGGGATATCTTATTTTCGCTTATTTGGAGGTTCGACAAACCACTGTAAGTATCCCGTTTCTTTTACTTCAAGCAATTTGTAGTCATTCTAATGGAAACCTCTAACCGATTTTTATATCGACTTGAGGTGTAACGAAACTAGCATGATTATAACTTGTTTCCTTTTTTGTACATACTCTCGTTTTAGTT
Organism: Rhododendron molle; assembly: GCA_025413875.1. NCBI lineage: Eukaryota > Viridiplantae > Streptophyta > Magnoliopsida > Ericales > Ericaceae > Rhododendron > Rhododendron molle. The sequence goes on along the minus strand of CM046396.1, from coordinate 70,274 downwards.
AGACGTTTGTTAGTCTATTTTGCGGTTGGAATTGTCACCAATTCTCTTCTAAGTGGTAGTGTATGACTGGTTTCTATCGGAGTCCAAACTCTAATAGACTCTGTCATTCATTATCGGCTCAAGGCAGCCCCAGAGGAAGATCTCCTCCTTTGGCGGCTTATAAACGTCCGAGATTAAAATCTCCATCACGTTCGCGGGGCCGCCGTCCTAAAAAGAGAATGGGTGAACCACTACCGCTAGTGAGGACTTTGAGGGATATCTTGAATCCGGGGAGTCCGGATCAGCAATCCCCCATTGTCCTCCCTGCAGCCCTGCTCCTACTAATGCTAACTCTTTTGAATTTAAGTATGGTTACCACAATTTGCTACCACAATTCCATGGGTTGGACCGTGAGAGCACATACAACCACATCCGTGAATTTGAGGACCTCATCGGTACTTTCACCCCGGATGCCCCGCGAATTGAGAACGCACGATTGAGGTTATTCCCTTTCTCCCTCAAGGATAAGGCGAAGCAATGGTTCACTTCCCTTAAACCTCAATCATTGCGAAACTGGAATGCTGTCAAGGCCGAGTTCCACAAAAAGTTTTTCCCCGTCTATAGAACGAAACTTCTTAAGGAGCAAATTCAGAACTTCAAACAAAGGGAAGGGGAAACTTTCTACAAGTGTTGGGAGCGGTTCAAGGATTTGATTACTTCGGTTCCACATCACGGACTCGAAAAGCCTCAGCTGATCAGCCATTTCTGGAATGGCTGTTCCCAAGCAAGCTATCAACTCATTGATACTATGGTCAATGGGGACTTTCTTGACAAAACGGCTGCGGATGCATGGGACTACTTGGAACAATTGGCAGTTAAGAATCAGTCTTAGGATGTTGTTGATCTAGGCGAGCGGGCTATGGCAAACCAAGGCCCAAGTGGTTCTGGTAAATTTTCATTGAGTGAGCCTAATCCCATGACCAATGCTCTCGAGACTAAGGTGGATCAGCTGACTCGCAAGTTGGAACAAATGGAGTTAAAAGGCTCCCACGAGGTGAAGTCCGTAATCAAAGTGGAAGAGGTGTGTGCTATATATGAAATGGCGGGGCATTCAACCGGTGATTGTTTCAACATCCCTACTCTGAAGAATGTTCTAAATAGCATGTCTCCGGAGGAAATGAATGCTATTCAATGTTATGAGCCATATCCTAATAATAATCTCAACCCGGCTCTAAGACCACAACCGGCACTCCGTTGGAACCAACCTAGTGAAGGGGGACAATTCCAAGGACAACCATTGGGTCAAACTCAAACATGGCGCGCTCCGCAAAACTTTGGGCCACCACGTTTCCAACAAAGTCAAGGGCCGCCCGGATTTAATCCTTCCGGTTTCTCATAAGGCCAAGGCCAATTTCAACAACCTCCACCTCAAAGGCGATCTTTGGAAGATTCGATGCATTCTTTCTTCCAAATGCAAAGCACCGTGAATGATCAAACTACCCAGGCTGTTGGAGATTTGAAAATTCAAATGGGGAAGTTGGCTACTTCGGTTGGCCTATTGCAACAAGAAAGAGGAAAATTTCCCGCTCAACCTCTAGCAAACCCTCAAGGTCAAAACTTGATTGGTAGCTCTTCGGTGAATAACCCCGAGCAAGCCAAATCAATAATTATTTTGCGGAGTGGAAAAGCGGTGGATAATGCACAAGTTGAACCGCCAGTAACAACATTCTTGAAGACCGCTCCGGAGCCGACTTCATCAACTTCAAATGGGGAATCTCCCAAGCAAACACCAAAGGCAATGGACAATATCCCTCCCGGTCCACAAGTTTCTCCCGTACCGGCTCCCTATCCTCAAAGGTTGAAAGCTCCAACGAATTCCGGGGCCAATGCAGAAATTTATGAGCTTTTCAAACAAGTCAAGATCAACATTCCACTCTTGGATGCGATCAAGCAAATACCATCTTACGCCAAATTTTTGAAAGACTTGTGTACTAAGAAGCGCAAGATCAACGTCCAACAGAAGGTCTTTCTTACGGAACAAGTGAGCTCGATCATTCAAACAACCATTGCGCCAAAGTACAAGGATCTGGGGTGCCCTACTATCTCTGTCATGATTGGGGGGAAACGGATTGAGCAGGCCTTGTTGGATTTGAGGGCGAGCGTTAATTTGCTTCCATATTCGGTCTATGAAGAGCTTGGTCATGGGGAGATGAAACCGACTCGAGTCACGTTGCAATTGGCAGATAGAAGTATTCGCATTCCGAAAGGCGTCGTGGAGGATGTTTTGGTACAAGTGGATAATTTCGTGTACCCGGTGGATTTTGTGGTGTTGGACACTTGTCCCATGGCTTCTTCCCAAATTTCGACACCCGTTATTCTTGGAAGGCCATTCTTAGCCACCTCAGAGTCCGTCATTAATTGCTGGACTGGTCTCGTGAACATGACATTCGGGAATATGAAGATGTCGGTCAATATGTTTCATGTTGGCAGTCAAATGGGGGATGACAATGATGTGCACGACGTCAATTGTATCGACTCCCTAGTTCAAGATCATGTGGACGAACTCTTGTATAAGGATTCTTTGGAGGTATGCCTTACCGCGGAGGAAGCCGAGTTTCTAGAATCGCCGGAGGTTGCGTATCTCTATTCTTTACTAGATGAGGAGGAAGTTTGCGGGGTGGAGCCGTGGATTCCCACATTTGAGGCGTTGCCGGCCATTGAAAAGAAGACGTTGCCGTCTAGTGTTGAGCCGCCTATGCTTGATTTGAAGGTTCTACCGGAAACATTAAAGTATGCCTATCTTGGCGACGATGAGACTTTTCCGGTGGTAATATCCTCTACTCTTGAGAAACACCAAGAAGAGGAATTGCTTGCGCTCCTAAAGAGGCACAAGAAAGCTATTGGGTGGACCATAGCTGATATACAGAGAATCTCTCCCTCTCTTTGCACACATCATATCTACCTTGAAGATGATGTCAAGCCATCGCGTCAACCACAACGACGGCTTAATCCTATTATGAAGGATGTGGTGCGAGCAGAGGTGCTGAAATTATTGGATGTGGGGATCATCTATCCGATAGCGGATTCTAAATGGGTAAGCCTTATCCAGGTGGTGCCTACGAAGTCGGGCGTAACGGTGGTCAAGAATGACCGAGATGAGCTTGTGCTGACAAGAACCGTCACCGGGTGGCGTGTTTGTATTGATTATCGCAAGCTGAATGTGGTAACCCGGAAAGACCATTTCCCACTCCCGTTCATTGATCAGATTTTGGAGCAAGTAGCTGGCCATGCCTTTTATTGCTTTTTAGATGGGTACTCCGGGTACAATCAGATTGAGGTCGCCATGGCCGACCAAGAAAAGACTACATTTACTTGCCCATTCGGGACATTTGCTTATAGGCGCATGCCATTCGGCTTGTGCAACGCTCCCGGCACTTTCTCGAGGTGTATGATGGGTATTTTTAGTGACACGGGAAGAAAAGTATGACTCGTGCGATGGCGTGAACATCGGGTGGTGTTTCTTAGTGTTTTGCTTTGTATTTATGTTTGTTGGTGCCCGGATAACACGAGCCGGGCGGTTCTAATGTCATTTGGCTCTTAGTAGGTAGTTCGAGCTTAAGTCTTTTGCAGGGTGTACGTGCTACCGCACCAACCTCGGTGGATTGGGTCTACAGTCGGAGTGAATGTTTTTATTTGAAAGCATGACGAAATGCTGTTTTGAGAGAGTCGCCACCCGGGTTTTACGGAAAACACCCAAGAAACCGATTTGAAAATGTTTTTGTTTACGTTTGTTTGATTTGAAAAGGCTTGTAGACTGGACCGTCGTCACCTTCGATATCTGAGGTTCGGGAGCCAGGTTACGAGAGGGGAAGGGTTTTATGGCACCCCTCTCGCCCAATCCGGAGATCGGTCTCTACTCAGGCATTTTGTAAAACATTTGCATTTTTCTCTCTTTTAATCATTTTCAGCCAGTTAAGGCGGGGGAACAGTTAATAGGGATTAACAAATGGCAAGTTGTATTTACATGGCAAAATATGATGTATGAGAACAAGCGCTTCTGTGAGCATTTTGAACAAACTAGAACACGCTGACCCTGAACGATGCACGCAGGAGTAAACTTGTATGCACTGGCCATACCACCGCATACAAAGATCACCTGCGTGCGCCAGCATAGGACAGGCGTGCGCCGGTTGGCTCAAACTCACAGCTTCTGAACTCAACCCTCTGGGCTCTAGAATGGACCAGTGCACACCCAGGACAAACCACGCAGTTGATATCACAGGCTATATACAGTTACAGATTACAGTATTAACTCAAACAGAAATAAATAGACTGAAAATCCCATAAACAGAGTGGGGGATCAAACAGAGGCCAAGACTAAGCTGTGAAGCAAGGGCCAGCCACTGGATCATGATACAGGTGGCGCACACCGGTCAATGAAGGCCGTGCGCCACGTGTTCCATTTGCCCAGTGCTTGGCTTTGCATCATCTGGTTTCTGGAACATGACCAGAAGGATCCCAGGGGTCTCACTGAATAGGAATAACCAGATAACAACTACACAGCTCTAAAATATGGAAAAACAGTAAACTGGTTATTAGGTATGCTCACAGTGATGAATAGGCAAGATATGATGCATAAAATAAGGATCTGACCCTAATTTACAACTGGGGTACGCCAGTTAACAACTGGAGTACGCCAGTTGCGAATGGCTCACGACTGGCGCACGCCACTCAACGACTGGCGCACGCCAGTCGTGCCTCAGACAGATCCCAGAAAGGTCCCAGTCCCCACGCCAGATCTCGTGTGCAACCACGGAGTGCCGCACGCGTACTAACAACCGGCGTGCGCTGGTCCTTTGTTCACACGATTTTGTGACTTGCTAGCTTTAGGGCCAAGATTGGTATTGATTACCAGCCTTGACCCCTGCCAGCCCCCCTCAGGGATCAGAACAGAGAAGCAGTGCAAAGATGTTATACCTTTGGTTTGAGTTTGTTGGAATGTTTTGAGCTTTGAGCTTGAAGCTTGAGGGTTGGATGACGGGGGATGATGGATGTTTTGACTGTAAGAGGTGTATGGAGGGGCCTCTTGTTTACTCTTTCAATGGATGAAAGAAGAGTAAGCAAGAAAACCAAGAAAAGAGAAAGAAAGAGACTTGGGAACTTTTTTTGTAACATTGTAACCCTTTGCAAGGATAAAGAGTGGGGGTATATATAGGGGGAGAGAGAGGGGAGTAACCAGCTGGTTAAAGGCTGGTCATATGGGCTGGTTCCTTAGCCCCAAAGGCTTCCCTCTCATTGGATGAGAAGAAAATGTGATGGGATGGGTGTGTAAGAGATGTCCCCGGTCGAAAATTGCTTTTTCGTCTGATTAAAAGGTTCCCACGTGCTGTAGACCCCTAACCATGGCTTCTGCATGCTGAAAAACACAAGTTTGACCAGAGGTTTGACTGGCGTGCACCACTAAATGAGTGGCGTGCGCCAGTGGAAGTTAGACAAATGCTCGATGACTGACACGTGGCAAATCACCGGCGTACGCCAGTTGAGTACCAGTGTAAGCAAGTAGGGTTTTGCTGTGGCCATTTGGTTCTAGGTTATAACGTTTGAAAGGGATCTGAAAAGGGTTTGGAATGCTCAAAGCTCAAACATACTAACACTTCCGGGGTGTTCTTGATCTGTTACATCATCGGGGAATCAAATACCGTAAGTAAACTAATTTGGAAAGTCCAAAATAAGGTGTCTACAGGTGTATGCGTGTGGGCAGCATGCCCTGGAATTTTCGGATTCCAAGATGCAAGCCTTCGGGAATTTCGTTCCCCGAAGCAAAGGGCCCATAATCGAGGGAGCGCGAGCGGAGAAGCAAGCGCTCAAAAATACAGAGTCGCCACCTGGGTTTGAAGGTCTGACACCCAAGGAACCGTATTTCGAAGCACCTGCCGCGCTGTTTGTTTGATTTGAAAAAGTGAAGGAAACCAGTCCGTCATAACCATATCTGGGTTCGGGAGCCAGGTTACGAGAGGGGAAGGGTTTTATGGCACCTCTCTCGCCCAATCCGAAGATCGGTCTCTACTTGAGCATTTTGAAAGCGTTTGGGATTCTTTTTCTTCTTTAATCAATTTTAAGCCAATTAGGGCGGGGGAGCAGATAATCGGGGATTAAAACTATAACAATTTGCAGGATGTGATAAACAGCATGTTTGCTCTATTGAAACAGTTAGTATAGGATGAAAACAGACTGCTGTGGGAATTAAACAGACTGGAAAGCCCCTGTCTCGGAGTGTTGCACGCAGAATGAAATCGGTAGACCGAACAAGTCGCGCATCTCGACCCAACTGCGCCGCGACAACTGCGGGACTAGAAGCGCGACGATAAGCCTAAGCCCACAGCTCTTATTCTCAACCCTTCGGGCTCTGGAAGGACCGATGCACACCAGGACAAACCAAGCGATTATATGAGCTGTAAGTAGCGATTATAAGCGGTTTAAAGGTGAAAAGCCCTATAAATTGACAAAACACCCCATAAGCAGAGTGTGGGGACAAAATAATAGCCTAAAACCAAGTTAGACATGCAAGGCCGCCCATCGGTGGGACAAGCGATCGCGAGGGTTCCAAACCGTCAGCGACGGTTCGCGGCGGCGGTGGTTGCGCTGGCGCGCGACAGTTGCGCCTGGGCGCACTGGTCAACACTCCATTTGACCATCGCGCGAGGTTTAGGAGCATCGCGAGGTTTGTGCCAGACCTCCAGTGTGTGATTTTGTTCAAATTGGGTCTGGGATGGGTCCAGAATGACCGGGGATGTTCCAACAGAACAGAAATAAATATTGAAGTGCAAAGCTAGCATTTTTAAGCTAAAGAAAGCTATAAATTGGTTTTTTGCATGCTTAACAGTGAGATATATGAAAGTAAAGCATAAAACAATAGGACACCATTCCCCACGCAGTCCATCACGCGCTGGCACAAAGTGTCGCGCGCGTATCTGGGACCATCGCGCGATGGTTCCTACCATGACGGTTTTTGAAACCTTGCCAGCTTTAGGGCCAGGACTGGTATTGATTACCAGCCTTGACCCTGCCAGCCCCCCTCAGGGATCAGAACAGAGAGCAACCAAGGTAAGCTATACCTTTGGCTTGAGTTTGAAAGAGTGCTTGAACTTTGAGTTTTGAGATTGAGGTTGATTGAGGATTGAAGAACGAGGTGGTAGTGCTTGATTGAGGATTGAAGAACAAGGTGGTAGTGCTTGATTGAGGTATGAATGGATGAAGAACAAGTATGTTAGGATGTAGCCCTTTTGTATTTGATTTTGTAACCTTTTTTTTTGTAACCAAAAATTGTAACCCTTTGAAAGAGAACAAATGGGGGTATTTATAGGGCAAGAGGGGGTTCTGGTTGATGCCAGGAGAAGAACACAGCCAGCCACGAGGCCTGGCTGAGACTGCCTTGGTGGCCAAGTTTCTGCCTCTAGAAAAGTAGGTGGGGACAGAACCATCGCGCGATGGTTCCAAACTGTCGCGCGAGGGTGCGCCCTGGCGCGCGATGGTTCTAGTCTGTCGCGCGACGGTGCGCCCGGGCGCGAGACAGTTGCGCCCTGGCGCACGCCAGCAGGGTTTTTGGCTTTTGGAGGGTGGCTTAGGCTAGGTTAGTTCCAAGGGTTTTTCAAACACTCAAAGCTCAAACACTCGACATTCCCGGGGTGTTCTTGATGCGTTTCATCATCGGGGAATCAGAAACCGTAAGTAAACTAATCTGGAAGCCCAGATTGGGGTGTCTACAATGCGCTACCACACCAGCCTTGGTGGTTTAGATCTAACGTCGGAGTGAATGAGGCATTCAGGAGCCCTAAGCAGGGGTGCGATTATGTGTCGCGGTTGTTAGTCCAAGAAAGCTTCGCCCATGATCTCGTGTGACTAGCTGTGGTTCTGTTGGAAGAGCCGAAGGAGTCGACCTTGAAAGCTGTTTGAATGATGAACGGAGCCGGTGACGACAAAGCCTCCAACTTGGTCGAGGTATACGGGGGTTGACATTCCCCCGGTGGTAAGATCTTTTGTTCCCTTTTCCCTTACGGTGTTCTCCATGCTATGAGGGCATAGCATATTTCTAGTTGGGGGGAGGGATGTATATGGTTTTATACATGTTGTTCGTTTTTAGCGTATATGGATGTATATGGTTTTATACATGTTGTTCATTTTTAGCGTAATTTTTTTCGTTTTAGTTGGAAATTCTTCCGTTATTACAGAATTAGTGGATTTAAGTACTTGGCACATGCTCATTAAGTACATTTTGGCAAGAGTTCGTTTTATGCAAATTTTGTACATCGCAACTTGCATGAATGTACTAGGGTGGAATTCACGGTGTTTGAGTGTGTTTTGGTCAGGCTTTGTCCATATCCCATCATTATTCTTTGAAAATTTTTCGATTAATTAATTATTCTCATGTTCATGCATAAGTGTGCGTTATGTCTTTATTGAATCGTTAAGGAATATATGGCGTACTTAGGAAGTGAAACAAGGCATTCTTTGTTTGATTATACCACCTACATGTCCCCTCGTCCATTTGTTGTATCCTAGTCCGTGTCCTTCCTCTCTATTCATTAACTTAGGGATCCAGATGTTTGGAGGGTTGTTGGGAAGTGGTTTCCAGTGTTGTGTGGTGTTTTGGATGCTATGAGGATGTGTTACAAGTGTTTGGGGAAGTAGAACAGGTGAAGAGCTGCAAATTGTCAGAAAATGGCTGAAGTAATCGATACCATGGAGATTGTTATCGATAACAATCCGAGAATTTGAGTTCAGTGAGCTTCCAGACCTGTTATTGATAACATTTCGTCTAGTGGGATTCTTGACCCATTGTAATCGATAACTTACCATGGAGTAAAAGATACCTTTCGTGTTCGGACGGTTTTTAAAGTGAAGGGGCACGACCCATTTTCATAACTTCTCATTTTAATTCAAACTCTCTCTCTCTCTTCTACTCCACCATAGCCGTCCACCACACCTCAAAATTTTCGAACCCTAACCTCCATGCCTCTCCAAATTCGCCCCAATCTACCAATGAACTATCAAAATCCTCCATCTTTTCTCAAATCCACCATGAATCTTCCATCTATCCAAGATTTCTGAAGGAATTTCAAGGGTTCAAGACCGAAATCTTCAAAAATCAAGGTAACTCCAAAATTTTTCCTCTCTCTCGATATATCTCGAATTTCTTCTCATATAACCCATAGTTTCTTCTCCTAAGCACCCATTTAACCCTCCTTTACACCACTCTCGTTCCTATCACCCCCCAAACCTGAAATCTAGCAAAGCCCCTGGCCGAAATTCTCGATTTTTTTTTTGTACGAACTGAGTTTGGGTTTGAGTCCTGATCTGCTGTATCGTGCACACAGAGCTAAATACCTGGTAGAATTTCTTGTTCATATGAGAATTTCGGAGGTACATGTTGATTTCAAAGTCTGGTTTTACAAGATTTTTGGTCTGCTGCTGCTCAATTGAGTACTGAGATTTGGGTTTTGATCTATTGTTACAGTATTCAATTGGGTTGTTTTGCATTTTGAGGATATCTACTCTGTTGTTGCTCAGTTTTGAACTAGTTGCTGAGTTTTGGGCATTGTTTTGCTACTGCTATGTGATTTGGGGGTTATTGCGACTGTGAACGATGGTGAAAACTAAGCAGGTGGCTGGCAGTGGTAAGGGCAAGCATGTGTGGGCACACGCCCCTAAAAATCCTGCATTTTTGGTTTGCGAAAAGTTTGGTTTGCGCCCTTTTTATTTGAAAGCATTACGAAATGCTGTTTTGAGAGAGTCGCCACCCGGGTTTTGCGGAAAATACCCAAGAAACCGGTTTGGAAAACGTTTTTGTTCACGTTTGTTTGATTTAAAAGGCTTGTAGACTGGACCGTCGTCACCTTCGATATCTGAGGTTCGGGAGCCAGGTTATGAGAGGGGAAGGGTTTTATGGCACCCCTCTCGCCCAATCCGAAGATCGGTCTCTACTCAGGCATTTTGTAAAACATTTGCATTTTTCTTTCTTTTAATCATTTATTTAGCCAATTAGGGCGGGGGAACAGTTAATAGGGATTAACAAATGGCAAGTTGCATTTACATGGCAAAAGGTGATGTATGATTTATGAACAATGTATAATAGATTGAGAACAAGCACTTCTGTGAGTGCCTTGAACAACCGGAGTCTTGTTGCCCGCACGGGTAACATGCCGCAAGCAACGTATCGGCATGCCTTTGGTTTGACCGGTGCATGCTAAGACCATGGCGCCACGCCACCCATTCTTTGGCGCCGCTGCGATGAGCTCAAGCTCACAAAGTAATTTTAAAAATTTTGCTTAATAAAACTAATTAAAATCTATCAAACACGACACATATTGATCAAAAAATAAGGTACATTACGGATTAAAAAATATATATTAATTTTTTATAGGACTGAAATAGTGAAAGTATGCAACTTTTTGAGACAAAGAAGCAGGGCCAGCCATGGGATAAGCCTGCAAGTCCAGTGGCTTGGGCAATCATGACCGTGCGCCAGTTGCCCTTTTTGTCCAGTTCTTGGCTTTGCTTCATCTGGTTCGAACGGACCAGAAGGATCCCAGAGGCCTTACTACGCAGCTAAAGCAGATAACTAGCTACACAGTTCTAAAATATGGAAAAGCAATAAATTGGTTTTTAGAATGCTTCAAGGTGATCAGAAAGAAAAGAAATTGAAACGAGGACGATCAGTGATCCCCACACTAGTCCTGCCATGCAGCCATGACTGGCGCACGCATGTACACTACTGGCGCGCACCACTCATCCTCCTACAACATTGCTTTATTTGCTTGCTTTGAGACCAGGCTTGGTATTGATTACCAGCCTGGGCTCTGCTAGCTCCCCTCAGGGGTCGAAACTTTTTTCTGGAACAAAAGGTGATATACCTTTGGGAATGGAATGAAAGGTGGATTTGAGTTTGAGCTTGTGGCTTGGTGGATGGGCAATGGATGAGAAAGGAGTTCTACTGATCAGTGGAGGGGTGTGTTACTTGCTTACTCTTTCAATGCATGAAAGAAGAAGGTAAGAAGCACTAGAGAGAGAGAGAGAGGGCTAGAGAGCATTAATGTTGTTGAACCCCTTGCAAATAAATGCAAGGGGGGTATTTATAGACTGAGAGGGAGAGCTGATCAGCCTGGCCTTAAGGCCTGTTTGGGGTGGCAAGAGAGAAAGGAGCCTCCATGCATTAAATGCATGGGACTTGCCTTGATGGAGGGTGTAGGAGAGAGGGGTAGACCGTTCTGGACGATGTAATCATCAGGGGAGCTGTAGCTCACGTCATGGCGGCCAGAAAGTCTCGGGCAAGTGGTCTCGAAAAGGTGATTTGACTGGAAGGAAATGGCGTGCGCCAGTGACGAGTGGCGTGCGCCAGTGGAGTGTGTTTTGATGCCCGATGACTGACACGTGGCAATGAACCAGCGTGCGTCAGTCAATCACTGGCGTGCCAAAGCAGGGTTTTGCTGAGGCTGTTTGGTTCTGGCTTGAAGGGTTTGAAAAGGGCTTTGAACGAGGTTTGGATGAGGTTCGGGACGCTCAAAGCTCAAACACACCATCAACTTCGGATGTTCTCGACCATATTCATCATCGGGGAAGCAAAAGGCCGTACATAAACTAGTCTGGACAATCCAGAATAGGGTGTCTACAGCATGTAGCTTCCTCATCTCGTCAGGAGATTGAGGAAGAGATGGTAGAGGAGAGTGAACATGACTCCATGGAGGAGAACAGTGATGAAGACTCCGTTCCTTTGGCGAGTCGAACCGGCCAGCGTGAGAAACGCCGTAAGTGTAGAACGCAAAAGGAGATGGCGGCGGATGAACAATTTGATTACGAAAATGATATAAGGACCGACCGGGCAAACCGAAATCGTACCGACGGCCGCCGGCGGGCCGTCTCCGGTGACCGGACGGTCGATCCGAACCGTCCAAAAATTCTAAAAAAAAAATCCGAGGGGCCTTACGCGAGAATCAACGGCATCCGAGGTGTGTAAGATACCTGATCTGAGCCCCCCTTTTTTGTGTATATACATATGTACATGTATATACACAAAAAAGGGGGGCTCAGATCAGGTACCTTACACACCTCGGATGCCGTTGATTCTCGAGTGGGGCCCCTCGGATTTTTTTTTTAGAATTTTTGGACGGTTCGGATCGGCCGTTCGGTCGCCGGAGATGGCCCGCCGGCGGCCGTCGGTACGATTTCGATTTGCCCCCTGTCGGTACATATAGCAGTACTCATTTGATTATGTGGATTCTATACCAAGAAGGGGTTTCAAGTGTGAAAGGCCAATCAGTAGGAGGAGCTATTCCGGCGATGAAATCATGACTCTACTCAACGCTCATGGCTTGCGTTTTTGGACTAGAGCACTGAAAGGTTACAACGCAACTGGTGTCATTGAATTTTATCAGAATTTGGATACTAGTGAGGCATTGGAGAAAGGGTTGGAGAAAGGGAGAGTCAAGTCAAAAGTGAATAATAAGAGAATTGTGGTGGATGCGGAGGCAATTGCTAAGTACTTGATATATGAGAGGCCAGAAGGGGATTCAGTTAACTTCCCACGTTCCAAGCCCATCGATTCCAATGCTATTATCAATGACTTGTATACCACTATTCCAAGTGTCGGGGTTCCTTCACACAAACCGGGGCGATTCACGGATCTTTATAGGGTTGTGAATTAAGTGGTGCACTATAACCTTTATCCTCGAGGAGTGGAGAACAAGCCGTCCAAAAAGAGTGCTGAGATCATGTATGCTTTCACGCATGATGCGGAGTTCAAAGCTAATTGGGCTAAGTTCATTCTTGGATAGATAGTGGATTTCAAGGAGGAAACCTTTGGCACGGCCCGTTGTCCTTACCCGTGCATGATCACATCGTTTTTGCGAGAGAAGGGCATAGAAAAGGGGGCCTATGAGAAACTTGAACCACCATCACCTGGCCAGATTACCAAGGCCGAGCATAAGAAAAGCAAGGGTCAATCCAAGGCTGCTGCAGTTAGTACATTGGCGGGCCCATCGGTTGCTGTTCCTCCCAAGCCATCCTTATGGTCGATGCTCGATCCTCAGGCATCAGAAAAGAGTGTATGGAGGAAGATTTTTTGCCAAAATATCGCCATTTGGAACTGCATCCAGAAGGAGAAAAAGAAGAGAAATAAGTTGGCTAGAGAGGTGGGGGAACTCAAGCATGAGCTGCATTGGCATACTCACTACATCGAGAGTACAACGAATGAGACGTACGAGGCTCCACCACGGGTTGAAGAGGCAGACAGTGACGAGGCAGTGGTGTTTGGACCGGGGGCTGTTCCCGGTGGGCAATGAGGAGGTCGTTTGAGTTGGTGGTATAGTAGGAGTAGTACAAATCCCTTTACTTGGTCGGGGTGCGTGGTGGTTGACAGCCCACCTTACTATCTTTTTATTGTTGTTAGTAGAACTGATATCTCGTAGGTTAACAAGTTTTTGTTATGGCCGGCATGTGGCCTTGACTTGGTAGTTTGAGTTGGTGGCGGCCAAAGGGTAGATAACCATGCTAGTATATGGCCGCCACCCTATTTTGCTAACCGTTCTTTGATTAAACCAAGGTCGTTAAATGCTTAAAAGCCCTTAGTTGATTCGTAGTATGCCTTTATTCCATCTTGATTCAATTTGTGACGAAGTGCATATTTTAGTTCATGGCATGTTTTCTTTTGTTACTATTAGCTTATAGCTTTGAGTTGATGAATTCTGTTTTGAGGTGAGCTCCATATACAAGGCATGGTATTTTTGCTTCCCATGGCCTTTGTCCGAGCACCTTTTTGTGGGATATGGTTAGTAGCATGCGTTTGCATATGTCTTGAGATCGTATCCTCCTTTTCGATCTTGGATACGGTTTTTGTTATAGCTTGTTCGGAATATGCTTAGTACTAGTGTTCTATCGTGGTTTTCATCTGTTAGTTGCGAGGTTGAGTTAATTTGCTTTTGGAACTCTTGCTAGCTTGAAGTTTAGGGCATGTGCTAAGTATTTTACCGGAAGGAATTAATTTGTTTGGTTTACTTTTTGTTTGAATTGTTGCTAGGGACTAGCAACGTTCAAGTTGGGGGGTGTGATGAGCACCCAATATTGTCTATATTGGGTGCCCTAGTCCCGTAGTTTACAGGTTATTTACGTTCTAATTACTATTTTTAACTCGATATTGCACGTAAGGTATTTTGTTTAGCTTTGTAGGAGAATCGTGCAATTAGGGCATGTTATGACGCCAAGTGTAGTCCTTGAGGGGAATCGAGCATTCGAGGCCAAGGTGCTGTGCCACCAAGTCCGTGAAGTCAAGGGAAGATGCCTCGGGAGATGTTCGGAGGTGTTGGGCCAAGGTGGCAGAGCTGAAGTAAGAATTCTGAAATTTTTGAAAAGAGTTATCGATTACCTCACATAAGTAATCGATACCTTTTGTCCAAAGCTGGTTCAGAAGATGATCAGGCCCTAATGGTATCGATTACAGGGGTTGAGTTATCGATAACATCTTCCCAGATTAAGGTAGTTATCGATTACAAGGAAAGTGTAATCCATACCCTTGCCTTATCTTGGTCTACAATTCCTCCAGACGTGAGGGGATCAATTACGTGTGGTCCTGGGTATCGATAACATTGAGCTACGGGGCAAGGACAAAGTGAAGGTATCGATAACTAAAAGGGGAGTTATCGATAACATTGTCTGCCAGAAGATATTTTGTGCTGACTTTCCAACTTTCCATTTATGGAAACTTTCCACTTTTGGCATGTTTTTAGGATATTTTAGGGACCTTTTGGTCCACTTTTTGGCTGATTGTTTTGGCCTTTTTATAGTCTTTTAAGCCATTATTGGCGATGGATGTAAGTTTAAAACACTTTAAGTCTTTTAATTTGATAGAACTCCATAGTTATTGCTCTCAACTTCTTGCTCTTTATTTCCTCAATCAATTCAAGTAAGTGTTGTTCGTTCAATTAAATCTCAAGTATTAAAGTTGTTCGTGTGTCGGATCCTTAGTAAAATCAAGTTTATTTCCATTATTATCGGTGAAGCATGTTTTCATTTCTTGGCAAAATTTCTAGTCTTTTTATCATGTGTGAGTAGTTAATCGGTTTGGTCTCGGGGTGAGATTTACTCTATGAATTAGTTGTTTAAACGGTCTCGCCTTAACTCTAGCTCTATTTCAAATCTTTGAATGAATAAAACCCATGATGTCTTGTGTTGATCATGGGGTCGGTGGCTTCTTTGATCAATGAAGTCTATAGCCCCATGCTACGTGCTTGATTAATCTTACGCGTGCGAACGATCCTTTTTCGTCTCTCACTTGCGTTAAATGAGTTCAGTTTGAATTAATGCTTTGAATTGCGTTACGAGTAGTCTTCAGTTTTTAATACTTCAAGTGGAATCCGGACGGTTTCGGTTCACTCATAAGTTAGATGAAGAAACTGTTTGAATGGCTAAGTCATGGGTAAACCGCTCCCTCTTGGCTCGGCCATCTTAATCTAGTTTAAATCTCAGTTTTTATTGCCTTTTCAAACCAAACACCAAAGTTGGCTGCTTGAAAGCCGCAAATCTTTTCATTGCATTTATTCCAAATTCGCGTAGAAGACTTATCTGTGGGAACGATCCTGGTCTTACAGGATTTATATGCTATCAAAGACCTCGCCCTTTGCTTTATTTGGAGGGTAGTGTAGACACCTTATTCTGGACCATCCACACTAGTTTACATGCGATCTTTGATTCCCCAATGATGATTAAGGTCGAGAACATCCAAGGTTGGTAGTGTGTTTGAGCTCTGAGCGTTCCGAACCTTGTTCAAACCCTTTCAAACCTTTCGAGCCAGAATCAAATGGCCTCAGCAAAACCCTGCTTCGGCACGTTGGTGATCAACTGACGCACGCTGGTGCATTGCCACGTGTCAGTCATCAAGCATGAAACCACATTCTAGTGGCGCACGCCAGCCACTAACTGGCGCACGCCAGTCCAATCCAGTCAAATCACCTTTTTGGCAACCACTTGCCTGGGACTTTTGTGCCACCCTGACGCGGTCTACAGTTCTCTTGATGATTATATCATCCAGAACTGTCTCCCCCTCTCTCCTACACTCTCCATCAAGGCAAGTCTCATGCATTTAATGCATGGAGGCTCCCCATCTTCCTTGCAACCCAAACAAGCCTTAAGGGCTCAACTGATCAGCCCTCTTTCTCAGTCTATAAATATCCCCTTGCATTTATTTGCAAGGGGTTAGCAACATCAATAGCTCTCAAGCTCTCTCTCTCTTTCTCTCCCTTGTTTTCCTTGTTTTTTTTTCATCCATTGAAAGACAAAGCAAGGAAGATCAGTCACACATCCTGCATTGCCATCTTCATCCTCCATTCATCCCTCCATTCCAAGTTCAAGCTCAAACCATCCATCAACCTCATACCAAAGGTATACCACCTTTGTTTCTATAAACTGTTTCGACCCCTGAGGGACGCTGGCAGGGTTAAGGCTGGTAATCAATACCAGTCCTGACCCAAAGCTGGCAAAGATTCAATGATCGTGCTCAGTGGGATGTGGCGCACACCAGTCACCCTTTACCGTGCGCCAGTTATGGGTACATGGCAAGGCTGGTGTGGGGATCACAGTCCACTCTTTTCTGTTTTATATATGGTCTGATCACCCTGATAGCATGCTAATAACCAGCTTACTATTTTTTTTCACATTTTAGAACTGCGTAGTCCATTATCTGTTTAAACTGCTCAGCAAGGCCTCTGGGATCCTTCTGGTCGTGTTCCAGAACCCAGATGAAGCAAAGCCAAGCACTAGACAAATGGAACAAGTGGCGCACGGGCTTCGTTGACCTGCGTGCGCCACCTGTATTAAGATCCAGTGGCTGGCTCTTGCTTCTCAGCTTAGTTCTGGCCTCTGCTTGATCCCCACACTGTTTATGGGGTTTTTCTGTCCATTAACTTCTGTTTGATTGATTGCTGTGGTCTGTAACTATATATAAGCTGTGATATTAACTGCGTGGTTTGTCCTGGGTGTGCACTGGTCCATTCCAAAGCCCAGAGGGTTGAGAATAGAGTCTGTGAGTTTGAGCTCACTGAAGTGTGCCAGTGAGAGGGTGGCGTGCGCCAGTTGTGTTGGCATGTAGTGGTCCGGCCAGTACATGCTGATACGCTACTGGTGCACATCATCCCCGGGCAGTGCACTCCAGTTTGTTCAAAGTGCTCACAGAAGTACTTGTTCTCAATCTATTATAAACTGTTCATAAACCATCCATTCTCATTTTGCCATGTAAATATAACTTGCCACTTGTTAATCCCCATTAATTGTTCCCCCGCCCTAACTGGCTAAAGGATGATCAAAGAGAGAAAAATGCAAATATTTTACAAAATGCCTGAGTAGAGACCGATCTCCGGATTGGGCGAGAGGGGTGCCATAAAACCCTTTCCCTCTTGTAACCTGGCTCCCGAACCTCAGATATCGAAAGTGACGACGGACCAGTCTACAAGCCTTCTCAAATCAAGTAAACGTGACAAGAACGTTTTTCAAACCGGTTTCTTGGGTGCTTTCTGCAAAACCCGAGTGGCGACTCTCTCAAATCAACATTTTGTCATGCTTTTTCAAAACAAAAAGGGCGCAAACAGATTTTCGCAAACCAAAAGCGGAGATTCTCGGGGGCGTGTGCCCACAGGTAGGTTGCGGAGTTAAGCAGGGGTGCATTGCTTGTGGTATTTCATGTTGGATTGATTAATTTTGGAATGGCTACAAAAATCATGCAGTGATATACTGATAGTAATGAATTACTGCATTTTAGGTGAGTTTGATGCGATGTATCCTGCAATATGTTGAGACATCACATTATTCAATTCTTCGGATTTCCTTTCTTTTATTGAGAGACCTTGTCATTTGCCCTTTGCCTAGCCTACAACTACACTGATAGATTGTGTTTTCACTAAATCAGAAAATTGGAGGATTTAAACTAAGAACAATATTTCAAAGAAGACCACCCTTCTCTATGCCAAAGTCATGACTATTCAGCTTTCCCTGAATCTTGTTTTTCTGCTGTCAGATGCAAGCATTTGGTAGATCCACGAGTTATGAAGCAAACTTCAATTTTTGGAAAACATGAAATCTTTTCATAGTTTCAACTTAAAAGCTTCGTTAGCTTCGTACTAGGCCTTCTTGGGTAACTTCCGTGGGAGGTTTGACAACCTATGTGCATGACTGAGTCTGTACATTCAGTTTTCAGGATGAAACTATTTGTGCCATGTGTACAAGCCAGAATATTTTCTGCCCCTAAGTCATAAAATTGATTGTGTTTGCAGCCTCAAAGCGGCATGAACTCATTTATACTAATTGTGTGCATGATAGTATTATAATTCATTTATTCTAATTGTGTGCATGATATTGTTAGAATTCATGGCTGAAGGTGTGATATATACTAATTGTGTTTCTTGGCATGTGGCATGTTCATATGCATGTTTAGAGTTCTAACTTTCCTCTTTTTTTTATTGACTTGTTGGGCATTCCTTTCAGAAGGTCCGTACCCTTTCCCGTATGCTTGACTACTTGGACAGAGGTACTGTGGTGGTTAGAGCATTTACACCGCAATAGGATGGTAAAGTTGATGAATTTCAGGGTACATGACTCTTAGTTTCTCCATTAATCTTTGACTATCTCTTTTAAGGATGGGACTTTTATTCCAACAATCGTAAAGGAATACAGAGTACTAGCTGAATAGTATGAGGAGTTTCTATACCAAGAGAACAACCCAATCCGAGTACAGTAGTGTACCCGTTAGGGTGTCCTATAGAATAGAGGGTCTCGCCTCTTAGGAGCACGCGGGAAGTAAAAACAAGAGGCGTACGAGACTTAACAGATTTTTGGGAAATCTTAAGGATCCCTACATCCCTAGCTATATCGACACCAACTAATTGTGCTGGAATAGGAGTTCCGTCCTTAAAAGAGACAGTCAAAGAAGTAGGATACCTATATAGCCTATATTGTAGGTGCTCTAGTGGTATGTGAACTCAAGTGGAAAAATGTATTTTAACGGGTATTGATTGTAGCCTTATATAGGCAATGCATTTTTAAGGCGGAGGGGTGTTCTGTTATATTGTTGGTGCAATAAAGGTTGAGACGGGTTCTTGTAAATCTTCCGCTTGCTAGACTTTCACTCAAACTCCCGGGTGTGTTTTACTTAGCTGGTTGAGACCAAGTTCTTTGGGAAAACTTGGTGCCATCACGTGCAAAATTGTTGGCGAAATTTAACCGTGACAGTTGCAATCAAGTCACTCAAACTAGTCAATGCAAAACATGTTTCTTGTGAAGCTAACGTAAATCCACCGTTGGAGCTGATCTTTTACGGGGCTCCATAAATAATTATTTTAAAATTTATGAGTATTTTTTGTATTTTTGTGGGCCTGAAGTGGGCTCCACACAGCATGTGGTGGTCCTAGCACGGTTGTCAATCAATCAATATACAATAAACTGCTTGATTCACATGTGGCAGGCCAGTAACATATTTTGAAATTTAGACAATAAGGTCTAGCTTTAACAGAGCAAATATGACCTAGGAAACAAATACTTGATACGTTGTATATCCGCACCACGTAACATCGTTTTCCTAATACTAAAAGTTTGGTATTGTGTTTGTAACATTGTTTTCCTAATTCCAGATGAAGGAAGTAACTAATTAGGCACATAATGTTTAAGAAACATAAAATTTGACAAGGAAAGATAAATAATGACAACCACGCAGGCTATAACAAAAGAAAGATGCATTTTTTAAAACATTCTCTGTTAGTGCCAAAGTCGTCGTAGCCGATGAAAGTGGATAAACAGAGATGCTTCAAGTCACGTTACTATGTCGCTGTCCTTAAGACGATATTCGCCCCCACCAATTCAAGAGAATTCGGTGTGCACCGGGTTACAGCGAAGCCGCCTCCAAGATAAAATGAAGCCCAGTCTCCAACTGTTGTCTAACTGCGTTATGCACAAACGAAGAGAGACCCGAATACCTTCGGATTTTGCAAGCCCCTCAAGTATAATCGTAGGAGATAATTCTAGAGAGAAACAACAATCAGAATGATTGTGATTACCTTCTCTCTTTCTATTGGTAGAACCATTTGCCTTTTATAGGCATAGATCGTGACTGTTGGCCAAAGATTACACATCTTGTATTAAATGCAATAGTCATGTCTATTCATTCCACCCCAATGGTCACACCTTTTGGTCTAGTAATGTCTATTCATTTAACCTGAATAGACACACCTTTTGTGCTTAAATTCAATGTTCATGTCTATTCAATTAACCTGAATAGTCACGCCTCTTGGATTAAAACCGTTCACCAATATTTACATTTAATATCCATTAAATATTTTGGAAATGTTCCAACAATCCCCCACCATTTTCAAAATATTGAAAATAAAATTTGTTTAAGCTCGGAAAATTTGTGCATAAATGAAGGTATCTTACGATTTGAACCATTCACTTAGTGAAGACACATCAAAGTTAGTCGGAAGAGCATAGTAGACTTGTCTTTGAACTAGCAATCCTAGTTGACTAACCGGACACGTCTCACACACAAATTTTCTTCTGCTTAGGTAATTCATAAAAGCCGACCCATGTATTGGCCTTGGGTCTATATCTTGGTTTCATAAGTGCTCTAAAGTCAAAAGCCCCTGACACCTATAGGAAGCGGCACCACCTCCACACTCATATAGGTAGAATTTGTCAGTGTTCCTGTAATTATAACACAAAAATCCTATTAAGAACTAAGTAGTTCACCCTCTTGTTTTCTACATTACAGGTACTAAGCACTTTACCTTGGGATGAATCAATTTAAAAATTAAGTGCTTACAACCACAACATATGGTGTACTTTGCTCATTGAACTCAAGACTTGAGGTATGGTCAAGCGTTGAGTCGAGTTTCCACCAGGAGTGATTAACAAATTGGGCTAAAATCCCATCCCTTTTGATGTTTCCCACATCAAATCTCTTGCAAGAGTAAAGAAAACCATTGCCGTATAAGCAATATTTTCCATAGCTATATCATCATAGTTTATGACGTGATTCACTTGTCCGGACTACCACCACAGTCATAACTATCAACCCTCTTTCTTAAGTGACTTACTGAGAAATATATCCATGACAAAATACCATGTCACCCCATCTCATTGTAAAAACCTCACTTTATTTCAAGAGAGAAATCCCCCACAAAAATAGACTTATTGTTTATCATTGGTATATATGCTTCAATTATATCAGGCGCCTTTGTATCCATCATAACTAATGAATACCAATTACAAGCATATAAACCAACTCCACCAGACTTACTGAGAAATATATCCATGACAAAATACCATGTCACCCCATCTCATTGTAAAAACCTCACTTTATTTCAAGAGAGAAATCCCCCACAAAAATAGACTTATTGTTTATCCATGGTATTTATGCTTCGATTATATCTGGCGCCTTTGTATCCATCATAACTAATGAATACCAATTACAAGCATATAAACCAACTCCACCAAATAAACTAATTTGGATTTAATTAACTTGTGGGCCATAATTGTTTGGAACAACTATGCAACCAAGATAATAGGAATTTGTCATTCCACTCCATATCTTGTTTAATCTCCAATATACAGGGGAGAACAGGTGACCGAAAGGCCACATAACCAACATTCCTTCCAATGAAAACCACATTTCATACTTCTTGGAATAATCATGACTCTTCGTTTTACACAACATTCCTTGGTTATCCTCCCATGGTCAAATCGTAAGATACCTTCATTTATGCACAAATTTTCCGAGCTTAAACAAGTTTTATTTTCAATATTTTGAAAATGGTGGGGGATTGTTGGAACATTTCCAACATTCTCTTGGTATTTGTGTCTCAAATCTTAAGGTTCAGCCTTCAGTATCTTGTGGATAAATTACTGATATTTTTTTTTGCTGAACAAAAGAATTTTATTAATCTTAAAACAAAGATTCAAATTCAACGGATTACGAGCACACCGGTAAAATGGCACCCGATAACCAACACCAAAAGTTGGCAAGAAACCAACTGATATTGTGTGAACTTGGTTTACACATCAAAAGCTCACCATGTTCGGACAAAGGTTTAGGCCGGGAGTTCACCATATTAACATGTTTTCTTGGTGGCCAAAACCATTTCACATTATTCACCATATTAACATGTTTTCATGGTGGTCAAAACCATTTCACATCATTCTCTTTATTCTTTGGTGTACAACAAAAGAGGAAAAACAAGCACAACCACCCACGAAGATATCAGTCAGAAGACGCGCGAATTAGTTATCATTCATCACTTCCTCCATTGTAACAAATCGGCCCAGCTCTATTGAGACTTGTGCTGCGACTCCAATAGCAACTGAAACCAAACCATCGTGTAGATCCACGGCAGGAGCTTGTACGCCTTGAGCTCTAATTGCGGACAAAAAGTTGAGGTGCTCCAAATAGCTAGAACCATGATGCAGCCCCTCGTATCTGATAAGCAAATTATTGGGCAATCATGTTAGGGTGTACAGGGACAAAGATAACTTGCATAACCAAAAGATTTTATTCACGGTTGAGTGATGGAAAGTAGTAGAACCCACTTAATTCGGTCATCCTCAGCTTTTACAGTTTTGACACCTTCTCTTCCCTCTAGCCGGTTTCCAAAACGCACAATGCTCTCCGGAACAAAGGCCTCTCCCTGTTAAGCAACATAAAATTCAAATCAATACTAGGCCGAATATCCAAATCATGCAGAATGTGCAGCAACAGGTAATATCAATTGGTATTAATGTGTTAGACAAAATTGTGGGATTAGCAGGATCTACACGTCGCATTTCTTTGTATTTTGGGCTTGTGTTGCATATAATGTAACAACTTCCACGTAAAACAATTGCACACCATATCTGACTAGGATTAAAGTGAAGGAAATGAAAGGCGAGGTTCAAACAAATTTCATCCAAGTAAAGAATGATTCCTTTTGAATAAACGTTTTTTTGCACTTTTTTTTTTCCGATGGATCTTTTTGATTATCGTCTTCAATCTTGCAAAAATAGAAACAAACTTAGGTAAGCACATGGGAAAAAAGCCCATGCATAAAGCATAGATAAAATGACTAGTTAGGATGCACAGCTGGAGAGAGCGAGAGAGAGAGAGAGAGAGAGGGAGATGACCTTTCCGGTGTCGCCAACAACTGATATTTCTTGCTCATTTTTACTCCCTTCAGCAAACATACAAAGATCGAGCATACCTCGAGAACCATTCTCAAATTCGACAATTACATATGCATTGTCAATTATGTCAGGCACCTGTAGCCAGCCAATGGAAAATAGAGAAGAATGAGTTGGGGGATTAAAAGCTAAACAATTACTAACACTAGCTTTAGTGTAAGCAAAATCTAAACAACTTTAATTAAACAGAAGCAAACTGAAGCATTGAAAAGGTAGCAGTACCAGCAGTGGCAGAGCCAAAAATCAATATTAGTGGGGGACCTTTTAGACACATTCCAACCAAAAAAATCGGAATAAGCAATGCTAGAAACATTAAATAAATAAAAAAATATTTGTGCTAAAAATAATAAACAAAGTTTGACACATTTATTAAGAAAGTAACTTCCATACAACAACAATAAAAGAACCCACCAAGTCACCAATAATTGGAAGTATGGGCAGGGGAGGATTGGAACGAATACACCAATTGGTTGAATTGACTTAGCAAATCAAGTCTAAGAGAAATTCAAAACATGCGTTTAGCAATCTTGCTCCAATTAGAAAGAATATCTTTTTTCAAAATTTATTCCTAAATCTCCAAATTCGAATTGCATTATGGGTCCTATCGACCGAGAGAAGGAACCAAAACTACAGTCAAAATTCTAAATAATTGCTTTAGTATAATGCATATAGCCCGTAGTTTGGCCACTTTTGAAATTTGAATGTTTTTCACCAGAGTTTCAAATAGTAAGTGGTGGCTATTTTGGCATTGGACATCTTAGTATGCTAGTGTGGTGAAATCATTCTAATACTTGAAATAAAAAGTTGAGAATGAAATGATATACAAAATATATTAGAATGATAAAAAAGACAGCAATTCGTGAAAGATAATTATAAGGCAAAATAAGAAATTTAAATAATAATAAAAACAGAATTCAGTGGGGAAATTGTATGGCTGGATCATTGGCATCCATTGGGGCCTTCATATAGGAAATTTGGGGAAAGAGTTGTATATAATCTGGGCAGGTCGCTCTCTGCTAAAGTGGATTCTATTATCCACCAAGGAGCTTGGAAATGGCCAAGACAGAGGAATGCTGTATCTAGAGAAATTATTGCTCACACTCCTACTCTGTATCCAAACTGTCAAAGGGAAGACAAGCTTATTTGGATTCCCAGTGCAAATGGGATATATAATACCTCCTCGGCATGGAATACTATCAGAACTCATCAACCAGAGGTGCCCTGGTTCTATTTGGTTTGGTATCCTAAGTACAATCCCAGGTGGGCTATTATCCAATGGCTGGCTTTTAAAGGGAGGTTAGCAACAAAAGACAGATTAATTACTTGAGGTGTAATCTCTTCAAACCAATGTATTCTCTGTAACTCAGGTGGGGAATCACACTCACACTTGTTTTTTGAGTGTCCTGTTTCTTGCTAGATCTGGATGAATCTTCAGGCTAAATGTGGTTTTAGAAGACGACAAAGGGGTTTGGATGAAGAGATAGCATGGGCTCTAGATCATGTGAAGGGGACGGCTCTTGAGAGCAGAGGTTTTTATATTACAATGGCTGCCTCAATCTGCCATATATGGAGGGCCAGAAATTTCAAAATTTTCCAGAATGTCTCTCAGTCCAAGGAAGCGTTGTTGAGCAGAATTATACAAGAGGTTAGGTACTGTATGGCCTCTTGGAGAAGATTTCCGAAGACTGCTGTGAATCAGAAAATCATCACCGAGTGGGGCTGTTCCGAGCTCATCTTTGCGCCTTGAAAAGTGTGGGTCTTGTTAAGCTAGGGATGCTTGGTTTTGTTTGTTATTTGTTTAGAGTTTTTTTGTTCTCTTTTCATGGGTAGCCTGTTTTGTTTTGACGCTGTTGTCTTTCCTTGTTGTATTTGTGGATTCTCAAGGTTAAACCCTTGATCCTTTGTTTTTGGTTTGGGCTTCTTAATAAATCTTCCTTTACCAAAAAAAAAAAAAAAAAGAATTCAGTGGGGGCTCGGGCCCCTGTTGGGCCTACCTTCCCTCCGCCACTAAGCAGTAGTAAGTTTTGACTAAAATAAATACCTCCAATAAAATGTCAATTGTCTGAACACAAGATTTAAGCTCTTAAAACTTCGAGCTTAGAATTTGTGGTGAATCTAAAAACAAAGTTTTTCGTTGACGGTGTTATTTGGGACCAGTATTGGATCTTCCGCATGCTTGAACAGATAAATGAGATGATGTAAACACCCTATATTCTGTAAAACGGTTCTAACTAACATCATAGTAAGACCGTTGAAATCTCAAGTGGAATATTCCTTCCCAATTGCTTCATCAAGATTAGACCACTGCCCTAGTTTAATTCACCCACATTGGTTAATTATAGCCTGAAAGACTAGTATACGAGTAAAGGCGGCCTCTCCATTCATTGCCAAAGTTGGATGCTTTAACTTGGTATTAGAACTAGACTTTTGGAGGCTTCTGAACAAGACTCTCTTATTCATTGGCTCTAATTACGTTCAAAAGTTGGTTGTGTTTCCATTAATTATGTGATTATTGGCTTAACCTTACTTGTTAGTTGAGGTAGGAGCATATGATAAGCCATGGACACACCTACACATGATAATTTTCCTAGTGGCCTAATAGAAAATAGTAGAGTACTTCTACGTTGTTCATTTACCTTATTCTGATCTCTAACGGAGAGAGAGAGAGAGAGAGAGGGGAACTCAAGGAAAAACTTTGCTTGATTAGATTGAAGCTCAATTAGGAATTTTCCAAAAATTGTTTTCACTCCCACATTTGATCTCACACACTTCTACGACCTCATTTTAAACATGTATAACCTTAGTTAACATCATCTAATCATGTTCCCATTGTTTATTTGTCATAGGAGGTTCGGGTAATCCAGAGAATCGAGGTAAGTGTGAGAACTCCATGGAATACCAATCGAAATTGATAAAAACATGGAAAGGTGGACATGTTTTTATCTAGTAATGACATCCTAATATGTCCTAGCTTGCTAGGGGACAACGCAAATTACTTGCTAAGATAATGCCACATGTCCATATTCGCGTGCATTTTTACCTACTACATAATTTTCTTTTTAGTTTCGCTTCATTCTCTTATGGTAGGGGACTCACTTTGCCATCATAAATTTCATCTTTGTGATTGACATCAACACCTCCGGAGGCCATCACGCGGACAGGATTTGCACCAGCAAACAACCGCATCAGATCAAAGAAGTGGCAGCATTTCTCTACCAGAGTTCCTCCAGAGTTACAGTTGAACCGATTCCAATTGTTGACCTACAACAAACTTGAGTCAATAAAATGAAGGGCAGAACGGCAAACTAGAAACCAAGTAGCATCTGTTAGAGCATCTGTTAGACTGTTACCTTAACCAGAAAAGGAAACCGGTGTTCCCGGATAGCCACCATCTTGATTTGTCCCAGTGCTCCACCCTTAACTATCTCTATCAGTTTAGCAACAGGTGGCATGTATCTGTACTCTAGCCCAACTTGCACCAGCATCTCCGGTCTCTTTCTAGCAGCCTCTATTACCTAAACTCAAAAACATGAAACTAGAAACTTCAAGAATCCAATTGTTGGTTGCAGACAATGTCCTACTTCACTGCTTTTTATGCATTTGTCATGTGCATACTCTTGCAGATTTAGCTTTCATTGAACTGAAACTTGATACAAACTACAACTCTGTTAAGCAGAATAAGAAGCCCTCTTTGAATGTGATTGCCATCATAATTACACAAACTCTCCAAATTTGAAACGGGGAGGGGGTAGGGGTTTAACTCCTAAAGAAAACTCAACTTCGGACGCATCAATATCTTAGGCACCATCTAATACTTCAGATGAGTAGAAATTGTGTTCACCGTTAAGTACTTCTCAAGTTCGTCTAAATGAAGCGACTACATAATTTTATCAAGTCTAGCCAACGCATTGTGGTACTAACCTTCCTGCAGTCCATGACTGTAGTGCAAAGAGGCTTCTCAACTAGTACATGATGAGGTTTTGGGTGGTTAATGATGTCCATTAGGATTTGGTAATGAGTCATGTTTGGAGTTGAAACCACCACCACGTCACACATACCACTGTCCAGCAGTTCCTGATGCCCTGAGAAAACCTTTACAACAAAACCCTCATAAAAGACTTCATTTTGTCATAAAAACATGTTCCACTAAAAGAGAATTCTATTAACATGTTGCTTCAATA
Organism: Rhododendron molle; assembly: GCA_025413875.1. NCBI lineage: Eukaryota > Viridiplantae > Streptophyta > Magnoliopsida > Ericales > Ericaceae > Rhododendron > Rhododendron molle. The sequence continues at coordinate 42,879 of CM046396.1, read as the reverse complement.
AATTTCTGTTAAACTGTATCAAAATTAGCCAGTGCATGGAATAGATACATTGAACGGACAAAGACAAGGTCCGGCCTCAGACATAAGGTGGCACAGTGATTTCTGTAAGGTGGCACAGTGATTTCTGTCAGATCACCAATTGCCTAAAAGTTAAACTGTCGTGTGGCACTTCGCCTCGCTCTTGGAAAGGTGAAAACACTGAACTTGGTGTACAAACACACACGGAACAAGGGCCACAATAACAGGTACAGAAACACAAATAACAAGACATTAACCCTGGAATTCCTACAAATAGAGCCAGAGATCTGATCAACCAACAATGTATACCGAGCTATTCTACAATTTATCCCATCAAAACAACCATATTTCACCACACGTATCTGATATTCAACACCAAAAAGTGTTTTGATTCTATCAATAGCAACTGGATCTTAACATTAGCTCAAAACTACGATTCTTATCACATATAATGACCCTTGAAGTATATCAATACACAGTAAAGTTCTAACCCCCATTTTATATGTTCTAAATAGGATGGGCAAAGTACCAACAAAGATCCATTTGTAAATTTGCAACACAAAGTTACTCATCTCACTATCTCAGTCATAACAACCACATAGAAATCATAAGTACGGCGAAAGTAACACAACTTTGTTCATTGGAACGATAGTCACATCATTAACAAGAGGATGAAGCGTCCATTAGTTAGCACAATTCATATTCTCAATATGTAGGGAAGTAAGTTGATGTTCAAGGCCTTGGACTTAGGGGTTTGCTCCCTCATAGGTCTCAAGTTTGAAACCCCCCCAAGTGCTATTAACTCTCAGTCCATATGGGGCTTTGCCCCGGCTTTAATTGGCCTCCCGCTAGTGGACGGCAGGATTGGTTTCTCAAGGATAAGTCGAGGTAGGTGTAACCTGGCCTGGAACCCCTAAGTTATCGAAAAAAGAGTTCTGATTTTGAACCGGCTACTTAGGAATCCTATGGGGTTGGTTAGCTGCTGTGGTAGAATGGGCAGTAAAGTTTAGTAATGGGAAGAGCCTATGCGTGAGGATCTACGACTACGAGCTGACTCTTGTTGCTACCTGTTAGAATAGAGTTGGACTAAATCCCACATTGGTTACTTATATTATGTAACTAGTCACCACGTAATATAAATAAAGCTTACTTGTGTTAGGGTTAGTTAACACCCTATACACTTTCTTACCTCTATTATCATGGTATCAGAGCGTTACTTTAAACCACCACCATAGCTGCCGGAGACACTACCCATTAACCCTAACCAAAACCCACGAAATCACTGTACATCAGCCCAAACCCACCAAATCTTCGTCCGTTCAAAACCCATCCTCCATATCTTTCCATCTGTTCGAAATCCTCACAGCCGAAACCCTAGTTACCACTTCCGACCACCACAAATCACCATATACCTCTTTCCAACAGCAATCCACCCCTCTCTGACTACCGAAATCACATGCCCAGTCCTTTTTTTGCCCTTTCCGACAACTAAAATCCCATGCCCAGTGACAACCCACCTTCGAATCAACCACTCCTGCCTTCGCCGACCTCCGGCGAGTATTCCTGACCTCCGGCGAACATTTTCCGGCGCCGACGGACCCTGTTTCTTGCAGTTTCAAACTCAATTCGCGATTTTTTGGACTGTGGCTGTTTAGATCTGTCCTCTAGGTCTCTGATTTTGTGTTGTTCAGATTTGTTCTGATCTCCGATGATGTTTGTGCGGTTCAGATCTCTCTCTCACGCTGGTAACTATCTATCATCAGGCTGATATAACGTGTGGAGCATAGTTGGTTACTGTTGGTATGGTGACTGTGTGGAGTGTAATTGGTTACTGTTGGTATGGTGACTGTTCCAACATGTGGAGTATAGTTAGTCTGGTGACTGTTTCGTAGTGAGTTTAGTTCAACTATTGATGGTGGTATTGTCTGACTGTTATATTTTTTTGGTAGTTATTGCTTTTCCTAGTTGCTGTTATTGGTTCTTATTGGTGGAAGTTTATTTGGTGAAATGGCCGAGTCAAAGTCTGGATCTAGTTCTACTTCGAGTTCTACTATTGTTGGAAGTTTGTCCGGTTCTGTTCGGTTTCGTGAGAGGTTGTCTATTACCTCCACCTTTTTGAATGGTAAAAATTATGCTGTTTGGGCTAGAGTAGTCGAGGTTTATTTTGTGGGTCAGAAACTTTATCATTATTTGACAGATGATCCCCCCGCAGCAACTGCTACCACGTATGAGGCATGGGTATCTGAGGATGCTAATATTCGATCTGATTTATGGAATAGTATGGAAGAACATATTGCTAGCACGCTAGTTTTCTTACCTACGGCCAAACAAGTATGGACACAGGCTCAGGAGATGTATTCTGGTGTTAACAATCTCCGTCGTACATATGATCTTCATCAGTCCTTCTTTTCTATCTCACAGGGTGACTTATCTTTGGAGTCTTATTATGCTAAGTTCTGTGGTATCTGTGAGGAGCTTAATATATGTGAGCTGATTTCCTCTGATGTTCAGGTCATGCGGCGCCAGCGTGAGCGTATGCAGGTTGCTCGATTTATATCAGGAGCATCATCCACATATGGTCCTGTTCGTAATCATTTATTGGGGTCTCGCGATCTACCTTCTCTCAGCGAGGTATTTAGTCGCCTTCGCCAATCATCTATCTCTGTGGCTGCACCACCTCCTGATCGCTCAGCATTGGCTTCCGCTGTTTCTGGTATTTCTCGTACATCATTTAGTCGTGGTCGTGGTCGCAGCCGCGACTCTGGTTTTAGTGGTCGTGGTCGTGACTCTGGGTTTAATGGTCGTGGTTCTGGCCGTGGTTTTAGTAGTCGTGATTCTGGTGTAGGTGCTCGTGGTTTTGGTGTTGGTGGTTTTGGTCGTGGATTTGGTGGTCGCATGTCAGGGGGAGGTGGCCGTGGTCGTGGGCGTGATTCCCGATCGTGTACTTATTGTGGGGGCACCAATCATACCGTGGAGACTTGCTATGATCTCCATGGGTTCCCTCAGGCTCATCAGGTTGCTATTTTTGAAGATATTGAGCCGCTTCCTCACCCTGCCGACCCTGTGGTGACTATTTCTGCAGAAGAGTATCAACGCCTTGTGTCAAACCAGACTTCATCCTCTACTGCTACGCTCGCTCAGACCGGTTCCTCCGTTGCTTGTGTTGCCTCTTCTCGTTCTCCCACTCCTTGGGTTATTGATTCTGGTGCTTCTGATCATATGACCGGTACATCTACTATTTTTTCTAGTCGTCGGTCTGTTGGTACACCATCTTGTGCTACCTTAGCTGATGGTTCTACCTCTAAAATTACTGGTTTGGGTTCTGTTTCTGTTACTCCATCTCTTACTTTGGACTCTGTCTTCCATATTCCCAGTTTTCCATTTAATCTTATGTCTGTTAGTAAACTAACGAAATCTTTAAACTGCTCCATCACGTTTTCTTCCCATGGTTGTGTGTTTCAGGATCTTAAGACGGGGAGGAAGATTGGTAGGGGTACTGAACGTGGCGGCCTATATTACTTTACCGATGACATCTGTCCTGCATTTGTTGCTCTTCAGTCATCTGTTTCTCCCTATCAACAACATTGTCGTCTGGGTCATCCCTCTCTCTAGAATCTAAAGCGTCTGGTGCCATCATATAATAATGTTAAGGAATTGCAATGTGAAGTCTGTGAGTTTAGTAAACACCGTCGAGTGTCTTTTTATCCTAGGGTTGAGCGTCGTGTGTCACGTCCTTTCCAGTTAGTACATTCAGATATTTGGGGTCCTATACATGTTCCCACTTTAGCTGGTTTTCAATATTATGTTATTTTTGTCGACGATTTCTCTCGTGTTACATATCTTTATCTTATGAAAACGAGATCAGAGTTGTCTTCTATCGTTAAGTCATTTTTTACAGAAATAAAGACTCAGTTTGATACTTGCATTCGTATATTTCGTTCTGATAATGCAAGTGAATATTTTCATAATGCTCTTTCTCGATTTTTTGATGATCATGGAATAATTCACCAGTCTTCTTGCGCTCGGACTCCGCAACAAAATGGGGTTGCCGAATGCAAGATCCAACACTTATCTGAAGTTATGCGTGCCATGTTAATCCAGATGCAGGTCACTAAGTCTTACTGGAGTGATGCTGTTCTTACAGCTTGTTACTTAATTAACCGTATGCCCTCCACTGTTCTTGGCGGTCAGATACCTCACAAGGTTTTATTTCCTAGTCGACCTCTTCACTCATTACCCCCTCGGGTATTCGGGTGCACATGTTATGTTCATGCACTAGTTCCTGATCGGGACAAACTTGACCCTCGCTCGATCCGGTGTGTCTTTCTCGGTTATTCGCGCACTCAGAAAGGATATAAGTATTATTCACCATCTCTTCGTCACTTTGTGTGTGCTGATGTCACCTTTAATGAGTCATTGCCTTTCTTTTCGAGGACTCCTGAGTCTGAATATGTCCTTTCTGAGTCTGAGTATGTGATTCCTATAGAAGTTCCTCCTGTTCCTGTGCCACCCTTGCAGGTATATGCTCGTCAACGGAATCGCTTAACAGCCCCACCAATGCCTACCGCCGTGCCTCCTCCGTCCCAAGATCCTGCATCACCACCACCCAAAAAGTCTACCGTTGGATGTCAGTGGGTCTTTACCGTCAACTATCATCTGGATGGCACCGTCGAACGGTACAAGGCCCGTCTTGTGGCCAAAGGCTATACCCAGACGTATGGAGTTGATTATGTCGAGACTTTCTCTCCAGTGGCCAAGATTAACTCCGTTCGCATTCTTATCTCTTTGGCCGCCAATCTTGGTTGGCCCTTATTTCAGTTGGATGTCAAGAATGCCTTCCTACACGGTGACCTGCTCGAGGAGGTCTATATGGAGCAACCTCCTGGGTTTGTTGCTCAGGGGGAGCGTTCTCAGGTGTATCGCCTTCGCAAAGCCCTCTATGGTCTTAAGCAGTCACCTCGAGCTTGGTTTGGCAGGTTTAGTGATGCCGTGTTGCAGTTTGGTATGCATCGCTCCCATTCTGATCATTCTGTCTTCTCTATTCAGTCAGAACGGGGGAAAGTAGTGCAGATTGTGTATGTGGATGATATCATTATTACTGGGGATGATCAGAAAGGTATTGATGAGTTAAAACAGTTTTTACAGAGTCAGTTTCACACCAAAGATTTGGGTAAGCTTCGATATTTCTTGGGTATTGAGGTAGCAAGATCCAAGGAAGGGATCAGTTTGTCCCAAAGAAAGTATGCACTAGATATTCTAGAGGAAACTGGTTTATTGGGAACAAAGCCTGTAGAGACCCCTATGGATCCAAACGTCAAATTGTGTGTTGATCAGGGGGAGATATTCCCTCATCCAGACCGTTATCGTCGCTTGGTAGGCAAGCTGAATTATCTCACCACTACACAGCCTGATATCTCATTTGCTGTTAGTATGGTAAGTCAGTTCATGTCAACTCCTCGTCTTCCACATTGGGAAGCTTGTCTTTGTATTGTGAAGTATCTCAAGGCTCATCCTGGACGTGGCCTCTTTTATCGTTCAAATGGTCATTTGCATGTTGAGGCTTTTACTGATGCTGATTGGGCGGGATCACCATCTGATAGACGGTCCACAACTGGGTACTGTACTTTTGTTGGTGGAAATTTGGTTACCTGGAAGAGCAAGAAACAAACTGTGGTTGCTCGACCTAGTGCTGAAGCAGAGTATCGTGCCATGGCTCATACTACATGCGAGGTTGTATGGTTGAGAGCTTTGCTCGAAGAGTTGGGGTTTGGCGTACAGTTACCTATTCCTATGCATTGTGATAATCAAGCAGCAATACATATCGCATCGAATCCGGTATTTCATGAGAGAACCAAACATATCAAGGTAGATTGTCATATTGTTCGGGAGAAGATAGATAGTAGCGTGTTGGCTACCCCTTTTGTGTCTACAGGAGCTCAGTTGGCAGATATGTTCACCAAACCTTTATTTAAACCATGTTTAGAGTTGTTATGTAACAAGCTGGGATTTTGTGATATTTATTCTCCAGCTTGAGGGGGAGTGTTAGAATAGAGTTGGACTAAGTCCCACATTGGTTACTTATATTATGTAACTAGTCACCACGTAATATAAATAAACCTTACTTGTGTTAGGGTTAGTTAACACCCTATACACTTTCTTACCTCTATTATCACTACCATTTATATATTGTGTGGGGAAAGAAATGCTAGGATTTTACAGAAGAAAGGGATAGGTCAAGCCTGGACACAGGATTTCAATACAGGGTGGGTGGATATGAAAAAAAATATAATGTATAGAAGGCAATATCCATTTCTTTCCATACAAATTACCCCACCAAAAAGATTATCACAAGTATTTTCGATCATATTTCACAATTATACAGTACGGCCACATAAAATTATAGCTACATGCAATCTTGTGCATCTACACCCATATCAAAAGGCAGAATAATGTTCCTTAAAATGGTAGAACTGGTAAACGTAACACAATATCGTAGGGCGAATTATTTTGTAAAAAAAACTTGGAGGGCCATCATTAAGTTCTTGAAAAAAATCTTGGGTGGGTGTTAAAATTTTTAAAATGACATTGAGTGAGCGAATACAAATTTTGGAGTATATTTTAAAAAAATTTAAATGTGGGTAGGGCAATTGTCCAGGTTTATCCGTCCCCCGTCCAATGGAATAGATTATGAGTGGCTAAAAACTGGAGCTTATCAAAACCAAGCTAGTTTCTTGGGGTTCCATTCAAGAAAATGACTTGAATATAGGGATTTGTGCTACATGTAGACTTCCACAGAGGTTGATGAAGAAATAGTTGATCATTTACTTTGGTTGTTTGTTTCCTGTGTATTGGAAAATCAACCAAACTAACAAAAACACACACAATGCATGAAGAACAATCAAGAAAAGAAACAAAGAACGCAAGACACGGATTTTTACGTGTAGGTGATTTGTGCTCATCATATGTAGCCTGCTATCCACTAGGGAAAGGCTAAGGAAGTTTTGCCCAGGTGCATTCTTCCCCTCCTTTTGAAAGTGCTCACGAAGCTAAGTTTGACGCTAACAGGATTGCTGTTTTGCATAAGCATAATCCTAGTCCTATATTAGTGCACAAAAATGATTTACCATTATAGATTTGTTGCTAGATTTCCTTCCTCCATGAAGGAATTATGAAAGAATGTATTGGAATTTAGCATTGAGTGAGTAGAGTGTAGAGTAGCGTGATACTGTACATACCTTGAGAGGCCAGTTAAAGGAAGTGGCTAAATCAAGAGCTCGTTGTTGGGAGGGGCGATGGGGATCAGCGATGCAGACAACGGCAACGTTTTGGATCCGGAGATGGTACAGATTCAGGAGGTGCTCTCTTCCCATCAACCCAACCCCTATGATTCCGTAATTCACAATCTTCTCTCCCATCTCCACTGACTTTTGTCCCCTCCCTCTCTCTCTAAAAAATCAAATTTTCCCGACAAAGTACGGGCTGGTCCAGATTAGGACCCCTATTCCCGCACACTCCAACCCAAAAAAGAAAATGTACGCATAAGGATTGAGATCGGCGCTGGCCAAAATGGCAAAGAAAAGTCAACCTTGAAAGAGGACTACGGCAAAAGTGATGAAAGCCAGCACTGCTGAAAACCCGAAGAGGCAGCCGGAGACTTCGAATAGAGCTCCGGTGGAAGGAGCACGCTGTCGACGATCAAGATGTAGAGGCGGCGAGTTGATCAGTGGTGGCGACTAGCGACGGGTCGCGTTGGTGAGCTCGCTCAGATCTGGCAAACCGTGTGCCTTAAATGCCTCATCCAACGGCACAAACACCTGTTGATACGGAATGGAAAACATCTTATAAGTGTTATTTTAAAAAAAATAAAATTAGTATGCGCTCGTGAAACTCATAAGCTCTAAGCTTCTAAAAATAATAAACTAAAATCATGAGCTACAAGCCAGAAAAAAATGCGAGCCCGTAGATTGTGAAATTCATAAGCTCGAAGGTAGTAAAAATCATGAGCTTGAAGCCTTAATTTTTGTTAGATTCGCGTCATATTTTTGTCATTGCAAATTTAAAACCAAATGATATATACACTTGTATTTTAAATTTTCACAAAGTATATAAGATTCACACTAACAACCAAAACACCATAGATACGTAAAAAATAACACAGTAGATTTGATTTTCATTATTATGAACCCAATGCTCATTCATCATGTCTCGGAAATCTTGCTTCTACATGGTGAATAATTAAGATTAATCTGTCAAAATAATTTTATCAAAAATTTCAATCTACTTGATGAATGAGAGTAAAAGTGAATGGATAGGGTGTTCTTAGCATTGCTCAAATAGAAAGTATAATGCGGCATAGTCCCGTTCCCGTTCCTGTACATATTTACATTATTTGTTATATTTACTCTCACAAGTGGTGATGAAGACCCTAAAATAGCAATACAAGTCTAACCATCAATTGTACGAGAGGATGTAAGAAAGAATATAGTAGATGTTTGTGTCCCCAATATTGCTTAGTAAAAACAACCTATGGTTGACACATGATTTTCTATGGAACTCATCAGAGTGACTTGTCATATCTCATGACAATTTAGGGTCAAATTATTTATACTAAACAAGTATTTGTAAATTGAATATAGAAATAAGCAATCTCTTTGACTCTCTTTATTACATGGTGTGTTCTCAATAAGGTTTATTTTTTCATTTTTTGTACACCTTATAGAATACCAAAGTAAAATATAAAAAATCAGGGGGGAAAACTTTCAAACTTCAACTGATTTCAAACAATCTCTAATTAAAATTTCTATATTTAATGTTGAATAAAAAATCGATCAGGGGTAAAATATCATTAAACATAACAACATCTTCTCTGCGTAGCACGGATACCGTGCTTGTATCATTCTTAGGTTGCATTCTTTTAGACTTAAATTTTAAAATTGTCCTTATTTGAATTTTTTTCGCATTTTTTAGTTTTGCGCCAACACAATTGTTTTAGCATGCGATATTTATCTTGTCTATCTCTTAATTTCTCCCGGTATGCCTTTTTTAGCGGAAGATGGCAGCAAACACTAACACCATCTCCCAGGAATCACTTTCCCAAAAAAAAAATGTCAAACTCATTTTCCAAATGTTATAGTGCAATATAAGTTTAGTATAGACCTGATAACCCACTTTTTTTAAACCCACTACATGCAGTGCCGGCCCCGACGTTGGGCAACACCCTGACCTCAAGCTTGGTTGCCCACCGCCATCGAGCACTGCCGACCACCATTTCCGTCACCATATGATATTTGCTAGTGCTACAACCCTCTTTCTCTCCCTCCTCAAACCCACTTCCAAATCTCTCTTTCCTGTTCTCTAACAAATTACCACTTGATTAATTTTCCAGTCTTAGCATGATGAATAATTTGGAGAAATAGAAATCCATAAAACAAAGCATTAGGAACTCAAAATGTTATTAAAAAATGTTATGAATAGCCAAATTAGCTAGCTGTTTCTTTACACTCTTTTACTTCTTATTTTCTGTTTGGGCGGGAGAGTTAGTTGAGGAGTGCTGAGCTGGCAATTTCCGTTTCACTGTTAGGTTTGGTTGTTAGACGTGATAACAGATATAAGTAGGAGTAGAGAGGGGGAAGAGGAGGTAATTTTCTGAGTTGTAACTTTCTGGTGGAATAAGAAACTATCTTTCTTTTCCATTTCAATTCCAGTTCTTCTTCTTCCTAGTCATTACATTGGTATCAGAGCCGGCGTTCCTGCGCCTGTGGAAGATTCTTTGCAATGGCCGGTGGGACTAGAGGTCAAGAGTTCAAGGAGATGGAGGAATCAGTTCGTTTGCTCAAAGAAGGGCAAGAGAGACACACGAAGGAGATGGGGAAATCAAGAACTCGTTGAAGGATTTGGGGGATATTAAGGAGATGTTCACTGCTATTACTCTGAAGTATGATCAGTTGGCTACTCATGTCTACGGGAAACGCCCTCAAGAATCGTTTAGGGTTTCTGAAAATCATTTGGAACTTGCTGGGTCTTCTCATTCTGCTCCACCTTTTGGCACCAGGTATGCCAAAATCGACTTTCCCAAGTTCTTTGGTGATGATCCAAACGGTTGGGTATATAAGTGTGAAAGGTTTTTCGAATATAATTCTGTTGATAATAATAACAAAGTCAGATTAGCAGTTCTACATTTGGAAGATAAAGCAATTCAATGGTATCAATGGTTTGAGAAAACCCACTATCTGGTCGATTGGGTTTCAATTAGACAGGGAATTATTGCTAGGTTTGGGCCTGATGTGTATGAAGATGCCGTGGGGGAATTAACCAAACTTAGGCAAACTTCATCTGTTAGAGAGTACCAAGAACAGTTTGAGATTCTTGCCAATAAAACCCTAAATTTGCTTGAAGCCTTCTTTACGAGCTGTTTTATCAGCGGGCTTAAGGAGGAAATTAAGGCTAATGTGTTGATGTTTAGACCCACGACTACATCACAGGCCATTAGTTTGGCCAAACTCCAATACATCATAGAAGCTATAACCAAGAAAGCCAAACAAGGGGTTAAGGTGGGGGATTATGCTTACTCTACTCAGTCAAAGCCCAATTCTTTTCAGAATGCTGTCAAAAGGGAGCTTCCCAAAGAATTAGAGGAAAAAAGGGCCAGGGCTCTTTGTTTCAAGTGTAATGAAAAGTACACCAAGGGGCACCAATGTAAGAAGAAGCAGTTGTATGCCTTGGAAGGGGAGCAAGAAGCTCGGGAGTAGGACTCTTCTTCTGAAGATGAGGGAGAGGAAACTCAGGGTCAGGAGGAAGAACTGCAAATCTCAATCAATGCTCTTACGGGATCAGTTTCTTACAGAACCATGAGAATCCAAGGAAATGTTAAGAAAAAGTTGATTATAATCTTAATTGACTCCGGCAGCACCCATAACTTCATTAACCAAGAAGTGGTTAAAAGGGCTGGAATGGAAGCTACAGAAACAGATTCATTACCTGTGTGACTGTGTCAGTGGCAGATGGCACTAAGTTGGTTAGTACTGCTGTGTGCAAGGAATTCAAATGGGAAATGCAAGGAGCAAATTTTCAAGTTGCAGATGGCACTATGGTGTTTTGGTTGTTAGTGTGAATCTTATATACTTTGTGAAAATTTAAAATACAAGTATATATATCATTTGGCTTTAAATTTGCAATAACAAAAGTATGACGCGAATCTAACAAAAATTAAGGCTGCAAGCTCATGAATTTCATGAGCTACATGCTCATGATTTTTACTAGCTTCGAGCTTATGAATTTCACAAGCTACAGGCTCGCATTTTTTTCTAGCTTGTAGCTCATGATTTTAGTTTATTATTTTCAGAAGCTTGGAGCTTATGAATTTCACGAGCGCATACTAATTTTATTTTTTTTAAAATAACACTTATAAGATGTTTTCCATTCCGTATCAACAGGTGTTTGTGCCGTTGGATGAGGCATTTAAGGCACACGGTTTTGCCAGATCTGAGCGAGCTCACCAACGCGACCCGTCGCTAATCGCCACCACTGATCAACGCGCCGCCTCTGCATCTTCATTGTGGACAGCGTGCTCCTTCCGCCGGAGCTCTATTCGAAGTCTCCGGCTGCCTCTTCGGGTTTTCAGCAGTGCCGGCTTTCATCACTTTTGCCGTAGTCCTCTTTCAAGTTTGACTACGCTGACTTTTCTTTGCCATTTTTGCCAGCGCCGATCTCAATCCTTATGCGTACATTTTCTTTTTTAGGTTGGAGTGTGCGGGAATAGGGGTCCTAATCTGGACCTGCCCGTACTTTGTCGGGAAAATTTGATTTTTTAGAGAGAGAGGGAGGGGACGAGAGTCAGTGGAGATGGGAGAGAAGATTGTGAATTACGGAATCATAGGGGTTGGGTTGATGGGAAGAGAGCACCTCGTGAATCTGTACCATCTCCGGATCCAAAACGTTGCCGGTTTAGGGTTTAGGGTTTGGTCATCGTCATTGACTGGGGGCAAGGTGGGATTGGTCATGGCATTGAGTCCAATTTTCTTTTTGAGTAATGACACATGGAAGACTGGATGTATTGCAGCTGAAGCTGGAAGTAACAACTTGTATGTCACAGAACCAATCTTGGATATCACTTCAAATGGCCCATAGTACCTTGGTGCTAACTTCATGTTCCTCTGCAAAGCCAAGGAAGTCTGTCTATATGGCTGTAATCATAAGTACACCCAATCACCCATAGTGAACTCCCTTTCCGTCCTTTGCTTGTCAGCATAGTGCTTCATTATGTGCCGCGCTTGGTGTAGATTCTCTTTAAGCATTCTTAAGATGGAGGCCCTCTCCCTAGCCCAATTGTCAACTGCTGCCACTGAAGAGGTTTGTAAGTTCATGAAGTTATGGTCTGGAGGATGTTGTCCATACCCAGCGTAGAAGGGAGTAGTCTTGATGGATGAGTGGTAGGAGGTATTGTACCACCATTCAGCAAGTGATAGCCATTTAGCCCAATGTTTAGGACAATCCCCACACATGCATCGTAAGTAGTTTTCCAAACACTTGTTAACTATTTCAGTCTGACCATCAGTTTGTGGATGGTATGAGGTACTGAGGTGGAGTTGACAACCTTGCAATTTGAAAAGCTCTTGCCAGAATGTGCTAGTGAAGACTGCGTCTCTGTTAGAAACAATGGAAGCTGGTAATCCATGCAACTTATAAATGTTATCTAGGAATAGTTGAGCCACATCCTTGGCAGTGTATGGATGGGTTAGTACCATGGAATGGGCATACTTTGTTAGTCTATCTACCACTACGAATATGGTAGTCTTTCCTTGAGACTTTGGAAGTCCCTCAATGAAATCCATGGAGATGTCAGTCCACACTTTTTCTGGAATAGGTAAGGGTTGCAAGAGGCCAGGCCTGTGCACATTTTCCCCCTTATATCTCTGACACACATCACATCCTGAGACAAATCTCTGGACATCTTTTTGTAGGCCCTTCCAGTAAAAAGTTCTCTTGATTCGCCTTGTAGTTTTATCTATCCCAGAGTGTCCCCCAACTGCTGTATTGTGATATTCTGCAATGATGTTGCCCCTCAAACCAACTGAATCACCCACCACCAGACATCCTTTATAAGTAAGTATTCCCTGTTCCCAAAGGAAACCGGCATGACTATTGGCATCTGTGGTCAAATCGGCAATTATCTGTTGTAGTGGTGCATCTGATTGCCAACTCTGTTGAACCAAGGTTAACCAATTTGTAGCAACTGATGAGAGAGTGTGTAAAGTAGCTGTCGCATCAAGGAAATCTTCCCTTCGGGATAATGCATCAGCAACCTTATTCTCTTTGCCACACCTATAAACAATGTCATAATCATAGCCAATCAGTTTTGTAATCCACTTATGCTGGAATGGGGTGGCAACCCTTTGTTCTAACAAGTACTTCAGACTTTGGTGATCAGTCCTCATAAGGAAGTGTCTTCCCAATAGGTAATACCTCCATTTAAGTACTGCCAGAACAACTGCCATCAATTCCTTCTCATACGTGGACAGTGCTTGGTTCTTTTCTGACAAGCCCTTGCTCCAAAAAGCAATGGGATGGCCTTCTTGCATAAGTACTGCTCCCAAGCCTTTCCCAGAGGCATCAGATTCTATAATGAACAGCTTGGTATAATCTGGTAGGGCTAGAACTGGTAGCTGAGTCATGGCAATCCTAAGTTCATGGAAAGCTGCAGTGGCCGCATCAGTCCATTGAAAAGAATCCTTTCTCAACAACTGATTCAATGGAGCTGAGATCTTGCCATAGTTTCTGACAAATTTTCCGTAGTACCCAGTTAACCCTAGGAATCCCCTTAATTCCTTAACTGTCTCTGGAACTGGCCAACTAATCATGGCATAAATCTTAGCGGCCTCAGCTGAGACTCCCTTGTCAGAAACCATATGTCCTAGGTACTCGACTTCTTGTCTTGCAAACACACACTTGGACCTTTTAGCATACAACTGATGTTTTTGTAGCGAGTGCAAAGTCTGTTCTAAATGCAACAAATGTTGTTTCCAAGATCTGCTATATACCAATATGTCATCAAAGAAGACTAAGATGAAATCTCTGAGATGTGCCTTAAACACCTCATTCATGAGGCTTTGGAAGGTAGAAGGGGCATTTGTTAAACCAAATGGCATTACCAGAAATTCGTAGTGCCCCTCATGAGTTCGAAATGCTGTCTTTGAAATATCAGATGTATGTACCCTGATCTGATGTATGTAAGAACAAGTGCTTATACAAGAAAGTAGTTGGCGCCGCAATTGTCCAACAGCCACGGCTCATACATTGTGAAAGCTTAGTCGCTCCTTTAAGCGTTTTCTCGGTGTTAATGACTTGAGCTACCTTGTCTATGATTGCAAGGTATCGCGTGTTTCCCAAACACAACCTCCTTCTCCTCTTGCTTTGTTTTTCTAGTAACGATCCAACTTCTAAGAGCATCTCCAACCCTTATCCTTTTTTAAACTCCGACTTAAACCCCCTAGATATCACTCCAACCCTTGACTCAAACCCATATCATATTGAGTTTCCTCAAATTTTTAACCAAGTCAAGGGAGACCCACATCCTTACTCAAAATTTTTAAGGCCGTTTTTGCCCTCTCAAATTTACAACTATGTCATTAATGAAGCTTTTCCTCAAATTTATGCTTGGATTTGAATTTTCTCATTGGAAGGCTTCATACCAAACGAAGATCTTACTCAAACTTGGGGTAAAAAATTGAGTAAGGGCTGGAGAAGACACTTAAGCCAAAAACCACTGTTGGTTGTCGCATACTGATGGGAAAGCTGGAAAGCAATTGCTTTCAATTCTTTTGAACTTCCATTTTCACTTTGAACGGCCCTAGAGGCTAGAGATAGAGCGAAAAAAAAAAGGCACTATAATATAATCTTCGAGTTCGCTAAATCTAACGTTATTTCAAGCATCGCAACACATCATGGACCTATTCCCATAAATTTCATGTTCACAGCTCAGTTTAGCAAAAATTGAAGATCTTTACAAGAAAACTAGATAAACAGAAAACGAATAACGCAACCCAAAAGAGCAAACTTCGCAAGCTGCAGTGACATATTTCTCTACCATAAAGCAGTGAATCAGAAACGGGAAAAAAAGAGAGGGTAAACTATCATCCAAGATGAAATCTTTTCATGTTCAATTGGTTTTATCAGCTACCAAACAAGCAAAACCCATCAAAAATCAAACAGATCTAAGCAGAATTGCGAAGGGTATTCAAGGCATCAGGAGGAGGCTGTTGATGGAGATCGAGATCGAAAGAGAGTACCTGATCCGACGGTGAGGGTTTCGAACGGTAGGAGGAGAAACCCCAACAACGGATAAGCCTGAGCAGAGGGAGAGAGA